>JASDDO010000016.1:566894006-571694006 GCA_030015575.1 Agapanthus africanus
TTTAAATGTTATATTAAAAAAAATGCTGATGCCAGATAAAATGCCAGTATGCAGTATGTAAAATGAAAATGCACGGATCCATAAAACAAGCCAGGATAAATCATAAACAGGAATCAAGACGGGTTTCCAGCAAGCGGGTCGGGTAGGATGCAAATACAAATGTCAAATACACTATTTGCACCCAAAACACAGTAAATCAGGAAAATACCATAAATAAAGAAATACTTGAATTAAAACTGGTATAAATGAACTAGGGTGTTAAATTATACCCAACTACAAAAAGAATTTCGTCCTCGAAATTCCCAAAACAAGAAAAGATAAACAAACATGAAACTACAAGAAGAGGTATGGAAAATTCTGTCATATCTTATCTTCTCGTTCCCAAGTCGATTCTCCATGCGAGCGATTTCCCCAAGAAACAAGTATGAGAGGGATAACCTTGTTCTTAAGGACGATCAACAATCGACATCGGTCGTTCCTCAAAGGTTAAATCCTCCCTTACAGTCAGCTCCGAATGATCTAGCACGTGTTTTTCATCTCGAACATACTTACGGAGTTGAGATACATGAAACACATCATGAACATTCGCCAAAGATGGTGGTAAAGCAAATTGATAAGCCACTTCTCCAACACGCTTCATAATCTCGAAAGGCCCCACGAATCGAGGACTAAGCTTGCCTCGACTACCAAAACGAATCACTCCTCTAGTCGGTGATATCTTCAAGAATACCAGATCACCAACAGCGAACTCTAGAGGTTTTCTCGATGTATCGGCCCAACTCTTCTGCCGATCTTGTGCTGCCTTCATATGATTCCGGATAGTATTAACCTTCTCTACTGTTTGCACGATCAAATCCGGTCCCAACAATCTTCGTTCTCCAACATCGTCCCAACAAACAGGTGAGCGACATTTGTGACCATACAATGCTTCGAATGGAGCCATCTGAATTGTCGCCTGGAAGCTGTTATTGTACGAAAACTCCACCAAGTGTAAATGATCCTCCCATGAACCCTTGAAATCTAACATGCAAGCTTTCAACATGTCTTTAAGAGTTTGGATCGTTCTCTCCGACTGGCCATCTGTCTGGGGATGATAAGTAGTGCTAAAATTCAATCGCGCCCCCCAACTTTGCTGTAAGCTCCTCCAGAAGTGTGATAAGAATCGGGTATCACGATCGGAAACGATGCTCACAGGTACTCTATGCAATCTCACAATCTCCTGCATGTACCGTTCTGCTAAAGCTTCCGTTGACTGACCAACTCGAAACGGTATGAAATAAGCTGCCTTGGTCAATCGATCAACAATCACCCAAACTGCATTGTTGCCCTTTGGACTCCACGGTAAAGCAGTCACGAAATCCATGGTTATATGTTCCTACTTCTATTGAGGAATCGGAAGTGGTTGCAATAAACCAGCTACCCTTTGATGTTCAGCCTTGACTTGCTGACACACCAAGCACTTCGCTACAAAGCGAGCAATCTCCCTTTTCATACCTTCCCACCAGAAATGCTGTCGTAGATCCCGGTACATCTTCGTGCCTCTTGGATGTACGGAATATGCGGAACTGTGCGCCTCTTTCATAACTTCTTCACGAATTTCTCCTTTCGGCATACACAAACGGCTACCATATCGCAACGAACCATCTTCATGAATCAACAAGTCTGTTCGAAGTTCCGCTTCAACCTGTTCTCGAAACTTCTGCAATCTTGGGTCCTGTGACTGCGCTACTTTAATGTTCTCGATCAACGACGACTGTACTTGCAGCTGCATCAACTGTCCCGAAGAGTGCGGTAGCACGATCTCCAACTCGAATCTCCGAAAATCTTCGATAAGCTCCATCTGTGCAGTCAACATCCAAATTGCTGGCAACCGAATAAGCGCATCCGGCACTACACTAACTTTCCCCGGATGGTACTTGAGATCAAGATCATAGTCAGCCATCAGCTCCAACCATCTACGCTGCGTCATGTTAAGCTCTTTCTGCGTGAACACATACTTTAGGCTTTTGTGATCGGTGAATACTTCGACCCTTCGCCCAATAAGTAGTGTTTCCAAATCTTCAAAGCGAAAATTACTGCTGCAAGCTCCAAATCATGAGTTGGGTAATTCTTCTCATGGGTCTTCAACTGTCTCGATACGTAGGCTATAACCTTCCCATGCTGTATCAAAACACATCCCAAACCTTTCCCAGATGAGTCGCTGTGAATCACCAATCCTCCGGAACCGTATGGTACGGTCAAAATAGGAGCGGTTATCAATCTTTGCTTCAACGCCTGAAAAGATGACGCACAACTATTCGTCCATACGAACGGTACTTCCTTCCGCATAAGCTTGGTCAAAGGCTCAGCCAATCGAGCAAAATTCCCCACGAATCTTCTGTAATATCCGGCAAGTCCAAGAAAACTTCTGATCTCTGCTACGTTCTTCGGAATCGGCTAATCTTGAACTGCTGCAATCTTCTTAGGATCAACGGCGATTCCATCTTCGGATACGACATGCCCCAAAAACTTCACTTCTTCAAGCCAAAACTCGCACTTGCTCATTGTTCCCGCCAAAATTTTGGCTCACAACCTGCTCCGTTATAAAAAAAATATAAAAAAAAAAATAATAAAAAAATAATAATAAAAAAATAATAATAATAATAATAAATAATAATAATAAATAATAAAATAAAAAAATAATAATAAAAAAATAAAAAATAAAAATAAAAAATATATTAAAAAATAAAGGGAGAAACTCCACATGCAAAGAATGTAAATGTCTCAGTGCTGAGAGTCAAAGACTCTGTCGTAGCGCACCACGTGCAAAGCACGTGTGCGCTAGCGCTAGGTGCGCTGCGCTCTAAGCAGCGCACCATGTGTCATACACGTGTGTGCTAGCGCAATGTGCTCTGTCGTAGCGCACCACGTGCAAAGCACGTGTGCGCTAGCGCTAGGTGCGCTGCGCTCTAAGCAGCGCACCATGTGTCATACACGTGTGCGCTGGCGCAATGTGCGCTGCCTTTTAAGCAGCGCACCACGTGCAAAGCATGGGTGCGCCAGCGCTGGAACCTAAAAGCTCCCCAACCGTCAGATCAAAGATCTAATAATAATGATAAATTATTAATTAATCAAAATTAAATTCTGTTAAGGAAAGATTCCTCAAAATCTTTTCAAATGACAAGAGTATGCTCTGTAAATCAGAGCACCGTTGGATCAATGATCCAATGGTAAATAAAAATTACCAAAAGACCGTTGGATCAATGATCCAATGGTAAATAAAAATTACCAAAAGACAGAATAAATTCTGTTGTGGAAAGATTTTCTCAATCTTGTTAAAAAGACAAGAAGATTGTCATCTGTAAAACAGAAGCCCTAGGATCAAAGATCTAACGGTGGGAAATATTCCCAAATCAATCAGAGAAAGATCTCTTTAACCGATTTAACAAATCAATTGGCCCTATATAAAAGCCCCTAGACTTCAAGTCTAGGAGAGGCAGAAAAAGAGAGAAAAACCCTCTGCAAAAGAAGAGAAAGCTCTTAAGAAAAGAAGATTTTTCTTCATATTCAAGGTAAAAAAAGAACTATGTTCTTGAACAACAGAGATGAAACCATCTCGTAAAAAGAAGAACCATCTTCTAAAAAGATCATAGATCTGAAAAAAGACCAAGGTCTTTAATAAAAAAAGAAAAGATCAAAAGATCTAATCATAAAATAATAAAAGAAGTATTTTACTTCATTAACATATCTTTTGATCTATAAAGGCAGAGCCTTTTATAAAAACAAGAACTTTTGTTCTTGGATCTCGAGGAAAAAGCCTCCTTTGAAGAACATAAACTTGTTCTTTGATCTTAAAATTGATCAGATGCGCCTTGCGCTATTGAAAAGTATCTTGCACTCATGAACTGTATTTTGCGCTCCTTGGACCGGCGCTCAGCGCCAAAACGTGCCACGTTTCAACCATAGACACAGCTTGTGCTTTGCGCTCCTGAAAACAGCGCATTGCGCTCTTGGGTTGGCGCTCAACGCCAAGCGCGCCACGTGTCACTCACTAACGCACCCATAAACTAGCGCAGCGCGCTCATAAATTAAAAGCGCAATGCGCTAACAAACTAGCGCTAAGCGCGACACGTGTCATCTTCGTGTGCGCTACCTGACAAAAGCGCAATGCGCTCTTTAATTGGCGCAAAACGCCTGGTGCGCCACGTGGCGCGCTGTCAGAACATACTTTGTTCTGATGAATGCTATGCATTCAATATAAGACAAAAAAATGTGTCACGGCCCAATGCTTAGCATTATTAAAAGGGTAGAGCCCAAATAAAGGACTAATGGCCAGAACAAAAATAAAATGTTAAAATTTTTTTTATCTGGACTTAGCCCAATTCTGGCCATAAGTCCTCAACTTAAATTGAACTGAGCCCATCTGCTCTTCCAATCAATTTACACCCGGTTCGAGGGTACATCTCTTTACTCCTCTGATATCTGTCGTTGTAATCCTTCAACGTCGTCAGAGAGGTGACTGGTCCCGACGACCACACATTTCTACGGACTGTAGGCTCCTTAAACTCACGGACTATGATATCCTTAACCTCGACCGTGATGTCTTTAAACTAACATCGGACTGTGAGGTCCTTAAACTCACGGACTATGATGTCCTTAATCTCGACCGTGACGTCTTTAAACTAACATCGGACTGTAAGGTCCTTAAACTCACGGACTGTGATGTCCTTAACCTCGACCGTGATGTCTTAAAACTAACATTGGACTGTGGGGTCCTTAAGCCCATGGACTATGATGTCCTTAACCTCGACCGCGATGTCTTTAAACTAACATTGGACCACCATGTCCTTAAACTGGTAATAGACCACCATGTCCTTAAACTGGTAATCGACTGCAATGTCCCTAAACTAAACAATATAGTCCAAATACTTTTTTGTTGGATCTAAACGATCCCTTTAAGTCAATCTCAGTCTAAAATTAGACTGACGTGTCTTTAACAAACGTTGAGTTGATCTTAGTCTAAAATTAAACTAACGTATCCTTAACAAACGTTTAAGTTGATCTTAGTCTAAAATGAGACTAACGTATCCTTAAATACAACCCCAAACCCAAATCTAAGAAGGTACGGATTTGGACTAATCCACGTCCTACGGGCGACAACATAAATTAGTCTCCGTATACAATCCACGGGCAACCACAAAGAAAACAAACATACATGACACGAAGTGACCATCTGGAGAAGGAGAAAGTTGTTACCGCGATGCGGTAGCATAATTAATTGCAGGGGCTTGCGCCTGTAGGGAAGAGCGTCCCCACAATCAAAAAACCCCTCGAACGAGGGAGAATCTGACGAAGTTTGCTACATCGGCCGCATCCGTTTAAACCTTCGATGCATGGTGCCATAAATCAACTTGGCATCTTCGGAGAGGTGGACGTATAGCACCAATTAGCATCTGCCCTCAGATTCAGGCAAGACGTTCGTCTTCCCGGTTTTTGGCCGTAAACAGATTCTGGCACGCCCGGTGGGACCTTTTCCTATTTCCACTCCACACTTCGTGTGTCGTGTTCGCGAACGAATCGCGGTTTGATATGGTTGCCCTTGGGTTTGAGGTACTGAGATTTGGTTTCTTGCTTGGTGCAGAAAGTGAAACATCAATGGCATCCACTTGCGTGAAGTGCTCCAACTGCAACTGCAATTCGCGCTCCGCCTCATCTGGAGGCATAGCCTATGGGCCCCAAGCGGCTTCCCTGTTCATGATGCCGGTAGAACAGGTCGCTTAAGCCACCACAGGATTGTTTTTCGGGACCATACTCCCTCCAACAAGCTTCACCGCCCATGTGCCAACGCCGGAAGCTCCTAAGAAGTCGGTTTTCGATCGGTTTGCTACTACTACGGCCCCTCTCAACGGGTCGTCCAGCTCCAACCCCTCAGTCTTCGCCAGGCTGGGCCAGAATTCCCGTGGACCCGTAATGAAGCCTGCAATACCTGAAGTGGCCATCTCAGAGGGGATAACCATCCCCGTTCCTGAAGTCGCCAAGGCGGCTTCCCCTGCCAAAAGGTCGGTCTTTACAAGATTAACCACTCCGGCTTCTGCTCCAAAGTCTGTCTTCGACAGATTAAATCCTGTTACTCAACGAACCTCAGTATTCAAGAGGCTGACAGCGGCGACGCCTCACCAAAACAGGGGGCATGACGAAGTCACCCCTCAATATGAAACCATCCCAACAGCTCGACGTGCTCGACGTCGCCACTGGCGCCGAGTAAGGAAGGTTGGGGGCAACTCCCCCTCTCGGCTAACTCCACCATCCACAACGGTGGAAGTCAATGCTGCTGTTCCAACTGGGAACAGTTTTGAGTTGCTGAACAAGGTGCGCAGGAACTCTCCTACCACCGTACTGAAGAGATATCCTCCATCCGTGGAGAATGTTGCAGAAGCAAAGCCAGAACAGTCCCCTCAACGGCTGTCCTCCAAAATCTACAAAGTCTGGCGACAGGTTCGGGATTCAGTAATTGATCAAGATTACCCTCGCCTACAGAAAAGGGCGAAGGTTCAGCAGGAAGAGAACCGTCCTAGCAAACCACAAAGGACGACAACCACCTGGGTGCCCACTGCAACGGCTCCTTCAACGTCAACTGCTCAAAAGAAAAGGAGGCCAGGAAAGACCACTGTGACTGCGGTAAATCGTAAAGACGCTGAGCCCAAACGTCCTAAGTCTGGAGGCACGACGGTCCATACTATTTATATGGCATCCGGGAAAGAGGATAGCCGCGCTTCTACGGGCCACCGACCACTCACCCGATCAATCACAAGAGCTAGGGAACAACAGCAGCAGAAGCTTCAGGAGATGCTGATTGCGATGGCTGCACTCACCGGACCAAAAGAAAGCCCGGAGCCGTCGTCGGAACAGCATCACGAACAAGAAACCGATGCTGACTTCCTACGCAGATTCCTCGAAAAGAAGGACAGAGAAGCTGCAGACCAAGCTGCCAACATAAAACGAATGGCGCTTCTCTTCCAAGACATGGTCGGGATGATGTTACAGCCGGATCCTCTAGCTGAAGACCCTCCGATCATCATTGAAGACGACAAAGGGGAGACGTCAAATCCTCCTCCGGCTCTTTCAGCAGCCAAAGAGGAAACTATTTCTAAGGCCGCCCTGGATGACTATATCGTTCAGCAGATACGAATCCACCAAGCAAATGAAGTAGCTGGCCAGGTCGTGAAAACTGGGCGACCATATCCAGGCCGGTATGACCAGATAAAGTACCTGCCGGGCTACACGATCCCTAAATTCCACGTATACAAGGGGACAGGCAATCCCCACCAACATGTCGCTCAGTTTAGGGTACTTTGCGGCAACACCGGGGGCGATGATAAGCTTTTGCTCCGCCAATTCGTCGGCAGCTTATCGGAGACGGCATTTGAGTGGTACTCCGAACTTCCAAACGACTCTGTCAAAACTTTCGCAGAAATGGAGTTGTTGTTCACCCAGCGATTCGCGAGTGCAAGTGAACGCACCCCGATAACAGCATTGATCAATGCAAGGGTAAAGCTGGGCGAAACTTGGGTTCAATATGCAATCCGATGGAGAAATCTGTGGTCAAAGTGCGAACAGCGTATCGAAGAAGCACCGGCGGTGGGTATGTTCGTGGGCACTCTCGACCCTCACGCGACTATTTCCCAGTTCATGATGTTCTTCAAGCCGACCACTTTCGAGGCCTTGATCGACAAACTGGCCCAAATGGACCAGATGGGTCATAGACCGTCTCCTCCAAAGCCAGACTCTCGAAATGAGAAAGGAAAAGGGAAAGCGATCGTTGTCGCCAACGCTCAACAACAACCGAGTGGCCCGAGAGCAGTTGTTCGCCAAAGCAACAAGCGGCAATCCCTCGATGAGAAATTGAGACGTCCTTACTCATTTTCCCGAGATAAAACAAGGAGACAGTTCGAACTGGCAGTGCGCAATGGGCTCATCACTCTACCGGAGTCGAGACACCCACCGCAACCGAATGACATCAACGATCCCAATTACTGCCCTTACCATCGAGTATTGGGCCATCCACTCGAAGATTGCTACGTCTTCAAAAATTGGGTTGAAGACCAATACCAGCAAGGCAAGTTCGCGTTGTCTGAAAATTGGAAGGTGAACCCGCCACAATCACATGCTCCGAAAAAGATGGACATGCCAGGGGCATCATGCTCTTTCGTGGAAGAAGCTCCATGGGAGGTTGCTCTTTCAGCCAAGACGAAAAGAATGCTGAAGGATCTCCACACATGTCCGGCAATTAGGTGGAAAAACCCACTCGAACCCGAGATCATTGAAGGAATGTTAAACCGCGTCCAACTCTAAAAATTGGTGGTGATAGCCAAAACACTCGCACCCAGCCGTCAAAATCTTCGAAGAAGAAGAAGAAGCCTGTGAAGTCTGGTGAAAAGCGCATGGAACTGCAAAAGCAGATTGACGCGCTGGAAGAATATAACCAGAAGGCGCGGACTCCAGTCACACTCCAAGAGTTTCTCAGTCACGTCTTTAAGGACGGAGATGGTGGAGAAGACTCGTCGAGGGAATCTGAAGATTACGTAGCAAGATGCAATGTGATCTCTCACTCATCGATAGACAATGAGGAAGCTCCTCGCACTGAGAAAATGGGGGCAAATCCAAAGCCAAAACCCTTGGAACCGTCTGACGAGATGATCGACTTGCTGCTGAACGAAGCCCGTCAGAAAAGTAAAGCCTATCGAGAACGTGAACTGGCTATATTCGAAAAAGCCAAACGCCGACGACTGGAGGAAAAGGTCGAGACACCCCAACTGGAGCAAAGCATCCCTATCGCCAGCAAAAGCAAGCTTAAAGTAAGGAAACGATTCGCTAGGGCCCCGGCAATAGGAATGAAGTTGCCCCCTCTCAAAGGAGATTCTCCTGGCAATATACGTCTTGATGAAGTGGACATACATCCTAACTTCTGCCTATACCATCAGAAGATTGCACACCTTACCGAGGAGTGCATAGCCTTTAAAAACTGGTGGCAGGGATATGTTGCCCATCGACGACATGTTCAACGAGTGAAGCACAAGGCTCATCGAGAGCAGAAAAGCACGATAGATGAGAGCGAAAGAGCCGCTGGCAGCTGTCACATAGCCGACACCAAGGGATTGCAAGTTGTCACCTTCGGAAGCGACCCTGACGAAGAAATCGCCCTCAGCTCTCTCTTCAAGGAATCCACCTCCGAAACAAAACATGCGAAGATTTGCGGCAAAATCTAGCTTCATAATCGTCCGTTGACTGATGACCGAAACGTCGTTAAACTACTACAGCTGACGTGGTAAAAAAAAGAACGGTATGTCCATAAGAAAAAGGGCACGGATGAAAACCCGAAAGGGCTCCGTGATTAAAAACAATAGGGCTACCAGCGAGTCTTGTGAAAACCTGAAAGGGCGCAACCTCGTTAAAAAAAAGAACAGTATGTCCACAAGAAAAAAAGGGCACGGATGAAAACCCGAAAGGGCTCTGTGAGTAAAAACAGCGGGGCTACCGGCGAGTTTTGTGAAAACCCGAAAAGACGGAATCTCGTTAAAAGACACTTGCAAGGTCCTCTCGACTTTGTAAGGAGAAACCATCTGCGTGAGATCCTTACGACTCGCAAGGGAGCAACACACTTAGGGATCCCCACGATTCCTAAGGAGAAATTACACTTACGAGATCCTCACGACTCGTAAGGAGAACCCTCTTATGGGACCCTCACGGCTCATAAGATTCAAAAGTCTTAAGCTACAGGGATCTGAACCTGTTCTTAAGAAGACCCCACGCCTCCAATACTTCCCTACAAGCGTCTCAATGCTGACCCTTGTATACAACCCACGGGCGCGAATAAACATTTCCCTAACAAAGTCCCATCCATGATTAGGGATATGTCTGCACGGTGAACAACCCTTGTAAGTCCCCTCGACTTATAAGGAGAAAACACTCTTGTAAGATCCTTACGACTTATAAGAGAACACACACTTAGGAATCCTCACGATTCCTAAAGAGAAAACGCACCTACGAGATCCTCACGACTCGTAGGGAGAAACACCTTTATGAGACCCTTAAGGCTCATGAAGTCAAAAGCCTTAGTCGACGGGATCCTAACCCTGTTTGCTAAGCCACCTTTGTTCGACATCGATAGAGGAAAATGATGATTCGCTCCTGGCAATATCCCAGTTGTAGCGATGCTGATGCCTAAATCAGTATCAAATTCTAAGTCCTTTCATGGCAAATGATGATTCGCTCCTGACAATATTCCAGTCACAGCGATGCTGATGCTAAGATTGGCACCGGATTCCAAGTTCCATACTCGTGTCAAAAAGTCAACGAGCCAAAAATGCATATGAAATAGCAGAAATGATGGGGCAACTTGCAACGAAATCAGCAAGTAAAAATATATGCATACAAAAATAGAAGAAATGATTGGGCAACTCGCAATAAAAAGCAACGAGTAAAAAGAAAAATAGCCGAAATGATTGGGCACCGCGAAAAATAGCCGAAATGATTAGGCAATCACAATTTTCGCGATATAAAAAGCTGAAATGATAGAGCATCGCGGAAAGAATAAAAAAAATGAAAGAATAAAACTTTTTGCTCTGCAGGTGAGGTCACATTGACTCCTGTATACAATCCATGGGCACAAACAAGAAGGGAACCATATCGTCCCACCAGGCTTCGTCGAAGCGAAGCCAAATCTCGACAGTTCATAGACAACCTAAAGACAATCCCATCATTCGTCGCAATATTGCAGACACAATGTCAACAAGCAAAGCGAAGAAAGATCCCTAGCTTCAGGGTCTCAACGTCAACATCAACAACTTAGAGATCAACACCGGCATTCTTCCTCCCTCCAATCGGATGCAGATGTTACATCACCAAAAGGAGCCATGGCTTAGTCCCCTAGTTCCAAATCTCGACGGTTCACAGACAACCTAGAGACCACCCGAAACCATGGCAAAGTCCCCTAGTTCCAAATCTCGACGGTTCACAGACAGCCTAGAGATCACCAACGGCGTTTCTCCTTACTCCAGCAGGATGCAGATGCGACGTCAACAAACGACCCCAGGATCAAACAACGGAACCATGGCAAAGTCCCCTAGTTCCAAATCTCGACGGTTCACAGACAGCCTAGAGATTACCAATGACGTTTCTCCTCACTTCAACCAGATGCAGACAAGACATCTCTCCTCACTTCAACCAGATGCAGACATGACGTCAACAACCGACCTTAGAGTCGCAACGAAGCGGAGCCATGGCAAAGTCCCTAGTTCCAAATCTCAATGGCCACATCTACGGCCCAAAGACCCACGACAGCGTTCCTCCTCATTCCAGCAGGATTTATACGCGAAAATCAATCTCGGAGCCACGGCAAAGTCCCTAGTTCCAAATCTCGACGGCCATGTCTACAGCCTAGAGAACAATGACAACGTTCCTCCTCATTCCAGCAGGATTTATATGCGAAAATCAATCTCGGAGCCACGGCAAAGTCCCTAGTTCCAAATCTCGACGGCCATGTCTACATCCTAGAGAACAACGACAACGTTCCTCCTCATTCCAGCAGGATTTATACGCGAAAATCAATCTCGGAGCCACGGCAAAGTCCCTAGTTCCAAATCTCGACGGCCATGTCTACAGCTTAGAGAACAACGACAGCGTTCCTCCTCATTCCAGCAGGATTTATATGCGAAAATCAATCTCGGAGCCACGGCAAAGTCCCTAGTTCCAAATCTCGACGGCCATTTCTACAGCCTAGAGAACAACGACAGCGTTCTTCCTCATTCCAGTGGGATTTATACGTGAAAATCAATCTCGGAGCCACGGCAGAGTCCCTAGTTCCAAGTCTCGACGGCCACATCTACAGCCTGGAGACCCACGACTGTGTTCCTCCTCATTCCAGCAGGATTTGGACGCGACATCACCAATCGGAGCCATGGCAGAGTCCCTAGTTCCAAGTCTCGACGGGCACATCTACAGCGTGGAGACCAACAACGACGTTCCTCCTCATTCCAGCAGGATTCGGACGCAAAGTTAACAAAGCGGAGCCATGGCAAAGTCCCTAGTTCTAAGACTCTACGGTCTACAAACAACCTAAAGTCAACCAATGACCTCCCCGCCGGATCAACGCTCCGTCTCGGAAACAAGTTAACCGACCTCCAGGGAAATCAGTGTCCTTGGCAAAAACCTCGATTCAAGGAAATCAGCGTCCTTGACGAGAGCACCTCGATTCGCGTCGACCCGCAGAGAAATCAGCGTCTTTGCAGGAATACCTCGATTCGTCTCAACCCCAGGGAAATCAGTGTCCTTGGCAACCTCCTCGATTCAGGGAAATCAGCGTCCTTGATGAGAGCACTTCGATTCGCGTCGACCCGCAGAGAAATCAGCGTCTTTGCAGGAATACCTCGATTCGTCTCAACCCCAGGGAAATCAGTGTCCCAACCTCCTCGATTCAGGGAAATCAACGTCCTTGACGAGAGCACTTCGATTCGCGTCGACCCGCAGAGAAATCAGCGTCTTTGCAGGAATACCTCGATTCGTCTCAACCCCAGGGAAATCAGGGTCCTTGGCAACCTCCTCGATTCAGGGGAATCAGCGTCCTTGACGAGAGCACGTCGATTCGCGTCGACCCGCAGAGAAATCAGTGTCTTTGCATGAATACCTAGATTCGTTTCGACCCCAGGGAAATCAGTGTCCTTGGCAACCTCCTCGATTTAGGGAAATCAGCGTCCTTGACGAGAGCACCTCGATTCGCGTCGACTCGCAGAGAAATCAGTGTCTTTGCAGGAATACCTCGATTCGTTTCGACTCCAGGGAAATCAGTGTCCTTGGCGAATACCTCGATTCATAGAAATCAGTGTCCTTGACGAGAGCACCTTGATTCACGTCGACCCGCAGAGAAATCAGTGTCCTTGCAGGGATACCTCGATTCGTTTCGACTCCAGGGAAATCAGTGTCCTTAGCAAAATCTCGATCCAGGGAAATCAGCATCCTTGACGAGAATATCTCGATTCGCGCCGACCCGCAGAGAAATCAGTGTCTCTACAGGAATATGCAATGTCAGCAAAGTGGAGCCACGGCAAAGTTCCTAGTTCCATGACTCGGCGGTACACAGACAACCCAAAGTCAACCCTCGACCTCCCTGTTGAAACAGTGCTTTGTCTCGGGAGTAGGTCAACTCATCAGTCCCTTACGAGTCCTCTCGACTTGTAAGGAAGAAAATTCTCTTGTGAGATCCTTGCGACTCTCAAGAGAAAACACACTTAGGAATCCTCACGATCCCTAAGGAGAAAATACACCTATGAGATCCTCTCGACTCGTAGGGAGAAAAAATCTTTATGAGACCCTCACGGCTCATAAAGTTGAAAAGTCTTAGGCGGCAGATCTGAACCTGTCTCCTAAGCCATCGCTACCTTATAAAGGGTTCAGGATGAAATGTCATCTACCATCTATGGGCCATATTTGCCAAAGCCACATTCGCCGCTGAAGTGAAGAAGCTACTTACGGATCCTCACGATTCATAAGGAAAAATACCCGAGTGAAATCCTTACGACTCACGGAGGTAATGAACACTTAGAAATCCTCACGATTTCAAGGGAGAATTTGCACCTACGAGATCCTCTCGACTCGTAGGAAGAAAAACCTTCTCAAGACCCTTACGGCTCATGAAGACGAAGAAAGTCTTAGGCTACAAGGACCCTAAACTTGTCTCCTAAGCCCTCAATTCTGTGGTCATGCATAACTCTGCACTATTTCATCCACGTACGTACTTACGTGGGCAAAGTAGTGGGGGGCATTTGTTCCCGCCAAAATTTTGGCTCACAACCTGCTCCCTTATAAAAAAAATATTAATAAAAAAAAAAAATAAATAAATAATAAAATAAATAATAATAATAATAATAAATAAATAAAAAATAAAAAAATAATAATAATAAAATATAAAATATAAAAAAAATAAAGGGAAAAACTCCACATGCAAAGAATGTAAATGTCACAGTGCTGAGAGTCAAAGACTGTCGTAGCGCACCGCGTGCAAAGCACGTGTGCGCTAGCGCTAGGTGCACTGCGCTCTAAGCAGCGCACCACGTGTCATACACGTGTGCGCTAGCGCAATGTGCTCTGTCGTAGCGCACCACGTGCAAAGCACGTGTGCGCTAGCGCTAGGTGCGCTGCGCTCTAAGCAGCGCACCATGTATCATACACGTGTGCGCTAGCGCAATATGCGCTGCCTTTTAAGCAGCGCACCACGTGCAAAGCACGGGTGCGCCAGCGCTGGAACCTAAAAGCTCCCCAACCGTCAGATCAAAGATCTAATAATAATGATAAATCATTAATTAATCAAAATTAAATTCTGTTAAGGAAAAATTCCTCAAAATCTTTCCAAATGACAAGATTGTGCTCTGTAAATCAGAGCACCGTTGGATCAATGATCCAATGGTAAATAAAAATTACCAAAAGACAGAATAAATTCTGTTATGGAAAGATTTTCTCAATCTTGTTAAAAAAACAAGAAGATTGTCTTCTGTAAAACAGAAGCCCTAGGATCAAAGATCCAATGGTGGGAAATATTCCCAAATCAATCAGAGAAAGATCTCTTTAACTGATTTAACAAATCAATTGGCCCTATATAAAAGCCCCTAGACTTCAAGTCTAGGAGAGACAGAAAAAGAGAGAAAAACCCTCTGCAAAAGAAGAGAAAGCTCTTAAGAAAAGAAGATTTTTCTTCATATTCAAGGTAAAAAAAGAACTATGTTCTTGAACAACAGTGATGAAACCATCTCGTAAAAAGAAGAACCATCTTCTAAAAAGATCATAGATCTGAAAAAAGACAAAGGTCTTTAATAAAAAAAGAAAAGATCAAAAGATCTAATCATAAAATAATAAAAGAAGTATTTTACTTCATTAACAGATCTTTTGATCTATAAAGGCAGAGCCTTTTATAAAAACAAGAACTTTTGTTCTTAAATCTCGAGGAAAAAGCCTCCTTTGAAGAACATAAACTTGTTCTTTGATCTTAAAATTGATCAGATGCGCCTCGCGCTATTGAAAAGTGCCTTGCACTCATGAACTGCGCTTTTGCGCTCCTTAGACCGGCGCTCAGCGCCAAAACGTGCCACGTGTCAACTACAGACACAGCTTGCGCTTTGCGCTCCTGAAAACAGCGCATTGCGCTCTTGGGTTGGCGCTCAGCGCCAAGTGCGCCATGTGTAACTCACTGACGCATCCATAAACTAGCGCAGCGCGCTCATAAATTAAAAGGGCAATGCGCTAACAAACTAGCGCTAAGCGCGACACGTGTCATTTTCGTGTGCGCTACCTGACAGAAGCGCAATGTGCTCTTTAATTGGCGCAAAGCGCCTGGTGCGCCACGTGGCGCGCTGTCAGAACATACTTTGTTCTGATGAATGCTATGCATTCAATATAAGACAAAAAAAATGTGTCACGACCCAATGCTTAGCATTATTAAAAGGGCAGAGCCCAAATAAAGGCCTAATGGCCAGAATAAAAATAAAATGCTAAACATTTTTTTAATTGGACTTAGCCCAATTCTGGCCATAAGTCCTCAACTTAAATTGAACTGAGCCCATCTGCTCTTCCAATCAATTTACACCCGGTTCGAGGGTACATCTCTTTACTCCTCTGATATCTGTCATTGTAATCCTTCAACGTCGTCAGAGAGGTGACGGGTCCCAACGACCACACTTTTCTACGGACTGTGGGGTCCTTAAACTCACGGACTATGATGTCCTTAACCTCGACCGTGATGTCTTTAAACTAACATCGGACTGTGAGATCCTTAAACTCACGGACTATGATGTCCTTAACCTCGACCGTGATGTCTTTAAACTAACATCGGACTGTGAGGTCCTTAAACTCACGGACCATGATGTCCTTAACCTCGACCGTGGCATATTTAAACTAACATCGGACTGTGAGGTCTTTAAACTCACGGACTATGATGTACTTAACCTCGACCGCGACGTCTTTAAACTAACATCGGACTGTGAGGTCCTTAAACTCATGGACTATGATGTCCTTAACCTCGACCGTGATGTGTTAAAACTAGCATTGGACCGTGGGGTCCTTAAGCCCATGGACTATGATGTCCTTAATCTCGACCGCGATGTCTTTAAACTAACATTGGACCACCATGTCCTTAAACTGGTAATGAACCACCATGTCCTTAAACTGGTAATCGACCGCAATGTTCCTAAACTAAACAATAGAGTCCAAATACTCTTTTGTTGGATCTAAACGATCCCGTTAAGTTGATCTCAGTCTAAAATTAGACTGACGTGTCCTTAACAAACGTTGAGTTGATCTTAGTCTAAAATTAGACTAACGTATCCTTAACAAACGTTTTAGTTGATCTTAGTCTAAAATGAGACTAACGTATCCTTAAACATAACCCTAAACCCAAATCTAAGAAGGTATGGATTTGGACTAATCCACGTCCTACGGGCGACAACATAAATTAGTCTCCGTATACAATCCACGGGCAACCACAAATAAAATAAACATACATGACACGAAGTGACCATCTGGAGAAAGAAAAAGTTGTTACCGCGATGCGGTAGCGTAATTAACTGCAGGGGCTTGCGCCTGCAGGGAAGAGCGTCCCCACAATCAAAAAACCCCTCGAACGAGGGGGAATCTGACGAAATCTGCTACATCGGCCGCATCCGTTTAAACCTTCGATGCATGGTGCCATAAATCAACTTGGCATCTTCGGAGAGGTGGACGAATAGCACCAATTAGCATCTTCCCCTAGATTCAGGAAAGACGTTCGTCTTCCCAGTTTTTGGCGGTAAACACTCATCTTTGCATATAATCTTTCATGCCTCAATGTCTGCAGTGCGATCTTCAAGTGTTCTGCATGCTCCTCTAGGCTCCTCGAATAGACCAGAATGTCATCGATGAACACCACTATAAACTGGTCTAAGAACGGTGAAAAGATTCGGTTCATCAAGTCCATAAATATCGTCGGTGCATTCGTGACTCCGAATGGCATCACTAAATACTCGTAATGTCCATATCGAGTTCGGAACGCAGTCTTGCAAATATCCTCTGATTTGACTCGGACCTGATGATATCCGGATCGTAAATCCAGCTTCGAGAATACCCTCGCACCACTGAGTTGCTCGAATAATTCGCCAATGCGAGGGATCGAGTACTTGTTCTAAATAGTCACCCGGTTTAATTCTCGATAATCGATGCACATCCTCCTTGTGCCATCTTTCTTCTTGACTAGAAGAACTGGAGCTCCCCAAGGTGAATTACTGCTGCGAATCCAACCCTTCTCTAGCAATTCGGTAACCTGCTTCTTGACTTCTTCTAACTCCACTGGTGCCATTGGATAGTACGCCTTTGAGATTGGCGTTGCACCAGGAACAAGATCGATCGCAAACTCCACATCTCGTTTTGGTGGTAAACCCGAGATTTCCTCGAACACATCCATGAACTCTCGAACTACAGCTGGCGCTTCCTCCTTATCAACTTCCATTGACGAAAGAACACTGCTTGTCGGCCTAGCCCTAAACTCGATTGGCCCGACAGAACTGCTTCCTCCATCAAAAACAAACTCCGGATGTCCGGGAATCTGGAAAATCACTTTCTTTGCCCTACAATCAATGTGAGCGTGGAAAGTGCCGAGAAAATCCATTCCCAAGACAACATCATAACTGCCGGTATCGATCAAAAGAAATCTGCAAAACATGAACTGGTAAGCAATGAAACTGAGAGAACCAAGGTAATAAAACAACCATGAAACAAGAAAATGAATCAAGACCAGGACTCCAAGTTACTTAAATAGAGTACCGCATTGTAACCATGCTGCAGTTCATGGGTACAATCACATAACTCCGTTCAAGTGCCCAAATCTTAGTATCAGAATTAAAGGAATAGGACGAGAGAAACAATAGGGAACCAAAAGATTTCAAGCCGAGATGCAACGTCATTCCATCTCGTCAAGGTAAAGGGTCAAGAGAAAGATATGATTCAAGAATGGCAAGATAGTAAAGTAGCAGGACATGTTCCTAATTACGAGTTTTCTGATTCGTGTATTGGGTCCAATACCCAACTACAAAAAGAATCAAACCCGATTAACCTAAATCCTATGGCTCTGATACCAAACAAACCCTGTCATGCCCCGCTTCTCAGAGTGCGCTAAGATCGGCACGTGACAGAGCCAACCATGCTACCTGTGGCTAGGAAACATCCCTCCACAGTCACATTACGGCTGTCTAGAGATATCAAGAACAGTAGAAATAAAACAAACTATCTAGTACATATCCATGAGCCAGAATAAACGAGTCAAGAAATAATATGCGGAAGCAATAAATCCAACAAAGAATAACAATCTGGAAGGTACGTCCCAATACGGGCTCACATCAGGAAATAAAAAAATGCTGAAAGGAAACTAAACTAGAATACTAACAGGATCCTCACTGCTCGGCCTGTCGGCTAAAATACTCCTGGTCAGCCTGCGACAAAGATAGAGGATCTGGGCCATACAAAACTCAGACGTCAGTGCATCATAATATCAAACAATAAAATATAATCAGGAGGTAACAAGATATGCAGGCATGAGTATGAACAGTAATAAGGGTATAACAATAACACGAATATGGAACAGTGAAGGGTATAAGCACATGTGACGTGCGATGAGTAAAACTAAACTGTGCTACTGGGTTAACTACTCTCAAGTCTGTGAAATCAATTTAATGAATCGTCGATGTAACTCAATAATATCCCGTGCATGCCCGGGACCACGGTCAAGAATCTCGGGCTAAATCCGAGACGTGCCGCTAGGCAGTAAACAGGTAACATGTACAGATGAATAATGTCAGCATCATCATCCCGGGGCTGGCTTAACCCATAAAACTAATCAGTATAAGTATCGAACTGTCGAGTTACAATTCAGGTTTCATCATTGATTTCCCCATACCCCCAAGTTATGTGTTCAAGTCAGGTATTGATAAATCTGGAGCTAATGCCAACACAGGATAAAACAGGTACAGCTTTGTCTATACAGACAACAGGATATGTCCATCGGGACAACATGTCAGGATTGTCGGCATTAGAAACAGAATCAGGTAACATGTCAAGTAGTGATATATCAGGTCATGTCAGGTAGTGTACATGTATCAAGTGGGTGCCCAACAGTAAAATGTAGCAAGTACGGATGCACGATAATAGCATGGATGCAGAAATATTTATCAGGGGTTACATCATGACTATGTAGGATGCACATTATAAAGTATGGGGTGCTAATATAACAATAATATGAATTAATACGACATGGCATGCAACTAGATATATAAAGAATTAATGGTATGGGTACACAATAAAACATGGATGCTCAATTATCTATCAGGGGTTACAAGATGCACAATTATCTAGCATGGGGTGTTAATGTAGCAGTAATATGAAATAACGTGACATGGTATGCAACTAGATATATAATTAATGGTATGGATGCACAATAAAACATGGATGAAAGAATAACTATCAGGGGTTGCAACTATACCTCCATTACTATGTAGGATACACATTATCTAGCATGGGGTGTCACTACAATAATAACATGAATTAATATGTCTGTAGATGCAGCTAGATATGTATTAAATGATATGGATGCATACGGGTATCCGAAAATAGTAAAACTTTAATATAGATGTATAATGCAATCAACAGGTAATATTTGTATTCATATCGATGCAAGATAAGTATTATAGAATGTAACAAGATAAACTTGCCTGAACGGAACATACGACGGGTGCGTACGGCACGTCCGACGTCGGGTAATCGTCGCAACGCACACACGGCACGCGGGACGGGTCCAGGAAAGGCAAGAGGGTAATCACGCAGGCAGGGGACTTTCACTGGATTACTCGGATCGGCAGCGGTACAGCTCCGGCGATGATCACCGGAAAAGAACAAGAAATCAAGAAAGGATGAAGAAAGAAGAAGAAGAGTGCTCTGGGGTTGGTTTCTAGTGTGGTGCTGGTGTTTGGGAGAAGGCGAAGTGGTGGTTGCGAGGGTGTGAGGTGACAGCAAGGGATCACCGGCGAGGAGCAGGTGATGGCAGAGAGAGGTTAGGTTCTTGAAATCGGGTTCTGCAGGGAATGAGCTCTGGTGTAAGGTTCTTTTAGGAAAGGAGAGAAGAGAACGAGGTGTGGAGGAGGAGGCGAAGGGGCGTCGACGGTGGGTTTCACGGCGAGGCGATGTGTGTGCAAGGGAGGCTCGGGTGAGGGTTAGGTTCTTGGGTTCGACGTCGGGTGCTCGGGAGAGGAGAAAGGTTGAAGGGAAGAGAGAGGAGGAAGGAGATAAGGAGAAGAAAATGAGGCGATGACGAAGAAGAGGAGGCGGCGGAGTTAGGGTTAGGATTGTGGGTTTTCTGTGGGTTCTCGTAGGGAAGGCAAGAAATAAAAGAAGAAGAAAGGAGAGAGGTGAAAGTAGGGATATGGGAGGTGACGGGATCTCGCTCACCGCGAGAGGAGAGAGAAGGGGGAGAGAGAGAAAGAGAAGGGGGGAGAGAGAGAGACTGTCTGTTATATATATTTTTTTAAAAATCTTTTTAAAATTTAGTTTGTTAAAGAAAATCCTATGTAACTGTTAAAATTTATTAGAATAAAATATTAGGAAATTTGAGTTTTCTTGGTAATACAAAAATAGTCCAAAACATGGCCGGGTCGGGTCTAAAAATCCAGTTTTAAAATACGGAAAATATACGTGTCAACCAAAACTGGATATCCGGGTAACGAAAATGCATACCCCCAAGAACGGATGCACGCACGTGCACGTAGCCATCCAAACGAGTCCGTTTCACTGAACGGGATGAGAACAAGGTGCGCGGATGCTACGACGAGGTTAGGGGTATCATGCAGGACATGCAATATATTTTTAAAACATTTTATGTGACTTTAAATGTTATATTAAAAAAAATGCAGATGCCAGATAAAATGCCAGTATGCAGTATGTAAAATGAAAATGCACGGATCCATAAAACAAGCCAGGATAAATCATAAACATGAATCAAGACGGGTTTCCAGCAAGCGGGTCGGGTAGGATGCAAATACAAATGTCAAATACACTATTCGCACCCAAAACACAATAAATCAGGAAAATACCATAAATAAAGAAATACTTGAACTAGAACTGGTATAAATAAACTAGGGTGTTACACTCTGACTCAGAATGAGTCTCATTATAAATAATCTGACTTGAATATGATTAAAGTACAATCTACAACTACAATTCGACAAGAATCCATGAATACATATATTCAATCTGTTCAAACTATTCAATCTGTATTGACTGAACCGAACCATGGATATACTTCCATTTACATGACTCTCCAGTTACATCCATTTACTGATATCATGGTTTCAGCAAGTCATCCAATTATACAATTTATATTACAAGACAATACAAGTTACAATACAACACAAACAATACAATCAAGACATCGCAGGGTTTAAGGGGTAGATTGGTATGGAAGGTGTTAAAAGTGGCACGAGACTGCAAGATTAAGACACCTAACCTGAATCCAATTGCCGTTGTTCCAGGTTGTATAACGGAGCCTTGTACATTCCATTTGCCCTAGTCTCTAGCATATAGAGACTCCTCTCGTATACACTGGCATCCTTCTGTACCAAGCTACAAAAAACAACGTTAATACTAAATACAACATTATAACAATATAAGATAACTTTAAAAGTTACACTCTCTCTCTCTCTCTCTCTTACTCTCTGTCTATTTTACTTCTCCCTTATCTTTGGGACTTACCGAGCGATTTGTTCGCTGACGACATTCTCTTTCTTTCTTCTTTGAATGTCGTCAGGTGATTTGGATCTTCCAGAGATCGAGCCTACCAGCGAGGACTTGGATCAGTTTGCTTACTACCCAGAGCTCTAGCTTCATTGTATACACTTTTATTGCAGTACTTTCCTTTTCTGTTATGCCACTGTTTAGGCATCGCTTTATTCCATGTATTTACTTTTCTATGTATTGTAAAAAGAATGTGAATAAATAAAGTTGCTGTTTCATTACATTTTGTCTCTTGTTTACATTCCTTTATATTGCTTAGATACGCTTAGCGTATTTACTTCAGAGTAAATACGTAGCGGCCAGTCGCGTCCTCTGCATGTATACTGGGAAGCGGGGCGTGACAGGTTTTGTTGGCGACCCATGCAGGTCACAGCTGTATGGAACACTACCATGCAGTTCTGTTCTGCGTGAACAACCTAAGCAATATAAACACAAGAACCAGCAACTAAAACATTCTTTACATTTCATATTCCTTGAATCCTATCATTCCATATATTTTGAATCTGTCCTAACCCAAAATTCCCTCACCTCTTTTACAATCTTACCAAAACCTTCGCATTCTTTCATTCCTTCACACATTTTTCATACACTATCAAGTACTTCTATCACCAAACTTTTCTTGAATCTGTTACACTTTCCTTTTTCAAATTTCGAGGAAGAAATTTTTTATAAGGAGGGTAGAATGTAACAACCCCAAACTTTCTGTACAATTTTTTCAAAATTACAGAAATGGGTACTTTTGTCTGAGCACAAGTTATAAGTTTGTTTTCCTTTTTAATTGCAAGAAGGAGCTTGTAGCTCATTGGTAAGACCTTGCACTGCTGAACCAAGCCACCAGAGTTCAAATCTCATACCCCACATTATTTTTAATATTGTTTTATTTTAATATTTTTAGAATACCAAGGGTTTACACGTGCATAACTCACAAAAACCCCACTACACATGGAAAACTAACTGTACCAGGGGACTGGTGAACCGTCAAGGAGGACTCCGACCACCTGACTCGGTCAAATCGGCCGACGGACCGGCCGACTCAGGTAGCCGCCGCCGGACGGACTCGGCCGGACCGCCTAGTCATCAACATGAAACTTTTGGCTCTTCACCTCCCCTGCACCCATGTACACTTTATTTCTTCAGACTAGTAACAGAGACCCTTTTAAAACACCAATTAATCCATTTTAATACATTTTAATACAATTTATCACATTTTTTTTATTTCAACCTTTCACCTACCCTAACCCTAGTCTTACCCTATAAATACAACCCCTACACACATCCCCCTCACACCAAAATCTTGATCAAAACTCTCAAGAAAATTCCTAGAAGTTTAGTGTGCATTTGATGTGAGCAAAGGGGCGAAACTCCGGCCATCTTCCGACGACAACCATAGGAGCTCCCGGCGACGAAACAACGCACCGACGAAGTCTACCGTTCCTCTTCCTCTCCTCTAACGTCTAAAACCGTAATTCCCCCTCCCTCTTCTCTAATCTTGTTCTAAAATACGAAATTTCAAAACCCAACGGAATCGGAGTTAAACCGATTTCCGATTCGGTTCTTTCTAAAAATCCAATATTTTCTTAAATACATTCACACAAAACTCTTACATGTTGACCATTAAATATTAACAAACATGTTGAACAAGTTTCATGACAATCTATATCATTTTGTAACTTTTATTGCTATTTTTCAGTAAAATACCATGTAGTTTCATTTTGACATTAAATCATCACAATCTTACTATACCTTTAAGTTAGATCACGAGGTAATGACCTAGCTCCTCACAACACTCATATGCAACATAGCACAATACCTTTCGGGAATATAGAATACGGAAAAATGAAACATTTCAAATAAATACCATGAATTAATAAAACCGTTTTCTAAAGGATTAAGTATTTTTATAAATTTTTGCAAAGCGCCGCTACAACCCATTTTGAGGAACCCAGCTGGGATGGTGCAGATTATCGCATATCCTTGAGCTTAGTAGTGCGAGATGCAGACCTCCGTAAGGAGCATTCAGTCTCGAAAGATTTAAAATACAAATATCTTAAGAAAATGAGATTTCTAGAAATATAATATATATTAAAATTATTTATATATATATATATATATATATGTATGTATGTATGTATGTATGTATGTATCATTAAAATATCTATTTTGTGATAATATAAATATTCCAATTTTTTCCTAAAATCACAAGAATCACTTTACATTAAAATACCATAAATTCCATACAAGTTCAATGTTACAATTAAATACCCTATATTATGAAATTAGGATATTTTCGCTAGAAATATCAAAATATAAAATCTACACTTATGACAACTCTAAAGACGATAATTAAATACTTGGGGTGTATTTTGAAAATTATACAAAAGTATTTTTACATAAAACCCCCTCAAGTTCTATAAATTACCCTAAGGACCCTAGTAAATATAGGTTTAAGCGGGACCAAACTCTTGAGCCTCAGGGAGCCGGAGAAGTGGGTGCTTGCCTATTTTAAGGTAGACAACTTAACAACGGTGTTATCAACACGGTAATCATCTTTGAAAAAGACACAAATCCTGCCGCCCATGTGCAGCGGTTACCGATAGCATCAAAACAATTAGGACTTCAATTTCTTTTCTAATTGTTCTGACTCAGACTGAATCTTATTATAAATAATCTGACTTGAATATGATTCAAATACAATCTACAAACTACAATTCAACATGAATCCATGAATACATATATTCAATCTATTCAAACTATTCAATCTGTATTGACTGAACCGAACCATGGATATACTTCCATTTACATGACTCTCCAGTTACATCCATTTACTGATATCATGGTTTTGGCAAGTCATCGAATTATACAATCTATATTACAAGACAATACAAATTACAATATAACACAAACAATACAATCAAGATATCGCGGGGTTTAAGGGGTAGATTGGTACGGAAGGTGTTAAAAGTGGCACGAGACTGCAAGATTAAGACACCTAACCTGAATCCAATTGCCGTTGTTCCGGGTTGTATAACGGAGCCTTGTACATTCCATTTGCTCTAGTCTCTAGCATATAGAGACTCCTCTCGTATACACTGGCATCCTTCTGTACCAAGCTACAAACAACAGCGTTAATACTAAATACAATATTATAACAATATAAGATAACTTTAAAAGCTACACTCTCTCTCTTACTCTCTGTCTATTCTACTTCTCCCTTATCTTTGGGACTTACCGAGCGATTTGTTCGCTGACGACATTCTCTTTCTTTCTTCTTTGAATGTCGTCAGGTGATTCGGATCTTCCAGAGATCGAGCCTACCAGTGAGGACTTGGATCAGTTTGCTTACGACCCAGAGCTCTACCTTCATTATACACACTTTTATTGCAGTACTTTCCTTTTCTATTATGCCACTGTTTAGGAATCGCTTTATTCTATGTATTTACTTTTCTATGTATTGTAAAAAGAATGTGAATAAATAAAGTTGATGTTTCATTACATTTTGTCTCTTGTGTACATTCCTTTATATTGCTTAGTTACGCTTAGCGTATTTACTTCAGAGTAAATACGTAGCGGCCAGTCGCATCCTTTGCCCGTATACTGGGAAGCGGGGAGTGACAATGTATATCAGATTACTTATAAACGCATGAAACAACCCGATATAAACTTTGCAATATAATATATAGTTGCTGTCCAGAAATCTGAATTTCTATTTTAAATGCCGATATTAAAATGATCATAACTAGAGCTTCAGAAATCCAAATCGCGTGAATCATAGTGTTTTGGATAAGTATATCAAAAGATTTACAATTTTCTAATAATCTTCGTAAGCTGAAATCTGGTGGAAATTAACCCAAACTATGTTTTAAAAATATATGATGGTGCTGAACAGATTCTAATCTGTTTTGCGCAACGATACGAAAACGGGTATATCTCCCTAACCGGTAGTCGTATTTAGACGCGACTGGAACTCACGCGTGCACAACACTTAGATCTATATTTCTATTTATATTCCTTTTTCTATTGACTTCAATAATTAGTAGTACATAATATTTATTTACAACATTATTAACGGTCGTTACTTGAATAATATACTTGCCTCGTTTCATACTATTCGAGCATGTATACCTTATTTTTTCTGATCTCAGAATTGTTGCATGAACATGAAGACATAATTGGATATTGTATGTTTGACTTAAACTCATTACATGATAGACTTGATTTGACCCGAACCATGAATATAACATGACATGAATACTTAAACTTGACATGAATACTTGAAACGTGATATGAATACTTGATCTGGACATGAACTCAATCTTGAAAAACTTGATGTATTCGTGGATTCGGACAAGACTTGTGAGTTTAACTACAATCTAGTATACGCGAGATGTTAGGGTAGTTTGAGTATGAATCCAACGGAATCTCATGAGTCCTATTAATACAAATCATGTTGCTGTGGTACCGGGCTGAAATGGTACAAATTATGCTGCTGTGGTACCGGGCTGAAACGGTACATCATGAATTCACTAATAAGGGCCCGTGTTTCTAAACCCGTGGACGATAGCCTGTTGGGTTTGGAATACTTTAATAATAATTGAAGTCTCGATTACTTTTAGGCCCATGATTCTCTGCCCCTGGACGATAGCCTTAGATTGAAGAATACTCTTGAGATTGGTTGACATTCACACTTGAAGTCACGTTCGTTACTTTTATCCTTTTAGAGATCTTTTAGAATACTTATATTCACTTCATGTTTACTATACCTACACTCCACGGCCATGTTATACTTGTTTGTCATGCTGATATAGTTGATATACACATTACCATGTATGCTACTATATTTGTTTACATGTTCATGATTTATATCAATGTTATACCATATATCATATTACACCTTGCATTTCATTTATATACATCATACCATCCTTTTGGAGACTTACCGAGCGTTAGATCGCTGACGGGCATTCCATCCATCTTTCTTTATTTCTTGGAATGTTCGTCAGGTGGTTGTTTCCCCCAATCAGAGCAAAGCTCTGTTTGAATTTCAAAATTCAAAATTTGAAGCAACGCTTCAAATTCTTTGCGCTGCGCGCAACGCGCCACATATCAAAAGCTTATACGTCAGTGCAGCGCCCAAGGCAGCGCGCCCAATCAGAGCAAGGCTCTATTTAAAATAAAATTAAAGGAAGCAACGCTTCAGTTGCGCAAGCGCTACGCGACACGTGTCAGCGCAAACGCAGTTGCGCTGCGCCATGCGCTGCGCGACACGTGTCAGCGCAGATGTGCAAGCGCAGATGCGCTGCGCCGTGCGACACGTATCAGCGCAGATGCGCAAGCACAAATGCGCTGCGCTGTGCGCTGCGCGACACGTGTCAACGCAGTTGCGCAAGCCCAGTTGCGCTGCGCTCTGCGCTGCTTGACACGTGTCACGTGCTGGGGCGTTTGCGCCAAACAGAATTAAATTCTAGTAA
Source organism: Agapanthus africanus (assembly GCA_030015575.1). NCBI lineage: Eukaryota > Viridiplantae > Streptophyta > Magnoliopsida > Asparagales > Amaryllidaceae > Agapanthus > Agapanthus africanus. The sequence continues at coordinate 566,921,306 of JASDDO010000016.1, forward strand.
GATTCTTCTGTTCTTGTTAAAACAAGAAGATTGTCTTCTGTAAAACAGAAGCCCTTGGATCAAAGATCCAACGGTGGGGAAAATTCCCCAAATCACTCAGAGAAGGATCTCTTTAACAAATTTAACAAATTTATGGGCACTATATAAAGACCCCTAGACCCCAATTCATAAACATCATCAACATTGTGAGAGATTGAGAACCTCAAAAACAGAGAAAACTCTGAAGAAATTTCAAGAAAAAGGTAAAACCCTTCATAAAATAGAAGAATTTTTTCTAATAGATCATTGATCTAAGAACAAGATCAATGATCTTCATATAATAATAAGTGCTTTGCACTCTTTTATGAACCACTGGTTCTCTGAAAACAAGAAAAACAAGAAAAAAAACTTATTTTCTTTGATCTAAATTGGATCGAGAAATCAAATAGTGCTTTGCACTTTTTTATGAACCATTGGTTCTGGAATATTAAAGATTCCCAAGATTATTGAAATAGTGCCCTGCACTTGCAAAAACTGCACTGTTACGCTCCTGGGTTGGCGCAAGCCACAAGAGAGCGCCACGTGTCACCATCTGAATCACTTGCGCTATGCGCTTTTAAGAAAGAGCCTTGCTCTCTGAAATTGGCGCAACTCACCAGAGCACGCCACGTGTCAGCAGCGCAAGCGCAGCGTACTGGCGCAGCGCACTGCGCTTGCGTGACACGTGTCACCTCCACAAGCTCTTGCGCTCATTTATTGGCGCAAAGCGCCTGACAGGCCACATGGCCACTGTCAGATGATTAATGCACTGCATCATTAAAAAGAAGGGCTGAGCCCAATTAAAAAGGCCTAACAGGCCTAGTAAATGCTATGCATTATTTTCAGACAGATGCAATGCATCAGAGCCCAAATAAAAATAGATGCTATGCATCATTTATAAGGGGCAGAGCCCAAATAAAGGTCCAACAAAGACCAAGATTAATGCTATGCATTATTAAAAATGGGCAAAGCCCTAGCACAGGTCTAATAGGCCAGAAACAAATAAAAGCGTTGAACATTTTTCAACTGGACTTAGCCCAATCATGGCCGTAAGTCCTCAAATAAATTGACTGAGCACAGCTGCTCTCTTAAATCAATTTACATTCGGTTCGAGGGTACATCTCCGAACTCCTTTGACTCCTATCGTTGTAATCCTTCAACGATGTCAGAGAGGTGACGGGTCCCGACAACCACACATCAACACGGACTGTGGGGTCCTTAAACTCATGGACTTAAGCATCCTTAAACCAAAAGACGGATTGTGGGATCCTTAAACCCGCGGACTTATGCGTCCTTAAACTAAAACACGGACTGTGGGGTCCTTAAACCCACGGACTTAAGCGTCCTTAAACTAAACATGGACCACCATGTCCCTAAACTGGAATGTGGACCGCAATATCCTTAAACTACCTATGGACCACCATGTCCCTAAACTGAAAATGGATCTAGACGATCCCGTTAAGTTGATCTTAGTCTCAAATCAGACTAACGTATCCTTAACAAACGTTTAAGTTGATCTTAGCCTTAAATAAGGCTAACGTATCCTTAAACCAAAACCCAAAACCCAAATCTAAGAAAATACGGATTTGGACTAACCCACGTCCTACGGGCGACGGCATCACTTAGTCTCCGTATACAATCCACGGGCAACCACAAACAAAGCAAACACCCACGACACGAAGTGAAATTCTGGAGAAGGAGAAAGTCGTTACCGCGATGCGGTAACGTAATTAACTGCAGGGGCTTGCGCCTGCAGGGAAGAGCGTCCCCACAATCAAAAACCCCTCAAATGAGGGGGAATCTGACGAAGTCTACTACTGTTGGATATATGTATGCCCTAGAGGCCATTATATGATAGTGGATGTATTTGTACATGTATATTTATTCAGTATACATTCTTGCTCGACATGATAGTATGCTATCTGGTTCTTCTTTATCTGACATGTTGATTTGATCATGCTTTTATTCATTCATACATGCTGATAAAGCCCTGAGGATATCGGCTTGACTGCTGTGATTATGATGGAGATCATACTAGTGGGACATCTGTAGTCTATAAGCATATCCTGGAAAGTCCCTAGTCGTAGGTATATCGAGATGGGGCATTGATATACCAGAGTAGACTAGCGTATATGATACTAGACCCATACGATGGGCGATGAATGTTCCCACATTCATCGATGTTTGACATCAAGATCATATACGGGTGCTCAGTGGTGACTGGGTACACTGGACGGACTCATCGAGAACTCCTATATGGAATTATATCTATCGTCGGATAGCAGTTCTCAGGTGACACTGGTACAGGTTAGTCTGTAGACCCGAGATCATCATAGAGTCTTGTGTGTTCTCCCACTGTACTTTGATTGCCACCCTACCACGGCTCTACTGAGTCATGCAAACAGATGGCCGTTGGGTACAGTCCCGAGACACACGAAGGCAATGAGCGATAGGAGGGGTTTCGTCTCTCCCGGTATTGGGAGTTGATGCTGTGCTGTGCCCGACTGGTTATATCAGTAAGTTCCTGGCCAGGGCTGCTGAGATTTGCTAATAAGTGTTATCAGTAGTTTCTCGATCTGTTATAGACCATTCACCGGCACGACTTATTGAGTTATTGGGGTCGATGTGACCATCCCTAGGCTCGATATGCAGCATATCTGACGAAGAGACCGGACTGTACGGTAGTGTTGCCGGTTGGCTCGACGGGAGTTGTAGCAGGTTCGCTTGTTTTCTTCTGATCACTCAATACCCGGGTGGCCGTTACGTTTAGCTGACCGCTTGCGGTTTGGGGGTGCTTGATATGATCATCACCCACTGCCGGCGTATTGACGAGTCTTACAGTCCCACAAAGGAGTTACCTAGTCCAGGCGAAACGTTGTGGTGCGCGTATGCGATATGCGCATAGACCCGATTAAAATGCGCGTATAGGATACCGAATATTGATCGGGCGGCTTGCTTTTGTTGGGGTCATATGAGATATAGCCGGATTGATAAATCAAGTGTTGATTTATCATTTAACCATTAGTTTTCTCACTTAAAACCTTTTCTTGTAGATGATGGATGTATGCATGCATGTATGTTTTTCTATCTTTCTTTTAGATTCATGCACATATGGATGTGCATACATACATACATACACCATCTATCATGGTTGATTACACATGGAAAATGGTGGCAATATAAGACTCACACCATGGATAAATAGATGGATTATTATTTGATTTTGTGTTTAAAACAAAATAGAAAAGGAAAGGATAATTCTTGACTTGTTTCTACATTCTTCTTTAACCTAACCATCCTCACCTACCCTTAACCTTGGATTAAACTTTCCTTCTATTTTTAAACCCTAATTAAATAATAACTCAACCATTTGACCATGGTTTGAGATGAGAAGAAATAAAATATATATAGATATATTTCATTTCTTTTCAAGGGTTAATCTTTTCTCTTCTTAAAAAGAAAAGCCATCATCTTCCTCCTCCTTCTTCCTTTGCTCTCTAGTTTCTTCTAGTGAGCAAATCACACATCAAGAAAGGTTTTTGAAGTGAGAATTATAACCACAATATCATTCTACACAAGTTTAGCCAACTTGTTTAGAGTGTTCTCTTCATTTCTCATCTTGAAAAGTGAAGTTGCAAGCTTGGACTAGGAACTTCGGGTGGATCGTCGTGGACACGAGAAGACTTCAAGAGGACCTTCTTCCAACACCCAAGAGGCCAAAGAGTCTAGCGAAGGGAGCTACAAAGGTTGTAGTCTCGAAACCCTAGTCTTTATTGCCTTTAACTTTTGAAACCCTAATTTTCTAGGATCGATCCCTTTGTATGCTTGCTTGGCACCATAAAAATTTAAACTTTGTGACATGTGATGCTTCCAAACTCTACATAGGGTGCTAGGTAATCCTAACAGCTACATCGGCTGCATCCGTCTAAACCTCCGATATACGGTGCCATAAATCAACTTGGCATCTTCGGAGAGGTGGACGGATAAAACCAAATAGCATCTGCCCCGAATCTCAGGCTAGACGTCCTATCGTCGCGGCCGCCGTTCGGAGGGGAACAGATTCTGGCACGCCCGGTGGGACATTTTCCTCTTTCCACTCCACACTTCGTGTGTCGTGATTCGCGAACCAATCGCGGTTTGTTAATGGTTGCCCTTAGGTTTCAAGTTACTAAGATTTGGTCTCTTGTTTGGCGCAAAAAGCAAAACAGCAATGGCATCCACCTGTTCGAAGTGCTCTAACTGCAGCTGCAACTCGCGTCCTGCCTCAACTGGGGGCATAACCTACGGGCGCCAAGCGGCCTCTTTGTTCACGATGCCCGTGGAGCAGATTACTCAAGCCACCACAGGGCTGTTTTCGGAACCATGCTTCCGCCAACAAGCTTCAGCATCCCTGTGCCCGTACCAGAAGCTTCAAAGAAGTCAGTCTTCGATCGACTTACAGTTACCGTGGCCCCTCTAAACGGGTCGCCCAACACCAGTTCCTCGGTCTTCTCCAGACTGGGCCAAAACTCCTGCGGGCCCACAATGAAGCTTGCAGTCCCAGAAAAGGTTATTCCAAAAAGAGTAGCCAAACCTGCTCCTGAAGTCATCAAGGCGGCTTCTCCTGCTAAGAGATCGGTCTTTACAAGAATGACCGTCCCAACTCCCACTCCTGCTCTTGCTGCTCAAAAGACATCAGTCTTCAATAGGCTGACGCCGGCAACAGCCCCACACCTGAACAGGAGGCAAGAAGAAGCTGTTTCTGTCTCTGAACCAATACCGACGACGCCACTGGCGCCGGACAAGGAAGACTGGGGGCAACTCCCCCTATGGGATAACTCCACCAGCTCCAACGGTGGAAGTTAATGCTGCTGTTCCAACTGGGAACAACTTTGAGCTACTGAATAGGGTACGCAGAAACTCGCCAACTGCGGTGCTCAAGAGATCTCCTACACCGGTAGAGACCGCTGTGGAAGCAGAAAAGCCGGAGCAGCCTCCTCAATCGCTGTCCTCCAGGATTTACAAGACATGGCGACGAGTCCGAGAATCCGTGATCGATCCTAATTTCTCTCGCCAACACAAGAAGTCGAAAGGTCGACAAGAAAAAAATCCCCCGGTCAAGCAACGAAAAGTGACGACCACTTGGGTGCCCAAAGCAACGGCCCCCTCAACCTCAACGGCCCATAAGAGAAGAAGGCCGGAGAAAGTCGTCACGCCGACCGCGAATATCAAAGGTGGTGAACCCAAACGCCCTAAGTCAGGGGGCATTGTAGTTCATACTGTTTACATGGCGTCTGGTAAAGAAGACAGCCGTGCATCCACGGGTCATAGACCGCTTACACGGTCAGTGACCAAAGCTCAGAAGCAACAACAGAAGCTCCAAGAAATGATGAACGCGATGGCTACACTCACTGGGCCGAAAGAAAACCCCGAAGCGTCATCTGATCAACACCAGGAACAGGAAACTGACGCTGAGTTCCTTCGTAGGATATTGGAGAAGAAGGATAAAAAGGACGCCGAACAAGCAGCCAATATACAACGAATGGCCCTTCTGTTCCAGGACATGGTGGGGATGATGATCCAACAAGATCCTCCGGCCGAAGATCCCCCGATCGTCCTTGAAGACGATAGGGGAGAAACGTCGAATCTTCCGCCAGCTCTGTTAACAGCTAAGGAGGAGACAATCTCCAAAGCTGACTTGGACGGGTACATAGCCCAACAAATACGGGTTCATCATGCGACTGAAGCAGCCGGCCAGGTCGTGAAAACAGGACGACCATATCCGAGTTTGTACGATCAAATCAAGTACCCGCCGGGCTATACAATTCCCAAGTTCCATGTCTATAAGGGGATAGGCAATCCTCACCAGCATGTTGCCCAGTTCAGGGCACTCTGCGGCAACACCGGTGGTGATGACAAACTGTTGCTTCGCCAGTTCGTTGGAAGCTTATCAGATACAGCATTCGAGTGGTACTCTGAGCTCCTGAACGACTCTATCAAGACCTTCGCGGAGATGGATCTGTTGTTTACCCAGCGTTTTGCAAGCGCCAGTGAACGCACCCCGATGACGGCACTGATTAACGCCAGGGTGAAGCCAGGTGAGACATGGGTCCAATATGCTATACGGTGGCGGAACTTATGGTCAAAGTGCGAGCAGCGCATTGAAGAAGCTCCTGCAGTGGGTATGTTTATGGGAACCCTCGATCCGCAAGCAACCATCTCGCAATTTATGATGTTCTTCAAGCCGACTACCTTCCAGGCCTTGATTGACAAGCTAGCGCAGATGGATCAGATGGGCCATAGACCCCCTCTTCCAAAGCCGGACTCCCGAAATGAAAAGGGAAAGGGAAAAGCAATCGTTGTCGCTGATGCTCAGCAACAGCCGAGCAACTCGAAGCCGGTTGTTCGTTAGAATAATATGCGTCCGCAGGTACCCCTTGAGGAGAGACTAGGACGTCCTTACTCGTTTCCCCGAGATAAAACGAGAAGATTATTCGAGCTGGCGTTGCGCAACCGACTCATAAATCTACCGGAGCCAAAATGTCTGTCGCAACCAAATGATGTCAATGAGCCCAACTACTGTCCCTATCACCGGGTACTGGGTCATCCGATCGAAGATTGCTATGTCTTCAAAAATTGGCTTGAAGACCAATACCAACAAGGCAAATTCGCGTTATCCGATAGATGGAAGGTGAATCCGCCGCAACCTCACGCCTCTAAAAAGATGAATATGCCGGGGGCAACGTGCTCTCTCGTCGAAGAAGCCCCATGGGAGGTTGTGCTGTCGGCCAAGACAAAGAGGATGCTGAACGATCTTCGGACATGCCCAGCGATCAAGTGGAAGAACCCGTTGGAACCGCAGGTCATTGAGGGGATGTTGAAGCCACATCCAACTCCGAAGACCGATGGTGGTGGCCCAAGCACTCACAACCAGCCATCAAAATCTTTAAAGAAGAAAAAGAAGAAATCCAAGAAGCCTGTGAAGCCTGGCGACAAGCGCACAGACTTACAAAAACAAATTGACGCGCTGGAGGATTATAACCAGAAAGCATGGACTCCCATTACACTCCAAGAGTTTCTCAACCACACCTTTCAAGAGGAAGATGAGGGAGAAAGTTCGTCGGATGAATCTGAGGAATACGTGGCGAGCTGTCATGTGATTTCCCATTCGTTCACGGGCGATGGGGAGACTCCTTGCACTGAAAAGCTGGGGGCAGATCCTGAACCAAAAATTCTGGGGCCATCGGATGAAGTAATTGACGCATTCCTCAATGAAGCTCTGTTGAAAAGTAAAGCTGATCGGGAACGCGAGACGGCTATATTTGAAAAGGCCAAGCGCCAGCGACTTGACGAAAGAGCTGAGACACTTCCGCTGGAGAAAAATATATCCACTGCGGATAAAAGCAAATTCAAGACCAGGAAAAGGTTCGCTAAGGCCATATCAATGGGCATGAAGCTACCATCCTCCGAAGGAAACATTAGTGGTGAAGTGGAAATGCACCCCTCCTACTGCTTGTATCATCGGAAGATTTCGCACCCCACTGAAGAGTGCAAAGCTTTCGATAGATGGTGGCAAGGATATGTTGCTCATCGACAGCATTTTAAACGGGAGAAGCGCAAAACTCGTCGGGAGCGAAAAAATACAACCGAAGGGCTTAACAGAACTACCGGCAATTGTCGCATGGTTAATGCCGGGGGATCACAAGTTCTCACATTCGGGAGCGATTCTGACGAGGAGCTGGCTCTTATCCCCCTCTTTAAAGAGTCCACCTCGGGAAAAGAGGAAGAGCTGAGGGCCTGCGAAAATATCCGGCTGCGTAATCGCACGCTTCCCGAAAAGAATATCGGATCCTCAAATAAAAAAGATAAAGGGAAAGAGAAGGTCCCTGAGGAGATCGCCTTGGATGACCAAGTTGTGGAGGAGCTAAGTGCTAAGGACCCGTCGAAGAGAAATAAGGTGGATTACAACGTCTTAGCGCATCTGAGGAAACTACCCTCGCAGCTCAGCATTCTTGACGCCCTTTTACTATCAAAAGAGGCGAGAGATTCATTAATCAAGGCACTGCAGGATCCGGAACAATTCCAAGCTTTCCTGGCCGAAGAAAAGATGAAGGATGAATTGGAGGAAGTGAACACGGCCGATGTCACTTTCGGCGACGAGGACCTTCTCCTTGGAACGTGCGAACACAATCGCCCTCTCTATGTCTCAGGATATTGCCACGATATAAAGATAGGCAAAATCCTGATCGACAATGGATCCTCCGTTAATCTCCTCAATGTGCGGGTGTTAAAAGAAATCTGCATGAGTGTCCAGCATCTTGCTCGGGACAAGATCACCATCTCCGGGTTCGACTCCCAGTCATCAAGAACTCTCGGGTCTGTGATACTGACGCTACGCTTCGGGCTACTCGTCACGGACATTAAGTTCTACGTCATAGACGCCAAGACATGCTACAATGCTCTGCTCGGCCGACCATGGTTACATGAGTACAACATCATCCCTTCTACGCAACATCAGTGTATGAAGTATTTTAAGGATGGTTTCGAGTATACCGTGACGGGAGAACTGAACCCGTTCTCTGTGAACGAGGTCCGCAAATATGAAGATGCCAAATACTTCTTACCGGATTTCGAAGATACGGAGAGGTGTCACAAGCCGGAAAACAAAGCTAATGCCACCATCCCTGTCTTCGGCAGTGATACCGAGGAGGAGGAGGAGATAGTTTATTCGGGTCCGTCCCAACGCAACAGGCCGGGACAGTCCGCTCCCATGTTGATCTTTGGTAGTGACTCAGAAGACGAGGTCCATGCTGTATTCTCTGCTCGACCTTCAATACAAACGTTCGCTGACGAAGAGCAAAGTCTGCAAGTCGCCATGGTGCCGCTTAAACACCATAAAGAACTAGATGCACTTGATATCTACAGTGTAGAGGAGCTGTGAACGTTCTATGTCCCTCCTGGGCGAAAAGGTGAAAAGGCAATTCTATTCTACCGCTCTGAAGAAACCAAAGTGGAGAAAGAAATCTGGCACGGCGCGGATCCTACGCTTGACAGGCTTCAGCCCATCCGTCTTCCTAGATATTATACAGAAGGCTTGAAAAGGCTGTTGAAGCGCCAGGGGATATCCTTTAAACAGACCGCTCGAAAGGCCAAATTCTATGACAGGGTCTGGAACGTTCCCGGGACTCAACACAAGCTGCCTAATGGGAGAATGGAAACAGTTGGGCTTGGATACATTCGATCCAAGAAACGAGGGCTACCCCATGGTTGCTACGTCGTGCATGACTTCGATGAAGAAGCGGATGCTCAATGGGAAGATGGTAATCCCGAACCAGTAAAAGTTCCTGATGCAAAAGTGCCCAGTCCGTCGTTCGAAGAACAAATGGACAAGCTTATAAGGGAAGCTGGTCAAAAAGTCCGAGACGACCATAACCGCGAAATGGCCATCTACGAGAAAGCCAAAACGCAACGCCTCCTTCAACAGGCTGTGAAAGATGAAAATGCCGTTCCCTGTCAACCTGTTATACAAAAGGCTCGACGCAGAGGCAGAGTCGAAAGGCGGAAAAGGCGCTCAAAAGCAACAAAGCGGAACTAAGAAGCCATGCAAGCGGAAATCGAGCGGTTCCGATCTATCCCTCATAAGAAAAATGGGTCAAGCATACTCTTTTCCTCGGGACAAGACGAAAAAAATACTTGACCTCGCTCTAAAACATCAGATGCTTACGCTGCCAGAGTCTAAACTGTAAGTGCACGGCGGCGCCCCGGCCGTCAATCCGACGGCCAAAAGCGGAAGCGGTGAAAAACTTTGATTTTGCAAACTAGCAAACCGGCACCACCGCGCACTAAACACCCGGATCGAACCATTAACTAGTCCTAGCTAACTACAAGATGGGGAAAAGAGGTATACCGACTGATCCAAGTCCTCCGGTCTTCTCGTCCTCGTCCCGATCTCCCGCGGAATATCCTGTCTCCACCTCGTCGCCGGAAGTGCACCACATCGCCTACATCTTTTACGGGCTCCCACCTCAATGCCGAGGCAACTCGGGCACGAAGCTGGCTAGTCGACGTGCCCAAGGTTTGCTGTAGAATGTGTAGTGAAGAACCATGTCTCATTTGGGGTTATGGAGTTTGCCATTTTGGTGGAGGGATGATACAAGAGCTATGTGGAGGGACTTGGGGATTTTTGGAGCATGAAATGAAGCAAAAACCCACACATACAAAATTGGGCAGCCCTCCCCTTAAGTGGCCGGCCCTTGCAATTCCAAGAGAGTGAGAGAGTAGAGTGTGTAGCAAAGAATGAGAGAGCCATCCAATAATCCAAGGGAGAGAGAGAGAGAAGGCTATCATGCAAAAAGAAATGATCACTAGCTTAATCCAACACTCCATCATCAAATCAACCATCATCAACACCCTTCACCATCACAAAAGTCATGCCATCATGAAGATAGAAGTCAAGCAAGGTCAATGGATGGTACACCATCATGATACAATAATATGCAAAGACCCCCTCCACAAAAGCTTATTTGCATAATGCAAATAAGCCCTCCTCCACCAATCTTCGGCCAATGAACGATACAAAAGAAATCGGCCGAAACGGAAAGCAAACTGGCAACTCCAGAAAACTGGTCCCGTAATAAATTACAGGAAAACCCCGCTACTGTGTATACACACCCGCATTTGTATTCCGACCGAAATACAAATGCAATGAGACAAAATCTACACTGTACTATACTAGGATCCGGCTTAAACCAAAGCCGGCCAGTAATATCCGTTCGATCCTGATCCGTGCAATACCGCACGTATCTGATCGAACCCTGCCATATCTCCATACGGCCTCTACAGCTTTTCGCCCGAAAGCTTGAGTAACTGAATGTGGGGGACTCTAAAGACTCGTCAACACCTTGGTTGTGGATTTAACCACTAGCACGTCAGAGATATAAGCCAATACGTAACGGGCTACCAGGTATTGACCAAAAGGGATGTCTGTGAGCGAACTCAGCCTGACACCCTACTGAGCCTGTCAGTGACAATATCCGTACAGTCCGGTCCGTTCGTCTATGAGCATCGCATGGCGGGCCTAGGGGGTTGGTAAAAGTCAGACCCCCATAAGCGGTACAAGTCGTGTCGGAGTGTAGCCCAGAACACCCTGAGATACTACTGGAATACCTACCAGTAAATCTCCTTGCCTCGGCCGAGGGCTTCGTGTAATGGCTCTCCTAGACACAGCGCGACCTCACCCCCAATACCGGGAGAGACGAACCCCTGAAGATACGCTCACTACCTCCATGTGGCTCAGGACTGTACCCAACTAAAACCTGTTTGCACGACTCCTTTGAGCCGTGGTATGGTAGTAATCAAAGTACAGTGGGAACTCACACGAGACAAATGACGATCTCCAGGTCGATGAACTAACCTGTACACATGTCACCAGGGAACTGCCATCTGACGTCTGGTATATGACCAACTAGCATGTTCCTGGCGAGTCCTGTCCGGTGTACTCATAACCTAATGAGCACATGTATACATCTTAGGTGAACCAACTGACACCAATGGCTTGTGAGACCGGCCACCGCCCCTCGTTGGGGTCTCGACTGTATACACTAGTCTACTCTGGAGTATCGATGCCCTGTCTCGAAACTCGCACGACTAGGGACCTTTTAAGGATGTGCTTATAGACCCCAGCTCCCACTTATATGATCGCCCTCATACTGCTGGTGGTCAAGCAAGAATCCTAGGGGCTCTACCAACGTGTAATAGCGACCTGTAAGGTCACCTAAAGCAGTACACGATGTTAAAGGTAAACCAGATAGCATACTATCATCTCGAGTAAGATTGTCCTATCGGGATAGGTCCTCCCTCAATCATTACAATCACGTGCCTGTGACCCAATAATTGACTCTGAGGGCACTATGTCCAACATAAACACCCCGAACAAGCAGGAGAAGTCTCTCACCCGGATTATTGCCCTTATCACCGAGTGATAGGGCACCCTCTCGAAGACTGCTTCACCTTCAAGAATTAGGTCGAGGATCAGTATCAGCTTGGCAAGTTCGCTCTGTCCGACAACTGGAGGGTAGTGCCGCCACAGAAGCACGAACCCAAGGCCACGAAAGAAGAACCAGTTCCACATTGGGATTGGAAGCGAATTCGTACTTGTCACATGATAACAATATCAAAAGAAGAGCCCGAGAACGTGGATGACCTTCCCTGGTGCTTCGAAAACAATAGCGACGAGGTGATCTCATAATTTCCGCCAGCACCGAAAGAGCTGGAAGATGGAATACATACCACTGCAGATAATCTCAAGAAAATTGAGTTAGGGACGGCGAACGACCCGCGACCGACATTCAGTAGTGAGCTGCTATCTGAAGAAAGGGTGGCTTCATTAAAAGACCTGCTTATGCAGCATAAAGATTGCTTCGCATGGAACTATTCCGAAATGCCGGGACTAGATCCAGAAATTGCTGTGCACAAATTAGCAATATCCCCGGACGTCAAGCGGGTCAAGCAGGCACCAAGAAGAATGCGGCTCGAGCTTGAGATGAGCATCAACGCCGAGGTCAAGAAGCTGATCGACTCCGGCTTTATCCAGGAGGTTCAATATCCTGAATGGATCGCCAACATCGTTCCCGTGATGAAGAAAAATAGGACAGTGCGCATATGCGTAGATTTCCGGGATCTCAATAAAGCCTGCCCGAAGGACGATTTCCCAGTGCCAATCACCGAACTGATGATAGACAACACATCCACTCATGAAGTTTTCTCCTTCTTGGACGGCTCGTCGGGGTATAATCAGATAAAGATGCATCCCGAAGACTAGAAGCACACCGCCTTCAGGACTCCTTTGGGTATATTCTGCTACAAGGTGATGCCCTTCGGTCTAAAGAACGCCGGTGCCACTTATCAGAGAGCCATGACACAGATCTTTGATGACCTTATACACGAAATCGTCGAGTGCTATATTGACGATCTCGTGGTTAAAAGCAAATCATACGAGGAACATCTCGAGCATCTGAAGACTGTATTTCAACGTCTTCGACAATACAACTTGAAGATGAACCCTCTCAAGTGTGCATTCGGAGTTTCCTCGGCAAATTCCTGGGATTCATCGTCCGACATTGAGGTATTGAGATAGATCCGTCAAAGATCAAAGCGATCATGGAAATGCCTCCGCCAAGGACTCTCAAACAGCTGCGGTCTCTCCAAGGGAAGCTCGCGTATATACGGCGATTTATAGCCAACCTTTCAGGCAAGTGCCGTCCTTACAGCCACTTGATGAAGAACGGAACCCCGTTCGTCTGGGACCAAAAATGCTAAAGCGCGCTAGACGAGATCAAGCAATACCTGCAGAACCCGCCGGTTTTGGCTGCTCCGGTCAAGGGAAAGCCCCTCGTTCTTTATACAACCGCCCTCGAAGGTTACTTAGGCGTGTTATGGGCGCAAGAGAACGACCAAGGGAAAGAAAGAGCACTCTACTACTTAAGTCGAGTCCTACTGGGGGTAGAAAGCAACTACTCCCCCATTGAAAAACATTGCCTGGCGTTGATCTTTGCGATAACAAAGCTTAGACACTATGCGTTGGCACATGAAGTCCGTCTCATTTCGAAGGTTGACCCCCTTAAATATTTGATGTCGAAGGCCATATTGATGGGGCGACTCGCTAAATGGGCCCTGCTCTTGATGGAGTTCTCGATAACGTATCAACCTCTCAAGGCAGTGAAAGGCCAGGCCATCGCTGACTTCCTCGCTGAGCATCCGATACCCGCCGATTCTCCTCTGAATTGCGATCTTCCAGACGAACATGCGTTTGATGAGATCGACGGTGGTGACACCCGATGGGAGCTTTATTTCGATGGAGCATCCTCCGTGAAGAAGCGCAAACAAAATACCCCTATAATCAAATCGGGGGTAGGACTCATCTTTGTAACTCCACAAGGAGGGATAATGCGCTTTGCTTTCTCCTTAACAGAGTCGAGGACAAACAACGAAGCCGAATACGAAGCTTTGATAGCGGGCCTCGAGATCGCCATCGACATGGGAATTGAAAACCTCCTCATATACGGAGACTCCCAGCTGGTCGTTAGTCAAGTAAACAGCGACTACCAAACGTGCAAGCCAGAGCTGGTGAAGTACGGCGAAAAGGTGCTGCAACTGTTGACCCAAATCCCTTACTACGCTTTAGAAAACATACCGCACGCGGAAAACAGCAAAGCGGATGCATTAGCCAAGCTCGCTAAGGAACTGGCTGATGAGAACCTCGATGACGTCAGAATTGCGGTACAAAGCCGTCGGGTGCTTGCCCCAGCGGAAATAACTCCATAATCATCCGAAGAAGAGGGAGCGACTGAGCGAATAGCTCTGCAAATAAAAGATCGGGAAAAGGCTGAGGATTGGAGAGAAGTCTTTATAGACTACTTCAAATACCGTCGAGCACCCGAAGATGCGTCCTTAAGACATCAGCTTATGAAATGAGCGTTGTCTTTCGCCTTCGTCAATGATACTCTATACAAGAGGTCGTTCGATTCTTTATGGTTGAGATGTCTGGGACCTGACGAAGCGAAAAGAGTCGTTCAGGAAGTTCACGACGGACTCTGCGGTTCTCACCAAGCAGGCCCAAAGATGAAGTTGAAGATCAAACGGATGGGCTATTACTGGCCCACGATGATTCAAGACTGCCTTGAGTATGCGAAGAAGTGCTACTCATGTCAAATTCATGGGGACTTCATCCACCAGCACCCAAATCCTCTGCACCCAACAGTGGCTAGCTGGCCATTCGAAATGTGGGGAACTGACATAGTCGGTCCCGTCGAACCAGCATCGTCCAGGGGACATCGTTTCATCCTGGCGACGACTGACTAATTCTCCAAATGGGCAGAGGCAGTACCGTTGAGGGAAGTGAAGACGGAGAACATCCTCAATTTCTTCAAGACGCACGTTATCTATCGGTTTGGAACTCCGAGACGGATCATCTCCGATAACGGGCCAGCTTATAGAAGCCACAAGATCAGTCGCTTCGCGCAACAACACAATATAGACTGGAGATATTCCTCGGTTTATAATCCGCGAGCTAATGGTATAGCCGAGGCCTTCAATAAGATTTTGACAAAGATCATAAAGAAGACGGTGTCCCGAAATAAGAAGGACTGGCATGAGAGGCTGCAAGAAGCTCTTTGGGCGTATCGAACTACGTTCAAGACAGCCACAAACACAATGCCATATGCGTTGGTATTCGGTACAGAAGCAGTACTCCCCCTCGAGATAGAGTTACCCTCTCTACGAGTGGCAGTCCACTATGAGCTGACGGACGAAGAAAATGCTCACCTTCGTCTTGAGGAGCTTGATGCCCTTGATGAAACCCGGCTCATAGCGCAACAAAATCTGGAAGCTTATAAAGAAAAGATGACGCGCTCGTATGAAAGATTGACCCGGCCGAGGACATTCCGCCAAGGCGAACTCGTGCTAATGGTCAAATGTCCTATGATCCCCAATCGCGCCAAACGAGGAAAATTTGAGCCAAACTATGAAGGCCCGTACATCATAGATAAGGTCTACCAAGGTGGAGCCTATTTACTCATGGATATTCACGGTGAAAGGCCTTACAGGTCAATAAATGGCCGATTCCTAAAGAAATACTACGCTTAGCGAGTTATTGCCTAGGTCAATGATAGATTACGACGACTATGTCCGCTTGCTATCTTCCTAAGCTCAAACTTTATAAGCAGTAGCCAGCCTTCTCCTGAACGGACCGAAACGTCCTTAAACTAATGGCGGACCAAAATGTCCTTAAACTAATGGCGGACAGAAACGTCCTTAAACTAATGCGGACCGAAACGTCCTTAAACTAATGCGGACTGAAACGTCCTTAAACTAATGAAGGACCGAAACGTCTTTATACTACTACTGCAGCATCTTCACGCTGACGAGATGAATAAAAGAAAAAGAAAAAGAATATAAAAATAAAAAATATATATATATAAAAACGGTATGACCATAAGCAAAAAGGGCACGGATGAAAACCCGAAAGGGCTCCGTGAGTAAAAACAGCAGGGCTACCGGCGAGTGTTCGTGAAAACTCGAAAGGGCACGACCTCGTAAAATAAAAATAAAAATAAAAAAGAATAAAGAAAAGGTATGTCCATAAGCAAAAAGGGCACGGATGAAAACCCGAAAGGGCTCCGTGAGTAAAAACAACAGGACTACCGGTGAGTGTTTGTGAAAACCCGAAAGGGCGCAACCTCGTTAAAGGACACTTACAGGGTCCTCTCGACCTTGTAAGGAGAAACCACCCGCGTGAGATCCTTACGACTCACAAGGGAACAACACACTTAGGGATCCTCACGATTCCTAAGGAGAAAATTCACTTGCGGGATCCTCACGACTCGTAAGGAGAACTCTCTTATGGGACCCTCACGGCTCATAAGATTTGAAAGTCTTAAGTTACAGAGATCTAAACCTGTGCTTAAGCAACCCCACAACCTTCGATATTGCCCTACAAATGGCTCAATACTGACCCTTGTATACAATCTACGGGCGCGAATAAACATTTCCCTAACAAAGTCCCATCCGTGACTGGGGATATGTACGTATGATGAACAACCCTTATAAGTCCTCTCGACTTACAAGGAGAAAACCCTCTTGTAAGATCCTTACGACTTACAGAGGAACGTACACTTAGGAATCCTTACGATTCCTAAGGACAAAATATACCTACGAGATCCTCACGACTTGTAGGGAGAAATACTTTTGTGGGACCCTTACGGCTCATGAAGTCAAAAGCCTTAGTCGACAGGACCTTAACCCTGTTCGCTAAGCCACCTTTGTTCGACATCGATGGAGGCAAATGATGATTCGCTCCTGGCAATATCCCAGTTGTAGCGGTGCTAATGCCGAAATCGGTGTCTAATTCCAGGTTTACGGTGAAAAGCCGGTAGGCCGCACATGCATACGAAATAGCCGAAATGATGGGGCAACTTGCAATAAAAAGCAGCAAGTAAAAACGTATGCATACAATACAGCCGAAATGATTGGGCAACTCGCAATAAAAAGCAGGGAGTAAAAATAAAATAAATAGCCGAAATGATTGGGCACCGCGAAAAATAGCCGAAATGATTGGGCAGTCGCGACTTTCGCGATCAAAAGCTGAAATGATAGAGCATCGCGGAAATAAAACAATAAAAATGAGTGAAACTTTTGCCCTGCAGGTAAGTCCATAGTGACCCCTGTATACAATCCATGGGCATAAACAAAAAAAAGGGGGAAAGGGGATTACATTTCCCCACCAGGCCGCGTCAAAGGGAAGTCAGATCTCGACGACCACATCTACAGACTGGAGACCAACAACGACGTTCCTCCTCATTCCAGCAGGACACGGACGTGATATCACCAATCGGAGCCACGGCAAAGTCCCCAGTTCCAACACTCTACGGTTCACATACAACCTAGAGTCAGCAAATGACCTCTGTCTCGGAAACAAGTCAGCCAATGACCTCCGTCTCGGAAACAAGTCAGCCAATGACCTCCGTCTCGGAAACAAGTCAGCCAATAACCTCCATCTCGGAAACAAGTCAGCAAATGACCTCCATCTCGGAAACTAGTCATCCAATGACCTCTGTCGCGGAAACAAGTCAGCAAATGACATCCGTCGCGGAAACAAATCAACCAACGATCTCCGTCTCGGAAACAAGTCAGCAAACGACCTCTGTCGCGGAAACAAGTCAGCAAATGACATCCGTCGCGGAAACAAGTCAACCAACGACCTCCGTCTCGGAAACAAGTCAACCAACGACCTCCGTCTCGGAAACAAGTCAGCAAACGACATCCGTCGCGGAAACAAGTCAGCCAACGACCTCCATCTTGGAAACAAGTCAACCAACGACCTCCGTCTCGAAAACAAGTCAGCAAATGACCTCCGTCTCGGAAACAAGTCAGCAACGACCTCCGTCTCGGAAACAAGTCAGCAAATGACATCCGTCGTGGAAACAAGTCAACCAATGACCTCCGTCGCGGAAACAAGTCAACCAACGACCTCCGTCTTGGAAACAAGTCAACAAATGACCTCCGTCTTGGAAACAAGTCAGCCAATGACCTCCGTCTCGGAAACAAGTCAGCCAATGACCTGCGTCTCGGAATCAAGTCAGCAAATGACCTCCGTCGTGGAAACAAGTCAACCAATGACCTCCGTCTCGGAAACAAGTCAGCAAATGACATCCGTCGCGGAAACAAGTCAACCAATGACCTCCGTCGCGGAAACAAGTCAACCAACGACCTCCGTCTCGGAAACAAGTCAACAAATGACCTCCGTCTCGGAAACAAGTCAGCCAATGACCTCCCCGTCAGAGCAATACTTCGACTCGGAAACAAGTCAACTCACCAACCACTTACGAGTCCTTTCGACTTGTAAGGGAGAAAATTCTCTTATAAGATCCTTACGACTTATAAGAGAAAACACACTTAGGAATCCTCATGATTCCTAAGGAGAAAATCCACCTACGAGATCCTCTCGATCCGTAGGGAGAAAAGTCTCTATGAGACCCTCACGGCTCATAGAGTTGAAAAGTCTTAGGCAGCAGATCTGAAACTGCGGCCTAAGCCATCGTTATCTCTTGGAGAAATCTAGATGCTTACTCTATTATCTGTTTATCAAGACAGCCTGTTGATAATAAGAGAAGGGAGAAAGCAAAGAAATAGTACAAGACATTGCAAAGAAAAATGTGTATTTTTATTTATTGAATTTAATCAAGTACAAGGGGAAGCGTACAAAAGAATAAAGAATGGATACATATTATTTAAAAGAAATTTTTTACAAATACATTGATACAAATGCAGCTACTGGGAAGGAAGCGTCTTAAATAGCTTTATCAGTTGTTCGCACACTTCCTTCCATGCCTTTTCCTGATCGGCCACCACTGCCAGTTCTGCCTCTACTTGAGCCCGCTGCTGCAAGACAGATGCAAGCTGCTCCCTAACGGCCTGATGAGCAGCTTCACGGCCTGGGGGGTCACGCTCGGCGACATCAAGCTTTCGCTTCAAATTTAGCCCATGAGAGATGCGTTCCAGGAGGCCCTCAAAGATAGCCTTCACCTCGGCAGCGTTTGCCTCAACTTCGGCACGTAGGCGAGCAGTTTCGCTTGAAGACTCGTGACACTCCTTCAGCCTTAAAGCTGCTTCTTGTTCCAAATGGCGGAAATGAGAAGTGCTTTGCTCGAGCCATGCTGCCCATTGAGTGCTCACGGCCAAAACCTCAGGGGCAGGACGCATCGAGTCCAGCTGATGCAGGCGAGCCTCGATCTCTCTGCAGTGGTTAACCCAAGACGCAACGATGCCCTCGTCATGGAAATTTACGAGTATCACCGGCATCGGGTTAACCGCCGTAGCGAAGTCTGCAGCAGATGTAGGAGTCTCGACGTCGAGTTCCTCGATGTAGTTGCTCAACATGCGCAGACTATTCGCGGCGCCTTTCGAGGACGGACGTCTCAGGAAAGGGCCCGCCGGCATTATAACACGAGGCTCGAAGGGCGCCGAGACCGGAACGACAGCTAAAAAAAAACAAGATATGATCAAATAACAGTTCAAGAAATAAAATAAAGGGAGTTATCAATGTGATAGTTGTTGTACCAGCTGCGGCAGGTGGCAAGGCCGGAAAGGCCGGTGGCGCGGCCGATCTTTCATCCCCTCCTTCAATTTGTAGCACTGCAGTTGGGACGAGAAAAAGTTAGAAATAATTCCATCACTGAAAAAGAAAGATATCAATTGGAAACCATACTCACCAGCGCCACCAGAGGGAGAAGCGAATTCAAATGGGAAGGAGAAGTGTGGGAGCAACACTTGATAAAGATGATCAAAAAGCACTCCTGAAAAGACACAACAGTAAGACTTTAGTACATAAATTATGCGGCTGAAAGACGAAACTAATAGGTTGCAAATCCATACCTTCCAACATCTTCGATGGTATAAGAGAGGACTGAGAAGTGACCACCGCCAAGGCAGTAGTTGACGGCGCTCCCTCGAGCAATGGAGCATCGGCGCTGGCCGCACCTGCGTTAAAAGACAAGGGTAAACCTGTCAGGAAAGATTGCAAAAAAAAGGGGGGACGGTAATCCGAAATTTACCTGATGAGCCTCCAGCCGAGACGGAGGCGTCTCCCTCCTCCATCGACATAAGTCTACCACCTGTGGCCTCATCCCCAGACTCCACGGGGGCCATCGTTGTGCTCGCGAGGCCAGGAGACGGCGGAGGGCCATAGGCGGGGAGAGCTATGACCGGAGCATTGCCAGACTCCTGAGAAAGAGCGGTCGGCTCGTCCTCAGGAATCATATCCACCTCACCCGCTACTCCCTTGGGCTCAGCATTCACGGTTGTCTCGTCCACCGTCACCACGAGGTCATCGGTCTCAGGCACTCCGTCCGCTGCTACCTCGGGCTCGGCATCAACCACTTGCTCAGGCATAGTGGACGTGACCATTTCGTCAGCCACTAGCTCGGGCCCAGCAATCCCGGTTGTGTCATCCGCCATCGGTTTGGGCTCGACCAATGCCTCTTCCCCTAGCCCCTCAGGTTCGACAGTCTCCGCCTCCCCCTCGGTTGGACTTAGCCCTACAGGATAGAATATATAAGAACCGACAGCTTCATAATTCTTACAACAAAATTCTGAAAGAAATATTACCTGAGGTAGACTTATCGTTAGCCTCCCTATTGGCGCGCACCACTTGTCTATGAGCTGTAGACAAGGCGACCGGGGGCTCTTCTGACGGAGTATCGGCACGAGGAACGGTGCTTGGGCCCGCTCCAATGGCCAAGGCAGCTCTGCGTGCCTTCGCTTCGCGCCTCAACTGCTTCCTCTCCTCCCGGGCTGTCGCTATGGACCTTTTCGACGCTTCCTTCATCAAGGCGTCGTCGTCCTCGTTCAGAGATGCCTCCAGAGCCTTTAAGGCATCTCTCATCGGCTCTTCAAGACGGGCCTCTCGTGGTAGCCCCGAGGAGGCAGAAACATCGGCGGCTGGCCCGGGAAGAGTCTCAGCGTCACCTGGCGGGATCGGCATTGAGGTTCCTGCGATAAAAAGGGAGAGGTTAGATCGACCATAACACAAGGAAAATGAAAACTTGATGAATTGAAACTTACTAAGGCCTAAGGACGCTCTAAGGCGTTCCTCCTCTTGAAAAGTCTTGAGGGAAGCGGCAATGGCTTCTTCAGTGGTGATGCCTGTTGGAAGAAAAGAAGGAAAAACGTTAGTCAAAGGCAATAATAAAGATATGATGCAATAAAAAATGCGACTAGTGATTACCTGATTGCGCAAGTTTAGCTAGCCACGCGTCACGCCTCGCCAACCGCTCTGAAGCTTCGATGGCGGCCTCCAAGTCCGTGTTGTCCGGCGGCATGACTAATCCCCTGTTAGTCCCATATTCACTCAGGCCCTCACCATAGGGAGCGTGGGGTTCCTGACCGAACGCGACATCCGCGGCGAAGAGCGACTTCTTTTTCTTCTTCTGCCCACCAACCCTAGGTGCACCCGGGATCGACTTGCGCTTTGCAGACACGTTGGGGCGGCGGGTCCCGATGTCCGCACCCACACCAGACTCCGGCGAGGCTACAACCACTGTCTCTTCTGGAGCACAGGGCGCCGGTGGTGCATCCGCAATATCGGGAAGCGGCAATTCGCGTGGAGGAGTCTGCGCACGCGGTGGTCCGGCTCTAGCATCTTTAAGAGGAGGAACTACCGGGGTCCTTGGCACTAAAGGAGCGTTGCGGTCGCTACCTGGAGGCACACCCTTACGGTCGACCAGCAATCGCTTTTCCTCCTTTATGACGGCTCCCGTCGAATGACTGTACCATTCTGTATATACCTTGAGGAGTCATGGGGCGCAAGCCGGCTCACTGATAAAGAAGTGGGAGCCCGTAATCAGACGCATGAAGTGATGCAGCGCGCTCTACATCCCTTCTTCGGCAGCAGCAGGTTCCGAAAGGAAAGCCTCCAGTGGTACCCCTTGATTGTATCTCAGTTGTTGGGCGAAACGATGCGGGTTGTATCTCATGAAAATCGCCGCACCGTTCTGCCTGAACACCAGGAAGCCCGGTCTGATAGAATATAAGTGGAGGGTCTCCCGGGCCGTCAAAACTGAGGCTCCATCCTTGAAAGTGTCTTGCAACGGCCGCACTGCAGTGGTAGATGCCTTTCCAATAGTCAACACCTTGTCGATGAAAGACACCCCGTCTCCAATGGTGTGGGGGCGAAGGAGTAAACCCCTGGCATTCCGTGGCGATGGAGTCACAATTGATGCGCCAATCAACTGTATTATGTGAGGAAAGCTACACCTGTCATAGAACGAGGTCCTTTTGTGCATGCCGAAGACGCTCGATGTGTGTAGCTCGAGCCACGATACGAAGTAATGCATCAGGAAGATCACATGCAGTACCCCAGGCTCATTAGCATCCCCCGCTCGACTGAGGCCATGATACAAGTGTGCCAAGCCGGCGATCCCAACGGCCACTTTTACCCCGATGGTCATCCGGTGAGCTGGGTAAAAGACAGAGGGCCGCATATGGCGAGAATGCATTGGGAGCGCAAACCAACTCAGCCATAGCCCAAGAAATCCTAAGAAGAAGGCCTCCTCATCCATCCCAGGGGCTGCAACTTCCGCAAAAGACATGGTCGGGGAGTTAGGAAGGAAAAAACCCTTTTGGTCTATTTCCTTTGCCGGCAGGTTATCCGAACCTAGACCAAAAGGGTCATCAAGTGTGGCAAACTTGGCAGCTTCTGCCGAGAGGACGTTTGGGTGAAGGAACCGAGTGATGAAATCCTCAAAGCTAACTCCGCGACTCCCACGTTCGATGAAAAGGGCCTCATAGATGTTCAACACTTTGATCAAACTTGGGAATTGGTGTTGAACAGCATTCTCCGGAGTGAGGCCCCTTACCGCCGGCTTAGCACCGAAGGCGTACTCGTCTGTCGGAAGCAACTCCTCATAGTGCTCCCCAATAACCGGTAAACCGGAGACCTCTGTAAATTCCTCCAGAGAAATTGACACTTCCCGGTCCATTGCGAGGAAAGTGTGAGTAAGAATGTTCCACTGCTCCAAGAAAGCCTTGAACCATCAGGTGGGAAGGGTGGGATACTGGAAGAGGGAGACGTAAACCGCAGTGTACAACCCTAACCTTATCAACCGCGACTTCTTCGCCGACAGGATATAACGAGCCCACGGCAGATAGCCGATCGGGTGGCGGGGGATCAGACCTATGTTATATGATTGCCCCCAAAGTCGCGCCTCGCCTTGGCAGATACGACGTCCCAGGATATCCAAAACCATGAGACGCTGGACCGGAATTGCATCTATGGCAGGATGAAGAAATCCCTTCGAGGTCCAATCAACCATCTCCACGGCATACTGCACCGGTGGTGGGCTGGCATAATGAATCGCCGTAATGGGTTCTGACGGTACTGCGCACGTGAAGCTCCGTCGACCCATGATAATCTGATTGTACCACGACCCCCAAAGGTGGAGACTCTTATATTCTGGGTCGTGGTCCCTGATCATGGCTAGGACTTCACGGTCCAAGGGCGCTTCAGGAAACCCTTCCTCCGAACGAGCGAACGGGAATGAAGTATTGAGAGACACGGTCACTGCAAGGGAACAAAATTAGCCGTTAGTGTTGCAATTCCAACGCTTGGCGTATAAAATTTTTAATTAATTAATTAATTAATTAAATTAAAGATTAATTAAAATCTAAATTAAAAATTAATTACACCACACAGCAGTGCAGTGGGTAGGAGACCAAAGGGGGACCCACAAAATCTGGATGACAATACGTCAGTTAATAAGACAACCCAATCATTGGATGAGATTGTCAGTTAAATCCCAAGAGAACATTCTCATTAATAATAAAAAAAATCCCTAAAGACAAGGAGAAAATCTCCTCTTTCAGAGCAAAGCTCTGTCACAGAGTGACACTTGTCAAACTCTGGTCTCAGGGGAATAAGATTCTTTAAAAAAGAGTCTAGCTCTGTAATAATGATACAAAAAATTCATCAAAGAAAGAAAATTAAATAATTCTTAAAAAATTGAAGTTCTGGGATCTTAAAGATCCATAAAAAAACTCTTAAGAGTTCATCATCAGAAGATCAAAGATCTATATTCTGTCAATATGAGCAAAGCTCTGTTCATGGGCTAAGAAACCCTGAAACCAATTCTTGAGAGCAAAGCTCTGTTTATGAAACCCCAAAGGGGATTTCTTTAGATCAAAAGATCTATGAGAGCAAGGCTCTGTTGGTTAAGATTGATTTAAATTAATTTAATTTAATTTAAAATTAATTTTACCTAAAGTTTTCTAACTTTGGAAATGAGAGCAAAGCTCTAGAGTTCTGGAAAAAAGAGCAAAGCTCTGAAGTTCTTAAGCAAGAGCAAAGCTCTGAAAATCAAAATTTTAGAAAATGGTGAAGATTTTCTAAGGGCCAGAGGTCCTATTTATAAGGCGCTTGCGCCCCTTCAACTCCTGAGTTGATCCAACGGCCAGGATCTTGCCACCGCTGCACTCACGTGCGCGCCACGTGAGAGCAACCGTGGGGGGCATTTGTTTCCCCCAATCAGAGCAAAGCTCTGTTTGAATTTCAAAATTCAAAATTCGAAGCAACGCTTCAAATTCTTTGCGCTGCGCGCAACGCGCCACGTATCAAAAGCTGATACGTCAGCGCAGCGCCCAATCAGAGCAAGGCTCGAATTAAAACAAAATTAAAGGAAGCAACGCTTCAGTTGCGCAAGCGCTGCGCGACACGTGTCAGCGCAAACGCAGTTGCGCTGCGCGACACGTGTCAGAGCAGATGCGCAAGCGCAGATGCGCTGCGCTGTGCGCTGCGCGACACGTGTCAGCGCAGATGCGCTGCGCTGTGCGACACATGTCAGCGTAGTTGCGCTGCGCTGTGCGCTTCGCAGTTGCTCTGCGCTGCTTGACACGTGTCACGTGCTGGAGCGTTTGCGCCAAACAGAATTAAATTCTAGTAAAATTCTTCTGTTCTTGTTAAAATAAGAAGATTGTCTTCTGTAAAACAGAAGCCCTTGAATCAAAGATCCAACGATGGGGAAAATTCCCCAAATCACTCAGAGAAGGATCTCTTTAACAAATTTAACAAATTTATGGGCACTATATAAAGACCCCTAGAACCCAATTTATAAACATCATCAACATTGTGAGAGATTGAGAACCTCAAAAACAGAGAAAGCTCTGAAGAAATTTCAAGAAAAAGGTAAAATAGAAGAATTTCTTCTAATAGATCATTGATCTAAGAACAAGATCAATGATCTTCATATAATAATAAGTGCTTTTCACTCTTTTATGAACCACTGGTTCTCTAAAAACAAGAAAAACAAGAAAAAAACTTGTTTTCTTTGATCTAAATTGGATCGAGAAATCAAACATTGCTTTGCACTTTTTTATGAACTACTGGTTCTGGAATATTAAAGATTCCCAAGATTATTGAAATAGTGCCTTGCACTTGCAAAAACTGCACTGTTGCGCTCCTGGGTTGGCGCAAGCCACCAGAGAGCGCCACGTGTCAGCATCTGAATCACTTGCGCTATGCGCTTTTAAGAAAGAGCCTTGCTCTCTGAAATTGGCGCAACTCACCAGAGCACGCCATGTGTCAGCAGCGCAAGCACAGTGCACTGGCGTAGCTCACTGCGCTTGCGTGACACGTGTCACCTCCACAAGCTCTTGCGCTCATTTATTGGCGCAAAGCGCCTGATAGGCCACATGGCCACTGTCAGATGATTGATGCACTGCATCATTAAAAAGAAGGGCTGAGCCCAATTAAAAAGGCCTAACAAGCATAGTAAATGCTATGCATTATTTTCAAACAGATGCAATGCATCAGAGCCCAAATAAAAATAGATGTTATGCATCATTTATAAGGGGCATAGCCCAAATAAAGGTCCAACAGAGACCAAGATTAATGCTATGTATTATTAAAAATGAGCAAAGCCCTAGCACAGGTCTAATAGGCCAGAAACAAATAAAAGCGTTGAACATTTTTCAACTGGACTTAGCCCAATCATGGCCGTAAGTCCTCAAATTAAATTGACTGAGTACAGCCGCTCTCTTAAATCAATTTACATTCGGTTCGAGGGTATATCTCCGAACTTCTTTGATTCCTATCGTTGTAATCCTTCAACGACGTCAGAGAGGTGACGGGTCCCGACAACCACACATCAACACGGACTGTGGGGTCCTTAAACTCATGGACTTAAGCGTCCTTAAACCAAAAGACGGATTGTGGGATCCTTAAACCCGTGGACTTATGCGTCCTTAAACTAAAACACGGACTGTGGGGTCCTTAAACCCACGGACTTAAACGTCCTTAAACTAAACATGGACCACCATGTCCCTAAACTGGAATGTGGACCGCAATGTCCTCAAACTACCTATGGACCACCACGTCCCTAAACTGGAAATGGATCTAGACGATCCCGTTAAGTTGATCTTAGTCTCAAATCAGACTAACGTATCCTTAACAAACGTTTAAGTTGATCTTAGCCTCAAATATGGCTAATGTATCCTTAAACCAAAACCCAAAATCCAAATCTAAGAAAATACGGATTTGGACTAATCCACGTCCTACGGGCAACGACATCACTTAGTCTCCGTATACAATCCACGGGCAACCACAAACAAAGCAAACACCCACGACACGAAGTGAAATTCTGGAGAAGGAGAAAGTTGTTACCGCGATGCGGTAGCGTAATTAACTGCAGGGGCTTGCGCCTGCAGGGAAGAGCGTCCCCACAATCAAAAACCCCTCAAATGAGGGGGAATCTGACGAAGTCTGCTACATCGGCCGCATCCGTCTAAACCTCCGATATACGGTGCTATAAATCAACTTGGCATCTTCGGAGATGTGGACGGATAAAACCAAATAGCATTTGCCCCGAATCTCAGGCTAGACGCCCTAACGTCGCGGCCGTCGTTCGGAGGGGAACAGTGGTATTGAGATAGAGAAGATAGAAGCGGTTGAATAATAGTACAACCAGTTCGCATCACAACCGGACGTCTAGTTTCATTCAGCTTTTCATTTCATTTTAGCTTATTTATGTATGCATCCTTATTAAGACCTATCATGTTATAGTATCTTGTATTCAGATATTTTGTCAATTGGGAATCTTGAATGCAATAAATCAAAATTGGATTTCATTATTTTGTTTATTCTTCTTACTTTATGTTACTTACACATGCTTAGTGTATTTATTTCGAGAAATGACTTTCTCGGAATAAATACGTTGCGGGCCTCGTCACGACAATATATATATATATATATATATATATATATATATATATATATATATATATCACGATACATAAATATTTATCATAGCATCCCACGCATAATATATAATGAAATAAACAAACACATACAAAATCTACTGCAAAATATAAATCATAACCAACATATACATCAACCGATGTCTAAGATATAAAATATATATCAAATAAAGTACATACAACCCAAAAAAATCAACAAAAATAAACACAACGCT
Source organism: Agapanthus africanus (assembly GCA_030015575.1). NCBI lineage: Eukaryota > Viridiplantae > Streptophyta > Magnoliopsida > Asparagales > Amaryllidaceae > Agapanthus > Agapanthus africanus. The sequence continues at coordinate 566,948,818 of JASDDO010000016.1, forward strand.
ACTTGCTCGGTCCACTGCAAATAATCTGGGAAATCTGGTGCAACTGTTCTTCAGTGTAGCCCGGGCCGACAAAATCTGGACCAATGGATCGTTAGAAATTGGAGTGCGCTGCGTAGCTGGAGTCGGAGTGAAATGAGTGGGCGGCGGAGCGAAGGGAGTAGGCTGCGTAGCTGGAGTCAGGGCCGAATGAGTAGCCTGCGTAACCGCAGTCGCAGCCGAAGTAGTGGTGCCCTGTGTTGCTGCAGCCGAAGGAGTGATCTGCCCAAACTGTAAAGTTTTTAAGTATGTGTAATTTAGGGTTGGGGTTAGGGTTGAATTTGACAAAAGTTCAATGTAATGAAAAATGATGATGAATTAATGTATGGCGTTGTTTGTATGTGTGTATGTGTGCGTGTATGTATTTGTGTTTGTGTTTGTGTGTGCGTGTATGTGTTTGTGTGTGTGTGTATGCATATGTGTATGTGTTTGTATGTGTGTGTATGTATGTGTTTGTGTGTGTATATTCTTGGTTTTTCACTAAACTACCTTAAATTAACTAAATTACTATGAATTTCATTAAAATACCCTTAACTAATGTAGTTTTTCACTAAACTACCTTAAAAATTTAACTAAACGGTTTATTTTAGTAAATTAACTAAATTGCTATAAATTTCACTAAAATATCCATAATTTTTGTTATTTTCACTAAACTATCATCAAAAATTTTAATAAATAACCCTCACTTGCTCAATATTACTTATTTACACTAAAATACTCTTACCTATTGTTGGTTTTCACTAAAATACCCTTAACTATTGTTACTTTTTATATGTGCCTTCTCATGAAACGACTGGAATTAGGACGCCGGCTTATCCAACCGCTTCTCCAGACGTCGCTCACGAGGGTGGAATAAGTAACCGCCAGAGAGGAGGACAACTTAAGATGGCCCCTGCTGGGACCAAGTCCCTGGGCTCTCTCCCAACCACCGTGGTGCCCTCCGTGTACACGGTTAAGGATGGGGTCAGCACGGCCGGATTGGTCTCTGTCTAATTAATGTATGCGTCTCCTGCACCACCCATGTCTACACCATGTAATGAATTCAAACGTAACTAAACCATTTTAATTCAATGTTATCAAAATAAAATTTCATTCGAATTAGAACAAATATTAACACTTATGCAATACTCTTCGGTCTGCGTGTCGGGATATACAAGCTCGCTCATGGCCGGATCTGTCAATGAGGCATGGACGCACATCTAGTCCTGCAACAAGCTCAGTGTATCACCCCGAGCCACGGTCTGAGCTCTCTGAAATTCACAAAAAACATATGTTAATAACATAACATTAATTCATATTGCATTATATGAAAAGAGATATATTGTAATTTACCTTTGCCGACATGGCACAAGTAATGTTTCTCGACCCACCCGTGTAGGTAGGTTGACCCTTTTTCGCCGACTTGCGATTCACCGTGTTTTGGACGGACTTTTTCTGCTTGCGCGCAAACGCCCAAAACTTGCACAATGCAGGCCAAGGCGCTAAATCGACCCCAGCAAAGTCCGGAGACAGTAGGAGAGCCGCACTGTCCTTCTCGATGGTTTCCAGCCACCAGGAATACTGGTCCTTCTTCATCTTATTCCTTTTGTACCGGACCTTCGTATACATGCTCATCGTGAGGCCCGTGTAAATAGCTTGAAGATTAAGCCCTCTATCAGAGCCATCGTCATCGATTGTGGCCTGGAAGTCGTAATCGCGCTGCAAATACAAGAAGGAACTGTTGATAGGTTGAAGAAGAAGAGGAGGAGGAAGATGGTGGTGGTGTTGACGGCGATGGCGGTAGCGGCGGTGTTCAAGAGGATGAGAAAGAAGGTGACGGTGGTGGGGACGGCGGCGATGGTCGGGAAAGAGAAGGAGGACGAATAGTTTTCAAAAGTGAAGTAGAGAAGCTGCATGAGTAACTTATAAGTATAGGAGGGCTGTGTGAGTAACTTATAAGTATAGGGGCTACAGGTAAATATTAACTGCGGGGGGACAGAGAAAAATATTGAAATACGGAGGGCTAACGGAAAAAACCCTAAAATAAAAAAGGCAGTCACTATAATTATACTAATACACATTGTTAAGTTTTTTTTGGATGCAATCTCTTTGGGAATCGAACCGGCGCCTCTCACTTTGGAAGGGAAAGTTATACCCAAGGTTGCATGGACGCAGATACGACACGACACGATGCGATACGGCGTCACGACAAAATCCCTAAATATAGGATACGGAGACACGGCTAAATTTATAATCGTATAAAGATAAATAAGATATCAAACTATTATGACAATATCATATTAAAAATGTTTATGCGTATATGATACACATATATAGAACACATACTATATGTATATGATATATATACATCTCGTCTGATACGCGTCGTGTATGTATCTTGCAAGTGTCGGTGTCCGATACGTGTCGGACACTCATATGGCAACCCATTGGAAATGCCCATGCAACCTAGGTTATACCAGTTGAGGTAGGCCCAGTTGGTAAAACACATTGTTACGTAACTGCTTATATCGTTTGGTTTTGTTTGTTCTTTATTGCGGTTACAGTTATTATTTACACAGTGACACCTGAATTTGACTCCGCAGATGCCTATGAGACAGGATAAGAGAATGTCCTTTTAGCTGGCGAGGTATGGACATCAACACAGTAATTACTTTTTAATACATTCTTAATTATAATATTATTATGAACATGTGTTTGTTCTAATCTCTTTCTCTAATCTGCTCTTCCCATATTAACCTGTTGCATACATTATCATTGACTGCAACATTAGTTTTGCTAGTATATATGAATCAAAACTTCTGTGATTTTTTTTAGGGAGAAAAAACTTTTGTATGCTAATTGAATATATTAGTTTGTGTGATCATCTTGTTAAAGGTTTGTTAATAAGTAAAGATAAGCAAAGTCCAACAGTCCCTTCCATATTATATTTATGAGAGGTTCTGTTCGATCTACATGTTGCCATTAACGTTTAACTTTTCTTGTCACCAAGAACTGAAAACTGAACACATTGTAGGATTTTTCAATAACAAAGAATATAAGCTAAAGCTGGCAAAATATTATCTAGAATTTGACTCTTCAAGTAAGATCTTTTATGATGTAGTGTGTACAGGTTAGTCTGTACTGGACTAGTGTGTACGTTTCTAAAGGAGGGGCTTGGATACTAAAACACTTGATGTAGGATGGATTGAAATCGTTCATTAGTTCTTGGGTATTTATAGAGGGAGCTACGTAGGGTTTTAGATTGTGAAAATATGATTTTGAAATTGTCTCAGATGGAGAATTGTCTAAATGTTTTATATAGTGGTTGGTGCCTTCCCTTGGAAAGAAGTATTCCTTGTATGTTAAATTGTCGACGTCGATTATTTTACCGGAAGCTGTTTTGGATTATTTCCAAGTTTACTTTTGTAGTCTTTCCATGATATCATAAAATCTTCAGGGGTCCACGAAGCGATGAAATATCTTCCTCTTATTCTGTTGACAAACGAGGTTGTTTGATTTGATCAGAACTTTATATTAGTCCAGGATTGTTCTGACCACACCTTTTTTAGGTTCAGTTTTCTGCCATACTGCTGTTCAAATTCCAGATTATTGGAAATTTTGATCAAAGCTCAATCCAGTGATTTCAACTTTCTCATTTTTAAGTCTTTTAGATATGGATTAGTATTGAAGTAATTAGAACATCTCTTAGTTCTTGTGTTACTATTAATTAGAATGCTTGAAGAATTAAGAGCAAGTGTATGCTTCAACAGCGATGAGTTTATGGTTAGATAACGAAGCATAGCTCTAAAATTTATTAGCTGATTCTTGGTGATGGAATTTGTAAGGCCCAGTTTTCTTATACGTCTAAATCCGTATTTCTTTTACCTATAAGATATATTTAAAATTATTTATTTATTTTCGAAATCCTATTAAATTATCAAGCCAGCACCATTTCCTAAGCCCTTTTATACCAAAATCCGTATCGTGTTACTTTATAATTTTATTTATTTTATTTATAATTTTATTTCTTCTAAACCCCATTTTCTTTTAACCCCAAGCCCATCCCTTTTTCTCATTTATTTCTTGATTTTCCCATTTATAGCCGGCCCTTTCTTTTCTTATCTAATTTGGTTTCATTCCTTACCCCAGCACTGTTTTTCCAGCCCAGCCCGTTCCCATTTAATTTATTTTCCCCAATTTTTAGCAGCCCAGTGCCTCGGCCCGGCCCTCTCTTCCTCCTCCACACAATTCTTTTATTCTTATTTTCTTTTCTGGCCCACACCCAGCCCAAGCCCGCCTCAACTCACCCGCTTCACCCTCGACCCGACCCGCCTTCTCCTGTTCATCATCCCCTCCAACGGCTCTTTCCCGCTCGCGCGCGCTTCTCGCGCCGCCTCCTCCGCCTGCGCCCACGTCGTCTGGCCGTTACTCCCCACGACGTGCGACCCCGTCTCCATATCCCTCACTCCCCCGTCTCCCTCTCTTCCTTTCTCCTCTCCCGACGACTCTCCTCTCTATAACCCACGTCCCGACCTCGCGAGCACATCGCCTCCGTCACCTCCGACCACCCCCTCCCATCATCAACGCCCTCGTCTCCTCACCACCTTCCCTCTCCCTTCTCTGCCACCATCAACGTCGTCGCCCCCACCTCCTCCTCGTCATCCGAGCACCCCATTTCCTCTCTCCCATTTCCCTGCGTCCCTCGCCGGCGGGCACCTCTAAGTCTCGTCGACTTTTTCTCCCCGCGGCATCATCATCATCATCATCATCAACATCATCGTCGTCGTCCCTCTCTGTGATCTCTCTCCCTTTCTCAGATCTCACTTCTCTCTCTCTCTCTATCCGACCTCTCTCTCTACCTCTTTCCTTGTCTCTCTCTCCCTCCCAATCTCTCCCTCTAACTCCCTCTCTCTCTCACTGTCCTTCTCTAACTCTCTCTCTCAGCTCTCTCTCTCACTCTGCCTCTTTCTCTCTCTCACTCTCTAAACCTCTCTCTGCCTTTCTATCTCTCAGTCTCTATTTATCTCTCTCTCTCTCTCTCCTTCTATCAACCGACCACCCCCACAGCATCGCCTGAGCTCGCAGCCGTCACAGCCATTGCACAAGAGCCATGCTTCACAGCCGAGCCCCGACCACCAAACTGCGAGCCGTCGTGCCGAGACTCGTGTTCGAGCCAAGTCAGGTGCCGAGCCGCGCGTGTGTTGCGCGTTCGTGAAGTCACAGCCACCGTACATTCCCGGGATGTCTCCAGGCAAGTTTTTACTTGCTTACATGCTATTTACCTTTGATACCGTCATTAAATACATAGATATTAAAGTTACAGATTTAACTCAATTTTGTGCCATACCTGTTCGACGTGTGTTCTCAAAGGAAATATTCTTCTAAATTGGCGGAACTGGATTTATTACTTTGGCCCGTAGTGTGATGAACATCTTGTGCAAATTTCGTTGAATAATATGACTGTTAACGACTAAAAAAACTACCCCAAAGTTTAATCGTAAAACTGTAATTTTAGTGTACCTGAAAACTGTTAAATTCACCATAAATCATATACACACTAGAATGGTGTGTTCGAGGGCTAAAATCGAAGCCAACTCGACGAAATTTAATTCTATACCAGTTTCCCGACATTCCTGTACTTAAATCGTGATGATAATTGTGTCGGAGAGCGACTCTGGACTGCAGTCCAGAGCGACTCCAGTCATTGCTTGCTGTTCCGTATTGGAGACCACAGGATTTACTTAACTCGTAGGTTGCGGAACTCCGCTGCTTATTGTAGGTAACTCTGCTAGCTAGACAACACAATTGGTCTCATTCTGTTTCGTTACCGTTTGATATTTAAACTGTAATTTGGAAGATCGGGACGCATAACAGTCCCAACAAAATCAGAACTGACATATTAGTGTTAAACAGATTATAACTCCTAACGTACAGACGCGATTGAAGATCCGTTTGTTGTGTTGAAAACTTTACTGAAAACCCTAGAATTCATCCAACTGTAGCGTCGCTAAATTATGATCCCAACTGGGGTTAAAATGCGTTGCGAAATGGATTCCTGATTCTGAAACCAGATTTCCAGCCGCGTGCGCTTAAAATGAAACAGTTATAACTAATGATCCTGGAACCCGATTGGCTTGAAACTAAATTCTATGGATGGACAACTAAACATACTAATTACTACCTGTTTATCATTTCGCCAAATTATACACGTACGTTTCATGATAAATCGTGCAAGTGAAAGAATGCTGTTTCATAATATCCTCATCATGTTTATATACTTGTTCACGCATCATATCATACCCATCTCATCGCAGTGATTACCTAGTGATATCGTGCATTTACCCAGTGTTAGTTTTTAGTGCTGATTATGGCAAGTACGTCAGTGTTCTTGTATTCGTGATTAAGTGAAAGTGATACGTACTTGTACACAATCAGTGACCCTATTATTTTATTGCATTGTCGACGTCTGTAGGATTCGTGCACGTGTGACTAATAAGTGGAATGGGACATTTATGGAAGCGTTTGCACGGGTGTCACAGATAAGACACCAGACACTGCCATTTATCTTAGGTATTAGTCGGGACGTGCTTGATGGAGGTCCTGCCTCCAGTTCTCGCGCAAACTTGTCACGGATCGATTAGTATTTAGATTGATGGTTAGCGTTTGATGTAGACCTCGGGGTGTGGGGTAGTTTAAGTGTGAGTTCAACAGAATCTCGGGAGTCCCATGCCGGCTTATATATTTAGGGAGTTATATGGAGATTTACAGGGTACGTGATATATACACCGTGATACACTCGTTACATGTTGGGCCCGTGGTCCCTTGCCCTTGGGTTCTACCCTTGGGCGGAGGACACTCGTGAGTGGTTGACTCTCACACTTGGACTGACGATAGGCTTATTGACCTGTGCAGTGAGACTTAGAGACTGATAGGGTTACTGTCATTTACATTCCTTATATACTGTGTTGACATACATGACGTATCGTTATACTGCTTTACTGCTCCGCTGCATTGATTACTGTACATTCATATTCATGCTGCTTTATCGTTATTCACATCTATTACCACTGTTAGAACTATCCCTTGATTTCATATATAATATATTGCTATCGTGTCGCTCTGACGACCTGAGTATGCATGCTCAGTGTGAGGAGGAGATTTAGCTTGGACCAGAACTAGACGTGCATCACAGACTTCTTGATTTGCCCTCCCGAGTTACATTCTTTTGTTCCACTTCAGGTCAGTCTTTATATTATTTCCTTCAGTTACTGCATTTCTCATTACCTGTGCATTATATACTGTTTACCATGAGAAACTAGAAGCCGAAGTGTGACTACGGCAGGACTTTTCCTTGACCGTAGGAGCATGGCTGGCCTTGTCTACCCCTCGTATTCCGTATTTTGGGAAGCGGGGCGTGACATGGTTTAGTTGGTATCAGAGCCAGGTTTTTGCATCGATTGGGATTGCAGTTTTCCGTGTACGGTTTGGCAATCTAAGACGTCCCTCGGTCTAGATTGTAAACTTGTCATTCTTGATCCATATTCATATCGTGTGTTCAGCTATTCATTCGCTATGGTTTCGGATGACTTGACAAGGTTACGTGGTTGCAATTGCGCTATCGTACTCTATTCAAGTGACCTAAAGTCATACAGTTGATTCCCCACTTATAATAAATTCAGCACCTCTGATATTTTTGAATCCTTGTCCTATCCATATTATATTTTGATTCGTATATCTTGTGACTTATATCATCCTCAAAATCATTGTTTCAGGATCATGTCTTTCAACGACTCTTCCTCTATCTCCACTCCTTAGAATCAGACCGTTGAAATCCTTAGTGTACTGCAAGGTTTAAAGGAAGCCCAGGAGCGAACAAACGACTTATTGGCTGAAGGGCTGAGAAGACAGGTGAGTCAGACCCCAGCGGGAGTCTCCCATCATAAAGGGATCCCTATTGGACGAGGAAAGGAGAAGAAGATGAAGCGTCAACAGAAGCATCAGAAGAACCCTTGTTGTGGATATTGTAAGAGGCCAGGACACCTTCAGAAGGATTGCCGCCGTGCCCAAGGGAAATGTCTGATATGCGGTTCCAACAAACATCTCATCAACGGCTGTCCAGAAAGGAAAGAACTGCAAGGAAGAAACTCGTCCACACTCCCCACTCCTGCCAAGTGAGGATTGCCGCGTAGTCGGACTTCGACGATAAGGCGGATCAAACGCAGGATTCAACTCACGCGACGAGAATGCAATGTTATAGTAGTCGAAGAATGATTTTTCATGTTATCTACTTTCAGTAATAATATTGTCGTTTTTATGAATGTTTCCTTCCGTTTGAATCTTTGTATCCGTCGAACTTTTAGTTGGATGAAATAAAATTTGAATCATAATATATGTATCATTCTCATGCTTTCTCTATGTCAAATCCTATTCATTATCACAGTATTTTCATTCTGATCTTTCAGTTCCTGCAACCGCATATTTTCCTATATTTCATACCCTGAGCTCTCCTTGATATATTCCACTGTCTAATCATGACTTCTCTTTTCAGGCCATAGCCCACCCTGGAGCAGCGCCGCATCTAGACGAGAATGCACAGTCATGCGTTTCCTTAGATCACACACTGACGAGTTCCGATGATGAGGTCAATGGTCCCCAGGTCAACTTCAGAAACAACGATTCAGAGGACGAAGAAGTAGCCGCCCCAGGGTTTAACTTGTTAGCTGATTCCGACGAAAAAGAAGGAGATCCTGAAGAGAACCCTATAGAAGAAAACCCGATAGAGGAAGATCCCGAGGAAGGTCCGATAGAAGAAAATCCAGTGGAGGAAGACCCCATGGAAGAGAACCCAGAAGGAGAGGATTACATGGAATCAGATCTCGATGAAGAAGCTCTATCCGAGGAAGAAGGACCAGAAATTCAAGATCCTGTGGTGGAAGGACTTCCAATAGTGATACCGGCGAGACGATATGGAAATGGATGCCCCTACCTGAGTGCGCGAGCCTACCGCAACCTACTGAATCTCCACAACCGCGACTGACGGAATTTCTTTTGATGTTGTCCTTCTGGCCAAATAAAATGTGTATAGTTTAGGACCACTTTTAGTCTCGGAGAATGCCTTGTTTCAAATTTTCTTGAATGAAATAAATCTTCTGAATTCGTAAACCTTTTTGATTATTGGTTTGCTTGATGCTTGCTTATTGCTTATATCCATTTATTTTCGGCTGAGATCCCTGACTGTCCACCCCTACTCGTTGTATAGTTTTCACCCCCGTTTTGATTAGAAAGTACCGCCCCTTGATCCTTGGAATGAGCCACCATTCATTCTTCGCCTGTGCCTCGTTTGTAATCCTTCTGGGAGGAGAAAATTTTGGAGAAACTTCCGAGTCCGCTAACCCTTCACATCTTGATTCATATGTTGTACCGACCACTATCCTACCCATACTTCTTCCCTTGTAGTCAATTGTTGTTCGCCCCTACATCCTGTGCTGACCCGATCCCAATCTCCTTGATCTTCAGCCTAAAAACCGCCACACTCCGACTTTTGAATGAACCACACTTCCTTGAAACCCTTACCCTAGCTAGTCTATACATCTTTGTGTGTTTTCCTATTACCCTAAATATTTATATATAGGGACTTTATTATTCGAGATTGGTTTCCAGTAGTTTGCATTTATCAAAGAGTACGTGTTATTGACTAATTGGTTTTAGGTATTGCAAGCACACTACCATTATCTTCAGTTTTCCATAGCGCACTCTTATACCGCGCAAATTTTGTTTCATGTTTCTTAGATTCACTATACGAGTTTTCTAAATCATTTTTAAACCTATTTTTCGATACGTTTTCCTAAAATGTTTTAACCTACTGACTAGTTTTCACTACATTATCGTCGTTACTTCATTTTTGAGTTTTGTGCCTACGATTACTATTATCAATAGTTGAACCCTACACTTATTTTTCTGTTTGCTATTTGGATATACTTAGATGTGCACACATTTGGTTTCGACATTTACCGAGCATGCTTCGATTAATATTATTCGTTGATTGTTACCTATATTTTTGTATATTTGTAGTTGCCCTTATAGTGTTCCTGTATTATGCTTTTAGGCCTAGCTTTTGTATGTGGTTCTTATATCTATGTATGTACCTTCAAAACTTTGCCTACCCGTTTTTAAGTAAATCAACATGTATTAGTTTTCGATATGATAATTCTTCGCTTATTATCTATAGCTAGTTGTTTCTTTTAAATTTCGAGGACGAAATTTTTGTAAGGGTGGTATGATGTAAGGCCCAGTTTTCTTATACGTCTAAATCCGTATTTCTTTTACCTATAAGATATATTTAAAATTATTTATTTATTTTCGAAATCCTATTAAATTATCAAGCCAGCACCATTTCCTAAGCCCTTTTATACCAAAATCCGTATCGTGTTACTTTATAATTTTATTTATTTTATTTATAATTTTATTTCTTCTAAACCCCATTTTCTTTTAACCCCAAGCCCATCCCTTTTTCTCATTTATTTCTTGATTTTCCCATTTATAGCCGGCCCTTTCTTTTCTTATCTAATTTGGTTTCATTCCTTACCCCAGCACTGTTTTTCCAGCCCAGCCCGTTCCCATTTAATTTATTTTCCCCAATTTTTAGCAGCCCAGTGCCTCGGCCCGGCCCTCTCTTCCTCCTCCACACAATTCTTTTATTCTTATTTTCTTTTCTGGCCCACACCCAGCCCAAGCCCGCCTCAACTCACCCACTTCACCCCCGACCCGACCCGCCTTCTCCTGTTCATCATCCCCTCCAACGGCTCTTTCCCGCTCGCGCGCGCTTCTCGCGCCGCCTCCTCCGCCTGCGCCCACGTCGCTTGGCCGTTACTCCCCACGACGCGCGACCCCGTCTCCATATCCCTCACTCCCCCGTCTCCCTCTCTTCCTTTCTCCTCTCCCGACGACTCTCCTCTCTATAACCCACGTCCCGACCTCGCGAGTACATCGCCGCCGTCACCTCCGACCACCCCCTCCCATCATCAACGCCCTCGTCTCCTCACCACCTTCCCTCTCCCTTCTCTGCCACCATCAACGTCGTCGCCCCCACCTCCTCCTCGTCATCCGAGCACCCCATTTCCTCTCTCCCATTTCCCTGCGTCCCTCGCCGGCGGGCACCTCTAAGTCTCGTCGACTTTTTCTCCCCGCGGCATCATCATCATCATCATCATCATCATCGTCGTCGTCCCTCTCTGTGATCTCTCTCCCTTTCTCAGATCTCACTTCTCTCTCTCTCTCTATCCGACCTCTCTCTCTACCTCTTTCCTTGTCTCTCTCTCCCTCCCAATCTCTCCCTCTAACTCCCTCTCTCTCTCACTGTCCTTCTCTAACTCTCTTTCTCAGCTCTCTCTCTCACTCTGCCTCTTTCGCTCTCTCACTCTCTAAACCTCTCTCTGCCTTTCTATCTCTCAGTCTCTATTTATCTCTCTCTCTCTCTCCTTCTATCAACCGACCATCCCCACAGCATCGCCTGAGCTCGCAGCCGTCACAGCCATTGTACAAGAGCAAAGCTTCACAGCCGAGCCCCGACCACCAAACTGCGAGCCGTCGTGCCGAGACTCGTGTTCGAGCCAAGTCAGGTGCCGAGCCGCGCGTGTGTCGCGCGTTCGTGAAGTCACAGCCACCGTACATTCCCGGGATGTCTCCTGGCAAGATTTTACTTGCTTACATGCTATTTACCTTTGATACCGTCACTAAATACATAGATATTAAAGTTACAGATTTAACTCAATTTTGTGCCATACCTGTTCGACGTGTGTTCTCAAAGGAAATATTCTTCTAAATTGGCGGAACTGGATTTATTACTTTGGCCCGTAGTGTGATGAACATCTTGTGCAAATTTCGTTGAATAATATGACTGTTAACGACTAAAACAACTACCCCAAAGTTTAATCGTAAAACTGTAATTTTAGTGTACCTGAAAACTGTTAAATTCACCATAAATCATATACACACTAGAATGGTGTGTTCGAGGGCTCAAATCGAAGCCAACTCGATGAACTTTAATTCTATACCAGTTTCCCGACATTCCTGTACTTAAATCGTGATGATAATTGTGTCGGAGAGCGACTCTGGACTGCAGTCCAGAGCGACTCCAGTCATTGTTTGCTGTTCCGTATTGGACACCACAGGATTTACTTAACTCGTAGGTTGCGGAACTCCGCTGCTTATTGTAGGTAACTCTGCTAGCTAGACAACACAATTGGTCTCATTCTGTTTCGTTACCGTTTGATATTTAAACTGTAATTTGGAAGATCGGGACGCATAACAGTCCCAACAAAATCAGAACTGACATATTAGTGTTAAACAGATTATAACTCCTAACGTACAGACGCGATTGAAGATCCGTTTGTTGCGTTGAAAACTTTACTGAAAACCCTAGAATTCATCCAACTGTAGCATTGCTAAATTATGATCCCAACTGGGGTTAAAATGCGTTGCGAAATGGATTCCTGATTCTGAAACCGGATTTCCAGCCGCGTGCGCTTAAAATGAAACAGTTATAACTAATGATCCTGGAACCCGATTGGCTTGAAACTAAATTCTATGGATGGACAACTAAACATATTAATTACTACCTGTTTATCATTTGGCCAAATTAAACACGTACGTTTCATGATAAATCGTGCAAGTGAAAGAATGCTGTTTCATAATATCCTCATCATGTTTATATACTTGTTCACGCATCATATCATACCCATCTCATCGCAGTGATTACCTAGTGATATCGTGCATTTACCTAGTGTTAGTTTTTAGTGCTGATTATGGCAAGTACGTCAGTGTTCTTGTATTCGTGATTAAGTGAAAGTGATACGTACTTGTACACAATCAGTGACCCTATTATTTTATTGCATTGTCGACGTCTGTGGGATTCGTGCACGTGTGACTAATAAGTGGAATGGGACATTTATGGAAGCGTTTGCACGGGTGTCACAGATAAGACACCAGACACTGCCATTTATCTTAGGTATTAGTCGGGACGTGCTTAATGGAGGTCCTGCCTCCAGTTCTCGCGCAGACTTGTCACGGATCGATTAGTATTTAGATTGATGGTTAGCGTTTGATGTAGACCTCGGGGTGTGGGGTAGTTTAAGTGTGAGTTCAACAGAATCTCGGGAGTCCTATGCCGGCTTATATATTTAGGGAGTTATATGGAGATTTACAGGGTACGTGATATATACACCGTGATACACTCGTTACATGTTGGGCCCGTGGTCCCTTTCCCTTGGGTTCTACCCTTGGGCGGAAGACACTCGCGAGTGGTTGACTCTCACACTTGGACTGACGATAGGCTTATTGACCTGTGCAGTGAGACTTAGAGACTGATAGGGTTACTGTCATTTACATTCCTTATATACTGTGTTGACATACATGACGTATCGTTATACTGCTTTACTGCTCCGCTGCATTGATTACTGCACATTCATATTCATGCTGCTTTATCGTTATTCACATCTATTACCACTGTTAGAACTGTCCCTTGATTTCATATATAATATATTGCTATTGTGTCGCTCTGACGACCTGAGTATGCATGCTCAGTGTGAGGAGGAGATTTAGCTTGGACCAGAACTAGACGTGCATCACAGACTTCTTGATTTGCCCTCCCGAGTTACATTCTTTTGTTCCACTTCAGGTCAGTCTTTATATTGTTTCCTTCAGTTACTGCATTTCTCATTACCTGTGCATTATATACTGTTTACCACGAGAAACTAGAAGCCGAAGTGTGACTACGGCAGGACTTTTCCTTGACCGTAGGAGCATGGCTGGCCTTGTCTACCCCTCGTATTCCGTATTTTGGGAAGCAGGGCGTGACAGAATTAGTAAGAGAAAAAGGAGCCAGCGTTGACAGTCCTTTCCATCTCTCTTTAAAAAAAATAAATAAAAATAGGTACCTTTCTCCTATATGTTGTAATTAACATTCGACTTTTGTATGTCACCCAGGTGCTGGTAGCTGAATACTCTGTAGGGTTTTAACTAACAAGGAATGTAAGCTAAATCTGGCAAGATATCGACTGCAAAATTAATAACTCTTAATAGGAAACATCGTTTATTCACTACTACAATATAGGGTTACCCCTACGGCTTCAGGAATCCGTAGAGGTAACTTTTTATTGCCCCTACGGATTAATCCGTAGGTCCCCATGCTTGTCCCTACGACGCCCTACATTTTAATCTAAAAATATTAAATCGGAATTTGTTGTTTGGCCCTACGGAGCCGCAAACAAATGCCTGACGGTTAAGTCCGTAGGGGCAAATATGGGTATTTAATAATAAAAAAAAGACACAGAAAAGCCCTCGCCGTTCCGAAAAATTCTCTCTCTCTCTCTCTCTCGATCTCTCGATTGTTCCCGCGCCTCTCTCGATCGTTCCTGCGCCTCGTCGCCACCGCCCTCCGCTCGTGGCCCGCCACCTTCCTCGATCGTTCCCAAAAGTTCCTCGTCGACTTCCTCGTCACCACCGTCTGCGACTCGTCGCCAATTGCGTCGTCGACCACCGGTCTCCTCCGTCGTCTCCTCCACCGCCGGCTACAGGTTAGTAAATCTCAAATTATTTATAATTTTGATGATGTTAGAGCTAGGGTTCAGGGTTCAGGGTTCGGGTGGGGGTGAAGGTTGCATCGGGTTCAGTTTAGGGTGGGGTCAGGGTTCGGTTGGGGTTGGGGTTGGGGTCAGGGTTCGGTTGGGGTTAGGGTTGGGGTTGGGGTTAGGGTTAGGGTTCTGTTAGGGTTGGGGTTAGAGTTGGGGTTAATGTTAGGGTACGGTCGGGGTCGGGGTTGGGGTTAGGGTTCGGTTGGGGTTGGGGTTAGGGTTAGGGTTAATTAGTTGGGCTTAAGGTTAGGGTTCGGTTGGGGTTGGGGTTAGGGTTAGAGGCTAGGGTTAATTTGGGTTAATTAGAGGGTAGGATTAATTTGGGTTAATTGATAATTTGAAAGGGTTAGGGTGTTGATTAGGGTTAATTAGGTTAATTTGGGTAAATTGGGTTAAGTTTGGGTTGATTAGGGTTAATTAGGTTAAGTTGGGTAAATTGGGTTAAGTTTGGGTTAATTAGGGATAATTTGTGTTAGGGTAATGATTATGGTTAATTGTGGTTAATTTGGGTTATTTAGGGTTAGGGTTTAGGGTGCACTAGTTCATTGCAGTAGGATACTCGATGATAATGTAAACGTATAACTTTACCGTAAACGTAAGAAAATTTTACCCTAAACATGAAATTTCGAACCCTTAATAACGAAACGTAAACGTAAAACATATTTATGTTAAATGTTCAAGTTAAAACCAATATATGATACTCGATGATAATATGAAACTTTCATATTCTCATCGATACCCATATATGAAACTCAAAGCGCCACTTAGTCCCCATGTATCGGTTAACATACGTTCGATGTTCGTCATGACATAGAACTATACGAAGGTTGTTAAATATCGGACGGTATAGCTCGGTACTAACAACCGTCGTGTAGTTTATGTGACGAGAAGATTCAATCGTATGATAACCGATAGATTTGTCCCTTGTGGACAAGTTAGGAATGTATAAAGCAAACACCTGCATTCACTTATGTTTTCATCCGTTTCAAGATATTTCGTCGGTACTTTTTCGCTGGTTCTCCGTGTACAAAGATAGATTAGATGTTCATTTCAACGTTGTTTCACAGCTTTGAAATGATTATCTATTCTATTACAGTGTACTCTGAGAACAGCGGGGAGGTGCTGCCGAAATTTACTCGAAACGGTTGAAAGCACAAGCGAATAGGTGTCCGCTCTATACATTCTTAATGGGATAGAAGCCTTATCCCCGACAGCCGAAACACACACATACAATACGAATACACAACAAACGCATCATTAGAGAGTGATTCAAGATGTTCAAGTTAAAACCAATATATGATACTCGATGATAATATGAAACTTTCATATTCTCATCGATACTCATATATGAAACTTAAAGCACCACTTAGTCCCCGTCTATCGGTTAACATACGTTCGATGTTCGTCGTGACATAGAACTATACGAAGGTTGTTAAATATCGGACGGTATAGCTCGGTACTAACAACCGTCGTGTAGTCTATGTGACGAGAAGATTCAATCGTATGATAACCGATAGATTTGTCCCGTGTGGACAAGTTAGGAATGTATAAAGTAAACACCTGCATTTACTTGTGTTTTCATCCATTTCGAGATATTTCGTCGGTACTTTTCCGCTGGTTCTCCGTGTATAAGGATAGATTAGATGTTCATTTCAACGTTGTTTCACAGCTTTGAAATGATTATCTATTCTATTACAGTGTATTCGGAGAACAGCGGGGAGGTGCTGGCGAAATTTACTCAAAACGGTTGAAAGCACAAGCGAATGGGTGTCCGCTCTATACATTCTTAATGGGATAGAAGCCTTACCCCCGACAGCCGAAACACACACATAGAACACGAATACACAACAAACGCACACATAGCACATACACACTAACAACCCTACACTTAAACGAAATCATAAATTGAAACACACATATATAGAATACAACTCATAGATGGGTATCCTCAAATCTAACTTTGATTATCGATAATTTATTCTTTTCAATGACAAACGCACACACAAAGCATATACACGGATTTTCTCCTTTGTCAGTAATTATCCCGTTCTTAGATTTCTCAATATAGTCATCATAATATACAATTTATATGTTATACAGTCTAACATGGCCCATGAGTACGTCAGAGTTAAGGACTGGATGTATGTGGATTGGCAACAACGTATACAACCTAAGTTTTTCGCAGGAGTTACTGCTTTTATTGAATTTGCACGCGCGCATAATAAGATCGTGATAGAGAAGATTCTCTGCCCGTGCGGTAGATGTGGGAATAAGTACTGACAGAAGGTAGAATTTGCAGAGCTTCATATCGTAAAACATGGTTTTACTAAACATAATACAACTTGGCTATATCATGGAGAAGGAGAAGAACACAGTAATGCGGCAGAAGAAGAAGGAGAAGACGATAATGCGGCAGAAGAAGAAGGAGAAGACGGTAATACAGCAGAAGAAGAAGACGGTAATTTCTTTCCATCTGAAGAAATGGAGGATATGGTAGAGGCCACCCTAGGTGAATCTATTCGTACCGAAGATGGCATTCCTTCCGGTCAAGGACCGCGTGCGGATAAATATGAAAATTTCATGAATGATGCTAGAAAACCAATTTATGAGAATGCAAAGTATTCATCCCTCTCATGGTTCGTCCAACTTTTCCAGATTAAGTGCCTAAATGGATGGAGCAACAAGTCATTCACAATACTTCTTTCGTTCTTGAAAGATTCTATGCCCCCAAGAAATAACGTGCCCGACAGCTGATACGGAGCCCAGAAGACGATGTCTGATTTGGGTCTGAAGTGTGAGAAGATTCAAGCATGTCCTAAAAATTGCGTGTTGTACCGGAAAGAGAATTCATATTTAAAAGAGTGTCCAACATGCGGAGAGGCCAGGTATAAGCCGAAAGATTCTGATAAGAAACCCGGTATACCTGTCAAGATAGCACGATACTTTCCCATAACACAGAGGCTGCAGAGGCTATTCAGGTGCAAGAAAACAGCCGAGGCAATGATTTGGCATCACCGTGCTCCTCCAAATGAAGATGGAAAAATGAGTCATCCAAGAGATTCAATGGCATAGAAGGATTTCGATAGGAGGCACGCAATATTCAGTAGCGATCCTCGCAATGTCAGGCTCGGACTGGCTAGTGATGGCTTCTTCCCATTCAACTATATGGCTGGAACCCACAGCACATGGCCCATTGTAATGATAGTTTATAATCTGTCGCCTTGGTTGGCTATGGACCAATTATACTTTATGATGCCTCTTCTTATCGACGGACCAAACTCACCGGGAAACAATATCAACATTTATCTCCGACCTCTGATCGAGGAGTTAAAATCTTTGTTCATTGATGGTGTAGAGACTTACAATGCAAACACAAATACAACCTTCATACTGCGTGCGGCTTTAATGTGGACAATTAATGACTTTCCTGCGTATGGAATGCTATCAGGTTGGTCCGTACATGGTCACAAAGCATGTTCTCATTGCCATCAACATACAACATCGAAATTCTTGAATTTTAGCAGGAAGGTTTGTTATTACGGCCATCGACGTTTCCTGCCTTTAGACCACCCGTACAGGTTAGACGATGTTCACTTTGATGGTCATCAGGAGCTTCTTGGACCTCTGGCCCTATTGTCCGGAGAGGACGTGACTGCTCAGTGGGATGGTTACAATAATGTAACCTTCAGGATGGATCCGACAAAACAGGTCAAACCACCATTCTGGAACAAGTTAAGCATTTTCTTCGAGCTTCCGTAATGGTCAAAAAATTTAGTGCGTCATTATCTGGACGTCATGCACATAAAGAAGGGAGTATCCGAGTATGTACTCAACTTGCTTCTTTGTAAAGACGGGAAATCGAAAGACAACCTCAATGCTCGGATGGATCTACAGGACTGGGTAATTAGAAGTGAATTGCATCCTAAACCGGTAGTGGGTAAACTAGGCAAGTTTGTACTTCCCAATACTGCTTATCATATGTCACAACTGGAGAAGAAAAGATTCCTGCAGGTGTTGCATGATTTGAAAGTTTCCACGGGTTTCTCAGGATCATTCAGCAAGAAGATAAAAATTTTGAAAGGCAAGATCGATGGACTGAAAAGTCATGATCACCATGTTATTATGGAGCACCTTCTCCCATTAGCCCTCAGGACTTCCCTCCACGAATCGGTTGGTCTAGTAATCAATGACCTATGCTGTTTTTTCAGAGAATTATGCGCTAAAACACTGGATGTTGTGACGCTGGATAAACTAGAAAATTCTATTGCATTGATACTTTGCAAGTTTGAACGTTTTTTCCCACCGTCATTCTTCGATATCATAATACACCTGACGGTTCATCTTGCAACTGAGGCTAAGTTAGCCGGACCGGAACAATATCGATGGATGTATCCCGTCGAGAGATACGTGGAATTTTTCGTTTCGTGCAATTTGTAAAATTATTGTTGTCCTGTATGCCCGTATTTATTTTTTTAACATATTTTTCTTTAGGTACCTTTACACTCTTAAAAGGTATATACGCAATAGAAATCGACCAGAGGGCTTTATCATGCAAGGTTATCTTCTAGATGAAGTAACCACATTTTGTTCCCGCTATCTGGACGAGAACATTGAGACGGGACTTAACCGGTCTCGAAGAATTCAGGACGGGCCATATAGTAAAGCCGATTATAAGAGGGTAGACACTATGTTTATTAACAAGATATACCGGTTTATCCTCCTCAATAGCGCATGTCTTGAAAAAATTAGAGAGTAAGTTTTTTTGGATTAATTGTTATATTTATGTTTATGTGTGTATGAAATGATATAATATTAATGTCATAATTTATTGTCGAAAATAGAATTCATTTTAACGAGGTACGTGAGGGGCATCCTGATTGGAATGATGAACGATTGGAAAAATATCATCAGGATAATTTTTGCGATTGGGTTGCAGATCATGTAAGTTATTCGAATATCATGTTATTGCTATCGGTTTTAATCTAAACTTATATCGTTATGTATTTGTCGTAAAATTTGATTTGTTAGATCCACGATCCGAACTTGTCTGCATCATTAGAGAGTGATTCAAGATGTTTAGCTCAATTTCCTAGTATGGAGGTTGCATATTATAAAGGATTCGGTGTCCTTGGATACAAATTCGAAGTTAAGGATACTTAAATTATATGCTCGGCATCCGGGATGGAGTGTCGTATGCCGTTGGAAACCCAGGGATATTTATGATGTCCCAGAATTCGAGGACAGCGATGAGGATTGTTCCCGCCAAAATTTTTGGCCAAGAGCTACTTGTTCCCTTATAAAAAGGGGGGAGTCCTCAAAATTTGGCCTCACGTGTAAAACACGTGAGCACTCATATGCAAAGCATATGAGCGCTGAATAAAATAAACTTAAAGGGCCAAACAGGCCTCATGTGTAAAACACGTGAGCGCGCATATGCAAAGTATATAAGCGCTGAACATAAATCACCAATGGCCATACAGGCCTCACGTGTAAAACACGTGAGCACTCATATGCAAAGCAAATGAGCGCTGAACATAAACAGGCTAAAACCCGCAGCAGGGGTCACGCGTTAAACATATGAGTTCTCTTGCCTCTCACATGCAAAGCATGTGAGCGCCCCAATTTAAAATTCTCCTATCAAATTCTAGAATTAAATTCTATTTTGGGAAATATTTTCCTGATCTTTCTCAAACTAAAAACATCATCTCTGTTAAACAGAGGACCCTTGGATCAAAGATCCAGCGGTGATCATTTGATAGAATAAAAATCTATCATAGGAAAATATTTTCCTAATCTTATAACAAGAATAAAATTATATGTTAACAAGATATCCATATTAAGAAAATATATTTCTGATCTTATTAAACTAAAAAGATATGATAGAATAAAATTCTAATCTTGTTAAAACTAACAAGATATTCATAATCTTGTTAAACAAACAAGAAATCTTCTCTGTTAAACAGAGAGCCTTTGGATTAAAAATCCAACGGGGAATAAAATTCATCAATTGATCTAAAAGATCATGGAATCAATCATGATCTCTCAATGAGGGATTTTCTTAACAAATTGATTCTTTTTCTTCTCATATAAATAGGAGCAAGGAGAGGAGGAAAAGAGCGACAGAAGGAGAGGGGAAGAAAAATAGAAAGAGAATTTAATTCTCTAAAGAAGAGGAACCCCTCCCAAAAGCTCCCACAAAAAGAGAATTTAATTCTCAAACCAAGAGTTTAACTCTTCTCAAAAAACTTAGTTCTTCCTCTGGTTAAGATCTACAGAAACAGATCTCCCCACAAGTTGAGAAGTTAATTCTCATCAGGGAGATTCTGTCATGCAGATTCAAAACCTAGGGGAAGGAACTGAATCCAAAAGAGTTTAACTCTTACAAAACATATAGGAATTTAATTCCTCTAAAACTAGGGTTTAACCTTTTAAAAAGAATTTAATCCCTGCAAAGAACAAAGGAGAACTTGATACCACAGAACCATAGAAGAATAGCCTGATGATTCATTAGCGTTCAAACGCTACATAAAGGTCACGTGTTCCCACATGAGCACCTTTGAGGAACAAAAAGAGAAAGACTGAGATCTAGCCACGTGACCCCTGAGAAGTGCTCGTCACTTATAAAAGAGAAAGAGAATAAACCCTATTTTTGGAGCGCCTCGCGTGACCCCACGTGACCCCTGAGAAGTGCTCAGCACTTATAAAAGAGAAAGGGAATAAACCCTATTTTTGGAGCGCCTCACGTGATCCTACGTGAGCACCTCAAATTCTTAGTGTTTAACACTATTTCAAGCGCCTCACGTGGGAGCACGTGAGCGTTGATCATACACTAGTGTTTAACACTATTTTAAGGCCTCACGTGGGAGCACGTGAGCGCCATTCATATATTAGTGTTTAACACTATGAGAGGCCAATAGTAGCCAAATTTAGATCAAATCTCCCGAGGGCAATCAATCGAGCCCCCCATGCTCAGGGTCCCCCAAACCGATCTTAGTCCCTGAGATAGCTAATGAACTCCTGGCATCTAAGATGATATTCATTCCATCATGATCTCTCCCCTCGATCTGGAATTTGGTTCAAGGGTACATCTCTCCACACCTCCGATACATGTCGTTGTAATTCTTCAACGTCTTCAGAAAGGTGGAGGGTCCCAATAACCAATAACTCTTGGAGCACCACCGAACAAGATTTTCAAAAAGGGGAGTAAATCTAAAATACATCTCAATTTGGGGGCACCTCACGTGACCTCACGTGACCCAATAGTGCTTAGCACTCAGAAAAGGTAAAAAGGAATAAACCCAAGGTAGCTCCCATTTTGGGGGCACCTCACGTGTTCCCATGTGACCCCCAAACAGTGGTGTATAAAAGAGGGAGAAAATTCCAAAGAAAGCGCTCGCATTTTGAAGCCACTCACGTGTCTGCACGTAACTATTTGATGAACCAAGTTCTTAGCACTTATAAATGAAAGAGGAATAAAATCCAGAGAACAGTTCTCACCTCGGACGCCTCACGTGCTCACACGTGAGCCAAGTGCTCAGCATTATTATATATATATGAGGGAATAAACTCAAGGAACAATGCCCACTTCGGGGCCCCTCACGTGTTCACACGTGAGCTCCTCCAAAGTCCAGTGTTTAACACTGATTCAGTAATTAGCACTATGGGATGACTAAGGGAAATCAACCTTAGCTTAAATTAGCCAAGTCTTCTAAAGCTAAGACCCTTTTTGTCACCAATCAACTGAGCCCCCATGTTCAGGTCTCCCCAAACTAATCCTAGTCCCAAAGATGACTAGTGTTCTCCTAACAGATGACGTCTAAACTGATATTCATCCCATTCCCAAATCGGGATATCGGTTCAAGGGTACATCTCTTCATACCTCTGATATATGTCGTAATCCTTCAACGTCTTCAGAGAGGTGACGGGTCCCGACAACCAGACATTACACGGACTGTGAGGTCCTTAAACTCATTGTAATACCCAGCCCCTTTATACCAAAATCTATATTTTGTTATTCTATAATTCTATTTATCTTATTTATGATTTTATTCATCTTAAAACCCAAAATTTTCCCATCTTAAAATTTTGCCCAGCCTAGAATCAAATTGTAAATTTCTCTGGCCAAGCCCATAATTTCATTTTCATTTTATTTAATTCCTTTAAACAATTTCCCAGCCGGCCTATTTGCTTTCATCAAAACTCTTTTGGCCCGGCCCTCTTCTTTTCCGCACAATTCATTTATTTATCCTCTGGCCCATTCTTTTCCCATAATTTTTGATTCCCTCAGCCCACTAAAAATTATCTTAATATTTTCCTTATAAAAAATTTCCTCAGCCCATTCCCAGCCCACACTAAAACAAATTAATTAAAATAAATTCCAAATAACCCCGGCCCGGCCCTCTTATCCCACTTCCTTAATTCTTTTATTTTATTTTATTTTTTGCCGGCCCGACTCCCTTGGCCCGTAACCCTTGCCGACCCGACCCGGCCCACTACCCCTTCCCTTCTTCCCCAACGGATCTCCCCTTCTCCCGCCCACGCAATTGATTTCTCAACCCGCTTCCTCCGCCCTCGCCCACGTCGCAGCGGTTACCCCACGGCGCCTCGTCTCCTTTCCTCTCTCGCTCACTCCCTTATCCCTTTCTTCTCTCGCTTCTTAAATTTCTAGGGTTAGAGTTTTGAGCTCCATAGAAATGGCGTCTTCAACCTCGCAATTCCAAGTCTTCACCTCGTTCGCACCCCTCTCCTCCTCCTCCAAAAAAAATCCCTTCTCCTCATCTAGATCCGCAAGAACCTCCTCCATCAGACCTATCCGGATCGTCAACGAGAAGGTCGTCGGCATCGATCTCGGGACGACCAACTCCGCGGTGGCGACCATGGAGCGAGGCAAGCCAACGATCGTGACGAATGCGGAGGGCCAGTGGACCACGCCGTCGGTGGTGGTGTACGCCAAGGCAGGGGATCGATTGGTGGGGCAGATCGCGAAGAGGCAGGCGACGGTCAACCCCGAGAACACCTTCTTCTCGGTGAAGAGGATCATTGGGAGGAAGATGACTGAGGTCGATGAGGAGTCAAGCAGGTGAGCTATAGGGTTGTGAAGAACGAGAATGGGAATGTGAAGCTGGTGTGCTCTGCCATTGGGCAGCAGTTCGCCGCCGAGGAGATTTCCGCGCAGGTTTTGAGGAAACTTGTGGATGATGCATCGAAGTTCTTGAATGATAAGGTTACTAAAGCAGTGGTTACGGTTCCTGCGTACTTCAATGACTCGCAAAGGACGGCCACGAAGGATGCTGGACGTATTGCTGGTTTAGAAGTTCTTCGTATTATCAATGAACCGACTGCAGCATCTTTGGCATATGGTTTTGAGAAGAAGAACAACAAGACCATTCTTGTGTTTGACTTGGGTGGTGGCACATTTGATGTTTCAGTTCTTGAGGTTGGAGATGGTGTCTTTGAGGTGCTCTCTACCTCTGGGGATACACATCCTTGGTGGTGATGATGTTGACAAGAGAATTGTTGATTGGCTAGTAGCGGACTTTAAGAGAGATGAGGGCATTGATCTTCTCAAAGATAAGCAAGCCCTTCAGCGACTCACTGAGACGGCAGAGAAGGCCAAGGTGGAATTATCAACTTTAACACAGACGAACATGAGCTTACCCTCATTACTGCAACAGCTGAAGGCCCCAAGCACATTGAGTACAACCAGTTCAAGCCGAGGCCAAATCTTGACGTTGCCACTCACGCGTGTGTCACTGCCGTGCCGCACGTGTGTCGTGTCGTTGCCGTGTGCCCCAACGTTTCCAGGCAAGTTTTATACTTGCTACATGCTATTTGGTATTTGTTACAAACTATAATCTTATAAATTTTATACTAAACATCCTCGATAAATTACACGATGCAACCGTTCGATGTGTGATCCCAATGGAATTAATTGTCTAATTTGACGGAACCAGATTGTTCTTGTTGGCCCTTGGTGTGATGAATATCTTGTGCAAGTTTTGTTTGATAATATGACTGTTAACGACCAAAACGACTACCCCCAAGTTTAATCGTAACACTGAAATTTTATTGTACCTGAAAATTGTTAAATTCACCATAAATCATATACATACTATAATGGTGCGTTCGAAGGCTCAATTCGAAGCTGACTCGACGAATTTTAACCCTATACCAGTTTCCGGACATTCCTGTACTTAAATTGTAATGATAATTGTATCGGAGTGCGACTCTGGACTTCAGTCCAGAGCGACTCCAGTCGTGCTTGCTGTCCCGTATTGGATACCATAGGATTTCCTTAACTCATAGGTTGCGGAACTCTGCTGCTTATTATAGATAAATCTGTTAGCTAGACAACACAATTGATTTCATTCTGTTTCGTTACCGTTTGATATTTAATCTGTAATTTAGTAAATCGGGACACATAACAGTCCCAGCAGAATCGGAATTGGCATGTTAATATTAAACAGATTATAACTCCTAACGTACAGATGCGGTTGACGATCCATCTATTGCGTTGAAAACCTTACTGACAACCCTAGAATTCATCCAACAGTAGCGTCGCTAAAATCTGATCCCAACTGGGATCAAAATGCGTTGCGAAACGGACTTCTGATTCTGAAATTGGATTTTCAGCCGCGAGCGCTAAAAATGAAAAGGTTATAATTAATGATCCTGGAACCCGATTGGCTTGAAACAAAATTCTATGGATGGATAACTGAACATACTCATTACTACCTGTTCATTGTTTCCCTAAATTATATACGTACGTTTCATGATAAATCGTGCAAGTGGTAGACTATTGTTTTTATGACACCTTAATTGTGCTTCTTATACTGTTCATGCATCACATCATACCCATATCATTATAGTGATAACCTAGTGATATCGTGCATTCACCCAGTGTTAGATTTTAGTGATGATTGTGGCAAGTACGTCAGTGTTTGTGTATTCGTGATTAAGTGAAAGTGATGAGTACTTGTACACAATCAGTGACCTTATTGTTCTATTGCATTGTCGACGTCTGTGGGATGCATGTACGTGTGACTATAAGTGGTATGGGACACTTATGGAAGCGCTTGCACGGGTGTCACAGATAAGGCATCCGACACTGCCGTTTATCTTAGGTATTAGTCGGGACGTGCTTGATGGAGGTCCTGCCTCCAGTTCTCGCGCAGACTTGTCACGGATCGATTAGTATTTAGGGTGATGGTTAGCGTTTGATGTAGACCACGGGGTGTGGGGTAGTTTAAGTGTGAGTTCAACAGAATCTCGGGAGTCCCATGCCGGCTTATATATTTAGGGAGTTATATGGAGATTTACAGGGTACGTGATATATACACCGTGATATTCTTGTTACATGTTGGGCCCGTGGTCCCTTGCCCTTGGGTTCTACCCTTGGGTGGAGGACACTCGCGAGTGGTTGACTCTCACACTTGGACTGACGATAGGCTTAATGACCTGTACAGTGAGACTTAGAGACTGATAGGGATACTGGCATTTACATTACCTTTATACTGTGTTGGCATACGTGACATATCCTTATACTGCTTTACTGTTCCGCTGCATCAATTACTGCATATTCATATTCATGCTGTCATTGATTTACTGTTATTCATATCCATTACTAATGTTAGAACTGTCACTTAATTATACGTGTATTATATTGCTATTGTGTCGCTCTGACGACCTGAGTATGCATGCTCAGTGTGAAGAGAAGATTTAGCCTGGATTAGAACTAGACGTGCATCACAGACTTCTTGACTTGCTATTCCGAGATTCATACGTTTGTTCCACTTCAGGTCAGTTTATATTATTGTATCTTTCAGTTACTGCATTTCTCATTACCTGCGCATCGTTTACTGTTTACCATGATAAACTAGAAGCCGAAGTGTGACTACGGCAGAACATTTCCTTGACCGTAGGAGCATGGCTGGCCTTGTCTACTCCTCGTATTCCGTATTTTGGGAAGCGGGGCGTGACATGGTTTAGTTGGTATCAGAGCCAGGTTTTGCATCGATTGGGATTGCAGTTTTCCATGTATAGTTTGGCAATCTAAGACATCACTCGGTCTAGATTGTAAACTTGTCATTCTTGATCCATATTCACATCGTGTGTTCAGCTATCCATTCGCTATGGTTTCGGGTGACTTGACAAGGTTACGTGTTTTGCAATTGCACTACCGTACTCTATTCAAGTGACTTAAAGTCATGCAGTTGATCCCCCACTTGTAATAAATTCATCATCTCTGATATTCTTGAATCTTGTCCCATCCATATTATATTTTGATTAGTTTGGCTTGTGACTTATATCATTCTCAAAATTGTTGTCCCAGGATCATGTCTTCCAACGACTCTTCGTCTATATCCGCTCCCCAGAATCAGACCATTGAGATTCTGAGTGTACTGCAAGGTCTAAAGGAAGCCCAGGAGCGAACAAACGACTTGTTGGCTGAAGGACTGAGAAGACAGGTGAATCAGGCACCAGCGGGAGTCTCAAATCATAAAGGGATCCCCGTTAGACGAGGAAAAGAGAAGAAGAGGAAGCGCCAATTTGTTCCCCGCGACAGAAGCAACGGAAGACCCCATGCTGTGGATATTGTAAGAGGCCAGGACATCTTCAGAGGGATTGTCGCCGCGCCCAGGGGAAATGTCTGATTTGTGGATTCAGCGAACATCTCATCAACGGTTGCCCAGAAAGGAAGGAGCTACAAGGAGGAGATTCGTCCACGCTCCCCACTTCTGCCGAGTGACGATTATTGCGTAGTTTGCTCTTCGAGAATAAAGCAGACCCAACACATGATTCAACTCGCGTAACGACGATGCAGCGGTCTAGCGATCAAAGAAGAAATTTTTTGTTTTCCAATTTCAGGATTATGTTGTCATCCTCTTTTGAATATTTCTTTCTGTTTGAAATCTTGTATCCGTTGAACTTTTAGCTAAATGCAATAAAAATTTGAATCATAATACATGTATCATTCTCATGCTTTCTCTATGTCAAATTCTAATCATTATCACAGTATTTTCATTCTGATCTTTCAGTTCCTGCAACCGCATATTTTCTTATATTTCGTACCCTGAGCTTTCCTTGATGTATTCCACTGTCTAATCATGACTTCTCTTTTCAGGCCATGGCCCACCCTGGAGCAGCGCCGCATCTAGACGAGGATGCACAGTCATGCGTTTCCTTAGATCACACACTGACGAGTTCCGATGATGAGGTCAATGGTCCCCAGGTCAACTTCGAAAACAATGATTCAGAGGACGAAGGAGCAGCCGCCCCAAAGTTTGACATGATAGCTGATTCTGACGAAGAAGAAGGAGATCCTGAAGAGAACCCTATAGAGGAAGACCCGATAGAGGAAGACCCCGAGGAAGAACCGATAGAAGAAAATCCAGCGGAGGAAGACCCCGTGGAAGAAAATCCAGAAGAGGAAAATCACATGGAATCGGATCTCGATGAAGAAGCTCTATCCGAGGAAGAAGGACCAGAAGATCAAGATCCTGTGGTGGAAGGACTTCCAATAGAGGTACCTACGAGGCGCTATGGAAATGGACGCCCCTACCTGAGTGCGCGAACCTACCGCAACCTGCTGAA
This sequence comes from Agapanthus africanus, assembly GCA_030015575.1. Taxonomy (NCBI): domain Eukaryota; kingdom Viridiplantae; phylum Streptophyta; class Magnoliopsida; order Asparagales; family Amaryllidaceae; genus Agapanthus; species Agapanthus africanus. The sequence continues at coordinate 566,977,056 of JASDDO010000016.1, forward strand.
TCTCCACAACCGCGACTGATAGAATACCTTTGATGTTGTCTTTCTGGCCAAATAAAATGTGTATAGTTTAGGGCCACTTTCCGTCTTCGAGAATGCTTTGTTTCAGATTTTCTTGAATGAAATAAACCTTCTGAATTCGTAAACCTTTTGGTTATTAGTTCGCTTGATACTTGTTTATTTCCCATATCCATTTATTTTCTGCTGAGATTCCTGACTGCCCACCCCTACTCGTTGTATAGTTTTCATCCTCAATTCGACTAGAAAGAACCGCACCCTGATCCTTGGAATGAGCCACCATTCATCCTTTGTCTGTACCCTGTTTGAGATCTTTCTGGGAGGAGGATCTTCCTTATGAATTACCGAGTTCGTTAGCCCTTCAAATTCTTGATTCATAGGAGTTACCGATCGTTAGTCTCCCCTATATTTTTACCTTGTAGTCCCTTCGTTGCTCACCATTACTTTCTATGCTGACCCGATCCCAGTCTCCTTGATCTTCGGCCTAAAGCCGACACACTTCAACCTTCTGATCGAGCCACACTTCCTTATAATCATTACCCTATCTACCCCTATACCTATTTGTGTTCTCCCTATTACCCTAATTATATTGAGGGACACTGTTATTCAAAATTTAGTTTTCAGTACTATAATTTATCAAAGAGTACGTTTTATTGATTACTCTATTTCATATATTTTAAGTACGCTATTATTAATCTCGTTTTCAGTAGCGCAAACTTACATTGCGTATATATTGTTCCATGTTTCCTTTTTCCGTTATGTGAGTTTTCTAAGTTGATTTAAACTAATCGATCGATAAATTACCTTAAAATGTTCTCAACCTACCGACAAATTTTTTCACTATTTTATTGTCGTTACTTTATTTTCTGGTAGTGTGCTTACGTTTACTATTATAAACAATTGTGCCTTATACTTATTTAAACCTATATTTTTGTATGTGTTCTTACATATACAAACCTTCAAATTTCTTCATCCGCCTATTTCAAGTAAATCTTTATGTGTTAGTTGCAGTATAATAGCTTTCGCCTATGTTTGTATTATTTATCGTTTATTTTAAATTTCGAGGACGAAATTTTTGTAAGGGTGGTATGATGTAATACCCAGCCCCATTATACCAAAATCTATATTTTGTTATTCTATAATTCTATTTATCTTATTTATGATTTTATTCATCTTAAAACCCAAAATTTTCCCATCTTAAAATTTTGCCCAGCCTAGAATCAAATTGTAAATTTCTCTGGCCAAGCCCATAATTTCATTTTCATTTTATTTAATTCCTTTAAACAATTTCCCAGCCGGCCTATTTGCTTTCATCAAAACTCTTTTGGCCCGGCCCTTTTCTTTTCCGCACAATTCATTTATTTATCCTCTGGCCCATTCTTTTCCCATAATTTTTGATTCTCTCAGCCCACTAAAAATTATCTTAATATTTTCCTTATAAAAAATTTCCTCAGCCCATTCCCAGCCCACACTAAAACAAATTAATTAAAATAAATTCCAAATAACCCCGGCCCGGCCCTCTTATCCCACTTCCTTAATTCTTTTATTTTATTTTATTTTTTGCCGGCCCGACTCCCTTGGCCCGTAACCCTTGCCGACCCGACCCGGCCCACTACCCCTTCCCTTCTTCCCCAACGGCTCTCCCCTTCTCCCGCCCACGCAATTGATTTCTCGACCCGCTTCCTCCGCCCTCGCCCACGTCGCAGCGGTTACCCCACGACGCCTCGTCTCCTTTCCTCTCTCGCTCACTCCCTTATCCCTTTCTTCTCTCGCTTCTCAAATTTCTAGGGTTAGAGTTTTGAGCTCCATAGAAATGGCGTCTTCAACCTCGCAATTCCAAGTCTTCACCTCGTTCGCACCCCTCTCCTCCTCCTCCAAAAAAAAATCCCTTCTCCTCATCCAGATCCGCAAGAACCTCCTCCATCAGACCTCTCCGGATCGTCAACGAGAAGGTCGTCGGCATCGATCTCGGGACGACCAACTCCGCGGTGGCGACCATGGAGGGAGGCAAGCCAACGATCGTGACGAATGCGGAGGGCCAGTGGACCACGCCGTCGGTGGTGGTGTACGCCAAGGCAGGGGATCGATTGGTGGGGCAGATCGCGAAGAGGCAGGCGGCGGTCAACCCCGAGAACACCTTCTTCTCGGTGAAGAGGATCATTGGGAGGAAGACGACTGAGGTCGATGAGGAGTCAAGCAGGTGAGCTATAGGGTTGTGAAGAACGAGAATGGGAATGTGAAGCTGGTGTGCTCTGCCATTGGGCAGCAGTTCGCCGCCGAGGAGATTTCCGCGCAGGTTTTGAGGAAACTTGTGGATGATGCATCGAAGTTCTTGAATGATAAGGTTACTAAAGCAGTGGTTACGGTTCCTGCGTACTTCAATGACTCGCAAAGGACGGCCACGAAGGATGCTGGACGTATTGCTGGTTTAGAAGTTCTTCGTATTATCAATGAACCGACTGCAGCATCTTTGGCATATGGTTTTGAGAAGAAGAACAACAAGACCATTCTTGTGTTTGACTTGGGTGGTGGCACATTTGATGTTTCAGTTCTTGAGGTTGGAGATGGTGTCTTTGAGGTGCTCTCTACCTCTGGGGATACACATCCTTGGTGGTGATGATGTTGACAAGAGAATTGTTGATTGGCTAGCAGCGGACTTTAAGAGAGATGAGGGCATTGATCTTCTCAAAGATAAGCAAGCCCTTCAGCGACTCACTGAGACGGCAGAGAAGGCCAAGGTGGAATTATCAACTTTAACACAGACGAACATGAGCTTACCCTCATTACTGCAACAGCTGAAGGCCCCAAGCACATTGAGTACAACCAGTTCAAGCCGAGGCCAAATCTTGACGTTGCCACTCACGCGTGTGTCACTGCCGTGCCGCACGTGTGTCGTGTCGCTGCCGTGTGCCCCAACGTCTCCAGGCAAGTTTTATACTTGCTACATGCTATTTGGTATTTGTTACAAACTATAATCTTATAAATTTTATACTAAACATCCTCGATAAATTACACGATGCAACCGTTCGATGTGTGATCCCAATGGAATTACTTGTCTAATTTGACGGAACCAGATTGTTCTTGTTGGCCCTTGGTGTGATGAATATATTGTGCAAGTTTTGTTTGATAATATGACTGTTAACGACCAAAACGACTACCCCCAAGTTTAATCGTAACACTGAAATTTTATTGTACCTGAAAATTGTTAAATTCACCATAAATCATATACATACTAGAATGGTGCTTTCGAAGGCTCAATTCGAAGCCGACTCGACGAACTTTAACCCTATACCAGTTTCCGGACATTCCTGTACTTAAATTGTAATGATAATTGTATCGGAGTGCGACTCTGGACTGCAGTCCAGAGCGACTCCAGTCGTGCTTGCTGTTCCGTATTGGATACCATAGGATTTCCTTAACTCGTAGGTTGCGGAACTCCGCTGCTTATTATAGATAAATCTGTTAGCTAGACAACACAATTGATTTCATTCTGTTTCGTTACCGTTTGATATTTAATCTGTAATTTAGTAAATCGGGACACATAACAGTCCCAGCAGAATCGGAATTGGCATGTTAATATTAAACAGATTATAACTCCTAACGTACAGATGCGGTTGACGATCCGTCTGTTGCGTTGAAAACCTTACTGACAACCCTAGAATTCATCCAACAGTAGCGTCGCTAAAATCTGATCCTAACTGGGATCAAAATGCGTTGCGAAACGGACTTCTGATTCTGAAATTGGATTTTCAGCCGCGAGCGCTTAAAATGAAAAGGTTATAATTAATTATCCTGGAACCCGATTGGCTTGAAACAAAATTCTATGGATGGATAACTGAACATACTCATTACTACCTGTTCATCGTTTCGCTAAATTATATACATACGTTTCATGATAAATCGTGCAAGTGGTAGACTATTGTTTTTATGACACCTTAATTGTGCTTCTTATACTGTTCATGCATCACATCATACCCATATCATTATAGTGATAACCTAGTGATATCGTGCATTCATCCAGTGTTAGATTTTAGTGATGATTGTGGCAAGTACGTCAGTGTTTGTGTATTCGTGATTAAGTGAAAGTGATGAGTACTTGTACACAATCAGTGACCTTATTGTTCTATTGCATTGTCGACTTCTGTGGGATGCGTGTACGTGTGACTATAAGTGGTATGGGACACTTATGGAAGCGCTTGCACGGGTGTCACAGATAAGGCATCCGACACTGTCGTTTATCTTAGGTATTAGTCGGGACGTGCTTGATGGAGGTCCTGCCTCCAGTTCTCGCGCAGACTTGTCACGGATCGATTAGTATTTAGGGTGATGGTTAGCGTTTGATGTAGACCACGGGGTGTGGGGTAGTTTAAGTGTGAGTTCAACAGAATCTCGGGAGTCCCATGCCGGCTTATATATTTAGGGAGTTATATAGAGATTTACAGGGTACGTGATATATACACCGTGATATTCTTGTTACATGTTGGGCCCGTGGTCCCTTGCCCTTGGGTTCTACCCTTGGGTGGAGGACACTCGCGAGTGGTTGACTCTCACACTTGGACTGACGATAGGCTTAGTGACCTGTACAGTGAGACTTAGAGACTGATAGGGATACTGGCATTTACATTACCTTTATACTGTGTTGGCATACGTGACATATCCTTATACTGCTTTACTGTTCCGCTGCATCAATTACTGCACATTCATATTCATGCTGTCATTGATTTGCTGTTATTCATATCCATTACCACTGTTAGAACTGTCACTTAATTATACGTGTATTATATTGCTATTGTGTCGCTCTGACGACCTGAGTATGCATGCTCAGTGTGAAGAGAAGATTTAGCCTGGATTAGAACTAGAGGTGCATCACAGACTTCTTGACTTGCTATTCCGAGATTCATACGTTTGTTCCACTTCAGGTCAGTTTATATTATTGTATCTTTCAGTTACTGCATTTCTCATTACCTGCGCATCGTTTACTGTTTACCATGATAAACTAGAAGCCGAAGTGTGACTACGGCAGGACATTTCCTTGACCGTAGGAGCATGGCTGGCCTTGTCTACTCCTCGTATTCCGTATTTTGGGAAGCGGGGCGTGACACTCATGGACTACGATGTCCTTAAACTTTATAGACTATGATGCCTCTAAACTACCATGGACTGTGAGGTCCTTAAACTCATAGACTATGATGTCCTTAAACTTTGTAGACTATGACGTCTTTAAACTGTCACAGACTATGATGTCGTTTAACTTATGGACTGCAATGTCCCCAAACTAAAGCAATAGAGTCCAAATGCTCTTTTGTTGGATCTAAATGATCCTGTTAAGTAGATCTTAGTCTAAAATCAGACTAACGTATCCTTAACAAACGTTTAAGTTGATCTTAGTCTCAAATGAGATTAACGATCCTTAAACCCAAACCAAAACCCAAATCTAAAAAAATACGGATTTGGACTAATCCACGCCCTACGGGCGACAACATAAATTAGTCTCCGTATACGATCCACGGGCAACCAAAAATAAAACAAACACACACGACACGAAGTGACCATCTGGAGAAGGAGAAAGTTGTTACCGCGATGCGGTAACGTAATTAACTGCAGGGGCTTACGCCTGCAGGGAAGAGCATCCCCACAATAAAAAACCCTTCAAACGAGGGGGAATCTGACGAAGTCTGCTATGACGGCCGCATCCATCTAAACCTCCGATATACGGTGCCTTAAATCAACTTGGCATCTTCAGAGAAGTGGAAGGATAAAACCAAATAGCATCTGCCCCTAAAATTCAGGCCTGACATCCCAACGTCCCGGCCGTGTCTTTCAGCGGTGAACAGATTATGGCATGCCCGGTGGGACCTTTTCCTCTTTCCACTCCACACTTCATGTGTCGTGTTTTTCCCGTGATCAAATAATCGCGATGTGTATATTTGTGGTTGCCCTTAGGGGAGAGGATACTGAAGTCGGCGCTTCGTCTCTATGAAGAATGGCGTTTGCTCCCACCTTAGCAACTCAGGCTCTGTCATATCTGGCGGAGTCAAGTACGGGCCACTTGCAGGCTCAAATCTCTACAATCCGGCTCTTCAAGAAATCAACGGGCTTCTCTTTGGGTCGATACTCCCACCTCCCACCCTCGGTGCCTCAACACCGATGGAGGAAACCCAAAGGAAATCTGTCTTCCAAAGGCTGGTTCCCCAAGCTGCAACTTTGCCGACAGAATCAGTCCTTCAACAACTGGCACCTGGCAAGGACCAAGGTCGACGCATGGGGCAGAATATTTAGGCTCTCAAAGGAAACAGGGGGCAGGCTCGGCAAAATCCTGGAGATAATCAAATCCCGGCCGTAAGAAACGGTCAACGTCAATATCGGCATCATACAAAATGAGCTGGGGGCAGTTCTCTGCATGGTCCTGTTTCAACCCCAGTAGTGAATGTTGTTGTTCCAACTGGGAACAGCTTCAAACTGTTGCGAAGGGTCAGGCAAAATTCTCCTACCGCAATATTGAAGAAGTCTCCGCAGCCCGTGGAGATCCTACGAGAGCAGAAACAAGTTCGCTTCCTGAGACAACTTTTCTCATCTATATATAAGGTGTGGAAGCAGGTGAGGGGGACTCACCCCAAGACGGATCCTGATACAGCGGTCCTCCAAAAACCAAAGCGGCTTTTCACAAAAAAGGAGGCCCAATAAAGCTCAAGTGCCCGAAACAAATTCCAAAGGCCAAAAACTCCAAACACCACAAGCCTGGGGGCATGGTACTTCACATAGTCTATGTGGTGAATTCCAAAGACGAAGTTCGAGCATCTACTAGTCACCGACCTCAAACTCGGTCCTTAACAAAAGTTTAACTGCAACGTGAAAAGCTGCAGGAGATGCTTGCTCAGGCGGCACCACTCGCTAATCCATCGTCTAGGGTAAATCCCGAAGACGCACCTGGAGAAAGAATAGAGAAGGAGTCGGATATTGATTTCCTAAAGCGCGCTCTAAAAAAGGGAGATGCAGAAGCGGCAGAAATGTTCACTAAAATGAACCAGATGGCCCTTCTGATTCAGAATATGGCTGGAATGATGGTTCAATCGGAACCACTGGCAGATGAACTGACGGTAGTCGGTCTTAAAGATAAGGATGACATTTCAAATCCTCTGCAAAGCTCATCAATGGCTGAGGAGGAAATGATTCCTAAAAGCAAAGCTGAACGAATATATCACTAAGCAAATCGAAGCTCACCACGCAAGTGAAGCCGCAAATAGATCAATCAAGATTGGTCGACCGTATCCGATATGGCACAATCAAATACAGTACCCGCCAGAGTACACACTTCCAACGTGCCACATGTACAAAGGAACTGAGAATTCTCGCCGGCACATTGCGCGATTTGAACCCATGTGCGGCAATACTGATATACTTTTCCTTTGACAGTTCATCGGTTATCCGGCGTGTATTACCTTCGAATGGTATGCGAAACTCCCGAATGACTCCATGAATACCTTCGACGAAATGGAGATGCCCTCCTGTCAGAGATTCACTAGTGTGAATAAACGCACTACCATTACGGCACTGGTCAACAAAAGGGTTAGACCGAATGAGACGTGGGTTCAATGTGTTACCCGATGGCAAAATCTCTGGTCAAATACAAGCAACGTATCGATGAAGTTGCAGCCATGGGAATGCTCATAGCCATCTTTGACCCAAATTCAAAGGCATCCTCGTATATGGCCCTCTTCAAACCGACAGCCTTCCAAGAGCTCATGGATAAAATGACTCGTTTGGATCAGCTGAGTCAAGACCCTTCATCATCTGATGAAGATGAATGAAAAGCGGAGGTAAGCTGGTATTTTTCGCCGACACTCAACAAAAAAAAATGAGCAACTTTGAAACAACCTGTCACCAAAATAGCGACGGCGTGGGTACTCGCTCCCCCCGAGGTATACACAGGAGGCATATTTCTCACTGGAGGAAGAATCTCTACGTAATATGGTCCTTTCTTCTTAAAAGAATAGAAAGGATATCAAGGGGCTTACAAACGAGTCCTGCAGTCAAGTGGAATATCCTACTTGAACAAAAAAAATGGTATGTCCACAAGCAAAATGGGCACGGATGAAAACCCGAAAGGGCGCTGTGAGTAAAAACAGCAGGACTACTGGCGATGTTTGTGAAAACCCGAAAGGGCGCAGACTCGTAAAAAAAGGGGGGATATGTCCACAAGCAAAATGGACACGGATGAAAACCCGAAAGGGCTCCGTGAGTAAAAATAACAGGGCTACCGACGAGTTTGTGAAAACCCGAGAGGGCGCAGACTCGTAAAAAATTCATGCACACTGGCAAGGTCCACTCGACCTTCTAAGGAGAAAATACCTGCTTGAGATCCCTACGACTCATAAGGGAGCAACACACTTAAGGATCCCCACGATTCCTGAGGAGAAATGCACTTACGAGATCCCCACGACTCGTAAGGAGAAACATCTTTATGAGACACTTACGGCTCACGAAGTCAAAAGCCTTAGTCGACAGGATCCTAACCCTGTTTGCTAAGCCATCTTTGTTCGAATCGACAGAGGCAAATGATGATTCGCTCCTGGCAACGTTCCAGTAGTAGCGATGCTGATGCCTAAATTGGTATCAAATTCCAAGTCCTTTCACGGCAAATAATGATTCGCTCCTGGCAACATTCCAGTCGCAGCGATACTGATGCTATGATTGGTATTAGATCTTGAGTTCCATACTCGCCAAAAACAAATGGTACGTCCTTAAGCAAAATGGGAACGGATGAAAACCCAAAAGGGCTCCGTGAGTAAAAACAGCAGGGCTACCGGCGAGCTTGTGAAAACCCGAAAGGGCGCAATCTCGTTAAAAGACACTTACAAGGTCCTCACGACATTGCAAGGAGAAAATACCTGCGTGAAATCCTTACGACTCACAAGGGAGCAACACACTTAGGGATCCCTACGATTCCTAAGGAGAAATTATACTTACGAGATCCTCACGACTCGTAAGAAGAATTCCCCTATGAGACCCTCACGGCTCATAGGATTCAAAAACCTTAAGCTACAGGGATCTGAACCTGTTCTTAAGCCATCACAATCCCCAGATTGCCCTACAAGCGGTTCAATACTGACCCTTGTATACAATCCATGGGCACAAAAAAAAAAATCATTTCCTTGCCGAGTCCCACCAACGACAAGGAATACCCTCATTTGATGAACAAACACTTGTAAGTCCTCTCGACTTATAAGGAGAAAATGCTCTTATGAGATCCTTACGACTTATAAGAGAGAACGCCACTTAGACGTCCTCATGACTTTTAAGGAGAACATACACCTATGAGATCCTCACGACTCGTAGGGAGAAATACCTTTATGAGACCCTTACGGCTCATGAAGTCAAAAGCTTTAGCTGACAGGATCTTAACCCTGTTTGCTAAGCCACCTTTGTTCGAACCGACGAAGGCATATGATGATTCGCTCCTGACAATATCTCAGTTATAGCGATGCTGATGCCTGAATCGGAATCAAATTCCAAGTCCTTTCATGGCAAATGATGATTCGCTCCTGGTAATATTCCAGTCGCAGCGATGCTGATGCTAAGATCGGCACCAGATTCCAAGTTCATACTCGTGGCAAAAAATCAGCGAGCCAAAAATGCATATGAAATAGCCGAAATGATGGGGCAACTTACAACAAAATCAGCAAGTAAAAATATATGCATACAAAATAGCCGAAATGGTTGGGCAACTCGCAATAAAAAACAGCGAGTAAAGAAAAAGAAAAATAGCCGAAATGATTGGGCACCGCGAAAAATAGCCCAAATGATTGGGAAATCGCGGCTTTTGCGATACAAAAAGCTGAAATGATAGAGTATCGCGGAAAGAAAACAAAAAAATACAGATAAAGAAAAATGAATGAAATTTTTGCCCTGCAGGTGAGTCCATACTGACCTCTGTACACAATCCATGGGCATAAACGAAAAGGAACCACATGTCCCAACAAACTCTGTCAAAGAAAAAAGTCAAATCTCGACGGCAACATCTGCATCCCAGAAGATCAACAATGGCGTTCCTTCTTATGCCAGCAGGGCACGGAAGCGATACAACGAAACGGAGCCATGACAAAGTCCCCAGTTCCAAATCTTAACAGCAACATCTGCATCCCAGAAGATCAACAACAACGTTCTTCATCCAACAGGATTCGGACATAACATCACCAAACGGAGCCAGGGCAAAGTCCACAGTTCTAAGACTCCACGGTTCATGAACAACCTAGAGTCAGCCAATGATTCCATTTCGGAAATACGTCATCCAATGACTCCGTATCGGAAACAAGTTAACCGACCTCCAGGGAAATCAGTGTTCTTGGCAAAATCTCGATTCAGGGAAATCAGCTTCCTTGACGAGAGCATCTCGATTCGCGTTGACCCGCAAGGAAATCAGTGTCATTGCAGGAATATCTCTATTCGTCTCAACTCCGAGGAAATCACTGTCCTTGGCTAAAACCTCGATTCAGGGAAATCAACGTCCTTAACGAGAGCATCTCGATTCGCGTCGACCCGCAGAGAAATCAGTGTCTCTGCAGGAATATACGCCGTTAGCAAAACGGAGCCATGGCAGAGTCCCTAGTTCCAAGTCTCGACGATAACATCTACAGCCTAAAGATCAACAACAACGTTCTTCCTCCAGCAGGATGCAGATGCGACATCAACAAATGGAGCCACGACAAAGTCCCCTAGTTCCAAATCTCGACGGTGCACAGACAACCAAGAGTCAACTCCTGACCCCGTAGAACACGGCTAAAATCAATCCTGACCCCGTGGAACACGGCCAAAGTCAATCCTGACCCCGTAGAACACGGCTAAAATCAATCCTGACCCCGTGGAACACGGCCAAAGTCAATCCTGACCCCGTGGAACACGGCTAAAGTCAATCCTGACCCCATGGAACACGGCCAAAGTCAATCCTGATCCTGTGGAACACGGCCAAAGTCAATCCTGACCCCATGGAACACGGCAAAAGTCAATCCTGACCCCGTGGAATACGGCAAAAGCCAATCCTGACCCCGTGGAACACGGCCAAAGTCAATCCTGACCCCGTAGAACACGGCTAAAGTCAATCCTGACCCTGTGGAACACGGCCAAAGTCAATCCTGACCTTGTGGAAGACGGCCAAAGTCAATCTTGAGCCCGTAGAACACGGCCAAAGTCAATCCTGACCCCGTGGAAGACGGCCAAAGTCAATCCTGACCCCGTGAAACACGGCTAAAGTCAATCCTGACCCCGTGGAACACGGCTAAAGTCAATCCTGACCCCGTGAAACATGACCAAAGTCAATCCTGACCTCGTGAAACACGACCAAAGTCAACCCTCGACCTCCCCGTCGAAGCAATGTTTTGACTTGGGAGTAGGTCAACTCATCAACCACTTACGAGTCCTCTCGACTTATAAGGAAGAAAATTCTCTTGTGAGATCCTTACGTCTCTCAAGAAAAAAAGCACTTAGGAATCCTCACGATTCCTAAGGAGAAAATACACCTACGAGATCCTCACGACTCGTAGGGAGAAAAGTCTTTATGAGACCCTCACGGCTGATAAAGTTGGAAAGTCTTAGGCGGCAGATCCGAACCTGTTTCCTAAGCCATCGCTGCTCTACAAGGAGGTCAAGATGGACTATCTGCGGGCCACATTTTCCAAAGCCGCATTCGCCAATGAAATAAAGAAGCTACTTATGGGTCCTCACGATTCGTAAGGAAAAATACCCGAGTGAGATCCTTACGATTCACGGAGGAGATGAACACTTAGAAATCCTCACGATTTCTAGGGAGAATTTACACCTACGAGATCTTCTCGACCTGTAGGGAGAAAAAACCTTCTTGAGACCCTTACGACTCATGAAGATGAAAAAAAAAGTCTTAGGCTACAAGGACTCTAAACAGGTCCCCTAAGCCCTCAATTCTATTGCCATGCAAAACTCTGCACTACTTCACCTGCGTACTTGCTTACGTGGGCAAAGTAGTGGGGGCGTTTGTTCCCGCCAAAATTTTCGGCCAAGAGCTACTTGTTCTCTTACAAAAAAGGGGGAGAATCCTCAAAAAACAGGCATCACGTGTAAAACACGTGGGCGCTCATATGCAAAGCATATGAGCGCTGAACATAAATAACTAAGGGCCAAACATGCCTCACGTGTGTAACACGTGAGTGCTCTGAACATACACAGGCTAAAACCCACACTATGGGTCATGTGTTAAACACGTGAGTGCTTTTGCCAATCACATGCAAAGCATGTGAGCACCCAAATTTAAAATGTTCTTATCAAATTCTAGAATTAAATTCTATTTGGGAAATATTTTCTTAATCTTCCTTAAACTAGAAAGATCTTCTCTGTTAAACAGAGGACCCTTGGATCAAAAATCCAGCGGTAATCATTTGATAGAATAAAAATCTATCATAGGAAAATATTTTCCTAATCTTATAATAAGAATAAAATTCTATGTTAACAAGATATCCATATTAAGAAAATACATTTCTGATCTTGTTAAACTAAAAAGATATGACAGAATAAAATTCTAATCTTGTTAAAAGTAACATGATATTCATAATCTTGTTAAACAAACAAGAAATCTTCTCTGTTAAACAGAGAGCCTTTGGATTAAAAATCCAACGATGAATAAAATTCACCAATTGATCTAAAAGATCATGGAATCAATCATGATCTCTCAATAAGGGATTTTCTTAACAAACTGATTCTTTTTCTTATCATATAAAGAGGAGCAAGGAGAGGAGGAAAAAGGAGAGCGTTGGAGGGAAGGGGGAAGAAAAATAGAAAGAGAATTTAATTCTCTAAAGAAGAGGAACCCCTCCCAAAAGCTCCCACAAAAAGAGAATTTAATTCTCAAACCAAGAGTTTAAACCTTCTCAAAAAACTTAGTTCTTTCCTCTGGTTAAGATCCGCAGAAGCAGATCTCCCCACAAGTTGAGTTTTTAATTCTCATCGGAGAGATTCTGTCATGCAGATTCAAAACCTAGGGGAAAGAACTGAATCTAAAAGAGTTTAACTCTTACAAAACATGTGGGAATTTAATTCCTCTGAAACTAGGGTTTAACCCTTTAAAAAGAATTTAATCCTTTTAAAGAACAAAAGGAGAACTTGATTCCCCAGAACCCTAGAAGAACAACCTGATGATTCATTAGCCTTCAAACGCTACATAAAAGCTTACGTGATCCTACGTGAGCACCTTTGAGGAACAAAGAGGGAAAGAATGAGATCTAGTCACATGACCCCACGTGACCCCTGAGAAGTGCTCAACACTTATAAAAGAGAAAGGGGAATAAACCCTATTTTTGGAGCGCCTCACGTGACCCCTTAGAAGTGCTCAGCACTAATAAAAGAGAAAAGGGAATAAACCCTATTTTTTGGGAGCACCTCACGTGACCCCACGTGACCTCTGAGAAGTGCTCAGCACTTATAAAAGAGAATAAATCCTATTTTTGGAGCGCCTCATGTGACCCCACTTGACCCCCCAAATGGTTGTTCAACACCCATATGAAAAAGGGATTAAATCCAAAGACAGTTCCTACTTGGGGCAACTCACGTGATCCCATGTGACCCCCCAAACGGTGATTCAACACCCATATAAAAAAAGGGATTAAATCCAAATGGGACCCAAATAGTTGTTCAAGTCTCACGTGATCACACGTGAGCCCCAATAGTACTTAGCACTTATAAAAGAATAAGGGAATGAACCCAAGCGAACAGCGCCAACTTTTAAGAGCATCACGTGCAACACATAAGCGGTCTCCAATTCCAGTGTTCAACACGGCTTTAGAGCCTCACGCGCCACACGTGAGCGCCTTCAACTTCCATTGTTTAACACTGCCTCAGAGCATCACGTGGGAGCACGTGAGTACTAAAGGTACATTAGTGTTTAACACTATGAGAGGACAACATTAAGTAACCATGGACCAAATCTCTCGAGGCCAATCAATTGAGCCCCTCATATTTAGGGTCCCCCAAATCGATCTCAGCCCCGAAGACAGCTAATGAGCTCCCAACAAATGGCATCTAAATTGATGTTCATCCCATTCCCCCTATCGGGACATTGGTTCAAGGGTACATCTCTTCATACCTCTGATACATGTCATTGTAATCCTTCAACGTCTTCAGAGAGATGGAGGGTCCTAATAACCAATAACTTTTGGTGCATCCCCAAACGGTTGGACCAAAACCACATAGACTATGACGTCTTTAAACTGGACTGTGATGTCCTTAAACTTTACGGACTGTGGGGTCCTTAAACTCATGGACTATGATGTCCTTAAACTTTATGGGTAGTAGGGTCCTTAAACTCATGGACTATGATGTCCTCAAACTTTATGGACTATGAGGTCCTTAAACTCGTGGACTATGATGTCCTTAAACATATGGACCGCAACGTCCCTAAACTAAAACAATAGAGTCCAAATGCTCTTTTGTTGGATCTAAATGTTCCTGTTAAGTAGATCTTAGTCTAAAATTAGACTAACGTATCCTTAATAAACGTTTAAGTTGATCTTAGTCTCAAATGAGATTAACGATCCTTAAACCCAATCCAAACCCAAATCTAAGAAAATACGGATTTGGACTAATCGACGACCTACGGGCGACAACATAAATTAGTCCCCGTATACAATCCACAAGCAACCAAAACCAAAAACACACGACACGAAGTGACCATCTGGAGAAGGAGAAACTGGTTACCACGATGCGGTAGCGTAATTAACTGCAGGGTCTTGCGCCTGCAGGGAAGAGCGTCCCCACAATCAAAAACTCCTCAAAGGAGGGGGAATCTGATGAAGTCTGCTACATCCGCCACGTCCGTCTAAACCTTCGATACATGGTGCCATAAATCAACTTGGTATCTTCGGAGAGGTGGACGGATAAAACTAAATAGTATCTGCCCTCAAATTCAGGCAAGACGTCCTACGCGGTTCCGTCTCCCGTTTTCGGCGGTAAACTGTTCTCGCCAAAATTTTAGGCCAAGAGCTACCTGTTATCTTACAAAAAAGGGGGAGAATCATCAGAAAACAGGCATCACGTGTAAAACACGTGGGCGCTCATATGCAAAGCATATGAGCACTGCACATAAATAACCAAGGGCCAAACATGCCTCACGTGTTACACACGTGAGCGCTCTGAAAATACACAGGCTAAAACCCATACTAAGGGTCACGTGTTAAACACGTGAGTGCTTTTGCCAATCACATGCAAAGCATATGAGCACCCTAATTTAATAGGTTCCTCTCAAATTCTAGAATTAAATTCTATTTGGGAAATATTTTCTTAATCTTCCTTAAACTAGAAAGATCTTCTTTGTTAAACAGAGGACCCTTAGATAAAAGATCCAGCGGTGATCATATGATAGAATAAAAATCTATCATAGGAAAATATTTTCCTAATCTTATAACAAGAATAAAATTCTATGTTAACAAGATATCCATATTAAGAAAATACGTTTCTGATCTTGTTAAACTAAAAAGATATGACAGAATAAAATTCTAATCTTTTTAAAACTAACAAGATATTCATGATCTTGTTAAACAAACAAGAAATCTTCTCTGTTAAACAGAGAGCCTTTGGATTAAAAATCCAACGGTGAATAAAATTCACCAATTGATCTAAAAGATCATGGAATCAATCATGATCTCTCAATGAGGGATTTTCTTAACAAATTGATTCTTTTTCTTCTCATATAAATAGGAGAAAGGAGAGGAGGAAAAAGGAGAGCGACGGAGGGAGAGGGGAAGAAAAATAGAAAGAGAATTTAATTCTCTAAAGAAGAGGAACCCCTCCCGAAAGCTCCCACAAAAAGAGAATTTAATTCTCAAACCGAGAGTTTAACTCTTCTCAAAGAACTTAGTTCTTCCTCTGGTTAAGATCTGCAGAAGCAGATCTCCCCACAAGTTGAGAATTTAATTCTCATCGGGGAGATTCTGTCATGCAGATTCAAAACATAGGGGAAAGAACTGAATCCAAAAGAGTTTAACTCTTACAAAACATGGGGGAATTTAATTCCTCTGAAACTAGGGTTTAACCCTTTAAAAAGAATTTAATCCTTTTAAAGAACAAAAGGAGAACATGATTCCCCAGAACCATAGTAGAACGGCCTGATGATTCATTAGCATTCAAACGCTACATAAAAACTCACGTGATTCCACGTGAGCACCTTTGAGGAACAAAGAGGGAAAGAATGAGATCTAGTCACGTGACCCCTGAGAAGTGCTCAGCACTTGTAAAACAGAAAAGTGAATAAACCCTATTTTTGGAGCGCCTCACATGACCCACATGACCCCTGAGAAGTACTCAACACATATAAAAGAGAAAAGGGAATAAACCCTATTTTTTGGGAGCGCCTCACGTGACCCCATGTGACCCCTGAGAAGTGCTCCGCACTTATAAAAGAGAAAAGGGAATAAACCTTATTTTTGGAGCGCCTCACGTGACCCCGCGTGTCCCCCCAAACGGCTGTTCAACACCCATATGAAAAAGGGATTAAATCCAAAGACCGTTCCTATTTGGGGCAACTCACATGATCCTACGTGACCCCCCAAACGGTGGTTCAACACTCATATTAAAAAAGGGATAAAATCCAAATGGGACCCAAATAGTTGTTCAAGCCTCACCTGATCACACGTGACCCCCAATAGTGCTTAGCACTTATAAAAGAATAAGGGAATGAACCCAAGCGAACAACACCAACTTTCAAGAGTATCACGTGCAACACACGAGCGGTCTCCAATTCCAGTGTTCAACACTGCTTTAGAGCCTCACGCGCCACACATGAGCGCCTTCAACTTCCAGTGTTTAACATTGCCTCAGAGCATCATGTGGGAGCACGTGAGTACTAAAGGTACATTAGTGTTTAACACTATGAGAGGCCAACATTAGGCAACCATGGACCAAATCTCCCGAGGCCAATCAATTGAGCCCCTCATATTTAGGGTCCCCCAAACCGA
The DNA here is from genome assembly GCA_030015575.1 of Agapanthus africanus. Classification (NCBI taxonomy): domain Eukaryota; kingdom Viridiplantae; phylum Streptophyta; class Magnoliopsida; order Asparagales; family Amaryllidaceae; genus Agapanthus; species Agapanthus africanus. Next base: position 566,994,041 of record JASDDO010000016.1, read on the forward strand.
TCTCAACCCCGAAGACAGCTAATGAGCTCCCAACAAATGGCATATAAATTGATGTTCATCCCATTCCCTAAATCGGGACATTGGTCAAGGGTACATCTCTTCATACCTCTGATACATGTCGTTGTAATCCTTCAACGTCTTCAGAAAGATGGAGGGTCCCAATAACCAATAACTTTTGGTGCATCCCCAAACGGTTGGATCAAAACCTCACAGACTATGACGTCTTTAAACTAGACTATGATGTCCTTAAACTTTACGGACTGTGGGGTCCTTAAACTCATGGACTATGATGTCCTTAAACTTTATGGGCTGTGGGGTGCTTAAACTCATGGACTATGATGTCCTTGAACATTATGGGCTGTGGGGTCCTTAAACTCATGGACTATGATGTCCTTTAACTTTATGGACTATGAGGTCCTTAAACTCATGGACTATGATGTCCTTAAACTTATGGACCGCAACGTCCCTAAACTAAAACAATAGAGTCCAAATGCTCTTTTGTTAGACCTAAATGATCCTGTTAAGTAGATCTTAGTCTAAAATTAGACTAATGTATCCTTAACAAACGTTTAAGTTTATCTTAGTCTCAAATGAGATTAACGATCCTTAAACCCAATCCAAACCCAAATCTAAGAAAATACGGATTTGGACTAAACCACGCCCTATGAGCGATAACATAAATTAATCCCCGTATACAATCCACGGGCAACCAAAAACAAAAACACACGAAACAAAGTGACCATCTGGAGAAGAAGAAAGTGGTTACCGCGATGCGGTAGCGCAATTAACTGCAGGGGCTTGCGCCAGCAGGGAAGAGCGTCCCCACAATCAAAAACCCCTCAAACGAAGGGGAATCTGACGATGTCTGCTACATCGGCCGCATCCGTCAAAACCTTCGATACATGGTGCCATAAATCAACTTGACATCTTCGGAGAGGTGGACGGATAAAACCAAATAGCATCTGCCCCCAAATTCAGGCAAGATGACCTAGGCGGTTCCGTCTCCAGTTTTCAGCCGCAAACTGTTCCCGCCAAAATTTTTGGCCAAGAGCTACTTGTTCTCTTACAAAAAAGGGGGAGAATCCTCAAAAAACAGACATCACGTGTAAAACACGTGGGCGCTCATATGCAAAGCATATGAGCGCTGAACATAAATAACCAAGGGCCAAACATGCCTCACGTGTTACACACGTGAGCGCTCTGAACATACACAGGCTAAAACCCACACTAGGGATCACGTGTTAAACACGTGAGTGCTTTTGCCAATCACATGCAAAGCATGTGAGCACCTTAATTTTAAATGTTCCTATCAAATTCTAGAATTAAATTCTATTTGGGAAATATTTTCTTAATCTTCCTTAAACTAGAAAGATCTTCTTTGTTAAACAGAGGACCCTTGGATCAAAGATCCAGCGGTGATCATTTGATAGAATAAAAATTTATCATAGGAAAATATTTTCCTAAACTTATAACAAGCATAAAATTCTATGTTAACAAGATATCCATATTAAGAAAATACATTTTTGATCATGTTAAACTAAAAATATATGACAGAATAAAATTCTAATCTTGTTAAAACTAACAAGATATTCATAATCTTGTTAAACAAAAAAGAAATCTTCTCTGTTAAACAGAGAGCTTTGGATTAAAAATCCAACGGTGAATAAAATTCACCAATTGATCTAAAAGATCATGGAATCAATCATGATCTCTCAATGAGGGATTTTCTTAACAAATTGAATCTTTTTCTTCTCATATAAATAGGAGCAAGGAGAAGAGGAAAAAGGAGAGCGACGGAGGGAGAGGGGAAGAAAAATAGAAAGAGAATTTAATTCTCTAAAGAAGAGGAGCCTCTCCCAAAAGCTCCCACAAAAAGAGAATTTAATTCTCAAACTGAGAGTTTAACTCTTCTCAAAGAACTTAGTTCTTCCTCTGGTTAAGATCTGCAGAAGCAGATCTCCCCACTAGTTGAGAATTTAATTCTCATCGGGGAGATTCTGTCATGCAGAATCAAAACCTATAGGAAAGAACTGAATCCAAAAGAGTTTAACTCTTACAAAACATGGAGGAATTTAATTCCTCTGAAACTAGGGTTTAACCCTTTAAAAAGAATTTAATCCTTTTAAAGAACAAAAGGAGAACTTGATTCCCCAGAACCTTAGAAGAATAGCCTGATGATTCATTAGCATTCAAACGCTACATAAAAGCTCCCGTGATTCCACGTGACCACCTTTGAGGAACAAAGAGGGAAAGAATGAGATCGAGTCACGTGACCCCTGAGAAGTGCTCAGCAATTATAAAAGAGAAAAGGGAATAAACCCTATTTTTGGAGCGCCTCACGTGACCCCAAATGGCCCCTGAGATGTGCTCATCACTTATAAAAGAGAAAAGGGAATAAACCCTATTTTTTGGGAGCGCCTCACGTGACCCCACGTGACTCTTGAGAAGTGCTCAGCACTTATAAAAGAGAAAAGGGAATAAACCCTATTTTTGGAGCGCCTTGCGTGACCCCACGTGACCCCCCAAACGGTTGTTCAACACCCATATGAAAAAGGGATTAAATCCAAAGACAGTTCCTATTTGGAGTAACTCACGTGATCCCACGTGATCCCCCCAAACGGTGGTTCAACACCCATATAAAAAAAAGGGATAAAATCCAAATGGGACCCAAATAGTTGTTCAAGCCTCACGTGATCACACGTGACCCCCAATAGTGCTTAGCACTTATAAAAGAATAAAGGAATGAACCCAAGCGAACAGCGCCAACTTTCAAGAGCATCACGCGCAACACATGAGCGGTCCCCAATTCCAGTGTTCAACACTGCTTTAGAGCCTCGCGCGCCACACATGAGCGCCTTCAACTTCCAGTGTTTAACACTGCCTCTGAGCATCACGTGGGAGCACGTGAGTACTAAAGGTACATTAGTGTTTAACACTATGAGAGGCCAACATTAGGTAACAATGGACCAAATCTCCCGAAGCCAATCAATTGAGCCCCTCAAATTTAGGGTCCCCCAAACCGATCTCAGCCCCGAAGACAGCTAATGAGCTCCAAACAAATGGCATCTAAATTGATGTTCATCCCATTCCCCCAGTCGGGACAATGGTTCAAGGGTACATTTCTTCATACCTCGGATACATGTCATTGTAATCCTTCAACGTCTTCAGAGAGATGGAGGGTCCCAATAACCAGTAACTTTTGGTGCATCCCCAAACGGTTGGACCAAAACCACACAGATTATGACGTCCTTAAACTGGACTATGATGTCCTTGAACTTTACGGACTGTGGGGTCCTTAAACTGATGTACTATGATGTCCTTATATTTTATGGGCTGTGGGGTCTTTAAACTCATGGGGTATGATGTCCTTAAACTTTATGGACTATGAGATCCTTAAACTCATGGACTATGATTTCCTTAAACTTATGGACCGCAACGTCCCTAAACTAAATTAATAGAGTCCAAATGCTCTTTTGTTGGATCTAAATGATCCTGTTAAGTAGATCTTAGTCTAAAATTAGACTAACGTATCCTTAACAAACGTTTAAGTTGATCTTAGTCTCAAATGAGATTAACGATCCTTAAACCCAATCCAAACCCAAATCTAAGAAAATACGGATTTGGACTAATCCACGCCCTACAGGCGACTGTTCAGACCATAATATTGCATTTTTTCATTCCCCTATTCTTATCCGTTTTATAAATAAACAGGTACTCTTGACGCACGTTTGTTGCATATTACAGGATACAGGCTCTTGGAGCGAAGACAGTGAGAAAAGACAAAAGATGATACAAAAGAGAGCCTTTTGACCCACAGGTAGAAGACAGTCCGAAATGTCAAAGTGAGCGGTCAAAAGATCATTATAAATTTTTACTGAAGATCTGGAGAAGAATAAGAAGCCAAACAGAGAAATAGGATTAAGAAATAACAAGCCCGAGAAGCAGAAAAGAAAGCCCAGAAGTTTGGTGAACTGAGCTCACCAAAGGGCCGCGGAACCGCGGCCCAAGGCCCACATTTGCCGCGGTTTCGCGGCCATTAAGAGCGCACGTCGGTGCAAATTTTCTGTGTTGGTGCGTCGGTGCGGGTGTTGGGATTTTCCGTGGGCAAATCTGTAATTGCACATGTGCGAGAGTCTGTAACCCTAGTTTCCCTGTTTACCTATAAATTGTAATCACAGATCTGTAAAACCTATGCCTCTTTTCAATAAACAAATTCAGATATGTTCTGTATTATTGCTTGGAGGGAGCCATCAATAAAAATTAGTAAGTTAATTTTATTTCTTCGCTTTTAATTCTCTTTTAATTAGAATGTCTTTTAATCCCCTAATGAGCGAGTAATCTCCTCGCTTGTTAGGGTTAGCCTTAGGGAAAGGTTTGAGAAATGAGATCTCTCACCCCTTTCATGCCATTTCATACCTAAGAATTAGAACTCCATGCATGCACGCACACCCAGCTCCCTACGGCACCTTATCCCTCGAGGTAATGGTGACATCGTAGTGTAAAGGACCGGTTGCGCGTGTTTTCCATGGAGGTTAGGATAAGGATCGATAAAGGAAGGATAAGAATCTAGAGGAAGAAACATCTTCCCAAAAGATTCTAATCCACTTTATTGATAATTACCACAACATCTAATAGATCTAAAATAAGGCATTGAAAGCGGTGAGGAAACCTTTAATCTCCCAACTTCCCCTAAGCCTAACCCTAGCAAGACTTTAATTTAGATTAATTTAGTTTAGTGATAGATCTAGGTTTTAGATTTAATCAATCCAAACAACATTTGGAATCAACTTGTAATAACACATTAAGAAAATTACACATCTTTGTGGATCGACCCGTATTCACCGGCTAGCTGCAAAGCGACGCCGTTTCTGATTACGGTAAACATGTATTTTTTGAACTAATCAAATGGCGTCGTTGCCAGGGATGGCGTAAAATTTCTTTTGTGTGATTTCGGGTTGATATAAATCTTAAAAATCTGAAAATAAAAAAAAATTAAATTTTTTTTTATCTGTTTGAAGGGTGTATCTTTTGAGTCTTGCAGGAACAGCGAAGAATCGCAGATCTGAAAATTTACAGAGGGCAAATCAGGAAAAATCACATCAGAACAGGGGAGAATTGGAGAACAGGAGCCACACAATTTTTTCCAGACGCTGATCTCCTCTTTCCGCCGCGTTTCCGCCGCATAAGGGGGCCCCACACCGCGGTTCCGCCGCGCCTTGGCCACGTCAGCGCACCAAAATTTCTGGGTTTGTTTCACCTTCTCCCCTCTGTCAACCTCCATATATCTTTTGTGAAAATTTTCTGTAGGATTTCTTTGCGCTAAAAATCTTCTCCCCCTTCTAAATAACAGATTTTCTGCAGGTTTCTTTGCGCCGCGCTAAAAAATTGATTGCAAGTGAACTTTATTGTTTTGCATAATTTAATCGGACCTTAAGGGGCTAATTGACCAAACTCAGATTGGGTGGGGATTTCATCACCCTTCCCAGGACCCCAGAAAACACTTAAAGCATTTGCATTGACCACAATTAATTAAAAAATACTAGACTCAGACCTAAGGACATCGAGCTCAATAGGAAAAGGACTAGTATAGGCATCGACCGTTTATCCTAACTGACTTTGCGGTGTCTAGGCAAGTGTGTCTAGGCTAGTGGTTATTAATTAGGCCTACTATTGTGGTTCCTTCCCACTTACCTGGCACTTACCTGTCCGTAATTGTCGGTGAAGAGACGGTTTGAGGTCCTATTTCTAGCCCTAGTTAGGAGCTGTCTAGCAGACCTAGGTGACCCTAGATCTAGGCCTGATTGTGCATGTGTGGTTGATACATTTGTGTCACAAGTCCATTTTCAAAAAAAAAAAAAAACCTCTTTGCAAAACTCTCACATAAATAAAAAAAAAAGAAAAATCTTTTCAAAACTTGCAACTTGTCGCTAAAGAAAACTTGCAACTCACTTCCATCACTTCTTCTCATTGACGTTATCTTACCTCCACATTCTGTTTTTCAAATTTTTTTTCTGACTACACTACCCCTTTAGTGTATGTCACTTTGGACTAGGGATACTAACGCCCGATTAGTCCGTGTTTCGTTGGTACCGACCGACGAACCTTTCGACACCGAAGTCGAAATTCCCTCCATTTCCTTACCTCCACCTTCAAATTCTTCTTTCGAAGGTATGTCGGGACACAACCCCAACGATACCTTACCGATGGGAATGATTCCACCTCCGTTAGGTGCGAATAACCCGAATCTTCCGCCTGTTGTAGCGCCCCAACGAATCGCGCTCCAGGATCTCTTCTACCCCGTCCGCACTTCTTTACCTACATGTCTTTCACCCCCACTGGTAAATGGGGACAATTTTGAAATAAAACCACATTTCATCAATATGCTGTCGAAATTTCATGGTTTGGAATCTAAAGATGCATATATCTTTATCAATAAATTCCAAAATGTGTGCGCTATGATGAAAACGACCCAATTAAGTGATGACGCTATAAGGCTAAGGGTCATTCCTTTCACCTTATGTGACCTAGCCGAGAAGTGGCTATACAGCACCGCATCACATTCCATTAGAAATTGGGACGAGTTTGTGAAAGCTTTTCTGAAAAAGTTCTATCATCATCACAAAACTGCTAGAATCCGTAACGAGATTATACAATTTTCACAACTTCCTTCCGAACCATTTTGGAAGTCCTTCGAGAGATTTAAAGACTTACTTGTTCAATGCCCTCATCATGGGATCGAAAGTTGGCAACTTTGCCAAACATTATACGAGGGATTGAACTCGGCAACGAAGCAGTTGCTAGAAACCATATGTCAAGGTCATTTTCTCTCCAAGTCTAGCGACGAAGCGTGGCAGTTTCTTGAGGATCTTAGTGAGCAAACAATTCAGTGGGAGAGTACCAAGACCACATCATCTTCTTCTATTGGTCAATCTAGGGCAGGCATACATCAAGTAGATATGTCGATTGCTATGAAGGCCGAGATGGCCGCACTTATGAAAAAGCTAGAAGCCATTGAGACCAAAATCTCATCGCCTTCTCCTGCCCCTGTTATGCCTCCACGAACTGTTTGTGCTTGTTGTACGGATCCATCGCATCTAACCGAAGAGTGTCCTTATAATGCATCTACTCAAGGACAGGATCAAGTCAATGCTGCATTTCAGCAACGACAAAGAAACGATCCGTACTCTTCGACATACAATCCGGGGTGGAGGAGTCACCCAAATTTCGCTTGGAACCAAAATCAACAAGTCCAAGGAAATAACAATTTTCAAAGACCTCCTCCTCCACAACAACAACAAGCACCTTCACAAACTCAAAATCAACAACCTTTCCAACAACAACCTTATACAAATCAAACGAACAATTTGGTTCAACCAAATGATGATAAGGTTATCTCGCTAGAAAAAAGTCTAGATGTATTTCTCAAGCAATCTACAGAATCCGCAGCAAGATTTGAAAATTATGTTCAGTCTTTGATGCATAACAATGCTTCACACGATCAAAGTATCAAATCTATTGAGGCACAAATTGCACAATTAACTGCTGCGTTGAGCGAGAGAGAAAAGGGAAAGCTTCCATCTCAACCATTGCCAAATCCCGGTCACACACAAAACGCATATCACAATCACAATGTTAATGCGGTGACCACGTTGAGATCCGGAAGAGTGTTGCAGAATAATGTGGGTATTAGTGATGACATCCCCGCCGGTGGTTCTTCTTCTTCTCCATCGTCATCTTCCCCTTCTTCATTTTCTTCACCTTCTTCTTCACCTTTTTCTTTAGAGCCTATTCTCCACCCTTCACACGGCTCTACTTCTTCTAACTCGAACAGACCCATTTCTCACAACACGAACACATCTACACGGGGTGCCGTTCTTACTCCACATTCTACTCCACAGACATTTGACTCAACAAATTTTCAAAATGCTCCATTTCCAAACATGTTGAGTCCCAATAAACCAACTGCACAAATGGAGAAGATCGTGGAATTATTTAAGCAGGTTAGCATAAATATACCTCTCTTGGATGCAATCCAACAAGTCCCTTCATACGCGAAAATCTTAAAGGGCTTATGCACTTCGAAGAGAAAGGCATCTTAAGTACCCAAGAAAGTGCTAGTGGCTAGTGCAGTGAGCAATGCTATTAACCACCCTCAAACCTTACCCCAAAAACGAAAGGACCCCGGCTGTCCTACGATTTCAATCACAATTGGGGATAAGAAAATTAATCGAGCACTTTTAGATCTTGGGTCTAGTGTTAACCTGCTTCCCTACTCCGTGTACGAACAATTAGGGGTTGGAGAGTTGAAACCCACTCGTTGTACTCTCCAAATGGCTGATCGATCAATCACCCATCTAAGGGGTGAGCTAGAGGATGTGTTGATCAAAGTTGGGGAGTTCATATTCCCCGTTGATTTTATTGTTATGGATACACAACCTGTTGTTAACCCACGGAACCAAATTCCGGTGATCCTCGGTCGACCATTTTTTGCCACTTCCAATGCTGTAATAAACTGTCGCAATGGCTCCATGACTCTATCCTTTGGGAAGATGTCTAGTGAGTTCAATATTTATAAGATGGGAAGTCTGCCCCCCATGCCTAAAACTAGTACACGAGAAGTTTGCTCTGTTCACGAAGTCACGCAGGAGGACTGCGAGCTTGAAAGATTCTTGTTTGATGAAAACAGTTTTGACGCCACTAGTGCGTCCCTCCTTGAGCCTACCACCGTTGACACAACCGATATGGATTATGAATGTTTCACTTTTTCGGATGATGACGACTCACAGCCCGAATATGAGTCTTTTGAATTTGTGGATGAGTTAGTTGAACCATCCGAATCGGTTGTTTGCAGTGATTTCGAACCTGTGTTGGAGTCTTTTGAGTTCGAGGTAGATTCCGCAATGATTCTTTCGCCTCCGAAACTCGAACTCATGTCCTTACCGCCTCACCTTAAATATGCTTACATAGGTGAGAATGAGACTTTTCCCATTATAATATCAGCCTCTCTAGCCTTCGAGCAAGAGAACGCTATTTTAAAAGTCTTACAAGATAGGCGGCAAGTTTTCGGTTGGACTATGGCAGACATCGAGGAGATCAGTTCCATTATAATTAAATATCATATGCAATTGATGGATGATGCCAAGTCAATAGAGGACCCACAGAAACATTTTGGGGATATTGTGGTTAGTCAACCTCCTCCTTTAGAAGTTGAACCACCCCCATTTCTTTTAAGAAGCTACGAGAATGCCAACATTCCACTGATTGCTGATCATTCGCATTCTCATTTTGATTCATCACCACCTCCTGCCTATTCACCTCCATACCTTCCATACCACCACTTCTATCTTCCCCAATTCTTTATGGATCGCTACGACTTATTCTTCCACCAACTGATACTCTTTACTGATAAATTTTTCAACTGGTTGGTGTTAACGTTTGGTCTATGCAAGGTTTGGCGGTAATGTCTAACATAGTTTAAATGAAGTTTGGGGGAGGGCCTTTCTGTATATATTTTTGTTTTCCTTAACAATAAAAAAAATTATAAATAAATAAACAGGGAAGTGCCGGTATTTTGATCCTCTTGGTTTAGCATGACAGTGAGGACACTGTCAAGTTCAAGTTTGGGGGTATGCTCGGTACGTCTTCATCCTTCGCATTCATTTGTACATATTTTTGCATTTGCATACTTATTTATTTGAAAACCCATAAAATTTTGAAAAATTTTAAAAATTATAAAAATTATTATATTCAATTTTGGCCATATTTGATTTGAGTTTGACAGATAGGTTAACTGGTTAGGAACAACTAGATCTTAGACTTAGTGAATTAAAAACCCTAAAAATAACATTCCTTAAAGTTTAAATGTAGAAAGTATATGCTTTGTAGTTTATTTAGAAATAGGCAAATTTTGGGTTCACTTCTTGGGCTAAGTCAAAATGAGGGAAGAGTATTGATGTGCTTATTAGAGTATAAGTTTGAAAAATAGTTCCTAGCTTAAGTCTAGATTTTGAAAACGTATACCCTACAAAATGCACAATCACGCACCTTGAAACTTGGAATAGTAGAAGAGACCTTGAAATGCTCTTGTCTAAAGTCCTTAGTACAATAAAAAAAATGCGAATAAAGAATAAAAAAATGGACACTGGTTTTTATGATTACTTAAGGCTGTAAAAATAGAAAAATATTTAGCGAGGGTGCTTCATAACCTAGTGCCTTAGACCAACTGGTTTGGGAGTCACTGCTAAAGCCTTGGGTGTTGCAAAACTAGGAAGTACGCTTTAAAAGTGCAAACACATTTTGTAATCGGTCGTTGGTACCTCAAGAAGTATTAACGGTCGCATGAAGGATGTGTAAGAAAACTTCATTTAAAAATTCACCAACTAATAAGTAATTTGGACAACGGACAAGGGTATGATTGCTTGATTTGAATTTCCAAGTGTAGGGGTGATTTAAACACACACGTAGGGATATGTGATTGGAGTTTAGATGAGAGAAAGGGATGAAGAATAAAACTTGTATCTTTAGTAGGGTTGATAGAAATTCCTGAGTGGAGATGTAACCCTAGAAGGAAAACTTAGGAGATGCCGAAAGCTAAGTAGATCTACATAACATATATAATCTTAAGTTAAATAATGAGGAAGTGTGAAGAATGTGGGTGGATGATTCGCGAGTCAAAAGATAATAGAATTCCTTCTTAGAAAACCTAATTGGAGAACAAAAGTCAATGGGCCAAATTGATAGGATTTTGTGGGTGTAATCCGCTGAAAACTCTCAGGAGACAACACTCCTCCTACTAGGGACACCTAGAGGTTTAACGGCTTGTTGCACATGCTCAGTGCAATCGAGTTTCCCTGCGAAAGTGTGGTTAGGATTTTTAGTGAATAAAAAAATAAGTTTGCTCGAAGACAAGAAAAAAATAAGTTTGGGGGTATTTGTTCAGACCATGATATTGCATTTTTTCATTCCCCTATTCTTATCCGTTTTATAAATAAACAGGTATTCTTGACGCACGTTTGTTGCATATTACAGGATACAGGCTCTTGGAGCGAAGACAGTGAGAAAAGACAAAAGATGATACAAAAGAAAGACTTTTGACCCACAAGTAGAAGACAGTCCGAAATGTCAAAGTGAGCGGTCAAAAGATCATTATAAATTTTCACTGAAGATCTGGAGAAGAATAAGAAGCCAAACAGAGAAATAGGATTAAGAAATAACAAGCCCAAGAAGCAGAAAAGAAAGCCCAGAAGTTTGGTGAGCTGAGCTCACCAAAGGGCCACGGAACCGCGGCCTAAGGCCCACATTTGCCGCGGTTCCGCGGCCATTAAGAGCGCACGTCGGTGCAAATTTTCTGTGTTGGTGCGTCGGTGCGGGTGTTGGGATTTTCCGTGGGCAAATCTGTAATTGCACATGTGCGAGAGTCTGTAACCCTAGTTTCCCTGTTTACCTATAAATTGTAATCACAGATCTGTAAAACCTATGCCTCTTTTCAATAAACAAATTCAGATCTGTTCTGTATTATTGCTTGGAGGGAGCCATCAATAAAAATTAGTAAGTTAATTTTATTTCTTCGTTTTTAATTCTCTTTTAATTAGAATGTCTTTTAATCCCCTAATGAGCGAGTAATCTCCTCGCTTGTTAGGGTTAGCCTTAGGGAAAGGTTTGAGAGATAAGATCTCTCACCCCTTTCATGCCATTTCATACCTAAGAATTAGAACTCCATGCATGCACGCACACCCAGCTCCCTACGGCACCTTATCCCTCGAGGTAATGGTGACACCGTAGTGTAAAGGACTGGTTGCGCGTGTTTTTCATGGAGGTTAGGGTAAGGATCGATAAAGGAAGGATAAGAATCTAGAGGAAGAAACATCTTCCCAAAAGATTCTAATCCACTTTATTGATAATTACCACAACATCTAATAGATCTAAAATAAGGCATTGAAAGCGGTGAGGAAACCTTTAATCTCCCAACTTCCCCTAAGCCTAATCCTAGCAAGACTTTAATTTAGATTAATTTAGTTTAGTGATAGATCTAGGTTTTAGATTTAATTAATCCAAACAACATTTGGAATCAACTCGTAAAAACACATTAAGAAAATTACACATCTCTGTGGATCGACCCGTATTCACCGGCTAGCTGCAAAGCGACGCCGTTTCTGATTACGGTAAACAAGTATTTTTTGAACTAATCAGCGACAACATAAATTAGTCCCCATATACAATCCACGGGCAACCAAAAACAAAAACACACGACACGAAATGACCATCTGGAGAATGAGAAAGTGGTTACCGCGATGCGGTAGCGTAATTAACTGCAGGGGCTTGCGCCTGCAGGGAAGAGCGTCCCCACAATCAAAAATCCCTCAAACGAGGGAGAATCTGACGAAGTCTGCTACATTGGCCGCATCCGTCTAAACCTTCGATACATGGTGCCATAAATCAACTTGGCATCTTCGGAGAGGTGGACGGATAAAACCAAATAGCATCTGCCCCCAAATTCAGGCAAGACGACCTACGCGGTTCCGTCTCCCATTTTCGGCGGTAAACTGTTCCCGCCAAAATTTTCGGCCAAGAGCTACTTGTTATTTTACAAAAATAGGGGAGAATCCTCAAAAAACAGGCATCACGTGTAAAACACGTGGGCTCTCATATGCAAAGCATATGAGCACTGAACATAAATAACCAATGGCCAAACATGCCTCACGTGTTACACACGTGAGCACTCTGAACATACACAGGCTAAAACCCATACTAAGGGTCACGTGTTAAATACGTGAATGCTTTTTCCAATCACATGCAATGCATGTGAGCACCCTAATTTAAAATGTTCCTATCAAATTCTAGAATTAAATTCTATTTGGGAAATATTTTCTTAATCTTCCTTAAACTAGAAAGATCTTCTTTGTTATATAGAGGACCCTTGGATCAAAGATCCAGCGGTGATCATTTGATAGAATAAAAATCTATCATAGGAAAATATTTTCCTAATCTTATAACAAGAATAAAATCTATGTTAACAAGATATCCATATTAAGAAAATAGATTTCTGATCTTGTTAAACTAAAAAGATATGACAGAATAAAATTCTAATCTTGTTAAAACTAACAAGATATTCATAATCTTGTTAAACAAACAAGAAATCTTCTTTGTTAAACAGAGAGCCTTTGGATTAAAAATCCAACGGTGAATAAAATTCACCAATTGGTCTAAAAGATCATGGAATCAATCATGATCTCTCAATGAGAGATTTTCTTAACAAATTGATTCTTTTTCTTCTCATATAAATAGGAGTAAGGAGAGGAGGAAAAAGGAGAGCGACAGAGGGAGAGGGGAAGAAAAATAGAAAGAGAATTTAATTCTCTAAAGAAGAGGAACCCTTCCCAAAAGCTCCCACAAAAAGATAATTTAATTCTTAAACCAAGAGTTTAACACTTCTCAAAGAACTTAGTTCTTCCTCTGGTTAAGATCTGCAGAAGCAGATCTCCCCACTAGTTGAGAATTTAATTCTCATCGGGGAGATTCTATCATGCAGAATCAAAACCTATGGGAAAGAACTGAATCCAAAAGAGTTTAACTCTTACAAAACATGGAGGAATTTAATTCCTCTGAAACTAGGGTTTAACCCTTTAAAAAGAATTTAATCCTTTTAAAGAAAAAAAGGAGAACTTGATTCCCCAGAACCCTAGAAGAACAGCCTGATGATTCATTAGCATTCAAAAGCTACATAAAAGCTCACGTGATTCCACGTGACCACCTTTGAGGAAAAAAGAGGGAAAGAATGAGATCCAGTCACGTGACCCCTGAGAAGTGCTCAGCACTTATAAAAGAGAAAAGGGAATAAACCATATTTTTGGAGCGCCTCACGTGACCCCACATGACCCCTGAGAAGTGCTCAGCACTTATAAAAGAGAAGAGGGAATAAACCCTATTTTTGGGAGCGCCTCACGTGACCCCACGTGCCCCCTGAGAAGTGCTCAGCACTTATAAAAGAGAAAAGAGAATAAACCCTATTTTGGAGCGCCTCATGTGCCCCCACAAACGGTTGTTCAACACCCATATGAAAAAGGGATTAAATCCAAAGACAGTTCCTATTCGGGGCAACTCACGTGATCCCACGTGACCCTCCTAACGATGGTTCAACACACATATAAAAAAGGGATAAAATCCAAATGGGACCCAAATCGTTGTTCAAGCCTCACGTGATCACACGTGACCCCCAATAGTGCTTAGCACTTATAAAAGAATAAGGGAATGAACCCAAGCGAACAGCGCCAATTTTCAAGAGCATCACATGCAACACATGAGCGATCTCCAATTCTAGTGTTCAACACTGCTTTAGAGCCTCACGCGCCACACGTGAGCGCCTTCAACTTCCAGTGTTTAACAGTGCCTCGGAGCATCACGTGGGAGCACATGAGTACTAAAGGTACATTAGTGTTTAACACTATAAGAGGCCAACATTAGGCAACCTTGGACCAAATCTCCCGAGGCCAATCAATTGAGCCCCTCATATTTATGGTCCCCCAAACCGATCTAAGCCCCGAAGACAGCTAATGAGCTCCCAACAAATGGCATCTAAATTGATGTTCATCCCATTCCTCCAGTCGGGACATTGGTTCATGGGTACATCTCTTCATACCTCTGATACATGTCATTGTAATCTTCAACGTCTTCAGAGAGATGGAGGGTCCCAATAACCAATAATTTTTGGTGCATCCCCAAACGGTTGAACCAAAACAACACAGACTATGATGTCTTTAAACTGGACTATGATGTCCTTAAACTTTACGGACTGTGGGGTCCTTAAACTCATGGACTATGATGTCCTTAAACCTTATGGACTGTGGGGTCCTTAAACTCATAGACTATGATGTCTTTAAACTTTACAGACTATGACGTCTTTAAACTATCACGGACTATGATGTCCTTAAACTTATGGACTGCAACGTTCCTAAAATAAAACAATAGAGCCCAAATGCTCTTTTGTTGGATCCAAATGATCCTGTTATTTAGATCTTAGTCTAAAATTAGACTAACGTATACTTAACAATTGGTTAAGTTGATCTTAGTTTCAAATGAGATTAACGTATCCTTAACAAACGAAACCGAATCCAAACCAAAATCTAAGAAAATACGGATTTGGACTAATCCACGCCCTACGGGCGACAACATAAATTAGTCCCCGTATACAATCCACGGGCAACCAAAACCAAAAACACACGACACGAAGTGACCATCTGGAGAAGGAAAAAGTGGTTACCGCGATGCGGTAGCGTAATTAACTGCAGGGGCTTGCGCCTGCAGGGAAGAGCGTCCCCACAATCAAAAACCCCTCAAACTAGGGGGAATCTGACGAAGTCTGCTACATCGGCCGCATCCGTCTAAACCTTCGATACATGGTGCCATAAATCAGCTTGGTATCTTCGGAGAGGTGGACGGATAAAACCAAATAGCATCTGCCCCCAAATTCAGGCAAGACGACCTACGCTGTTCCGTCTCCCGTTTTCGGTGGTGAACAGATTCTGGCATGGCCGGTGGGATCAACTGAGTCAAGACCCTTCATCATTTGATGAAGATGAATGAAAAGCGGAGGTAAGGTGTCATTTGTCGCCGATGCTCAACAAAAAAAATGAGCGACTTTGAAACAACCTGTCACCAAAATAGCGACATCGTGGGTACTTTCTCCCCCCGAGGTATACACAGGGGGCACTGTTTCCCCCAATCAGAGCAAAGCTCTGTTTGAATTTCAAATTTCAAAATTCGAAGCAAACGCTTCAAATTCTTTGCGCTGCGCGCAACGCGCCACGTGTCAAAAGCTGATACGCCAACGCAGCGTCCAAGGCAGCGCGCCCAATCAGAGCAAGGCTCTATTTAAAACAAAATTAAAGGAAGCAACGCTTCATTTGCGCAAGCGTTGCGCTGCGCAACATGTGTCAGCGCAGTTACGCAAGCGCTGCGCTGCGCGACACGTGTCAGCGCAAACGCAGTTGCGCTGCGCCGTGCGCTGCGCGACACGTGTCAGCGCAGATGCGCTGCGCTGTGCGCCGCGCGAACGTGTCAGCGCGGTTGCGCAAGCGCAGTTGCGCTGCGCTGTGCTCTGCGCTGCTTGACACGTGTCAAGCGCTGGTGCATCTGCGCCAAACAGAATTAAAATTCTAATAAGATCTTTCTGTTCTTGTTAAAACAAGAAGATTGTTTTCTGTAAAACAGAAGCCCTTGGATCAAAGATCCAAAGGTGGGGAAAATTCCCCAAATCACTCAGAGAAAGATCTCTTTAACAAATTTAACAAATTTATGGGCACTATATAAAGGCCCCTAGACCCCAATTCAAAAAAAAAAAAAGGATCATCAACATTGTGAGAGATTGAGAACCTCAAAACAGAGAAAACTCTGAAGAAATTTCAAGAAAAAGGTAAAATCCTTCATAAAATAGAAGAATTTCTTCTAATAGATCATTGATCTAAGAACAAGATCAATGATCTTCATATAATAATAAGTGCTTTGCACTCCTTAATGAACCACTGGTTCTCTGAAAACAAGAAAAAACTTGTTTTCTTTGATCTAAATTGGATCAAGAAATCAAACAGTGCTTTGCACTTTTTTATGAACCATTGGTTCTGGAATATTAAAAATTCCCAAGATTATTGAAATAGTGCCTTGCACTTGCAAAAACTGCACTGTTGCGCTCCTGGGTTAGCGCAAGCCACCAGAGAGTGCCACGTGTCAGCATCTGAATCACTTGCGCTATGCGCTTTTAAGAAAGAGCCTTGCTCTCTGAAATTGGCGCAACTCGCCAGAGCACGCCATGTGTCAGCAGCGCAAGCGCAGCGCACTGCGCTTGCGTGACACGTGTCACCTCCACAAGCTCTTGCGCTCATTTATTGGCGCAAAGCGCCTGACAGGCCACATGGCCACTGTCAGATGATTGGCCACTATCAGATGATTGATGCACTGCATCATTAAAAAGAAGGGCTGAGCCCAATTAAAAAGGCCTAACGGGCCTAGTAAATGCTATGCATTATTTTCAAACAGATGCAGTGCATCAGAGCCCAAATAAAAATAGATGCTGTGCATCATTTAAAAGGGGGCAGAGCCCAAATAAAGGTCCAACAGAGACCAAGATTAATGCTATGCATTATTAAAAATGGGCAAAGCCCTAGCACAAGCCTAATAGGCCAAAAACAAATAAAAGCATTGATCATTTTTCAACTGGACTTAGCCCAATCATAGCCGTAAGTCCTCAAATTAAATTGACTGAGTATAGCTGCTCTCTTAAATCAATTTACTTTGGTTCAAGGGTACATCTCCGAACTCCTCTGACACATGTCGTTGTAATCCTTCAACGTCGTCAGAGAGGTGACAGGTCCCGACGGCCATATATTAAATGGACCACCATGTCCCTAAACTGGAAATGGATCTAGACGATCCCGTTAAGTTGATCTTAGTCTCAAATCAGACTAACGTATCCTTAACGAACGTTTAAGTTGATCTTAGCCCCAAATACGGCTAACGTATCCTTAAACTAAAACACCAAACCCAAATCTAAGTAAATACGGATTTGGACTAATCCACGTCCTACGGGCGAAGAAATAAATAGTCTCCGTATACAATCTACGAGCAACCACAAACAAAACAAACACCCACGACACGAAGTGAAATTCTGGAGAAGGAGAAAGTTGTTACCGCGATGCGGTAGCGTAATTAACTGCAGGGGCTTGCGCCTGCAGGGAAGAGCGTCCCCACAATCAAAAACCCCTCAAGCGAGGGGGAATCTGACGAAGTCTGCTACATCGGCCGCATTCGTCTAAACCTCCGCTACACGGTGCCATAAATCAACTTGGCATCTTCGGAGAGGTGGACGGATAAAACCAAATAGCATCTGCCCCCAGATTCGTGAAAGACGTCAGTCTTTCCCGGTTTCCGGCGGTAAACAGATTCTGGCATGCCCGGTGGGACCTTTTCCTCTTTCCAATCCAAACTTCGTGTGTCGTGTTCGCGAACAAATCACGGTTTGCTGTGGTTGCCTGTGGATTCAAGGTACTTATATTTGGTGTCTTTCTCCGTGCAGAAAACAGAAGATCAATGGCTTCAAACTGCACTACCTGCAACTGCAACTCTCGCTCCGTCCCTGCTGGAGGAGTGACTTATAGGCCCCGAGCGGCCTCTCTTTTCAAGATGCCAGTGGAACAGGTAACTCAAGCCACCACTGGACTATTCTTCGGGACCATGCTCCCACCGATGAGCTTCAATGTCCCGATGACGTTGCGAGAAGCTCCAAAGAAGTCGGTCTTTGATCGGCTTACCACCGTCGCGACCGCTCTCAACGGGTCGCCCAACTTCAATGCCTCGGTTTCCAACAGACGGGGCCAGGACGTCTACAAGCCCGCGGTACCCGAAGCCGCCATCCTAAAGCGGATAGCCATCCCGGCTCAAGCGGACGAAACATGGGAAAGGGTTCTCCTTCCAAGAAGTCAATTTTTACAAGGCTGGCCATTCCGGTTGCTGCTCCAGGCGAGGTCCTCAAAGCTGCTTCCCCTGCTCAGAGGTCTGTCTTTGACAGATTAGACATTGCTTCTCAACGGGTGTCAGTCTTCGACAGGCTAACACCAATAACAGTCTCTCCTCAGAGCAAGGTGCATGAGGAGGTCACCCATATAGCTGAAACAACTCCATCCGCAAGACATGCTCGACGTCGCCACTGGCGCCGAATGAGGAAGGCTGGGGGTAACTCCCCCTTTGGGATAACTCCGCCAGCTCCAACGGTGGGGATCGATGCTACTGTTCCAACCGGGAACAGCTTTGAATTGCTGAACACGGTGTGCAGAAACTCTCCTACTGCAGTGCTGAAGAGAACTCCTTCACCCGTGGAGAATACTCCAGAGAAGAAGCTGGAGCAGCCCCCTCAACAGTTGTCCTCTAAAATCTACAAGGTCTAGCGTCAAGTCCAAGAGTCTGTGATCGATCAAGGCTATCTCCGCCGACAGAAAAACGTGAAGGTTCGGCAGGAGAAGGATTACTCCGTCAAGCCACAAAAAGAAACAGCTACTTGGGTGCCCACTACAACGGCCCCCTCAACTCCAAGCACTCAAAAGAAAAGGAGACCATAAAAAGCCCCTGTGAACATGGCGAACTGCAAGACCACTGAACCCAAACACCCCAAGTCTGGGGGCATGATGGTACATACCGTCTATATGGCATCCGAAAAGGAGGAAAGCCGCGCTTCGACGGGTCACCGACCGCTCACCCGATCCTTGACAAAAGCCCAGGAGCAGCAACAGAAGCTTCAGGAAATGATGACTGTGATGGCTGCACTTACCGAACCTAAAGAAAGTTCGGAAGTATCGTCAGAGCAGCGTCATGAACAAGAAACTGACGCTGACTATCTACGCAGAGTCCTCAAAAAGAAGGACAAAGAGGCAGCAGAACAAGCTGCCAATATAAAACAAATGGCGCTCCTCTTCCAAGATATAATAGGGATGATGATACACCCAAACCCTCCAGCTGAAGACCCTCCGATCATTGTCGGAGACGACAGAGGGGAGACACCTAATCCTCCTCCGGCTCTCTCAGCGGCCAAGGAAGAAACCATTTCCAAGGTCGCACTGGATGACTATATAGCTCAGCAAATACGAGCTCATCAGGCGAGTGAATCGGCTGGGCAAACTGTTAGAACTGGACGACCTTATCCGGGCTGGTATGACCAAATCAGTTACCCGCCGGGATATACGATCCCTAAGTTTCACGTATATAAAGGGATAGGGAATCCACATCAGCACGTCGCTCAATTCAGGGCCTTATACGGCAACACTGGAGGCGATGACAAACTGTTGCTTCGCCAATTCGTCGGCAGTTTAGCAGAAACAGCCTTTGAATGGTATTCGGAGCTACCTAACGACTCTGTCAAAAAATTTGCGGAGATGGAGTTATTGTTTACACAAAGATTCGCGAGTGCTAGTGAACGCACCCCGATAACAGCACTGATAAATGCCAGGATAAGGCCAGGTGAAATGTGGGTCCAATACGCAACACGATGGCGGAACCTATGGTCAAAATGTGAACAACGCATAGAAGAGGCACCTGCGGTAGGTATGTTCGTAGGTACCCTTGACCCTCAAGCGACCATCTCGCAATTCATGATGTTCTTCAGGCAAACCACCTTCCAGGCTCTGATCGACAAGCTAGCTCAAATGGACCAGATGGGCCATAGACCGTCTCCCCCAAAACCAGATTCTCGAAATGAGAAAGGAAAAGGGAAAGCGACTGTCGTTGCCAATGCTCAACAACAGCCGAGCAACTCAAAGCCGGTCGTTCGCCAAAATAACGCGCATCCACGCCCGTCCCTCGAGGAAAGACTAGGACGTCCTTACTCGTTTCTTTAGAATAAAACGAGAAGACTGTTTGAACTGGCAGTACGCAACAGACTCATCAATCTGCCGAATCCAAAACGTCCGTTGCAGCCAGGCGATCTCACTAATCCCGATTACTGCCCTTACCATCAAACGGTAAGTCACCCGATCGAGGATTGTTTCGTCTTCAAGGGATGGATCGAAGATCAATACCTACAAGGCAAGTTTGCGCTGTCTGGAAAGTGGAAGGTAAACCCACCACAGCCGCACACTCCAAAGAAGACGGACGCACCGGGGGAAACTTGTCATGTGATCTCTCACTCATTGGCGAATGATAAAGAGGCTCCTTGCGCTGAGAAACTGAGGGCGGACCCTGAACCAGAAATTCCTCCCTGAACCAGAAATTCCTCGGCCGTCAGACGAGTTGATCGATGCCTTCCTGAATGAGATTCGTCTGAAAGTTAAAGCCAATCAAGAGCGTGAGATGGCCATACTGGAAGGAGCCAAACACCGACGACTGGACCAAAGAGTCGAGGCACACCCGTCAAATCAAAAGCCATCCGCTGCGGATAAAAACAAATTCAAGACGAGGAAAAGGTTCGCTAAAGCCCTATCAGCGGGAATGGTGCTACCACCCTCTGAAGAAAATACTCTCGGTGAAGTAGAGATGCATCCTAACTTCTGCTTATATCATCAGAAGATCATACATCCTACCGAAAACTGCGACTCCTTTAAGTGTCGGTGGCAAGGGTATGTCGCTCAAAAGCAACACTTCAACAGGACAAAGTGTGGAGCTCGTAGACATCAGAAAAATGCGATAGATGAGCGCAAGGGAGCCGCCGATGACTGTCACAAAGCCGAATCCAAGGGATCGCAAATTATCACCTTTGGAAGCGACTCTGACGAAGAAGCTGCCCTCAACCCTCTCTTCAAGGAATCCATTTCTAAAATGAAAGAATTGGGGAGTTGCGAGAACATTCAGCCGTACAATCTCACGCTACCCGGAAAAAATCTCGGCCCCGCAAACAAGGGATCGAGCAAAATGGATAAAGGGAAGGGAAAAACAGCCCTCGTAGCCAATACTCAACAGCAATCGAGTAGCCCTAGACCGGTTGTTTGCCGAAACAACAAACAGCAACCCCTCCAGGAAAAGTTGAAACGTCCTTACTCGTTTCCTCAAAATAAAACAAGGAGACTGTTCGAGCTGGCAATGCGCGACAGACTCATCAATCTGCCGAGACCAAAACGTCCGTTGCGGTCAGGCGATGTTAACGATCTCAATTATTGCCCTTACCACCAAACGGTAGGTCACCTGATTGAGGATTGCTACGTCTTCAAAAACTGGGTTGAAGACCAATACCAAGAGGGCAAGTTCGTCATCTCCAAAAACTGGAAGGTGAGCCCGCCACAACCTCACGCTCCGAGAAAGATGGGTATGCCAGGGGCATCATGTTCGGTCATAGAGAAAGCCCCATAGACCGAAAAGTCAATAAACTAGATGTTCGTCTCAAATACGGCGACGGTGGACCGAAACGTCCTTAAATTAATAACGGACCGAAACGTCCTTAAACTAATGACGGACCGAAACGTCCTTAAACTACTACCGCAGCATCTTCAGGCTGACGAGATGAATAAAAGAAAAAGGAAAAGAAAAAAAATATAAAAATATAAAAATATATATAAAAATGGTATGTCCATAAGCAAAAAGGGCACGGATGAAAACCCGAAAGGGCTCCGTGAGTAAAAACAGCAGGACTGCCGGCGAGTGTTTGTGAAAACCCGAAAGGGCGCAACCTCGTTAAAAGACACGTACAAGGTCCTCTCGACCTTGTAAGGAGAAACCACCTGCGTGAGATCCCTACGACTCACAAAGGAGCAACACACTTAGGAATCCTCACGATTCCTAAGGAGAAAATACACTTACGAGATCCTCACGACTCATAAGGAGAACTCTCTTATGGGACCCTCACGGCTCATAAGATTTGAAAGCCTTAAGTTACAGAGACCTAAACCTGTGCTTAAGCAACCTCCACAACCTTCGATATTGCCCTACAAGTGGTTCAATACTGACCCTTGTATACAATCCATGGGTGCGAATAAACATTTCCTTAACCAAGTCCCACCCGTGGCTAGGGATATGTCCATATGGTGAACAACCTTTATAAGTCTTCTCAACTGATAAGGAGAAAACCCTTTTGTAAGATCCTTACGACTTACAGGGGAACATACACTTAGGAATCCTCACGATCCCTAAGGAGAAAACACACCTACGAGATCCTCACGACTTGTAGGGAGAAATACCTTTGTGAGACCCTTACGGCTCATGAAGTCAAAAGCCTTAGTCGACGGGATCCTAACCCTGTTCGCTAAGCCACCTTTGTTCGACATCGACAGAGGCAAATGATGATTCGCTCCTGGCAATATCCCAGTTGTAGCGATGTTGATGCCTAAACTGGTATCAAATTCCGAGTCCTTTCATGGCAAATGATGATTCGCTCCTGGTAATATCCCAGTTGTAGCGATGCTGATGCCTAAACCGGTATCAAATTCCAAGTCCTTTCATGGCAAATGATGATTCGCTCCTGGCAATATTCCAGTTGTAGCGATGCTGATGCTAAACTGGTATCAAATTCCGAGTCCTTTCATGGCAAATGATGATTCGCTCCTGGTAATATCCCAGCTGTAGCGATGCTGATGCCTAAACCGGTATCAAATTCCAAGTCCTTTCATGGCAAATGATGATTCGCTCCTGGCAATATTCCAGTTGTAGCGATGCTGATGCTAAGATTGGCATCAGATTCCAAGTTCCACACTCACGATAGAAAAATCAGCGAGCCATACATGCATACGAAATAGCCGAAATGATGGGGCAACTTGCAAATAAAAATCAGCAAGTAAAAAAAAATATGTATGCATGCAAAATAGCCAAAATGATTGGGCAACTCACAATAAAAAGCAGCGAGTAAAAATAAAATAAACAGCCGAAATGATTGGGCACCGCGAAAATAGCCGAAATGATTGGGCAATCACGACCTTCGCGATATAAAAGCTGAAATGATAGAGCATCGCGGAAATAAAATAATAATACAAAAAAAATGATGAATGAAATTTATGCCCTACAGGCGATAGCATAGCAATCCCTGTATACAATCCAGGGGCGCAAACAAAGAAAGAAACACATCTTCCCTCCATATGCTCCATCAGAAAATGGAGCCAAGTCTTGACGGTAACTCATATAAAACCTGAAAGACAATCGGAGATCATCTCGCACCAGTGCGGAGTGGTCACCACCTCGCCGTTCGTCTCGATACAGCAGACGCAACATCACCAAAAGGAGCCACGACAAAATCCCTAGTTCCAAACCTTGACGGTTCACCAGCAACCTAGAGACAACCTCGACATTTGTCGCAATATTGCAGACATAATGTCAACAGGCGAAGCAAAAGGAAGATCCATAGCTTCAGGGTCTCGAAGTCAACATCGACAACTTAGAGATTACCAACGGCGTTCCTTCGCGGTCCAGCAGGATGCAGATTCAACATCAACAAAAGACCCCATGGTTGAAACAAAGAGGAGTGATGGCAAAATCCCAACTCCACCGCGACATTCGTCTTGATATAGCAAACAAAATGTCACTACATCGTCCTTCCTCCAACAGGATTCAGACACACCAAAGCAAACGAAGCGAAGGCCAAATTCCTAGCTTCAGGGTCTTGACGGTAACTCATATAAAACCTGAAAGACTACCGGAGATCATCCAGCGTGGAGTGGTCACCACCTCGACATTCGTCTCGATACAGCAGACGCAACATCAAATAACGGAGCCACGGCAAAATCCCTAGTTCCAAACCTTGACGGTTCACCAACAACCTAGAGAAAACTGTGACGTTCGTCTCGATACAACAGACGAGATGTCACCCCAGCGTTCTTCCTCCAACAGGGTTCGGACGTGACAAAGCAAACGAAGTGAAGGCCAAATTCCTAGCTTCAAGGTCTTAACGGCGGGTCATATAAAGCCTGAAAGACAACTGGAGATCATCCCGCACCACTGCGGAATGGTCACCACTTCGACGTTCGTCTCGACACAGCAGACGCAACATCATTAAATAACGGAGCCATGGCAAAATCCTTAGTTCCAAACCTCGACGGTTCACTAGCAACCTAGAGACAACCGTGACGTTCGTCTCGATACAGCAGACGAGATGTCACCCTAGCGTTCTTCCTCCAGCAGGGTTTAGACGCGACAATCAAACAAACGGAGCCACGGCAAAATCCCTAGTTCCCACCGCGATATTCGTCTCGATACAGCAGACGCGATGCCAGCAAACGAAGCAAAGGCCAAATTCCTAGCTTCAGGGTCTTGACGGCAACTCACATAAAACCTGAAAGACTATCGGAGATCATCCCACACCAGCGCGGAGTGGTTATGACTCATCGGGGCTCTCCAAAATGAGCCTAACCTCAAGTAAAAAGCGGCATGGCAAATTCCTAACGCTTGCTCTTCCGACGGTCAAACTGCCAAGGAGGATTGCTTGAAGACGTCTTGTCCAGCCCCCGAAGGGATCAGAGACACGACAGTCGCAGGGCTACTCGAACAACACGATTGCCTATCGAGGAATATATCAGCTGATGCGACGGTACGACGGCCAAAACCCTAAGTACCACAGACCCTAACGGACTTCTTTCGTAAAGAGCAGAGGTTAACTGTGACGTTAGGATATTCTTGCGAGAAATGCTCGATTCGTCTTGACTTGTGATGAAATTGATGTCTTTGCGAGAACTTCTCGATGCGGCTCGACTCGTAAGATAAAGCCTTAGGCAGTAAGGATTAAAAAACTTGTTCCCTAAGCACTGGGACCCTGCAAGTTGGCCCAAAACAGTCTCTTGCATACTATCCATGGGTCTCACTCTCCAAACTCGAATCTCGACAAGGAGGGAAACAACCGCTTACGGGTCCTCTCGACTCGTAAGAGGGAAAATTATCTTATAGGATCCTTACGACTTATAAGAGAAAACGCACTTAGGAATCCTCACGATTCCTAAGGAGAAAACCCACCTATGAGATCCTCTCAATCCGTAGGGAGAAAAGTCTCTATGAGACCCTCACGGCTCATAGAGTTGAAAAGTCTTAGGCAGCAGATTTGAACCTGCAGCCTAAGCCATTGCTATCTCTTGAAGGAACTAAGATGCTTGCTCTATTATCTGTCAACCATGTTTACTAAGATAGCATGCTGATAATAAAATAAAGAAGAAGGCGGAGAAATGACACAAGACATTACAAAGAATGTATATCTTTTATTCATAAACTTGATTGAGTACAAGATACATTGTGTTAAAGAATAAAAAATATATATATACATTTTTATTTACAAGTACAAATGATACAAAAAGTAGCTACTGAGAAGGAAGTGTCTTTAACAAATCCGTGAGCTGCTCTCGCACTTCCTTCAGCGCCTCCTCCTGAGTGGCTGCCGCGGCCACTTCCGCTTCCACCTGGGCCCGCTGCTGCAAGTAGGATGAAAGTTGCTCCTCAGCTGCCTGCTGGGCTGCCTTCTGATTAGGTGCATCCTGCTCGACGACGTCAAGCTGTTGCCTCAGTGATAACGCTTCGGAGAGGCATTGCAGAAGGCCTTCAAAGATAACCTTCAGCCGTGCAGCGTTGGCCTCCACCCGAGCATGCAGTTGGGCAGATTTGCTCGAAGTTTCACCGCGCTCCTTACGCCTTGAAGTAACTTCTTGTTCGAGATGGCGGAAGTAAGAAGCGCTCTGCTCAATCCACGCTGCTCTTTGATGGCTTACGGCTAAGGTCTCAGGAGCAGGGCGCATGAACTCCAGCTGATGCAGGCGAGCCTCGATCTCCCTGCAGTGATTAACCCAAGACGCGACGATGTCCTCGTTATGAAAATTTACGAGTATCACCAGCATTGGGTTAACCTCCGTAGCAAAATCTGCGGCAGACGTAGGAGTCTCGACGTCGAGTTCCTCAATGTAGTCGCTCAACATGCGCAGACTATTCGCGGCGCCTTTCGAGGACGGACGTCTCAAGAAAGGGCCTGCCGGCATCATGACACGAGACTCGAAAGGCGCAGAGATCGGAGCGACAGCTGAAAAAACAAGATACGATTAGATTACAGTTCAAGAAATACAAAAAGAAAAGGGGTCATCAATGCGATAGTTTGCTATACCAGCTGCAATAGGTGGCAAGGCCGGAAGGTCCGGTGGCGCGGCCAATCTTTCGTCCCCTCCTTCGATTTGTAGCACTGTAATCATGACGAGAAAAAGTTAGAAAATAATTCTATCACTGAAAAAAGAAAGATATCAGTCGGAAACTATACTCACCAGCACCATTAGAGGAAGAAGCGAGTTCAGATGGGAAGGAGAAGTGTGAGTGCAACACCTGATAGAGATGATCAAAAAGCACTCCTGAAAAGACACAATCGTACGACTTTAGTACATAAATTATGCGTCTGGAAGATAAAACTAATAAGTTGCAAGCCCATACCTTCCAACATCTTTGATGGTATAAGGGAGGGCTGAGAAGTGACCACCGCCAAGGCAGTAGTTGACGGCGCTCCCTCGAGCAATGGAGCATCGGCACTGGCCACACCTGCGTTAGAAACAAGGGTATACCTGTCAGGAAAGATTGCAAGATAAAGAAAAAAGGACAGTAATCCGAAATTTACCTGATGAGCCGCCGGCCGAAACGGAAGCGTCTCCCTCCTCCATCGATACGAGTCCACCTCCCGTGGCCTCATCACCAGACTCGACAGGGGCTGTCATCGTACTCGCCTGGCCAGGAGACGGTGGAAGACCGTAGACAGGGAGAGCAATGATTGGAGCATTGCCGGACTCTTGAGAAAGAGCGGCTGGCTTTTCACCAAGAGTCGTACCCGCTACTTCTTCAGGCTCGGCGGTCGCTATTGTCTCATCCGCCGTCACCATGGGGTCGCCGGTCTCAGGCGCCTCGTCCGCCGCTGCCTCGGGCTCAATTATAGCGGTCGTCTCATTTTCCGCCATCTCAGGCTCGGCATCAACGACCTTCTCAGGTACAGCTCCCTCAGGCCCCAGCTCAGGTTCGGCAACCCCAGCGACGTTGCCCACCGTCGGCTCGGGTTCAGTTGGCGCTCCTTCCCCTGGCCCCTTGGGTTCGACGGTCTCCGCCTCCCCCTCGGTTGGACTTGGCCCTGCAAGACCAGATATATAAGAACTGGCAAGTTTGCAATTCTTACAAACAAATCTCGAAAGATACATTACCTGAAGAGGATTTATCGTTAGCACTCCGAACTGCACGTGCCACATGTCTGCGAGCAGTGGACAAGGCGACCGGAGGCTCTTCTGAGGGGGTATCAGCATGAGGGATGGTGCTTGGGCCCGCTCCCACGGCCAAAGCAGCCCTGCATGCCTTCGCCTCGTGCCTTAGCCGCTTTCTCTCCTCTCGAGCCGTCAAGACGGAGCTCTCCAAGGCTTCCCTCATTGAGACGTCTTCGTCCGTAAACAGGGATGCCTTCAAATCCTTCAAGGCATCCCTCGTCGACTTGTCGAGTCGAGGCTCTCGCGGTGGCTCCGAAGAGACTGGGATTTCAGTTTCAGGCCCAGGGAGAGTCCCCGCATCAGCTGGCGCAGCCCCTGTATAGAAACAAAAGAAGAAGGTTAGGTTGGTCATCAGAAAGGAGAATAGAAAAACTCAATAAGACGAAACGTACCAACGCCCGTTAAAGCACGCTTATTTTCCTCCTCCTGGAAGGTTTTCAAAGAAGCAGCGATGGCCTCTTCGGTAGTGACACCTGTCGAAAAAGGGGAAACGCATTAGTCGAGGATAATGATAAAAATGCTATAAAATTGTGAAGAGTACAGCTAATGATTACCTGCTCGAGCGAGTTTATCCAACCACGCTTCAAGTCTGGCTGATCGCTCAAAAGCCGCAATGGCGGCCGCCAGATCGGTGTCTGCCGGGTCTACCAAGAAGCCCTTATTGCTGCCATATTCGCTTATACCTTCGGTAAGAGGGGCCTGAGGCTCCTCTAAATTGAGGATAGCATCGAGAGAAAGGAGCGACTTCTTCTTCTTCTTCTGCCCACCAGCCTTGGGTGCATCCGAGATTGACTTGCGCTTGGCAGACACCTTCGGCGGCGGGTCCCGATATCCGCACCCATGCCAGATTCCGGCGAAACCACATCTACTGTCCCCACTGGAGCACGGGGCGCTGGTGGTACATCCGCAATACCATGGAGTGGCAGTCCGCGCGGAGGGCTCAACACGCGCGGTGGCACGGCTCTGGCATCTCTCAGTGGAGGAATAACCGGGGTCCTTGGTTTTAAAAGAGCCTTGCAATTGCCACCGGGAGGTGCACCCTTCCGGTCAACCAACATGCGCTTCTCCATATGGATGACTGGACCCATTGCGTGGGCGTACCAAGCTACGTACGTGTTGAGGACTTTAGGGACGCAGCTCGGCTCGCTGATGAAAAAATAAGAGCCCGTGTTAAGCCGCATGAAATGGTGCATCGCACTCTTTATCCCCTCCCGGCTGGCCGTGGGCTCTTCCAAAAAGGCTTCCAGCGGTATCCCCTGGTGATAGCTGGATTGTTGGGCGAACCGGTGAGGGTTATACCTCATGAAAAGCGCCATCTCATTCTGCCTGAACACCAGGTAGCCCGGCCGAATGGAATAGAAGTGGAGGATCTCTCGGGCTTTCAATATGGAGGCCCCGTCCTTAAAATCATCGCGCAGCGGCACCACCGACTTAGTGGTTTCTGAACCTATGGTTATGACCTTGTCCAAAAAAGAAACCTTCGCTCCGACCAGGTGTGGACGAAGGAGTAGCCCCCTAGCCTCTCACGGAGACGCAACCACGATCGAGGCGCCGACCAGCCGCATGACTCTCGGGAGTCTGCACTTTTCAAAAAATGGAGGGATCTTGTGGACGCCGAACACCTCATGCACATGCATTTCCATCCAAGAGGTGAAGTAGTGCATCGGGAAATTAGCAGGCTGCACCCCGGGTTCATTAGCGTCCGCCGCCACGCTAAGTCCATTATAGAGGTGAGCCAACCCGGCAATTCCTATTGTTAACTGCAGGCCAGTCACCATCCGATGCGCTGGGTAGAAAACGAATGGCCGCATGAAGCGCGGGTGCATTGGGAGCGCAAAGCTGCACAACCATAATCCCAGGAACCCTATAAAAAAGGTTTCTTCATCCATACCTGAGACGGCGATCTCCGATAACGGCGTGACGGCGACGCTGGGAAGATAAAAATCCTTTTGGTCGCCCTCCGGTGTTGGTCGACGGTCCAGGCCGAAGCCGAAAGGGTCGTCAAGCTTAGCGAACTTCTCACACTATTCCGATAGAAACTCCGGTCGGACGAAGCGGGCAACGAAGTCTACGAAACTGACTCCCCGGGTGCCCGATTCCAAATAGAGCCCTTCAATCTCCAGCACCTTCACCAGGCCCGGAAACTGGTGCTGAATGGCGTTCTCCGGCGTTAGGTTGAACACCAACGGCTTGGTGGCAAAGACATATTCATCAGGAGGAAGCAGCTCCTCATAATGCTCCCCCCTCATCGGCAAGCCTGAGACTTCAGCAAACTCCTCCAAGGAGATAGAGACTTCCATGTCCGTCATCAGGAAGGTGTGGATAGGGATGTTCCATTGTTCAATAAAAGCCTTAACCCACCACGTTAGAGGAGAGGGATACTCGAAGAGCAAGACATAGATGGCCGAATACAAGCCTATCTTCATCAGATGAGTCCTCTTCGCTGAAAAGATATACCGGGCCCACTGCAAATATCCGGCGGGAGGTCGCGGCATCAATCCGATGTTATAGGCCTGTCCCCAAGGGCGTGCTTCACCCTGACAGATTCGCCTCCCTAAAATATCTATTGCCGGCGGCGGCTGCACGGGAATAGCACCAATCGCGGGTTGGAGGAGGTCATCCGAGTTCCAATTTTTAACCTCCACGGCATACTTCACCGGGGGTTCTTCCGCGTAAGGGAGTGAAGATATGGGCTCAGACGGCGTGGCGTAACCGAAACTTCGGCGACCCTGGATGATCTCATTGTACCACCTACCCCATAGGTGAAGGCTCTTATGCTCGGGGTCATGATCCTTAATGAGAGCGAGCACTACTCGGTCCACCGGTGCCTGGGGAAATCCTCCCTCTGAGCGAACAAATGGGAAAGACAGATCAGCAGACATGATTGCCTGCAAAGTAAAACGAAATTCAGCCATCAGTGTCATAATTTAATTTTAAAAGCCCGACACTTGATACCATACTGCAATGCAGTGTAGGGGGGACCAAAGAGGGACCCACAAAATCCAGGTGACAATGTGCCAATTAATAAGACAGCCCTATCATTGGATGAGACTGTCAATTAATAAGGAGATCCCCAAAAGAATACTCTCATTAAATGATAAATCCCTAGAGACAAGGAGAGAATCTCCCCTTTCAGAGCAAAGCTCTGTCACAGAGTGACACTTGTCAAACTCTGGTCTCAAGGGAATAAAATTCCTTAGAAGAGCCAAGCTCTATAATAATGATGAGAGAATCCATTAAATAAAAAAATTTAGAAGTTAAAAAATTTTGGGATCTTAGAGATCCATGAAAACTCTTAAGAGTCCTTCATTCTTAGATCAAAAAGATCTATATTTTGTCCATGAGCAAAGCTCTGTTCATGGGTAAAAACCCTGAAACAAGATCTCTTTAGATCTATGGATTCTTGAGAGCAAGGCTTTGTTGGTGAAACCCCAAAGGGGTTTTCTTTAGATCAAAGATCTATGAGAGTAAGGCTCTGTTGATTAAAATTAATTTAATTAAATTTAAGTTAAATTTTACCTTAGATGTTCTAAAAGTTTGAAATTTGAAGTTCTTGAAAGAAGAGAGCAAGGCTCTGAAGGTCTTAAAAGAGCAGGGCTCTGGAAAATAAAATCTTGAAGATGGTAAAAATTTTCTAAGGACCAAGGGTCCTATTTATAGGCGCCTGCGCCCTTTCACCTCACCCCTTGATCCAACGGCCAGGATCTTGCCACCGCTGCACTCACGTGCGCGCCACGTGAGCGCAACAGTGGGGGGGCATTTGTTTCCCCCAATTAGAGCAAAGCTCTGTTTGAATTTCAAAATTCAAAATTCGAAGCAAACGCTTCAAATTCTTTGCGCTGCGCGCAACACGCCACGTGTCAAAAGATGATACGCCAGCGCAACGCCCAAGGCAGCGCGCCCAATCAGAGCAAAGCTCTATTTAAACCAAAATTAAAGGAAGCAATGCTTCAGTTGTGCAAGCGCTGCGCAACACGTGTCAGCGCAGTTGCGCAAGCGCTGCGCTGCGCGACACGTGTCAGCGCAAACGCAGTTGCGCTGCGCCGTGCGCTGCGTGACACGTGTCAGCGCAGATGCGCTGCGCAACACGTGTCAGCGCGGTTGTGCAAGCGCAGTTGCGCTGCGCTGTGCGCTGCGCGACACGTGTCAGCGCAGGTGAGCTGCGCTCTGCGCTGCTTGACACGTGTCAAGCGCTGGTGCATCTGCGCCAAACAGAATTAAAATTCTAATAAGATCTTTCTGTTCTTGTTAAAACAAGAAGATTGTCTTCTGTAAAACAGAAGCCCTTGGATCAAAGATCCAACGGTGGGGAAAATTCCCCAAATCACTCAGAGAAATATCTCTTTAACAAATTTAACAAATTTATGGGCACTATATAAAGACCCCTAGACCCCAATTCAAAAAAAAAGAAGGATCATCAACATTGTGAGAGATTGAGAACCTCAAAACAGAGAAAACTCTGAAGAAATTTCAAGAAAAAGGTAAAAACCTTCATAGAATAGAAGAATTTCTTCTAATAGATCATTGATCTAAGAACAAGATCAATGATCTTCATATAATAATAAGTGCTTTGCACTCCTTTATGAACCACTGGTTCTCTGAAAACAAGAAAAACAAGAAAAAACTTGTTTTCTTTGATCTAAATTGGATCAAGAAATCCAACAGTGCTTTGCACTTTTTTATGAACCATTGGTTCTGGAATATTAAAGATTCCCAAGATTATTGAAATAGTGCCTTGCACTTGCAAAAACTGCGCTGTTGCGCTCCTGGGTTAGCGCAAGCCACTAGAAAGCGCCACGTGTCAGCATCTGAATCACTTGCGCTATGCGCTTTTAAGAAAGAGCCTTGCTCTCTGAAATTGGCGCAACTCACCAGAGCACGCCACGTGTCAGCAGCGCAAGCGCAGCGTACTGGCGCAGCGCACTGCGCTTGCGTGACACGTGTCACCTCCACAAGCTCTTGCGCTCATTTATTGGCGCAAAGCGCCTGACAGGCCATATGGCCACTGTCAGATGATTGATGCACTGCATCATTAAAAAGAAGGGCTGAGCCCAATTAAAAAGGCCTAACAGGCCCAGTAAATGCTATGCATTATTTTCAAACAGATGCAGTGCATCAGAGCCCAAATAAAAATAGATGCTGTGCATTATTTAAAAGGGGGAAGAGCCCAAATAAAGGTCCAACAGAGACCAAGATTAATGCTATGCATTATTAAAAATGGGCAAAGCCCTAGCACAGGCCTAATAGGCCAAAAACAAATAAAAGCATTGAACATTTTTCAACTAGACTTAGCCCAATCATGGCCGTAAGTCCTCAAATTAAATTGACTGAGCATAGCTGCTCTCTTAAATCAATTTACTTTGGTTCAAGGGTACATCTCCAAACTCCTCTGACACATGTCGTTGTAATCCTTCAACGTCGTCAGAGAGGTGACGGGTCCCGACGGCCATATATTAAATGGACCACCATGTCCCTAAACTGGAAATGGATCTAGACGATCCCGTTAAGTTGATCTTAGTCTCAAATCAGACTAACGTATCCTTAACGAACGTTTAAGTTGATCTTAGCCCCAAATACGGCTAACGTATCCTTAAACTAAAACACCAAACCCAAATCTAAGTAAATACGGATTTGGATTAATCCACGTCCTACGGGCGACGAAATAAATAGTCTCCGTATACAATCTACGAGCAACCACAAACAAAATAAACACCCACGACACGAAGTGAAATTCTGGAGAAGGAGAAAGTTGTTACCGCGATGCGGTAGCGTAATTAACTGCAGGGGCTTGCGCCTGCAGGGAAGAGCGTCCCCACAATCAAAAACCCCTCAAGTGAGGGGGAATCTGACGAAATCTGCTACATCGGCCGCATTCGTCTAAACCTCCGATACACGGTGCCATAAATCAACTTTGTATCTTCGGAGAGGTGGACGGATAAAACCAAATAGCATCTGCCCCCAGATTCGGGAAAGACGTCAGTCTTTCCCGGTTTCCGGCGGTAAACAGGCATATTTCTCACTGGAGGAAGAATCTCTAAGTAAGATGGTCCTTTCTTCTCAAAAGAATAGAAAGTATATCAAGGGACTTACAAACGAGTCCTGCAGTCAAGTGGAATATCCCACTTGAACAAAAAAAAATGGTATGTCCTCAAGCAAAATGGGCACGGATGAAAACCCGAAAGGGCGCCGTGAGTAAAAACAGCAGGACTACCGGCGATATTTGTGAAAACCCGAAAGGCCACAGACTCGTAAAAAAAGGCACGTCCACAAGCAAAATGGGCACGGATAAAAACCCGAAAGGGCGCCGTGAGTAAAAACAGCAGGACTACCGGCGATGTTTATGAAAACCCGAAAGGGCGCAGACTCGTACAAAAAAAGGTACGTCCACAAGCAAAATGAACACGGATGAAAACCCGAAAGGGCTCCGTGAGTAAAAACAACAGGGCTACCGGCGAGTTGTGAAAACCCAAGAGGGCACAGATTCGTAAAGAATTCATGCAAACTGGCAAGGTTTTCTCGACCTTGGAAGGAGAAAATACCTGCGTGAGATCCTTACGACTCAAAAGGGAGCAACACACTTAGGGATCCCCACAATTCCTGAGGAGAAACGCACTTACGAGATTTTCACGACTCATAAGGAGAAACATCTTTATGAAATCCTTACGGCTCATGAAGTCAAAAACCTTAGTCAACAGGATCCTAACCCTGTTTGCTAAGCCACTGTTCCCAGCCGAAACACGGAGACGCAACTGGGCGGGTCCGTCTTGCCTGAATTTCGGGGCAGATGCTAATTGGTACTATCCGTCCACCTCTCCGAAGATGCCAAGTTGATTTATGACACCATGTATCGAAGGTTTAAACAGATGCGGCCGATGTAGCAGACTTCGTCAAATTCCCCCTCATTTGATGGGTTTTTTTATTGTGGGGATGCTCTTCCCTGCAGGCACAAGCCCCTACAGTTAATTATGCTACCGCATCGCGGTAACCACTTTCTCCTTCTCCAGATGGTCACTTCGTGTCGTGGGTGTTTGTTTTGTTTTTAGTTGCCTGTGGATTGTATACGGAGACTAATTTATGTTGTCGCCCATAGGGCGTGGATTAGTCCAAATCCGTATCTTCTTAGATTTGGGTTTGGAGGTTGGGTTTAAGGATATGTTAGTCTCATTTGAGACTAAGATCAACTTAAACGTTTGTTAAGGATACGTTAGTCTAATTTTAGACTAAGATCAACTTAACGGGATCATTTAGATCCAACAAAAGAGCATTTGGAATTTATTGTTTAGTTTAGGGACATTGTGGTCGATAATTAGTTTAAGGAAATTACGGTCCAATGTTAGTTTAAGGACATTACAGTCTAATGTTAGTTTAAGGACATCTCGGTCCATTGGTTTTAAAGGACCCCACAGTCCGAGGTTAAGGACATCATAGTCCACGGGTTTTAAAGGACCCCACAGTCCGAGGTTAAGGACATCATAGTCTATGGGTTTTAAAGGACCCCACAGTCGATGTCCATAGGTTTTAAAGGACCCCACAGTCCGAGGTTAAGGACATCATAGTCCATGGGCTTAAGGACCCCACAGTCCAAGGTTAAGGACATCATAGTCCATGGGTTTAAGGACCCCACAGTCCAGTTTAAAGAAGTCATAGTCTATGAAATGTATGGTTGCCGAGACCCGTCACCTCTCTGAAGACGTTGAAGGATTACAACGACATATATCAGAGGGGTTCAGGGATGTACCCTTGAACCAATATTGATTGGTAGATCTGTAATCCAATTTGGAACTACGATCTGTTAAAAGGTTTATGAGCATATGGGCTCAGTTAATCTGCATTTGAGGACTTATGGCCAATCTTGGGCTAAGTCCAATCAAGTTAAAATGTTTAACATTTATTTTGGGTTGCTGAGCATTTGCTTGGGATTGGCCCTTTTAACAATGCTGAGCATTGACTTGAATTCTGACAATATTTTGCCTTTTATTGAATGTTGGGCATTCATCATAGCCCTGGGTTTATTAAAGAACAATTTATGTTCTATCAGCGCAACACGTGGCGCGCTTGGCGCTTTGCGCCAGTCAAAGAGCGCAGTGCGCTTCTGTCGAGTAGCGCACACGTGAGGGACACGTGTCGCACTTGGCGCTAAGCGCCAGATGATGGGCGCATTGCACCAGTTTATGAGCGCATTGCGCTAGTTTATGAGCGCATTGTGCTATTAGTTCAGTGGCGCACACGTAAGTGACACATGGTGCGCCTGGCGCTGAGCGTCAGCCCATGAGCGCAGTGCGCTAGTTCAAGAGCGCAAAGCGCTAACTGTTAAGTGGCGCATACGTGAGGGACAGGTGTCACGCTTGGCATCGAGCGCCAGTCCAAGAGCGCAGAAGCGCAGTTCAAAAGCGCAAAGTGCATCTGATCAATTCTATGATCTGAGAAATAAACTCTCGTTTATAAGAGACTTTGTCTCAAGATTCTAAGAACAAAAGTTCTTATTTTGTAGGAGATATTTCAATCTCTTATATTGATGAAAGACTTTGCCTTTATGGATCTGTGATCCTTAAGAGAATTGAATTATTCTCCCCCCTTTTATAATGAGATGTTCATGATCTCTTTGTGAAAAGACCTGAGTCTTAAAAATCTATGATCTGTGAGAAGAATTATGTTCTTCTTCTTTTGTGAGATCTTTTGATCTCTTTGTGAAAGACTTTTGTCTTGTAGATCTATGATCTTTTAAAGAAGTGAATCCTTCTTTTTAAATTAATTACGAGATGATTTCATCTCTCTGTTCATCATTCTTTTTTACCTTGAAGAAGAATCTTCTTTTTTTGAGAGATTGGCTCTTCTTTTTGAGATCTCTCAAAGCTTATGGGGGGTTCCTCTCTATGTTTCTCTCTCTCCCAGACTTGAAGTCTTGGGGCCTTTATATAGGACAAGCTGATCAGTTCAATCAGTTAAGGAGATCTTTTCTCCAATTGATTTGGGGAATTTCCCATCGCTGGATCTTTGATCCAAGGGCTTCTGATTTACAGAAGGTAATCTTCTTGTTATTAACAAGATTGGGAAATCTTTTCCATACATAATTTATTATGTATTTTGATGATTTTTAATCACCATTGGATCATTGATCCAACGGTGCTCTGATTTACGGAGCACAATCTTATTGTTTGGAATGATTTTGAAGAATCTTTCCTTAACAGAATTTAATTCTGATTAATTAATGATTTATCATTATTATTGGATCTTAGATCCGACGGTGGGGAGCTTTTAGTTCCAGCGCTAGCGCACCCATGCTTTGCACGTGGTGTGCTGCTTAGAGCGCAGCGCACCTAGAGCTAGCACACCCGCGCTTTGCACGTGGTGCGCTGCTTAGAGCGCAGCGCACCTAGCACTAGCGCACACGTGCTTTGCACGTGATGCGCTACTTAAGGCGCAGCGCACCTAGTTCTAGCGCACACGTGGTGCGCTGTTTAGGGCGTAGCGCACTTGGCGCTGCTATGAAGTGTTACTTTTTTTTGTTGGAGGTGTCTTTTCACCTTCCTTTTA
This sequence comes from Agapanthus africanus, assembly GCA_030015575.1. Classification (NCBI taxonomy): domain Eukaryota; kingdom Viridiplantae; phylum Streptophyta; class Magnoliopsida; order Asparagales; family Amaryllidaceae; genus Agapanthus; species Agapanthus africanus. The sequence continues at coordinate 567,031,228 of JASDDO010000016.1, forward strand.
AGTCAAACTTATATTCCCCAGAACTTACATTTCCCAGATCTTGGGAATAGCTCCATTATGCACAAAATTTTCTGTGCCTAGTCTTTATAATCTGAAGCAATGCTTCTTTCTTTTCTCATTTCCGGAGAACCATCTTAACTATGGCTTGTAACCGCCCACATGTTCGTCGACAACCATGGGAGGTACCCATTCAGGACATTGTTCCTCGCTTCGCTGCGCGCTTGGTGAATCCTGCTCTTACGGATGACCAGTGTGACGCAGCGCTGCACGAGCTCTTTACTCGTGTAGGATCTCCTCTCCCTCCTAACTCTATTTGGCTTCGGATGATCCTCATGTCCGTGCTCGCTGATATTTCCTCTCCTCCGGCGGAGATGACTCCAGTGATGCTCGATGCCGCTGAAGACAAGATCGAGTGCTTCTTCGAGGCGCACTTGATCACCAAACCCCTGAGGGATTGCTCTGTTCAGTTGCTGAGCCAAATACGGGCTCATCGGGCCGTCATCTCCGCTTTCACTGGTGAATGCGGTGCTAACTGATGGGTAGCTACTCCTCGTGAAGATCGTCGCTTTGACATGGTGGAAAAGACAGAGAGGGAACTAGATAATTTTATCTATATGTTTGTAAATCCCTGTACTTTTGATCCTATGTTTGGCGATCTATTTCCATTGCAATAAAATATTTAATTAAGTGTTTTCTTCCTTTTTGTCATTATCTGTGAAGTGTTCCTCTTATTTTAATTCTTTTGTTCTTCTTCTGTCAGGCGCATATGCGCTATAGAACTTACACTGTTATAAATAGGCGCAAGTAATCCTTGCGAGAGTGAGGCGCTTCTGGCGCTTAGCGCTCTCATGCTTTGCACGTGAGCACCGTTTCAGAGTCTTTGACTCTTAGTGCTGGCGCATTTAATGCTAGCGCTTTTCACGAAGCGTTGCTTCGTTTCAAATCTCGGAATTTGAACAGAGCTTTGCTCTGATTGGGGAAACAACCACCTTTGTTCGAATCGACAAAGGAAAATGATGATTCGCTCCTGGAAATGTTCCAGTAGTAGCTATGCTGATGCCTAAACCGGTAACAAATTCCAAGTCCTTTCACAGCAAATGATTATTCGCTCCTGACAACATTCCAGTCGCAGCGATACTGATGCAAGATTGGTATCAGACCATGAGTTCCATACTCGAAAAAAATGCATATGAAATAGCCGAAAGGTTTGGGCAACTCGCAATAAAAAATAGCGAGTAAAAAGAAAAAAAAGCCGAAATGATTGGGCACCGCGAGAAAAGACAGCCGAAATGATTGGGCAATCATGACTTTCGCGATATAAAAAGCTGAAATGATAGAACATCGCGGAAAGAAATAAAAAAAACGAAATGAAACTTTTTGCCCTGCAGGTAAGTCCATACTGACCCCTGTATACAATCCATGGGCATAAACGAAAAGTGAACCACATGTCCCAACAAACTCCATCAAAGGGAGAGTCACGTCCTAGCGGCAATATCTGCATCCCAGAAGATCAACAATAGCGTTCTTCTCCCAACAGGATACAGACGCAACATCAACAAATGGAGCCATGGTGGAGTTCCCTAGTTCCAAATCTCGACGGTTCATAGACAACCTGGAGACAACCTCAACATTCATCGCAATATTGCAGACACAATGTCAACAAAATGAAGCAAAGGAAGATCCCTAGCTTCGGGGTCTCAACGTCAACATCGAGAACCTAGAGATCAACACCGGCGTTTCTCCGTACTCCAATCTGATGCAGACACAACGTTAACAAAGCGGAGCCACGGCAAAGTACCCTAGTTCTAAATCTCGACGGTTCACAGACAACGTAGAGACTGCCTCGGAGCCATGGCAGAATCCCTAGTTCCAAGTCTCGATGGCAACATCTACAGCCTAGAGATCAACAACAGCGTTCTTCTCCCAATAGGATGCAGACGCGACATCAACAAACGAAGCCAAGGAAAATCTCTCGCTTCAGGGTCTTGACGGCAACTTAAATGAGACCTGAAAAGACTATCGGAGATCATCCCACACCAGTACGGAGTGGTCATGACTCATCGGGGCTCCCAAACTGAGCCTAACCTCAAGTAAAAAGCGACATGGAATATCCCTAACGCTTGCTCTTTCGACGGTAATATCACCTGGAAGATTACTTGAAGACGTCTTGTCCAGCCCCCGAAGGGATCAGAGACACGACAGTCGCGGGGCTACCCGAACAACAAGATTGCATATCGGGGAATATATCGACCAACGCGACGGTGCGATGGGTAAAAAAACCCCTTAGTACCACAGACCCTAATGGACTTCTATTAGCAGGAGTTAACTGTGGTGTTAGGAAACCCTTGCGAGAACTTCTTGATTCGTCTCGACTCGTAGGGAAAAACTGTAACACCCTTATTCATTTATACCAGTTCTATTTTTGAGTATGTCTTTATTTATGGTATTTTCTTGATTTATTGTGTTTTGGGTGTGAATAGTGTATTTGACATCTGTATTTGCATCCGACCCGACATGCTTGCTGAAAACCCGTCTTGATTCCTGTTTATGATTTGTCCCGACTTGTTACGTGGATCCGTGCACTTTCATATTTTTGTTTATATTGCATACTGGCATTATATCTGGCATCTGCATTTTTTTTAGTATAACTAATAAAGTCAAATAAAATAAAAAAAATATCTATCATGACTTGCATCATACCCCTGACCTTGTGGTAGCATCCGCACCTCGTGTTCTCGTCCCGATCAGTGAAACAGACTCGTTTGGATGGCCACGTGCACGCTACGTGTATCCGTTCTTGGGGGTATGCTTTTTCGTTACCTAGAATCCTATTTTGGTTTTGGTTTATACGCATATTATCCGTATTTTAAAACTAGATTTTTAGACCCGACCTGGGCGTGTTTAGAACTATTTTTGTATTAGCCAAAAACTCAAAATTAACTAATATTATATTTTTTAAATATTTCTAACTGTTTAAAATTTCTATTTAACTAAAAAGATTTTTTTAAATCTAATTTTTTTTAATAGAACAGTCTATCTCTCTCTCGCGCGCGACTTTCTCTCTCTCCCCCTCTCGTGACTCTCTCTCTCTCTCTCTCTCCTTTTTAAAACCCCATGAGAATCCCGTCACCATACTCTCGCTACACTTACCTCCCTCATCTTCTTTTTTTCTCGCCGCCTCCCCTCGCGAACCCTAACCCTAGCTCTTGCCCGCGCCTCGTCGCCGCCGCCTAACTCTCAACTTTGACCTCCTTCACCTCACCTCACCCTCTTCCACCTCACCTCCTCTCCTTCCCCGACCAACCCCGAGCTCCTCCCCTGCACACCGACGACACCCATCTTTGCCTCGGTCGCCGTCGACGTACTCGCCTCTACCTCGTCTTCGCCTCTCCCCGCTTGTCTCCCTCTCCCCAATACCAGAGCCACCTCCCTGCACCCCCAACCAGAACCCTGCACACCAAGAACCCATCACCCGAACCCCTTAGCCTCGCCTGAACCCTCGTCACCGGAGCTCCGACCTTCCCGTCGCCTCCTCGTCATCAAAACAACCTCCTCGCCTTCTCCCAAACCCAAAACACCAAACCCCAGTCTCCTTCTTCTCTTCTTTCTTCTTCTTCTTCTTTCTTTCTCTTTTCTTTTCTTGATCTGGTTTTTCCCGGCCATCACAAGAGCTGTGCCGTCGCTGTCGATCAGGCCGACCCAGTGGGCATCCCTAGCCAGCGTGATCGTGTCCTTGCTTTGCTTGGTTCAGTTCTGTACGCGTGCGTGTTTATCGCGACATTTACCGACATTGGACGCGGTGTACGCACCCCGTATTGAGATCCGATCAGGCAAGTTTATCTTGCTACATGCTATGTTATTATATTTGCATCCATATTAATAATAATATTACATGTTCATTGCATTGTGCATCCCTGTTACTGTTTTACGATACCAGTTCACATCCGTATCATTTATTACATATCTAGTCGCAGGCAAGTTTATCTTGCTACATGCTATGTATCATATTTGGCATCCATATGAATAAAAATATCACATGTTGATTGGATTGTACACCCATATTAATGTTTTACTGTTTTCGAATACCCGTATGCATCCATATCATTTATCATATACGTATAGTTACATCTATAGATCATATTATTTCATGTTACTGTTGTATTAACACCCCATGCTTGATAATGTGCATCCTACGTAGTCATGGAGTTGTAGATGTAACCCCTGATAGATATTTGTGCATTCGTATTTTACTGTGCATCCGTATCATTTATTATATATCTAGTTGCATCTACAGATCGCATTATTTCATGTTACTGTTATATTAACATCCCATGCTTGATAATGTGCATCCTACGCATTCATAGAGTTGTAGATGTAATCCCTGATAGTTATTTGTGCATCTATGTTTTACTGTGCATCCGTACTTTTATCGTGCATCCGTACTTTTATCGTGCATCCGTACTTGCTACAGTTTTATTATGAGCATCCATTTGATACCTGTACACTACCTGACATGACCTAATACACCACTTCTTGACTTGATACCTGATCTTGTTACTAATGCCGAAAATCCTGACTTGTCGTCCTGACGGACGTATCCTGTTGTCTACATAGACAAACCTGTACCTACTTGATCCCGTGTTGGCATTAGCTCCAGATTTATCAATACGTGACTTGAACACATAACCTTGGGGGTATGGAGAATTCAAAGGTGTAACCGAGTGTAACTTAAAAGGGTATTACTTGATCCGTGGTCCCGGGGGGTAACGGGACAGAATCATTCGTGATTCTTCTTGATCCATGGTCCCGGGGGGTAACGGGATAGAGTCATTCGTAACTCTTACAGCTTAGTCCGTGGTCCCGGGGGGTAACGGGACAGAACCATTCTTGATTCACATATCCTGATCCGTGGTCCCGGGGGGTAACGGGACATATTCTTTGAGTTACATTAGGAGTACATCAATTGTTTTTGAATAACTCTAGGATAGATAACCCAGTAGCACAGTTTAGATTATTTACCGCACATATACACTTCACTGTTTCATACCCGTGTTACTTGTTATACACTCATTACTGTTCATACTCAAGCCTGCATATCTCGTGTATCCTGTTCATTTATTATTGTTTGATATTATGACGCACTGACGTCTGGGTTTTGCATGGCCCAAACCTCTATCTTTGACGTAGGCTGATCAGGAGTATTTTCGCCGTCAGGTCGAGCAGTAAGGATCCTGTTAGTATCTAGTTTAGTTTAGTTTTATTTCTGTATTTTCATTTCCTGATGTGAGCCCGTATTTGGGATGTACTTTCCAGATTGTTATTGTTATTTGGATTTATTACTTCAGTATATTATTTCTTGACTCGTTTATTCTGGCATATGGACATGTACTAGATAGTTTATTTTTCATTTTATTGTTCTTGATATCTTATAAACAGCCGTAATGTGACTGTGGAGGGATGTTTCCTAGCCACAGGTAGCATGGTTGGCTCTGTCACGTGCCGATCTTAGCGCACTCTGGGAAGCGGGGCGTGACAAGGTTTGTTTGGTATCAGAGCCATAGGATTTAGGTTAATCGGGTTTGATTCTTTTTGTAGTTGGGTATTTGACCCAATACACAAATCAGAATGCTCGTAACTAGGAGCATGTCTTGCCTTATTGCTATCTTGCCATCCTTGAATCCATAACTATCTTGCTTCTTGTATCCTGTTTATTGAATCTTGTTTATCATGCTAATCCTCTTCAGTGTTTTGACTTCAGAATCATGGCGGATAGAGAACTGCGATCGTACCAGAGGCGTGTTGATGACGCCGCATTGCTTAGAGTAATTCGTGGGATGCTGGAGAACCAGAAGCGGCAAACCAAGTTGAACCAGCGGCAAGCCGAAGCTTTTCAGGAAGGTTTGCGGACCATCCAGCAGTCCGTAGACAATGTTGCGGCCAAACCAGTACAGCGTGTGGGTACCGTGGCGGATTTCAGGAGACTTGGTTCGTCCACTTTCACTGGTTTGGAGGAGCCATTGCCAGCGGAGTAGTGGCTAGTCGATACGGAGAATCTGCTCGTTGCGCTACAGATTCTGGAGGACAAGAGAGTGGATGTTGTACGTATCCAATTGGTGGACTATGCTCGTGAGTGGTGGCTTGTGGAAGAGACCCGTTTGCCCAAACCGATCAGTTGGGCAACTTTCTCACAGAGTTTCTTGGAGAAGTTCTTTCCGCAGATTGCACGGGAGGAAATGGAAGAAAGGTTTATCAGTTTGAAGCAGAATGGCGGATTCGTGGATGTACATGCGGCTGAGTGGACACGGCTCAGTCGATTCGCTGGACCTTTAGTTGCCAACGATGCTGATAGGGCACGAAGGTTTATGCGCAGTTTGGACGTGGAAATCCAGGGGCACATTATATCTCTGGGATTGACCACTTTCTTGCAAGTTCTTAAAGCAGCCAGAGAGCAGCAGAGCTTATCATTGAAGATAGGGGTACACAGCAGCAGGCAGTTGTGGTATGGAAGCCGGCGTTTACGCCAAACCGAGCGCCTATACGCAGAGGTATTCTGGTGAACCGACGTGGCGTAGTACTGATGAAGAAGCTTGTCGCACTCGAGCAGAGAGGAAGGATGTTTTGTGACTTTTGCCATCTACCCGGACATCAGCAAAAGGATTGTCAGAGTTTATTACTGCACACTTGATTTCTTGCACGGCCCTGCCTTGTTGTTGGGACATACACACTGGGAATGGGAAGATTATATCTGGTAGTGAATGCAAAGGTTGTTCGGTTGTTATTTGCGAACGAGAGTTATTTGCAGATTTCTTGGTGATCGATACTGGCAGTTATGATGTTGTCTTGGGAATGGACTTTCTCGGCACTTTCCACGCTCACATTGATTATAGGGCGAAGAAAGTGATTTTCCAGATTCTCGGACATCCGGATTTTTTTTTGCTGGAGGTAGCAGTTCTGTCCGGCCAGTCGAGTTTAGGGCTAGGCCGACAAGCGTCGTTCTTTCGTCAATGGAAGTTGATATGGAGGAAGCGCCAGCTGTAGTTCAAGAGTTCATGGACGTGTTCAAGGAAATCTCAGGTTTACCACCAAAACGAGATGTGGAGTTCGCGATCGATCTTGTTCCTGATGCAGCGCCAATCTCAAAGGCGTACTATCCGATGGCACCAGTGGAGTTAGAAGAAGTCAAGAAGCAGGTTACCGAATTGCTAGAGAAGGGTTGGATTTGCAGCAGTAATTCACCTTAGGGAGCTCCAGTTCTTCTAGTCAAGAAGAAAGATGGCACAAGGAGGATGTGCATCGACTATCGAGAATTGAATCGGGTGACTATTAAGAACAAGTATTCGATCCCTCGCATTGGCGAATTATTCGAGCAACTCAGTGGCGCGAGGGTATTCTCGAAGCTGGATTTGCGATCCGGATATCATCAAGTTCGAGTTAAATCAGAAGATATTTGCAAGACTGCGTTCCGAACTCGATATGGACATTACGAGTATTTAGTGATGCCATTCGGAGTCACGAATGCACCGGCGATATTCATGGACTTGATGAACCGAATCTTTTCACCGTTCTTAGACCAGTTTATAGTGGTGTTCATCGATGATATTCTGGTCTACTCGAGGAACCTAGAAGAGCATGCAGAACACTTGAAGATCGCACTGCAGACATTGAGGCATGAAAGATTGTATGCAAAGATGAGCAGGTGAGAGTTTTGGCTTGAAGAAGTGAAGTTTTTGGGGCATGTCGTATCCGGAAATGGAATTTCCGTTGACCCTGAGAAGATTGCAGCAGTTCAAGATTGGCCGATTCCGAGGAATGTAGCGGAGATCAGAAGTTTTCTTGGACTTGCCGGATATTACAGAAGGTTCGTGGAGAATTTTGCTCGCTTGGCCGAGCCTTTGACCAAGCTTATGCGAAAGGAGGTATCGTTCGTATGGACGGATAGTTGTGCGTCAGCTTTTGAGACTTTGAAGTAAAGATTGATAACTGCTCCTATTTTGACCGTACCAGACGGTTCCAGAGGATTGGTGATTCACAGCGACGCATCTGGGAAAGGTTTGGGATGTGTTTTGATGCAGCATGGGAAGGTTATAGCCTACGCATCGAGACAGTTGAAAACCCATGAGAAGAATTACCCAACTCATGATTTGGAGCTTGCGACAGTGATTTTCGCTTTGAAGATTTGGAGACACTACTTACTGGGCGAAAGGGTCGAAGTATTCACCGATCACAAAAGCCTAAAGTATGTGTTCACACAGAAAGAGCTCAACATGAGGCAGCGTAGATGGTTGGAGCTGATGGCTGACTATGATCTTGATCTCAAGTACCATCCGGGGAAAGTTAATGTAGTGCCGGATGCGCTTAGTCGGTTGCCAGCAATTCGGATGTTGACTGCACAGAAGGAACTTATCAAAGATTTTCGGAGATTTGAGTTGGAGTTTGTGCTACCGCATTCTTCGGGACAGTTGATGCAGCTGCAAGTACAGCCGTCGTTGATCGAGAGTATTAAAGCAGCGCAGTCACAGGACCCAAGATTGAAGAAGTTTTAAGAACAGGTTGAAGCGGGACTTCGAACATACTTGTTGATTCATGAAGATGGTTCGTTGCGATATGATAGCCGTTTGTGTGTGCCGAAAGGAGGCATTCGTGAAGAGGTTATGAAAGAGGCGCACGGTTCCACATATTCCATACATCCAGGAGGCACGAAGATGTACCGTGATCTACGACAAAATTTCTGGTGGGAATGCATGAAAAAGGAGATTGCCCGCTTTGTAGCGAAGTGCTTGGTGTGTCAGCAAGTTAAGGTTGAATATCAAAGAGTAGCTGGTTTATTGCAACCACTTCCGATTCCTCAGTGGAAGTGGGAACATATAACCATGGATTTCGTGACAGCTTTACCGCGGAGTCCAAAGGGCAACAATACAGTTTGGGTGATTGTTGATCGATTGACCAAGGCAGCTTATTTCATACCGTTTCGAGTTGGTCAGTCAACGGAAGCGTTAGCAGAATGGTACATGCAGGAGATTATGAGATTGCATGGAGTACCTGTGAGCATCATTTCCGATCGTGATACCCGATTCTTATCGCACTTCTGGAGGAGTTTACAGGAAAGTTTGGGGATGCGATTGAAGTTTAGCACCGCTTATCATCCTCAGATAGATGGCAAGTCAGAGAGAACGATCCAAACTTTTGAATATATGTTGAGAGCTTGCATGTTGGACTTCAAGGGTTCATGGGAGGATCATCTACACTTGGTGGAGTTTTCTTACAATAACAGCTTTCAGGCGACTATTCAGATGGCTCCTTTCGAAGCATTGTATGGTCGCAAGTGTCGCTCACACCGTTTGTTGGGACGATATTAGAGAACGAAGAATATTGGGACCGGATTTGATCGTGAAAACAGTATAGAAGGTTAATACTATCCGGAATCACATGAAGGCAGCACAGGATCGGCAGAAGAGTTGGGCAGATACATCGAGAAGACCTCTAGAGTTCGCTGTTGGTGATCTGGTATTCTTGAAGATATCACCGAATAGAGGAGTGATTCGTTTCGGGAGTCGATGCAAGCTTAGTCCTCGATTCGTCGGGCCTTTCGAGATTATTGAATGTGTTGGAGAAGTGGCTTATCGATTGGCGTTACTGTTTCCCCCAATCAGAACAAAGCTCTGCTGGAAATTCAAAATTCAAAATTTTGAAGTAACGCTTCAAATCCCGGGCGCAACACGCCACGCGTCATGCTCAGACGCATCAGCGCAGCGCCCAAGAAGGCGCGCCCAATCAGAGCAAAGCTCTATTTTAAGTAAAATTAAAGGAAGCAACGCTTAAGTTGCGCAAGCACTGCGCTGCGTGACACATGTCAGCGCAGATGCGCTAGCGCAGTTGCGCTGCGCTTTGCGCTGCGCGACACGTGTCAGCGCAGATGCGTTTGCGCCAAACAGAATAAAGATTTTAAGAAATCTTTCTGTTGTTGTTAAAACAAGAAGATTTTCTTCTGTAAAACAGAAGCCCTTGGATCAAAGATCCAACGGTGGGGAAAATTCCCCAAATCACTCAGAAAAAGATCTCTTTAACAAATTTAACTAATTTATGGGCACTATAAAAAGGACCCTAGGCCTCAATTCAAAGGCATCAACATTTTCTTAAAAAAAAAGAAGAAGGCAAAGAGAACTCTGAAGAATTCCTCAAAAACAAAAAGGTAAAAACCTTTAGAAAAAAGAGAAAGTTCTCTCATGAACAGATCATAGATCTAAAAACAAGATCAATGATCTTTAATAAAAAAAAATAATAAAATAGTGCTTTGCACTTTTATGAACCTTTGGTTCTTTGAGATAAGAAAAACAAGAAATACTTGTTTTCTTTGATTCTAATTAGATCAAAGAAAACAAATAGTGCTTTGCACTTCTGTTCTTAAATCTAAAAGATTCTTAGTGCTTTGCACTTCCAAACTGCGCTGTTGCGCTCTTGGGAGAGCGCCACATGTCAGCTATAGAATAACTTGCGCTACACGCTCTTGGAGTAGAGTTTTGCTCTCTGGAATTGGCGCAACTCACCAGAGCGCGCCACGTGTCAGCAGCGCAACAGCGCAGCGCACTGCGCTGTTGCGCTTGCGCTCACCAGAGCATGACACGTGTCCTCACCACAAGCGCTTGCGCTCAGTAATTGGCGTAAAGTGCCTGACAAATGCAATGCATTTCTTTTACTGAAGGGCCAGTCCCAAATCAGAGGGGCCTAGTAGGCCAAATTAAATTGCAATACAATGAAAAGGGGCAGAGCCCGAACAATATTGATGCTCTGCATCATTTATAAAAGGGCAGAGCCCAAACAAAAATTGAAAATGCAATAAACAGGACAGAGCCAAAACAAGACTGATGCTCTGCATCATCTATAAATGGGCACAGCCCTGATAAAATAAATAATTCTATGCATTATTAAAAAGAGGCCAAGCCCTAGCACAAGCCTATTAGGCCAAAAACAAATAAAATGTTGAACATTTTCAACTGGATTTAGCCCAATTCTGGCCGTAAGTCCTTAAATTAAATTGAACTGAGCACAAATGCTCTCTCAAATCAATTTACCTCCGGTTCGAGGGTACATCTCTGAACTCCTCTGACACCCATCGTTGTAATCCTTCAACAACGTCAGAGAGGTGACGGGTCCCGATGACCACACATCGATATGGACTGCGGGGTCCTTAAACTCGTGGACCGAAACGTCCTTAAACTAACATTGGACCGAAACGTCCTTAAACTAATGATGGACCGAAACGTCCTTAAACTAACATTGGACCGAAATGTCCTTAAACTAATGATGGACCACCACGTCCTTAAACTGGCGATGGACCGAAACGTCCTTAAACTAACATTGGACCGAAACGTCCTTAAACTAATAGCGGACCACCACGTCCCTAAACTGGAATATAGACCACCACGTCCCTAAACTGGAGTGCGGACCACCACGTCCCTAAACTGGAATGCGGACCACCACGTCCCTAAACTGGAATACGGACCACCATGTCCTTAAATTGGAATATGGACCGCAATGTCCCTAAACTACCTATGGACCACTACGTCCCTAAACTGGAACAATAGAGCCTCCAAATGCTCTTTTGCCGGATCTAAACGATCCCGTTTAAGTTGATCTTAGCCCCCAAACACGGCTAACGTATCCTTAAACATTCAAACGGACTATAAAACTCCAAATCAACCTTGGTTCAAGGGTACATCTCTGAACTCCTCTGACATCTGCCATTGTAATCCTTCAACGACGTTAGAGAGGTGACGAGTCCCGATGGCCAGATATTAAATGGATTATCACGTTAAGTTGATCTTAGTCTCAAACAGGACTATCGTATCCTTAACGAACGTTTAAGTTGATCTTAGCCGCAACGCGGTTAACGTATCCTTAAACTAAAAACACCAAACCCAAATCTAAGTAAATACGGATTTGGACTAATCCACGTCCTACGGGCGACGGCATTACTCAGTCTCCGTATACAATCCATGGGCAACCATAAACAAAACAAACACACACGACACGAAGTGAAATTCTGGAGAAGGAGAAAGTTGCTACCGCGATGCGGTAGCGTAATTAACTCCAGGGGCTTGCGCCTGCAGGGTAGAGCGTCCCCACAATCAAAAACCCCTCAAGCGAGGGGGAATCTGATGAAGTCTGCTATATCGGCCGCATCCGTCTAAACCTCTGATACACGGTGCCCTAAATCAACTTGGCATCTTCGGAGAGGTGGACGGATAAAACCAAATAGCATCTGTCCCGAATCTCAGCGTCAGGACCTCGCGGTCTTGTGCGCCGCCATTCGGAGGGGAACAGATTCTGGCACGCCCGGTGGGACCTTTTCCTCTTTCCACTCCACACTTCGTGTGTCGTGTTTTTCCCGCGATCAAATAATCGCGGTGTGTATGTTTTTGGTTGCCCTTAGGGGAGTGGATATTGAAGCCGGTATTTCGTCTCTATGAAGAATAGCATTTGCTCCCACCCTAGCAACTCAGGCTCTGTCATACCCGGCGGAGTCAAGTTTGGGTCACTTGCAGCCTCAAATCTCTGCAACCCGGCTTTTCAAGAAATTAACGGGCTTCTTTTTGGGTCGATACTCCCACCCTCAGTGCCTCAACGCCGAGGGAGGAAGCCCAGAAGATGTCTGTCGTCCACAGGCAAGCTCCCCAAGCAGCAGCCTTGCCGACGGAATCGGTCCTCAAACAACTGGCACATGCCAAAGACTAAGGTCGACGCAGAGGCAGAATATTCAAGCTCTTCAAGAAATCAATAGCTTCAAACTGCACTAACTGCAGCAACAACAACTCTCGCTCTGTCCCATCTGGAGGAGTAACCTACGGGCCCCAAGTGGCCTCCCTTTTCACTATGCCAGTGGAGCAGGTAACTCAAGCCACCACTGGGCTATTCTTCGGGACCATGCTCCCGCCAACGAGCTTCAGCGCTCCTGTACCATCACAAGAAGCTCCCAAGAAGTCATTTTTCAGTGCTCCTGTGCTTATTTACGCCCTACTTTGCATTATACTATATATAAGCACAAAAAAAAATTGTGATAATAAAAGAGTAGAAAGTAAAAAATTATATTTAAAAGATAGGAATAGTTTAAGAAAAACAAGAAAGTTAGATATTTTCTTAAATGAAACTAGTAATAAGTAGTTATGAGTTGTTGTCCCAAGGGTTAGTAAGATGAAGGAAATTACTAATCTGAGGATAAAAATAAGCTTGAAAAATAGTTCATATTCTGGAAGCCAAACATTTGAACGTTGATACCCTACTATACGCACTTACACACATCTTGAAACTCGGGATAGTAGAGGATACCTTGAAATGCTCTTGTCTAGAAGCCAAAGTATGAAGAAAATAAAAGTGGAGAATAAAAGATAAAATGGTGAAAAGAAAAATGAACACTGGTTTTGTTATCACCGAGGCAGCAATAAAAAAAATATAGCGAGGGTGCTTTATCACCTAGTGCCTTAGACCAACTGGTTTGGGAGCCACTGCTAAGCCTTAGGTGTTGCAAGACGAGGAAAAACACCTAATTAGCAAGCACATGAGTAATCGATCGGTTAGTACCTCAAGAAGTATTAACGGTCGCATGAAGAATGTGTGAGCAAATTCCATCTAAATATCTATTAAAAAGTACTGAGGTAGATGGACAAGAGTATGATTGCTTGAATTGAATTCTCTGGGTGTAGGGATGTCCAGTTCACACACGTAGGGGTATATGATCAATGTTTGGAAGAAAGGTAGGAATGAAAACTAAAGGCGATGTTTTATTGAGGGATGATGTGATTTCTAATATCTTTTCATGACTATTAAGATAGGGCTCATAGCAACTGAAAAGCTGGTAGAGTTGAAAACTCTTGTTTTCAAGTTCTTTCTTTTATAGTTCTTATCTTTATATAACTTTCACCCCCTCTCTTTTATTATACGATTTTGTGGGTGTAATCCGTTGAAAACCCTCAGGAGACAACACCCCTCCTACTAGGGATGTACCACTGGCGCCGAGTAAGGAAGACCGGGGGCAACTCTCCTTCTGGACTAACTCCGCCGACTCCAACGGCGGAAATTGATGCTGCTGTTCCAACTGGAAACAGCTTTGAACCACTTAGGAAGGTCCACAAGAACTCTCCGACCGCTGTGCTGAAAAGATCTCCTCCACCGATGGAGAGCGCTACAAAGGTGAAGCCGGAAAAGCCCCCTCAACGGCTGTCCTCTAAAATCTACAAGGTCTGGCGTCAAGTCCAAGACTCGGTAATTGATCTAGATTATCCCCGCCGACAGAAAAATGTGAAAGTTCAGCGGGAAGAGGACCGTCCTATCAATCCACAAAAGGCGATAGCTACTTGGGTGCCCACGGCAAGTGACCCACGACCGACGTTCGTCAGTGAGCTGCTATCTGAAGAAAGGGTGGCTGTGTTAAAAGACCTGCTTATGCAGCACAAAGATTGCTTCGCATGGAACTATTCTGAAATGCCGGGATTAGATCCAGAAATTGCTGTGCATAAATTGGCAATATCCCCGGACGTCAAGCTAGTCAAACAGGCGCCGAGGAGAATGCGGCTCGAGCTTGAGATGAGCATCAACGCCGAGGTCAAAAAGTTAATCGACTCTGGATTCATCCGAGAAGTTCAATACCCTGAATGGATCGCCAACATCATCCCGGTGATGAAGAAAAATGGGACAGTGCGCATATGCGTAGACTTCCGGGATCTTAATAAAGTTTGCCCGAAGGATGATTTTCCAGTGCCAGTCACCGAACCGATGATAGACAATACGTCTACTCACGAGGTTTTCTCCTTCATGGACGGCTCGTCAGGTTATAATCAGATAAAAATGCATCCCGAAGACCAGAAGCACACAGCCTTCAGGACCCCTTTTGGAATATTCTGTTATAAAGTGATGCCCTTCGGATTAAAGAACGCTGGTGCCACTTACCAAAGGTCCATGACGAAGATCTTCGATGACCTTATACATGAAATCGTCGAGTGCTATATCGACGACCTCGTGGTTAAGAGAAAATCATACGAGGAACATCTCAAGCATCTAAAGACTGTATTTCAACGCCTTCGACGATACAGCTTGAAGATGAACCCTCTTAAGTGTGCATTCGGAGTTTCCTCGGGCAAATTCTTAGGATTCATCGTCCGACACCGGGGTATCGAATAGATCCGTCCAAGATCAAGGCGATCATGGAAATGCCTCCGCCAAGGACTCTCAAACAGTTGCAGTCTCTCCAAGGAAAGCTCGCATATATTCGGCGATTTATAGCCAACCTTTCTAGAAAGTGCCGCCCTTACAGTCACCTGATGAAGAAGGGAACTCCATTCGTCTGGGATCAAAAATGCCAAAGCGCGCTGGACGAAATTAAACAGTACCTGCAGAACCCGCCGGTGTTGGCTGCTCCGGTCAAGGGAAAGCCCCTCATTCTTTATACAACCGCCCTCGAAGGCTCCTTTGGCGCATTATGAGCACAAGAGAACGATCAAGGGAAAGAAAGAGCACTCTACTACTTAAGTCGAGTTCTACTGGGGGCAGAAAGCAACTATTCACCTATTGAAAAACACTGCCTGGCGTTGATCTTCGCGATAACAAAGCTCAGGCACTATGCGTTGGCGCATGAGGTCCGTCTCATTTCGAAGGTGGACCCTCTTAAATACTTAATGTCAAAAGCCATATTGACGGGACGACTCGCTAAATGGGCTCTGCTCTTGATGGAGTTCTCGATAACGTATCAACCTCTCAAGGCAGTGAAAGGCCAGGCCATCGCCGACTTCCTTGCTGAGCATCCGATACCCGCCGATTCTCCTCTGAGCTGCGATCTACCAGACGAGCATGCGTTCGACGCAATCGACGGTGGTGATACCCGATGGGAGCTCTTTTTCGATGGAGCGTCTTCCATGAAGAAGCGCAAACAAAGTACCCCTATAATCAAATCGGGGGTAGGCCTCATCTTCGTGACTCCACAAGGAGGGATAATGCGTTTCGCTTTCTCCTTAACAGAGCCGAGGATGAATAACGAAGCCGAATATGAAGCCTTGATAGCAGGCCTCGAGATCGCCATCGACATGGGAATTGAAAACATCCTCATATACGGAGATTCTCAACTCGTCGTTAGTCAAGTAAACGGCAACTACCAAACGTGCAAACCGGAATTGGTAAAATACGGTGAAAAGGTGCAACAACTGTTGACCCAAATTCCCTCCTATACTTTGGAAAGCATACCGCGCGCGGAAAACAGCAAAGCAGACGCGTTGGCCAAACTTGCTAAAGAACTGGCTGACGAGAACCTCGATGACGTTAGAATCGTGGTACAGAGCCGTCGGGTGCTTGCCCCAACAGAAATATCTCCGGAATCATCCGAAGAAAAAGGAGCGAGCGAGCAGACGACCCTGCAAGTAAAAGATTGGGAAAATACCGAGGATTGGAGAGAAGTCTTCATAGACTACTTTAAATCCTACCGAATGCCTGAAGAAGTGTCCACAAGACATCAGCTCACGAAACGAGCTCTGTCTTTTGCTTTCGTCAACGATACTCTGTACAAGAGGTCGTTTGATTCTCTGTGGCTGAGATGCTTAGGACCTGATGAAGCGAAAAGAGTCATCCAGGAAGTTCACGACGGACTCTGCGGTTCTCACCAAGCGGGCCCAAAGATGAAGTTGAAGATCAAACGGATGGGCTACTATTGGCCCACAATGATCCAGGACTGCCTCGAATATGCAAAGCAGTGCCATTCATGCCAAATTCATGGGGACTTCATCCACCAACATCCAAATCCACTACATCCGACGGTGGCTAGCTGGCCGTTCGAGATGTGGGGAACTGACATAGTCGGCCCCATCGAACCAGCATCGTTTAGGGGACATCGTTTCATCCTGGCGACGACTGACTACTTCTCTAAATGGGCAGAAGCAGTACCGTTAAGAGAAGTTAAGACGGAGAATATCCTCCATTTCTTCAAGACGCATGTCATATATCGATTTGGAACTCCGCGACGGATCATCTCCGATAACGGGCCAGCCTACAGAAGTCACAAGATCAGCCGCTTTGCGCAACAGCATAATATAGACTGGAGATACTCCTCAGTTTATAATCCACGAGCTAACGGTCTGGCCGAGGCCTTCAATAAGACCTTGACATAGATCATAAAAAAAACGGTGTCCCGAAATAAGAAAGACTGGCACGAGAGACTGCAAGAGGCTCTTTGGGCGTATCGAACTACGTTCAAGACGGCCACGAACACAACGCCGTACGCGTTGGTATTTGGGACGGAAGCAGTGCTCCCCCTCGAGATAGAGTTACCCTCTCTACGAGTGGCAGTCCACTACGAGCTGACGGATGAAGAAAATGCTCACCTTCGGCTTGAGGAGCTTGACGCCCTTGATGAAACCCAGCTCATAGCGCAACAAAATCTGGAAGCTTATAAATCAAAGATGACGCGCTCGTATGAAAGATTAACCAGGCCGAGGACATTCCGCCAAGGCGAACTTGTGCTAATGGTCAAAAGGCCTATGATTCCCAATCGCGCCAAGTGAGGAAAATTCGAACCAAACTATGAAGGCCCATACATCATAGATAAGGTCTACCAGGGTGGGGCCTATCTACTCATGGACATGCACGGTGAAAGGCCTTTCAGGCCAATAAACGGTCGCTTCCTAAAGAAGTACTATGCTTAATGAGCCACAGCCTAGGTCAATGGTAGATGACGACGACTATGTCCGCTCGCTATCTTCCTAAGCTCAAGCTTTATAAGCAGTAGCCAGCATTCTCCATGACGGATCGAAATGTCCTTAAACTAATAGCTGACCGAAACGTCTTTAAACTACTACCGCAGTATCTTTTAGGATGACGAGATATAAAAAAAAACATATAAAAATAAAATAAATAAAAACGGTATGTCCATAAGCAAGAAGGGCACGGATGAAAACCCGAAAGGGCTCCGTGAGTAAAAACAGCAGGGCTACCGGCGAGTGTTCGTGAAAACCCGAAAGGGCGCGACTTCGTAAAAAAAATATAAAAATAAAAAGAATAAAAAAAGAGGTACGTCCATAAGCAAAATGGGCACGGATGAAAACCCGAAAGGGCTCCGTGAGTAAAAACAGCAGGGCTACCGGCGAGTATTCTTGAAAACCCGAAAGGGCGCGACCTCGTAAAAAAATATAAAAATGAAAAGAATAAAAAAAAAGCGGTACGTCCATAAGCAAAATGGGCACGGATGAGAACCCGAAAGGGCTCCGTGAGTAAAAACAGCAGGGCTACCGGTGAGTGTTTGTGAAAACCCGAAAGGGCACAACCTCGTTAAAAGACACTTACAGGGTCCTCTCGACCTTGTAAGGAGAAACCACCCACGTGAGATCCTTACGACTCACAAGGGAGCAACACACTTAGGGATCCCCACGATTCCTAAGGAGAAAATACACTTACGAGATCCTCACGACTCGTAATGAAAACTCTCTTATGGGACCCTCACGGATCATAAGATTTGAAAGTCTTAAGTTACAGAGACCTAAACCTGTGCTTAAGCAATCCCCACAATTTCCGATATTGCCCTACAAGTGGTTCAATACTGACCCTTGTATACAATCCACGGGCGCGAATAAACATTTCCCTAATCAAGTCTCATCCGAGACTGGGGATATGTTCGCATGATGAACAATCCTTATAAGTCCTCTCGACTTACAAGGAGAAAACCCTCATGTAGGATCCTTACGACTTACAGAGGAACATACACTTAGGAATCCTCACGATTCCTAAGAAGAAAATACACCTACAAGATCCTCACGACTTGTAGGGAGAAATACCTTTGTGAGACCCTTACGGCTCATGAAGTTAAAAGCCTTAGACGACAGGACCCTAACCCTGGTCGCTAAGCCACCTTTGTTCAACATCGAGAGAGGCAAAAGAAGATTCGCTCCTGACAATATTCCAGTTGTAGTGGTGCTGATGCCGAAATCGGTGTTTAATTTCAGGTTTACGGCGAAAGCCAGTAGGCCGCTCGTGCATATGAAATAGCCGAAATGATGGGGCAACTTGCAATAAAAGCAGCAAGTAAAAATGTATGCATGCGAAATAGCCGAAATGATGGGGCAACTCGCAATAAAAAGCAGCGAGTAAAAATAAAATAAACAACCGAAATGATTGGGCAACTCGCAATAAAAAGCAGCGAGTAAAAATGAAATAAACAGCCGAAATGATTGGGTACCGCGAAAAATAGCCGAAATGATTGGGCAATCGCGTCCTTCGCGATATAAAAGCTGAAATGATAGAGCATCGCGGAAATAAAACAAAAAAAAAGGAAAATGATAAAACTTTGGCCCTACAGTTAAGATCACATCGATCCCTGTATACAATCCAAGGGCGTAAACAAACAAGAGGGAACCATACTTTCCCAACAGGCTCCGTCAGAAGACGAGGCCAAATCTCGATGGTTCAGTCCAACTCCGAAGGAACCAATGTCTTCAGCAGATACCTCGACTCACGGATACAAACACTCCTTGACGAGAGCCTCCTGATCCGCGTCGACTCGCAGAGCCACCAGTGCCTCCGTGGGAAATCCTCGACTCGTTTCAAACCCCAAGGAAACAAATAATCCTTGGCACTTAGGAAACAAATAATCCCTAGCAAACTCCTCGACTCACGGATACAAACACTCCTTGACGAGAGCCTCCTGATCCGCGTCGACTCGCAGAGCCACCAGTGCCTCCGTGGGAAATTCTTGACTCATTTCAAACCCCAAGGAAACAAATAATCCTTGGCGCTTGGGAAACAAATAATCCCTAGCAAACTCCTCGACTCACGGATACAAACACTCCTTGACGAGAGCCTCCTGATCCGCGTCGACTCGCAGAGCCACCAGTGCCTCAGTGGGAAATCCTCGACTCGTTTCAAACCCCAAGGAAACAAATAATCCTTGGCGCTTGGGAAACAAATAATCCCTAGCAAACTCCTCGACTCACGGATACAAACACTCCTTAACGAGAGCTTCCTGATCCGCGTCGACTCGCAGAGCCACCAGTGCCTCCGTGGGAAATCCTCGACTCGTTTCAAACCCAAGGAAACAAATAATCCTTGGCGCTTGGGAAACAAATAATCCCTAGCAAACTCCTCGACTCACGGATACAAACACTCCTTGACGAGAGCCTCCTGATCCGCGTTGACTCGCAGAGCCACCAGTGCCTCCGTGGGAAATGCTCGACTCGTTTCAAACCCCAAGGAAACAAATAATCTTTGGCGCTTGGGAAACAAATAATCCTTAGCAAACTCCTCGACTCATGGATACAAACACTCCTTGACGAGAGCCTCCTGATCCGTGTCGACTCGCAGAGCCACCAGTGCCTCCGTAGGAAATCCTCGACTCGTTTCAAACCCCAAGGAAACAAATAATCCTTGGCGCTTGGGAAACAAATAATCCCTAGCAAATTCCTCGACTCACGGATACAAACACTCCTTGACGAGAGCTTCCTGATCCGCGTCGACTCGCAGAGCCACCAGTGCCACCGTGGAAATTCTCAACTCGTTTCAAACCCCAAGAAAACAAATAATCCTTGGCGCTTGGGAAACAAATAATCCCTAGCAAATTCCTCGACTCACGGATACAGACACTCCTTGACGAGAGCCTCCTGATTCGCGTCGGCTCGCAGAGAAACCAGTGTCTCCGCGGGAAAAATCCCGATTCGTCTCAAATTGCAAGATGAAGCCTCAGGCAGCAGGGACTAAAAAACTTGCTTCCTGAACAATGGGATCCTGCAAGTCGATCCAAAAAGATCTCTTGCATACTATTCACGGGTCTCACTCTCCAAAGTCGAATCTCGACAAGGAGGGAAATAACCACTTACGAGTCCTCTCGACTCGTAAGAGGGAAAAATTCTCTTATAAGATCCTTACGACTTATAAGAGAAAATCACACTTAGGAATCCTCACAATTCCTAAGGAGAAAAACTCACCTACGAGATCCTCTAGATCCGTAGGGAGAAAAATCTCTACGAGACCCTCACGGCTCATAGAGTTGAAAAGTCTTAGGCAGCAGATCTGAACCTGCTGCCTAAGCCATCGCTATTTCTTAAGAAAGTCAAGATGCATGCTCTATTATCTGTTGACCATGTTTACTCAGGTGGCGGGCTGATAATAAAAGAAAGAAAATGCGGAGAAATGACACAAGACATTACAGAAAATGTGTATCTTTTATTCATAAACTTGATTGGGTACAGAATACATTGTGTTAAAGAATAAAAAATATATATATATATATACACATTCTTTTATCTACAAGCACAAACGATACAAAGAAGGATAGCTACTGAGGAGGAAGTGTCTTTAGTAAATTCACAAGTTGCTCTCGCACTTCCTTCAGCGCCTCCTCCTGAGCGGCTGCCGCGGCCACCTCCGCTTCCACCTGGGTCCGCTGCTGTAAAAAGGATGAAAGTTGCTCCTCGGCCGCCTTCTGGGCTGCTTCTTGGCTGGGTAAATCCCGCTCGACAACGTCAAGCTGTTGCCTCAAGGATAACCCTTCAGAAAGACATTGCAGAAGACCCTCAAAGGCAGCCTTCAGCCGTACAGCATTGGCCTCTACCCGAACACGCAGCTGGGCAGACTTGCTCGAGGTCTCGCCGCGCTCCTTACGCCTTGAAATAACTTCTTGTTCGAGATGGCGGAAGTAAGAAGCGCTCCACTCAATCCACGCTGCTCTTTGATTGCTGGCAGCCAAGGTCTCAGGAGCGGGACGCAACGACTCCAGCTGATGAAGGCGAGCCTTAATCTCCCGACAGTGATTAACCCAGGAGGCGACGATGCCCTCGTCATGGAAGTTGGCAAATATTACCAAAATCTGGTTAACCGTCGTAGAAAAGTCCGCAGCAGACGTAGGAGTCTCGACGTCGAGTTCCTCGATGTAGTCACTCAACATGCGCAGGCTATTCACCGCACCTTTTGAGGACAGACGTCTCTGAGAAGGGCCGGCCGGCATTGTAATATGGGACTCAAAAGGCGCCAAGACCGGAACGACGGCTGAAAAGAAGCAAGATGTGATCAGATAATAGTTCAGGAAATAAAAGAGGGAGAAGTCATTAATGTGATAGTCGCCATACCAGCCGAGACAGGTGGCAAGGCCGGAAGGACCGGTGGCGCAGCCGATCTTGTATCCCCTCCTTCAATCTGTAGCGCTGCAGTCGAAAAAAAAAGGGTTAGAAGTAATTCCATCAATAAAAAAGAAAGATGTCAATGGAAATCATACTCACCAGCGTCACCAGAGGAAGAAGCGAGTTTAGATGGAAAGGAGAAGTGTGGGAGCAACATCTGATATACATGATCAAAGAGCACTCCTGAAAAGACACAACAATATGACTTTAGTACACAAATTATACGTCTGAAAAGTGAGATTAATAAGTTGCGAACCCATACCTTCCAACATCTTAGATGGTATGAGAGAGGGTTGAGAGGTGACCACCGCCAAGGCAGTCGTTGAAGGCGCTCCCTCAAGCAGTGGGGCATTGGCGCTGGCTGCACCTGCGTTACAAGAAAGTTGAACTTGTCAGAAAGGATTGTAAAGTAAAAAAAAAAGCAACTTGGGGTTTACCTGAGGAGCTCCCGGCTGAAACGGAGGCGACTCCCTCCTCTATCAACATGAGGCCACCGCCCGTGGCCTCATCACCCGATTCGATGGGGACCGTCGTCGTGCTCGCGCGGCCAGGAGATGGCAGAAGGTCGTACACAGGGAGGGCAATGATTGGAGTGTTGCCGGACTCTTGAGAGAGAGCGGCTGACTCTTCCCCAAGAGTCGTGCCCATCTCACCCGCTACTTCCTCGGGCTCCGCAGTCTCCATCGGCTTATCCGCCGCCACCATAAGGTCGCTGGCCTCAAGTGCCTCGTTTGCCACCACCCTGGGCTCAGTTATAATGATCATTTCATATGCCGCCACTTCAGGCTCGGCATTAATGACCTTCTCGGCTACAGACCCCCCAACCTCCACCTCAGGCTCCAAAGCCTCAGCAACGTTGCCCACCAACGGCTCGGGTTCGGTAGGTGCCGCCTCCTCTGCTTCCTTAGGTTCAACGGTCTCCGCCTCCCCCTCAGTCGGACTAGGCCCTGTAAGATAAAATATATAAGAACCGATGGCATTATAACTCTTACAACAAAATCTTGGGAGAAATATTACCTGAAGTTTATTTATCATTTGCGCTCCGAGCTGCGAGCGCCACTTGTCTGCGAGCAGTGGATAGGAGGGCGACAGGGGCCTCTTCAGAAGGAGTATCAGCACGAGGGGCGGTGCTGGGGCCCGCTCCCATAGCCAAGGCAGCCCTGCGTGCCTTTGCTTCGCGCCTCGATCGCTTCCGTTCCTCCCGGGCTGTCGCGATGGACCTCTGTGATGCTTCCTTCAAGGCGTCGTCGTCCTCGTTCAGAGATGCCTCCAGAGCCTTTAAGGCGTCTCTCATCGGCTCTTCAAGACGAACCTCCTGCAGTAACCCTGAGGAAGCGGGAACATCGGCAACTGGCGGAACATCTGCATCACTTGGCGGGAGCGGCATTGAGGTTCCTGTGATAAAAAGGGAAAGTTAGATCGACCATAACACAAAGGAAATGAAAACTTGATGAATCGAAACTTACTGAGGCCTAAATACGCTCTAAGGCGTTCCTCCTCCTGGAAGGTCTTGAGTGAAGCGGCAATGGCTTCCTCATCAGTGATGCCTGTTGGAAGAAAAGAAAGAAAAACGTTAGTCAAAGGTAATGAGAAAAATATGATGCAATAAAGAAAATGCGACTAGTAGTTACCTTATTGCGCAAGCTTAGCCAGCCACGCGTCACGCTTTGCCAACCACGCTGAAGTTTCGAGAGCGGCTTCCAAGTCTGTGTCATCCGGCGGCGGCATGACTAATCCCTCGTTAGTCCCATATTCGATTAGGCCCTCGGCGTAGGGAGCATGGGGTTCCTGACCGAATACGACATCTGCAGCGAAGAGCGATTTCTTTTTCTTCTGCCCTCCGACCCTAGGCTCACGTGGGATCGACTTCCGCTTAGCAGCCACCTTGGGACGGCGGGTTCCGATGTCCGCACCCACGCCAGACTCTGGCGAAACTACAACCACCGTCTCCACTGGAGTACAGGGCGCTGCAGGTGCATCTGTGATATCAGGGAGCGACGATCCACATGGAGGACTTTGCGCACGCGGTGGCCTGATTCTAACCTCTTTTAGTGGAGCGACTACTGGAGTCCTAGGAACCAAAGGAGCGTTGCGATCGGTACCTGGAGGCACACCCTTACGATCGACCAGCAGTCGCCTTTCCTTCTTTATAACTGCTCCTGTTGCATGATTGTACCAGTCTTTGTACACATTGAGGAGTCGCGGAGCGTAAGCCGGTGCATTGATAAAAAAATGAGAGCTCATATTCAGGCGCATAAAATGGTGCAGCGCGTTCTCCATCCCTTCTTCAGTGGCAGCGGGTTCCAGCAAGAAGGCTTCCAAGAGGACCCCTTGATCGTAGCCCAGCTGTTGAGCAAAACGATGCGGGTTGTACCTCATAAAAATTGCCACACCATTCTGCCTAAAAACTAGGAAACCCGGTCTAATGGAATATAAGTGAAGGGTCTCCCGAGCCGTCAAAACTGAGGCTCCATCCTTAAAGACATCTTGTAATGGCCGCGTTGCAGTGGTAGACACCTTTCCAATGGTCAATACCTTATCGACAAAGGACATCCCGGCTCCAACGGTATGAGGAAGAAGGAGTAAACCCCTGGCGTTCCGCGGTGATGGGGTTACAATTGATGCGCCGATCAGCTGTATAATGCGAGGAAAACCGCACTTGTCAAAGAACGAGGGCCTTTTATGCATGCCAAAGACACCCGCCTTGTGTAGCTCGAGCCACGATGCAAAGTAGTGCATCGGGAAGACCACGTGCAGTACCCCGGGCTCATTAGCATCCGCTGCTCGACTGAGGCCATGGTATAAGTGCGCCAAGCCGGCGATCCCCACAGCCGCCTTTACCCCGATGGCCATCCGGTGGGCTGGGTAAAAAACAGAGGGCCGCATACGATGAGAGTGCATTGGGATCGCAAACCAACTCAGCCACAATCCGAGAAATCCTAGGAAAAAGGCCTCCTCATCTATCCCGGGGGCCGCAATTGCTGCAAAAGATATAGTCGGGAAGTCCGGAAGAAAAAAACCCTTTTGGTCTATCTCCTTCACCGGCAGGTTATCCAAACCTAGACCGAAAGGGTCATCCTGGGTGGCAAACTTGGCAGCTTCTGATGAGATGGCGCTTGGGCGAAGGAAACGAGCAATGAAGTCCTCAAAGTTAACTCCCCGACTCCCATGTTCGACGAAGAGGGACTCATATATGTTCAACACCTTAATCAAGCTTGGGAACTAGTGCTGAACAGCATTCTCCGGCGTGAGCCCCCTTACCATCGGCTTAGCACCAAAGACGTACTCATCTGTCGGAAGCAACTCCTCATAATGTTCCCCCATCACTAGTAAACCGGATACCTCCGCGAACTCCTCCAAGGAGATTGACACTTCCCGATCCATGGCAAGGAAAGTGTGGGTAGGAATATTCCATTGCTCCAAGAAAGCCTTGAACCACCAGGTGGGGAGCGTGGGATACTGGAAAAGAGAGACGTAGACCGCGGTGTACAGTCCTAATCTTATCAACTGCGACTTCTTCGTCGACAGTGTAAGTGCACGGCGGCGCCCCGGCCGTCAATCCGACGGCCAAATGCGGAAACGGTGATAAACTTTAATTTTGCGAACTTAGCAAACCGGCACCACCGCGCACTAAACCCCGGATCGGACCATTAAACTAGATCTAGCTAACAACAAGACGGGTTAGAGATATACCGAATGATCCGAGTCCTCCGGTCTTCTCGTCATCGTCCCGATCTCTCGTGGAAACTCCGGCCGTCGCCTCCTTGCCGGAAGGGCACCACATCGTCTGTATCTTTTACGGGCTCCCACCTCAATGCCGAGGCAACTCGGGCACGAAGCTGGCAAGTCGACGTGCCCAAGATGTGCTGTAGAATGTAGTGTAGAATGCGCTTTGTCTCTTTGGGGTTATGTTGCTTTGATGGAGGAATGAGGTTGTGAAATGAACTTCAAAGTGGAGCTAGAATTTGTGTAGCATGAAAATGAGATGAACAAATTTTCCCTCATCCAAATGAAATCCTCTCCTCTCCAAAATAGTGGCCGGCCTCATATATGTGAGAATGGTGGAGGAAAAATCAAGCATGAAGGGAGGTGAAGGTAGGAGAAGAAAAGAGGTGACCATAAACAAAAACATCATCATAATAAACTTACATCAAACCCATACCCTCTCATTAATGCAAGTGATGGTGGAAAAGAAAAGATGACATCATAATCAATACAATTGCAAGAAACCCCCTCCACAAATGTTATTTGCACAATTGCAAATAACCCCCTCCATCGGAAAAGTCCGGCAGGGAAAGAAGAAAGGAAAACCGGCCGGAACGGAATGCAAAACTGGCAACTCCAGAAAACTGGTCCCGTAATAAATTACAGAAAAACCCCGATACTGTGCATACACACCCGCATCTGTATTCCGTCCGGATACAAATGCAAAGAGACAAAATCTACACTGTACTATACTAGGATCCGGCTTAAACCAAAGCCGGCTAGTAATATCCGTCCGATCCTGATCCGTGCAATACCGCACGTATCTGATCGAACCCTGCCATATATCCATACGGCCACTAGTACAAACCGTCCGATCCTGATCCGTGCAATACCGCACGTATCTGATCGGACCCTGCCATATCTCCATACGGCCTCTACAGCGTTTCGCCCGAAAGCTGAGTAACTGAATGTGTGGTGGACTCTAAAGACTCGTCAATACTATGACTGTGGATTTAACCACTAGCACGTCAGAGGTATAAGCCAATACGTAACGGGCCACCAGCTATTGACCAAAAGGGACATCGATGAGCAAGCTCATCCTGACACCCTACTGAGCCTGTCAGTGACAATATCCGTACAGTCCGGTCCGTTCGTCTATGAGCATCGCATGTCGGGCCTAGGGGGTTGGTAAAAGTCAGACCCCCAAAAGCGGTACAAGTCGTGTCGGAGTGTAGCCCAGAACACCCTGAGATACTACTGGAATACCTACCAGTAAATCTCCTGCCTTGACCAAGGACTTCGTGTAATGGCTCTCCTAGACACAGCGCGACCTCACCCCCAATACCGGGAGAGACGAACCCCCGAAGATCCGCTCACTGCCTCCATGTGGCTCGGGACTGTACCCAACTAAAACCTGTTTGCACGACTCCTTTAAGCCGTGGTAGGGTAGTAATCAAAGCACAGTGGGAACTCACACGAGACAAATGACGATCCCCAGGTCGATGAACTAACCTGTACACATGTCACCTGGGAACTGCTATCTGACATGAGGTATAAGACCAACTAGCATGTTCCCGGCGAGTCCTGTCCGGTGTACTCATAACCCAATGAGCACCTGTATACATCTTAGGTGAACCAACTGACACCAGTGGCTTGTGAGACCGGCCACCGCCCCTCGTCGGGGTCTCGACTGTATACACTAGTCTACTGTGGAGAATCGATGCCCTGTCTCGAAACTCCCACGACTAGGGACCTTTTAAGGATGTGCTTATAGACCCTAGCTCCCACTTATATGATCGCCCTCATACTGCTGGTGGTCAAGCAAGAATCCTAGGGGCTCAATCAACGTGCAATAGTGACCTGTCAGGTCACCTAAAGCAGTACACGATGATAAAGGTAAACCAGATAGCATACTATCATCTCGAGTAAGACTGTCATACCGGGATAGGTCCTCCCTCAATCATTGCAATCACGTGCCTGTGATCCAATAATTGACTCTGAGGGCACTATCTCCAACAATCTCCCACTTGCACTCAAGGCTAATTATTACGATGTCGCATACTCACAGCCCGTGTGATACCGAACACCCAACTCCTCTACTAGTCAGTCGCACAAAGCCTGTTTGCGAAACTATTGCGTTCGAGGAATAACCTCAGTGAGTGGATCCGCCTAGATGTTTCTTTCTATGTCTCTCTCTATCTCAAGTTCGCGGAGAAAGCCATCTCCCGAAATGAGCAATACCTGTCTTAGAATGTCTGGATGTCTGATGGGACCTAGCTCATAAATGAACTCCAAATCCAAACTTCTTAGACTGTATCGTTAACTGAACTTAATCAGTATCCTGCGCCATGCCTCCCTCAGTATCTGCCTGGATCACCTGTCCAGAATACTGCCCCTCGTCAGAAGGAGAACTATAACTCTGACAACCTCCTTGTCGTCCATGTCACCTTGGAAGCTTGGAATGATAACTGTCTCCCAAATGAGGCTGTCGTTATCATATCCCTAGAACATCCACTTATGTTCTAAAACTGCTTCCGACTGTTTCTCCAGGATTGGTTCAATGTCAACTTATTGCATCTAGTGCAAGAACAACATCTAGTGTGGTACTTGACATCTCATGATTGACTCAATTGCCTAAGCAAGTGATCTGCCAATCATGCACATCCCTCTCTACTTTAGTCTATAAGACATCTTTAGAGAGGGTGACTCCATTACCTGCAGGTACATTACCATGCCAGGAGTCGTCCATTCAAAATACTCTTAGAATGCTGTCAAAGTACCCTGATTGGGAAACCACCCAAATCTAGATCTAAAACCATAGATCTAGTAACCAGTATGTCTGATATAATGTCCAAGTCCCATGTGGAGAAACCACTGTGTGACGACCAAAATATAACCGATCGTAGTATAGGAATATCACTTCCTACTACCTTCTCAACAGATCCATCCCCTATTCTGATGACGTCAAACCTATGACTGTCACATCAGAAACAGATGATCTATCTCCGCTATATCTGCTTTAGTCTATAAATAGACATAAGCCTGATGTCCACCAATGCTTCCGCTGCTCCCACTGACTACGAAAACCCTCTGGCAGAGTCATATAGACGTGCACTTCTAAAGCTAGTTTAGAACGACGCTATACTCATCCTCCTGCCGGGTCTCGCAGCCTGGAACAACAACAATGGCAAGTGTGGGTAAACAAGAACTTCCTTGTCACCGTCCTTGAGGCTACCGGAGTACCTCTCGGGTGCCTGAAGTTACCCACCTTATCTGCGGAGTGGCCAATGGAATGTCAAATCAGATTGAATCTTTAGGTTCCTTATCAAATCTTCAGTAATCGTTTGCGGTTCTGGAATCACTTCCAGTTCTACCATACTCCCACTACTGTTTTCTGAAAAATCCATTTTTATTAAAACTGTGGCGAGTCTAGAACAATATTACTATTGATCTCCCAGATGGTAGAAAGTCAACCCTCGTCATAGCCTGGGTCAACCCACAAACAGCCATTACAGAAACGTGCCTTGTGTTATCCAGAGTCTGGTTTTAATCATAAGCCGGACAACTCCCCGTACCTTAACAACGTTAAGATATGAACTGTTCTACATCCAATATAGAACCAGAGGCACTGATTTAATTTAACCAGATTCAAATCATGCAGCTATCTCCAGTGCATGTCAACTAAATGGAAGGAGGCCGATCAGCGTTACTCAACTTAGGAATGCTTCCAATTATGAGTAACCTGAAAGAGAAGCAATTTCTCTTTATCATTACTATCAACTGAATACCATACACAAGTATCTACATCTTCGATCACTTTGAAGAATCCCGATACTTGCTGCACCTGGTTCTCTACTCTATTCAAATACCTATAACTCCTCAAAACTTAGACCCTGTGTTTCTACGAAACACATGTCTAAGAACTAGAGAAGTTAAAAGTAAACAGAATATAGTATGAGGACCAACCCCTCTGTCCTAATGGACACTGGACAACATACAATACTCTGTATAAGTCCGCTGAGTCTAACAACTCTTTCACTGTGTGTCGTAGGTTGAAAACTGTACTTATGGTTAAGAAGAATTACACCGCTGTTTAATGCTCCTTACCTAACCATCCACTGATATAGGTAAATGTCATCGACATAATATCAAAAGGTATATCTCACTCTATGAAAATAGACGTACAGATATATCAATTTGAAATTGGTGCACAACAGCGGATATTCAAAACCAAATATTTGCCGACCGGCAAACAGCCCAGATGATCTCCTCAAATATCACCGATTACAACGAATCCCGATATAATGAGGATGATCACCCTATTCCCAATAACTTACTCCCACTCATCATCTGTAAAACCATACAGATGTGAGAATCATACCTGGTAAATACATACCCTGGAGTAAGTATCTAATCGGGAAATCAGTTTTCTTTTAACAGTACACAGTGAAACTAAAACATTGAAATGTTTCGTTGGGGTATCCCGGTATTCCTAGTAATGCCTCTTCCAGATTCACGACTGTAACCGTATAGTTCTTTGCCACCTCTCCAAATCCCTTTATTCTGTCTTTAGTCATTACCTTCTGCACACCCATTTAGGCCAATTGGTTTTCTTCCTTCCCTACCGTTCGGCACCAGCCTATGGTTTGGAAGAAGACTATCCAATAAGCATAATGGGTGTACTGTCCTAGTCCTAGGAGCACTCGCAATGCGAGAGAAGGTGAAGATAAAAGACAACCGAATAAACCTTATTCTTATTTCTCCTGGACCAGAATCCATCCCCGAACTGGAACAAGTTCCTTTCGAGTTCGTATATAACCATACGATGGAGTATCCAATAAACTGTGGATCTTCGTAGTGATACGGAGTGTCCTGGAGAAATTCAAAGGTGATTTAGGATTGGCGAAGAAATACTTGGTTTGGTCGTGAATATCAGTCGCAATTTACTTTGCCCTCTTACTAATCCCTTGCTTTGTCTTAATCTTAATACCTTCTGCACACCGTTTAGGCTAATTGGTTTTCTTCATTCCCTACCGGTCGGCACCAGCCTAAGGTTTGGAAGAAGACTATCCAATTTGCATAATAGGTGTACTATCTCCTAAACCAAGGAGTACTCACAACTTGAGAGAAGGTAAAAGGGAAAAGACAACTGAATAATCCTATCCGTTTTCTCCAGAACCGGAAACCATCCTCGAATTCCTTCGAGTTCGTATCTAACCATACGATGGTTTTGTCCAATGGAAGTGGACGTTCGTAGTAATACGGGGTGTCCTGGAGAAAAGGGTAAAAGTAGGAGTGGCAATGAGGTCTGCAACTCTGAGAATCCAAAAGCCAGTGTAAAGAAGGTTCGGTTAACTTGGTCTCTGAGTCATAGTCTAGGGTTGGGTCAATGGTCGCTGCCAAGAGAGAGAGAAAAGAAACACTCAGCGTGCACTCTAACCTAGATCAGAATGGTTACCAATTTATCTAATCTGGAAACCTCCCACTGTACCTCAAATTCTCCTCCAAACCTGAAAGAAGAATTAGTCGGGGTCACCCGAGGAGTAAACCAACTCATCAGTGGGAATCGGGATCCAACTCTCATCGCATGATAACGTGACGTAATCCGCTCACGTCATCACACTCCAGAAGGTATGCGCATATCTGGCAAGTTTCAGTTCTTTTGAAACTCCCGATGTGATTTTTACCCCATGCTCTTATGACCTTGACTTTGGCCAACATATCATAAGTTACATGTCAAGTTCAACCCGTCATTCTCCAGGTTAATTTGAATCCACCCGTACCTACCCTTGACTTTGGCCAAAATGGCAGTACGACTGTCCCAAACCAACGCATCTATCTATGCTGCATATGAATACCCAATAGCTACCAATCACTGTGCCTTGACTTTGGCCAACATACACAGCTTGAATACTATTGACTACCCATATGAAACGACGGAGGGCTACGAATGGTTTCTGACGAAAACCTTTAACGTAATGAACTTGATATCGTTGAAGGAACGGATAGCTTTTTAGAAAATATAGTGACGAAAACCTTTACTAAAGAGGTCACTCCCGGTAAAGGGATCTCGGCTCTTTCCCCGTAGAATGGGGTGCTGGATATTCATAATGAATACCGCGATGCAAAGCAAAAGTAATCGGCTATAGTGAAGTTAGTGCCCTGACACAAACTTCTGTCCAAGGGGTCACTCCCGGTGAAGGGATCTCGGCCCTTGCCTCGTCGACTGAGGAGCAGGATATTCATAACCGAATATCTCTATGCAAAACAAAAGTGAACGTCCTTGCAATAACAGCTTTTTTAAAAGTGTTCCAACAACATCAGAATAGGTTTGTTTTAACTTGCATTGATCCGAATCAACGCAGTCCCATCAATTGATCACACCACAAAGAACGAAAATATACTGACGTACGTATATGCCATCCGCATTCGCCACTGGGTCCCGTCATCACCCGTTAGGTTAGCTAACTAATCGGCAGAGCGGGGACTGGACTAGCGCGGATGAAAAACATATACAACATCTACTAATATATATACCAATATATTATATTTCGCTCAAGGTGTGATAAAATGCAACATCACAGAAATGTATAGCATCACAGAACAATACAGATATCTGGGATCCCCGGGTTTCACAGAGCCACTACTGAAACCCGACGTTCCCCTGGTCGTGTGGATAGCCTGTGCAATGAAATCCTAGACCCCTACGGGCGTGGCAAGTCACCCGCCAAAACCTGAAGCGAGGCAGCCCCCTTCAGCACCGTGAATGGACTACCCAGCACTTCACGGAATCCGGTAACTTGGGCACCCCTCCTGGGTCAACCTGTACCCCCTACGAGTGCGGCGAATAGCCCGCCAATTCTAGAGCGAAGCCCCCTCCGTCCCAATGCCATGAGATGCGGGCTTGTTGCCCTCCAGAACCCGGCTATCCGTGCACCCCACCGCGGGGCAATCCTAGTACAGAAAGTAAAATATACATACAACGGGTACATCGACCGCAACCAGGTCGTGCCCCAAAAGAATAATACAAACAGCCAGTGACGGCAGTCCACATGTCGAACGCTCGCCCCGCAATATCAAATGTACATAATACAACAAAACTGTACTAGCATTGCATCCAGGCTATCCCCACGACCGATCCGCAACATCACAGCAAAAACACAAAACATCAACGTGAAAGTCACGTTCGCAAATCCGTCTAACCGGGCTATAGCAGTTAGACCGGATTTACCGATCGAGTGACATTCACGGTCGCAGATATAATGTAAATACTGTGAAATAATGTGTTTAAAATATCCGATCGATCAAAAATTAACAAGTGGGCCCCCAAGCAATACTGTAGCACTCACAGAAAATCTGGGCCCAATATTAATATTCCAAAACCCCTAAAATTAGCCCAGAAGCCCACTGGAAAAAAATGATGCAGTGACGACACCAATGTGCGACGGAACCGCGGCCCAAGGGGGGTTTTGGCCGCGGTTCCGCGCTTCAGTGATCGAGTCACTGCGTCGAATTTTTACAGCAGTCTTAGAACTCCCTGCACATCATTCTGAGACAACCTAAAAAATTTTTGGACATCAAAAAAATTTGACAGAAAACTGATGTGAGGAAAAACGCGAGTTTTTGGAATTTTGGTCGATCGGAAATGCAAACACATCAAACGAAGCTAGACGAAGTTAATGGCGAGGCTCTGATACCACTGTAAGTGCACGGCGGCACCCCGGCCGTCAATCCGACGGCCAAATGCGGAAACGGTGATAAACTTTAATTTTGCGAACTTAGCAAACCGGCACCACCGCGCACTAAACCCCAGATCGGACCATTAAACTAGATCTAGCTAACAACAAGACGGGTTAGAGATATACCGAATGATCCGAGTCCTCCGGTCTTCTCGTCATCGTCCCGATCTCTCGCGGAAACTCCGGCCGTCGCCTCCTTGCCGGAAGGGCACCACATCGTCTGTATCTTTTACGGGCTCCCACCTCAATGCCGAGGCAACTCGGGCACGAAGCTGGCAAGTCGACGTGCCCAAGATGTGCTGTAGAATGTAGTGTAGAATGCGCTTTGTCTCTTTGGGGTTATGTTGCTTTGATGGAGGAATGAGGTTGTGAAATGAACTTCAAAGTGGAGCTAGAATTTGTGTAGCATTAAAATGAGATGAACAAATTTTCCCTCATCCAAATGAAATCCTCTCCTCTCCAAAATAGTGGCCGGCCTCATATATGTGAGAATGGTGGAGGAAAAATCAAGCATGAAGGGAGGTGAAGGTAGGAGAAGAAAAGAGGTGACCATAAACAAAAACATCATCATAATAAACTTACATCAAACCCATACCCTCTCATTAATGCAAGTGATGGTGGAAAAGAAAAGATGCCATCATAATCAATACAATTGCAAGAAACCCCCTCCACAAATGTTATTTGCACAATTGCAAATAACCCCCTCCATCGGAAAAGTCCGGCCGGGAAAGAACAAAGGAAAACCGGCCGGAACGGAATGCAAAACTGGCAACTCCAGAAAACTGGTCCCGTAATAAATTACAGAAAACCCCGATACTGTGCATACACACCCGCATCTGTATTCCGTCCGGATACAAATGCAAAAAGACAAAATCTACACTGTACTATACTAGGATCCGTCTTAAACCAAAGCCGGCTAGTAATATCCGTCCGATCCTGATCCGTGCAATACCGCACGTATCTGATCGAACCCTGCCATATATCCATACGGCCACTAGTACAAACCGTCCGATCCTGATCCGTGCAATACCGCACGTATCTGATCGGACCCTGCCATATCTCCATACGGCCTCTACAGCGTTTCGCCCGAAAGCTGAGTAACTGAATGTGTGGTGGACTCTAAAGACTCGTCAATACTATGGCTGTGGATTTAACCACTAGCACGTCAGAGGTATAAGCCAATACGTAACGGGCCACCAGCTATTGACCAAAAGGGACATCGATGAGCAAGCTCATCCTGACACCCTACTGAGCCTGTCAGTGACAATATCCGTACAGTCCGGTCCGTTCGTCTATGAGCATCGCATGTCGGGCCTAGGGGGTTGGTAAAAGTCAGACCCCCAAAAGCGGTACAAGTCGTGTCGGAGTGTAGCCCAGAACACCCTGAGATACCACTGGAATACCTACCAGTAAATCTCCTGCCTTGGCCAAGGACTTCGTGTAATGGCTCTCCTAGACACAGCGCGACCTCACCCCCAATACCGGGAGAGACGAACCCCCGAAGATCCGCTCACTGCCTCCATGTGGCTCGGGACTGTACCCAACTAAAACCTGTTTGCACGACTCCTTTGAGCCGTGGTAGGGTAG
Source organism: Agapanthus africanus (assembly GCA_030015575.1). Classification (NCBI taxonomy): domain Eukaryota; kingdom Viridiplantae; phylum Streptophyta; class Magnoliopsida; order Asparagales; family Amaryllidaceae; genus Agapanthus; species Agapanthus africanus. The sequence goes on from JASDDO010000016.1 coordinate 567,066,395, forward strand.
TAATCAAAGCACAGTGGGAACTCACACGAGACAAATGACGATCCCCAGGTCGATGAACTAACCTGTACACATGTCACCTGGGAACTGCTATCTGACATGAGGTATAAGACCAACTAGCATGTTCCCGGCGAGTCCTGTCCGGTGTACTCATAACCCAATGAGCACCTGTATACATCTTAGGTGAACCAACTGACACCAGTGGCTTGTGAGACCGGCCACCGCCCCTCGTCGGGGTCTCGACTGTATACACTAGTCTACTGTGGAGAATCGATGCCCTGTCTCGAAACTCCCACGACTAGGGACCTTTTAAGGATGTGCTTATAGACCCCAGCTCCCACTTATATGATCGCCCTCATACTGCTGGTGGTCAAGCAAGAATCCTAGGGGCTCTATCAACGTGCAATAGTGACCTGTCAGGTCACCTAAAGCAGTACACGATGATAAAGTTAAACCAGATAGCATACTATCATCTCGAGTAAGACTGTCATACCGGGATAGGTCCTCCCTCAATCATTGCAATCACGTGCCTGTGATCCAATAATTGACTCTGAGGGCACTATCTCCAACAGACAGGATGTACCGGGCCCACGGCAGATAGCCAATCGGGTGGCGGGGGATCAGACCAAGGTTATATGATTGCCCCCAAGGTCGTGCTTCACCTTGACAGATACGGCGTCCTAGGATGTCCAAAACCATGGGACGCTGAACCGGTATCGCATCTATGGCGGGATGTAGAAAGCCCTTCGATGTCCAATCCACCAACTCCACGGCATACTGCACCGAGGGTGGGGTAGCATAGTGAATCGCCGTGATGGGCTCGGACGGCACTGCGCATGTGAAGCTGCGTCGACCCATAATGATCTGGTTATACCACGACCCCCAAAGGTGGAGACTCTTATACTCCGGGTCGTATTCTCTAATCATGGCCAGGACTTCACGATCCAAGGGCGCTTCGGGAAATCCCTCCTCTGAACGAGCAAACGGGAATGAGGTGTCGAGAGACATGATCGCTGCAAGTGAACAGAAATTAGCTGTTAGTGTTGCAATTCCAACGCTTAGCGTTTAAGAAAGAAAAAAATGCATTAATTAATCAATTAAATTAAAAAAATTAATTTAATTAAAATTAATTAATTACACCGCACAGCAGTGCAGTGGGTAGGAGACCGAAGGGGGACCCACAAAATCTGGATAACAATACGTCAGTTAATAAGACAACCTCATCATTGGATGAGATTGTCAGTTGGTCCCCAGGAAAACATTCCCATTAATAAAAAAAAGGGGAAGAATCCCTAGAGACAAGGAGAAAATCTCCTCTGTCAGAGCAAAGCTCTGTCCATGGGTTAGAACCCATGAACAAGATCTCTGCAGATCTATAAGTTTTTGAGAGCAAAGCTCTGTTTATGAAACCCCAATGGGGATCTCTTTAGATCAAAAGATCTGTAAGAGCAAAGCACTTTAGTTAAAGTTAATTTAAGTTAATTTGATTTGAATTAATTTTACCTAAAGTTTCCAACTTTGGAAATGAGAAAAGCTCTGAAATTCTCAACCAAGAGCAAAACTCTGGTAATTAAAATCTTGAAGATGGTGAAGATTTTTCTAAGGGCCATAGGTCCTATTTATAAGGCGCTTGCGCCCCTTCAGCTCACCCCTTGATCCAACGATCAGGAGTTTGCCACCGCTGCACTCACGTGTACGCCACGTGAGCGCAACGGTGGGGGGGCATTTGTTTCCCCCAATCAGAGCAAAGCTCTGCTGGAAATTCAAAATTCAAATTTTTGAAGTAACGCTTCAAATCCCGGGCGCAACGCGCCACGTGTCATGCGCAGACGCATCAGCGCAGCGCCCAAGAAGGCGCGCCCAATCAGAGCAAATCTCTATTTTAAGTAAAATTAAAGGAAGCAACGCTTAAGTTGCGCAAGCACTGCGCTGCGTGACACGTGTCAGCGCAGATACGCTAGCGCAGTTGCGCTGCGCTTTGCGCTGCGCGACACGTGTCAGCGCAGTTGCGCTGCGTTGTGCGCTGCGCGACACGTGTCAGCGCAGATGCGTTTGCGCCAAACAGAATAAAGATTTTAAGAAATCTTTCTGTTCTTGTTAAAACAAGAAGATTTTCTTCTGTAAAACAAGAAGATTTTCTTCTGTAAACCAGAAGCCCTTGGATCAAAGATCCAACGGTGGGGAAAATTCCCCAAATCACTCAGAAAAAGATCTCTTTAACAAATTTAACTAATTTATGGGCACTATAAAAAGGACCCTAGGCCTCAATTCAAAGGCATCAACATTTTCTTTAAAAAAAAGAAGAAGGGAAAGAGAACTCTGAAGAATTCCTCAAAAACAAAAAGGTAAAAACCTTTAGAAAAAAGAGAAAGTTCTCTCATGAACAGATCATAGATCTAAAAACAAGATCAATGATCTTTAATAAAAAAAAATAATAATAAAATAGTGCTTTGCACTTTTATGAACCTTTGGTTCTTTGAGATAAGAAAAACAAGAAATACTTATTTTCTTTGATTCTAATTAGATCAAAGAAAACAAATAGTGCTTTGCACTTCTGTTCTTGAATCTAAAAGATTCTTAGTGTTTTGCACTTCCAAACTGCGCTGTTGCGCTCTTGGGAGAGCGCCACGTGTCTGCTACAGAACAACTTGTGCTACGCGCCCTTGGAGTAGAGCTTTGCTCTTTGGAATTGGCGCAACTCACCAGAGCGCGCCACGTGTCAGCAGCGCACTAGCGCAGCGCACTGCGCTATTGCGCTTGCGCTCACCAGAGCATGACACGTGTCCTCACCACAAGCGCTTGCGCTCAGTAATTGGCGCAAAGCGCCTGACAAATGCAATGCATTTCTTTTACTGAAGGGCCAGGCCCAAATCAGAGGGGCCTAGTAGGCCAAATTAAATTGCAATACAATGAAAAGGGGCAGAGCCCGAACAATATTGATGCTCTGCATCATTTATAAAAGGGCAGAGCCCAAACAAAAATTGAAAATGCAATAAACAGGGCAGAGCCCAAACAAGACTGATGCTCTGCATCATCTATAAATGGGCACAGCCCTGACAAAATAAATAATGCTATGCATTATTAAAAAGAGGCCAAGCCCTAGCACAAGCCTATTAGGCCAAAAACAAATAAAATGTTGAACATTTTCAACTGGACTTAGCCCAATTCTGGCCGTAAGTCCTTAAATTGAATTAAACTGAGCATAAATGCTCTCTCAAATCAATTTACCTCCGGTTCGAGGGTACATCTCTGAACTCCTCTGACACCCATTATTGTAATCCTTCAACGACGTCAGAGAGGTGACGGGTCCCGACGACCACACATCGATACGGACTGCGGGGTCCTTAAACTCATGGACCGAAACGTCCTTAAACTAACATTGGATCGAAACGTCCTTAAACTAATGATGGACCGAAACATTCTTAAACTAACATTGGACCGAAACGTCCTTAAACTAATGATGGACCACTACGTCCTTAAACTGGCGATGGACCGAAACGTCCTTAAACTAACATTGGACCGAAACGTCCTTAAACTAATAGCGGACCACCACGTCCCTAAACTGGAATATAGACCACCACGTCCCTAAACTGGAGTGCAGACCACCACGTCCCTAAACTGGAATGCGGACCACCACGTCCCTAAACTGGAATGCGGACCACCATGTCCCTAAATTGGAATATGGACTGCAATGTCCCTAAACTACCTATGGACCACTACGTCCCTAAACTGGAACAATAGAGCCTCCAAATGCTCTTTTGCCGGATCTAAACGATCCCGTTTAAGTTGATCTTAGTCCCCAAACACGGCTAACGTATCCTTAAACATTCAAACGGACTATAAAACTCCAAATCAACCTTGGTTCAAGGGTACATCTCTGAACTCCTCTGACATCTGCCGTTGTAATCCTTCAACGACGTTAGAGAGGTGACGAGTCCCGATGGCCAGATATTAAATGGATTATCATGTTAAGTTGATCTTAGTCTCAAACAGGACTATCGTATCCTTAACGAACGTTTAAGTTGATCTTAGCCGCAACGCGGCTAACGTATCCTTAAACTAAAAACACCAAACCCAAATCTAAGTAAATACGGATTTGGACTAATCCACGTCCTACGGACGACGGCATTACTCAGTCTCCGTATACAATCTACGGGCAACCATAAACAAAATAAACACACACGACACGAAGTGAAATTCTGGAGAAGGAGAAAGTTGCTACCGCGATGCGGTAGCGTAATTAACTGCAGGGGCTTGCGCCTGCAGGGAAGAGCGTCCCCACAATCAAAAACCCCTCAAGCGAGGGGGAATCTGATGAAGTCTGCTATATCGGCCGCATCCGTCTAAACCTCCAATACACGGTGCCATAAATCAACTTGGTATCTTCGGAGAGGTGGACGGATAAAACCAAATTGCATCTGCCCCGAATCTCAGAGTCAGGACCTCGCGGTCTTGTGCGCCGCCATTCGGAGGGGAACAGTTACCACCATCTTTGGCGAATGTTCATGACGTGTTTCATGTATCTCAACTCCGTTCGAGATAAAACACACGTGCTAGATCATTCAGAGCTGACTGTAAGGGAGGATTGACCTATGAGGAACGACCGATGTCAATTGTTGATCGAAGAGAAAAGGTCCTCATGAACAGGGTTATCCCTCTCGTACTTGTTTCTTGGGGAAATCGCTCGCATGAAGAATCGACTTGGGAACGTGAAGACGAGATTCGACAGAAGTTTCAAGATCTCTTCTTATAGATTCATGTTTGTTTATCTTTTCTTGTTCCGGAAATTTCGAGGACGAAATTCTCTTTGTAGTTGGGTATAATGTAACACCCTTGTTCGTTTATACCAGTTCTATTTTTGAGTATGTCTTTATTTATGGTATTTTCTTGATTTATTGTGTTTTGGGTGTGAATATTGTATTTGACATCTGTATTTGCATCTGACCCGACATACTTGCTGGAAACCCGTTTTGACTCCTGTTTATGATTTATCCCGTCTTGTTACGTGGATCCGTGCACTTTCATATTTTTGTTTATACTGCAAACTGGCATTATATCTGGCATCTGCATTTTTTTTAGTATAACTAATAAAGTCAAATAAAAAAAAATTTAGCATGGCTTGCATCATACCCCTGACCCTGTGGTAGCATCCGCACCTCGTGTTTTTGTCACGTTCAGTGAAACAGACTCGTTTGGATGGCTACGTGCACGTTACGTGTATCCGTTCTTGGGGGCATACTTTTTCGTTACCCAGATATCCTATTTTGGTTTTGGTTTATACGTATATTATCCGTATTTTAAAACTAGATTTTTAGACCCGACCTGGGCGTAATTTGGACTATTTTTGTATTAGCCAAAAACTCAAAATTAACTAATATTATATTTTTTAAATATTTCTAACTGTTTAAAATTTCTATTTAACTAAAAAGATTTTTTTTAAATCTAATTTTTTTTAACAGAACAGTCTCTCTCCCTCTCGTGACTCTCTCTCTCGCACGCAACTCTCTCCCTCTCTCCCTCTCGTGACTCTCGCTCTCTTCTTTTTAAAACCCTAAGAGAATCCAGTCACCATACTCTCGCTACACTTACCTCCCTCATCTTCTTTTTTTTTCTCGCCGCCTCCCCTCACGAACCCTAACCCTAGCTCTTGCCTGCGCCTCGTCGTCGCCGCCTAACTCTCGACTTCGACCTCCTTCACCTTACCTCACCCTCTTCTACCTCACCTCCTCTCCTTCCCCAACCAACCCCGAGCTCCTCCCCTCCACACCGACGACACCAATCGTTGCCGTCGACGTACTCGCCTCCACCTCGTCGTCACTTCTCCCCGCTCGTCTCCCTCTCCCCAACACCAGAGCCTCCTCCCTGCACCCCCCACCAGAACCCTGCACACCAAGAACCCATCACCCGAACCCCTAGCCTCTCCTGAACCCTTGTCACCGGAGCTCCGACCTTCTCGTCGCCTCTTCGTCATCACAACAACCTCCTCGCCTTCTCCCAAACCCAAAACACCAAACCCCAGTCTCCTTCTTCTTTTCTTTCTTCTTCTTCTTTCTTTCTCTTTTCTTTTCTTGATCTGGTTTTTCCCGGCCATCACCGGAGCTGTGCTGTCGCTGTCGATCAGGCTGACTCAGTGGGCATCCCTAGCCAGCGTGATTGTGTCCTTGCTTTGCTTGGTTCAGTTCTGTACGCGCGCGTGTGCATCGCTACATTTACCAACATTGGACGCGGTGTACGCACCCCGTATTGAGATCCGATCAGGTAAGTTTATCTTGCTATATGCTATGTTATTATATTTGCATCCATATTAATAATAATATTACATGTTCATTGCATTGTGCATCCCTGTTACTGTTTTACGATACCAGTTCACATCCGTATCATTTATTACATATCTAGTCGCAGGCAAGTTTATCTTGCTACATGCTATGTATCATATTTGGCATCTAAATGAATAAAAATATCACATGTTGATTGCATTGTACACCCATATTAATGTTTTACTGTTTTCGGATACCCGTATGCATCCATATCATTTATCATACACGTATAGTTGCTTCTATAGATCATATTATTTCATGTTACTGTTGTATTAACACCCCATGCTTGATAATGTGCATCCTACGTAGTCATGGAGTTGTAGATGTAACCCCTGATAGATATTTGTGCATCCGTATTTTACTGTGCATCCGTATCATTTATTATATATCTAGTTGCATCTACAGATCGCATTATTTCATGTTACTGTTATATTAACATCCCATACTTGATAATGTGCATCCTACGTATTCATAGAGTTGTAGATGTAATCCCTGATAGTTATTTGTGCATCCGTGTTTTATTGTGCATCCGTACTTTTATCATGCATCCGTACTTGCTACAGTTTTATTATGAGCATCCGTTTGATACCTGTGCACTACCTGACACGATCTAATACATCACTGCTTGACTTGATACCTGATCTTGTTACTAATGCCGACAATCCTGACTTGTCGTCCTGACGGACATATCCTGTTGTCTACATAGACAAACCCGTACCTGCTTGATCCTGTGTTGGCATTAGCTCCAAATTTATCAATACCTGACTTGAACACATAACCTTGGGGGTATGGGGAAATCAAAGGTGTAACCGAGTGTAACTTAAAAGGGTATTGCATGGTCCGTGGTCCCGGGGGGTAACGGGACAGAATCATTCGTGATTCTTCTTGATCCATAGTCCCGGAGGGTAATGGGATAGAGTCATTCGTGACTCTTATAGCTTGGTCCGTGGTCCCGGGGGGGGGGGGTAATGGGACAGAACCATTCTTGGTTCACATATCCTGATCCGTGGTCCCGGGGGGTAACAGGACATATTCTTTGAGTTACATTAGGAGTACATCAATTGGTTTCGAATAACTCTAGGATAGATAACCCAATAGCACAGTTTAGATTATTTACCGCACATCACCTGCACGTATACACTTCACTGTTTCATCCCGTGTTACTTGTTATACACTCATTACAGTTCATACTCATGCATGCATATCTCGTGTATCCTGTTCATTTATTATTGTTTGATATTATGACGCACTCACGTCTGGGTTTTGCATGGCCCAGATCCTCTATCTTTGACGCAGGCTGATCAGGAGTATTTCCGCCGTCAGGCCGAGCAGTGAGGATCCTGTTAGTATCTAGTTTAGTTTAGTTTTATTTCCGTATTTTCATTTCCTGATGTGAGCCCGTATTTGGGACGTACTTTCCAGATTGTTATTTTTATTTAGAATTATTGCTTCTGCATATTATTTCTTGACTCCTTTATTCTGGTGTTCTCCGCCGAAAGACGCGACCGGGACGTTGGGATGTCAGGGCCTGAAATTCGAGGGCAGATGCTAATTGGTGCTATCCGTCCACCTCTCCGAAGATGCCAAGTTGATCTATGACACCATGTATCGAAGGTTTAAACGGATGTGGCCGATGTAGCAGACTTCGTCAGATTCCCCTTCGTTGAGGGGTTTTTGATTGTGGGGACGCTCTTCCCTGCAGGCGCAAGCCCCTGCAGTTAACTACGCTATCGCATCGCGGTAACCACTTTCTCTTTCTCCAGATAATCATTTCGTGTCGTGTGTATTTGTTTTGTTTTTCGTTGCCCGTAGATTGTATACGGAGACTAATTTATGTTGTTGCCCGTAGGGCGTGGATTAGTCCAAATCCGAATCTTCTTAGATTTGGTTTTGGGGTTGGGTTTAAGAATACGTTAGTCTCATTTGAGACTAAGATCAACTTAAATATTTGTTAAGGATACGCTAGTCTAATTTCAGACTAAAATCAACTTAACGGGATCGTTTAGATCCAACATAAAGCCATTTGAGCTCTATTGTTTAGTTTAGGGACTTTGCGGTCCATAATTAGTTTAAGGACATTACGGTCCAAGGTTAAGGACATCATAGTCCATGGGCTTAAGGACCCCACAGTCCAAGCTTAAGGACATCATAGTCCATGGGTTTAAGGACGCCACAGTCCGAGGTTAAGGACATTATAGTCCATGGGTTTAAGGACCCCACAGTCCGAGATTAAGGACATCATAGTCCATGGGTTTAAGGACCCTACAGTCCAGTTCAGAGACGTCATAGTCTATGAAATGTATGGTTGTCGGGACCCGTCACCTTTCTGAAGACGCTGAAGGATTACAACGACAAATATCAGAGGAGTGAAGAGATGTACCCTTGAACCAATTTTGATTGGGAAATCTGTAATCCAATTTGAGACTAAGATCAATTAATTAGATTATGAGTACATGAGCTCAAATAAATCTGAATTGAGGACTTGTGGCCAACTTGGGCTAAGTCCAATTAGGTTTGAAATGTTGGACCTTTGTTTGGACTGTTGAATATTTGTCTGGATTCAGCCCCCCATTATTTAGCAATGCGAAATATGAGTCTGGGTTCTGACCGTATTTTGTCTTTTATTGAGTGCTGAGCACTTTTATACTATATGAGATGATCAATCTTGGAAGACAAGGATGTACTTGAGGCTCAGTCAAAAGGGGAGTCTTGCCTCTGGAAGATTTAGCCAATTTAGGCTAAGACTGGTTTGAAAATAGTGTTAAACACTAGCACATATCTGGCGGTCACGTGTTCCCACGTGATGCATTTAAAATAGTGTTAAACACTAAGGATGAAGCACTTAAAATAGTGTTAAACACTAAAAGTGAGGTGGTCACGTGGGGTCACATGAGACGCCTGAGAATTAGGCCAGACTTCCTTTATTTTACTCTTAAAATCTGCAAATAAATGTTAAACACTTAGTCTTTGTAATCATCACGTGTGGACACGTGATAGTGCCCATGTATTGGGTATTAATTCCTCTATTTTACCTCATTTGCCCTTTTAAAAAGGTGTGAGGCATTGCCTCCAAGTTTTTTTCTTTCTCATCTTGAAGAGTCTATTTAAGGGTCACGTGGGGGCACGCGGCCATGTCTCATTCGTTCTTTTCTAATCATTGAAGGGAGGGTCACGTGTTGCCACGTGATCAGGTTTACGTGCATGGAGAGTTTAAGTCCCTTGTTTGAGAATTAAATTCTTTGTAGGGTTAAACCTTAATTTTATTTAGAGGAATTAAATTCCTATGTCTTTGGAAGAATTAAATTCTTTAAACCCAACTCTCCCTCTAAGTTTTGGATCTGCATGGCAGAATCTACCTGATGAGAATTAAATTCTCAACTTATGGGGAGATCTGCTTTTACAGATCTTCAACCATGAAGAAGAACTAAGTTCTTGTTTTAAGGGTTAAACCCTATTTCTGTTGAAGGAATTAAATTCCTATATGCATTGTAGGAGAATATAATTCTCTAAACTTAGGTCTTCTCTTAGCTTTTAGATCTACATGACAGAATCTCCCCGATAAGAATTAAATTCTCAACTTGTGGGGAGATCTGCTTCTGCGGACCTTCAACCAAAGGAAGAACTAAGTTCTTATTCAGAAGAGTTAAACTCTTAGTATGAGAATTAAATTCTCTTTTTGTGGAGCTTATGATCTTTTTCCCTTTCTCACCTAGGGTTTCTTTCTCTTCTGAGGAAATCTTCTTTTCTCTCTGGAGAATTAAATTCTCTTCTTTTTTTTCTGTTGTTGTATCTCTTCCTTTTGTTCTCTGTATATCCCTTTTTTCTTCCCCTTGGCTCTTATTTATAGGAGAAAGAAAAGAACCAGTTTGTTTAGTCAATCTTTCATTGAAAGATTTTAATTGATTTTGTAACCAACATGATCTTTTAGATCACTCAGTGAATTTTATTCACCATTGGATTTTTTAATCCAAAAGATATTTTGTCTGTTATTCCTGGCAAATTTCAGGGAAATCTTTCTTTGTATAGAATCTTTCTATAAATTTGTGATTTTTAAACACCATTGGATTTTTAATCCAACGGTGCTCCAGTTTACAGAGCACAATCTTTTTTGTTTGGAAAGATCTAGGAAAATATTAGGTTTTTTTATTTCCCTTAAATAGAATTTAATTCTATTAGTTCAGAAGGTTTTTTAAGAGCCTATCACGTGTTAGCACGTGACCCCACTGATTGACCATTTAATTAGAATTTAATTCTATTAATTCAGAGATCTTTAGGAACCCATCACGTGTTGGCACGTGACCCCCTGATTAAGCTTTCAACCAGAATTTAATTCTGTTGTTTTAAGGAACTCAGGAATTATCACGTGTCCACACGTGACCCTTGGGCACGTGATGCCCCATTGGGGTTTTTCCCTGTTGTCTTATTATGCCTTTAATTCTTTTCAGTAAGTTTAAAGGCCCATCACGTGTGGGCACGTGACCCCATTTGATTAGGATTTAATTCTTATCATTTCAGAGCCCTCAGGAAGCCATCACGTGTCATCACGTGACCCCCGATCACGTGTGTGCGCGTGATACCCCATTGGGGCTTTTCCTTGTATTTTATGAGGGAACAAATGCCCCCACAGCGTTGTTCTCACGTGTATGCACGTGAGTGCATCGCTGTAACTTTTGTTGCCATTGGATCTGTCTAGGGAATAGGGAAGATGAACCATTTCCCATCATATCCTATAAATGCAGGGGTCTCTTCAGAAACGCCTCCACTCGTTCATCTTCTTCCTTCCTTCTTCTTGCCTTGAGAATTTAATTCTCTTTCTCAGAGCTCAGTTCTCTGTTCCAAAATTTTCAGAGTTTAACTCTATCCAAGAAAGAATCTCTTCTTCAGGTAATGGTTTTGAATGATTTGAAGAACTTTTATAAAAATACAAAACTCTTTGGATTTTAAATCCACACCAAGGGTTTTTTTTCCTTTAAAGAACTCATCTTTCTGATGTCCCAAGAATGCTTGATCTTTAGGTAACAAACCCCAAATGTTGACCATTTTCCGGATCTTAAGGTTTTGATGATGGTACTTGTCTCTCTCTGGAATTTAATTCCATTCCAAAGAGCTTAGCTCTGAAAAAAAAATTCCTAGGAATTTAATTCCTCTGTTCAAAAGAAATTTAATTCATCTAGAGAACTTAGTTCTAACAAGAAGACTTCTTGGGATTCCTATCCTCAGTTGTTCTTGGCAACAAAATTTTAGGAGAGCTCCTTTTTAGATTTCCTTTAACCTGTCTACTGAACTTTCGCTGATTTTCATTTCCAGGTTCTATAGCCGCTCATCTGTATGACCTTAATGAAATTATTTCTTATGGGGACATTCACGCATTAGGCCGCTGCCAAAATAAGGAGTTCACCAACGCTCAGTGCGCCGTAATCATGCGCCGCTTTAATGAATACAATGGTCGACTGCTTCCTCGTCGTTCTGCTCTTTTGAAGCTCATTGTGAGGGCGATCTGGGAAGCACTTCCTTTATTCTATGCAGGCATGCCGCTTAAGGCATTGGATGATACTGAAGATAAGGTACACTCAGTGTATTTGATGGGCCTAATCTCAAAGAAAAGGCGAGACAATCTTGTTGATATTCTGCATCAAACTTTCCAACAGGCAACAATAATCGCTGCCATTGTAAACATTTTCTTTTATTTTTGTATGAACTTTCAGAGTATGAATGACAAAACTTTCCCTCTTTTGTGTTTGCATTTCTTCTTTATGAAATTTTGTCATATTGTTGTTGATGCTCACGTGTTTGACACGTGAGGCATTGTTGGGAATTTCAATCTCACATTGGCGCCTACTCACGCGTTATGCACGTGCGATGTTGTTTTTAATTTCCAATAAGGATCAAGGTCGGTGCTCACGTGCTATGCACGCGGGGCTCTATTGATGGGGACGTTTCATTTCCCTGATCTGATTTCAATGCGTCATTGCTTTTCATTTCCAACGCTCTCCCATTTTTTCCGGGTTTTGAGAATAGTTCCACCATGCACAACATTTTTGTGCATAGCATTAAATGCTCCCCTTTATAACCGAAACCATGCCTTTCTTCCTTTCCTCACAGAGAAATCCATTTATACCTTAAGATGATCATCTTTGAGAAACCGATCAATTGATGTGGCTTGCAATCGTCCCCACGCTCGTCGGCAACCATGGGAGGTGCCCATTGAGGAGATAACCCCTCGCTTCGCTGCGCGGCTGGCAGATCCCCTCCTCACCGACGCTCAATGTGACACGGTGATGTATGAGCTTCTGACTCGTCGGGGCTCTCCTCTTCCCATGGGATCCATTTGGCTTCGGATGATCTTTCTATCTGTGCTTGCCGATATACCCCCTCATCCGGCAGAGATGACTTCGGCGATCCTTGACGCGGCGGAGGACAAGCTCGAGTGCTTTCACGAGGCTTGTCTAATCACTCAAGCTCTGAAGGATCATTCAGTTCATATACTAAGTCAGATAAGGGCCTGACGGGCCGTCATGTCCGCTTTCACTGATGAGCACGGCGCCAACCGATGGGGAGCGACTCCTCACGAAAACCGTCTTTTTGACGTGCTGGAGAAGGCGGAGAGGGAACTGGAAAATTTTGTGTTCTGCTTTGTTAACCCTTGTATTTCCGATCCCTTGTTTGGTGATCTCTTTCCTTTAGAGTAATATCAGTGTATTTTCTCTTATCATTAATCGTTGAATGTTCTCTGTTGGTTTTTTCTGCTTGATGTGTATTCGTACGTGCATCCCACCTGTGTACACGAGCTTCATACTTGACCCCCTGGGAATTTTCTTTAAGTACGAACGTGAGAACTTTCCTTGTTGCCAGAAAGAGAAAATAGCTGGTGCGTGTTTTGGATCAAGGATTGGCGTCGAGTGGAGGTCTGTTTACATGATCTTGAGTGCACACGGCTTCCCTCAGAGGCCGTGGCTGTAAAGGCGAGCTTGTGGGGGCTAATCAAACGGTGCGCCGCAAATATGCTGTCATGCGAGAAGAGGCTCAGCCGAAAATTTTCAGAGAGGAAGCTGGCTTCAACTGCACTGGGGGAACTTCAAGCTAATCTTACGGCCAAGACCACTCGGGCGTATGAACTTTGGCGGTGCTTCAAGAAGCTATCAGGGAGGTGGTAACCATTGATAAAGCCGTCATTTTCACTTGCGAAATGGTCAAAGCTCATAAAGTTACTGAAAAGGAGCTTGAAAGCCGGCTTGCCTCGTACCAGGCCCAACAGTCTCAAGCGGAGACCCGTCTCTTAGCTATAATGAATCATAAAGCCGAGGCCCGGCGGAAAAAGGATGAACTGGCAAATCTATTAAATCGTCCGCCGTCTTGAAGAATTGTATATTTTTTCTTTTTATTCTTCTTTTGTACATACTCTTGAATGAGAGTATTTTTTTTATTCTTTCATAAATTGTACTTTGTATTCATTTTGATTCATGAATAAAAGACATATTTTGCTTCATGGTGGTGTGTCCCTTTTAGTAAATGCATTTTGTGGATAATCTATTTTGATTTCCTTGTAGGACAGCGATGGCTTAGGAGTCAGGGTTAGGATCTGCCACCTAAGACTTTTCAACTTTATGAGCCGTGAGGGTCTCATAAATAATTTTCTCCCTACCGGTCGAGAGGATCCCGTAGGTGTATCTTCTCCTTAGGAATCGTGAGAATTCCTAAGTGTGTTTTCTCTTGAGAGTCGTAAGGATCTCACAAGAGAATTTTCTTCCTTACAAGTCGAGAGAACTCGTAAGTGATTGATGAGTTGACTTGCTCCCGAATCAAAGAATTGCATTGACGGGGAAGTCGAGGGTTGACTTTATCCGCATTTCACGAAGTCAGGGGTTAACTTTATCCGCATTTCACGGAGTCGGGAGTTGCTCTGGCCATTTCTTACGGGGTCAAGATTGACTTTAGCCGTGTTCTACAGGACCAGGAGGTGCTCTGGGCGCTTCCCACGGGGTCAGGATTGACATTAGCCATGTTCCACAGGACCAGGATCCGCTCTGGACGTTTCCCACAGGGTCAGGATTGACATTAGCCGTGTTCTACGAGACCAGGATTTGCTCTGGACGCTTCCCACGGGGTCAGGATTGACATTAGCCGTGTTCCACAGGACCAGGATCCGCTCTGGACGCTTCCCACGGGGTCAGGATTAACATTAGCCATATTCCACGAGACCAGGATTTGCTCTGGGCGTTTCCCACGGGGTCAGGATTGACATTAGCCGTGTTCCACAGGACCAGGATCCGCTCTAGACGCTTCCCACGGGTTCAGGATTGACATTAGCCGTGTTCCACGAGACCAGGATTTGCTCTGGACGCCTCCCACGGGGTCAGGATTGACATAAGTCGTGTTCCACGAGACCAGGATTTGCTCTGGACGCTTCCCACGGGGTCAGGATTGACATAAGCCGTGTTCCACGAGACTGGGATTTTCTCTGGACACTTCCCACGGGATCAGGATTGACATAAGCCGTGTTCCACGAGATCATGATTTACTCTGGACGCTTCCCACAGGGTCAGGATTGACATAAACTGTGTTCCACGAGACCAGGATTTGCTCTGGACGCTTCCCACGGGGTCGGGATTGACATAAGCCGTGTTCCACGAGACCAGGATTTGCTCTGGACGCTTCCCACGGGTCAGGATTGACATAAGTCGTATTCCACGAGACCAGGATTTGCTCTGGACGCTTCCCACGGGGTCAGGATTGACATAAGCCGTGTTCCACGAGACCGGGATTGGTTGACTCTCGGTTGTCTGTGCATCGCCGAGTCATGGAACTGGGAATTTTTTCGCGGCTCCGATTTGCTGATGTTGCGTCTGTTGTAATGAGACGAATGTTGAGATGATCTCCCGGCTGTCTGTGAACTGTTGATGTTTGGCTTCTTTTTCTGATGGAGCATGGTGGGAAGGTATGGTTCCCTCTTTGTTTGTGCCCCTGGATTGTATATAGGGATCGATGTGATCTCACATGTAGGGCAAAAAGTTTCATTTTATATATTTTTCTTTCCACAATGCTCTATCATTTCAGCTTCAATATCGCGAAAGTCGCTATTGCCCAATCATTTCGGCTTTTTTTCGCGGTGCCTAATCATTTCGGCTATTTTTGTTTTTTACTCGCTGCTTTTTATTACAAGTTGCCCAATCATTTCGGCTGTTTTTGTATGCATACATTTTTACTTGCCGAATGTTGCAAGTTGCCCCATCATTTCGGCTATTTCATATGCATTTGTGGCCACTGACTTTTCGCTGCGAGTTTGGGATTTGATATCGATTTAGGCATCAGCATCGCTACAGCTGGGATATTGCCAGGAGTGAATCATCATTTGCCTTTGTCGATGTCGAACAAAGGTAGCTTAGTAAACAGGGTTAGGATCCTGTCGACTAAGACTTTTGACTTCATGAGTCGTAAGGGTCTCATAAAAATATTTCTCCCTATAAGTCGTGAGGATCTCGTAGGTGCGTTTTCTCCTTAAGAATCATGAGGAGTCTTAAGTGTATGGTCCCTTATAAGTCGTAAGGATCTTACAAGAGTATTTTCTTCTTATAAGTCGAGAGGACTTACAAGGGTTGTTCGCCATATGAGCATATCCCCAGTCGCGGGTGGGACTTTGTCAGGTAGATGTTTATTCGTGCCCGTGGAATGTATACAAAGATCAATACTGAACCACTTGTGGGGCATCACTGGAGGTTGTGATGGCTTAAGAACAGGTTCAGATCCCTGTAGCTTAAGGCTTTTGAATCCTATGAGCCGTGAGGGTCTCAAAGGGAAATTCTCCTTACGAGTCGTGAGGATCTCGTTTGTGGAATTTCTCCTTAGAAATCGTGGGGATTCCTAAGTGTGTTGCTCCCTTGTGAGTCCTAAGGATCTCACGCAGGTGGTTTCTCCTCACAAGGTCGAGAGGGCCTTGCAAGTGTCTTTTAACGAGATTGCGCCCTTTTGGGTTTTCACAAAACTCGCCGGTAGCCCTGCTGTTTTTACTCACGGAGCCCTTTCGGGTTTTCATCCGTGCCCATTTTGCTTATGGACATATCTTTTTTTGTGTCAGCCTTGGGATGCTGCGGTCCGTAGTAGTTTATCGACGTCTCGGTCAACAGCCAGTTTTAGGACATAGTGGTCCATCGTTAGTTTAAGGACGTTTCGGTCTGTCGTTAGTTTTAGGACATTTCGGTCCGTAGCCAGTTTTAGTACATAGTGGTCTATTGTTAATTAAGGACGTTTCGGTCTACCGTTAGTTTAAGGACGTTTCAGTCCATCATTAGTTTTAGGACATTTTGGTCCATCGTTAGTTTTAGGACATTTCGGTCTGCCGTTAGTTTAAGGACGTTTCGGTCCATCGTTAGTTTTAGGACATTTTGGTCCGTCGTTAGTTTTAGGACATTTCGGTCCGCCGTTAGTTTTAGAACATTTCGGTCCATCGTTAGTTTTAGGACATTCCGGCCTGCCGTTAGTTTAAGGACGTTTCAGTCCATCGTTAGTTTTAGGACATTTCAGTCCGTTGTCGGTTACTACTTATAGAGTCTGGGCTTAGGAAGATAGCGAGTGGACATAGGCGTCATCATCTATCGTTGACCTAGGCCGTGACTCGTCAGGCGTAGTATTTTTTCAGGAATCGACCGTTTATTGGCCGGAAAGGTCTTTCACCATGCATGTCCATGAGTAGATAGGCTCCACCCTGGTAAACTTTGTCTATGATGTATGGGCCTTCATAGCTCGGCTCGAATTTCCCCCGTTTGGCACGATTGGGGATCATAGGTCTCTTGACCACTAGCACGAGTTCGCCTTGGCGGAATGTCCTCGGCCTAGTCAATTTTTCGTATGAACGCGTCATCTTTGCTTTATAAGCCTCCGGGTTTTGTTACGCCATGAGCCGGGTTTCATCAAGGGCGTCGAGCTCCTCAAGCCGAAGGTGAGCATTTTCTTCGTCTGTTAGCTTGTAGTGAACCGCCACTCGTAGAGAGGGTAACTCTATCTCGAGGGGGAGTACCGCTTCTGCGCCGAATACCAATGCATACGGCATTGTGTTCGTGGCCGTTTTGAACATAGTTCGATATGCCCAGAGAGCTTCATGTAGTCTCTCGTGCCAGTCCTTCTTATTCTTGGACACCGTCTTTTTCACGATCTTCGTCAAGGTCTTGTTGAAAGCCTCAGCTAGACCGTTAGCTCGGGGATTATAGACTGAAGAGTATCTCCAATCTATATTATGCTGTTGTGCGAAGAGGCTAATTTTGTGGCTTCTGTAGGCTGTCCCATTATCGGTGATAATCCGTCGCAGAGTGCTGAACCGATAAATGACGTGTGTCTTGAAGAAATGGAGGATATTCTCTGTCTTCACTTCTCTTAGTGGTACTGCTTCTGCCCA
The DNA here is from genome assembly GCA_030015575.1 of Agapanthus africanus. Lineage (NCBI taxonomy): Eukaryota > Viridiplantae > Streptophyta > Magnoliopsida > Asparagales > Amaryllidaceae > Agapanthus > Agapanthus africanus. The sequence continues at coordinate 567,084,095 of JASDDO010000016.1, forward strand.
CTTGGAGAAATAATCGATCGTTGCCAGTATGAACCGATGTCTTCTGGACGATGTTGGTTCGATGGGGCCGATTATGTCAGTTCCCCACATTTCGAACGGCCAGCTAGCCACCGTTGGGTGTAGCGGATTTGGATGCTGATGGATAAAATCCCCATGAATTTGGCACGAGTGGCATTGCTTCGCTATTCTAAGCAGTCTTGGATCATCGTGGGCCAATAGTAGCCCATCCTTTCGATCTTCAGCTTCATTTTTGGCCCGGCTTGATGAGAACCGCAGAGTCCATTATGAGTTTCTTGGACGACTCTTTTTGCTTCTTTAGGTCCCAGGCATCTTAGCCACAGAGAATCAAATGATCTCTTATACAGCGTATCATTGACGAAGGCAAAAGGTAGAGCTCGTTTCATGAGCTGATGTCTTGAGGACGCATCTTCAGGTGTTTGACGGGATTTGAAGTAGTCTATAAAGACTTCTCTCCAATCCATGGCCTTTTCCTGGTCTTTTATTTGTAGGGTCGTTTGATTGGTCGCTCCTTTTTCTTCGGATGGCTCTGGAGATATTTCTACCGGTGCAAGAACCCGACGTCTTTGCACAACGATTCTCAAGTCATCGAGGTTCTCGTCAGCCAATTCTTTAGCGAGCTTGGCTAATGCATCCACCTGGCTATTTTCCGCACGCGGTATGCTTTCTAGGGTGTAAGAAGGAATTTGAGTCAGTAGTTCTGCACTCTCTCACCGTACTTCACCAGCTCTGGATTGCACGTGTAATAGTCGTCGTTTACTTGATTAACGATCAGCTGGGAGTCTCCGTATATAAGAAGGTTCTTGATTCCTATGTCAACAGCGATCTCAAGACCTGCTATTAAAGCTTCATATTCGGCTTCATTGTTCGTCCTTGGCTCTGTCAAGGAAAAGGCAAAGCGCATTATCCCTCCTTGTGGGGTCATGAAGATGAGGCCTACCCCTGATTTGATTATGCGGGTGCTTTGTTTTTGCTTCTTCATGGAAGATGCTCCATCGAAGTAGAGTTCCTACCGGGTATCATTCTCTCTTCTCTCCCCGTCGATCGTGTCAAACGCGTGCTCGTCGGGCAATTCGCAGTTCAAAGGAGAATCGGCAGGTATCGGATGTTCAGCGAAGAAGTCGGCGATGGCCTGGCCTTTCACCGCCTTGAGAGGATGATAAGTTATCGAGAATTCCATTAAGAGTAGAGCCCATTTAGCGAGTCGTCCCGTTAATATGGCTTTTGACATCAAATATTTGAGAAGATCCACCTTTAATATGAGATGGACCTCATGTGCCAACGCATAGTGTCTGAGCTTCGTTATCGCGAAGATCAACGCCAGGCAGTGTTTTTCAATGGGGGAGTAATTATTTTCTGCCCCCAGGAGAACTCGACTCAAATAGTAGAGGGCTCTCTCCTTCCTTTGGTCGTTCTCTTGTGTCCATAGTGCGCCTAAGGAACCTTCAATGGCAGTTGTATACAGAATGAGGGGCTTTCCCTTGACTGGAGCAGTCAGCACCGACGGATTCTGCAGGTATTGCTTAATTTCGTCCAGTGCGCTTTGGCATTTGCGATCCCAGACGAACGGAGTTCCCATATTCATTAGGTGACTGTAAGGACGACACTTACCGGAGAGATTGGCTATAAATCGTTGGATATACGCGAGCTTTCCTTGGAGAGACCGCAGTTGCTTGAGAGTCCTTAGCGGAGGCATTTCCATGATCGCCTTGATCTTCGACGGGTCTATCTCGATGCCTCGATGTCGTATGATGAATCCTAAGAACTTGCCTGAGGAAACTCCGAACGCGCATTTGAGAGGGTTCATCTTCAAATTGTATTTCCGAAGGCGCTGAACACGATTTTCAGATGCTCTAAATGTTCCTCGTATGATTTGCTTTTAACTACGAGGTCGTCAATATAGCATTCGACGATTTCATGTATGAGGTCATCGAAAATCTTCATCATGGCCCTCTGATAGGTGGCACCGGCATTCTTTAGACCGAAGGCATCACCTTGTAGCAGAATATGCCCAAAGGGGTCCGGAAAGCAGTATGCTTCTGGTCCTCATGATGCATATTTATCTGATTGTATCCTGATGAGTCGTCTATGAAGGAGAAAACTTCGTGAGTGGACGTATTATCTATCATTAGCTCAGTGACCGGTACTGGAAAGTCATCCTTTGAGCAAGCTTTGTTGAGATCCCGAAAGTCCACACATATGCGCACCGTCCCATTTTTCTTCATTACTGGGACAATGTTGGCGATCCAGTCAGGATACTGAACCTCTTGGATGAAGCCAGAGTCGATTAGCTTCTTGACTTCGGCATTGATGCTCATCTCAAGCTCGAGACGTATTCTTCTCGGTGCTTGTTTGATCGTCTTGACGTCCGGAGATATCGCCAATTTGTGCACAGCAATCTCTGGATCTAGTCCTAGCATCTCGGAATAGTTCCATATGAAACAGTCTTTATACTGCATGAGCACGCCTTTGAGCGTAGCCACCTTTTCTTCAGACAACAGTTCACTGACGAACGTCGGCCGTGGGTCGTTTTCCGTTCCCAAGTCGATTTTTCTGAGGTCATCTGTAGTAGTATGTATCCCATCTTCCAGCTCTTTTGGCGCCGGTGGAAATTCTGAGATCAACTCATCTTTATTGTTTTCGAAGCACTAAGAAAGGTCATCCATATTCTCGGGTTCGTCTTCTGATAGCGTTATCGCATGACAGGTACGAGATCATTTCCAAGACCGATGTTGATCTGGTTCTACTCTCGCTATACATGTCGCTTTCGGTTCATGCTTCTGTGGCGGGCTTACCCTCCAAATGTTGGATAGAGCGAACCTGCCTTGTTGATATTGGTCTTTGACCCAGTTCTTGAAGGTGAAGCTGTCTTCGAGAGGATGTCCTATTGCTCGGTGATAGGAGCAATAGTCTAGGTGAGAGACCTCGTCTGCTTGCTCGGGGTGCTTGGACTCCGGGAGTGTCATCATTTGATGTTTTATGACAAGATTGAATATCTTCTTTGTCTTGTCTTGGGGAAAAGAATATGCTCGACCCATCTTCTTTATAAGAGACGGATCCCGGCTGCTCGATTCTTGATCGCATGGCTTCTTAGATCCGCTTTGCCGCTGTCAAATGTTTTTTCCGGTCTTTGGTTTATTTTTGCCTCTGCGCCGGGTCTTTTGTATGACGGATTGGTGACGAAGAGCATTGTCATTCTCCATGGCCTGCTGAAGGAGGCGCTGCGTCCTGGCTTTCTCGTAAATGGCCATTTCGCGGCTATGATCACCCGGACCTTTTGACTTGCTTCCCTTATTAGCTTGTCCATCTGTTCTTCAAACGACGGACTTGGCATTTTGATGGAGAGACATCGTTTTGGTTCAGGGTTAGCGTCTTCTAACAGAGCATTTCCTTCTTCATCGAAGTCATGTATAACGTGGCAGTCATGGAATCGTTCCCGTTTCTTGGATTGAACATATCCAAGCCCGATCGTTTCTATTCTCCCGTTGGGCAATTTTCGCTGAGTTCCAGGGACGCTCCAGATCCTGTTGTAGAACTGGGCTTGTCGCGTGGCTTGCTTAAGGGGTACGCCTTGGCGCCTCAACAGTCTCTTCAATCCTTCTGTATAGTACCTGGGCAGTCGGATGGGCTGAAATCTGTCAAGTGTAGAATCAGCACCATGCCAAATTTCTTTTTCCACTTTGGTCTCCGTTGATCGATAAAAGAGGATCGCCTTTTCATCTCTTCTCCTGGGAGGGACGTAGAATGTCTGCAGTTCTTCCACACTGTAGGTATTACGTGCGTCGAGTTCTTTGTAATGCTCCTGCGGGACCATGGCGATTTGCAAACTCTGATCATTGCCAGCGAAGGCTTGTATTGATGGCCGAACAAAAAATACGGCATTGACCTCATCTTCCGAGTCGCTGCCGAAGATAAACATAGGGGTGGACGGTCCCGGCTTGTTGCATTAGGGTGGCCCTGAATAGACTATCTCTTATTCCTTCTCGGTATCACTCCCGAAGACCGGAATAGTGGTGATAGCTTTGTTCTTCGGTTTGTGGCATCTTTCCGTGTCTTCGAAATCTGGTAAGAAGTACTTTGCATCTTCGTACTTTCGGACTTCATTCACGGAGAATGGGTTCAGTTCCCCTGTCACGGTGTATTCGAAACCATCCTAGAAATACTTCATACACTGATGTTGTGTAGAAGGGATGATGTTGTACTTGTTTAACCAAGATCTGCCGAGCAAAGCGTTGTAGCAAGTCTTCGCGTCAATGACATGGAACTTGATGTCCGTGACGAGCAGCCCAAAGCGTAATGTCAATATTACAGACCCGAGCGTCCGTGATGACTGGGAGTCAAACCCGGAGATGGTGATTTTATCACGAGCGTGGTGCTGAACGCTCATGCAGATTTCCTTCAATACTCTTACATTGAGGAGATTGACGGAGGACCCATTATCAACCAGAATCTTGCCTATCTTAATATCATGACAGTATCCAGAGACATAAAGGGGACGGTTATGCCCGCACGTCCCGAGGAGGAGATCTTCATCGCCGAAGGTGATATCGGCTGTGTGCACTTCTTCCAGCTCGTCCTTCATCTTTTCTTCGGCGAGGAAAGCTTGGAACTGCTTGGGCTCTTGTAGTGCCTTGATCAAAGAATCTCTCGCCTCTTTGGATAGCAGAAGGGGGTCGAGAATGCTTGGCTGTGAGGGTATCTTCCTCAGGTGTGCCAGAACGTTGTAATCCACCTTGTTTTTCTTAGGCGGATCCTTGGCTGTCAGCTTTTTGACGGCTTGGTCATCGAGGGTGATATCCTCAGGGACCTTTTCTTTTCCTTTATCCTTTTTGTTCGACCCTTGTTTACGGGTCCGAGATTCTTTTCCGGTAGTGTGTGATTGCGTAGCTGAATGTTCTCGCAGCTCTTCGGTTCTTTCTCTTTTCCTGAGGTGGATTCTTTAAAGAGAGGGCCAAGAGTTATTTCTTCGTCAGAGTCACTCCCGAAGGTGAGAACATGCTATCCCCTGCTATCAACCATGTAACAATTGCCGGCAGCTTTTCCACGTTCGTCTGTCGCATTTTTCCGCTGTCGACGAGCTTCACGCTTCATCCTCTTGAAGTGTTGCCTGTGAGCGACGTACCCTTGCCACCAATTTTTAAAGGCGTTGCATTCCTCAGTAGGGTGTACGATCTTCTGATGATATAAGCAGAAGTTAGGATGTACGTCCACTTCATTAAGATGTATACCGCCAGGAGAATTTCCTTTGAACGAGGGCAGCTTCATTCCCATCGACATGGCTTAGGCAAACCTTTTCCTTGTCTTGAACCTGCTTTTATTTGCGGCGGATGTACTTTGATCTGATGGGAGTGTTTCAACCCTTTCGTCCAGTCGCTGGCGTCTGTCCTTTTCAAATATGACCATCTCGCGCTCTCGATCAGCTTTGCTTTTTAGAAGAGCTTCATCCAGGAATGCATCAATTATTTCGTCTGATGTTCCTAGAAGTTCCGGCCCAGGATCTGTTCCTAGTTTCTCTGCGTCAGGAGCTTCTTCACCGTGTATCAACGAGTGAGAGATCACATGGCAGCTTGCCGCGTAATCCTCAGGTTCATCCGACGAGTCTTCCCCATTGTCATCATCTCCGTCCTTAAGGACGTGGTTGAGAAATTCTTGTAGTACTTTGTCACGACCCAAAGTTTGGATGTGACCGGCACTTAGATTGTACAATATCTAAAGATATTTACACAACCCGAGCAAGCCGAAAAACTAAGATCAAATCCTTTTTGCGAAATTTTTATAAAAATTTAATTTTTAAGTAAAAGTCACAGTTTTATGTAATTAAAATCTTAACAGTAACTCACTAGTGAATTCATAATAAAAACAATTATAAAGTATTAAGTTTGGTTGCATCCCTAGTTGGGATCAACAATATCAACAGTGGAAATAAATATCCAAGCGTATATGACATCAATAAGAATTTCAAACTTAAGTAAAAGAAATAACAATTTATAGAACTAAACGATCTCATCTGTCAAATAATACACATATAACCATCTCTCACTCTAAGTCATAATACAAAATCTGATGGAGATTTTCTAGATCCAAAATACAATACCAAAAGAGAAGGTTACTACATATGTAACCCACCTATCAAAAAATGCGATAAAAGCTGAAAAAGTGGATCTGCACTGCTGTTAACCGTCCACTCTACTCCTGCAAGGAACTGTGGCACAACGGGGGTGAGTTGCCAACTCAGTGAATAAAACTAACATATAACGGCTGATAATATAAATATGACGAATTATAAGTAATTGTAATAAGGATAATTATGATGCATGATAACATGTGGAAAACATGAATCCGTACTACTAATCACATAACCAAAACTGAAATTTCATCATTTATTTCCAAATAATGTTCATCTTTCCATGTCCATCATCGACACAAATCTTCTATTCTCTCAGGTATCGTTCCTCGAACGATCCTGTAATCAATAACACCGGTCGATATCATATAAATATCCACCGTGTTTCACAACTATCTCCGGTATCGAGTATCCTCGTTAGGCTCCCCGCCTATCATGCGGCTATCCTGCCACTCGGTCTCGAGCGGGTCCACCATGTATCCAACTGTATGCCCCCCGACTCAGTCTGGATAACTTATAAATCCGCAACCGTATGACCCCCAACTCGGTTCGGCATAAAACCCAAATCATAAAAACATCTCATGGTGGACATGTCACATCAATCATGAACAATCACTGGATTTATGCAATAGTATAAGAAAGCTCAAAACCATATATCCTCCATAATATAAGTACCTTTTATATCAGCTTAGAATACTCGAATACTACACATGATATCATTGATGCAATTTACTAATGTTATTGGTGATTAAGGTATGATAGGAATTATTTTTAACAAGATAACTGCTAGGTGTAAAAGTGACATGGCAATATCGACGAGGTGTAGTATAACATGTAAAATAAGTGCATGTGCGGCATAACTCGTCGATAATTGTGCAGTGTTCTAACCATTATTGACATAGTGATTTACATATATATGTATGAGTGCATACTATCAATTTAACATACAAAAGTCAAATCTTTGCATTTAAGTAAAACTACGGGCGTATCACGCCATCTTTACACAATTTCCCGATAGATGTTTAGTCTACTCACCGGAATACGTCGTACTACTCAGGAATCGCCAATCCTTTTCCTTTTCTTGCGGCATCCGAAGTTCCCGCACTCAAATCTATCATTTAATTAATTTGTATAAGAAAACGGCTACATTTCCGATACGGCAAAAATCAAGAAAACACAAGTTGTACGTGCTAATTACACTACGTACAACTATTGCAAACGATCTAACACTCAGCCTCACTGAAATTTAACCCAACACTGCATCGCGACAGAAAACAGAACGCGTTACGTTTTATCTGTGTCGTATTTTAGAATTTTGATCTTTTTTCCGATTTTAGTTCTCAGATTTTATATACAGTTAAACTAACTTGATTAAACAATACTAAAATAACCAAACACCTACACAGAAACCTACCCAACAACCCAAATCACCATACCTCCCTACAAACCCGGCGACGCCGGATTTTGTCTATACCTCGCCGGCAAAAATCTGAGCCCCTGGGTTCGTGCTCCTATGGTTTGTTCTAGGTCCAACATACAATATTTAGGCATTATTTGGTTAAGTTGATTGTATCCTGACTAATAGTAGATTACTACAGAGTCCAGTTTTGCTTAAAAAATACGATATTATAGACATTGGATTTCTAATTTAAACTAATTACAGAACTAAATCTTACAGTGATTCAAGGTTTTACCTACAAGGAATTGCTGGAAGAACTCCCTCCAAGATGCACAAGCTCATAGTCCTAGCTTGATGGTGAGGAAATCCTAGAATTAGCTCTTTTCTTCTCCTTTCTCTTGTTCTTCCTTGTTTGCTTTAGTTTTCCTTTTTCTTTCTTTTAATTTTTCCTGATTTTAATTTGTTAAATGATCTGAACATAATATATATATATGAGAAGAGGGAAGGGTGAGCTGTAGGAGAAGGTGTCAACCTACAAGGCGTGCCATCCTCATGCAAGGAGGAGGTGTGGGGTATGTGTTGTGCATAAGAGTGGGAGGTGTCAACCTACAAGGCGTGCCATCCTCATGCAAGGAGGAGGTGTGGGGTGTGTGTTGTGCATAAGAGTAGGAGGTGTCAAGGTGTTATCATCCCAATTATTTATCTTGTGAATAATTTCTGAACAAAAAACCTTATTTAACCTCTTTTTCTACTTACACCTTTAATAATTCAAATTTGCATAATTTTCCTAAATTTTTACATAACAACCCTTCACTACCTATGTTATTGCATAACACTATTTTAATTAAAATGAAGCTAAATTTCACATTAAAACCCTTATAATTTATTTATGTTACATATTAAAATTTTAATTTAATTTGTTTTACATATTATTTATGAAAATGTCTTATTTGGTTTTACTAACTTTTTAATTTAACATTTTATTATTTATTTAATTAATTTTATTTATTTCTAAATTTTCAAAATGCTACGAACTCCATAGTTAAGCGTGCTTGAGCCAGAGAAATTCTGGGATGGGTGACCTACTGGGAAGTAGCCTCGGGTTCATTCAAAGGGACAAAACCGTGCGGTTTCGACCAGAGCGGACAATACCATCTGTGTTTGGGGGTGGGTCGTGACAGTGACTGGGGTCCGCGCCTTCTGGTTATATTCTTTCAGCACGTCAATATGTTTTTGCAGTTCCGTGCGCTTGTCATCAGGCTTCACGAACTTCTTCTTCTTCTTTGAAGACTTTGACGGCTGGGCCTGAGCGTTTTGACCATCGCTACCAATTTTTGGAGTTGGGCGCGGCTTCAGCATTCCCTTGATGACTTCGGGTTCCAACGGACTTTTCTATTTGATCGCTGGGCATGTTTGGAGATCCTTCAGCATTCTTTTGGTTTTGGCTGAAAGAGCGACCTCCCATGGAGCTTCTTCGACAAAAGAGCACGATGCCCCCGGTGTGTCCCCCCTTTTAAGAGCGTGCGGTTGAGGCGGGCTTACTTTCCAATTCTCGGACAATGAAAATTTGCCCTGTTGGTATTGGTCCTCAATCCACCCTTTGAAGATGAAGCAATCTTCGATTGGATGGCCTATCGCTTGGTGATAGGGGCAATAATTGGGATTATTAGCCTCACCGGGTTGCAATGGGCATTTTGGATTCGGCAAATTGATGAACCTGTTGCGCACCGCCAGCTCAAACAATCTCCTCGTTTTGTCCCGGGGAAATGAATAAAGACGCTTCATTTTCTCATTAAAGAATCGCAGTCTCTCGTCTAGGCGATCAGTTAGTTTCGGGCCACTGGGCTGCTGTTGAGCATTGGCGACGAAGGTCGCTTTCCTTTTCCCTTTTTCGCTTCGAGGCTCCGACTTCGAAGAGGAAGGTCTATGATCCATCTGGTCTATTTGGGCCAGTTTGTCAATCAAGGCCTGGAAAGTGGTCGGCTTGAAAAACATCATGAATTGTGAAATGGTCGCCTGAGGATCAAGAGTACCCACGAACATGCCTACGGCAGGCACTTCTTCGATACGCTGCTCGCATTTTGACCATAAATTCCGCCATCGTGTTGCATACTGAACCCATGTTTCTCCAGGCTTCACCCTGGCATTGATCAATGCGGTGATCGGGGTGCGCTCACTAGCGCTTGCAAATCTCTGTGTAAACAGCAGCTCTATCTCTGCAAATGTCTTGATAGAGTCATTCGGGAGTTCCGAATACCACTCGAATGCCGTCTCCGACAAGCTGCCAACAAACTGGCGGAGCAGTAGCTTATCATCACCTCCAGTGTTTCCGTACATAGCCCTGAATTGAGCAACATGCTGGTGTGGATTCCTTGTCCCTTTATATACGTGGAATTTGGGGATCGTGTATCCCGGCGGGTACTTTATTTTGTCATACCAACCCGGATAGGGTCGTCCAGTTTTAACAACTTGCCCAGCCGCTTCATTCGCCTGGTGAGCTCGTATCTGCTGAGCGATATAATCATCCAGGGCAGCTTTGGAGATTGTCTCTTCCTTGGCTGTTGACAGAGCCGGCAGAGGATTTGATATCTCTCCTCTATCATCTTCAATTATTATTGGAGAATCTTCGGCTGGAGGGTCCGGCTGGATCATCATGCCCACCATATCTTGGAACAGAAGGGTCATTTGTTTTATATTGGCCGCTTGTTCCGCGGCCTCTTTGTCCTTCTTCTCAAGTATTCTCCGAAGGAATTCAGCATCAGTTTCCTGCTCACGGCGCTGCTCCGAGGATGTCTCTGGGCTTTCTTTTGGTCCCGTAAGTGTGGCCATAGCTATTAGCATTTCTTGGAGCTTTTGTTGTTGTTGCTCCTGAGCCCTAGTCTCTGATCGTGTAAGCGGTCGATGACCTGTGGAGATACGGCTATCCTCTTTTCCGGATGCCATATAGATGGTGTGCACCACCATGCCCCCAGACTTGGGGCGTTTAGATTCAGTGTCTTTGGGATTTACCACAGACACCGGAATTTTCTCCAGCTTTCTCCTCTTGTGAGCGGTCGAAATTGATGGGGCCGTTGCAGCGAGCACCCAAATAGCTGTCGCTTTCTGTGGTTTGACAGGGTGATCCTCTTCTCGCCGAACTCTCATCTTTATCTGTCGGCGGGGATAGTCTTGATCTACCACGGAATCCTGGACTTGTCGCCAAACTTTATAAATTTTAGAGGACAGCCGCTGAGGGGGCTGCTCTAGCTTCGCTTTTGTGATCTTTTCAACAGGCGGAGGAGACTTTTTTATCACGGCAGTTGGCGAATTCCTGCGCACCTTGTTAAGTAGTTCAAAGCTGTTTCCAGTTGGGATAGCAGCATCAACCTCCACCATTGGAGCTGGCGGAGTCAGTACAGATGGGGAATTGCCCCCAGCTTTCCTCACTCGGCGCCAGTGGCGACGTCGAGCATGTCGAGCCGACGGTACTGTTTCAGCTATAGGGGTGGCTTGATCGTGCCTCCTGTTCTGGTCAGGTGATGTTACTGGTTGCAACCTATTAAAAATGGACGTCTGCTGAGTGGGGATAGCCAACCTGTCGAAGGCAGACTTTCGAATAGGAGCAGTCTTAGTGACTTTGTTTGGAGCGATAGCCGAAACAGTCGGTCTTGCAAAGACCGACTCCTTAACAGGGGAAGCCGCCTTGGGGACTTCGAGAGTAGGAATGGCTATCCGTTTTGGGATAACCTCTTCAGGAATTGTGGGCTTCTTCACGGGCCCATTGGAGTTTCGTCCCAATCTGTTAAAGACTGAGGCGCTGGAGTTGGACGACCCACTGAGAGGGGCCGTGGTGGTTGCAAGCCGATCAAAGACCGACTTCTTCTGAGCTTCTTGCAATGGTACAGGGGCGTTGAAGCTCATCGGTGGGAGCATGGTCCCGAAGAATAGTCCAGTGGTAGCCTGAGTTACTTGCTCCACTGGCATCTTGAACAGGGAGGCCGCTTGGGGCCCGTAGGTTACTCTTCCAGATGAGGCGGAACGGGAGTTGCAGTTGCAGCTGGAGCAGTTGGAGGCCATTGATGTTCTTTTTTCTGTACGAGAGCAAAACCAAATTTTAGTACCTCAAACCCAAGGGCAACCATATTAAACCGCGATTCGTTCGCGAGCACGACACACGAAGTGTGGAGTGGAAAGAGGAAAAAGTCCCACCGGGCATGCCAGAATCTGTTCTCTGCCGAAAGACGCGACCGGGACATTGGGACGTCAGGGCCTGAAATTCGAGGGCAGATGCTAATTGGTGCTATCCGTCCACCTCTCCGAAGATGCCAAGTTGATTTATGACACCATGTATCGAAGGTTTAAACGGATGCGGCCGATGTAGCAAACTTTGTCAGATTCCCCCTCGTTGAGGGTTTTTTGATTGTGGGGACGCTCTTCCCTGCAGGCGCAAGCCCCTGCAGTTAATTACGCTACCGCATCGCGGTAACCGCTTTCTCCTTCTACAGATGATCACTTCGTGTCGTGTGTGTTTGTTTTGTTTTTGGTTGCCCGTGGATTGTATACGGAGACTAATTTATGTTTTCGCCCGTAGGGCGTGGATTAGTCTAAATCCGTATCTTCTTAGATTTGGGTTTGGGGTTGGGTTTAAGGATACGTTAGTCTTATTTGAGACTAAGATCAACTTAAACGTTTGTTAAGGATACATTAGTCTAATTTCAGACTAAGATCAACTTAACGGGATCGTTTAGATCCAACAAAAGAGCATTTGGGCTCTATTGTTTAGTTTAGGGACTTTGCGGTCCATAATTAGTTTAAGAACATTACGGTCCAAGATTAAGGACATCATAGTCCATGGGCTTAAGGACCCCACAGTCCAAGGTTAAGGACATCATAGTCCATGGGTTTAAGGACTCCACAGTCCGAGGTTAAGGACATCATAGTCCATGGGTTTAATGACCCCACAGTCCGAGGTTAAGGACATCATAGTCCACGGGTTTAAGGACCCCACAGTCCGAGGTTAAGGACATCATAGTCCATGGGTTTAAGGACTCCATAGTCCAGTTTAGAGACGTCATGGTCTATGAAATGTATTGTTGTCGGGACCCGTCACCTCTCTGAAGACGCTGAAGGATTACAACGACAAATATCAGAGGAGTGAACAGATGTACCCTTGAACCAATTTTGATTGGGAAATCTGTAGTCCAATTTGAAACTAAGATCAATTAATTAGATTATGAGCACATGGGCTCAGTTAAATCTGAATTGAGGACTTGTGGCCAACTTGGGCTAAGTCCAATTAGGTTTGAAATGTTGGACCTTTGTTTGGACTGTTGAACATTTGTCTGGATTCAGCCCCCCATTATTTAGCAATGTCAAACATGTGTCTGGGTTCTGACCGTATTTTGTCTTTTATTGAGTGCTGAGCACTTATATACCATATAAGATGATCAATCTTGGAAGACGAGGATGTACTTGAGGCTCAGTCAAAAGGGGAGTCTTGTCTCTGGAAGATTTAGCCAATTTAGGCTAAGACTGGTTTGAAAATAGTGTTAAACACTTGCAGATATCTGGCGGTCACGTGTTCCCACATGATGCATTTAAAATAGTGTTAAACACTAAGGATGAAGCACTTAAAATAGTGTTAAAAACTAAAAGTGAGGTGGTCACGTGGGGTCACGTGAGGCGCCTGAGAATTGGGTCAGACTTCCTTTATTTTACTATCAAAATCTGCAAATAAGTGTTAAACACTTAGTCTTTGTAATCATCACGTGTGGACACGTGATAGTGCCCATGTATGGGTATTAATTCCTCTATTTTACCTCATTTGCCCTTTTAAAAAGGTGTTTGTCAGGGGTCACATGGGGACACGTGAGGCACCATAAATTAGTACTGCCTTTGGATTTATTCCCTTTTGTTTTGAGGGTCACGTGTGAGCACGTGAGGCATTGCCTCCAAGTTTTTTTCTTTCTCATCTTGAAGAGTCTATTTAAGGGTCACGTGGGGGCACGTGGCCATGTCTCATTCGTTCTTTTCTGATCATTGAAGGGAGGGTCACGTGTTGCCACGCGATCAGGTTTACGTGCATGGAGAGTTTAAGTCCCTTGTTTGAGAATTAAATTCTTTTTATGGTTAAACCCTAATTTTATTTATAGGAATTAAATTCCCATGTCTTTGGAAGAATTAAATTCTTTAAACCCAACTCTCCCTCTAAGTTTTGGATCTGCATGGCAGAATCTCCCCGATGAGAATTAAATTCTCAACTTATGGGGAGATCTGCTTCTGCAGATTTTCAACCATGAAGAAGAACTAAGTTTTTGTTTTAAGGGTTAAACCCTGTTTCTGTTGGAGGAATTAAATTCCTATGTGCTTTGTAGGAGAATATAATTCTCTAAACTTAGGTTTTTCTCTTAGGTTTTAGATCTGCATAGCAGAATCTCCCCGACGAGAATTAAATTCTCAACTTATGGGGAGATCTGCTTCTGCAGACCTTCAACCAAAGGAAGAACTAAGTACTTATTCAGAAGAGTTAAACTCTTAGTATGAGAATTAAATTCTCTTTTTGTGGAGCTTATGATCTCTTTCCCTTTCTCACCTGGGGTTTCTTTCTCTTCTGAGGAAATCTTCTTTTCTCTCTGGAGAATTAAATTCTCTTTTTTTTTTGTATCTCTTCCTTTAGTTCTCTGTATATCCCTTTTTTCTTCCCCCTTGGATCTTATTTATAGGAGAAAGAAAAGAATCAGTTTGTTTAGTCAATCTTTCATTGAAAGATTTTAATTGATTTTGTAACCAACATGATCTTTTAGATCACTCAGTGAATTTTATTCACCATTGGATTTTTTACTCCAAAAGATATTTTGTCTGTTATTCCTGGCAAATTTCAGGGAAATCTTTCCTTATATAGAATCTTTCTATAAATTTATGATTTTTAATCACCATTGGATTTTTAATCCAATGGTGCTCCAGTTTACAGAGCACAATCTTTTTTGTTTGGAAAGATTTAAGGAAATATTAGGTTTTTTTATTTCCCTTAATTAGAATTTAATTCTATTAGTTCAGAAGGTTTTTTAAGAGCCTATCACGTGTTAGCACGTGACCCCACTGATTGACCATTTAATTAGAATTTAATTCTATTAATTCAGAGATCTTTAGGAACCCATCACGTGTTGGCACGTGACCCCCTGATTAAGCTTTCAACCAAAATTTAATTCTGTTGTTTTAAGGAACTCAGGAATTATCACGTGTCAACACGTGACCCTTGGTCACGTGTGGGCACGTGATGTCCCATTGGGGTTTTTCCCTGTTGTCTTATTATGCCTTTAATTCTTTTCAGTGGGTTTAAAGGCCCATCACGTGTGGGCACGTGACCCCATTTGATTAGGATTCAATTCTTATCATTTCAGAGCCCTCAGGAAGCCATCGCGTGTCAGCACGTGACCCTCGATCACGTGTATGCACGTGATGCCCTATTGGGGTTATTCCTTGTATTTTATGAGGGAACATCTGGTATATGGACATGTACTAGATAGTTTATTTTTCATTTTATTGTTCTTGATATCTTATAGACAGCCGTAATGTGACTGTGGAGGGATGTTTCCTAGCCACAGGTAGCATGGTTGGCTCTGTCACGTGCCGATCTTAGCGCACTCTGGGAAGCGGAGCATGACAAAAACCTTAGGCAATTAGGATAAGGACCTGTTTCCTAAGCACTGGGGCCCTGCAAGTTGGTCCAAGATGGACTATTGTATACTATTCACGGGCCACACTCTCCAAAGTCGAATCTCGACAAGGAGGGAAACAACCACTTACGAATCCTCTCGACTTGTAAGCGGGAAAAATTCTCTTATGAGATCCTTACGACTCTTAAGAGAAAACGCACTTAGGAATCCTCACGATTCCTAAGGAGAAAAGATACCTATAGGATCCTCTCGACTCGTAGGGAGAAAACCCTTTATGAGACCCTCGCGGCTCGTAAAGTTGGAAAGTCTTAGGCGGCAGATCTGAACCTGTTTCCTAAACCATTGCTTCTTATCTCGATTCAGGGAAATCAGCGTCCTTGACGAGAGCATCTCGATTCGCGTCGACCCGCAGAGAAATCAGTGTCTTTGCAGGAAAACCTCGATTCGTCTCAACTGGCAGGGAAATCAGCATCCTTGGTGAGAACCTCGATTCGCGTCGACCCGCAAGGAAATCAGTATCTTTGCAGGAGTACCTCAATTCGTCTCGACCTCCAAGGAAATCAGTGTCCTTGGCAAAACCATGATTCAGGGAAATCAGCGTCCTTGACGAGAGCATCTCGATTCGCGTCGACCCGTAGAGAAATCAGTGTCTTTGCAGGACTACCTCGATTCGTCTCAACTGGCAGGGAAATCGGTGTCCTTGGCGAGAACCTCGATTCGCGTCGACCCGCAAGGAAATCAATGTCTTTGCAGGAATCTCTCGATTCGTCTCGACCTCGAAGGAAATCAGTGTCATTGGCAAAACCTCGATTCAGGGAAATCAATGTCCTTGATGAGAGCATCTCGATTCGCATCGACCCGCAGAGAAATCAGTGTCTTTGCAGGAATACCTCGATTCGTCTCAACCGGCAGGGAAATTAACGTCCTTGGCGAGAACCTCGATTCGCGTCGACCCGCAAGGAAATCAGTATCTTTTCAAGAGTACCTCGATTCGTCTCGAACTCCAAGGAAATTAGTGTCCTTGGCAAAACCTCGATTCATGGAAATAAGCGTTCTTAAGGAGAGCATCCCGATTCGTATCGACCCGCAGAGAAATCAATGTCTTCGCAGGAATCTCTCGATTCGTCTCGACCTCCAGGGAAATCAGTGTCCTTGGCAAAACCTCGATTCAGGGAAATCAGCATCCTTGACGAGAGCATCCCGATTCGCGTCGACTCACAGAGAAATCAATGTCTTTGCAGGAATCTCTCGATTCGTCTCGACCTCCAGGGAAATCAATGTCCTTGGCAAAACCTCGATTCAGGGAAATCTGCGTCCTTGGAGAGAGCATCTCGATTCGCGTTGACCCGCAAGGAAATCAGTGTCTTTGCAGGAATACCTCGATTCGTCTCAACTCCAGGGAAATCAGTGTCCTTGGAAAATACTTCGATTCAGGGAAATCAGCGTCCTTGGCGAGAGCATCTCGATTCGCGTCGACCCGTAAGGAAATCAATGTCTTTGCAGGAATACCTCGATTCGTCTCAACCCCGGGGAAATTAGTGTCCTTGGCAAAACCTCGATTCAGGGAAATCAGCGTCCTTGGTGAGAGCATCTCGATTCGTGTCGACCCGCAAGGAAATTAGTACCTTTGCAGAAATACCTCGATTCGTCTCAACCCCTAGGGAAATCAACGTCCTTGACAAGAACATCTCGATTCGCGCCGACCCGCAGAGAAATCAGTGTCTCTGCAGGAATATACGACGTCAATAAAACGGAGCCACGGTGAAAGTCAACCCAGACACCATAACGGTGAAAGTCAATCCTGACACCGAAACGGCGAAAGTCAACCCTGATATCGTAACGGCGAAAGTCGATCCTGACACCAAAACGGCGAAAGTCAATCCTGACACCGAAACGGCGAAAGTCAATCCTGACACCGAAATGTCCAAAGTCAACTCTCGACCTCCTCGTCAAAGTCAAAGCAATGCTTTGACTCGGGAGTAGGTCAACTCATCAACCACTTACGAGTCCTCTCGACTTGTAAGGAAGAAAATTCTCTTGTAAGATCCTTATGACTCTCAAGAGAAAACGCACTTAGGAGTCCTCATGACCCATAAGGAGAAAATCGCACTTACGGGATCCTCTCGACTCGTAAGGAGAAAATTCTTTATAAGACCCTCACGGCTCATAAATTTGAAAAGTCTTAGGCAGCAGATCTGAACCTGTTTCCTAAGCCATCGCTGTTCTACAAGGAGGTCAAGATGGACTATCTGCGGGCCACATTTGCCGAAGCCGCATTCGCTAATGAAATAAAGAAGATACTTACGGGTCCTCACGATTCGTAAGGAAAAATACCCGAGTGAGATCCTTACGACTCACGGAGGCGATGAACACTTAGAGATCCACACGATTTCTAGAGAGAATTTACACCTGCGAGATCCTCTCGACTTGTAGGGAGAAAAAACCTTCTTGAGACCTTTACGGTTCATGAAGATGAAAAAGTCTTAGGCTACAAGGACCCTAAACTTGTCTCCTAAGCCATCAATTCTCTGGCCACGCATAACATTGCACTACTTCACCCACGTACATACTTACGTGGGCAAAGTAGTGGGGAGCATTTGTTCCCGCCAAAATTTTTGGCCAAGAGCTACTTGTTACCTTATAAAAAGGGGGGAGTCCTCAAATTTTGGCCTCACGTGTAAAACACGTAAACACTCATATGAAAAGTATATGAGCACTGAATAAAATAAACTTAAAGGGCCAAACAGGCCTCACGTGTAAAACACGTGAGCGTTCATATGCAAAGCATATAAGCGCTGAACATAAATCACCAATGGCCAAACATGCCTCACGTGTAAAACACGTGAGCGCTCATATGCAAAGCATATGAGCGCTGAACATAAATAGGCTAAAACCCACGACAGGGGTCACGTGTTAAACACATGAGTTCTCTTGCCTCTCACATGCAAAGCATGTGAGCGCCCCAATTTAAAATGCTCCTATCAAATTCTAGAATTAAATTCTATTTTGGGAAATATTTTCCTGATCTTTCTCAAACTAAAAAGATCCGCTTTGTTAAACAGAGGACCCTTGGATCAAAGTGTTGGTGATAGTGCCCTCAGAGTCAATTATTGGATCACAGGCACGTGATTGCAATGATTGAGGGAGGACCTATCCCGGTAGGACAGTCTTACTCGAGATGATAGTATGCTATCTGGTTTATCTTTATCATCGTGTACTGCTTTAGGTGACCTGACAGGTCGCTATTACACGTTGATAGAGCCCCTAGGATTCTTGCTTGACGACCAGCAGTATGATGGCGATCATATACGTGGGAGCTGGGGTCTATAAGCACATCCTTAAATGGTCCCTAGTCGTGGGAGTTTCGAGACAGGGCATCGATACTCCATTAGTAGACTAGTGTATACAGTCGAGACCCCGACGAGGGGCGGTGGCCGGTCTCACAAGCCACTGGTGTCAGTTGGTTCACCTAAGATGTATACAGGTGCTCATTGGGTTATGAGTACACCGGACAGGACTCGCCGGGAACATGCTAGTTGGTCTTATACCTGACGTCAGATAGCAGTTCCCTGGTGACATGTGTACAGGTTAGTTCATCGACCTGAGATCGTCATTTGTCTCATATGAGTTCCCACTGTACTTTGATTACTACCCAACCACGGCTCAAAGGAGTCGTGCAAACAGGTTTTAGTTGGGTACAGTCCCGAGCCACATGGAGGCAGTGAGCGGATCTGCAGGGGTTCGTCTCTCCCGGTATTGGGGGTGAGGTCGCGCTGTGTCTAGGAGAGCCATTACGCAAAGCCCTCGGCCGAGGCAGGAGATTTACTGGTAGGTATTCCAGTAGTATCTCAGGGCGTTCTGGGCTACACTCCGACACGACTTGTACCGCTTTTGGGGGTCTGACTTTTACCAACCCCCTAGGCCCGACATGCGATGCTCATAGACGAACGGACCGGACTGTACGGATATTGTCACTGACAGGCTCAGTAGGGTGTCAGGATGAGTTCGCTCATCGACGTCTCTTTTGGTCAATAGCTGGTGGCCCGTCACGTATTGGCTTATACCTCTGACGTGCTAGTGGTTAAATCCACAGCCATAGTATTGACGAGTCTTTAGAGTCCACCACACTTACAGTTACTCAAGCTTTCGGGCGAAACGCTGTAGAGGCCGTATGGAGATATGGCAGGGTCCGATCAGATACGTGCGGTATTGCACGGATCAGGATCGGACGGTTTGTACTAGTGGCCGTATGGTTATATGGCAGGGTTCGATCTGATACGTGCGGTATTGCACGGATCAAGATCGGACGGATTATACTAGCCGGCTTTGGTTTAAGCCGGATCCTAGTTTAGTACAGTGTAGATTTTGTCTCTTTGCATTTGTTTCCGGACGGAATACAGATGCGGGTGTGTATGCACAGTATCGGGGTTTTCCTGTAATTTATTACGGGACCAGTTTTCTGGAGTTGCCAGTTTGCATTCCGTTCCGGCCGGTTTTCCTTTGTTCTTTCCCGGCCAGACTTTTCCGATGGAGGGGGTTATTTGCAAGTTTGCAAATAACACTTTGTGGAGGGGGTTTCTAGCAAATGTCTTCATTATGATATCTTTCATCCATGATTTTGCATTAATGAGATTTGATGTGAATAGAAGTATTAAGCATGGTTGATGTTTTGTTTAAGGTCACCACTTGCTTTATCCTACACTCACCTACCTTCATGATTTATTCTTTCCCTCCACCATTTCCTAGGAAGAAGGGCCGGCCACTTGAGTTTGAAGATGAGAGAAATTTCCATTTTTGGTGTGACACAAATTTCTTCATCTCATTCTTCTAGTTTTGGAAAAATGAAAGCACCATTTTTCCTTAACCTTATTCCTCCATCAAGGCAATTACAAACCCCAAATGAGACAAGCATCATCTACACTACATTCTACAGCAAACCTTGGGCACGTCGACTAGCCAGCTTCGTGCCCGAGTTGCCTCGGTATTGAGGTGGGAGCCCGTAAAAGATACAGACGATGTGGTGCCCTTCCGGCAAGGAGACGACGACCGGAGTTTCCGCGGGAGATCGGGACGATGGCGAGAAGACCGGAGGACTCGGATCACTCGGTATATCTCTCACCCTTTCTCTTGTTAGCTAGTATCGGTTAATGGTTACGATCCGGGTATATTGTCCGCGGTAGCGCCAGTTTAAAAGTTAAGAAAATTTTGATTCCGCATTTTGGCCTCGGATAGACGGCCGGGGCGCTGCCGTGGCGCAACATGGTATCAGAGCCACGCCATTAACCTAGCCTAGCTTTTTCTAATGCGTTTTACTTATCCGATCAACCAAAATTCCAAAATCCGCGTTTTTGCATGCATCAGTTTTCTGTCGATTTTTTCCGGGCTCTAAAAATTTTTCACGTTGTAGAAAATTGATGTACATGAAATTCTAAGACTACTGGGAAAATTCGACACAGTCAGTCGATGACTGAAGCGCGGAACCGCGGGTAAACCCCCCTTGGGCCGCGGTTCCGCCGCGCATTAGTGTCCTCACTGTGTCCAATTTCTCCAGTGGGCTTCTGGGCTGATTTTATGGGTTTTGGAATATTAAAATTGGGCCCAGAATTTCTGTGAGTGCTACAGTATTGCTTGGGGGCCCACTTGTTAATTTTTGATCGATCGGATATTTTAAACACATTATTTCACAGTATTTACATTATATCTGCGACCGTGAATGTCACTTGATCGGTAAATCCTGTCTAACTGCTATAGCCCGGTTAGACGGATTTGCGAACGTGACTTTTCACGTTGATGTTCTATGTTTATGCTGTGTTGTTGCGGATCGGTCGTGGGGGATAGCCTGGATGCAATGCTAGTACAGTTTTGTTTTATATGTACATTTGATATTGCGGGGCGAGCGTCCGACATGTGGACTGCCGTCACTGCCTGTTTGTATTATTCTTTTGGGGCACGACCTGGTTGCGGTCGATGTACCCGGTGTATGTATATTTTACTTTCTATACTAGGATTGCCCCGTGGTGGGGTGCACGGATAGCCGGGTTCTGGAGGGCAACAAGCCAGCATCTCATGGCATTGGGACGGAGGGGGCTTCACTCCAGGATTGGCGGGCTATTCGCTGCACTCGTAGGGGGTACAGGTTGACCCAGGAGGGGTGCCTGAGTTACCGGATTCCGTGAAGTGCTGGGTGGTCCATTCACGTTGCTGAAGGGGGCTGCCTCGCTTCAGGTTTTGGCGGGTGACTTGCCGCGCCCGTAGGGGTCTAGGATTTCATTGCACAGGCTATCCACACGACCAGGGGAACGTCGGGTTTCAGCAGCGGCTCTGTGAAACCCGGGGCTTCCAGATATCTGTATTGTTCTGTGTTGCTGCATATTTCTGTGATGTTGCATTTTATTCACGCCTTGAGCGAAATATAATATATTGGTATATATATTAGTAGATGTTGTATATGTTTTACATCCGCGCTAGTCCAGTCCCCGCTCTGCCGTTAGTTAGCTAACCTAACGGGTGATGACGGGACCCAGTGGCGAATGCGAATGGCATATACGTACGTCAGTATATTTTCGTTCTTTGTGGTGTGATCAATTGATGGGACTGCATTGATTCGGATCAATGCAAGTTAAAACAAACCTATTCTGATGTTGTTGGAACATTTTTCAAAAAGCTGTTATTGCAAGGACGTTCACTTTTGTTTTGCATCGTGGTATTCATTTGGAATATCCTGCTCCTCAGTCGACGAGGCAAGGGCCGAGATCCCTTCATCGGGAGTGACCCCTTGGACAAAAGTTTGCATCAGGGCAATAATTTCACTATAGCCGATTACTTTTGCTTTGCATCGAGGTATTCAGTTGGAATATCCTGCACCTCATTCTACGGGGAAAGAGCCGAGATCCCTTCACCGGGAGTGGCCTCTTTAGCAAATGTTTTCGTCACTATATTTTTCTAAAAAGTTATCCAGTTCCTTCAACGATATCAAGTTCATTACATTAAAGGTTTTTCGCCAAAAACCAGTCGTAGCCCTCCGTCATTTCAGATCAGTATTGCTTAGTATTCGCGCTGCGTTTTTCGTTGCTATTCGCCGAGGCGTAGTGTGCGGTAGCTTTGTTGTGCTATTCTGTCGCATGGATATGTGGATTGGTTAGGACAGTCGTACGACTTTGTTGATTATTCGTCAAGGGTCGTGCGGGTGGGTTTAACGCAATCAAGATAATGACGGGCTGAACTTGACTAGGACCTTTTGATTTGTTGATTATTCGTCAAGGTCACTTGGGTCCTAGGGGTAAAAATCACATCGGGAGTTTCAAAAGAACTGAAACTTGCCAGACATGCGCATACCTTCTGGAGTGTGGTGACATGAGTGGATTCCGTCATGTTATCATGCGATGATAGTTGGATCCCGATTCCCACTGATGAGTTGGTTTACTCCTCGGGTAATCCCGACTAATTCTTCTTTCAGGTTTGGAGGAGAATTTGAGGTACAGTGGGAGGTTTCCTGATTAGATAAAGTGATAACCATTCTGATCTAGGTTAGAGTGCACGCTGAGTGTTTCTTTTCTCTCTCTCTTTGGCAGCGACCTTTGACCCGACCCTTGACTATGACTCAGTGACCAAGTTGACCGAACCTTCTTAACACTGGCTTTTGGATTGTCAGAGTTGCAAACCTCATTGCCACTCCTACTTTTACCCTTTTCTTCAGGACACCCCGTATTACTACGAACGTCCACTTCCATTGGACAAAACCATCGTATGGTTATATACGAACTCGAAGGACTTTATTCGAGGATGGTTTCCGGTTCTGGAGAAAACGAATAGGACTATTCAGTTGTCTTTTCCTTTTACCTTCTCTCAGGTTGCGAGTACTCCTTGGTTTAGGAGATAGTACACCTATTATGCAAATTGGATAGTCTTCTTCTAAACCTTAGGCTGGTGCCGAACGGTGGGGAATGAAGAAAACCAATTAGCATAACGATGGTGTACAGAAGGTATTAAGTTAAGACAAAGCAAGGGATTAGTAAGAGGGCAAAGTAAATTGCGACTGCTATTCACGACCGAACCAAGTATTTCTTCGCCAATCCTAAATCACCTTTGTATTTCTCCAGGACACTCCGTATCGCTACGAAGATCCCAAGTTTATTGGATAATCCATCGTATGGTTATATACGAACTCGAAAGGAACTTGTTCCAGTTCGGGGATGGATTCTGGTTCAGGAGAAATAGGAATAAGGTTTATTCGGTTGTCTTTTATCTTCACCTTCTCTCGCATTGCGAGTGCTCCTAGGATTAGGACAGTACACCCATTATGCTTATTGGATAGTCTTCTTCCAAACCATAGGCTGGTGCCGAACGGTAGGGAAGGAAGAAAACCATTTGGCCTAAGGGGGTGTGCAGACGGTAATGACTAAAGACATATAAAGGGATTTGGAAAGATGGCAAAGAGATATACGGTTACAGTTGTGAATCTGGATAATGGTAGAGGCATTACTAGGAATACCAGGATACCCTATCAAAACATTTCAATGTTTCAGTTCACTGTGTAATGTTAAAAGAAAACTGATGTCCCGATTAGATACTTACTCCAGGGTATGTATTTACCAGATATGATTCTCACATCTGTATGGTTTTACAGATGATGAGTGGGAGTAAGTTATTGGGAATAGGGTGATCATCCTCTTTATTATCGGGATTCGTTGTAATCGGTGATATTTGAGGAGATCACCTGGGCTGTTTGCCGGTCGGCAAATATTTGGTTTTGAATATCCGTTGTTATGCACCAATTTCAAATTGATATATCTGTACGTCTATTTTTATAGAGTGAGATATACATTTTTAAAATTATGTCTATGACATTTACCTATATCAGTGGATGGTTAGGTAAGGAGTATTAAACAGCGGTGTAATTCTTCTTAACCATAAGTACAGTTTTCAACCTACGACACACAGTGAATGAGTTGTTAAACTCAGGGACTTATACAGAGTATTGTATATTGTCCAGTGTCCATTAGGACAGTGGGGGTTGGTCCTCATACTATATTCTGTTTACTTTTAACTACTCTAATTCTTAGACATGTGTTTCGTAGAAACACAGGGTCTGAGTTTTGAGGAGTTATTGGTATAAGAATAGAGTAGAGAACCAGGTATTGCAAGTATCGGGATTCTTCAAGGTGATCGAAGATGTAGATACTTGTGTATGGTATTCAGTTGATAGTAATGAGAACTTGCTTCTCTTTCAGGTTACTCATAATTGGAAGCATTCCTAAGTTGAGTAACGCTGATCGGCCTCCTTCCATTTAGTTGACATGCACTGGAGATAGCTGCATGATTTGAATCTGGTTCATTTAAATCAGTGCCTCTGGTTCTATATTGGATATAGAACAGTTCATATCTTAACGATGTTAAGGTACGGGGAGTTGTCCGGCTTATGATTAAAACCAGACACTGGACAACTCAGGGCACGTTTCTGTAATGGCTGTTTGTGGGTTGACCCAGGCTATGACGAGGGTTGACTTTCTACCATCTGGAAGATCAATAGTGATATTGTTCTTAACTCGCCACATTTTAAAAAGAAATGGTTATTTTTCAGAAAACAGTAGTGGGAGTATGGTAGAACTGGAAGCGATTCCAGAACCGCAAACGATTACTGAAGATTTGATAAGGAACCTAAAGATTCAATCTGATTTGACATTCCATTGGCCACTCCGCAGATAAGGTGGGTAACTTCAGGCACCCGAGAGGTACTCCGGTAGCCTCAAGGACGGTGACAGGGAAGTTCTTGTTTACCCACACTTGCCATTGTTGTTGTTCCAGGCTGCGAGACCCGGAAGGAGGATGAGTATAGCGTCATTCTATATGACTCTGCAGGAGGGTTTTCGTAGTCAGTGGGAGCAGCGGAAGCATTGGTGGACATCAGGCTTATGTCTATTTATAGACTAAAGCAGATATAGCGGAGATAGATCATCTATTTCTGATATGACAGTCATAGGTTTGACGTCATCATAATAGGGGATGGATCTGTTAAGAAGGTAGTAGGGTGTGATGTCCTGGTTTTGGATGACATACACAGAGTAGGAAGTGATATTCCTATACTACGATCGGTTATACTTTGGTTGTCACACA
Organism: Agapanthus africanus; assembly: GCA_030015575.1. Lineage (NCBI taxonomy): Eukaryota > Viridiplantae > Streptophyta > Magnoliopsida > Asparagales > Amaryllidaceae > Agapanthus > Agapanthus africanus. The sequence continues at coordinate 567,109,404 of JASDDO010000016.1, forward strand.
GAGTTTTCTCCACATAGGACTTGGATATTATATCAGACATTCTGGTTACTAGATCTATAGTTTTAGATCTAGATTTGGGTGGTTTCCTAATCTGGGTACCTTGACAGCATTCTATGAGTATTTAGAATGGACGACTCCTGGCACGGTAGTACACCTGCAGGTAATGGAGTCACCCTCTCTAAAAGGTGTCTTACAGACTAAAGGGGAGAGGGATACGCATGATTGACAGATCACTTGCTTAGGCAATTGAGTCAGTCATGAGATGTCAAGTACCACACCAGATGTTGTTCTTGCAGTAGATGCAATAAGTTGATATTAATCCAATCCTGGAGAAATAATCGGAAGCAGTTTTAGGACATAAGTGCGTGTTCTAGGGATGTGATAACGACAGCCTCTTTTAGGAGACGGTTATCATTCCAGGCTTCCAAGGTGACATGGATGGCAGAGTGGCTGTCAGAGTTATAGTTTCTCCTTCTGACGAGGGGCAGTATTTTGGACAGGTGGTCCAAGGCAATACTGAGGGAGGCATGGCGCTGGGTACTGATTAAGTTCAGTTATCGATACAGTCTAAGAAGTTTGGATTTGGAGTTCATTTATGAGCTAGGTCCCATCAGATATCCAGACATATTCTAAGACAGGTATTGCTCATTTCGGGAGATGGCTTTCTCCGCGAACTTGAGATATAGAGAGACATAGAAAGAAACATCACAACGGATCCACTCACTGAGGCTATTCCTCGAACGCAATAGTTTCACAAACGAGCTTTGTGAGACTGACTAGTAGAGGAGTTGGGTGTTCGGTATCACACGGGCTGTGAGTATGCGACATCACAATAATTAGCCTTGAGTGCAAGTGGGAGATTGTTGGTGATAGTGCCCTCAGAGTCAATTATTGGATCACAGGCACGTGATTGCAATGATTGAGGGAGGACCTATCCGGGTAGGACAGTCTTACTCGAGATGATAGTATGCTATCTGGTTTATCTTTATCATCGTGTACTGCTTTAGGTGACCTGACAGGTCGCTATTACACGTTGATAGAGCCCCTAGGATTCTTGCTTGACGACCAGCAGTATGATGGCGATCATATACGTGGGAGCTGGGGTCTATAAGCACATCCTTAAATGGTCCCTAGTCGTGGGAGTTTCGAGACAGGGCATCGATACTCCATTAGTAGACTAGTGTATACAGTCGAGACCCCGACGAGGGGCGGTGGCCGGTCTCACAAGCCACTGGTGTCAGTTGGTTCACCTAAGATGTATACAGGTGCTCATTGGGTTATGAGTACACCGGACAGGACTCGCCGGGAACATGCTAGTTGGTCTTATACCTGACGTCAGATAGCAGTTCCCTGGTGACATGTGTACAGGTTAGTTCATCGACCTGAGATCGTCATTTGTCTCGTGTGAGTTCCCACTGTACTTTGATTACTACCCAACCACGGCTCAAAGGAGTCGTGCAAACAGGTTTTAGTTGGGTACAGTCCCGAGCCACATGGAGGCAGTGAGCGGATCTGCAGGGGTTCGTCTCTCCCGGTATTGGGGGTGAGGTCGCGCTGTGTCTAGGAGAGCCATTACGCAAAGCCCTCGGCCGAGGCAGGAGATTTACTGGTAGGTATTCCAGTAGTATCTCAGGGCGTTCTGGGCTACACTCCGACACGACTTGTACCGCTTTTGGGGATCTGACTTTTACCAACCCCCTAGGCCCGACATGCGATGCTCATAGACGAACGGACCGGACTGTACGGATATTGTCACTGACAGGCTCAGTAGGGTGTCAGGATGAGTTCGCTCATCGACGTCTCTTTTGGTCAATAGCTGGTGGCCCGTCACGTATTGGCTTATACCTCTGACGTGCTAGTGGTTAAATCCACAGCCATAGTATTGACGAGTCTTTAGAGTCCACCACACTTACAGTTACTCAAGCTTTCGGGCGAAACGCTGTAGAGGCCGTATGGAGATATGGCAGGGTCCGATCAGATACGTGCGGTATTGCACGGATCAGGATCGGACGGTTTGTACTAGTGGCCGTATGGTTATATGGCAGGGTTCGATCTGATACATGCGGTATTGCACGGATCAAGATCGGACGGATTATACTAGCCGGCTTTGGTTTAAGCCGGATCCTAGTTTAGTACAGTGTAGATTTTGTCTCTTTGCATTTATTTCCGGACGGAATACAGATGCGGGTGTGTATGCACAGTATCGGGGTTTTCCTGTAATTTATTACGGGACCAGTTTTCTGGAGTTGCCAGTTTGCATTCCGTTCCGGCCGGTTTTCCTTTGTTCTTTCCCGGCCGGACTTTTCCGATGGAGGGGGTTATTTGCAAGTTTGCAAATAACACTTTGTGGAGGGGGTTTCTTGCAAATGTCTTCATTATGATATCTTTCATCCATGATTTTGCATTAATGAGATTTGATGTGAATAGAAGTATTAAGCATGGTTGATGTTTTGTTTAAGGTCACCACTTGCTTTATCCTACACTCACCTCCCTTCATGATTTATTCTTTCCCTCCACCATTTCCTAGGAAGAAGGGCCGACCACTTGAGTTAGAAGATGAGAGAAATTTCCATTTTTGGTGTGACACAAATTTCTTCATCTCATTCTTCTAGTTTTGGAAAAATGAAAGCACCATTTTTCCTTAACCTTATTCCTCCATCAAGGCAACTACAAACCCCAAATGAGACAAGCATCATCTACACTACATTCTACAGCAAACCTTGGGCACGTCGACTAGCCAGCTTCGTGCCCGAGTTGCCTCGGTATTGAGGTGGGAGCCCGTAAAAGATACAGACGATGTGGTGCCCTTCCGGCAAGGAGACGACGACCGGAGTTTCCGCGGGAGATCGGGACGATGGCGAGAAGACCGGAGGACTCGGATCACTCGGTATATCTCTCACCCTTTCTCTTGTTAGCTAGTATCGGTTAATGGTTACGATCCGGGTATATTGTCCGCGGTAGCGCCAGTTTAAAAGTTAAGAAAATTTGATTCCGCATTTTGGCCTCGGATAGACGGCCGGGGCGCTGCCGTGGCGCAACACAAAGATCCAGCGATGATTATTTGATAGAATAAAAATCTATCATAAGAAAATATTTTCCTAATCTTATAACAAGAATAAAATTCTATGTTAACAAGATATCCATATTAAGAAAATATATTTCAGATCTTGTTAAACTAAAAAGATATGATAGAATAAAATTCTAATCTTGTTAAAACTAATAAGATATCCATAATCTTGTTAAATAAACAAGAAATCTTCTCTGTTAAACAAAGAGCATTTGGATTAAAATTCCAATGGGGAATAAAATTCACCAATTGATCTAAAAGATCATGGAATCAATCATGATCTCTCAATGAGGGATTTTCTTAACAAATTGATTCTTTTTCTTCTCATATAAATAGGAGCAAGGAGAGGAGGAAAAGAGCGACAGAGGGAGATGGGAAGAAAAATAGAAAGAGAATTTAATTCTCTAAAGAATAGGAACCCCTCCCAAAAGCTCCCACAAAAAGAGAATTTAATTCTCAAACCAAGAGTTTAACTCTTCTCAAAGAACTTACTTCTTCCTCTGGTTAAGATCTGCAGAAGCTGATCTCCCCACAAGTTCAGAATTTAATTCTCATCGGGGAGATTCTGTCATGCAGATTCAAAACCTAAGGGAAGGAACCGAATCCAAAAGAGTTTAACTCTTACAAAATATATGGGAATTTAATTCCTTTAAAACTAGGGTTTAACCATTTAAAAAGAATTAATCCCTGTAAAGAACAAAGGAGAACTTGATACCACAGAACCAGAAAAGAATAGCCTGATGATTCATTAGCGTTCAAACGCTACATAAAGGTTCACGTGTTCCCACGTGAGCACCTTTGAGGAACAAAAAGAGAAAGACTGAGATCTAGCCACGTGACCCCTGAGAAGTGCTCAGCACTTATAAAAGAGAAAGGGAATAAACCCTATCTTTAGAGCGCCTCACGTGACCCCACGTGACCCCTGAGAAGTGCTCAGCACTTATAAAAGAGAAATGGAATAAACCCTATTTTTGGAGCGCCTCACGTGATCCCACGTGAGCGCCTCAAATTCTTAGTGTTTAACATTATTTCAAGCGCCTCATGTGGGAGCACGTGAGCGCTGATCATACACTAGTGTTTAACACTACTTTAAGGCCTCATGTGGGAGCACGTGAGCGCCAATCATATATTAGTCTTTAACACTATGAGAGGCCAATATTAGCCAAACTTAGATCAAATCTCCCGAGGGCAATCAATCGAGCCCCCTATGCTCAGGGTCCCCCAAACCGATCTTAGTCCCAGAGATAGCTAATGAACTCCTGGCATCTAAGATGATGTTCATTCCATCATGATCTCTCCCCTCGATCTGGAATTTGGTTCAAGGGTACATCTCTCCACACCTCCGATACATGTCGTTGTAATTCTTCAATGTCTTCAGAGAGGTGGAGGGTCCCAATAACCAATAACTCTTGGCGCACCACCGAACAAGATTTTCAAAAAGGGGAGTAAATCTAAAATACATCTCAATTTGGGGGCGCCTCACGTGATCCCTTGATAGTGCTTAGCACTCAGAAAAAGAAAAGGAGAATAAAACAAAGGCAATTTTCATTCTTCAGAGTGCCTCACGTGATCTCGCATGACCCAATAGTGCTTATCACTCAGAAAAGGGAAAAGGGAATAAACCCAAGGTAGCTCCCATTTTGGGGGCACCTCACGTGTTCCCACGTAACCCCCAAATAGTGGTGTATAAAAGAGGGAGAAAATTCCAAAGACAGCGCTCGCATTTTGAAGGCACCTCACGTGTCTGCACGTGACTATTTGATAAACCAAGTGCTTAGCACTTATAAATGAAAGAGGAATAAAATCCAGAGAACAGTTCTCACCTCGGACGCCTCACGTGCTCACACGTAAGCCAAGTGCTCAGCACTATTATATATATATGATGAATAAACTCAAGGAACAATGCCCACTTCGGGGCCCCTCACGTGTTCACACGTGAGCTCCTCCAAAGTCCAGTGTTTAACACTGATTCAGTGATTAGCACTATGGGGTGACTAAGGGAAATCAATCTTAACTCAAATTATCCAAGTCTTCTGAAGCCAAGACCCTTTTTGTCACCAATCAACTGAGCCCCCATATTCAGGTCTCCCCAAACTAATCCTAGTCCCAAAGATTACTAGTGTTCTCCTAACAGATAACGTCTAAACTGATATTCATCCCATTCCCCAAATCGGGATATCGGTTCAAGGGTACATCTCTTCATACCTCTGATATATGTCGTTGTAGTCCTTCAACGTCTTCAGAGAGGTGACGGGTCCCGACAACCAGACATTACACGGACTGTGAGGTCCTTAAACTCATGGACTACGATGTCCTTAAACTTTACAGACTATGATGCCTCTAAACTACCATGGACTATGAGGTCCTTAAACTCATAGACTATGATGTCTTTAAACTTTATAGACTATGACGTCTTTAAACTGTCACGGACTATGATGTCCTTAAACTTATGGACCGCAATGTCCCTAAACTAAAACAATAGAGTCCAAATGCTCTTTTGTTGGATCTAAATTATCCTGTTAAGTAGATCTTAGTCTAAAACTAGACTAACGTATCCTTAACAAACGTTTAAGTTGATCTTAGTCTCAAATGAGATTAACGATCCTTAAACCCAAACTAAAACCCAAATCTAAGAAAATACGGATTTGGACTAATCCACGCCCTACGGACGACAACATATATTAGTCTCCGTATATGATCCACGGGCAATAAAAAATAAAACAAACACACACGACACGAAGTGACCATCTGGAGAAGGAGAAAGTTGTTACCGCGATGCGGTAGTGTAATTAACTGCAGGGGCTTGCGCCTGCAGGGAAGAGTGTCCCCATAATAAAAAATCCCTCAAACGAGGGGGAATCTGACGAAGTCTGCTACAACGGCCGCATCCGTCTAAACCTCCGATATACGGTGCCATAAATAAATTTGGCATCTTCAGAGAGGTGGATGGATAAAAACAAATAGCATCTGCCCCCAAAATTCAGGCCTGATGTCCCAACGTCCCGGCCGCGTCTTTCGGCGGAGAACAAGGATGAAGAAGAGAAAAGACTTAGAGTGCTCCGACCGTCAGTTTCGAAAGACGGGTTGTCTTCGGCTGATCATGAAATTACGTGGGTTAGAAATGATATGGATGATGAAATCCAAGTAGATTTTTCTAATGCGTCCACGAAACGAAAAAGGTTATCAGTAATGTTATATTATTACTTCACATTTTACGATCTATACATATATAGCATGCATATGTAATGATTGTCTAATGCGTCCACGAACCGTTTTATCTAGATTTGATGACGACGACGGGAGCAGCGAGGGGCGGCAAGAGCTCCAGCCGCAGCAGAGGCAGAGCGGTTCTGCCGAACGGAGAGCTGTGTAGGGAGCTTCAGAGGGCCGGTCGTGCACCCCGATCGAAGACCCCTTCGGATGCCTCCTTCTATGTGGACTTTGCCACACCTCCAGGTATATTGCATGCATATTCATTTTGAATGTAATATCTATTATAGATATACATGCATATTCATGTCAAAATTACTTATATAGTCAATGTTTGATTGTCTAGTTGTTGGTGCGTCCACATCAGGGATAGAGGCCACTCCCGCACCTCTAGGTATGTTTATATATCATATAGTGCATGTATATTGATTTATAATGCTATATCATAAATATACATCTATTCTTTTGCTCTTACGTACTTACATCAGGGGCAGAGCCCACCACCGCACCTGCGGGTATGTTTATATATCCTATAGTGTATACATGTTGATTTAGAATGTTATATTATTGATATACGCATTCTCTTTGCAGTTACTTATATAGTCAATGTTTGATTGTCTAATTATAGGCGGTGCGTCCACGTCTGGTGCAGGGGGCACTCTAGGTGCAGAGGCCACTCCCGTCACTTCCATACCCTCCGCTCAGTTTGCAAGTTTGTATGAATAAATATAAAATATTTATTCATTTTACATATCCTTTAAATATTCATGTAATTTTATCGATGTTTATTTTCTAGTTGGAGGGGATGCATCCACGTCCGGGTCACCGGCTGTTCCTCACCGGAGGAACTATCGCCCCGCTCGTGCCGCTGCCCGGGCCAAGGCTCGTGCTTCTGTCGCCGGAGGTATATATCACACTTCAATTTTCGTTAAATATTGATTTCTTAATACCATTTTCTCTTAATATTTATTGTCTTGATATTTCTTGTAGACGCAAAGCATCCCCATCCCGAGAGGGGGACTCGAGGCCCGAATCAGTCCCACAGGCTGAGGCCCGACAGAGCTAGGGGGGAGGCAGCATTCCCCCTCTTCTTTACCCCTGATTATCGCTATACCGGCGATTATGCCGAGAGGTTCGGCCGGTATATGGGGGATGAGAGCCGCCTCGTGAAGAAATATCCACTTCACGTTGAGTGGGGCGACCAGCACCGGCGCTCATTCGCCCTCTTTTAGGATCAGGCTCGGGTATTAATATATATATTTTCATTTGATTTATCCAATATATTTATTATTAACACTTGCAATTTAATAATATTGTTTTTTTTGTATTTGCAGTTGGATTACGATTTTCAGCCTGTACCCGACCCTGATCACCCTGGGAGAGTGCTCGATCTTCACGCTCTGTACCATGGCCTGATGAAGAACATGCAATCGAAGGCCCGATACAATAGGAACGAGCTGAAGATCGACTGCTATTCCCTGTGGATGGCGACCCCCGAAGCAGAGAGAGCGGCCCTCCTACATACTCCGGCCTTTGCGAGAGTCGACGTAGATACATGGCCTCTATTGTGCCAATATTTCGACTCTCAGCGCAAACAGGTATGTATTTTAAATGTAATTCATTGTTTAGTATATAATTTATTTTTTTGTGTTGCTTAATTAGAAAACTAAATCTGAATGTGTTGTGCAGAAACAGGCGGATCAAAATAAAGAGAATAGGAAGTCGACGAAGAGGGGTCGCCCCACTTATACAGGTGGCTCGAGGAATATTACTCGTGCCATGGAGGCATCGGTAAATTACAATAAATCTATTTTAATCTAATATAAACTTAAGAGTTATTTTATAATAAATATAAATTTTTGGCAAATTGCAGAGAGCTCAGACCCTAGCGCAGGGTGGTACACCGAGCGTGCTGTCCACGTATCTTGCCGTCCACGGCACCTCGACAGATCCCACCACGGGTGAGCTTCGATACCCCGACACCGCTACCCAGGAGTATTGCGTAAGTGTTAATATTTATTCAACCCCTATTTGAAATTTTTGTTTTGAAAAGTTCAAATTTAAATGATATACTTATATTTTACTAGTCAATGTGGGTGTAGGAGTGGGTGGTTGAGCAGGTCGAGGGATCGGGGATCGATTTTACTGGACAGAACGATCCGATGCTGCTGACCCCAATCCTAGACGCCGCACACGGAGGGCACCATGGAGGTTGGGAGAGAGGCCAGGGACTGGGTCCTAGCAGGGCCCACATGAGGTTGGACTCCACTCCGGCGGTTACTTCTTCTATCTCCCGTGAGCGACGTCTAGAGCAAGAACTTGACACCTTGAAGGCCACCGTCAGGAGTTGAAGGAGATGATGGTATGTATACTACTTAATAGTAAAATATTATGTCGTATTATAGATAGCAACATATTCAATATTAGTACGTAGCCAGAGCTTATTTGGTTGTAAACTTAGCTTTGATTAATCATACATACATAGAACTGTCTAATTAAAATAAACTACGGTTTTCCGAATTAGATATCCAAACGAGGCCTAAGTCCCTAAGTATTCATAGATTGGGATTTCGCAATAATCTGATAATGATACGAATTCGACTAATACACAGTTCTTACTCGTTTATTACACGCAAAACCGAACAGACGCGACAGGGTACTTCGGCTGAGGCTCCACATGCATCTCCTTCGGCTCCTACAGCTCCACAGCCTGCTCAGACTCCCGCAGCTGCGGCTCCGCAAGCCACTACCTCGGCTGTGGTTGCGCAGACCAGCTCCACAGCTCGCTCAGACTCCTGCACCGTCCGCATTGCTCGAGTTGTTGACTCAGGGTTTATCCGAGGAGCAGATGCACCAGATTACGACGATTATCAGAGGTGGAGCTGGACCGAGCTAGGGTAGCTTTTTGATTTTTATATTTTAAACATGTATTTACTTATATGATACATATTGTATATATTTTGGACGATATTGGTGGTGTTCATATTGATTTAGATTGATATCGTATTTTGCTTGTTGATTTTTTTTTATATATTATACGTGAGATGTTGATTATGAATACTGCTGTATATATTCTGCTTGTTGATTACTTTCATATATGATGTATATATTATTGTGCACAGGGCGATGAAAAAACAGGTAGCCCTTTTTTTTTTATAGAAAAACCCTGATAATATGTCCCTACGGATTAATCCATAGGTACAAATGTTGCTCCTACCGTTTAATCCGTAGGGTCCAACTTTGCCCCTACACATTTATCCGTAGGGACAATATATCAGAATACCTGATATTTTGACCCTATAGACTCAGTAACAGGGTTAGGCTTGTCCCTACGGAGTAATCCATAGGAGCTTAGCTTTACCCCTACAAATTTACCCGTATGGACAAATATCAGGATACTGATATCTTGCCCCTACACATTTGTACCTACGCCTTAAGCCGTAGGGGCATATAATTGTCCCTACGGAATTATCCGGAGGGGCAACTATTTTATTTTATAAACCGATAAATTAAATAAATATTTTGTCCCTACGGTGAAATCTGTAGGGACCAATAGACCTACGCATTAAACCGTAGGGGCAAATATTTCGCCGTAGGGGCATGCTTAAGGCTAAAACTTGCACCTGTGGCGTGTGAACCTACGGCGTATTTTTGTGCCCCTACGAACATAGCCGTAAGGGCAGAGGTTTGCGCCTACGGATTTATCCGTAGGGGCAACCCCTATTTGTAGTAGTGATTATATATAAGGTAACACAGTCTTTCTGTAGAATGATAATACTTTTACACAATAGCGTTTGTTTATTCAGACCAGACAAATACGAATGGTTAATATAGTCATCATTCTGCATCAGTTGCCAAAGCTTCTAATTGTTGTCCGTCCAAAATTGAGCCTGGAGCCAATCCACTAGCTTCTTATCAACCTGAAATGCCTTTCCAAGCACATCATCAGAGATTGCAGGTTTCGACCCAAAGACAGCATTGGCTACCGTGATTACTCCCGGATTCTGGCTGCTAAGCCCTGCGATAGCCACGGCATTCGTGTTCCCAGTATTGAACTGGAAATGGATGAGCCCTTGAGGGAACACAAACACATCTCCCTTGTAAAGCACCTTGGTGAAGAGTTTGTTATCTGGGTTCGATGTGACAAATCCAACATAGAGGGAGCCTTCTACCACTGTAAGTATCTCAGTAGCTCTTGGGTGAGTGTGAGGTGGGTTGAGCCCGTAGGGTGCATAGTCTATGCGAACCAAGGAGACACCTAGGGTGTTTAGGCCTGGAATTTGAGCAACATTGACTTGGGTCACATTTGATCCCTGTTTGTTTGCTGTGTTTCCTGGCTTGTCTAGTCCAGAGAAGAAGAAATCTTCAGCTTTCGCAAGCTTTGGGTCCTTGCAAGCCAACCCATTTACAATTACTGCAAAATGTGTTTCTACAAAATTAGAAACTTGGTATATTATATTTAATTATTTATCCAGACTACAGTCTGTATAGGAAAATTAAAATTGTAAATTGTTTCTTACCTTTAGACATCTTATGTTGGGTCTTTTTCTTTCTAGATAAAGCCTAAAACTGAATTGACAACTTCATACATCGACACTTGGATCGATTTTTTTCTGTTTCTGCTTTTCATGTTTTGTTTGCGTCTCCTTATGGGACCTCTCCTATTTTATGATGTAGAATTTCATAGTTTTTTTTTGGTTTGCTGGGGCTATGCTGATCATATATGATGCACATGATGCACATATATATCTTTTGTCAATCTTATGGAGTATATACATCCATCCATTTAGTTGTCAAAGCTGATCATTATAAACCATACCACTGTTCACCCAATTCCCCAAATCCTTGAACCAACATGTGTATCTCAAGCTGTGAAGGATCCTAATTGGCGTGCTACAATGCCCGAAGAGTTTGATGCCCTCATGAAGAATGGAACATAGGATCTTGTTCTCAAATCAAATCAAAATCTTATAGGTTGCAAGTGGGTCTTCCGAATCAAGCGCAATTCCGACGACACCATTGTCCGATACAAAGCTCGCCTTGTGGCCAAAAGCTTCCATCAACTGTCTGGTCTAGACTATTTTGCCACGTTCAGCCCCGTTATCAAGCCGACAATACTATGTATAGTCTTATGCCTAGCACTCTTCCAAAGATGCTTCTTCGTCAACTCGACATTAACAATACTTTTCTCAATGGTACTCTACATGAAGTTATGTATATGGCTCAACGATCCAACTTTCTCTACTCTTCCCTATCCAATCACGTCTGTAAACTATATAAAGTTATCTATAGTCTCAAGCAAGCACCAAGGACATGTTATCAAGAACTCAAAAGTTATCTTCTACAAAATGGTTTCACAAATTCCATAGCGGATACGTCTCTTTTTATCTACTCCAATGATGTCATCGTAGCCTATTTCTTGGAATATGTTGACGACATTATTCTTAGAGATAACAATGTACAGTTCTTTCAATATTTTGTTTGTCAACTTGGACAACGATCCTCTCTAAAGGATCTCAATGATCTTTATTTTCTTGGGGTAGAAACTATTCCCACGACACAAGGACTCTTTCTATCTCAACATCGCCGATCTTCTGAAAAAGTTATCTATGGAAGGAGCTAAAGAAGTTACCACTCCAATGTGCAATACCACCCCTCTACTTCTTCATGACGGATCTTCATCTGTCGACCCCATGCCATATCTTCAGCTAGTTGGTGCTCTTCAATGCTTCTCTCTCACTCGGCCCGACGTTTCATTTGCCGCCAACCGTCTCTTCCAATTCATGCGCTCTTCCACAGAACTTCACTGGACGGAATTCAAACGTGCATGTCTTCGTTACCTCAAAAGTACAATACATCATGATCTTTACCTCCGTCAACGATCTCTTCTAACTCTTTAGGCCTTCAGTGACTCTAACTGGGGTGGAAGTTGAGATGACGGTCGTTCCACCACTGTCTATATTTTCTATCTAGGCTTGTATCCCATCTTATGGAAATCGGCTCGACAAAAGACTGTATCTCGATCCTCCTCTGAAGCTGAATATAAAGTCCTTGCGAATGCCACGGCCGAGATATTATGGGTAAAATCTTCTGTATGAACTCAAGATAATTCTGTGAAAACCACCCTTTCTATATTGTGATAATATTGGGGCTACCTATCTTAGTGCAAACCCAGTATTCCACTCTCGGATGAAGCACGTTGCTCTTGACTATCACTTTGTTCTGGAATACGTTGAAGATGGCACCATTCGTGTTCACCACATTAGCACTCATGATCAACTTATGGATGTTCTCATAAATGCACTTGGACACAGTCAATTTCTCAAACTTCGTTCCAATATCGGAGTCTCCAACGGAGTCTCAATCTTGCGGAGGGCGTATTAGGAAAAATTTCAATAACTGATGCATATTTTTGTAATTACAAAATTTTCAGTAACTTTTTTGATTTTATTTGTTATGAAAGATTTTATTTTATTTCTTCATCATGTAAATTGTATATATACACCTTTTAGATTCAATATAAATAAATTAAGTTCAAACCCTAAATTGCATCTTCTTCGAGATCTTTTATTTTCTACCATTGACGTGTTGATGATGATGGTTGCGAAGCTTATGGTGGTGGTTGTGGTGTAGTGGAAGTGTTTGTTAAGAGAATTGATGGTGAGTGTGTGGTGTTTGTGTGATGTGCCTAGGAGGTGCTGAAGGAGTTTGTAGAAATAATTGTGTAGGATTTAGAACTGTTTGTGGTGGTGGTTATTCCCTTATAAAAAAAATAAGGTAGCGCCTCACGTTCTGGACACGTGAGTGTCAGCGTGCAAAGCACATGGACGTCTGTCTCTGATAGGATTAAATCCTATGGCAGCGCCTCGCGTGTTAGTCACATGAGCGCCGGCGTGCAAAGCACGTGGGTATCTGTTTCAGTAAGAATTAAATTCTTTGGTTGCGCCATGTGCATAGCACGTGAGCAACAGCGTCCAAGTTGAAGCAGTTTTCTTCGGGTAGGTTTAAATTCTACATGGGAAAATATTTCCCTAAACAGGAAAGATATTCCCTATTAAACAGAGAGTCGTTGGATCAAATATCCAAGGGTAGAATTAAATTTTATTACGGAAAAATATCTCCCCGATCTTTCTAAACAAGAAAGATATGCTCTGTTCAACAGAGAACCATCGGATTAAAAAATCCAATGGTGATTGAAAATCACCGTTGAAATTAAAAGATCGAATTAAATTATATATATGGGAAAATATTTCCCTAATATTGTTAAAAATAAGAAAAATATATTCTGTTAAACAGAAAGGTTTGGATATAAGATCTAAGGGTGATTAAAAATCACCACCTGATTATGAAATCAGATTGAGATCTTTCAAATAAGGGATCTTTTAAACTTAGCAACAATTTCTCCTCACCTATATAAAGGACTCGAGACTTTAAGTCTCACACAGAGAAAACCGTCTATAAGCTTCTGCAAAAAAGAGGTAGAAGCCACAACCGAGAATTTAATTCTATTGCTGAAGAAAGGCTTCTTCTTGCTCCCTTCAAACCCCAAGTAAAGAAAAAAGCAGAGATCAAAATATCTTCTTTGCCTAATATATATAAATGCAAGAGTTTAACCATTTATAAAGAACTTAGTTCTTTCTCTGGATCTGAGATCCAAAAGACAAATCTCCCATAAGTTGAGAATTTAATTCTCATCGGGATGATTTTGTTCTTCAGACTCAAGATCTAGGGGGAAAACTAGATATGAGGAAAGAAACATGAAGAAAAGAAATGGAATGTATATTCCAAAAATTTAATTCCTCTAAAATAGGGTTCAACCCTTCAAAAAACTTAGTTCTCATAAAAAACAAACAAACTTAGTGCTCAAAAACCCGATTCAAAATTTTCAAAAATAGAGATCTTGGTGATTATTAATGGCCAAAACACCATTAATAGAAGTTTAACTTCTTTCAAAAAAATAAACAGAGATTAAATCTCTAAAGATCCAGCGTCTTACATGCCTCACGCTTGAGCGTCCATAAATAAATACTCAGCGCCTTACGTGCCTCACACGTGAGCGCCCATAAATAAAGTTCTCGCAGCTCACGTGCCTCACGCATGAGCACCCATAAATAAAGACTCGGCGCCTCACGTGCCTCACACGTCGGTGCCCATAAGTAAATTAAGATCTGGCGCCTCACGTGCTACCCACGTAAACGTTTAAAAATTGTCAAGCTAGAGAGTCTCACGTGATACCCATGTGAGCGTTGTATAAAAGTGTTTAACACTATATATTCAAAGTGTTTAAATGCTTAGTATTGATAGGGCAACGCCCAAGTCTGAGAGGTTCATGTGATACCCACGTGAGTGCTAGAGCAAAATTTGGATATTATATCCATAGTCAAAAGACTAAGTGCTTAGTACTGCTAAATGATGAAAAAGCCCAAGACTGAGCCCAAAATTGGCTAAGTCTCTAAAATTTCCTTGAACCCATATTGTTCATTGCAGCCGAGTCCATATGCTCTATTGATAGATCTTAACAAAATTTAATGATCCTTAACCATATTTCTAAGTTGATCTTAATTAGTTAAAATAAATTGAGCCCATATGCTCATATATTTAAGTTGATCTTAATCTAAAATCAAATTAACAGTCCTTAAATAAAATAAAATATCTCCTGAACTAACGGAACATATGACCTAAATTCAAACCCAAATTTAATATACGGATTTGGACTAATCTGCATCCTACGGGCGACGACATAAACTAGTCTCCGTATATAATCCACGGGTAACCATAATAAACAATAAATATAACATGACATGAAGTGACCTACCGGAGCGGGTTAAAGTGGTTATCTCAACGCGATAACGTAATTAACTGTAGGAGCTTGTGCCTGCAGAGAAGAACGTCCCCAAAATCAAAAACTCCTTAAAGATGGGGAATCTGATAAAGTCACGCTACAACGGTCGCATCTGTCTAAACCTCCGATATACGGTGCCATAAATCAACTTGGCAATTTCGGAGAGGTAGACGAATATATTCCAAATAGTATCTGCCCTCAAATTCAGGTATGACAACCTATCCCGGTTCATCTCTGTTTTCAGCGGTAAACAGTGGTGAATATGGATGTGTTGGATTTGGAGAGGGTAATTTTGTTTAAAATGTGATGCAAGGCTGTAGGGTGATGGGTTTGAAGTTGAGATTGGGGTGGATGGGAGTGATTATGAAGTATTGGGTTGGGTTAGGAGTTGAATAGAGTGAGAGGTCTTGGTGGTGGATGGTGTTTTGTGGAGCTTGGTAGGTAGAGGAAGAACAAGATAATGACGTGGAGGAGGCACTGTCGCAAATGGAGAGTTGGGCTCGTCGGTTGTTTTATGGTACCCCGCTGTGCATTTCATTTCGAAAGATAGATTAATAAGACAATGCAGTGATCAAAGGTTGATGATATGAATTCGATGCCCAAATGATCAGTAGGGGGCGATAGATCTAGGCTCGTGGGCTTTAAATTCTAGTATGTATCATATGAATGTTTCTATTTATATCAAAATAATTTAATTTTTGTTATAATAAATTTATGTTAATGAATGGTGCTTAGAATGTGTTTTAAAAATGTTATTGAGTTTGCCGAAGAAGAAATTAATGATAAACTATTCCCATTGGCAAACTGATGAGAAGCAAAATTAGAGAAGAACAAAAATAAACTCTCCACAATTTTTCTTCTCTCAAATCAAAATGGCATCATAAATACAACAACATCCCACAAAGTGTGAAGAACCATCTCTCAAGTTTCAAAAAGAACACTCAACAATGGTTGTTTCAATGAGGCATTTAGTCGAGCAGGTGACGGGTGCTTGAAGTTTCAGTCGGAGATGGATGTGGTTATCAATAAAGAGCTTGAGGGTGTCATCATCAAAGAATTGAGTGTAGCCTTCATTAATAAAGAGAGAGACAGAGAAAGAGAGAGAGAGAGAGAGAGAGAGAGAGTTGTAGCTCTCAAAAACTTCTTTACTTGACGCTGTAATAGTAGAGAGACAGACGGCATAAAGAAGAAGAGTGGAGATGAACAAGGCACCATCTTTGTTCTTGTTCTTTTCTCTCTCTATATGAACAAAAGCTTGAGTTTTTCTTATATTAACATAATCATCATTCTAGCATTTATACAAACACATTACAAACTCAAGAACTCTCTTTCTCTCTCACTCTCTCTCTCTCTCACGCACGCACGCGCGCGCAAACTTGCCATAGATTTCATCAAAAAAACCATCACAAAGTTATACATACACCAAATCAATTCACACACTTACGAAACATATATAATTTATATTCCGAACACCATCTAAAGTTATATCACTACAAACACATTCCAAACAGCATCATCATCATTCAAATTTAATGCAAACACATTCCAAGCACCATTTATTAACATCATCATCATTCAAGTATTTGTACAAAACAATGTTTAAAATAGCTCGTTACGTAGCTCGCTATTTTGCAATATGTAGCATAGCTTAGCCTCATCGCTACGTAACATTTGTAAATAGCTTAAATACAAAGTAGTTTACGCTTTTTAACAAATAGCTTACGCTTTTTAACGAATAGTATACGCTACGCTAAGTGTATGCTATTTTCACATAATATTTTTTCTATGGAGCTTTTTAAGATTTCAGTATCTAATTCTAAACCATATATAGACGTTCTCATTGAAGTTCTAATCTCTCAATTTGAAATCATATTTAGGAGACATGTTTTTCAAAAAGTGATTATTTGATTGATTTTCGATACGTTTAATACAATTATGAATCATACATGTGAGCTCAATGATTGAAAATTAAGAAAATAATGTTATGTTACTAATTGTTGTATGTTCTATATCTTTATAATATATACTCACTGTGTTCACAACTACTTGTCCTTTTAGAAAGTTTTTTTGGTCCTAAATTACTTATCAGTGAATAGTATAGAATATCTCGCCACATTTATTATTTTGTTTTTGTACAATATCTAAACTAACCTAATTTAAAAAGAATTGGTGTAATGTTCCAAAGAAAATTTACGAAGGTGAGAAGACAACAATCATTAATATGAAAGTAATTTATGAAAATTTACTAGGATGGCAACATTATAATATTTCTTTCAAATAGACTTTCAATCATACCTTAATTGCCGTGCAAAAGTCCGAAAAAACAAGTAATTGTGAACGGAGGGGGTAATTTATTGTAAATAAGATGATGATGATGATGATGATGATTAGTAATAATAAATAATTCGTATAGCTTAGACTATGCGCAACGCTGTTTGTGCTTTTTGCTATTCAGTGGTGAAATGCTGTGCCAAACGCTATCGATGTTTTGAATATTGTTAAAAAGACATTACAAAATCAAATTCTCTCTCTCAAATTGGTCATAGATTTCATTCAAACATTTATACAAACACATAATCTGCACTTCAGGGAAGGATCAACACATTTGCATCTCCTGCACCCATGCTTCCATCCATGGATTTTTTGACGATAGGATGCGTATTACCTCAAATCCTAAAGAAAACACTAAACTACGTTCTACTACGTAACTGCCTTCGCTATACTCGTCGATCTTTTGTACCACCACGTCGATCTACTACGGCACCGCCTCGATCTCCTTTTGATGTTGAGATCACAGAAGACATGGCTTCACCGGTGGTATTTTTTGCAAAAGTGAGGGATCTGAGAACGGATCCGCCGAAGCCCTGGCTTTATTTTTGAGTTTTCTCTCTTTATAACAAGGTGTGATGCTTTTATTTGGGGATCAGAAGAGGGGTATAATGGTCATTTAAAACGGGATTTAAAGGTAAGGGCTGCGGAGTAACGGAAGCAAAGTATAAGGGGTTTTGGACTAACGGGTAAACTACAGGGGTTTCTGGATATTAACCCAAACCACAAGAGGGTTTTGGTGAAATAAGCCAAAAAAGAATGGTTTTTATGATTTAAATACTCTCTTGTAAATTTAAATACACTCTCCATTTCATAATACTGGTCTTTTATGATTTTGCACACCTATTAAGAAGAGAATGGCTCTTCTAAAATCTTTACACTCTGATCATAAATGTAAAATTCCTAATTTAACACTTTTGAAACTTAAACAAGCAAGATAATATATATCAAATCTGAATTTCTTGCTGATAAAACACCAAATATATAATACATGACATAATAGTTACAAGTTCATGAAAAAAACACAAGACTTGCTCAGAAATTGTCCTTGTCCAAAGAGAATGAACAAGACACTCTTTTTTCCTCCTGAGTCCAAGTACAGTTTGCTACAAGCTATACAGAAACAACATCCCCAATTCTTGAAAATCTATCCAAAACACCAGCCACAAAATAAAACAAAAAATATATATTAGATACTGAGAATGTAAGCCTATATTTCAACTCTCCTAATTCCCTGCTCAATAGTTATAGCTTCTTTTGAACATGCATGAGCAAGGTTCCTCAGCTCCTCGAATGCATGCATCGTCTCCAAATCGAACCCTCCCGCAAACTGCATTGCACATAGTCTAATTAATAAAAATATTTGGCTGAAAACATAGCAGAAGTTGTCGCAAGACCTGGTGAATCCTGAAGGCAAATCTCTCTCCTCGAACAGCATGTACTCTAGAGCAGGGTCCTTGTTTGAGGCAACCATCACTTGCAGTTCCGTCGCCACTCTCTTCATGTATTTCTTCGCTAGCTTCACCGAAGCAAATTTTATCTGCCCGATGGATAGAATACCAATGTGTTTCCATGATGCAATTAAAAGAATAAAAAAATATTAGTAATAATAATATTGTTACTTTTCATTATTGTTCTAGCTTGTAAAATTACATACACCTTTTAGTTTTCTGGGCGATGTTGATCATAGAGCTTAGAAATGAACAATATATGTAAATGTTTTGTCAAGATTCTGGAGTTAGAGATATAAATCATCGATCGAAGTGCTGTCTATATCCATATAATTGTCAAATTTGATTATTTTAAAGGAAAATGTTTTGTATTGTTACTAAAATGTCTGTTATTCGGGAACAAAATTTGCTTCTGGAAAGATGTTTGTTGCGCGCAGGAGATGTCCCTTCGCTAGAAGTTCCCTAATCTATATGGTTGCTTTCCGAGAAACATGCATCCAAATGACTTTGACAGCAGGAGATGTCCCTTCGCTAGAAGTTCCCTAATCTATATGGCCACTTTCCGAGAAACTGGCATCCAAATCTATATGGTCGCTTTCAGATTTGTTCATTACTTGATGATGTTTGGAATGGAAGGGAGTAGAGGTTAAGCTTCAAGAGGATAGTCTTCAAGAGGACTTTGACAGCAGGACAAAAACACGAGCTTCAGCTGAAGGGGTTTCTAAATGATTGGCGTCCAAATGACCAAAGACTGGATCACCCTAAATGGAGAGGGAACATCAATTGAAAATTCAGGGTCTATTCCCTTTATAAGATCATTAATGGTGGGGAGGGGGAGGGGGGGAGGGGGGGGAGATTTGACACAAATCCGAAATGCTAGGGCGACCAAAATTAAAGTTTTTAATTGGGTGGCTAGAGTAGCGGTTTTAACTAGAGAAAATCTTATGAAACGTAATTGGCAAGGCCCTTTGATTTGTGTGAACTGCAAAAGCGATGAGGAAACGGTGGATCACTTTTTCTTCACTTGTCCCTTTGCAATGAGGGTGTGGTCCCATTTTGGCACTACGAATAATGTCCCTGTGTTACCTACTTCTATTGAGGAAGCTTGGGGAACCTGGCGACATCGGTTACAGCGGGATCCTTTGGAAGGAAATTGAGACATTATTATTATGGGTATCACGTGGGGTTTATGGGGAGAACGCAACGATATAATTTTTAGGGGAAAAATAATTCCTTAAATACGGTCGTGTGTCTTATTTCATCTATGATCATGAGTTGGTCTCATATCTCTACCGATAAGGCAATACTGAAGATTACAAAGGTGAAACGAGATGCTGTTGGGAAAGCAGAGGGTGGTGACGAGCCTGGTGGTGAACATGTCGCTGAGGACGCCGATGGCAACGACGATATTTGAATCAAATGGGGAGGGGATCAGTCCTTGCTTTTTGGTGCTCCTTTTGGATTAGCCTTCTTTGTGCCGGCGGCATTGCTTGTTACTTTTTGGGGTGTTGATTTGTAATATTTGCTTTGCTTTGGACTGTGGTGTTCACGGTAGTCTGGACTTGGGCGATATTTTGTTGTATCCATTAAAATCTTTTTAATGATATTGGACGGTTAATTATCCACCTATTCCTCAAAAAAAAAGTCTCTGTTGTTGCTAGTGTCAACTTTATGATCTTCATGGGTCCATTTAGTGATTAAATATATTATTAAGGTTAGAAGATAGCTTGTTTAATTTGAATTTAAATTATCAGGCCGTAAATGTTATCCAGATGACTTGAAATTTTGATTAAAGTTCGATCCATAAGGTTTGGATGGTTTGTAAATGCCTTCTTGCACAAGAAACTTGCATTGTTTCTAGGGTACAAAAAATATATATTCTTGTGCCAGAAGATTTGCTCGCAATAAGATAGGACTCAGGGACGAATCCAGGAAATTTTTCTTTGAGGGGGTGGAGGGTGGGGGGGGGGCAAATTTAAGTGTTTATTATCAGAAATGAATTTATTGCAAATTTATGTGTTTATTATCAGAAATGCTTTGAAAAATTTATTGCATGAATTTATTGCAAATTTATGTGTTTATTATCAGAAATGCTTTGAAAAATTTATTGCAATGTTTTAAAAGTCACTAAGACATTTATATATTCATCTTACTTTAATTTAAGTTTAGTGGGCTAGTTTAAAAAATTAATTTTCAGCTCTACAAAAAATATTCTTTGTATAATTTCTACATTTCAGAAACAAAAACTATATTTCTTAATAGAAGTGCTTTATTCAGATTTAAAATATGCCTATTAATTTGGATATAAACTATGCTTATTTATTAGGATTCATGTACTATTATACTCGTGTTATATGTAAGCTGTTTATCATTTATATATAGGCACAGTATATAAACATTTATTACCGACAACTTGCAGGCATGCACACTTTATTTGCTTATTACACACACACACACACACACACACACATGAATAAGATGTAGAAATCATCAATAAACAACAGCACATGACTTTATTCCTAATTATTTATACACCTAGGAAAAGAAGGAAGGTTATACAAGGTTAGGTACTATCTTCATGCTCTCTCACTTATGTTTTAGAGTTAACTTTAATAGTTGGCTTCTATGGAGAGGCATATATAGTCTATTTGTTACCTAAAATTTATTTGCTAATTCTTGGTGATGGAATTAGTAAGAGAAGATGGATATGGTAAGGTAAAAAGAGAGAAAAAGGAAATTAATGCTTGCTAATTGGATACATTAGCTAGGCATGTCATCTTCAAAGGTTTGTTTACATAAGGAGCTAGCGTTGACGGTCCTTTCCATCTCTCTTTAAAAAAAATAGGTACCTTTCTCCTATATGTTGTAATCGATATTCGACTTTTGTATGTCAACCAGGTGCTGATAGCTGAATACTCTGTAGGGTTTTAACTAACAAAGAATGTAAGCTAAAGCTGGCAAGATATCGACTACAAAATTAATATATATAAGGTAACACAGTCTTTCTGTAGAATGATAATACTTTTACAACAAGCAGTACATGCAACACACAATAGCGTTTGTTTATTCAGACCAGACAAATACAAATGGTTAATATAGTCATCATTCTGCATCAGTTGCCAAAGCTTCTAATTGTTGTCCATCCAAAATTGAGCCTGGAGCCAATCCACTAGCTTCTTATCAACCTGAAATGCCTTTGCAAGCACATCATCAGAGATTGCAGGTTTCGACCCAAAGACAGCATTGGCTACAGTGATTACTCCCGGATTCTGGCTGCTAAGCCCTGCGATAGCCACGGCGTTCGTGTTCCCAGTATTGAACTGGAAATGGATGAGCCCTTGAGGGAACACAAACACATCTCCCTTGTAAAGCACCTTGGTGAAGAGTTTGTTATCTGGGTTCGATGTGACAAATCCAACATAGAGGGAGCCTTCTACCACTGTAAGTATCTCAGTAGCTCTTGGGTGAGTGTGAGGTGGGTTGAGCCCGTAGGGTGCATAGTCTATGCGAACCAAGGAGACGCCTAGGGTGTTTAGGCCTGGAATTTGAGCAACATTGACTTGGGTCACATTTGATCCCTGTTTGTTTGCTGTGTTTCCTGGCTTGTCTAGTCCAGAGAAGAAGAAATCTTCGGCTTTCGCAAGCTTTGGGTCCTTGCAGGCCAACCCATTTACAATTACTGCAAAATTAAGTGAATAGAAACTTAGCATACTATATTTAATTATTTATCCAGACTACAATCTGTATAGGAAAATTAAAATTGTAAATTGTTTCATACCTTTAGACATCTTGTCAGCAACACAGAAGTCTTGAAGAGGGCTCGGATCAGCTGCAAACACTAGAGATGAGGTAAGGGCGATGAGAACAACACAGAGCAATTGTGCAGTCATTTTCTTTGTAGGTTGGGATGTGCAAAAAAATAAAATTCGAAGGAAGGAGGAGTTTGGTTATCAATGGGATGGATTGGAAGTGTTCATTAGTTCTCAGGTATTTATAGAGGGAGAGTAGATAGGATTTTAGGTTTTTTTTTTTATAAATGTTTTGATATAGTCTCAGATGAGGAAATGTCAAAATGTTTGAGGTAGTGTGTTATCAAAAGATATCGTGTTATAAATAAAGTAGATAATTGTGGTTGTTGCTTTCTTTTGAAACGAAGTATTCCTTGTGTTTTCTTTCATAAATTGTGGTTGTTGCTTTCTTTAATTGTGGTTGTTGCTTTCTTTCATAAATTTATTGTTTGATGCAGTCAGGGTTATATAATTAAGAAACATGTTCCCTTTGTTCAAGTCCATATGCAATTTGTTTTTTTTATTTATTCATTTATGGTTTATCAGAATTAACAGATGATATTAGCATAAAACTGAATTGACGACTTCATACATCGACACTTAGATCGATTTTTTTCTGTTTCTGCTTTTCATGTTTTGTTTGTGTCTCCTCCTTATAGAACCTCTCGTATTTTATGATGTAGAATTTCATGCTTTTTTTTTTTGGTTTGCTGGGCTATGCTGATCATATATGAAGCACATATATATCTTTTGTCAATCTTATGGAGTATATACATCTATCCATTTAGTTGTCAAAGCTGATCATTATACTGAAATTTGTTATAGATTACGATCTAAGAGAACCTTTTTAGAGTCTAATCCTTGATATCATAATGTCTTTGTGGTCACACATTAACTTTGTGTTGGATATAGTGCTCTCAAGGCAATTATTATAATTGCAGGTTGGCATTTATGATAATTGAGAGAGGCTTTGTATAGATAGAACAGTTTTACTCGAGATGATAGTATATTATCTGGTTTGTCTTTATCTCGTATAGTTGCATACGAACTCGAACAAAGTTGATTAAGTTCGAGAATGGCCAGCAGTTCTAGAGAAATTGAGTTTTATAATTCTGATGTACCCCTTCTTTACCTTCTCTCAAGTTGCGAGCTCTTTTTATTAGGAAGTACACCAGTTACGCTTGTTGGATAGTTTTCTTCCAAACCTTAGACATGTGCCGAAAGTTAGTAAAGGAAGAAAACCACCTAGCCTAAGTATGATATACAGAAAGTAAGTTGTGTGGAGACATATAAAGTCAATGCTAATAGAATGCTTCAAGAAGTGTATGGTTCAGGGTGAGAGAGGGATGGGTTAAAGGGTGTATGGTGAAGTACAGCTCTAATTTTGAAGCAAGGTTGTAAAACCCAGATTCGGTATTTATTCGTTTTGCCGGCGGATAAATGGTAACCGTATTATTCAGTGGTTATTCGGTTTAGACGGTTTATTCAGCCATCAATGTTTTAATATACATATTTAATATATTCTACAATATATATAGTTTATAACTGTATATATAATTATAAACAACAAAAAAGTTAAAACAATGCACAATATTCATTTTATGGTTCACATTTTAAATGAAACAATTTTACAAACACTTGATGGCCATAATCCTTATAATATAAATAGATTACAATAATAATGAAAATAGGATGAAATCATATAATAAAATATCCACAAAAGCACAAACAATAAACACAAAATATTTAGGAATTGTTAAGAGAAAAGAAAGAAAGAGATATTTTTATTATGAACTTTGGGCCAGGTTGAAAGTTTATTTTTTGACTCAATATGGATCGAATAACCGGTTTATTCACGGGATATCCGGTTTGACCGGATCTTGGACCGGATTTTGTGTTTCTTGTTCGTTTTGGGAGCGGATCCGGATGTCCGGCCAGATATTCCGGATTTTATACAATAGTGTTTTGAACAACATATTTAATGAATCGAAGTCCATCAGTGTTTTCCTTTTTCACTGCTATAATTTAATAGCATGCTGAGAAAAGCTACGTTGATGATTGTAAGAAGGTTATTGTCTTCTGTTTGAAAAAAATGTGCTGAGAAATGCTACGAAACATTGGCCCATATACTCTCTTTATTGAGTTTGACTATAAACTTTCACTATTATGAAGAGGGGAAGCCCCTACGGTTCAAACCGTTGGGACAAAGCTCTTTCCCTACGGTGCGTACCGTAAGAACAAAATATCAGACTGTAGGGACTAAAAGCTTTGGGGAACCTACTGTTGGGAAATGTTTATTTTTTATTTAATTTAAAATATTGTTATTTCCTTTCCCTACGGTTTACACCGTAAAGGCTAGTTTTTTCCCCTACGATGACTCCTGTAGGGTAAGAATAAGATATATTTATTTTTAAAAAAAATAAATATATCTAACTTGTAAGGGAACATTCTAGCCCCTATAGGTTAATCTGTAGGGGCAAAATCTCAGATAATTTTGACGTTTTGCCTTTACAGTTAAAACCGCAGGGGCCAAAGTTTGCCCCTACGTTTTAAACCGTAGGTGCAAAAAAAAATATTTAAAAAAATATATATTTCCCTTGTCTTTTTGCCGCCTTGTGTGCGTCTCTCTCTCTCTCTCTTTATATATATATATATAACGAACCCAATATTACCATACCTTCAAATTTTCCTTTTTTAGTAAAATGTTGTATTTATTTATTCTTATTATTTTCCGTATATTTTGTTTTCTATTGAATATATTATTTTATTATTCCATCTATTTTTTCCAAACACATTTCTTCAAAACTAAATCTTAATCTTTTTCAAATTAAACACAAGACCTACCCCAAATCCAATCTCATTTTCATTTTCTTTTATAAAACTATGAGCCCAAAAGCCCACGTTCTTTTAAGGCAACAACATATATTTAATTCTTGTTGAAATTATGTATGAACAACTTTTTAGCTTATTGGTTAAGTCCTTACATTATTATTTCATAGGCTACATGTTTGAATCTTATGTCTTGCAATCATTTTTTCTATTTTTTTTACTCATAATTTACAAATGGACCTTTCATTTTATTTAACTTCCAAATGAATGGGCACCTTTTCAATTTCTTTTTAAATTTCATTATGAATTCATATTAATTTGAATTAATATGACATAATTCTTTTATATACTCATCTTATCTTTTTATTTTTCTTTCTCCTAAAAAAATTAGAAAAAAGAACAACTCCTCTCGTTTCTTTCTTCCTCACAAAATATTATTCATTTTCTTCTCCTTCTTCATCTAGAGTTCTCGAAGATGAACATGAAGAAGCATTCAAAAAGCCTCAATAGTAACACGAGATTATCGTCGGATAGACAAGTCCGGTAACAATACCGGCTTGTGCATGTAAGTCCGCTCTCCTCCAATTTTTCTCTGCTTGAAATTCATCCTCTTACCATGCCTCCGTCATGCTGAATTTTGAAATAACTAATTAGTCTTATGATAAAGTTTATTTTTAAATTAAAAAATGTTTAAAATAAAGCATATATGTTTAATTATAAAATCTTGCATGCAATCGTTGATAATATGTTAAATATTGTTGTTTTAGATGGTTAATCATGACCAGATCATATGTTTACTCCACATATGTTAATTCATGTTATTTATCGCTAAAATTTTAATTATTTATATTTTCTTTTGCATACAAGAAAACAAAGTTATAAATAAATACCATAGATTTATCATTTTCAAATACGATCTTACAAAACCTTTATCTTTAAAATAATTTTTATAAATTAATTCCCACTTCTAGAAATTTCAGAAAATTTACATATGGTAGAATATATATTTTTTTACATGCTATAAAAATTTTAGATCAAACCGCATAACGGTTTAAGAATTACTTCATTTTTGTTCACTGTTCGTAAAACAGAAAACTACAGTTAACAGTCAACTTCTATGACACATAAGATGGTATACCAATATCCAAAATGAGCAAACTCAGGTATTTTAGATATCTACGTCTAAAGATATAGATTTTCATAGTTTTAAGTTTTTACTGAAAACCGACGTAAAATATAGAAAACTGCGTTACAATATTAAGCGACGAATCTGGACAGAATTTGTCCTGAATCTGTCCTGAATTGTACACTGTTTTTAAATAGGGCATAACTCGAACTCCCGATATCCGTTTGTGACAAAATTTAGATGTGTACATGCAAAATTGATAGAGCTATAATTTTATGTATATTAGATTACTTATAAACACATGAAACAACCCGATATAGACTTTACAATATAACATATAGTTGCTGTCCAGAAATCTGAATTTCTGTTGTACACGCCGATATTAAAATGATCATAACTAGAGCTTCAGAAATCCAAATCGCGTGAATCATAGTGTTTTGGATAGATACATCAAAAGATTTACAATTTTCTATTAATCTTCGTAAGCTGAAACCTGGTGGAAATTAATCCAAACTATATTTTAAAAACGTGTGATAGTACTGAACAGATTCTAATCTGTTTGCGCAACGATACGAAAACGGGTATATCTCCCGAACCGGTAGTCGTATTTAGACACGACTGGAACTCATGCGTGTACAACACTTAGATCTATATTTCTAGTTATATTCCGCATTCTATTTACTTGAATAATTAGTTATACATAATATTTATTTACAACATTTTTTACGGTCGCTACTTAAATAATATACTTGCCTCATTGCATACTATTCGAGCATGTATACCTTATTTTTTCTGATCTCAGAATTATTGCATGAACATGAAGACGTAATTAGATCTTGTATGTTTGACTTAAACCTATTACATGATAGACTTGACTTGACCCGAACCATGAATATAACATGACATGAATACTTAAACTTGACATGAATACTTGAAACGTGATATGAATACTTGATCTTGACATGAACTCAATCTTGAAAAACTTGATGTATTCGTGGATTCGGACAAGACTTGTGAGTTTAACTACAATCTAGTATACGCGAGGTTTTGGGGTAGTTTGATTATGAATCCAACGGAATCTCATGGGTCCTATTAATATAAATCATGTTGCTGTAGTACCGGGCTGAAACGGTATAAATTATGCTGCTGTGGTACCGGGCTGAAACGGTACATCATGAATTCACTAATAAGGGCCCGTGTTTCCAAACCCCTGGACGATAGCCAATTGGGTTTGGAATACTTCAATAGTAATTGAAGTCCCGATTACTTTTAGGTCCGTGATTTTTTGCCCCTGGACGATAGCCTTGGATTCAAGAATACTCTTGAGATTAGTTTACATTCACACTTGAACTCATGTTAGTTACTTTTTTTAGAGATATTTTAGAACACTTATATTCACTTCATATTCACTATACCTACACTCCACAACCATATTATACTTGTTTTCCATGCTGATATAGTTGACATACACATTACCATGCACGCTACTATACTTGTTTACATGTTCATGATTTATATCAATGCTATACCATATATCACATTACACCTTGCATTTCATTTATATACATCACACCATCTTTTTGGAGACTTACCGAGTATTAGTTCGCTGACGGGCATTCCATCCATTTTTCTTTTTTTCTTGGAATGTTCGTCAGGTGGTATTGAGACAGAGAAGATAGAAGCGGTCGAAGAATTGTACAACCAGTTCACATCATAACCGGACGTCTAGTTTCATTCAACTTTTCATTTCATTTTAGTTTATTTATATATGCATTCTTGTTAAGGCTTATCGTATTATCGTATCTTGTATTCAGATATTTTGTCAATTGAGAATATTGAATGTAATAAATCAAAATTTCATTCTTTTGTTTATTCTTTTTACTTTATGTTACTTATACATGCTTAGCGTATTTATTTCGAGAAATGACTTTCTCGGAATAAATATGTCGCGGGCCTCGTCATGTGTCGTTACCACTCTTTTGGGAAGCGAGGTGTGACAATATATACACACACACACACATAAATATTTATCATAGCATCCCACACATAATATATAATGAAATAAACAAACACATACAAAATCTACAGAAAAATCTGAATCATAACCAACATATACATCAACCGATGTCTAAGATATAAAATATATATCAAATAAAGTACATACATCCCAAAAAAATCAACAAAAATAAACACAACGCTACTTGCTCGGTCCACTGCTAATAATCTAGGAAATCTGGTGCAACTGTTCTTCGGTGTAGCCTGGGCCGACAAAATCTGGAGCAATGGATCGTCAGAAGTAGGAGTGCGTTGCGTAGCTTGAGTCGGAGCGGAATGAGTGGGCGGCGGAGCGGAATGCGTGGGCTGCGTAGCTGGAGTCAGGGCCGAATGAGTGGGCAGCGGAGCGAAAGGAGTAGGCTGCGTAGCTGGAGTCAAGGCCGAATGAGTAGCCCGCGTAATCGCAGTCGCAGCCGAAGTAGTGGCGCCCTGTGTTGCTGCAGCCGAAGAAGTGCGCTGCCCAAACTATAAAGTTTTTATGTCTGTGTAATTTAGGGTTGGGTTTAGGGTTGAATTTGACAAAAGTTCAATGTAGAGAAAAATTATGATGAATTAATGTATGGCGTTGTTTGTATGTGTGTATGTGTGTGTATGTATGTGTTTGTGTGTGTGTGTGTATGTGTTTGTGTGTGCGTGTATGTATATGTGCTAGTGTGTGTATTCTTGGTTTTTCACTAAACTAACTTAAATTAACTAAATTACTATGAATCTCATTAAAATATCCTTAACTATTGTAGTTTTTCACTAAACTTCCTTATAATTTTAAGTAAACGGTTTCTCTTAGTAAATTAACTAAATTACTATAAATTTCACTAAAATATCCTTAACTTTTGTTGTTTTCACTAAACTATCATTAAAATTTTTAATAAATAACCCTCACTTGCTCAATGTTACTTATTTACACTAAAATACCCTTACCTATTGGTGCTTTTCACTAAAATACCCTTAACTATTGTTGCTTTTTATATGTACCTTCTCATGAAACGACTGGAATTAAGAGGCCAGCTCATCTAACCGCTTCTCTAGAAGTCGCTCACGGGGGTGGAATAAGTAACCTCCGGAGAGGAGGACAACTTGAGATGGCTCTGCTGGGACCAAGTCCCTGGCCTTTCTCCCAACTGCCATTGTGCCCTCCGTGTACACGGTCAAGGATGGGGTTTAGCACGGCTGGATTGGTCTTTGTAGTTCAATCTTTGATGTATGCGTCTCCTGCACCACCCGTGTCTACACCATGTAAAGCATTCAAACGTAAATAAACCATTTAAATTCAATCTTATCAAAACAAAATTTATTTCGAATTAGAACAAATATTAACACTTATGCAATACTCCTCGGTCTGCGAGTTGGGATATATAAGCTTGCTCATGGCCGAATCTGTCGATGAGGCATGGACGCACATCTAGTCCTGCAACAAGCTTGGTGTATCACCCCGAGCCACGGTCTGAGCTCTCTGAAATTCAAAAAACATATATTAATAACATAACATTAATTCATATTGCATTATATGAAAAGAGATATATTGTAATTTACCTTTTCCGACATGGCACGAGTAATGTTTCTCGACCTACCCATGTAGGTAGGTCGACCCTTTTTCGCCGACTTGTGATTCACCGTGTTTTAGGCGGACTTTTTCTGCTTGCGCGCAAACGCCCAAAACTTGCAAAATGCAGGCCAAGTCTTTAAATCGACCCCAGTAAAGTCCGGAGACTGTAGGAGAGCCGCTCTGTCCTTGTCGGGAGTTGCCAGCCACCAGGAATATCGATCCTTCTTCATCTTATTCCTTTTGTACCGGACCTTCGTTTGCATGCTCATCATGAGGCCCATGTAAATAGCTTGAAGATTGAGCTCTCTATCACGGTCATCGGCATCAACTATGGCCTGGAAGTCGTAATCGCACTGCAAATACAAGAAGGAGCTGTTGAAGGGTTGAGGTGTTGATGGGTTGAAGAAGAAGAGGAGGAAGATAGTGGTGGTGTTGACGACGATGGTGGCGGTGTTAAAGAGGATGAGAAAGAAGGTGACGGTGGTGGGAATGGCGGCGATGGTCAGAAAGGTAAAGGAGGACGAATAATTTTTAAAAGTAAAGTAGAGGGGCTGCAGGAGTAATTTATAAGTATAGAAGGGTTGCAGGAGTAGTTTATAAGTATAAGGGCTACAGGTAAATACTAACCACAGAGGGATAGAGAAAAATATTGAAATATGGGGGCTAACGGAAAAAACCCTAAAATAAAAAAGACAGTCACTATAATTATGCTAAAACACATTGTTAAGTTTTTTTTTTGGATACAACCCCTTTGGGAATCGAACCGGCGCCTCTCTCTTTGGAAAGGAAAGTTATACCCAAGGTTGCATGGACACGGATACCGGGAAACAGATACGATACGATGCGATACGGCGTCACGACAAAATCCCTAAATATAAGATACGAGGACACGGCTAAATATATAATCGTATAAAGATATATAAGATATTAAACTATTATGAAAATATTAAATAAGGAAAGATTAACAAGTCTAACATGTTATACACTAATATCATATTAAAAATATGTTTATATGTATATGATACACATATATAGAACACATACTATATGTATATGATATATATACATCCCGTCCGATATGCGTCGTGCAAGTGTCTTGAAAGTGTCGGTGTCCGATACGTGTCGGACACTCATACGGCAACCCATTGGATGTGTCCATGCAACCTAGGTTATTCCAGCTGAGGTAGGCCCAGTTGGTAAAACACATTGTTACGTAACTTCTTGTATCGTTTGGTTTTGTTTGTTCTTTATTGTGGTTACCGTTATTATTTACACAGTGACACCTGAATTTGACTCCGCTGATGCCTATGAGACAGGATAAGAGAATGTCCTTTTAGCTGGCGAGGTATGGACATCAACACAGTAATAACTTTTTAATATATTCTTAATTATAATATTATTATGAACATGTGTTTGTTCTAATCTCTTTCTCAAATCCGCTCTTCCCATATTAACCTGTTGCATACATTATCATTGACTGCATCATTGGTTTTGCTAGTATATATGAATCAAAACTTTTGTGATATTTTTTTAGGGAGAAGAAAACTTTTGTATGCTAATTGAATATATTAGTTTGTGTGATCATCTTGTTGAAGTTTTGTTAATAAGTAAAGATAAGCAAAGTCCAACAGTCCCTTCCATATTATATTTATGAGAGGTTCTGTTCTTCTACATGTTGCCATTAACGTTTAACTTTTCTTGTCACCAAGAACTGAAAACTGAACACATTGTAGGATTTTTCAATAACAAAGAATATATGCTAAAGCTGGCAAAACATTAACTAGAATTTAACTCTTCAAGTAAGATCTTTTACGAGTAATTCAATCGCACTATAGAATGAAAATATCTTTAACCATATAGTAATTCAATTGATAGCTATTTCTTACCTTTGGACATTTTATCAGCGACGCAGAAGTCTTGAAGAGGACTTGGATCGGAGGCAAATGCAAGAGATGATGTTACAATGATAAGAAGAAAGACGTCAAGGAAGTGTAATGACATTTTAATTTATAATTAATATTTGAATGAGGAAAAAATGTTTCTAAAGGAGGGGTTTGGATACTAAAACACTTGATGTAGGATGGATTGAAATCGTTCATTAGTTCTTGGGTATTTATAGAGGGAGCTACGTAGGGTTTTAGATTGTAAAAATATGATTTTGAAATAGTCTCAGATGGAGAATTGTCTAAATGTTTTATATAGTGGTTGGTGCCTGCCCTTGAAAAGAAGTATTCCTTGTATGTTAACTTTCCACAGATTATAGTTTTCTGTAATTCAAGAAGGTGGTTGTGGACTTGGCAAGAAACATGTTACCCTTTGCTCAAGTCCTGATGCAATTAATTTATTTAGGGTTTATCGTTTAGTATATACAGAGATTTCATTATAAAATGAGTCAGATTTAATTATGATGAGGGATTTTTCTTCTGTCTTGATATAGCTTGAACTTACAATGACTACTACCGTACTGCAGATTTTATTTGGATTTTTAACACCCGTCATTTTTTATCCTGTAGATCTATATATACCTTCTAGTTTGCTAAGATATATATCACTACTATAATGAGGGGTTGCCTCTACTATAATTTGGATAGAGGAATTCGAAGGTACAACTTTTTATTGCCTCTACGATTTATTCCGTTGGAGCATTGTTTGTCCCTACGATGCCCACCATAGGGGCATAATTAAATTAAAAAATATTAAAATGTAATATTTTTATTTGGCCCTACGGTTCCTCAAAAGAAAGCCCTACGGATTGAACCGTAGAGGCAAAAAAGGGTTATTTAAAAAAAAACAAAGCCAAGTAATTTTCCACCATCCCCTAAAATTTCCCATCAACCCGCGCCACCCTACTCTTGTCGTCGACTTCCTCGCCCCTCGTCGCCACCCCACTTTCGTCGCCGAGTTCCTCCTCCATCGCCATTGATCGAGCTCGTCGTGGAGTTCTTCGTCGCCGCCAATCGTCCTCGTCGCCGCCTCCAACTTTTCGAGCTCCATCTTCCCTGCCTCCTCGAGCTCTTTGCCGTCGGGCGGTCTTTGGCAGAGATGAATTAATTGGGAATTTAATTTATAATTTTGTTATTTTTGGTGTTATTGTTGTTGATTTTAGGGTTAGGGTTAGGGTTATAGGGTCGGGTTAATTGGGGGTTAATTTGGGTTATAGTTTGGGTGATGATTAGGGCTAGGTTTGGGTTAATTTGGGTTAATTAGGTAAAATAGGGTTGGTGATGATTATGGTTAGGCTTAATTAGATTAATTAGGCTTAATTTTGGTTTGGGCTAGGATTATTTTGGGTTAGGATTTGAGTGATGATTAAGGTTATGGTTAGGGTTAATTTGGGTTAATTAGGTAAAATAGGGTTAATTTGGGTTAGGGTGTTGATTCGGGTTAATATGGTTTAATTAGCTTAATTTTAGGTTAATTATGGATAATTTGAGTTAGGGTGATAATTAAGGTTGATTTGGATTAATTAGGTTAATTTAGGTTAATTAGGGTTAGGGTTTAGGATGCACTAGTTCTTTGATCAGTAGGATACTCGATGATAACGTAAACGTAAAATTTTACCGTAAACGTAAGAAAACTTTACCTTAAATTAAAAACTTCAAACCCTTAAAAACGAAACGTAAACGTAAAACTTATTCAAGTTAAATGTTCAAGTTAAAACCAATATATGATACTCGATGATAATATGAAACTTTTATATTCTCATCGATACTCATATGTAAAAATCAAAGCGTGACTTAGTCCCCGTCTATCGGTTAACATACGTTCGATGTTCGTCGTGACATAGAACTATACGAAGGTTGTTAAATATCGGACGGTATAGTTCGATGCTAACAACCGCCGTATAGTCTATGTGACGAGAAAATTCAATCGTATGATAACCGATAGATTTGTCTAGTGTGGACAAGTTAGGAATGTATAAAGCAAACACCTGCATTCACTTGTGTTTTCATTCGTTTTGAGTTATTTCATTGGTACTTTTCCGCTGGTTCTCCGTGTACAAAAATAGATTAGATGTTCATTTCAACGTTGTTTCACAGCGTTGAAATAATTACCTATTCTATTACAGTATACTCGGAGAACAACGGGAAGGTGCTGCCGAAATTTACTCAAAACGGATGAAAGCACAAGCGAATGGGTGTCTGCTCTATACATTCTTTACTCAAAAGAAGGAAGGTTATACAAGGTTAGGTACTATCTTCATGCTCTCTCACTTATGTTTTAGAGTTAACTTTAATAGTTGGCTTCTATGGAGAGACATATATAGTCTATTTGTTTCCTAAAATTTATTTGCTAATTCTTGGTGATGGAATTAGTAAGAGAAGAAGGATATGGTAAGGTAAAAAGAGAGAAAAAGGAAAATGCTTGCTAATTGGATACATTAACACAGTCTTTCTGTAGAATGATAATACTTTTACAACAAGCAGTACATGCAACACACAATAGCGTTTGTTTATTCAGACCAGACAAATACAAATGGTTAATATAGTCATCATTCTGCTTCAGTTTCCAAAGCTTCTAATTGTTGTCCATCCAAAATTGAGCCTGGAGCCAATCCACTAGCTTCTTATCAACCTGAAATGCCTTTGCAAGCACATCATCAGAGATTGCAGGTTTCGACCCAAAGCCAGCATTGGCTACCGTGATTACTCCAGGATTCTGGCTGCTAAGCCCTGCGATAGCCACGGCATTCGTGTTCCCAGTATTGAACTGGAAATGGATGAGCCCTTGAGGGAACACAAACACATCTCCCTTGTAAAGAACCTTGGTGAAGAGTTTGTTATCTGGGTTCGATGTGACAAATCCAACATAGAGGGAGCCTTCTACCACTGTAAGTATCTCAGTAGCTCTTGGGTGAGTGTGAGGTGGGTTGAGCCCGTAGGGTGCATAGTCTATGCGAACCAAGGAGACGCCTAGGGTGTTTAGGCCTGGAATTTGAGCAACATTGACTTGGGTCACATTTGATCCCTGTTTGTTTGCTGTGTTTCCTGGCTTGTCTAGTCCAGAGAAGAAGAAATCTTTGGCTTTCGCAAGCTTTGGGTCCTTGCAGGCCAACCCATTTACAATTACTGCAAAATTAAGTGAATAGAAACTTAGTATACTATATTTAATTGTTTATCCAGACTACAATCTGTATAGGAAAATTAAAATTGTAAATTGTTTCATACCTTTAGACATCTTGTCACCAACACAGAAGTCTTGAAGAGGGCTCGGATCAGCTGCAAACACTAGAGATGAGGTAAGGGCGGTGAGAACAACACAGAGCAATTGTGCAGTCATTTTCTTTGTAGGTTGGGATGTGCGAAAAAATTAAATTCGAAGGAAGGAGGAGTTTGGTTATCAATGGGATGGATTGGAAGTGTTCATTAGTAGGATTTTCGTTTGTTTTTTTATAAAACTGTATCGATATAGTCTCAGATGAGGAAATGTCAAAATGTTTGAGGTATTCCTTGTGTTTTAACTTTTCATAAATATATTAATTGTTTGATGCAGTCATGGGTTATAATTAATTAAGAATGTGGCTGTGGACTCGGTAAGAACCGTGTTGTTGTTTATAATTTTATAAACTTTCTTACAAGCTGTTGACAACACATGTAAGTGCAATGTGATCATCCATTTGGACTGTTGTGTTAATCCCAAAATCATTTCAGTACTTGCTTGACAGTATCGATTGAAACTAGCATTTTACAATAATGAACATCCTAAAATTAGAATTTAAAATCCTTCACTCAAGTTATAGAACAACAGTAAAAAAAATAACATAAATTTCAAATCACAACATGCCACCACGATTCAACGATTTCAAAGTCTACATAGCTGATAGGCCGCGGCCACCAGTTGACCGTTCACCGCTGCTCCAGCCACCACTTGCCGATCAACTATCGAATTGGTTCCTGACGCCCTCCAACGTTTAGACGTCACAATGCAATTTGTTTTTTTATTTATTCATTTATGGTTTACCAGAATTAACAGATGATATTAATTAATATTTTTAAGAATTTAATCTGGTCTTTTTCTTTCTAGATAAAGCATAAAACTGTGTTGACAACTTCATACATCGACACTAAGATCGATTTTTTTCTGTTTTTGCTTTTCATGTTTTGTTTGTGTCCTCCTTATAGAACCTCTAGTATTTTATGATGTAGAATTTCATGCTTTTTTTTTTGGTTTGCTGGGCTATGCTGATCATATATGATGCTCATGTATATCTTTTGTCAATCTTCTGGAGTATATACATCCATCCATTTAGTTGTCAAAGCTGATCATTATACTGAAATTTGTTATAGATTACAATCTAAGTTAACCTTTATAGAGTCTAATCCTTGATATCATAATGTCTTTATGGTCATACATTAACTTTGTGTTGGATATAGTAATCTCAAGACAATTATTATAATTAATTGCAGGTTGGCAATTATAATAATTGAGGGAGGCCTTGTATAGATAGAACCGTTTTACTCGAGATGATAGTATATTATCTGGTTTGTCTTTATCTCATATAGTTGCATACGAACTCGAACAAAGTTGATTAAGTTCGAGGATGGCCAGCAGTTCTAGAGAAATTGAGTTTTATAATTCTGATGTATCCCTTTCTTCACCTTCTCTCAAGTTGCGAGCTCTTTTTATTAGGAAATACACCAGTTATGCTTGTTGGATAGTTTTCTTCCAAATCTTAGACATGTGCCGAAAGTTAGTAAAGGAAGAAAACCACCTAGCCTAAGTATGATGTACAGAAAGTAAGTTGTGGAGACATATAAAGTCAATGCTAATAGAATGCTTCAAGAAGTAAGTGTATGGTTCAGGGTGAGAGAGGGATGGGTTAAAGGGTGTATGGTGAAGTACAGCTCTAATTTTGAAGCAAGGTTGTAAAACCCGGATTCGGTATTTATTCGTTTTGTCGGCGGATAAATGGTAACCGGATTATTCAGTGGTTATTCGGTTTAGGCGGTTTATTCGGCCATCAATGTTTTAATATAAATATTTAATATATTCTACAATATATATAGTTTATAACTTTATATATAATTATAAACAACAAAAAAGTTAAAACATTGCACAATATTCATTTTATGGTTCACATTTTAAATGAAACAATTTTACAAACAAGCACTTGATGGCCATAATCCATATAACATAAATAGATTACGATAATAATGAAAATAGGATGAAGAATCATATAATCAAATATCCACAAAAGCACAAACAATAAACACAAAAAATTTAGGAATTGTTAAGAGAAAAGAAAGAAAGAGATATTTTTATTATGAACTTTGGGCCGGGTTAAAAGTTTATTTGTTGACTCAATATGGATCGGATATCCGGTTTATTTATGGGATATCCGGTTTGACCGGATCTAGGACCGGATTTTGTGTTTCTTGTTCGTTTTGGGAGCGGATCCGGATGTCTGGCCAGATATTCCGGAATTTATACAACAGTGTTTTGAACAACATATTTAATGAATCGAAGTCCATGAGTGTTTTCTTTTTTCACTGCTATAATTTAATAGCATGCGGAGAAAAGCTACGTTGGATGATTGTAAGAAGCTTATTGTCTTCTGTTTGAAAAAAATGCGCTGAGAAATGCTATGAAGGATTGGCCCATATACTCTCTTTATTCAGTTTGATTATAAACTTTCACTACTA
This sequence comes from Agapanthus africanus, assembly GCA_030015575.1. Classification (NCBI taxonomy): domain Eukaryota; kingdom Viridiplantae; phylum Streptophyta; class Magnoliopsida; order Asparagales; family Amaryllidaceae; genus Agapanthus; species Agapanthus africanus. Next base: position 567,147,286 of record JASDDO010000016.1, read on the forward strand.
TGAAGAGGGGAAGCCCCTTCGGTTCAAACTGTAGGGAAAAAACTCTGTCTCTACGGTGCGTACCGTAAGAACAAAAAGTCAGACTATAGAGACTAAAAGCTTTGGGCACTGCTACAATTAGGGGTTGCCCCTACGGATAAATCCGTAGGCGCAAACCACTGCCCCTACGGCTATAGCCGTAGGGGCCTGAAAATACGCTGTAGGTGCACACGCCGTAGATGCAAGTCTTAGCCTTTAATATGCCCCTACGGTTAAATACTTGCCCCTACGGCTTAATGCATAGGTCCATATGCCCCTACGGATTACACTGTAGGGACAAAAAAATTATTTAATTTATCGTTTATAAAATAAAATAGCTGTCCCTACGGCTAACTCCGTAGGGCCTAATTTCTGCCCCTACGGATATATGCGTAGGTCTAGATGTGTAGGGGAAAAATGTCAAGTATCCTGATATTTTGTCCCTACGGATACCTGTATAGGGGCATATTTATGCCCCTACGGTCTAATCCGTAGGGACAAGTATAACCCCTCTTACTGAGATCATAGGAGCAAAATATCAGGTATCCTGATATTTTTCCCCTACGGATAAATGTGTAGGGGCAAAGTAGGACCCTACGGATTAATCCGTAGGTGCAACATTTGGCCATACGGATTAATCAGTAGGGACATATTATCAGTTTTTTTATAAAAAGGGATGTCTGTTTTTTCCTTGCCCTATGCACAATAATATATACATCATATATAAAAGTAATCAACACACAGAATATATATCGCAGTATTCATAATCAACATCTCACGCATAATATATAAAAGAAATAAACAAGCAGAATACGTTATAAATCTAAATCAATATGAACACGCAAACACCACCAATATCAATATCGTCCAAAGTATATACAATATGTATCATATAAGTAAATAAATGTTTAAAATATAAGAATCAAAAAGCTACCCTAGCTTGGTCCAGCTCCACCTCTGATAAACGCCGTAATCTGGCGTGCCTGCTCCTCGGATATACCCTGAGTCAATATCTTGAGCAATGCGGAGTGTGCGGGAGTCTGAGTGGACTGTGGAGCTGTAGGAGTGGTCTGCGCAACCACCTCCGAGGTAGTGGCTTGCGGAGCGGGCTATGGAGTTGTAGGAGCCGAAGGAGATGCATGTGGAGCCTCAACCGAAGTACCCTGTCGCGTCTGTTAAGTTTTGCGTGTAATAAACGAGTAAGAACCGTGTATTAGTCAAATTCATATCATTATCAGGTTATTGAGAAACCCCAATCTATGAATACTTAGGGACTTAGGCCTCGTTTGGATATCTAGTTTGGAAAACCGTGGTTTATTTTACTTAGAAAGTTCTATGTATGTATGATTAATCAAAGCTAAGTCTCCAACCAAATAAGCTCAGACTACGTACTAATATTGGATATGTTGCTATTTATAATATGACATAATATTTTACTATTAAGTAGTATACATACCATCATCTCCTTCAACTTCTGGATGGTGGCCTTCAAGGTGTCAAGTTCTTGCTCTAGACGTCGCTCACGGGAGATAGAGGAAGTAACCGTCGGAGTGGAGCCCAACCTCATATGGGCCCTGCTAAGACCCAGTCCCCGGCCTCTCTCCCAACCTCCGTGGTGCCCTCCGTGTGCGGCGTCTAGGACTGGGGTCAGCAGCATCGGATCGTTCTGTCTAGTAAAATCGATCCCTCATGTCTCCGCCTGCTCAACCACCCGCTCCTACACCCACATTAACCAGTAAAATATAAGTATATCATTTAAATTTGAACCTTTCAGAACAAAAATTTCAAATAGGGGTTGAATAAATATTAACACTTACGCAAAACTCCTAGGTAGCGGTGTCGGGGTATCGAAGCTCGCCCGTGGCGGGATCTGTCGAGGTGCCGTGGACGGCAAGATACGCTGACAGCACGCTCGGTGTACCACCCTGCGCCAGGGTCTGAGCTCTCTGCAATTCGCCAAAAATTTACATATATTAGAAAATAACTCTTAATATTACATTATATCATAAAGGTCGGCCTATTGTAATTTACCGATAACTCCATGGTATGAGTAATATTCCTCGAGCCACCTGTATAAGTGGGGCGACCCCTCTTCGTCGACTTCCTATTCTTTTTATTTTGATCGGCCTATTTTTGCACAACACATTCAGATTTAGTTTTCTAATTAAGCAACACAAAAAAATAAATTATATACTAAACAATGAATTACATTTAAAATACATACATGTTTGCACTGAGTCGAAATATTGGCACAATAGAGACCATGTATCTACGTCGACTCTCGCAAAGGCCAGAGTATGTAGGAGGGCCGCTCTCTCTGCCTCGGGGGTCGCCATCCATAGGGAATAGCAATCGATCTTCAGCTCATTCCTATTGTATCGGACCTTCGATTGCACGTTCTTCATCAGGCCATGGTACAGAGCGTGAAGATCGAGCACCCTCCTAGGGTGATCGGGGTCGGGTACAGGCAGAAAATCGTAATTCAACTGAAAATACAAAAAAAGCAATGTTATTAAATTGCAAGTGTTAATAATAAATATATTGGATAAATCAAATGAAAATACATATTAATACCCGAGCCTAATTCCAGAAGTGGGCGAATGAGTGCCGGTGATGGTCGCCCTACTCAACGTGAAGTGGATACTTCTTCACGAGGCGGCTCTCATCCCCCATATACCGGCCGAACCTCTCGGCATAATCGCCGGTATAGCGATAATCAGAGGTAAAAAAGAGGGGGGAATGCTGCCTCCCCCTAGCTCTGTCGGGCCTCAGCCTGTGGGACTGATTCGGGCCTCGAGTCCCCCTCTCGGGATGGGGAGGCCCTGCGTCTACAAGAAATATCAAGACAATCAATATGAAGACAAAGTGGTATTAAGAAATCAAGGTTTAACGAAAATTGAAGTGTGATATATACCTCCGGCGACTAAAGCATGAGCCTGGGCCCGGGCAGCAGCACGAGCGGGACGATAGTTCCTCTGGTGAGGAACAGCCGGTTACCCGGACGTGGACGCATCTCCAACTAGAAAATAAATATCGATAAAATTACATGAAGTTCATGTTTATTTTTAAAGGATATGTAAAATGAATAAATATTTTATATTTATTCATACAAACCTGCAGACTGAGCGGAGGGTATGGAAGTGACGGGAGTGGCCCCTGCACCAGACGAGGACGAACCACCTATAATTAGACAATCAAGTATCAGCTATATAAGTAATTGCAAAAAGAATGCGTATATCAATAATATAATATTCTAACATGTATACACTATAGGATATATAAACATACCCGCAGGTGCAGTGGTAGGCTCTGCCGGAGATGTGAAGGCACCACCTACAGCCCGAGATGTAAGTACGTAAGAGTAAAAAGAATGTATGTGTATTTATGATATAGCATTCTAAATCAATATACATGCACTATATGATATATAAACATACCTGGAGGTGAGGGAGTGGCCTCTGTCCCTGACGTGGACGCATCACCAACAGCTAGACAATCAAATATTGACAATGTAAGTAATTTTGACATGAACATGCATGTATATCTATAATATTACATTCAAAATGAATATGCGTGCAATATACCTGGAGGTGTGGCAAAGTCCACACGGAAGGAGGCATCTGAAGGGGTCTCCGATCGGGATGCAAGACCGGCCCTCTGAAGCTCCCTATGCAGCTCTCCGGGCGGCAGAACCGCTCTGCCTCTACCTCTGCCGGTGCCGCGGCTGGAGCTCCTGCCGCCCCTCGCTGCTCCCGTCATCGTCATCAAATCTAGATAAAACGGTTCGTGGACGCATTAGACATCATTACAAGCATTGACTATATATGTATAGATCATAAAATGTGAAGTAATAATATAACATTACTGATAACCTTTTTCGTTTCGTGGGCGCATTAGACATATCTACTTGGATTTCATCATTGATATCATTTCTAACCCACGTAACTTCATGATCAGCCGAAGATAACCCGTCTTTCGAAACAGACGGTCAGAGCACTCTAAGTCTTCTCTCATCTTCATCTTCATCGTTGTCCTCGAATTCTGGGACGTCGTAGACATCCCTGGGTTTCCAATGGCACACGACACTCCATCCCGGATGCTTCAAACACTGTGAGTAGTATACTTGGAACGCTTGGTTCGGAAAGATAAACGGATCTTCTTGACCGTAAAATCGAAGTGTGTTCACACTGGTCAATCCATATTCATCTTTCCAAGTCCCGAGATTGCTTCTCCACATATCCGTATCGGTTCGTGTATCGCACCAAGTATACTGAAATATATAAAAGGGTTCTGTTCGTCCGGGATATTGGATGCCGAGTATACAATTTAAGTATCTATAATAAATCACATCATCCGATCCTACCGTCGCAATCCCACTATTCTGAGTGGTTCTACATGTTTCTATGTCCTTAACTTCGAATTTGTATCCAAGGACACCGAATTCTTTATAATATGCAACCTCCATACTAGGAAATTGAGCTAAACATCTTGAATCACTCTCTAATGATGCAGACAAGTTCGGGTCATGGATCTAACAAAACAAATTTTACGACAAATACATAACGATATAAGTTTAAATTAAAACTGATAGCAATAACATGTTATTCGAATAACTTACATGATCTGCAACCCAATCGCAAAAATTATCATGATGATATTTTTCCAATCGTTCATCGTTCCAATCAGGATGCCCCTCACGTACCTCGTTAAAATGAATTATGTTCTCGACAATAAATTATGACATTAATATTATATCATTTCATACACACACAAACACAAATATAACAATTAATCCAAAAAAACTTACTCTCTAATTTTTTCAAGACATGCACAATTAAGCAAGATAAACCTGTATATCTTGTTGATAAATATAGTGTCTACCCTCTTATAATCGGCTTTACCATATAGCCCGTCTTGAATTCTTCGAGGCTGGTTAAGTCTCGTCTCAATGTTGTCGTCCAGATAGCGGGAACAAAATGTGGTTGCTTCATCTAGAAAATAACCTTGCATGATAGAACCCTCTGGTCGATTTCTATTGCGTATATATTTTGTAAGAGTGTAGAGGTACCTAAAGAAAATATGTTAAATAAATAAATACGGGCATACAGGACAAGAATAATTTTAAAAATTGCGCGAAATGAAAAATTCCACGTACCTCTCGACGAGATACATCCATCGATATTGTACCGGTCCGGCTAGCTTAGCCTCAGTTGCAAGATGAACCGTCAGGTCTATTATGATATCGAAGAATGACGATGGAAAAATACGCTCAAACTTGTAAAGTATCAACACAATAGAATTTTCTAGTTTATCCAGCGTCACAACATCCAGTGTTTTAGCGCATAACTCTCTAAAAAAATAACATAGGTCGTTGATTACTAGACCAACCAATTCGGGAAGAGAAGTCCTGAGGGCTAATGGGAGAAGGTACTCCACGATAACATGGTGATCATGACTTTTCAGCCCATCGATCTTGCCTTTCATAATTTTTATCTTCGTGCTGAATGATCCTGAGAAACCTGTGGGAACTTTCAAATCATTCAACACCTGCAGGAATCTTTTCTTCTCCGGCTGTGACATATGATAAGCGGAATTGGGAAGTACAAACTTGCTTGGTTTACCTGCTACCGGTTTAGGATGCAATTCACTTCTTATTTCCCAGTCCAGTAGATCCATCTGAGCATTGAGGTTGTCTTTCGATTTCCCGTCTTTACAAAGAAGCAAGTTGAGTATGTGCTCGGATACTCCTTTCTTTATATGCATGACGTCCAGACAATGACGCACTAAATTTGTTGACTAGTACGGAAGCTCAAAGAAAATGCTTAACTTGTTCCAGAATGGTGGTTTGACCTGTTTTGTCGGATCCATCCCGAAATTCACATTATTGTAACTATCCCACTGAGCATTCACGTCCTCTCCGGACAATGGGGCTGGAGGTCCAAGAAACTCCTGATGACCATCAAAGTGAACAGCGTCTAACCTGTAGGGGTGGTCTAGAGGCAGGAAACGTCAATGGCCGCAATAACAAACCTTCCTGCTAAAATTCAAAATTTTTGATGTTGTATGTTGATGGCAATGAGGACATACTTTGTGACCATGTACGGAACAACCTGATAGCATTCCATACGTAGGAAAGTCATTAATTGTCCACATTAAAGCCGCACGCAGTATGAAAGTTGTATTTGTGTTGCATCGTAAGTCTCTGCACCATCAATCAACAAAGATTTTAACTCCTCGATCAGAGGTCAGAGATAGATGTCGATATTGTTTCCCGGTGAGTTTGGTCCGTCGATAAGAAGAGGCATCATAAAGTATGATTGGTCTATAGCCAATCAAGGCGACAGATTATAAATTATCATTACAACGGGCCATGTACTGTGGCTTCCAGCCATATAGTTGAATGGGCAGAAGCCATCACTAGCCAGTCCGAGCCTGACATTGCGAGGATCGCTACTGAATATTGCGTGCCTCCTATCGAAATCCTTCTATGCCGGTGAATCTCTTGGATGGCTCATTTTTTCATCTTCACTTGGAGGAGCACGGTGATGCCAAATCATTGCCCCGGCTATTTTCTTGCACCTGAATAGCCTCTGCAGCCTCTGTGTTATGGGAAAGTATCGTGCTATCTTGACAGGTATATCGGGCTTCTTATCAGAATCTTTCGGCTTATACCTGGCCTCTCCGCATGTTGGACACTCTTTCAAATCTGAATTCTCTTTCCGGTACAACACGCAATTTTTAGGACAATCTTGAATCTTCTCACACTTCAGACCCAAATCAGACATCATTTTCTGGGCTCCGTACCAGCTGTCGGGCACGTTATTTCCCGGGGGCATAGAATCTTTTAAGAACGAAAGAAGCATTGTGAATGACTTGTTGCTTCATCCATTTAGGCACTTAATCTGGAAAAGTTGGACGAACCATGAGAGAGTGGAATACTTTGCATTCTCATAAATTGGTTTTCTAGCATCATTAATGAAATTTTCATATTTATCCGCACGCGGTCCTTGACCGGAAGGAATGTCATCTTCGGTACAAATGGATTCACCAAGGGCAGCCTCTACCATATCCTCCATTTCTTCCGATGGAAAGAAATTACCGTCTTCTTCTTCTGCCGCATTACCGTCTTCTCCTTCTTCTCCTGCTGCATTATCGTCTTCTCCTTCTTCTTCTGCCGCATTACTGTGTTCTTCTCCTTCCCTATGATATAGCCAAGTTGTATAAAGTCTAGTAAAACCATTTTTTACGATATGAAGCTCTGACAATTCTACCTTCTGCCAGTACTTATTCCCACATCTATCGCACGGGCAGAGAATCTTCTCTATCACGATCTTATTATGTGCGCGTGCAAATTCAATAAAAGCAGCAACTCCTGCGACAAACTTAGATTGCATACGTTGTTTCCAATCCACATACATCCAGTCCTTAACTCTGACGTACTCATGGGCCATGTTAGACTATATAACATATAAATTGTAGGTTATGATGACTATATTGAGAAATCTAAGAACGGGATGGTTACTAACAAAAGAGAAAATCCGTGTATATGCTTTGTGTGTGCATTTGTCGTTGAAAAGAATAAATTATCGATAATCAAAGTTAGATTTGAGGATACTCATGTATGAGAATATGAAAGTTTCATATTATCATAGAGTATCATATATTGGTTTTAACTTGAACATCTTGAATCACTCTTTAATGATGCGTTTGTTGTGTATTCTTTTTGTATGTGTGTGTTTCGGCTGTCGGGAGTAAGGCTTCTATCCCATTAAGAATGTATAGAGCGGACACCCATTCGCTTGTGCTTTCAACCGTTTCGAGTAAATTTCGGCAACACCTCCCCGCTGTTCTCCGAGTACACTGTACTAGAATAGATAATTATTTCAAAGCTGTGAAACAACGTTGAAATGAATATCTAATTTATCTTTGTACACGAAGAACCAGCGGAAAAGTACCGACGAAATATATCGAAACAGATGAAAACACAAGTGAATGAAGGTGTTTGCTTTATACATTCCTAACTTGTCCACACGGGACAAATCTACCGGTTATGATACGATTGAATCTTCTCGTCACATAGACTACACGACGGTTGTTAGTACCGAGCTATACCGTCCGATATTTAACAACCTTCGTATAGTTCTATATCACGACGAATATCGAACGTATGTTAACCGATAGACGGAGACTAAGTGGCGCTTTGAGTTTCATATATGAGTATCGATAAGAATATGAAAGTTTCATATTATCATCGAGTATCATATATTGGTTTTAACTTGAACATCTTGAATCACTCTCTAATGATGCGTTTGTTGTGTATTCTTATTGTATGTGTGTGTTTCGGCTGTCGGGGGTAAGGCTTCTATCCCATTAAGAATGTATAGAGCGAACACCCATTCGCTTTTGCTTTCAACCGTTTCGAGTAAATTTCGGCAGCACATCCCCGCTGTTCTTCGAGTACACTGTAATAGAATAGATAATCATTTCAAAACTATGAAACAATGTTGAAATGAACATCTAATCTATCTTTGTACACGGAGAACCAGCGGAAAAGTACCGACGAAATATCTCAAAACGGATGAAAACACAAGTGAATGTAGGTGTTTGCTTTATACATTCCTAACTTGTCCACACGGGACAAATCTATAGGTTATCATACGATTGAATCTTCTTGTCACATAGACTACACGACGGTTGTTAGTACCGAGCTATACCGTCCGATATTTAACAACCTTCGTATAGTTCTATGTCACGACGAATATCGAACGTATGTTAACCGATAGACGGGGACTAAGTTGCGCTTTGAGTTTCATATATGAGTATCGATGAGAATATGAAAGTGTCATATTATCATCGAGTATCATATATTGGTTTTAACTTGAACATTTAACGTGAATAGGTTTTACGTTTACGTTTCATTATTAAGGGTTTGAAATTTCAAGTTTAGGGTAAATTTTTCTTGCGTTTACGGTAAAATTGTACGTTTACGTTATCATCGAGTATCCTACTGAATGAACTAGTGCACCATAAACCCTAACCCTAAATAACCCAAATTAACTTAATTAACCACAATTAACCATAATCGTTACCCTAACACAAATTATCCCTACTTAACCCAATTTACCCAAATTAACCTAATTAACCCTAATCAGGTCAAACTAAACCCAATTACACAAATTAACCTAATTAACCCTAATCAACACCCTAACCCTTTCAAATTATCACTAATTAACTCAAATTAACCATACCCTCTAATTAACCTTAGCCTCTATCCCTAAACCTGAACCAAACCCTAACCCTAACATTAACTACCTTAACCCTAAGACCAACTAATTAACCCTAACCCTAACCCTATCCCCAACCCAACCGAACCCTAACCCTAACCCCAACCCCAACCCCAACTAACCCTAGCCCCAGCCCCAGCCCCAACCGAACCCCAACCCCAACCTAACCTTAACCCTATCCCCAGCCCCAACCGAACCCTAACCCCAACCCCAACCCCAACCCCAACCGAACCTTAACCCTAACCCTAACCCCAACCCCAAACCCAACCCCAACCGAACCCTAACCCTAACCTAAACCCTACCCGAACCCTGAACCCTGAACCCTAGCCCTAACATCATCAAAATTATAAATAATTGGAGATTTACTAACCTGTAGCGGGCGGTGGAGGAGACGACGGAGGAGATCGGTGGTCGACGACGCAATCGGCGACGAGTCGCGGGCGGTGGCGACGAGGAAGTCGACGAAGAAGTTTTGAGAACGAGGGCGGTGGCAAGCCGCGGGCGGAGGGCGGTGGCGACGACAAGAAAATTCGAGACGTGGGAACGAGATCGAGACGCGCGAGAGATTGAGAGAAAATTGGGGAAAGAGATCGAGGCATAGGGCTTTTCTGTACCTTTTTTTTTATTAAATACCCATATACATGCACCTACGGATTTAACCATATGGCATTTGTTTGCGGCTCCGTAGGGCCAAACAACAATTTAAGATTTAATATTTTAAAATTAAAACGTAGGCCATTGTAGGGACAACCATGTGGACCTACGGATTAGTCCGTAGGGGTAATAAAAAGTTGCCCCTACGGATTCCTGTATCCGTAGGGGCAATCCCATATTGTAGTAGTGGTGGAACCTACTGTTAGGAAACGTTTATTTTTTATTTAATTTAAAATTTGATATTTCCTTTCCCCTATGGTTTACACCGTAAAGGCTAGTATTTTCCCCTACGGCGACTCCCGTAGGGGTAAGAATAAGATATATTTATTTTTAAAAAAAAAATAAATATATCTAACCCGTAGGGAAACATTCTAGCCCCTATAGGTTAATCTGTAGGGGCAAAATCTCAGATAATTTTGACCTTTTGCCTTTACAATTAAAACGGTAGGGGCCAAAGTTTGCCCCTACGGTTTAAACCGTAGGGGAAAAAAATATTTTAAAAAATATATATTTCCCTTGTTTTTTTGCCTCCTGGTACACAATAATATATATATATATATATATATATATATATATATATATATAACGACCCCAATATTACTATACCTTTATATTTTCCTTTTTTAGTAAAATGTTGTATTTATTTATTCTTAGTATTTTCCGAATATTTTGTTTTCTATTAAATATATTATTTTATTATTCCATCTATTTTTCCCATACACATTTCTTTAAAACTAAATCTGAATCTTTTTCAAATTAAACACAAGACCTAACCCAAATCCAATCTCATTTTCATTTTCTTTTATAAAACTACGAGCCCAAAAGCCCATAATCTTTTCAAGCAACGGTATATATTTAATTCTTGTTGAAATTGTGCACGAACAACCTTTTAGCTCATTGGTTAAGTCCTTACATTATTATTTCATAGGCTACATGTTTGAATCTTAGGTCTTGCAATCAATTTTATCTATTTTTTACTCTCTCATATTCTACAAATGGACCTTTCATTTTCTTTAACTTCCAAATGAATAGGCATGCACCTTTTCAATTTCTCTTTAACTCCCATTATGAATTCATATTAATTTGAATTAATATGACATAATTCTTTTATATACTCATCTTATCTTTTTATTTTTCTTTCTCTTAAAAAAAATTAGAAAAAAGAACAACTCCTCTCGTTTCTTTCTTTCTCACAAAATATTATTCATTTTGTTCTCCTTCTTCATCTAGAGTTCTCGAAGATGAACATGAAGAATCATTTAAAAAGTCTCGCTAGTAACGCAAGATTATCGTCGGATAAACAAGTCCGACGACGATATCAGCTTGTGCATGTAAGTCCCCACCCCTCCTCCTTTTCTTTGCTTGAAATTCATTCACTTACCATGCCTCCGTCATGCCGAATTTTAAGATAACTAATTAGTTTCGTTATAAAGCTTTTTTTAAAATTAAAAAATGGTTGGAATAAAGCATATATATTTAGTTATATAATCTTGCATGCAATAGTTGATAATATGTTAAGTATTGTTATTTTAGACAGTTAATCATGATCGGATCATATGTTTGCTCCACATGTGTTAATTCATGTTATTTATCTCTGAAATTTTAATTATTTATATTTACTTTTGCATACAAGAAAACAAAGTTATAAATAAATACCATAGATTTATCATTTTCAAATACAATCTTACAAAACCTTTATCTTTAAAATAATTTTTATAAATTAATTCCCACTTCCGGAAATTTCAGAAAATTTACATATGATAGAATATATATTTTTGTACATGATATAAAAATTTTAGATCAAACCGCATAACGGTTTAGGAATTACATCATTTTTATTCATTGTTCGTAAAACAGAAAACTGCAGTTAACGGTCAAGTTCTACGACACATAACTTAGTATAACAATATCCAAAATGAGAAAATTCAGGTGTTTTGGATATCTACGTCTAAATATATAGATTTTCTTGGTTTTAAGATTTTACTGAAAACCAACGTAAAATATAGAAAACTGCGTTATAATATTAAGCGACGAATCTGGACAGAATCTGGACAGATTCGTACACTGTTTTTAAATAAGACATAACTCGAACTCCCGAAATCCGTTTGTGACAAAATTTAGATGTGTACATGCAAAATTAATAGAACTATAATTTTATGTATATCAGATTACTTATAAACGCATGAAACAACCCGATATAAACTTTGTAATATAACATATAGTTGCTGTCCAGAAATCTGAATTTCTATTTTAAATGCCGATATTAAAATGATCATAACTGGAGCTTCAGAAATCCAAATCGTGTGAATCATAGTATTTTGGATAAGTATATCAAAAGATTTACAATTTTCTAATAATCTTCGTAAGCTGAAATCTGGTGGAAATTAACCCAAACTGTGTTTTAAAAATGTATGATGGAGCTCAACAGATTCTGATCAGTTTTGCGCAACGATACGAAAATGGGTATATCTTCCTAACCGGTAGTCGTATTTAGATGCAACTGTAACTCACATGTGCACAACACTTAGATCTATATTTCTAGTTATATTCTACTTTCTATTGACTTGAATAATTAGTTGTACATAATATTTATTTACAACATTATTAACGGTCGTTACTTGAATAATATACTTGCCTCGTTTCATACTATTCGAGCATGTATACCTTATTTTTTCTGATCTCGAAATTGTTGCATGAACATGAAGACATAATTGGATATTGTATGTTTGACTTAAACCTATTACATGATAGACTTGATTTGACCCGAACCATGAATATAACATGACATGAGTACCTAAACTTGACATGAATACTTGAAACATGATATGAATACTTGATCTTGACATGAACTCAATCTTGAAAAACTTGATATATTCGTGGATTCGGACAAGACTTGTGAGTTTAACTACAATCTAGTATACGATAGGTGTTGGGGTAATTTGAGTATGAATCCAATGGAATCTCATGAGTCCTATTGATACAAATCATGTTGCTGTGGTACGGGGCTGAAACGGTACAAATTATACTGCTGTGGTACCGGGCTGAAACGGTACATCATGAATTCACTAAGAAGGGCCCGTGTTTCTAAACCCCTGGACGATAGCCTGTTGGGTTTGGAATACTTTAATAATAATTGAAATCCCGATTACTTTTAGGCCCGTGATTTTTTGCCCCTGGACGATAGTCTTAGATTCGAGAATACTCTTGAGATTGGTTGACATTCACACTTGAACTCACGTTTGTTACTTTTATCCTTTTAGAGATCTTTTAGAACACTTATATTCACTCCATGTTTACTATACCTACACTCCACGGCCATATTATACTTGTTTTCCATGCTGATATAGTTAACATACACATTACCATGCACGCTATTATACTTGTTTACATGTTCATGATTTATATCAATGCAATACCATATATCACATTACAACTTGCATTTCATTTATATACATCACACCATCCTTTTGGGGACTTACTGATTGATCTGTTTTAAAGAAGTGTTTGTAGAATAACCGCAATCAATAACGGTGTCACGTGTAGCTAGACCGAGATGAGTACGGGTCGTCCTCAGGGATATATGGAATCTTTTAATCTTACTTTAGACGTGTTGAAAAAGAGGAAGAATAAAGGAATAAAGAATAGTGGAAATAGTTTCTAGATCTGCGTCAAAATACGGATGTAGAATACAGATTACATCGTTTTCTTGATGGGTCGCAACTGTTTGGACGTAGTCTATTTACGGGGCCAACTGGAAGTCAGGAAGTATTGCAAACAATTAAAAGTCCCCATCCCTCCCTCCCTCCCTGTGTGTGTGTGTTCACTGTAAAAACAACCGAGAGCATCAATCACCAAATCCTCAATATATTTCTCATTTCACAACCGTTTTCAAACCTCCTTTGCGTTATTTTCATCTTTCCAAATACTATAAGACTACGATATCATAACCATTCCTTATGATTCGTAATCAACGGGGAAATCGGACGTGCTGAGGAGTGTAGTATCTTGGGGTCATTTTTGTCGACATAATTTTTGTCCACATGCAATTTGTTTTTTTATTTATTCGTTTATGGTTTATCAGAATTAACAAATGATATTAATTAATATTTTTAAGAATTTAATCTGGTCTTTTTCTTTCTAGATAAAGCATAAAACTATATTGACAACTTCATACATCGACACTAAGATCGATTTTAATCTGGTCTTTTTCATGTTTTGTTTGTGCCTCCTCCTTATAGAACCTCTCGTATTTTATGATGCAGAATTTCATGCTTTTTTTTTGTTTGATGGGCTATGCTGATCATATATGATGCACATATATATCTTTTGTCAATCTTATGGAGTATATACATCCATCCATTTACACTAGTAAAATAGGGGGTTGCCCCTACGGATATTGAAATCCGTAGGGGCATATTTAACTTGGCCCTACGGATTAATCCGTAGGGCTAAAAGGTTTCCCCTACGGGCCCAGACGTCCAAGAATAAAAATATTAATTCTTAATTTGGAGTTTGCCCCTACGGAGCCGCAAACAAAGGACCTACGGGCAAATCCGTAGGGGCAACTAAATATCGATTTAATAAAGGTACAGATCGATCGCCTACGCTCACTTTCTTCCTCTCTCTCTCGATCGCGCGCGAAATAAATCCCCAAATCGCCACGCCGTTCTCCTCGTCGCCACCGCCGTTCTCCTCGTCGCCACCGCCGTTCTCGTCGCCACCGCCGTTCTCGTCGTCGCCACCGCCGTTCAGGTGAGTAAATCTTCAGGTAAATTAAAGAATTTTTTGATTATTTTAGGCTTAGGGTTCATGGCTGGGTCTGGGGTTGCGCGCACGAGTTGGGGTTCGGCAGGGGTCGCGGTCGGGGTCGGGGTCGGGGTTGGGGTTAGGGTTAGGGTTGGGGTTCGGCTGCTGCTGGGGCTGGGGCTGGGGTTAGGGTTTGCCTTAGGGTTGGTGTTGGGGTTTAGCTGGCCGCGCTGGGGTTACGGTTAGGTTGGGGCGGGGCTGGGCTGGGCTGGGGCTGGGGCTGGGGCTGGGTTGGGGTTAGGGTTAGGTGGATTGATGACAACAAAATACCATAATTTATAACTATATTACTCATCTAATGTGTATGGCATGTGAAAGCTAGATGAAGGTCGAGGCAAGCACAACAAAATTGTTGGATGGGACAATGTCAATAGGAGCTCAATGCTATTTGGAAAAATAATAATTCAAAGACATAGTGGAGTTTCCGATTGGTGGCATGGACTAGTTTGATGTATGTAGTTGGTTTGATTTATGAAAAAATGGGGAGACAACATGCATGTATGCATATAGGTAACATCTGCCAATATGCCATATCCAGACCGCAATCTATTTTTGCCTATTGGCTAATATGAAAATATCGGCCCGCGTATATGACATAATCAAAGTTGTTAAATCTTGATACGGTTTGTGTTTCGTTTTTTTATTTATCAGTTCTATCAATGTTGCGTATAACGCTTTATGATTTCAGTATCCTACATTTGTAGTTTTAATTGTTGATTGTTATAGATGAATACCATTGCAATAATAGTTTTTGGTTGATGAATGCTATTGCAATGTAGGATGATCAGTTCTATCAATCTTGATCTCAATGGTTTAAAATCATGTTACACATACAACACGAATGCACAACAAACGCATAATTAGAGAGCGATTCGAGATATTCAGGTTAAAACCAATATATGATACTCGATGATAATATGAAACCTTCATATTCCCATCGATACTCATATATGAAACTAAAAGCGCCACTTAGTCCCCGTCTATCGGTTAACATACGTGCGATGCTCGTCGTGACCTAGAACTATACGAAAGTTATTAAATATCGGACAGTATAGCTCGATACTAACAACCGCCGTATAGTCTACGCGACGAGAAAATTCAATCGTATGGTAACCCATAGATTTGTCCCGTGTGGACAAGTTAAGAATGTATAAAGCAAATGCCTTCATTCACTTGTGTTTTCATCCGTTTCGAGATATTTCGTCGGTACCTTTCCGCTGGTTCTCCGTGTACAAAGATAGATTAGATGTTCATTTCAACGTTGTTTCACAGCTTTGAAATAATTATCTATTCTATTACAGTGTACTCGGAGAACAGCGGGGAGGTGCTGCCGAAATTTACTCGAAACGGTTGAAAGCACAAGTGATAGGCGTTCGCTCTATACATTCTTAATGGGATAGAAGCCTACCCCCGACAGCCGGAACACACACATACAACAAGAATACACAACAAACGCATAATTAGAGAGCGATTCGAGATGTTCGGGTTAAAACCAATATATGATACTCGATGATAATATGAAACCTTCATATTCCCATCGATACTCATATATGAAACTAAAAGCGCCACTTAGTCCCCGTCTATCGGTTAACATACGTGCGATGCTCGTCGTGACCGAGAACTATACGAAGGTTGTTAAATATCGGACAGTATAGCTCGATACTAACAACCGCCGTATAGTCTACGCGACGAGAAAATTCAATCGTATGGTAACCCATAGATTTGTCCCGTGTGGACAAGTTAAAAATGTATAAAGCAAACGCCTTCATTCACTTGTGTTTTCATCCGTTTCGAGATATTTCGTCGGTACCTTTCCGCTGGTTCTCTGTGTACAAAGATAGATTAGATGTTCATTTCAACGTTGTTTCACAGCTTTGAAATAATTATCTATTCTATTACAGTGTACTCGGAGAACAGCGGGGAGGTGCTGCCGAAATTTACTCGAAACGGTTGAAAGCACAAGTGATGGGCGTTCGCTCTATACATTCTTAATGGGATAGAAGCCTACCCCCGACAGCCGGAACACACACATACAACAAGAATACACAACAAATGCATAATTAGAGAGCGATTCGAGATGTTCGGGTTAAAACCAATATATGATACTCGATGATAATATGAAACCTTCATATTCCCATCGATACTCATATATGAAACTAAAAGCGCCACTTAGTCCCCGTCTATCGGTTAACATACGTGCGATACTCGTCGTGACCTAGAACTATACGAAGGTTGTTAAATATCGGACAGTATAGCTCGATACTAACAACCGTCGTATAGTCTACGCGACGAGAAAATTCAATCGTATGGTAACCCATAGATTTGTCCCGTGTGGACAAGTTAAGAATGTATAAAGCAAACGCCTTCATTCACTTGTGTTTTCATCCGTTTCGAGATATTTCGTCGGTACCTTTCCGCTGGTTCTCCGTGTACAAAGATAGATTAGATGTTCATTTCAACGTTGTTTCACAGCTTTGAAATGATTATCTATTCTATTACAGTGTACTCGGAGAACAGCGGGGAGGTGCTGCCGAAATTTACTCGAAACGGTTGAAAGCACAAGTGATGGGCGTTCGCTCTATACATTCTTAATGGGATAGAAGCCTACCCCCGACAGCCGGAACACACACATACAAACGCATAATTAGAGAGCGATTCGAGATGTTCGGGTTAAAACCAATATATGATAATATGAAACCTTCATATTCCCATCGATACTCATATATGAAACTAAAAGTGCCACTTAGTCCCCGTCTATCGGTTAACATACGTGCGATAATTTATTCTTTTCAACGACAAACGCACACACAAAGCATATACACGGATTTTCTCCTTTGTCAGTAACTATCCCGTTCTTATATTTCTTAATATAGTCAGCATAACTTACAATTTATATGTTATTCAGTCTAACATGGCCCATGAGTACGTCAGAGTTAAGGACTGGATGTATGTGGATTGGAAACAACGTATGCAACCTAAGTTTGTCGCAGGAGTTGCTGCTTTCCTTGAATTTGCACGCGCACATAATAAGATCATAATAGAGAAGATTCTCTGTTCGTGCGATAGATGTGGCAATAAGTACTGGCAGAAGGTAGAATTGGCAGAGCTTCATATTGTAAAACATGGGTTTACTAGACTTTATTCAACTTGGAAATATCACGGGGAAGGAGAAGAATGCAGTACTGCGGTAGAAGAAGAAGGAGAACACGATAATGCGGCAGGAGAAGAAGAAGAATTCGGTAATACGGCAGGAGACGGAAATTTATTTCCATCAGAAGAAATGGAGGATATGGTAGAGGCTGCCCTAGGTGAATCTATTCGTACCGAAGATGACATTCCTTCCGGTCAAGGACCGCGTGCGGATAAATATGAAAATTTCATGAATGATGCTAGGAAACCAATTTATGAGAATGCGAAGTATTCCACCCTCTCATGGTTCGTCCAACTTTTCCAATTTAAGTGCCTAAATGGATGTAGCAACAAGTCATTCACAATGCTTCTTTCGTTCTTGAAAGATTCTATGCCTCCGGGAAATAATGTGCCCGAAAGCTGGTACGAAGCCCAGAAGATGATGTCTGATTTGGGTCTAAAGTGCGAGAAGATTCAAGCATGTCCTAAAAATTGCGTGTTGTACCGGAAAGAGAATTCAGATTTGAAAGAGTGTCCAACATGCGGAGAGGCCAGGTATAAGCCGAAAGATTCTGATAAGAAGCCTGATATACCTGTGAAGATAGCACGATACTTTCCCATAACACAGAGGCTACAGAGGCTATTTAGGTGCAAGAAAACAGCCGAGGCAATGATTTGGCATCACCGTGCTCCTCCAAGCGAAAATGGAAAAATGAGCCATCCAAGAGATTCACCGGCATGGAAGGATTTCGATAGGAGGCACGCAATATTCAGTAGCGATCCTCGCAATGTCCGGCTCGGACTGGCTACCGATGGCTTCTGCCCATTCAACTATATGGCTGGAAGTCACAGTACAAGGCCCGTTGTAATGATAATTTATAATCTGTCGCCTTGGTTGGTTATGGACCAATCATACTTTATGATGCCTCTTCTTATCGACGGACTAAACTCACCGGGGAACAATATCGACGTCTATCTCCGACCTCTGATCGAGGAGCTGAAAACTTTGTTCATTGATGGTGTAGAGACATATGATTCAAACACAAATACAACCTTCATACTGCGTGCGGCTTTAATGTGGACAATTAATGACTTTCCTGCGTATGGAATGCTATCAGGTTGGTCCGTACATGGTCACAAAGCATGTCCTCATTGCCATGAACACACAACATCAAAATTTTTGAATTTTAGCCGGAAGGTTTGTTATTGCGGCCATCGACGTTTTCTGCCTCCAGACCACCCCTATAGGTTAGACACGGTTCACTTTGATGGTCATCAGGAGCTTCTTGGGCCTCCATCCCCATTGTCCGGAGAGGACGTGACTGCTAAATGGGATGGTTACAATAACGTGACCTTCGGGATGGATCCGATGAAACAGGTCAAACCACAATATTGGAACAAGTTAAGCATTTTCTTCGAGCTTCCGTACTGGTCTACAAATTCAGTGCGTCATTGTCTGGACGTCATGCATATAGAGAAGGGAGTATTAGAGTACATACTTAACTTGCTTCTGTGTAAAGACGGGAAATCGAAAGACAACATGAATGCTCGGATGGATCTACAAGAGTGGGGAATAAGAAGTGAACTGCACCCTAAACCGGTAGCGGGTAAACCGGGCAAGTTTGTACTTCCCAATGCCGCTTATCATATGTCACAACCGGAGAAGAAAAGATTCCTGCAGGTGTTGCATGATTTGAAAGTCCCCACAGGTTTCTCAGGATCATTCAGTAAGAAAATAAAAATTGTGAAGGGCAAGATCGATGGGCTGAAAAGTCATGATCACCATGTTATCGTGGAGCACCTTCTTCCATTAGCCCTCAGGACTTCTCTCCCCGACTCGGTTGGTCTAGTAATCAACGACCTATGTTGTTTTTTCAGGGAGTTGTGTGCTAAAACACTGGAGGTTGCGACGCTGGATAAACTAGAAAATTCTATTGCGTTGATACTTTGCAAGTTTGAGCGTATTTTCCCACCGTCATTCTTCAATATCATAATACACTTGACGGTTCATCTTGCAACTGAGGCGAAGTTAGCCGGACCGGTACAATATCGATGGATGTATCCCGTCGAGAGGTACGTGTAATTTTTCGTTTCGCGCAATTTATAAATTTTTTGTTGTCCTGTATGCCCGTATTTATTTATTCAACATATTCTCATTAGGTACCTTTACACTCTTAAGAAGTATATACGCAATAAAAATCGACCAGAGGGTTCTATCATGCAAGGTTATCTTCTTGATGAAGCAACCACATTTTGTTCCCGCTATCTGGACGAGAACATTGAGACAAGGCTTAACCGACCACGAAGAATTCAAGACGGGCCATATGGTAAAGCCGAGTATAAGAGGGTAGACACTATGTTTATCAACAAGATATACCGGTTTATCTTGCTTAATTGCGCATGTCTTGAACAAATTAGAGAGTAAGTTCTTTTGGATTAATTGTTATATCTGTATTTGTGTGTGTATGAAATGACATAATATTAATGTCACAATTATTTGTCGAAAACAGAACTCATTTTAACGAGGTACGTGAGAGGCATCCTGATTGGAACGAAGAACGTTTGGAAAAATACCATCAGGATAATTTTTGTGATTGGGTCACAGAGCATGTAAGTTATTCGAATTACATTTTATTGCTATCAGTTTTAATCTAAACTTGTATCGTTATGTATTTGTCGTAAAATTTGTTTTGTTAGATCCACGATCCGAACTTGTCTGCATCATTTGAGAGTGATTCAAGATGTTTAGCTCAATTTCCTAGTATGGAGGTTTCATATTACAAAGGATTTGGTGTCCTTGGATACAAATTCGAAGTTAAGGACATAGAAACATCTAGAACCACTCAGAATAGTGGGATTGCGACGGTAGGATCGGACGGTGTGATTTACTATGGGTACTTAAATTGTATACTCGGCATCCACTATCCCGGACGATCAGAACCCTTTTATATATTCCAGTGTACTTGGTACGATCCGCGAACCGATACGGACAGGTGGAGAAGCAGTCTTGGGACTTGGAAAGATGAATATGGATTGACCAGTGTGAACACACTTCGATTTTACGGTCAGGACGATCCGTTTATCTTTCCGAACCAAGCGTTCTAAGTATACTATTCACAGTATTTGAAGCATCCGGGGTGGAGTGTTGTATGCCGATGGAAACCCAGAGATGTCTACGATGTCCCAGAATACGAGGACAGCGATGAGGACGAAGAAGAGAGAAGGCTTAAAGTGCTCCGACCGTCTGTTTCGAAGGACGGGTTGTCTTCGACCGATCATGAAGTTACGTGGGTTAGAAATGACATCGACGATGAAATCCAAGTAGATATGTATGATGCGCCCACGAAACGAAAAAGGTTATCAGTAATGTTATATTATTACTTCACATTTTACGCTCTATACATATATAGTCAATACTTTTAATGATTGTCTAATGCGTCCACGAACCGTTTATCTAGATTTGATGACGATGTCGGGAGCAGCGAGGGGCGGCAGGAGCTCCAGCCGCGGCAGAGGCAGAGGCAGAGGCAGAGCGGTTCTGCCGCCCGGAGAGCTCCGTAGGGAGCTTCAGAGGGCCGGTCTTGCACCTAGATCGGAGACCCCTTCGGATGCCTCCTTCCGTGTGGATTTTGCCACACCTCCAGGTATACTGCACGCATATCCATTTTGAATGTAATATTACAGATATTCATGCCTGTTTATGTCAAAATTACTTATACTGTCAATGTTTGATTGTCTAGTTGTTGGTGATGCGTCCACATCTGGGATAGAGGCCACCCCCGCTCCTCTAGGTATGTTTATATATCATATAGTGTATGTATATTGATTTAGAATGCTATATCATAAATACACACATTCCTTTTGCTCTTACTTAGCAATTTTTATTATTGTCTAGCTGTAGGTGGTGACACCACCGCACCTGCGGGTATGTTTATATATCCTATAGTGCATGCATATTGATTTAGAACGTTATATTATTGATCTACACATTCTTTTTGCAATTACTTATATAATCTATTTTTAATTGTCTAATTATAGGTGGTGCGTCCACATCTTCCACAGGGGCCACTCCTGCCGCTTCCATACCCTCCGCATCGTCTACAGGTTAGTATGAATAAATTTAAAATATTTACTCATTTTACATATGCTCTATAGAAAAAATATGAACTTCATGGAAATTTAGCGTCGATGTTTATTTTCTAGTTGGAGGGGATGCGTCCGCATCCGGGACCCCGGTTGTTCCTCACCGGAGGAACTATCATCCCGCTCGTGCTGCTGCCCGGGCCCAGGCTCGTGCGATAGTCACCGGAGGTATATATCACACTTGAATTTTCGTTTAACCTTGATTTCTTAATACAACTTTGTCTTATTATTGATTGTCTTGATATTTCGTGCAGACGCAGGGCCTCCCCATCCCCAGGGGGGGACTCGAGGCCCGAATCAGTCCCATAGGCTGAGGCCTGACAGACCTAGGGGGGAGGCAGCATTCCCCCTTTTTTTTACCCTTGACTATCGCTATACCGGTCCTCATGCCGAGAGGTTCGGCCGGTATTTGGGGGACGAGAGCCGGCTCGTGAAGAACTATCCACTTCACGTTGAGTGGGGCGAGCAGCACCAGCGCTCATTCGCCCTCTTCTTTGATCAGGCTCGGGTATATATTAATATATATTTTCATTTGATCTATCCAATATATTTATTATTAACACTTGCAATCTAATAACAAAGTTTTTTTGTATTTTCAGTTGGATTACGATTTTCAGCCTGTAGCCGACCCTGATCACCCGGGAGGGTGCTCGACCTTCATGCTCTGTACAATGGCCTGATGAAGAACATGCAGGCCAAGGTCCGATACAACAGGAATGAGCTGAAGGCCGACTGCTACTCCCTGTGGATGGCGACCCCCGAGGCAGAGAGAGCGGCCCTCCTATCTACTCCGGCGTTTGCGAGAGTCGACGTAGAGACATGGCCTCTATTGTGCGCTTATTTCGACTCCCAACGCAAACAGGTATGTATTTTAAATGTAATTCATTATTTATGATGTAATTTATTTCTTTGTGTTTCTTAATTAAAAAACTAAATGTTAATGCGTTGTGCAGAAACAGGCCGCTCAGAATACAGAGAACAGGAAGTCGGCGAAGAGGGGTCGCCCCACTTACACAGGTGGCTCGAGGAACATTACTCGAGCCATGGAGTTATCGGTAAATTACAATAGACCGACCATTGTGATATTCTGCAATATTAAGAGTTATTTTCTAATATTTCTAATATTAAGAGTTACTTTCTAATATTGCAGACATCTCGGACCGCGGCGTCAGGTGTTACACCGAGCGTGCTATCCGCATATCTTGCCGTCCACGGCACCTCGACAGATCCCGCCACGGGCGAGCTTCGATATCCCGACGTTGCTACCCAGGAGTACTGCGTAAGTGTTAATATTTTTTCTACCCAAATTTGAAATTTTAGTTTTGGAAGGTTCAAGTTTAAATCTTATACTTATACTTTACTGCTTAATGTGGGTGTAGGAGCGGGTGGTTGAGCAGGCCCAGGCCTCGGGGATCGATTTTACCGGACAGAGCGATCCGAGGCTGCTGACCCCAGTTCTGGACGCCGCACACGAAGGGCACCGCGGAGGTTGGGAGAGAGGCCGGGGACTGGGCCCTAGCAGGGCCAATATGAGGTTGGACTCCACCCCGGCGGTTACTTCCTCCGTCTCCGGTGACCGATGTGTCCATCAGGAACTGGAGAGCTTGAGGGCCACCGTTCAGGAGTTGAAGGAGATGCTGGTATGTATACTGCTTTATAATAAAATATCATGTCATATTATATAGATATCAACATATCCATAATTAGTACGTAGCTTGAGCTTATTTGGTTTTAGACTTAAGTTTGATTAATCATACATACAGATGTAATTAAAATAAACAACAAACTAGATATCCAAACGAGGTTTCGAAATAACTTAATAATGATACGAATTCGAATAATACACAGTTCTTACACGCTTATTACACACGTTAGGTCCAGACGCGACAGGGTACATCGGCCGAGCCTCCACATGCATCTCCTTCGGCTGCGGCTCCGCAAGCCACTACATCGGCTGCTCTTCCGCAGACAGTTCCTGTAGCTCCACCGCCCACTCAGACTCCCGCAGCCGCGGCTCCGCAAGCAACTACCTCGACAGCGGCTGCGCAGACCACATCGCCAGCTCCACAGGCCGCTCAGACTCCCGCTCACGCCGAATTGCAGAGTTTATTGACCGAGGAGCAGGCGCGCGTTATTCTATCGTTATTCAGAGGTGGAGCTGGACCGAACTAGGGTAGCTTTTTGGTTCTTATTTTTTGAAACATGTATTTATTTATATCATACACATTGTACTACATTTTGAAACGATATCGATATTGGTTTATATTTATATCATATTCAGTTTTTGGATTTCTTTTGTATATTATATGCGTGAGATGTGATTATGAATACTGCGATATATGTTGTGTGATGATTATTTTTATATTTGATTGATGTATATATTATTGTGCACAGGGCGGGAAAAAATCAAGCAGCCCATTTTTATAAAAAAAAATACAGATAATATGTACCTACGGATTAATCCGTAGGTACACATGTTGCCCCTACGGATAAATCCGTAGGGGCAAAATATCAGCAGTAACTGATATTTCCCCCCTGATCTCAGTACCAGGGGGTTGGGGCGTGCCCCTACGGACATATCCGTAGGGGCCACTGCCTCTCCCCTACGAATAGGTACCTACGTAGCTATCCGTAGGGGGTATAACTTGGACCTACGGATCTGTCCGTAGGTACACTTAATATATTTAAAAAAACCGTAAATAATATAAATTTTTTTACCCTACGGCTTAGTCCGTAGGGGCAATAGGACCTACACAGAAATCCGTAGTGGCAAGAATTTGCCGTAGGGGCAAGTTCAGGGCCTCAACTTGCACCTGCGGCCTTTGCACCTACGGGGTATTTTTTCGCCCCTACGCATATATCCGTAGGGGCTGTGGGTTGCCCCTACGGATAAATCCATAGGGGCAACCCATATTTGTAGTAGTGTTAGTTGTCAAAGCTGATCGTTATACTGAAATTTGTTATAGATTACGATCTAAGTTAACCTTTTCAGAGTCTAATCCTTGATATCATAATGTCTTTGTGGTCACACATTAACTTTGGGTTGGATATAGTGCTCTCAAGGCAATTATTATAATTGCAGGTTAACGATTATGATAATTGAGGGAGGCCTTGTATAGATAGAACAGTTGTACCAGAGATGATAGTATATTATCTGGTTTGTCTTTATCTCGTATATTTACATACGAACTCGAACAAAGGTGATTAAGTTCGAGGATGGCCAGCGGTTCTCGAGAAATTGAATTGTATAATTCTGATGTACCACCTCCTTCACTTTCTCTCAAGTTGCGAGCTCTTTTTATTAGGAAGTACACCCGTTACGCTTGTTGGATAGTTTTCTTCCAAACCTTACACATGTGCCGAAAGTTAGTAAAGGAAGAAAACCACCTAGCCTAAGTATGATGTACATAAAGTAAGTTGTGGAGACATATAAAGTCAATGCTAATAGAATGCTTCAAGAAGTAAGTGTGTGGTTCAGGGTGAGAGAGGGATGGGTTAAAGGGTGTATGGTGAAGTAAAGCTCTAATTTTGAAGCAAGGTTGTAAAACCCGGATTCGGTATTTATTCGTTTTGCCGGCGGATAAATGGTAACCGGATTATTCAGTGGTTATTCGGTTTAGGCGGTTTATTCAGCCATCAATGTTTTAATATACATATTTAATATATTCTACAATATATATAGTTTATAAATTAATATATAATTATAAACAACAAAAAAGTTAAAACAATGCACAATATTCATTTTATGGTTCACATTTAAATGAAACAATTTTACAAACACTTGATGGCCATAATCCATATAACATAAATAGATTACGATAATAATGAAAATAGGATGAAGAATCATATAATCAAATATCCACAAAAGCACAAACAATAAACACAAAAAATTTAGGAATTGTTAAGAGAAAAGAAAGAAAGAGATATTTTTATTATGAACTTTGGGCCGGGTTAAAAGTTTATTTTTTGACTCAATATGGATCGGATATCCGGTTTATTCATGGGATATCCGGTTTGACCGGATCTAGGACCGGATTTTGTGTTTCTTGTTCGTTTTGGGAGCGGATCCGGATGTCCGGCCAGATATCCCGGATTTTATACAACAGTGTTTTGAACAAGATATTTAATGAATCGAAGTCCATGAGTGTTTTCCTTTTTCACTGCTATAATTTAATAGCATGCTGAGAAAAGCTACATTGGATGATTGTAAGAAGCTTACTGCCTTCTGTTTGAAAAAAATGCGCTGAGAAATGCTACGAAGGATTTGCCCAACTTTCACTACTATGAAGAAGGGAAGCCCCTACGGTTCAAACTGTAGGGACAAAGCTCTATCTCTACGGTGCGTACCGTAAGAACAAAAAGTCAGATTGTAGAGACTAAATGCTTTGGGGAACCTACTATTGGAAAATGTTTATTTTTTATTTAATTTAAAAAATTGTTATTTCCTTGGCCCTACGGTTTACACATTAAGGGCTAGTATTTTCCCCTACGGTGACTCCCGTAGGGGTAAGAATAAGATATATTTATTTTTTAAAAAAAATTAAATATATCTAACCCGTAGGGAGACATTCTAGCCCCTATAGGTTAATCTGTAGGGGCAAAATCTCAGATAATTTTGACATTTAGCCTTTACAGTTAAAATCGTAGGGGCCAAAGTTTTCCCCTACGGTTTAAACCATAGGGGAAAAAATAACAATTAAAAATATATATATTTCCCTTGTGTTTTTGCCGCGTGGTACACAATAATATATATATATATATTTCCCTTGTGTTTTTGCCGCGTGGTACACAATAATATATATATATATATATATATATATATATATATATATATATATATATATATATATATATATATATATAACGACCCCAATATTACTATACCTTCATATTTTCTTTTTTTAGTCAAATGTTGTATTTATTTACTCTTAGTATTTTCCGTATATTTTGTTTTTTATTAAATATATTATTTTATTATTCCATCTATTTTCCCATACACAATTCTTTAAAACTAAATCTAAATCTTTTTCAAATTAAACATAAGACCTAACCCAAATCCAATCTCATTTTCATTTTCTTTTATAAAACTATGAGCCCAAAAGCCCACAATCTTTTCAAGCAACAGTATATATTTAATTTTTGTTAAAATTGTACATGAACAACCTTTTAGCTCATTTGTTAAGTCCTTATCTTATTATTTCATAGGCTACATGTTTGAATCTTAGGTCTTGCAATCATTTTTATCTATTTTTTTACTCTCTCATAATCTACAAATGGACCTTTCATTTTCTTTAACTTCCAAATGAATGGGCACCTTTTCAATTTCTCTTTAACTCCCATTATGAATTCATATTAATTTGAATTAATATGGAATAATTCTTTTATATACTCATCTTATCTTTTTATTTTTCTTTCTCTTAAAAAAAAATTAGAAAAAAGAACAACTCCTCTCGTTTCTTTCTTCCTCACAAAATATTATTCATTTTCTTCTCCCTCTTTATCTAGAGTTCTCGAAGATGAACATGAAGAAGCATTCAAAAAGTCTCGTTAGTAACGCGAGATTATCGTCGGATAGACAAGTCCGGTGACGATACCGGCTTGTGCATGGAAGTCCCATCTCCTCCTCCTTTTCTCTGCTTGAAATTCATCCTCTTACCATGCCTCCGTCATGCCGAATTTTGAGATAACTAATTAGTTTCATTATAAAGTTTTTTGTTAAATTAAAAAATGGTTGGAATAAAGCATATATATTTAGTTATAAAATCTTGCATGCAATGGTTGATAATATGTTAAGTATTGTTATTTTAAACGGTTAATCATGACCGGATCATATGTTTGCTCCACATATGTTAATTCATGTTATTTATAGCTGAAATTTTAATTATTTATATTTACTTTTGCATACAAGAAAACAAAGTTATAAATAAATACCATAGATTTATCATTTTCAAATACGATCTTACAAAACCTTTATATTTAAAATAATTTTTATAAATTAATTCCCACTTCCGGAAATTTCAGAAAATTTACATATAATAGAATATATATTTTTCTACATGATATAAAAGTTTTAGATCAAACCGCATAACTGTTTAGGAATTACATCATTTTTATTCACTGTTCGTAAAACAGAAAACTGCAGTTAACGGTCAACTTCTACGACACATAACTTGGTATAACAATATCGAAAATGAGAAAACTCAGGTGTTTTGGATATCTAAGTCTAAATATCTTGATTTTCTTAGTTTTAAGTTTTATGTTTTAACTGAAAATCGACATAAAATATAGAAAACCGCGTTACAATATTAAGCGACGAATCTGGACAGAATCTGTCCTGATTCGTACACTGTTTTTAAATAGGGCATAACTTGAACTCCCGATATCCGTTTGTGAAAAAATTTAGATGTGTATATGAAAAATTGATAGAGCTATAATTTTATGTATATTGTATTACTTATAAACACATGAAACAACCCGATATAAACTTTGCAATATAACATATGGTTGCTGTCCAGAAATCTGAATTTCTGTTTTAAATGCCGATATTAAAATGATCATAACTAGAGCTTCAGAAATCCAAATCGCGTGAATCATAGTGTTTTGGATAAGTATATCAAAAGATTTAAAATTTTCTATTAATCTTCGTAAGCTGAAATCTGGTAGAAATTAACCCAAACTGTGTTTTAAAAATGTGTGATGGTACTGAACAGATTCTGATCTGTTTTGCGCGACGATACGAAAACGGGTATATCTCCCTAACCGGAAGTCGTATTTAGACGCGACTGGCACTCACGCATGCACAACACCTAGATCTATATTTCTAGTTATATTCCGCTTTCTATTGACTTGAATAATTAGTTGTACATAATATTTATTTACAACATTATTTACGGTCGTTACTTGAATAATATACTTGCCTCGTTTCATACTATTCGAGCATGTATACCTTATTTTTTCTGATCTCGGAATTGTTGTATGAACATGAAGACATAATTGGATATTGTATGTTTGACTTAAACCTATTACATGATAGACTTGACTTGACCCGAACCATGAATATAACATGACATGAATACCTAAACTTGACATGAATACTTGAAACGTGATATGAATACTTGATCTTGACATGAACTCAATATTGAAAAACTTGATGTATTCATGGATTCGGACAAGACTTGTGAGTTTAACTACAATCTAGTATACGCGAGGTGTTGGGGTGGTTTAAGTATAAATCCAACGGAATCTCACGAGTCCTATTAATAAAAATCATGTTGCTGTGGTACCGGGCTGAAACGGTACACATTATGCTGCTGTGGTACCGGGCTGAAACGGTACATCATGAATTCACTAATAAGGGCCCGTGTTTCTAAACCCGTGGACGATAGCCTGTTGGGTTTGGAATACTTCAATAATAATTGAAGTCCCGATTACTTTTAGGCCTATGATTCTTTGCCCCTGGACGATAGCCTTGGATTCGAGAATACTCTTGAGATTGGTTGACATTCACACTTGAACTCACGTTAGTTACTTTTATCCTTTTAGAGATCTTTTAGAACACTTATATTCACTTCATGTTCACTATACCTACACTCCACGACCATATTATACTTGTTTTCCATGCTGATATAATTGACATACACATTACCATGCATGCTATTATACTTGTTTACATGTTCATGATTTATCTCAATGCTATACCATATATCACATTACACCTTGCATTTCATTTATATACATCACACAATCCTTTTGGGGACTGTTTCCCCCAATCAGAGCAAAACTCTGTTCAAAATTTGAATCTTGAACTGAGGCAGCGCCTCACGTGCAAAGCACTAGAGCGCTGGCACCAAGAGCGCCAGTGCTAAGAGTCAAAGACTCTGAGGCAGCGCCTCACGTGCAAAGCACGAGAGCGCCAGCGCCAAGAGCGCCAGCGCTAAGAGTCAAAGATTCTGAGGCTGCGCCTCACGTGCAGAGCACGAGAGCGCTAGCACCAAAGACGCCAGTGCTAAGAGCGCCAGCGCTAAGAGTCAAAGACTCTGAGGCAGCGCCTCACGAGCAGAGAACGAGAGCGCTAGCGCCAGCGCAAAGAGTCAAAGACTCTGAGGCAGTGCTTCACGTGCGAAGTACGAAAGCACCAACGCTAGAACTAAATGTTCTCCACCCTTAGATCAAAGATCCAACAGAGATGATAAATTATCAAAATTCCAGAATAAAATTCTGTTGAGGAAATACTCCTCAAATCTTTCCAAACAGGAAAGATTGTGCTCTGTAAATCAGAGCACCGTTGGATCAAAGATCCAATGGTGATTAAAAATCACCAAGATACAGAATAAGTTCTGTATTGAAAAATACTTTCCTAATCTTATTAATAACAAGAAAACTATATTCTGTAAAACAGAAGCCCTTGAATTAAAGATCCAACGGTGGGAAACATTCCCCAAATCAATCAGAAATCTCTCAATGAGAGATTTCCTTAACTGATTCAACAAATCAGCCTCCTCTATATAAAGGACCCAAGACTTCAAGTCTTGTACAGGAGAACCCCCCATAAACTTCAAACAAAACAAAAAGAGAGAGAAACCTCTCTATAAGTTTCAAGTTCTCAGAAAAGAAAAGGAGAAGAGCAAGCTCTAAGAAAAAGAACCTTCTTCAAGGTAAATAAAAAGAAAAGAGATCATAACATCTCCTCCATATTTGAGAGTTTAACTCTCACATCAGAAGAACTTGGTTCTTTTTCTAGATCACAGATCTATAAGACCAAGTCTTTCACAAAAACAGAAGAGATCAAAGCATCTCTTTATAAAAAGAAGAACTTAGTTCTTAGATCCATGAGACAAAGTCTCTCTTCATAAAAAGAAGAACTTGGTTTTTAGATCCATGAGACAAAGTCTCTCATAAAGAAAAACAAAAGAGATCATAGTGTCTCTTCATAAAGAAGAACTAAGATCCGTGAGGCAAAGTCTCTTATAAACGTGAACTTAATTCTCAAAGCACAGAACTGATCAGAGCTGTCAAAGAAGCGCCTTAGCGCTCCAAGTCTGGTGCTCAGCGCCAAGCGTGCCACGTGCTCTTCACGTGGGTGCTATTTTATAAGAAGCGCCTTAGCGTTCCAAGTCTGGCACTCAGCGCCAAGCGCGCCACATGGTCCTCATGTGGACCCTATTTTATAATAAGCGCTTTAGCGCTCCAAGTCTGGCGCTCAGCGCCTAGCGTTCCAAGTTTGGCGCTCAGCGCCAAGTGCTCCACGTGCTCCTCACGCGGGCGCTGAGGAAATACAAAGTGCTCTGTAAATAGAGCCCCAGCACCATAAAGAGTGGTCAACACTCAGCAAAAGACAAAAAGAAAAAGGGGTGTCAGAACCCAAATCAATGCTCGTCATTATTGAATAAAAAGGGATTGAGCCCAAATAAATTTTCAACATTTTATTCAAAACTGAGTGGGCTGAGCCCAAGTTGGCCACAAGTCCATAATTCAGATTAACCGAGCCCATGTGCTTACAATCTTTTTAATGGGTCTTGGTCCTAAACCTGACTATAGATCTCCTAACCAACATTGGTTCAAGGGTACATCTCTTCATACCTCTGATACATGTCGTTGTAATTCTTCAACGTCTTCAGAGAGATGGAGGGTCCCAATAACCAATAACTTTTGGTGCATCCCCAAACGGTTAAACCAAAACCTTACAGACTACGATGTCTTTAAACCATGCAGACTACGATATCTTTAAACCTCACAGACTACGATGTCTTTAAACCAGACTTCGATGTCTTTAAACTTTACATACTACGATGTCTTTAAACCAGACTATGATGTCTTTAAACCTTACTGACTACAATGTCTTTAAACCAGACTATGATGTCTTTAAGCCTTACAGACTACGATGTCTTTAAACCAAACTACGATGTCTTTAAACCAGACTACGATGTCTTTAAACCAGACTACGATGTCTTTAAACCTTATAGACTACGATGCCATACAGACTACGATGTCTTTAAACCATACAGACTACGATATCTCTAAACCTTACGAACTATGAGGTCCTTAAACTCACGGACTACGATGTCCTTAAACCCAATGGACCGCAATGTCCTTATAATAAAACGATAGAGTCTAAACACTCTTTCGTTGGATCTAAATGATCCTAAAATCCCGTTGAGTAGATCTTAGTCTAAAATTAGACTAACGTATCCTCAACAAACGTTTGAGTTGACCTTAGTCTAAAACAATACTAACGATCCTTAAACCAAGCCAAACCCAAATCTAAGAAAATACGGATTTGGACTAATCCACCCTATGGGCGACAACATAAATTAGTCTCCGTATACAATCCATGGGCAACCTAAAACAAAACAAACACACATGAAGTGACCTTCTGGAGCAGGAGAAAGTGGTTATCGCTATGCGGTAACGTAATTAACTGCAGGGGCTTGCGCCTGCAGGGAAGAGCATCCCCACAATCAAAAACCCCTCGCTAGTGAGGGAGAATCTGGCGAAGTCCGCTACAACGACCGCATCCGTCTAAACCTCCGATACAGGGTGCTATAAATCAACTTGGCATCTTTGGAGAGGTGGACGGATAAAACCAAATAGCATCTGCCCCTAAATTTAGGCAAGACGTTTGTCTTCCCGGTATTCGGCGGTAAACAGATTCTGGCACGCCCGGTGGGACATTTTCCTCTTTCCACTCCACACTTCATGTGTCGTGTTCGCGAACGAATCATGGTTTAATATGGTTGCCCCTGGATTCGAGGTACTAAGATTTAATGTCTTGCTCCCGTGCAGAGAAAATGGCTTCCAACTGCACCAGCTGCAACAACTCCCACTCCGTCCTCGCCGGAGGAGTGACCTATGGGCCCCAATCGATCTCCATCTTCGTCATGCCAGTGGAACAGGTGACTCAGGCCACCACTGGACTGTTCTTTGGGACCATGATCACACCGGAAAACTTCAGCGTCCCAATGCTGTCTCAAGAAGCTCCGAATAAGTCGGTCTTTGATCGGCTTGCAACTACCACGGCCCCTCTCAACGGGTTGTCCAAATCCAGCACCTCAGTCTTCGATAGGCTGAGCTGAAGCTCAAGTGGGCCCGTCAAGAAGCCTGCAATACCCGAGGGAGTTATCCCGAAGCGGATAGCCATTCCAGCTCCGGCAAACGAAGTCATCAGAGGGCCTTCTCCTGCTAAGGGGTCGGTCTTCGCAAGGCTGGTCGTTCCAACTCCCACTGCAGGTGAAGTCGTTACAAGTGCTTCCCCCACCCGAAAGTCAGTCTTCGACAGGTTGGACGTTTCTTCTCGGCGGACGTCGGTTTTCAATAGGCTGGCACCAACGGCAGCCCTTCACCAGAACAGGGGGTATGATGAAGCCACCTCCATAACTGAGTCAATACCATCTGCAAGACACGCTCGACGTCACCATTAGCGCCGAATGAGGAAAACTGGGGGCAGCTCTCCCTCTGGACTGACTCCACCAGCTCCGATGGTGGAAATTGACGTTGCTGTTCCAACTGGGAACAGCTTTGAACCGCTCAGGAGGGTGCGCAAGAACTCTCCAACTGCCATGTTGAAAAAGTCTCCTCCACCTGTGGAGAACGTTACAAAGGCGAAGCCGGAGCAGCCTCCTCAGCAGTTGTCCTCCAAAATCCACAGGGTCTGGCGAAGGGTCCAAGACTCTGTGATTAACCAAGACTACTCCCGTCGACTGAAGAAAATGAAGGTTCGGCAAGAGGAGGACCATCCCGTCGCCGTGCCATGGAAGGTATCATCCACCCGGGTGCTTATCACAACAGCCCCCTCAACGTCGACCGCTCATGAAAGGAGAAGGCCGGAGAAGATCCCTGTTTCTACGAAAAATCTCAGGGGCACTGAATCCAAACGCCCCAAGTTTGGGGACATGGTAGTGCACACCATCTACATGGCTTCCAGGAAAGAGGATAGCTGTATCTCCACGGGTCATTGACCACTCACCCAATCTGTGACAAACACTCAAGAGCAACAACAGCAGAAGCTCCAGGAGATGCTGACAAAGATGGCCGCACTCACTGGGCTAAAAGAAAGCCCGGAGACATCATTGGAGCAGCGCCAGGAGCAGGAAACCGATGCCGAATTCCTCTGAAGAATGCTCGAGAAGAAAGACAAGGAGGCCGTGGAACAAATGGCTAACATAAAACAAATAGCGCTCATGTTTCAAGATATGGTCGGGATGATGATACAGCCGGATCCCCCATCTAAAGAACCTCCGATTATCCTTGAAGACGACAGAGGGGAGACATCAAACCCTCTTCCGGCTCTATCAGTAGCCAAGGAAGAGACCATCTCTAAAGCCGCCCTTGACGACTATATAGCTCAACAGATACGAGCTCATCAGGCGAGCGAAGCGGCCGGCCAAATCGTCAAAACTGGACAACCCTATCCGGGTTGGTACGATCAAATAAAGTATCCGCTGGGATATACGATCCTTAAATTCCATGTGTATAAGGGGATGGGTAATCCACACCAGCACGTTGCTCAATTCAGAGCCTTGTGCGGTAATACTGGGGGTGACGACAAACTGCTGCTTCGCCAGTTTGTTGGCAGCTTGTCGGAGACAGCATTCGAATGGTACTCTGAGCTCCCGAATGACTCTGTCAAGACATTTGCCGAAATGGAGCTACTGTTTACACAAAGATTCGCAAGCGCCAACGAACGTACCCCGATCACGGCATTGATCAACGCCAGAGTGAAGCCGGGAGAAACGTGGGTTCAATACGCCATTCGGTGGCGGAACCTATGGTCAAAGTGTGAACAATGCATATAAGAAGCTCCGGCCGTGGGCATGTTTATGGGAACCCTCGATCCTCAGGTGACCATATCTCAATTTATGATGTTCTTTAAGCCGACCACCTTCCACGCCTTGATTGACAAGATAGCCCAAATGGATCAATGGGCCATAGACCATCCTCTTCGAAAAAAGATTTTCGGAATGAAAAGGGGAAAGGGAAAGTGACCTTCGTCGCCAATGCTCAGCAACAACCGAGTGGCCCAAAGCCGGTTGCTCACCAAAACGATAAACAACGATCATTCGGAGAAAAGATGAGACGCCCTTACTCGTTCCCTCAGGATAAGACGAAGTGATTATTCGAGCCAGCGCTGCGCAACAGGCTCATCACTCTGCCAGAGCCGAGACGCCCAACGCAATCGGGCGACGTTAACAGCCCTAATTACTATCCTTACCACCGAGTATTGGGTCACCTAATCGAAGATTGTTACATCTTCAAAGGTTGGATCGAAGACCAGTACCAACAGAGCAAGTTCGCGCTATCCGAAAACTGGAGGGTGAACCCACCACAACCGCACGCTCCTAAAAAAGTGGACACGCCGGGGGCATCATGCTCACTTATAGAGGAAGCCCCATGAGAGGTGGCCCTTTCAGCTAAGACTAAAAGAATGCTGAAGGACCTTCAAGCATGTCTGGCGATTAGGTGGAAGAGCCCGCTGGAGCCTGAGATTATTGAGAGGATGCTAAAGCCGCGCCCAACGCTGAAAGCTGGTGATGGTGGACAGAACCTTCAGGCCAAGCCTCCGAAGTCTTTAGAGAAGAAGAAGAAGAAGTCCAAGAAGCTTGTCCAACCCGATGATAACCATACAGGTTTGCAGAAATATATCGATGCACTAGAAGAATATAACCAGAAGGCACGGAACCCAATTACATTGGACGAATTCTTCAAACATGTTCTAGAGAATGAAGACGATAACGCTGATGAAGGAGACGATTCTTCAGAAGAGCCTGAGGATTATGTGGCGAGCTGCCACGTGATCTCTCACTCGTCAATAGATGGTAAAGAAGCTCCTGATGCAGAGAAACTGGGGGCAGATCCAAAACCGGAACTCTTGGAACCGTCAGATGAGATGATCAACATGCTACTGAACGAAGCCCGTCAGAAGAGCAAAGCTGATCGAGACCGCGAAATGGCCATATTCATAAAAGCCAAACGCTGGTGACTGGATGAAAGGGTTGAAGCACTCCAACCAGATCGAATCACGCCCGCGGTAGAAAAAAGCAGGCTTAAAACGAGGAAACGGTTCGCTAAAGCCTTGTTAATGGGAATGAAGCTGCCATCTCCCAAAGGAAATACTCCTGGCAGTGTACATCCTGATGAAGCGGATGTACATCCTAGCTACTGCTTATATCATCAAAGAATTGCACACCCTACCGAAGAGTGCAATGCCTTTAAAAACTGGCAGGGATATGTTTCCCATCGAAAACACGTCAAGCGATTGAAGCGTAAGGCTCGTCGGGAACAGAGAAGCACGACAGATGAGCGTAAAAGAGCTGCCGGCAACTGTCACATGGTTGATGCCGGGGGATCGCAAGTTTTCACCTTTGGAAGCGATTCTGATGAAGAAATAGCCCTTGGCCCTCTCTTCAAAGAATCCACCCCAGGAAAAGAGGAGGAGATAAAGAACTGTGAGAATATTTAGCTGCGTAACTTGACGTTGCCTGAAAAGAATCTTGGACCTACAAATAAGGGATCGAACAAAAAAGATAAGGAGAAGGAAAAAGTCCCTGGGGATATCGCCCTCGATGATCGAGTCGTCGAAGAGATGGCATCTAAGGACCCGCCCAAGAAAAAAAAGGTGGATTACAACGTTCTGACACACCTGAGAAAGATACCCTCGCAGCTAAGCATTTTGGATGCCCTTCTCCTGTCTAAAGAAGCACGAGATTCCCTGATTAAGGCATTACAAGAGCCCGAGCAGTTTCAAGCTTTCCTTGCCGAAAAAAAGATGAAGGACGAGCTGGAAGAAGTACACACAGCTAACATCACTTTCGGCGACGAAGATCTCCTCCTCAGAACGTGCAAGCACAACCGTCCCCTGTATGTCACCGGATACTTCCATGACATCAAGATAAGGAAAATCTTAGTTGACAATGGATCCTCTGTCAATCTCCTGAATATGAGGGTGTTAAAAGAAATCTGCATGAGCGTTCAACACCTCGCTCGGGATAAAATCACCATCTCCGGGTTCGACTCCCAGTCATCACGGATGCTTGGGTCTGTGATACTGACATTATGCTTTGGGTTGCTCGTCACTGATATCAAATTTCATGTCATTGACGCCAAGACTTGCTACAACGCTTTGCTCGGCAGGCCCTGGTCACACGAGTACAAGATCATCCCTTCTACACAACATCAGTGTATGAAGTATTTCAAAGATGGTCTCGAGTATACCGTGACAAGGGAGCTGAACCCATTCTTTGTGAATGAAGTCCGAAAGTACGAAGATGCAAAGTATTTCCTACCAGACTTTGAGGACACGAAAAGATGCCATAAACCGGAGAATAAGCAAAAAGCTATCACCACCATTCAGGAGCGATACCGAGGAGGGAGAAGAGATATGTAACAACCGAGTCCAATTCTACAAATTTCAGTTACCGTATGTGTAGCGTGTGGTATTTACTTCATTTATCATGCTTTGGCCGATACTAGTTATAATTTACACCGACATGTCATTTTTTTCTGCATATAACAATTTAAGTCTTTTAAATTAAATTAAAAATAATTGACATGGCCTGCTTGACACCCCTAACCCTGTGGTAGCGTCCTTGCATCGTGTTCTCGTCCCGTTCAGTGAAACGGACGTGGTTGGACGGCTACGCGCACGTGCGTGCGTCCGTTCTTGGGGGTATGCTTTTTAATTATAAAATACTTCATTTTAATTTTGGAACCTGCCAATAAATTTCATATTTCAAATTCAAATTTTTGGACTCGACCCGGGCGCAATTCTGAAATATTTTGTAGCCCGCCAAATTTGGTTATTTTAATATTTTATTAAATGATTCAGTTGCATAGGAAATATTTTTTAGTTGGTTGGAAAATCTTTCACCAGAATAAATCTTTCTAAAAAATTTTTTTATACCTAAAAAAAAAAATTTCCTAATTAATTTAAAACCCCAGCCAAATCTTTCCCCCAACCAATCGCGAGGCACTTTTTCCCTGGGCCCCACGCCGTTTCTTCTCTCTCTCCTTTCTCCTTCTCTTTCTCTCTCTTCTCTCTCTTTCATCCCACTACCGTCCAATTTCCTTTCTCCTCTCGCTTTCTCTCTCCTCTCGATCTCTCTCTCCCGCTCTATCTCTCTCCTCTTCTTTCTCTCTCGAAAATCTCTCTCTCTCTCCCCGCGTCTCCTCCCTCTCTCTCTTCTTCTTTATATTTCTTTCTCCCTTCAAAAATAAAACAGAAGCCATCCCTGAAAATCCTAGCCGCCTTGCCTCCTCTCGCCGTTGCCCTAGCGCCGACGCCATTGTCGTCGTTCATCGCCGCTGCTCCCCCTCGTTGACTCCACCCTTGCGTCTTCCTCTTTCTTTCTCTTCCGTGCACCCTGCACCAGCAGCCGCGACCCCTGCACCTTGTACATCGCCGGACGTGTGCCATCGGCGACTCGTTATCGCGTCCCTGGCATCGTGCACAACCCCAGTAAGCGTTCCTTCTTCCCCTCATCCCTTCTTCTTCTTCTTCTTCTTTCTCTTCTTCTGAAAACTTAAAAAAAATCCTTGCTGTTCATAGTTTTGGGTTCTGTAGATCGTCGGATCCCCGTCGTTCTCGCCGCGGTTGATCTCGCCGCCACCACAGCACCCCTCGGCAAACCCTGTATGCGTTGGTACCTCTTTACTCCTCTGTTCTTTCTTGGCTTTCTTTTCTTTTCATGTTAAAATTTATTGTTTTCTGTTGTCGCTGTTCGCCGGAATCCGACCGTGCCAGCGACGTTTCCCGAAGACCCAGCAAGTACCTCCGACCCGTGTGACTCCACTTTTCGTCGTTTGGGTTCATTCCGTGAACCGTGCGCGCGTCGCGATTTTTTCCCGCCGACGCGTAACGTTCCATTTCCGTTTCGCGACCCGTCGAGGCAAGTGAAACTTGCTACATGCTATTTTAAACTATCCGTATGCTAAATTATTTATTTCCTGTTAAACCTCTAAATAGAATCGAAAGAATTGGATTTCAAGTTAACCGTATACAGTTCCGTTACACATTTTATGATCCCGAAACTTGAAACTTGATTGTTGCATCTAATTATTTATACCTAGTAATCACCTGTAAATGATAGACCACATGATCACATTTGTTTATAGCCATGATACCCCTTTATCCAGTTTTAACCCATCGGACATCCATGTGCAACTTTAACCGGTTAATTACAACTGCATCCATTGAACAAATTATACATGTCGTCGCATCCATAGATTACTCGGTACTTATTAACCTGGTTTTTAGCATTCACATCTATCATACTGTATTCGTATAATGCTGACACCATCTGATAAACACAACTGATAACTGTACGGCTAATTGATTAATCTGCTTTATTGCTTAACTTATTGTGTCGATTGTGGTGTTGATACCCATGCTTGTTTATTTATAACCACGATTATGTTAGTTGATTATGAACACCCACATGATATCTTTTACACCCTGACATGACTTGTTACACACATATTACTTGACCCGACATGGTACCGTACACAACTTGACCTGACCTGATGTACCATGGCTTGACCTGTTACCTAATCTTATGTCTAATGCCAACAAACCTGACATGTAGTCCTTACGGACCGTTCCTGTTGTCTATCCAGACAAATCTGCACCTACCTGCTCCCGTGTTGGCATTAGTTCATGATTACTTAAATACCTGACTTGAACATTTATAACTTGGGGGTATGGGGAAATCAATGATGAAACCTGACTTGTAACTCGACAGTTCGATACCTGTTCTGATCAGTCTTACGGGCTAGGCCAGCCCCGGAGTGATGATGCTGACATCACTCATCTGTACATGCTACCTTCTACTGCCTAGCGGCACGTCTCGGATTCAGCCCGAGAATCTTGACCGTGGTCCCGGGCACGCACGGGATACTATTGAGTTACATCGATGATTCATCAAATTGATTTCAAAGACCTTAGAGTAGAAAACCCAATAGACCAGTTTAGTTTACTCACTGCACACTACCCTTTACTGCCCTGATTTAAATTACTGTTACACATGCTTTATCATTCATGTTTATATTCGCATTGCCTGTTACTCTGTTTATATCTTATTACTTGATGACATGACGCGCTGACGTCTGGGTTTTGCATGGCCCAGATTCCGTACCTTTGCTGCAGTCCGAGCAGGAGTACTTCAGCCAGCAGGCTGAGCAGTGAGGTTTCAGTAGTAGTTAGTTCTTTCATTTTCTGCATTTTATTTCTGATGTGAGCCCACATTATGGGACATACATTCCAGTTATTTTGTATTGGATCTTTTGCTTCCGCACTTTTATTATTATTGACTCATGTTATCTTGGCTTATGGATATGTATTAGATAGCTATATTTTGTTCTTGATATCTCTACAGCCGTAATGTGAACATGGATGGATACTTCCTACCGACAGGTAGCATGGTTGGCTATGTCACGTACCCAATTTAGCGTACTCTGGGAAGCGGGGCGTGACATGGTTCTTTTGGTATCAGAGCCATAGGTTAGTTGGGTGATTCTTTTGTAAGTTGGGTATTGTACCCAATACACGAATCAGTATACTCGTGTTTAGGAAACATGTCTTGCCACCTTGCCGTTTTACCGTTCTTGAATCTAAGTCCTTCCAGATTATATCTTTTACGGTGTGCAAACTTCCTTTGCATATCGACTCGAAACCTGATTCCTTGTTATCTCTAGAACTTTGGCGACTTAGGTGGAGTTATGTAATTGTAGCTATGATACCGCGGCATAGTTACAATGCGGTACTCTATTTAAGTAACTCGGAGTTCTAGTCTTGATCTACATTTGAATCTGTTATCATGCTAATCTTTGGGTGTTTTGATTTCAGGAATATGGCAGACAAGAATCTGAAGACGTACCAAAGGCGTGTTGACGAAGCCGCCATGCTTGGAGTGATACGGGGAATGCTGGAGAATCAAAAGAGACAGACCGAGCTGATCCAGCAGCAAGCTGAATCGTTTCAGGAAGGTTTGCGGACCATACAACAGTCCGTGAACAATGTTGGAGCTAAACCAGTTGATCGTGTGGGGACCGTAGCAGATTTCAGGCGTGTGGGACCGTCTGTCTTTACCGGTTTGGAGGAGCCATTGCCAGCAGAGCAGTGGCTAGTTGACACGGAGAACTTACTTATTGCGGCACAGATTCCAGATGAGAAAAGAGTGGATGTGGTGCGCATTCAGTTAGTGGACTACGCCCGTGAATGGTGGCTTGTGGAGGAGACCCGCTTGCCTAAGCCGATCAAGTGGGCGGATTTTTCGAAGAGTTTCCTGGAGAAGTTCTTCCCGCGGACTGCACGGGAGGAAATGGAAGAGAAGTTCATCAGTCTAAAGAAGAACGGTGCGCCCGTAGATGTACATGCAGCTGAGTGGACACGGCTCAGTAGATTCGCTGGACCTTTAGTTACCGGCGATGCAGACAGGGCAAGGAGGTTCATGCGCAGCTTGGATGTGGACATCCAGAGGCAGATTGTCTCCATGGGTTTGACCACTTTCTCACAGGTTCTTACAGCAGCCCGAGAACAGCAGAGCCTATCTGGGAAGACTGGGAGTTTGCAGCAGATAGCAGTTGCAGTAAGGAAGCCGGCATTTGTACCAAACCGAGCTCATGGACGCAGAGGTATTCCAGTGGATCTTCGTGGTGTAACGCCGATGAAGAAGCCTGTTGTTGTTGATCGAAGAAGGAGCATGATTTGTGACTACTGCCATTTACCTGGCCACGTGCAAAAGGATTGTCGAAAGAGGCAGGGACTCTGTTTGGTTTGTGGAGCGGCAGATCACACTGTCAGTGCATGTCCGTCGAAGCTACGCACAAGGGATGATATTCAGAAGCCTCTGCAGAAATCATTTCAGGGACAGAAGCAGCTGACTCAAGGACCTAATCAGGCTCGAGCTTTTACCTTGACGGCTGAGGAAGCTAAGGCTTCGGGAGAAGTTGTTTAAGGTATTCTACTCGTTCATGGTTTTCCCGCATTAGCATTATTTGATTCTGGTGCATCCCATTGTTTTATGTCATCCAAGTTTATAGCTACACACTCGATTACCTGCACGACCCTGTCTAGTTTCTGGGACATACACACTGGGAATGGGAAAATCATATCTAGTAGAGAATGTAAAGATTGCACAGTTGTTGTTTGCGGACGGGAGCTTTTTGCAGATTTCTTGGTGATTGATACGGGCAGCTACGAGGTCGTCTTGGGAATGGATTTTCTTGGCACTTTCCACGCTCACATTGATTATAGGTCAAAGAAAGTAATTTTCCAGATTCCCGGACATCCCGAGTTTACCTTCACTGGAGGAAGCAGTTCTATCGGGCCAGTCGAGTTTAGGGCTAAGCCGACAACTAATATTCTTGCATCACTGGAGGTTGATAAAAGTGAAGAGCCAGCTGTTGTTCTCGATTTTATGGACGTGTTTGAAGATATATCAGGATTACCGCCGAAGCGAGACGTGGAGTTCGCAATTGATCTTATTCCTGGTGCAGCGCCAGTATTTAAAGCGTATTATCCAATGGCACCAGTGGAGTTGGAAGAAGTCAAGAAACAGGTTGCTGAATTGCTTGAAAAGGGTTGGATTCAAAGCAGTAACTCGCCTTGGGGAGCTCCAGTTCTTCTAGTTAAGAAGAAGGATGGCACAAGAAGGATGTGCATCGACTATCGAGAGTTAAACCGGGTAACTATTAAGAACAAGTACCCGATCTCTCGCATTGGAGAACTATTTGAGCAGCTTAGTTGCGTGAGGGTATTCTCGAAGCTGGATTTGCGATCCGGATATCATCAGATCCGAGTGAAAGCAGAAGATATTTGCAAGACGGCGTTTCGAACTCGGTATGGACATTACGAGTACTTAGTGATGCCCTTCGGAGTAACGAATGCACCGGCGATATTCATGGACTTGATGAACCGAATCTTTTCACCATTCTTAGACCAGTTTATTGTGGTGTTCATTGACGATATTCTGGTTTATTCGAAGAGTTTTGAAGAGCATGCAGAACATTTGAAGATCGCACTGCAGACGTTGAGACAAGAGAAGTTATATGCGAAGATGAGCAAGTGCGAGTTTTGGCTGGAAGAAGTAAAGTTTTTAGGGCATGTTGTGTCTGGCGATGGAATCGCCGTCGATCCTGAAAAGATTGCAGCAGTTCGTGATTGGCCGATTCCGAAGAATGTTGCGGAGATAAGAAGTTTTCTCGGACTCGCCGGGTATTACAGAAGATTTGTGGAGAACTTTGCTCGTCTGGCGGAACCGTTGACCAAGCTTACGCGTAAGGAGGTACCTTTTGTGTGGACGGATAGATGTGCGTCAGCTTTTGAGACGTTGAAGCAGAGATTGATAACCGCTCCTATTCTGACCGTGCTAGACAATTCCGGGGGATTGGTGATTCACAGCGACGCATCTGGGAAAGGATTGGGATGTGTTTTGATGCAGCATGGGA
The DNA here is from genome assembly GCA_030015575.1 of Agapanthus africanus. Lineage (NCBI taxonomy): Eukaryota > Viridiplantae > Streptophyta > Magnoliopsida > Asparagales > Amaryllidaceae > Agapanthus > Agapanthus africanus. The sequence continues at coordinate 567,190,758 of JASDDO010000016.1, forward strand.
AGGTTGTAGCGTACGCATCAAGACAGTTGAAGACCCATGAGAATAATTACCCAACTCATGACTTGGAGCTTGCGGCTGTGATCTTCGCTTTGAAGATTTGAAGACACTATCTTTTAGGCGAAAGGGTCGAGGTGTTCACTGATCATAAGAGCTTGAAGTATGTGTTCACGCAGAAGGAGCTTAATATGAGGCAGCGTAGATGGTTGGAGCTGATGGCTGATTATGATCTTGATCTTAAGTACCATCCGGGGAAAGTAAATGTCGTACCGGATGCGCTTAGTCTGTTACCGGCTATTCAGATGTTGACTACGCAGAAGGGACTCGTTGAAGAATTTTGAAGATTTGATTTGGAGGTGGTGCTACCGCATTCTTCGGGACAGTTGATGCAGCTGCAAGTACATTCGTCGTTGATCGAGAATATTAAAGCAGCACAATCGCGGGACCCTAGATTGCAAAAGTTTCGAGAACAGGTTGAAGCCGGACTACGGACAGATTTACTGATCCATGAAGATGGTTCGTTGAGATATGGTATCCGTTTATGTGTGCCAAAGGGAGATATTCGTGAAGAGCTTATGAAGGAGGCACACAGTTCAGCTTATTCCGTACATCCAGGAGGCACGAAGATGTACCGAGACTTACGACAGCATTTCTGGTGGGAAGGCATGAAACGGGAGATTGCTCGCTTTGTGGCAAAGTGCTTGGTGTGTCAGCAAGTTAAGGCTGAACATCAAAGGGTTGCTGGTTTATTGCAACCACTTCCGATTCCTCAGTGGAAGTGGGAACATATAACCATGGATTTCGTGACAGCTCTACCTCAGAGTCCAAAAGGCAACAATGCAATATGGGTGATTGTTGATCGTTTGACCAAGGCAACTCATTTTATTCCTTTTCGGGTTGGTCAATCAACAGAAGCTTTGGCGGAGCGGTACATGCAGGAGATTGTAAGATTGCATGGAGTACCAGTGAGCATCGTGTCCGATCGTGACACTCAGTTCTTATCACACTTCTGGAGGATTTTACAGGAAAGTTTGGGGACTTGATTGAAATTTAGCACAGCTTATCACCCTCAAACTGATGGTCAGTCGGAAAGAACGATCCAAACTCTTGAAGATATGTTGAGAGCATGCATGTTGGACTTCAAGGGTTCTTGGGAGGATCATCTGCATTTGGTGGAGTTTTCTTACAACAACAGTTTCCAGGCAACTATTCAGATGGCTCCATTCGAAGCTTTGTATGGTCGCAAATGCCGTTCACCTGTTTGTTGGGACGATGTCGGTGAACGAAGATTGTTGGGACCAGATTTGGTTGTGCAGACAGTAGAAAAAGTTAACACTATCAGAAATCATATGAAAGCAGCACAAGACCGACAGAAGAGTTGGGCAGATACGTCGAGAAGACCTCTAGAGTTCGCCGTGGGAGATTTGGTATTCTTGAAGATATCACCGACTAGAGGGGTGATTCGTTTTGGAAGTCGAGGAAAGCTCAGTCCTCGATTTGTTGGACCCTTTGAGATCTTGGAGCGTGTTGGCGAGGTAGCGTATCGATTGGCGTTACCGCAATCCTTGGCGAATGTTCATGATGTGTTTCACGTATCACAACTCCGTAAGTATGTTCGAGATGAAACACATGAGTTGGATCATTCGGAGCTGACGGTACGAGAAGATTTGACTTTTGAGGAGCGACCGGTTGAAATTGTGGATCGAAGGGAAAAGGTTCTTAAGAACAAGGTTATCCCTCTTGTACTTGTTTCTTGGGGTAATCGCTCACATGGAGAGTCCACTTAGGAACGGGAAGATGAAATTCGGCAGAAGTTTCCTCATCTTTTCTTGTAGTTGGTTGTCGTCTATCTTTTGTATTCTTGGAATTTCGAGGACGAAATTCTTTTTGTAGTTGGGTATAATGTAACAACCGAGTCCAATTCAACAAATTTCAGTTACCGTATGTGTAGTGTGTGGTATTTACTTCATTTATCATGCTTTGGCCGATACTAGTTATAATTTACACCGACATGTCATTTTTTTCTGTATATAACAATTTAAGTCTTTTAAATTAAATTTAAAATAATTGACATGGCCTGCTTGACACCCCTAACCCTGTGGTAGCATCCTTGCATCGTGTTCTCGTCCCGTTCAGTGAAACGGACGTGGTTGGACGGCTACGCGCACGTGCGTGCGTCCGTTCTTAGGGGTATGCTTTTTAATTATAAAATACTTCATTTTAATTTTGGAACCTGCCAATAAATTTCATATTTCAAATTCAAATTTTTGGACTCGACCCGGGCGCAATTCTGAAATATTTTGTAGCCCGCCAAATTTGGTTATTTTAATATTTTATTAAATGATTCAGCTGCATAGGAAATATTTTTTAGTTGGTTGGAAAATCTTTCACCAGAATAAATCTTTCTAAAAAATTTTTTTATACCTAAACAAAAAAATTTCCTAATTAATTAAAAACCCCAGCCAAATCTTTCCCCCAACCAATCGCGAGGCACTTTTTCCCTGGGCACCTCGCCGTTTCTTCTCTCTCTCCTTTCTCCTTCTCTTTCTCTCTCTTCTCTCTCTCTCATCCCAGCCAAATCTTTCTCCCAACCAATCGCGAGGCACTTTTTCCCTGGGCACCTCGCCGTTTCTTCTCTCTCTCCTTTCTCCTTCTCTTTCTCTCTCTTCTCTCTCTCTCATCCCACTACCGTCCAATTTCCTTTCTCCTCTCGCTTTCTCTCTCCTCTCGATCTCTCTCTCCCTCTCTATCTCTCTCCTCTCGAAAATCTCTCTCTCTCCCCGCGTCTCCTCCCTCTCTCTCTTCTTCTTTATATTTCTTTCTCCCTTCAAAAATAAAACAGAACCCATCCCTGAAAACCCTAGCCGCCTTGCCTCCTCTCGCCGTTGCCCTAGCGCCGACGCCATCGTCGCCGTTCATCGCCGCTGCTCCCCCTTGTCGACTCCACCCTCTCGTCTTCCTCCTTCTTTCTCTTCCGTGCACTCTGTACCAGCAGCCGCGACCCCTGCACCTTGTACATCGCCGGACGTGTGCCATCGGCGACTCGTTACCGCGTCCCTGGCATCGTGCACAACCCCAGTAAGCGTTCCTTCTTCCCCTCATCCCTTCTTCTTCTTCTTCTTTCTCTTCTTCTGAAAACTTTAAAAAAAAATCCTTGCTGTTCATAGTTTTGGGTTCTGTAGATCGTCGGAGCCCCGTCGTTCTCACCGCGGTTGATCTCGCCGCCGCCACAGCACCCCTCGGCAAACCCTGTATGCGTTGGTACCTCTTTACTCCTCTGTTCTTTCCTGGTTTTCTTTTCTTTTCATGTTAAAATTTATTGTTTTCTGTTGTCGCTGTTCACCGGAATCCGACCGTGCCAGCGACGTTTCCCGACAACCCAGCAAGTACCTCCGACCCGTGTGACTCCACTGTTCGTCGTTTGGGTTCATTCCGTGAACCGTGCGCGCGTCGCGATTTTTCCCCACCGACGCGTAACGTTCCATTTCCGTTTCGCGACCCGTCGAGGCAAGTGAAACTTGCTACATGCTATTTTAAACTATTCGTATGCTAAATTATTTATTTCCTGTTAAACCTCTAAATAGAATCGAAAGAATTGGATTTCAAGTTAACCGTATACAGTTCCGTTACACATTTTATGATCCCGAAACTTGAAACTTGATTGTTGCATCTAATTATTTATACCTAGTAATCACCTGTAAATGATAGACCACATGATCACATTTGTTTATAGCCATGATACCCCTTTATCCAGTTTTAACCCATCGGACATCTATGTGCAACTTTAACCGGTTAATTACAACTGCATCCATTGAACAGATTATACATGTCGTCGCATCCATAGATTACTCGGTACTTATTAACCTGGTTTTTAGCATTCACATCTATCATACTGTATTCGTATAATGCTGACACCATCTGATAAACACAACTGATAACTGTACGGCTAATTGATTAATCTGCTTTATTGCTTAACTTATTGTGTAGATTGTGGTGTTGATACCCATGCTTGTTTATTTATAACCACGATTATGTTAGTTGATTATGAGCACCCACATGATATCTTTTACACCCTGACATGACTTGTTACACACATATTACTTGACCCGACATGGTACCGTACACGACTTGACCTGACCTGATGTACTATGGCTTGACCTGTTACCTAATCTTGTGTCTAATGCCAACAAACCTGACATGTAGTCCTTACGGACCGTTCTTGTTGTCTATCCAGACAAATCTGCACCTACCTGCTCCTGTGTTGGCATTAGTTCGTGATTACTTAAATACCTGACTTGAACATTTATAACTTGGGGGTATGGGGAAATCAATGATGAAACCTGACTTGTAACTCGACAGTTCGATACCTGTTCTAATCAGTCTTACGGGCTAGGCCAGCCCCGGAGTGATGATGCTGACATCACTCATCTGTACATGCTACCTTCTACTGCCTAGCGGCACGTCTCGGATTCAGCCCGAGAATCTTGACCGTGGTCCCGGGCACGCACGGGATACTATTGAGTTACATCGATGATTCATCAAATTGATTTCAAAGACCTTAGAGTAGAAAACCCAATAGACCAGTTTAGTTTACTCACTGCACACTACCCTTTACTGCCCTGATTTAAATTACTGTTACACATGCTTTATCATTCATGTTTATATTCGCATTGCCTGTTACTCTGTTTATATCTTATTACTTGATGACATGACGCGCTGACGTCTGGGTTTTGCATGGCCCAGATTCCGTACCTTTGCTGCAGTCCGAGCAGAAGTACTTCAGCCAGCAGGCTGAGCAGTGAGGTTTCAGTAGTAGTTAGTTCTTTCATTTTCTGCATTTTATTCCTGATGTGAGCCCGCATTATGGGACATACATTCCAGTTATTTTGTATTGGATCTTTTGCTTCCGCACTTTTATTATTATTGACTCATGTTACCTTGGCTTATGGATATGTATTAGATAGCTATATTTTGTTCTTGATATCTCTACAGCCGTAATGTGACTGTGGATGGATACTTCCTACCGACAGGTAGCATGGTAGGCTATGTCACGTGCCCAATTTAGCGTACTCTGGGAAGCGGGGCATGACAAGATAGTACATTCGGAGCCGTCCCAATGCAACAAGCCGGGACTATCTACCCCTATTCTGGTTTTTGGAAGTGACTCTGAAGACGAAGTCAACGCTGTGTTCTCGGTCCGACCATCAATGCAGGCCTTCACTAGAGATGATCAGAGTTTGAAAATCGCCATAGTTCCACGACATCACTACAGAGAACTTGATGCGCTTGAAACATATAGCGTGCAAGAGCTGCCGATATTCTACGTCCCTCCCAAGCGAAGAGGTGAAAAGGCGATCCTATTCTACCGATCTACGGAGATTAAAGTCGAAAGAGAAGTCTGGCGTGGTGCCGAACCTACGCTTGAAAGGCTCCAACCCATCCGTCTGTCCAGATACTACGCAGAGGGATTGAAAAGGTTATTGAGATGCCAAGGCGTACCCTTTAAGCAAACCGCGCGACAGGCCCAATTCTACAATAGGATCTGGAACGTCCCCGGAACCCAGCAAAAATTGCCTAACGGAAAAATGGAAATGATCGGGCTTGGATATGTCCAGTCCAATAATCAGGAGCAGTTCCATGGCTGCCATGTCATAAAGGATCTTGATGAAGAAGAGAATGCTCTTTTAAAAGACGCTGACGCTGAACCAGAACTCGGTCCTGCCATAAAAGTGTTGAGTTCGTCGTTTGAAGAATATATGGATAAGCTAATAAGGGAAGCGAGTCAAAAGGCTCGGAACGACCACAGCCGCGAAATGGCCATCTATGTGAAAACCAAGACGCAACGCTTCCTTCAGCAGGCCACGGAGGATGACGATGCCCTTCGCCGTCAGCCCGCCATGCATTCCTGAGAAAAGGACAAGGCCCGGTGCAGAGGCAAAAACAAGTTAAAGAACGGAAAAAACGTTCGGCAACGGCAAAATGAATCCAAAAGGCCACGCGATCAAGAAAGGGTCAGCCGGAATCCGTCTCTTATGAAAAATATGAGTCGAGCATATTCTTTCCCTCAAGACAAGACAAGGAGAATCTTTGACCTTGTCATGAAACATCAAATGATGACACTCCCGGAGTCCCAGCACCTCGATCAAGCAAACGAGGTTCATCACCCGGATTATTGTTCCTATCACTGAGGGATAGGACATCCTCTTGAAGACTGCTTCATCTTCAAAAACTGGGTCAAAGACCAATATCAACTTGGCAGATTCGCTCTATCCAGTTGGAGGGTGGCCCCACCACAAAGGCATGTGCCAAAATCAACGTATATGGCGAGAGTAGAACCAGACCAACATCGGTCCTGGAAACGATCTTGAACCTGTCACGTGATAACGCTGTCAGAAGAAGGAGTTCCCGAGAACATGGATGACCTCTCCAGGTGCTTCGAGAATAAGGATGAAGAGGAATTGATCTCAGAACTTCCACCGGCGCCAAAAGAATTAGAAGATAGGATACATACTACTGCGGACAACCTAAGAAAAATCGACTTAGGGACGACAAATGACCCGCGGCCAACATTCGTCAGTGAGCTGCTGTCTGAGAAACAAGTGGAAGCGCTAAAAGACGTGCTCATGCAGTATAAAGACTGTTTCGTATGGAACTATTCCGAGATGCTGGGGCTAGATCCAGAGATAGCGGTGCATAAATTGGCGATATCTCCAGACGTCAAGCCAGTCAAACAAGCACTAAGAAGGATGCGGCTCGAGCTTGAGATGAGTATCAACGCCGAAGTCAAGAAGCTAATCGACTCCGGCTTCATCCAAGAAGTTCAATACCCCGAATGGATTGCCAACATCGTCCTAGTGATGAAGAAAAATGGGACGGCGCGCATCTGCGTAGACTTTCGGGATCTCAACAAAGCTTGTCCGAAGGATGATTTTCCCGTACCGGTTACCGAGCTGATGATAGACAACACATCCACTCACGAAGTCTTCTCTTTCATGGACGGATCATCAGGGTACAATTAAATAAAGTTGCACCCCGAAGACCAAAAGCATACCGCTTTCCGGACCCCTTTGGGCATATTCTGCTACAAAGTGATGCCTTTCGGTCTGAAGAACGCCGGTGCTACTTATCAGAGGGCCATGACGAATATTTTCGATGACCTCATACATGAAATCGTCGAATGCTATATCGACGACCTCGTGGTGAAAACAAAATCGTATGAGGAGCATTGGGAGCATCTGAAGATCGTGTTTCAGTGCCTTCGGAAATACAACCTGAAGATGAACCCTCTGAAATGCGCGTTCGGAGTTTCCTCGGGCAAATTCCTAGGATTCATCGTACGACATCGGGGCATCGAGATAGACCCGTCAAATATCAAGACGATCATGGAAATTCCCCCGCCAAGAATTCTCAAGCAACTGCGATCTCTCCAAGGAAAGCTCAAGTATATCCGGCGATTCATAGATAACCTCTCCGGCAAATGCCGCCCCTACAGCCATTTAATAAAGAAAGGGACTCCGTTCGTCTGGGATCGCAAATGCCAGAGCGCACTGGACGAAATCAAGAAATACCTGCAGAATCCGCCGGTACTGACCGCTCCGGTCAAGGGAAAGCCCCACATCCTGTACACAACAGCCCTTGAAGGTTCTTTAGGTGCACTATGAGCACAGGAAAATGACCAAGGGAAAGAGAGAGCCCTCTACTATTTGAGTTGAGTTCTCCTGGGGGCAGAAAACAACTACTCCCCTATCGAAAAACATTGCCTAGCGTTAATCTTCGCGATAACGAAGCTCCGACATTATGCTTTGGCGCATGAGGTCTACCTCATATCAAAAGTGGATCCTCTTAAATATTTGATGTCAAGAGCCATACTAACGGGGCGGCTCGGTAAATGGGCCCAACTCTTAATGGAATTCTCGGTAATATACCGACCTCTCAAGGCGGTGAAAGGTCAGGCCATCATCGATTTCCTCGCTGAGCATCTGATACCTGCCGATTCACCCATAAATTGCGAATTGCCAGACGAGCACGCGTTTGACACGATCGACAGGGAGAGAGGAAGGAGTGATACCCGATGGGAATTCTACTTCGATGGGGCATCTTCCATGAAGAAGCGAAAGCACAGCTCCCCCATAATCAAATATGGGGTAGGCCTCATCTTCGTGACTCCATAAGGAGGGATAATACGCTTTGCCTTTTTCTTGACAGAGCCGAGGACAAACAATGAAGCAGAATATGAAACTTTGATAGCAGGTCTGGAGATCGCTGTCGACATAGGAATCGAAAACCTACTCATATACGGAGACACCCAGCTGGTCGTCAGTCAAGTAAACGATGACTATCAAACGTGCAAACCAGAGTTGGTGAAGTACGGCGAGAGAGTGCAACAATTGCTAACTCAAATCCTTTCTTACGCCCTAGAAAGCATACCGCACACGGAAAATAGAAAGGTGGACGCGTTAGCCAAGCTCGCTAAAGAATTGGCTGACGAAAACCTCGATGACGTAAGGATCGTTGTGCAAAGCCGTCGGGTTCTTGCACCAGTGGAAATATCTCTGGAGACGTCTGAAGAAAAGGAAGCGGCCAAGCAAACAACCCTACAAATAGAGGACTAGGAAAAGGCTAAGGATTGGAGAGAAGTTTTTATAGACCACTTCAGATCCCGTCGAACACCTGAAAATGCGTCCTCAAGACATCAGCTCATAAAACGAGCTCGTTCTTTCGCCTTCGTCAATGATACTCTGTATAAGAGATCGTTCGACTCTCTGTGGTTTAGATGCCTAGGACCGGAAGAAGCAAGGAAAGTCATCCAAGAAACTCACGACGGACTCTGCGGTTCTCATCAAGCTGGGTCAAAGATGAAGCTGAAGATCAAAAGAATGGGCTTCTATTGGCCCACGATGATTCAGGACTGCCTTAAATACGCGAAGCAATGCCATTCGTGCCAGATTCATGGAGACTTCATCCACCAGCATTCAAACCCGCTACACCCAACGGTGGTTAGCTGGCCGTTCGAAATGTGGGGAACCGATATAATTGGGCTCATCGAACCAGCGTCATCCAGAGGACATCGGTTCATATTGGCGACAACCGATTATTTCTCCAAGTGGGCAGAAGCAGTACCGCTAAGAGAAGTGAAGATGGAGAATATTCTCTATTTCTTCAAAACACACGTGATCTATCGGTTAGGCACTCCGCGACGGATTATCTCTGATAACGGGCCGGCCTACAGAACTCACAAAATCAGCCGCTTCGTACATCAGTATAATATAGACTGGAGATACTGTTCGGTCTATAATCCCCGAGCTAATGGTCTAGCTGAGGCTTTCAATAAGACCTTGACAAAGATCATAAAGAAGACGGTGTCCAAAACCAAAAAGTACTGGCATGAGAGACTGCATGAAGCTCTCTGGGCTTACCGCACCACGTTCAAAACGGCCACAAATACAACGCCATTTGCATTGGTATTCGGCACGGAAGCAGTACTCCCCTTGGAGGTAGAGCTACCCTCTTTGCAAGTGGAGGTTCATTACGAGCTAACAGACGAAGAGAATTCTCATCTTCAGCTTGAGGAACTCGATGAAACTCTTCTCATGGCGCAGCAAAACCTAGAAGCTTACAAAGCAAGGATGAAGCGCTCGTACGAAAGATTGACTAGGCCAAGAACATTTCGCCAAGGCGAACTCATGCTAGTGGTCAAGAGGCCTATGATCCCCAATCGTGCCAAACGGGGGAAATTCGAGCCAAACTATGAAGGCCCGTACATCATAGACAAGGTATACCAAGGTGGGGCCTATCTACTCATGGATATGCATGGCGAAAGACCCTTCAGGCCAATAAACGGCCGGTTCCTGAAAAGATACTACGCCTGACGAGTCACGGCCTAGGTCAACGATAGATGACGACACCTATGTCCGCTCGCTATCTTCCCAAGCCCAAACTCTATGAGTAGTATCCGGGGAAACTTCGCTTCGAAGCTACATGACGGACCGAAAGGTCTTTAAACTAACAGCGGACCAAAATGTCCTTAAACTAACAATGGACCGTAACGTCCTAAAACTAGCTACGGACTGAAACGTCTTTAAACTACTACAAACCGCAGCATCCTAGGGCTGACACAAAAAAAAGGTACGTCCATAAGCAAGATGGGCACGGATGAAAACCCGAAAGGGCTCTGTGAGTAAAAACCACAGGGCTACCGGCGAGTTTGTGAAAACCCGAAAGGGCGCAATCTCGTTAAAAGACACTTGCAGGGTCCTCTCAACCTTGTAAGGAGAAAACTATCTGCGTGATATCCTTACGACTCACAAAGGAGCGACACACTTAGGGATCCCCACGATTCCTAAGGAGAAATTACACTTACAAGATCCTCATGACTCGTAAGGAGAACCCTCTAATGATACCCTCACGACTCATAAGATTCAAATGCCTTAAGCTACAGGGATCTAAACCTGTTCTTAAACCATCACATCTCCCAGACGTCCCTACAAGTGGTTCAATGTTGACCCTTGTATACAATCCACGGGCATAAATAAACATCTCCCCCACCAAGTTCCCGCCAATGGTGCGAAATTTCCCCGCTTGGTGAACAACACTTGTAAGTCCTCTCGATTTACAAGGAGAGAACACTCTTGCAAGATCCTTACGACTTATAAGAGAGAATGCCACTTAGGAGTCCTCACGACTTCTAAAGAGAACATACACCTATGATATCCTCACGACTCGTAGGGAGAAACACCTTTATGAGACCCTTACGGCTCATGAAGTCAAAAACCTTAGTCGACAGGATCCTAACCCTGTTTACTAAGCCACCTTTGTTCGAATCGACGGAGGCAAATGATGATTCGCTCCTGGCCATGTTCCAGTAGTAGCGATGCTGATGCCTAAATCGGTAACAAATTCCATGTCCTTTCACGGCAAATGATTATTCGCTCCTGGCAATATTCCAGTCGCAGCGATGCTGAAGCTAAGATTGGTATCAGATCCTAAGTTCCATACTCGCGGCAAAAAGTCAGCGAGCCATAAATGCATATGAAATAGCCGAAATGATAGGGCAACTTGCAACAAAATCAGCAAGTAAAAGATATGCATACAAAAATAGCTGAAATGATTGGGCAACTCACAATAAAAAGCAGCGAGTAAAAAGAAAAATAGCCGAAATGATTGGGCACCGCGAAAAAACAGCCGAAATGATTGGGCAATCGCGACTTTCGCGATATAAAAAGCTGAAATGATAGAGCATCGTGGAAAGAAATAAAAAAATGATGAAGGAATGAAACTTTTTCCCTACAGGTGAGTCCATACTAACCCTTGTATACAATCCATAGGCATAAACAAAAAGGGAACCACATTTCCAGACAAGACTCTGTCAAAAAGGGAATCAGGTCTCAACGACAACATCTACAGCCTAGAAACCAACAACGGCTTTCCTCCTCATTCTAGCAGGATGCGGACGCGACATCACCAATCAGAGCCACGGCAAAGTCCTCAGTTCTAAGACTCTACGGTTCACAGACAACCAAGAGTCATCCAATGACCCCGTCTCGGAAATACGTCAGCAAACAACCTCCGCCTCGGAAATACGTCAGCAAACGACCTCCGTCTCGGAAACACGTCAGCAAATGACCTCCGCCTCGGAAATACATCAGCAAACGACCATCGTCTCGGAAACACGTCAACAAATGACCTCCGCCTCGAAAATACGTCAGCAAACGACCTCCGTCTCGGAAACACATCAGTAAATGACCTCCGTATCGGAAACACGTCAGCCAATGACCTCCGTCTCGGAAACACGTCAGCAAATGACCTCCGCCTCGGAAACACGTAAACCAATGACCTCCATCTCAGAAATACGTCAGCAAATGACCTCCGTCTCGAAAATACGTCAGTCAATGACCCCGTCGCGGAAATACGTCAGCAAATGACCCCATCTCGGAAATACGTCATCCAATGACCCCGCCTCGGAAATACGTCAACAAACGACCTCCGTCTCGGAAACACGTCAGCAAATGACCCCCGCCTCGGAAATACGTCATCAAGTGACCACGTCTCGGAAATACGTCATCCAATGACCCCACCTCAGAATACGTCAGCCAATGACCTCTGTCTCGGAAACATGTCAGTAAATGACCTCCGTCTCGGAAACAAGTCAGCCAACGACCTCCCGGTCAGAGCAATGCTTCAACTCGGAAACAAGTCAACTCACCAACCACTTACGAGTCCTCTCGACTTCTAAGGAAGAAAATTCTCTTGTGAGATCCTTACGACTCTCAAGAGAGAACGCACTTAGGAATCCTCACGATTCCTAAGGAGAAAATACACCTACGAGACCCTCTCGACTCGTAGGGAGAAAAATCTTTATGAGACCCTCACGGCTCATAAAGTTGAAAAGTCTTAGGCATCAGACCCGAACCTGTTTCCTAAGCCTTCACTACCCTACAAAGAGTTCAAGATCAATTGTTATCTATCATCTATAGGCTGTACTTACTAGAGTAACATGCTAATAACACAGCAAAGAAAAGAAGGCGATCGTACAAGATAGAAAAAAATGTGTCTTTTATTCATGAATTCAATTGAGTACAAGATACATCATATAAAAGAATAAAAAAATGAATAAGGGCATGTTATTCATAAATTACAAATTTTCAGTTGATACAAAGATGGCTACCGAGAAGGAGGCGTTGTTAGCAAATCAGCAAGTCGCTCTCGCACTCCTCTCAATTCCTCTTCATGATTAGCCGCTGCGGCCAACTCTGCATCAATTCGAGCCCGTTGCTGCAAACAGGATGAAACCTTCTCATCGATTTCCTGCTAAGCGGCTTCATGACTCTGCGTAACCCGCTTAGTGAAGTCAAGCTTCTTCCTCAGCACCAGCTCGTCGGAAATACATCGTTGAAGACCTTCAAAAATAGCGTTCAGCTGTGCAGTGTTCGCTTTGACCTGGGCACGCAATTGGACAGACTCTGTGGAAGCCGCCTCACGTTCCTTTCGGCTAAGGGCCGTCTCTTATTTAAAATGGCGAAGGAAAGGAACACTCTACTCAACCCATGCAGCTCGCTAGGAGTTCAAAGCCGACACTTCCGGAGCGGGACGCTTGAGCTCAATCTCATGTAGGCAAGCCTCAATCTTTCTTCAATGATTAACCCAAGACTCGACGATGCCTTCGCCATGGAAGCTCACAAGCATCGCCAGCATGGGATTAACCTCAGCAGCAAAGTCTGCAGTAGATGCGAAGGCATCGGCGTCAAGATCCTCAACGAACTCGCTCAACATTCGCAGGTTGTTCGCAGCACCCCTGGAAGATGGGCGTTTAGCAAAGGGCCCTGCCGGCATTGGGATTCGAGACTCGATGGGAGGTGGAGTCGGTGCGATTGCTGCAAAACAAATTATGGTCAGATGTTGACTCGGGAGGTAAAGAAAATACACGAGCGATGGAGTCTACTATACCGGCTGCGACAGGTGGCAAAGTTGGGAGTACCGGAGGCGTGGCTATTCTCTCGTCCCCTCCTCCAATCTGTAATGCTGCATTCGATTCAAAGAAGAATTAACAACGACATAGTCACCCGTAAAAGAAAGGAAAGGATGTCGGCTAAAAACTATACTCACCGACACCTGCAGGCAGGACGATTTCTGACTGGAAGGAGAAATGTAGGTTCAACACCTGATATAGATGGTCGAAATGGACTCCTGCAGAATTTAGACAATCTATTATCAATACAAGGAAAATGGTATCCACAATTTAAATTAAATAAATCGCAAACCCATACCTTCCAGCATTTGAAAGGACACAAGAGAAGGCGAAGGGACGGCTACCGTCAGAGCAGCAACTGGTGATGCTTCTTCGGGTGGCGTAATTTCAGCGCTCACCACACCTACATTTGAAACAAAAAAAATCATCAGAGGGGACTGAAAGGGATTGCGAAACAGAAAGTAAACAGCGACCCAAGACCTACCTAATGGGTCATCAGCCAAAACCGCGATGGAAGCATCACCGGGCGTTAAGGCTTCTTCGCGCTCCTTTAGTGGAATAGTTTCGGCGTCCGTGGCTTCGTCCCCTCATTCTATAAGAGCCGTTGTGACGCTTACGATGCTCGCCGATATCGGGGAGCCATAAAGGGAAAGGGCGGCGGTTTGGGTAGTCCCAGACTCCCGAGAGAGAGTAGCCGCTTCGGGCTCTGTGGTCGCTGTCGTCTCGCCTGCCATCTCATCGCAGAGACTTGGCCCTGCAGGATATGGTGTATAAGAATTTGAAGACCAAGTTCTAATAAAAGACTCAGCGTTACGTTACCTTCGGGCAGCTTTTTGGTCTCTTCCCGAGCCGTGCACGCAACCTGTTTATGGGCGGTAGACAGGGCTGCTGGAGCATCCTCTGGAAGAATAGCGACAGATGGAGTGGTGCTTGAGCCTGCACCTACAGCCAAAGCAGCATCATGTTCCTTCTCTACGCGCTTCCTGCGTTTCTTTTCGGTCTGAGCGGTGAGAAGTGATCTCCTCAAGACCTCCGTCAAAGGAACGTCATCGTCCGAACCAAGCTCTGCCTCTGGACCCGTTACGGCGTCCATCATCGGCTGCTTAAGTGAAGCCTCCTGTGGTACCGTCGGGGAGCTGAGGCCACGATAGCCGGCTCTGGAAGCGCCGCTGTGTCACCACTCGCGATCGGTACCGCGCTTGGAATAACCTGAGTCCAGGTAATCCCTGCAATAAAATAAAGTAGAGGGTCAGACCACGAATAAAGGAAAAAGGGATGAAGGCACAATGGGCCTAAGTATACCAAGGCCCAAAGAAGCACGGAGCCTCTCTTCCTCTTCAAATGTTTTGAGGGAAGCGGTGAGAGCCACTTCAGCAGAAATGGCTGTTGAAGAAAAGGGCATTAGTAAAGCATAATAAAAAAAATAATAATAACCGCGGAAAGATACGACTGAAGACTACCTGACTGTGCGATAGTTATCAGTGCTGCTTCATCGCGAGCCAGTCGCTCGGAAGCCACAAGGGCAGCTTGAAGATCAGTATCATCCACTGGCCTATCAAACAAGCCCTCATTAGTGCCATACTCACACAGGCCCTCACTGTAGGGAGCATGAGGCTCCTGGCCGAGTACGATGTCGACAGAAAACAATGACTTCTTATTCTTTTGCGAGCGAGCGCCGGCAGCCGGCAACAAGAGCTTGCGCTTGGCAGGCAATTTTGGGCGACGAGTCCCGATCTCCGTACCCACGCCAGACTCAGGAGACGCTGCAGCCACCGCTTCCACAGGCACATAAGGTAGAGGCTTATCAGGAAAGGCACGCGGGAGCACAACCGCAATAGCTTCTCTCAAGGAAGGACGAACGATGGCCCGTCGCTTCAAAGGAACGGCTGGATTACCAGATGGGACAACACCCTTGCGATCAAGAAATAATCGCTTTTCTTCTCTGATAATAGCACCCATCGCGTGCTAGTACCACGCCACGTATACGTTCAAGGCTTTTGGAACGCAGCTCGGCTCACTGATCAAAAAGTTGGCCCGGTGTTTAGGCGCATGAAGTGGTGCAACGCGCTCCAGATACCCTCTTCAGTAGCAACCGGTTCTGCTAAGAAGGCCTCGAGGGGAACACCCTGATTGTAACCCGACTGCTGGGAAAAACGGTGCGGGTTTTACCTCATGAAAGCGTCGAGTCATTTTTCCTGAACACCAAGTAGCCCGGCCTGATCGAATATAAATGAAGAATCTCCCGAGCTTTCAAGGCAGAAACCCCATCTTTGAAGGTGTCGCGCAGCGGCTGCACCGTTTTCGTGGATTCCTTACCGATGGTTAAGACCTTATCGACGAAGGTCATGCCATCCCCGACCGTACGCGGGCAAAGAACCAGACCCTGAGCCTCTCGCTGAGTCGGTTCTAAAGCGAAAGCGTTAACTAGCAGCATAACCCGAGGAAAGTTATAACTGTCGTAGAAACGGGGCCGCTTGTGGACTCCGAAAGTGCCGAGCACATGAAGTTGGATCCACGACGTAAAATAATGCAGTGGGATGTTTATAGGCTGTACCCCCAGCTAAGTCGTGTCTGCCGCTAAACTCAGGTCATGATACAAATGGGCCAGCCCAGCAATCCCGATGGCAACCCGTGTCCCTTCAACCATTCGGTGCGCCGGGTAGAAAACGGACGGCCTCATGTGGCGAGGGTGCATGGGGAGTACAAACCAGCTTAACCATAGGCCAAGAAACCCCAAAAAGAACATCTCTTCGTCGAAGTCGGAAGCCGCGAGCTCTGCGAAAGAGATGACCGGGGTGTCCAGGAGAAAGAAATTCCTCTGATCTGCCTCCGCTGCCGGCTGGTTATCCGAACCAAAGCCAAAAGGATCGTCGAGTTTGGCGAACTTCGCACCTTGTTTCGACAGGACTTCCGGGCGAAGAAAATGGGCGATGAAATCTGTGAAGCTGACCCCGTGGCTTCCGGATTCGAGGAACAGACTTTCATAAATGTTTAACACTTTGATCAAGCTTGGGAATTGGTGCTGAATGGCATTCTCTGGGGTCAGACCCATCACTACTGATTGAGTGGAGAAAATGTACTCGTCAGGGGGTAATATCTCCTCAAAATATTCCCCTCTGACAGGCAAGCCGGAGATCTCCGTGAACTCCTCCAAAGAGATTGAAACTTCTCGATCTGATAGGAGAAAGGTATGAGTCGGGACGTTCTATTGTTCCAAAAAAGCTTTGACCCACCATACAGGGGGCGTGGAATACTAGAAGAGAGAAGCATAAATCGCAGGGTACAACCCGAGCTTCAGCAGCAGCGATTTCTTGGCCGACAAGATGTACCGAGCCCACTGCAGATATCCGGCTGAATGGTGGGGAGTCAAGCCGATCATGTACGCTTGTCACCAAGGGCGTGACTCGCCCTGACATATGCACCGCCCCAAGATATCCAAAGCCATTGGAGGCTGTACGGGTATTGCGGCCATAGAAAGCTGGAGATGACCCTCCGAGGTCCAGTTAACCTCCTCTACGGTGTAGTTCACTTAGGGTGAGTCGGCGTAATGAATGGCGAAGATCGCCTCTGAAGGCGTCGCACAAGAGAAGTTGCGTCGACCCTGAATGATTTGGTTGTACCACAACCCCCATAAATGAAGAGACTTCCGCTCCGGGTCGTGATCTTTATTGAGCGTGAAGACTTCCCTATCCACGTGCACGCCAGGGAATGCGCTTTCCGGATGAAAAAATGGGAAAGAAGTGTCAAAAGACATAGTACACGCGCGAAAAAGAACAAGAGTTAGCTGTCAAGGCTACAGTTCAAATTCTGACACTTGGTACTTTAAATTTTGTACCGCACTGCAATGTAGTGGAAAGGGACCAGAGGGGACCCACAAAATCGAGATGACGGCTCATCATTGATGAGACAGTCACTTATTAAATAGGAAATCCTAAAAGGATTCTCATTTAATGAGAGGCCCCTCGGGCCAAGAAGTTAAACTCCATTGAGAGCAGCGCTCTGCAACAGAAATGACATATGTCAAAATTAATGATGAAGGGAATAAAAAAATTCCCCCAAAAAAAATTCTAAAGAGCTATGCTCTATGAGAACGATAGAATAATCCATCAAAACCCTAAAAAGCAAAGCTTTTACTGAGTTAAAAACTCCGAGATCTTTAAAATGAACTCTAAGAGTTCTTCATTAATGGGTTGAGAAACCCTAAGAAAGATCTTTTTAGATCTATGATCTAAGAAGAGTAAAGCTCTGTTGAGAAACCCTAAAATCTCTTTAGATCTATGATTTGAGAAGAGCAATGCTCTATTAATGGGTGAAATCCTAGATTATGAAATAATTCCTTCAAAGATTTGATCTTTACCTAAAATTTTCGACATGGTTCTGACTCTAAGAGAGTTCTAAAGACAGAGAGCTTAGCTCTGAAGAGAGAATAAGATTCTCAGAAAACAGGAAAGCAAGAAGATGAACAGCGGTCATCTCAAAGGGCCAAAGGCCCTATTTATAGGCAGGGGAGGTCGATCCAACTTCCAAGTTGATCTAACGGTGGAAAGGCTGCCACCGCTGCACTCACATGTAAACCATGTGAGCGCAACGGTGGAGGGGAATTTGTTTCCCCCAATCAGAGCAAAGCTCTGTTCAAAATTTGAATCTTGAACTGAGGCAGCGCCTCACGTGCAAAGCACGAGAGAGCTAGCGCCAAGAGCGCCAACGCTAAGAGTCAAAGACTCTGAGGTGTTAGTGTATATGCCCTAGGGGCCATTATTGTATCATACTTGTATGTATATTACTTAATGGAAGCTTGGGATATTCACAGTTGTATATACAGTCTTGCTAAAAATGGTAGTATGCTACTTGGTTTGTTTCTACTTTAATATGTGCATATGTTTTTTGTAACGTATCACTTATACATATTAGTAGAGCCCATATGATCTTTGCTTGATTACCAGCGTTGTGATGACAGTCACACTAGTGGAGGCTGGGTAGTCTATAAGCAACACCCTATACTTGTCCCTAGTCGTAGGATTATCGAGATAGGGCATCGATACTCCAGCGTAGACTAGTGTGTACGCTTCTCATCCCAGTTGGGGAGATGGTCTGTCCTACAGCCATCAGTACGTCGTACTGGAGATAGTATACAGGTGCTCGTTAGGTTACGGGTACACCGGACAGGACTCGCAGGGGAACTGATTGGTTGGTATTATACCCGTCGTCAGTTAACAGTTCCCAGGTGACATGAGTACAGCATAGTCCGCAGACTTGACACTGCTACTTCGCCTCGAGTGTGTCCCACTGTTCTTAGATTGCTACCCTACCACGGCTCAAAGGAGTCGTGCAAACAGGTAGCAGTTGGGTGCAGTCCCGAGCACTTGGAGGCAGTGGCGGTTAGACAGGATTCGTCTCTCCTGGTATTGGGAGTTGATATCGCGCTGTGTCAGAGAGCCATTACGCAAAGTCCCTGGCTAGGGCAAGCGAGATTTACTGGTAGGTTCCAGTAGTTTTCTCAGGGTGTAATGGGCTACGCTCCGACACGACTTATACCGCTATTAGGGGACTGACGCTTGCCGCCCCCTAGGCTCTATCTACGATAGTCTTAGACGAACAGACCGGACTGTACGGAGATTGTCACATCAGGCTCAGTAGGAGTTCGGATGGTTTTCCTCATCGGCCTTCTTATCGACATCTACCTGGGGACCGTTACGTACAGCTAGTGCCGCTTGAGGTCTGTGGTTAAACCCACTGCCAGCGTAGTGTCGAGTCTTTAGAGTCCCACACAGAGAGTTTCCCTGCTCCAGGCGAAACGATATAGAGGTCGTATGGTTTTACGACAAGGGTTCGGACGCATACGTGTGTTTACGCACGTAAGACGTTCGAAAGTTTTTACTAGCCGGCTTTGGTTTAAGCCAGATTCTAGATCGGGTTATTGGATTTATACAGTCTAAAGTTTTTCCGTGTTTTCACGGATTGGAGGGGCGTTCTCGTAATTTTCCGGGAAGCTTCTAGAAGCATGGTGACTTGGAGGGTAAGGTGGCATTAGCATTAATTGATTTTGTGACTCATGAGATGAATCATTCAAGTGAGTTAATGAAGCATTTATTGCTTAATGACTCACTTGATGATTCATTGCACATATTCAATGAAGCATGATGATAATGCATTTGAATTATTCATTTGATAATTCTTTATGCTTCATAATATATTAGAAGTGAGAAACAATTTCAATTCATTCTTATCATCACCTTCTCTCTCCTCAAGCTCTCTCATTCTTGAAACCCTAACCCTAACCTCTCATGTGTTGAGATCAAAGGTTAGCTAGACTAATACATCCATAACCTCACTCTATATCCCCTAGGTAGCTTAGATTAGCACTTTGAGCAACCTAGTTATCTCAAGTTAGAGATATAGCTTAGCGTAGGAGCTCTCGGGTGGATCGTCTTTGACTCGAGGAGGCCGTTGAGGTGCCGATGTTCCAAGGAGCCTACAAGGAGTGGAGGACTGCGATGAAGACCCGAAGGACAAGTAACGTGAGGTATAACTTCGAATCCGAGTAGTTAAACCTTTCGTAGTCTGCTAGTAACGGTTTAGAAACGATTCATGCGCTTAAGTCCGTGTTACGAAACTTTGATAATCGTTTTTCATATATTCCGCCTCCCCGCAAGTTCGTGGGGTGCGTGACATGGACTTACAGTGGTATCAGAGCCAACTAAACCATTACTAGCTTGTTAGCAAATGATTAGAACTTCGATCGTCAGAAAACGCGAAAACGAAACCCCGGAAATCCCAAGTTTCTGTTAATTTTAAACATGTCTAAAAAACTATTTGATATGCCTTAAAATTCACAGCAGGGAAATATAAGAATACTGTGAAAATACGAAGTTCCAACTCGGTTTTATGACCGCGGATCCGCGGCAATAGAGTGCTTTTGCCGCGGATCCGCCGCCGAGTCAACTCCGAGTTGACTCGAATTTGCTCTGTTATTCATGTTTTCTGGTTTTTTGTTTTCCTGTATATTCTGTTTTCTACCCAGGTTACTTCAGTACAGGTTTGCTTTTGGGGTAGACACGGATAAAGGTAGTCGATCGATGTTCTAAACTAATTGCTAATCGGGTTATTATCTATAATGTTTAATGTGTTCGTAAACCTCCCCTAACTGCTAGTATGTCGGTTGGCAGGGGGTTGCACATTTCTGTAATGTTTACTGTTTGTGTATATGGACTTGATTGGAATGTTGTGATGATTAGCCGGGGTTTGAGATGGGTTTAATATTCATTCATTCAATGTAAATGTAATATGATGTAATATTCTTTTGCGGGGCGCATCCTGGTTGCGGTTGTAGCCACCGTTGTATTATTTCTTTTTACTGTTTTTGCTCCTAGGATAGACCCAAGACAGGGTACACAAACTACCGGGTACTTTGAAGTGTTTAGTGGCCTACTCACTTTGTTGAAGGAAACCGCTCACTTCGGGTACTTGGCGGGTAGTTTGCCGTACCCGTAGGGGTCTAGGGTGGGGTAATGGCTATTCATCACAACTATGTAATCCGCCTTTTATTGCAGGCTCAAAGCAAATGCGGATTGCTAGTATATCCAATAAAGTTCATCAGTGATCTGGAATGCTTATTATTGCATCCGACGAATGTACAATATCTATATATTATAGCTATTAGACGTTACTTATGTTTTACACCCGCGCTAGCCCAGCCCCCGCTCCGTCGTTAGTTAAGTAACCTAATGGGTAATGACGGGACCCCTTGGCGAATGCTGATGGCATAAGAGGACGTGGTATTTTCGTTGTTTTCTGCAATGATAGGATAAATGATGGGACGCATTATTATAATGCAAAGAAAATAAACCAAAGTTTAATCGTTGGAACAAATTTAAAAGAAACCATTCGGTTATTTTAAAAAGGATCAGAATTTTTAATTGCGGAGCTTTAACCACTTCTTTTAGAAAGTATCAGGTTCCTTCGATTATATCACGTTCACTACGTTCACGGTTTTTGCCAAAACCATTCGTAGCCCTCCGTCATTTCATTTGGGTATTCAGTAGTATTCAAGCTATGTATTTTAACCTAACGCCAAGGCATAGTGTTTGGTAGCTGCTGGGTATTCATATGTTGCATAGATAGATGTGTTAGTTTGAGACAGTCGTATTATCATTTTGGGCTAACGTCAAGGATATGTACGGATGGGTTCAAATTAACAAGGATAATGATGGGTAGAACTTGACATGTGACTTATGACATTTTGATCTAACGCCAAGGTCATAAGAGCATGGGGCAAAAATTTATATCGGGAATTTCTAAAGAAACTGAAATTTGCAGAGAGAGCATACCATTTTGGAGTTTGATGAATGTTGGTAGGATTCCTTCAACATTATCATACGATGATATTTTGGATCTCGATCCTACTGTGAGTATATACTACTTATCAGGAGATTCTGTTAGTGTATATGCCCTAGGGGCCATTATTGTATCATACTAGTTTGTATATTACTTAATGGAAGCTTGGGATATTCACATGTATATAACAGTCTTGCTAAACATGGTAGTATGCTACTTGGTTTTCTATCTTAATATGTGAGTATACGTATTGATAGAGCTCTTAGGATCTTGCTTGACTACCACCGTTGTGATGGCAGTCACACTAGTGGGGGCTGGGTAGTCTACCAGCACATCCTTATTCAGGTCCCTAGTCGTAGGATTATCGAGACAGGGCATCGATACTCCGGAATAGACTAGTGTGTACGCTTCTCATCCCAGTTGGGGAGATGGTCTGTCCCACAGCCGTCAGTATGTCGTACTGGAGATAGTATGCAGGTGCTCGTTAGGTTACGGGTACACCGGACAGGACTCACAGGGAACTGTTGGTTGGTTTTATACCAGTCGTCAGTGAACAGTTCCCAGGTGACATGAGTACAGCATAGTCCGCAGACTTGACACTGCTACTTCGCCTTGAGTGTGTCCCACTGTTCTTAGATTGCTACCCTACCACGGCTCAAAGGAGTCGTGCAAACAGGTAGCAGTTGGGTGCAGTCCCGAGCACTTGGAGGCAGTGGCGGTTAGACAGGATTCGTCTCTCCCGGTATTGGGGGTTGATATCGCGCTGTGTCAGAGAGCCATTACGCAAAGTCCCTGGCCAGGGCAAGCGAGATTTGCTGGTAGGTTACAGTGGTTTCTTAGGGTGTAATGGGCTTCGCTCCGACACGACTTATACCGCTATTAGGGGACTGACGCTTGCCGCCCCCTAGGCCCGATATGCGATAGTCTTAGAAGAACGGACCGGACTGTACGGAGATTGTCACATCAAACTCAGTAGGAGTTCGGATGGATTTCCTCATCGGCCTTCTTATCGACATCTACTTGGGGACCGTTACGTACAGCTAGTACCGCTTGCGGTCTGTGGTTAAACCCACTGCCAGCGTAGTAGTCGAGTCTCTAGAGTCCCATACAGAGAGTTTCCCTACTCCAGGCGAAATGATATAGAGGTCGTATGGTTTTACGACAAGGGTTCGGACGCATACGTGTGTTTACACACGTACGACATTCGGACAGTTTTTACTAGTCGGTTTTGGTTTAAGCCAGTTTCTAGTATCCGGTTATTGGATTTATACAGTCTAAAGTTTTTCCGTGTTTTCACGGATCGGAGGGGCGTTCTCGTAATTGTGCGAGAAGCTTCTAGAAGATGGTGACTTGGGGGTTAAGGTGGCATATGCATTAAATGAGATTAGTGAGTCATATGAGTGATTCATCCATGTCATTAATGCATCATAAATGCTTAATGACTCATGGAGATGAATCACCATTAGATATTTATCAAGCATGGTTGTAAATCCTTTATTTTCTTTTATTGGACAAATGATAATGCTTGATATATATTATGATACATCATTATCTCATCTCATTCTTTTGCTCACTTTCTCTCTCCTCAAGCTCTCCCTCTTCAAACCCTAATCCTCCCTTCTCATGTGTTGAGTACAAGGATTAGATTAGACTACTTAATCCTTAACCATTCTCTATATCGTCTAGGTTACTTGGATTAGCACTTCAAGAAACCTAGTTACCTCTAGTTTGAGGTGAAGCTTGTAGTAAAGCTCTCGGGTGGATCTTCTACTACTTAGAGAAGGCCGGAGAGGACGTAGAGAACGACAAGACGAGGACTCGGATCTTTAGGTATAATCACTTTTCATAGTAGTTGTTAACTCCTATGTTTGTTGTTAGTTATTGTTTATGCAAAGATCCTCGGTTAGTCGATGCTTACGCTTTAAACAAGATCGTTTTTCATTATTCCGCCTCCCCGCAAGTCGTGGAGTGTTGTACATCGACTTACAGTGGTATCAGAGCCTCGCTAAACAATAATTAACTCATTAGCAAAGTCGTAAGAATTTCGAACGCAAAAAGAACCGGAAACATCATCGAATTATCACAGTTTCTGTCGAATTCAAAACTGGCTCTAAAAATTTTCCAGGGTGCTTCAGAATAACAAGAATAGAATAATAGGGCTACTGAAGAAATTTGGACTCCTGACTCGTCCAACTCACCGCGGAACCACGGCGGATCCATGCGACCCGCCGCGGATCCGCGGCCGAGTTGGGGCCGAGTTAGCCCAAATTCCTTCAGTAACTCTCCTGTGTTAATATTGATGTTTCTGGGATATTTTATTTTCTGCTCAAGTCTCAGGTGCACAGAGAATTATTGGAGTAGAATCTAATGTGTTTTGCTCGATCGAAATTTTACGATGTTTGCTAATATGATTATATCTGTGTTTGTATAATGTGTTCGTAAACCTCCCTTAACTGCTAGTATGTCGGTTAACAGGGGGTTGCACATTTCTGTAATGGTTTTTACTGTTTGTGGATGTGAACTGTATTAGACTGTTGTGATGATTAGCCGGGGTTTTGCGATGGGTTATTATTTTAATTCATTCAATGTAATTGTAATATGTTGTAATATTATTTTGCGGGGTGCATCCAGGTTGCGGTTGTAGCCACCGATGTATTATTTCATTTTACTGTTTTTGCTCCTAGGATAGACCCAAGGTGGGGTGCACAAACTACCGGGTACTTTGAAGTGTTTAGTGGCCTACTCACTTTGTTGAGGGAGACCACTTCACTTCGGGTATTTGGCGGGTAGTTTGCCGTACCCGTAGGGGTCTAGGGTGGGGTAATGGCTATTCATCATAACTGTGTAATCCGTTTTTTGTTGCAGGCTCTAAACAAACGCGGATTGCTTGCAAATCCAATAAAGTTCATATGAGATCTGGAATGCCTATTATTGCGTCTGACGAATGTACAATATCTATATATGATAGCTATTTAGACGTCACTTATGTTTTACACCCGCGCTAGCCCAGCCCCCGCTCTGCCGTTAGTTAAGTAACCTAACGGGTGATGACGGGACCCCGTGGCGAATGCGGATGGCATAAGAGAACGTTGTATTTTCGTTGTTTTCTGCAATGATAGGTTAATGATGGGACGCATTATTTATAATGCAAAGAAAATAAACCAAAAAGTTGAATCGTTGGAACAATTTAAAAGAAACCACTCGGTTATTTTAAAGCAGATGATATTTTTTAAATTGCGGAGCTTTAACCACTCCTTTTAAAAGCTATCAGGTTCCTTCGGTTATATCAAGTTCACTACGTTCACGGTTTCGCCAAAACCATTCGTAGCCCTCCGTCATTTCATTTAGGTATTCAGTAGTATTCAAGCTATGCATTTTGACCAACGCCAAGGCATAGTGTTTGGTAGCTGCTGGGTATTCATTTGTTGCATAGATAGATGAGTTAGTTTGGGACAGTCGTATTATCATTTGGCCAACGTCAGGGATATATACGGATGGGTTCAAATTAACAAGATAATGATGGGCAGAACTTGACATGTGACTTATGACATTTTGACCAACGCCAAGGTCATAAGAGCATGGGGAAAAAATACATATCGGGAATTTCTAAAGAAACTGAAATTTGCAAAGAGATGCATACCATTTGGAGTTTGATGAATGTTGGTAGGATTCCTTCAACATTATCATACGATGATATTTGGATCCCGATCCTACTGTGAGTATATGCTACTCATCAGGATATTCGTCACTTAACGATCAATGCTATAAACCAAGTAGGTGTCAAGAAAGGTGTCAGCGGGGTTACGCCCCCAGAGAAAAGAGGTTATTTAATTAAGGAACTTCGCGAAAGCGTTGGAAAACCTCCCTCGAAGTATCGACACTAGCCTGGCTGAACGGTTAAGCAAGTATTGTACAGTGAGAATAGTCCTGGCTAATTCTTCTTTTATGGTTTGGGGAAGGATTCGAGAAACAGTGGGAGCCATCCAGTTTAGATAAATTAAAAACCACTCTAAACTTGCAAGAGCATCATGCTAAAGAGTTTTCTTCTCTCTCTCTCCTAATTGCAGCGACCCTGAAAATGACTGGACTTAAGTTACTTTTAGAGAAAAATATACTGACAGGGCCAAACTATAAAGATTGGCTGCGGAATGTCAAAATGGCTTTGACCTATGACAAATTGGGGTACGTCCTCACCGCTAAGGCACCTGCTGTCCCTGGTCCCAAATCCAGTAATGCGGATAAGGAAATCCGCAAAACCTGGGATTTCGATTGCGCGAAAGCCAAGTGCATCGTGCTTGCCTCGATGAACAATGAACATCAGAGGAGGCACGAGGATATTGTCACGTCCCGAAAGTACGGAATATGACCGGCACTTAAACTACGAACGTCTCGAGGCGTACGTAATCTAAGTAAGCCAAAAACCCAGAAATCCAAACCAAGAAAAGTAGTAGAGTGAAGGAAAACCAATTTAAATCAAATAGTTTTAATAGCATAAGCCGAATTATGCGGTTTAAAAACATCAAATATTTCCCGAAAATTTCGGCAGAGTCTCCTTTGTAAATACTGGCCCCCAAACGGGATACAACATGAATAGTATACGAAATCAATAAAAAGGCATCCCCAAGCGGGAGCTAGCTCTTCGTCAATCGACGGTCACAACCACACAAGCAATATAATATACAACGCCAACGGCGAGGATCAAAATTCAAAAGGAAACTCAAAACCACAAGAAAACCACAGAAATATAACGCGCGACTCTAAGGTCGAAGGAATAACATCACTGGTCTCTATCTCAAAATAAATACAGGTTTGGTTGATGGAACTTCTAGATACAACAGAATAATGATATACAAGATATATAATGGGGGTACGATACAAGTAAACCCACCTACTAGCTAGTCACCCGGAAATGGGAAGCAGTGCCAGCAAAGCCGTAATGAAACCTGTACGGCAAAACCTGCAAGAAACTGGGGCACAACGGGGGTGAGTTGCCAACTCGTGAATTGAAAAACATCTACGGAAAGAAATCGCATAAATAACGCAACCTAGGTCAATGATCATGATATATTCTCAATTATATATATAACATGCAGCCTATAACAAAGGCTAGGGTAAATATCTAACCGAGTGTAATCTTCAGGGCCCGTGTCAGTGCCTCAGGTAGCAATATATCATATGGATGATGTATGAATGCATGGAACAGAATGCATGTACTGAAGAAAACTGCTTTCATAAATCAGTGAGATTTCTGTATTTTAAAAGTGAGGTACCATAAATGAAATCAGCATAAAACAGTGCCCATCATCGACACAAAACAAGTGTCCAAATATCTCGATATATCTGTATCACAATCTCTGTACCTCAATATCTCAAAATCTCAATATCTCAATCACAATATCTAGGGCGCCGTCAATCCAGACCGGCCCCTACCATCTATCTCAAGACCACGACGGTATCCTCCGGATATCCGACGCGTCGGGTAAAATCACCGGTCGGTAGTGCTCCCCTGCCAGGCTCAACGTCAACAACACGATCCTCTTGCCCCGGGGTACCGCACCGGGCCCACCATGTACCCGAAACGGTTCCTCCACTCCTCGAATCGGGTCTCGAAATCCATCAGCAAACTCATGGTGGACGACTCATACATCATGGGAAAACCGCACTTTTTATTTTAAAAGAGAGAAAATGTTTATTTATGTTTTTGCGGTTTTCCTCCAAATCCAAGAAATCTCGTGAAATCCGAATCCAAGTCATCAATAGCATGTAAACAGTGAATAAAGGCATGAGAATCCATGAATGCGACACAACAGTGAATAATAACATGCATGAAGTAGTAGGCAATAACTACAATGTCTAACTAGCATATAAACCAAGTACACTAATATCATGTCTAAACTATTAGCTAACAACCTATGTCAAATGAAATAGTATTTTCTAAAGTGTTCGTGACATGGCAATTACCGATGAAGATGTGTGTGAGCCGGCAAGTAAGTGTACGTGGTACATACGCGTCATCGGTAATGGTGCTGGTGTCCTAACAGCATGATATTAATAATAGGATATGAATCATAATATAAGCATGCGATGCGGAGCGAACAACAATAATGAGCGGGAGCTAAATACTAAACAATGGTGCCCTTTGAAATAACACGAATCGTGGGGTTTTGAAAATAAAGGCTACGGTGGTTTTAATAAAGGATACTTCTTTTGAAATATCCGTAGATCCCTTGACCTGTCTTTTAAAATACCCACGATCCGTTAGTTTTGAAATAGGTAGAAATCTAATCTAGTCTAACAACTACACTAAACTATACGGCTGAACTAACAAGCTGAACTACAGGTAAGGAAACCGCCTATCATCTGAGTCGATACATATACATACCTGTATATGTATAGTTGGTGATCCCGCCTCAATAATATCATATCCGATACCATATCTATAATTGGGAATCCTAAGTCAAGAGTGCGGATCAATCATCAATATAGCTCGTACGTAAATCCGTCGTACGGCATCCCACGGGTCAATATCACATTCATCATACTATTCACCTGGTATCCTCTTTATCAAATATCATGATCGGGGTACTGATCTACGTCAAGGACCCGCTACAACGTCATGTCGTATCTCAAATACGAACCCTGCTATATCACCGATCTCACGGCCTCAAATCAAATCTCATCGACTCATCATAAATCCCAAGTACTATCCTCATTATCCATGCATGCGTATATGAATGTACATATGCATAGTCCCATACCCATGCATATATACATATATACACATCCCAATCTGCGCACAAGAAAGTAAAGTATGCAAGTCTGTGTGTGCGTATGTGGGTATAACAACTACTCTAGGGTTTCGCAACTAACCCAAAGGTAAACCATGAACACATAAACATAACATGAATAAACATTCTCGTATCATAAAACACCTATATAAACATATATATATGAGCTACACTACGGACTGCGGGGGTGCTATACGTCATCCACCCGACTTCTCCCCGTAGATATAAATCTACTCACCTGGTCCTCGCTCGCCGGTGCCGACGTCGCCACGCGCTTGCTTGTCGTCTCGAAGTCCACATGGGGTACCTACATATCATAACGCACCGTGTCGTATTAAAATCCGACTCATGACCCAAAACGACACGTGAATCCCACATAGGTCAAAACCTATGGTTGCTTTCACAAATCAACCCAAAAACCCTCGACGCCGGTGTACAAATGCCAGACTATCGAGAAAACCCAAATACACTCATTTGCACATTCACGAACACTAATTTTAATATAAAATAGGTTAAAACTCACAAAAACCTCAATTTCACTTAAAAAGCCATTTTTCCGAAAATCTAGCAAGCACAATTCGCCGTTTTTGTACAAAACATGATGTTTTAACAATTCTAGTGACCAAGATGATAACTTAATATCTTAATTATTCCATAGAAACCATTACGTAAATTTTAAACCCACAATTTTAATTCGATTTCAAAAACCTAGTTTGCAATATTAACCAATTTTAACAATTTTATAGCAAAAATGAACAAACTACAATCTAGCTTGGATTTTCATGAACTAAAGCATTAAACCACTCAATATAATATTTATAATGACATGAAACCTAAATTTGAATTTTATCTCATAAGAATATAATTATTTAAAAAAAACTAGTTTACCAATTATATAATTATCACTTTTAAATCAACAAATATGCAAACTAGCAACTTAAATTGGATTTAGCATAACATTAATATGTCAATTATATCACATAAACTAAATCTCACAACACAAAATACCAATTTGAAATCAAACCCCTCTCTTGAATTTTAAATCATGCACCTAGAACTAATTAAAAACCAAATTAAACAATTATTTAAGCTAACCTAAGCAATTAACAACACATTAAGCAAAAAGGTTAGAATTTATACCCAAATAATTTGAAGCTCCCACAAGCACACTTAGCCACCCAAATTGAAATCTAAATCCTTAGATCCATGCTATAGTAGAAAAGAAAAAATGGGTAGGAGGTGGATTTTGATTTTGGATGGAATTTTGGAGATTTTTGGAAGGGTTTTGAGTGGAATGAGATGAGGAAAAAGGGGAGGGCAGCATGAGGAGGCTCGGCTGCAGCAAGGGAATGAGAGGAGAGAGAGTGAGGTGGGGAAAATAATTGGCCAAGTCAAGAAAAGTCCAAGTCAACCCAAATCCATACCTCATTTCTTATTCTTTCTTTTTTTTCTTTTCTTTTCTTCTTAACTTTGAATCTTCAAGTGGGGAAAATAGGTGGGGCTGCTGAATTCAGCCAAAGGAAGAAATAAATGGGGGTGTGTGAGTGTGGGTATGGGTATGGGGTGATGGAAAATGATAAATACCATACCCCAAACATCCATTTACACTAAAAAAAAATATTTTTTTCTTCAATAATTTCTAAACCGTTTTGGCAAACGATTTCGTTTCAAAAACAACATGATAAAATTTTATTTAATGTTTTATGATGCACAAAATTTGTTTCAACTCATTCCAATTTGTAATTTTCCCTAATTAAATGTATTAGTGACGGCATAAAATAATATTAAAATAATTAATTTCGGAAAAAAATTTCAGAAAATTTGAAATTTCACCAGTGGGTCAATAAACACCAAATACTAGCAATTACATAGCTAGAATATATATATTTAATTTTATAATAAAGATATTTGCATTTTGACTTTTTACAGAAAACCCCCTTATTTTACCGTTTTTTCGAAATTTCACCGAAACGATTTTCAAAACGTTACAGATATGGAACTAGATGCCATATTTCTCCATACAAAGGAACTTTATGGAGAGCAATCTCGTATAGCAAGATACGAGACCTCTAAGAACTTGTTTCGAGCGAGGTTAGCTGTCGGGTCATCGGTAGGAGAACATGTCCTAAAGATGATCGGCTATATAGAAGAGCTCGCAGACCTTGGGACGACTTTGAATAATGAGCTCTATACAGACCTTATTCTCCAGTCCCTTCCTCCCACCTACGCCCAGTTTATCCTGAACTTCAACATTCAAAGAAAAATAGTTGAACTTCCGGAACTCCTGACCATGTTAAGGAGTGCAGAGGGCACCTTGCAGAAAGCAAGGGAAACACCCGCTATGTTTGTTAGCGGTGCTTATTCTTCCGGGTCCAAGGCTAGGGCCAAAGGAAGGAAAAAGAAGGCCTCCCCCAGACTTAGAGGAGGTGTAAGTAAGGTGGGAGGGAAGGGAAAGAAAAAGTTTGCGGTACCGGTAGTGGCCCAGGATGAGTGCTTCCATTGTCACAGGAAAGGGCACTGGAAAAAGGATTGCAAGGCGTGGAACGCCAAGAACCAGGAACCGAAGCAAGCTGTGGCTTCGACTTCAGGTGTGTTTGTAATTGAGAATTGTCTGTCAATCAACTCTACTTCCTGGGTATTGGATACCGGATCAGGATCTCATATATGAAATTCATTGCAGGCACTGAGAAACCGTAGAGTGCTGAAGGAAGGTGATATGACCCTAAAGGTTGCTAACGGAGCTAGCGTGGGAGCTGTGTCCGTCGGGGATTATCACCTGGGATTGACGAGTGGACACATTTTGGTTTTACATAACTGTTTTTATGTACCCAGCTTAACGTGTAATATCATATCAGTTTCCTTGTTATCAAATAAAGGTTATGATTTCACATTTGTAAGTGATGTTGTTAATATCCACCTTAATCATGGTTTGATTGGGTCTGGTACACTAAATAACGGAATATATGTCTTAAACCAACTCCAAATTTTCAATGTCCAGAACACACTAAAAAGAAAGTCTCCAGATTTAAATAAAGCTTTCTTATGGCATTGTAGACTGGGTCACATCAATGAGAGAAGGTTGACTAAGTTACATAGAGAAGGATATTTGGACTCGTTCGAATATCAAACTTATGCCACTTGTCAATCTTGTCTCAAAGGAAAGATGACAAAGACTCCATTTACTGGACATGGAGTAAGAGCAAGCGAGCTCTTAGGACTCATACACAGCGATGTATGTGGTCCAATGTCTACACATGAAAGAGGTGGTTTTTCCTATTTCATTACTTTCAAGGATGATTACTCAAAGTACGGATTCATTTATCTGATGAAACATAAATCCGAGGCTTTTGAGAAATTCCAAGAGTATAAGAATGAAGTAGAAAACCAAACCGGCAAAAGTATCAAGACACTACGATCTGATCGAGGTGGTGAATACTTGAGTGCCGAGTTCCTAGGTTACCTAAAAGATAAAGGAATTCTCTCTCAGCTTACTCCTCCATACACTCCACAGCATAACGGTGTATCGGAGAGACGGAATCGAACCCTATTGGATATGGTACGATCCATGATGAGTAATGCTGAGTTACCGCGATCTTTCTGGGGTTATGCGCTAGAATCAGCGGCATATCTTCTTAACAGGGTTCCTACCAAGACTGTGCCTACCACGCCATATCAGATGTGGAGTGGAAAGAAACCCTATCTTCAGTATATGAGAATATGGGGATGTCCAGCTTTTGTTAAAAAGCAGCATGTGGACAAGCTCGAGGCACGATCAGTACAGTGTAAGTTTGTGGGATATCCAAAGAACTCCAAGGGGTATCTATTCTATTACGCAGAGGAACAAAAGGTTTTTGTTTCTCGTAATGCCCATTTTCTAGAACAGCAGGTTTTAGAAAAGAATACAAGTGGGAGCGAAATAGAACTGGAAGAAATTCCAGAACCACAAACTACTACTGAAAGTTTGGTAGAACAAGTAGTTCAAGAAGAACAGGACATTCCCGCACCCCTCCGCAGGAGTAGTAGGCCATCTCATCTGCCTGAGAGATACTATAGTTTTCTCATAGATGGGGATAGAGAGGATTGCATCATAGATGATGATGAACTGGCTTTCAGCAGGCCATCCAGAGCGGCGACTCGGTACGATGGCTAGATGCAATGCGGACCGAAATGGAGTCCATGTACACCAACAAAGTATGGACTTTGGACTTTGCTCCAGATGGGGTAAAACCCATAGGATGCAAATGGATCTTCAAGAAAAAGATTGGTGTAGATGGACAGGTGGAAACCTATAAGGCTAGACTTGTTGCAAAGGGTTTTCGTCAAAAACCTGGTTTGGACTATGACGAAACTTTTTCTCCAGTGGCTATGCTCAAATCCATTCGGGTCCTTCTTGCTATTGCTGCCTTCCATGATTATGAAATCTGGCAGATGGACGTAAAGACGGCTTTTCTGAATGGAAATTTAGAAGAGTGCGTCTATATGGATCAGCCAGAGGGTTTCAATCAGAGTGGGAGCAGCGGGAAAGTATGCAAGCTGCTTAAGTCTATTTATGGACTAAAGCAGGCATCGTGGAGTTGGAACATCTGTTTTGATGAGACAGTCAAAGAATATGACTTTATCAAAAATCCAGATGAACCATGTATATATAGTAAAGTTGTGGCCAGAAGTGTCGTATTCCTCGTCTTGTACGTGGATGACATTCTATTGATAGGAAATGACATTCCTAAGCTACAATCTGTCAAAGGATTCTTGTCACACAGGTTCTCCATGAAAGACCTGGGTGATGCCTCTTACATTCTGGGGATCCGGATCTATCGTGATAGATCCAAGAGGATGTTGGGACTTTCGCAGTCCAGGTATATCGACACTGTACTGAAAAGATTCAGTATAGAAGATTCTAAGCGCGGTAATCTACCGGCTTGTCACGGAATCACCCTATCCAAAGAGATGTCTCCCAAGACTGATTTGGAAAGGGAACGCATGTCTATTATACCCTACGCTTCTGCGGTAGGCTCTATAATGTATGCGATGTTGTGCACCAGACCAGATGTAGCTTACGCACTGAGCGTGGTAAGCCGGTATCAGTCAGACCCAGGGGAGAAGCACTGGATAGCAGTAAAGAACATTCTCAAGTACCTGAGGAGGACTAAGGAGATGTTCTTGGTTTACGGCGGAAAAGACCTCAGGTTGGAGGCCTTTGCTGATTCCGGCTTCCAGAGTGATAAGGACAATTCCAAGTCCATGCCAGGTTATGTCTTTACCCTCAATGGAGGGGCGGTGTGCTGGAAGAGCTCCAAGCAGGACACCGTTGCTGACTCGACGATGGAAGCGGAGTATATTGCTGCTTGCGATGCCGCAAAAGAAGCGGTCTGGATGAAGAAGTTCCTAACAGAACTTCAAGTGGTTCCTACCATTGTTGATCCAATACCTCTGTATTGCGACAACAACGGAGCTATAGCTTTAGCGAAAGAACCGAGGTCCCATCAGAAGTCCAGACACATCTTAAGGCGGTATCACCTGATCAGGGAGATCATTGATCGTCAGGAGATCGAGGTTCGGAGAGTTGCTACTGAAGAGAACATAGCTGATCCATTCACGAAGGCCCTACCTCAGATTCAGTTCGAGAGGCTACTCAAGATCATCGGTCTTCGATATGCCAGTACATGGCCCTAGTGCAAGTGGGAGATTGTTAGTGTATATGCCCTAGGGGCCATTATTGTATCATACTAGTTTGTATATTACTTAATGGAAGCTTGGGATATTCACATGTATATAACAGTCTTGCTAAACATGGTAGTATGCTACTTGGTTTTTCTATCTTAATATGTGAGTATACGTATTGATAAAGCTCTTAGGATCTTGCTTGACTACCAGCGTTGTGATGGCAGTCACACTAGTGGGGGCTGGGTAGTCTAAAAGCACATCCTTATTCAGGTCCCTAGTCGTAGGATTATCGAGACAGGGCATCGATACTCCGGAGTAGACTAGTGTGTACGCTTCTCATCCCAGTTGGGGAGATGGTCTGTCCCACAGCCGTCAGTACGTCGTACTGGAGATAGTATGCAGGTGCTCGTTAGGTTACAGGTACACCGGACAGGGACTCACAGGGAACTGTTAGTTGGTTTTATACCAGTCGTCTGTGAAACAGTTTCCCAGGTGACATAAGTACAGCATAGTCCGCAGACTTGACACTGCTACTTCACCTCGAGTGTGTCCCACTGTTCTTAGATTGCTACCCTACCACGGCTCAAAGGAGTCATGCAAACAGGCAGCAGTTGGGTGCAGTCCCGAGCACTGGGAGGCAGTGGCGGTTAGACATGATTCGTCTCTCCCGGTATTGGGGGTTGATATCGCGCTGTGTCAGATAGCCATTACGCAAAGTCCCTGGCCAGGGCAAGCGAGATTTGCTGGTAGGTTCCAGTAGTTTCTCAGGGTGTAATGGGCTTCGCTCCGACACGACTTATACCGCTATTAGGGGACTGACGCTTGCCGCCCCCCTAGGCCCGATATGCGATAGTCTTAGACGAATGGACCGGACTGTTGGAGATTATCACATCAGACTCAGTAGGAGTTCGGATGGGTTTCCTCATCGGCCTTCTTATCGACATCTACCTGGGGACCGTTACGTACAGCTAGTGCCGCTTGCGGTCTGTGGTTAAACCCACTGCCAGCGTAGTAGTCGAGTCTCTAGAGTCCCACACAGAGAGTTTCCCTACTCCAGACGAAACGATATAGAGGTCGTATGGTTTTACGACAAGGGTTCGGACGCATACATGTGTTTACGCACATACGACATCCGGACAGTTTTTACTAGTCGGCTTTGGTTTAAGCCAGTTTCTAGTATCCGGTTATTGGATTTATACAGTCTAAAGTTTTTCCGTGTTTTCACGGATCGGAGGGGCGTTCTCGTAATTGTGCGAGAAGCTTCTAGAAGATGGTGACTTGGGGGTTAAGGTGGCATATGCATTAAATGAGATTAGTGAGTCATATGAGTGATTCATCCATGTCATTAATGCATCATAAATGCTTAATGACTCATGGAGATGAATCACCATTAGATATTTATCAAGCATGGTTGTAAATCCTTTATTTTCTTTTATTGGACAAATGATAATGCTTGATATATATTATGATACATCATTATCTCATCTCATTCTTTTGCTCACTTTCTCTCTCCTCAAGCTCTCCCTCTTCAAACCCTAATCCTCCCCTCTCATGTGTTGAGTACAAGGATTAGATTAGACTACTTAATCCTTAACCATTCTCTATATCATCTAGGTTACTTGGATTAGCACTTCAAGAAACCTAGTTACCTCTAGTTTGAGGTGAAGCTTGTAGTAAAGCTCTCGGGTGGATCTTCTACTACTTAGAGAAGGCCGGAGAGGACGTGGAGAACGACAAGACGAAGAACTCGGATCTTTAGGTATAATCACTTTTCATAGTAGTTGTTAACTCCTATGTTTGTTGTTAGTTATTGTTTATGCAAAGATTCTCGGTTAGTCGATGCTTATGCTTTAAACAAGATCGTTTTTCATTATTCCGCATCTCCGCAAGTCGTGGGGTGTTGTACATCGACTTACAGATTCGTCACTTAACGATCAATGCTATAAACCAAGTAGGTGCCTAGAAAGGTGTCAGCGGGGCTACGCCCCCAGAGAAAAGAGGTTATTTAATTAAGGAACTTCGCGAAAGCGTTGGAAAACCTCCCTCGAAGTATCGACACTGACCTGGCTGAACGGTTAAGCAAGAATTGTACGGTGAGAATAGTCCTGGCTAATTCTTATTTTATGGTTTGAGGAGGAATTCGAGAAACAGTGGGAGCCATCCTGTTTAGATAAATTAAAAACCATTCTAAACTTGCAAGAGCATCATGCTAAAAAGTTTTCTTCTCTCTCTCTTAATTGCAGCGACCTTATGACCACGACTAGGTTACATCTAGATAACAAATTGACTGAATCTGACTTATATGACTGGCAAAGGTCTGTCCAGATATCCATTGCCTATGACAAGCTGGACCACCCTATTACTACTCAAGATCCCGCCGTCCCAGGTCCAGTTTCCACTGTCGTGGATATGGATATCCGTCAGACAAGGGAAAAAGATAAAGCGAAAGCTAAGTGCCTCATGTTAGCTTCAGTTGATGGTGTATACCAGAAGCAGCATGAGAAGATGGACTTAGTTTCCATCTTTCTCCATAACAAAGATTTATATGGAGAGCAATCTCATATCACAAGATATGAAACCTCGAACGAATTAATTCAAGCGAGGTTAGCTGACGGGTCATCTGTAGGGGACAACGTCCTTACAATGACTAGCTATATTGATGAGCTCACGGACCTGAAGACCACGTCGGAGAACGGGTCAGATACTGACCTGATTCTACAGTCTCTACCTTCTACCCTGAAGGAAACCCTGAAGGAAACCAGGGAAGTAGAAGGAAAGAGAAGGGCAAAAGTTTCGGGACTGAATGTAGTAAAAGAGGGACGTTCCTATTGTTATGGGATTAGGCATTGGCAGAAAGATTGCAGGGCTTTAAAAGCCAGTAGCCAGGATACGAAGCATGTTGTGGCTTCAGCCTCAAGTGTGTTTGTAATTGAGAACTGTTTGTCAATTAACTCTACTTCTTGGGTACTTGATACCGGAGCAGGATCTCATATCTGTAATTCATTACATGCTTTGAGAAACCGTAGAGTTATGAAGATAGGTGATTTGTCTTTCAGAGTTGCAAACGGAATGAGCGTGGACGCTGAATCCATGGGAAAATATCGCCTAGGTTTGACAAGTGGGCAGATATTGATTCTACGTAACTGTCTGTATGTACCTAGTATGACTTGCAATATCATATCAGTGTCCTCACTTTCAAGAGAGGGATATGATTTTACATTCGTAAGCGATGTAGTTCATATCCACCTAAATCAAGTTTTGATTGGGTCCGGTACTTTAGATAACGGCATATACGTATTAAGTCAAGCTCAGGTTTTCAATGTCCAGAACACACTTAAAAGAAAATCTCCGGAATTAAATCAGGCTTTCTTATGGCATTGTAGACTAGGTCACATCAATGAGAGAAGGTTGACTAAGTTACATAAAGAAGGATATTTGAATCCGTTCGAATATCAATCTTATACTACTTGTGAATCTTGTCTCATAGGAAAGATGACAAAAACTCCGTTTACTGGACACGGAGTAAGAGCAAGTGAGCTCTTGGGACTCATACACAGTGACGTGTGCGGTCCTATGTCTACACATGCGTGAGGTGGTCATTCCTACTTCATTACTTTTACGGATGATTTCTCAAGGTATGGATATATCTTCTTAATGAAGCATAAATCCGAGGCCTTTGAGAAATTCCAAGAATACAAAAATGAAGTGGAAAACCAAACCGGCAAAAGTATCAAGACACTGAGATCTGATCGAGGTGGTGAATACATAAGTGCCGAGTTCCTAGGTTACTTAAAAGAGAATGGTATTCTCTCTCAGCTTACTCCTCCATACACACCACAACACAACGGTGTATCAGAAAGGAGGAATCGAACCCTATTGGATATGGTTCGTTCCATGATGAGTAAGGCTGAGTTACCGCGATCATTCTGGGGATAAGCACTAGAATCAGCTGCATATCTTTTGAACATAGTTCCTACCAAGACTGTGCCTACCACACCATATCAGATGTGGAGTGGGAAGAAACCCTATCTTCAGTATCTGAAGATTTGGGGATGTCCAGCTTTTGTTAAAAAGCAACATGCGGACAAGCTCGAGGCACGATCAGTACAGTGTAAGTTTGTGGGATATCCAAAGAACTCCATGGGGTATCTATTCTATTACGCAGAGGAACAAAAGGTTTTTGTTTCTCGTAATGCCCATTTTCTAGAACATCAGTTTTTAGAAAAAGGAATAAATGGGAACGAAATAGAACTGGAAGAAATTCCAGAACCACAAATTGTTACTGAAAGTATGGTAGAAGCAGAAGTTCAAGAAGAACAGG
Organism: Agapanthus africanus; assembly: GCA_030015575.1. Taxonomy (NCBI): domain Eukaryota; kingdom Viridiplantae; phylum Streptophyta; class Magnoliopsida; order Asparagales; family Amaryllidaceae; genus Agapanthus; species Agapanthus africanus. The sequence continues at coordinate 567,229,327 of JASDDO010000016.1, forward strand.
ACATCTCGACGCCACTCCGCAGGAGTAGTAGGCAGTCTCATCCGCCCGAGAGATACTACGGTTTTCTCATAGACAGGGATAGAGAGGATTGCACTATTGACTATGATGAGCCTACTAGCTTCCAGCAAGCCATTCAGAGCGGTGACTCGGTAAAATGGCTAGATGCAATGCGGACCGAAATGGAGTCCATGTACACTAACAAAGTATGGACTTTGGACGTTGCTCCAGATGGGGTAAAACCCGTAGGATGCAAATGGATCTTCAAAAAGAAGATTGGTGTAGATAGACAGGTTGAAACCTATAAGGCTAGACTTGTTGCAAAGGGTTTCCGTCAAAGACCTGGTTTGGACTATGACGAAACCTTTTCTCCAGTGGCTATGCTCAAATCCATTAGGGTCCTTCTTGCTATTGCTGCCTTCCACGATTATGAGATCTGGCAGATGGACGTAAAGACGGCTTTTCTAAATGGTAATTTGGAAGAAGGCGTCTATATGGATCAGCCAGAGGGATTCATTCAGAGTGGGAGCAGCGGTAAAGTATGCAAGTTGCTTAAGTCCATTTATGGACTAAAGCAAGCATCACGGAGTTGGAACATCTGTTTTGATGATGCTGTCAAAGAATTTGACTTTATCAAAAATCCAGATGAACCTTGCATATACAGTAAGATTCTAGGGAGAGCTGTAGTATTCCTCGTCTTGTACGTGGATGACATTCTCCTAATAGGAAATGATATTCCTATGTTACAGTCAGTCAAAAGATTCTTGTCACATAAATTCTCCATGAAAGACCTGGGTGATGCCACCTACATTCTGGGGATCCGGATCTATCGTGATAGATCAAAGAGAATATTAGAACTTTCGCAGTCCAGGTACATAGACACCATAGTGAAGAGATTCAGTATGGATGATTCTAAGCGCGGTAATCTACCGGCTTGTCACGGAATCACCCTCTCCAAAGAGATGTCTCCCAAGACTGATTTGAAAAGGGATCGCATGTCGATTATACCCTACGCTTCTGCGGTAGACTCTATAATGTATGCGATGTTATGTACCAGACCAGATGTAGCATACGCATTGAGTGTTGTAAACCGGTATCAGGCAAACCCAGGGGAGAATCACTGGATAGAAGTTAAGAACATTCTCAAGTACCTAAGGAGGACTAAAGATATGTTCTTGGTGTATGGCGGAAAAGACCTCCAGATTGAGGCCTTCGCCGACTCCGGCTTCCAGAGTGACAAAGATGACTCCAAATCCATGTCGGGTTATGTCTTTACCCTCAATGGAGGGGCGGTCTGTTGGAAGAGTTCCAAGCAGGAGACCGTTGCTGACTCGAAAATGGAAGCGGAGTACATAGCTGCTTGCGATGCCGCAAAAGAAGCTGTCTGGATGAAGAAGTTCCTCACAGAACTTCAGGTGGTTCCTACCAGTGTTGATCCAATACCTCTGTATTGTGACAACAACGGCGCTATAACTTTAGCGAAGGAACCCAGGTCCCATCAGAAGTCCAGACACATCTTAAGGCGGTATCACCTGATCAGGGAGATCGTAGATCGCCGGGAGATCGAGGTGAAGAGAGTAGAGACGGAGAATAACATTGCTGATCCATTCACAAAGGCCCTTCCTCAGACGCAGTTCGAAAGGCTATTCGAGATGATAGGTCTACGATATGCCAGCTCATGGCCCTAGTGCAAGTGGGAGATTGTTAGTGTATATGCCCTAGGGGGCATTATTGTATCATACTTGTATGTATATTACTTAATGGAAGCTTGGGATATTCACAGTTGTATATACAGTCTTGCTAAAAATGGTAGTATGCTACTTGGTTTGTGTCTACTTTAATATGTGCATATGTTTCTTGTAACGCATCACTTATACATATTAGTAGAACCCATAGGATCTTTGCTTGATTACCAACGTTGTGATGGCAGTCACACTAGTGGGGGCTGGGTAGTCTATAAGCAACATCCTATACTTGTCCCTAGTCGTAGGATTATCGAGACAGGGTATCGATACTCCAGCGTAGACTAGTGTGTACACTTCTCATCTCAGTTAGGGAGATGGTCTGTCCCACAGCCATCAGTACGTCGTACTGGAGATAGTATACAGGTGCTCGTTAGGTTACGGGTACACCGGACAGGACTCGCAGGGGAACTGATTGGTTGGTATTATACCCGTCGTCAGTTAACAGTTCCCAGGTGACATGAGTACAGCATAGTCCGCAGACTTGACACTGCTACTTCGCCTCGAGTGTGTCCCACTGTTCTTAGATTGCTACCCTACCACGGCTCAAAGGAGTCGTGCAAACAGGTAGCAGTTGGGTGCAGTCCCGAGCACTTGGAGGCAGTGGCGGTTAGACAGGATTCATCTCTCCCGGTATTGGGAGTTGATACCGCGCTGTGTCAGAGAGCCATTACGCAAAGTCCCTGGCCAGGGCAAGCGAGATTTACTGGTAGGTTCCAGTAGTTTTCTCAGGGTGTAATGGGCTATGCTCCGACACGACTTATACCGCTATTAGGGGACTGACGCTTGCCACCCCTAGGCTCGATATGCGATAGTCTTAGACGAACAGACCGGACTGTACGGAGATTGTCACATCAGGCTCAGTAGGAGTTCGGATGGTTTTCCGCATCGGCCTTCTTATCAACATCTACCTGGGGAACGTTACGTACAGCTAGTGCCGCTTGCGGTCTGTGGTTAAACCCACTGCCAGCGTAGTGTCGAGTCTTTAGAGTCTCACACAAAGAGTTTCCCTGCTCCAGGCGAAACGATATAGAGGTCGTATGGTTTTACGACAAGGGTTCGGACGCATACGTGTGTTTACGCACGTACGACGTTCGGACAGTTTTTACTAGCCGGCTTTGGTTTAAGCCAGATTCTAGTATTGGGTTATTGGATTTATACAGTCTAAAGTTTTTCCGTGTTTTCACGGATTGGAGGGGTGTTCTCATAATTTTCCGGGAAGCTTCTAGAAGCATGGTGACTTAGAGGGTAAGGTGGCATTAGCATTAATTGATTTTGTGACTCACGAGATGAATCATTCAAGTGAGTTAATGAAGCATTTATTGCTTAATGACTCACTTGATGATTCATTGCACATATTCAATGAAGCATGATGATAATGCATTTGAATTATTCATTTGATAATTCTTTATGCTTCATAATATATTAGAAGTGAGAAACAATTTCAATTCATTCTTATCATCACCTTCTCTCTCCTCAAGCTCTCTTATTCTTGAAACCCTAACCCTAACCTCTCATGTATCGAGATCAAGGGTTAGCTAGACTAATACATCCATAACCTCACTCTATATCCCCTAGGTAGCTTAGATTAGCACTTTGAGCAACCTAGTTATCTCAAGTTAGAGATATAGCTTGGCGTAGGAGCTCTCGGGTGGATCGTCTTTGACTTGAGGAGGCCGTTGAGGTGCCGATGTTCCAAGGAGCCTACGAGGAGTGGAGGACCGCGATGAAGACCCGAAGGACAAGTAACGTGAGGTATAACTTCGAATCCGAGTAGTTAAACCTTTCGTAGTTTGCTAGTAACGGTTTAGAAACGATTCATGCGCTCAAGTCCGTGTTACGAAGCTTTGATAATCCGTTTTCATATATTCCGCCTCCCCGCAAGTTCGTGGGGTGCGTGACATGGACTTACATGAGGCAGCGCCAGCGCCAAAAGCGCCAGCGTCAAGAGTCAAAGACTCTGAGGCAGCGCCTCACGTGCGAAGCACGAGAGCGCCAGCGCTAGAACTAAATGTTCTCTACCCTTGGATCAAAGATCCAACAGAGATGATAAATTATCAAAATTCCAGAATAAAATTCTGTTGAGAAAATACTCCTCAAATCTTTCTAAACAAGAAAGATTGTGCTCTGTAAATCAGAGCACCGTTGGATCAAAGATCCAATGGTGATTAAAAATCACCAAGATACACAATAAGTTCTATATTGGAAAATACTTTCCTATTCTTGTTAATAACAAGAAAACTATCTTCTGTAAAACAGAAGCCCTTGGATCAAAGATCCAACGGTAGGAAATATTCCCCAAATCAATCAGAAATCTCTCAATGAGAGATTTCCTTAACTGATTCAACAAATCAGCCTCCCCTATATAAAGGACCCAAGACTTCAACTCTTGTACAGGAGAACTCCCCCATAAACTTCAAACAAAACAAAAAAAGAAAGAAACATCCCTATAAGTTTCAAGTTCTCAGAAAAGAAAAGAGAAGAGCAAGCTCTAAGAAGAAGAACCTTCTTCAAGGTAAATAAAAAGAAGAGAGATCATAATATCTCCTCCATATTTGAGAGTTTAACTCTCACATCAGAAGAACTTAGTTCTTTTTCTAGATTACAGATCTATAAGACCAAGTCTTTCACAAAAATAGAAGAGATCAAAGCATCTCTTCATAAAAAGAAGAACTTAGTCCTTAGATCCATGAGACAAAGTCTCTCTTCATAAAAAGAAGAACTTAGTTCTTAGATCCATGAGACAAAGTCCCTCATAAAGAAAAACAAAAGAGATCATAGTGTCTCCTCATAAAGAAGAACTTAGATCCATGAGGCAAAATCTCTTATAAACGAGAACTTAATTCTCAGAGCACAGAACTGATCAGAGCTGCCAAAGAAGCGCCTTAGCGCTCCAAATCTGGCGCTCAGCGCCAAGCACGCCACGTGCTCTTCACGTGGACGCTATTTTATAAAAAGCGCCTTAGCGCTCCAAGTCTAGCGCTCAGCGCCAAGCGCGCCATGTGCTCCTCATGTGGGCGCTATTTTATAAGAAGCGCCTTAACGCTCCAAGTCTGACACTCAGCGCCAAGCGCTCCACGTGCTCCTCACGTGGGCGCTGAGGAAATACAAAGCGCTCTGTAAATAGAGCCCCAACACCATAAAGAGTGTTTAACACTCGGCAAAAGATAAAAAGAAGAAGGGGTGTCAGAACCCAAATCAATGCTCGGCATTGTTGAATAAAAAGGGACTGAGCCCAAATAAATGTTCAACATTTTATTCAAAACTGAGTGGGCTGAGCCCAAGTTAGCCACAAGTCCATAATTCAGATTAACTGAGCCCATGTGCTCACAATCTTTTTAATGGATCTTAGTCCCAAACTTGACTATAGATCTTCCAACCAACATTGGTTCAAGGATACATCTCTTCATACCTCTGATACATGTCGTTGTAATTCTTCAACGTCTTCAAAGAGATGGAAGGTCCCAATAACCATTAACTTTTGGTGCATCCCCAAATGGTTAAACCAGAACCTTACAGACTACGATGTCTTTAAACCATGCAGACTATGATGTCTTTAAACCTCACAGACTACGATGTCTTTAAACCAGACTTCGATATCTTTAAACCAGACTACGATATCTTTAAACCTTAAAGACTACGATGTCTTTAAACCAGACTACGATGTCTTTAAACCTTACAGACTACGATGTCTTTAAACCAGACTACGATGTCTTTAAACCAGACTATGATGTCTTTAAACCTTACAGACTACGATGTCTTTAAACCAGACTACGATGTCTTTAAACCCTACAGACTACGATGTCTTTAAACCATACAGACTACGATGTCTTTAAACCTTACAGACTATGAGATCCTTACACTCACGGACTACGATGTCCTTAAACCCAATGGACCGCAATGTCCCTAAACTAAAACGATAGAGTCTAAACACTCTTTCGTTGGATCCAAATGATCCCAAAATCCTGTTGAGTAGATCTTAGTCTAAAATTAGGCTAACGTATCCTCAACAAACGTTTGAGTTGACCTTAGTCTAAAACAAGACTAACAGTCCTTAAACCAACCCAAACCCAAATCTAAGAAAATACGGATTTGGACTAATCCACGCCCTGCGGGCGACAACATAAATTAGTCTCCGTATTCAATCCACGGACAACCTAAAACAAAACAAACACACACGAAGTGACCTTCTGGAGCAGAAGAAAGTGGTTATCGCTACGCGGTAACGTAATTAACTGCAGGGGCTTGCGCCTGCAGGGAAGAGCGTCCCCACAATCAAAAACCCCTCGCAAATGAGGAGGAATCTGACGAAGTCCGATACAACGGCCGCATCCGTCTAAACCTCCGATACAGGGTATCATAAATCAACTTGGCATCTTCGGAGAGGTGGACGGATAAAACCAAATAGCATCTGCCCCCAAATTCAGGCAAGACGTTTGCCTTCCCGTTATTCGGCGGTAAACAGGGACTTACCGAGCATTAATTCGCTGACGGGCATTCCACCCATATTTCTTTTTTTCTTGGAATGTTCTTCAGGTGGTATTGAGACAGAGAAGATAGAAACAGTCGAAGAGTAGTACAACTAGTTCGCATCACAACCGGATCTCTAGTTTCATTCAGCATTTCATTTCATTTTAGTTTATTTATGTATGCATCCTTGTTAAGGCTTATCATATTATCGTATCTTGTATTCAGATATTTTGTCAATTGGGAATCTTGAATGTAATAAATCAAAATTGGATTTCACTCTTTTGTTTATTCTTCTTACTTTATATTACTTATATATTCTTAGCGTATTTATTTCGAGAAATGACGTTCTCAGAAAAATACGTCGCGGGCCTCGTCACGTGCCGTTACCACTCTTTTGGGAAGCGAGGCGTGACAATATATATATATATATTACAAACGATACATAAATATTTATAATAGCATCCCACACATAATATATAATGAAATAACCAAACACATACAAAATCTACGGCAAAATCTGAATCATAACCAACGTATACATCAACCGATGTCTAAGATATAAAATATATATCAAATAAAGTACATACATCCTAAAAAAATCAACAAAAATAAACACAACACTACTTGCTCGGTCAACTGCCAATAATCTAGGAAATCTGGTGCAACTGTTCTTCGGTGTAGCCCGGGCCGACAAAATCTGGACCAATGGATCGTCAGAAGTAGGAGTGCATTGCGTAGCTAGAGTCGGAGCAGAATGAGTGGGTGGCGGAGCGGAATGAGTGGGCTGCGTAGCTGGAATCGGAGCGGAATGAATGGGCGGCGGAGCGGAATGAGTGGGCTGCGTAGCTGGAATCAGAGCGGAATGAATGGGCGGCGGAGTGAAAAGAGTAGGCTGCGTAGCTGGAGTCGGGGCCGAATGAGTAGCCCGCGTAATCGCAGTCGCAGCCCAAGTAGTGGTGCCCTGTGTTGCTGCAGCCGAAGGAGTACGCTGCCCAAACTGTAAAGTTTTTAAGTATGTGTAATTTAGGGTTGGGGTTAGGATTGAATTTGACAAAAGTTCAATGTAGAGAAAAATGATGATGAATTAATATATGGCATTGTTTGTATGTGTGTATGTGTGCGTGTATGTATTTGTGTTTGTGTGTGTGCGTGTATGTGTTTGTGTGTGTTGCATATGTTTATGTGTTTGTGTCTGCGTGTATGTATATGTGTTTGTGTGTGTGTATTCTTGGTTTTTCACTAAACTACCTTAAATTCACTAAATTACTATGAATTTCATTAAAATACCCTTAACTATTATAGTTTTTCACTAAAATACCTTAAAATTTTAACTAAACGGTTTCTCTTAGTAAATTAACTAAATTACTATAAATTCTACTAAAATATCCTTAACTTTTGTTGTTTTCACTAAACTATCATTAAAATTTTTAATAAATAACACTCACTTGCTCAATGTTACTTATTTACACTAAAATACCCTTACCTATTGTTGCTTTTCACTAAAATACTCTTAACTATTATTGCTTTTTATATGTACCGTCTCATGAAATGACTGGAATTAGGAGGCCAGCTCATCCAACCGATTTTCCAGACGTCGCTCACGGGGGTGGAATAAGTAACCGTCGAAGAGGAGGACAACTTGAGATGGCGCCTGCTGGGACCAAGTCCCTGGCTTCTCTCCCAACCGCTGTGGTGCCCTCCATGTACGCAGTCAACGATGGGTCAGTATGACCGGATTGGTCTCTGGGTTCAATCTCTGATGTCTGTGTCTCCTGCACCACCCGTGTCTACACCATGTAAAGCATTCAAACGTAAGTAAACCATTTAAATTCAAACTTATCAAAACAAAATTTCATTCGAATTAGAACAAATATTAACACTTATGCAATACTCGGTCTGTACATCGGGTTATACAAGCTCGCCCACGGCCGGATCTGTCGATGAGGCGTGGACGGACATCTAGTCCTGCAACAAGTTTGGTGTACTACCCCGAGCCACTATCTAAGCTCTCTGAAATTCACAAAAAACATATATTAATAACATAACATTAATTCATATTGCATTATATAAAAAGAGATATATTGTAATTTACCTTTGCCGATGTGGCACGAGTAATGTTTCTCGATCCACCCGTGTAGGTAGGTCGACCCTTCTTCGCTGACTTGCGATTCACCATGTTTCGGGCGGACTTTTCTGCTTGCGCTCAGACGCCCAAAACTTGCATAATGCAAGCCAAGTCTCTAAACCGACCCCAGCAAATTCTGGAGACTGTAGGAGACCCGCTCTGTCCTTCTTGGGGGTCGCCAGCCACCAGGAATACTGATCCTTCTTCATCTTATTCCTTTTGTACCGGACCTTCATCTGCATGCTCATCGTGAGGCCCGTGTAAATAGCTTGAAGATTGATCCCTCTATCAGGGTCATCGGGATCGACTGTGGCTTGGAAGCCGTAATCGCGCTACAAATACAACAAATTAACGTCATTAAATTATAAGTGCCAAATGATAGTAAATTTATTTGATAAATCAAATAAAAATATATAATTAAACCTAAGCTTGCTCGAACCACGCGTTAAAGGAGCGCTTGTGCTGCGCGCCCTAATCATAATGCAGCGGATACTTTTTGTAGCGGCGGCCCTCATCCCTCATATACAGGCCAAGCTTTTCGGCATGAGGGACAATGGGTCGGCTGTCGGTCGTAAACCCGATGCGGAATGCTCCTTAGCCCTTAGCTACATCGGGCTTTAGCTTGTGGGACTGAGTCGGCCCTCGAGTCCCACGAGCTGGCCGTGGCTGCCCTGCATTTATAAAATTACGGATATACATACAATATGAATAATATACAAACAATATGTATAATAATCAATAAAAGAAGGATAGGGTGTCAATATATGATAAAAGAATGAAAGCAGCTGAAAGCGTAGTTGGAATCTTGTTTCCTTCGTATAGAATATTCATCAAAACTATAGATTGTTGTATGGAATATTTATCAGAACTATACAAATGTGAAATCAGGTTTTGGAATCAAAATTAAATATGTCTCTAGTTATCTATAATTAGAACTATACAAATGTTGACCATACTATACAAAAGGCTAATATTAACATGTTATATCAACTTAATCTTAAAAACAAATATATAAAATGATATCTCCTATTTCTTTGAACTTGTTGCTATCTCGGTGCTGCTATCATATATATAAGTGTTTGCATCAAAGTATCGTCGGTTATCATACGACCCTGTTTATATTACGGTTCTATTTGTATGTAGCCATAGTTGGATGAAATAATTAATTAATGATCTTATGATTTTCATATATAATGCCAACTTTATCTGAGGAGAAAAAAATATATTTTTGAAGTTCGGTGACATCACCACAAGCCTGAGCCCGTCTTGCAGCACGAGCGGGACGATCGTTCCTCCGGCGAGGAACAACCCGTATCCCGGATGTAGATGAATCTCATCTAACTAGATAATACACAATGACTACATAAGTTACTTGGGAATAAAATAATATGTAATCAATTTGACGTATTATATAATAAAAAATACCGACATATGATGGAGATTTTATTAGTCTCTAAATTTTAACCGCAAGTATGCAGTCGTGCAATTGTAATACTTGAGGATCGATCCACACGGAGGTGTTGAATCTTAATTAATTCTAAAAAAAGTACGAAAATAGTTGATGTTAAACTAAAAATTAAATTGCAAATAAAATTAAAAGTGGGTTTTAAATAATAAAGCAACCCTGGGGTGTCGAATTACCTTTACTATTGTGGTTGGTTTATATGATTCTATTCTTTTCTAACTCGCATGTTTTAATTCATTACTATCAATTATATAAAAATATAGAGTAATTTAGTTTCACAATGAAATACCAATCGATGAAAGCATAAATCATACGTTTAAATATCTATCCTATCAATCACACCATATCATTTAGCAAAAGAATCAAAACAATAGTTCTAGTTAATTAACGATAATCTAACAACTACCTTCGATTAATACTTATAGGTGATCAATTTACAACTACTATGTTATCAGTGAATCTAGACTATCTTAATCAGCTAGGTTGAATTTACTTGATTAAAAACCATTTCTTACCTTTCCTAATTAGATTTCTAGTTTGTCACACTATCATTAATCTAACTTGTTTTTTGGTATTATCACATTTTCCTAAACCTAGTCAAGGCTTCAACTATCACCATACGATTTAGTTTATTAAATGAAAAACAAAAGGAGAAACTTTTAGATCAAGAGAAATTCACAATGAAAACCAATAGAAAAGGGATAGAGATATTAAAACATCACAACCATGATAGAAAGAATAATTCTAAAACCTAGAAAAATAGATTAGCTATTCATAATAGAAGAGAAAGGGTTATCAAATAAATCAAACTTCATATTAAAAACAACTATCACAAATATTTTTGATCTCTCCCAAAACCCTAAGCAATTAAACTATGGAGAGATGTCTCCAATCCTAACATTACCTCTCTATATATAGGGCTAAGAAGTTTGGAGATTAAGTAATAAAAATATAAGAGAATACAATTTTTCCAAACAATCTAAATTTCTAATTTTAATAGATTTTCACTGAATCATTTAATGGCACTAAAATATGCATACTAGAATTGATCTCTTGCTCTTATTAAGTCTCCTCAATTGATTTGATATTTTGAATTGATATGACTACTTTTAAACCTGCAAATAAAATATTCAAAACAAATCTTTTAGTAGTATCTATTTCAATTAGGAAACCAATTCTCCCATAATTATATTTCTTATTATTTAAGAAATATATGAATTCATATTTCTACACATAATTTTCACATATGTTCTCAAATTATAAATAATACAATTTATTAATTAATAAAAATATGGAAAATATGCAATAAATATATCTTCATTTCACGCATGTAATTAATCTTTTGCGTCTTTTAGCATTTAAGTCATATAACCTGTATTAGTTCATAAAACCTAACCGGAACAGCATAAAATGTGCAAAAATAAGATAAATATGGTTATATAAATATGCAATAAATTGCACCAATCAATCTACAGACTGTGTGGAGGGAATGGATCGAACAGCCTCTGTCCCGGATATGGAGGCAGTACCCCCTCCTAATAGACAATCAAAAATAACTATATAAGTAACTTCGAAATGGATTAATATGAGCAATATAGAATATATATACACACATAAATGTGTGATAATGGCCAACGCCACGGATGTGGGGGCACCCCCTCCGACTAGATAATAAAAAATGAATATATAAGTAACTTGAAAATGAATATGCGTGTATATCTACAATTTATCGTTAAAAATGAATTAATATGAGTGCAATGGCAGTGATGGTGGTGACGACGGTGTTGAAGAGGATGAGGAAGAAGGAGCTGTTGATGGGTTGAGATATTGATGGACTGAAGATGAGGAGGAGGAGGAAGATGGTGATGATGTTGACGGCGATGGTGATGGTGTTGACGGCGATGGTGACGGTGACGGTGTTGAAAAGGATGAGAAAGAAGGTGGCGGTGGTGGGGATGGCGGCGATGGCCGGGAAGAAAGAAAATGATGAATAATTTTCAAAAGTGAAGTAGAGATGCCGCAGGAGTAATTTATAAGTATAGAGACAACAGGTGAATACTAACTACAGGAGGACAGAGAAAAATATTGAAATATGGGGGGTTAACGGAAAAAACCCTAAAATAAAAAAGGCACTCACTATAATTATGCTAAAACACATTTTAAAGTTTTTTCTGGATGCAACTCCTTTGGGAATCAAACTGACGCCTCTCACTTTGGAAAGGAAAGTTATACCCAAGGTTGCATGGACACGGATATGGGGAAACAGATACGACACGATGCGATACGGCGTCACGACAAAATCCCTAAATATAGGATACGGGGACACGGCTAAATATATAATCGTATAAAGATAAATAAGATATCAAACTATGATGACAATATTAATCAAGGAAAGATTAACAAGTCTAACATGCTATACACTAATATCATATTAAAAATATGTTTATACGTATATGATACACATATATCGAACACATACTATATATATATGATATATATACATCTCGTCCGATACGCGTCGTGCAAGTATCTTGCAAGTGTCGGTGTCCGATACGTGTCGGACACTCATATGGTATATAACCCATTGGAAGTGTCCATGCAACCTAGGTTATACCAGCTGAGGTAGGCCCAGTTGGTAAAACACATTGTTACGTAACTGCTTATATCGTTTGGTTTTGTTTGTTTTTTATTGTGGTTACAGTTATTATTTACATAGTGACACCTGAATTTGACTCCGCTGATGCCTATGAGACAGGATAAGAGAATGTCCCTTTAGCTGGTGAGGTATGGACATCAACACGGTAATTAATTTTTAATATATTCTTAATTATAATATTATTATGAACATGTGTTTGTTCTAATCTCTTTCTCTAATCTGCTCTTCCCATATTAACCTGTTGCATACATTATCATTGACTGCATCATTAGTTTTGCTAGTATATATGAATCAAAACTTTTGTGATTTTTTTTAGGGAGAAAAAAACTTTTGTATTCTAATTGAATATATTAGTTTGTGTGATCATCTTGTTAAAGGTTTGTTAATAAGTAAAGATAAGCAAAGTCCAACAGTCCCTTCCATATTATATTTATGAGAGGTTCTGTTCTTCTACATGTTGCCATTAACGTTTAACTTTTCTTGTCACCAAGAACTGAAAACTGAACACATTGTAGGAATTTTCAATAACAAAGAATATATTCTAAAGCTGGCAAAACGTTAACTAGAATTTAACTCTTCAAGTAAGATCTTTTACGAGTAATTCAATCGCCCTATAGAATGAAAATATCTTGTCAAAGCTTCTAATTGTTATCCGTCCAGAACTGAGCCTGGAGCCAGTCCACTAACTTGAAATGCCTTTGCAAGCACATCATCAGAGATTGCAGGTTTCGATCCAAAGACAGCATTGGCTACCGTGATCACACCCGGATTCTGGCTGCTAAGACCTGCAATTGCCACAGCATTTATCTTCCCAATATTGAACTGGAAATGAATGAGCCCTTGAGGGAACACAAACACATCACCCTTCTTAAGAACTTTAGTGAAGAGTTTGTTCTCGGGGTTTGATGTCACAAATCCAACATAGAGCGAGCCTTCTAATACTGTAAGTATCTCAGTTGCTCTCGGGTGAGTATGTGGTGGGTTGAGCCCATAGGGTGCATAGTCTATGCGAACCAATGAAACACCTAGGGTGTTGAGGCCTGGGATTTGAGCCACATTGAGTTGGGTCACATTTGACCCTACTTTGATAGCTGTGTTTCCTGGCTTGTCGAGGCCTGAGAAGAAGAAATCTTCGGCTTTGGCAAGCTTCGGGTCCTTGCAGGCCAACCCATTTACAATTACTGCAAAATTACATGAATAGAAACTTAGCAATATCCAAGAGGATAAATCTAGATATACAGAGCTTAAGATTGATAGCTATTTCTTACCTTTGGACATTTTTATCAGCGACGCAGAAGTCTTGAAGAGGACTTGGATCGGGGGCAAATGCAAGAGATGATGTTACGATGATAAGAAGAAAGACGTCAAGGAAGTGTACCAACATTTTTATAATTAATATTTGAATGAGGAAAAAAAGTTTCTAAAGGAGGGGCTTGGATACTAAAACACTTGATGTAGGATGGATTGAAATCGTTCATTAGTTCTTGGGTATTTATAGAGGGAGCTACGTAGGGTTTTAGATTGTGAAAATATGATTTTGAAATAGTCTCAGATGGAGAATTGTCTAAATGTTTTATATAGCGGTTGGTGCCTGCCCTTGAAAAGAAGTATTCCTTGTATGTTAACTTTCCACAGATTATAGTTTTCTGTAGTCGTGGTTAATTCAAGAAGGTGGTTGTGGACTTGGCAAGAAACATGTTACCCTTTGCTCAAGTCCTGATGCAATTTATTTATTTAGGGTTTATCGTTTAGTATATACAGAGATTTCATTATAAAATGTGTCAGATTGCTATTTTTAAATATTTAATTATGATGAGGGATTTTTCTTCTGTCATGATATAGCTTCTTGAACTTACAATGACTACTACCGTACTGCAGATTTTATTTGGATTTTTAACACCCGTCATTTTTTTAGCTTGTAGATCTGTATATACCTTCTTGTTTGCTAAGATATATATGTTGATCATAAGAACACACAACACAATTTAATTGTCAATTTTCTAGCGCTAGAGATATTTAAATTGTCGACGTCGATTATTTTACCAGAAGCTGTTTTGGATTATTTCCAAGTTTACTTTTGTAGTCTTTCCATGATATCATAAAATCTTCAGGGCCCACGAAGCAATGAAATATCTTCCTCTTATTCTGTTGACAAACGAGGTTGTTTGATTTGATCCGAACTTTATATTAGTCCAGGATTGTTCTGACCGCACCTTTTTTAGGTTCAGTTTTCTGCTATAAGGCTGTTCAAATTCCAGATTATTGGAAATTTTGATCAAAGCTCAATCCAATGATTTCAACTTTCTCATTTTTTAGTCTTTTAGATATGGATTACTATTGAAGTGTTACTATTAATTAGTATGCTTGAAGAATTAAGAGCAAGTGTATGCTTCAACTGCAATGAGTTTATGGTTAGATAACGAAGCATAGCTCTAGTTTTGAACAATATATGCATGATACTGACTTCTGGTGAAATTATTTATATTAGCTGATATAATTTATGTTTTTTAGAAAGGTACATTGAGTGTACTTGTTCAATGAAAAGATACAAACTTTTCTATCGATGCGTAGGCACAGTATATAAACATTTATTACCGACAACTTGCAGGCATGCACACTTTATTTGCTTATTACACACACACACACACACACACACACATGAATAAGATGTAGAAATCATCAATAAACAACAGCACATGACTTTATTTCCTAATTATTTATACACCTAGGAAAAAGATATAGAAATGGTCCACAATTGCCAATGGCGCCACTTATTCATCCAGAATTGGGAATCCTGGGAGACATGTTCTGAATTTGAATTTGCTACCCTCTTTTATTCAAAAGAAGGAAGCTTATACAAGGTTAGGTACTATCTTCATGCTCTCTCACTTATGTTTTAGAGTTAACTTTAATAGTTGGCTTCTTTGGAGAGACATATATAGACTATTTGTTACCTAAAATTTATTTGCTAATTCTTGGTGATGGAATTAGTAAGAGATCAAGAAGGATATGGTAAGGTAAAAAGAGAGAAAAAAGGAAAATGCTTGCTAATTGGATACATTAGCTAGGCATGTCATCTTCAAAGGTTTGTTTGCATAAGGAGCCAGCGTTTAAAATAAATAAATAAAAATAGGTACCTTTCTCGTATATGTTTTAATCAACATTCGACTTTTGTATGTCAACTAGGTGCTGAATGTAAGATTAATCTTTTCTCTTTGCTTTATTAACTAACGATGAATGTAAGCTAAAGCTGGCAAGATATCGACAACAAAATTAATAACTCTTAATAGGAAACATCGTTTATTATACTTTTACAGTCTTTCTGAATACTCTTAATAGGTAACACAGTCTTTCTGTAGAAAGATAATACTTTTACAGTGTAAACCGATAAATTAAATAAAAATTTTGTCCTTACGGTGTAATCCGTAGGGACATATGGACCTATGCATTAAGCCGTATGGGCAATTATTTAACCGTAGGGGCATGTTTAAGGCTAAGACTTGCACCTGCAGCGTGTGCACTTAAGGCGTATTTTAGTGCCCATACGAATATAGCCGTAGGGGCAGTGGTTTGCGTCTACGGATTTATCCGTAGGGGCAACCCCTATTTGTAGTAGTGAAGATATCGACTGCAAAATTGATAACTCTTAATAGGAAACATCGTTTATTATATATAAGGTAACACAGTCTTTCTGTGGAATGATAATACTTTTACAACAAGCAGTACATGCAACACACAATAGCGTTTGTTTATTCAGACCAGACAAATACAAATGGTTAATATAGTCATCATTCTGCATCAGTTGCCAAAGCTTCTAATTGTTGTCCATCCAAAATTGAGCCTGGAGCCAATCCACTAGCTTCTTATCAACCTGAAATGCCTTTGCAAGCACATCATCAGAGATTGCAGGTTTCGACCCAAAGACAGCATTGGCTACCGTGATTACTCCCGGATTCTGGCTGCTAAGCCCTGCGATAGCCACGGCATTCGTGTTCCCAGTATTGAACTGGAAATGGATGAGCCCTTGAGGGAACACAAACACATCTCCCTTGCAAAGCACCTTGGTGAAGAGTTTGTTATCTGGATTCGATGTGACAAATCCAACATAGAGGGAGCCTTCTACCACTGTAAGTATCTCAGTAGCTCTTGGGTGAGTGTGAGGTGGGTTGAGCCCGTACGGTGCATAGTCTATGCGAACCAAGGAGACGCCTAGGGTGTTTAGGCCTGGAATTTGAGCAACATTGACTTGGGTCACATTTGATCCCTGTTTGTTTGCTGTGTTTCCTGGCTTTTCTAGTCCAGGGAAGAAGAAATCTTCAGCTTTCGCAAGCTTTGGGTCCTTGCAGGCCAACCCATTTACAATTACTGCAAAATTAAGTGAATATATAGAAACTTAGTATACTATATTTAATTATTTATCCAGACTACAATCTGTATAGGAAAATTAAAATTGTAAATTGTTTCATACCTTTAGACATCTTGTCAGCAACACAGAAGTCTTGAAGAGGGCTCGGATCAGCTGCAAACACTAGAGATGAGGTAAGGGCGATGAGAACAACACAGAGCAATTGTGCAGTCATTTTCTTTGTAGGTTGGGATGTGCGAAAAAATTAAATTCGAAGGAAGGAGGAGTTTGGTTATCAATGGGATGGATTGGAAGTGTTCATTAGTTCTCAGGTATTTATAGAGGGAGAGTAGGTAGGATTTTAGTTTTTTTTTTTTTTTTATAAAAATGTTTCGATATAGTCTCAGATGAGGAAATGTCAAAATGTTTCGATATAGTCTCAGATTATTGTGGTTGTCGCTTTCTTTTGAAACGAAGTATTCCTTGTGTTTTAGCTTTTCATAAATTTATTGTTTGATGCAGTCATGGGTTATAATTAATTAAGAATGTGGCTGTGGACTCGGTAAGAAACATGTTCCCTTTGTTCAAGTCCACATGCAATTTGTTTTTTTATTTATTCATTTATGGTTTATCAGAATTAACAGATGATATTAATTAATATTTTTAAGAATTTAATCTGGTCTTTTTCTTTCTAGATAAAGCATAAAACTGTATTGACGACTTCATACTTCGACACTAAGATCGATTTTAATCTGTTTCTGCTTTTCATGTTTTGTTTGTGTCTCCTCCTTATAGAACCTCTCGTATTTTATGATGTAGAATTTCATGCTTTTTTTTTGGTTTGCTGATCATATATATATATATATATATATATATATGTTTTGTCAATCTTATGGAGTATATACATCCATCCATTTAGTTGTCAAAGCTGATCATTATACTGAAATTTGTTATAGATTACGATCTAAGTTAACCTTTTTAGAGTCTAATCCTTGATATCATAATGTCTTTGTGGCCACAGGTTAACTTTATGTTGGATATAGTGCTCTCAAGGCAATTATTATAATTGCAGGTTGACGATTATGATAATTGAGTGAGGCCTTGTATAGATAGAACAGTTTTGCTCGAGATGATAGTATATTATCTGGTTTGTTTTTATCTCGTATAGTTACATACAAACTCGAACAAAGTTGATTAAGTTCGAGGATGGCCAGCAATTCTGAAGAAATTGAATTGTATAATTCTGATGCACCCCCTCCTTCACCTTCTCTCAAGTTACGAACTATTTTTATTAGAAAGTATACCAGTTACGCTTGTTGGATAGTTTTCTTCCAAACCTTAGACATGTGCCGAAAGTTAGTAAAAGAAGAAAACCACCTAGCCTAAGTATGATGTACAGAAAGTAAGTTGTGGAGACATATAAAGTCAATGCTAATAGAATGCTTCAAGAAGTAAGTGTATGGTTCAGGGTGAGAGAGGGATGGGTTAAAGGGTGTATGGTGAAGTACAACTCTAATTTTGAAGCAAGGTTGTAAAACCCGGATTCGGTATTTATTCGTTTTGCCGGCGGATAAATGGTAACCGGATTATTCAGTGGTTATTCGGTTTAGGCGGTTTATTCGGCCATCAATGTTTTAATACATATTTAATATATTCTACAATATATATAGTTTATAACTTTATATATAATTATAAACAACAAAAAAGTTAAAACAATGCACAATATTCATTTTATGGTTCACATTTTAAATGAAACAATTTTACAAACACTTGATAGCCATAATCCATATAACATAAATAGATTACGATCGATAATAATGGAAATAGGATGAAGAATCATATAATCAAATATCCACAAAAGCACAAACAATAAACACAAAAAATTTAGGAATTGTTAAGAGAAAAGAAAGAAAGAGATATTTTTATTATGAACTTTGGGCCGGGTTAAAAGTTTATTTTTTGACTCAATATGGATCGGATATCCGGTTTATTCATGGGATATCCGGTTTGACCGGATCTAGGACCGGATTTTGTGTTTCTTGTTCGTTTTGGGAGCGGATCCGGATGTCCGGCCAGATATTCCGGATTTTATACAACAGTGTTTTGAACAACATATTTAATGAATCGAAGTCCATGAGTGTTTTCCTTTTTCACTGCTATAATTTAATAGCATGCTGAGAAAAGCTACATTGGATGATTGTAAGAAGCTTACTGTCCTCTGTTTGAAAAAAAATGCACTGATAAATGCTACGAAGGATTGGCCCATATACTCTCTTTATTGAGTTTGATTATAAACTTTCACTACTATGAAGAAGGGAAACCCCTACGGTTCAAACTGTAGGGACAAAGCTCTGTCTCTACGGTGCGTACCGCAAGAACAAAAAGTCAGACTGTAGAGACTAAAAGCTTTGGGGAACCTACTGTTGGGAAACGTTTATTTTTTATTTAATTTAAAAAATTGTTATTTCCTTGCCCCTACGGTTTACACCGTAAGGGCTAGTATTTTCCCCTACGGTGACTCCCGTAGGGGTAAGAATAAGATATATTTATTTTAATAAATAAATAAATATATCTAACCCGTAGGGAAACATTCTAGCCCCTATAGGTTAATCTGTAGGGGCAAAATCTCAGATAATTTTGACGTTTTGCCTTTACAGTTAAAACCGTAGGGGCCAAAGTTTTCCCCTACAGTTTAAACTATAGGGGCAAAAAAAATATTTAAAAAAATATATATTTCACTTGTTTTTTTGCCGCCTGGTGTGTGTGTGTGTGTGTATATATATATATATATATATATAACGACCCTAATATTACTATACCTTCATATTTTCTTTTTTTAGTCAAATGTTGTATTTATTTATTCTTAGTATTTTCTGTATATTCTTAGTATTTTCTGTATATTTTGTTTTCTATTAAATATATTATTTTATTATTCCATCTATTTTTCCGATAAACATTTCTTTAAAACTAAATCTGAATCTTTTTCACATTAAACACAAGACCTAACCCAAATCCAATCTCATTTTCATTTTCTTTTATAAAACTATGAGCCCAAAAGCCCACAATCTTGTCAAGCAACAGTATATATTTAATTCTTTTTAAAATTGTGCATGAACAACCTTTTAGCTCATTGGTTAAGTCCTTACATTATTATTTAATGGGCTACATGTTTGAATCTTAGGTCTTGCAATCATTTTTATCTATTTTTTTACTTTCTCAAAATCTACAAATGGACCTTTCATTTTCTTTAACTTCCAAATGAATGGGCACCTTTTCAATTTCTCTTTAACTCCCATTATGAATTCATATTAATTTGAATTAATATGACATAATTCTTTTATATACTCATCTTATCTTTTTATTTTTCTTTCTTTTAGAAAAATTAGAAAAAAGAACAACTCCTCTCCTTTCTTTCTTCCTCACAAAATATTATTCATTTTCTTCTCCCTCTTTATCTAGAGTTCTCGAAGATGAACATGAAGAAGCATTCAAAAAGTCTCGCTAGTAACATGAGATTATCGTCGGATAGACAAGTCCGATGACGATACTGGCTTGTGCATGTAAGTCCCCTCTCCTCCTCCTTTTCTCTGCTTGAAATTCATCCTCTTACCATGCCTTCGTCATGCCGAATTTTGAGATAACTAATTAGTTTCATTATAAAGTTTTTTGTTAAATTAAAAAATGGTTGGAATAAAGCATATATATTTAGTTATAAAATCTTGAATGCAATGGTTGATAATATGTTAAGTATTGTTATTTTAAACGGTTAATCATGATCGGATCATATGTTTTCTCTGCATATGTTAATTCATGTTATTTATCGCTGAAATTTTAATTATTTATAATTACTTTTGCATACAATAAAACAAAGTTATAAATAAATACCATAGATTTATCATTTTCAAAGACGATCTTACAAAACCTTTATCTTTAAAATAATTTTTATAAATTAATTCCCACTTCCGCATGATAGAATATATATTTTTGTACATGCTATAAAACTTTTAGATCAAACCGCATAACGGTTTAGGAATTACATCATTTTTATTCACTGTTCGTAAAACAGAAAACTGCAGTTAACGGTCAACTTCTACGACACATAACTTGGTATAACAATATCCAAAATGAGCAAAATCAGGTGTTTTGGATATCTACGTCTAAAGATATAGATTTTCTTAGTTTTAAATTTTAACTGAAAACAGATGTAAAATATAGAAAACTGCGTTACAATATTAAGCGACGAATCTGGACAGAATCTGTTTTGATTCGTACACTGTTTTTAAATAGAGCATAACTCGAACTCCCGATATTCGTTTGTGACAAAATTTAGATGTGTACATGCAAAATTGATAGAGCTATAATTTTATGTATATCGGATTACTTATAAACACATGAAACAACCCGATATAAACTTTGCAATATAACATATAGTTGCTGTCCAGAAATCTGAATTTCTATTTTAAATGCCGATATTAAAATGATCATAACTAGAGCTTCAGAAATCCAAATCGCGTGAATCATAGTGTTTTGGATAAGTATATCAAAAGGTTTACAATTTTCTAATAATCTTCGTAAGCTGAAATCTGGTGGAAATTAACCCAAACTATGTTTTAAAAATGTGTGATGGTACTGAACAAATTCTGATCTGTTTTGGACGACGATACGAAAATGGGTATATCTCTCTAACCGGTAGTCATATTTAGACACGACTGGCACTCACGCGTGCACAACAATTAGATCTATATTTCTAGTTATATTCCGCTTTCTATTGACTTGAATAATTAGTTGTACATAATATTTATTTAGAAAATTATTTATGGTTGTTACTTGAATAATATACTTGCCTCGTTTCATACTATTCGAGCATGTATACCTTATTTTTTCTGATCTCGGAATTGTTGCATGAACATGAAGACATAATTGGATATTGTATGTTTGACTTAAACATATTACATGATAAACTTGACTTGATCCGAACCATGAATATAACATGACATGAATACTTAAACTTGACATGAATACTTGAAACATGATATGAGTACTTGATCTTGACATGACCTCAATCTTGAAAAACTTGATGTTTTCATGGATTCGGACAAGACTTGTGAGTTTAACTACAATCTAGTATACGCGGGGTGTTGGGGTAGTGTGAGTATGAATCCAACGGAATCTCACGAGTCCTATTAATACAAATCATGTTGCTGTGGTACCGGGCTAAAACGGTACAAATTATGCTGCCGTGGTACCGGGCTGAAACGGTACATCATGAATTCACTGATAAGGGCCCGTGTTTCTAAACCCCTGGACGATAGCCTGTTGGATTTGGAATACTTCAATAATAATTGAAGTCCCGATTACTTTTAGGCCCGTGATTCTTTTCCCCTGGACGATAGCCTTGGATTCAAGAATACTCTTGAGATTGGTTGACATTCACACTTGAACTCACGTTAGTTACTTAATTTTATCCTTTTAGAGATCTTTTAGAACACCTATATTCACTTCATGTTCACTATACCTACACTCCACGGCCATATTATACTTGTTTGCCATGCTGATATAGTTGACATACACATTACCATGCACGCTATTATACTTTTTTTACATGTTCATGATTTATCTCAATGCTATACCATATATTACATTACACCTTGCATTTCATTTATATACATCACACCATCCTTTTGGAGACTTACCGAGCGTTAATTCGCTGATGGGCATTCCACCCATCTTTCTTTTTTTCTTGGAATGTTCGTCACGTGGTATTAAGACAGAGAAGATAGAATCGGTCGAAGAGTAATACAACCATTTCGCATCACAACCGGACGTCTAGTTTCATTCAGCTTTTCATTTCATTTTAGCTTATTTATGTATGCATCCTTGTTAAGGCTTATCATATTATCGTATCTTGTATTTAGATATTTTTTCAATTGGGAATCTTGAATGTAATAAATCAAAATTTGATTTCATTCTTTTGTTTATTCTTCTTATTTTATGTTACTTATACATTCTTAGAGTATTTATTTCGAGAAATGACATTTGATTGATCTAGATTTATGTGTTTGAAGTAGTTAATTAACCGCAATCAATAACGGTGTCGCGTGTAGCTAGACCGAGATGAGTACGGGTCGTCCTCTGGGAAACGTTGAATCTTTTAATCTTACTTTAGGCGTGTTGAGAAAGAAAGGAGGAAGAATAAAGAATGGTTATAGGTTCTAGATCTATGCTAAACACAGATGCAAAATATAGATCTAGATTAATTATGGATGTAAGTTTAATATAAAAGGGGGCTTGTAGGGTTCGTTAGGATTTAGTAGTTATGGATGATTAATTAAAGATTACTCTTTTTATCCTTTAATAGATTTAAAACTAGAATGACAGAGATGCTTGTAGATTAGGGTTTCTGGAGGGAAAAGGGTTCCCACTCTTAACCCCTATCTCGACATGGAACTCCGTTCATATTTAGCCTTTACCAAAACAATCATTGATCTAATCTCTAATCGCGGTCAGGACTAGCAATAAATTGGTAGTGCGTCCGATTAGGATGTTAATGATTCTTTTGGTAAAGTTTATAAACTTTATAGGACGTAAAAAGAGTTTAAGGATCTTCATCATCCATTAATCTACCCTAATCCTACGAACCCTATCAAACGGAGAATTACTCGCGCATGATGGGAGAAGAAGAGATGGAGAGGGAAATCATAATGAAACTACAAGAAATAGAATAAGAAAAAAGAACTACATTTATTAATCAACAAAACTCATTTACACTTTGTTCCCTTAGAAAATGATTACAAATACTAGTTTGCTTCTCGATCTCTTCTAAGGAGGTAGATGAACCGTTGATGATCAGCCTGGATGTGTGAGCCGTCTTGGACTTCGTGATCGCGTCGACTTGATGATTTTTCTAAGAGGCTCTCGGTCCTTATTTATAGTCCCTAAGCCAGAACCCTAGCTGCCTAAATTGGAAGCCAGAGGTTAAGATCCAACAGAAGAAATCCCAACTCCCAAGTCTTCTGGAACGCGTCGGATCCACGGCCAACAGGTGGGTTTGGCCGTGGATCCGCGGCCAAACAGTGCGATCTTCTGTTATTTTTATCTGGGGCTTCATCTATATTGACACGTGGCGATCTTTTGAATCTCAGGAACTGAAAATCTTCTCGTAGTTACTGCAAGACTTGATTTCTTAGTTTGCTTTCTTAATTAGGCAGGTTTGCACTAACAACTTTGATTCCCTTGATTTTAGCCCTGAAAATTCTGCACAACAACTCAATAAATAATATTAGTAGAGTTTGTTTTATTGAGATATTAATTTCAACATTAAGATTTGATCAATGGTATTTTTGCATACATTTTCCTACCAAATGTTAATTATAATATATCAACACATGAAAATAGTATTTTTACAGATAAACCCTCATATGTATCATATATTATAATAAACACCTTTTCTAATATAGAAATAGTAGGAAAAATGTTATATTAAATGTGCAGTTTTATCAACTGAACAAATACCCCCAAACTTATCTTTGATCGTCCCGAGAAAACTAGTTTATTCAAGAGAAGGAGAAGAAGGAAAGGAGAAAGCTAAGCACACTTTCGTAGGCAACACGATTGCACTGAGCACGTGCAACAAGCCGTTAAATCTCTAGGTGTCCCTAGTAGGAAGAGTGTTGTCTCCTAAGGGTTTTCAGCGGATTACACCCACAAAATCCTATAATAAAAGAGGGACTGTGAAAGTTACATATAAAGATAAGAATTATAAAAGAAAGACTTTGAAAATTAGAGTTTCCAACTAATACTAGCTTTTCAGTTGTCATGAGCCCTATCTTAATAGTCATGAAAAGATGTTAGAAATCACGTCATCCCTCAATAAAACATCGCCTTTATTCTTCATTCCTACCTTTCTTCCAAACATTGATCATATACCCCTACGTATGTGTAAATGCATCCCTACACTCGGAGAATTCAATTCAAGCAATCATACTCTTGTCCATCTACCTCAGTACTTTTTATTCGATGAATATTTAAATGGATTTTGCTCACACATTTTCATGCGACCGTTAATACTTCTTGAGGTACTAACCGACCGATTACTCATGTGCTTACTGATTTGGGTGTATTTCCTCGTCTTGCAACAACTAAGGCTTAGCAGTGACTCCCAAACCGGTTGGTCTAAGGCACTAGGTGATGAAGCACCCTCGCTATATTTTTTTATTGCTGCCTTGGTGATAACAAAACTAGTGTTCATTTTTCTTTTCATCATTTTATCTTTTATTTTCCATTTATTATTTCCTTCATACTTTGGCTTTTAGACAAGAGCATTTCAAGGTATCCTCTACTATCCCGAGTTTCAAGACGTGTGTAAGTGCGTATAGTAGAGTATCAACATTCAAATGTTTGGCTTCCAGAATAGAAACTATTTTTCAGAATTATTTTTATCCTCAGATTAGTGACTTCTTTCATCTTACTAACCCTTGGGACAACGGCTCATAACTACTTATTACTAGTTTCGTTTAAGAAAACATCTAATTTTCTTGTTTTTCTTAAACTATTCCTATCTTTTAAATATATTTTTTCACTTTCTACTCTTTTATTATCAAAAAAAAAAATTTGTGCTTATATATAGTATAATGCAAAGTAATGTGTAAATAAGCACAAACCTCCCCCAAACCTGTTTGCAGCAGTGTCCTCACTGTTGTTTCTTTTAAATCTCAAAAACCTGTAGACTTGGGAGGAAAGGTTATTAACGGGGGCAACAAAAATTGAAAGTAAAAATCCTCCCCCAAACTTATTTTTGGCTCACAATTTTGAGGACAAATTTTATTTTCAAGAGCCTAAATATACCCCCCCCCAAAACTTAAGTAAAATAGTATTAAGCATTTAAAATTATTAGGGAGGGTAAAAGTTATTGGTCAAAGTAAAGCCTTGCAAAGACCGAAAGTCAACACCAACCATTCAAAAATTTTATCAATGAAGCACCAAGGTTGGTGGAAGAACATGTCACCTATTGACGTGAAGAAGTGGGGAGGAGATAAGAGGTGGGATAAAATGTGTTTGCGTCTCGTTTTGGAGAGACGACATGGTGATAGTGATAATGGATTACTCGCATTATCATGATTGTCCAGAAGAAGGGGTGGAGGTTCAATTTCTTCGTCTTGGAGTTGATTCATCTCAATACCCGTGTCTTTTAAAAATGCGAGTTTATCAGCGAAAATTTCCTCAAAGCTTTCATCGATACCTCGAAGAATAACGTCATCAGAAAAAATAGGGTAATCGTCAGACTCTATAAAAAGTTCCTCATCAGCGTTAGATGTTGACCCGGACAACTCGGTGGAAGAGTCCGTGTATGTATAATACATGGTTGGGTCAAGCAACAACATATGAAAAGAGCCAGTATCATAAGGTTGATCAAATTTGCTGCTGTCGACATCCATTAATTCGACAGAACACACATGAGCATAGGGTTCGGAGGGTTCACTTCCCAACCAGTAAATGCTAAGCTCAATTGACTTCTTTCCAAAGGATAGGGTCATAGAGCCGTTTCTACAATTGATTACTGCATTGGAAGTTGCTAAGAAGGGTCGACAAGTATCACCGGGATTTGATTTCGTAGGTTCGCTACAGGTTGTGTATCTATAACGATAAAGTCCACAGGGAATATAAATTCCCCGACTTTGATTAACACATCCTCTAGCTCATCCCTAGGTTGGGTGATAAATCGATCGGCCATCTGAAGAGTGCAATGCGCCGGTTTTAACTCTCCGATCCCTAATTGCTCATAAACAGAATACGGAAGCAAGTTAACACTAGCACCTAAATCGAGTAGAGCACGATTAATATTTTTACCCCCAATAGAAATAGAAATTGTAGGACTTCCGGGGTCCTTTCGTTTCTTGGGTAGTTGTTGTGTAAAAGCAATGCTCACATTACTCGCAAGGAAAACTTTTTTCGGTACTTGAACTTTTCTCTTCCTAGTGCACAAGTCCTTTAGGATTTTTGCATAAGACGGAACTTGTTGAATAGCATCTAGGAGAGGAATGTTTATGTTAACTTGCTTAAAAATTTCCACAATCTTCTCCATTTGTGGACTTGGTCTGTTTCCCCTTAACCTGTTTGGATAAGGTGCTTTATCAATAAGGGTTGGGTCCAACATTGGAGAGGATTGTGGGGATGGAATGGATCCCGGAATTGGAGTGGGGATCGTTTTAGATAGATTTGTAGAAATGGGCTGAGGGTTCGAGCCTTGGGGAAAATGGAGAATAGGCTCGGAGGAAGGTGGAAGACTAGACGAATTAGGGGAAGAAGTAGAAGCCGGGGTATCATTGGTATCACTAACATCATCAACTTGTTCACCCACTTGGTTATCCAGCACTCTTCCCGATCTCAACGTAGTAACGTCACTCACATTATAATTTTGTGAATGGCCAGGATTCGGTAGGGGTTGAGATGGGAGTTTCCCTTTTTCTCTCGCACTCATTGCGGCGTTCAACTGTGCAATTTGGTTTTCTATTGATTTAATACTCTCACCGTGGGAGGCGGAGTCTTTCTTTATGGTATCAATAGAAGACTTCATATCAGCCGACATTTGAATGGAATGTTTCATAAACAAATCCAAAGTTTGTGCGAGCGAAGTGTTGTCAGTACCGGCCAATTGCGGTGTAGAAATGTTGGCCGGATTTTGAAAATTTTGTGACTGAAAAGGGTGCTGACTTTGTGGTTGTGGTTGCTGTGGAGGAGGTCTTTGATAATTGCTTTGGAACTGGTTTTGATTTTGGGGTTGGTTTTGGTTCCAAGCAAAATTAGGATGATTCCTCCATCCTTGATTGTACGTGGAAGAATAAGGATCGTTTCTAGGTTGCTGCTGAAAAGCAGCATTAGTTTGCTCGTGACCTTGAAACGATGCATTCATAGGACATTCTTCCGTCAAGTGTGAAGGATCCGAACAACAACTACACACGGTTTTGGGAAGCGTAACCTGGTTTAGGGAGGCTAATGAAAATTTGTTCTCAATAGCGTCGAGTTTCTTCTGCATCGCTGCCATTTCGGCTTTTACTGCGATGGAAACATCGAGCTGGTGAATACCTCCCCTAGATGAAGGTGGTCTTACGCTTTCCCACTGCAAAGTGTTTTCAGCGAGGTCTTCCAGATATTTCCAAGCTTCGCCATCGTCTTTGGACATGAAATTGCATTGACACATTGTTTCAAGCATCTGCTTTGTCGCTGGATTAATGCCCTCATATATAATTCGGCATAAATCCCATCTATTGATTCCATGATGAGGACATTGGACAAGCAGATCCTTGAAACGTTCAAAGCACTTCCAAAATGGTTCATTGGGAAACTGGGTAAACTGGTTGATCTCACTCCTAATACGAATGGTCTTATGGTTTGGGTAAAACTTCTTAAGAAATGCTATTACGAATTCATCCCAATTAGTGATAGAGTGTGCGACAGTATTATAAAGCCATTTTTCTGCCAAGTCGCACAAAGTGAAGGGTAGAAGACGCAAGCGCATAGCATCCACAGTCAGTTGTGAAGTTCCCATCATTGCGCATACGTTTTCGAATTTAGTGATGAAAACGTACGCGTCTTCAGACTCAAGCCCATGAAATTTGGGCAACAGATTGATGTAGTGGGTTTTAATTTCAAAATTATCCCCGTTGGCTGGTGGAATAGATAAGCAAGTGGGAAGTGGACCACGGATAGGATAGCATCTCTCTTGGAGAGAGATGCGCGGTGGATTCTGCTCACCTACGGGCGGTGGCAGCGTGGTGTTAAAGTGTGATGGAGCACCGTCCATTTGATTTTTACAATGTTTTGTGATCAAAAATATTTTTACCGCAATCAAGAACGGCGTCGCTTGGTAGCTAGCCGGTGAATACGGGTCGGTCCATAGGGATGTTGTGTATTTCCTAATTGTTCTAACGAGTTAATTCCAAATGGTGTTTGGATCTTTATCACTAAAAAACTAAGTTGACTTAGACTAGAATTAGAAAGCTTGTTAGGGTTAGGAATAGGGAAGGTTTGAGAGATGCAAATATCTCACCCCTTTCTTGTCCATCACATATTAATTATTAGGACTCCATGCATACATACACATACCGCTCCCTACGGCACCCTACCCGTGAGGTAACGGTGATACCGTAGTATAAAAGACTCTTTTTCAACAGATAACAACAGTTAGGATGTTAATGATTCTTTTGATAAAGTTTATAAACTTTATAGGACGTAAAAAGAGTTTAAGGATCTTCATCATCCATTACCCTACCCTAATCCTACGAACCCTAACAAGCGGAGAATTACTCGCGCATGTTGGGAGAAGAAGAGATGGAGAGAGAAATCATATTAAAACTACAAAGAAATAGAATAAGAAAAAGAAATACCTTTATTAATCAACAAAACTCATTTACACTTTGTTCCCTTAGAAAATGATTACAAATACGGCGCCATTAGATTGATTTGAAAGAGTGTTTGTAGAATAACCGTAATCAGGATGGTGTCACGTGTAGCTAGACCGAGATGAGTACGGGTCGTCCTCTGGGAGACGTGGAATATTTTATTCTTACTTTAGGCGTGTTGAGAAAGGAAGGAGGAATAGAGGAATAAAGAATAGTGGAAATAGTTTCTAGATCTATGCTAAACACGGATGCAAAATATAGATCTAGATTAATTATGGATGTAAGTTTAATATAAAAGGGGGCTTGTAAGGTTCGTTAGGATTTAGTAGTTATGGATGATTAATTAAAGATTACTCTTTTTATCCTTTAATAGATTTAAAACTAGAACGACAGAGATGCATGTAGATTAGGGTTTCTGGAGGGAAAATGGTACCCACTCTTAACCCCTATCTCGACATGGAACTCCGTTCATATTTAGCCTTTACCAAAACAATCATTGATCTAATCTCTAATCGCGGTCAGGACTAGCAATAAATTGGTAGTGCGCCCGATTAGGATGTTAATGATTCTTTTGGTAAAGTTTATAAACTTTATAGGACGTAAAAAGAGTTTAAGGATCTTCATCATCCATTAATCTACCCTAATCCTACGAACCCTATCAAGCGGAGAATTACTCGCGCATGATGGGAGAAGAAGAGATGGAGAGGGAAATCATAATGAAACTACAAGAAATAGAATAAGAAAAAAGAACTACCTTTATTAATCAACAAAACTCATTTACACTTTGTTCCCTTATAAAATGATTACAAATACTAGTTTGCTTCTCGATCTCTTCTAAGGAGGTAGATGAACCGTTGATGATCAGCCTGAATGCGTGAGCCGTCTTGGACTTCGTGATCACGTCGACTTGATGATTTTTCCAAGAGGCTCTCGGTCCTTATTTATAATCCCAAAGCCAGAACCCTAGCTGCCTAAATTGGAAGCCAGAGGTTAAGATCCAACAGAAGAAATCCCAACTCCCATGTCTTCTGGAACGCGGCGGATCCGCGGCCAACAGGTGGGTTTGGCCGCGAATCCGCGGCCAAACAGTGCGATCTTCTGTTATTTTTATCTGGGGATTCATCTATATTGACATGTGGCGATCTTTTGAATCTCAGGAACTGAAAATCTTCTCATAATTACTGCCAGACTTGATTTCTTAGTTTGCTTTCTTAATTAGGCAGGTTTGCACTAACAACTTTGATTCCCTTGATTTTAGCCCTGAAAATTCTGCACAACAACTCAACAAATAATATTACTAGAGTTTGTTTTATTGAGATATTAATTTCAACATTAAGATTTGGTCAATAGTATTTCTGCATACATTTTCCTACCAAATGTTAATTATAATATATGAACACATGAAAATAGTATTTTTACAGATAAACCTTCATATGTATCATATATTATAATAAACACACTTTCTAATATAGAAATAGTAGAAAAAATGTTATATTAAATGTGCAGTTTTATCAACTGAACAACGTTCTCGGAATAAATACGTCGCGGGCCTCATCACGTGCCGTTACTACTCTTTTGGGAAACGAGGCGTGACAATATATATATATCACAAACGATACATAAATATTTATAATAGCATCCCACACATAATATATAATGAAATAAACAAACACATACAAAATCTACAATAAAATCTGAATCATAACCAGCATATACATCAACCGATGTCTAAGATATAAAATATATATCAAATAAAGTACATACATCCCAAAAAATGAACAAAAATAAACACAACGCTACTTGCTCAGTCAACTGCCAATAATATGGGAAATCTGGTGCAACTGTTCTTCGGTGTAGCCCGGGCCGACAAAATCTGGACCAATGGATCGTTAGAAATAGGAGTGCGCTGCGTAGTTGGAGTTGGAGCGGAATGCGTGGGCGGCAGAGCGGAATGAGTGGGCTGCGTAGCTGGAATCGGAGCGGAATGAGTGGGCGGAGGAGCGAAAAGCGTAGGCTGCGTAGCTGGAGTCGGGGCCGAATGAGTAGCCCGCGTAGTCGCAGTCACAACCGAAGTAGTGGTGCCCTGTGTTGCTGCAGCCGAAGGAGTACGCTGCCCAAACTGTAAAGTTTTTAAGTATGTGTAATTTAGGGTTGGGGTTAGGGTTGAATTTGACAAAAGTTCAATGTAGAGAAAAATGATGATGAATTAATGTATGGCGTTGTTTGTATGTGTGTATGTGTGCGTGTATGTATTTGTGTTTGTGTGTGTGTATGTGTTTGTGTGTGTGTATGCATATGTTTATTTGTTTGTGTGTGCGTGTATGTATATGTGTTAGTGTGTGTGTACTCTTGGTTTTTCACTAAACAACCTTAAATTCACTAAATTACTATGAATTTCATTAAAATACCCTTAACTATTATAGTTTTTCACTAAAATACCTTAAAATTTTAACTAAACGGTTTCTCTTAGTAAATTAACTAAATTACTATAAATTTCACTAAAATATTCTTAACTTTTGTTGTTTTCACTGAACTATCATTAAATTTTTTAATAAATAACCCTCACTTACTCAATGTTACTTATTTACACTAAAATACCCTTACCTATTGTTGCTTTTCACTAAAATACACTTAACTATTGTTATTTTTTTTATGTACCTTTTCATGAAACGACTGGAATTAGGAGGCCAGCTCATCCAACCGCTTCTCCAGACGTCGCTCACGTGGGTGGAATAAGTAACCGCTGGAGAGGAGGACAACTTGAGATGGCCCCTGCTGGGACCAAGTCCCTGGCCTCTCTCCCAACCTCCGTGGTGCCCTCTGTGTACGCGGTCAAGGATGGGTCAGTATGACCAGATTAGTCTCTATGATTCAATCTCTGATGTATGCGTCTCCTGCACCACCCGTGCCTACACCATGTAAAGCATTCAAACGTAAGTAAACCATTTAAATTCAAACTTATCAAAACAAAATTTCATTCGAATTAGAACAAATATTAACACTTATGCAATACTCCTCGGTCTGCGCGTCGGGTTATACAAGCTCGCCCGTGGCCGGATCTGTCGATGAGGCGTGGACGGACATCTAATCCTGCAACAAGTTTGGTGTACCACCCCAAGCCACTGTCTGAGCTCTCTGAAATTCACAAAAAACATATATTAATAACATAACATTAATTCATATTGCATTATATAAAAAGAGATATATTGTAATTTACCTTTGCCGAGGTGGCACGAGTAATGTTTCTCGACCCACCCGTGTAGGTAGGTCGACCCTTCTTCGCTGAATTGAGATTCACCGTGTTTTGGGCGGACTTTTCTGCTTGCACGCAGACGCACAAAACTTGCACAATGCAAGCCAAGTCTCTAAACCGACCCCAGCAAATTCTGGAGACTGTAGGAGACCCGCTCTGTCCTTCTTGGGGGTCGCCAGCCACCAGGAATACTGATCCTTCTTCATCTTATTCCTTTTGTACCGGACCTTCATCTACATGCTCATCGTGAGGCCCATGTAATTAATAGCTTGAAGATTGAGCCCTCTATCAGGGTCATCGGGATCTACTGTGGATTGGAAGCCGGAATCGCGCTGCAAATACAACAAATTAACATCATTAAATTATAAGTGCCAAATGATAGTAAATTTATTTGATAAATCAAATAAAAATATATAATTATACCTAAGCCTGCTCGAACCACGCGTTAAAGGAGCGCTTGTGCTGCGCGCCCCAATTATAATGCAGCGGATACTTTTTGCAGTGGCGGCTCTCATCCCTCATATACAGGCCGAGCTTTTCGGCATGAGGGACAATGGGTCGGCTCTCGACCGTAAACCAGATGGGGAATGCTCCTTGGCCCTTAGCTACATCGGGCTTTAGCTTGTGGGATTGAGTCAGTCCTCGAGTCTCATGAGCTGGCCGTGGCTGCCCTGCATCTATAAAATTACGGATATACATACAATATGAATACAATACAAACAATATGTATAATAATCAATAAAACAAGGATAGGATGCCGATATATGATAAAAGAATGAAAGCAGCCGATAACGTAGTTGGAATCTTGTTTCCTTCGTATGGAATATTCATCAGAACTATAGATTGTTGTATGGAATATTTATCAGAACTATACAAATGTGAAATCAGATTTTGGAATCAAAATTAAATATGTCTCTAGTTATCTATAATCAGAACTATACAAATGTTGACCATACTATACAAATGGCTAATATTAACATGTTATATCAACTTAATCTTAAAAACAAATATATAAAATGATATCTCCTATTTCTTTGAATGTGTTGCTATCTCGGTGCTACTATCATATATATAAGTGTCTGCATCAAAGTATCGTCGGTTATCATATGGCCCTGTTTATATTACGGTTCTATCTGTATGTAGCCATAGTTGGATGAAATAATGAATTAATGATCTTATGATTTTTACATATAATGCCAACTTTATCTGAGGAGAAAAAATATATTTTTGAAGTTCGGTGACATCACCACGAGCCTGAGCCTGTCTTGCAGCACGAGCGTGACGATCGTTCCTTCGACGAGGAACAACCCATATCCCGGATGTAGATGAATCTCCTCTAACTAGATAATACACAATGACTACATAAGTTACTTGGGAATAAAATAATATGTAATCAATTTGACGTATTATATAATAAAAAATACTGACATGTGATGGAGATTTTATTAGTCTCTAAATTTTAACCGCAAGTATGCAGTCGTGCAATTGTAATACTTGAGGATCGATCCACATGGAGGTGTTGAATCTTAATTAATTCTAAAACAAGTACGAAAATAGTTGATTTTAAACTAAAAATTAAATTGCAAATAAAATTAAAAGTGGGTTTTAAATAAGAAAGCAACCCTGGGGTGTCGAATTACCTTTACTATTGTGGTTGGTTTATATGATTCTATTCTTTTCTAACTCGCATGTTTTAATTCATTACTATCAATTATATAAAAATATAGAGTAATTTAGTTTCACAATGAAATATCAATCGATGAAAGCATAAATCATACGTTTAAAGATCTATTCTATCAATCACACCACATCATTTAGCAAAAGAATCAAAACAATAGTTCTAGTTAATTTACGATAATCTAACAACTACCTTCGATTAATACTTATAGGTGATCAATTTACAACTACTAAGTTATCAGTGAATCTAGACTATCTTAATTAACTACGTTGAATTTCCTTGATGAAAAACCATTTCTTACCTTTCCTAATTAGATTTCTAGTTTGTCACATTATCATTAATCTAACTTGTTTTTTTGGTATTATCACATTTTCCTAAACCTAGTCAAGGCTTCAACTATCATCATACGATTTAGTTTATGAAATGAATAACAAAAGGAGAAACTTTTAGATCAAGAGAAATTCACAATGAACCAATAGAAAAGGGATAGAGATACTAAAACATCACAACCATGATAGAAAGAATAATTCTAAAACCTAGAAAAATAGATTAGCTATTCATAATAGAAGAGAAAGGATTATCAAATAAATCAAACTTTATATTAAAAACAACTATCACAAATATCTTTGATCTCTCCCAAAACCCTAAGCAATTAAACTATGGAGAGATGTCTCCAATCCTAACATTACCTCTCTATATATAGGGCTAAGAAGTTTGAAGATCAAGTAATAAATATATAAGAGAATACAATTTTTCCAAACAATCTAAATTTCTAATTTTAATAGATTTTCACTGAATCATTTAATGGCACTAAACTATGCATACTGGAATTGATCTCTTGCTTTTATTAAGTCTCCTCAATTGGTTTGCTGTTTTGAATTGATATGACTACTTTTAAACCTGCAAATAAAATATTCAAAACAAATCTTTTAATAGCATCTATTTCAATCAGGAAACCAATTTTCTTATAATCATATTACTTATTAATTATTTAAGAAATATATGAATTCATATTTCTACACATAATTTTCACATATGATCTCAAATTATAAATAATACAATTTATTTATTAATAAAAATATGGAAAATATGCAATAAATATAACTTATCAATTCTCTATATTTTATTAACTCCAATTAAATCTCCATTTCACTCATGTAATTAATCTTTTGTGTCTTTTAGCATTTAAGTCATATAACCTGTATTAGTTCATAAAACCTAACCGGAACAGCATAAAATGTGCAAAAATAAGATAAATATGGTTATATAAATATGCAATAAATTGCACCAATCAATCTACAGACCGCATGGAGGGAATGGATCGAGCAGCCTCTGTCTCGGATATGGAGGCAGTACCCCCTCCTAATAGACAATAAAAAATAACTATATAAGTAACTTCGAAATGAATTAATATGAACAATATAGAATGTATATACACACATAAATGTGTGATAATGGCCAACGCCGCGGATGTGGGGGCACCCCCTCCGACTAGATAATAAAAAATGAATATATAAGTAACTTGAAAATGAATATGCGTGTATATCTACAATTTATCGTTCAAAATGAATTAATATGAGTGCAATGGCGGTGATAGTGGTGGCGGCGGTGTTGAAGAGGATGAGGAAGAAGGAGCTGTTGATGGGTTGAGATATTGATGGGCTGAAGAAGAAGAGGAGGAGGAAGATGGTGATGGTGTTGACGGCGATGGTGACGGCGACGGTGTTGAAGAGGATGAGAAAGAAGGTGGAAGTGGTAGGGACGGCGGCGATGGCCGGGAAGAAAGAAAATGACGAATAATTTTCAAAAGTGAAGTAGAGGTATTATAGGAGTAATTTATAAGTATAGAGGCTACGGGTGAATACTAACTACGGAAAGACAGAGAAAAATATTGAAATATGGGGGGCTAACGGAAAAAACCCTAGCAGTCACTATAATTATGCTAAAATACATTTTAAAGTTTTTTCTTGGATGCAACCCCTATGGGAATCGAACCGGCGTGATGATGCTCAATATTGGCGATCTCCAAGATCAGGACACGTGGCAGATGACGTGTCCTAAGGCTCAGAAGAAAAGGCCACAGGGGCCGACCATGCCACCCTATACCCGACCTGCAAGCACAAGATGGCCCTCCTCGGGGCCCCCTGCAAATTGGCCTCCTCGGCCCCTCAGCTCGTCCGAGCTGCCACAAAACCAAAGCTCCTTGGCCCTCTCGCTCCTCCCCGAGACCTCCGGCCCAGGACGTCTTCCTCGGTCCCTCCAACCAGCTACACCACTCACAGGTGTAACCGCCGCTCCGTGAATCTCGCCATGCACGGATTCTCCGCCAGCAACATCCCACGTTCCACGCCCCCGTGATCCCCATTGATGGGCGATCCGCTCTCCACGCGGGCGTGACATCGGGAGCGTAACTGCTGGCGTGATTCTCGCGCTTGCTGCTGCGTGCCATCACCACTATATAAACCCCCATCACAGAGGGGTCAAATAAGCCATTCTTTACTCTATTAAGCCGTTACTCTGCTCGGATCTCATCACTAACTTGATCGTCGGAGGGTCTTTGGTGGTACCAAACCACCCCGGGACTTCTTTGCAGGTACTCGGCGCCAAACTCCTCATACCACCTCTTTCACCAAAACCCATTGAGACCCACACGCAACAGAAGATCACCATCAAAATCCACCGGGAGATCAACGGAAGACAGCATCTGATGGAGACCTGAAAAGGACCTCCATCAGTTGGCGCCGTCTGTGGGAATGAAAACTCCACAAAAACAAAGTTGGCCTTCCGATCTCCGCCCGCATGGCGAGCAACCATCCTGAAGATCCTGGCACCAGCTGCCGCCTCCCCTTCACCGAAGGCGTGGATGAGCCTCCTCCAGCGACCCTCATCAACGCCCTCGCCAGCCGAATAGATCGGCTACAGCCCCTCGTGGAAGCACTCATCCGCGTCCAAGCAGCCGGGCCCGGGCCCCAGATCGCCGCTCCACCACCTCCAGAGGGCCCTACCCCCATCTGGACGGCTGACCACCAGCGGCCTGCGACTCCTGCTGACCGATCTCTTGAGCCGGTACCCCCCGAGGCCCCCTGGGCGCCCCACGGCTCCACACCGAGGTCCGCCGCCAGAACGCCTCGCCTCGAGCCTCCTCGCGACCCTTATCCCCCCGAGGAGATGTCAGTCACCTCGCCTATCCATAGGCATGGCCGACACCACCACCAACGATGGGGCCGCACTGAAGGGGTTCACGTCGGCGGCTCGAGAGCCACCTCGCCCAGGAGGTCGCTGCCACGCGGCGGTCGTTAAGCCTTCTCTGGTGGAATCGAAGCGACGCGCCCCTAACACTTCGCCTCCCCCCGCATTCAATGCGCATGCTACGCGCACTGCTACCACGACCGTTCATATTCCCCATGCCTACAGCTGGACGGTCGGGCTACACCTCACCAAGATTCGACTCAGCAGCTACCCTGCTCGGTCATCCCTGGCGGATAGCTTCCCTACCGCAACGCCAAGGATCAGAAAGTCCTCGCATAGGCAGTCGAGCCCGAGGATCCCTCACTCAACTATCCCCAGCGGGCAGCTTCCCCGCAACAACGCCGGGGATCAAAAAGCCCTCCCAGAGGCGATCGAGCCCGAGGATCCCTCGCTCGGCTATCCTTCAGGACAAAAGCCCTCGCCAAGAGGCACCAGGCAGTAACCCTGCCCGGCCAAGGGTCCTTGGTAGGCTTCTACAGCCCCTCCCGCGCTAAGGACCAAAGTCCTCCCAGAGGCAGTCGAGTCCTTGTTCGGCTATCCCCGGCTGGTAGCTTCCTACCACAACCGACAGGGATCAAAGTCCTCGCCAAGAGGCACTGGGCAGTAACCCTGCTCGGTCCCCGTCCTGAAGGATCAAAGCCCTCGCAAGAGGCAACCGAACAACTACCCTGCTCGGTCAACTCCGGCCGGTAGCTCCCTATCCACGACGCCAGGGATCGAAGGCCCTCACAAGAGGCACCAGGGCGGCTACCCCGCTCATCCGTCCCAGGCTGGTAAATGCCTACCCACGACGCCAGAGGCCAAATCCCTCGCCAAGGGCAACCGCGCAACTTCACTGCCCGGTCACCCTTAGTGGGCTTCTTACAGCCCCCGGCGGTAAGGACCAAAGTCCTCCCAGAGGCAGTCGAGTCCTCGCTCGGCTATCCCCGGCTGGTAGCTTCTTGCCACAACCGACAGGGATCAAAGCCCTCGCCAGGAGGCAACCGCACAGCTTCACTGCCCGGTCATCATTGGTGGGCTTCTTACAGCCCCTCCAATGCTAAAGGTCCGAAGCCCTCGCAAGAGGCAACCGAGCAGCTACCCTGCTCGGTCGTCCCTGGCGGGTAGCTTCCTTACCACAACGCCAGGGATCAGAAAGCCCTCGCAAGAGGCAACCAAGCGTCTACCCTGCTCAGTCACCCCTGGCTGGTGGTCGATGCTCGCGTTGACTGAGGTCAAAGGGTGGCACCCCCTATAGAGCCACCGAGCAGGCGCCCACTCACGCTCGGCTCGAGTACGGTGAACAGCGCTCTGCCTGTCACCCGCAGAGGATCCGAGACCCCAGTGAGGGGCATCAGATCTGTCCAGGTCTAAGCAATCTCCCCTCGACTTTGGGGCCTATGGGGATACCTCCTCGGCAGCGCTTGGCATGCTCGTCGGCGAGTGATCGAAGTCAACCCGACGGGCGATTACTAGACAAGCGGCAAACCTTACATGAAAACACAACGGTGCAAGCAGAGATATCCTACGAGCATTCTTCACAAACAGATAGTAGAGCACGATTCGATGAAGCCAAAGAAAAATTTTATTACTACCAAAGACAAAAGCTTTACAAAGAGTATTTGTTGGGGCTCCCCAGCCTTACAAAATTCAAAAACAAAATGAAAGGAGGAAGACGGGGGCTCTACACTTCGGGGCTAGGTACGACCTTCACCACGTGACGCGCGGGGTCCTCGGCGGCTTCCTCGCCAGGAACCTCTTCCCCCTGCTCATCGGCGTCCATGAGGGGGAACTCGGCCCGGAGATCTCCATCGGCAAAATCCGGCATCCGGGGCTTAACGGCATCGAGGGCGTCGTGCCAAATACGGATCGTAGCCACGGCCAAGTCGTCATAGAAGTCCCTCGACTTCTTATAGCCCTCCACCGCCCTTGATTCAGCTGACTTGGCCGCCTCGGCCGCCGCCCCCATCTCCTTTCTGAGGGTCTTCACCATCCTCTTCAGGTTCTCAGCGAACACCTGGGCATCCTCTAGCTTGACCTCGGCAATCACGGCGGCCTCGCGGTGCCGGGCTACCTCCCGTTTCCCGGCCTCCACCTCGCTTTCCAAGGCGACGACCCTCGCCGTCATCGCCTCCAGCTCCCTCCTGGAGCTCTCTTGCAGCGAGGCGAGCCGACCCGCAGCTTCCAGCGCCGGGGCTACCACCTCGGCTTCCATGCGCAGGGCGAGGGCTACGTGCTGGAGAACCTGGGAGACACGGAAAAGATCAGAAATACAAAGGAAGACATCTAACCTTGGAAAAGGGAATCTTCAGGGGCCGAGAGCGGGAGAAAGGAGGCGAGCGCCGAGCAACCAAGACTTTAGAGAGGGAAATATGAAGGAGTAAGGGCCCAAGGGCGGACCCCACCCCTGTTATTGCTGCAAGCGGCCTCATCCAACGGCGCCCGCCATCTCCTGCCGAAACGACTCCTCGAGCCCAGCGGCTCCGATCGCTCCACGTGTCAATCCTGCGCTGGACCGCGTCCCATCAGACACCGCAGGCCTGCATACGTCGCGTCATCCAATCGACGCTTGACGTGTGGACCGTCACTTCAGTGGCGAGGTGCACGAACCGGCGCACCTTCTTTAAATGGAAAGATCTCGCCCTGATTCGCTAACAGAAAAGACAACTGACGGCCCGGGAACTCGTCCCAACAAAAGCCCTGGGAAGGAGCCCGCCTTGGGAGGCCTGGAAGTCCACTCCTGACCCGACCCGCTAGCTGGTCGGGACAAGAGTGGGGGGCTGATGATGATGCTCAATATTGGCGATCTCCAAGATCAGGACACGTGGCAGATGACGTGTCCTAGGGCTCAGAAGAAAGGGCCACAGGGACCGACCATACCACCCTATACCTGACCTGCAAGCACAAGATGGCCCTCCTCAGGGCCCCCTGCAAATTGGCCTCCTCGGCCCCTCAGCTCGTCCGAGCTGCCACAAGACCAAAGCTCCTCGGCCCTCTCGCTCGTCCCCGAGCCCTCCGGCCGAGGCCGTCTTCCTCGGTCCCTCCGACCAGCTACACCGCTCACAGGCGTAACCGCCGCTCCGTGAATCTCGCCATGAGCGGATTCTCCGCCAGCAACATCCCACGTTCCACGTCCCCGCGATCCCCATTGACGGGCGATCCGCTCACCACGCAGGCGTGACGTCGGGAGCATAACTGCTGGCGAGATTCTCACACCTGCTGCTGCGTGCCATCACCGCTATATAAACCCCCATCACAGAGGGGTCAAGTAAGCCATTCTTTACGCTATTAAGCCGTTATTCTGCTCGGATCTCATCACTAACTTGATCGTCGGAGGGTCTTTGCAGGTACTCGGCGCCAAACTCCTCATACCACCTCTTTCACCAAAACCCATTGAGACCCATACGCAACTGAAGATCACCATCAAAATCCACCGGGAGATCAACGGAAGACAACATCTGACGGAGACCTGAAAAGGACCTCCATCACGGCGCCTCTCACTTTGGAAAAGAAAGTTATACCCAAGGTTGCATGGACACGGATATGGGGAAACAGATACGACACGATGCGATACGACGTCACGACAAAATCCCTAAATATAGGATACGGGGACACGGCTAAATATATAATCGTATAAAGATAAATAAGATATCAAACTATTATGACAATATTAATCAAGGAAAGATTAACAGGTCTAACATGCTATACACTAATACCATATTAAAAATATGTTTATACGTATATGATACACATATATCGAACACATACTATATGTATATGATATATATACATCTCGTCCGATACGTGTCGTGCAAGTATCTTGCAAGTGCCGGTGTCCGATACGTGTCGGACACTCATACGGTAACCCATTGAAAGTGTCCATGCAACCTAGGTTATACCAGTTGAGGTAGGCCCAGTTGGTAAAACACATTGTTACGTAACTGCTTATATCGTTTGGTTTTGTTTGTTTTTTTTATTGTGGTTACAGTTATTATTTACACAGTGACACCTGAATTTGACTCCGCTGATGCCTATGAGACAGGATAAGAGAATGTCCTTTTAGCTGGTGAGGTATGGACATCAACACAGTAATTAATTTTTAATATATTCTTAATTATAATATTATTATGAACATGTGTTTGTTCTAATCTCTTTCTCTAATCTGCTCTTCCCATATTAACCTGTTGCATACATTATCATTGACTGCATCATTAGTTTTGCTAGTATATATGAATCAAAACTTTTGTGATTTTTTTTAGGGAGAAAAAAACTTTTGTATGCTAATTGAGTATATTAGTTTGTGTGATCATCTTGTTAAAGGTTTGTTAATAAGTAAAGATAAGCAAAGTCCAACAGTCCCTTCCATATTCTATTTATGAGAGGTTCTGTTCTTCTACATGTTGCCATCAACGTTTAACTTTTCGTGTCACCAAGAACAGAAAACTGAACACATTGTAGGATTTTTCAATAACAAAGAATATATGCTAAAGCTGGCAAAACATTAACTAGAATTTAACTCTTCAAGTAAGATCCTTTACGAGTAATTCAATCGCACAATAGAATGAAAATATCTTTAACTATAGTAAAGTAAAACATAGAGAACACAACAGTGTTTGTTTATTCTAACGGGACACAACAGATGGATTATATAAATATCGTCCTTCAACACTTGTCAAAGCTTCTAATTGTTATCCGTCCAGAACTGAGCCTGTAGCCAGTCCACTAACTTCTTGTCCACTTGAAATGCCTTTGCAAGCACATCATCAGAGATTGCAGGTTTCGATCCAAAGACAGCATTGGCTACCGTGATCACACCCGGATTCTGGCTGCTAAGACCTGCAATTGCCACAGCATTTGTCTTCCCAATATTGAACTGGAAATGAATGCGCCCTTGAGGGAACACAAACACATCACCCTTCTTAAGAACTTTAGTGAAGAGTTTGTTCTCGGGGTTTGATGTCACAAATCCAACATAGAGCGAGCCTTCTAATACTACAAGTATCTCAGTTGCTCTTGGGTGAGTATGTGGTGGGTTGAGCCCATAGGATGCATAGTCTATGCGAACCAATGAAACACCTAGGGTGTTGAGGCCTGGGATTTGAGCCACATTGACTTGGGTCACATTTGGATTTGGATTTGAGCCACATTGACTTGGGTCACAAATCCAACATATAGCTTGAACTTACAATGACTACTACCGTACTGCAGATTTTATTTGGATTTTTAACACCCGTCATTTTTTAGCTTGTAGATCTGGAGATATTTAGTTGATATATATGTTGATCATAAACACACAACACAATTTAGTTGTCAATTTTCTAGCGCTGGAGATATTTAAATTGTCGACGTCGATTATTTTACCGGAAGCTGTTTTGGTTATTTCCAAGTTTACTTTTGTAGTCTTTCCATGATATCATAAAATCCTCAGGGGTCCAAAATATCTTCCTCTTATTCTGTTGACAAACGAGGTTGTTTGATTTGATCAGAACTTTATATTAGTCCAGGATTGTTCTGTTGACAAACGAGGTTGTTTGATTTGACCACACCTTTTTTAGGTTCAGTTTTCTGCTATACTGCTGTTCAAATTCCAGATTATTGGAAATTTTGATCAAAGCTCAATCCAATGATTTCAACTTTCTCATTTTTTAGTCTTTTAGATATGGATTAGTATTGAAGTAATTAGAACATCTCTTAGTTCTTGAGTTACTATTAATTAGAATGCTTGAAGAATTAAGAGCAAGTGTATGCTTCAACTGCGATGAGTTTATGGTTAGATAACGAAGCATTGCTCTAAAATTTATTTGCTAATTCTTGGTGATGGAATTAGTAAGAGAAGAAGGATATGGTAAGGTAAAAAGAGAGAAAAAGGAAAATGCTTGCTAATTGGATACATTAGCTAGCGTTGACGGTCCTTTCCATCAAAAAATAAATAAAAATAGGTATCATTGTAATCAACATTCGACTTTTGCTAATTGCATACATTAGCTAGCGTTGTAATCCACATTCGACTGCAAAATTATAAATAACTCTTAATAGGAAACATCGTTTATTATATATAAGGTAACACAGTCTTCTGTAGAATGATAATACTTTTACAACAAGCAGTACATGCAACACACAATAGCGTTTATTTATTAAGACCAGACAAATACAAATGGTTAATATGGTCATCATTCTGCATCAGTTGCCAAAGCTTCTAATTGTTGTCCATCCAAAATTGAGCCTGGAGCCAATCCACTAACTTCTTATCAACCTGAAATGCCTTTGCAAGCACATCATCAGAGATTGCAGGTTTCGACCCAAAGACAGCATTGGCTACCGTGATTACTCCCGGATTCTGGCTGCTAAGCCCTGCGATAGCCACGGCATTCATTTTCCCAGTATTGAACTGGAAATGGATGAGCCCTTGAGGGAACACAAACACATCTCCCTTGTAAAGCACCTTGGTGAAGAGTTTGTTATCTGGGTTCGATGTGACAAATCCAACATAGAGGGAGCCTTCTACCACTGTAAGTATCTCAGTAGCTCTTGGGTGAGTGTGAGGTGGGTTGAGCCCGTAGGGTGCATAGTCTATGCGAACCAAGGAGACGCCTAGGGTGTTTAGGCCTGGAATTTGAGCAACATTGACTTGGGTCACATTTGATCCCTGTTTGTTTGCTGTGTTTCCTGGCTTGTCTAGTCCAGAGAAGAAGAAATCTTCGGCTTTCGCAAGCTTTGGGTCCTTGCAGGCCAACCCATTTACAATTACTGCAAAATTAAGTGAATAGAAACTTAGTATACTATATTTAATTATTTATCCAGACTACAATCTGTATAGGAAAATTAAAATTGTAAATTGTTTCATACCTTTAGACATCTTGTCAGCAACACAGAAGTCTTGAAGAGGGCTCGGATCAGCTGCAAACACTAGAGATGAGGTAAGGGTGATGAGAACAACACAGAGCAATTGTGCAGTCATTTTCTTTGTAGGTTGG
The DNA here is from genome assembly GCA_030015575.1 of Agapanthus africanus. Lineage (NCBI taxonomy): Eukaryota > Viridiplantae > Streptophyta > Magnoliopsida > Asparagales > Amaryllidaceae > Agapanthus > Agapanthus africanus. The sequence continues at coordinate 567,273,658 of JASDDO010000016.1, forward strand.
GATGTGCGAAAAAATTAAATTCGAAGGAAGGAGTTTGGTTATCAATGGGATGGATTGGAAGTGTTCATTAGTTCTCAGGTTTTTATAGAGGGAGAGTAGGTAGGATTTTAGTTTTTTTTTATAAAAATGTTTCGATATAGTCTCAGATGAGGAAATGTCAAAATGTTTGAGGTATTCCTTGTGTTTTAACTTTTCATAAATTTATTGTTTGATGCAGTCATGGGTTATAATTAATTAAGAATGTGGCTGTGGACTCAGTAAGAACCGTGTTGTTGTTTATAATTTTATAAACTTTCTTACAAGCTGTTGACAACACATGTAGGTGCAATGTGATCATCCATTTGGATGGTCCATTCTGGAATTTATGTTTGAGGTTCATCATAATTACATTAGAAAAATAAACAGTAGTTATCTTTCTCTTGTTAATTTCAAGTCATTTCAAAATCGAAACCCAGGATTTGAACTGTTGTGTTAATCCCAAAATCATTTCAGTACTTGCTTGACAGTATCGATTGAAACTAGCATTTTACAATAATGAATAACCTAAAATTAGAATTTTAAAATCCTTCATTCAAGTTATAGAACAACAGTAAAAAAAAATAACATAAATTTCAAATCACAACATGCCACCATGATTCAACGATTTCAAAGTCTACATAGCTGATAGGCCGCGGCCACCAGTTGACCGTTCACCGCCGCTCCAGCCACCCCTTGCCGATCAACTATCGAATTGGTTCCTGACGCCCTCCAACGTTTAGACGTCACAATGCAATTTGTTTTTTTATTTATTCATTTATGGTTTAACAGAATTAACAGATGATATTAATTAATATTTTTAAGAATTTAATCTGGTATTTTTCTTTCTAGATAAAGCATAAAACTGTGTTGACGACTTCATACATCGACACAAAGATCAATTTTTTTCTGTTTCTGCTTTTCATGTTTTGTTTGTGTCCTCCTTATAGAACCCCTAGTATTTTATGATGTAGAATTTCATGCTTTTTTTTTGGTTTGCTGGGCTATGCTGATCATATATGATGCTCATATATATATTTTGTCAATCTTATGGAGTATATACATCCATCCATTTACTTGTCAAAGCTGATCATTATACTGAAATTTGTTATAGATTACGATCTAAGTTAACCTTTTTAGAGTCTAATCCTTGATATCATAATATCTTTGTGGTCACACATTAACTTTGCGTTGGATATAGTAATCTCAAGGCAATTATTATAATTGCAAGTTGGCGATTATAATAATTGAGGGAGTCCTTGTATAGATAGAACAGTTTTACTGGAGATGATAGTATGTTATCTGGTTTGTTTTTATCTCGTATAGTTGCATACGAACGCGAACAAAGTTGATTAAGTTCGAGGATGGCTAGCGGTTCTAGAGAAATTGAGTTTTATAATTCTGATGTACCCCTTCTTCACCTTCTCTCAAGTTGCGAGCTCTTTTTATTAGGAAGTATACCAGTTACGCTTGTTGGATAGTTTTCTTCCAAACCTTAAACATATGCCGAAAGTTAGTAAAAGAAGAAAATCACCTAGCCTAAGTATGATGTACAGAAAGTAAGTTGTGGAGACATATAAAGTCAATGCTAATAGAATGCTTCAAGAAGTAAGTGTATGGTTCAGGGAGAGAGAGGAATGGGTTAAAGGGTGTATGGTGAAGTACAGCTCTAATTTTGAAGCAAGGTTGTAAAACCCGGATTCGGTATTTATTCGTTTTGCCGGCAGATAAATGGTAACCGGATTATTCAGTGGCTATTCGGTTTAGGCGGTTTATTCGGCCATCAATGTTTTAATATACATATTTAATATATTCTACAATATATATAGTTTATAACTTTATATATAATTTTAAACAACAAAAAAGTTAAAACAATGCACAATATTCATTTTATGGTTCACATTTTAAATGAAACAATTTTACAAACACTTGATAGCCAAAATCTATATAACATAAATAGATTACGATAATAATGAAAATAGGATGAAGAATCATATAATCAAATATCCACAAAAGCACAAACAATAAACACAAAAAATTTAGGAATTGTTAAGAGAAAAGAAAGAAAGAGCTATTTTTATTATGATTTTTGGGCCGGGTTAAAAGTTTATTTTTTGACTCAATATGGATCGGATATCCAGTTTATTCATGGGATATCCGGTTTGACCGGATCTAGGACCGGATTTTGTGTTTCTTGTTCGTTTTGGGAGCGGATCCGGATGTCCGGCCAGATATTCCGGAATTTATACAACAGTGTTTTGAACAACATATTTAATGAATCGAAGTCCATCAGTGTTTTCCTTTTTCACTGCTATAATTTAATAGCATGCGGAGAAAAGCTACGTTGGATGATTGTAAGAAGCTTATTGTCTTCTGTTTGAAAAAAATGCGCTGAGAAATGCTATGAAGGATTGGCCCATATACTCTCTTTATTGAGTTTGATTATAAACTTTCACTACTATGAAGAAGGGAAGCCCCTACGGTTCAAACTGTAGGGACAAAACTCTGTCTCTATGGTGCGTACCGTAAGAACAAAAAGTCAGACTATAGAGACTAAAAGCTTTGGGGAACCTACTATTGGGAAACGTTTATTTTTTATTTAATTTAAAAATTGTTATTTCCTTGCCCCTATGGTTTACACCGTAAGGGCTAGTATTTTCCCCTACGGCGACTCCCGTAGGGGTGAGAATAAGATATATTTATTTATTTTTTTAAAATAAATATATCTAACCCGTAGGGAAACATTCTAGCCCCTATAGGTTAATCTGTAGGGGCAAAATCTTAGATAATTTTGACCTTTTTCCTTTACAGTTAAAACCGTAGGGGCGAAAGTTTGCCCCTACGGTTTAAATCGTAGGGCCAAAAAAAATATTTAAAATAATATATATTTCCCTTGTTTTTTTGCCGCCTGGTACACAATAATTTATATATATATATATATATATATAACGACCCCAATATTACTATACCTTTATATTTTCTTTTTTTAGTAAAATATTGTATTCACTACTAGAAATAAGGGTTGCCCCTATGGATTTACCCATAGGGGCAACTCATTGCCCCTACGGATATATCCGTAGGGGCAATAAATTAATCTGTAGGTGCAAACGCAGTAGGTGCAAGTTGAAGCCTTGAACTTGCCCCTACGGTCAAAAACTTTCCCCTACAGAGTTATATGTAGGTACATTTGCACCTACGGATTAGGGCGTAGGGGAAAAAAATTATTTTATTTACGGTTATTTTAATTATATTAACTATACCTACGGATATATCCGTAGGGCCAAGTGGTATCCCCTACGGATATATGCGTAGGTACTTATCCGTAGGGGTCTTTTTTTGCCCCTACAGATAAATCCGTAGGGGCAAGACCAACCCCCCTGACACTGAGATCAGGGGGGAAATATCAGTTACTGCTGATATTTTGCCCCTACGGCTTAATCCGTAGGGGCAACATGTGTACCTACGGATTAATCCGTAGGTACACATTATCTGTTTTTTTTTAAAAGGGGCTGCCTTATTTTTCTCTCGCCCTGTGCATAATAATATATATATCAATAAAATATAAAATTAATCATCACACAACATATATCGCAGTATTCATAATCACATCTCACTCATATAATATACAAAAGAAACCCAAATACTGAATATGATATAAATATAAACCAATATCAATATCATTATCGTTTCAAAATGTAGTACAATATGTATGATATAAATAAATACATGTTTCAAAAAATAAGAACCAAAAAGCTACCCTAGCTCGGTCCAGCTCCATCTCTGAATAATGATAGAATAACGCGCGCCTGCTCCTCGGTCAATAAACCTTGCAATTCGGCGTGAGCGGGAGTCTGAGCGTCCTGTGGAGCTGGCGATGTGGTCTGCGCAGCCGCCGTCGAGGGAGTCGCTTGCGGAGCCGCGGCTGCGGGAGTCTGAGCGGGCGGTGGAGCTATAGGAGCTATCTGCGGAACCGCAGCCGATGTAGTGGCTTGCGGAGCCGCAGCCGAAGGAGATGCATGCCTCTGCCCCTGTCGCGTCTGGACCAAACGTGTGTAAGAAGCGTGTAAGAACTATGTATTACTCGAATTTGTATCATTATCAAGTTATTTCGAAATCCCATTTGGATATCTAGTTTGGATAACCGTTGTTTATTTTAATTACATATGTATGTATGATTAATCAAACCTAAGTCTAAAACCAAATAAGCTCAAGCTACGTACTAATTATGGATATATTGATATGTATAATATGACATGATATTTTACTATAAAGTAGTATACATACCAGCATCTCCTTCAACTCCTCAACGGTGGCCCTCAAGCTCTCCAGTTCCTGCTGGACACGTCGCTCACTGGAGACGGAGGAAGTAACCGCCGGGGTGGAGTCCAACCTCATATGGGCCCTGCTAGGGCCCAGTCCCCGGCCTCTCTCCCAACCTCCGTGGTGCCCTCCGTGTACGGCGTCCAGAATTGGGGTCAGCAGCCTCGGATCGTTCTGTCCGGTAAAATCGATCCCCGAGGCCTCGACCTGCTCAACCACCCGCTCCTACACCCACATTAAGCAGTAAAGTATAAGTATAAAATTTAAACTTGAAGCTTCCAAAACTAAAATTTCAAATATGGGTAGAATAAATATTTAACACTTATGCAATACTCCTGGGTAGCGACGTCGGGATATCGAAGCTCGCCCGTGGCGGGATCTGTCGAGGTGCCGTGGACGGCAAGATATGCGGACAGCACGCTCGGTGTACCACCTTGCGCCACGGTCTGAGCTGTCTGCAATATTAGAAAATAACTCTTAATATCAGAAATATTAGAAAATAACTCTTAATATTGCAGAATTTCAGAAAGGTCGGTCTATTGTAATTTACCGATAACTCCATGGCTCGAGTAATATTCCTCGAGCCACCTGTGTAAGTGAGGCGACCCCTCTTCGCCGACTTCCTGTTCTCTGTATTCTGAGCGGCCTGTTTCTGCACAACGCATTAACATTTAGTTTTCTAATTAAGGAACACAAAGAAATAAATTATATCATAAACAATGAATTACATTTAAAATACATACCTGTTTGCGTTGGGAGTCGAAATAATCGCACAATAGAGGCCATGTCTCTACGTCGACTCTCGCAAACGCCGGAGTAGATAGGAGGGCCGCTCTCTCTGCCTCGGGGGTCGCCATCCACAGGGAGTAGCAGTCGGCCTTCAGCTCATTCCTGTTGTATCGGATCTTGGTCTGCATGTTCTTCATCAGGCCATTGTACAGAGCATGAAGGTCGAGCACCCTCCCAGGGTGATCAGGGTCGGCTACAGGCTGAAAATAGTAATCCAACTGAAAATACAAAAAAAAAACATTGTTATTAGATTGCAAGTGTTAATAATAAATAAATTGGATAAATCAAATGAAAATAGGCCGTTAATACGTACCCGAGCCTGATCAAAGAAGAGGGAGAATGAGCGACGGTACTGCTCGCCCCACTCAATGTGAAGTGGATAGTTCTTCACGAGCCGGCTCTCATCCCCCATATACCGGCCGAACCTCTCGGCATGAGGACCGGTATAGCGATAGTCAAGGGTAAAAAGGAGGGGGAATGGTGCCTCCCCCCAGCTCTGTCAGGCCTCATCCTATGGGACTGATTCGGGCCTTGAGTCCCCCTCTGGGGATGGGGAGGCCCTGCGTCTGCACGAAATATCAAGACAATCAATATTAAGACAAAGTTGTATTAAGAAATCAAGCTTAAGCGAAAATTGAAGTGTGATATATACATCCGGTGACTATCGCACGAGCCTGGGCCTGGGCAGCAGCACGAGCGGGACGATAGTTCCTCCGGTGAGGAACAACCGGGGTCCCGGATGCGGACGCATCCCCTGCAACTAGAAAATAAACATTGACGCTAAATTTCCATGAAGTTCATATTTATTCTATAGAGCATATGTAAAATGAAAAAATATTTTATATTTATTCATACTAACCTGCAGACGATGCGGATGGTATGGAAGCGACAGGAGTGGCCCCTGCGGAAGATGTGGACGCACCACCTATAATTAGACAATTAAAAATAGATTATATAAGTAATTGCAAAAAGAATGTGTAGATCAATAATATAACGTTCTAAATCAATATGCATGCACTATAGGATATATAAATATACCCGCAGGTGCGGTGGTGTCACCACCTACAACTAGACAATAATAAAAATTGCTAAGTAAGAGCAAAAGGAATGTGTGTATATTTATGATATAGCATTCTAAATCAATATACATGCACTATATGATATATAAACATACCTGGAGGAGCGGGAGTGGCCTCTGTCCCAGAAGTGGACGCATCACCAACAACTAGACAATCAAACATTGACAATATAAGTAATTTTGACATAAACAGGCATGAATATCTGTAATATTACATTCAAAATGGATATGCGTGCAGTATACCTGGAGGTGTGGCAAAATCCACACGGAAGGAGGCATCCGAAGGGGTCTCCGATCTGGGTGCAAGACCGGCCCTCTGAAGCTCCCTACGAAGCTCTCCGGGCGGCAGAACCGCTCTGCCTCCGCCTCTGCCGCGGCTGGAGCTCCTGCCGCCCCTCGCTGCTCCCGACATCGTCATCAAATCTAGATAAACGGTTCGTGGACGCATTAGACAATCATTAAAAGTATTGACTATATATGTATAGAGCGTAAAATGTGAAGTAATAATATAACATTACTGATAACCTTTTTCATTTCGTGGGCGCATTATACATATCTACTTGGATTTCATCGTCGATGTCATTTCTAACCCACGTAACTTCATGATCGGTCGAAAACAACCCGTCCTTCGAAACAGACGGTCGGAGCACTTTAATAGAATAGATAATCATTTCAAAGCTGTGAAACAACGTTGAAATGAACATCTAATCTATCTTTGTACACGGAGAACCAGCGGAAAGGTACCGACGAAATATCTCGAAACGGATGAAAACACAAGTGAATAAAGGCGTTTGCGTTATACATTCTTAACTTGTCCACTCGGGACAAATCTATGGGTTACCATACGATTGAATTTTCTCGTCGCGTAGACTATACGACGGTTGTTAGTATCGAGCTATACTGTCCGATATTTAACAACCTTCGTATAGTTCTATGTCACGACGAGCATCGCACGTATGTTAACCGATAGACGAGGACTAAGTGGCGCTTTTAGTTTCATATATGAGTATCGATGGGAATACAAAGGTTTCATATTATCATATAGTGGTTTTAACCCGAACATCTCGAATCGCTCTCTAATTATGTGTTTGTTGTGTATTCTTGTTGTATGTGTGCGTTCCGGCTGTCGGGGGTAGGCTTCTATCCCATTAAGAATGTATAGAGCGAACACCCATCACTTGTGCTTTCAACCGTTTCGAGTAAATTTCGGCAGCACCTCCCCGCTGTTCTCCGAGTACACTGTAATAGAATAGATAATCATTTCAAAGCTGTGAAACAACGTTGAAATGAACATCTAATCTATCTTTGTACACGGAGAACTAGCGGAAAGGTACCGACGAAATATCTCGAAACGGATGAAAACACAAGTGAATGAAGGCGTTTGCTTTATACATTCTTAACTTGTCCACACGGGATAAATCTATGGGTTACCATACGATTGAATTTTCTCGTCGCATAGACTATACGACGGTTGTTAGTATCGAGCTATACTGTCCGATATTTAACAACCTTCGTATAGTTCTATGTCACGATGAGCATCGCACGTATGTTAACCGATAGACGGGGACTAAGTGGCGCTTTTAGTTTCATATATGAGTATCGATGGGAATACGAAGGTTTCATATTATCATCGAGTATCATATATTGGTTTTAACCTGAACATCTCGAATCGCTCTCTAATTATGCGTTTGTTGTGCATTCGTGTTGTATGTGTAACATGATTTTAAACCATTGAGATCAAGATTGATAGAACTGATCATCCTACATTGCAATAGCATTCATCAACCAAAAACTATTATTGCAATGGCATTCATCTATAACAATCAACAATTAAAACTACAAATGTAGGATACTGATATCATAAAGCGTTATACGCAACATATGAATTCTCATGACTGAAACATGCATCAAAAAAACATGTTCATCCAAAAGAAAGGCCACTCTCAACAAATATAGACAAATACGTTATAAAAGCAGTAACTAATTAACAAGTTGATTAGCATCTGGATCAAGAAAATGATAGGAAAAACAATTGACTATGATCTATAATGACAAGTCTATTACCATGACTTTCGACTAACAAAGGTGGCTTTTCGTCCTCGGTAGCTTGATAATTGGGATTTCATGGCGAATAAAAATATGCATATACCGTTTGACCGGGAACTTCAATAGGAAACTCAATAAGGTCGGGTGTACTGAAGTACGCTTTGTATTTCGCTATATCAGGTGATGAAGCCCAAGCCCTAGCTAGCCCAGCCCCACCCCAACCGAACCCTATCGAAGGTAAAGAACGTCCTTACACTTTCATATTTCTATTAATGATGCAAGTCTCCACCAAGTCAAATTCTTGAAATATCATTACCTATATTTGATTTAATGCTTCAAACCCTTCGAGCATGTGTAAAAACATATTTGTATGCTGTTATGTAGCTATAGTGAAAGTTATTTACTGTAATATAAAATTAATATATTGGATTATAAAAATATAGAAAATGTTACTCTACTGATAATTATCACAAAAGCGCGCTCTTCAAAGAAAATAAATAAATAAATAAAATAAATCCTGATACTCAATTACTCAGTTTTTAAATTTAAAAAAAAAGAAGAAGAAAGAACAAAAAGAAATTCATACATGCATGTTGTCTCCCCAATTTTTCATAAATTAAGCCAACTTTTCTATACATGCTAGTAATTACTGGATACATTCAGGTTAAATGCATAGAGCTAGCCGTAATTTCCTCTACGGTAAACTTTCATCAATGCAACACTTTGGTTCGCCTAACTAGATCGCCATTCACGAACACAATCTATTTATATGGCATGATTTTATACACTTAATTTTACCACATTTAATGAAAATGAATCATTCATGATATGATACATGTATATACATCGATACCCAACCCTAACCTAACCCTAGCCTTAGCCCCAGCCCAGCTCCAGCCCCAACCCCGCCCCGCCCCAACCTAACCCTAACCCCAGCCCCAGCTAAACCCCAACCCTAAGCCAAACCCTAACCCCAGCCCCAGCCGCAGCCGAACCCCAACCCTAACCCTAACCCCAACCCCAACCCCAACCCCGACCGCAACCCCTGCCGAACCCCAACTCCAACCGCAACCCCAGCCCCAGCCATGAACCCTAGCCCTAAATAATCAAAAATTTCTTTAATTTAGTTGAAGATTTACTAACCTGAACGGCGGTGGCGACGACGAGAACAGTGGTGGCGATGACGAGAACGGCGACGACGACGAGAACGGCGGTGGCGACGACGAGAACGGCGGTGGCGATTTGGGGATTTTGTTTCGCGCGCGATCGAGAGAGGGAGAAAGAGATAACGGGCGTAGGCGATCGATCTGTGCCTTTATTAAATCGCTATTTAGTTGCCCCTACGGATTTATCCGTAGGTCCTTGGTTTGCTGCTCCGTAGGGGCAAACACCAAATTAAGAATTAATATTTTTATTCTTGAACGTCTTGGCCCGTAGGGGCAACCTTCTAGCCCTACGGATTAATCCGTAGGGCCAACATAAATCTGCCCCTACGGATTTCAATATCCGTAGGGGCAATCCCCTATTTTACTAGTGATTTATTTATTCTTAGTATTTTCCGTATATTTTGTTTTCTATTAAATATATTATTTTATTATTCCATCTATTTTTCCCATACACATTTCTTTGAAACTAAATCTGAATCTTTTGCAAATTAAATACAAGACCTAACCTAAATCCAATCTCATTTTCATTTTCTTTTATAAAATTATAAGCCCAAAAGCCCACAATCTTTTCAAGCAACAGTATATATTTAATTCTTGTTGAAATTGTGTATGAACAACCTTTTAGCTCATTGGTTAAATCCTTACATTATTATTTCATAGGCTACATGTTTGAATCTTAGGTCTTGCAATCAATTTTATCTATTTTCTTACTCTCTCATATTCTATAAATGGACCTTTCATTTTCTGTAACTTCCAAATGAATGGGCACCTTTTCAATTTCTCTTTAACTCCCATTATGAATTCATATTAATTTGAATTAATATGACATAATTCTTTTATATACTCATCTTATCTTTTTATTTTTCTTTCTCTTAAAAAAATTAGAAAAAAGAACAACTCCTCTCGTTTCTTTCTTTCTCACAAAATATTATTCATTTTGTTCTCCCTCTTCATCTAGAGTTCCCGAAGATGAACATGAAGAAGCATTTAAAAAGTCTCGCTAGTAACGCAAGATTATCGTCGGATAGACAAGTCCGGTGACGATACCGGCTTGTACATGTAAGTCCCCTCTCCTCCTCCTTTTCTCTGCTTGAAATTCATCCTCTTACCATGCCTCCGTCATGCCGAATTTTGAGATAACTAATTAGTTTCATTATAAAGTTTTTTGTTAAATTAAAAAATGGTTGGAATAAAGCATATAAATTTAGTTATATAATCTTGCATGCAATGGTTGATAATATGTTAAGTATTGTTATTTTAGACGGTTAATCATGACCGGATCATATGTTTGCTCCACATATGTTAATTCATGTTATTTATCTTTGAAATTTTAATTATTTATATTTACTTTTGCATACAAGAAAACAAAGTTATAAATAAATACCATAGATTTATCATTTTCAAATACAATTTTACAAAACCTTTATCTTTAAAATAATTTTTATAAATTAATTCCCACTTCCGGAAATTTCAGAAAATTTACATATGATAGAATATATATTTTTGTACATGCTATAAAAATTTTAGATCAAACCGCATAACGGTTTAGTAATTACATCAATTTTATTCACTATTCATAAAACAGAAAACTGCAGTTAACGGTCAACTTCTACGACACATAACTTGGTATAACAATATCCAAAATGAGAAAACTCAAGTGTTTTGGATATCTATGTCTAAATATCTATATTTTCTTGGTTTTAATTTTTTACTGAAAACCGACGTAAAATATAGAAAACTGCGTTATAATATTAAGCGACGAATCTGTACACAATCTGGACAGATTCGTACACTGTTTTTAAATAGGGCATAACTCGAACTCCCGATATCCGTTTGTGACAAAATTTAGATGTGCACATGCAAAATTAATAGAGCTATAATTTTATGTATATCAGATTACTTATAAACGCATGAAACAACCCGATATAAACTTTGCAATATAACATATATGTGCTGTCCAGAAATCTGAATTTCTATTTTAAATGTCGATATTAAAATGATCATAACTAGAGCTTCAGAAATCCAAAAAATGTGAATCATAGTGTACATAATATTTCTTTACAACGCGTGCACAACACTTAGATCTATATTTCTAGTTATATTACGCTTTCTATTGACTTGAATAATTAGTTGTACATAATATTTTTTTACAACGTTACTTACGGTCGTTACTTAAATAATATACTTGCCTCGTTTCATACTATTCGAGCATGTATACCTTATTTTTTCTGATCTCGGAATTGTTGCATGAACATGAAGACATAATTAGATATTGTATGTTTGACTTAAACCTATTACATGATAGACTTGATTTGACCCGAACCATGAATATAACATGACATGAATACCTAAACTTGACATGAATACTTGATCTTGACATGAACTCAATCTTGAAAAACATGATGTATTCGTGGATTCGGACAAGACTTGTGAGTTTAACTACAATCTAGTATACGCGAGGTGTTGGGGTAATTTGAGTATGAATCCAACGGAATCTCATGAGTCCTATTAATACAAATCATATTGCTGTGGTACCGGGCTGAAACGGTACAAATTATACTGCTGTGGTACCGGGCTGAAACGGTACATCATGAATTCACTAATAAGGGCCCGTGTTTCTAAACCCTTGGACGATAGCCTGTTGGGTTTGGAATACTTTAATAATAATTGAAGTCCCGATTACTTTTAGGCCCACGATTCTTTGCCCCTGGACGATAGTCTTGGATTCGAGAATACTCTTGAGATTGGTTGACATTCACACTTGAACTCACGTTTGTTACTTTTATCCTTTTAGAGATCTTTTAGAACACTTATATTCACTTCATGTTCACTATACCTACACTTCACGTCCATATTATACTTGTTTTCCATGCTGATATAGTTGACATACACATTACCATGAACGCTATTATACTTGTTTACATGTTCATGATTTATATCAATGCTATACCATATATCACACCTTGCATTTCATTTATATACATCACACCATCCTTTTGGAGAATTACTGATTGATCTGTTTTAAAGAAGTGTTTGTAGAATAACCGCAATCAATAACGGTGTCGCGTGTAGCTAAACCGAGATGAGTACGGGTCGTCCTCAGGGATATGTGGAATCTTTCAATCTTACTTTAGACGTGTTGAAAAAGAGGAAGAATATATGAATAAAGAATAGTGGAAATAGTTTCTAGATCTGCGTCAAAATACGGATGTAGAATACATATTACATCGTTTCCTTGATGGGTCGCAACTGTTTGGACGTAGTCTATTTACGGGGCCAACTGGAAGTTAGGAAGTATTGCAAACAATTAAAAGTCCCCCTCCCTCCCTCCCTCCCTGTGTGTGTGTGTGTTCACTGTAAAAACAACCGAGAGCATCAATCACCAAATCCTCAATATATTTCTCATCTCACAACCGTTTTCAAACATCCTTTGCGTTATTTTCATCTTTTCAAATACTATAAGACTACGATATCATAACCATTCCTTATGATTCGTAATCAACGGGGAAATCGGACGTGCCGAAGAGTGTAGTATCTTGGGGTCATTTTTGTCGACATAATTTTTGTCCACATGCAATTTGTTTTTTTATTTATTCGTTTATGGTTTATCAGAATTAACAGATGATATTAATTAATATTTTAAAGAATTTAATCTGGTCTTTTTCTTTCTAGATAAAGCATAAAACTGTATTGACAACTTCATACATCAACACTAAGATCGATTTTAATCTGGTCTTTTTCATGTTTTGTTTGCGTCCCCTCCTTATAGAACCTCTCGTATTTTATGATGTAGAATATCATGCTTTTTTTTTGGTTTGCTGGGCTATGCTGATCATATATGATGCACATATATATCTTTTGTCAATCTTATCGAGTATATACATCCATCCATTTAGTTGTCAAAGCTGATCATTATACTGAAATTTGTTATAGATTACGATCTAAGTTAACCTTTTTAGAGTCTAATCCTTGATATCATAATGTCTTTGTGGTCACACATTAACTTTGTGTTGGATATAGTGCTCTTATGGCAATTATTATAATTGCAAGTTGACGATTATGATAATTGAGGGAGGCCTTGTATAGATAGAACGGTTTTACTAGAGATGATAGTATATTATCTGGTTTGCCTTTATCTCGTATATTTACATACGAACTCGAACAAAGTTGATTAAGTTCGAGGATGGCCAGCGGTTCTGGAGAAATTGAATTGTATAATTCTAATGTACCCCCTCCTTCACCTTCCCTCAAGTTGCGAGCTCTTTTTATTAGGAAGTACACCAGTTACGCTTGTTGGATAGTTTTCTTCCAAACCTTAGACATGTGCCGAAAGTTAGTAAGAAAGAAAACCACTTAGCTTAAGCATGATGTACAGAAAGTAAGTTGTGGAGACGTATAAAGTCAATGCTAATAGAATGCTTCAAGAAGTAAGTGTATGGTTCAGGGTGAGAGAGGGATGGGTTAAAGGGTGTATGGTGAAGTACAGCTCTAATTTTGAAGCAAGGTTGTAAAACCCGGATTCGGTATTTATTCGTTTTGCCGTCGGATAAATGGTAACCGGATTATTCAGTGGTTATTCGGTTTAGGCGGTTTATTCGGTCATCAATGTTTTAATATACATATTTAATATATTCTACAATATATATATAGTTTGTAACTTTATATATAATTATAAACAACAAAAAAGTTAAAACAATGCACAATATTCATTTTATGGTTCACATTTTAAATGAAACAATTTTACAAACACTTGATGGCCATAATCCATATAACATAGATAGATTACGATAATAATGAAAATAGGATGAAGAATCATATAATCAAATATCCACAAAAGCACAAACAATAAACACAAAAAATTTAGGAAATGTTAAGAGAAAAGAAAGAAATAGATATTTTTATTATGAACTTTGGGCCGGGTTAAAAGTTTATTTTTTGACTCAATATGGATCGGATATCCTGTTTATTCATGGGATATCCGGTTTGACCGGATCTAGGACCAGATTTTGTGTTTCTTGTTCGTTTTGGGAGCGGATCCGGATGTCCGGCCAAACATTCCGGATTTTATACAACAGTGTGTTCCCCTCCGAAAGACGGCGCGCAGGACTGCGGTGTCTTGGCACTGAGATTCGGGGCAGATGCTAATTGGTGCTATCCGTTCGCCTCTCCGAAGATGCCAAATTGATTTATGGCACCATGTATCGAAGGTTTAAACGGATGCGTCCGATGTAGCAGACTTCGTCAGATTCCCCCTCGCTTGAGGGGTTTTTTTGATTGTGGGGACGCTCTTCCCTGCAGGCGCAAGCCCCTGCAGTTAATTACGCTACCGCATTGCGGTAACAACTTTCTCCTTCTCCAGCTGGTCACTTCGTGTCGTGGGTGTTTGTTTTGTGTTTTGTTGCCCGTGGATTGTTTACGGAGACTGAGTTATGTCGTCGCCCGTAGGGCGTGGACTAGTCCAAATCCGTATTATCTTAGATTTGGGTTTGGGGGTTTGGTTTGAGGATACGTCAGCCATACTTGAGGCTAAGATCAACTCAAACGTTTGTTAAGGATACGTTAGTCTAACTTTGTGACTAAGATCAACTTAACGGGATCGTTTAGATCCGATAAAGGAGTGTTTGAACTCCATTGTTCCAGTTTAGGGACCTAGAGGTCCAACGTATGTATGGCCGTCAGGACCCGTCACCTCTCTGACGACGTTGAAGAATTACAACGACGGATGTCAGAGGAGTTCAGAGATGTACCCTTGAGCCAGAGTTAATTGGGGGAATTTATAGTCCACTCTGTTTGAAGGTTTAAGGATACGTTAGCCATCTTTGAGGCTAAGATCAACTTAAACGAGACCGTTTAGATCCGACAAAAGAGCATGCGGGGCTCTATTGTTTTAGTTTAAGGACATTGCGGTCCATGGGTAGTTTAAGGACATTGCGGTCCACTGTTAGTTTTAAGACATCTCGGTCAAGGTTAAGGACGTCGTAGTCCATGGGTTTAAGGACCCCACAGTCCGTTGTTAGTTTTAAGACATCCCGGTCAAGGTTAAGGACGTCGTAGTCCATGGGTTTAAGGACCCCACAGTCCGTTATGTGCTCTGGATGCTTCACACGGGTTCACTGCCGTGTTCTGCGAGGACCAGGCTCCGCTCTGGACGTTTTCCACGGGGTCAAAGAGTGACATTATCCGCGTTCCACGTAACCAGGAATTTGCATTGAACACGGGTTTAAGGACCCCGCAGTCCGTATCAATGTGTGGTCGTCGGGACCCGTCACCTCTTTGAAGACATTGAGGGATTACAATGCCAAGTATCAAAGGAGTGAAGAGATGTACCCTAGAACCGGAGTGGATTAAATAGTCCTTGGCCTAATTTGGGGTCGAGACGAATTAATTGTGTTATGAGTCTATTGGCCCAGTTAATCACAAATTGAGGACTTATGGCCATCTTGGGCTAAGTCCAATCAGGAGAGGCTTTGCCTCCATCCATTTAAGCCAATTGGGCCAAAGCCTAGTGTTAAACACTACAGAGCAGTCAGTGTTGAACACTGGGAATGAGGTTGATAGGTTAGTGTTTAACACTAAGAGATAATTGGTGTTAAACACCAGCAACAAGGCTTTTCAAATTAGTGTTAAACACTAAAACAGATCAGTGTTGAACACTGCAAATGAAGATCTCAGATTAGTGTTTAAACACTAAGGTAATCAGTGTTGAACACTGCAGATAAAGCTTTTTAATTAGTGTTGAACACTAAGGCCCAACAGTATTTTAACACTAGGTTCGAGAGTTTCAATTTAGTGTTAAACACTAAGACAAGAGGGGTCACGTGGCAGCACATGAGAGCGCCCTCCCTTCATTTATTCTGCTGAGATTATCGCGTCTTTCAGAGCATCACGTGCCATCACGTGATGGGCATTCAAATGCCTATGTATTAAAGCTTCTGCCGAGGGTCACGTGGGTCACGTGGGGTGCTGCTTCAAAGGGGCTTTCTGTAGATCTCTTGGGGGGTCACGTGATGACACGTGACCCTGCCTCTATTTTGTTTAGAGGCTTTGTTAACCTTTTTTCAGGAATTAAATTCCTCAAGCTTTAAATTTCAGAGGAATTAAATTCCTACTTCCTTTCGAAGACTTATATTCTGGGATAGGGTTTAACTCTGAATTTTCTGTAGGAATTAAATTCCTCATATATGTGAAGAACCAAATAGGGTTAAACCCTAACAAAGCTTTTTTAAGGAGTTTAAACTTCCATCCTCTGTTAAATTATGATTAAGGGAATTAAATTCCCGCTGCTGCAACAGAACTAGGTTCTTAATTAGGGTTAAACCCTGTTTCTTTTGTTCTGAAGGAATTAAATTCCCATGATACAGGGGCAAGCCCTAATTTTATTTTAAAGGAATTAAATTCCTATAGTTCTGTGAGAATTAAATTCTCATGCTTGCATTCCCTCTCTATGTTTTGGATCTGCATGGCAGGATCTCGACCCATTGAGAATTAAATTCTCAACCTTAAGGGGAGATGTGCACTTTGCAGATTCTCTATCAAAGAGAGAAGAAATATATTCTTCTGTTTTTATGTATCAGAGTTAAACTCTGTTGAGAATTAAATTCTCTTTTTCTTTCAAGGAGCTTTTCCCTTTCTTACCTAGGGTTTTTTGCAGAAGATCCAAGTTCTCCAAGTATCGAAGCTCTCTTCCTTTTCTTTTTTTTTTCTTCTCTGCGTATGTATCTGCATGTATGTCTCTTGGCTCCTATTTATAGGAGAAGCAGCCGAATCAATCAGTTTTTGACGAATCTTCGTGAAAGATTTGATTTGCATCCATCATTCATTTTGGACCTTTGGATTATTAGGTGAATTTTATTCACCATTGGATTTTAAATCCAGAGATTCTCCTTTGTTATTTTGGTTAGATTTAAAGGGAAAATCTTTCCAAACCCGAGATTTTCCCATAGATAGATCACCTCTGAATCTTTAATTCGATTGGTTCCAGATAGTTGCTTTCCTTTGGAAAGATTTGAATTTCTCTCAGAATTTAATTCTCTTAACACAGTGGGCTTTGAAAGCCGGTCACATGTGACCACGTGACTCATGGTCACGTGTGGGCATGTGACCCCCTTTGGAATGAGCCTTTTCCTTTCTTTTGCGCTCTGTCTTCTTATTGCTGCTTAAACGTCACGTGCTGCCACGTGACCCCTGGTCACGTGTGAGCACGTGACCCTTGTTTGAACTCTCTCTTTCCTTGGTTCAACTGGAGAACGAGTCTGCTGTCTTGAACGTCACGTGGCAACACGTGACCCTGGTCACGTGGAAGCACGTGACCTCTTCTGAAGCCTTTTCCTTGACTTGATCAGGGAACTGGTGTGCCTTTTGACTCTTGCATTTAAATGTCACGTGTCGCCACGTGACCAGGGTCACGTGGGAGCACGTGACTCTTTCTGAAGCTCCCTTTTCTTCAACGTAGTCAGGAAACTGAACTTGCCTTGATGATGTTTTTAGGTGTCACGTGCCAACACGTGACCGCTAGTCACGTGTAAGCACGTGACCCTCTTCTGAAGCTTTTCCCAGAAGCTTTCCTGATTTTAAATCAGGAAACAAATGCCCCCACAGCGTTGTTCTCACGTGTCTGTTCGTGAGTGCAACGCTGTCACCTCTTGTGACCGTTGGATTCCTCTAGGGATCTGGGGAGACGAAACGTTTTCATTGTCTTCTATAAATACCTCTGTCTCTTCATAGGAGCCTTCACTTTGTTCATCTTCTTCTTCTGAGAACTTCTTCTTTGAGAATTTAATTCTCGCTTTCAGAGCTTAGTTCTCTGTCTTGAAACAATCTTCAGAGTTTAACTCTGTTCGAAAGGAATCCTTTTTCCTCAGGTAATGTTCTTGGACAACGATGGACCTTCACATTTCTCTGGATTTTAAATCCAAAACAAGGGTTTTTACCCTTTTTTCTTCATATTTTCCATAAGAACATGAAACTGTTTAATCTTTCAACTGTAGATCTCTTAGGGTTTAGATGATCTTTGGGGAGATGATGATGGCGGTTCAAATCCATGGAATTTAATTCCATCCAAAATGCTTCTGAAAATTTAATTCCCTTTTCTCAATAAGGAATTTAATTCCAACGAAGAACTCGATTTCTTCACACAGAGGCTTCCTGGGGTCTCTTGGCCCGAGGTTGTTCTTCTGCAATTAATGCAATGGGGGCTTTGTAATGATGTCTTTTTGTGTGAATTTAATTCCTTTGATTTTATTGGATCCACTGTAGAGCCCGAGACAGATCCCGTTGGGGGAATGTGCATGGCCATCATTTTTTATTAAATGAGGATATTCCCTTTTGTTTTATTGTAACTGTTTGGCCTCATTATTAATGAGCCGTCATCCGGATTCTGTGGGGCCCATGTGTTTTGTAGCCAATGGTCCCAGGAAACTTTGCTGTTGCTTTCTCCCACTAGTCTTCATGTTCATGCATGAATATATATCGCTGACTTTCCTTTTAACGGTCTTCTTTTATTGGATTTCAGGTGCGATGGCTTCTGCTCCACGTTTTCCCTTTTCTCGCTCGGAGGCGGCTTTTCCTCAGTCACCGTCTGATGAGGAAGCGATGGCGATGATTCGGGCCCATGACCCGAACTGCACCAACCTTCTTCAGTGGGGGTCTTGGTATAGTCAGATTATTCAGGGTCGTCGAAGTTTTCTCTGCGCGGTGCCAACGGAGCCCACTTTCCCCTTTTTACCGATGGATCCTCCAAGGACAGCTTTTGCTGTGGAAATGCCCAACTGGACTCCAACGGGGAGGCTTGAGCCTTCGACGACTGGTATTCCGAACCATCCGATTCCGGCCATAGACATCTTGGGGCGGCGTATCTGCCAGGGTGAGGCCCACCCGTGGGGGCAAATTTATAAGATAGGGCTCACTCCCCGGCATCCTACGGGCTATCTTCTCTGGGCTCGCTACATCCTTTCTGCCCATCGTGCGCGGTTGCAGAAAGTCGGGCTTTATCAGGCCATATACGCGTCCCTATTCCATTATAAGTCCCCGCATGCCTGGTGGGTTAAGGCGTTTTTGAACCAATGGAATCTTCCCACCAACACTTTCATTCTAGGAGATCGTGAGGTCTCGATCTCTCTTGCAGAATTTTATGAAATCTCGGGATTGCCAATCAGGGGCGCACTGTATGAGGAGTTATTGCCTCCTGACGAGTATGTCTTCGAGCCCGAGTCTGTACCGGTTGACGGCCTGTCCGCTGAGAATGTTGTTCGCCATAAGCGCCCCAGTTTAATTAAGGCCCTAGGCATCTTCGACAGATTATTCACCGAGTCCGAGGAGCAGGGTGTCACTTTCAAGAGCTTCATTGCTTGTTTCCTTCGTAAGGACGCCTTATCGAAGACAGCCCCGAAGTTTGCCAACATTGGGGACCCCTTTGGGTTCAGTCCGAAGAGGTTGCCGACCAATGAGTCAGATTTACCTCAATATTACATCCCTATTATATCGCCGATATCTTTTGAATCCATTGCTGTCCCGGGCATGGACGAGGAGACGTTCTTTGTGGGGTTTATTAGCGTCTGGCTTAGTTGGTTCGTTATCCCCATGCATCGCCGCTTCATGAGAGCCTCGGTCATCTACCCGGATCATCGTATTGCTGAGGGGATGCGGTTGGCCATCGGCATCCCGGCCTTGGCGCACCTCTATAATGGATTGGGCACCGCGGCTAATACCTCTACTCCTGGCGTGGACGTAGTGAACTTTTCGCTTCATTATTTCACGTCGTGGATCGAAATGCATGTGCTGGGGTCTTTTGCTATGCATCAGAGGCCCGCCTTTTACGACGCCTATCCCTTCCCGCGACTTATGCAGCTGGTGGGTGCTTCTGCTGCCGACCCGACTCAATTTGGGGCCATTCGGGTGCTGATTTCTCCCCATGCCACCGCTGGCGGGTTGGTTTTTAATGATCGGGTTTTGTCTACTCCTTCGGGTCCCGTTCAACAACTCTGGGACCAGTCGAAAGACAACGCACCTTCTCTGAAGCCCCGGGAGGCCACGCATTTGTATGCAATTAGACCGGGCTACTTGGTGTTTCGCCAAGACAGTGCGGCTCTTTTTATGCGGTACAATCCGCATCGATTTGCCCGGCAGCTTGGATACGACCAGGGTGTTCCTTTTGAGGCTTTTATAGTCGCCCCGATCCCTTCGCTTGATGCTGTTCGCGATGCCGCTCATCATTTCATGAGGCTGAACACCGGCTCTTATTTCATGGTCCCTGAAGCTGAGTACATGCCCCGATGCGTGGGCGCGTTTACGGGTTGGTATCTTCATCGGGTCAGCCCAATCATTCTCGAGGAAAGGAGGGTGCTTCTTGGCCACGATGCCCCTCCTCTGGTTCCTGGGGCTAAGCTACGGCCGAGGGCTCCGGTCCGCTTCCCTTTGAGGGAAGTCGGCACCGCGCTCATCCCGGGGGAGTCAGGGGTAGACCTTACTCCAACGGCTGGTATGCCCTTGGGTTCCCGATCACGGGGTAAACGGGCCCCAGTAGTAGCACCCCTGCCGGTGGCGGCGCCGCCTCCTGTGGCGTTGACAATGGCTATGTCATCCTCGGTTGTGGCACCGAGCGAGAGTAACAGGAATGAGGGCGCCGAGGGCGATGTGGGCCAGCGCCGCCCTAAGGCTTCGCGAGGGAGGAAGCGGTCATCCTCAGCGACCGGCTCTGGGTCTAAACGGCGGAAGAAAGCGGCTACTGCCCCGCTTGATTCTGTGGTGGAGTCTGAGCCTATCCTTGAAGACGAACCATTGGCCCTGCAAGGGTCAGACGCTGGACTTCTCTTCCCGAGTTCAGCTGATGAGGAGGCTGCGCAGTTGGCCGAGGCCATACGGCGCTCAAAAGACGCGTCTCATAACGCCAAGGTTCCGAAGAAGTCTTATCCCGCTGTAATTTTCTACGAAGACCCTTCGTGGATTCGGCGGCGATTTATCGGCCCTTTGGAGGAATGGGGGGAAAGGGCTCTGAAGCAGGCCGCTTCAGAAGACGCAGCTGATGCACTCTCTTTGTGGACCGGCGGTCATGAGTCTACCCTTGAACCCCGGCGAGCCCACCTCCTTGAGAAGGAGCAGCGGCTTGAAGAAGCCATATTGAGGGCTTCTTTGCGTATAGGTACGTTGTGCTTCCTTTGTAGTCTTTCCGATTATTTATGCCTGTGCATCTGTATCATTATTCTTATTTGAATCGTGCAGAATCTTCGATGCTGGGGGAGCTCCCTACGGGCCCATTAAAGCTAAAGCCCACCGAAATTCTCAATGAAGCCCTGCTGGATGTGGAGGGGGCTGACGAGGCTGCTCCTCTCACGGTGGAACTTCCAGCGGCGGTTCTTGACCAGGGAATGCCTGCCCCTCTGGGGGAGGCTCCTTTGGAGGCCGCCCCAATGACTCTTAATGAGAGCGGCCCAAAGGCTGGGAGCGAGGTAGTCGGGACTACTCTCCCTTTGTTGGAGCCTGAGGTTACGGCAGAAACCGCTGAAGCTGCTATCCCCCCGGCTCAGAATGGGAGGAGTGTTGAAGGTATCCCTCTGCGTTTTAATTTAGCAACCCCTTCATAGTCTGAACTCTTTTATCTTTCTCAGAATTGCGCGGTTTGGCGGCCACGATCGCGGATCTGTCGCCTCGACAGTCATTTCAGTGTTTATTGGAGATGGCAGCTCCGCAGGCGATCTCCCCTCAGCGCATTGTCCTTTCGTCTGGGCAAGGTTGGTGTCGTCCATTCCTTCTCATAGCATCGTCGTTATTTTTGCGTACTGACATTGACGTTTTCTGCAGTTCTGGAAGCCGATGATGAGGTCGAGATTCTCGAAGGGCCAGGGGAGCCTTCAGCTCCTACTTGCACGACTGTCGGTGAGTGATATTTCATTGCACTCTCACTCGTTCTTTGCTTAAGAATTTTGTTGACGTCTTCTAAATTTGAACAGCTCTGCCAATCTCCACGGCGTTGGAGTCGCACATCGTGATGCCACCCGGCCCTTATGCCTTGCGGGCTTCAGAACGCTTGGCCCAATTAAGCCTTGTCTCCTTGTCGTCTCTGATCGAGGAGCTTCGTGCTGGCAGCACGACCACGGCCGAAGCATTCGCTGCCGAGGCTAACGGTTCTCTTCCTTTTCTTGCCACCTACCACAGCGAAGAGGTGGTGTGAGTCTGGGTGGAGTTCTGCCGGCGAGTGGAGGCTTGCCTGCACACTCTCGAGTGTTCTCGCCTTTCCTCGGAGGCCGTGGCTGCAAAGGCGGAGTTACGAGGGCTGATAGCACGGTGCGCGGCCAACATGACGTCATGTGAGAAGAGGCTCGGTCGCAAGTTCTCGAAAAGGGAGTTAGCCTCCAAGGCGCTGAGCGAGCTTCAAGCCAATATCACAGCCAGGGCCAACAAAGCGTATGAACTCTGGCGAGTGCTTCAGGAGTCCATCAAAGAGGTGGTGGCTCTCGACAAAGCTGCCACGTTCACTCGTGAGAGGGTCGAGGCTCATAAAGCCACCGAGAAAGAGCTCGAAGCTCGGTTCGCTTCGTATCAGGCTCAGCAAGCTCAAGCGGAGGCTCGTCTTCTGGAGATCTTGCGTCATGAAGCCGTGGCTCAGCAAAAGCAGGATGAGCTGACCAAGCTGCTGAATCGCCCGCCGGCCTGAAACATTTGTATCTTTTTCTTCCCTTTTGTACATGCTCATGGATGAGAGTATTTTCTTTTTATTTCTTTCATGAATTGTACTTTGCACCCATTTTGGTTTATGAATAAAAGATATATTTTTCTTCTCAATGGTGTGTCTCCTTTTCATCGAATGTGTTCTGCGGATATTCTATCTTGATTTCCTTGCAGGACAGCAATGGCTCAGGACTCAGGGTTAAGATCTGCTTCCTAAGACTTTTGCATTTCACGAGCCACGAGGGTCTTATAAAGAGTTTTTCTCCCCACAGGTTGAAAGGATCCCATAGGTGTAAGTTCTTCTTAAAGATCGTGAGGATCCTTAAGCGGGTCTTCCTTTGAGAGTCGTAAAGATCTCGCAAGAGAGTTTTTTCTTCCTTACAGGTCGTGAGGGCCTGCAAGTGTTGGATGCGGTCATCCTTGTCCATGTTTTACGGAGTCGGGAGTTTCTCAAGGTATCGTAGTTTAAAGACGTCACGGTCAAGGTTAAGGACCTCATAGTCCGTGGATTTAGGGACTCCACAGTCCGATGTTAGTTTTAAGACATCACGGTCAAGGTTAAGGACCTCATAGTCCGTGGATTTAGGGACTCCACAGTCCGGTGTTTGGTTGCAGGGACCCGTCACCTCTTTGAAGACGTTGAGGAATTACAACGCCGGGCATCAAAGGAGTGAAGAGATGTACCCTTAAACCAAGGCCAAGTCTGTAGGGAATCGGGGTGGTTGATCGTTAGTTTTAAGACATCACGGTCGAGGTTAAGGACGTCATAGTCCGTGGATTTTAAGGACTCCACAGTCCGGTATTTGCTCTGGATGCTTCACACGGGTTCACTGCCGCGCTTGGCGAGGACCAGGCTCCGCTCTGGACGTTTTCCACGGGGTCAAAGAGTGACATTATCCGCGTTCCACGTAACCAGGAATTTTGCACTAGATGCTTTACACGGGTTCACTGCCGCATTAGGCGAGGACTAGGCTCCGCTCTGGATGCTTCGCATGGGTTCACTGCCATGCTCTGCGAGGGCCAGGATCCGCTCTGGACGTTTTCCACGGGGTCAAAGAGTGACATTATCCGCATTCCACATAACCAGGAATTTTGCACTAGATGCTTCACACGGGTTCACTGCCGCGTTAGGCGAGGACTAGGCTCCGCTCTGGACGTTTTCCACGGGGTCAAAGAGTGACATTATCCGTGTTCCACGTGACCAGGAATTTTGCACTAGATGCTTTACACGGGTTCACTACCGCGTTAGGCGAGGACTAGGCTCCACTCTGGATGCTTCACACGGGTTCACTGCCATGCTCTGCGAGGACCAGGATCCGCTCTGGACGTTTTCCACGGGGTCAAAGAGTGACATTATCCGCGTTCCACGTAACCAGGAATTTTGCACTAGATGCTTCACACGGGTTCACTGCCGCGTTAGGCGAGGACTAGGCTCCGCTCTGGATGCTTTGCACGGGTTCACTGCCATGCTCTGCGAGGACCAGGATCCGCTATGGACGTTTTCCACGGGGTCAAAGAGTGACATTATCCGCGTTCCATGTAACCAGGAATTTTATCGATTGTATCCGCATTTCACGGAATGGAGGTTTGACTGTTGGCGATATATGTACTACCGAGCCATGGAACTGGGAGTCGCCGCTGTTCCGCTTAGCTTGAAGTTGTGTCTGCTGCGTCGAGATGATCTCCAGGTTATTTGTGAACCGTCGAGATTTGGCTTCCTCTCATGATGAAACCTGGGGGAGGAGTACGACTCCCTTTTTGTTTGCGCCCCTGGATTGTATACAGGGATTGTTGTAGTATCACCTGTAGGGCGAAGATTTCATTCTTTCGTCATTTCTTTTATTCTTTCCGCGATGCTCTATCATTTCAGCTTTTTATATCGCGAAGGTCGCGATTGCCCAATCATTTCGGCTATTTTTCGCGGTGCCCAATCATTTCGGCTATTTGTTTTATTTTTACTCGCTGCTTTTTATTGCGAGTTGCCCCATCATTTCGGCTATTTTTCATACATACATTTTTACTTGCTGCTTTTTATTGCAAGTTGCCCCATCATTTCGGCTATTTCATAGGCATGTATGGCCTGCTAGCTTTTTCGCCGCAAGCTCGGATTTTGGACACCGATCTCGGCATCAGCATCGCTGCAACTGGGATGTTGCCAGGAGCGAATCATCATTTGCCATGAAAGAACTTGGGATTTGATACCGGTTTAGGCGTCAGCATCGCTGCAACTGGAATATTGCCAGGAGCGAATCATCATTTGCCTCTGTCGATGTTGAACAAAGGTGGCTTAGCAAACAGGGTTAAGGTCCTGTCGACTAAGGCTTTTGACTTCATGAGCCGTAAGAGTCTCACAAAGGTATTTCTCCCTACAAGTCGTGAGAATCTTGCAGGTGTATTTTCTCCTTAGGGATCGTGAGGATTCCTAAGTGTATGTTCCTCTGTAAGTCGTAAGGATCCTACAAGAGGGCTTTCTCCTTATGGGTCGAGGGGACCTACAAGGGTTGGACTTTGCTGGGGAAATGTTTATTCGCGCCCGTGGATTGTATACAAGGGTCAGTATTGAGCTTCTTGTAGGGCAATATCGAAGGTTGTGGAGGATTTGCTTAAGAACAGGTTTAGGTTTCTGTACCTTAAGACTTTCAAATCTCATGAGCCGTGAGGGTCCCATAAGAGAATTCTCCTTACGAGTCGTGAGGATCTCGTAAGTGTATTTTCTCCTTAGGAATCGTGAGGATCCCTAAGTGTGTTGCTCCTTTGTGAGTCGTAAGGCTCTCACGCAGGTGGTTTCTCCTTACAAGGTCGAGAGGACCCTACAAGTGTCTTTTAACGAGGTTGCGCCCTTTCGGGTTTTCACAAACACTCGCCGGTAGTCCTGCTGTTTTTACTCACGGAGCCCTTTCGGGTTTTCATCCGTGCCCATTTTGCTTATAGACATACCGTTTTTTTTATTCTTTTTCACTTTTTTTTTACAAGGTTGCGCCCTTTCGGGTTTTCACGAACACTTGCCGGCAGCCCTGCTGTTTTTACTCACGGAGCCCTTTCGGGTTTTCATCCGTGCCCATTTTGCTTATGGACATACCGTTTTTTTTTTATCATTTTTTTTATCTTCTTTTTTTTTTATCCATCTCGTCAGCTTAAGGATGCTGCGGTAGTAGTTTTAAGGACGTTTCGGTCCGTCGTTAGTTTAAGGACGTTTCGGTCCGTCGTTAGTTTAAGGACGTTTCGGTCCGTCGATAGTTTAAGGACGTTTCGGTCCGCCGATAGTTTAAGGACGTTTCGGTCCGCCGTTAGTTTAAGGACGTTTCGGTCCGTTGTTATGGGAAGGCCGGCTGCTGCTTGTAAAGTCTGAGCCTAGGAAGATAGTGCGCGGACATAGTCGTCGTCATCTATCATTGACCCAGGCTGCTGCTTATTAAGCGTAGTATTTCTTCAGGAAGCGGCCGTTTATTGGCCTGAAAGGCCTTTCACCGTGCATGTCCATGAGTAGGTCGGCTCCACCCTGGTAGACCTTGTCTATGATGTATGGGCCTTCATAGTTCGGCTCAAATTTTCCTCGCTTGGCACGATTGGGGATCATAGGTCTTTTGACCACTAGTACGAGTTTGCCTTGGCGGAATGTCCTCGGCCTGGTCAATCTTTTGTATGAGCGCGTCATCTTTGCTTTGTAGGCCTCTAGATGTTGTTGCGCTATGAGCCGGGTTTCGTCGAGGGCATCAAGCTCCTCAAGCCGAAGGTGAGCATTTTCTTCGTTCGTCAGCTCGTGGTGGACTGCTACTCGCAGAGAGGGTAACTCTATCTCGAGGGGGAGCACTGCTTCCGTCCCAAATACCAACGCGTACGGCGTTGTGTTCGTGGCCGTCTTGAATGTAGTTCGATAAGCCCAAAGGGCTTCTTGCAGCCTTTCGTGCCAGTCTCTCTTATTCCTGGAAACGGTCTTTTTTATGATCTTCGTCAAGGTCTTATTGAAGGCCTCGGCCAGACCGTTAGCTCGTGGATTGTAAACCGAAGAATATCTCCAGTCTATATTGTGCTGCTGTGCGAAGCGGCTAATCTTATGGCTTCGGTAGGCCGGCCCATTATCGGAGATAATCCGCCGTGGGGTTCCAAACCGATAGATGACGTGCGTCTTGAAGAAATGGAGGATATTCTCCGTCTTCACTTCCCTCAGTGGTACTGCTTCTGCCCATTTGGAGAAGTAATCAGTTGTCGCCAGGATAAAACGGTGTCCCCGGGATGATGCTGGCTCAATGGGGCCGACTATGTCAGTCCCCCACATTTCGAACGGCCAGCTAGCTACCGTTGGGTGCAGTGGATTCGGATGTTGGTGGATGAAGTCTCCATGAATTTGGCATGAGTGGCATTGCTTCGCATACTCAAGGCAGTCCTGGATCATCGTGGGCCAGTAGTAACCCATCCGTTTAATTTTTAACTTCATCTTTGGGCCTGCTTGGTGAGAACCGCAAAGTCCGTCATGAACTTCCTGAATGACTCTTTCTGCTTCGTCAGGTCCTAAGCATCTCAGCCATAGAGAATCAAACGATCTCTTGTATAGAATATCGTTGACGAAAGCGAAGGATAGAGCTCGTTTCATGAGCTGATGTCTTGAGGACGCTTCTTCGGGCATTCGGTGGGACTTGAAGTAGTCTATGAAGACTTCCCTCCAGTCTTCGGCCTTCTCATGGTCTTTTATTTGTAGGGTCGTCTGCTCATTCGTTCCCTTTTCTTCGCATGATTCCGGAGATATTTCTGCCGGGGCGAGCACTCGACGGCTTTGTACCACGATTCTGACGTCATCGAGGTTCTCGTCGGCCAGTTCTTTAGCAAGTTTGGCCAACGCGTCTGCCTTGCTGTTTTCCGCGCGCGGTATATTCTCCAAAGTATAGGAGGGAATTTGGGTCAATAGTTGTTGCACCCTTTCGCCGTACTTCACCAACTCCGGCTTGCACGTTTGGTAGTCACCATTTACTTGGCTAACGACCAGCTGAGAATCCCCGTATATAAGGAGGTCTTCAATTCCCATGTCGATGGCGATTTCGAGGCCTGCTATCAGAGCTTCGTATTCGGCTTCATTGTTTGTCCTCGGTTCTGTTAAGGAGAAGGCGAAGCGCATTATCCCTCCTTGTGGAGTTGCAAAGATGAGGCCTATCCCTGATTTGACCATTGGGACACCTTGTTTCTGTTTTTTATGGAGGATGCTCCATCGAAATAGAGTTCCCATCGGGCGCTTCCGCCGCTAATCGCATCAAATGCATGCTCGTCCGGCAAATCACAGTTCAGAGGAGAATCGGCCGGTATCGGGTGCTCGGCGAGGAAATCGGCAATGGCCTGGCCTTTCACTGCCTTGAGAGGTTGATATGTTATCGAGAACTCCATCAAGAGCAGGGCCCACTTAGCAAGTCGTCCCGTCAATATGGCTTTCGACATCAGATATTTGAGAGGGTCCACCTTCGAAATAAGACGGACTTCATGTGCTAATGCGTAATGTCTAAGCTTTGTTATTGCGAAGATCAACGCCAGGCAGTGCTTTTCAATGGGGGAATAGTTGCTTTCTGCCCCCAGCAGCACTCGACTTAAGTAGTAAAGTGCTCTTTCTTTCCCCTGATCGTTCTCTTGTGCCCATAATGCGCCCAAGGAACCTTCGAGGGCGGCCGTGTAAAGAATGAGAGGCTTTCCCTTCACTGGAGCAGCCAACACTGGAGGGTTCTGCAGGTACTGCTTGATCTCGTCTAATGCACCTTGACATTTGTGATCCCAAACGAATGGGGTTCCTTTTTTCATCAGGTGGCTGTAAGGACGGCATTTGCCCGAAAGATTAGCGATAAACCGCCGGATGTATGCGAGCTTCCCTTGGAGAGACCGCAACTGCTTGAGGGTTCTTGGCGGAGGCATTTCCATGATCGCCTTAATCTTTGACGGATCTATTTCAATACCTCGGTGTCGAACGATGAATCCCAGAAATTTGCCCGAGGAGACTCCAAACGCGCATTTGAGGGGATTCATTTTCAAATTATATTGCCGAAGGCGTCGAAATACAGTCTCCAGATGCTTTAAATGATCTTCGTATGACATGCTCTTTACTACGAGGTCGTCGATATAGCACTCGACGACGTCGTGTATGAGATCGTCGAAGATCTTTGTCATGGCCCTTTGATAGGTAGCGCCAGCGTTCTTTAGACCAAAGGGCATAACCCTGTAGCAGAATATACCCAAAGGGGTCCGGAAAGCGGTATGCTTCTGGTCTTCGGGATGCATCTTTATCTGATTGTATCCTGACGAACCATCCATAAAGGAGAAAACCTCATGAGTTGACGTGTTATCTATCATTAGCTCGGTTACCGGTACTGGGAAATCATCCTTTGGACAGGCTTTATTGAGATCCCTGAAATCCACGCATATGCGTACCGTCCCATTCTTCTTCATTACCGGGACGATATTGGCAATCCATTCGGGATATTGGACTTCTTGGATGAATCCAGAATCGATTAGCTTCTTGACTTCGGCGTTGATGCTCATCTCAAGCTCGAGTCGCATCCTCCTTGGCGCCTGCTTGACTGGCTTGATATCTGGGGATATTGCTAATCTATGCACAGCAATCTCCGGATCTAATCCTGGCATCTCGGAGTAGTTCCACGCGAAGCAATCTTTATGCCGTAGAAGCACGTCCTTTAACGCAGCCACCCTCTCTTCGGATAACAGCTCGCTGACAAATGTCGGTCGCGGGTCGTCTGCCGATCCCAACTCAATCTTCTTGAGGTTATCTGCAGTAGTATGTATACCATCTTCTAGTTCTTTCGGAGCGGGCGGAAATTCCGAGATCACCTCATCATCGCTGTTCTCAAAGCACCGGTAAAGGTCATCTACGTTCTCGGGCTCTTCTCCTAATATCGTAATCGTATAACAAGTGCGAACCCGCTCCCTGGACTGAGGTGGACCCGGTTCTGCTCTTGCGGCCTTGGGCTCATGCTTTTGCGGTGGCGTCACATTCCAGCCGTCGGATAAAGCGAATCTGCCCCGTCGGTACTGGTCCTCGACCCAGTTCTTGAAGGTGAAGCAGTCTTCGGTAGGATGTCCTATGGCTCGGTGATAAGAGCAATAACTCGGATGAGAAGCCTTACTAGCTTGCTCAGGATGTCTAGACTCTGGAAGCGTGATCATCTGATGTTTTACGGCGAGGTTAAGTAACCTCCCCGTTTTGTCTCGGGGGAAGGAGTACGCTCGACTCATCTTCTTCATGAGGGACAAACCCGAGCCGCTTCTTGATTTATTTCCGTCTCTGCGTCGGGCCTTTCGTACAACGGATTGACGAGGATAAGCGTCTTTGTCTTTTGCAGCACGTTGAGATAGACGTTGCGTCCTGGCCTTCTCGTAGATGGCCATTTCGCGGTTGTGGTCTTCCCGAGCTTCCTGACCCATTTTCCTGATAGGCTTGCCCACTCGCTCTTCAAACGACGGACTCGGCGCTTTAATTGCGGGGTCTAGTTTTGATGGGTGGTTGGCATCTCCTGACAGGGCGTCCTCCTCTTCATCAAAGGTATATATGGCGTAGCTACTGTGGGCCCGTTCCCGTTTTCCGGCTCTTGCGTACCCAAGCCCGAGTGTTTCCATCTTCCCGTTGGGCAATTTGCGTTGAGTCCCGGGGACATCCCAAATCCTGTTGTAGAACCGCGCTTGCCGAACGGTCTGTTCTAAAGGTACTCCTTGGCGCTTCAATAGCTTCTTTAATCCATTTGTATAGTATCTAGGCAAACGGATGGGTTGGAGCCTGTCAAGTGTAGCATCCGCGCCATGCCAGATCTCTTTCTCTATTTTCGACTCTGAGGATTGGTAGAATAGGATCACCTTCTCGCCCCTTCGCCTGGGAGGGACGTAAAATGTTTGCAGGTCCTGTACATTGTGAGCCTGAAGCGCGTCGAGATCCTTGTAGTGTTCTCGCGGTACCATGGTGATTTGCAAACTATGGTCATCGCCAGGGGATGCTTGTATTGACAACCGATTGGAGAACACAGCATTAACTTCATCTTCTGAATCACTTCCGAAGACCAACACGGGGGCGGGCGTCCCCAGGTTGTTGCGTCGAGATGGCCCTGCATAAACTATCTCTTCCTCTTCTTCGGTATCGCTCCCGAAAATCGGGATGGTGGCGGCGGTTTTGTTCTCCGGATTGCGACACCTTTCTGTATCCTCGAAATCTGGCAAAAAGTATTTCGCATCTTCGTATTTGCGGACTTCGTTCACGGAAAATGGGTTCAGCTCGCCTGTTACGGTATACTCGAAACCGTCCTTAAAGTACTTCATACATTGATGTTGTGTAGAAGGGATGATGTTGTACTCGTGTAGCCAAGGACGACCGAGCAAGGCGTTGTAGCAGGTCTTGGCGTCAATGACATGGAATTTGATGTCTGTGACAAGAAGTCCAAAGCGTAATGTTAATATCACAGATCCGAGAGTCCGTGACGATTGTGAATCGAAACCGGAGATAGTGATTTTGTCACGAGCGAGGTGTTGCACGCTCATGCAGATTTCCTTCAACACCCGAACATTAAGGAGGTTGACGGAGGATCCATTATCCACCAGGATCTTGCCTATCTTGATACCATGGCAGTATCCGGAGATGTATAGGGGACGGTTGTGGTCGCACGTCCCGAGAAGGAGGTCTTCATCACCGAAAGTGATATCGGCTGTATGCACTTCCTCCAGTTCATCCTTCATCTTTTCAGTGGTGAGGAAGGCTTGGAATTGCTCAGGTTCTTGTAACGCCTTAATTAGTGAGTCTCGCGCTTCTTTTGATAGTAGGAGGGCATCGAGAATGCTAAGCTGAGAAGGCAGCTTCCTTAGGTGCGCGAGGATGTTATAGTCCACCTTACCCTTCCTAGGAGGGTCTTTGGCAGCCAGCTCTCTCATGACTTGATCATCTGAAGTGATATCTTCAGTGACCTTTTCCTTTCCCTTATCCTTTCTACTTACGGGCCCGAGATTCTTTTCTGGGAGTGTGCGATTGCGCAGCTGAATGTTCTCGCAGATCTCCGATTTCTCCTCTTTCCCTAAAACGGATTCTTTGAAGAGAGGGCCCAGAGCCATTTCTTCATCAGAGTCACTCCCAAAGGTGAGAACTTGTGACCCCCCGGCGTGAGCCATACAACAGTTGCCAGTAGTTCTGTTGTGCCCATCGACAGTACTTCTTCGCTCCCGACGGCTCTTGCGTTTCATGCGCTTAACATGTTGCCGACGAGTGACATATCCTTGCCACCATATCTTAAAGACTTCGCACTGTAGGGTTCCTAGGCACCCTAATGAGGTCTCACAAGGCATCGAACATGCCAATATAACAATTTATGGGTGCCGAGAGACCCGACTACGGATCGTTTGCTAGAAATCTAGGCGAAAAAGCTAACTAGTTAACACTTAACTACAAGATACGGAAATACAACCTTTGTAGATCCTGTGCTCCACCTCCATAGCTCCGCAACAAGGTCCTCTCCGCTGTCCAAATCAAATCCGGGCTCAAGCGTCGGCTTCGTCGGAGAATGGGCAAGCTAGGTCGTCGATGTCCATGCCGAAGATGATCTACGTCGAAGCATCGCTAAATCAAGCTCCGACTTCACCAAGTCCAAAAACTTGTGAAGAGAACACACTCTACTACTTGGCAAGAGGTAGAGGATGAAGAAATAGGAAGTGGGTAGACTTTAGATTTGGATTTCTCGCTCATTTCCAACACTTGCCATTGATGGGGCAAGCTTTCTTCACTTGAAGAATGAAGAAGAAGAAGGAAATAGTTATGATAAGTTAAATTAAAAATGAAAAGAAAAATCAAAACTTATCATAATCTAAACCATGGTCAAGTGTAGAGATTGAACTAGGGTTAAATCAAATGGTTAGGTTAAGCATGAGATAAGAATGGTGGACAAAGTCAAAGGTTCATGAATCTTCAACTACAAACAAAGAAAGCCACCATTCTTCTCATTTCTTTTTCCAAAAAGAAAATAAATAAATAAATGAATAAATAGATATAAAAAACAAAACCCTAACCATTTGAATAACCATGGTTTAATCTTTACACAAACTCAAGTTAGCATGCATCATCAAACATGATACATACAAGTGCACAAAAACATATCGCATATGCAATGCGCATGAACCAAGTGAGAAAATCTGTCTAAAGTGAACCGATACTAGTTAATGCAAAGTAATATATCAAATATATAATTATACATTAAATCATTAAATCAACACTTGATTCAATGATCCGGTCATGTCGCACATAACCGACTGGTATCTATAGTAACAACTTATCGAATCAACACTTGATCCGATAACCCGGCTATATCGTATATAACCGATTAATGTCACATCGCGAGAATCGAATCCAGTATCACATACTGGTATTATTCTCGGTCCCGCACATATCTCATATGCGCTCCTATTTCGTTTCGCTTGAGCCAGGAAACCTCTGTGTAGGACTCTAAAGACTCGTCAATACGCCGGCAGCAGATGATGATCATATCAATCACCCACAAGCTGCAAGCGGTCTGCTAAACATAACGGCCACCCGGGTATTGAGCGATCTGAAGATCGACGAGCAAGCCCGCTCACACTCCAGTGAATCCGACCAGTAACACTACCGTACGGTCCGGTCTGTTCGTCTGATATGTCGCATATCTCGCCTAGGGGTGGTAAACGTCAGACCCCAATAGCTCGATAAGTCATGCCGACGTAGGGTCCATAACATTCGTGAAGCTACTGATAACTCTTACCAGTATATCACTGCAACCCTGGCCAGGGATTTCCTGTTATGGCCAGTCGAGCATAGCACAACATCAACCCCCAATACCGGGAGAGACGAATCCCCTCCTATCGCTCATTGCCTCCATGTGAATCGGGACTGTACCCAAAAACCACCTGTTTGCACGACTCAGTAGAGCCGTGGTAGGGTGGAAATCAAAGCACAGTGGGAGACACACAAGACTCTATGACGATCTCGGGTCAACAGACTAAGCTGTACCAGTGTCACCAGAGAACTGCCATCTGACGTGAGGTATAATACCATCTGGGAGTTCTCGGTGAGTCCGTTCAGTGTACCCAGTCTCTACTGAGCACCCGTATATCTCCTCTGATGTCAAACACCAATGGATATGGGATCATCCATCGCCCATCTGTATGGGTCGAGAAGGTATACGCTAGTCTACTCTGGAATATCGATGCCCCGTCTCGATATTCCCACGACTAGGAACAATTCAAGGATGTACTCTTGGACTACCCAGGCCCCACTAGTATGATCTACATCATAGTCCTGGAAGTCGAGCACACATCCTATGGGCTTTATCAACATGTAATCAGAGAGACAGAAAGTATACATGTTAAGATAAAGTGCAACCAGATAGCGTACTATCATGTCGAGCAAGAAAGTCCTTCCTATATATGTCCCAGCATCCTCTACAATATACATCCTATGTACAGTAATGGCCTCTAGGGCATACATATAACTAACAATCTCCCACTTGCACTAGGGCCATCTGTAGCAGTGGTTGCAGTATCACATACTCAACCATCCCCTAAAAGTCTCTCTTTGGGAAAAAGGCCTTCGTGAGTGGATCCGCCGTGTTGTCCTCTGAGTCTACTCTCCTAACCTCGATCAACCTGGAGATCAACTATCTCCATGATCAGGTGATGCTTCCTCAGAATATGTCTGGGTCACTGATGGGACCAGGGTTCCAGGGCCTAAGCCACACTTCCATTGTCATACAATGGCAGGAACCAAGTTCATCTTATGAACCATTATACACCCAAACTGCCTCTTTGGTAGTATCTTCAATAGCGATGTTACCAGCCTTTATCTTCTAGTTTGCCACGGTATCTAGCTTGGAACTCTTCCAACATACCGTCCCTTTACTGAGGGTAAAGACAATGCCTGCGACTGACATTCAGTCGTCTTTATCACCTTGGAACCCTTCCATTGATTCTCCCCAGGATCGATTGATACCATCTCACTACAACTAGTGAGAATCCTAACATCCAATTAAATCTATCTCATAGATCCAAAACTTAGGATTTAGGAGGTATCATTTTGATCCTATATGGAGAATCATAGTGATAGGCGGAGATTGATCGAGCGTAGCATAGGAAACTCCTTCCCTATCAAGAGTATGTCATCCACGTACTCTACGAGGATCGTCACCATACTCCCTACTACCTTTTTGTTTATACAAGGTTCATCTACCATTTTGATGATGTCAAACTCTTTGACTACTTCATCAAAACAGACGTTCCAACTCCTCGATGCCTGCTTTATCCTATAAAGCATCTTGCATACGTTTCCGCTGCTCCCACTGTCTACGAGGCCCTCTGGCTGTGTACTTATAGACTCCCTCTTCTAAAACATCATTTAGAAAAGCTGTCATGACACCCAACCACCAGATATCGTAGTCATGGTATGTAGCCGTGGTAAGTAGGATCTGGATAGACTTAAGCATAGCTTCTGGAAAAAGGTTTCATCATTATCCACGCCTGGTCGATGACGAAAACCTTTAACAAGTCTAGCTTTGAAAGTCTCAACTTTTCCATCTATACCAAATAATCTTCTCAAGATATACTTGCTCCTGATGGGGATTTAACCCTTCAGATATAGCAGCTAAAGTCCATACTTTGCTGGTGTACATGGATTCCATCTCAGATCGCTAAGCATGCAGCCATTCTTACAGAGTCCCTACTCTCGATGGCTAGCTCGAAACTAGTTGGGTCATCATCTCATGATGTAATTCTTGCTCCCACTGTCATCGAGAAACCGAGGTATCTCTCAGGCGGATGAGGAACCCTACTAGATCGGCGGAGAGGCTGAGGTTCGTTGGAATCTACTGAATCCTTTGGTTGTACCAAATCATCTGCTGTAGCTTGTATAGCTGGAACTATTCCAGTTCTACATGACAGACCTTGCCTCGAACTTGTCCGGATTATGGTTTTAGACATAGGCCGGACAACCCCAAATCTTAACCAACTTAAGATATGGGCTCTTCCCTTTCCATATCACATATGAAGCGGTAGGCAACTGATTTGATTGGAACCCTATTCAATAGGTATGCAGCTTCTTAAGTGCATAGCTCCCAAAAGGAAATAGGTAACTCAGTAATACTCATCATAGAGCACACCTTATCACATAGGGTGTTATTGCTCCGCCCTGATATACCATCGTGCTATGGTGTATACAGAGGAGTAATGCTGAGAGAGAATCTTATTCTCCTTTAGAATAGTCCAGGAATTCCGTGCTCAAGTATTCTCCTCCTTGATCGCATCAAAGGACATAATACTTATACCCGTATTTTGGTTCTCTACTTCTAACTTATATTCCGTGAATATCTCAAAAGGTTCGGACTTGTGTTTCAACAGGAACATTTGTCTGAATCTTGAGAGATCATCAGAGAACGTAATGAAGTATAAAGAACCAGTCGTGGCATGTGTAGACAGGGGACCTACATACATCAACATGTATCATCCCAAGAGTTCACCAACTCTTTCTCTGTTTCTAATAAACGGAGCTATGGTCATCTTATCTTTGTGACATGACTGGCAAGTTTCACAAGATGTAAATTCAAACTGATTTAAATATGCATCTTTATGTAACTTAGCTAGTCGGGTCGCATTGATATGACCTAGTCTACAATACCTCAAGAAGAATCCGTTCATTTCTGAACTCTTTCTCTTGTGTGTGTTCAGTATACTAAGAACTGTAGTTTGATTTAGAACATCAATGCTTTTAGATAACGTGCCTGAACCGATCAACTTTTGATATAGGAAATGTTCAAAACATTATCCAACAATACAAAATTATATCCTTTCTTTAGAAATAAAGAGACTGATATGATTTTGTATATCAGGTTCGGTATCTAATAGCATTTGTTCAGAATCAATGTATTACAATACAGGGTGACAGTGACCGACAGACTTGGCTGCAACACTTGCCCCGGTTTCTGTCTCATGAAACTTATCACCCGTTCTCAGTTTTTCTACCCTTTTGTAGCCCTATGTAACAGATTACATATCTGGGATCCTGATCCGGTATCATATATCCAGGATGCGGAGGATACTGAGAAACAGTTCTGTTTGATGAACACACCCGAAGGAGATGCATCATATGCACTTTCTTCGTTTGGGCGGCATATGAATTCTGGTATTCCCCAATTTCCTGCTCTGTCTTATAACAATTATAAGTTGGAGCGGAACCAACGTTCCCCAGCTCAGTATAACAAGCGGGTTCGGTCAATACATCCGTATTTTTATCTTGATTAAGGCGTGATATGGTCGCTACCAGGAGAGAGAGAGAGAAGAAAACACTCTGCGTGCGCTCTTGCAAGATCAGATTGGTTATATATTTTATCTAATCAGGATGGCTCCCACTGTTTTTATCAAATCTTCCTTCAAACCTTAAAAGGAAAGACTAGCCGGGATTAATTACACTCTACAAGTTCGCCAATCTTTCAGCCAGGCCAGTGTCGGTACTTTGAGGGAGGTTCCCCGTGCTTTCGTACGGACCTAATTACTGAAAACCTCGTTTTCCCAGAGGCGTAACCCCGTTGACACCTTTCTAGACACCTACTTGATCGGCTAATTGCAAAGTGCAAAACTCTTCCAGGAGTAACAATTACTTGCAGTGGGTATCGGGATCCAACTATCATATACAAGGTATGCAATCTCATTGCAAATTTCAACACTTGAAACTCCCGATAAAGGTTTTTACCCCTAGCACCTATGACCTTGGCTAAGGTCAACAAATCATAGATACTAGTCAAGTTCTACCCGTCATTTCGTGATTAATTAGACCCACCCATATGACCCTTGGCTAAGGTCAACAAAGCCACATGACTGTCCTAACTAATCGCATCATATGCTGTGTAGGAAGACATCACTTAGCTACCGCACACTACGCCTCGGCTATGGTCGACAAACGTAGCACGAATACTAAGTACTCTACTTCCTAAAATGACGGAGGGTTGCGAATGGTTTTTGTGAAAACCTTTAACGCTTTGAACTTGATCTCGTTGCGGAATCAAATGGTTTTTAAATGGAATGTTTTCGAGGCTTTTCTAGTTTTGCTAAAGGGGTCACTCCCGGTGAAGGGATCGTCGGCCCTTTCCTCGTCGAATGAGGTGCGGGATATATCATATATATCACTGTGCAAAGCGAAAACTATAGAAGCGATCAAAGACAAACCGAGGGTTGTAGCATCTGCCAGTTATTGCTAAAGGAGTCACTCCCGGTGAAGGGATCTCGGTCCTTTCCTTATCGAATAAGGTGCAGGATGTTCTATAATGAACACCGCAATGCAAAGCAAGAACTGTAGCTACCTGTTTTATTTTGAAATTCGATTCCACAACATCAATTAGGTTTATTTTCTTTCATTAATCTCATTAATGAATATCCCATCATTTAAGTCCACCTAACCATCACAGATAAATATAACGTACGCTTATGCCATCCGCATTCGCCTCGATGTCCTGTCTGCACCGTTAGGTTAGGTAACTAACGCCAGAGCGAGGCAGGGCTAGCGCGGGTGTAAAACATAAGCAACGTCTATATAATATATCATATATACTATATATAATACCTGTCACATAACACAGAACATCGCATGATCACAGATAAAACACAGCAGAAGAAACATATGAAATATTGGATATACTAGGACGTCCGTGTTTTCAATACAAGCCAGTATAAAACACGGATTCCACGGTCGTGATGAATAGCCAATCCCACACCCCTAGACCCCTACGAGAGCGGCAAGCAACCCTGCCAATTCTAGGGTTAGGAAACCCGGACTCGACTCCTCGAGTTGGTCTCCCACTGGACCCCAGAACCCGGTTACTTGTGCTCCCCTCCTTGGGTCTATCCTAGTGCAGAAAAGTAAATAATATACAACGGGTGACAACATCCGCAACCTGGAAGTGCCCCAATAAAAGAATATTACATACAAGTTTTTACATGAATGAAAATGAAAAACACTCATCTCACATAAAAACCCCCGGCTATTCAAACACGACGATCCAATATAACATATCCAGCAACACATAACATCACATGTCATCAACGTAAGTAAATATGTCCATCCCAATTATCGTTGACATATAGCAACGAAACCGGCGATATCACATATTACACTTATGGTCACAGAAAAGAAAGTGTAAAACTACAACAGTTGGAATCCGCAACCACCTCAGACATCGCATGCCTGACTTAATGAATTCTTTAGACATCACATTCCTAACAATTATAAACCCCGCATTTCAGTCTCATTATCGAAAACTCTTTTCAATATCAAGTCGGGCAATTCAACAGGATTCCCGACATTCTGATCGAATGCTCGTCGCAAACTTCAGTAGACGGCCGCACCCCCACGCCGTCGACAAAGTGCACCAAGGAGGAACACCGCTACCACGAGCACCCGAACGGATGCTTTCGGCGACGGGGTTCTCCTACAGTCACTTGGTCGGGGCTATGGAGTGAGGCTGTCTATCAAGTTTACCCGGCGAGTATCCGCGTACACTACGTGATTGCGACGGACTTTTGATCACATCAAAATTCCGTGGCAACCGATCAAGTGAGACTAAACTGCTATGTTTATAATATTCATTCCGTTATCTCATAACAATTTGTGAATTCCAATTATTGTATCACATTCCGGATAAATAGAAAATGCTAAACTTTTCGATCGAACAATCGAACACCCAAGTTTTCCCGATACAGCTCAACACATGAAATAAGTCTAACAGCATTCAGTTCGTGCCTCAGTAGCAACGGTCCAGCCGTAGAAGGGTCAAGCCAATGCCTCACATGTGGCACGCCGTACTGCCCCAAACCCGAAGGTTCAAAGGGCAGTTCAAGACGGTCACATAATCGAGTTAAGGTTTGTTGTCTTCTAGAGGGACCATCGCGTTACTTGCACTACTTAGAACGTCGTTAAACTACGGAAAAATCCAACAATTGGAAATTTCCCGACAGGGGAAAAATTGGGTATTTATATCCGGTCGAACTATTTAACATATTCTAAAATTTATCCGGAAAGCCAAATAGACAAAATTTGATACCCCGATCGAAACACCGAATCCCCAAAACAACTCCAGAAAATTCAACTCTTTAATAAATATTAAAAATTCCCAGAAACACCATAAATAATATATAAGAATTACTGTGCAGAAATTAATGCACAACACGACAAAAGGGCCGCGGATCCGCCGCCTGAGCCTACTGTGAGGCCGCGGATCCGTGCCCCTATAATGAATCAAGGCCTCAAATTTCAACAGTAATTCTTATATTATTTTACTGAGTTTTCTGAATATTTTTAATCTGGAAAAATCCCAGTAATTCAAAATCGTCCAGAGAGCAATTTTGCGGGTAGGGTTTCGGTTCGATCGGGTTTCAGATTCCGTCTGGACTTCGCCTAAGGCTCTAGCTAGGCTCTGATACCACTGTAGGGTTCCTAGGCACCCTAATGAGGTCTCACAAGGCATCGAACATGCCAATATAACAATTTATGGGTGCCGAGAGACCCGACTACGGATCGTTTGCTAGAAATCTAGGCGAAAAAGCTAACTAGTTAACACTTAACTACAAGATACGGAAATACAACCTTTGTAGATCCGGTGCTCCACCTCCATAGCTCTGCAACAAGGTCCTCTCCGCTGTCCAAATCAAATCCGGGCTCAAGCGTCGGCTTCGTCGGAGAATGGGCAAGCTAGGTCGTCGATGTCCATGCCGAAGATGATCTACGTCGAAGCATCGCTAAATCAAGCTCCGACTTCACCAAGTCCAAAAACTTGTGAAGAGAACACACTCTACTACTTGGCAAGAGATAGAGGATGAAGAAATAGGAAGTGGGTAGACTTTAGATTTGGATTTCTCACTCATTTCCAACACTTGCCATTGATGGGGCAAGCTTTCTTCACTTGAAGAATGAAGAAAAAGAAGGAAATAGTTATGATAAGTTAAATTAAAAATGAAAAGAAAAATCAAAACTTATCATAATCTAAACCATGGTCAAGTGTAGAGATTGAACTAGGGTTAAATCAAATGGTTAGGTTAAGCATGAGATAAGAATGGTGGACAAAGTCAAAGGTTCATGAATCTTCAACTACAAACAAAGAAAGCCACCATTCTTCTCATTTTTTTTTCCAAAAAGAAAATAAATAAATAAATGAATAAATAGATATAAAAAACAAAACCCTAACCATTTGAATAACCATGGTTTAATCTTTACACAAACTCAAGTTAGCATGCATCATCAAACATGATACATACAAGTGCACAAAAACATATCGCATATGCAATGCGCACGAACCAAGTGAGAAAATCCATCTAAAGTGAACCGATACTAGTTAATGCAAAGTAATATATCAAATATATAATTATACATTAAATCATTAAATCAACACTTGATTCAATGATCCGGTCATGTCGCACATAACCGACTGGTATCTATAGTAACAACTTATCGAATCAACACTTGATCCGATAACCCGGCTATATCGCATATAACCGATTAATGTCACATCGCGAGAATCGAATCCAGTATCACATACTGGTATTATTCTCGGTCCCGCACATATCTCATATGCGCTCCTATTTCGTTTCGCTTGAGCCAGGAAACCTCTGTGTAGGACTCTAAAGACTCGTCAATACGCCGGCAGCAGATGATGATCATATCAATCACCCACAAGCCGCAAGCGGTCTGCTAAACGTAACGGCCACCCGGGTATTGAGCGATCTGAAGATCGACGAGCAAGCCCGCTCACACTCCAGTGAATCCGACCAGTAACACTACCGTACGGTCCGGTCTGTTCGTCTGATATGCCGCATATCTCGCCTAGGGGTGGTAAACGTCAGACCCCAATAGCTCGATAAGTCATGCCGACGTAGGGTCCATAACATTCGTGAAGCTACTGATAACTCTTACCAGTATATCACTGCAACCCTGGCCAGGGATTTCCTGTTATGGCCAGTCGAGCATAGCACAACATCAACCCCCAATACCGGGAGAGACGAATCCCCTCCTATCGCTCATTGCCTCCATGTGAATCGGGACTGTACCCAAAAACCACCTGTTTGCACGACTCAGTAGAGCCGTGGTAGGGTGGAAATCAAAGCACAGTGGGAGACACACAAGACTCTATGACGATCTCGGGTCAACAGACTAAGCTGTACCAGTGTCACCAGAGAACTGCCATCTGACGTGAGGTATAATACCATCTGGGAGTTCTCGGCGAGTCCGTTCAGTGTACCCAGTCTCTACGGAGCACCCGTATATCTCCTCTGATGTCAAACACCAATGGATATGGGATCATCCATCGCCCATCTGTATGGGTCGAGAAGGTATACGCTAGTCTACTCTGGAATATCGATGCCCCGTCTCGATATTCCCACGACTAGGAACAATTCAAGGATGTACTCTTGGACTACCCAGGCCCCACTAGTATGATCTACATCATAGTCCTGGAAGTCGAGCACACATCCTATGGGCTTTATCAACATGTAATCATAGAGACAGAAAGTATACATGTTAAGATAAAGTGCAACCAGATAGCGTACTATCATGTCGAGCAAGAAAGTCCTTCCTATATATGTCCCAGCATCCACTACAATATACATCCTATGTACAGTAATGGCCTCTAGGGCATACATATAACTAACACGCACTCCTCCGTGGGATGTGATATTCTCCGATGATATGTGCAATAGTCAGGGTGCGTCTCTACCCCATCGTGTGTGTTTCCTTCCGAGGGCGGTAGCTTCATTCCCAGTGACATGGCTTT
Organism: Agapanthus africanus; assembly: GCA_030015575.1. Classification (NCBI taxonomy): domain Eukaryota; kingdom Viridiplantae; phylum Streptophyta; class Magnoliopsida; order Asparagales; family Amaryllidaceae; genus Agapanthus; species Agapanthus africanus. The sequence continues at coordinate 567,316,524 of JASDDO010000016.1, forward strand.
GGCAAACCTTTTTCTCGTCTTGAATATCTTCTTGTTTACTTCGGATGCCTTTCGCTCTTGTAGTTCAACTCTTTCGTTCAGCTTCCCGCATTTGGCTCCTTCAGATGCGGCCATCTCACGCTCCTGGTCCGCTTTACATTTTAGACGAATCTCGTCTAGAAAAGCGTCGATCATTTCATCTGTTGGCCATGCACGCTCTGGTACAGGCTCTGTTTCCAGCTTTTCAATGCCAAGAGTTTTCCCATCATCGGTAAACGAATGGGAGATTACGTTACAACTCGCCACATATCCTTCGGATTCATCCGACGAGCTTTCTCCATCATCTTCTTCTTGAAAGATGTGGTTGAGGAACTCTTGCAGTGTGACAGGGGTTCGCGCCTTTTGATTGTACTCTTCCAACGCATCGATTTGCTTCTGCAAGTTCGTGTGTTCGTTTTCAAGCTTCACGGGCTTCTTGGATTTCTTCTTCTTTTTCTTCGAAGATTTTAACGATTGGGCGTGAGTATCTGGGCTCTTATCGCGAGTCTTTGTAGTTGGGCGGCATCTTAGCATCCCTTCGATAATTTGAGGTTCAAGAGGGTCCTTCCATTCGATCGTAGGACACGCATGAAGGTCTCTCAGCATTCTTTTGGTTTTAGTTGATAATACGACCTCCCATGGAGCTTCTTCAATAAAGGAGCAGGTTGCCCCCGGTGTATCTGCTTTCTTAGGAGTATGCGATTGTGGTGGGTTCACCTTCCACTTTTCGGACAGTACAAACTTCCCGTGGAGGTACTGGTCTTCAATCCATCCTTTGAAGACGAAGCAATCTTCAATCGGATGGCCTACCGTTTGATGGTAAGGGCAATAGTTAAGGTTATTCGCCTCGGTGGATTGCGGCGGTCGCCTTGGATTTGGTAGGCTTATAAGTCTGTTGCGTATTGCCAGCTCGAATAGCCGTTTCGTCTTGTCCCGTGGGAACGAGTAGGGACGCTTCATCTTCTCATTATAATACCGACGCCTTTCCTCCAGTTGATCTGCCGGTTTCGGGGCGTTAGGTTGCTGTTGGGCATTCGCGACAAAGATTGCTCTTCCTTTACCCTTGTCATTCCGGGGTTCCGACTTCGGGGCAGGTGGTCTATGACCCATCTGGTCCATCTGAGCCAACTTGTCGATCAAAGCCTGGAATGTGGTTGGCTTAAAAAACATCATAAACTGGGAGATAGTTGCGTGAGGGTCTAGAGTTCCCACGAACATGCCCACCGCAGGTGCTTCCTCAATGCGTTGCTCACATCTCGACCACAAGTTCCGCCAGCGTATAGCGTACTGGACCCAGGTTTCGCCCGGTTTTACCCTGGCGTTAATCAGTGCAGTTATTGGAGTGCGTTCGCTGGCACTTGCGAATCGCTGAGTGAACAACAGCTCCATTTCAGCGAACGTTTTGATAGAATCGTTCGGGAGTTCCGAATACCATTCGAACGTAGTTTCTGATAAGCTGCCCACGAACTGGCGGAGCAACAGTTTATCATCACCGCCGGTGTTACCGCAGAGGGCCCAGAACTGGGCGACATGTTGATGGGGATTGCCGGTCCCCTTATACACGTGGAATTTTGGTATCGTATAGCCTTGCGGGTATTTGATTTGGTCGTACCAGCTCGGATACGGCCGCCCCGTTTTCACGACTTGACCAGCTGCCTCAGTCGCGTGATGAACCCGGATCTGCTGGGCTATGTAGTCAGCCAAGTCAGCCTTAGAGATTGCCTCCTCCTTGGCCGTTGAGAGGGCTGGTGGTGGATTTGACGTTTCTCCTCGGTCGTCTTCAAGAACGATTGGGGGATCCTCGGCGGGTAAGTCCTGCTGGATCATCATTCCTATCACATCTTGGAAGAGGAGGCCCATCCGTTGTATATTGGCCGCTTGTTCAGCAGCCTCTTTATCCCTTTTCTCCAGTGTCCGGCGAAGGAATTCAGCATCGGTTTCTTCCTCCCGGCGTGCGTCTGAGGATGTTTCTGGGTTTTCTTTTGGCCCGGTGAGCGCGGCCATAGCATTCATCATTTCTTGAAGCTTTTGTTGCTGCTCTTGAGCCTTCGTCACGGATCGGGTTAGCGGTCGGTGGCCCGTAGACGTGCGGCTTTCCTCTTTTCCAGAGGCCATGTAAACAGTGTGGACCACCATGCTCCCAGACTTAGGGCGTCTGGGCTCAGTGCTTTTAGCCGTCGTTGCATGCTGTGGGGTTTTCTGTGGCCTCCTCCTTTTATGAGCCATGGAGGTTGAGGGGGCCGTTGAGGTGGGCGTCCAGACAGCCTTTTGGGGTTTAGCCTGGTGACCAGCTTCCGGTTGGATTTTCAGTTTCTTGTGTTGGCGAGAGAAGTTTGGATCGATGATCGAGTCCCGTGCCTGCCGCCAAACCTTATAGATTTTGGAAGACAGCCGTTGAGGAGATCGGGGTTGTTCGGGTTTTATTTCGACAACCTTTTTTAATGAGGGAGGAGACCTCTTCAGCACTGCCGTAGGAGAATTCCTTCGCACCTTATTTAGCATTTCAAAGCTGTTCCCAGTTAGAACAGCAGCATTAACCTCTGCCATCGGGGCCGATGGAGTCAACCCGGAGGGGGAGTTGCCCCCAGCCTTCCTTACTCGGCGCCAATAGCGACGTCGAGCGTGTCGAGCGGACGGTGTAGGGTCAGCGGTAAGAATGGTTTCGTCTTGCCCCCTGTCTGGGTGGGGGGTCGCAGTTGGTATTAGCCTGTCAAAGACCGATGTCCTTTGGGCAGTAGGAGCGGGAGCTGAAGCCGTTAATCTTGTAAAGACCGACCTTTTGGCCGGAGAAGCTGCCTTGACGACTTCGAGGGCAGGAGCGGGCACCTTCTTAGAAGCAGCCTTCTCTGAGATTGTAGGTCCCATGATGGGTTCGCAGGATTTCTGGCCCAATCTAGAGAAGACCGAGGCGTTGACGTTGGGCGACTCGTTGAGAGGAGCCGCGGCAGGGGTAAGACGATCAAAGACCGACTTCTTGAGAGCTTCCGTTGTCAGCGCTGGAGCGGTGAAGTTTGTAGGTGGGAGCATGGTCCCAAAGAACAATCCGGTGGTGGCGCGAGTGACCTGTTCCACGGGAATTGTGAATAGCGATGCAGCTTGGGGTCCGTAGGCTATACCTCCTGTCGAGGCAGAGCGTTGGCTGCAATTGCAGCCTGAGCAGTTGGAGAATTTCATGGAAGTAGAAGCCATCGATCCTTTGCTTTCTGCAATAAGCAAGACGCCAATTCTTAGTATCTTGAAACCCAAGGGCAACCATTGGCGAACCGCGATTGGTTCGCGAGTCACGACACACGAAGTGTGGAGTGGAAAGAGGAAAAGGTCCCACCGGGCGTGCCAGAATCTGTTCCCCTCCGAAAGACGGCGCGCAGGACTGCGGTGTCTTGGCACTGAGATTCGGGGCAGATGCTAATTGGTGCTATCCGTTCACCTCTCCGAAGATGCCAAATTGATTTATGGCACCATGTATCGAAGGTTTAAACGGATGCGTCCGATGTAGCAGACTTCGTCAGATTCCCCCTCGCTTGAGGGGTTTTTTTGATTGTGGGGACGCTCTTCCCTGCAGACGCAAGCCCCTGCAGTTAATTACGCTACCACATTGCGGTAACAACTTTCTCCTTCTCCAGCTGGTCACTTCGTGTCGTGGGTGTTTGTTTTGTGTTTTTTTGCCCGTGGATTGTTTACGGAGACTGAGTTATGTCGTCGCCCGTAGGGCGTGGACTAGTCCAAATCCGTATTATCTTAGATTTGGGTTTGGGGGTTTGGTTTGAGGATACGTCAGCCATACTTGAGGCTAAGATCAACTCAAACTTTTGTTAAGGATACGTTAGTCTAACTTTGTGACTAAGATCAACTTAACGGGATCGTTTAGATCCGATAAAGGAGTGTTTGAACTCCATTGTTCCAGTTTAGGGACCTAGAGGTCCAACGTATGTATGGCCGTCAGGACCCGTCACCTCTCTGACGACGTTGAAGAATTACAACGACGGATGTCAGAGGAGTTCAGAGATGTACCCTTGAGCCAGAGTTAATTGGGGGAATTTATAGTCCACTCTGTTTGAAGGTTTAAGGATACGTTAGCCATCTTTGAGGCTAAGATCAACTTAAACGGGACCGTTTAGATCCGACAAAAGAGCATGCGGGGCTCTATTGTTTTAGTTTAAGGACATTGCGGTCCATGGGTAGTTTAAGGACATTGCGGTCCACTGTTAGTTTTAAGACATCTCGGTCAAGGTTAAGGACGTCGTAGTCCATGGGTTTAAGGACCCCACAGTCCGTTGTTAGTTTTAAGACATCCCGGTCAAGGTTAAGGACGTCGTAGTCCATGGGTTTAAGGACCCCACAGTCCGTTATGTGCTCTGGATGCTTCACACGGGTTCACTGCCGTGTTCTGCGAGGACCAGGCTCCGCTCTGGACGTTTTCCACGGGGTCAAAGAGTGACATTATCCGCGTTCCACGTAACCAGGAATTTGCATTGAACACGGGTTTAAGGACCCCGCAGTCCGTATCAATGTGTGGTCGTCGGGACCCGTCACCTCTTTGAAGACATTGAGGGATTACAATGCCAAGTATCAAAGGAGTGAAGAGATGTACCCTAGAACCGGAGTGGATTAAATAGTCCTTGGCCCAATTTGGGGTCGAGACGAATTAATTGTGTTATGAGTCTATTGGCCCAGTTAATCACAAATTGAGGACTTATGGCCATCTTGGGCTAAGTCCAATCAGGAGAGGCTTTGCCTCCATCCATTTAAGCCAATTGGGCCAAAGCCTAGTGTTAAACACTACAGAGCAGTCAGTGTTGAACACTGGGAATGAGGTTGACAGGTTAGTGTTTAACACTAAGAGATAATTGGTGTTAAACACCAGCAACAAGGCTTTTCAAATTAGTGTTAAACACTAAAACAGATCAGTGTTGAACACTGCAAATGAAGATCTCAGATTAGTGTTTAAACACTAAGGTAATCAGTGTTGAACACTGCAGATAAAGCTTTTTAATTAGTGTTGAACACTAAGGCCCAACAGTATTTTAACACTGGGTTCGAGAGTTTCAATTTAGTGTTAAACACTAAGACAAGAGGGGTCACGTGGCAGCACGTGAGAGCGCCCTCCCTTCATTTATTCTGCTGAGATTATCGCGTCTTTCAGAGCATCACGTGACATCACGTGATGGGCATTCAAATGCCTATGTATTAAAGCTTCTGCCGAGGGTCACGTGGGTCACGTGGGGTGCTGCTTCAAAGGGGCTTTCTGTAGATCTCTTGGGGGTCACGTGATGACACGTGACCCTGCCTCTATTTTGTTTAGAGGCTTTGTTAATCTTTTTTCAGGAATTAAATTCCTCAAGCTTTAAATTTCAGAGGAATTAAATTCCTACTTCCTTTCGAAGACTTATATTCTGGGATAGGGTTTAACTCTGAATTTTCTGTAGGAATTAAATTCCTCATATATGTGAAGAACCAAATAGGGTTAAACCCTAACAAAGCTTTTTTAAGGAGTTTAAACTTCCATCCTCTGTTAAATTATGATTAAGGGAATTAAATTCCCGCTGCTGCAACAGAACTAGGTTCTTAATTAGGGTTAAACCCTGTTTCTTTTGTTCTGAAGGAATTAAATTCCCATGATACAGGGGCAAGCCCTAATTTTATTTTAAAGGAATTAAATTCCTATAGTTCTGTGAGAATTAAATTCTCATGCTTGCATTCCCTCTCTATGTTTTGGATCTGCATGGCAGGATCTCGACCCATTGAGAATTAAATTCTCAACCTTAAGGGGAGATGTGCACTTTGCAGATCCTCTATCAAAGAGAGAAGAAATATATTCTTCTGTTTTTATGTATCAGAGTTAAACTCTGTTGAGAATTAAATTCTCTTTTTCTTTCAAGGAGCTTTTCCCTTTCTTACCTAGGGTTTTTTGCAGAAGATCCAAGTTCTCCAAGTATCGAAGCTCTCTTCCTTTTCTTTTCTTTTTCTTCTCTGCGTATGTATCTGCATGTATGTCTCTTGGCTCCTATTTATAGGAGAAGCAGCCGAATCAATCAGTTTTTGACGAATCTTCGTGAAAGATTTGATTTGCATCCATCATTCATTTTGGACCTTTGGATTATTAGGTGAATTTTATTCACCATTGGATTTTAAATCCAGAGATTCTCCTTTGTTATTTTGGTTAGATTTAAAGGGGAAATCTTTCCAAACCCGAGATTTTCCCATAGATAGATCACCTCTGAATCTTTAATTCGATTGGTTCCAGATAGTTGCTTTCCTTTGGAAAGATTTGAATTTCTCTCAGAATTTAATTCTGTTAACATAGTGGGCTTTGAAAGCCGGTCACGTGTGACCACGTGACTCATGGTCACGTGTGGGCACGTGACCCCCTTTGGAATGAGCCTTTTCCTTTCTTTTGCGCTCTGTCTTCTTATTGCTGCTTAAACGTCACGTGCTGCCACGTGACCCCTGGTCACGTGTGAGCACGTGACCCTTGTTTGAACTCTCTCTTTCCTTGGTTCAACTGGAGAACGAGTCTGCTGTCTTGAACGTCACGTGGCAACACGTGACCCTGGTCACGTGGAAGCACGTGACCTCTTCTGAAGCCTTTTCCTTGACTTGATCAGGGAACTGGTGTGCCTTTTGACTCTTGCATTTAAATGTCACGTGTCGCCACGTGACCAGGGTCACGTGGAAGCACGTGACTCTTTCTGAAGCCCCCTTTTCTTCAACGTAGTCAGGAAACTGAACTTGCTTTGATGATGTTTTTAGGTGTCACGTGCCAACACGTGACCGCTAGTCACGTGTAAGCACATGACCCTCTTCTGAAGCTTTTCCCAGAAGCTTTCCTGATTTTAAATCAGGAAACACAGTGTTTTGAACAGCAGATTTAATGAATTGAAGTCCATGAGTGTTTTCCTTTTTCACTGCTATAATTTAATTGCATGCTGAGAAAAGCTACGTTGGATGATTGTAAGAAGCTTACTGTCTTCTGTTTGAAAAAAATGCGCTGAGAAATGCTATAAAGGATTGGCCCATACATACTCTCTTTATTGAGTTTGTTATAAACTATCACTACTATGAAGAAGGGAACCCCCTACGGTTCAAACTGTAGGGACAAAGCTTTGTCTCTATGGTGCGTACCGTAAGAACAAAAAGTCAGACTGTAGAGACTAAATGCTTTGGGGAACTTACTGTTGGGAAACGTTTATTTTTTATTTAATTTAAAAAATTGTTGTTCTCCGCCGAATACGGGAGACGGAACCACGTAGGTTCGTCTTGCTTGAATTTGGGGGCAGATACTATTTTGATTTATCCGTCCACCTCTCCGAAGATGCCAAGTTGATTTATGACACCGTGTATCGGAGGTTTAGACGGATGCGGCCGTTGTAGCAGACTTCGTCAGATTTCTCCTCGTTTGAGGGGTTTTTCATTGTGGGGACGCTCTTCCCTGCAGGCGCAAGCCCCTGCAGTTAATTACGCTACCGCATCGTGGTAACCACTTTCTCCTTCTCCAGATGGTCACTTCGTGTCGTGTGTGTTTATTTTATTTTTGGTTGCCCGTGGATTGTATACGGAGACTAATTTATGTTGTCGCCCGTAGGGCGTGGATTAGTCCAAATCCGTATTTTCTTAGATTTGGGTTTTTGGTTGGGTTTAAGGATCGTTAATCTCATTTGAGACTAAGATCAACTTAAACATTTGTTAAGGATACGTTAGTCTAATTTTAGACTAAGATCAACTTAACAATTTGTTAAGGACACGTTAGTCTAATTTTAGACTAAGATCAACTTAATGGGATCATTTAGATCCAACAAAGAGCATTTGGGCTCTATTGTTTTAGTTTAAGGACATTGCGGTCCAGTTTAAAGATGTCATAGTCTATAAGGTTTAAAGACATCATAGTCTATGAGTTTAAGGACCCCACAATCCATGGAATGTCTGGTTGTCGGGATCCGTCAACTCTCTGAAGACGTTGAAGGATTACAACGACAAATATTAGAGGAGTGAAGAGATGTACCCTTGAACCAATATTGGTTGGGAGATCTGTAGTCCAATTTGGGACTAAGATCAAAGATTTATGAGTAAATGGGCTCAATTAATCTGAATTAGCGATCTGTGGCCAGCTTGGGCTCGGCCCATTCATTTAAAATGTTAGACATTTAGCAATACTGAGCATTGGTTTGAGTTCTGACAAACTTTTTGTCTTTATTAAGTGTTGAGCACTCATTATAGCTCTGGGGATTTATCATTTAAAGAACAATTTATGTTCTTTCAGCGCACACGTGAGGAGCACGTGGCGCGCTTGGCGTTGAGCGCCAGTCAATGAGCGCAGAGCGCTTATTTTAAGTAGCGCACACGTGAGGAGCACGTGGCGCGCTTGGCGCTGAACGCCAGTCAATGAGCGCAGAGCGCTTATTTTAAGTAGCGCACACGTGAGAGCACGTGGCGTGCTTGGCGCTGTGCGCTAGACAATGAGCACAGAGCGCTTCTGTTAAATAGCACACACGTGAGGAGCACGTGGCGCGCTTGGCGCTGTGCGCCAGACAATGAGTGCAAAGTGCTTTTGTTAAGTAGCACACACGTGGGGAGCACATGGCACGCTTGGCGCTGTGCGCCAGACGTGGAGCGCTAAGGGTGTCACGCCTCGCTTCCCAGAGTACGCTAAGATAGGCACGTGACAGAGCCAACCATGCTACCTATGGATAGGAAATATCATTCCACAGTCACATTACGGCTGTAGAGATATCAAGAACAATAATAAACTATCTAACACATGTCCATAGGCCAAAATAAACGAGTCAAGAATAAAATAATGCGGAAGCAAAAAGATCCAATACAAGAATAAACTGGAATGTACGTCCCATAATGCGGGCTCACATCAGGAATGAAAATGCATAAATAAAACCAAATACTAACAGGTCCTCACTGCTCGGCCTGCTGACTGAAATACTCCTGCTCGGCCTGCAGCAAAGGTAAGGAATCTGGGCCATGCAAAACCCAGACGTCAGTGCGTCTAATATCAAGCAATAATATAAACATGGGTAGCAAGACAAACAGGTATGAGTATAAACGGTAAAACAGGTATAACAGTAATATAAATGAGACAATGAGGGTAATGTGTAGTGAGTAACCTAGACTGGTCTATTGGGTTAACTACTCTCAAGTCTTTGAAATCAATTTGATGAATCATCGATATAACTCAATAGTATCCCGTGCGTGCCCGGGACCACGGTCTAAGACTCTCAGGCTGAATCCGAGACGTGTCGCAAGGCAGTAAAAGGTAGTAGGTAACGACGAATGATGTCAGCATCATCATCCCGGGGCTGGCCTAGCCCGTAAAACTGATCAGTAATGGTATCGAACTGTCGAGTTACAAGTCAGGTTTCATCATCAATTTCCCCATACCCCCAGGTTATGTGTTCAAGTCAGGTATTGATAAATCTGGAGCTAATGCCAACACAAGATCAAGCAGGTACAGGTTTGTCTGTATAGACAACAGGAAATGTCCGTAGGGACAACAAGTCAAGATTGTTGGCATTAGTAACAAGATCGGGTAACAGGTCAAGCTGTGGTACATCAGGTCAAGTCAGGTAGTGTATATGGATCCAAACATGTCAAGTAGTGCACAATATCAAGTCATGTCACGTAGTGGTGTATCAAGTCATGTCAAGGGGTGTACAAGTGTCATATGGGTGCTCAAAATCAAACTATACTAAGCATAGGTACACACAAACAAGTATGGGGTACCAATGTAACAATAAAATGGAATAATGTGATGTGGTATGCAAAATAGGTATAGATTCAAACATATGGATGCACAGTTATCGATTAGGGTTAAAGTTATAGTTCCAACACAAATTAGGATACACTTTATCAAGCATGGAATGTTAATATCACATTATTATGTCTTAATATGATCTATGGATGCAATTATCTATATTCTAAAAGAGATGGGTGCAAATAGGTATCCGAAACATTATAAAAACTATCAAATGGTAATGTGGGATATACAACTAAGCAATATGTGATATAAATATTGGTATGGATTCATTCTAATGTAATCTACTATGTAACAAGATTATTTTCATGATCTAGATCTAAAATGATATAAGCGGATGCAAATGGAACATCGAAACGTGATAAAATGAAACATGTGGTACTAGATTTAACCTACAAGTATGATATATATTTAAATAGGTATAAAATAATTTAAATAGCATGTAGCAAGATTAACTTGCCTAGACGGATCAAGAAACGGGTGTGTACGGAACGTCTCACGTCGGCGAAATGTCACGACGCGCGCACGGTACACGGAACGGTTCCAAACAACGCACAAACATGATCACACAAGTCAGGTACGTTCGCTGGGTCGTCGGGATCGTCGACGTCACGTCCGGCTCCGGCGATCTATGCAAACAGAGAATTAAAGAAAAGAAAAGCAAATAAAAGGAAGAGAGAAAGAGAAGAAAGGAAAGAGGAGAAGAGATTGAGAAGAAGAGAGATGCTTACTGGGTTTGCAGAGAGGGGTGGAGATGTTGACGGTGATGAACGGAGCTCCGGCGGGGTGGTTTGGTGTTAGGGTTTCGGTTACTGGGTTTTTCTTAGTGTAAGGATGTGCAGGGATCTGTGAAGGGAGAAGACAGTGGAGATAGGAGAGAGGAGAGAAGAGGAAGAAGATGATGATGGCGAGGGATGATCGGCGGCGAAGGAAAGGCAGTGACGATGGGTTCTGTAGGTGCCGTGGGGTGCAGAGGTCGGGAGAAGGAAGAATGAGAGGAAATAAGGAGGAAGGAGAATAAGGAATGGTGACAAGGAGGAGGAGATGTTGAGGAGGCAATGGAGATTAGGGTTAGGGTTTGAGGTTTAGAGCTCGGTGATGGGTTAAGGAGATGGAGGCTCAGGGTTATAACGTGAAGGAGAAGGAGAAGAAAAGAATATGAAGGAGGGAGGTGAAGAGATTCGAGGGCGGTGACGGGATTCGCACAGTATCCGCGATAAGAGAGAGAAAGCGGTGCGAGATGAGAGAGATAGGAAGAGAGCGAGAGGAGAAAGAAGGAAGAGGAGAAAGAAAGTTGGCATTATTCTGGGAGAGAGAAAAAGAGAAGAGAGGAAAGATTATGAGAGGGAGAGAGAGAAAGAGATCAGCGGTTGAGAGAAAGAGAGAGAAAGAGAAAGGAAAAGAAAGAAAAAGAAAGAGAGAGAAAGATACGTGGGGCCGGGGGTCAGAGAGAGGAGAGCTGGAAAGAGAGAGCTGAGCTGTGTGTGTGTGTTAGGAGTTAGGATTTTATATTTAAAAATTTTAAAAGATTTGTTTGTTAAAAGATTTAATAGTTAACGAGATTTTAAAGGTAAAATTTAAAATAAATATCAAATAAATTTGAATTTAGGCGGGATACAAAATATTTCAAAACGCGCTCGGGTCGGGTCTAAAATTTCAAATTTAAAATACGAAAAATATATACGACTTTCAAAATTCAAAACAGATGCTCAGGTAACGAAAATGTATACCCCCAAGAATGGATGTACCTACGTGCGCGTAGCCATCCAAACACGTCCGTTTCACTGAACGGGACGAGAACAAGGTGCGCGGACGCTACCACGGGATTAGGGGTATCATGCAGGCTATGAAATGAAATTTTAAATTATTTTACATGACCTAAAATGTTATATGGTAAAAGATGCAATGCTAGATAAAATGTCAGTATGCAGTATACATGAAATGCACGTGTCTATGTAACAAGTCAGGGTAATTCATAAATATGAATCAACCAAGTTCAAGAAAGCGGGTCGGGTCGAATGCAATAGTAAAAGTAAAATACCATTCGCACCCAAAATCCGATAAATCAAGAAAATACCACAGATAAGTAAATACGAAAACTGGAATTGGTATAAATGAACTAGGTTGTTACAGAGGGCTTCTGTTAAATAGCGCACACGTGAGGAGCACGTGGCGCGCTTGGCGCTGTGTGCCAGACAATAAGCGCGGAGGGCTTCTTTTAAATTTGGAGCGCTAAGGCTCTGCAGCGCTGTACGCTAGATTTGGAGCGCTGAGGCGCTTCATTAAACTTGGAGCGCTAAGGCTCTGCAACGCTGTGCGCTAGATTTGGAGTGCCGAGGCACTTCTTTTAATTGGAGCGCTAAGGCTCTTTTTAGGCAGCTTTGCGCTCTGAGAATTAAATTCTCTCTTATAAGAGACTTTGTCTCATGGATCTAAGAACAAAGTTCTTATTTCATAGGAGATGTTTCAATCTCTTATGTTTTTAGTGAAAGGCTTTGCCTTTATGGATATGTGATTCTGAGAGAATTGAATTATTCTCCCCCCTTTTTATAATGAGATGTTATGATCTCTTTTGTGAAAGACAATATCTTAAAGATCTATGATCCGGCCAAAGAATTAAGTTCTTTTCTAATGAGATACTTTGATCACTTTATTTTACCTTGAAAAAATTCTTCTTCTGCTTAGAGCTTGCTCTTCTCTCTGAACTTTCTCAAAATTTTAGGGCGGGGGTTCCTCTCTATGAGACCTGAAGTCTTGGGGTTTTTATATAGGGTAGGCTAATTTATTGAATCGGTTGAAGAGATCTTTTCTCTAATTGATTTGGAGATTTCCCCACCATTGGTTCTTTGATCTTAGGGCTTCTGTTTTAAAGAAGGCAATCTTCTTATTTTTAACAAGATTGGGAAATATTTTCCCATACAGAATTTATTCTGTATTTTGGTGATTTTTAATCACCATTGGATCATTGATCTAACGGTGCTCTGATTTTCAGAGCACAATCTTTCCTGTTTGGAAAGATTCTGAGGAATGTTTCCTTAACAGAATTCTATTCTGGTCAATTGATGATTTTTAATCATGTTCGTTGGATCTTTGATCCAAGGGCCGAGAACATTTTGTTCTATCGCTAGCGCTTACGTGCTTTACACGTGGTGCGCTGCTTAAAGTGCAGCGCTTTTAGTGCTAGCGCTCACATGTTTTGCACGTGGTGCGCTTCTTAGAGTGCAGCGCTCTTAGCGCTAGCGCTTACGTGCTTTGCACGTGGTGCGCTGCTTAGAGTGCAGCGCTCTTAGCGCTAGCGCTTACGTGCTTTGCACGTGGTGCGCTACTTAGAGTGCAGCGCTCTTAGCGCTGGCGCTGCTATGAAGCCCTGCTTCATTTCAAATTTCAAAATTTGAATAGAGCTTTGCTCTGATTGGGGAAATAATTGTTATTTCCTTGCCCCTAGGGCTTACACTGTAAGGGCTAGTATTTTCCCCGACAGGTGACTCCCGTAGGGGTAAGAATAAGATATATTTTTTTTTTTAAAAATAAATATATCTAACCCGTAGGGAAACATTCTAGCACCTATAGGTTAATCTGTAGGGGCAAAATCTCAGATAATTTTGACCTTTTGCCTTTACAGTTAAAACCGTAGGGGCCAAAGTTTGCCCCTACGGTTTAAACTATAGGGGCAAAAATATATATATATTTCCCTTGTGTTTTTGCCGCCTGGTATACAATAATATATATATATAACGACTCCAATATTACTATACCTTCATATTTTCTTGTTTTAGTCAAATGTTGTATTTATTTATTCTTAGTATTTTCCGTATATTTTGTTTTTTATTAAATAAATTATTTTATTATTCCATCTATTTTTCCCATACACATTTCTTCAAAACTAAATCTTAATCTTTTTCAAATTAAACACAAGACCTAACCCAAATCCAATCTCATTTTCATTTTCTTTTATAAAACTATGAGCCCAAAAGCCCACAATCTTTTCAAGCAACAGTATATATTTAATTCTTGTTAAAATTGTGCATGAACAACCTTTTAGCTCACTGGTTAAGTCCTTACATTATTATTTCATAGGCTACATGTTTGAATCTTAGGTCTTGCAATCATTTTTATCTATTTTTTTACTCTCTCATAATCTACAAATGGACCTTTCATTTTCTTTAACTTCCAAATGAATGGGCGCCTTTTCAATTTCTCTTTAACTCCTATTATGAATTCATATTAATTTGAATTAATATGACATAATTCTTTTATATACTCATCTTATCTTTTTATTTTTCTTTCTCTTAAAAAAAATTAGAAAAAAGAACAACTCCTCTCGTTTCTTTCTTCCTCACAAAATATTATTCATTTTCTTCTCCCTCTTTATCAAGAGTTCTCGAAAATGAACATGAAGAAGCATTCAAAAAGTCTCGTTAGTAACGCGAGATTATCGTCGGATAGACAAGTCCGGTGACGATACCGGCTTGTACATGTAAGTCCCCTCTCCTCCTCCTTTTCTCTGCTTGAAATTCATCCTCTTACCGTGCCTCCGTCATGCTGAATTTTGAGATAACTAATTAGTTTCATTATAAAGTTTTTTGTTAAATTAAAAAATGGTTGGAATAAAGCATATATATTTAGTTATAAAATCTTGCATGCAATGGTTGATAATATGTTAAGTATTGTTATTTTAAATGGTTAATCATGATCGGATCATATGTTTGCTCCACATATGTTAATTCATGTTATTTATCGCTGAAATTTTAATTATTTATATTTACTTTTTCATACAAGAAAACAAAGTTATAAATAAATACCATAGATTTATCATTTTCAAATACGATCTTACAAAACTTTTATCTTTAAAATAATTTTTATAAATTAATTCCCACTTCCGGAAATTTCAGAAAATTTACATATGATAGAATATATATTTTTGTACGTGCTATAAAAATTTTAGATCAAACCGCATAACGGTTTAGGAATTACGTCATTTTTATTCACTGTTCGTAAAAGAGAAAACTGCAGTTAACGGTCAACTTCTACGACATATAACTTGGTATAACAATATCCAAAACGAGCAAAATAAGATGTTTTGGATATCTACATCTAAATATCTTGATTTTCTTAGTTTTAAGTTTTAACTGAAAACCGACATAAAATATAGAAAACTGCGTTACAATATTAAGCGACGAATCGGGACAGAATCTGTCCTGATTTGTACACTGTTTTTAAATAGGGCATAACTCGAACTCCCGATATCCGTTTGTGACAAAATCTAGATGTGTACATGAAAAATTGATAGAGCTATAATTTTATGTATATCGGATTACTTATAAACACATGAAACAACCCGATATAAATTTTGCAATATAACATATAGTTGCTGTCCAGAAATCTGAATTTCTGTTTTAAATCCGGATATTAAAATGATCATAACTAGAGCTTCAGAAATCCAAATCGCGTGAATCATAGTGTTTTGGATAAGTATATTAAAAGATTTACAATTTTCTAATAATCTTCGTAAGCTGAAATCTGGTGGAAATTAGCCCAAACTATGTTTTAAAAATGTGTGATGGTACTGAACAGATTCTGATCTGTTTTGCACGACGATATGAAAACGGGTATATCTCCTAACCGGTAGTCATATTTAGACGCGACTGGCACTCACGCATGCACAACACCTAGATCTATATTTTTAGTTATATTCCGCTTTCTATTGACTTGAATAATTAGTTGTACATAATATTTATTTACAACATTATTTACAATCGTTACTTGAATATTATTCTTGCCACGTTTCATACTATTCGAGCATGTATACCTTATTTTTTCTGATCTCGGAATTGTTGTATGAACATGAAGACATAATTGGATATTGTATGTTTGACTTAATCCTATTACATGATAGACTTGACTTGATCCGAACCATGAATATAACATGACATGAATACCTAAACTTGACATGAATACTTGAAACGTGATATGAATACTTGATCTTGACATGAACTCAATCTTGAAAAACTTGATGTATTCATGGATTCGGACAAGGCTTGTGAGTTTAACTACAATCTAGTATACGCGAGGTGTTGGGGTAATTTGAGTATGAATCCAACGGAATCTCACGAGTCAAATTAATACAAATCATGTTGCTATGGTACCGGGCTGAAACGGTACAAATTATGTTGCTGTGGTACCAGGATGAAACGGTACATCATGAATTCACTAATAAAGGCCCATGTTTCTAAACCCCTTGAAGATAGCCTCTTGGGTTTGGAATACTTCAATAATAATTGAAGTCCCGATTACTTTTAGGCCCGTGATTCTTTGCCCCTGAACGATAGCCTTGGATTCGAGAATACTCTTGAGATTGATTGACATTCACACTTAAACTCACGTTAGTTACTTTTATCCTTTTAGTGATCTTTTAGAATACTTATATTCACTTCATGTTCACTATACCTACACTCCACAGTCATATTATACTTGTTTGCCATGCTGATATAGTTAACATGCATATTACCATGCACGCTATTATACTTGTTTACATGTTCATGATTTATCTCAATGCTATACCATATATCACATTACACCTTGCATTTCATTTATATACATCACACCATCCTTTTGGGGACTTACCGAGCGTTAATTCGCTGACGGGCATTCCACCCATCTTTCTTTTTTTCTTGGAATGTTCGTCAGGTGGTATTGAGACAGAGAAGATAGAAGCGGTCGAAGAGTAGTACAACCAGTTCGCATCACAACCGGATGTCTAGTTTCATTCAGCTTTTCATTTTAGTTTATTTATGTATGCATCCTTGTTAAGGCTTATCATATTATCGCATCTTGTATTCAGATATTTTGTAAATTGGGAATCTTGAATGTAATAAATCAAAATTGGATTTCATTCTTTTGTTTATTCTTCATACTTTATGTTACTTATACATGCTTAGCGTATTTATTTCGAGAAATGACGTTCTCGGAATAAATACGTCGTGGGTCTCGTCACGTGTCGTTACCACTCTTTTGGGAAGCGAGGCGTGACAATATATATATATATATATATATATATATATATCTCATAAACAATACATAAATATTTATAATAGCATCCCACATATAATATATAATGAAATAAACAAACGCATACAAAATCTACTGCAAAATCTGAATCATAACCAACATATACATCAACCGATGTCTAAGATATAAAATATATATCAAAATAAAGTACATACATCCCAAAAAAATCAACAAAAATAAACACAACGCTACTTTCTCGATCAACTGCCAATAATCTAAGAAATATGGTGCAACTGTTCTTCGGTGTAACCTGGGCCGACAAAATCTGGACCAATGGATCATCAGAAGTAGGAGTGCGCTGCGTAGCTGGAGTCGGAGCGGAATGAGTGGGCGGCGGAGCGAAATGAGTAGGCTGCGTAGCTGGAATCGGAGCGGAATGAATGGGCGGTGGAGCGAAAAGAGTAGGCTGCATAGCTGGAGTCGGGGCCGAATGAGTAGCCCGCGTAATCACAGTCGCAGCCGAAGTAGTGGTGCCCTGTGTTGTTGCAGCCGAAGGAGTACGCTGCCCAAACTGTAAAGTTTTTAAGTATGTGTAATTTAGGGTTGGGGTTAGGGTTGAATTTGACAAAAGTTCAATGTAGAGAAAAATGATGATGAATTAATGTATGGCGTTGTTTGTATGTGTGTATGTGTGCGTGTATGTATTTGTGTGTGTGTGTGTGCGTGTATGTGTTTGTGTGTGTGTATGCATATGTTTATGTGTTTGTGTGTGCGTGTATGTATATGTGTTTGTGTGTGTGTATTCTTGGTTTTTCACTAAACTACCTTAAATTCACTAAATTACTATGAATTTCAGTAAAATACCCTTAACTATTATAGTTTTTCACTAAAATACCTTAAAATTTTAACTAAACGGTTTCTCTTAGTAAATTAACTAAATTACTATAAATTTCACTAAAATATCCTTAACTTTTGTTGTTTTCACTAAACTATCATTAAAATTTTTAATAAATAACCCTCACTTGCTCAATGTTACTTATTTACACTAAAATACCTTTACCTATTGTTGCTTTTCACTAAAATACCCTTAACTATTATTGCTTTTTATATGTACTTTCTCATGAAACGACTGGAATTAGGAGGCTAGCTCATCCAACCAATTTTCCAGACGTCGCTTACGGGGGTGGAATAAGTAACCGCCACTACTACAAATAAGGGTTGCCCCTACGGATATATGCGTAGGGGCGAAAAAATACCCCGTAGGTGCAAAGGCCGCAGGTGCAAGTTGAGGCCCTGAACTTGCCCCTACGGGCAAATTCTTGCCCCTACGGATTTATGTGTAGGTCCTGTTGCCCCTACGGATTAAGCCGTAGGGTATAAGATTTTATATTATTTACGGTTTTTTTTATATTACTTGTACCTATGGATATATCCGTAGGTCCATGTACTACCCCCTACGGATATATGCGTAGGTACCTTTCCGTAGGGGCAAAATATCAGGATTCCTGATATTTGGCCCCTACGGATAACGCCGTAGGGGAGAGGCAGTGGCCCCTACGGATATGTCCGTAGGGGCATTCCCAACCCCCTGGCACTGAGATCAGGGGGGAAATATCAGTTATTGCTGATATTTTGCCCCTACGGATATATCCGTAGGGGCAACATATATACCTACGGATTAATCCGTAGGTACATATTGTCTGTATTTTTTTTTTAAAAATGGGCTGCTTGATTTTTTCCCGCCCTGTGCACAATAATATATACATCAATCAAATCATATATTGCAGTATTCATAATCACATCTCACGCATATATATAATATACAAAAGAAACCCAAAAACTGAATATGATATAAATACAAACCAATATCAATATCGTTTCAAAATGTAGTACAATGTGTATGATATAAATAAATACATGTTTCAAAAAATAAGAACCAAAAATCTACCCTAGCTCGGTCTAGCTCCACCTCTGAATAACGATAGAATAACGCGCGCCTGCTCCTCGGTCAATAAACTCTGCAATTCGTCGCGAGCGGGAGTCTGAGCGGCATATTGGATAGATCAAATGAAAATATATATTAATACATACCCGAGCCTGATCAAAGAAGAGGGCGAATGAGCGCTGGTGCTGCTCGCCCCACTCAACGTGAAGTGGATAGTTCTTCACGATCCGGCTCTCGTCCCCCAAATACCGGTCGAACCTCTCTGCATGAGGACCGGTATAGCGATAGTCAAGGGTAAAAAAAAGGGGGAATGCTGCCTCCCCCCTAGCTCTATCAGGCCTCAGCCTATGGGACTGATTCGGGCCTTGAGTCCCCCTCTGGGGATGGGGAGGCCCTGCGTCTGCACGAAATATCAAGACAATCAATAATAAGACAAAGTTGTATTAAGAAATCAAGGTTAAACAAAAATTCAAGTGTGATATATACCTCCGGTGACTAGCGCACGAGCCTGGGCCCGGGCAGCAGCACGAGCGGGACGATAGTTCCTCCGGTGAGGAACAACCGGGGTCCCGGACCCGGACGCATCCCCTCCAACTATAAAATAAACATCGACGCTAAATTTCCATGAAGTTCATATTTATTCTATAGAGCATATGTAAAATGAATAAATATTTTAAATTTATTCATACTAACCTGCAGACGATGCGGAGGGTATGGAAGCGGCAGGAGTGGCCCCTGTGGAAGGTGTGGACGCACCACCTATAATTAGACAATTAAAAATAGATTATATAAGTAATTGCAAAAAGAATGTGTAGATCAATAATATAACGTTCTAAATCAATATGCATGCACTATAGGATATATAAACATACCCGCAGGTGCGGTGGTGTCACCACCTACAGCTAGACAATAATAAAAATTGCTAAGTAAGAGCAAAAGGAATGTGTGTATTTATGATATAGCATTCTAAATCAATATACATACACTATATGATATATAAACATACCTGGAGGAGCGGGGGTGGCCTCTGTCCCAGATGTGGACGCATCACCAACAACTAGACAATCAAACATTGACAATATAAGTAATTTTGACATAAACATGCATGAATATCTGTAATATTACATTCAAAATGGATATGCGTGCAGTATACCTGGAGGTGTGGCAAAATCCACACGGAAGGAGGCATCCGAAAGGGTCTCCGATCTGGGTGCAAGACCGGCCCTCTGAAGCTCCCTACGGAGCTCTCCGGGCGGCAGAACCGCTCTGCCTCTGCCTCTGCCTCTGCCATGGCTGGAGCTCCTGCCGCCCCTCGCTGCTCCCGACATCGTCATCAAATCTAGATAAACGGTTCGTGGACGCATTAGACAATCATTAAAAGTATTGACTATATATGATCTAGAGCGTAAAATGTGAAGTAATAATATAACATTACTGATAACCTTTTTCGTTTCGTGGGCGCATCATACATATCTACTTGGATTTCATCGTCGATGTCATTTCTAACCCACGTAACTTCATGATCGGTCGAAGACAACCCGTCCTTCGAAACAGACGGTCGGAGCAATTTAAGCTTTCTCTCTTCTTCGTCCTCATCGATGTCCTCGTATTCTGGGACATCGTAGACATCTCTGGGTTTCCATCGGCATACAACACTCCACCCCGGATGCTTCAAACACTGTGAGTAGTATACTTGGAATGCTTGGTTCGGAAAGATAAACGGATCGTCCTGACCGTAAAATCGAAGTGTGTTCACACTGGTCAATCCATATTCATCTTTCCAAGTCCCAAGACTGCTTCTCCACCTGTCCGTATCGGTTCGCGGATCGTACCAAGTACACTGGAATATATAAAAGGGTTCTGATCGTCCGGGATAGTGGATGCCGAGTATACAATTTAAGTACCCATAGTAAATGACACCGTCCGATCCTACCGTCGCAATCCCACTATTCTGAGTGGTTCTTGATGTTTCTATGTCCTTAACTTCGAATTTGTATCCAAGGACACCAAATCCTTTGTAATATGCAACCTCCATACTAGGAAATTGAGCTAAACATCTTGAATCACTCTCAAATGATGCAGACAAGTTCGGATCGTGGATCTAACAAAACAAATTTTACGACAAAATACATAACGATACAAGTTTAGATTAAAACTGATAGCAATAAAATGTTATTCAAATAACTTACATGATCTGTGACCCAATCACAAAAATTATCCTGATGGTATTTTTCCAAACGTTCTTCGTTCCAATCAGGATGCCCCTCACGTACCTCGTTAAAATGAGTTCTGTTTTCGACAAGTAATTGTGACATTAATATTATGTCATTTCATACACACACAAACACAGATATAACAATTAATCCAAAAGAACTTACTCTCTAATTTGTTCAAGATATGCGCAATTAAGCAAGATAAACCGGTATATCTTGTTGATAAACATAGTGTCTACCCTCTTATACTCGGCTTTACCATATGGCCCGTCTTGAATTCTTCGTGGTCGGTTAAGCCTTGTCTCAATGTTCTCGTCCAGATAGCGGGAACAAAATGTGGTTGCTTCATCAAGAAGATAACCTTGCATGATAGAACCCTCTGGTCGATTTTTATTGCGTATATACTTCTTAAGAGTGTAGAGGTACCTAATGAGAATATGTTGAATAAATAAATACGGGCATACATGACAACAATAAATTTATAAATTGCGCGAAACGAAAAATTACACGTACCTCTCGACGGGATACATCCATCGATATTGTACTGGTCCGGCTAACTTCGCCTCAGTTGCAAGATGAACCGTTAAGTGTATTATGATATCGAAAAATGACGGTGGGAAAATACGCTCAAACTTGCAAAGTATCAACGCAATAGAATTTTCTAGTTTATCCAGTGTCGCAACCTCCAGTGTTTTAGCACACAACTCCCTGAAAAAACAACATAGGTCGTTGATTACTAGACCAACCGAGTCGGGGAGAGAAGTCCTGAGGGCTAATGGAAGAAGGTGCTCCACGATAACATGGTGATCATGACTTTTCAGCCCATCGATCTTGCCCTTCACAATTTTTATTTTCTTGCTGAATGATCCTGAGAAACCTGTGGGGACTTTCAAATCATGCAACACCTGCAGGAATCTTTTCTTCTCCGGTTGTGACATATGATAAGCGGCATTGGGAAGTACAAACTTGCCCGGTTTACCCGCTACCGGTCTAGGGTGCAATTCACTTCTTATTTCCCACTCTTGTAGATCCATCCGAGCATTCATGTTGTCTTTCGATTGCCCGTCTTTACACAGAAGCAAGTTAAGTATGTGCTCTGATACTCCCTTCTCTATATGCATGACGTCCAGACAATGACGCACTGAATTTGTAGACCAGTACGGAAGCTCGAAGAAAATGCTTAACTTGTTCCAATATTGCGGTTTGACCTGTTTCGTCGGATCCATCCCGGAGGTCACGTTATTGTAACCATCCCATTTAGCAGTCACGTCCTCTTCGGATAATGGGGATGGAGGTCCAAGAAGCTCCTGATGACCATCAAAGTGAACCGTGTCTAACCTATAGGGGTGGTCTGGAGGCAGAAAACGTCGATGGCCGCAATAACAAACCTTCCTGCTAAAATTCAAAAATTTTGATGTTGTGTGTTCATGGCAATGAGGACATGCTTTGTGACCATGTACGGACCAACCTGATAGCATTCCATACGCAGGAAAGTCATTAATTGTCCACATTAAAGCCGCACGCAGTATGAAGGTTGTATTTGTGTTTGAATCATATGTCTCTACACCATCAATGAACAAAGTTTTCAGCTCCTCGATCAGAGGTCGGAGATAGACGTCGATATTGTTCCCCGGTGAGTTTGGTCCGTCGATAAGAAGAGGCATCATAAAGTATGATTGGTCCATAGCCAACCAAGACGACAGATTATAAATTATCATTACAACGGGCCATGTACTGTGACTTCCAGCCATATAGTTGAATGGGCAGAAGCCATCGGTAGCCAGTCCGAGCCGGACATTGCGAGGATCGCTACTGAATATTGCGTGCCTCCTATCGAAATCCTTCCATGCCGGTGAATCTCTTGGATGGCTCATTTTTCCATTTTCGCTTGGAGGAGCACGGTGATGCCAAATCATTGCCTCGGCTGTTTTCTTGCACCTGAATAGCCTCTGTAGCCTCTGTGTTATGGGAAAATATCGTGCTATCTTCACAGGTATATCAGGCTTCTTATCAGAATCTTTCGGCTTATACCTGGCCTCTCCGCATGTTGGACACTCTTTCAAATCTGAATTCTCTTTTCGGTACAACACGCAATTTTTAGGACATGCTTGAATCTTCTCGCACTTTAGACCCAAATCAGACATCATTTTCTGGGCTTCGTACCAGCTTTCGGGCACATTATTTCCCGGAGGCATAGAATCTTTCAAGAACGAAAGAAGCATTGTGAATGACTTGTTGCTCCATCCATTTAGGCACTTAATCTGGAAAAGTTGGACGAACCATGAGAGGGTGGAATCCTTCGCATTCTCATAAATTGGTTTCCTAGCATCATTCATGAAATTTTCATATTTATCCGCACGCGGTCCTTGACCGGAAGGAATGTCATCTTCGGTACGAATAGATTCGCCTAGGGCAGCCTCTACCATATCCTCCATTTCTTCTGATGGAAATAAATTTCCGTCTCCTGCCGTATTACCGAATTCTTCTTCTTCTCCTGCCGCATTATCGTGTTCTCCTTCTTCTTCTACCGCAGTACTGCATTCTTCTCCTTCCCCGTGATATTTCCAAGTTGAATAAAGTCTAGTAAACCCATGTTTTAGAATATGAAGCTCTGCCAATTCTACCTTCTGCCAGTACTTATTGCCACATCTATCGCACGGACAGAGAATCTTCTCTATTATGATCTTATTATGTGCGCGTGCAAATTCAAGGAAAGCAGCAACTCCTGCGACAAACTTAGGTTGCATACGTTGTTTCCAATCCACATACATCCAGTCCTTAACTCTGACGTACTCATGGGCCATGTTAGACTGAATAACATATAAATTGTAGGTTATGCTGACTATATTGAGAAATATAAGAACGGGATAGTTACTGACAAATGAGAAAATCCGTGTATATGCTTTGTGTGTGCGTTTGTCGTTGAAAAGAATAAATTATCGCACGTTATGTTAACCGATAGACGGGGACTAAGTGGCGCTTTTAGTTTCATATATGAGTATCGATGGGAATATGAAGGTTTCATATTATCATATATTGGTTTTAACCCGAACATCTCGAATCGCTCTCTAATTATGCGTTTGTATGTATGTGTTCCGGCTGTCGGGGGTAGGCTTCTATCCTATTAAGAATATATAGAGCGAACGCCCATCACTTGTGCTTTCAACCGTTTCGAGTAAATTTCGGCAGCACCTCCCCGCTGTTCTCCGAGTACACTGTAATAGAATAGATAATCATTTCAAAGCTGTGAAACAACGTTGAAATGAACATCTAATCTATCTTTGTACACGGAGAACCAGCGGAAAGGTACCGACGAAATATCTCGAAACGGATGAAAACACAAGTGAATGAAGGCGTTTGCTTTATACATTCTTAACTTGTCCACACGGGACAAATCTATGGGTTACCATACGATTGAATTTTCTCGTCGCGTAGACTATATGACGGTTGTTAGTATCGAGCTATACTGTCCGATATTTAGCAACCTTCGTATAGTTCTAGATCACGACGAGCATCGCACGTATGTTAACCGATAGACGGGGACTAAGTGGCGCTTTTAGTTTCATATATGAGTATCGATGGGAATATGAAGGTTTTATATTATCATCAAGTATCATATATTAGTTTTAACCCGAACATCTCGAATCGCTCTCTAATTATGCGTTTGTTGTGTATTCTTGTTGTATGTGTGTGTTCCGGCTGTCGGGGGTAGGCTTCTATCCCATTAAGAATGTATAGAGCGAACGCCCATCACTTGTGCTTTCAACCGTTTCGAGTAAATTTCGGCAGCACCTTCCCGCTGTTCTCCAAGTACACTGTAATAGAATGGATACTCATTTCAAAGATGTGAAACAACGTTGAAATGAACATCTAATCTATCTTTGTACACGGAGAACCAGCGGAAAGGTGCCGACAAAATATCTCGAAACGGATGAAAACACAAGTGAATGAAGGCGTTTGCTTTATACATTCTTAACTTGTCCACACGGGACAAATCTATGGGTTACCATACGATTGAATTTTCTCGTCGCGTAGACTATACGACGGTTGTTAGTGTCGAGCTATACTGTCCGATATTTAACAACTTTCGTATAGTTCTAGGTCATGACGAGCATCGCACGTATGTTAACCGATAGACGGGGACTAAGTGGCGCTTTTAGTTTCATATATGAGTATCGATGGGAATATGAAGGTTTCATATTATCATCGAGTATCTTATATTGGTTTTAACCCGAACATCTCGAATCGCTCTCTAATTATGCGTTTGTTGTGTATTCTTGTTGTATGTGTGTGTTCCGGCTGTCGGGGGTAGGCTTCTATCCCATTAAGAATGTATAGAGCGAACGCCCATCACTTGTACTTTCAACCGTTTCGAGTAAATTTCGGCAGCACCTCCCCGCTGTTCTCCGAGTACACTGTAATAGAATAGATAATCATTTCAAAGCTGTGAAACAACGTTGAAATGAACATCTAATCTATCTTTGTACATGGAGAACCAGCGGAAAGGTACCGACGAAATATCTCGAAACGGATGAAAACACAAGTGAATGAAGGCGTTTGCTTTATACATTCTTAACTTGTCCACACGGGACAAATCTATGGGTTACCATACGATTGAATTTTCTCGTCGCGTAGACTATATGACGGTTGTTAGTATCGAGCTATACTGTCCGATATTTAACAACCTTCGTATAGTTCTTGGTCACGACGAGAATCGCATGTATGTTAACCGATAGACGGGGACTAAGTGGCGCTTTTAGTTTCATATATGAGTATCGATGGGAATATGAAGGTTTCATATTATCATCGAGTATCATATATTGGTTTTAACCTGAATATCTCGAGTCGCTCTCTAATTATGCGTTTGTTGTGTATTCTTGTTGTATGTGTGTGTTCCGGCTGTCGGGGGTAGGCTTCTATCCCATTAAGAATGTATAGAGCGAACGCCCATCACTTGTGCTTTCAACCGTTTCGAGTAAATTTCGGCAGCACCTCCCCGCTGTTCTCCGAGTACACTGTAATAGAATAGATAATCATTTCAAAGCTGTGAAACAACGTTGAAATGAACATCTAATCTATCTTTGTACATGGAGAACCAGCGGAAAGGTACCGACGAAATATCTCGAAACGGATGAAAACACAAGTGAATGAAGGCATTTGCTTTATACATTCTTAACTTGTCCACACGGGACAAATCTATGGGTTACCATACGATTGAATTTTCTCGTCGCGTAGACTATACGACGGTTGTTAGTATTGAGCTATACTGTCCGATATTTAACAACCTTCGTATAGTTCTAAGTCACGACGAGCATCGCACGTATGTTAACCGATAGACGGGGACTAAGTGGCGCTTTTAGTTTCATATATGAGTATCGATGGGAATATGAAGGTTTCATATTATCATCGAGTATCATATATTGGTTTTAACCTGAATATCTTGAGTCGCTCTCTAATTATGCGTTTGTTGTGCATTCGTGTTGTATGTGTAACATGATTTTAAACCATTGAGATCAAGATTGATAGAACTGATCATCCTACATTGCAATAGCATTCATCAACCAAAAACTATTATTGCAATGGTATTCATCTATAACAATCAACAATTAAAACTACAAATGTAGGATACTGATATCATAAAGTGTTATACGCAACATTGATAGAACTGATAAATAAAAAAACGAAACACAAACCGTATCAAGATTTAACAACTTTGATTATGTCATATACGCGGGCCGATATTTTCATATTAGCCAATAGGCAAAAATAGATTGCGGTCTGGATATGGCATATTGGCAGATGTTACCTATATGCATACATGCATGTTGTCTCCCCATTTTTTCATAAATCAAACTAACCACATACATCAAACTAGTCCATGCCACCAATCGGAAACTCCACTATGTCTTTGAATTATTATTTTTCCAAATAGCATTGAGCTTCTATTGACATTGTCCCATCCAACAAATTTGTTGTGCTTGCCTCGACCTTCATCTAGCTTTCACATGCCATACACATTAGATGAGTAATATAGTTATAAATTATGGTATTTTGTTGTCATCAATCCACCTAACCCTAACCCCAAGTTGCTCTCTAAAAGCACATAGAACCATCCCCCTTAGTCAAGCATAGCTTTTTCTATGCAATTGTTCTCATTCTTAATTTCTCACATTCATTACTCTCTCATTTTTTTGTCAACAAATTTGTTGTGCAATTTTTCTCATTCTTAATTTCTCACATTCATTACTCTTTCATTTTCTTGTTTTTTTCCAACTCCCCACCACTTAACCCCAACCCAGCCCCAGCCCCAGCCCCCAGCCCCAGCCCAGCCCAGCCCCAACCTAACCCTAACCCCAGCGCGGCCAGCTAAACCCCAACACCAACCCTAAGGCAAACCCTAACCCCAGCCCCACCCCAGCAGCAGCCGAACCCCAACCCTAACCCTAACCCCGACCCCGACCCCGACCGTGACCGCGACCCCTGCCGAACCCTAACTCGCGCGCGCAACCCCAGACCCAGCCATGAACCCTAAGCCCAAAATAATCAAAAAATTCTTTAATTTACCTCAAGATTTACTCACCTGAACGGCTGCTGCTGGGGCTGGGGCGACGACCTGAACGGCGGTGGCGACGACCTGAACCGCGGTGGCGACGAGAACGGCGGTGGCGACGAGGAGAACGACGGTGGCGATGACGGCGTGGCGATTTGGGGATTTTTTTCGCGCGCGATCGAGAGAGAGAGAGAAAGTGAGCATAGGCGATCGATCTGTGCTTTTGTTAAATCGATATTTAGTTGCCCCTACGGATATACCCGTAGGTCCTTTGTTTGTGGCTCCGTAGGGGCAAACACCAAATTAAGAATTAATATTTTTATTCTTGGACGTCTGTGCCCGTAAGGGCAACCTTTTAGCCCTACGGATTAATCCGTAGGGCCAAGTTAAATCTGCCCCTACGGATTCCAATATCCGTAGGGGCAACCCCCTATTTTACTAGTGCGCCGAAGAGGAGGACAACTTGAGATGGCGCCTGCTGGGACCAAGTCCCTGGCCTCTCTCCCAACCGCCGTGGTGCCCTCCGTGTACGTGGCCAAGGATGGGTCGGTATGACCGGATTGGTCTCTGGGTTCAATCTCTGATGTCTGCGTCTCCTGCACCACCCGTGTCTACACCATGTAAAGCATTTAAACGTATGTAAACCATTTAAATTCAAACTTATCAAAACAAAATTTCATTCGAATTAGAACAAATATTAACACTTATGCAATACTCGGTCTGCACGTCGGGTTATACAAGCTCGCCCGTGGCCGGATCTGTCGATGAGGCGTGGACGGACATCTAGTCCTGCAACAAGTTTGGTGTACCACCCCGAGCCACTGTTTGAGCTCTCTGAAATTCACAAAAAACATATATTAATAACATAACATTAATTCATATTGCATTATATAAAAAGAGATATATTGTAATTTACCTTTGCCGATGTGGCACGAGTAATGTTTCTCGATCCACCCGTATAGGTAAGTCGACCCTTCTTCACTGACTTGCGATTCACCATGTTTCAGGCGGACTTTTCTGCTTGCGCGCAGACGCCCAAAACTTGCACAATGCAAGCCAAGTCTCTAAACCGACCCCAGCAAATTCTGGAGACTGTAGGAGACCCGCTCTGTCCTTCTTGGGGGTCGCCAGCCACCAGGAATACTGATCCTTCTTCATCTTATTCCTTTTGTACCGGACCTTCATCTGCATGCTCATCGTGAGGCCCGTGTAAATAGCTCGAAGATTGATCCCTCTATCAGGGTCATCGGGATCGACTGTGGCTTGGAAGCCGTAATCGCGCTGCAAATACAATAAATTAACGTCATTAAATTATAAGTACCAAATGATAGTAAATTTATTTGATAAATCAAATAAAAATATATAATTATACATAAGCCTGTTCGAACCACGCGTTAAAGGAGCGCTTGTGCTGCGCGCCACAATCATAATGCAACCCTCTATTTTAATTGCCCCTACGGATATCGTTATCCGTAGGGCCAAACTAAAATTGCCCCTACAGATGTCGTTATCCGTAGGGGCAACCCCCTATTTTAGTAGTGTCACACCGCATCATTTAGCAAAAGAATCAAACCAATAGTTCTAGTTAATTAACGACAATCTAACAACTACCTTCGATTAATATTTATAGGTGATCAATTTACAACTACTATGTTATCAGTGAATCTAGACTATCTTAATCAACTAGGTTGAATTTACTTGATTAAAAACCATTTCTTACCTTTCCTAATTAGATTTCTAGTTTGTCACACTATCATTAATCTAACTTGTTTTTTGTTATTATCACATTTTCCTAAACCTAGTCAAGAATTCAACTATCATCATACGATTTAGTTTATGAAATGAAAAACAAAAGGAGAAACTTTTAGATCAAGAGAAATTCATAATGAAAACCAATAGAAAAGGGATAGAGATATTAAAACATCACAACCATGATAGAAAGAATAATTCTAAAACCTAGAAAAATAGATTAGCTATTCATAATAGAAAAGAAAGGATTATCAAATAAATCAAACTTCATATTAAAAACAACTATCACAAATATCTTTAATCTCTCCCAAAACCCTAAGCAATTAAACTATGGAGAGATGTCTCCAATCCTAACATTACCTCTCTATATATAGGGCTAAGAAGTTTGGAGATCAAGTAATAAAAGTATAAGAGAATACAATTTTTCCAAACAATCTAAATTTCTAATTTTAATAGATTTTCACTGAATCATTTAATGACACTAAAATATGCATACTGGAATTGATCTCTTGCTCTTATTAAGTCTCCTCAATTGATTTGCTGTTTTGAATTGATATGACTACTTTTAAACCTGCAAATAAAATATTCAAAACAAATCTTTTAGTAGCATCTATTTCAATTAGGAAACCAATTCTCTCATAATTATATTACTTATTATTTAGGAAATATATGAATTCATATTTCTACACATAATTTTCATATGTGTTCTCAAATTATAAATAATACAATTTATTAATTAATAAAAATATGCAATAAATATAACTTATCAATTATCTATATTTTATTAACTCTAATTAAATCTCCATTTCACGCATGTAATTAATCTTTTGTGTCTTTTAGCATTTAAGTCATATAACCTGTATTAGTTCATAAAACCTAACCGGAATAGCATAAAATGTGCAAAAATAAGATAAATATGGTTATATAAATATGCAATAAATTGCACCAATCAATCTACAGACTGCGTTGAGGGAATGGATCGAGTAGCCTCTGTCCCGAATATGGAGGCAGTACCCCCTCCTAATAGACAATAAAAAAATAACTATACAAGTAACTTCGAAATGGATTAATATGAGCAATATAGAATATATATACATACATAAATGTGTGATAATGGCCAACGCCACAGATGTGGGGGCACCCCCTCCGACTAGATAATAAAAAATGAATATATATGTAGCTTGAAAATGAATATGCGTGTATATCTACAATTTATCGTTCAAAATGAATTAATATGAGTGCAATGGCGGTGATGGTGGTGGCAGCGATGTTGAAGAGGATGAGGAAGAAGGAG
Organism: Agapanthus africanus; assembly: GCA_030015575.1. NCBI lineage: Eukaryota > Viridiplantae > Streptophyta > Magnoliopsida > Asparagales > Amaryllidaceae > Agapanthus > Agapanthus africanus. Next base: position 567,347,061 of record JASDDO010000016.1, read on the forward strand.
CTGTTGATGGGTTGAGATATTGATGGGCTGAAGAAGAAGAGGAGGAGGAAGATGGTGATGGTGTTGACGGCGATGGTGACGGTGACGGTGTTGAAGAGGATGAGAAAGAAGATGGCGGTGGTGGGGACGGCGGCGATGGCCGGGAAGAAGATGACGAATAATTTTCAAAAGTGAAGTAGAGGTGCTGCAGAAGTAATTTATAAGTATAGAGGCTACGGGTGAATACTAACTACGGAAGGACAGAGAAAAATATTGAAATATGGGGGGCTAACGGAAAAACCCTAAAATAAAAAAGGCAGTCACTATAATTATGCTAAAACACATTTTAAAGTTTTTTTTTGGATGGAACCCCTTTGGGAATCGCACTGACGCCTCTCATTTTGGAAATGAAAGTTATACCCAAGGTTGCATGGACATGGATACGGGGAAACAGATACGACACGATACAATACGGCGTCACGACAAAATCCCTAAATATAAGATACGGGGACACGGCTAAATATATAATCGTATAAAGATAAATAAGATATCAAACTATTATGACAATATTAATCAAGGAAAGATTAACAAGTCTAACATGCTATACACTCATATCATATTAAAAATATGTTTATACGTATATGAATCACATATATCGAACACATACTATATGTATATGATATATATACATCTCGTCCGATACACGTCGTGCAAGTATCTTGCAAGTGTCGGTGTCCGATACGTGTCGGACACTCATACGGTAACCCATTGGAAGTGTCCATGCAACCTAGGTTATACCAGCTGAGGTAGGCCCAGTTTGTAAAACACATTGTTACGTAACTGCTTATATCGTTTGGTTTTGTTTGTTTTTTATTGTGGTTACTGTTATTATCTCTATATATAGTGCAAATACCCATGGTTAGAGCTCCATCCTTCTTCTTTTTTCTTGAAAAAAAGAAAAAAGGAGAAAAATCCTCACCTCTTAAGCCCTCCACATCATCTTCCTCACCTCTTAACCCCTCCATGATCATTTTTCCTCTCTCTCCTCCCAAAAAACAATTAATTGTTTATCTAGAATCTTCTACATCATCAATCCCCTTTTTTTAAAAAAATAAAAATAAATAAAACTCTAGAACCCTCCACATCTCTCTCCCCTTCTCAAATTTTTTTAAACCAACACGTGCAACGCACGTACATAAATTCTAGTTTACATAGTGACACCTGAACTTGACTCCGCTGATGCCTATGAGACAGGATAAGAGAATGTCCTTTTAGCTGGTGAGGTATGGACATCAACATAGTAATTAATTTTTAATATATTCTTAATTATAATATTATTATGAACATGTGTTTGTTCTAATCTCTTTCTCTAATCTGCTCATCCCATATTAACCTGTTGCATACATTATCATTGACTGCATCATTAGTTTTGCTAGTATATATGAATCAAAACTTTTGTGATTTTTTTTTAGGGAGAAAAAAACTTTTGTATTCTAATTGAATATATTAGTTTGTGCGACCATCTTGTTAAAGGTTTGTTAATAAGTAAAGATAAGCAAAGTCCAACAGTCCCTTCCATATTATATTTATGAGAGGTTCTGTTCTTCTACATGTTGCCATTAACGTTTAACTTTTCTTGTCACCAAGAACTGAAAACTGAACACATTGTAGGATTTTTCAATAACAAAGAATATATTCTAAAGCTGGCAAAACGTTAACTAGAATTTAACTCTTCAAGTAAGATCTTTTACGAGTAATTCAATCGCCCTATAGAATGAAAATATCTTATCAAAGCTTCTAATTGTTATCCATCCAGAACTGAGCCTGGAGCCAGTCCACTAACTTTTTGTCCACTTGAAATGCCTTTGCAAGCACATCATCAGAGATTGCAGGTTTCGATCCAAAGACAGCATTGGCTACCGTGATCACACCCGGATTCTGGCTGCTAAGACCTGCAATTGCCACAGCATTTGTCTTCCCAATATTGAACTGGAAATGAATGAGCCCTTGAGGGAACACAAACACATCACCCTTCTTAAGAACTTTAGTGAAGAGTTTGTTCTCGGGGTTTGATGTCACAAATCCAACATAGAGCGAGCCTTCTAATACTGTAAGTATCTCAGTTGCTCTCGGGTGAGTATGTGGTGGGTTGAGCCCGTAGGGTGCATAGTCTATGCGAACCAATGAAACACCTAGGGTGTTGAGGCCTGGGATTTGAGCCACATTGACTTGGGTCACAATTGACCCTACTTTGATAGCTGTGTTTCCTGGCTTGTCGAGGCCTGAGAAGAAGAAATCTTCGGCTTTGGCAAGCTTCGCGTCCTTGCAGGCCAACCCATTTACAATTACTGCAAAATTACATGAATAGAAACTTAGCAATTTCCAAGAGGATAAATCTAGATATACAGAGCTTAAGATTGATAGCTATTTCTTACCTTTGGACATTTTTATCAGCGACGCAGAAGTCTTGAAGAGGACTTGGATCGGGGGCAAATGCAAGAGATGATGTTACGATGATAAGAAGAAAGACGTCAAGGAAGTGTAATGACATTTTTATAATTAATATTTGAATGAGGAAAAAAAGTTTCTAAAGGAGGGGCTTGGATACTAAAACACTTGATGTAGGATGGATTGAAATCGTTCATTAGTTCTTGGGTATTTATAGAGGGAGCTACGTAGGGTTTTAGATTGTGAAAATATGATTTTGAAATTAATAGTCTCAGATGGAGAATTGTCTAAATGTTTTATATAGTGGTTGGTGCCTGCCCTTGAAAAGAAGTATTCCTTGTATGTTTACTTTCCACAGATTATAGTTTTCTGTAGTCGTGGTTAATTCAAGAAGGTGGTTGTGGACTTGGCAAGAAACATGTGTTAGGGTCTTCACAACTTTATGTTCGGTCTACGATGTAGCCGAATGTGTTTGGAGGAAAGAATGGATAGAGAATGGAGAAAGTATCAATAAACTATTCTTATATTTTCCTTGCTATTACAAAACTTTACAAAACATCTCCTTATATAGGAGTTTACACGGCCCTTCATTATGACTCTTCATAATACCAATTGATTACAATAACCGTTACATAACCTTTCATTAAACCTATTCATGAATTGGTATCCCTTCCTTTTATAACCGATGTCTCTTCAATTCTTTGTAACCGAAAACAAGTTTAATTTCTAACATGCTCCCTTAAACTTATTTTACCATGCCGATCTTTCCTCGCAATTTTGCGAACACTTCAAATTTTAGGGGCTTTGTAAAAATGTCGGCCAGTTGATCTTGTGATTTGACATGAACGAGTTCGACCTCTTTCTTCCTCACATGTTCTCTGATAGAGTGATACCGAGTATCAATGTGCTTGCTTCGTTCATGAAACACTGGATTCTTCGCCAGTGCTATAGCAGATTGGTTGTCCACATACATCTTCGTAGGTTCTTCCTGTTCAACCTTTAGATCTTTCAGCAGATTTAGCAACGTATTCGGCTTCACAAGTTGATAGCGTCACTATCGGTTGTTTCTTGGAACACCAAGTAAATGCTGATTCACCGATGAAGAAAATGTACCCTGTCGTACTTTTCCGATCATCTATATCTCCTCCCCAATCGCTATCGGTATATGCATATAATTCAAAATTGTTAGATTTCGAATAGAACAAACCGAAATTTGGTGTACCTTTGATATATCTCAATATCCTTTTCGTCGCTGATAAATGTGTCAATTTCGGTTCTTCCATGTATCGGCTGATCAAGCCGACTCCATATAGAATATCCGGTCTTGTGCATGTAAGATACCGAAGACTGCCTACCAAGCTTTTGAAATGCGTCGAGTCCACATTGCTCCCTTCATCGAACTTTGATAATTTTGTTCCGCAGTCTACTGGGGTATTGACTGAATTGCTTTGCTCCATATTGAACTTTCTCAAAATCGACCGAGCATATCCTTCTTGGGATAAGAAAATCTCATTCGGTCTTTGCTTTACCTCTATTCCCAAATAATATGCCATCTGACCGATGTCGGTCATTTCAAATTCTTTAACCATCGAGCTTTTGAAGTCATCGAACATACGTGGATTGTTTCCTGTGAAGATGAGATCATCCACATATAAACATACTATAAAAATATCACCTTTTTCGGACTTCTTTATGTATAATGCATGCTCATAAGGACACTTCATGAAACCGTGTGCTTGGAAGTATATGTCGATTCGACTATTCCATGCTCTCGGTGCCTGCTTCAGGCCATATAAAGCCTTCTTTAGCTTCAGTACTTTCGACTCATGTCATTTCTTCTCATAACCGAGTGGTTGCTCGATGTAGACTTCTTCTTCAAGATATCCATTGAGGAATGCCGATTTAACATCCAATTGATATATCTTCCAACTGAATTGAGCCGCCATAGCAATGATCAGTCGAATTGTCTCGAGTCGCGCTACTGGTGAGAAAACTTCATCATAATCAATGCCAGCTTGTTGTTTGTAGCCTTTGACCACTAACCTTGCCTTGTATCGCTCGATTTCTCCCTTAGCGTTCTTTTTCTCCTTGTACACCCATTTCACTCCTATGGGTTTCTTGCCTTTGGGAAGTTCGGTGATCTCCCAAGTTCCATTCCTCTCAATAGCACTGATTTCTTCGTCCATTGCTTCTTTCCACCTTCGGTCTTTGACCGCTTCTTCAAAATTCATTGGCTCGCATTCGGCAAACAAACAAAATAATGTTAGATTATTTTGCATTTCGGTTACCTCATATAACTCGGTCATAGTCCTCGTCCTTGGATTTCTTGGTGGAGTTGAACTTGACGACGCTTCGGTTTGTGGAGAACCGACTTGAGGCGAATTGAACCGAGGTGTTGTTGCAGGCGATGGAACATCAACTTCGACTTCATTTCTTTTTTTTTCTTCTTGACCGAGTACTTCATTCGGTCTGCTGCTTTCGGCTTCATCGCTCCAACTCCATGAGCTTTCTTCATCAAATTCGACATCTCGGCTAACAATGACCTTCTTATTGACTGGATCAAACAGCTTGTAGCCTTTGGTTCTTAGATCATAACCGATAAAAATCAACCGAGAACTTCGGTCATCAAGTTTTACTCTCTTTTGTTCGGGGACATGAGCATATGCTATGCTCCCGAAAATTTTAAAGTGACTTACATTCGGCTTATAACCATGCCACATCTCCTGCGGTGTTACATTTTGTAGACTCTGGGTTGGGCATCGGTTTAGAATGTACACAGCACATGCAACCGCTTCTGCCCAAAATTCCTTCGGCATATTTTTACTACTCAACATACATCTCACCATGTCTAATATGGTTCTATTTTTTCGTTCGGCCACTCCATTTTGTTGTGGTGAATAGGAGGCCGTTAAGAAATGCCGAATCCCATTTTCTTTGCAAAAATTTTCAAACTCATTTGAAGTGAATTCTCCACCTCGGTCTGACCTGACCGATTTCAAATAAAACCCACTTTCTTTTTCCACATTCATTTTGAATCTTTTAAAATTTTCAAAAACTTCCGATTTATTTTTTAGAAAATATACCCATGTTTTTCTTGTGAAATCATCAATAAATGTTAGAATGTACCTTTTTCCACCAAATGAATTTGGAGTAATTGGTCCACATACATCGGTGTGGACAAGTTGTAATGGCTCCTTGGCTTTAAACTCGGCTTCTTTTGGAAAACTTGCTCGGTGATGTTTACCAAGTAAACACCCTTCACATAACTCTTTCGGTTCATTCATAATCGGCAAACCTTTGACCATGTTCTTCCTCGCCAACAAGTTTAATCCGCCGAAGTTGAGATGTCCATACCTCATATGCCATAACCGAGCCGAATCTTTCACCGATGATTTTAGACACTTTGCTTCACCATATTTGATATCCAATAGAAATAGCCGATTCTTCGTCATCTGCACTTTTGCTATCAACTTCATTCGGTTATCTCTTAAGAAAAGAGTTCGATCCTTTAAATGAATATCGAAATTCTTTTCTAAGAGTTGTCCCAAACTCAAGATGTTGTTTTTCATATTCGGCACATAATACACATTTTCGATATATTTTTGTGATCCATCTTTCAGTCGAATTAAAATTTTACCTTTGCCTTTTACTGGTATCTTCGAACAATCACCGAATGTGACTTGGCCACTCACCGATTCGTCCAAGTCTACGAACATGTTTCGCTTGCCACACATATGATTACTTGCACCAGTATCGAGATACCAAGTGTCGGCACTTTCTTCGTCACCTTTAAAAGCCAGCAGAAGTATATCGTCATTGTAATCTTCTATCTCCACAAAGTTTGATTTTTCCTCGACTGTTTTTCCCCAACAGTCTGCTGCGTAGTGACCGAATTTCTTGCAATTATAGCATTGAACATTCGGTCTCCCTCTTCCAACAGTCGATCGACCTCGGCCTCGACCTCGGCCGAAATTTTGGCTTTGGCTTCTATCGTCATTGTTTTGACCTCCTCGACCACCTTGTCCTCGACCGAATTGACCTCGGCCACGGCCTCTTCCTCGGCCGCGTGCATTTCCTCGATTTCGGTCATTTTGACCATTTTCAACCGAATCACCTTTCAAATTAACTTGTGTTTGTAGTAATTTTTCAATTGGTTCTTGCTTTTTCACGAACCGTTCTTCGTGGGCTTTTAGTGAACCCATCAACTCATCTATCGTCATTTCTTCAAGATTCTTTGACTCTTCAATTGAACACACAATGAAGTCAAACTTCGGTGGTAGTGACCGAAGAATTTTCTCCATCACCCTTACATCCTCCATTTTTTCTCCGTTCCTCTTCATTTGGTTGACCACCATAAGCACTCGGGCATTATAGTCAGTCACCGATTCATTCTCCTCCATTTTTAACAATTCAAACTCCCTCCTTAGTGATTGTAAGCGTACCTTTTTAACCTTCTCGACTCCTTGGAAGGTTTTCTCAAGTATCTCCCACTGTTGCTTTGCATTAGTGGCAGCCGAAATTTTCTCGAAAGTCGAATCATCGACACCTTGCTCGATAAAGTATCTTGCGGTACAATCTTTCTCGAATAATTTTTCGTGGGTCGTTCTCTGAGCTGCCGTCAGTGCAGCTTCATCTTGAGGCCGATCATAGCCTCGGACCACCACATCCCAAGCGCCTACTGCTCCCAAAACAGTCTTCATTTTGATGCTCCAATTTTCATAGTTATCTTTGGTGAGGCGTGGGGCGTTGTACGAGAATGTTGTCTTCGACATTTTCTTCGAACCTTGGCTCTGATACCACTTTGTTAGGGTCTTCACAACTTTATGTTCGGTCTACGATGTAGCCGAATGTGTTTGGAGGAAAGAATGGATAGAGAATGGAGAAAGTATCAATAAACTATTCTTATATTTTCCTTGCTATTACAAAACTTTACAAAACATCTCCTTATATAGGAGTTTACACGGCCCTTCATTATGACTTTTCATAATACCAATTGATTACAATAACCGTTACATAACCTTTCATTAAACCTATTCATGAATTGGTATCCCTTCCTTTTATAACCGATGTCTCTTCAATTCTTTGTAACCGAAAACAAGTTTAATTTCTAACAACATGTTACCCTTTGCTCAAGTCCTGATGCAATTTATTTATTTAGGGTTTATCGTTTAGTATATACAGAGATTTCATTATAAAATGAGTCAGATTGCTATTTTTAAATATTTAATTATGATGAGGGATTTTTCTTCTGTCATGATATAGCTTCTTGAACTTACAATGACTACTACCGTACTGCAGATTTTATTTGGATTTTTAACACCCGTCATTTTTTAGCTTGTAGATCTGTATATACCTTCTTGTTTGCTAAGATATATATGTTGATCATAAGAACACACAACACAATTTAATTGTCAATTTTCTAGCGCTAGAGATATTTAAATTGTCGACGTAGATTATTTTACCAGAAGCTGTTTTGGATTATTTCCAAGTTTACTTTTGTAGTCTTTCCATGATATCATAAAATCTTCAGGGGCCCACGAAGCAATGTCTTCCTCTTAATCTGTTGACAAACGAGGTTGTTTGATTTGATCCGAACTTTATATTAGTCCAGGATTGTTCTGACCGCACCTTTTTTAGGTTCAGTTTTCTGCTATACTGCTGTTCAAATTCTAGATTATTGGAAATTTGATCAAAGCTCAATCCAATGATTTCAACTTTCTCATTTTTTAGTCTTTTAGATATGGATTACTATTGAAGCGTTACTATTAATTCGTATGCTTGAAGAATTAAGAGCAAGTGTATGCTTCAACTGCGATGAGTTTATGGTTAGATAACGAAGCATAGCTCTAGTTTTGAACAATATATGCATGATACTGACTTCTGGTGAAATTATTTATATTAGCTGATATAATTTATGTTTTTTAGAAAGGTACATTGAGTGTACTTGTTCAATGAAAAGATACAAACTTTTCTATCGATGCATAGGCACAGTATATAAACATTTATTACCGACAACTTGCAGGCATGCACACTTTATTTGCTAATTACACACACACACACACACACACACACACACACACACATGAATAAGATGTAGAAATCATCAATAAACAACAGCACATGACTTTATTTCCTAATTATTTATACACCTAGGAAAAAGATATAGAAATGGTCCACAATTGCCAATGGCGCCACTTATTCATCCAGAATTGGGAATCTTGGGAGACATGTTCTGAATTTGAATTTGCTACCCTCTTTTATTCAAAAGAAGGAAGCTTATACAAGGTTAGGTACTATCTTCATGCTCTCTCACTTATGTTTTAGACTTAACTTTAATAGTCGGCTTCTTTGGAGAGACATATATAGTCTATTTGTTACCTAAAATTTATTTGCTAATTCTTGGAGATGGAATTAGTAAGAGAAGAAGGATATGGTAAGGTAAAAAGAGAGAAAAAGGAAAATGCTTGCTAATTGGATACATTAGCTAGCGTTGGTGGTCCTTTCCATCAAAAAATAAATAAAAATAGGTACCTTTCTCCTATATGTTGTGATGATGCTCGATATCGGTGATCTCCCAGATCAGGACACATGGCAGATGACGTGTCCCATGGCTCACAAGAAAGGACCTACAGTGGCCGACCAGACCACTCCTGTGCCCGACCTACAAGCAAACGCTGGCTCACCTCCGAGCCCCCAGCACAATTGGCCTCCTCGGCCTCACAGCTCGTCTCCGAGCTATCACGGGCCCGAGCCTCCTTGGCCCTCTCAGCTCGCCTCCGGGCTCGAGCAGAACCAAGATACCTCGGCTCTCCCGCTCCTCCGCGAGCTCTCCCGCCGAGGTCATCTTCCTCGGTCTCATCGACCGACCAACAGCACCGCTTGCAGGCGTAACCGCCATCCCGCGAATCTCGCCATGCACGAGATCTCCGCCGGCCACATCCCACGTTCCACGCCACCACGATCCCCCATTAACGAGCTTGTCTCGTCATTAATGGGAGGTCCCGCTCATCACGCGGGCGTGGCGTCGGGAGCGTAACGGCCGGCGTGATTCTCGCGCCTGCCTCGCCTGCTGCCACCGCTATATAAACTCCTTCTTCAGACGGTTCAAGTAAGCCATTTTTACTCCACTAAGCTGTTACTCTGCTTGGATCTCTAGTCTAACTTGACCGTCGGAGGGTCCTCGGTGGTACAACCACCCCGGAACTTCCTTACAGGTAGCTCAGCAACCACAACCTCAAACCCATTGAGATCCACACGCTTCAGAAGCGACAGCCTCCAGATCCAATCTCAGCCACCCATCGCCGCCATCAGCAGATCAACGAAAGGTAACATCTTGGCGCGATCCAGGTCGCGCAAGCTGGCGCCATCTGTGGGAATCGAACACACGAAAGTTCACTTTCCAATCTCAATCTAATGGCGAGCGATCATCACGACGTTCAAAGCATCAGCCGCCGCCTCCCCCTCAACGGAGGCGCGGACGAACCTCCTCCACCGAATGCCATCAACGCCCTCGCCGGCCAGATAGACCGACTCGCGTCTGTTGTGGAGGGGCTGATCCGAGTCCAAACGGCGGGGCAAGATCACCAAGTCGCCGCTCCACCGCCTCGGGACCAGGACCCCTACAGGGGAAGAGAAGACTCCGTCCGCGTCGGCACTGCCTACCGCCGCCTCATCATTTCCAGCAACCGCGGTTTTCTCGGGCCGATGTACCCGAAAACCTGGTGGGCACCGTTAGGTTTGGCTCTGAGGTCTTACGCTAGAGAGTTTCACCCCGAGTCTCGTCACACCCCTGTCCCTCCTGAGGCGGTGGCGGTCAGCTCGCCTGTTTACAGGAGCGACCGGCACCCCCTCTCTCGACCGGGTCACGCACGCGAGGCTCTCCACGGCAGCTCAAATACAACCCCACCGGGGGACATAAAGAACCTCACCAAAAGGAACCAAGGCTCGTCGAAAATCATAGTCATGACGGCCGGGGGTACTCGGGTACATACGAGACTCAGCACCCCGCACCAGCCGTGGAAGCCGACAGCCGACCGACGAAGAGGCCAAGGGAGATCGAGCCGATCACTTTTGACGACGGGGACTTTCACGGCATATCCTTGCCCCCACAACGACCCGTGGTGATTACGGCTCGAGTCCATCAATACGAGGTGCACAGGATCCTGGTCGACTCGGGAAGCTCGGCAGACATTCTCTTTCACGACTGCTTCCTGCGCATGGGGCTCGCCTCGGCAGACCTGAGGCCGACATCCCATGTCCTATCAGGATTCACCAACCACTCTATCCCGGCAGAAGGGGTAATCACTCTACAGTTCAACATCGGGGAGGCCAACCGTACGCGGACTCTGCCGGTAGAATTCATCGTAGCGAGAATTCCATCGGCCTACAACACCCTCCTCGGCCTACAACATCCCCATCGGCCGCCCCATGCTGAACTCCCTCCGGGCCCAGATATCGACCTATCACCTGGCGATGAAGTTCCCCCTCGACCAGGGAGGGATAGGTCGGGTCTATGGAGCCCAGCGAATTGCAAAGGTTTGCTTCACCGCAACATCTTCATGGGAGAGACCGGTCGATGATGCCAAAGGTGAGGGTGACATCAGGCGTTCTCTAGACACTCGAGACGAGCAAACAGAGGTCCGAGGGACCCCGGTGGAGCCTCTGACAGAGGTCCCCCTCGTAGAAGGGGACGACAAAAAACTCGTTCAGATCGGGTTGCTTCTAACAGGAACTCGGCGAGATGACCTGGTCCATTTCCTCATAAACAACTCCGACGTGTTTGCTTGGGCGCCTGCTGACATGCCTGGGATCGACCCCAAAATTATATCTCACAAGCTAGGGGTTGATCCTACGGCCCGACCCGTCAGACAGAAAAAGCGAAGCTTCGCCCCGGTCAAACAAAAGGCTATCGAGGATGAGGTGGATCGACTCCTCGCCGCTAACTTCATTCGGAACAAGACCTATTCGGAGTGGCTAGTGAATGTAGTCCTGGTCAAGAAATCAAGCGGGAAGTGGCGCATGTGCGTCGACTTCACCGACCTCAACAAGTCCTGCCTGAAAGAAAACTATCCCCTACCTTGGATAGATCAGCTCGTCGACAGCTCGGCAGGACACGAGCTATTGAGCTTCATGGATGCCTTCTCCGGCTACAATCAGATCCGTATGAATCCGGCAGACGAAGATCTTACCGCATTCACAACGGACAGGGGGTATACTGCTACAAGGTGATGCCCTTCGGTCTCAAGAACGCCGGGGCTACATACCAACGGTTGGTCAACCGCATGTTCAAGCCACAGATCGGCAGAAACATGGAGGTTTACGTCGACGACATGCTCGTCAAATCAGTCTCATCGACCGACCACACCAAGGACCTGGGCGAGGCCTTCGAGGTACTTCGCAAGTTCAAGATGAAGCTGAACCCCGCCAAGTGCGCATTCGGGGTCACCGGGGGAAAGTTCCTCGGTTTCATGGTCACCCACCGTGGGATCGAGGCCAACCCGGAAAAAATCGACGCCATTCTCAACATGACCGCGCCTAAGACCAACGTCGAGATCATGCGACTAACCGGGCGGGTGGCCTCTCTGAGCCGTTTCATGCCGAGGTCTGGGGAAAAGTGCCTCCCATTTTTCAAGGCTCTGAGAAAAATCCCGAGGTTCGAGTGGTCGGAAGAGTGTTAGACCGCCTTCGACCAGTTAAAGAGGCACCTTGCGACACCGCCGCTGCTCACCCGACCAGTTGAAGAAGACGAGCTATCGCTGTATCTTGCGGTATCCGACCAAGCGGCAGGCTCAGTGCTTGTCCGGGAGGTCGACGAAGTGCAGAAGCCGGTATACTACGTGAGCCACGTCTTCAAAGATGCAGAAACGAGGTATCCGGCCATAGAGAAGATCGTCATGGCCCTCATAGTGGCCTCAAGGAAGCTATGACACTACTTCCAGGCGCACACTATACTCATCCTTACCGAGCGCCCGATAGGGACTATCCTCGCCTCACCCGAATCCTCGGGCCGCTTAGAGAAGTGGAGGTGGGAGTTGTCCCAGTTTGACATAAAATACCGCCCAAGGCAGGCCATCAAAGCACAAGCCCTGGTCGACTTTATTGTCGAGTGCACCATCCTCAGCAAGGAACCGGAGCCCGCGCCGACCCTCGCGGGTCAACACCCGATCGTGTGGAGACCCGACTCGGTCCCTGAATAGGTCATCTACGTCGACGGGTCCTCAACCGAGAAAGGCTGTGGCGCTGGCCTTATCATTCAGGGCCCGAACGAAGCAGAAATGGAATATTCCCTAAAGCTCGGATTCAAGGCTTCAAATAACGCGGCAGAGTATGAAGCCCTGCTGGCTGGACTTCGCATGGCCTCCGGGCTAGGGCTAAGGACAATTCGAATCCGCAGTGACTCAGCCATGGTCGTTGGCCAAGTGACCGGCCACTTCGAGGCTCGGGAACCCCTAATGGTGAAATATCTGGCCGAGGTAATAAAACTTCGAAAGAATTTTGACGAAGTCCAGACAGAACAAATACCCAGGCAGCTCAATGCCCAAGCTGACGCCCTGAGCAAGCTGGCCTCATCCTACTCGGCCAACAACAAGCGGTCTATCCTCTTCGAAACCTTGCCACGGCCCAGCGTGGAAGACAGTGCGACAGTACTTCATGTGTATACAGCGCAGGAAGATGTCCAGGACTGGAGGAAGCCCCTCATGGAATTCCTAAGGGACGGTACGCTCCCAGAAGATCGGGGAGCAGCCCTCCGCCTCCGGGCCAAAGCCCGTCACTTCGTCTGGAGCAATGAGAACCTTTACAAGAAATCCTTCACTCAGCCCCTGCTCCGGTGCGTCGACCCCCACGAAGCCGACTACGTCCTCCATGAAATCCATGAAGGGGTCGGCGGCGCACACCAAGAGGCCCGAACCTTAATCCAGAAGGCATTGCTCCAGGGGTACTACTGGCCAACTACTCACAAGGACGCCCAGAAGCTCGTCCGGAGATGCAAAAGCTGCCAACTCCACGAAAGCATACCTCGCCTTCCGGCCACCGAGGTGACCGCGCTGATCTCACCGTGGCCGTTCGCCCAGTGGGGGTTGGACATGATAGGCCAGTTCCCTACCGGCGCGAATGGGCACAAATATGTTCTCGTCGCGGTGGATTACTTCACAAAGTGGATCAAAGCCATCCCTATCAGAAAACCGGATGCTGCCACGACCATCAAGTTCCTGCAGAACAACCTGATACTCCGGTTCGGCATCCCGAAGTGTATCATCACCGACCATAGGATGAACTTCGAGAACGAGAAGGTGAAAGATTTCTGCAACGAATATCATATCCTCATGAAGTTCGCCGCGGTCGCACACCCCCAATGCAACGGACAAGCCGAAGACGCCAACCAGGATGTCCTCCGGGGTCTCCGGACCCACTTGGAAGGGCGCCAAGGCAGTTGGGTCGAGAAATTGTCCCGGGTCTTATGGGCCCTACGCACGTCAAAGAAGACCCCTACCGGGGAAACCCCTTTCAGCCTCTGCTACGGGACCGAGGTGATGGTCCCGACGGAGATCGGACTACCCAGTCACCGGGTTGAACACTTCGACGACGAAGCAAACACCACGGCACTGCGGACCAACCTGGACATCTTGCTGGAGAAACGAGACCGGGCTCAAATCAGGGTTTCCGCCTATCAGCAGCAAACCACCCGATACTACAACGCGCGGGTCAAGCGTCATTCCTTCAAGACTGGAGACCTGGTCCTACGGCGAAACAAGTTGGTCGATCAAGGCAGGCTGCATAAGTTCTCCCCGAAATGAAACGGCCATTTCCTCATCTCCGAAGTTCTTTCCGGCGGAGCCTACCGCTTACAGGACGCGGACGGCCACAAGTTTCCACGGCCTTACAACACTGAGAAGCTTAAGCTGTACTAATGAAACGGATACCTACGAGTGTGTACCTCTCCTTTCTCAAAGGCAATGTAATTTTTTCTAAAAAGTTCTTTCTGCTTAAATAATAAGAGGGGAACGCCAGAGCATATGCCACGCCGCCACGTGACGAAACTGGCACGACATTCCAAAATGCTTCGCGTTCTCTATACGTTCGTGGCACATGTCACTCGCGGCTGTCCATCTTCCCAAAGCCCTCACGAAGAGGCAGCCCAGCAGCTACCCTGCTCGGCTATCCCTGGCTGGTCTTCCTTGCCCCACAACGCCAGGGATCTAAGCTTTCAAAAAGAGGCAACCGAGCAGCCTCACTGCTTGGTTCATTCTTGGCAAGCCTCCCACGGCCTCTCCAGTGCCAGGGATCAAAGCCATCACGAAGAGGCAGCCAAGCAGCTATCCTGCTCGGCTATCCCTGGCTGGTAGCTTCCCTACCCCACAACGCCAGGGATCGAAGCCCTCACCAAGAGGCAGCCCTACAGCTACCCTGCTCGGCTATCCCTGGCTGGTAGCTCCCCTACCCCACAACGCCAGGGATCGAAGCCCTTACAAAGAGGCAGCCCTGCAGCTCCCTGCTCGGCTATCCCTGGCTGGTAGCTTCCCTACCCCACAACGCCAGTGATCGAAGCCCTCACGAAGAGGCAGCCCAGCAGCTACCCTGCTCGGCTATCCCTGGCTGGTAGCTTCCCTACCCTACAACTCCAGGGATCAAAGCCCTCGCCAAGAGGCACCAGACAACAACCCTGTTCGGCCATCCTTAAGGACAAAAAGCCCTCACCAAGAGGCACCAGGCAGTAACCCTGCTCGGCCATCCTAAGTAGGCCACTTACGGCCCCTCCCGCGCTAAGGATGAAAAGCCCTCGAAAAGAGGCAACCGGGCCTGCCCTTACTCGGTTATCCTTGGCTGGTAGCTCCCTACCCTAACAAACCAGGGATCAAAGCCCTCGCCAAGAGGCAACCGGGCCCGTCCTTGCTCGGTTATCCCCGGCTGGTAGCTCCTTACCAAACCAGGGATCAAAGCCCTCGCCAAGTGATCGGCCAGTTCCACCAACTTCGCCTCAGCGACCCCGTGGGACGCGCTCAGGCGGCGATAGGACTCCCGGCATTTTGAAATAGTGAGATCCGCGGCTTCTGACCGGGCTTTGAGGACGATCGACCTCTCCCTCTCCAGACGCAGCTCGAGTCACAGACCCTCGACCTCCGAAGAAGACTCTTCTGCTGACCTCACAGCCCGAATAGCCCCCTCGGCTTCCATACGAGTAACAAGGGCGCACTGCTGAAGGACCTGGCGAAAAATGGCAGAGAAACTTAAGGACACCCGAACTAAGAAAGGGTCGCTCGAAGTAACACATGAGGGAGTACATACCTGAACCGCCTCCTGTGCGATAGCTGCCATTTGGGCCCTCAAGGTCCCCCGTGTCATCTGGCCCCCGGCCGACTCCTCCATACCAGCAAGAAGGATGGAGGCAACGGAAAGCCCCGACGGGACCACGAACTGGACATCCCCCTCCTACACGGGAATCCCCTTCGGAACCTCCGTCGGCGGCGCACGAGAGACCGTTCTCTTCCGCTTAAGAGGAACCCCGTCTTCGCCCTCTCCTGCATCTCTCGTATGAGATTCGGGAACCCGTGCACGCCTTTGGCCGCCGCCGGAACAATCGTCAGGAGCTCGTAACGGGGCAGGTGGCCCCGCCGTCGAAGGCACATCCGGCGCAGGGCTCGAGTCAGCCGGAGGCACGGCCGCACCGCCGGCCCCCCTCCAGGACTGAGCGCCGAAGGCACCAAGGGTCTGGGAGCGAACCATCTGCCCTGTCAAAAGGGAGAAGAGGCTCGACTTAGAAGGAGAAGAAGCAGAAGGAAGAAGAAGCAAGACATCTAACCTGATGGGAAGATATCCTCGAGAAGAGAAAAGCGCAAGATCCGACCTAAATAGGAGAGCGCCGAGCTAACAAGACTGAGAATGAGGAAAATGTGAAGAGGGAGAGATCCTGGGTCAGGCCTCCCCTCGATTTATGCTACCGGCATCCTCATCCAACCGCGACGGTCGACTCCCGCCAAAATGGTTCACTGCTTCCGACGGCCACAATCACTTCACCTGTCGCAAGCGCATTGGCAGCATCCCATCGGACGCCAGAAGCCTGCAGCACGTCACATTAGCCAACCGGCACCCAACACGTGGCCTGTCGCTTCAGCACAAGGGCACACGATCCGGCGCATCCTCTTTAATGCGGGGATCTCGCCTTGATTCGCTGACATCACCCGGAAAAACAACCAATTTCCTTGAGACACGCCCGACGATATCTTCGGGAAGGAGCTCACCTCAGGTGACCCGACAAACCACTCTCGACCCGACCCGTCAACTGGTTGGGACAAGAGTGGGGAGCTAATGATGATGCTCGATATCGGTGATCTCCCAGATCAGGACATGTGGCAGATGACGTGCTCCAGGGCTCACAAGAAAGGATCTACAGTGGCCGACCAGACCACTCCTGTGCCCGTCCTACAAACAAACGCTGGCTCACCTCTGAGCCCCTAGCACAATTGGCCTCCTTGGCCTCACAGCTCGTCTCCGAGCTATCACAGGCCCGAGCCTCCTCGGCCCTCTCAGTTCGCCTTCGGGCTCGAGCAGAACCAAGATACCTCGGCTCTCCCGCTCCTCGGCTCTCCTGCTCCTCCGGGAGCTCTACCGCCGAGGTCATCTTCCTCGGTCTCATCGACCGACCAGCAGCACCGCTTGCAAGCGTAACCGTCATCCCGCAAATCTCGCCATGCGCGAGATCTCCGCCAGCCACATCCCACGTTCCACGCCACCGCGATACCCCATTAACGAGCATGCCTCGCCATTAATGGGAGGTCCCGCTCATCACGCGGGCGTGACGTCGGGAGCGTAACGGCCGGCGTGATTCTCACGCCTGTCTGTCTCTCCTGTTGCCACCGCTATATAAACATATTCTTCAGACGGTTCAAGTAAGCCATTTTTACTTCATTAAGCCGTTACTCTACTCGGATCTCTAGTCTAACTTGACCGTCGGAGAGTCCTCGGTGTTACAACCACTCCGAGACTTCCTTGCAGGTAGCTCGGCAACCACAACCTCAAACCCATTGAGATCCACACGCTTCAGAAGTGACAACCTCCAGATCCAATCTCAGTCACCCATCGCCGCCATCAGCAGATCAACGGAAGGTAACATCTTGGCGCGATCCAGGTCGCGCCATGTTGTAATCAACATTCGACTTTTGTATGTCAACAGGTGCTGATAGCTGAATACTCTGTAGGGTTTTAACTAACAAAAAATGTAAGTTAAAGCTGGCAAGATATCGACTACAAAATTAATAACTCTTAATTGGAAACATCGTTTATTATATATAAGGTAACACAGTCTTTCTGTAGAATGATAATACTTTTACAACAAGCAGTACATGCAACACACAATAGCGTTTATTTATTCAAACCAGACAAATACAAATGGTTAATATAGTCATCATTCTGCATCAGTTGCCAAAGCTTCTAATTGTTATCCGTCCAGAACTGAGCCTGGAGCCAGTCCACTAACTTCTTGTCCACCTGAAATGCCTTTGCAAGCACATCATCAGAGATTGCAGGTTTCGACCCAAAGACAGCATTGGCTACCGTGATTACTCCCGGATTCTGGCTGCTAAGCCCTGCGATAGCCACGGCATTCGTGTTCCCAGTATTGAACTGGAAATGGATGAGCCCTTGAGGGAACACAAACACATCTCCCTTGCAAAGCACCTTGGTGAAGAGTTTGTTATCTGGATTCGATGTGACAAATCCAACATAGAGGGAGCCTTCTACCACTGTAAGTATCTCAGTAGCTCTTGGGTGAGTGTGAGGTGGGTTGAGCCCGTACGGTGCATAGTCTATGCGAACCAAGGAGACGCCTAGGGTGTTTAGGCCTGGAATTTGAGCAACATTGACTTGGGTCACATTTGATCCCTGTTTGTTTGCTGTGTTTCCTGGCTTGTCTAGTCCAGGGAAGAAGAAATCTTCAGCTTTCGCAAGCTTTGGGTCCTTGCAGGCCAACCCATTTACAATTACTGCAAAATTAAGTGAATAGAGAAACTTAGTATACTATATTTAATTATTTATCCAGACTACAATCTGTATAGGAAAATTAAAATTGTAAATTGTTTCATACCTTTAGACATCTTGTCAGCAACACAGAAGTCTTGAAGAGGGCTCGGATCAGCTGCAAACACTAGAGATGAGGTAAGGGCGATGAGAACAACACAGAGCAATTGTGCAGTCATTTTCTTTGTAGGTTGGGATGTGCGAAAAAATTAAATTCGAAGGAAGGAGGAGTTTGGTTATCAATGGGATGGATTGGAAGTGTTCATTAGTTCTCAGGTATTTATAGAGGGAGAGTAGGTAGGATTTTAGTTTCTTTTTTTATAAAAATGTTTCGATATAGTCTCAGATGAGGAAATGTCAAAATGTTTCGATATAGTCTCAGATTATTGTGGTTGTCGCTTTCTTTTGAAACGAAGTATTCCTTGTGTTTTAGCTTTTCATAAATTTATTGTTTGATGCAGTCATGGGTTATAATTAATTAAGAATGTGGCTGTGGACTCGGTAAGAAACATGTTCCCTTTGTTCAAGTCCACATGCAATTTGTTTTTTTATTTATTCGTTTATGGTTTATCAGAATTAACAGATGATATTAATTAATATTTTTAAGAATTTAATCTGGTCTTTTTCTTTCTAGATAAAGCATAAAACTGTATTGACGACTTCATACATGGACACTAAGACCGATTTTAATCTGTTGCTGCTTTTCATATTTTATGATGTAGAATTTCATGCTTTTTTTTTGGTTTTCTAGGCTATGCTGATCGTATATGATGCACATATATATCTTTTGTCAATCTTATGGAGTTTATACATCCATCCATTTAGTTGTCAAAGCTGATCATTATACTGAAATTTGTTATAGATTACGATCTAAGTTAACCTTTTTAGAGTCTAATCCTTGATATCATAATGTCTTTGTGGCCACACGTTAACTTCGTGTTGGATATAGTGCTCTCAAGGCAATTATTATAATTGCAGGTTGACGATTATGATAATTGAGGGAGGCCTTGTATAGATAGAACAGTTTTGCTCGAGATGATAATATATTATCTGCTTTGTTTTTATCTCGTATAGTTACATACAAACTCGAACAAAGTTTATTAAGTTCGAGGATGATCAACGGTTCTGGAGAAATTGAATTGTATAATTCTGATGTACCCCCTCCTTCACCTTCTCTCAAGTTACGAACTCTTTTTATTAGGAAGTACACCAGTTACGCTTGTTGGATAGTTTTCTTCCAAATCTTAGACATGTGCCGAAAGTTAGTAAAGGAAAAAAACCACCTAGCCTAAGTATGATGTACAGAAAGTAAGTTGTGGAGACATATAAAGTCAATGCTAATAGAATGCTTCAAGAAGTAAGTGTATGGTTCAGGGTGAGAGAGGGATGGGTTAAAGGGTGTATGGTGAAGTACAACTCTAATTTTGAAGCAAGGTTGTAAAACCCGGATTCGGTATTTATTCATTTTGCCGGCGGATAAATGGTAACCGGATTATTCAATGGTTATTCGGTTTAGGCGGTTTATTCGGCCATCAATGTTTTAATACATATTTAATATATTCTACAATATATATAGTTTTTAATTTTATATATAATTATAAACAACAGAAAAGTTAAAACAATGCACAATATTCATTTTATGGTTCACATTTTAAATGAAACAATTTTACAAACACTTGATAGCCATAATCCATATAACATAAATAGATTACGATCGATAATAATGGAAATAGGATGAAGAATCATATAATCAAATATCCACAAAAGCACAAACAATAAACACAAAAAAATTAGGAATTGTTAAGAGAAAAGAAAGAAAGAGATATTTTATTATGAACTTTGGGCCGGGTTAAAAGTTTATTTTTTGACTCAATATGGATCGGATATCCGGTTTATTCATGGGATATCTGGTTTGACCGGATCTAGGACCGGATTTTGTGTTTCTTGTTCGTTTTGGGAGCGGATCCAGATGTCCGGCCAAATATTCCGGATTTTATACAGCAGTGTTTTGAACAACATATTTAATGAATCGAAGTCCATGAGTGTTTTCCTTTTTCACTGCTATAATTTAATAGCATGCTGAGAAAAGCTATGTTGGATGATTGTAAGAAGCTTACAGTCCTCTGTTTGAAAAAAATGCGCTGAGAAATGCTACGAAGGATTGGCCCATATACTCTCTTTATTGAGTTTGATTATAAACTTTCACTACTATGAAGAAGGGAAGCCCCTACGGTTCAAACTGTAGGGACAAAGCTCTGTCTCTACGGTGTGTACCGCAAGAACAAAAAGTCAGACTGTAGAGACTAAAGGCTTTGGGGAACCTACTGTTGGGAAACATTTATTTTTTATTTAATTTAAAAAATGTTATTTCCTTGCCCTTACGGTTTACACCGTAAGGGCTAGTATTTTCCCCTACGGTGACTCCCGTAGGGGTAAGAATAAGATATATTTATTTTTAAAAATAAATAAATATATCTAACCCGTAGGGAAACATTCTAGCCCCTATAGGTCAATCTGTAGGGGCAAAATCTCAGATGATTTTGACGTTTTGCCTTTATAGTTAAAACCGTAGGGGCCAAAGTTTTCCCTTACGGTTTAAACTATAGGGGCAAAAAAAATATTTAAAAAAATATATATTTCACTTGTTTTTTTGCCGCCTGGTACACAATAATATATATATATATATCTGTGTGTGTGTGCGTGTGTGTGTGTGTGTATGTGTGTGTGTGTATAACGACCCCAATATTACTATACCTTCATATTTTCATTTTTTAGTCAAATGTTGTATTTATTTATTCTTAGTACTTTCCGTATATTTTGTTTTCTATTAAATAAATTATTTTATTATTCCATCTATTTTTCCCATAAACATTTCTTTAAAACTAAATCTGAATCTTTTTCAAATTAAACAAAAGACCTAACCCAAATCCAATCTCATTTTCATTTTCTTTTATAAAACTATGAGCCCAAAAGCCCACAATCTTTTCAAGCGACGGTATATATTTAATTCTTGTTAAAATTGTGCATGAACAACCTTTTAGCTCATTGGTTAAGTCCTTACATTATTATTTCATAGGCTACATGTTTGGATCTTAGGTCTTGCAATCATTTTTATCTATTATTTTACTTTCTCATAATCTACAAATGGACCTTTCATTTTCTTTAACTTCCAAATGAATGGGCACCTTTTCAATTTCTCTTTAACTCCCATTATGAATTCATATTAATTTGAATTAATATGACATAATTATTTTATATACTCATATTATCTTTTTATTTTTCTTTCTCTTAAAAAAATTAGAAAAAAGAACAACTCCTCTCGTTTCTTTCTTCCTCACAAAATATTATTCATTTTCTTCTCCCTCTTTATCTAGAGTTCTCGAAGATGAACATGAAGAAGCATTCAAAAAGTCTCACTAGTAATATGAGATTATCGTCGGATAGACAAGTCCGATTACGATACAGGCTTGTGCATGTATGTCCCCTCTCCTCTTCCTTTTCTCTGCTTGAAATTCATCCTCTTATCATGCCTCCGTCATGCCGAATTTTGAGATAACTAATTAGTTTCATTATAAAGTTTTTTGTTAAATTAAAAAATGGTTGGAATAAAGCATATATATTTAGTTATAAAATCTTGCATGCAATGGTTGATAATATGTTAAGTATTGTTATTTTAAACGGTTAATCATGACCGGATCATATGTTTGCTCCACATATGTTAATTCATGTTATTTATCGCTGAAATTTTAATTATTTATATTTACTTTTGCATACAATAAAACAAAGTTATAAATAAATACCATAGATTTATCATTTTCAAATACGATCTTACAAAATCTTTATCTTTAAAATAATTTTTATAAATTAATCCCACTTCCGGAAATTTCAGAAAATTCACACATGATAGAATATATATTTTTTTACATGCTATAAAAATTTTAGATCAAACCGCATAACGATTTAGGAATTACATCATTTTTATTCACTGTACGCAGTTAACGGTCAACTTCTATGACACATAACTTAGCATAACAATATCCAAAATGAGCAAAATTAGGTGTTTTGGATATCTACGTCTAAAGATATAGATTTTCTTAGTTTTAAATTTTAACTGAAAACAGGCGTAAAATATAGAAAACTGCGTTACAATATTAAGCGACGAATCTGGACAGAATCTGTCCTGATTCATACACTGTTTTTAAATAGGGCATAACTCGAACTCCCGATATTCGTTTGTGACAAAATTTAGATGTGTGCATGCAAAATTGATAGAGATATAATTTTATGTATATCATATTACTTATAAACACATGAAACAACCCGATATAAACTTTGCAATATAACATATAGTTGCTGTCCAGAAATCTGAATTTCTGTTTTAAATGCCGATATTAAAATGATTATAACTAGAGCTTCAGAAATCCAAATCGCGTGAATCATAGTATTTTGGATAAGTATATCAAAAGGTTTACAATTTTCTAATAATCTTTGTAAGCTGAAATCTGGTGGAAATTAACCCAAAATATGTTTTAAAAATGTGTGATGGTACTGAACAGATTCTGATCTGTTTTCGGCGACGATACGAAAACAAGTATATCTCTCTAACCGGTAGTCGTATTTAGACACGACTAGCACTCACGCGTGCACAACACTTAGATCTATATTTCTAGTTATATTCCGCTTTCTATTGACTTGAATAATTAGTTGTACATAATATTTATTTAGAACATTATTTATGGTCGTTACTTGAATAATATACTTGCCTCGTTTCATACTATTCGAGCATATATACCTTATTTTTTCTAATCTCGGAATTGTTGCATGAACATGAAGACATAATTGGATATTGTATGTTTGACTTAAACCTATTACATGATAGACTTGACTTGATCCGAACCATGAATATAACATGACATGAATACTTAAACTTGACATGAATACTTGAAACGTGATATGAATACTTGATCTTGACATGACCTCAATCTTGAAAAACTTGATGTATTCATGGATTCGGACAAGACTTATGAGTTTAACTACAATTTAGTATACGCGAGGTGTTGGGGTAGTTTGAGTATGAATCCAACGGAATCTCATAAGTCCTATTAATACAAATCATGTTGCTGTGGTACCGGGCTGAAACGGTACAAATTATGCTCTGTGGTACCGGGCTGAAACGGTACATCATGAATTCACTGATAAGGGCCCGTGTTTCTAAACCCTTGGACGATAGCCTGTTGGATTTGGAATACTTCAATAATAATTGAAGTCCCGATTACTTTTAGGCCCGTGATTCTTTTCCCCTGGACTATAGTCTTGGATTCGAGAATACTCTTGAGATTGGTTGACATACACACTTGAACTCACGTTACTTACTTTTATCCTTTTAGAGATCTTTTACAACACTTATATTCACTTCATGTTCACTATACTTACACTCCACGGCCATATTATACTTGTTTGCCATGCTGATATAGTTGACATATACATTACTATGCACGCTATTATACTTGTTTACATGTTCATGATTTATCTCAATGCTATACCATATATTACATTACACCTTGCATTTCATTTATATACATCACACCATCCTTTTGGGGACTTACCGAGCGTTAATTCGCTGACGGGCATTCCACCCATCTTTCTTTTTTTCTTGGAATGTTCGTCACGTGGTTGTTCCCCTCCGACACATGGCGCGCTTGGCGCTTTGCACCAGTCAAAGAGCGCAGTGCGCTTCTGCCAAGTAGCGCACACGTGAAGGACACATGTCGCGCTTGGTGCTAAGTGCCAGATGATGGGCGCATTGCGCCAGTTTATGAGCGCATTGCGCTAGTAGTTCCGTGGCGCACACGTTATTGACACGTGGTGCGTCTGGCGCTAAGCGCCGGCCCATGAGCGCAGTGCGCTATTTCAAGAGCGCAAAGCGACACGTGTCGCGCTCGGCGCTGAGCGCTAGTCTAAGAGTGCAGAAGTGCAGTTCAAGAGCGCAAAGCGCAGTTCCAGAGCGCAAAAACGCATATGATCAATTTTATGATCCCAAAAGAGACTTTGTCTCAAGATTCTAAAAGCAAAAAGTTTATTCAATCTCTTATATTGATGAAAGGCTTGCCTTTATGGATCTATGATTTGTGAGGAAGAAGTAAATTCTTCTTTCATTTTATGATGAGGTCTTTTGATCTCTTTGTAAAAGACTTTGCGTCTTTGTAGATCTATGATCTTTTACAGAAGTGAATCTTTCTTTTCAAATTAATTACGAGAATGATTTCATCTCTATGTTCATCTCCATTCTTTTTACCTTGAAGGAAAAAAATCTTCTTTCACTGAAAGCTTGGCTCTTCTTTTTTGAATTTCTTAAAGTTTTTGAGGAGGATTCTCTCTCTATTTTTTGTATCTTTGAGACTTAAAGTCTAGGGGCCTTTTTATAGGGTAGGCTGATTTGTTGAATCAGTTAAAGAGATCTTTCTCTGATTGATTTGGGGATGTTTCCCCACCATTAGATCTTTGATCCTAGGGCTTCTGTTTTACAGAAGGCAATCTTCTTGTTTTTAACAAGATTGATAAATCTTTCCATACAGAATTTATTCTGTATTTTGGTAATTTTTATTTACCATTGGATCATTGATCCAACGGTGATCTGATTTACAGAGCACAATCTTGTTATTTGGAAAGATTTTGAGGAATCTTTCCTTAACAGAATTTAATTCTGATTAATTAATGATTTATCATTATTATTAGATCTTTGATCTAATGGTGGGGAGCTTTTAGTTCCAGCGCTAGCGCACCCGTGCTTTACACGTGGTGCGCTGCTTAAAGGGCAGCACACATTGCGCTAGCGCACCCGTGCTTGACACGTGATGCGCTGCTTGGAGTGCAGCGCACCTAGTGCTAGCGCACACATGGTGTGCTGCTTAGAGCGCAGCGCACCAATCTCTAGCGCCCATGTGCTTTGCATGTGATGCTCTGCTTAGGGCGCAGCGCACTTGGCGCTGCATCTGAAGCGTTGCTTCATTTCAAAATTTGAATTTTGAACAGAGCTTTGCTTTGATTGGGGGAAACAAATGCCCCCCACACCGTTGCGCTCACGTGGTCCACATATGAGTGCAGCGGTGGCAGCATCTGCGCCCTCGGATCAACTGAGAAGTTGAAACGGCACTCAGTGCCTATAAATAGGACCTTTGGTCCTTAGGATGATTTCTATTCATCTTCTTTTTGTTTTCTGAGAATTTTTATTCTCCCACAGAGCATAGCTCTTCATTTTAAGAAATTTCAAGAATCAAAACTCTGCCAAAATTTAGGTAAAGATTAAATTTTTTAATGATCCAGGGTTTTACCCATTAACAGAGCCTTGCTCTTCATAGATCTTTGATCTAAAGAAAACCCTTTTAGGGCTTCATTAACAGAGCTTTTGCTCTCCATAGATCTTTGATCTAAAGAAGACCCTTTTAGGGTTTCATTAACAGAGCTTTGCTCTCTCGAACCCATAGATCTAAATAGATCTTTTCTTGGGGTTTCTTAGCCCATGAACAGAGCTTTGCTCATAAAAACTCTCAGAGTTCATAGATTTTCAAGATCTCAGAATTTTTAATTCATATAAAAATTGATTTCAATTTTCCTGAAAGATTATTCCATCATTTTCTTCAGAGCAAGGCTCTTGAGGAATTTTTATTCCTTCATGATTAGAGTTTGACAAGTGTCACTCTGTCACAGAGCACTGCTCTCAAGGGGATTTACTCCTTATCCCGAGAGATTTCTCATTAAATGAGAATCACTTGAGGAGGAAACTTGAGGATTTCCTCACTTAATTAACAGTCCCATCAAATGATGAGGCTGTTTTATTAATTGATGAACTGTCATCTAGATTTTGTGGGCCCCCTTTGGTCCCTCTCTACTGCATTGCAGTACGGTACGAATTTTAAAGTACCAAGTGTCGGCATTTAAATTATAGCACTGACAGTTGACATTTGTCCCTTTTCGCGCAGGCGACATGTCTTTCGATCCCTTTTCCCGTTTGTTCGTTCAGAGGGAGGATTCCCTGGAGCGCCTGTGGACCGAGAAGTCTTAGCATTTATCAAAGATCATGACCCAGAACATAAGAATCTTCACCTCGGGGGGACATGGTACAATCAAATTATTAAGGGTCGGCAGAGCTTTTCGTGCGCGGTACCCTCAGAGCCCATCATGGCGATCCATTACGCCGACCCACCCCCGATGAACTATACCGTGGAAGAAGTCAACTGGACTTCGGGAGGTCTTCTTCAGCCTGCAATGGCTTCGATACCCGTTCAGTGTAACACCCGAGCCCAATACTACTATTTCTGTTACTGGTTGAGTGTTAGATATTACCCATTTCATTTATCTTGCTTGTTTGGGTCTTACTGTAAAATTTTATCTGGCTAAGTCGTTTCT
Organism: Agapanthus africanus; assembly: GCA_030015575.1. Taxonomy (NCBI): domain Eukaryota; kingdom Viridiplantae; phylum Streptophyta; class Magnoliopsida; order Asparagales; family Amaryllidaceae; genus Agapanthus; species Agapanthus africanus. The sequence goes on from JASDDO010000016.1 coordinate 567,373,905, forward strand.
GCATATAACAAATTTTAGCACCTAAAATAAAATTAAAAATATCTATCTTGGCCTACTCGTCACCTCTAGCCGCGTGGTAGCGTCCGTGCGTCGAGTTCTCGTCCCGTTCGGTGAAACGGACGAGTTTGGACGACTACGTGCGCGTACAGGTGTCCGACTTGGGGGTATGCTTTTTAATCATAAAATATTTCATTTTAAAATTTGGAACCCGCTTAAAATCCTATTATTTAAATTTCAAATTTTTGGACCCAACTCGGGCGCGATTTGGAAATGTTTCATTTAGCGCCAAAATCCCAAATTAATAAAATAATCTAAACCTTATATTATTCGATTATAATCTTCTTACTGTTAATTTTAGATTCCTAAATCTTTAAAATTTAAATCTTTTAAAACCTCCCTGGCCAATCACGAGCCCGTGGGCCCCCTCCATTATTCCTCTATCTCTCTCTCTCTAATTTCCCTATCTCTCTCTCTCTAACCCTCTCTCTCTCTATCCCCTATATATATTTCCTTTCCCATAAAATTTTCCCAGAACGAACACGAGAACCCATCAACCTAACCCTAGCCGCCTCGTCACCGTTGCCGCCGCAGCCCCGACGCCGGCACCAACGACACCAGCACCTTCGCCTCATCCTCCTCGTCTCAACCACAGCCCTCCTTCCTCGTTTCCCTTCTTTCCGTGCACCCTGCATCTTCGCCGCGGCCACCCGCAACACCCCCTGCACGCGTCGGCGCCGCCCCGGATCGTCGCCGACGATCACTAAACCACCATTGAACGCTCGGTAAGCCTCTCTCCTCTCTTCCTTTCTTCTTTCCTTCTCTCCTAGTTTAATTCTTGATCTGCAGATCTCTGTCGCTGTCGGGCAGGCCACCGCCGGAGTTCTTCGACGCCGTCGATCCTCGCGACCCCTCTACAGACCAACGTAAGGTTCCTTCTCCTCAGATCCCCTCTCTCCTTCTCTATTTTCCTTTTTCCTCATTGGTGGCAAGTCGTGGTTGTTTACTGTTCACTTTTTGGCCGGAATCCGTCGATGTCGACGACGTGATCCGACGTTCCAGCAGGGTACCCCGGTCCGCGTGGTCCTATTGTTCGTTGTTTGGGTTCAATCCGTGAACCGTGCGTCCGTCGCGTGTTTTCCCGCCGACGTTACGTTCCGTTTTCGTGTTCGTCGTTCCGTCGAGGCAAGTATCACTTGCTACATGCTATACTATACAATTATATATGTTTTGACTCATTAAACCTGCAAAACTTAACTCGGTATAGTTATTTTCTCATTTAGTTGCAATATGACATATATCATATTACAGTTAACCTAAAATTACAGTTTGCCACTTTAACCCTAATAACGAAGTTTACCCGTTAATCACATTTTACTGTTTAAAGGATGATAGCCTTTACACATGTAGTTCTATTACATTTGGATATTGATGTAACGGTATTGCACCATCAGTTAATCTATTGCACCGCGAAGGGTGCTCAAAAACCTGTTAATATGATAAAACGGCTGCACTATATTAATGCGCTATTGTGATTGAATGAACTGCTTACTGTTGTTTAATTTATTGCTTATTTCCTGCTGTTAATCCCCTGTTCGATTTCATATCTGTTGTGAGCACACCCACGATATTGTTACATCTTGACCTGACTTTGCTACACATGATATATACTGATGCACCTGACATGGTACCTTTTACTATTGACTTGACCTGATGTACTATGACCTGACCTGTCACCTGATCTCATGCCTAATGCCAACAAACCTGACATGGAGTCCTCATGGACCAATCTTGCTGTCTATCCAGACAAACCTACTGTTACCTGAACTTGTGTTGGCATTAGTTCTTGACTACTGAATACCTGACCTGACACATATAACTTGGGGGTATGGGGAAATCAAAAGGGTAATCTAAAGTGTAACTTAAAAGGGTATTACTTGATCCGTGGTCCCGGGGGGTAACGGGACAGAGCCATTCGTGACTCTTACATTTTCCTGATCCGTGGTCCCGGGGGGCAACGGGACAGAACTACTATTGGTTCCCATCTTCCTGATCCGTGGTCCCGGGGGGTAACGGGACATATCCTTTGAGTTACATGGAGGATTACTCGAATTGATTTCAAAGACTTTAGAATAGAAAACCCGATAAAACAGTTTAGTTACCCACTGCACACTACCCTGCACTGCTTGTTTCATACTATTGCTTCATTCATATTTATTTCTGCATTGCCTATTACACCGTTCATATTATATTATTGGTGGACATGACGCGCTGACGTCTGGGTTTTGCATGGCCCAGATTCTTTACCACTGTCGCTATCCGAGCAGGAGTACTTCAGCCAGCAGGCTGAGTTATGAGTTCTGTAGTGGTTAGTTTTTATTTCCTGCATTTTATTTCCAGATGTGAGCCCGCATTATGGGACATACTTTTCTATTATTGTATTGGATCATTTGCTTCCGCATTTATTTATCATTGAATCTTGTTATTCTGGATTGTGGACATGTGTTAGATAGTTTTATCTTGTTCCTGATATCTCTACAGCCGTAATGTGACTGTGGATGGATGCTTCCTACCCACAGGTAGCATGGTTGGCTATGTCACGTGCCCAATCTTGCGTACTCTGGGAAGCGGGGCGTGACATGGTTCTTTTGGTATCAGAGCCATAGGTTAGTTGGGTTGATTCTTTTGTAGTTGGGTATTGTACCCAATACACGAATCAGAATACCCGTGCTTAGGAAACATGTCCTACCACCTTGACCGTTTTACCATTCTTGAATCACATTCTTCCTGATTATATCGACGTGCAAACTTAGTTTGCATGTCGACTCGAAAACCTGATTTCTTGTTATCTCTAGGACTTAGGCGACTTGGGTGGAGTTAAGTAATTGTGGCTATGATACCGCGGCATAGTTACAATGCGGTACTCTATTTAAGTATCTTGGAGTTCTAGCCTTGATCTATATATTGAATCTATCATCATGCTAATGTTGGGTGTTTTGATTTCAGGAATATGGCAGACAAGAATTTCAAGACGTATCAGAGGCGCGTGGACGAAGCCGCCATGTTGGGAGTAATACGAGTAATGCTGGAAAATCAGAAGAGGCATACTGAGCTGATCCAGCAGCAAGCAGATTCATTTCAGGAGGGTTTGCAGGCCATTCGGCAGTCTGTAAACAACGTTGGAGCTAAACCAGTTGACCGGGTAGGGACCGTGGCAGATTTCAGACGTTTGGGTCCGTCTACATTTACTGGTTTGGAGGAGCCGTTGCCAGCCGAGCAGTGGCTAGTTGACACGGAGAATTTATTGATTGCGGCACAGATTCCAGATGACAAAAGAGTTGATGTGGTGCGCATTCAGCTAGTGGATTACGCCCGAGAGTGGTGGCTTGTGGAGGAGACCCGCTTGCCCAAACCGATCAAATGGGCGGATTTTTCTAAGAGTTTCCTGGAGAAGTTCTTCCCGCGAACTGCACGGGAGGAAATGGAAGAGAAGTTTATTGGGCTGAGGCAGAATGGAGCATCCGTGGATGTACATGCAGCAGAATGGACGAGACTCAGCAGATTCGCTGGACCTTTAGTTGCCAACGATGCAGACAGGGCACGGAGGTTCATGCGCAACTTGGATGTGGACATCCAGAGGCAGATTGTCTCCCTGGGTTTGACCACTTTCTCACAGGTTCTTACGGCAACTCGGGAACAGCAGAGTTTATCTGGGATGAAAGGGAGCTTGCAGCAGACAGCAGTTGCGGCAAGGAAGCCCGCATTTGTACCTAACAGAGCTCATGGTCGCAGAGGTATTCCAGTGGACCGTCGAGGTGTAGCACCCATGAAGAAGCCTGTGGTCGTTGATCGAAGAAAGAGCGTGATTTGTGACTACTGCCGTTTACCTGGGCACATGCAGAAGGATTGTCGAAGGAAGCTGGGACTTTGTTTGGTTTGTGGAGCAGCTGATCACGCAGTTGGTGCCTGTCCGTCGAAGCTTCGTACGAGGGATGATTTTCAGAAGCCTCCGCAGAAACCGTTCCAAGGGCAGAAACAGCTGACTCAAGGACCTAATCAGGCTCGAGCTTTTACCTTGACAGCTGAGGAAGCTAAGGCATCAGGAGAAGTGGTTTCAGGTATTCTACTCGTTCATGGTTTTCCCGCAGTGGCATTATTTGATTCTGGTGCATCCCATTGTTTTATGTCATCCAAGTTTATAACTACCCACTCGATTGCCTGCACGACCCTGTCTAGTTTCTGGGACATACACACAGGGAATGGGAAAATTGTTTCTAGTAGGGAATGTAAAGACTGTACAGTTGTGGTGTGCGGACGGGAGCTTTTTGCTGATTTCTTGGTGATTGATACGGGCAGCTACGAGGTCGTCTTGGGAATGGACTTTCTTGGCACTTTCCACGCTCACATTGAATGTAGGGCAAGGAAGGTAATTTTCCAGATTCCCGGACATCCTGAGTTTACCTTCACTGGAGGAAGCAGTTCTGTCGGGCCAGTCGAGTTTAGGGCTAGGCTGACAAATGTTATTCTTGCAGCAATGGAAGTTGATAGTAGTGAAGAGCCGGCGGTTGTTCGCGATTTTATGGATGTGTTTGAAGATATATCAGGTTTACCGCCGAAGCGAGACGTGGAGTTCGCAATTGATCTTATTCCTGGTGCAGCGCCAGTATCTAAAGCGTATTATCCGATGGCACCAGTAGAGTTAGAAGAAGTCAAGAAACAAGTTGCTGAATTGCTTGAGAAGGGTTGGATTCGAAGCAGTAACTCGCCTTGGGGAGCTCCAGTCCTTCTAGTAAAGAAGAAGGATGGCACGAGAAGGATGTGCATCGACTATCGAGAATTAAACCGGGTGACAATCAAGAACAAGTACCCGATCCCTCGCATTGGAGAACTCTTTGGGCAGCTTAGTGGCGCGAGGGTATTCTCGAAGCTGGATTTGCGATCCGGATATCATCAGGTCCGAGTGAAAGCAGAAGATATTTGCAAGACGGCGTTTCGAACTCGGTATGGACATTACGAGTACTTAGTAATGCCCTTCGGAGTAACGAATGCGCCGGCAATATTCATGGATTTGATGAACCGAATCTTTTCACTGTTCTTGGACCAGTTTATTGTGGTATTCATTGATGATATTCTGGTTTACTCGAAGAGTTTTGAAGAGCATGCTGAGCATTTGAAGACCGCACTGCAGACTTTGAGACAGGAGAAATTGTTTGCGAAGATGAGTAAGTGCGAATTTTGGCTGGAAGAAGTGAAGTTTCTGGGGCACATTGTGTCGGGCGATGGAATCGCCGTCGATCCCGAAAAGATTGCAGCAGTTCGAGACTGGCCGATTCCAAGGAGTGTAGCTGAGATAAGAAGTTTCCTTGGTTTGGCCGGGTACTACAGGAGATTTGTGGAGAACTTCGCTCGTCTGGCAGAACCGTTGACCAAGCTTACGCGCAAGGAGGTACCTTTTGTATGGACAGATAAGTGTGCGTTAGCTTTCGAGACGTTGAAGAAAAATTTGATAACCGCCCCTATTCTGACCGTGCCAGACAATTCCGGAGGATTGGTGATTCACAGCGACGCATCTGGAAAAGGATTGGGATGTGTTTTGATGCAGCATGGGAAAGTTGTAGCGTACGCATCGAGACAATTAAAGACCCATGAGAAGAATTATCCCACTCATGACTTGGAGCTTGCAGCTGTGATCTTCGCGTTGAAGATTTGGAGACACTACCTTTTGGGTGAGAGAGTCGAAGTTTTTACAGATCACAAGAGCTTGAAGTATGTGTTCACTCAGAAGGAGTTGAACATGAGGCAGCGTAGATGGTTGGAGCTGATGGCCGACTACGACCTTGATCTTAAGTACCATCCGGGAAAAGTTAACGTCGTGCCGGATGCGCTTAGTCGGTTACCAGCGATTCAGGTGTTAACTACGCAGAGGGAGATCATTGCGGATTTTCGAAGATTTGACTTGGAGGTTATGCTACCACATTCTACGGGACAGTTGATGCATTTGCAGGTACAGTCGTCCTTGGTCGAGAAGATTAAAGCGGCACAATCGCAGGATCCTAGACTGAAGAAGTTTCGAGAGCAGGTTGAAGCCGGACTACGAACAGATTTACGGGTCCACGAAGATGGTTCGTTAAGGTATGGTAGCCGTTTGTGTGTGCCAAAGGGAGATGTTCGTGAAGAGCTCTTGAGGGAGGCACACAGTTCAGCTTACTCTGTACATCCAGGAGGTACAAAGATGTACCGTGATATTCGACAGCATTTCTGGTGGGAAGGCATGAAACGGGAGATTGCTCGCTTCGTGGCTAAGTGCTTGGTATGTCAGCAAGTCAAGGCTGAACACCAAAGGGTTGCTGGTTTGTTGCAACCACTTCCGATTCCTCAGTGGAAGTGGGAACATATAACCATGGATTTCGTGACGGCTTTACCGCGGAGTCCAAAGAGCAACAATGCGGTATGGGTGATTGTCGATCGGTTGACCAAAGCAGCTCACTTTATTCCTTTCCGGGTTGGTCAATCAATGGAAACTTTGGCAGAACGGTACATGCAGGAGATTGTAAGATTGCATGGCGTACCGGTGAGCATCGTGTCCGATCGGGACACTCGGTTCTTATCACACTTCTGGAGGAGTTTACAGGAAAGTTTGGGGACTCGATTGAAGTTTAGCACAGCTTATCATCCTCAAACTGATGGTCAGTCGGAGAGAACGATCCAAACTCTTGAAGACATGTTAAGAGCGTGCATGTTGGACTTCAAGGGTTCATGGGAGGATCATCTACACTTGGTGGAGTTTTCTTACAACAATAGTTTCCAAGCAACTATCCAGATGGCTCCGTTTGAAGCTTTGTATGGTCGTAAGTGTCGTTCACCCGTTTGTTGGGATGATGTTGGTGAACGAAGATTACTGGGACCAGATTTGGTGGTACAGACAGTCGAGAAGGTGAATACAATCAGGAAGCATATGAAGGCAGCTCAAGACAGACAGAAAAGTTAGGCTGACACGTCAAGAAGACCTCTAGAGTTCGCCGTGGGTGATTTGGTATTCTTGAAAATATCACCGACTAGAGGGGTGATTCGTTTTGGGAGTCGAGGGAAGCTTAGTCCTCGATTCGTTGGACCCTTCGAAATATTGGAGCGCGTTGGAGAGGTAGCGTACCGTTTGGCGTTACCGCAGTCCTTGGCAGGTGTGCACGATGTGTTTCATGTATCTCAACTACGAAGGTATGTTCGAGATGAGACACACGTTTTGGATCATTCGGAGTTAACCGTACGGGAAGACCTAACTTTTGAGGAGCGACCGGTTGAAATCATGGATCGAAGGGAAAAGGTTCTTAAGAACAAGGTTATCCCCATTGTGCTAGTTTCTTGGGGTAATCGATCGCATGGAGAATCCACGTGGGAGCGAGAAGACGAGATCCGACAGAAGTTTCCTCACCTTTTCCTGTAGTTTTCTATCTTGTATTCTTGGAATTTCGAGGACGAAATTCTTTTGTAGTTGGGTATAATGTAACACCCGAGCCCAATACTACTATTTCTGTTACTGGTTGAGTGTTAGATATTACCCATTTCATTTATCTTGCTTGTTTGGGTCTTACTGTAAAATTTTATCTGGCTAAGTCGTTTCTGCATATAACAAATTTTAGCACCTAAAATAAAATTAAAAATATCTATCTTGGCCTACTCGTCACCTCTAGCCGCGTGGTAGCGTCCGTGCGTCGAGTTCTCGTCCCGTTCGGTGAAACGGACGAGTTTGGACGACTACGCGCGCGTACAGGTGTTCGACTTGGGGGTATGCTTTTTAATCATAAAATATTTCATTTTAAAATTTGGAACCCGCTTAAAATCCTATTATTTAAATTTCAAATTTTTGGACCCAACCCGGGCGCGATTTGGAAATGTTTCATTTAGCGCCAAAATCCCAAATTAATAAAATAATCTAAACCTTATATTATTCGATTATAATCTTCTTACTGTTAATTTTAGATTCCTAAATCTTTAAAATTTAAATCTTTTAAAACCTCCCTGGCCAATCACGAGCCCGTGGGCCCCCTCCATTATTCCTCTATCTCTCTCTCTCTCTCTAATTTCCCTATCTCTCTCTCTCTCTAACCCTCTCTCTCTCTCTATCCCCTATATATATTTCCTTTCCCATAAAATTTTCCCAGAACGAACACGAGAACCCATCAACCTAACCCTAGCCGCCTCGTCACCGTTGCCGCCGCAGCCCCGACGCCGGCACCAACGACACCAGCACCTTCGCCTCATCCTCCTCGTCTCAACCACAGCCCTCCTTCCTCGTTTCCCTTCTTTCCGTGCACCCTGCATCTTCGCCGCGGCCACCCGCAACACCCCCTGCACGCGTCGGCACCGCCCCGGATCGTCGCCGACGATCACCAAACCACCATTGAACGCTCGGTAAGCCTCTCTCCTCTCTTCCTTTCTTCTTTCCTTCTCTCCTAGTTTAATTCTTGATCTGCAGATCTCTGTCGCTGTCGGGCAGGCCACCGCCGGAGTTCTTCGACGCCGTCGATCCTCGCGACCCCTCTACAGACCAACGTAAGGTTCCTTCTCCTCAGATCCCCTCTCTCCTTCTCTATTTTCCTTTTTCCTCATTGGTGGCAAGTCGTGGTTGTTTACTGTTCACTTTTTGGCCGGAATCCGGCGATGCCGACGACGTGATCCGACGTTCCAGCAGGGTACCCCGGTCCGCGTGGTCCCATTGTTCGTTGTTTGGGTTCAATCCGTGAACCGTGCGTCCGTCGCGTGTTTTCCCGCCGACGTTACGTTCCGTTTTCGTGTTCGTCGTTCCGTCGAGGCAAGTATCACTTGCTACATGCTATACTATACAATTATATATGTTTTGACTCATTAAACCTGCAAAACTTAACTCGGTATAGTTATTTTCTCATTTAGTTGCAATATGACATATATCATATTACAGTTAACCTAAAATTACAGTTTGCCACTTTAACCCTAATAACGAAGTTTACCCGTTAATCACATTTTACTGTTTAAAGGATGATAGCCTTTACACATGTAGTTCTATTACATTCGGATATTGATGTAACGGTATTGCACCATCAGTTAATCTATTGCACCGCGAAGGGTGCTCAAAAACCTGTTAATATGATAAAACGGCTGCACTATATTAATGCGCTATTGTGATTGAATGAACTGCTTACTGTTGTTTAATTTATTGCTTATTTCCTGCTGTTAATCCCCTGTTCAATTTCATATCTGTTGTGAGCACACCCACGATATTGTTACATCTTGACCTGACTTTGCTACACATGATATATACTGATGCACCTGACATGGTACCTTTTACTATTGACTTGACCTGATGTACCATGACCTGACCTGTCACCTGATCTCATGCCTAATGCCAACAAACCTGACATGGAGTCCTCATGGACCAATCTTGCTGTCTATCCAGACAAACCTACTGTTACCTGAACTTGTGTTGGCATTAGTTCTTGACTACTGAATACCTGACCTGACACATATAACTTGAGGGTATGGGGAAATCAAAAGGGTAATCTAAAGTGTAATTTAAAAGGGTATTACTTGATCCGTGGTCCCGGGGGGTAACGGGACAGAGCCATTCGTGACTCTTACATTTTCCTGATCCGTGGTCCCGGGGGGCAACGGGACAGAACCACTATTGGTTCCCATCTTCCTGATCCGTGGTCCCGGGGGGTAACGGGACATATCCTTTTAGTTACATGGAGAATTACTCGAATTGATTTCAAAGACTTTAGAATAGAAAACCCGATAAAACAGTTTAGTTACCCACTGCACTCTACCCTGCACTGCTTGTTTCATACTATTGCTTCATTCATATTTATTTCTGCATTGCCTATTACACCGTTCATATTATATTATTGGTTGACATGACGCGCTGACGTCTGGGTTTTGCATGGCCCAGATTCTTTACCACTGTCGCTATCCGAGCAGGAGTACTTCAGCCAGCAGGCTGAGTTGTGAGTTCTGTAGTGGTTAGTTTTTATTTCCTGCATTTTATTTCCAGATGTGAGCCCGCATTATGGGACATACTTTTCTATTATTGTATTGGATCATTTGCTTCCGCATTTATTTATCATTGACTCTTGTTATTCTGGATTGTGGACATGTGTTAGATAGTTTTATCTTGTTCCTGATATCTCTACAGCCGTAATGTGACTGTGGATGAATGCTTCCTACCCACAGGTAGCATGGTTGGCTATGTCACGTGCCCAATCTTGCGTACTCTGGGAAGCGGGGCGTGACATTCAGCTTCCAATGGCTTTGGATACCCTGGGATGACGTATTTGTCAAGGCGAGGCGCGCCCGTGGGGACAACCGTATATGATTGGCCTAATTCCTTGTCATCTAGCTGGCTATCTGCAATGGGCCCGTTATATTCTGTCAACGAAGAAGTCGCAGTTGTTGAGGCTTGGGTTGTATCCCGCCATTTATGCTTCTCTTTTCCAGTATTCTACGCTTCCCGCCTGGTGGGTTAAAGCCTTTCTAGAGCAGTGGAATATTTCTACTCACACCTTCCTTTTGCTGGATCGAGAAGTATAAATTTCCTTAGAGGAATTTACAGAAGTTTCTGGCTTACCAGTTATGAGGGAGCATTATGAGGAACTGCTTCCTACGGATGAATACGTTTTTGGTGCCAAGCCAGTGATGACAGGCCTTACCCCGGAGAACACCATTCAACACCAATTTCCTAGTTTGATCAAAGTGTTGAATATTAATGAGGGCCTTTTCCTCGAATCCGAGAGCCGCAGGGTTAATTTCGAGGATTTCATCGCTCGTTTTCTCCATCCGGAAGTCCTTTCGAAGGAGGCTGCTAAATTCGCCACGCTAGACGACCCTTTCGGCTTAGGTTTAAACAACCTGCCAACGGCGGAGGCAGATCAAAAGAGTTTCTTCCAACCCAACACCCCAGTCGTTTCTTTTGCAGAGATCACGATCCCTGGGATTGATGAGGAAACATTCTTTTTGGGGTTTCTTGGGCTATGGCTGAGCTAATTTGCGCTCCCGATGCACCCTCGCCGTATGAGGCCGTCTGTCTTCTACCCAACTCACCGAATGGTTATTGGGGTGAAAGTGGCTGTCGGGGTTGCCGGGTTAGCTCATTTGTATTATGGCCTCAGCCAAGCGGTGGATACTACTGAACCCTAAGTGCAGCATGTGAACTTCTCGATGCATTACTGTAGGACTACGGTAGCGCCCCGGCCGTCTTTCCTCGGCCAAAATGCGGAAACGAAAATTTTTCTTGACTTGAAAACCGGCACTACCGCATCCTAAAACCCGGATCGTAACCATTAACCTAATGCTAGCAACTAGAGAGAGGGGTAGAGGCTATACCGAGCGATCCGTGTCCTTCGGTCTTCGGCCTCCGTCCCGATCTCCTCGCGGAATCTCCGGTCTTCACCTCCTCGTCGGAAAGGGCACCACATCGAGAAGTCTTTTTACGGGCTCCCGCTTCATCCGAAGCAACTCGGGCGCGAAGTGTGCTAGCCGACGCGTCCAAGGTGTTGTAGAGAATGTTTGTAATCACTTTGTCTCTTGCATCCATGGCTCTGGATGGAGGTTAAAGTGTTGTCATTGATGAAAGCAATGAGCTAGAGGAAGAAGAAGAAGAACAAGAGCTTTTCTTTTTCTTTTCTTTTCTTTGTTGTCATGATAGAATGAGAGAGTGAGGAAAATAATATGAGAGCTAACAATAACCCCATGGCAGCCCCCTCTCTCTCTCTTCCTCTCATATCATCACAAATCAATCCATTAATGTGACACATTTGCTAAAAAAGAGACCATGACTCATAGTATAAGTCCATGTCACATTAATGTATTGTCATGATGATTTCTAGCTCATTATTTCCATAAGCAAACATTAATCCAAATGTTTGCCATAACAAAGAAAAACCGGCAACATCTAAAGTAAACTCGTGACGGATCACGAGGATACCCCTCACCTGTATATACATACCTGCACCCACATTCCAACTGAATGCGAATGCGATGAGACTAAAGTAATCCAACAAATCTAATACTAGGATCCGGCTTAAACCAAAGCCCACTAGTATGATCCGTCCGATCATGATCCGTGCAATACCGCATGTATAAGATCGAACCCTGCCATATATCATACGGCCTCTACAACGTTTCGCCCGAAACTTGAGAAACTGTCTGTGGGGGACTCTAAAGACTCATCAATACCTTGGCTGTGGATTTAACCACTAGCACGTCAGAGGTATTAGCCGTACGTAACGAGCTACCAGGTATTGACCAAAAAGGGAGGTCGATGAGCGAACTCATCCTGACACCCTACTGAGCCTGTCAGTGACAATATCCGTACAGTCCGGTCCGTTCGTCTATGAGCATCGCATGGCGGGCCTAGGGGGTTGGTAAAAGTCAGACCCCCAAAAGCAGTACAAGTCGTGTCGGAGTGTAGCCCAGAACACCCTGAGATACTACTGGAATACCTACCAGTAAATCTCCTGCCTCAGCCGAGGGCTTTGTGTAATGGCTCTCCTAGACACAGCGCGACCTCACCCCCAATACCGGGAGAGACGAACCCCTGCAGATCCGCTCACTGCCTCCATGTGGCTCGGGACTGTACCCAACTAAAACCTGTTTGCACGACTCCTTTGAGCCGTGGTAGGGTAGTAATCAAAATACAGTGGGAACTCACACGAGACAAATGACGATCTCAAGTCGATGAACTAACATGTACACATGTCACCAGGGAACTGCTATCTGACGTCAGGTATAATGCCAACTAGCATGTTCCCGGCGAGTCCTATCCGGTGTACTCATAACCCAATGAGCACCTGTATACATCTTAGGTGAACCAACTGACACCAGTGGCTTGTGAGACCGGCCACCGCCCCTCGTCGGGGTCTCGACTGTATACACTAGTCTACTCTGGAGTATCGATGCCCTGTCTCGAAACTCCTTTGACTAGGGACCTTTTAAGGATGTGCTTATGGACTACCCAACTCTCACGTATATGATCGCCATCATACTGTTGGTAGTCAAGCAGGATCCTAAGGGCTCTATCAACGTGTAATAGTGAACATGTCACCTAAAACTATACACGATGATAAAGATAAACCAGATAGCATACTATCATCTTGAGTAAGACTGTCCTACCGGTATAGCTCCTCCATCAATCATTGCAATCACGTGCCTGTGATCCAATAATTGACTCTGAGGGCACTATATCCAACAATTACTTCATGTCATGGCTCGAGCTACATGCACTTGGCGTTTTTGGTATCCATAAAAGGCCTTCCTTCTATGACAGGTGCGGCTTCCCCTGGATTATGTGATTAGTCGGCGCATCTATTGTAAATCCGTCACCGCGGGAAGCTAGAGGTTTTCTCCTTCGTCCTCGCATGGTTGGAGATGGCATGACCTTTACCGATAAGATTCTGACCATCGTCAAAGAGTCCGCAACAACGGTGCAACCATTGTGGGACATTTTTAAAGATGGAGCCTCTGTTTTGAAAGCTCGGGAAACCCTTCATCTATATTCCATCAGATCGGGCTTTCTAGTGTTTAGGCAAAATGATGCGGCGTTATTCATGAGATACAATCCACATCGTTTCGCCCAGCAGCTGAGCTATAATCAGGGAGTCCCGCTTGAGACTTTCTTGTTAGAACCTGCTGTCGCTAAAGAGGGAATGCGAAATGCACTGCATCATTTTATGCGCATGAACACGGGGTCCAACTTCTTTATCAGCGAACCGAGCTGTGTCCCGAAGGCCCTTAGTGTGTACGTGGCGTGGTATCAGCATTCAATGGGCGCCATCATCAGGGAGGAGAAGCGACTGCTGCTCGATCGCAAAGGTGCACCCCCTGCTGGTGATCGAAACGTCCCTCTGAAGCGATGGACCATTGTTCCTCCTCCCTTGAGAGAGGCCACTGCAGTTGAGCCCCCACACGTGCTAAGCCCTACGCACGGGTTGCCCCCATCTAGTGCGCCTGAAAAAGAGGTGGCTGCCGCGTCCCCCGAGTCGGACGTAGGAAAAGAAATTAGGACTCGTCTCCCCAAGGTGCCCACTAAACGTAAACTTGTGCTTGCGGCGACCGGAGCTCGCTCGCAGAAGAGGAAGAAGAAGTCGATCCTCTCTGCCGACGTTGTACTTGGTCAGGAGCCTCATGCTCCTTATAGTGAGGGCTTGGGCGAATATGGGACCAATGAGGGCCTATTCATAGCGCCGGATGATACGGATCTGGAGGCTGCTATTGCAGCTCCTGTACGATCAGCAAGCCACAAAGTAGGAACGATCATCCTTGCTGAGTCAGGTAATCTTTAGTTACATCTTTTTTTGCTGTTACATATTTTTCTATTATCATGCCTTGACTAACACCTTATCTTTAACAGGCATTTCCACCGAAGAGGCTCTAGCGGCTTCCCTCAAGACTTTCGAGGAGAAGGAGAGGATTCGCGCTTCGCTGGGTGTTGGTATATTTCGACTCATTGCACCTTCATTCGCCTTTCTTATGGACAGTATGACCTCTTCTTATCTTATCGCAGGGACTACAATGCCAATCCCGCAGGGTGATGCGGAGATGCTTCCAGGGCCAGCTATCGAAGTTCTGGCCTCCTCAGCACTGCCGAAAGAGGCTTTACTCAAACGACCGATGACGGATGCCATAACGGCTCTAGAGGTAACTATTGGCGCGGACAATGACGTCCCGTTGACGGAGGTCTTGAGAAGATCTGCCCTCACGGCCCGAGCAGAAATGAAGCGTAGAATGCGCGCGGCAAGGGAGCGTAACGCTGCCTTGGCCGCGGGTGCAGGTTCAAGCGCTGCTACCCCTGCCCCTACTCCTTCAGAGGATGTTTCGGCTGCCTTGTCTACCGCCCACAGACAGGCAGCACGTGCAGCTCGGGAAGCAGTCGAAAAACTGACCCAAGGTAACGTGATATTGGGTTCTTTTTGTCAAAGTTTTTATCTTCATATTTTCATATATCCTATCCTGCAGGGCCGAGTCTTGATAAGGTAGCGGTAGGTGAGGTGGCTGCAATCGTCGAGCCCGAGGTAGCGGTAGGTGAGGTGGCTGCAATCGCCGAGCCTGAGGTAGCAGTAGGCGAGATGGCTGCAATCGTCGAGCCTGAGGTAGCCACTCTTTCTCAGGAGTCTGGCACTGCCCCAATCGCTATTCTTTCCGCCTGCGGTTCTCTGCCATCTCCTGGCGTCGTGAGCGTTACGACGGCTCTCGTAGAGTCAGAGGATGAGGCGACGGGAGGCGAGACCATTCTGTTGGAGGAGGGTGAGGCAGTCGCTGCATCCAGTGATGCCTTTGTTGCGGTCTCGACCGGCGACCTACCAGGTAGATTTTGGGTTATTGCTTTCCTTTTCGTTTTGCAATCCCTTTCGATCTCTCCTGACAGTATTTCTTTCGCTTCTAATGCAGGCGTAGCGAGCGTTGAGATTGTTCCACCCGATGAAGTATCGCTAGTTGCTACTTTGACGGTGGCCGCCCCTTTGCCTTCTTTCGTATCCTCTCAAATGCTGGAAGGTACGGACTTGTGACCCATCGGTTTCATTATGGGCAATATACTTTATGCACTGAAATCGCATTACTACATCCTTGCAGGAGTCCTTTTTGATCATCTGTATCAGGTGCTACACCCACACTTCTCCTTTCAGTCAGAGATTGCCTCTACTAGTGGAGCTGGTGAGTACAGCCTTTAGCTAACGTCCCTTCTTTTCTTTTACGGGTAGTCAAATCGTTTCTAATTCTTCTTTATTTTAATTGCAGCCTTACAGATTGAAGGAGGAGACGAAAGAACGGTTGCACCACCGGTACTCCCGGTCTTGCCACCTGCTGCAGCCGGTATAGTAAACCCCGTTGTTCATGAACCTCCTTTATTTCTTGAACCGTTATTTAACTGTGACTTGCTTTGTAGCTGTGACACCGACTTCAGCCCCGTTCGAGTCTCAAGTTATAATGCGAGCAGGCCCCTTCTCTCGACGTCCCTCTTCCAAAGGTGCTGTGAATAGTGTGCGTATGCTAAGTGATCATCTCGAGGAGCTTGACGCGGAGACTCCTGCCCTTGCTGCAGATTTTGCTACTGAGGTTAATCCCATGCTGGCGACGCTCATGCACTTTCATAGAGAGGGTGTCATTGAGTCTTGGGTTAATCACTGTAGGGAAATTGAGGCTTGTTTGCATGAGCTCGAGGTCGGACGTCCTGCTCCCGAGGTCCTGGCTATGAACTCTCAACAGGCTGCATAGGTCGAGGAGAGAACTCCCTACTTCCACCATCTTGAACAGGAAGCGGCCTTAATGCGTAAGGAGTGCGAAGAAGCTTCAAGCGAATCTGCTCGATTGCATGCTCAAGTTGACGCAAACGCTGCACAGCTGAAAGTTATCTTCGAAAGCCTACTACGATGTATTTCTGACGGGCTGACGCTGAGGCAGAAGCTCGACCTCATCGAGCGAGGTGGACAGAATCGTGGGGTAGCTCAGCGGGTCATCGAAGAGCAACTTTCATCCTATTTACAGCAATGAGCTCAGGTTGAAGCAGAGTTGGTCACGGCAGCTGACCGTGAGAAGAGGCTGAGGGGAGTGCGCGAGCGGCTGATTGGTCTATTGAAAACGATTCCCTCCCAATAGTTGTTTTTGCACCACTTGTAATTTTTGAATAAAATGTATCCCCCTTTTTTTATCCATTCATATGATGTAAATTGTACTCAATTGAATTTATGAATAAAAGATACATTTCTTTCGTACTATCTTGTGTCATTTCTTGCTTTCTTCTTTTCTTTATTATCGGCATGTCACTTTAGTAAGTGTAGCCTGCAGATGATAGAGAGAGTATTCCGTTTTGAATTCTTCGAGAGGTAGCGATGGCTTAGGAAGCAGGTTCAGATCTGCTGCCTAAGACTTTTCAACTTCATGAGCCGTAAGGGTCTCATAAAGACTTTTCTCCCTACGAGTCGAGAGGATCTCGTAGGTGTATTTTCTCCTTAGGAATCGTGAGGATTCCTTGGTGTGTTTTTCTCTTATAATTCGTAAGGATCTCACAAAAGAATTTTCCCTTTTACAAGTCGAGAGGACTCGTAAGTGGTTGTTTCCCTCCTTGTCGAGATTCGACTTTGGAGAGTATGGCCCGTGAATAGTATGCAAGAGTCCATTTTGGACTGAATTGCAGGGTCCCAGTGCTTAGGAAACAGGTTTTTTAATCCCTGTTGCCTAAGGTTTTTCCTTATGAGTCGAGACGATTCGAGAAGTTCTCGCAAAGACACTAATTTCCTCACGAGTCGAGACGAATCGAGCAGTTTTCGCAAGAATGTCCTAACATCACAGTTAACCTTTGCTCTTTACGACAGAGGTCCGTTAGGGTCTGTGGTACTAGGGTTTTGTCCGTCGTACCGTCGGGTTGGCTGATGTATTCCTCGATAGGAAATCTTGCTGTTCGAGTAGCCTTGCGACTGTCGTGTCTCTGATCCCTTCGGGGGCTGGACAAGACATCTTCAAGCAATCCTCCTAGGCAGTTTGACCGTCGGAAGAGCAAGCGTTAGGAATTTTGCCATGCCGCTTTTTACTTGAGGTTAGGCTCATTTTGGAGAGCCCCGATGAGTCATAACCACTCCGCGCTGGTGTGGGATGCTCTCCGATAGTCTTTCAGGTTTTATATGAGTTGCCGTCAAGACCCTGAAGCTAGGAATTTAGCCTACGCTTCGTTTGCTGGCATTGCGTCTGCTGTATCGAGACGAATGTCGCGGTTGTCTCTAGGTTGTTGGTGAACCGTCGAGGTTTGGAACTGGGGATTTTGCCGTGGCTCCTTTGTTTGATTGTCGCGTCTGAATCCTGCTGGAGGAAGAATGCTATGGTGACATCTCGTCTGATGTATCGAGACGAACGTCGAGGTGGTGACCATCCATGTGGGATGATCTCCGGTAGTCTTTCAGGTTTTATATGAGTTATCATCAAGACCCTGAAGCTAGGAATTTGGACTTCACTTCGTTTGCTTTGGCATGTCCGAATCCTGTTGGAGGAAGAACGCTGTAGTGACATCTTGTCTGCTGTATCGAGACGAACGTCGAGGTGGTGACCACTCCGCGCTGGTGTGCGATGATCTCCGATAGTCTTTCAGGTTTTATATGAGTTGCCGTCAAGACCGTGAAGCTAGGAATTTGGCCTTCGCTTCGTTTGTTTTAGCGTGTCCGAATCCTGTTGGAGGAAGGACGCTGTAGTGACATTTCATCTGCTGTACCGAGACGAACTTCGAGGTGGTGACCACTCCGCGCTGGTGTGGGATGATCTCCGATTGTCTTTCAGGCTCTATATAAGATGCCGTCAAGACCCTGAAGCTAGGAATTTGGCCTTCGCTTCGTTTGTTTTGGCGCGTCTGAATTCTGCTGGAGGAAGGACGCTGTGGTGACATCTCATCTGCTGTATCGAGACGAACCCCGAGGTGGTGACCACTTCGCGCTGATGTGGGATGATCTCCGATTGTCTTTCAGGCTTTATATGAGTTGCCGTCAAGACCCTGAAGCTAGGAATTTGGCCTTCGCTTCGTTTGTTTGGGCGTGTCTGAATCCTGCTGGAGGAAGGACGCTGTGGTGACATCTCGTCTACTGTATCGAGATGAACGTCGAGGTGGTGACTACTCCGCGCTGATGTGGGATGATCTCCGATTGTCTTTCAGGCTTTATATGAGTTGCCGTCAAGACACTGAAGCTAGGAATGTTGCCTTTGCTTCATTTGTTGTCATTACGTCTGCTGTATCGAGATGAATGTCATGGTGGTGATCACTCCTCGCTGGTGTGGGATGATATCCGATTGTCTTTTAAGCTTTATATGAGTTGCCGTCAAGACCCTGAAGCTAGGAATTTGGCCTTCGCTTCGTTTGCTTTGGCGTGTCCGAATCCTGTTGGAGGAAGGACGCTGTAGTGACATCTCATCTGTTGTATCGAGACGAACGTTGAGGTGGAGCTGGGATTTTGCCATCACTTCGCTTTGTTTCGACCATGAGGTCTTTTGTTGACGTTGCATTTGCATCCTGCTGGACTGTGAAGGAACGCCGTTGTTGACATTGCGTCTGCTGTAACTAGACGAATGCTAAGGTGGAGCTGGGATTTTTCTATCACTTCGCTTTGTTTCGACCATGAGGTCTTTTGTTGACGTTGCATCTGCATCCTGCTAGACTGCGAAGGAACGCCGTTGTTGACATTGCATCTGCTGTAACGAGACGAATGATGAGGTGGAGCTAGGATTTTGCCATCACTCGATTTTGTTTCGACCATGAGGTCTTTTGTTGACGTTGCATCTGCATCCTGCTGGACTACGAAGGAACGCCGTTGTTGACATTGCGTCTGGTGTAACGAGACGAATGCTGGGATGGAGTTGGGATTTCACTGCCACTCCGCTTTGTTTCGACCGTGAGGTCTTTCGTTGGCATTGCATCTGCATCCTGCTGGACCGTGAAGGAACGCCGTTGTGGGTCTCCAGGCTGTAGATGTGGCCATCGAAACTTGGCTTTCTTTTTTATGGAGCCTGGTGGGAAAGTATGGTTCCCTTGTTGTTTGTGCCCCTGGATTGTATACAGGGATCGATGTGATCTCATCTGTAGGGCAAAAAGTTTCATTTCATTTCATTTTTTATTTCTTTCCGCGATGCTCTATCATTTCAGCTTTTTATATCGCGAAGGTCGCGATTGCCCAATCATTTCGGCTATTTTTCGCGGTGCCCAATCAATTTGGCTATTTGTTTTATTTACTCGCTGCTTTTTATTGCGAGTTGCCCAACCATTTCGGTCATTTTGTATGCATACATTTTTACTTGCTGATTTTGCTGTAAGTTGCCCAACCATTTCGGCTATTTCATATGCATTTGTGGCTCGCTGATTTTTCACTGCGGATTTGGGATTTGGGATCTGATACCGATTTAGGCATCAGCATCGCTACAACTGGGATATTGCCAGGAGCGAATCATCATTTGCCTCTGTCTACGTCGAACAAAGGTGGCTTAGCGAACAGGGTTAGGATCCTGTCGACTAAGTCTTTTAACTTCATGAGCCATAAGGGTTTCATAAAGGTATTTCTCCCTACGAGTCGTGAGGATCTCGTAGGTGCGTTTTCTCCTTAGGGATCGTGAGAATTCCTAAGTGTATGTTCTCTTATAAGTCGTAAGATCTTATAAGAGTGTTTTCTCCTTATAAGTCGAGAGGACTTACAAGTGTCTTTTGCCATACGAGCATATCCCCAGTCTCTGGTGGGATTTTATTAGGGAAATGTTTATTCGCGGCCGTAGATTGTATACAAGAGTCAGCATTGAACCGCTTGTAGGGCAGAATTGGAAGTTGTGATGGCTTAAGAACAGGTTCAGATCCCTGTAGCTTAAGACTTTTGAATCTTATGAGTCGTGAGGGTCTCATAAGAGGGTTCTCCTTATGAGTCGTGAGGATCTCATAAGTGTAATTTCTCCTTAGGAATCGTGAGGATTCCTAATTGTATTTCTCCCTTATGAGTCGTAAGGATCTCACGCAGGTTATTTCTCCTCACAGCATCGAGAGGACCTTGCAAGGGTCTTTTAACGAGCTTGCGCACTTTCGGGTTTTCACAAAACCCGCTGGTAGTCCTTGTTTACCGCCGGAAACCGGGAAGATGCACATCTTGCCTGAATCTGGGGGCAGATGCTATTTGGTGCTATCCGTCTATCTCTCCGAAGATACCAAGTTGATTTATGGAACCATGTATCGAAGGTTTAAACGGATGCGGCCGATGTAGCAGACTTCGTCAGATTCCCCCTCGTTTGAGGGGTTTTTGATTGTGGGGACGCTCTTCCCTGCAGGCGCAAGCCCCTGCAGTTAATTACGCTACCGCATCGCGGCAACAACTTTCTCCTTCTTCAGATGGTCACTTCGTGTCATGGGTGTTTGTTTTGTTTGTGGTTGCCCGTGGATTGTATACGGAGACTAATGTATGTTGTCTCCCATAGGGCATGGATTAGTCCAAATTCGTATCTTCTTAGATTTGGGTTTTGGGTTTGGGTTTAAGGATACGTTAGTCTCATTTGAGACTAAGATCAACCTAAACGTTTGTTAAGGACACATTAGTCTAATTTTAGACTAAGATCGACTCAACGTTTGTTAAGGACATGTTAATCTAATTTTAGACTAAGATCAATTTAACAGGATCATTTAGATCCAACAAAAGAGCATTTGGGCTCTATTGTTTAGTTTAGGGACATTGCGGTCGATTACCAGTTTAAGGACATGGTGGTCCATTGGTAGTTTAAGGACATTTCGGTCCATTGTTAGTTTAAAGACATTGCGGTCGAGGTTAAGGACATCATAGTCCATGGGTTTAAGGACCCCACGGTCCAATGTTAGTTTAAAGACATCACGGTCGAGGTTAAGGACATCATAGTCCATGGGTTTAAGGACCCTACAGTCCAGGTTAAGCGCATCATAGTCCGTGAGTTTAAAGACCTCACAGTCAAGGTTAAGGACATCATAGTCCGTGAGTTTAAAGACCTCACAGTCAAGGTTAAGGACATCATAGTCCGTGGGTTTTAAAGGACCCCACAGTCCATGGAATGTTTGGTTGTCGGGACCCGTCACCTCTCTGAAGACGTTGAAGGATTACAACGACAAATATCAGAGGAGTAAAGAGATGTACCCTCGAACCGATGTGAGTTGGTTGAAAGATCTGTAGTCCAATTTGGGGCTAAGATCTGTTAAAAAAGGTTTATGAGCACATGGGCTCAGTTGATATGAGTTGAACATTTTATTGTTCTGGCTATTGAGCCTTTATTTGGGCTTGGCCCTTTTAATAATGCTGAGCATTGGGTTCTGAAAATTTTTTTGTCTTGTATTGAATGCATAGCATTAATCAGAACAAAGTATGTTCTGACAGTGCGCCACGTGGCGCACCAGGCGCTTTGCGCCAATTAAAGAGCGCATCGCGCTTCTGTCAGGTAGCGCACACGAAGGTGACACGTGTCGCGCTTAGCGCTAAGCGCTAGTTTATTGGCGCATTGCGCTTTCCATTTATGAGCGCTTTGCGCTGATTTAGGGGCACACCAGTGAGTGACACGTGGCGCGCTTGGCGCCAAGCGCCAGCCCATGAGCACAGTGCGCTATTTCAGAAGCGCAAAGCGCAAGTTGTTTCTGTGATTGACACGTTGCACGTTTTGGCGCTGAGCGCCGGTACAAGGAGCGCAAAAGCGCAGTTCATGGGTGCAAGGCACTGCTCAGTAGCGCAAAGCGCATCTGATCAAATTTATCATCAGAGAACAAGCTTATGTTCTTCTTTTAAAGGAAGCTTTGCCTCAAGAACAAAAGTTCTTGTTTATAAAAGGGCTCTGCCTTTGTAGATCAAGGATCTATGAATGAAGTAAATACTTCTTTTATTTTTGTGATTAGATCTTTTGATCTTTTTATGCGAGACCTTGGTCTGTCGTAGATCTATGATCTTTTAAGAAGATAGTTCTTCTTTTTACGAGATGATTTCATCTCTGTGGTTCAAGAACTAGTTCTTTACCTTGAAAATGAAGAAATGATCTTCTTTTTTCTAAGAGCTTGCTCTTCTTTTTCTCAAAGTTTTCAGAGGGTTTTTTCTCTCTTTTTGTGTATATTAGACTTGAAGTCTAGGGGCCTTTATATAGGGCCAAATGATTTGTTGAATCAGTTTAAAAGATCTTTCTCTGATTGATTTGAGAATATTTCCCACCGTTGGATCTTTGATCCTAAGGCTTCTGTTTTACAGAAAATAATCTTCTTGTTTCAATAAGATTGGAAAGATCTTTCCATAACAGAATTTTAGTTCTGATTAATTAATAATTTATTATTAGTAGATCTTTTGATCTAACGGTGGGGAATTTTTAATTCCAGCACTGGCGCACCTTGCGCTGGCGCACCTAAGTTCGACACGTGGCGCGCAGCGCAACCGCGCTAGCGCACCCACGTTTGACACGTGGCATGCAGCACAGAGCGAAGCGCACCTGCGCTAGCGCACCTGTGTTTGACACGTGGCGCACAGCGCAGAGCGCTGGATCTGAAGCGTTGCCTCAACTTTTAAATTTTGAATTTTAAAACAGAGCTTTGCTTTGATTGAGGGTGCGCTGACTAGGGCGCAGCGCACCTGGCGCTAGCGTGTCTGCGTTTGACACGTGGCGCGCAGCGCGCAAAATCTGAAGCGTTGCTTCAATTTTTGAATTTTGAAATTCAAAACAAAGCTTTGCTCTGATTGGGGGAAACAAATGCCCCCCCTACCGTTGCGCTCACGTAGCGCACACGTGAGTGCAGCGGTGGCAACATCTGAGCTCTTGGATCAACTCAGAAGTTGAAGAGGCGGTTCAGTGCCTATAAATAGGACCTTTGGTCCCTTAGATGATTACCATCTTCTTCTTGAGAATTTTTATTCAGAGCCTTGCTCTTCAGTTTAAGAACTTTTCAAGAGTCAGAACTCTACCAAAACTTAAGTAAAGTTTAAAATTTTAATGAATTAGGGTTTTTACCCATTAAGAGAGCCTTGCTCTTCATAGATCTTTGATCTAAAGAAAACCCTTTTAGGGTTTCATTAATAAAGCCTTGCTCTCATGAACCCATAGATCTAAAGAGATCTTTTCTTGGGGTTTCTTAGCCCATGAATCAGAGCTCTGCTCTTTGATAATATGTAGATTTCTTGATCTTTGATGAAGAACTCTTAAGAGTTTTTCATGGATCTTGAAGATCCCGGAGTTTTTAATTCATAAAAATTAATTTTAATTAATCCTTGATGGATTTTTCCATCATCATTACAGAGCCAGGCTCTTTAAGGAATTTTATTCCTTCATGATCAGAGTTTGACAAGTGTCACTCTGTCATAGAGCTTTGCTCTCAAAGGGAGATTTTCACCTTTTCCCGGGGGATTTCTCATTCAATGAGAATTTCCTTGAGAATTTCCTCATTAATTAACAGTCTCATCCAACGATGAGGCTGTTTTTTATTAATAATTTTTAATCGATGAATTGTCATCTAGATTTTGTGGGTCCCCCTTTTCACTGCATTGCAGTGTGGTGCAACTTTTAAAATACCGAGTGTCAGAAATTTAAAATTAAATTATAGCACTGACAGTCGATTTCTGTCCCCCCTTTTTGCAGGCAACATGTCTTTCGATGCTTCGTTTCCATTCGTTCGTTCAGAGGGAGGATTTCCGGGAGCACCTGTAGACCGGGAGGTCCTAGCTTTGATCAGAGACCATGATCCGGAACATAAGAATCTTCACCTCTGGGGGTCATGGTACAATCAGATTATCAAGGGTCGACAAAGCTTTTCGCGTGCGATACCCTTGGAGCCCATCATGGCGATCCATTACGCCAACTCGCCCCCGGTGAACTACGCCGTGGAGATGGTTAATTGGACTTCAGAAGGCCTTCTTCAGCCCGCTATAGCTTCGATTCCCGTTCAGTCTCCCATGGTTTTAGATACCTTGGGACGCCGTATTTGTCAAGGCGAGGCGCGGCCGTGGGGGCAACCATATAATATATGGTCTGATTCCTCGTCATCCGACCGGTTATTTGCAATGGGCCCGCTACATTCTGTCAGCGAAGAAGTCACAGTTGTTGAGGCTTGGGTTGTATATCGCCGTTTATGCTTCTCTTTTTCAGTATCCTACACTTCCCACCTGGTGGGTTAAGGCGTTTCTGGAGCAGTGGAACATTCCTACCCACTCCTTCCTTTCGTTGGACCGAGAAGTATCAATCTCCTTAGAGGAATTTGCAGAAGTTTCTGGCTTACCGGTCGTAGGGGAGCATTATGAGGAGCTGCTTCCTACGGACGAATACGTCTTCGGTGCCAAGCCAGTGATAACGAGCCTTACTCCGGTGAATGCCGTTCAACACCAATTTCCTATTTTGATCAAAGTGTTGAATATCTACGAGGGTCTTTTCCTCGAATCTGGGAGCCGTAGGGTTAGTTTCGAGGATTTCATCGCTCGCTTTCTTCACCCGAAAGTCCTCTCGAAGGAAGCTGTTAAATTTGCTACGCTTGACGACCCTTTTGGCTTAGGTTTAGACAACCTGCCAACGACGGAGATAGATCAGAAGAGTTTCTTCCTTCCCAACTCTCCAGTTGTTCCTTTTACGGAGATTGCAGTCCCTGGGATGGATGAGGAAGCATTCTTTTTGGGATTTCTTGGGCTATGGTTGAGCTGGTTCATGCTCCCGATGCACCTTCGCCGTATGAGGCCATCTGTCTTTTATCCGGCTCACCGAATGACTATTAGGGTGAAAGTGGTTGTCAGGGTCGCCGGCTTAGCCCATCTGTATTACGGCCTTAGTCAAGCGGCGGATACTACTGAACCCGGAGTACAGCATATGAACTTCTCGATGCATTACTTCATGTCATGGGTCGAGCTATATGCACTTGGCATTTTTAGTATCCATAGAAGGCCTTCATTCTATGACAGGTGCAGCTTCCCCCGGATTATGCGATTAGTCGGCGCCTCAATTGTAAATCCGTCACCGCAGGATGCTAGAAGTTTGCTCCTTCGTCCCCGCACAGTTGGAGACGGTATGACCTTCACCGAAAAGGTGTTAACCATCGGAAAAAGGTCTACCACAACGGTGCGGCTATTGCAGGATATTTTCAAAGATGGAGCCTCAGTTCTGACAGCTCGGGAGATCCTCCATTTATATTCTATCAGACTGGGCTTCCTGGTGTTTAGGCAAAATGATGCGGCGCTTTTCATGAGATATAATCCGCATCGTTTTGCCCAACAATTGAGCTATAATCAAGGAGTGCCGCTGGAGGCTTTCTTGCTGGAACCCACTGCCACTGAAGAAGGGATGCGGAGTGCGCTGCATCACTTCATGCGTTTGAATACGGGCTATCACTTCTTTATCAGCGAGCCGAGTTGCGTCCCACGGATCCTTAATGTGTATACGGCATGGTACCAGCATTCGACGGGCGCCGTTATTAAGGAAGAAAGGCGGTTGCTGCTTGATCGCAAAAGTGCACCTCCTGCCAGTGATCGTAAAGTCCCTTTGAAGCGACGGACCACTGTCCCCCCTCCGCTAAGAGAAGTTGCTGCAGTCGAGCCTCCACGTGTGCTAAGCCCTACGCGCGGGTTGCCCTGTGCTCCTGTGGAGACGGTGGATGTACCATTGGTGCCCCGTGCTCCCGCGGGGACGGTAATTGTAGCTTCCCCCGAATCTGGCATGAGCTCAGATATCGGGACTCGTCGCCCAAAAGTGCCTGCCAAGCATAAGCTTGTACTTGCTGCGACTGGAACTCACGCACAGAAGAAGAAGAAGTCGATCCTTTCCCTAGATGCTGTACTCGGCCTGAAGCCTCAGGATCCTTATAACGAGGGCCTGAGTGAATATGGGACAAATGAGGGTCTCTTCATAGCGCCAGAAGACACTGATCTCGAGGCCGCTATTGCAGCTTCTGTGCGCTCCGCCATGTAGGGTTGCTAGGCACGCGCATAAGGGTCTACGAGGCATCAACCATGCCCGATTAAAATTTTAGCCGTGCCGAACAACCCAAAGCCGGATCTTTAAACTAGGGTTTAGGCGAAAACAAGCATGTTAAACTCTTTAACACTAAGTGAGAGGGATTACAACCTTTGTAGATCCGGTCCTTCACTTCTTAAGCTCCGTGTTGAGGTCCCTTCGCTGCGATCATCGTGTTCCGGACTCTCGAGAGGCTTCACGAAGAGAAAGATGCAGTCTTGCTTCCGATCTTCGATACAAAGATGATCTACCTTGAAGTTTCGATAACACAAGCTAACACTCATAATATGAAGTGAACACCCTCATCTAAATGGCAAGGATAGATGAGGATGATGAAGTAGGATTTTCGCTCTCTTTTATAATCTTTTTCTCACTCACTTTCATCACAAAAGCAAAACTAGAAAGCTTTTGAAGAAGGAACTCAAGAAAGAAGAAGAATATCATACTCCTTTTGTGATGAATAATGAATTATTGTAGTGATTAGAAATCTAACCAAGGGTTAAGCATGAAGGAGTTAACCCTTGTAGAGAATTAACTAGAGTTAATAGTTTGGATTGGGTTAACATAATATCTTCACAAAATATCAAGCAAAACACAAAGTCAAACCTTCATGAAGCTTCATGGAAGCTTCATGCAAAAGCTAACCCTAATCCAAACCCTAACCAAGTTTAAACCCTAAACCATTGTTAAATTTGTAACCCTAACATGTTACAATATTATATATCACATATACAATATATTTTGTAACAATAGAAAATAATACAATTAACATATATCGCATATATATCAATGTATTATCCCGTGAGAAAATGAATCTTTTAGTAGGCTAATATTAGTTA
Organism: Agapanthus africanus; assembly: GCA_030015575.1. Lineage (NCBI taxonomy): Eukaryota > Viridiplantae > Streptophyta > Magnoliopsida > Asparagales > Amaryllidaceae > Agapanthus > Agapanthus africanus. Next base: position 567,401,192 of record JASDDO010000016.1, read on the forward strand.
ATGTAATTTAATATATCATGTATATTATTATACATTAAATTATCGAATCAACACTTGATCCGACAATCCAGCTATATCGCATATAACCGACTAATACGATGACCCGGCTATATCACATATACCCGGCCGATATCTCATATCGCGAGAATCCAATACGGTATCACATACCGCATTATCCTCGGTCCCGCACATATCACATATGTGCTCCTACTCCGTTTTTCCTGAGCCAAGAAACCTCTGTGTAGGACTCTAAAGAATCGTCAATACGCCGGCAGTAGGTGATGATCATATCAAACACCCACAAGCTGCAAGCGGTCAGCTAAACGTAACAGCCACCCAGGTATTGAGCGCTCAGAAGATCAACAAGCAAGCCTGTACATTCTCCTGTGAATCCAATCAGTAACACTCCCATACAGTCCGGTCTCGTCGTCTGATATGTCGCATATCTCGCCTAGGGGTGGTAAACGTCAGACCTCAGTAGCTCGATAAGTCGTGTCGATATGAGGTCTATAACAGTTCGAGAAACTACTGATAACACTTACCAGTAAATCTCAGCAACCCTGGCCAGGGATTTCCGGTTATAGCCAATCGAACACAGCACAACATCAACTCCCTATACCGGGAGAGACGAATCCCCTCCTATCGCTCATTGCCTCCATGTGATTCGGGACTGTACCCAAAAGCCACCTTTTTGCACGCCCTCTTGGACGTGGTATGATGGAAATCAAAGCACAGTGGGAATCACACAAGACTCTATGACGATCTCGGGTCAACAGACTACTCTGTACCAGTGTCACTAGAGAACTGCCATCTGACGTGAAGTATAATACCATCTGGGAGTTCTCGGCGAGTCCGTCCAGTGTACCCAGTCTCCACTGAGCACCCGTACACCATCCTTGATGTCAAACACCGATGGATATGGGATCATCCATCGCCCATCATATGGGTCAAGATGCGTATACGCTAGTCTACTCTGGTGTATCAATGCCCTGTCTCGATACACCCTCGACTAGGAACAGTTATAGGATGTACTCGTCGACTACCGTGGCCCCACTAGTATGATCTCATCATAGTCCCAGTAGTCGAGTACATATCCTAAGGGCTTTATCAACATGTAACATAGAGACAATCAGAGTACATGTTAAGATAAAGTACAACCAGATAGCATACTATCATGTCGAGCAAGAAAGTCCTCCCTATATATGTCCTAGCATCCACTACAATATACATCGTATGTACAGTAATGGCCTCTAGAGCATACATATAACTAACACGCCACTCACCAAATAGAAATAACCGCCCTCGTGCAATTAAGTAAACATTAGTCGTGTCTTGTTATTGCATTATATCTTTATTTTTACTGTCATGTTTTGATTGACATTTCTCCTTTTGTAACAGGCTTTGCCACTGAAGAGATTCTGGTGGCTTCCCTCAGGTCCTTCGAAGAGGAAGAGAGGAATCGTGCTTTGTTGGGCATCGGTATGTCTCAGCTTATTGCATCTTCATTCTCCTTTCTTATAGACAATCTGACCCTATCTTTATCTTATCGCAGGGATCACAATGCCGCTCCCGCAAAGTGATGTGAAAATTCTTCCTGGGCCAGTCACCGAAGTCCTGCCCCCTTCGGCACTGCCGAAAGAGGCCTTGCTCAAACGACCGATGACGGAAGCCTTGACGGCTCCAGAGGTAACCCCGGGTGCGGACGATGATGTCCTGTTGAAGGAGGCTTCTAGAAGGTCCACTTTGATGGCCCGGGCAGAAAGGAAACGCCGAGTGCGTGCAGCAAGGGAGCGTAGTGATGCCTTAGCTGCGGGTGCGGGTTCGAGCACCGCTACCCCTGCCCCTGCTCCCTCAGAGGAATCTCCGGTTGCCTTGTCTACTGCTTACAGACGGGTAGCACGTGCGGCTCGGGAAGCAAACGGTAAATCAACTCAAGGTAATGTGCCGTGAGGTTCTGTTGTCAAAGTTTTAAATTATCAGTTCTCATATATCTTATCTTGTAGGGCCGAGCCTTACCGAAGAAGTGGCGGCGACCGCTGAGCCTGTGGTAGTGGTAGAGGAGGTAGCCGGGATAGCCGAACCTGAGGCGGCAGTAGGCGGGATGGCTGTGATTGCCGAGTTTGAGGTAGTGGCTGATGAGACAGTCACGATCGCTATGCCTGAGATAGATACCATTGCCGTGCCCGAGGTGGCGGCGGGTGAGACGGCTACCATGGCCGAGCCCAAGGCGGCGGTGGATGAGACGGCTACAATTACTGAGGCTGAGGTGGCAGCGAGTGAAATGGTTACAATTGCTGAGCCCGAAGTGGCCGCTCTCTCTCAAGAGTCGGGCACCGCCCCGATCATCGCTCTTCCCGCCTATGGTTATTTGCCATCTCCTGGCGTCACAAGCATGACGATGGCTCTCGTAGAGTCAGGGGATGAGGCGACAGGAGGTGAGACCATCCGGATGGAGGAGGGAGAAGCCGTCGCTGTATCAAGTGACGCCCCCGTCATGGTTCCGACTGGCGACTCATCAGGTAGATTTTGGGTCATTGTCTTTCTTTTTATTCTGCAATCCTTTTCAATCCTTCCTGACAGTATTTATCTCGTTTCCAATGCAGGCGTGGCGAGCATTGAGGTCGCGCTACCCGAGGCAGCGCCGTCAGCTACCACCTTGACGGTGACCACTCCTCTACCTTCTTTCGTACCGTCTCAGACGCTGGAAGGTATGGATTTATGACCTATCAGCCTTATCTCTAGGCTGTATAATTTATGTACTGACGTTGCATTATTGCATCTTTGTAGGAGTCCTTTTTGACCAACTGTATCAGGTGCTGCACCCACACTTCTCTTTCCCGTCGGAGATTGCTTCATCTAGTGGCGCGGGTGAATACAGCCTCCAGTTAATGTTCTTTCTTTTACCGGCAGTGAAATTATTTCTGATTCTTCTTTGTCTTGATTGCAGTACTACAGATTGAAGGAGGAGACGAGAGAACAGTTGTGCCACTGGTACTCCCGGCCTTGCCACCTGCTGCAGCCGGTATAGTAAATTCCATTGTTCATGAACCTCTTATACTTCTTGAACCGTCATTTGATTGTGATTTGTTTTGCAGCGGTCACATCGACTCCAGCCCCGTTCGAGTCTCGCGTCATAATGCCGGCCGGACCCTTTTCCAGACGTCCATCCTCGAAAGGTGTTGCGAATAGTCTGCGCATGGTGAGCGACTGTATCAAAGAGCTCGACGTGGAGACTCCTACATCTGCCGTGGATTTTGCCGCATAGGTTAACCTAATACTGGAGACGCTTGTAAACTTCCATAATGAAGGCGTTGTTGAGTCTTGGGTTAACTACTGCTGGAAAATTGAGGCCTACCTGCACGAGCTCGAGCTTATGCGTCCTGCCCCTGAGGCTCAGACTTTGAACTCCCAGCGGGCCGCATGGGTTGAGTAGAGCATTCAGTTCCTTCGCCATTTCGAACGAGAGGCAACCCTTAAGCGAAAGGAACGTGAGGTGACTTCTGCTGAATCTGTTCAACTGCGCGCTGAGGTTGCAGCAAATGCCGCTCAGCTGAACACCATCTTTGAAAACCTTCAAAGATGTATTTCTGACGGGCTGGTGTAGAAGAAGAAGCTTGATCTTAGTGAGCAGGTTGCGCAGAGTCAGGAAGCTGCTCAGCAAGAAATTGATGAGAAGATTTCATCGTGCTTGCAGTAAAGGGCTCAAATTGAAGCGGAGCTGGCTGTGACGGCTGATCATGAGAAGGCGCTAAAAGAAGTGCGAGAGCAGCTGGCGGCCTTGCTAAAAACGCTTCCTTCTCAGTAGCAATTTTTTGTACCATTTATAATTTTAAGTAAAATGTATTCGTTCTTTTATTCTTTCATATGATGTATTTTGTACCCGATTGAATTCATGAATAAAAGATACATTTCTTTCGCAATGTCTTATGTCTTCTCTTTACTTTCTTCTTTCTTTTGTTATCAGCATGTCACCTTAAAAAACACAGCCAGCAGATGATAGGGTGAACATCTTGTTTTGGCTTCTTCGAGGGGTAGGGATGGCTTAGGAGGTAGGTTCAGATCTGCTGCCTAAGACTTTTCAACTTCATGAGCCGTGAGGGTCTCATGAAGACTTTTCTCCCTACGAGTCGAGAGGATCCCGTAGGTATATTTTCTCCTTAGGAATCTTGTGGATTCCTAAGTGTGTTTTCCCTTATAAGTCGTAAGGATCTTATAAGAGAATTTTCCCTCTTACGAGTCGAGAGGACCCGTAAGCGGTTGTTTCCCTTCTTGTCGAGATTCGACTTTAGAGAGTGTGACCCGTGAATAGTATGCAAGAGTTCATTTTGGATCGACTTGCAGGGCCCCAGTGCTTAGGAAACCGGTTCTTATCCCTATTGCCTAAGGCTTTTCCTCACGAGTCGAGACGAATCAAGAAGTTCTCACAAAGACACTAATTTCCTCGTGAGTCGAGACGAATCGAGCATTTCTCACAAGAAAATCCTAACGTCGCGATTAACCTCTGCTCTTTACGACAGAGGTCCGTTAGGGTCTGTGGTACTAGGGTTTTGTCCGTCGTACCGTCGCGTTGGCTGATGTATTCCTCGATAAGCAATTTTGCTGTTCGAGTAGCCTTGCGACTGTCGTGTCTCTGATCCCTTCGGGGGCTGGACAAGACGTCTTCAAGCAATCCTGCTAGGTAGTTTAACCGTCGGAAGAGCAAGCGTTAGGAATTTTGCCATGCCGCTTTTTACTTGAGGTTAGGCCCATTTTGGAGAGCCCCGATGATTCATAACCACTCCACGATGGTATGGGATGATCTCCGATAGTCTTTCAGGTTTTATTTGAGTTGCCGTAAAGACCCTGAAGCTAGGAATTTGGCCTTTGCTTCGTTTGCTAGCATTGCGTCTGCTGTATCGAGACGAATGTCGCGGTTGTCTCTAGGTTGTTGGTGAACCATAGAGCTTTGGAACTAGGGATTTCGCCGTGGCTCCGTTGTTTGATTGTCGCGTCTGAATCCTGTTGGAAGAAGAACGCTGTGGTGACATCTCGTCTGCTGTATCGAGACGAACGTCGAGGTGGCGACCACTCCGCGCTGGCGTGTGATGATCTTCGATAGTCTTTCAGGTTTTATATGAGTTGCCGTCAAGACCCTGAAGCTAGGAATTTGGCCTTTGCTTCATTTGGTAGCATTGCGTCTGCTGTATCGAGACGAATATCGCGGTTGTCTCTAGGTTGTTGGTGAACCGTCAAGGGTTGGAACTAGGGACTTTGCCATGGCTCCGTTGTTTGATTGTCGTGTCTGAATCCTGCTGGAGGGAGAACGCTGTGGTAATATCTCGTCTGGTGTACCGAGATGAACGTCGGGGTGGTGACCACTCCGTGCTGGTGCGGGATGATCTCCGATTGTCTTTCAGGCTTTATATGAGTTGCCGTCAAGACCCTGAAGCTAGGAATTTGGCCTTTGCTTCGTTTGTTTTGTCGTGTCCGAATCCTGTTGGAGGAAGGACGCTGTAGTGACATTTTGTCTGCTGTATCGAGACGAATGTCAAGGTGGTGACCACTCCGCACTGGTGTGGGATGATCTCCGATTTTCTTTCAGGCTTTATATGAGTTGCCGTCAAGACCCTGAAGCTAGGAATTTGGCCTTTGCTTCATTTGTTTTGTCGTTTCCGAATCCTGTTGGAGGAAGGACGTTGTAGTGACATTTTGTCTGCTGTATCGAGACGAATGTCAAGGTGGTGACCACTCCGCGCTGGTGTGGGATGATCTCCGATTGTCTTTCAGGCTTTATATGAGTTGCCGTCAAGACCCTGAAGCTAGGAATTTGGCCTTTGCTTCGTTTGTTTTGTCATGTCCGAATCCTGTTGGAGGAAGGACGCTGTAGTGACATTTCATCTGCTGTATCGAGACGAATGTTAATGTGGTGACCACTCTGCGCTGGTGTGGGATGATCTCCGATGGTCTTTCGGGTTTTATATGAGTTACCGTCAAGACCCTGAAGCTAGGAATTTGGCCTTCGCTTCGTTTGCTGTCATTGCGTCTGCTGTATTGAGACGAACGTCGAGGTAGTGACCACTCCGCGCTGGTGTGGGATGATCTCCGATAGTCTTTCAGGTTTTATATGAGTTGCCGTCCAGACCCTGAAAAGACTGAGGTTGTCTCTTGAGGGGTGATATTCAACCTGTCGAAGACAGATCCTCGAGTAGGGGGAGGAGTAGGAATCGTCAGCCTTGAAAAGACTGACTCTTTGACAGGGGAAGCCGCCTTGACGACTTCTGGAGCAACAGTTATCGCTTTCCTCGGGACAGCCAATTTAGAGTTCTGATTTAGCCTGGTGAAAACAGAGGCTGTCGGTTTGGTAGTGAGCGACCCGTTGACAAGGGCCGTCGTAGCAGTGAGCCGGTCGAAGACCGACTTTTTGTTCACTTCCGGTGCAGGTATTGGCGTAGGGAAGCTTGTAGGTGGGATCATGGTCCCGAAGAACAGACTAGTGGTGGCTTGGGTCACCTGGTCTACCGGCAGGGTGAGGAAGGAAGCCGCTTGGGGCCCATATGCTACACCTCCGGGGGAGGTGGAGCGTCCATTGCAGTGACACTTCGAGCAGTTGGTAAAGTTAGAGGCCATTGAATCTTGAGTTCTGCGCCAGGCAAAAGACCAAATCTTAGTAACTTGAAATCCGAAGGCAACCATTTAACAAACCGCGATTGGTTCGCGAAGACGGCACATGAAGTGTGGAGTGGAAAGAGGAAAAGGTCCCACCGGGCATGCCAGAATCTGTTCCCCTCCGAAAGACGGCGCACAAGACTGCGATGTCCTGACGCTGAGATTCGGGGCAGATGCTATTTGGTTTTATCCGTCCACCTCTCCGAAGATGCCAAGTTGATTTATGGCACCGTGTATCGGAGGTTTAGACGGATGCGGCCGATGTAGCAGACTTCGTCAGATTCCCCCTCGCTTGAGGGGTTTTTGATTATGGGAACGCTCTTCCCAGCAGGCGCAAGCCCCTGCAGTTAATTACGCTACCGCATCGCGGTAACAACTTTTTCCTTCTCCAGAATTTCACTTCATGTCGTGTGTGTTTGTTTTGTTTGTGGTTGCCCGTGGATTGTATACGGAGACTGAGTAATGCCGTCGCCCGTAGGACGTGGATTAGTCCAAATCCGTATTTACTTAGATTTGGGTTTGGTGTTTTTAGTTTAAGGATGAATTAGTCGCGTTGCGGCTAAGATCAACTTAAACGTTCGTTAAGGATATGATAGTCCTGTTTGAGACTAAGATCAACTTAACGTGATAATCCATTTAATATCTGACCATCGGGACTCGTCACCTCTCTAACGTCGTTGAAGGATTACAACGACAGATGTCAGAGGAGTTCAGAGATGTACCCTTGAACCAAGGTTGATTTGGAGTTTTATAGTCCGTTTGAATGTTTAAGGATACGTTAGCCGTGTTTGGGGGCTAAGATCAACTTAAACGGGATCGTTTAGATCCGGCAAAAGAGCATTTGGAGGCTCTATTGTTCCAGTTTAGGGACGTAGTGGTCCATAGGTAGTTTAGGGACGTTGCAGTCCATGCTCCAGTTTAGAGACGTGGTGGTCCATGTTCCAGTTTAGGGACACGGTGGTCCATGTTCCAGTTTAGGGACGTGGTGGTCCGACATTTGTTTAAGGACGTTTCGGTCCAACATTAGTTTAAGGACGTTTCGGTCCACGAGTTTAAAGACCCCGCAGTCCATGTAGATGTGTGGTCGTCGGGACCCGTCGCCTCTCTGACGTCGTTGAAGGATTACAACGATGGGGTCAGAGGAGTTCGGAGATGTACCCTCGAACCGGTTGTAAATTGATTTAAGAGAGCAAACTTGCTCAGTCAATTTAATTTTAGGACTTACGGCCAAAAATTGGGCTAAGTCCGGTTAAAAAAAATATTCAACACTTTTATTTGTTGTTGGTCTGTTAGACCTGTGCCAGGGCTTAGCCCATTTTTAAATAATGCATTGCATTATTTTCTTTCTTTTTTTGTTTGGGCTCTGCCCATAAAAGATGCAGAGCATCAATTTATTTTGGGCTCTGCATAGCATTTTTATTATTTTGTTTGGGCTTTGCCCACTTATAAATGATGCAGAGCATCAATTTAATTAGGCCTGTTTGGTCTTTTAATTGGGCCTGGCCCTTCAGTAAAAGAAATGCATTGCATTTGTCAGGCGCTTTTGCGCCAATTACTGAGCGCAAGCGCTTGTGGTGAGGACACGTGTCATGCTCTGGTGAGCGCAAGCGCAACAGCGCAGTGCGCTGCGCTGTTGCGCTGCTGACACGTGGCACGCTGTGGTGAGTTGCGCCAATTCCAGATAGCAAAGCTCTATTTCAAGAGCGCGTAGCGTAAGTTGTTCTGTAGCTGACACGTGGCGCTCTCTCAAGAGCGCAACAGCGCAGTTTGGAAGTGCAAAGCACTAAGAATCTTTTAGATTCAAGAACAGAAGTGCAAAGCACTATTTGATTTCTTGATCTAATTTAGATCAAAGAAAAATAAGTTTTTTTTTTCTTTTTGTTTCAAGAACCAGAGGTTCATAAAAGTGCAAAGCACTATTTTTTTTATTTTGTTGTTTTCTTGTTTTTAAAGAACCAGTGGTTCATAAGAAGTGCAAAGCACTGTTTATTATGTGAAGAACATTGATCTGGTTTTTAGATCAATGATTTATTAAAAGAGATTGCTTTTCTCTCGTGAAGGTTTTTACCTTTTTCTTTTAAATTTTCTCAGAGTTCTCTCTCTGTTTGAAGCTCTTGACTTTTTTCAAGAAAAATGTTGATGCCTTTGAAATGAGGTCTGGGGTTTCTTTTATAGTGCCCATAAATTAGTTAATTTTGTTGAAGAGATCTTTCTCTGAGTGATTTGGGGAATTTTCCCCACCGTTGGATCTTTGATTCAAGGGCTTCTGTTTTACAGAAGAAAATCTTCTTGTTTTAACAAGAACAGAAAGATTTCTTTAAAATCTTAATTCTGTTTGGCGCAAATGCCCCAGCGCGTGACACGTGTCGCGCAGCGCACAGCGCAGCGCAACTGCGCTAGCATATCTGCGCTGACACGTGTCGCGCAGCGCACAGCGCAGCGCAACTGCGCTAGCGCATCTGCGCTGACACGTGTCGCGCAGCGCAACTGTGCTAGCGCATCTGCGCTGACACGTGTCGCGCAGCGCACAGCGCAACTGAAGCGTTGCTTCCTTTAATTTTTTAAATAGAGCTTTGCTCTGATTGGGTGCGCTGCCTTGGGCGCTGTGTTGACGTATCAGCGTCTGACATGTGGCGCGTTGCGCCCGAGATTTGAAGCGTTGCTTCAAAATTTTGAATTTTGAAATTCAGACAAAACTTTGCTCTGATAGGGGGCGCCTTCTTGGGCGCTGCGCTGATGCATCTGCGCCAGACACGTGGCGCGTTGCGCGCGGCGCAAAGAATCTGAAGTGTTGCTTCATTTATTAAAGTTTAAATTTTCAAAGTAGAGCTTTGCTCTGATTGGGGGAAGATGTAGCGTTGCTTCATCTCCCGTCTTGGAATTTGAACAGAGCTTTGCTCTAATTGGGGTAAACAAATGCCCCCTACCGTTGCGCTTGCGTGGCCCCAAACGCAAGCGCAACGGTGGCAGAATCCCAATCGTTGCGGCAGCTTTTGGAAGTTGAAGAGGCATTTGATGCCTATAAATAGGACCTTTGGTCCCCCACAGATACTTATCATCTTTAAGATTTTTATTTTCAAGAGACTCCGGAGCTTTGCTCTTATTTAAGAACTTTTAGAGCCCTGCTCTTGTTTCTTTTTAAGAACTTTCAAAGTTCAGAACCCAGCACCCCTTTTAGGTAAAATTTTAAATTAAATCAAGTTAAGCTTAATTAACAGAGCCTTGCTCTCATAGATCTTTTGATCTAAAGAAAATCCTTTTGGGGTTTCACCAACTAGAGCTTTACTCTCATGAATCTGTTTCAGGGTTTCTCAACCCATGAACAGAAACTTGCATTTTTTTTTTTTTTTGCAAAACATAGATCCCTTTGATCTAAAAGAACTTTTAAGAGTGTTTCATTGATCTTAGAGTTTGAAGATGACATTTTATTCCTCAGTGCATTATATCATTTTACTTAATCAGTCTTTCTGATAATTCTGTTGATCCTCTTTCACAGGAACAATGAACGCCCACATGTATGCTCTTAATGAGATCATCTCTTATGGGGACATCCGCCGACTTGGCCGCTCTCAGAATCGGGAGTTCACAAACGAGGAGTGTGCTGAAATAATGAGTCGCTTCGACGCGTACAATGGTCCACTGCTTCCCCGACGTTCCTCCCTCCTTAAGCTTATTGTGGGAGCCATCTGGGAAGCGCTTCCCCTCTTCTGTTCCGGCGTGCCACTTAGGGCGTTGGATGCTGCTGAGGACAAGGTGCACTCGGTGTACCTGTTGAACTTTATCTCGAAGAGACGGCGAGACAGTCTTATCGATCTCTTGCACGAGGTCTTTCAACAGTCCGCCATACTCGCTGCTTATCGGAGGGTGGAAGACATCAAGGGGGACCCTGACGCTTGTGCTCGCGAAAGAAAGCATACTAGGATGGTCCGCGAGGCCTGGAAAGTCATAGATAGAGTAGCTTTTGAGTTCCTCAATCCATGCCCTGGGTTCGAGGTTATTCCCTTGTAATAATATTTTTAGTTTATCGCTTTTATGATTGTAAAAACTTCTGGCGATATTAATGAAAATTTTTGTTTTTCTTAGCCTGTCTTATCTTTTGTTCTGAATCTTTTGCATGAATGAATGTGTCCCGAATGCTTGATCAAATGTAGATCAGATGCTCTTTCCGTCGCTTTCTTCTTTCTTTTATTCTCGGTATGCTGTGTTAATAAGCAAGGTCGATAGATAACAGAGTAAGCATTTAGATTTCTCCAAGGGATAGCGATGGCTTAGGCCGCAGGTTCAGATCTGCTGCCTAAGACTTTTCAAGTCTATGAGCCGTGAGGGTCTCGCAGAGATTTTTCTCCCTACGGATCGAGAGGATCTCGTAGGTGGGTTTTCTCCTTAGGAATCGTGAGGATTCCTAAGTGTGTTTTCTCTTACAAGTCGTAAGGATCCTATAAGAGAATTTTTCCCTCTTACGAGTCGAGAGGGCCCGTAAGCGGTTGTTTCCCTCCTTGTCGAGATTCGACTTTGGAGAGTGAGACCCGTGAATAGTATGCAAGACATCTTTTTGGATCGACTTGCAGAGTCCCATTGTTCGGGAAGCAAGCTTTTTGATTCCTGCTGCCTGGGGCTTTATCTTGCAATTTGAGACGAATCGGGAATTTCCCGCGGAGACACTGGTTTCTCTGCGAGCCGACGTGAATCAGGAGGCTCTCGTCAAGGAGTGTTTGTATCCGTGAGTCAAGGAATTTGCTAGGGATTATTTGTTTCCCAAGCACCAAGGATTATTTGTTTCCTTGGGGTTTGAAACGAGTCGAGAATTTCCCACGGAGGCACTGGTGGCTCTGTGAGTCGACGCGGATCAGGAGGCTCTCGTCAAGAAGTGTTTGTATCCGTGAGTCGAGGAATTTGCTAGGGATTATTTGTTTCCCAAGCGCCAAGGATTATTTGTTTCCTTGGGGTTTGAAACGAGTCGAAAATTTCCCACGGAGGCACTGGTGGCTCTGCGAGTCGACGCGGATCAGGAGGCTCTTATCAAGGAGTGTTTGTATCCGTGAGTCGAGGAATTTGCTAGGGATTATTTGTTTCCCAAGCGCCAAGGATTATTTGTTTCCTTGGGGTTTGAAACGAGTCGAGAATTTCCCACGGAGGCACTGGTGGCTCTGTGAGTCGACGCGGATCAGGAGGCTCTCGTCAAGGAGTGTTTGTATCCGTGAGTCGAGGAGTTTGCTAGGGATTATTTGTTTCCCAAGCGCCAAGGATTATTTATTTCCTTGGGGTTTGAAACGAGTCGAGAATTTCCCATGGAGGCACTGGTGGCTCTGCGAGTCGACGCGGATCAGGAGGCTCTCATCAAGGAGTGTTTGTATCCGTGAGTCGAGGAATTTGCTAGGGATTATTTGTTTCCCTAGCGTTGGGATGAACCGTCGGAATTTGGCTTCGTTTTCTGGAGGATCCTGTTGGGAAAGTATGGTTCCCTCTTTGTTTACGCCCTTGGATTGTATACAGGGATCGATGTGATCTTAACTGTAGGGCCAAAATTTTATCATCATTCATTTTTTTTTGTTTTATCTCCGCGATGCTCTATCATTTCATCTTTTATATCGCGAAGGTCGCGATCGCCCAATCATTTCGGCTATTTTTCGCGGTGCCCAATCATTTCGGCTATTTATTTTATTTTTACTCGCTGCTTTCTATTACGAGTTGCCCAATCATTTCGGCTATTTTGCATGCATACATTTTTACTTGCTGCTTTTTATTGCAAGTTGCCCAATCATTTCGGCTATTCCGTATGCATGTGTGGCCTATTGGCTTTCCGCCATAAACCTGGAATTAGACACCGATTTCGGCATCAGCACCGCTACAACTGAGATATTACCAGGAGCGAATCATCATCTGCTTCCGTCGATGTCGAACAAAGGTGGCTTAGCGAACAGGGTTAGGGTCATGTCGATAAAGGCTTTGACTTCATGAGCCGTAAGGGTCTCACAATGTTATTTCTCCCTACAAGTCGTGAGGATCTTATAGGTGTATTTTCTCCTTAGGAATCGTGAGGATTCCTAAGTGTATATTCCTCTGTAAGTCGTAAGGATCCTACAAGAGGGTTTTCTCCTTGTAAGTCGAGAGGGCTTCTAAGAGTTGTTTATCATGCGAACATATCCCCAATCACGGATGAGACTTGGTTAGGGAAATGTTTATTCGCGCCCGTGGATTGTATACAAGGGTCAGTATTGAGCCACTTGTAGGGCAATATTGGAAGTTTGTGGGGGTTTGCTTAAGCACAGGTTTAGGTCTCTGTAACTTAAGACTTTCAAATCTTATGAGCCGTGAGGGTCCCATAAGAGAGTTCTCCTCACGAGTCGTGAGGATCTCGCGAGTGTATTTTCTCCCTAGGAATCGTGGGGATCCCTAAGTGTGTTGCTCCCTCGTGAGTCGTAAGGATCTCACGCAGGTGGTTTCTCCTTACAAGGTCGAGAGGACCCTGTAAGTGTCCTTTAACGAGGTTGCGCCCTTTCAGGTTTTCACAAACACTCGCCGGTAGTCCTGCTGTTTTTACTCACGGAGCCCCTTCGGGTTTTCATCCGTGCCCATTTTGCTTATGGGCATACCGTTTTTTTATTCTTTTTATTTTCTTTTTCTCTCTTTTTTTTTACGAGGTCACGCCCTTTCGGGTTTTCACGAACACTCGCCGGTAGTCCTGCTGTTTTTACTTACGGAGCCCTTTCGGGTTTTCATCCGTGCCCATTTTGCTTATGGACATACCGTTTTTATTTATTATATATTTTCTTTATTTATTATTTTTTTTCATCTCGTCAGCCTAAGGATGCTGCGGTATTAGTTTAAAGACGTTTCGGTCTGCTATTAGTTTAAGGACATTTCGGTCCGATATGGAGAGGGCCGGCTACTGCTTATAAAGCTTGAGCTTAGGAAGATAGCGAGCGGACATAGTCGTCGTCATCTATCATTGACCTAGGCTGTGGCTCATTAAGCGTAGTATCTCTTTAGGAAGCGACCGTTTATTGGCCTGAAAGGCCTTTCACCGTGCATGTCCATGAGTAGATAGGCCCCACCCTGGTAGACCTTATCTATGATGTATAGGCCTTCATAGTTTGACTCGAATTTTCCTCGCTTGGCGCGATTGGGAATCATAGGCCTTTTGACCACTAGCACAAGTTCGCCTTGGCGGAATGTCCTCGGTTGGGTCAATATTTCATATGAGCGCGTCATTTTTGCTTTATAAGCTTCCAGATTTTGCTGTGCTATGAGCCGGGTTTCATCAAGGGCGTCAACCTCCTCAAGCCGAAGGTGAGCATTTTCTTCGTCCGTTAGCTCGTAGTGGACTGCCACTAGTAGAGAGGGTAATTCTATCTCGAGAGGGAGTACTGCTTCTGTACCAAATACCAACGCATATGGCGTTGCGTTCGTGGCTGTTTTAAACGTAGTTCGATACGCCCAGAGAGCTTCTTGCAGTCTTTCGTGCCAGTCTTTCTTATTTCGTGACACCGTTTTCTTCATGATCTTCGTCAAGGTCTTGTTGAAGGCTTCAGCTAGACCGTTAGCTCGCGGATTATAAATTGAGGAATATCTCCAGTCTATATTATGCTGTTGCGCGAAGCGACTGATTTTGTGGCTTCTGTAGGCTGGCCCGTTATCGGAGATGATTCGTCTTGGCGTTCCAAACCGATATATGACATGCGTCTTGAAGAAATGGAGGATATTCTTCGTCTTTACTTCCCTCAGCGGTACCGCTTCTGCCCGTCGCTAGGATGAAACGATGTCCTCTAGACGATGCTGGTTCGATGGGGCCGACTATATCAGTCCCCCACATTTCGAATGGCCAGCTAGCCACCGTTGGATGTAGTGGATTCGGATGTTGATGGATGAAGTCCCCATGAATTTGGCATGAATGGCATTGCTTCGCATATTCGAGGCAGTCCTGGATCATTGTGGGCCAATAGTAGCCCATCCGTTTGATCTTCAACTTCATCTTTGGGCCCGCTTGGTGAGAACCGCAGAGTCCGTCGTGAACCTCCTGGACGACTCTTTTCGCTTCGTCAGGTCCTAAACATCTCAGCCACAGAGAATCAAACGACCTCTTGTACAGAGTATCATTGACAAAGGCGAAAGACAGAGCTCGTTTCATAAGCTGATGTCTTGTGGACGCTTCTTCAGGCATTCAGTGGGACCTAAAGTAGTCTATGAAGACTTCTCTCTAATCCTCAGCCTTTTCCCGGTCTTTTACTTGCAGGGTCGTTTGCTCAGTCGCTCCCTTCTCTTCGGATGATTCCGGAGATATTTCTACTGGGGCAAGCACTTGACGGCTTTGTACCATGATTCTAACGTTATCGAGATTCTCGTCAGCCAGTTCTTTAGCAAGTTTGGCCAATGCGTCTGCTTTGCTGTTTTCCGCGCGCGGTATGTTCTCCAAAGTATAAGAGGGAATTTGGGTCAACAATTGTTGCACCTTTTCGCCGTACCTCACCAACTCCGGTTTGCACGTTTGGTAGTCGTCGTTTACTTGACTAACGACCAGCTGGGAGTCTCCGTATATGAGGAGGTTTTCAATTCCCATGTCGATGGCGATCTCGAGCCCTGCTATCAGAGCTTCGTATTCGGCTTCATTGTTTGTCCTCGGCTCTGTTAGGGAGAAAGAAAAACGCATTATCCCTCCTTGTGGAGTTACAAAGATGAGCCCTACGCCCGATTTGATTATAGGGGTGCTTTGTTTGCGCTTCTTCATGGAAGATGCGCCATCGAAATAAAGATCCCATCGAGTATCATCACCGTCGACCGCATCAAACGCATGTTCGTCTGGAAGATTGCAGTTTAAAGGGGAGTCGGCCGGTATCGGGTGCTCAGCGAGGAAATCGGCGATGGCATGGCCTTTCACTGCCTTGAGAGGTTGATACATTATCGAGAACTCCATCAAGAGCAGGGCCCATTTAGCGAGTCGACCTGTCAATATGGCCTTTGACATTAGATATTTGAAAGGGTCTACCTTCGAAATGAGACGGACTTCATGTGCTAATGCGTAATGTCTGAGCTTTGTTATCGCGAAGATCAACGCTAGGCAATGTTTTTCAATGGGGGAGTAGTTGCTTTCTGCCCCCAGCAGAACTCGACTTAAGTAGTAGAGTGCTCTTTCTTTCCCTTGATCGTTCTCTTGTGCCCATAATGCGTCTAAGGAACCTTCGAGGGCGGTTGTATAAAGAATGAGGGGGTTTCCCTTGACCGGAGCAGCCAACACCGGCGGGTTCTGCAGGTATTGCTTGATCTCGTCTAGTGCGCTTTGGCATTTTTGGTCCCAGATGAACGGGGTTCCCTTCTTCATCAGGTGGCTGTAAGGACGGCACTTTCCTGAAAGGTTGGCTATAAATCGCCGTATATACGTGAGCTTCCCTTGGAGAGACCGCAGCTGTTTGAGATTCCTTGGCGGAGGCATTTCCATGATCGCTTTGATCTTAGACGGATCTATTTCAATACCTCGGTGTCGAACAATGAATCCCAGGAATTTGCCTGAGGAAACTCCGAATGCACACTTGAGCGGGTTCATTTTCAAGTTGTATTGTCGAAGGCGTTGAAATACAGTCTTCATATGCTCGAGATGTTCCTCGTATGATTTGCTTTTAACAACGAGGTCGTCGATATAGCATTCGACGATTTCGTGTATAAGGTCATCGAAGATCTTCGTCATAGCCCTTTGGTAGGTGGCACCGGCGTTCTTTAAACCGAAGGGCATCACTTTATAACAGAATATACCCAACGGAGTCCTGAAGGCTGTGTGCTTCTGGTCTTCGGGATGCATTTTTATCTGATTATAACCTGACGAGCCGTCCATGAAGGAGAAAACCTCATGAGTGGACGTATTGTCTATCATCAGTTCGGTGACTGGCACTGGAAAATCGTCCTTCGGGCAAGCTTTATTAAGATCCCGGAAGTCTACGCATATGCGCACTGTCCCATTTTTCTTCATCACTGGGACGATGTTGGCGATCCATTCAGGGTATTGAACTTCCTGGATGAAGCCAGAGTCGATCAGCTTTTTGACCTCGGCGTTGATGCTCATCTCAAGCTCGAGCCGCATTCTCCTCGGCGCCTGTTTGACTGGCTTGATGTCCGGGGATATCGCCAATCTGTGTACAGCAATTTCTGGATCTAGTCCCGGCATTTCGGAATAGTTCCACGCGAAGCAATCTCTATGCTGTAGAAGCACGTCCTTTAACGCAACCACCCTTTCTTCAGATAGCAGCTCGCTGATGAATGTCGGTTGCCGATCCCAACTCAATCTTCTTGAGGTTATCTGCAGTAGTATGTATGCCATCCTCCAGTTCTTTCGGAGCTGGCGGAAATTCTGAGATCACCTCATCGCTGCTGTTTTCGAAGCACCAAGGGAACTCATCTATGTCCTCGGGCTCTTCTTTTAATATTGTAATCATGTGACAGGTGCGAATTCGCTTCCAATCCCGATGTGGAACCGGTTCTTCTTTCGTGGCCTTGGGCTCGTGTTTCTGTGGCGGCACTACCCTCCAGTTGTCAGACAGAGCGAACTTGCCCAGCTGGTACTGATCTTCGACCCAATTCTTAAAGGTGAAGCAGTCTTCGAGCGGGTGCCCTATTACTCGATGGTAAGAGCAATAGTTTGGGCCAGAGACTTCGCTTGCTTGTTCGGGGTGCTTGGATTCCGGCAATGTAAGCATTTGATGCTTTAGAGCAAGATCAAGTATCTTCTTCGTCTTGTCCCGAGGAAACGAGTACGCTCGGCCCATTTTCTTCATGAGGGATAGATCAATAACGCTCAACTCCCGTTTGCGTGGCTTCTTAGCCCTGCTTTATTGCTGTTGAGCGCCTTTTTGGCATTTCGACTTATTTCTGCTTCTGCGCCGAGCCTTCTTTGTAACAGGTTGGCAAGGAGCGGCATTTTCATCCTTTATGGCTTGTTGGAGAAGGCGTTGCGCCTTGGCTTTCTCGTAGATGGCCGTCTCACGGTTGTGATCATCTCGGACTTTTTGACTAGCTTTCTTTATAAGTTTGTCCATTTGTTCCTCGAACGACGGACTTGGCTCCTTTGCATCTGGAACTTTCACGGGCTTAAGATTAGCGTCCTCCCATTGAGCATCTGCTTCTTCATCAAGGTCATACACGACGTAGCAGCCGTGTAGTAACTCTCGTTTCTTTGACCGGATGTATCCAAGCCCTTTTGTTTCCATTCTCCCATTAAGTAGCTTGCGTTGAGTTCCAGGAACGTTCCAGACTTTGTCGTAGAACTTGGCTTTTCGAACGGTCTGCTT
Source organism: Agapanthus africanus (assembly GCA_030015575.1). Lineage (NCBI taxonomy): Eukaryota > Viridiplantae > Streptophyta > Magnoliopsida > Asparagales > Amaryllidaceae > Agapanthus > Agapanthus africanus. Next base: position 567,419,110 of record JASDDO010000016.1, read on the forward strand.
GAAGGATATCCCTTGGCGTTTCAGCAGCTTTTTCAAACCCTCCGTATAATATCTGGGTAGACGGATAGGCTGAAGCCTGTCGAGCGTAGAATCCGCGCCATGCCAGATTTCTTTTTCTACCTTAGTTTCTTCAGAGCGGTAAAACAGAATTGCTTTCTCGCTCTCTCGCCTGGGAGGGATGTAGAATGTTTGTAGCTCTTCTACGTTGTAAATATTAAGTGCATCCAGTTCTTTATGGTGTTTAAACGGCACCATGGCGACTTGCAGACTTTGCTCTTCATCAGCGAACGTTCGTATTGAAGGTCGAGCAGAGAATACAGCATGGACTTCATCTTCCGAGTCGCTGCCAAAGATTAACGTAGGAGCTGATGGTCCCGGCTTGTTGTGTTGGGGCGGACCCGAATAAACCATCTCCTCTTCCTCCTCGGTATCACTGCCGAAGACAGGGATGGTGGCGTTAGTTTTATTCTCCGGCTTGTGACACTTCTCCGTATCTTCGAAATCCGATAAGAAATATTTGGCATCTTCGTATTTGCGGACCTCGTTCACAGAGAACGGGTTCAGTTCTCCCGTCATGGTATACTCGAAACCATCCTTAAAATACTTCATACACTGATGTTGTGTAGAAGGGATGATGTTGTACTCGTGTAACCATGGTCGGCCGAGCAAAGCGTTGTAGCATGTCTTGGCGTCTATGACGTGGAACTTAATGTCCGTGACGAGTAGCCCGAAGCGTAGTGTCAGTATCACAGATCCAAGAGTCTTTGACGATTGGGAGTCAAACCCGGAGATGGTGATCTTGTCCCGAGTAAGGTGCTGGACGCTCATGCAGATTTACTTCAACACCCGTACGTTGAGTAGGTTAACCGACGACCCGTTATCGATCAGGATTTTGCCTATCTTTATATTATGGCAGTATCCCGAGACATAGAGAGGGCGATTGTGTTCGCACGTCCCAAGTAGAAGGTCTTCATCGTCAAAAGTAATATCGGCGGTGTGCACTTCCTCCAATTCATCCTTCATCTTTTCCTCGGTCAGGCAAGCTTGGAATTGTTTTGGATCTTGGAGTGCCTTAATCAACAAATCTCTCGCCTCTTTTGATAGCAAAAGGGCGTCAAGAATGCTGAGCTGTAAGGGCAGCTTCCTCAGATGTGCTAAGACGTTGTAATCCACCTTATTCTTCTTTGGCGGGTCTTTGGCAGCTAGCTCTTCCACCACTTGGTCATCTAAGACGATATCTTCAGAGGCCTTTTCTTTCCCTTTATCTTTTTTGTTCGAGGGTCCGAGGTTCTTTTCGGGCAGCGTGCGATTACGTAGCCGGATATTTTCGCAAACCTTCGGTTCTTCTTCTTTTCCCGAAGTGGACTCCTTAAAGAGAGGGGCAAGTTTTAGCTCTTCATCAGAATCACTCCCGAATGTAGGCACTTGTGATCTACCGGTGTTAACCATGCAACAATCGCCAGCAGTTCTTTTAAGCCCTTCAGTCGTATTTCTTTGCTCTCGACGAGTTTTACGCTTTTCCCGCTTAAAGCGTTGTCGATGAGCAACATATCCTTGCCACCATCTATCGAAAGCTTTGCACTCTTGAGTGGGGTGCGAAATCTTCTGATGATATAAGCAATAGGAGGGGTGCATTTCTATTTCACCAGTAATTTTTCTTTCGGAGGATGGTAGCTTCATGCCCATTGATATGGCCCTAGCGACCCTTTTTTTCATCTTGAATTGGCTTTTGTCGGTAGTGGAGGTATTTCGTTCCAGCGGGATCATTTCGGCTCTTTCATCAAGTCGTTGGTGCTTGGCCCTTTCAAAGATGGTCGTCTCGCGTTCCCGATCAGCTTTACTTTTCAACCGAGCTTCATTAAGGAATGCGTCAATTACTTCATCTGACGGCCCCAGAATTTTTGGTTCAGGATCTGCCCCCAGCGTTTCGGTGCAAGGAGTCTCCTCATCGTTCGTGATCGAATGGGAAATCATATGACAGCTCGCCACATATTCTTCGGATTCATCCGATGAACTTTCTCCCCCATCTTCTTCTTGCAAGACGTGATTGAGGAACTCTTGGAGCGTAACGGGAGTCCGTTCCTTTTGGTTGTATTCATCCAACGCGTCAATTTGCTTTTGTAAGTCCGTGCGCTTGTCGCCAGGCTTCACGGGATTTTTAGATTTCTTCTTCTTCTTTTTCGAAGATTTTGACGGCTGGCTGCAAGTGCTTGAACCACCACCATCGGTCTTTGGAGTTGGACGTGGCTTCAACATCCCTTCAATGACCTGCGGTTCCAACGGGTTCTTCCACTTGATCGCGGGACATGTCTGAAGATCGTTTAGCATCCTCTTTGTCTTGGCTGATAATACAACCTCCCAAGGAGCTTCTTCAATGACGGAGCATGTTGCCCCCGGCGTATTCGTCCCCTTAGAGGTGTGGGGCTGCGGGGGATTCACCTTCCATTTGTCAGATAACGCGAACTTGCCCTGTCGGTACTGGTTTTCAAGCCAATTCTTGAAAACGTAGCAATCTTCGATCGAATGGCCTAGTACTCGATGATAAGGACAGTAGTTGGGCTCGTTGACGTCACTTGGTTGCAGCGGACGTTTTGGATCCGGCAGATTTATGAGTCTGTTGCGTAACGCCAGCTCAAATAACCTCCTCGTTTTATCGCGGGGAAAGGAATAAAGACGTCCCATCCTATCCTCAAGGGGTAAGTACGGGCGCATATTATTTTGACGAGCAACCGGCTTCGAGTCGCTCGGTTGTTGTTGAGCATTAGCGACGACGATCGCTTTTCCCTTCCCTTTGTCATTTCGGGAGTCCGGCCTTGGGAGAGGGGGTTTATGGCCTATTTGATCCATTTGCGCTAGCTTATCAATCAAGGCCTGGAAGGTAGTCGGCTTGAAAAACATCATAAATTGTGAGATGGTTGCTTGCGGATCAAGGGTTCCCACAAACACACCCACCGCGGGAGATTCTTCAATGCGCTGCTCACACTTCGACCATAAGTTACGCCATCGTATAGCATACTGAACCCACGTTTCGCCGGGTTTTACCCTGGTGTTAATCAGTGCTGTCATCGGGGTACGTTCACTGGCGCTTGCAAAATGCTGAGTAAACAACAGCTCCATCTCCGCGAAGGTTTTAATAGAGTCATTCGGGAGCTCAGAGTACCATTCGAACGCCGTATCTGATAAGCTTCCAACAAACTGGCGAAGCAACAGCTTGTCATCACCGCCGGTGTTGCCGCAGAGTGCCCTGAACTGGGCAACATGCTGATAAGGATTGCTCGTCCCTTTGTAGACATGGAACTTGGGAATTGTGTAACCGGGTGGGTACTTGATTTGATCGTACCAACTTGGATATGGCCACCCCGTTTTTACGACCTGACCGGCCGCTTCGGTCGCATGATGAACCCGTATTTGTTGGGCTATGTACTCATCCAAATCAGCTTTAGAGATTGTATCTTCTTTAGCCGTGGACAGAGCTGGTGGAGGATTCGACGTCTCTCCCCTATCGTCTTCAAGGATGATCGGGGGATCTTCAGCAGGTGGATCTTGTTGAATCATCATACCCACCATATCCTGGAACAGGAGGGCCATTTTCTTTATGTTGGCTGCCTGCTCCGCAGCTTCTTTATCCTTCTTCTCCAGTACGCGACGAAGGAATTCAGCGTCCGTTTCTTGTTCTTGACGCTCGTCCGAGGACGTTTCAGGGGTTTCTTTTGGCCCTGTAAGTGCGGCCATAGCGTTCATCATCTCTTGGAGCTTCTGCTGCTGCTCCTGAGCCTTGGTCACTGACCTCGTGTGCGGTCTATGACCTGTTGATATGCGGCTATCCTCCTTTCCCGATGCCACATAAACTGTATGAACTATCATGCCCCCGGAATTAGGGCGTTTAGGCTCACCACCTTTGGCATTTACCGCGGGCGTGGGGGTTTTCTCCGGCCTTCTTCTTTTGTTGGCCGTTGAAGTGGAGGGGGTCGTTGCAGTAGGCATCTTCGTGATTGTTGTCCTTTGTTGTTTAATAGGACGGTCCTTTTCTTTTTGCACCTTCGCCTTCTTCTGTTGACGAGAATGACCTGGGTCAATCACGGAGTCTTGAACCCTACGCCAAACCTTGTATACTTTTGAGGACAGCCGTTGAGGGGGATGTTCTTGCTTCGTTTCTGGAGCTCTTTCCGCAGGTGGAGGAGATCTCTTCAATGTAGCGGTTGGAGAGTTCTTCCGTACCCTTCTCAGCAGTTCAAAGCTGTTCCCAGTTGGAACAGCACGTTGACTTCCACCACTGGAGCCGGTGGAGTTAGCCCTGAGGGAGAGTTGCCCCATGCCTTCCTCACTCGTTGCCAATGGCGACGTCGAGCATGACGTGCCGTTGGGACTGGCTCGGAGATTGAGACATCTTCTTTTTGCCCCCTGTCTGAATGAGGCGCCGCCGGTGTTAACCTCTTAAAGACTGAGGTTGTCTCTTGAGGGGTGATATTCAACCTGTCGAAGACAGATCCTCGAGTAGGGGGAGGAGTAGGAATCGTCAGCCTTGAAAAGACTGACTCTTTGACAGGGGAAGCCGCCTTGACGACTTCTGGAGCAACAGTTATCGCTTTCCTCGGGACAGCCAATTTAGAGTTCTGATTTAGCCTGGTGAAAACAGAGGCTGTCGGTTTGGTAGTGAGCGACCCGTTGACAAGGGCCGTCGTAGCAGTGAGCCGGTCGAAGACCGACTTTTTGTTCACTTCCGGTGTAGGTATTGGCGTAGGGAAGCTTGTAGGTGGGATCATGGTCCCGAAGAACAGACCAGTGGTGGCTTGGGTCACCTGGTCTACCGGCAGAGTGAGGAAGGAAGCCGCTTGGGGCCCATATGCTACACCTCCGGGGGAGGTGGAGCGTCTATTGCAGTAGCACTTCGAGCAGTTGGTGCAGTTAGAGGCCATTGAATCTTGAGTTCTGCGCCAGGCAAAAGACCAAATCTTAGTAACTTGAAATCCGAAGGCAACCATTTAACAAACCGCGATTGGTTCGCGAAGACGGCACATGAAGTGTGGAGTGGAAAGAGGAAAAGGTCCCACCGGGCGTTCCAGAATCTGTTCCCCTCCGAAAGACGGCGCACAAGACTGCGATGTCCTGACACTGAGATTCGGGGCAGATGCTATTTGGTTTTATCCGTCCACCTCTCCGAAGATGCCAAGTTGATTTATGGCACCGTGTATCGGAGGTTTAGACGGATGCGGCCGATGTAGCAGACTTTATCAGATTCCCCCTCGCTTGAGGGGTTTTTGATTGTGGGGACGCTCTTCCCTGCAGGCGCAAGCCCCTGCAGTTAATTACGCTACCGCATCGCGGTAACAACTTTCTCCTTCTCCAGAATTTCACTTCATGTCGTGTGTGTGTTTGTTTTGTTTGTGGTTGCCCGTGGATTGTATACGAAGACTGAGTAATGCCGTCGCCCGTAGGACGTGGATTAGTCCAAATCCGTATTTACTTAGATTTGGGTTTGGTGTTTTTAGTTTAAGGATGCATTAGTCGCGTTGCGGCTAAGATCAACTTAAACGTTCGTTAAGGATACGATAGTCCTGTTTGAGACTAAGATTAACTTAACGTGATAATCCATTTAATATCTGGCCATCGGGACTCGTCACCTCTCTAACGTCGTTGAAGGATTACAACGACAGATGTCAGAGGAGTTCAGAGATGTACCCTTGAACCAAGGTTGATTTGGAGTTTTATAGTCCGTTTGAATGTTTAAGGATACGTTAGCCGTGTTTGGGGGCTAAGATCAACTTAAACGGGATCGTTTAGATCCGGCAAAAGAGCATTTGGAGGCTCTATTGTTCCAGTTTAGGGACGTAGTGGTCCATAGGTAGTTTAGGGACGTTGCGGTCCATGCTCCAGTTTAGAGACGTGGTGGTCCATGTTCCAGTTTAGGGACACAGTGGTCCATGTTCCAGTTTAGGGACGTGGTGGTCCATGTTCCAGTTTAGGGACGTGGTGGTCCGACATTAGTTTAAGGACGTTTCGGTCCAACATTAGTTTAAGGACGTTTCGGTCAAACATTAGTTTAAGGACGTTTCGGTCCACGAGTTTAAAGACCCCGCAGTCCATGTAGATGTGTGGTCGTCGGGACCCGTCACCTCTCTGACGTCGTTGAAGGATTACAACGATGGGGTCAGAGGAGTTCGGAGATGTACCCTCGAACCGGTCGTAAATTGATTTAAGAGAGCAAACTTGCTCAGTCAATTTAATTTGAGGACTTACGGCCAAAAATTGGGCTAAGTCCGGTTTAAAAAAATATTCAACACTTTTATTTGTTGTTGGTCTGTTAGACCTGTGCCAGGGCTTGGCCCATTTTTAAATAATGCATTGCATTATTTTCTTCTTTTTTTTGTTTGGGCTCTGCCCATAAAAGATGCAGAGCATCAATTTATTTTGGGCTCTGCATAGCATTTTTATTATTTTGTTTGGGCTTTGCCCACTTATAAATGATGCAGAGCATCAATTTAATTAGGCATGTTTGGTCTTTTAATTAGGCCTGGCCCTTCAGTAAAAGAAATGCATTGCATTTGTCAGGCGCTTTTGCGCCAATCACTGAGCGCAAGCGCTTGTGGTGAGGACACGTGTCATGCTCTGGTGAGCGCAAGCGCAACAGCGCAGTGCGCTGCGCTGTTGCGCTGCTGACACGTGGCGCGCTGTGGTGAGTTGAGCCAATTCCAGAGAGCAAAGCTCTATTTCAAGAGCGCGTAGCGCAAGTTATTCTGTAGCTGACACGTGGCGCTCTCTCAAGAGCGCAACAGCGCAGTTTGGAAGTGCAAAGCACTAAGAATCTTTTAGGTTCAAGAACAGAAGTGCAAAGCACTATTTGATTTCTTGATCTAATTTAGATCAAAGAAAAATAAGTTTTTTTTTCTTTTTGTTTCAAGAACCAGAGGTTCATAAAAATGCAAAGCACTATTTTTTTATTTTGTTGTTTTCTTGTTTTTAAAGAACCAGTGGTTCATAAGAAGTGCAAAGCACTGTTTATTATGTGAAGAACATTGATCTGGTTTTTAGATCAATGATTTATTAAAAGAGATTTCTTCTCTCTCGTGAAGGTTTTTACCTTTTTCTTTTAAATTTTCTCAGAGTTATCTCTCTGTTTGAAGCTCTTGACTTTTTTCAAGAAAAATGTTGATGCCTTTGAATTGAAGTCTGGGGTTTCTTTTATAGTGCCCATAAATTAGTTAATTTTGTTGAAGAGATCTTTCTCTGAGTGATTTGGGGAATTTTCCCCACCGTTGGATCTTTGATCCAAGGGCTTCTGTTTTACAGAAGAAAATCTTCTTGTTTTAACAAGAACAGAAAGATTTCTTTAAAATCTTAATTCTGTTTGGCGCAAATGCCCCAGCGCGTGACACGTGTCGCGCAGCGCACAGCGCAGCGCAACTGCGCTAGCGCATCTGCGCTGACACGTGTCGTGCAGCGCAAAGCGCAGCGCAACTGCGCTATGCGCTGACACGTGTCGCGCAGCGCCACTGCGCTAGCGCATCTGCGCTGACACGTGTCGCGCAGCGCACAGCGCAACTGAAGCGTTGCTTCCTTTAATTTTTTAAACAGAGCTTTGCTCTGATTGGGTGCGCTGCCTTGGGCGCTGTGCTGACGTATCAGCGTCTGACATGTGGCGCGTTGCGCCCGAGATCTGAAGCGTTGCTTCAAAATTTTGAATTTTGAATTTCAACAGAGCTTTGCTTTGATAGGGGGCGCCTTCTTGGGCGCCGATGCATCTGCGCCAGACACGTAGCGCGTTGCGCGCGGCGCAAAGAATCTGAAGCGTTGCTTCATTTATTAAAGTTTAAATTTTCAAAGTAGAGCTTTGCTCTGATTGGGGGAAGATGGAGCGTTGCTTCATCTCCCGCCTTGGAATTTGAACAGAGCTTTGCTCTGATTGGGGTAAACAGATGCGTTGTTCGCACTTCGACCATAAGTTCCGCCACCATATTGCGTATTGAACCCATGTTTCACCTGGCCTTACCCTGGCATTGATCAATGCGGTGATCGGGGTGCGCTCGCTGGCACTTGCAAATCTTTGTGTAAACAACAGCTCCATCTCCGCAAATGTTTTGACAGAGTCGTTAGGCAGCTCCGAATACCATTCGAAGGCCGTTTCCGCTAAGCTGCCGATGAATTGGCGAAGCAACAGTTTGTCGTCGCCTCCGGTGTTGCCACACAGAGTCCTAAATTGAGCGACATGCTGATGCGGATTTCCAGTCCCCTTATATACGTGGAATTTGGGGATCGTGTATCCCGGCGGGTACTTTATTTGGTCATACCAACCCGGATAGGGTCGTCCAGTTTTAACAATTTGCCCAGCCGCTTCATTCGCCTGGTAAACTCGTATCTGCTGAGCGATGTAATCATCCAGGGTGGACTTGGAAATAGTTTCCTCCTTGGCTGCTGAAAGAGCTGGCAGAGGGTTTGATGTTTCCCCTCTATCATCTTCAATTATTACTGGAGGATCTTCGGCTGGAGGTTCTGATTGTAGCATCATCCCGACCATGTCTTGGAAGAGAAGTGCCATTCGTTTTCTGAGCGAGAGTTGCAGTTGCAGTTAGTGCAGTTTAAAGCCATTGATCTTCTGTTTTCTGCGCGGAGCAAGACACCAAATCTAAGTACCTTGAATCCACAAGCAACCATATCAAACCGCGATTCGTTCACGAACACGACACACGAAGTGTGGAGTGGAAAGAGGAAAAGGTCCCACCGGGCGTGCCAGAATCTGTTTACCGCCGGAAACCGGAAAGACGCACGTCTTGCCTGAATCTGGGGGCAAATGCAATTTGGTGCTATCCGTCCACCTCTCCGAAGATGCCAAGTTGATTTATGGCACCATGTATCGAAGGTTTAAACGGATGCGTCCGATGTAGCAGACTTCGTGGGGTTTTTGATTATGGGGACGCTCTTCCCTGCAGGCGCAAGCCCCTGCAGTTAATTACGCTACCGCATCGCGGTAACAACTTTCTCCTTCTCCAGATGGTCACTTCGTGTCATGGGTGTTTGTTTTGTTTGTGGTTGCCCGTGGATTGTATACGGAGACTAATGTATGTTGTCACTCGTAGGGCGTGGATTAGTCCAAATCCGTATCTTCTTAGATTTTGGTTTTGGGGTTTGGGTTTAAGGATACGTTAGTCTCATTTGAGACTAAGATCAACTTAAACGTTTGTTAAGGACACATTAGTCTAATTTTAGACTAAGATCGACTCAACGTTTGTTAAGGACACGTTAGTCTAATTTTAGACTAAGATCAACTTAACAGAATCATTTAGATCCAACAAAAGAGCATTTGGGCTCTATTGTTTAGTTTAGGGACATTGCGGTCGATTACCAGTTTAAGGACATGGTGGTCCATTGGTAGTTTAAGGACAATTCGATCCATTGTTAGTTTAAAGACATTACGGTCGAGGTTAAGGACATCATAGTCCATGGGTTTAAGGACCCCACAGTCCAATGTTAGTTTAAAGACATCACGGTCGAGATTAAGGACATCATAGTCCATGGGTTTAAGGACCCCACAGTCCAGGTTAAGGACATCATAGTCCGTGAGTTTAAAGACCTCACAGTCAAGGTTAAGGACATCATAGTCCGTAGGTTTTAAAGGACCCCACAGTCCGTGGAATATTTGGTTGTTGGGACCCGTCATCTCTCTGAAGACGTTGAAGGATTACAACGACAAATATCAGAAGAGTAAAGAGATGTACCATCGAACCGATGTGAGTTGGTTGAAAGATCTGTAGTCCAATTTGGGGCTAAGATCTGTTAAAAAAGGTTTATGAGCAAATGGGCTAAGTTGATATGAGTTGAACATTTTATTGTTCTGGCTATTGAGCCTTTATTTGGGCTTGGCCCTTTTAATAATGCTGAGCATTGGGTTCTGAAATTTTTTTTGTCTTGTATTGAATGCATAGCATTAATCAGAACAAAGTATATTCTGACAGTGCGCCACGTGGCGCACCAGGCGCTTTGCGCCAATTAAAGAGCGCATCGTGCTTCTGTCAGGTAGCGCACACGAAGGTGACACGTGTCGCTTAGCGCTAAGCGCTAGTTTATTGGCGCATTGCGCTTTCCATTTATGAGCGCTTTGCGCTGATTTAGGGGCGCGCCAGTGAGTGACACGTGGCGCGCTTAGCGCCAAGCGCCAGCCCATGAGCGCAGTGCGCTATTTCAGAAGCGCAAAGCGCAAGTTGTTTCTGTGATTGACACGTGGCACGTTTTGGCGCTGAGCGCCGGTACAAGGAGCGCAAAAGCGCAGTTCACGAGTGCAAGGCACTGCTCAGTAGCGCAAAGCGCATCTGATCAAATTTATGATCAGAGAACAAGCTTATGCTCTTCTTTTAAACGAGGCTTTGCCTCAAGAACAAAAGTTCTTATTTATAAAAGGGCTCTGCCTTTGTAGATCAAGGATATGTGAATGAAGTAAATACTTCTTTTATTTTTATGATTAGATCTTTTGATCTTTTTATACGAGACCTTGGTCTGTCGTAGATCTATGATCTTTTAAGAAGATGGTTCTTCTTTTTACGAGTTGATTTCATCTCTGTGGTTCAAGAACTAGTTCTTTACCTTGAAGATGAAGAAATGATTTTCTTTTTTCTAAGAGCTTGCTCTTCTTTTTCTCAAAGTTTTCAGAGGGTTTTTTCTCTCTTTTTGTGTATATTAGACTTGAAGTCTATGGGCCTTTATATAGGGCCAAATGATTTGTTGAATCGGTTTAAGAGATCTTTCTCTGATTGATTTGGGAATATTTCCCACCGTTGGATCTTTGATCCTAAGGCTTCTGTTTTACAGAAGATAATCTTCTTGTTTCAATAAGATTAGAAAAATCTTTCCATAACAGAATTTTAGTTCTGATTAATTAATAATTTATTATTAGTAGATCTTTTGATCTAACAGTGGGGAATTTTTAATTCCAGCATTGGCTCACCTTGCGCTGGCGCACCTACGTTCGACACGTGGCGCGCAGCGCAGCGCAACCGCGCTAGCGCACCCGCGTTTGACACGTGGCACGCAGCGCAGAGCGCAACGCAACTGCACTAGCACACCTGTGTTGGACACGTGGCACGCAGCGTAGAGCGCAGCGCAACTGCGCTAGCGCACCTGTGTTTGACATGTGGCGCAGAGCACTGGATCTGAAGCGTTGCCTCAACTTTTAAATTTTGAATTTTAAAACAGAGCTTTGCTCTGATTGAGGGTGCACTGCCTAGGGCGCAGCGCACCTGGCGCTAGCGCGTCTGCGTTTGACACATGGTGCGCAGCGCGCAGAATCTGAAGCGTTGCTTCAATTTTTGAATTTTGAAATTCAAAACAGAGCTTTGCTCTGATTGGGGGAAACAGTCATGCTGTTTTTACTCACGGAGCCCTTTCGGGTTTTCATCCATGCCCATCTTGCTTTTGGACATACCCCTTTTTTTACCACGTCAGCCTGGGGATGCCGTGAGTTTGTAGTAGTTTAAAGACGTTTCGGTCATAGGTCCGAGATTTTTCGGGCAGCGTACGATTACGCAGGTAGATTTTCTCGCAAATCTTCGCATCCTTTGTATCGGAGGTGGATTCCTTGAAGAGAAGGTTGAGGGCGATTTCTTCGTCAGAGTCGCTTCCAAAGGTGATAACTTGCAATCCGTTAGTGTTGATTATGTGACAGTTGTCAGCGGCTCTTTTGCGCTCATCTGTCATACTTTTCTGTTCCCGACGAGCCTTGCGCTTCACTCGTTGAACGTGTTGTCGGTGGGCAACATATCCCTGCCACCAGTTTTTAAAGGCTATGCACTCCTCGGTAGGGTGTGCAATCCTCCAATGGTATAAACAGAAGTTAGGATGTATGTCCGCTTCATCAAGATATATACCGCCAGGAGAATTTCCTCTAAAAGAGGGCAACTTCATTCCCATCGATATGGCTTTGGCGAACCTTTTCCTTGTCTTAAACCTGCTTTTATCTGCCGCGGGCATATCTCGGTCTGGTTGGGGTGTCTTAACATTTTCGTCCAGTCGTCGGCATTTGGCTTTTTCAAATATGGCCATTTCGCGCTCTCGATCAGCTTTGCTTTTTAGAAGAGCTTCGTTTAAGAATGCATTAATCATTTCGTCTGATGGCTCTAGAAGTTTCGGCTCAGGATCTGCCCCCAATTTCTTTGTGTCAGGAGCTTCTTCACCATTTATCAACGAATGAGAGATCACATGGCAGCTTGCCACATAATCATCGGGTTCATCCGACGAATCTTCTCCATTGTCGTCATCTCCGTCCTCAAGGACATGGCTGAGAAATTCTTGGAGTGTGATTGGGGTCCGCGCCTTCTGGTTATATTCTTCCAGTGCGTCAATCTGTTTTTGCAGGTCCGTGCACTTGTCATCAAGCTTCACGGGCTTTTTGGTCTTCTTCTTCTTCTTCGAAGACTTTGACGGCTGGGTGCGAGCGCTTTGACTATCACCACCAATTTTTGTAGTTGGGCGTGGTTTTAGCATTCCCTCGACGATCTCGAGTTCCAGTGGATTTTTCCACATGATTGTCGGGCATGTTTGGAGATCCTTCAGCATTCTTTTCGTTTTTGCCGAAAGAACAACTTTCCATGGGGCTTCCCTTATGAATGAGCACGATGCCCCTGGCATGTCCACTTTTTTAGGGGCGTGAGATTGTGGCGGGTTCACCTTCCAGTTTTCAGATAATGCGAACTTGCTTTATTGGTCTTGGTCCTCAATCCAGCCTTTGAAGATGAAGCAATTTTCGATTGGATGGCTTACTGCTTGGTGGTAAGGGCAATAATTAGGATTGTTGACATTGCCTGGCTGCAATGGACGTTTTGGATCCGGCAGATTGATGAGTCTGTTGCGCACTGCCAGCTCGAACAGTCTCATCGTTTTATCTTGGGGAAACGAGTAAGCACGTCCCAGTCTCTCCTCGAGGGATGGGCATGGACGCATATTGTTTTGGCGAACAACCGGCTTTAAGTTGCTCGGCTGTTGTTGAGTATTGGCGACGAAAGTTGCTTTTCCTTTCCCTTTTTCATTTCGAGAGTCCGTCTTTAGAGGAGATGGTCTATGACCCATCTGATCCATTAGGGCCAGCTTGTCAATCAAGGCCTGGAAAGTAGTTGGCTTAAAGAACATCATGAATTGCGAGATGGCCGCTTGAGGGTCAAGAGTGCCCATGAACATGCCCACTGCCGGCGCTTCTTCGATGCGCTGCTCGCATTTCGACCATAAATTTCGCCACCGTATTGCGTACTGGACCCAAGTTTTGCCTGGCTTCACCCTGGTATTGATAAGTGCCGTGATTGGGGTGCGTTCGCTAGCGCTGGCAAAACGTTGGGTGAATAGCAACTCCATCTCTGCAAATGTCTTGACAGGGTCATTTTGGAGTTCTGAATACCACTCGAATGCCGTCTCCGACAAGCTACCAACAAACTGGCGGAGCAGAAGTTTATCATCACCTCCGGTGTTACCGCATAGAGCCCTGAACTGGGCGACATGCTAATGCGGATTTCCCGTCCCCTTATATACATGGAATATAGGGATCGTATATCCTGGCGGGTACCTTATTTGGTCATACCATCCTGGATATGGTCGTCCAGTTTTAACAATTTGGCCGGCCGCTTCATTCGCCTGGTGAGCTCGTATTTGCTGAGCAATGTAATCATCCAGAGCGGCCTTGGAGATGGCCTCTTCCTTGGCTGCTGAAAGAGCCGGAGGAGGGTTTGATGTTTTCACTCGATCATCTTCGAGGATAATCGGAGGATCTTCAGCTGGAGGGTCCGGCTGGATCATCATGCCAGCCATGTCTTGGAACAAAAGAGCCATTCGTTTGATGTTGGCTGCTGTTTCGCGACCTCTTCTTCTTTCCTCTCAAGCACTCTTCGGAGAAACTCAATATCAGTTTCTTGTTCCCGACGCTGCTCCGAGGTCTCTGGATTTTCTTTCGGCCCAGTAAGTGCGGCCATTGCAGTCAGCATCTCCTGAAGTTTCTGCTGCTGTTGTTCCTGAGCCTTCGTTATCGATCGGGTAAGCGGTCGATGACCCGTAGAAGCACGGCTTTCCTCTTTTCCGGAAGCCATATAAATGGTATGTGTCACCATGCCCCCAGACTTGGAGCATTTAGACTCGGCGTCTTTGCGGTTTGCCGTGTTCACAGGGGCTTTCTCTGGCTTCCTTCTCTTGTGAGCAGTTGAAGTTGAGGGAGCCGTTGCAGCGGGCACCCAGACGGATGACATCTTCTGTGGTACCACGAGATGGCTCTTTTCTTACTGAGCTTTAAGCTTCTTTGGCCGGCGAGAATAGTCCTGGTCAATCACCGATTCTTGGACCTGTCGCCAGACTTAATAAATTTTAGAGGACAGCCGCTGAGGGGGCTGCTCCGGCTTCTTTTCTGTAGTAATCTCCATAGGTGGAGGAGATCTCTTCAGCACGGCAGTCGGGGAATTCTTGCGAACCCTTCTAAGTGGTTCAAAGTTGTTCCCAGTTGGAACAGCAGCATTGATTTCCACCATGGGAGCTGGCGGAGTTAGCCCAGAGGGGGAGTTGTCCCCAGCCTTCCTTACTCGGCGCCAGTGGCGACGTCGAGCATGTCGTGTGGATGGGATTGTCTCAGTCGTAGGGGTGACTTCCTCATACCCCCTGCGTTGGTCAGAAGTTGTCGTTGTCAGCCTATTGAAGATTGATGTCCGCTGAGTGAGGATGGCCAACCTATCGAAGGCAGACTTCCGAGTAGGGGAAGCAACCTTGACGATTTCGTTGGAACAGGAGCTGAAATAGTCAGTCTTGTGAAGACCGACCCTTTGGCAGGAGAAGCCGCCTTGACGACTTCGGGAGCAGGGATGGCTATCCTTTTTGGGATAACCCTTTCTGGTATCGCGGGCTTCTTCATGGGCCCAACTGAGCTTTGGCCCAGTCTATCAAAGACTGAGGCGTTGGAGTTGGACGACCCATTGAGAGGGGCCGCAGTAGTTGTAAGCCGATCAAAGACCGGCTTCTTCTGAGCTTCTTGTGTTGGTACAAGAGCGCTGAAGCTCTTTGGCGGGAGCATGGTCCCGAAGAACAATCCAGTGGTGGCCTGAGTGACCTGTTCTACCGGCATAGCGAAGATGGAGGCCGCTTGGGACCCGTAAGTCACTCCTCCGGACGGGACGGAGCGAGAGTTGCAGTTGCAGTTAGTGCAGGTTAAAGCCATTGATCTTCTGTTTTCTGCACGGAGCAAGACACCAAATCTTAGTACCTTGAACCCAAGGGCAACCATATCAAACCGTAATTCATTCGCGAACACGACACACGAAGTGTGGAGTGGAAAGAGGAAAAGGTCCCACCGGGAGTGCCAGAATCTGTTCCCCTCCGAAACAAGGGGACGCGACCGCGCGGGTCCGTCTTGCCTGAATTTCGGGGCAGATGCTAATTGGTGCTATCCGTCCACCTCTCCGAAGATGCCAAGTTGATTTATGGCACCATGTATCGAAGGATTAAACAGATGCGGCCGATATAGCAGACTTCGGCAGATTCCCCCTCATTTGATGGGTTTTTGATTGTGGGGATGCTCTTCCCTGCAGACGCAAGCCCCTGCAGTTAATTACGCTACCGCATCGCGGTAACCACTTTCTCCTTCTCCAGATGGTCATTTCGTGTCGTGGGTGTTTGTTTTGTTTTTTGTTGCCCGTGGATTGTATACGGAGACTAATTTATGTTGTCGCCCGTAGGGCGTGGATTAGTCCAAATCCGTACTTTCTTAGATTTGGGTTTGGGGGTTGGGTTTAAGGATACGGTAGTCTCATTTGAGACTAAGATCAACTTAAACGTTCGTTGAGGATACGTTAGTCTAATTTTAGACTAAGATCAACTCAACGGGATCGTTTAGATCCAACAAGAGAGCAATTAGGCTCTATTGTTTAGTTTAGGGACATTACGGTCTATTAGTTTAAGGACATTACGGTCCAAGGTTAAGGACATCATAGTCCATGAGTTTAAAGACCTCACAGTCAAGGTTAAGGACATCAAAGTCCGTGAGTTTAAAGACCTCACAGTCTAGGTTAAGGACATCATAGTCCGTGAGTTTAAAGACCTCACAGTCAAGGTTAAGGACATCATAGTCCATGGGTTTAAGGGCCCCACAGTCCAGGTTAAGGACATCACAGTCCATGGGTTTAAGGACCCCACAGTCCAGGTTAAGGACATCATAGTCCGTGAGTTTAAAGACCTCACAGTCAAGGTTAAGGACATCATAGTCCATGGGTTTAAGGACCCCACAGTCCAGTTTAAAGATGTCATAGTCTATGAAATGTATGGTTGTCGGGACCCGTCACCTCTCTGAAAACGTTGAAGGATTACAACGACAAATATCAGAGGGGTTCAGAGATGTACCCTTGAACCAATTTTGGTTGAAAGATCTGTAGTCCAATTTGGGGTTAAGACTGTTAAAAGATTTATGAGCATATGGGCTCAGTTAATCTGCATTTGAGGACTTATGGCCAATCTTGGGCTAAGTCCAATCAAGTTAAATGTTTTAACATTCATTTTTTATTTAGGCTTAGCCCTTTTAACAATGCTGAGCATTGATTTATATCTTGACAATATTTTGTCTTTTATTGAATGCTGGGCATTCATCATAGCTCTGGGCTTATTAAAGAACAATTTATGTTCTGTCAGCACGACACGTGGCGCGCTTGGCGCTTTGCGCCAGTCAAAGAGCGCAGTGTGCTTTGCCAAGTAGCGCACACGTGAAGGACACGTGTCGCGCTTGGTGATTGAATGATTTAGTTTAGCTTGCTTATGCGCTTTTAAAAGATGAATCAAAGAATTTATATAACCGCAATCAAGAACGACGTCACTTGGTAGCTAGCCGGTGAGTACGAGTCAGTCCACAGGGATTTTGTGAATTTCCTAATTGGTCTAACGAGTTAATTTCGATGGGTGTCGGATTGATTAAATCTAAAAACTAAATTTATCTAGATCTAAATCTTGCTAGGGTTAGGTTTAGGGTAATTTTGGAAATGTAAATAAATCTCACTGCTTTCTATACCCAAATTAAGATCTATGGGGTGTTATGGTAGTTATTAATAAAGGGAATTAGTACCATCGGAAAGAAACGGTGTTTCTTTCTCTAGGTTCTTGTCCTTCCTTTCTCAATCCTTACCCTAACCTCCATGGAAAACACGCTCAACCGGGCCTTTATACTACGGTATCACCGCTACCTCGTGGGATAGGGTGCCGTAGGGAGCGATGTGTGCATGTATGCATGGAGTCCTATAAAAACGTGTGATGGGCAAGAAAGGGGTGAGAGATCTTCATCTCTCAAGCCTTCCCCAAAGCTAACCCTAACAAGCGAGGAGACTACTCGCTCATTAGGGAATTGAAGAACATATCTAACTATCTAACTAGGGCAAGGAATTAAAGATCTATACTAAGGCAATTAAATAAAACTACTTACTTTATTGATGGCTCTCTCCAAACATTTACATAGGACTTTTCAGATCTGAATAGATGAAATGAAAATAGGCATAACCTAATACAAGATTTAGGGTTCCTATTTATCGATTCATAGAAACCCTAGGTTACAATCGCGTCATATCTGCTTTTACAAAAATACCCCCTAAGAAAAAGACCTAGTCAACGAGCCGTAGCGCACCGACATTTTTCCCACCGCCACGGGCAATACACGGCCGCGGTTCCGCGGCCAAAAGCAGGGTTTGGCCGCGGTTCCGCGGCCATACAGGAGCATCTTGGGCTTAAATTTCTTTATGTTCTTCTGGTTGACTTTTTCTGACTATTTCTTTGGTTGTTTCTTCAGATTGGCTTCTAGGTTTCTTCCAGATCTCCACAGTGAATAATTGTAGTGGACTTTTACCGTTGCTTCGTGACGAAGTCTTGAACCTTGCGTTGTCTTGTATTTTGTGAACTGATCTTCGTGTAGGCTTTATCAAGATTCCACCATTTATTGGTCGTAGTCTCACTTTTGTATCATCTTATGTCTTTCTTACTGTTTTTGTTCCGAGAACCTGTAACCTGTAACTATGTAGCAGACATGGGTCAAAAGTACCTGTTTATTTGTAAAATGCATAAGAATGGGGATTATAATAATGCAAAATTATGGTATGAACACTTGGCGCTAAGCGCCAGATGATGGGCGCATTGCGCCAGTTTATGAGCACATTGCGCTAGTAATTTAGTGGCGCACACGTTATTGACACGTGGTGTGTCTGGCGCTGAGCGCCAGCCCATGAGCGCAGTGCGCTATTTCAAGAGCGCAAAGCGACACGTGTCGCGCTCGGCGCTGAGCGCCAGTCTAAGAGCGCAGAAGCGCAGTTCAAGAGCGCAAAGCGCGGTTCCAGAGCGCAAAGGCGCATATGATCAATTTTATGATCCAAAAAGAGACTTTGTCTCAAGATTCTAAGAGCAAAAAGTTTCTTCAATCTCTTATGTTAATGAAAGGCTTTGCCTTTATGGATCTATGATCTGTGAGGAAGAAGTAAATTCTTCTTTCATTTTATGATGAGGTCTTTTGATCTCTTTGTAAAAGACTTTTCGCCTTTGTAGATCTATGATCTTTTAAAGAAGTGAATCCTTCTTTTCAAATTAATTACGAGATGATTTCATCTCTATGTTCATCACCATTCTTTTTACCTTGAAGAAAAAAAATCTTCTTTCACTGAGAGCTTGGCTCATCTTTTTTGAATTTCTCAAAGTTTTTGAGGAGGCTTCTCTCTCTATTTTTTGTATCTTTGAAACTCGAAGTCTAGGGGCCTTTTTATAGGGTAGGCTGATTTGTTGAATCAGTTAAAGAGATTTTTCTCTTATTGATTTGGGGATGTTTCCCCACCATTGGATCTTTGATCCTAGGGCTTCTGTTTTACAGAAGGCAATTTTATTGTTTTTAACAAGATTGATAAATCTTTCCATACAGAATTTATTCTGTCTTTTGGTAATTTTTATTTACCATTGGATCATTGATCCAACGGTGCTCTGATTTACAGAGCACAATCTTGTTATTTGAAAAGATTTTGAGGAATCTTTCCTTAACAGAATTTAATTCTAATTAATTAATGATTTATTATTATTATTAGATTTTTGATCTAACGGTGGGGAGTTTTTAGTTCCAGCGCTAGCGCACCCGTGCTTTACACATGGTGCGCTGCTTAGAGCGCTAGCGCACACATAGTGTGCTGCTTAGAGCGCAGCGCGCCCCAATCTCTAGCGCCCACGTGCTTTGCACGTGATGCGCTGCTTAGGGCGCAGCATACTTAGCGCTGCATCTGAAGCGTTGCTTCATTTCAAAATTTGAATTTTGAACAGAACTTTGCTCTGATTAGGGAAAACAGTGGTATTAAGACAGAGAAGATAGAAGCGGTCGAAGAGTAGTACAACCAGTTCGCATCACAACCGGACGTCTAGTTTCATTCAGCTTTTCATTTCATTTTAGTTTATTTATGTATGCATCCTTGTTAAGGCTTATCATATTATCGTATCTTGTATTTAGATATTTTGTCAATTGGGAATCCTGAATGTAATAAATCAAAATTGGATTTCATTCTTTTGTTTATTCTTCTTATTTTATGTTACTTATATATGCTTAGCGTATTTATTTCGAGAAATGACGTTCTCAGAATAAATACGTCGTGGGCCTCGTCACGTGCCGTTACCACTCTTTTGGGAAACGATGCGTGACAATATATATATCACAAACAATACATAAATATTTATAATAGCATCCCACACATGATATATAATGAAATAAACAAACACATACAAAATCTACTGCAAAATCTGAATCATAACCAACATATACATCAACCGATGTCTAAGATATAAAATATATATCAAATAAAGTACATACATCCCAAAAAAATCAACAAAAATAAACACAACGCTACTTGCTCGGTCAACTGCCAATAATCTGGGAAATCTGGTGCAACTGTTCTTCGGTGTAGCCCGGCCCGACAAAATCTGGACCATTGGACCGTCAGAAGTAGGAGTGCGTTGCGTAGTTGGAGTCGGAGCGGAATGAGTGGGTGGCGGAAAGGAATGAGTGGGCTGCGTAGCTGGAATCGGAGCGGAATGAGTGGGTGGCGGAGCGAAAAGCGTAGGCTGCGTGGCTGGAGTCGGGGCCGAATGAGTAGCCCGCGTAGTCGCAGTCGCAGCCGAAATAGTGGTGCCCTGTGTTGTTGCAGCCGAAGGAGTACGCTGCCCAAACTGTAAAGTTTTTAAGTATGTGTAATTTAAGGTTGGGGTTAGGATTGAATTTGACAAAAGTTCAATGTAGAGAAAAATGATGATGAATTAATGTATGGCGTTGTTTGTATGTGTGTATGTGTGCGTGTATGTATTTTTGTTTGTGTGTGTGCGTGTATGTGTTTGTGTGTGTGTATGCATATGTTTATTTGTTTGTGTGTGGCTGTATGTATATGTGTTTGTGTGTGTGTATTCTTGGTTTTTCACTAAACTACCTTAAATTCACTAAATCACTATGAATTTCATTAAAATACCCTTAACTATTATAGTTTTTCACTAAAATACCTTAAAATTTTAACTAAACGGTTTCTCTTAGTAAATTAACTAAATTACTATAAATTTCACTAAAATATCCTAACTTTTGTTGTTTTCACTAAACTATCATTAAAATTTTTAATAAATAACCCTCACTTGCTCAATGTTACTTATTTACACTAAAATACCCTTACCTATTGTTGATTTCACTAAAATACCCTTAACTATTGTTGCTTTTTATATGTACCTTCTCATGAAACGACTGGAATTAGGAAGCCAGCTCATCCAACCGTTTTTCCAGACGTCGCACACGGGGTGGAATAAGTAACCGCCGAAGAGGAGGACAACTTGAGATGGCGCCTGCTGGGACCAAGTCCATGGCCTCTTTCCCAACCTCCGTGGTGCCCTCTGTGTATGTGGTCAAGGATGGGTCAGTATGACCGGATTGGTCTCTGCGGTTCAATCTCTGATGTCTGCGTCTCCTGCACCACCCGTGCCTACACCATGTAAAGCATTCAAACATAAGTAAACCATTTAAATTCAAACTTATCAAAATATAATTTCATTCGAATTAGAACAAATATTAACACTTATGCAATACTCTTCGGTCTGCGCGTCGGGTTAAATAAGCTCGCCCGTGGCCGGATCTATCGATGAGGCGTGGACGGACATCTAGTCCTGCAACAAGTTTGGTGTACCTCCCCGAGCCACTGTCTGAGCTCTCTGAAATTCACAAAAAACATATATTAATAACATAACATTAATTCATATTGCATTATATAAAAAGAGATATATTATAATTTACCTTTGCCGATGTGGCACGAGTAATGTTTCTCGACCCACCCGTGTAGGTAGGTCGACCCTTCTTCGCTGAATTGCGATTCACCGTGTTTTGGGCGGACTTTTCTGCTTGCGCGCAGTCGCACAAAACTTGCACAATGCAAGCCAAGTCTCTAAATCGATCCCAGCAAAGTCTGGAGACTGTAGGAGAGCCGCTCTGTCCTTCTCGGGGGTCGCCAGCCACCAGGAATACTAATCCTTCTTCATCTTATTCCTTTTGTACTGGACCTTCATCTGCATGCTCATCGTGAGGCCTGTGTAAATAGCTTGAAGATTGAGCCATCTATCAGAGTCATCGGGATCTACTGTGGCTTGAAAGCCGTAATCGCGCTGCAAATACAACAAATTAACGTCATTAAATTATAAGTGCCAAATGATAGTAAATTTATTTGATAAATCAAATAAAAATATATAATTATACCTAAGCCTGCTTTAACCATGCGTTAAAGGAGCGCTTGTGCTGTGCGCCCCAATCATAATGCAGCGGATACTTTTTGTAGTGGCGGCTCTCATCCCTCATATACAGGCCGAGCTTTTCGGCATGAGGGACAACGGGTCGGCTGTCGGCCGTAAACCAGATGGGGAATGCTCCTTGGCCCTTAGCTACATCGGGCTTTAGCTTGTGGGACTGAGTCAGCCCTCGAGTCCCACGAGCTGGCTGTGCCTGCCCTGCATCTATAAAATTACGGATATACATACAATATGAATACAATACAAACAATATGTATAATAATCAATAAAACAAGGATAGAGTGCCGATATATGATAAAAGAATGAAAGCAGCCGATAGCATAGTTGGAATCTTGTTTCCTTCGTATGGAATATTCATCAGAACTATAGATTGTTGTATAGAATATTTATCAGAACTATACAAATGTGAAATCAGGTTTTAGAATCAAAATTAAATATGTCTCTAGTTACCTATAATCAGAACTATACAAATGTTGACCATACTATACAGATGGCTAATATTAACATGTTATGATCAACTTAATCTTAAAAACAAATATATAAAATGATATCTCCTATTTCTTTGAACGTGTTGCTATCTCGGTGCTACTATCATATATATAAGTGTTTGCATCAAAATATCGTCGGTTATCATACGACCCTGTTTATATTACGGTTCTATCTGTATGTAGCCATAGTTGGATGAAATAATGAATTAATGATCTTATGATTTTCACATATAATGCCAACTTTATCTGAGGAGAAAAAATATATTTTTGAATTTCGGTGACATCACCACGAGCCTGAGCCCGTCTTGCAGCACGAGCATGAGCCCGTCTTGCA
Source organism: Agapanthus africanus (assembly GCA_030015575.1). Taxonomy (NCBI): domain Eukaryota; kingdom Viridiplantae; phylum Streptophyta; class Magnoliopsida; order Asparagales; family Amaryllidaceae; genus Agapanthus; species Agapanthus africanus. The sequence continues at coordinate 567,441,706 of JASDDO010000016.1, forward strand.
GCACGAGCAGGACGATCGTTCCTCCGGCGAGGAACAACCCGTATCCCGGATGTAGATGAATCTCCTCTAACTAGATAATACACAATGACTACATAAGTTACTTAGGAATAAAATAATATGTAATCAATTTGACGTATTATATAATAAAAAATACTGACATGTGATGGAGATTTTATTGGTCTCTAAATTTTAACCGCAAGTATGCAGTCGTGCAATTGTAATACTTGAGGATCGATCCACACGGAGGTGTTGAATCTTAATTAATTCTAAAACAAGTACGAAAATAGTTGATGTTAAACTAAAAATTAAATTGCAAATAAAATTAAAAGTGGGTTTTAAATAATAAAGCAACCCTGGGGTGTCGAATTACCTTTACTATTGTGGTTGGTTTATATGATTCTATTCTTTTCTAACTCGCATGTTTTAATTCATTACTATCAATTATTTAAAAATATAGAGTAATTTAGTTTCACAATGAAATATCAATCGATGAAAGCATAAATCATACGTTTAAAGATCTATTCTATCAATCACACCACATCATTTAGCAAAAGAATCAAAACAATAGTTCTAGTTAATTAACGATAATCTAACAACTACCTTCGATTAATACTTATTGGTGATCAATTTACAACTACTAAGTTATCAGTGAATCTAGACTATCTTAATCAACTACATTGAATTTCCTTGATTAAAAACCATTTCTTGCCATTCCTAATTAGATTTCTAGTTTGTCATACTATCATTAATCTAACTTGTTTTTTTTGGTATTATCACATTTTCCTAAACTTAGTCAAGGCTTCAACTATCATCATACGATTTAGTTTATGAAATGAAAAACAAAAGGAGAAGCTTTTAGATCAAGAGAAATTCACAATGAAAACCAATAGAAGAGGGATAGAGATATTAAAACATCACAACCATGATAGAAAGAATAATTCTAAAACCTAGAAAAATAGATTAGCTATTCATAATAGAAAAGAAAGGATTATCAAATAAATCAAACTTCATATTAAAAACAACTATCACAAATATCTTTGATCTCGCCCAAAACCATAAGCAATTAAACTATGGACAGATGTCTCCAATCCTAACATTACCTCTCTATATATAGGGCTAAGAAGTTTGGAGATCAAGTAATAAAAATATAAGAGAATACAATTTTTCCAAACAATCTAAATTTCTAATTTTAATAGATTTTCACTGAATCATTTAATGACACTAAAATATGCATACTGTAATTGATCTCTTGCTCTTATTAAGTCTCCTCAATTGATTTGTTGTTTTGAATTGATATGACTACTTTTAAACCTGCAAATAAAATATTCAAAACAAATCTTTTAGTAGCATCTATTTCAATTAGGAAACCAATTCTCTTATAATTATATTACTTATTATTTAAGAAATATATGAATTCATATTTCTCACATAATTTTCACATATGATCTCAAATTATAAATAATATTATTTATTTATTAATAAAAATATGGAAAATATGCAATAAATATAACTTATCAATTCTCTATATTTTATTAACTCCAATTAAATCTCCATTTCACTCATGTAATTAATCATTTGCGTCTTTTAGCATTTAAGTCATATAATCTGTATTAGTTCATAAAACCTAACCGGAACAGCATAAAATATGCAAAAATAAGATAAATATGGTTATATAAATATGCAATAAATTGCACCAATCAATCTACAGACCGAGTGGAGGGAATGGATCGAGCAGCCTCTGTCTCGGATATATATAGAGGTAGTACCCCCTCCTAATAGACAATCAAAAATAACTATATAAGTAACTTCGAAATGAATTAATATGAGCAATATAGAATGTATATACATATCTAAATGTGTGATAATGGACAACGCCACGGATGTGGGGGCACCCCCTCTGACTAGATAATAAAAAATGAATATATAAGTAACTTGAAAATGAATATGCGTGTATATCTACAATTTATAGTTCAAAATGAATTAATATGAGTGCAATGACGGTGATGGTGGTGGCGGCGGTGTTGAAGAGGATGAGGATGAAGGAGGTATTGATGGGTTGAGATATTGATGGGCTGAAGAAGAAGAGGAGGAAGAGATGGTGATGGTGTTGACAGTGACGGTGTTGAAGAGGATGAGAAAGAAGGTGGAAGTGATGGGGACGGCGGCGATGAAGGGGAAGAAAGAAGATGACGAATAATTTTCAAAAGTGAAGTAGAGGTGTTGAAGGAGTAATTTATAAGTATAGAGGCTATGGGTGAATACTAACTACGGAAGGACAGAGAAAAATATTGAAATATGGGGGACTAACGGAAAAAACCCTAAAATAAAAAAGGCAGTCACTATAATTATGCTAAAACACATTTTAAAGTTTTTTTTTTGAATGCAACCCCTATGGGAATCGAACCGGCGCCTCTCACTTTGGAAAGGAAAGTTATACCCAAGGTTGCATGGACACGGATACGGGGAAACAGATACGACACGATGCGATACGACGTCACGGCAAAATCCCTAAATATAGGATACGGGGACACGGCTAAATATATAATCGTATAAAGATAAATAAGATATCAAACTATTATGACAATATTAATCAAGGAAAGATTAACATGTCTAACATGCTATACACTAATATCATATTAAAAATATGTTTATACGTATATGATACACTTATATTGAACACATACTATATGTTTATGATATATATATATATACATCTCGTCCGATACGCGTCGTGCAAGTATCTTGCAAGTGTCGGTGTCCGATACATGTCGGACACTCATACGGTAACCCATTGGAAGTGTCCATGCAACCTAGGTTATACCAGTTGAGGTAGGTCCTGTTAGTAAAACACATTGTTACGTAACTGCTTATATCGTTTGGTTTTGTTTGTTTTTTTATTGTGGTTACAGTTATTATTTACACAGTGACACCTGAATTTTACTCCGCTGATGCCTATGAGACAGGATAAGAGAATGTCCTTTTAGCTGGCGAGGTATGAACATCAACACAGTAATTAATTTTTAATATATTCTTAATTATAATATTATTATGAACATGTGTTTGTTCTAATCTCTTTCTCTAATCTGCTCTTCCCATATTAACCTGTTGCATACATTATCATTGACTGCATCATTAGTTTTGCTAGTATATATGAATCAAAACTTTTGTGATTTTTTTTAGGGAGAAAAAAACTTTTGTATGCTAATTGAGTATATTAGTTTGTGTGATCATCTTGTTAAAGGTTTGTTAATAAGTAAAGATAAGCAAAGTCCAACAGTCCCTTCCATATTATATTTATGAGAGGTTCTGTTCTTCTACATGTTGCCATTAACGTTTAACTTTTCGTGTCACCAAGAACAGAAAACTGAACACATTGTAGGATTTTTCAATAACAAATTAAGAATATATGCTAAAGCTGGCAAAACATTAACTAGAATTTAACTCTTCAAGTAAGATCCTTTACGAGTAATTCAATCACACTATAGAATGAAAATATCTTTAACTATAGTAAAGTAAAACATAGAGAACACAACAGTGTTTTATTTATTCTAACGGGACACAACAGATAGATTATATAAATATCGTCCTTCAACACTTGTCAAAGCTTCTAATTGTTATCCGTCCAGAACTGAGCCTGGAGCCAGTCCACTAACTTCTTGTCCACTTGAAATGCCTTTGCAAGCACATCATCAGAGATTGCAGGTTTCGATCCAAAGACAGCATTGGCTACCGTGATCACACCCGGATTCTGGCTGCTAAGACCTGCAATTGCCACAGCATTTGTCTTCCCAATATTGAACTGGAAATGAATGAGCCCTTGAGGGAACACAAACACATCACCCTACTTAAGAACTTTAGTGAAGAGTTTGTTCTCGGGGTTTGATGTCACAAATCCAACATAGAGCGAGCCTTCTAATACTGTAAGTATCTCAGTTGCTCTCGGGTGAGTATGTGGTGGGTTGGGCCCATAGGATGCATAGTCTATGCGAACCAATCCAACATATAGCTTGAACTTACAATGACTACTACCGTACTGCAGATTTTATTTGGATTTTTAACACCCGTCATTTTTTAGCTTGTAGATCTGTATATACCTTCTAGTTTGCTAAGATATATATGTTGATCATAAACACACAACACAATTTAGTTGTCAATTTTCTAGCGCTGGAGATATTTAAATTGTCGATGTCGATTATTTTACCGGAAGCTGTTTTGGATTATTTCCAAGTTTACTTTTGTAGTCTTTCCATGATATCATAAAATCCTCAGGGGCCCAAAATATCTTCCTCTTATTTTATAATTAATATTTGAATGCAAATGCAAGAGATGATGTTACGATGATAAGAAGAAAGACGTCAAGGAAGTGTAATGACATTTTTATAATTAATATTTGAATGAGGAAAAAAAGTTTCTAAAGGAGGGGCTTGGATACTAAAACACTTGATGTAGGATGGATTGAAATCGTTCATTAGTTCTTGGGTATTTATAGAGGGAGCTACGTAGGGTTTTAGATGGTGAAAATATGATTTTGAAATAGTCTCAGATGGAGAATTGTCTAAATGTTTTATATAGTGGTTGGTGCCTGCCCTTGAAAAGAAGTATTCCTTGTATGTTAACTTTCCACAGATTATAGTTTTCTGTAGTCGTGGTTAATTCAAGAAGGTGGTTGTGGACTTGGCAAGAAACATGTTACCCTTTGCTCAAGTCCTGATGCAATTTATTTATTTAGGGTTTATCGTTTAGTATATACAGAGATTTCATTATAAAATGAGTCAGATTGCTATTTTTAAATATTTAATTATGATGAGGGATTTTTCTTCTGTCATGATATAGCTTCTTGAACTTACAATGACTACTACCGTACTGCAGATTTTATTTGGATTTTTAACACCCGTCATTTTTTAGCTTGTAGATCTGTATATACCTTCTTGTTTGCTAAGATATATATGTTGATCATAAGAACACACAGCACAATTTAATTGTCAATTTTCTAGCGCTAGAGATATTTAAATTGTCGACGTCGATTATTTTACCAGAAGCTGTTTTGGATTATTTCCAAGTTTACTTTTGTAGTCTTTCCATGATATCATAAAATCTTCAGGGGCCCACGAAGCAATGAAATATCTTCCTCTTATTCTGTTGACAAACGAGGTTGTTTGATTTGATCCGAACTTTATATTAGTCCAGGATTGTTCTGACCGCACCTTTTTTAGGTTCAGTTTTCTGCTATACTGCTGTTCAAATTCCAGATTATTGGAAATTTTGATCAAAGCTCAATCCAATGATTTCAACTTTCTCATTTTTTAGTCTTTTACATATGGATTAGTATTGAAGTAATTAGAACATATCTTAGTTCTTGAGTTACTATTAATTAGAATGCTTGAAGAATTAAGAGCAAGTGTATGCTTCAACTGCGATGAGTTTATGGTTAGATAACGAAGCATAGCTCTAAAATTTATTTGCTAATTCTTGGTGATGGAATTAGTAAGAGAAGAAGGATATGGTAAGGTAAAAAGAGAGAAAAAGGAAAATGCTTGCTAATTGGATACATTAGCTAGCGTTGACGGTCCTTTTCATCAAAAAATAAATAAAAATAGGTATCATTGTAATCAACATTCGACTTTTGCTAATTGCATACATTAGCTAGCGTTGTAATCCACATTCGACTACAAAATTATAAATAACTCTTAATAGGAAACATCGTTTATTATATATAAGGTAACACAGTCTTTCTGTAGAATGATAATACTTTTACAACAAGCCGTACATGCAACACACAATAGCGTTTGTTTATTCAGACCAGACAAATACAAATGGTTAATATAGTCATCATTCTGCATCAGTTGCCAAAGCTTCTAATTGTTGTCCATCCAAAATTGAGCCTGGAGCCAATCCACTAGCTTCTTATCAACCTGAAATGCCTTTGCAAGCACATCATCAGAGATTGCAGGTTTCGACCCAAAGACAGCATTGGCTACCGTGATTACTCCCGGATTCTGGCTGCTAAGCCCTGCGATAGCCACGGCATTCGTGTTCCCAGTATTGAACTGGAAATGGATGAGCCCTTGAGGGAACACAAACACATCTCCCTTGTAAAGCACCTTGGTGAAGAGTTTGTTATCAGGGTTCGATGTGACAAATCCAACATAGAGGGAGCCTTCTACCACTGTAAGTATCTCAGTAGCTCTTGGGTGAGTGTGAGGTGGGTTGAGCCCGTACGGTGCATAGTCTATGCGAACCAAGGAGACGCCTAGGGTGTTTAGGCCTGGAATTTGAGCAACATTGACTTGGGTCACATTTGATCCCTGTTTGTTTGCTGTGTTTCCTGGCTTGTCTAGTCCAGAGAAGAAGAAATCTTCGGCTTTCGCAAGCTTTGGGTCCTTGCAGGCCAACCCATTTACAATTACTGCAAAATTAAGTGAATAGAAACTTAGTATATTATTTATCCAGACTACAATCTGTATAGGAAAATTAAAATTGTAAATTGTTTCATACCTTTAGACATCTTGTCAGCAACACAGAAGTCTTGAAGAGGGCTCGGATCAGCTGCAAACACTAGAGATGAGGTAAGGGCGATGAGAACAACACAGAGCAATTGTGCAGTCATTTTCTTTGTAGGTTGGGATGTGCGAAAAAATTAAATTCGAAGGAAGGAGGAGTTTGATTATCAATGGGATGGATTGGAAGTGTTCATTAGTTCTCAGGTATTTATAGAGGGAGAGTAGGTAGGATTTTAGTTTTTTTTTTTTTATTTTTATAAAAATGTTTCGATATAGTCTCAGGAAATGTCAAAATGTTTGAGGTGGTGTGTTATCAAAAGCTATTGTGTTATAAATAAAGTAGGTTATTGTGGTTGTTGCTTTCTTCTGAAACGAAGTATTCCTTGTGTTTTAGCTTTTCATAAATTTATTGTTTGATGCAGTCACGGGTTATAATTAAGAAAGAGGCTGTGGACTCGGTAAGAAACATGTTCCCTTTGTTCAAGTCCATATGCAATTTGTTTTTTTATTTATTCATTTATGGTTTATCAGAATTAACAGATGATATTAATTAATATTTTTAAGACTTTAATCTTATGTTGGGTCTTTTTCTTTCTAGATAACGCATAAAACTGAATTGACAACTTCATACATCAACACCTAGATTTTTTTTTCTTCTGTTTAGTATATACATCCGTCCATTTAGTTGTCAAAGCTGATCATTATGCTGAAATTTGTTATAGATTATGTCAAAGTTAACTTTTTTAGAGCCTAATCCTTGATATCATAATGTCTTTATGGTCCCACATTAACTTTGAACCAAGTCCCACTTAACTCTGTTAGAGTCTGATCGTTGATATATTATGGTTCCATAATTAAATCTCTGATTAGGATGCGAAGCGGGTTTGATTAACACTATTAGAATTTCATATCAGGTAAGAGAAGCTTATTAGGGATACCTTGCTTTCCTTGGTTCCTACTGTTTAAATTCCAGATCACCTGGAATTTATCACTTCTACTTGTCGATATGATTCAATTTCGGACCTGTTTCAAATTTCGGTTTTAAATATCACCTCGAATTTAGCCTTACTAAATGATCTATTTCAAATTTCGGCTGTACAGGTCCTCTTGTGGTACGATAAAACCGAAATATCGACTGACATTTTGAATATCGGGCCTATCGACTCTATATACACCTGTCGAATACTATTCTAATATCCGCTCCGATATTTAAAACCTGGTGCACAAGTCAATGCTAATAGAATGCTTCAAGAAGTAAGTGTTGTTGGATTGTGACTCGTATTTTTAGTCCCACATCGGGAGTTTATAAGAAGTTGATGTGATATATAATATAACTTGGATCTCTACCTATTAGCTTGGGCTTTTGGGTTAGAATGGGTATCCAAATTGTGTCGTGTATCCGTCGCTTGCGGGCTCCGTCCCCAACAAGTGTATGGTTGAGGGTGGGAGAGGGATGGGTTAAAAGGGTGTGTGTGTATGGTGAAGTACGGCTCTAATTTTGAACCAAGGTTGCCGGATTCGGTATCCGTTCATTTGTGTAAATGTTGATGTGTAGGGATGGGTTGAGTGCTTTGTACCAATGTTGTTTATCACTGAAGAAATGTTAGCAAGTACAACGGTCCACCTTGGTGTTGAAGGGTGTGTATGGTGAAGACACCAATGTTGTATATCACTGAAGAAATGTTGTTAAGTACAAACGGTCCACCTTGGTGTTGAAGGGCGCATGTATACCGTCGATGTTGTATGCCACCTACAACGGTGCAGGGGTATGTACGATACGAGTCAAGCTTCGGGATTGTTGGGTTGTGACTCGTATCTTTAGTCCCACATCAGGAGTTTATAAGAAGTTGATGTGATATATAATACAACTTGGATCTCTACCTATCAGGTTTGTGTAACACCAATGTTGTATATCACTGAAGAAATGTTAGCAAGTACAACGGTCCACCTTGGTGTTGAAGGGTGTGTATGGTGAAGACACCAATGTTGTATATCACTGAAGAAATGTTAGCAAGTACAAACGGTCCACCTTGGTGTTGAAGGCGCCCGTATACCGCCGATGTTGTATGCCACCTACAACGGTGCAGGGGTATGTACGATACGAGTCAAGCTCGGGATTGTTGGGTTGTGACTCGTATCTTTAGTCCCACATCAGGAGTTTATAAGAAGTTGATGTGATATATAATACAACTTGGATCTCTACCTATCAGGTTTGTGTAACACCAATGTTGTATATCACTGAAGAAATGTTAGCAAGTACAACGGTCCACCTTGGTGTTGAAGGGTGTGTATGGTGAAGACACCAATGTTGTATATCACTGAAGAAATGTTGTTAAGTACAAACGGTCCACCTTGGTGTTGAAGGGCGCCTGTATACCGTCGATGTTGTATGCCACCTACAACGGTGCAGGGGTATGTACGATACGAGTCAAGCTTCGGGATTGTTGGGTTGTGACTCGTATCTTTAGTCCCACATCAGGAGTTTATAAGAAGTTGATGTGATATATAATACAACTTGGATCTCTACCTATCAGGTTTGTGTAACACCAATGTTGTATATCACTGAAGAAATGTTAGCAAGTACAACGGTCCACCTTGGTGTTGAAGGGTGTGTATGGTGAAGACACCAATGTTGTATATCACTGAAGAAATGTTAGCAAGTACAAACGGTCCACCTTGGTGTTGAAGGCGCCCGTATACCGCCGATGTTGTATGCCACCTACAACGGTGCAGGGGTATGTACGATACGAGTCAAGCTCGGGATTGTTGGGTTGTGACTCGTATCTTTAGTCCCACATCAGGAGTTTATAAGAAGTTGATGTGATATATAATACAACTTGGATCTCTACCTATCAGGTTTGTGTAACACCAATGTTGTATATCACTGAAGAAATGTTAGCAAGTACAACGGTCCACCTTGGTGTTGAAGGGTGTGTATGGTGAAGACACCAATGTTGTATATCACTGAAGAAATGTTGTTAAGTACAAACGGTCCACCTTGGTGTTGAAGGGCGCCTGTATACCGTCGATGTTGTATGCCACCTACAACGGTGCAGGGGTATGTACGATACGAGTCAAGCTTCGGGATTGTTGGGTTGTGACTCGTATCTTTAGTCCCACATCAGGAGTTTATAAGAAGTTGATGTGATATATAATATAACTTGGATCTCTACCTATCAGGTTTGTGTAACACCAATGTTGTATATCACTGAAGAAATGTTAGCAAGTACAACGGTCCACCTTGGTGTTGAAGGGTGTGTATGGTGAAGACACCAATGTTGTATATCACTGAAGAAATGTTGTTAAGTACAAACGGTCCACCTTGGTGTTGAAGGGCGCCTGTATACCGTCGATGTTGTATGCCACCTACAACGGTGCAGGGGTATGTACGATACGAGTCAAGCTCGGGATTGTTGAAGGGTGTGTATGGTGAAGACACCAATGTTGTATATCACTGAAGAAATGTTAGCAAGTACAAACGGTGCAGGGGTATGTACAATACAACTTGGATCTCTACCTATCAGGTTTGTGTAACACCAATGTTGTATATCACTGAAGAAATGTTAGCAAGTACAACGGTCCACTTGGTGTTGAAGGGTGTGTATGGTGAAGACACCAATGTTGTATATCACTGAAGAAATGTTAGCAAGTACAAACGGTCCACCTTGGTGTTGAAGGCGCCTGTATACCGCCGATGTTGTATGCCACCTACAACGGTGCAGGGGTATGTACGATACGAGTCAAGCTCGGGATTGTTGGGTTGTGACTCGTATCTTTAGTCCCACATCAGGAGTTTATAAGAAGTTGATGTGATATATAATATAACTTGGATCTCTACCTATCAGGTTTGTGTAACACCAATGTTGTATATCACTGAAGAAATGTTAGCAAGTACAACGGTCCACCTTGGTGTTGAAGGGTGTGTATGGTGAAGACACCAATGTTGTATATCACTGAAGAAATGTTGTTAAGTACAAACGGTCCACCTTGGTGTTGAAGGGCGCCTGTATACCGTCGATGTTGTATGCCACCTACAACGGTGCAGGGGTATGTACGATACGAGTCAAGCTCGGGATTGTTGGGTTGTGACTCGTATCTTTAGTCCCACATCAGGAGTTTATAAGAAGTTGATGTGATATATAATACAACTTGGATCTCTACCTATCAGGTTTGTGTAACACCAATGTTGTATATCACTGAAGAAATGTTAGCAAGTACAACGGTCCACCTTGGTGTTGAAGGGTGTGTATGGTGAAGACACCAATGTTGTATATCACTGAAGAAATGTTAGCAAGTACAACGGTCCACCTTGGTGTTGAAGGGTGTGTACGATACGAGTCAAGCTCGGGATTGTTGGGTTGTGACTCGTATCTTTAGTCCCACATCAGGAGTTTATAAGAAGTTGATGTGATATATAATATAACTTGGATCTCTACCTATCAGGTTTGTGTAACACCAATGTTGTATATCACTGAAGAAATGTTAGCAAGTACAACGGTCCACCTTGGTGTTGAAGGGTGTGTATGGTGAAGACACCAATGTTGTATATCACTGAAGAAATGTTGTTAAGTACAAACGGTCCACCTTGGTGTTGAAGGCGCCTGTATACCGCCGATGTTGTATGCCACCTACAACGGTGCAGGGGTATGTACGATACGAGTCAAGCTCGGGATTGTTGGGTTGTGACTCGTATCTTTAGTCCCACATCAGGAGTTTATAAGAAGTTGATGTGATATATAATATAACTTGGATCTCTACCTATCAGGTTTGTGTAACACCAATGTTGTATATCAATGAAGAAATGTTAGTAAGTACAACGGTCCACCTTGGTGTTGAAGGGTGTGTATGGTGAAGTACGGCTCTAATTTTGAACCAAGGTTGCTGTAAGTCCACGTTGCGACCCCCGGTTCTTACGGGAAGGCGGAAACGGTATAGAAAAACAAATTTTTAGCTCAAGGGGCAACATGGACTAACCAAAGTCGGGATCTTTGACTAAACTAAAACTAGCAAACTTAGCTAAAGAGAGTTAGCTACTCGGATGGAGATGGTTATACCTTAACTTGAACTCCTTCGTCTTCAAGCTCCGATGGTGGTTCGATGGCTCCTTCTCGTTGTCTCCGTACGCCGAAGATAGATCCACTTGAAAGCTCCAACCTTTAGCTCCTTCTTCGTTCTTTGAAGAAACTAGTTCACTTGGTTTGCTAAACCTAGTGAACTAGAATGAGTAGAGAAGAAATAGAATGGGATTTTATCTATGGTTCTTGATTCTCAACTCATGAGACAAGAGAACCATAGATCAAGAGAGGGAGCAAGAGGTTGAGGGTGAGAGCAAGAGGAGAGCTCAAGAACAAGAGAGAGAATGAGCAAGAAAGAATGAGCAAGTATTTTGTCTCTCACTCTCTCATAATCCAAAGCAATCATAACTCATCATATCAATAAAAGTCTTATGTGATGGTTGAAGCAACCATAACCTTATCATGTCATGCACTCATTTTACTCAAATGAACAAGCAAGTAAAAGTCTTTGGCATGAAATGATAACCATGGTTATCATGATGGTCAACTAGTCAAGCCTAGTCAACCGGTCAACAAAGTCAACAAAAGTCAACAAGTCAACAAAGTCAACAAAAGTCAACAACCAAGTCACCATAATACTTAATTAATATAATAGTTAATCGCATATCATATTCTCATTAGGGTCGAGCAAAAAGTCAAAAAGTCAACGGTCAACTGTCAACAACCCTAATGAGAATCCGCTGCCTCTGCCTCCCTGTCAACTGTGCATACACACCCGCATCCGCGTTCCGAGGAACACGAATGCAAACTGGATAAATCCAATCCTATAAGGTACACTAGGATCTGGCTTAAACCAAAGCCCGCTAGTGTAAACTGTCCGGACACTGTACGTGTACAAGTGCACGGATGTGACCGAACCCTGTCGCAAAACCATGCGACCTGTCGCAATACCATGCGACCTCTACTCTTTTGCCTAAAGGCGAAAAGCTTTCTGTGTGGGACTCTAAAGACTCGACACTACGCTGGCAGTGGGTTTAACCACAGACCGCAAGCGGCACTAGCTGTGCGTAACGGTCCCCAGGTAATGCCGACAAGAAGACCGACGAGGCGAAACCCATCTGAACTCCTACTGAGCCTGAGTGTGACATTCTCCGTACAGTCCGGTCTGTTCGTCTGATACATCGCATGGCGGGCCTAGGGGGCGGTAAACGTCAGTCCCCCAATAGCGGTACAAGTCGTGCCGGAGCGAAGCCCAAAACACCCTGAGATAACACTGGAAACCTACCAGTATATCTCGTTTGCCCTGGCCAGGGACTACTCGTGTAATGGCTCTCCTAGACACAGCGCGATGTCAACCCCCAATACCGGGAGAGACGAATCCTGTCTAACCGTCACTGCCTCCAAGTGCTTCGGGACTGCACCCAACCACTACCTGTTTACACGACTCCTTTGAGCCGTGGTAGGGTAGTGATCAAAGTACAGTGGGAACACACTCGAGGCGGAGTGACAGTGTCAAGTCAGCGGACTAAGCTGTACTCATGTCACCTGGGAACTGATAACTGACGATAGGTATAATACCAACTAGTCAGTTCCCGACGAGTCCTATCCAGTGTACCCGTAACCTAACGAGCACCCACATACTATCTCAAGTACGACGTACTGACGGCTGTGGGACAGACCGTCTCCCACACTGGGATGAGAAGCGCATGCGCTGGTCTACTCCGGAGTGTCGATGCCCTGTCTCGATAGTCCTGCGACCAGGGACCTGCATAAGGATGTGCTTATAGATTACCCAGCCCCACTAGTGTGACGGCCATCACATCGCTGGTAATCAAGCAAAGATCCTAAGGGCTCTACTAATGTGTATAGGCGATATACAAAAATAAACACATGTACACATTGAAGTAGAAACAAACCAAGTAGCATACTACTATTTTGAGCAAGATTGTACATACAAGGTGAATATCCCAAGCATCCATTAAGTAATATACAAACTAGTATGATACAGTAATGGCCTCTAGGGCATATACACTAACAATCTCCCACTTGCACTAAGGCCATGTACTGGCGTATCGAAGACCTATCATCTCGATCAGCCGCTCGAACTGAGTCTGGGGCAGGGCCTTGGTGAATGGATCTGCAGTGTTATCTTCTGAAGCGACTCTCCGAACCTCGATCTCCTGGCGATCTACGATCTCCCTGATCAGGTGATACCGCCTCAAGATGTGCCTGGATTTCTGATGGGACCTTGGTTCCTTCGCTAAAGCTATAGCCCCGTTGTTGTCGCAATACAGAGGTATTGGATCAACAATGGACGGAACCACCTGAAGTTCTTTCAAGAACTTCCTCATCCAGACAGCTTCTTTTGCGGCATCAGATGCAGCGATGTATTCCGCTTCCATCGTCGAGTCTGCAACGGTTTCTTGTTTGGAACTCTTCCAACACACCGCCCCTCCATTGAGGGTAAAGACAAAACCCGACATGGACTTGGAATCATCCTTGTCACTCTGGAAGCTGGAGTCAGCAAAGGCCTCGATCTGGAGGTCTTTGCCGCCATACACCAAGAACATCTCCTTAGTCCTTCTCAGGTACTTGAGAATGTTCTTTACCGCTATCCAGTGTTTCTCCCCAGGGTTTGACTGATACCGGCTTACCACACTCAGTGCATAAGCTACATCCGGTCTGGTACACAACATCGCATACATTATAGAGCCTACCGCAGAAGCGTAGGGTATAATAGACATGCGATCCCTCTCCAAATCAGTCTTGGGAGACATCTCTTTAGAGAGGGTGATCCCGTGACAAGCCGGTAGGTTACCGCGCTTGGAATCTTCCATACTGAATCTCTTCAGTATGGTGTCGATGTACCTGGACTGTGAAAGTCCTAATATCCTCTTGGATCTGTCACGGTAGATCCGGATACCCAGAATATACGAGGCATCACCCAGGTCTTTCATGGAGAACCTGTGTGACAAGAACCCCTTGACAGATTGTAGCATAGGAATGTCATTTCCTATTAAGAGAATGTCATCCACGTATAAAACGAGGAATACTACAGTTCTCGCTACAAATCTACTATAGATGCATGGTTCATCTGGATTTTTGATAAAGCCAAATTCTTTGACCGTCTCATCAAAGCAGATGTTCCAACTCCGCGATGCCTGCTTTAGTCCATAGATGGACTTAAGCAACTTGCACACCTTTCCGCTGCTCCCACTCTGAATGAAACCCTCTGGCTGGTCCATATAGACACACTCCTCTAAATTTCCATTTAGAAAAGCTGTCTTTACGTCCATTTGCCAGATCTCATAATCGTGGAAGGCAGCAATGGCAAGAAGGATCCGAATGGATTTCAGCATGGCTACTGGAGAAAAGGTTTCGTCGTAGTCCAAGCCAGGTCTTTGACGAAAACCCTTTGCTACCAGCCTAGCTTTATAGGTCTCAACCTGTCCATCTACACCAATCTTCCTTTTGAAGATCCACTTGCATCCTACGGGTTTTACCCCGTCTGGAGCAATGTCCAACGTCCATACCTTGTTGGTGTACATGGACTCCATTTCGGTCCGCATTGCATCCAGCCATTTCACTGAGTCAACGCTCTGAATGGCCTGCTGGAAGCTAGTAGGCTCATCATAATCTATGATGCAATCCTCTCTATCCCCGTCTATGAGAAAACCGTAGTATCTCTCGGGCGGATGAGACTGCCTACTACTCCTGCGGAGCGGCGTAGGAATGTCCTGTTCTGTTGAACCCTCTGGTTCCACTAAACTTTCAGTAATAGTCCGTGGTTCTGGAATTTCTTCCAGTTCTACTGTGCTCCCACTTATCTGGGTTTCCAAAAACTCAGTTTCCAAGAAGTAGGCATGACGAGAAACAAGGACTTTTTGTTCCTCTTCACAGTAGAAGAAATATCCTTTGGAATTCTTTGGATATCCCACAAACTTGCACTGTACTGAGCGTGCCTCGAGCTTGTCCGCATGCTGCTTTTTGACAAAAGCGGGACATCCCCATGTCTTAATATGCTTAAGATAGGGTCTCTTCCCACACCACATCTCATATGGTGTAGTAGGCACGGTCTTAGTAGGAACTCGGTTCAAAAGGTATGCGGCTGATTCTAGCGCATACCCCCAGAATGATCGCGGCAACTCAGCGTTACTCATCATGGACCGCACCATATCCAATAGGGTGCGGTTCCGTCTCTCCGATACACCGTTATGTTGCGGGGTGTATGGAGGAGTAAGCTGAGAGAGAATTCCGTTCTCTTTTAAATAGTCCAGGAACTCGGCACTTAAGTATTCTCCACCTCGATCCGATCTTAGAATCTTAATACTTTTGCCGGTCTGTTTCTCTACTTCATTCTTATACTCCTGGAATTTTTCGAAGGCCTCGGACTTATGTTTCATCAAGAAGACATAACCGTACCTTGAGAAGTCATCAGTAAAAGTAATGAAGTAAGAATGTCCGCTTCGGGCATGTGTAGACATTGGACCGCACACGTCACTGTGTACGAGTCCTAAGAGCTCGCTCGCTCTTACTCCTTGTCCAGTAAACGGAGTCTTTGTCATTTTTCCTTTGAGACAAGATTGACAAGTGGCATACGATTGATATTCGAACGCATTCAAATATCCTTCTGTATGTAACTTAGTCAACCTTCTCTCATTGATGTGACCCAATCTACAATGCCATAAGAAAGTCTGATTCATTTCCGGAGACTTTCTTTTGTGTGTATTCTGGACGTTGAAAATCTGTGGTTGGTTTAACACGTATATACCATTACTCAATGTACCTGACCCAATCAAAACTTGATTAAGGTGAATGTTTACAACATTACTTACAAACGCAAATTCATAACCTTCTTTAGAAACTAAAGATACAGAAATGATATTACAAGTTGCGTTGGGTACAAAAAAGCAATTACGCAAAACCAAAACATGTCCATCTGACATTCCCAGGTGATAGTCCCCCACGGCTTTAGCATCCATGCTAGCTCCGTTCGCAACTTTGAGGGTCATGTCACCTGCCTTCAAAACCCTACGGTTTCTCAACGCCTGCAAAGAATTACAGATATGAGATCCTGATCCGGTATCCAATACCCAGGAAGTAGAGTTTATTGAAAGACAGTTTTCAATAACATACACACCTGAAGCTGAAGCTGCAACCTGCTTCAATTCCTGTGTTCTGGCCTTCCAGGCCCTGCAATCATTCTTCCAGTGTCCTTTCTTATGACAATAGAAGCATTCTTCCTTATCCACAAGCTTCCCCGCTATCTTTGTTGCTTTTGCTTTTCCCTTCGTATCCACTTTACTAACACCGCCCCTTGGTTTGGCGGGGGCCTTCTTCTTCTTTCCCTTGGCTTTCGCCTTGGACCTAGAAGAAGATGATCCTCCTACAAACAAAATGGATGTATCCCTACCTTTCTGTAGGGTGCCCTCTGCGCTCCTCAGCATGTTGAGGAGCTCTGAAAGTTCAACCTCTTTTTCTTGTAGGTTGAAGTTCAGTATGAACTGGGCGTAAGTGGAAGGAAGGGACTGGAGAACTATATCCGTATATAGCTCACTCTCTAATGTGATCCCTAGGTCAGCGAGCTCCTCAATGTAGCCGATCATCTTTAGCACGTGCTCGGCTACTGATGATCCGACGGCCATTCTTGTCGAAAATAACTTTTTCGACGCTTCGTATCTTGCGATACGTGATTGCTCTCCATACAGTTCTTTTGTATGGAGCAATATGGACTCCATGTCCATATTCTCATGCCTCCTCTGATGTTCGTTGTCCATCGAGGCAAGCAGGAGGCACTTGGCCTTCGCGCTATCAATCTCCCAAGTCTTGCGGATTTCCTTATCCGCGACGCTGGAAGTTGTACCAGGGACAGGGGGAGCTTTGGTGGTAAGAAGATACCCCAGTTTGTCATAAGTGATTGCTATCTTGACATTCCTGAGCCAATCTTTGTAGTTTGGCCCTGTCAGTTTGTTTTTATCTAGGAGTAACTTAAGTCCAGTCATGTTGATTGGTCGCTGCAATTAGGAGAGAGAAGAAGAAACACTCAGCATGATGCTCTTGCAAGTTTAGAGTGGTTTTTAATTTGTCTAAACAGGATGGCTCCCACTGTTTCTCGAATCCCTCCTCAAACCATAAAGGAAGAATTAGCCGGGATCAATCCCACCGCACAATACTTGCTTAACCGTTCAGCCAGGCCGGTGTCGGTACTTCGAGGGAGGTTTTCCAACGCTTTCGCGAAGTTCCTTAATTAAAGAACCTCTTTTTCCTGGGGGCGTAGCCCCGCTAACACCTTTCTAGGCACCTACTAGGTTTATAGCATTGATCGATTAGTGAGAAATTTCCCGAGGAGTAGCATATACTCACAGTAGGATCGGGATCCAAATATCATTGCGTGACGAAACTGAAGGAATCCTACCAGAATCATCACACTCCAAATGGTATGCAAATCTAGCAAGTTTCAGTACTTATGAAACTCCCGATGTGGATTTTTGCCCCATGCTCTTATGACCTTGACTTTGGCCAACAAATCATAAGTCACATGTCAAGTTCTGCCCGTCGTTCTCCAGGTTAATTTGAATCCACCCGCACCTACCCTTGACTTTGGCCAACAAGGCAGTACGACTGTTCCAAACCAACGCATCTATCTATGCTGCACATGAATACCCAATAGCTACCAATCACTGTGCCTTGACTTTGGCCAACAAACACAGCTTGAATACTATTGACTATTCATGTGAAACGACGGAGGGCTACGGATGGTTTTGGCAAAACCGTGAACGTAGTGAACTTGATTTGGTCGATGGAACGAGATAGCTTTTAAATGGAGTGGCTCAAACTCCGTATTTTAAAAGTTTGTTTTGAAAAGAACCGAGTGGTTTTTCGAAAGTGTTCCAACGACTTTAACTTAGTTTATTATCTTGCATTAGTTCTTTTAATGCGTGATATTCTTGCATTAGTTCTTTTAATGCGTCCCATCATTTAATCCTACCATTGCAGAAAACAACCAAAATATGACGTACGCTTATGCCATTCGCATTCGCCACGGGGCCCCGTCATTACCCGTTAGGTTACTTAACTAACGACAGAGCGGGGGCTGGGCTAGCGCGTCTGTAAAACATAAGCAACGCCTAAATAATATCATATATAGATATACTGCAATGATAAACATTTCAGATCACAGATAAATACATTGGATATACTAGCAATCTGTAATTTGTACGAGCCTGTAACAAAAAACAGATAACACGGTCGCGGTGAATAGCCAAAACCCCACCCAAGACCCCTACGGGTGCGGCAAACTACCCGCCAAGTACCCGAAGCGTAGCAACCTCCCTCATCTCCATGAGTAGGCCACTCGACACTTCGGCATACCCGGTAGTTTGTGCACCCTCTCCATGGGTCTATCCTAGGAGCAAAAACAGTAAAAAGAAATTATACAATGACGGCTACAACCCCGACCCGGTTGTGCGGCCATACAAATAATTATTACATCAATTTACAAATTTACATGAATTGCAAGAAAAGAAAACTCTCGTCTCACAACCCCCGGCTATTCACCCGCGACAATCCAACATATTTATATACACATTCCAGCACATTACAGATCATGTATAACCCCGACCAATCGACTTATAGCGATTAGCCGACGTTCAATACATGCAAACATCACAGATATAACCATCATAGTCAAAGTGCAGTGAAGTTCGGAAAAAATACGGAATTATAGGACCCCAAAAGGAAATTTCTTTTCTGGAAAATCTGGGCACATATAATATATTCCAAAAATCCCAAAACCAACACAGACACACACTGCACGAAAAACGATGCAGAGAAGACGACAAACCGCGGCGCTTCCGCGGCACATGCCTACCTCGTGCGGCGGAAGCGCGGCGGTTTGAACGAAACAGTGGATCGTTTTTCATGGGTGTTCACAAAAAACCCTGAGCCGAATTTAGGAGTATAAAGTTTTTCATTTTGACCAGAAAAAATTTCAACAGAAACTCAGGTTTTGTAAAAGTTAGGTTTTTGGATTTTTTCCGGTTCCGAACTTCGTTACACTTTACTACCAAGCTAGTTTAAGTTTAGTTAGGCTCTGATACCACTGTAAGTCCACGTTGCGACCCCCGGTTCTTACGGGGAGGCGGAAACGGTATAAAAAACAAATTTTTAGCGCAAGGGGCAACATGGACTAACCAAAGTCGGGATCTTTGACTAAACTAAAACTAGCAAACTTAGCTAAAGAGAGTTAGCTACTCGGATGGAGATGGTTATACCTTAACTTGAACTCCTTCGTCTTCAAGCTCCGATGGTGGTTCGATGGCTCCTTCTCGTTGTCTCCGTACGCCGAAGATAGATCCACTTGAAAGCTCCAACCTTTATCTCCTTCTTCGTTCTTTGAAGAAACTAGTTCACTTGGTTTGCTAAACCTAGTGAACTAGAATGAGTAGAGAAGAAATAGAATGGGATTTTATCTATGGTTCTTGATTCTCAACTCATGAGACAAGAGAACCATAGATCAAGAGAGGGAGCAAGAGGTTGAGGGTGAGAGCAAGAGGAGAGCTCAAGAACAAGAGAGAGAATGAGCAAGAAAGAATGAGCAAGTATTTTGTCTCTCACTCTCTCATAATCCAAAGCAATCATAACTCATCATATCAATAAAAGTCTTATGTGATGGTTGAAGCAACCATAACCTTATCATGTCATGCACTCATTTTACTCAAATGAACAAGCAAGTAAAAGGCTTTGGCATGAAATGATAACCATGGTTATCATGATGGTCAACTAGTCAAGCCTAGTCAACCGGTCAACAAAGTCAACAAAAGTCAACAAGTCAACAAAGTCAACAAAAGTCAACAACCAAGTCACCATAATACTTAATTAATATAATATTTAATCGCATATCATATTCTCATTAGGGTCGAGCAAAAAGTCAAAAAGTCAACGGTCAACTGTCAACAACCCTAATGAGAATCCGCTGCCTCTGCCTCCCTGTCAACTGTGCATACACACCCGCATCCGCGTTCCGAGGAACACGAATGCAAACTGGATAAATCCAATCCCATAAGGTACACTAGGATCTGGCTTAAACCAAAGCCCGCTAGTGTAAACTGTCCGGACACTGTACGTGCACAAGTGCACGGATGTGACCGAACCCTGTCGCAAAACCATGCGACCTGTCGCAATACCATGCGACCTCTACTCTTTTGCCTAAAGGCGAAAAGCTTTCTGTGTGGGACTCTAAAGACTCGACACTACGCTGGCAGTGGGTTTAACCACAGACCGGAAGCGGCACTAGCTGTGCGTAACGGTCCCCAGGTAATGCCGACAAGAAGACCGACGAGGCGAAACCCATCTGAACTCCTACTGAGCCTGAGTGTGACATTCTCCGTACAGTCCGGTCTGTTCGTCTGATACATCGCATGGCGGGCCTAGGGGGCGGTAAACGTCAGTCCCCCAATAGCGGTACAAGTCGTGCCGGAGCGAAGCCCAAAACACCCTGAGATAACACTGGAAACCTACCAGTATATCTCGTTTGCCCTGGCCAGGGACTACTCGTGTAATGGCTCTCCTAGACACAGCGCGATGTCAACCCCCAATACCGGGAGAGACGAATCCTGTCTAACCGTCACTGCCTCCAAGTGCTTCGGGACTGCACCCAACCACTACCTGTTTGCACGACTCCTTTGAGCCGTGGTAGGGTAGTGATCAAAGTACAGTGGGAACACACTCGAGGCGGAGTGACAGTGTCAAGTCAGCGGACTAAGCTGTACTCATGTCACCTGGGAACTGATAACTGATGATAGGTATAATACCAACTAGTCAGTTCCCGACGAGTCCTGTCCAGTGTACCCGTAACCTAACGAGCACCCACATACTATCTCAAGTACGACGTACTGACGGCTGTGGGACAGACCGTCTCCCACACTGGGATGAGAAGCGCATGCGCTGGTCTACTCCGGAGTATCGATGCCCTGTCTCGATAGTCCTGCGACCAGGGACCTGCATAAGGATGTGCTTATAGATTACCCAGCCCCACTAGTGTGACGGCCATCACATCGCTGGTAATCAAGCAAAGATCCTAAGGGCTCTACTAATGTGTGTAGGCGATATACAAAAATAAACACATGTACACATTGAAGTAGAAACAAACCAAGTAGCATACTACTATTTTGAGCAAGATTGTACATACAAGGTGAATATCCCAAGCATCCATTAAGTAATATACAAACTAGTATGATACAGTAATGGCCTCTAGGGCATATACACTAACAGTTGCCGGATTCGGTATCCGTTCGTTTCGCCGGCGGATAAAGGATAGCCGGATTATTCGGTTTGTATGGGAGAAGGGGTGGAGCGAGAAAAAAATAAATAAATGTTGATGTGTAGGGATGGGTTGAGTGCTTTGTGTAACACCAATATTGTATATCACTGAAGAAATGTTAGCAAGTACAACGGTCCACCTTGGTGTTGAAGGGTGTGTATGGTGAAGACACCAATATTGTATATCACTGAAGAAATGTTGTATATCACTGAAGAAATGTTGTTAAGTACAAACGGTCCACCTTGGTGTTGAAGGCGCCTGTATACCGTCGATGTTGTATGCCACCTACAACGGTGCAGGGGTATGTACGATACGAGTCAAGCTCGGGATTGTTGGGTTGTGACTCGTATCTTTAGTCCCACATCAGGTTTGTGTAACACCAATGTTGTATATCACTGAAGAAATGTTAGCAAGTACAACGGTCCACCTTGGTGTTGAAGGGTGTGTATGGTGAAGACACCAATGTTGTATATCACTGAAGAAATGTTGTTAAGTACAAACGGTCCACCTTGGTGTTGAAGGCGCCTGTATACCGCCGATGTTGTATGCCACCTACAACGGTGCAGGGGTATGACGATACGAGTCAAGCTCGGGATTGTTGGGTTGTGACTCGTATCTTTAGTCCCACATCAGGAGTTTATAAGAAGTTGATGTGATATATAATATAACTTGGATCTCTACCTATCAGGTTTGTGTAACACCAATGTTGTATATCACTGAAGAAATGTTAGTAAGTACAACGGTCCACCTTGGTGTTGAAGGGTGTGTATGGTGAAGTACGGCTCTAATTTTGAACCAAGGTTGCCGGATTCGGTATACGTTCGTTTCGCCGGCGGATAAAGGATAGCCGGATTATTCGGTTTGTATGGGAGAAGGGGTGGAGCGAGAAAAAAATAAATAAATGTTGATGTGTAGGGATGGGTTGAGTGCTTTGTGTAACACCAATGTTGTATATCACTGAAGAAATGTTGTAAGTACAACGGTCCACCTTGGTGTTGAAGGCGCCTGTATACCGCCGATGTTGTATGCCACCTACAACGGTGCAGGGGTATGTACGATACGAGTCAAGCTCGGGATTGTTGGGTTGTGACTCGTATCTTTAGTCCCACATCAGGAGTTTATAAGAAGTTGATGTGATATATAATATAACTTGGATCTCTACCTATCAGGTTTGTGTAACACCAATGTTGTATATCACTGAAGAAATATTAGCAAGTACAACGGTCCACCTTGGTGTTGAAGGGTGTGTATGGTGAAGACACCAATGTTGTATATCACTGAAGAAATGTTGTTAAGTACAAACGGTCCACCTTGGTGTTGAAGGCGCCTGTATACCGCCGATGCTGTATGCCACCTACAACGGTGCAGGGGTATGTACTATACGAGTCAAGCTCGGGATTGTTGGGTTGTGACTCGTATCTTTAGTCCCACATCAGGAGTTTATAAGAGCTGATGTGATATATAATATAACTTGGATCTCTACCTATCAGGTTTGTGTAACACCAATGTTGTATATCACTGAAGAAATGTTAGCAAGTACAACGGTCCACCTTGGTGTTGAAGGGTGTGTATGGTGAAGACACCAATGTTGTATATCACTGAAGAAATGTTGTTAAGTACAAACGGTCCACCTTGGTGTTGAAGGCGCCTGTATACCGCCGATGTTGTATGCCACCTACAACGGTGCAGGGGTATGTACGATACGAGTCAAGCTCGGGATTGTTGGGTTGTGACTCGTATCTTTAGTCCCACATCAGGAGTTTATAAGAAGTTGATGTGATATATAATATAACTTGGATCTCTACCTATCAGGTTTGTGTAACACCAATGT
Organism: Agapanthus africanus; assembly: GCA_030015575.1. Classification (NCBI taxonomy): domain Eukaryota; kingdom Viridiplantae; phylum Streptophyta; class Magnoliopsida; order Asparagales; family Amaryllidaceae; genus Agapanthus; species Agapanthus africanus. The sequence continues at coordinate 567,465,373 of JASDDO010000016.1, forward strand.
TGTATATCAATGAAGAAATGTTAGTAAGTACAACGGTCCACCTTGGTGTTGAAGGGTGTGTATGGTGAAGTACGGCTCTAATTTTGAACCAAGGTTGCCGGATTCGGTATCCGTTCGTTTCGCCGGCGGATAAAGGATAGCCGGATTATTCGGTTTGTATGGGAGAAGGGGTGGAGCGAGAAAAAAATAAATAAATGTTGATGTGTAGGGATGGGTTGAGTGCTTTGTGTAACACCAATGTTGTATATCACTGAAGAAATGTTGTAAGTACAACGGTCCACCTTGGTGTTGAAGGCGCCTGTATACCGCCGATGTTGTATGCCACCTACAACGGTGCAGGGGTATGTACGATACGAGTCAAGCTCGGGATTGTTGGGTTGTGACTCGTATCTTTAGTCCCACATCAGGAGTTTATAAGAAGTTGATGTGATATATAATATAACTTGGATCTCTACCTATCAGGTCGGGCTTTTGGGTTAGAATGGGCACCCAAGTTGTGTTGTGTATCCGTCGCTTGCGGGCTCCGCCCCCAACAAGTGTATCCGTTCGTTTTGCCGGCGGATAAAAGACAGCCGGATTATTCGGTTTGTATGGGAGAAGGGGTGGAGCGAGAAAAAAATAAATAAATGTTGATGTAGGGATGGGTTGAGTGCTTGTGTAACACCAATGTTGTATATCACTGAAGAAATGTTGTAAGTACAACGGTCCACCTTGGTGTTGAAGGCGTCTGTCTACCGCCGATGTTGTATGCCACCTACAACGGTGCAGGGGTATATACGATACGAGTCAAGCTCGGGATTGTTGGGTTGTGACTCGTATCTTTAGTCCCACATCAGGAGTTTATAAGAAGTTGATGTGATATATAATATAACTTGGATCTCTACCTATCAGGTCGGGCTTTTGGGTTAGAATGGGCACCCAAGTTGTGTTGTGTATCCGTCGCTTGCGGGCTCCGCCCCCAACAAGTGTATGGTTGAGGGTGGGAAAGGGATGGGTTAAAGGGTGTATGGTGAGAATTTGTTGGGTTGTGACTCGTATCTTTAGTCCCACATCGGGAGTTTATAAGTTGATATGATATATAATATAATTTGGAGCTCTACCTATCAGCTCGGGCTTTTGGGTTAGAATGGACACCCATGTTGTGTTGTGTATCCGTCGCTTGCTGGCTCCACCCTAACAAGTGTATGGTTGAGGGTGGGAGAGGGATGGGTTAAAAGGGTGTATGGTGAAGTACTTCTCTAAGAGAAAAGAAAGAAAGACATATTTATATTATGAACTTTGGACCGGGTTAAAAGTTAATTTTTTGAGTCAATACGGATCGGATATCCGGTTTATTGACCGGATATCCGGTTTAATCGGATCTACGACCGGATTTTGTGTTTCTTGTTCATTTTGGGAGCGGATCGGCATGTCCGGCCGGATATTCCGGATTTTATACAACATTGATTTGAACAACATATTTAATGAATCGAAGTCCATGAGTGTTTTCATTTTTCACTGCTATTATTTAATAGCTTGCTGAGAAAAGCTACATTGGATGATTGTAAGAAGCTTTACCCTCTTCTATCTGAAAAAAATGCGCTGAGAGATGCTACAAAGGATTAATGGCCCATATACTCACTTTATTGAATTTGATTATAAACTTCAAGGGTGTGTATTATTTTGGCGATAGGATAACTAGAGTTCTTAAATAGAGTTATAGGCTATGCAAAATTTGGTTTGCAAAATTATATATCGACATTAATATCAATAAATGAATACATAGGTGGTACCTGTGTGTTGTTTGATTTCAGGAGTAATCTAAAAGCTTACATCTAGCAGCTTTTCGTATCAAACACACCCTGGTTCTTTAAACTCCAAAATGATTGCCAAGCAAGATGTACTCAAGGATTTAGAGTCAAGTTTACAAAACTCCAGTTATCCTAACTTACCTTCAAACTAAAATAATTATCCTAACTTACCATAAGATCTTCATGGGCCCATTTAGTGGTTATATCTCTTACTAAGTTTAGAAGATAGTTTTTTAATTTGAATTTAAATTAACAGGTCTGAAATATTATCAGCTAGCCACACCTCTTTTCTTGGTTTAGTTTCAGTTAGTTTTCGTCTTTATTACTGCTCAAATTCCAGACTATTGGAAATTTTGATTATAGTTTGTTTAATTTTGGTTTAGTATTCGGCTGTTGTGCGACTTTATTTATTTTTTTAAAAAGGAGGCAGACACTATTGATATGCTAAAACTCATTGCAGATTAACTGCTCGTATCATTTGGCTTTGTTTGTTCTTCAGTATGGTTACGGTTATTATTTTTATAGCGACACCTGAAATTTGACTGTGCTGATGCCTATGAGACAGGCGAAGAGAATGTCCTTTGAGCTGGCCAGGTATGTACATCGAATACAGTAATTAATTTTTTTAATGCCTTATTATAATATATTGATTTGAACATGTGTTTCTAATCTCTTTCTCTAATATGCTCTTCCCATATTAACCTGCTGCGTACATTAATTATCAATGAGCGCACCATTAGTTTGCTAGTATATCTGAATCAGAACTTTTGTAAGATTTTTTTTTTTTGGTATTAAAAAACTTTTGTAAGATATTGTCATGCACTCACGCTTGCTAACTGAATAATATAAGTTATGTGTCATATTGTTAAAAGCTTTGTTAACAAGTAAATATAGGCAAAGTCCAACCAACCCTTCCATACTTTATTTATGAAAGGTTATGATGGAGCTCTGGATCTCCTTCAGATATTGTCTTTCGACGATCTGCCGACAGCGTTGGCAAACGGCTGAGATTGTGTTCGAGAACTGTCTCCTGAGACGTGTGAATCTCAATGGGTTTGGTTTGGTGAGAAGCCAAGCTACCTGCAAAGAAGTCCCGGGATGGTTGTACCACTGTGGACCCTCCGACGATCATGTTAGTCAAGGTATTTGGGCAGAGTAGCGGCTTATTGGATAAGAATTGCCTTACCTGAAACGTCTGAGAGAGGGGTTTATATAGCAGTAGCGATAGGCTGGCGGGCGCGAGATTCTCGCCGGCCGTTATGCCCCTGGCGTTACGCCTGCAAGAATGGCGGGATCCCCATTAATGATGAGATACACTCGTTAATGAGGGGATGCGACGGCGTGGAACACGGGATCGTGGGGCGGCGGATATCTCTCGTCTGGCGAGATTCGCGGAGCCGTGGCGGAGACGGCTGTGATCTGCACTCTAGGTCGCTCAATAAGACCGAGGAATCTTAGCTCGGCAGGGCTCGGAGGCAAGCGGGAGGCCGAGAAAGCTCGGTTCAGTGATAGCTCAGAGGCGAGCTGGGAGGGCCGAAGAAGCTCGGCGTGTAGGAGGGCTCGGAGGTGAGCCAATAGTCGTATACCCACCAACCACAGGACTCTTCAGGGAATCCTCGAAGGTCGGTCCAGGTCGCAGGACTATAGCACGGGGGACGCTTTCAATGTATGGTCCTTGCCCTGTTTCCGTGTGCATCGGGACACGTCTTCTGCCACGTGTCATGATCTAGGGAGCTCCCACTTACGAGCATCATCATTAGCCACGTGTCATGTTCTGCAAGAACTTGATAGTCGTAGCGGCGTCCGGTTTTCTGATGGGGACGGGCTCGATCCACTTCGTAAAGTAGTCCACCGCGACGAAGATGCATCTGTGCCCGCTCGTACCAGTAGGGAGTTGGTCTATCATGTCTATTTCCTACTGGGCAAACGGCCATGGGGAGGTCAGGGCCGTTAGCTCGATAGCCGGAAGACGGGGTATGCTGCCATGGAGTTAGCAGCTCTCGCATCTTCTGACGAGCTTCTGAGCGTCCTGATGGATGGTCGGCCAATTATATCCTTGGAGTAGCATCTTCTGGACTACGGTGCGGGCCCTTTGATGTGCTCCGCAGACCCCTTCATGAACCTCACGGAGGAAGTAGTCGGCCTCGTGGGGGTAGACGCACCGAAGCAGAGATTGAGTGAAGTCTTTCTTGTAGAGGTTTCCATTGCTCCAAACGAAATGGCGGGATTTGGCTCGGAGGCGGCGGGCTTCCCCTCAATCTTCTGGGAGCATACCTTCCTTCAGGAATTCAACTAGGGGCTTCTTCCAATCCCGGTCTTCTTCCCGGGCAGCGTAAACTTGAAGTGCTGTCGCTATGTCTTCCACGCTAGGCCGTGAAAAGACTTCGAAGAGGATATTTCTCTTGTTGTTGGCCGTATAGGAGGAAGCTAGTTTGCTCAGAGCATCGGCCTGGGCGTTTAGGTGCCAGGGAATCTGCTCTACTTGAACTTCGTCGAAGTCCTTCCGTAGTCTTCTTACCTCGGCTAAATATTTCACCATCAAAGGCTCCCGTGCCTCGAACGGCCAGTCACCTGGCCTACGACCAAGGCGGAGTCACTGCGGATTCGGATCGTCTTCAGTCGACGGGCTGATCTATCCGAGAGAGGAGATAGTTGTCTTTTGGGCAGGCCTTGTTGAGATCTGTGAAGTCAACGTACATGCGCCGCTTGCCGCTTGCCTTTTTAACCATTACCACATTCGCCAGCCATTCTGAGTAGAGTACGTTTCGAATGAAGTTGGCTGCGAGCAACCTGTCAACTTCGTCTTCAATCGTCTTTTGTTTGATCGGAGCGAAGCTTCGTTTCTTCTGCCTGACGGGTCGGACCGTCGGGTCGACCCCGAGCTTATGTGATATTACTTGGAGGTCGATCCCGGGCATGTCGGCAGGCGCCCAAGCGAACACGTCCGAGTTCCCTCTAAGGAAGTGGACCAAGTCGTCGCGCCGGGCCCCCCTTAAGAGTGACCCAATTTGGACAGTTCGTTCATTGTCCCCTTCGATGAGGGGGACCTCTGTTAGCGGTTCTAACGGAGCCCCTCGGATTTCTTTTGGTTTGTCCCGAGTATCCAAGGACCCCCGGAAATCACCCGTGCTTTCAAGGTCGTCGCTTCGTTCTTCGGGCATAAATGTCGCTGTGAAGCAAATCTTTGCGGTTTGCTGGTTCCCATAGGCCCGGCCTATTCCGCCTTGGTCGAGTGGAAACTTGATCACGAGGTGGTAGGTCGAGATCTGGGCCTGAAAGGAGTTAGCGTCGGGCGTCCCAGGAGGATATTGTAGGTCGATGGAATTCTAGCGACGATGAACTCCACTTGTACGGTTCGCGTACGACCTGCATTCCCGATGTTAAGTAGGAGGGTGACCACTCCTTCTGCCGGGATGGAGTAGTTAGTAAACCCCGACAGAATGTGGGCGGTTGGCCTCAGGTCCGACGGGCCGAGCCCCATACGTAAGAAGTAGTCGTAGAAAATGATAACTGCCGAGCTCCCCGAGTCGACCAGTATCCTTTGAACCACGTAGCGGTAGATCCATGCTGTAATCACCAGGGGGTCGTTATGGGGTAAGGATATCCCGTGGAGGTCCTCGTCAGTGAAGATGATGGGCTCGGCTGCTTTGCTCTTCTTTCGGGGCTGACAGCTATTCCCTTCGACCGGCAGGAGGCGTCGAAGCCTGCCGGCTCCAGGCGCACTCCCCGTTGACACAACCATGATTTGGCCGATCGTCAACTCACCTGGAAGGGGATGGTTCTCTTGCTCCCGGTCTGCTTATCGCTTTTCCCGCAAGTACTTTGCCAGGTGCCCCAAGCGAATTAACTCCTCGATGTAGTCGTGGAGCTATTTGCAGTTCTCGGTGGGGTGTCCCTGCGACCTGTAGAAGGCGCAGCAAGGGCCTCGTGTCCGTTTGGCCATCCTATTGGTGACCGGAGGGAGTCTGAAAAATCGCTCACCCTTTGCCTCCTCCAACAGCTCTGTCTAGGAGATGTTGAGCGGGGTATACTCCTGGAACTTCGGGGAGTATGGCTTTGGCCGGTCAATCTTCTTCTTCTCTTCTTTACCCCTCTTCTTTTGATCGGCCTGGTCGCTCCAGGGTAGGTTAGCATTTACCTCGGACTCGAGATGGATTTCTCATTCGGTCAATGCCTTTACCTCGGCCACGGTCTTAGGTTGCGTTAATGCAAAAGAGCGGAGCCACTCCTTGTGCCTAAGACCCGACCTAAGGGCCGTGATGACAGCCTCGTCCCGGTGCTCCAGGACCTCAAGAAGAGCGTTGTAGAAGCGGGTGATGTATCCTTTGAAGGATTCCTTGTCCCCGCTCTTTATAATGAAGAGGTAATCGACGGTCCGCTTCTGCAGTCTGTTCCCGACGAAATGCCCGAGGAACTGGGCTGCTAGCTCATCAAAGGTAGAGATGGAGTGTGGCGTGGGTCCTCGGAACCAATCTCGTCCGGCGCAGATGAGAGTGGTGGGGAACGCTCGGCATTGGATGGCGTCAGAGTTGTCCTGGAAGCTCATCCCCGCCGTGAACGCGTCTAGGTGGTCTTTCGAATCGGACTTTCCGTCGAAGAGGGCCACCTTTAGAGGCTTGTTTCTGGAAGAGACGCGGACAGCGAACAGTTCTTCAGTGAAGGGCTTCGTAAGTGAGTCGGCGGCATATCTGGCCCACTCGCTTGAAGGACAACTCTCCCGGTGTATACCTTCGATCTTTTTTTCGAGGGCATCAAGGCGGTCGTTGTATCCCGAGGATTCGGCATACTCGGAGTTATAGCCCCTCCCGCTGGCGGCCTTCTCCTGACCGTCGTTCCGGTTTCGTTCTATGAGGTTCCTCATATCCCCTGGCGAGGTCGTCCTCGAGCTACCGTGGTGAGCGTCGTCCGCACGACCCTGTCGATGGAGAGGGTGCCAGCCATGCCTGGAAGCAGGCGAGCTGATCGACACCTCGTCAAGAGGGACATGAGCGCGATGGAACTCGGGGCGGGGTGATCTTGCGTGAGACCTCGGCGTGGAGCTGTGAAGTGCCCAGCGGGTCATTGAATTGGTCGCCATGGGGGATCTGTAGCCGCCGGAAATAGCTAGGCGTTGTTCAGTCGTGCCAGCGTGGGCAGTGTCGTCTCCCCCTCTGCAGAGGCCACAGTCCTAAGGTGGGGGAACGGAGATTTGGGTGGCTTGCCCAGCTGTTTGGACACGGACAAGGGCATCCACGATGGACACGAGCATGTCAATCCGTGCAGACAGGGCATGAACGGCGTTCGAGGGAGGAGGGGATCCGTCTGCGCCTCTGTTGTGGGGAGGACGGCGGCTAGTGTTGGGATCGTCGCGATGATCACTCGCCATCAGATTAAGATCGGAAGATCAACTTTCGATGAAGGGAACTTTTCATTCCGACAGACGGCGCCAACTAATGGAGCTCTGGATCTCCTTCAGATGTTGTTTTTCGACGATCTGCCGACAGCGTTGGCGAACGGCTGAGATTGGGTTTGAGAACTGTCTCCTGAGGCGCGTGGATCTCAATGTGTTTGGTTTGGTGAGAAGCTGGGCTACCTGCAAAGAAGTCCCGGAGTGGTTGTACCACCGTGGACCCTCCGACGATCAAGTTAGTCAAGGTATTTGGGCAGGGTAGCTGCCTATTGGATAAGAATTGCCTTACCTGAGTCGTCTGAGAGAGGGGTTTATATAGCGGTAGCCATGAGCTGGCGGGCGCGAGATTCTCGCCGGCCGTTACGCCCCTGGAGTTACGCCTGCGAGAATAGCGGGATCCTCCATTAATAACGAGATACGATCGTTAATGGGGGATGCGACGGCGTGGAAGGCGGATCGTGGGGAGGTGGATATCTCGCGTCTGGCGAGATTCGTGGAGCCGTGGCGGAGACGGCTGTAATCTGCGCTCTGGGTCGTTCAATAAGACCAAGGAATCTTAGCTCGGCGGGGGCTCGAAGGCGAGCAGGAGGCCGAGGAAGCTCGGTTCAGTGATAGCTTGGAAGCGAGCTGGGAGGGCCGAGGAAGCTCGGTGTGTAGGAGGGCTCGGAGGTGAGCCAATGGTCGTATACCCACCGACCACAGTACTGTTCAGGGAATCCTCGAAGGTCGGTCCAGGTCGCGAGACTATAGCACAGAGGACGCTTCCAATGTTTCCAATGTGTAGTCCTTGCCCTGTTTCCGTGTGCATCGGGACACATCTTCTGCCACGTGTCATGATCTGGAAGCTCCCACTTACGAGCATCATCATGTTCTGTCACCGAGCACTGAAAACTGAACACACTATAGAATTTTACAATAACAAAGAATATAAGATAAAGCTTGCAAAATATTATCTATAATTTAACTCGTATAAAAGATCTTTTATTAGCAATTCAATCGTACTATAGATTCGTTGGAATGAAAATATCTTTAACTATAGTAAAACGCAGAGGACAGCATTGGCCACCGTGATCACACCCGGATTCTGGCTGCTAAGACCTGCAATTGCCACAGCATTTGTCTTCCCAATATTGAACTGGAAATGAATGAGCCCTTGAGGGAACACAAACACATCACCCTTCTTAAGAACTTTAGTGAAGAGTTTGTTCTCAGGGTTTGATGTCACAAATCCAACATAGAGCGAGCCTTCTAATACTGTAAGTATCTCAGTAGCTCTCGGGTGAGTGTGGGGTGGGTTCAGCCCATAGGGTGCATAGTCTATGCGAACCAAGGAGACACCTAAGGTGTTCAGGCCCGGAATTTGAGCAACATTGACTTGGGTCACATTTGATCCTACTACTTGTTAGCTGTGTTTCCTGGCTTGTCGAGGCCTGAGAAGAAGAAATCTTCGGCTTTCGCAAGCTTCGGGTCCTTGCAGGCCAATCCATTTACAATTACTGCAGAATTAAGCGAATAGAAACTTAGTTTATAATATCAATGCAGACCACATTCTATACAGGAAAATTGAGATTGTAAATTGTTTCATACCTTTAGACATCTTGTCAGCAACACAGAAGTCTTGAAGAGGGCTTGGATCAGCGGCAAACACTAGGCATGAGGTAAGGGCAACGAGAACAACACAAAGCAATTGTGCAGTCATTTTCTTTGTAGCTTGGGATGCGTGAAAAAAATTTGTAGGAAGGAGGAGTTTGGTTATCAAAACGCTTGATGTGGGATGGATTGGAAGTGTTCATTAGTTCTCAGGTATTTATAGAGGGAAAGTAGGTTGGATTTTATGTTGTATAAAATGTATTTTTTGAATTGGTCTCAGATGGGGAAATATCTAAATGTTTTAGGTGGTGTTTATGCAATAGTTCTTTTGCTTTGCTTTGATAGTTTGATGCAGTCATCGGTTATAATTTAGAACACGGTCCCGGACTTGTTTCCCTTGCTCAAGCCCTTGGCAATTTATTTGTTTATTTATTCATTTATGGCTTATACTATATCATCACAGGAATTAATGGTTCAGATAAATATTTTTTGGAACTTTAATGTCATGATGGGGTCTTTTGAACCTGTCATTTTCTACCCTGTGGAGTTTCATGCACCATTTAGTTTGCTGGGGCTATTTTGATCATATGTGATGCACAAGTGAATCTTTTGTCAAATTTTTAGAGTATGTATCCATTTAATTGTCAAATCTGATCATTGATTACTTAAGTTCGTTTTGGATTATTTTTTGAGATAATTTGTTTTGGATTATGTCCAAGCTAACTTTGTTAGAGTCTGGTCCTTGATATGATATATAATCTGATTAATTTTGGATTATATCCAAGTTAGCTTTGTTAAAGTCTGATCCTTGATACATAAGAGAGATTAAATTTCTTATTAAGATGAGAAAAGAGTTTGCTCAACTTAATTACTATTTCTTATTATATCATAGCTCCATCCCAATATTTGAACCTTTGCAGGTAGATTTGAATTAAAATAAATTGGTTCCTCTGTTAGCTGTAGCTTATACTTGTTGAAATTATAGAGAGACTTCAGCAAGATGTCTGGACGTGCACACAAGCTATATCAGATTTTACCAAAACCAATATTTTTAAATTAAGAGGTGTCTTATGGCGGTTTCATAATTATGACAGTTTCTTAATTAAGGAGTGTCTTATAGCAGTTTCCTAATTATGACAATTTCTTAATTAATGAATGTTTTATGACAGTTTCTTAATTACGGTAGTTTCTTAATTAAGAAATCGGTTTGTGTATAAATAGAGACCTCTTATATATTTTATGTACAGCCAGATAGAAGCGAGATCATTGTATGAGAGTGTGACGGCTTAGATCTAGAGAGATTTGAGAGAAATCTTCTAGGGTTTACTCCTGATGTACTTAATTCAAGATTATAGTGGACATTGCAGATTCTGCTCTGTCGGGGACTAGCCATACGATAGGTGAATCCCGTTAACAAATCTCTCTCTTGTTTGGTTTGTGATTCTTTTTACTTATTCTCGCATCGTTATTAATTTGTCTTTTCTTTATTAATTGTGTGGTTGTTTATTACATGATTGATTTGTCACGGGTATTGTTCCGTATATCGGCTTCTCCATCCCCAACAACGGGCATCAGAGCGTGGTTAAGAAACATAGGGTTCTTCAATTTCACGATCTAGGTTAACGGTGGAAAACGACGTCTATGTTCTTTTCCCCACTTTCTTAGATCGTTGTTTTGAAGGCGTTGGTTCAGATCAAGAGAGAAGTAATGTTTTGCTGCAACGTTAGATGAAAAGATGGAGGAGAATAAAATAAGGATCGAAAAATTCAAAAGCCACAATTATGGTTGGTGGCGCAGACAGATGGACGACTACGTATACCAAAAGGGCATGTATCTTCCGTTGCTGGGAGAAAAGCCCGAGAAGATGATCAATAAGACGTGGAACCTTATGGAAAGGAAAGCCCTGGTGATGATTAGATTGCAGGTGGCCTTTAACATCTCAAAGGAGAAGACAACCATGGCGCTAATGAAGACGTTATCGAAGTTGTATGAGAAACTTTCGACATCAAATAAGATATTTTTGATGAAGAAACTTTTCAACATGAAGATAGCTGGGAGTGGTTCGGTGACGGGGCACCTGAACGAGTTCAACAGTGTGACGAGCCAATTAGAATCCGTTGCGATCGTGTTTGAAGATGAGATTCAGGCCATGTTATTTCTCTGTTCGTTGCCGGAGAGTTGAGAGAACCTAGTTATGGCGGTTAGCAACTCTATCTCAGGGACTCTCACGTTTAATGATGCGGTGAATTGCTTATTAAACGATAAGATGCGAAGAAAGGCCATGAGTGGGAGTTCGGAAACTTCTACACTTTCGGTAGAGAATCGCGGTAGAACGATGGAAAGAGGAAAAGGCAAGAAGGGCAAGTATAAGAGCCGAGAAAAATCGAAGGCGAAAATCCAAGGCGACTGTTAGAATTGCGGAAAGAAGGGTCACAGAAAAAGTGAATGCCGACTCTTGAAGAAAGACTCGGATGGGAAGGCAAATGAGAAGAAAGCTAATGTAGTGTCTACAAAAGAACAGGGGAACAAGGTTTTTGTCTATCGGCGAGCGAGAACATAAAGGCAGATACTTAGTTCTTAAATTCGGGGGCATATTTCCATTGCACTTTTGGCCGGTATCATTTCAGTGAGTATGTTCAAGATGATTTTAGACATGTGACGGTGGAAAACGGTCAGCCGTGTAAGATCGTTGGTAAAAGGACGATCATCTTGCAACCATCAGGAGGAGGTCAAATAAAGTTGAAGAACGCGAAACACATTCCGGATTTAAAGAAAAGTTTAATTTCTACAAGTCAACCGGACAACGAAGGTTTTATTACGACGTTTGAAAATTCGCAGTGAAAATTTCCAAAAGATCGTTGGTGGTCGCTAGGGGTAAGTTGAGCGGTTCGTTGTACTCATTCAGTAGAAGCAACGGAGATTCGGTTGCATTGGCAACAAGTTCGAAGATAAATTTGGAGACTTCGTTGGGGCAAAGAAGATTGAGGCATCTCAGTGAGAAGAATATGAAAATTCTTTAGGGTAGGGGGTTTCTTTCGGAGCTGAAGAAGAGTTGTGGCTTTTTGATAGTTGCGTTTGTAGGAAGTAAAGCGTGCTCAAATTTCAAATTGGTGGCATAGTAAAGAAGACCAAGAAGCTAGAGATGGTGCATACGGACATATAGGGTTCGGCCTCGGTGGAGTCTTATGGTGGGAATCCGTACATCGTGACATTCATCGACGATACAAGCCGGAAGATATGGGTGTATGCGATAAAGAAGAAGTCCGATGTGTTTGATATCTTCAAACACTGGATGGCGCAGCTTGAGAACCAAACAGAGGCTAAGGTAAAATGCCTTAAGTCCTATAATGGAAAGGAATACTGCACACATGAGTTCGAGGCGTTTTGCTCGCAAAAGAGTATTCGCTAGTTGAAGACGGTATCGAGGACGCCACAACAGAATGACATCGCAGAAAGGATGAACAGGACAATTCTAGAGCGGGCGTGGAGCACGAACTTGGATGCGGATGTGCCAAAGTTCTTATGGGCAGCAGCTGTCGATACTGCTGTATATTTGATCAACAGAAGCCCGGCAAGTGCACTTGATAGAGACATTCCAAAAGAAATTTGATTAGATAAACCGGTTAATTACACGTACCTAAAAGTATTTGGTTGTATTGCATATTTTTTGGTTGATAAGGTAGAAAGGAGTAAATTTGACTCTAAGTTTCGGAAGTGTGCTTTCATCGGGTATGGTGGAGACGAGTTCAAATATAGGCTATGGGATTACATAAGAAAGAAAGTAATACGAAACCGTAATATTGTCTTTGATGAGCATCATTTGTACAAAGAAGAGAATTAAGCTAAAGATAGTGCGGTATCGGAGTTCGTCGAGTTGGACGGAACTCAAGAGACATTCAGGTACCTACGGATGGAGATCATATAGTAGAGGAAGCTATAATGCAGGATTAGGTTCAAGAACAAGATAGTGACCATGTTCAGCAACTAGATGTACCAGTTCTGAGGAGATCTACACGAGATAGGCGGCTACCTGAAAGACTTATGACTGACTTCGTTCTGTGCATAGATTCGAGGAAGCCTGAATCCCTTGAAGAAGTAACAAGCGACGGTGCTAATATGTAGTGGGGGCAATCTATGAACAAGGAGATGGATTCTTTGAAGAAGAATCATACGTGGGATCTAGTGAAACTACCCAAGAGTCGGAAAGCGTTGCTGAATAGGTGGGTGTACAGAATTTAAAGATGAGGCCAATGATGTGAAGCAGTACAATGCTCGCTTGGAGGTCAAAGGATATGCGCAAAAGTAAGGAATTGACTATCAAGAGATTCTGTCACACCCCGCTTCCTAATATACTCAAATACGAGAACGTAACAAAACCAACCATACTACCTACGGAAAGGAAATATCCTTCTATAGTCACATTACGGCTGTCAGTCTGTAATCAAGAAATATAAACTAATAAATCTATCTATTACATGTCCAATAGCCATAAGAAATGATAGCAGAAACAATAAAGATCCAAAGAAGAAACAAGAATACCTAAACCACAATAAGAACTATATCAGTGGAATTCTCCTCACTGAGATCCTCCTATACTAAGGTTAAAGAATCTGGGTCATGCAAAACCCAGACATCGGTGTGTCATAAATATCATAATAATAATATAACCAATATGAAATATAGTATACCATATATAATAAACTCGATGTCATGGGTATAAACAATAATCAATATCAGTAACATGTGAGGTAACAAGGAAGATATCAATATCAATCATATCATGTGTATCCTAAGGATCCATGTCGCTAGATTATCTATCCTAAAGATATTTGAAACCAATCAATGGAATTCTCGATGTAACTCAATAGCATCTCGTGCGTGCCCGGGATCACGATCATGATTCTCGGGACTGAATCCGAGACGTGCCGCTAGGCAGCAAAGCAATGTCATGTATAGATGAATGATGTCTGCGTTATCATTCCAGAGCCCGAAACTTGTATCGACTGATCAGTCTCTGGCAAGTAACGAATTTTGAGTTACAAGTCGAGTTTTATTCTTGATTTCCCCTTTTCCTCAGGTTGCAAGTTCATGTCAGGTATAAGACTAATATCTACCTAATACCAACACAGGAACAAGCAGGTACATGATATGTGTAACGACTCTGAATTTTCTGTACAAAATTTTTCTTTTTAATGTACAGAAAGGATTTTACAAGCCTGAGTACAAGTTATAAGTATATCTTGTTTAAGAACAGCAAGAAAGCACTTGTAGCTCACTGGTAAAGTCCTTACACTGCTGTGACGTAGCCCCTGTGTTCGAGCCCCATCAGACACATTATATTTTTTCTGATTTTTTTTAAATTTTTGGAAGCCCAAAAGTTTACACGTGCAATGGACATAAAAAATGAAAAGACAGAGAAATCAAACATGTGCACAATGATCTAAACAAAGAGATGGACGCGTGGCTTCAATCCACCGGCCCCCTCACAAATTCGACCGGCGAGATGCCCCATATAGCCGGCACCGACAGGTGAACAGTGGCTATTTGTCCCCGGGCTTTGCACACAAGTCTTTTCCCCTACCCCTAACTCCCCTGCACTGTTTGATTTCCCTGCAATCAAACAAAGACCCTTCATTTCATCATTTATTATCATTTTAATTCACTCTTTTAATTCCAAAACCCTAATTCCACACTATAAATACTACCCCATGCCCTAGCCCATCCTCATTCTGAAAATTCTAGCCAAAATTCTCTCAAAAGTTCCTAAGTGCAAGTGGAGTAAAGTGGAGTTAGCAAACAAGCAACTTCTGGCGAAAATCGAAGATGATTCTGGAGCTCCCGCGGCATCCCAAAGCTTTCCCCCTCTTCTTCTTCCTCTTCTTAACAAAATCAAACGATAAATCCCTTCCAATCCTCATTCTTCTTCTCTAAAAATTCTTTTTTAAAACATATGTCGGAAGTGGACTTAATACCGACATCTTCTTCTATACTATATAAAATCCACTTTTTCTTATATATTTGGCATCCATATCCTTACACAAAGTTTGTAATCATAAAACTAAGGTTCAGAACCAACTTTCACTCAAATATGTCATGTAACATAACTTTATTTTAATTTTTACATGAAAATACCATGAACTTTGTATATACCATCTTATATTGTTTTGCTTAAAACATACCTTTAGGAAAATTCACGAGGTAACGACCTACCTCTCACATACACACATGGTTTCCATAGCACAATAGCTTTTGAACATATTTTAGTTACGAACACAATATTACATTAAAATACCCTTTAATATAAAAACCGGGTTCCTTTTAAATTGTATTTTAATTTCCTTTGCAAATATGCCTCTACAACCCTTTTTAGGGGACCCACTATTGGATGATGTGAATTATCGCACATCCTTGGGCTAGTAGAGCGAGATGCAGACCTCCTCATTGAGCATTCGATCTCGAAAGGTTTTAAATACGGTTTTTAAGAAAAACGCATTTTCTACTTAATTAAAAATTTAATTTTTAATAATTATATAAATATTACAAAATCCATATATTTTCAAAATATAATAAACTTATATTTTTCAAATGAAAGAATTACAGATTTCATCAAAATACCATCAAGATACCAATAAAAGTCAAGCTTTACAGTAAAATACCATGAACTTTCCAAGCTAAGCTATTATCACTAAAATATCTCAAATCTCTAAAATTCACATCCATGGAAACCCTGAATAATATAGATAATTTCTCGAGGTTATTTTAAAACTATATTAAAAATATTTTTCATAAAACCCCATCGAGTTATATAAAACTATATTTAAGGACTTTAGTAAATATAGGTTTAAGCAGGATCAATTCTCTTGAGCTTCAGAGAGCTGGAGAAAGTGAGTGCTTGTCTATTTAAGGTAGAAAACTTAACGGTGTTATCAATGGTAATTGTCTTGGAAAAAGACACAAATCATACCGTCCATGTGCAGCAGTTACCGATAACTCCCGAACCTAATTCAAGATCTAAATCAGTTTATAAGTATCTGACTCAAATCTGAGTCTAAATCAAACTTGAATCCAAACTCAAATCTGAATCTAAAACCAAACATGAATACTTGATCATGAATACTTGAACCCAAACATTAAAAGCAAACATGTATACCTGACCATTGATCATGAATCGAAACACTTGAACTTGACTCAATCAAAACATGAATATTTGAACACTATGACTTGATTCGAACCAACAAGTGGTGTCTATAGTTGACACATGGCCTGTTTTAGCGCTGAGCGTCGGTCCAGGAAGCGCAAAAGCGCAATTCATCAGTGCAAAGCACTTTCTAATAGCACAAAGTGCATTTTGATCAATTTTAAGATCAAAGAACAAATTTATGTTCTTCAAAGGAGGCATTGCCTCAAGATCCAAGAACAAAAGTTCTTGTTTTTTTATAAAAGGCTCTGCCTTTTATAGATCAAAGATCTGTAAATGAAGTAAAAATACTTCTTTTATTATTATTTTCTTTATGATTAGATCTTTTGATCTTTTGCTTTTAAAACAAAGACCTTGGTCTTTTTATAGATCTAAGATCTTTTTAGAAGATGGTTCTTCCTTTTACGAGATGGTTTCATCTCTGTTATTTCAAGAACATAGTTCTTTACCTTGAAGATGAAGAAAAATCTTCTTTTTTCTAAGAGCTTGCTCTTTTTTTTTCTCAAAACTTGCAGAGGGTTTTTCTCTCCCTTTTCTTGTCTATTAAACTTGAAGTCTAGGGGCCTTTATATCGGGCTAATTGATTTGTTGGATCAGTTTTAAGAGATCTTTCTCTAATTGATTTGGGAATATTTCCCACCGTTGGATCTTTGATCCTAAGGCTTCTGTTTTACAGAAGATAATCTTCTTGTTTCAATAAGATTGAAAAATCTTTCCATAACAGAATTTTAGTTCTGATTAATTAATAATTTATTATTAGTAGATCTTTTGATCTAACGGTGGGGGATTTTTAATTCCAGCGCTGGCGCACCTTGCGCTAGCGCACCTACGTTCGACACGTGGCGCGCAGCGCAGAGCGCAGGGCAACTGCACTAGCGCACCCGTGTTTGACACGTGGCGCGCAGCGCAGAGCGCAGGGCAACTGCGCTAGCGCACCCGTGTTTGACACGTGGCGCGCATCGCAGAGCGCAGGGCAACTGCGCTAGCGCACCCGTGTTTGACACGTGGTGTATTTGACACGTGGCACGCAGCGCAGCGCAACTGCGCTAGCGCACGTGGCACGCAGCGCAGAGCGCAGCGCAACTGCGCTAGTGCAACTGTGTTTGACACGTGGCGCGCAGCGCAGAGCGCTGGATCTGAAGCGTTGCTTCAACTTTTTAAATTTTGAATTTTAAAACAGAGCTTTGCTCTGATTGGGGGTGTGCCGCCCAGGGCGCGGCGCTCCTGGCGCTAGCCCATCTGCATTTGACACGTGGTGCGCAGTGCGCAGCGTGCAGAATCTGAAGCGTTGCTTCGATTTTTGAATTTTGAAATTCAAAACAGAGCTTTGCTCTTATTGGGGGAAAGGAAGCGTCGCTTCATTACAAATCTTGGAATTTGAACAGAGCTTTGCTCTGATTGGGGGAAGCAGAAGCGTCGCTTCATGTTTAAAACAAAGCTTTGCTCTGATTGGGGGAAACAAATGCCCCCTCCCCCACTGTTGCACTTACGTGGTCCACACGTGAGTGCAGCGATGGCAACATCTGAGCTTTTGGATCAACTCAGAAGTTGAAGAGGCGGCTTAACGCCTATAAATAGGACCTTTGGTCCTCTAGATAATTATCATCTTCTTTGAGAATTTTGTTCAGAGCACAGCTCTTCAATTAAGAACTTTCAAGAGTCGGAACTCTTTCCAAACTTAGGTAAAATTAAATTTTTTTTTAATAAATTAGGGTTTTTACCCATTAACAGAGCCTTGCTCTTCATAGATCTTTGATCTAAAGAATACCCTTTTAGGGTTTCATTAATAGAGCCTTGCTCTCATGAACCCATAGATCTAAAGAGAACCCTTTTAGGGTTCCATTAATAGAGCTTTGCCCTCTAAAAGTATTTTACTTATGATTTCTTAATTCATTAATGGAGCTTTGCCCCTTTCAAATCATATAGAAGAACTCTTAAGAGTTTTTTCATGGATCTTGAAGATTAAAAATGGAATTTTATTTTTTGATGAATTATATCACCTTCTCAGAGCAAGTCTCTCAGTGTTCTCGGGGAATTTCTCTAAATTCCCCTCATAATTGATTTTGGCAGGTGTCACTCCTGTCTGCAGAGCATTGCTCTCGAGGAGTTCAACTCCCTGTGCCTGTTTTAATAGGAATTCGCTTAATCAGTCTGTCCGCTGATTTTTTTTGTTGATTTTCTTTTTTTTAGGAGTAATGGACGCTCATATGTATGATCTCGACGAGATTATCTCTTACGGAGACATCCGCTCACTCGGCCGTTCTCAGAATCGAGAATTCACAAATGTCGAGTGTGCTGAAATCATGGGTCGCTTTGACGCATACAATGGTCGGCTGCTTCCTCGACGTTCCTCTCTCCTGAAGATTATTGTGGGAGCGATCTGGGAAGCGCTTCCTTTATTCTGTACCGGCGTGCCGCTTAGGGCGTTGGATGCCGCCGAGGATAAGGTGCACTCGGTGTATCTGATGAGCCTAATCTCAAAGAGAAGGCGAGACAATCTTGTCGATCTGCTGCACCAGGCTTTTCAACAGTCGGCCATACTTGCTACCTATCGGAGGGTAGAGGACATCCGTGGGGATCCCGACGCTTGTGATCGCGAAAGAAAGCATACTAGGATGGTTCGCCAGGCCTGGAAAATTCTGGACAAAGTCACTTTTGAGTTCCTCAATCCATACCCTGGATCTGAGGTTTTGCCATTGTAATTATTTTGATAATGTTTTTATTTACTGCTTTCATAATTGAAAGAACTTTTTTGCAGTATGAATGGCAAATTTCTCATTTCAGCGTGTTTTATTTTATGTATCAAATCTTTTGCACATGCATGAATGGGTATGCTTCAAACGCTTAATTAAATGGAAATCAGATGTTCTTTCCGTCGCTTTCTTCTCTTTTTCGTTATCAGCATATCACCTTAGCAAACATGGTTGGCAGATGATAGAGTGAGCATCTTGTCTTGGCTTCTTCGAGGGGTAGTGATGGCTTAGAAAACAGGGTTAGGGTCTGTCGCCTAAGACTTTTCAACTTTATGAGCCGTGAGGGTCTCATAAAGAATTTTCTCCCTACCGGTCGAGAGGATCCCGTAGGTGTAATTTCTCCTTAAGAATCGTGAGGATTCCTAAGTGTGTTTTCTCTTGAAAGTTGTAAGGATCTCACAAGAGAATTTACTCCCTTACGAGTCGTGAGGACCCGCAAGTGATGGGTGAAGTTGTCCTTATCCGCATTTCATGGAGTCAGGAGTTGCTCTGGATGCTTTCCACGGGTTCACTACCATATTCTGCGAGGACCAGGCTCCGCTCTGGACGTTTCCCACGGGGTCAGGGTTGACATTATCCGCATTACACGTGATCAGGAATTTTTCTCTGAATGCTTCCCACGGGTTCACCGCCATGTTCGGCGAGGACCAGGCTCCGCTCTGGACGTTTCCCACGGGGTCAGGGTTGACATTATCTGTGTTCCACGTAGCCAGGAATTTTGCTCTGGATGCTTCCCACGGGTTCATTGCCATGTTCGGCGAGGACCAGGCTCCGCTCTGGATGCTTCACACGGGGTCATTTCCGTGCTCTGCGAGGACCAGGATCCGCTCTGGACGTTTCCTACGGGGTCAGGATTGACATTATCCGCGTTCCACGTGACCAGGAATTTTGCTCTGGATGCTTCCTACGGGTTCACTGCCGTGTTCGGCAAGGACCAGGCTCCGCTCTGGATGCTTCACACGGGTTCACTGCCGTGCTCTGCGAGGACCAGGATCCGCTCTGGACGTTTCCCACGGGGTCAGGATTGACATAAGCCGAGTTTCACGTAGCCAGGAATTTTGCTCTGGATGCTTCCCACGGGTTCATTGCCGTGTTCGGCAAGGACCAGGCTCCGCTCTGGATGCTTCACACAGGGTCATTGCCGTGCTCTGCGAGGACCAGGATTCTCTCTGGACGTTTCCCACGGGGTCAGGATTGACATAAGGCGCGTTCCACGTAGCCAGGAATTTTGCTCTGGATGCTTCCCACGGGTTCACTGCCGTGTTCGGCGAGGACCAGGCTCCGCTCTGGATGCTTCACACGGGGTCATTGTCGTGCTCTGCGAGGACCAGGATCCGCTCTGGACGTTTCCCACGAGGTCAGGATTGACATAAGTCGCGTTCCACGTAACCAGGAATTTTGCTCTGGATGCTTCCTACGGGTTCACTGCCGTGTTCGGCGAGGACCAGGCTCCGCTCTGGATGCTTCACACGGGGTTATTGCAGTGCTCTGCGAGGACCAGGATCTGCTCTGGACGTTTCCCATGGGGTCAGGATTGACATAAGCCGCGTTCCACGTAGCCAGGAATTTTGCTCTGGATGCTTCCTACGGGTTCACTGCCGTGTTCGGAGAGGACCAGGATCCGCTCTGGATGCTTCACACGGGGTCATTGCCGTGCTCTGCGAGGACTAGGATCCGCTCTGGACGTTTCCCACGGGGTCAGGATTGACATAAGCCGCGTTCCACGTAGCCAGGAATTTTGCTCTGGATGCTTCCCACGGGTTCACTGCCGTGTTCGGTGAGGACCAGGCTTCGCTCTGGATGCTTCACACGGGGTCATTGCCGTGCTCCACGTAACCAGGAAGGGTTGACTTCATCCGCATTTCACGGAGTCAGGGTTTGACTCTCGGTCATCTATGTACCGCCGAGTCATGGAACTGGAGGTTGCCGCTGTTCCGCTTTATTTTATGTTGTGTCTGTTGTAATGAGACGAATGTTGAGATGATCTCCAGGCTATCTGTGAACCGTTGAGATTTGGCTTCTTCTTCTGATGAAAACCTGGGGGGGAAGGGTGTGATTCCTTCTTTGTTTGCACCCCTGGATTGTATACAGGGATTGATGTAATATCACCTGTAGGGCATAAATTTCATTCTTTTTTTTTATTTCTTTCCGCGATGCTTATCATTTCAGATTTTATATCGCGAAGGTCGTGATTGCCCAATCATTTCGGCTATTTTTCGCGGTGCCCAATTATTTCGGCTATTTTTTATTCTTACTCGCTGCTTTTTATTGCGAGTTGCCCAATCATTTCGGCTATTTTGCATGCATACATTTTTACTTGCTAATTTTGTTGCAAGTTGCCCCATCATTTCGGCTATTTCTTATGCACGTGTAGCTTGCTGGCTTTTTGCTGCAAGCTTGGAATTAGACACCGATTCCGGCATCAGCACCGCTACAACTAGGATATTGCCAAGAGCGAATCATCATTTGCCTCTGTCGATGTCGAACAAAGGTGGCTTAGCAAACAAGGTTAAGATCCTGTCGACTAAGGCTTTTGACTTTATGAGCCATAAGGGTCTCATAAAGGTATTTCTCCCTACAAGTCGTGAAGATCTCGTAGGTGTGTTTTCTCCTTAGGAATCGTGAGGATTCCTAAGTGCATGGTCTCTTATAAGTCGTAAGGATCTTACAAGAGTGCTTTCTCCTTATAAGTCGAGAGGACTTACAAGGGCTGTTCACCGTGTAGACATATCCCTAGTCACGGATGGGACTTTGTTAGGGAAATGTTTATTCGCGCCCGTGGATTGTATACAAGGGTCAACGTTGAGCCGCTTGTAGGGCAGTATTGGAGGTTGTGGGGGCTGCTTAAGAACAGGTTCAGATCCCTGTAGCTTAAGACTTTTGAATCTTATGAGCCGTGAGGGTCCCATAAAAGAATTCTCCTTACGGGTCGTGAGGATCTCGCAAGTGTAATTTCTTCTTAGGAATCGTGGGGATCCCTAAGTGTGTTGCTCTCTTGTGAGTCGTAAGGATCTCACGCAGGTGGTTTCTCCTTATAAAGTCGAGAGGACCTTGAAAGTGTCTTTTAACGAGATTGCGCCCTTTCGGGTTTTCACAAAACTCGCCGGTAGCCCTGCTGTTTTTACTCACGGAGCCCTTTCGGGTTTTCATCCGTGCCCTTTTTGCTTGTGGACATACCGTTTTCTTTTTTCTCTTTTTTTTTATTCTTTCTTTCTTCTTTTATTCTAATGAGATTGCGCCCTTTCGGGTTTTCACAAAACTCGCCGGTAGCCCTGCTGTTTTTACTCACGGAGCCTTTTCGGGTTTTCATCCGTGCCCATTTTGATTATGGACATACCGTTTTCTTTTTTTTTCTTTTTTTTTATTCTCTTTTTTTTGTTGTATCAGCTTTGGGATGCTGCAATCCACCGTAGTTTATCGACATCTCAGTCAACGGATAGTTTTAGGACATAGTGGTTCGTTATTAGTTTAAGGACGTTTCGGTCCGTTGTTAGTTTAAGGACGTTTCGGTCCGTTGTTAAGGAGGCCGGTTACCACTTATGGAGTTTGGGCTTAAGAAGATAGCGAGCGGACATAGTCGTCGTCATCTATCATTGACCTAGGCCATGACTCATCAAGCGTAGTACTTCTTCAGAAAACGACCGTTTATTGGCCTGAAAGGTCTTTCACCATGCATGTCCATGAGTAGATAGGCCCCACCCTGGTAGACCTTGTCTATAATATACGGGCCTTCATAATTCGGCTCGAATTTCCCTCGTTTAGCACGATTGGGGATCATAAATCTTTTGACCACTAGCACGAGTTCGCCTTGGCGGAATGTCCTCGGCCTGGTCAATCTTTCATATGAGCGCGTCATCTTTGCCTTATAAACCTCCAGATTTTTTTTGCGCTATGAGTCGGGTTTCATCAAGGGCATCGAGCTCCTCGAGCCGAAAGTGAGCGTTCTCTTCATCCGTTAGCTCGTAATGAACTGCCACTCGTAGAGAGGGTAGCTCTATCTCGAGGGGGAGTACCGCCTCTGTACCGAATACCAATGCGTATGGAGTTGTGTTCGTGGCTGTTTTGAACGTCGTTCGGTACACCCAGAGAGCTTCATACAGTCTCTCATGCCAGTCCTTTTTGTTTCGATGCACCGTCTTCTTTACAAACTTCATCAATGTTTTGTTAAAAGCCTCAGCCAGACCGTTAGCTCGAGGATTATAGACTGATGAGTATCTCCAGTCTATGTTGTGTTGTTGTGCGAAGCGGCTGATTTTGTGGCTTCTGTAGGCTGGCCCGTTATCGGAAATAATCCGTCGCGGAGTTCCAAACCGATAAATGACGTGTGTCTTGAAGAAATGGAGGATATTCTCCGTCTTCACTTCCCTCAGCGGTACTACTTCTGCCCATTTGGAGAAGTAATCAGTTGTCGCCAAAATGAATCGATGTCCTCTGGACGATGCTAGCTCAATGGGGCCGATTATGTCGGTTCCCCACATTTCGAACGGCCAGCTAGCCACCGTTGGATGTAGTGGATTCGGATGCTGATGGATAAAGTCCTCATGGATCTGGCACGAATGGCATTGCTTTGCATACTCAAGGCAGTCCTGGATCATCGTGGGCCAATAGTAGCCCATCCATTTGATTTTCAGTTTCATCTTCGGCCCGGCTTGGTGAGAACCGCAGAGTCCGTCATGAGTTTCTTGGATGACTCTTTTCGCTTCTTCAGGTCCCAGGCATCTTAACCACAGAGAATCAAATGACCTCTTGTACAGAGTATCATTGACGAAAGCGAAAGATAGGGCTCGCTTCACGAGCTGATGTTTTGAGGACGCATCTTCGGGCGTTCGACGGGATTTGAAGTAGTCTATAAAGACTTCTCTCCAATCCTCAACCGTTTCTTGGTCTTTTATTTGTAGGGTCGTTTGCTTGATCGCTCCCTTTTCCTTGGACGACTCCGGAGATATTTCTGCCGGTGCAAGAACCCGACGGCTTTGTACCACGATTCTTACGTCATCGAGGTTCTCGTCGGCCAATTCTTTAGCGAGCTTAGCTAATGCATCTGCTATGCTATTTTCCGTGCGCGGTATGATTTCCAAGGTGTAGGAAGGAATTTGGGTCAGTTGTTGTTGTACTCTCTCGCCATACTTCACCAACTCTGGCTTGCACGTTTGGTAGTCGCCGTTTATTTGACTAACGACCAGTTGGGAGTCTCCGTATATGAGGAGGTTTTCAATTCCCATGTCAATAGCGATCTCGAGACCTGCTATCAAAGCTTCATACTCGGCTTCATTGTTTGTCCTCGGCTCTGTTAAGGAGAAGGCAAAGCGCATTATCCCTCCTTATGGAGTTACGAAGATGAGGCATACCCCTGATTTGATTATAGGGGTGTTTTGTTTGCGCTTCTTCATGGAGGATGCTCCATCGAAGTAAAGTTCCCACCGGGTGCCATTACCGTCGATCGTGTCAAACGCTTGCTCATCTGGCAGTTCGCAATTCAAAGGAGAATCGGTAGGTATCGGATGCTCAGCGAGGAAGTCGGCGATGGCCTGGCCTTTTACTGCCTTAAGAGGCTGATAAGTTATTGAGAACTCCATCAAGAGCAAGGCCCATTTAGCGAGCCGCCCTGTCAATATGGCCGTTGCCATCAAATATTTGAGAGGATCCACTTTCGATATGAGACGGACTTCATGCGCCAATGCATAGTGCCTGAGTTTGTTATCGCGAAGATCAAAGCCAGGCAGTGTTTTTCGATGGGAGAATAATTGCTTTCTGCTCCCAGCAGAACTCGACTCAAATAGTAAAGGGCTCTCTCCTTCCCTTGGTCGTTCTCTTGCGCCCATAATGCGCCTAAGGAACCTTCAAGGACGGTTGTATACAGAATGAGGGGTTTTCCCTTAACCGGAGCAGCCAGCACTGGCGGATTCTGCAGGTATTGCTTGATTTCATCCAGCGCGCTTTGGCATTTGTGATCCCAGACGAAGATCTTCAGATCTTCAAGTTGGATAACAGAATTTTAGTTCTGATTAATTAATAATTTATTATTAGTAGATCTTTTGATCTAACGGTGGGGGATTTTTAATTCCAGTGCTCGCGCACCTACGTTCGACACGTGGCGCACAGCACAACTGCGCTAGCGCACCTGTATTTGACACGTGGCACACAGCGCAGAGCGCAGCGCAACTGCGCTAGCGCACGTGGCACGCAGCGCAGAGCGCAGCACAACTGCGCTAGCGCACCTGTGTTTGACACGTGGCGCTCAGCGCAGAGCGCTGGATCTGAAGCGTTGTTTCAACTTTGTAAATTTTGAATTTTAAAACAGAGCTTTGCTCTGATTGGGGGTGCACCGCCTAGGGCGCAGCGCTCCTGGCGCTAGCCCATCTGCGTTTGACACGTAGCGCGCAACGCGCAGAATCTGAAGCGTTGCTTTGATTTTTGAATTTTGAAATTCAAAACAGAGCTTTGCTCTGATTGGGGAAAAGGAAGTGTCGCTTCATTCCAAATCTTGGAATTTGAACAGAGCTTTGCTCTGATTGGGGGAAGCAGAAGCGTCGCTTCATTTTTAAAACAGAGCTTTGCTCTGATTGGGGGAAACAGAACCTTTTCCTCGTCTTGAACCTGCTTTTATTCGCGGCAGATGTACTTTGATTTGGCAGGAGTGTTTCAACTCTTTCGTCGAGTCGCCGGCGTTTGGCCTTTTCAAATATGGCCATCTCGCGCTCTCGAGCAGCTTTACTTTTAAGAAGAGCTTCATTCAGGAATGCATCAATCATTTCGTCTAATGGCCCTGGAAATTCCGGCTCGGGACCTGCCCCCAGTTTCTCTGTGTAAGGATCTTCTTCATCGTTTATCGACGAGTGAGAGATCACATGGCAATTTGCTACGTAATCCTCAGATTCATCCGACGAGTCTTCTCCATCATCTCCGTCTTCAAGGACGTGACTAAGAAATTCTTGGAGTGTGATCGGGGTCCGCACCTTCTGGTAATATTCTTCCAGCGCGTCGATATATTTTTGTAGGTCCGTGTGCTTGTCACCAGGCTTCACGGGCTTCTTGGCTTTCTTCTTCGTCTTCGAAGACTTTGACGGCCGGGTGTAAGTGTCTTGGATATCACTACCAATTTTTGGAGTTGGGCGCAGTTTCAGCATTCCCTTGATAATCTCGGGTTCCAGCGGATTCTTCCACCTGATCGCCGGGCCTGTCTGGAGATCGTTCAGCATTCTTTTAGTTTTGGCTGAAAGAGCGACCTCCCATGGAGCTTCTTCAACAAAAGAGCACGATACCCCCGGTGTGTCCATCTTTTTACGAGTGTGCGGTTGTGGTGGGCTTACTTTCTACTTCTCAGACAGCGCAAACTTGCCTTGTTGGTACTGGTCCTTAATCCATCCCTTAAAGACGAAGCAATCTTCGATTGGATGGCTTACCGTTTGATAGTAAGGGCAATAATTGGAACTATTAGTCTCGCCGGGTTGCAACGGTCGCTTCGGATTCGACAGATTGATGAGCCTGTTACGCACCGCTAATTCGAACAGTCTCTTCGTTTTGTCCCTAGGGAATGAGTAAGGACGCTTCATTTTCTCATTATAGTATCGACGTCTCTCTTCCAGTTAATCCGTTAGTTTTGGGGCACTGGGCTGCTGTTGAGTATTCGCAACGAATGTTGCCTTCCCTTTACCCTTTTCGTTCCGCGGCTCCGGCTTCGGGGGAGACGGTCTATAACCCATCTGGTCCATTTGGGCCAGCTTGTCGATCAAGGCTTGGAACGTGGTCAGCTTGAAGAACATCATGAATTGGGAAATAGTTGCATGAGGGTCTAAAGTGCCCACGAACATGTCCACCGCCGGCGCTTCTTCGATGCGCTGCTCACATTTTGACCATAAATTTCGCCACCGTATTGCGTATTGTACCCAAGTTTCGCCTGGCTTTACCCTGGCGTTAATTAATGCAGTAATCGGGGTACGTTCGCTTGCGCTCGCGAATCTTTGCGTAAACAGCAGCTCCATTTCCGCAAATGTCTTGATAGAGTTGTTCGGAAGTTCAGAATACCATTCAAACGCCGTCTCTGACAAGCTGCCGATGAACTGGCGAAGGAGCAGTTTATCATCACCTCCGGTGTTACCACATAGAGCCCTGAACTGGGCGACATGCTGGTGCGGATTTCCCGTCCCTTTATATACATGAAATTTAGGGATAGTATATCCCGGCGAGTACTTTATCTGGTCATACCAGCCTGGATATGGTCGCACAGTTTTAACGACTTGGCCGGACGCTTCATTCGCCTTGTGAGCTCGTATTTGCTGAGCAATGTAGTCATCCAGAGCGGCCTTGGAAATGGTTTCCTCTTTGGCTGCTGAAAGAGCCGGAGGAGGGTTCGATGTCTCCCCTTTGTCATCTTCAATGATGATCGGGGGGTCTTCAGCTGGAGGTTCTGGCTGTAACATCATCCCGACCATGTTTTGGATGAGAAGCGTCATTCGTTTTATGTTAGCAGTTTGTTCCGCTGCCTCTTTGTCCTTCTTTTCGATGACTCTGCGGAGGAAGTCAGCATCACTTTCTTGTTCGTGACGCCTCTGGGCTTTCTTTTGGCCCGGTGAGTGTAGCCATTTCGGTTAGTATTTCTTGAAGCTTCTGTTGCTGCTCCTGGGCTTTTGTCACGGATCGGGTGAGCGATCGGTGACCCATAGAAGTGCGGCTTTCCTCCTTTCCGAAAGTCATATAAACAGTATGCAGCATTATGCCCCCATACTTGGGGCGTTTGGGCTTAGCGTCTTTATGATTTGCCGCAGTCACAGGGGTTTTCTCTGGCCTGCTTCTCTTTTGAGCAATTGAAGTCGAGGGGGGCGTCGCAGCGGGCACCCAGACAGCTGTTGCCTTTTGTGGCTTGGCAAGATGGTTCTCTTCTTGTTGAACCTTCACCTTTTTCTGTCGGCGAGAGTAATCTCGATCAATTAATGAGTCCCGAACCTGTCGCCAGACTTTGTATATTTTGGAGGACAGCCGCTGAGGGGACTGTTCCGGCTTCGTTTCTGTAACATTCTCCATAGGTGGAGGAGATCTCATCAGTACGGCGGTAGGAGAGTTCCTGCGCACCTTGTTCAGCAACTCGAAGTTGTTCCCAGTTGGAACAGCATCATTGACTTCCACCGTTAGAGTTGGTGGAGTTAGCCCAGAGGGGGAGTTGCCCCCAGCTTTCCTTACTCGGCGCCAGTGGCGACGTCGAGCGCGTTGAGCCATTAGAGTTATTTCAGTTTGAGGGGTGACTTCGTCATGCCCCCTGTTCTGGTAAGACGCTGCTGGTACCAGCCTCTAGAAGACCGACGTTCGTTGAGCAGCAGTATCCAATCTGTCAAAGACAGACCTTTGAGTAGGAGCGGGAGCCGGGGTGGCCAACCTCGTAAAGACCGATCCCTTGATGGGAGAAGCTTCTTTGGTGACCTCGAGAGCAGGAATGGCTATCCGCTTTGAGATGGCCGCTTCAGTTATCGTGGGCTTCTTGACAGGCCCATTGGAGTTCAGGCTCAGCCTATGGAAGACTGACGTTGTTAGCTTAACATCGGACGACGCGTTGAGAGGGGACGTGGTAGTCGTGAGCCGATCAAAGACCGACTTCTTATACACTTCTTGCGGCAGCAGGATATTAATGTTCACTGGTGGGAGCATGGTCCCAAAGAACAAACCGGTGGTATCCTGCGTCGCCTGCTCTATCGGTATTGTGAACAGGGAGGCCGTATGGGGCCCGTAAGCTATCCCTCCAGATGAGGCGGAACGTGCGTTGCAGTTGCAGCTGGAACACTTCGTGCAAGTAGACGCCATTGATCCTTCGCTTTCTGCACCAAGCAAGACGCCAAATCTTAGTATCTCGAACCCAAGGGCAACCATTAGCGAACCGCGATTCGTTCGCGAACACGACACACGAAGTGTGGAGTGGAAAGAGGAAAAGGTCCCACCGGGCGTGCCAGAATCTGTTCCCCTTCGAAACGAGGAAACGCGACCGCGCGGGTCCGTCTCGCCTGAATTTCGGGGCAGATGCTAATTGGTGCTATCCGTCCACTTCTCCGAAGATGCCAAGTTGATTTATGACACCATGTATCGAAGGTCTAAATGGATGCAGCCGATGTAGCAGACTTCGTCAGATTCCCTCTCATTTGATGGGTTTTTGATTATGGGAACGCTCTTCCCTGCAGGCGCAAGCCCCTGCAGTTAATTACGCTACCGCATCGCGGTAACAACTTTCTCCTTCTCCAGATGGTCACTTCGTGTCGTGGGTGTTTGTTTTGTGTTTGGTTGCCCGTGGATTGTATACGGAGACTAATTTATGTTGTCGCCCGTAGGGCGTGGACTAGTCCAAATCCGTATCTTCTTAGATTTTGGTTTGGGGGTTGGGTTTAAGGATACGTTAGCCTCATTTGAGACTAAGATCAACTTAAACGTTTGTTAAGGATACGTTAGTCTCATTTTAGACTAAGATCAACTTAACGGGATCGTTTAGATCCAACAAAAGAGCCTTTGGACTCTATTGTTTAGTTTAGGGGCATTGCGGTCGATTAGTTTAAGGACGTTACGGTCCATTGTTAGTTTAAGGACATTACGGTCCAATGTTAGTTTAAAGACATCGCGGTCGAAGT
Organism: Agapanthus africanus; assembly: GCA_030015575.1. Taxonomy (NCBI): domain Eukaryota; kingdom Viridiplantae; phylum Streptophyta; class Magnoliopsida; order Asparagales; family Amaryllidaceae; genus Agapanthus; species Agapanthus africanus. The sequence continues at coordinate 567,494,697 of JASDDO010000016.1, forward strand.
TAAAGACATCATAGTCCGTGAGTTTAAAGACCTCACAGTCAAGGTTAAGGACATCATAGTCCGTGAGTTTAAATACCTCACAGTCAAGGTTAAGGACATCATAGTCCGTGAAATGTGTGGTTGTCGAGACCCGTCACTTCTCTGAAGACGTTGAAGGATTACAACGACAAATATCAGAGGAGTGAAGAGATGTACCCTTGAACCAGAGTTGATTGGGGATCTATAGTCCAATTTGGAACTAAGATCAATTAATTACATTATGAGCACATTGGCTCGGTTAAATCTGAATTGAGGACTTATGACCAACTTGGGCTAAGTCCAATTAGATTTGAAGTGTTGGCCCTTTATTGGACCATTAGACATTTATCTGGGTTCAGCCCTTCATCACTTAGCAATGCTAAACAAGAGTTTGAGGGCTCTGATAACATTTTTGTCTTTTACTGAGCATTAAACATTGTAGTTCTGAGTTTTACTCAACTTTGAGATTTAGTTAAAGGGGAGGTTTTTGCCTCTGGAAACTTAGCCAATTTGGCTAAGATTGGCTTTAAAATAGTGTTAAACACTAGAGGACAACAGTGTTAAACACTGGAAGTGAAATGCTCAAATTAGTGTTAAACACTAGAGAGGAAGGGGTCACGTGGGGACACGTGAGGGCACCCAAAGGTGGGGCCAGATCTCCTTTACTTTGTTCTTAGAACTGCAAATAAGTGTTAAACACTTTTAATTTTCATAGCCATCACGTGTGGGCACATGATGGGTACTCATGCCCTGATTTATTAGAATGTTTATTAGGGGTCACGTGGGAATACGTGAGAGCGCCCAAACCCGGCATTGCCTTTGCTTTTATCCTCTTTGTTTTGGAGGTCACGTAGGAGCACGTGAGGCATTGCCTCTGGGCTAATTCCTTCTTATTTTGGAAGATCTTTTCGGGGGTCACGTAGGGATACGTGACCTTAGTTCTTTGCATGCAAGAAGATCTTTCAAGTCTCTTTATTTTTAAGAATTAAATTCTCTATAGGGTTAAACCCTAATTGTGTTTTTAGAAGAATTAAATTCCTATGCATGTGGAAGAATTAAATTCTTGTGTAGGGTTAAACCCTAATTTCATTTAGAGGAATTGAATTCTGTATGAATTTAGGAGAATTGAATTCTCGTATAGGGTTAAACCCTAGTTCTGTCTGTCTTGGAGGAATTAAATTCCTATAGATTTAGGAGAATTAAATTCTCATATAGGGTTAAACCCTAGTTTTATCTTGGAGGAATTAAATTCCTGTGAATTTAGGAGAATTAAATTCTCATATAGGGTTAAACCCTAATTTTATCTTTGGGAGAATTAAATTCTCTAAACTCAATTCTCCCTCTGAGTTTTGGATCTGCATGGCAGAATCTCCCCGATGAGAATTAAATTCTCAACCTGTGGGGAGATTTGCTTCTGCAGATCTTCAACCAGAGGAAGAAATAAGTTCTTTTGGAGAAGAGTTAAACTCTTAGATTGAGAATTAAATTCTCTTTTTGTTTTTTGAAACTTTGATCCCTTTCCTTTTTTTCACCTAGGATTTCTTTTCTTGAGAATTAAATTCTCCTTTCTCTTCTCTCTGTTATTTTCTTTCAGAAAATTTCAAGATCCAAAATTCTATCTTCTCTCTTCTCTTCTTGGCTCCTATTTATAGGAGAAGGAAAAAAATCAATTTGTTTAGTAAATCCTTCATTGAAAGATTTTGTTTGTTTTTCGTAACTAATATGATCTTTTAGATCACTCAGTGAATTTTATTCACCATTGGATTTTTAATCCAAAAGATATTCTGTTTGTTATTTTTGGTGAATTTTAGGATAATCTTTCCTTGTATAAAATCTTTCCATAAATTGATGATTTTTAATCACCATTGGATTTTTAATCCAACGGTGCTCCATTTTACAGAGCACCATCTTTTTTGTTTGGAAAGATTTAGAGAAATATTTTTCCAGTTAGGGTCTTTGATTTCCCTTAATTAGAATTTAATTCTATCAATTCATAAGGCATTTAAAGCCCATCACGTGTTGGCACGTGATCCCAATGTTTGATCATGGAAATAGAATTTAATTCTATCAATTAAAGAGCTAAGGGGCCTGTCACGTGTTGGCACGTGACCCTTCTTTTAATCAGAATTTAATTCTGCCTTTTAACAGAGCTAAGGGACCATCACGTGTCAGCACGTGACCCTTGGTCACGTGTGAGCACGTGATGCCCCATTGGGGTCTTTCCTTAGCTTTTTTGTTACATTTTTGTTTGATTTAGAATTTTAATTCTATAATGTGCAGATCATAGGAAACCATCACGTGTCAACACGTGACCCTTGGTCACGTGTGGGCACGTGATGCCACATTGGGGTCTTTCCTTAGCTTTTTTGTTACATTTTTGTTTGATTTAGAATTTTAATTCTATAATGTGCAGATCATAGGAAACCATCACGTGTCAACATGTGACCCTTGGTCACGTGTGAGCACGTGATACCCCATTGGGGTCTTTCCTTAGCTTTTTTGTTACATTTTTGTTTGATTTAGAATTTTAATTCTATAATGTGCAGATCATAGGAAACCATCTCATAGGAAACCATCACGTGTCAACACGTGACCCTTGGTCACATGTGAGCACGTGATACCTCATTGAGGTATTTCCTTATTTTTATCAAGGAACAGTAAGGATCCCACAAGAGAATTTTCTTTATGCGCAAGGACACTAATTTCCCCGCAGGTCAAGACGAATCGAGAGATTCTCGCAAAGACACTGATTTCCTCGCGGGTCGAAACGAATCGAGGGGTTCTGGTCAAGGACGCTGATTTCCCTGGATGTTGAGACGAATCGAGAGATTCCTGCAAAGACACTGATTTCTCTATGGGTCGACGCGAATCGAGATGCTCTTATTAAGGACACTGATTTCCCTGAATCAAGATAAGAAGCGATGGCTTAGGAAACGGGTTCAGATCTGTCGCCTAAGACTTTTTAAGTTTATGAGCCGTGAGGGTCTCACAAAGGGTTTTCTCCCTGCGAGTCGAGAGGATCCCGTAGGTATCTTTTCTCCTTAGGAATCATGAGGATTTCTAAGTATCTTCTCTCTTAAGAGTCGTAAGGATCTCACAAGAGAATTTTTTCCGCTTGCAAGTCGAGAAGACTCGTAAGTGGTTGTTTCCCTCCTTGTCGAGATTCGAATTTGGAGAGTGTGGCCAGTGAATAGTATACAATAGTCCATCTTGGACCGACTTGCAGGGCCCCAGTGCTTAGGAAACAGGTCCTTATCCTCATCGCCTAAGGCTTTTCCCTACGAGTCGAGACAAATCGAGAAGTTCTCGCAAGGGTTTCCTAACGTCACAATTAACTCCTGCTAATAGAAGTCCATTAGGGTCTGTGGTACTAGGGTTTTTTTTTATCCATCGCACCGTCGCGTTGGCCGATATATTCCTCGATATGCAATCTTTTTGTTCGGGTAGCCCCGCGACTGTCGTGACTCTAATCCCTTCGGGGGCTGGACAAGACGTCTTCAAATAATCTTCCAGGTAATATTACCGTCGAAATAGTAAGCGTTAGGGTATTCCATGTCGCTTTTTACTTGAGGTTAGGCTCAGTTTGGGAGCCCCGATGAGTCATGAACACTCCGCGTCGGTGTGGGATGATCTCCGATAGTCTTTTCAGGTCTCATTTGAGTTGCCGTCAAGACCCTGAAGCGGGGGATTTTCCTTAGCTTCGTTGGTTGACATTGTGCCTGCAATATTGCGTTGAATGTCGAGGTCGTCTCTGGGTTGTCTGTGAACCGTCGAGGTTTTGGAACAAGGGGACTTTGCCATAGCTCCGTTTGTTGATGTCGCGCCTGTATCCTGCTGGAAGGAAGAAGGACGTTGTTGGTTGATCTCCAGGCTGTAGATGTAACCGTCGAGACCTGGAACTAGGGACTTTTCATGGCTCCGAGGTAGTCTCTAAGTTGTTTTTGAATCATCGAGATTTGGAACTAGGGGACTTTGCCATGGTTCCGAGGTAGTCTCTAGGTTGTCTGTGAACCGTCAAGATTTTGGAACTAGGGGACTTTGCCATGGCTCCGTTTGTTGATGTCGCGCCTGTACCCTTCTGGAGGGGAGGAAGAACGCCATTGTTGTTTTTTTTTTGATGCAGATATTGCTGTCGATATCTGACTCTCTTTTTGACAGCGTCTGGTGGGGAATGTGGTTCCCTTTTTGTTTATTCCTATGGATTGTATACAGGGGTCAGTGTGGACTTACCTGTAGGGCAAAAAGTTTCATTTCATTTTTTTTATTTCTTTCCGCGACGCTCTATCATTTCAGCTTTTTGTATCTCGAAAGTTGTGATTGCCCAATCATTTCGGCTATTTTTTGCTGTGCCCAATCATTTCGGCTATTTTTTTCTTTTTACTCGCTGTTTTTATTGTGAGTTGCCCAATCATTTCGGCTATTTTGTATGCATATATTTTACTTGCTAATTTTGTTGCAAGTTGCCCCATCATTTTGGTTATTTCATATGCATTTTTGGCTCGCTGATTTTTTATCGCGAGTATGGTACTTGGAATCTGGTGCCAGTCTTAGCATCAGCATCGCTGCGACTGGAATATTGCCAGGAGCGAATCATCATTTGCCGTGAAAGGACTTGGAATTTGATTCTGATTCAGGCATCAGCATCGCTACCACTGGGACATTGCCAGGAGCGAATCATCATTTGCCTTTGTTGGTTCGAATAAAGGTGGCTTAGCAAACAGGGTTAAGATCCTGTCGACTAAGGCTTTTGACTTCATGAGCCGTAAGGGTCTCATAAAGATGTTTCTCCCTACGAGTCATAAGGATCCCGTAGGTGTCTTTTCTCCTTAGGAATCGCGAGGATTCCTAAGTGTATGTTCTCTTGTAAATTGTAAGGATCTTGCAAGAGTTTTTTCTCCTTGTTAATCGAGAGGACCTACAAGTGTTTGTTCATCAAATGAGGGCATTCCTCGTCGTTGGTGGGACTCGGCAAGGAAATGATTATTTGTGCCCGTGGATTGTATACAAGGGTAAGTATTAAACCGTTTGTAGGGCAATCTGGAAAAGGTGATGGCTTAAGAACAGGTTCAGATCCCTGTAGCTTAAGGCTTTTGAATCTTATGAGCTGTGAAGGTCTCATAAGAGGGTTCTCCTAATGAGTCATGAGGATCTCGTAAGTGTAATTTCTCCTTAGGAATCGTGGGGATCCCTAAGTGTGTTGCTCCATTGTGAGTCGTAAGGATCTCACGCAGGTAGTTTTCTCCTTACAAGGTCGAGAGGACCTTGCAAGTGTCTTTTAACGAGATTGCGCCCGTTCGGGTTTTCACAAACTCGCCGGTAGCCCTGCTGTTTTTACTCACGGAGCCCTTTCGGGTTTTCATCTGTGCCCATTTTACTTATGGACGTACCCCTTTTTTTAAATTTTTTTTTACGAGTCTGCACCCTTTTGGGTTTTCATAAACTCGCCGGTAGCCCTGCTTTTTTTACTCACAGAGCCCTTTCGGGTTTTCATCTGTGCCTATTTTGCTTATGGACGTACCGTTTTTTCTTGCGTCAATCTTCGGATGCCATGGTTCATAGTAGTTTAAGGGCGTTACGGTTCGTAGCTAGTTTTAGAACATTACGGTCCATTGTTGCCATATTTGAGGCGAATTTTTAGTTTACGAACTTTTCGGTCCATAGTAGCTTTGAGGCAAAGTTTCGCCGGATGCTCTTTGAACAAGTAGGTTTCCCCTTGATAGACCTTGTCACATAATCCAAGGATTTTGGCACTGCTCTACCCCCAGCTCCTCTACGTTATCTTCTAACGCCGAGTGAGCTTCTTTGTTACTTAGCGACGAATGAGAGATCATGTGGCAACTCGCCACATATTCTTCGGGTTCCTCTGATGAGTCGTCTCCCTCATCATTGTCATTATCTTAACTTTCAATAATGTGATTGAGAAACTCTTGAAGCGTGACTGGGGTTCGCGCCTTCTGGTTGTATTCCTCCAGCGCGTCAATATGCTTTTGCAGATCCATGCGCTTGTCGTCAGACTGCGCGGGTCTTTTGGTCTTCTTCTTTTTCTTCAAAAACTTTGACGGCCGGGCATAGGCGTTTTGACTATCACTACCAATTCTTGGCGTCGGGCACGGCTTCAGCATTCCCTTGATGACCTCGGGTTCTAGTGGACTTTTCCACCTGATCGTCGGGCATATTTGGAGATCTGTTAGCATTCTTTTTGTTTTGGCTGAAAGAGCGACCTCCCATGGAGCTTCCTCTATGAATGAGCACGATGCCCCCGGCATGTCCATCTTTTTTGGAGCGTGTGGTTGTGGCAGGTTCACCTTCCAGTTTTCAGACAACGCGAATTTGCCTTGCTGGTAATGGTCTTCAACCAGTTTTTGAAGACGTAGCAATCTTCGAGTGGGTGACCCATTACTCTGTGATAGGGATAATAGTTAGGATGGTTAACGTCACCAGGTTGCGACGGATGTCTTGGATCCAGCAGAGTGATGAGCCCGTTGCGCACTGCCAGTTCGAACAGTCTCCTTGTTTTATCTTGGGAAAATAAGTAAGGATGTCTTAACTTTTCATCGAGGGATCACCGCTTGTTGCCTTGGCGAGCAGCTCGTTTTGGCTCACTCGGCTGTTGTTGAGCATTGGCGATAAAGGTCGCTTTCCCTTTGCCTTTTTTATTTTGAAAATCCGCTTTTGAAGGGAAAGGCCTATAGCCTATCTGGTTCATTTGGGCCAGCTTGTCAATCAAGGCCTGGAAGGTGGTCGGCTTGAAGAACATCATGAACTGGGAGATAGTCAACTGAGGGGTTGAGAGTCCACATGAACATGCCCACGGCAGGAGCTTCTTCAATGCGTTGTTCGCATTTCAACCACCGGATTGCATACTGAACCCATGTTTCTCCTGGCTTCACCCTGGCATTAATTAGTGCGGTGATCGGGGTGCGCTCGCTAGCGCTTGCAAATCTCTGTGTAAACAGTAGCTCAATTTCTGCAAATGTCTTGACAGAGTCATTCGGGAGTTCAGAATACCACTCGAATGCTGTCTCCGACAAGCTGCCAACGAATTGGCGAAGCAGTAGCTTATCGTCACCTCCGGTGTTACCGCACAGAGCCCTGAATTAAGCAACGTGCAGGTGTGGATTCCCCGTCCCCTTATATACATAGAATTTAGGGATCGTATACCCCGGCGGGTACTTTATTTGGTCGTACCAACTCGGATAGGGTCATCCGGTCTTAACAATTTGGTCGGCCGCTTCGCTCTCCTGATGAGCTCGTATCTGTTGAGTTATATAATCATCGAGGGCGGCTTTGGAAATGGTCTCTTCTTTGGCTGCTGATAGAGCCGGAAGAGGGTTTGATGTCTCCCCTCTATCATCTTCAATGATCATCGGAGGCTCCTCCGCTGGAGGGTCCGGCTGGATCATCATGCTCACCATGTCTTGGAACAATAGCGCCATTTATTTTATATTGGCCGCTTGTTCCATGGCTTCTTTATCTTTCTTCTCGAGCATTCTGCAGAGGAACTCGACATCAGTTTCTTGCTCCTGGCGTTGCTCCGACGATGTCTCCGGGCTTTCTTTTGGCCCAGTGAGCGTGTCCATCTTTGTTAACATTTCCTGGAGCTTCTGTTGTTGCTCTTGGACCTTTGTTACGGATCGGGAGAGTAGTCGGTGACCCTCGGAAGAGCGGCTCTCCTCTTTCATGGAAGCCATATAAACAGTATGCACCACCATGCCCCTAGACTTAGGGCGTTTAGGTTCAGTGCCCTTGAGATTCGTCGCAGACACGGGGATTTTCTCCGGCCTTCTCCTTTTGTGGGCGGTCGAAGTTGAGGGGGCCGTTTCAGCGGGCACCCAAGTAGATGACAACTTCTGTGGTACGACAGGGTGATCCTTCTCTTGCCGAACCTTCATTTTCTTTGGTTGGTAGGAGTAGTCTTGGTTAATCACAGAGTCTTGGACCCTTCGCCTGACCCTATTGATTTTAGAGGACAGCCGCTGAGGGGGCTGTTCCGGCTTCGCCTTTGTGATCTTTTCAGCAGGCGGAGGAGACTTTTTCAGCACGGCAGTTGGCGAATTCCTGCGTACCCTGTTAAGTGATTCAAAATTGTTCCCAGTTGGAACAGCAGCATCAACTTCCATCGTTGGAGTTGGTGGGGTAAGTCCAGAAGGGGAACTGCCCCCAGCTTTCCTCACTCGGCGCCAGTGGTGACGTCGAGCATGTCGAGCGGCTGGGACCACCTCTGCTGTTGGGATAGCTGCATCGTGCTTCATGCTTTGATGAGAGACCGCTGTTGGTGTCAGCCTGTCAAAGACTGACGTCCGTTGAGAGGGGATGGTCAACCTGTCGAAGGCAGACTTTCGAGCAGGGGTAACGACTTTGGTGACTTCGTCTAGAGCGAGAGATGGCACGGCCAGTCTTATGAAGAATGACCCCTTAATAGGAGAAGCCTCTCCGACGATTTCATTTACTGGAACAGGGATGGCTAAACATTTCGGGATAACCCCCTCAGGTATCGCGGGCTTCTTCACGAACCCATTGGAGTTTTGGCCCAGTCTATTAAAGACCGAGGCGTTGGATTTGGGCGACCCATTGAGAGGGGCCGCGGTAGTTGCAAGCCGATCAAAGACCGACTTCTTCGGAGCTTCTTGCGACAGCAGCGGGGCGTTGAAGCTCATTGGTGGGAGCATGGTCCCAATGAACAACCTAGTGGTGGCTTGCGTCACCTGTTCCACTGGCATGGCGAAGATGGAGGCTGCTTGGGGCCCATAGGTCACTCCTCCGGCGAGGACGGAGTGGGAGTTATTATTGCAACCGGTGCAGTTGGAAGCCATTTTCTCTGCACGGGAGCAAAACACCAAATCTTAGTACCTCGAATTCAGGGGCAACCATATTAAACCATGATTCGTTCGCGGACACGACACATGAAGTGTGGAGAGGAAAAGGTCCTACCGGGCGTGCCAGAATCTGTTCTCCGCCGAATACCGGGAAGACAAACGTCTTGCCTAAATTTGGGGGCAGATGCTATTTGGTTTTACCCGTCCACCTCTCTGAAGATGCCAAGTTGATTTATGGCACCATGTATCGAAGGTTTAGACGGATGCGGCCGATGTAGCAGACTTCGTCAGATTCCCCCTCATTGTGAGGGGTTTTTGATTGTGGGGACGCTCTTCCCTGCAGGCGTAAGCCCCTGCAGTTAATTACGTTACCGCGTTGCGGTAACCACTTTTTCCTTCTCCAGATGGTCACTTCGTGTCGTGTATGTTTGTTTTATTTTTGATTGCCCGTGGATTGTATACGGAGACTAATTTATGTTGTCGCCCGTAGGGCGTGTATTAGTCCAAATCCGTATTTTCTTAGATTTGGTTTTGGGTTGGGTTTACGGATCGTTAATCTCATTTGAGACTATGATCAACTTAAACATTTGTTAAGGATACGTTAGTCTAATTTTAGACTAAGATCTACTTAACAGGATCATTTAGATCCAACAAGAGAGCATTTGGGCTCTATTGTTTTAGTTTAGGGACATTGCGGTCCATTGGGTTTAAGGACATCATAGTCCGTGACAGTTTAAAGACATCATAGTCTATAAAGTTTAAAGACATCATAGTCTATGAGTTTAAGGACCTCATAGTCCATAAAGTTTAAGGACATCATAGTCCATGAGTTTAAGGACCCCACGGTCCGTAAAGTTTAAGGACATCATAGTCCGGTTTAAAGACACCATAGTCTGTGTGGTTTTGGTTCAACCGTTTGGGAATCCACCAAAAGTTATTGGTTATTGGGACCCTCCATCTCTCTGAAGACGTTGAAGAATTATAACGACATATATCAGAGGTATGAAGAGATGTACCTTTGAACCAATGTTGGTTGGGAGATCTGTAGTCAAGTTTGGGACTAAGATTAGTTAAAAAGATTTATGAGCATATGGGCTCAATTAATCTAAATTAGGGATCTGTGGCCAACTTGGGCTCGGCCCACTGAGTTAAAATGTTGAACATTTGATTAGGCTCAGTCCTTTTTTATTTAACAATGCAGAACATTGGTTTGGGTTCTGACAACCTTTTTGTCTTTTATTGAGTGTTGAGCCCTCATTATGGCTCTGGGGCTCTATTTAAAGAACAGTTTATGTTCACTCAGCGCCCACGTGAGGAGCACGTGGCACGGTTGGCGTTGAGCGCTAGACTTAGAGCGCTTCTTAAGAAATGGCGCATACGTGAGGAGCACGTGGTGCGCTTGGCGCTGAGCGCCAGCCTTGAAGCGTTGATGCTCTTCTTATGAAATGGCGCACACGTAAGAAGCATATGGTGCGCTTGGCGCTGAGCGCCAGCCTTGAAGCGCTGAGGCATTTCTTATAAAATGGTGCACACGTGAGGAGCACGTGGTGCGCTTGGCACTGAGCGCCAGCATTGAAGCGCTGAGGCGCCTCTTATGAAATGGTGCACACGTGAAGAGCACGTGGTGCGCTTAGCGCTGAGCGCCAGCCTTGAAGTGCTGAGGCACTTCTTATGAAATGGAGCACACGTGAGGAGCACGTGGTGCGCTTGGCGCTGAGCGCCAGCATTGAAGCGCTGAGGCGCCTCTTAAAATTGGAGCACTAAGGCTCTTTTTTAGGCAGTTCTGATCAGTTATGTGCTCTGAGAATTAAGTTCTCGTTTATAAGAGACTTTGTCTCATGGATTTAAGAACTAAGTTCTTATTTTAATAGGAGATGTTATAATCTCTTCTGTTTTTATGAAAGACTTTGTCTTCGTCTTATAGATCAGTGATCTAAAGAGAACTAAGTTCTTCTTCCTCCCTTTTTATGATGAGATACTCCAATCTCTTCTACTTTTATGAAAGATTTCTGTCTTTATAGATCTATGATCTAGAAAAAGAACTAAGTTCTTCTTTTTTTTATGAGATACTTTGATCTCTCTGTTTTATTTACCTTGAAGAAATTCTTCTTCCGAGAGCTTGCTCTTCTCTTTGAAATTTCTCAAAGTTTGTAGGGGGGTTTCCTCTCTGCAAGACTTGAAGTCTTGGGTCCTTTATATAGGGGAGGCTGATTTGTTGAATCGGTTAAGAAAATCTTTCTCTGATTGATTTGGGGATGTTTCCCCACCATTGGATCATTAATCTTAGGGCTTCTGTTTTACAGAAGACAATATTCTTGTTTTTTTAACAAGATTGGGAAATATTTTCCCATACAGAGCTTATTCTGTAACTTGGTGATTTTTAATCACCATTGGATCATTGATCCAATACTGCTCTGATTTACAGAGCATAATCTTTCCTGTTTGGAAAGATTCTGAGGAGTATTTCCTTAACAGAATTTTATTCTGGTAATTTGATGATTTATCATCTTCGTTGGATCTTTGATCCAACGGTGGAGAACATTTAGTTCTAGCGCTTGGCGCTCTCGTGCTTTGCACGTGAGCGCTGCCTCAGAGTCTTTGACTCTTAGCGCTGGCGCACTTGGCGCTAGCGCTCTCGTGCTCTGCACGTGAGCGCTGCTTCAGAGTCTTTTACTCTCAGTGCTGGCGCACTTGGTGCGAGCGCTTTCGTGCTCTGCACGTGAGCGCTGCCTCAGAGTTTTTGACTCTCAGCGCTGGCGCTCTTGGCGCGAGCGCTCTCGTGATCTGCACGTGAGCGCTGCCTCAGAGTCTTTGACTCTCAGCGCTGACGCTCTTAGCGCTAGCGCTCTCGTGCTTTGCACGTGAGCGCTGCCTCAGAGTATTTGACTCATAGCACTGGCGCTCTAGGCGCTAGCGCTTTTACAAAGTGCTGCTTCATTTCAAATTTCAAAATTTGAACAGAGCTTTGATCTGATTGGGGCAAACAGTCCCGATACCCATTGTGGCATTAGTATCGTTACAACTGGAATATTACCAGGAGCGAATCATCATTTGCTGTGAGAGGACTAGGAGTTTGACACCTGTTTAGGCATTAGCATCGCTACAACTGGAATGTTGCCAGGAGCGAATCATCATTTGCCTTTGTCGATTTGAACAAAGATGGCTTTGACTTTATGAGCCATAAGGGTCTTATAAAGGTATTTCTCCCTAGGAGTCCTGAGGATCTCGTAGGTGTGTTTTCTTCTTGAGAATCATGGGGATTCCTAAGTGATACTTTCTCTCGTAAGTCGTAAAGATCTTCCAAGAGTGTTTTCTTCTTATAAGTCGAGAGGACTTACAAGTGTCGTTCACCATATAGGGTCATTTCTCGTCATTGGTGGAACTTGGTGGGGGATATATTTATTTATGCCCGTGGATTGTATACAAGGGTCAATATAGAACCGCCTGTAAGGCAACATTAGGGGAATATGATGGCTTAAGAACAGGTTTAGATCCCTGTAGTTTAAGGCTTTTGAATCCTATGAGCCATAAGGGTCTCATAGGGGGAATTCTCCTTACGAGTCGTGAGGATCTCGCAAGTGTAATTTCTCTATAGGAATCGTGGGGATTTCTAAGTGTGTTGCTCCTTTGAGAGTCGTAAGGATCTTACGCAGGTATTTTCTCCTCACAAGGTCGAGAGGACCTTGCAAGTGCACATGAATTTTTTTCATTTTATGAGTTTGTGCCCTTTCCGGGTTTTCACAACTCGCCGGCGGTCCTGTTATTTTTACTCACGGCGCCCTTTCGGGTTTTCATCCGTGCTCATTTCTCTTGTGAACATACCCTTTTTTAATAAGATGAAACTCTCGAGAATAGTTTCATCACGGGTGACCCACCTGTTTAGATGTGTCTTCATTGCTGGAGTAGCTGTGCATGTAGCGGGACTTGAGTTGCCACCTTTGCCACTAGGAATTCGATTGCAATATAGATCTCAAGGGAGCATATCGCCGTATTTGGGGCGATGTGCTAGTTTAGGGACGTTCCGGTCCATTATCGCCATGTTTGAGGCGAATTTTTAGTTTAAGGACTTTTTTGATCCAGCATTCCCATCTTGGGGACGAACGTTAGTTTAAGGATATTTTGATCCGTTATTAGTACTAAGAGGTCATCCTTCGGGCAAGCTTTGTTGATGTCCCGAAAGTCCACGCAGATGAGCTCCATCCTATTTTTCTTCATCACTGGAATGATGTTAGCCCAGTCGGGATATTGAACTTCTTGGATGAAGCCAGAGTCGTTTAGTTTCTTGACCTCGGCGTTGATGCTCATCTCAAGTTCAAGTCGCATCCTTCTCGGTGCCTGTTTGATTGGCTTTATTTCCGGGGATATAGCCAATTTGTGTACTGCCACTTTTGGATCTAGACCCGGCATTTCATAATAATTCCACGCGAAGCAGTCCCTATATTGCATGAGCACGTCTTTTAACATGGCTACCTGTTTTTCATATAGTAGTTCACTGACGAACGTTGGCTTCGGATCATTTTTCGTCCCTAAGTCAATTTTTCTTAGGGTGTCAGCCGTGGTGTGTATCCCTTCTTCTAGCTCTTTTGGTGCTGATGGAAACTCTGAGATCACCTCTTCCTTATCTTCATTTGTGAAGCACATGTAGAGGTCATTCATAGTCTCGTGCCCTCTCTCTTTTGAGAGTGTTATCAAATGGCAGGTACGAGTTCGCTTCTATTCTTGATGTCGAGCCGGTCTTAACCTGACGTTGTAGGTTCTTTTCGGGTCATACTTTTGTGGCGGGGTTACCCTCCAGCCGTCGGATAACATAAACATGCCTTGTTGATTATGGTCTTCTACCTAGTCTTTGAAGGTGAAGTAGTCTTCAAGGGAATGACCTATTGCTCGGTGGTAAGAGCAATAATCCGGATGATGGACCTCGTTTATTTATTCGGGATGCCGAAACTCCAGAAGCGTCATCGTTTTGTGCTTCATGACAAGGTTGAATACTTTTCTTGTCTTGTCTTGAGGGAAAGAGTATTCCCGACCTATCTTCTTTATAAAGGACGGGCTCCAATCGAGTTTTTCTCGATTGCACGGCGTCTTGGGTCCGCTTTGTTTTTTTCGAACCTTGTTTGCGTTCTTCGCCCTGTTTTTGCCTCCATTTCGGGGTTTTCCCCTTTTGTAAGAACATATGTTGGGCTGGGGATGAAGAGCATTATAGTCTACTTTCTCCGCAGATTGCCGACTGAGACGCTGCGTTTGGCCTTTTCATAAATGGCCATTTCGCGGCTGTGATTATCCCAGCTCGTTTGACAAGCTTCTTTTATTAACCTGTCAATTTGTTCTTCTAGCGACGCACTTAACGTTTTTAGAGCAGGATCTTGCTCCGATTTGACGTCACGGCTATTTGGAAGAGCATCTTCCGCTTCACTTAAGCTGTTTACGATGCGGCAACTGTGGAACTGCTCCCGTTTCTTGGACCGAACTTATCCGAGCCCGTTTGTCTCCATCTTCCCATTGGGCATCTTTTGCTGAGTCCCGGGAATATCCTAAATCTTTTTGTAGAATTGGGCTTGTCGAATAGTTTGTTCGAGGGGTATACCTTGGCATCTTAACAGCCTTTTCAATCCATCTGCGCAGTATCTTAGCAGAAGGATTGGTTGAAGCCTGTCGAGTGCAAAATCGGCACCATGCCAGACTTCTTTTTCTACTTTATTTTCCATAGATTGGTAGAAGAGGATCGCTTTTTCACTTCTTCGCCTGGAAGGTACGTAGAAAGTTTGCAGTTCTTGTACACTGTGTGTATGGAGTGCATCAAGTTCCTTGTAATGCCAAGGTGGAGCAATTGTAATTTGTAGACTCTGATTTGTTCCTGCAAAAGTTTGCATTGACGGGCGGACGGAGAACACTGCGGTGGCCTCGTCCTCTAAGTCGCTGCCAAAGACCAAAATAGGAGTAGATGGTCCGGACTTATTGTTTTCTTTTCGAGGTTGTCCCGAGTAGACTATTTCTTCGTCTTCCTCGGTGTCGCTCCCAAAGATTGGGATAGTGGCGACAGACTTTTGTTTATTCTCCGGCCTGTGGCACCTTTCAGTATCCTCAAGGTTTGGTAGGAAGTACTTTGCGTCTTTGTATTTCCGGACTTCGTTTACGGGGAATGGGTTTAGCTTTCCCGTGATGGTGTACTCCGAGCCATCCTTGAAATACTTCATACACTGATGTTGTATAGAAGCGATGACGTTGTACTCGTGTAACCAAGGCCTGCCGAGCAAAGCGTTACAGCAAGTCTTAGCGTCAATGACATCAAATTTGATATCAGTGACGAGTAGCCCAAAGCGCAGCGTCAGTATTACGGACCCAAGCGTCCGTGACGACTGTGAGTCGAACCCGGAGGGTGTAATTTTATTTTGGACGAGGTGCCGAGCGTTCATGCAAATCTCCTTCAGCACTCTTACGTTGAGTAGATTAACAGAGAATCCGTTGTCGACAAGGATTTTCCCTATCTTTATGTCTTGGCAGTACCCGGTCGATTATTCTCACACGTACCGAGGAGGAGATCTTCATCTCTGAATATAATGTCAGCTGTGTGGACCTCTGCCGGCTCATCCTTAATCTTTTCTTCTGCGAAGAAATCTTGGAACTGATCGGGCTTTTGTAATGCCTTGATCAGGGAATCTCGTGTCTCTTTGGACAGGAGAAGAGTATCCAATATGCTCAGTTGTGAGGGTATTTTACTCAGATGTGCCAGGACGTTGTAATCCACTTTTCTTTTCCTAGGCGAATCCCTTGCTGCGAGCTCTTTGACTGCTTCTTCATCATGGGCAATTTCCTCGAGGATTTTCCCCTTCCCTTTGTCTTTTTTATTCGAACCTTTGTTTGTAGGTCCGAGGTTCTTCTCAGGCAGCGTGCGGTTACGCAGCTGAATATTCTCACAGTTCTTCTTTTTCGGAGGCGGAATGTTTGAAGAGAGAGCTGAGGGGTGTTTCATCCTCAGAATCGCTCCCGAAAGTAAGAACTTGGGGTTTTTCCCCTTCCGAACTGGTACCAACCATATGATAGTTACCAATCGTTTCTTCATACGCGTTTGTCGCACTATTTTGCCGTCGACGAGCATAAGCTTCGCACTTCATCCTTTTGAAGTGTTTTTGATGGGGCAACATATCCTTGCCACCACTTCTTGAAGGCACTGCATTCCTCAGTGGGGTGGCGACCCTCCGATGATATAAGCAGTAGTTTGGGCATGCATCTTCTCCATCGAAGCATATGATTCCGGGAGTGTTCCATACGAGAGGTGGCAGCTTCATCCCCATTGACAAGGCTTTGGCGAACCGCTTCTCTGTTTTGATCCTGCTCTTATTTGTAGTGCTTTGGTTTGGTTGGAGTACTTTACGACTCATCCTTACCGCGGTTTCTTTGTCCTGACGCTGACGCTTATCCTTTTCGTATATGGTCGTCTTGCGTTCTCGGACAACTTTGCTTTTTTGAAAGACTTCGTTTAACAGCTTATCGAACGGGTCTTCTGGCAGTTCCGGGGATTTTAGCTCCGATTCTGCCTCCAGTTCCTCTGCATTGTTTTCTGATTTTGAAGGAGTTTTCTCCAGCCTCGTTCTTTTAAGAGAGATTAGAGTTGAAGGAGCCATTGTGACAGGCAGCTGTTTAAGAGAAGTCCCCATCGCATGGTGGAGGAGTGATCTTTCTCTTATCGGCCCTTAGATTTCTCAGGTCGACGAGAGTAATCTTTGTCAATCACAGAGTCTTGGACTTTCCGCCAAACCCTATGAATTTGCGAGGAGAGCCGCTGATGAGGCCGCTCCGTCTTTCCTGTACAGGGACCTCTACTGGAAGAGATGATTTCTTTAGCACCGCCGTCGGGAAGTTCTTACGTACCCTCCTGGGCGGATCAAAGATGTTTCCGGTTGGAACAGCAGCGTCGACTTCCACCATTGGAGCTGGTGGGGTGAGTCCAGAAGGGGAGCTTTCCACAGCTTCTCTCACTCGGCGCCAGTGGCGACATCGAGCGTGCCTCACAGAAGGGACCGCCTTAGTTTTGCAAGCAGCTTCATCATGCCCCTGGTTTTGCTGAGGAGCTTCAATCGGTGTCAGCCTGTTGAAGACCAACGTCCTTATTGAAGTTTGAGGAAAAGCGGCTAGCCTTTAGAAAACTGACCGTCTGGTGGGGGAAGCGCTTTTGACAACTTCGCCTGTAAGAGGAGTTAGGAGAGCTATCCTTTTTGGGGTAGCCCCTTCAGGTATCACAAGCTTCTTTACGGGCTCATTTGTGTTTTTGCTCAGCCTGTTGAAGACTGAGAAACCAGATTTGGACGGCCCGTTGAGAGGGGCTGTTGTGGTTGCCAGTCGATCGAAGACCGACCTTTTAGGAGCTTCTTCTTAAGGCGCTGAGGCACCGAAACTCACAGATGGGAGCATGGTCCCAAAAAACAATCCAGTAGTGGCTTGTGTGACTTGCCTCACTGGCATTGAGAAGATAGAGGTCACATTGGGCCCATAAGTCACTCCTCCCGTTGGGGTAGAGCGAGAGTTGTTGTTGCATGCAGTGCACTGAGAAACCATTGATTTTCTGCACAGGAGCAAGACACCAAGTTTTAGTACCTCGAATCCAAGGGCAACCATAGCGAACCGCGATTTTGTTCGTGAAACACGACACACAAAGTGTGGAGTGGAAAAAGGAAAAGGTCCAACCAGGCATGCCAGAATCTTTTATTTGCCGAAAGACAGGGACCGAGACGCTGGGACGTCTGGCCTGAATTTGGGGGTAGATGCTATTTGGACTTCTCCATCCATCTCTCCAAAAATACCAAGTTAATTTATAGCACCATATATCGAAGGTTTGGACAGATGCGACCGTTATAGCAAACTTC
Organism: Agapanthus africanus; assembly: GCA_030015575.1. Lineage (NCBI taxonomy): Eukaryota > Viridiplantae > Streptophyta > Magnoliopsida > Asparagales > Amaryllidaceae > Agapanthus > Agapanthus africanus. The sequence continues at coordinate 567,512,392 of JASDDO010000016.1, forward strand.
ATCAGATTACCCCTCATTTGTGAAGGGTTTTTGATTATGGGGATGCTCTTCCCTGCAGGCGCAAGCCCCTACAGTTAATTACGTTATCGCGTTGTGATAACCACTTTCTCCTGCTCCAGTGGCTCACTTCGTGTTGTATGTTATTTTGTTTGTTTTGGTTGCCCGTGGATTGTGTACGAAGACTATTTTATGTCGTCGCCCGTAGGGCGCGGATTGGTCCAAATCCGTTTATTTTAGAATTGGGTTTTGAACTTAGGTTATATATTCCTTTAGTTCAAAGAGGTTTGGTTTTATTTAAGAACCGTTAATCTAGTTTGAGATTAAGATCAACTTAAATATATGAGCATATAGGCTCAATTAATTTTTAACTAAGAATACGTTAATCCTATTTGAGACTAAAATCAACTTAGCAATATTTTAAGGATCATTAAATTTTATTAAAATCCAACAACAGAGCATTTGGGCTCAGCTGCAAGAGACTTAGCCAATTTGGGTTTAGTCTGCTCAGTCTTCTTTTTCTGTTCAAAAGTGCTAAGCACTTATTTGGACTTTATTTGTTCAACCCTCTTTTTTTATGCAAAAGTGCTAAGTACTTGTTTGAAGCTCTGGCGCTCACATAGGTATTATGTGAAGCCTTCAGTTATGGGGGCTGCCCAATCAGTGCTAAACATTCAGCTATTTTGACTGAATATATATATATATATATATATATATATATAGTGCTAAGCACTTTTTTATATGGCGTCCACATGAAGAGCATGTGCAGCGCTGGGCGCTGCCCAATCAGTGCTAAGCACTCAGCCGTTTTGGCTGTATATGAAGTGCTAAGCACTTTTATTCAATACTCACGTATATTTCATGTGAGACGCTGGCCTTCTGCTTTGGACGCCCGCGTTTTTTCACATGAGACGTTGGGCGCTGTTGGGAGGGCGCCCACGTCGGAAATACGTGAGGCGCTAAGTTCTTTTCTTTTTCAGAGATTGATTCTCAGTTAATTACATTTTGACCATTAATGATCACCAAGATCTTTGTTTTAAAGATCTGGGATCAGGTTTTCTTTAAGAACTAAGTTCTTTTATAGGAACTAAGTTTCTTTTAGGGTTAAACCATATTTTGTGAGGAATTAAATTCTCATAGGATAGGTTCTTTTTCTTTTTTTCTTTTTTCTTTCTTTTTAACCTAGTTCTTTTCTAAATCTTTGATTCTCAAGAACAAGATCTTCCCGATGAGAATTAAATTCTCAACTTGTGGGTGATTTGTTTTGTGGATCTCAGATCCAGAGAAAGAACTAAGTTCTTGAGAAGGGTTAAACCCTTGGATATGCTATGATAGGTAAAGGAGATATTTTGATCTTTGTAGTTTCTTTATCTAGGGTTTGAGAGGAAAAAGATTTTCTTCTCTATTGAGAATTAAATTATCTGTTGTTTTTTAGAGCCTTCTGTATTTTTTGCAGAAGCTTATGTGGGGTTCCCTCTATATGAGACTTGAAGTCTCGTATCCTTTATATAGGAGGCAAATTGTTAATTAGTTTTGAGAAAATCTCTTATTGAGAGATTCCAATTGATTTAATTGGTCTCAAAATTTGTTTGGGGGATTTTACCCACCATTGGATTTTTTATCCAAGAATTTCTATTTTACAGAATATGTTTTCTTGTTTTTAACAAGATTGGGGAAATATTTTTCCATATACAGAATTTATTCTGTCAAACGGTGACTTTTAATCACCATTGGATTTTTTATCCAAGAGCTCTCTGTTTTACAAAGAGCAATCCTTCTTTATTTAGAAAGATTGGGAAAAAATATTCCTCAAAATTGAATTTAATTCTATTGTTTGATGATTTATCATCACCATTGGATCTTTGATCCAACGGCTCTGTTTAACAGAGAGTATCCCAATTTTTTTAGGGAAATATTCTCATATAGAATTTAATTCTACTGATTTAAACTTGGGCGCCGACGCTCACGTGTTGTGCATGTGGGCGCCAGTTAAGAATTTAATTCTTATTTATGATAGGTGCTCCTGTGCTTTGCACATTGGCGCCCACGTGAGCTTCACGTGCGGTGGCATCATAGGATTCAACCCTAAGGGGTTGGCGTTGGCGCCGGCGCCTTCGTGGGGAGCACGTAAGGCGCTGCCTCATTAAATTTTAACAGAGCATAGCTCTTTAGTTATGTTCAAATTTTGGGGGAACGGTACTCTTTTACAAGACAGTTTTTCATAAAGATGCCATATGTTGTCCAACTTGCATTCCCAAACTGAACTTCAAATCAATGCTTTTAAACCTTTTATTTTTAGTACTCTGTTTCAAGTCAGTTTTGCATAAAGATTCCATATGTCTCCAAATTGCATTCCCATATTGAACTTCAAATCAATTTTAAATTTGCTGCACAGTTCTCTCTAAGTTGTTATCGCTATTCTCAATTCAATATTTTCCCATTTTCTATCTAAATTAACTAAGAATTAAATGTTAACTTACGTTTTGATGATTTTACAAAACCATATATATATATATGAAACTAACCATGTCATATATGTCAAAGTGCTACAAACTGGAGTCACTCATACATCAGGACAATCATACAATATAACTGACATCAAATGAAGTATCGAAACGATACAATTGTACTCAATTCGAAAATCAAAAGAATATACCAGAAAGTCGACATCGAGAATATTCAAGACTTTCAACACTTTTTCATTTATTTTTGAGTTTAGAGTCGGGACGATCTCAAAAGATCTGAATCAAAATCCATATCAAATTCTAAAACCAATTCCTTAAAATTTAAAATATTTTTTTTAAACTTATTTTAAAACCGTGTCTAAAGTAACAGACATATAGACACCTATTTCAGGTCTATAAGACGTCTATAAGTCATTTATAACAGTTATTATTTTTGAATTTTGAATTTTGGTGGGAATTTCAGTTTTCAAACGGTTTTACAACGGTTATTAACTGTTCTATAATATAGGGAGGTTATTTTAATAGCCCCAACTGGCCTAAATCTGTTTCTATAAATAGGACAAGTTTCATTAAAGTTTTTAACATTTTCTCTCTTTTAAAACTTGATTTTCTTGAATTTTAAAATTCGTTAAAAATCTCTCTCTAGCTTTTAAGCCTTTGCTATTCAAACTTTCAGAGAGAAACAATCTTTCTAACGTTTCTAGACTTTTCTACTTTTTAGAAAAGAAAGAATGTTAAAATTTCGAAAAAGAAATTTGTTTTAAACTTGTTTAACTTTCTGAGAAACTTCTTCGAATTGATTCTTAAATTTTTAGTAATCTCCAAAGTACAATCCCTCATTTCCTAGAATCTAAATTTTATTAATCTTTTTGAGATCTTTAGGATTGTCAAAATTGGTGTATATTGAGATTGTAATAATCTTGAAATTATAATAACCCAGTGAAGAAAGGTTTATATTCTTCACAATTGTAAAGGTTTAAGAATTGCGTCTGTTGTAAAAAGTCTAGGCATTCACTACCTACAAGTGTAAAGATTCGGATCTGAGCCTGGGAAAAGATCTGGGTTTCTCCACCCGTGAAGGAGTCAGTGAATCCCGCGCTGTAGTCTCAGGCGAGAACTATCCACAAAGATGGTGACCTTGTTAAAAATCCACTGTGTTATCTGTGTATATTTTTACATTTTGTAACTCTGTGATTGATTTTGTAACTGTGAAAATTTAGTACACTTAAAGTTCTTTTATTCCGCTGCATATTTTGTGTTTTCGCAAAAATACTCTGAGTTTGCTATATAGCCTTATTCACCCCCTCTAAAGCTGCTTTCAATTGGTATCAGAGCAGGTTACTCGTTTGTAAGATTAACCTTTTGAGTTTCTGATTCTATGGCAAATCAAATGGAAGGACAAGCCATTAATCGTTCTATTCTTTTCAATGGTACTAATTATCAATTTTGGAAAACCAAGATTAAAGTTTTTCTCTAATGTATCGATCTAGATGTTTTAGAAATTATTGAAAATCCATTTGTTCCTCCTACGACAAATCTATTATCTGATGCTAATAAGAGATTGATGACGTTAAATGTCAAGGCAATGAATGCACTTCATTGTTCATTGAATTCAGAAGAATTCAATAAAATCTCGATGTGTCAGACTGCTAATGAAAATGGACTACTCTCCAGACTGCCCATGAAAGAACCAGTCAAGTCAAAGAGAGTAAGATCAACCGTTTCATGCATGAATATGAGATGTTCCAAATGAAAGACAATGAATCGATCGACTCCATGTATTCTCGATTCAATAATGTCATTACCAAACTTTTCAATCTTGGGAAGAAATTCGATAACAAAGAAAAGTGTTACAAGTTGCTTAGATCTCTCACAATTTCATGGCAACCCAAGATCACCGCCATCGAAGATGCTAATGACATGACCTCATTGAAAGTTGACACACTTATAGGAAAACTAAAAACCTACGAGATTCAACTAGGAGGTCTTAAACAAAAAGTCGAAAAGGATACTCAAACAAAAAACATCGCACTAAAGGCAACCACCAAATCAAAGCCTAAAGAATCATCAAGTGATGATGAAAGCGACGATAAAGAAATGACCTACATTGCAAGACACTTTAAGAAGTATCTGAAGTCTAGAAGATTTCTTTACAAGAAAGGTACATATAAGTTGAATAGGAATTTTAATTCTAATAAAACATTGCGTTGTTTTAAGTGCAATAGTGTCACGCCTCGCTTCCCAAAATACGAAATACGAGGGGTGACAAGGCCAGCCATGCTCCTATGGTCGAGAAAATATCCCGTCGTAGACACACTTCGACTTCTAGCATTACATGGTAATCAGTAAAACACGGCACGGATAAAGAGAAATACATTCACTAGAATTATCAGTTGTAAAGAAACCGAGCGCAATGGATACAATCCAAAGAGACAACTGACCAGTGATATCAGAGGAATGATACTATTGGTTCACTGGTTTGGATCTCCGCGATCTTCTCGAATTTAGTCAGGTCCACTTCTTTCTCTGAGCATGCATACTCAGGTCGTCAATACGACACAATACCAATATATACATATATAATGTGCAATGATGATAAACATAAAGAAGCAAGTATAGAGTAATGAGATGAGCATGAAATAACCAGTACATGTAACGGTAAAGCAGGTGTATCAAATCAATAATCAATATAATGTTCAATCAGTCTCACAGTATCAATGTCCAACTCACTAAACTTATCGTCAGTCCGAGTATGAGCGTCAACCACTATAGGAGTATTCCCAACCCAAGGGTAAGACCCGGGGGCAAGGAAACATGGACCCGAATCATGATCGGTAAGAACCAGTAACACGATCAGTAACAATATCATGAAATCACGAAATATGCCGGCAATGGGACTCCTGATATTCCGTTGAATGAACTCACACTCAAACTACCCCACACCCCACAGTCTACATCAAACACCGACCACGAATCTATGTACTAGTCGCTCCATGATAAGTCTACGCGAGAATTGGAGACAGGGTCTCTATCAAGTATGTCTCGACTGGTTCCAAGATGTGTAGACAATCCTCGATGTCTTACCTATGACACTAATATAAGTGCTTCTATACCCGTCCCATACCAGTTATAGTTATACTTATATATACCCCATAGGCGTCGACAATGCAATCACTAAATGGTTGCGCTGATTGTGTAAAAGTATGTGTCATGCTCACTATCCGTTCACGCTTTTACGCTAATGTACTTGCCACAAACTAATCACTAACACTTTTCACTTGTTAATGTAACACGGTCACTAGGATATCAATGTATATGACCACTATTCAATTAGGGTATAATAGTTACATGATATGATAAGAATACAATCAAATATAATACGAATAAAATATGGCAGCCAGTGTCATATAACTATCAAAATTCACTATAAATCACACGTGCAGAATTGAGCAAAACAATATAAAAGTAGTAAGCAGTATATTTAATTATCTCTATATAAAAATTGGTTTCGAGTCAATCGGGTTTCAGGTTTGCAAGTTACGGTCATTCCATTTTAGTGTTCTCTGCTGGAAATCCAGTTTCAGAACTGGAAGTCCGTTTCATAACACAGTTTACTCTATATTGGGATCATAATTAGGCAACGCTACAGTTGGATAATATTTATATTTATCTATTATGTTTCTAACGCACTAGGAGAATCGATAATAGCCACTGTATGCAGGGAGATATGCACTGTCTAAGGTTAAAGTATACATTCTATCTCAGCATGAAACTGCAATACGCATTGACGGTTTAAAAGGTGTTATAAATATCAAACTACACTGGAATGCAATGAGACCAGTACCGTTAGACAGATAATACAAACCTATATGCTTCTATATATGTTTCAGCACACTTGCGCACTTTAACAGTGAGAAACACGCGTTCTAAAACGAGTAAATGCGGTGATTCTTGCTTTGGACTGCAGTCCAGAGCCCTGAATCGCCTCAGTTTTCATTGTCCTAGCTCATTAAAATCCAGCGATCAACTAAGGGGTGTTATAGTTTTATCTGTTGGCTTCGATGCAAACCCTAGAACATTAGGTTATGAGTTTTATTCAATTTAATGTAGATTTTAGAACGTGGTATGTGCGGCGAATTCCAAATTCAACGTTGCCTTTTGGGGCGTCACTACATAATCTCAACTTCACTTTTTTCAACCCAAAATCTTACATGATGTTTGCTATCAGTAAACGGACCTATACATAATGAGTTCTGCCATATGTGATTTAGTTATCGTTTACAATTCGCATCAAACACTTAGGGTAGCATTGGGCAGTTAACACATCGAGGTCTTCGTTTATCTAACTAGTTTCGAGGCGATCTCGATCTTTATATTCCCTACACGATTAGAATTGGGTTCTAAACATGATTCTAAATAATTCATATCGAATCCAAACACAATGGGTATCGGAGTAACCCGAACGACGAATCACTATGAGTACACATATACATATACATTGGTGTATACAGTTTAATTAAGCATTAAATATAAATTGTATAGTACTGGCATGTAAGAAAGTGAGAAGTTCACTTGCCTCAAGACGACGGTAACAACAACGACAACACGGATGGCTCAATCACGGCAACGGCGGCACGATGGCAACAACTAGAGTTTGGGCTCGGCTATTGACTTAGTGACGCTTGGGTCTTCGCCTGTAACGTGTGAGGGCCGCTGCAGACGATGGTGAGGCGAGGTCCGGTGGAGGGTGGAGGCTGCTGGTCGGTGGAGGTTGCGGCGCTCAAGGATGGCCGAAGGTGAAGGTTGCGGCGATGGGTGCTTGAGTTCTCAGTTGTGGGTCACTGGAGGGTTCGCCGACGACGTTGGGGGTGCTGACGAGGAGACGCCGACGAGTTGGCAGTTGTGAGCGCCGGCGGCGAGATGAAGAAGTGGTGGTGCAGAGGGTGTGCCGGCGGTGAGTGAGGTTGAGGGTGCTCAGGTGTAGAGAGGTGGCGCTCGGAGGTCGGCTGAGACGAAAGGAGGAGGAAGTGAGGAGATCGTCGTAGTCGGTGGCTCATGAAGGAGGCAAGTTAGAGAGGTGGTCACTGAGATGAAAGCGCTCTAGCTTGGGTCCACACCGGATGAGGTGACGGTGGTTGGTTGGTGGTCAGTGAGGAGTTGGTTATTGATGGAGGGGTCGCGGTTGGTGGTGGAGGTGAGTAGGGAAGCTCGGCTCGTAGTGACGTGGTGGTGGTGGTTCTTTGGTTCGCCAGCGGTTCAACGGTGCCCGGGAAGAGAGAAGGAGGTAGAGGGAGAGATTGTAAGAGAGGGATAGTGAGCGAGATTTAGAGAGAGAGAGAGAGAGAAAGGGGGTCGTTGAGAGAGGGTGAGATTGAAGGAGGAGATCAGGGTTGGGTGTGGTGATCTCGGGGATGTTGGGAGAGGCGCGGACGTGGGGGCTCTCGTCGCGAAGGAGGAGGGAGGAAAACCAAGCGAAGAGAGAGAAAAGAGAGAGGGGAAAAATGGGTCGGGTCGGGTCGGGTGAAGGAGTGGGCTTGGGCCTGGGTTAGGGATTGGGTTAGGGTTTGATAGAGTTAGGAAAATAAAATTAGAAATTAGGGTTTAGGAAAATAGAAAAAAAAAGTGGAAAATAGGAAAAATATAGGGAAAATATCTGAAATATATTGAATAGAAAAATATACGAAATATGGATAATAGAGTACAAAATAAGCTGGGTATTACAAATAGGGAAGACCATTTGAAGTCCGAGTGTCCAAGTATCAACAAAGACAAATGAAAGTTAAAGAAGGAATCAGAAAAGCGTTCGTTTCAAGAAATTGGAATGACACGGATTTCAGTGACTCGGAAACTGAAGAAGTTGCCAACATGTGCTTCATAACACTAGACAATGAGATAACCGATGACGATTTTGATATTTAATCTCTTAGTAAAACAGATTTGATTAGTCTTTGTCATTTTTTTAAGGATAATTACGATAAGGTTGAGTCTAAAAATAAAATTTTAAAAACTAAATTAATCATAAAGAACAATTCATAAATAGTAATTAAAAATGAATTAAATGAAGTTAAATCAAACAACGGAAACTTAAATGAAAAACTTAAGTCTATAAGCTTAACTAAAGAAAATATAATTGAAACAAATAAATTTAAAATCTTTGATCTTAAACGAAAATTAGAAATAAAAGATGAAATGAATTTGAATTTTACTTAAAGTAAAAATAATTTAGATATTTTGTTAGGACAATCCCTTAAACACCGTGATAAAGTAGGAATAGGTTTTGATAAATATACAGAGTTAATTCCTAAAACTAAACCATATAGGCCTAAATATTATTATTACAAATATGGTAAAAAATATGCTAATTCAACATGTGACTATTGTTGCACATTAGGACACATATCACAATATTGCCACATTAAACATAATTCCACTTATAAATACAATGTTATTCTTAATCAGCTTAAAATGTTTGGGTCCCAAAAATAACGCCTAATTCTTCCTGTATTACAGGATATCCAAAGACGTAGCAGTCGATCGATATTTGATAGTGGTTGTTTGAGACATATGACTGGAAATATTCAAAGTTTCGAAACACTATCAAGAGAAGAAAGTGCCAGTGTCACTTTTGGCAATAACAACAAAGGCAAGATCATCAGTAAAGATGATATTTGCCTTAATAACTCATCTAACTCAACTATCATAAAATATGTACTATATGTAGAAAACTTAAAACATAACCTATTTAGTGTTGGCCAGTTCTGCGATAAAGGGTATAACGTAGTTTTCGAAAAATACATATGCAATATAATATATAATAATAAAATGGTCCTAACTGGTAAAAGATACCAAAATATATATAATATATACACAAGATTTTAAAAATCTAAATATTACATATTTAATAGCAAACAATGAAGCAGCCCCTTTACTCTGGCATAGAAGATTAGGTCATTGCTCAATGGATACTTTATTAAAAATGACAAGAAATAATCTAGTCAAAGGCATACTCAGTCTAAAGTTTATAAAAAATAGATTATGTGATGCTTGCCAAAGAGGAAAATAAATTAAAATGTATTTTAAACCTAAAAATAACGTTTCAACTGAAACTCCACTCCAATTGTTTCATATGGATCTATTTGGTCCTATTCGTAATATGAGTTTTGGAGGCAAAGTTTATGCTTATGTAATAATAGATGATTACTCAAAATTTACTTGGGTTTTCTTCTTAAAAACCAAAGATTAGACATTTAAAACTTTTAAAATCTTTTCAAAACAAATTCAAAATGAAATGAATTTAAGAATATCAGAGTTAAGAAGTGATCATGGAGGAGAGTTTGAAAACCAAGTATTTGAAGAATACTGTAATAAGAAAGGTTTCAAACATGAATTTTACTGTGCCAGGACTCCAAAACAAAATGGAGTTGCTGAAAAGAAAAAGCGTTCCTTACAAGGAAATGACACGCACCATACTGAATGAAAATCACTTACCAAAATACTTATGGGCAGAAATAATTAACACTTCTTGCTACATAATAAATAAGGTAATAATTAGAAAATATTTAAATAAAACACCATATGACTTATTTTATGGTAAAATACTTAATGTAAAATATTTCAAAGTATTTGGTTGCAAATGCCTCATACTTAACACCTTAGATAACTAAGGCAAGTTCAATTCTAAATGCAATGAAGGGATTTTTGTTGGTTATTATATGACCAGCAAAACCTATCGTGTTTATAATAAATGAACTTTAACCATACAAGAAAGCATGCATGTCCAATTCGATGAAACAAACTCCTCAAGTCGTGATTATGATTATCCAATCACAATAAAAGGTTCGGATGACTCATCATCAGATGTAGAAGTTGAAACCAACTACTCAAATCATAATGATAATGATCCAATAATAATAACAGGTTCGAGTAATCCATCACCAAATACAGATGTTGAAATCAATCAATCAGATCAACAAGAGCAAGTAGTTGATACTTCTTTTCCTAAACATTGACAATTCAACAAAAACCATCCTAAAGATTTGATAATAGGAGATATAGATAAAGAAGTGGTCACTAGGTCATCAAGATTTAACTTATGTATGAACTCAGCATTCATTTCGGTCATAGAACTGAAGAATTTTAAAGAGGCTGAAAATGATGAGCATTGGATAGAAGCAATGCAAGAAAAGTTAAATCAATTTGAAAGAAATAAAGTTTGAAAATTAGTTCCAAAATCCAATAATAGACCAATTATAGGCACTAAATGGGTTTTTAGAAATAAGCTAGACGAGTCAGAGAATATCGTAAGAAATAAAGTACGACTGGTTGCTCAAGATTATAATCAAGTCGAAGGAATTGATTATAACGAAACTCACGCACCTGTGGCTCGACATGAGGCTATAAAGATATTATTAGCTTTTTCCTGTTTTAAAAACTTTACAGTATTTTAAATGGACGTAAAAAGCACTTTCTTGAATGGGACAATAGATGAAGAAGTGTATGTAGCGCAACCACCAGGCTTTGAAGATCATAAACATCCTGAGTATGTATACAACTTGGAAAAGGCATTATTTAGTCTTAAACAAGCCCATAAGTCTTGGTATGAAAGACTCAGTACATTCTTACTCAATATAGGGTATACGAAAGGGATGGTAGATAAAACATTGTTCACTAAATCCGATGGAAAGGATATCGTAGTAGTTCAAATTTATGTTGATGATATTATATTTGGTTCTACTGATGAGTATCTTTGGCAAGAATTTTCTAAGTCTATGCATGATGAATTTGAGATGAGTATGATGGGAAAACTGAACTATTTCCTCGGACTTCAAATCAAACAAAGTTCAGAAGGATTATTCATCAATTAATCTAAGTATACAAAGGAACTTATCAAGAAGTTTGGCTTAGAATATGCAAAGACTTGTGAGACACCGATGGCAACAACAACAAAACTCATCAATGATGAACCAGTAAGGCTGTCAATAAACAACTCCACCAAGGTATGATTGGAAGTTTATTATATTTAACTGCCAATAGACCTGATATAATGGACAACATCTGTCTTTGTGCACGGTTCCAAGCTGATCCCAGAGAGTCACACTTGATAGCAGTCAATAGAATATTTAGATATTTCAAAGGCACTATTAATCTATGGTTATGGTATCTGAAGAATAACGTATTTCACTTAACAAGTTATTCAGATACCGACTATACTGGATGTCAAACCGACCGTAAAAGTATTAGTGGTACATGTCATTTTCTAGGAAATTGCCTTATATCATGGCAGTCCAAGAAACAAGCATCAGTAGCACTATCAACTGCCGAAGCAGAATACATTGTCGCCGGTGCATATTGTGCACAAAGTTTATGGATAAAATATACGTTAGAATACTATAAGGAATTAGTCTTCAAGATACCTATACTCTGTGACAATACAAGCACAGTTCAAATGACCAGAAACGCTGACCAACAAAGTCGAACCAAACAAATAGATATTCGATATCATTTCCTATGAGATCATTATCACAAGGGTGATATTGTTTTTGAATACATACCGACCGATTCACAGGTGGCCGATATATTCACCAAACTCCTAAATAGAACTCGTTTTGCAATGATTAGAGGTAAACTAAATATGTTAGAATTAGAAATATAAAATCAACATATTAAATATAAAAAAAGCAAACAAAATAAATTTTCTTTAGACGTCTGTTGCTCATAAAACTACAGAGCAGTTTTCTGATTTTGAATTTCAAATTCAAATTTCCCATTTTTGTACCCGATTTCTGGATTTTCCTCTTTGGTTTTTCCCTATAAATAAGAAGAAAATGAAATGCAAAACTCCAGAACACTTTTTCTTTCTCTTTTACAAAAACAATTTTTTTTATAATATCGAAGAGAACAATGTCAACTCGAAACACTCCTGTGCTTGAAAAAGGCGATTGCTTGATAAAGAAAACTAAGGAATAACTAATTTCACCAATTGGGTGCACCCCTAACCCAATGCGCATTCTTCCATTTTCTTTACCGAAATCTCCTTCACCCCTACGTTGGAAGAGGATCCATCCGAAGATCCTTTAGAGGAAAATCCGTTTCATCCTTCTACAAACGACGAGAATGCTCTTCCTGTTGATCCTCCTCCACAAGGATCATCAGCCCCCAATCCTAATGCACAACGATAACATCATACTCTTACGGGCTTCGAGTCTGGGGAAAATGGTCCGTATTACGTTCACTCGTGTCCGAATGAGCGTATATTGTTCATTGGCCGTTTTGAGAAGCGGAAGACGGTAATTCAAGTATTTGATCGAGTCAAGAGAGAGTTCATCACCGAGAAGGAGTCAAAAACCACCGAAATTTGGAAGCATTTACCACGCTTCTAAAATAATCGGTGTTTGTAATCAAAGATGTGTATGTTGTTATTTACTTTGTGTCTTTTAGTCTGCTGTAATATTTGTGTGTTGTATTATTTTTTTCTTTGATTTATTAGGTTTCTGTATTGTTAGTTTAATTATATTTTTAGTGTGTATGTTAAACCTGTGCATGTTTTTATTACTCATATTATATTTGTTTGAATTTTATGCTTTTAATTCAAGTTTTATATATAACATTCATATATATATATATATATATATATATATATATATATATATATATATATATATATATATGTGTGTGTGAGAATAATGGAGGAAAGAGGCCATAGGAGGGAATTTTCTCCTATGGCGTCGAAAAAATACAATCTCCATCGTGTTTTCCGACGAACGGCACTCATCATCTTCATCATTATCATCTAAGATATGGGTACACAAAATTTCATGTGATTCTATAACTTTTTCACCGTTGAATTAGTGGGTTCAAAATTAACGGTTTACCGACAATAGAACTTTTTACATTGCTAAATCAACGGTGAAAAAGTTGTAGAATCACATGAAATTTGGCGTACCCACATATTAGATGATAACGATGAAGATGATGGATTCCGATCATCGAAAAACACGATGGAGAACGTATTTCTTCGACGCCATAGGATGAAATTCCCTCCTATGGCCTCTTTCCTCCATTATTCTCTCTCTCTCTCTCTCTCTCTCTCTCTCTCTCTCTCTCTCTCTCTCTATATATATATATATATATATATATATATATATATATAATAAAACCATAAACCAAACACGAACATTACTAAAAACTTATTATTAACCAATATTTAAGTTGCATTGTTTTTCTTTATTTTACTATGTAGTAAATAAAACTATAGATGTTTATAGACTTTTATCAGACGTCTATGGCTGTCAGATTTTTCAGATCTGATTCTGAAAAGTTGTAACCCTTGGATGTACCCTTTCAATATTATGCGTCTTTTTGCCCCATATAAGTACCTAAATACTTTTTAAACCTTATCTCAACCAGAGAACCCTCTTCCCTTTTCTCCCTCACATTCATTTTTCATCCTTTCTCTCAAAATTCATCTTTTTACTTCAAAATTCCCAAAAATTACCAACGGTAAAACCAAAAAAAAGTGAAGTTGGTGACTCCTCAATATCCAAGCGACGACTAAATGATATGTTAGTTTTAGCTATTTATTTATGTTGCTTTGAAGTTGAACCTCGTTATATTGCAAACTTAAATTCAATTTGGTTGTAATAGACTTATGTAGTGAATAGTTGGTTTATGATTTTGGTCATGTTTTTTCTTATACATTTTTTTAATCAAAGCATTTATTCCTATGTTTCATATACATATATTTCTTATCCTAAACCTACCAATTTTTTATATTTCCAAAAATGGAGAGAAATATTGAGCAAATAGTAAGGGGAGCATATGAATATAATATTAAAAGTTTTGTAAAATATCAAAAAAGGGGAGATTTTTAACTTTTAAAGAATCTCTTTATGTTTTGATGATTTTATAAGACCATATATATATATATATATATATATATATATATATATATATATATATATATATATATCAATTATGAATATATGGAACTAATCATGTCAGATATGTCAAAGTGCTACAAACTGGAGTTACTCATACATCATGACAATCATATAATGTAACTGACATCAAATGAAGTATCGAAACGATACAATTGTACTCAATACAAAAATCAAAAGAATATACGAGAAAGTCGATATCGAGGATATTCAATACATTCAAGACTTTTTCATTTATTTTGAGTCTAGAGTCAGGACGATCTCAAAAGGTTAGAATCAAAATCCATATCAAATTTTAAAACCAATTCCTTAAAATTCAAAATATTGTTTTTAAACTTATGTCTGAAATATCAGACATATAAACGTCTATCTCAGGCTTATAGATGTCTATAACAGTTATTATTTTTGAATTTTGAATTTTGGTGGGAATTTCAGTTTTCAAACGGTTTTACAACGACTATTAACCGTCCAATAATTTAGAGGGAGTTATTTTAACTTCCCCAACTAGCCAAAATGTGCTTTTGTAAATAGGACAAGTTTCATTGAAGTTTTTAATGTTTTCTTGCTTTTAAACTTGATTTTCTTGAATTTTAGAATTCGTAAAAACTCTCTCTCTAGTCCTCAAGCCTTTGTTATTCAAATTTTCAGAGAGAGACAATCTTTCTAACGTTTATAAACTTTTTTACATTTTAGAAAAGAAAGATTGTTAAAATTTCGAAGAAGAAATTTGTTTTAAACTTGTTTAACTTTTTGAGAAACTTCTTCGAATTGATTCTTAAACTTTTAGTCATCTCCAAAGTACAATCTCTCATCTTCTAGAATCTAAATTTTATTAATTTTTTTCAGATCATTAGGATTGTTAAAGTTGGTGTATATTGAGATTGTAATAATCTTGAAATTGTAATAACCTAGTGAAGAGAGTTTTAAGTTCTTCACAATTGTAAAGGTTTAGCACTTGCACCTGTTGTAAAAAATCTAGGCTTTCACTGTCTGCAAGTGTAAAGGTTTGGATCTTAGCTTGAGAAAAGATCTAGGTTTCTCCATCCGCGAAAGAGTTAGTGAATTTTGAGCAGTAGTCTCAAGCGAGAAATAGCCACAGAGTTGGTGAATCTCGTTAAAAATCCTCTGTGTCATCTGTGTATATTTTTACATTTTGTATATTTGTGATTGATTCTGTGACTTTGATAATTTAGTACACTTAAAATTCTTTTATTCCGCTGCATATTATGTATTTTCGCAAAAATATTCTGAGTTTTCCATATAGCCTTATTCACCGCAGCTTTCATTAAAATGCTTGTCATGCTTTGTGTCTTTGCCATTAACTATATATTTAGTTCTTATAATAAAAAAGAACACTAAATCTCTACTATTATAACTAGCGCTCATGGGGTAGGATGAGAAAAATTCCTCATGGAACTCTAACCCCAAAGTATACCATCTCATACCCTCAAATTTATGCGATTACCATTTTACCCTATCACCATTCAAATGCAATAATAGTTGGTCAAAATAGAGCAAATATTTTTTTTTCAAAAATCACCATACTAATTAACATATTTATGAAAAATAGTTGGGCTTTTTTTATATACAACCTTCAAAGATTGGGTATTTTGAAAAAACACCCTCAAAAATCAAAATTCTTAAAAACAACCCCAAAGATTACAAGTTAACTAAATATGAACCTGCAGTTAACATCCGAAACTTATACCATTAAAAGCAGCCGTTGGGATGGTAAAAGGACGATTTCACCCCTTTAATGGCTACTTGCAGTCCTCTGTCCCAAGCTCATTTCTCTGATGCCTGCAAAAAAAAAGAAACATCAATCTTTGCATTCAATACCAACAAATAACCAGACGAAAGAAACACACACACACACACAAATATATATATATATATATATATATATATATATATATATATATATATATATATATATATATAAAAGCAAATGTTGCATTAATAACTCAATTGTATTTGCATCAAAACAACAGTTATTTCTACTACAACAATTTCAGCAATTAGATCATTCAAAATAATAAAAATCATCAAATTTGATTTATCAGTGGTATGCAGATCATTCAAGATAACAAAAGAGTCCATCTTTCTCCCAATTTCGAAACTAACTCCCCCTGCATACAAATAACCACATCCAAAATCAAATAAAAGACGCACCTTTCTCCAAATTTTGAGATCAAATCCCTCAAAACCAAAAACCCACATCTCAAATCATACAAATAAGAAATAGCGACAAGCGGAGTCCTTAAAGGGGATACAAGATGCCTTGGTACTCAAGATCTTGATGTTGTTCCTGTGCAGAGCTTGTAGCCGAAGTCATCATGGACGGAGAAAAGAAGACTTTGAGATGAAGAGTTTTTGTACGGAATCCTTTAGAAAGACAAAATTTTGATGATGAATGGGGATTTGGGAGGTCAGAGGCAATTGGGACATTTAATATATACTAGCTAACCATGGTAATTTCTAACCTAGGGTCCAGGATGAGTTATTGTATCAGAGGGTCCTATTTAGTTAACAGTAAATTTTTAGAGGCTGTTTTTAAAAAATTTGATCTTTTGAGAGCGTTTTTTCAAAATACCCAATCTTCGAGGGTTGTATATAAATAAAACCCAAAATAGTTTAAACAAGTAGGCACACAACCCACACTTTAACATACACACATGCATCGAAGGTGCATGTATTCTAGTATGCGGTAATCCTTCCGTTCTTAAATTATATGAAAATAACGTTGATCAGTTGTTATATTTTTTCTCTTCATAATCTGTAAGCCAGCCGAGCTCGGTTGAGTGAACTTGTAACCAAGCAAGGAATCTCATGTTCAATCGGCCGTCGTCTGCCCTAATAAGCATAGCTTCCACATAAGAGTCCGAAGCGAGGGCCACGATTATGAAGGCCTCTCTTATGTGTCCACTACCGGATTTGGTCCTTTCGTCAAGGTCGACCATCGACATCTTCGGTCTATTGATATTGACACGACCAACAACACGGTTTGGGTCCAATCAGGTGTGACTTCAGGTGAATTGTACTATAGGATAGCAAAAGTTGTGGGCCAGAATTTTGTTTTCTCGCAGGCTTGTGCCCAAGTGTTGGAATTGGTGGCCAATTGAGTGGTGGTGGGCTTGGAACAATGATTAGGCCTTTTGGGCTTGCTTTGGATCACATTATCGATGCGAGGCTAGTGAATATTAATAGGTCGCTTCTCGATCGGAATTCGATGGGCGAAGATCTTTTTTGGGCTATTAGAGGAGGCGACGCATGTAGTTTTGGTGTGATTCTATCATTTAAGGTTACATTAGTACAGATCCCGTCAAATGTTACAATGTTTAGCATAAATACTAGAGCAAGATGCAACTAGGCGTGACAAAGTGGCAACACTTGACTAGTAAACTTGATAAAAGGCTTTTCATTAGAGTGATCCTTTTGGCTATAAATAATGATAAAGGGAAGAAAACAGTGCATGCTACATTTAATTCCTTGTTTCTCGGATCGAAAGTGGAGTTACTTCCTTCGATGGAAGTGAGTTTCCCTAAACTGGGGTTGTGAGAAAAGGATTGTAGGGAAATGAGCTGGATTGAGAGCATTCTGGATTTTTTCGGCTATCTATTTCTTGGAAAGAATTAAGTGTGCTTCTTGAGAGAGCACATGATCCTTACTTTGCCCGTTTAAAGCAAAGTCTGATTTCGTTAAGAAACTTTGCCCGTTTAAAGCAAAGTCTGATTTCGTTAAGTTACTTCCTTCGATGTTAATGAAGAGGTTTTTTTGTCTCATGATACTGGACCCTTTCGGCGGTCGAATGGACGAGATAGCGTAGTCTGAGACTTCTTTTTCTCATAGAGCTGGGAATTTATACAACTTATAGTTTCTGGTGAAGTGGAGTGCAGAAGAAAATGGAGATACAAGTATGCATGTGAGTTGGATCGGAAAATTTTCTGAATTTATGGTTCCTTATGTTTCACAAAACCCTAGGAGTGCTTATTATAACTATAGGGATTTGGATTTGGATAGGAATTTAGAGGGGGTGACTAGCTATTTGATGGAAAGGAGGTGGGGTAATAAATATTTTAAAGGCAATTTCAAGAGATTGGCCTATGTGAAGTCTAAGGTTGATCCCTATAACTTCTTTAGGAATGAGAAAAGTGTACCTCCCTCTTTTAAGTTTCCAGAATTTCACAAGCATTTTGGGTTTATCACAAATCATAGCATCTTTTTGAGGGATTATTTTTATTTCTAGTGTTGAAAGTTTTGTATCTATAGCATTTTTTTTGTCTAATGTTTGTTTTTTCTTTTAGTTGACAGGTGTAAACTTACATTTTCTATTAGGATTGTGCTTTCATGATTACCCTAACAACTCCTAATTTCATGAGGTTCAATATTATTCCTGGGAAGGAAGCTGGTTTTGCACACCTATTAAAAAAGACCAAAGGGGGTTGCAGGGTCCCTGCAACCCTCGCCTACAGTGCTCCCTCACATTAGCGGGCACTTTTACGGAAAAAGCCCTGGACAATCCAGGGGCTTTTCCGTAAAAGTGCCCCCAAATGTGAGGGGGCACTGTAGGGTGGGCACATTAGGACACTGCAGCCCCCGCAACCTCATTAAAAAAGAAGGCTTATTTCACCAAAAAAACCCTTATGGTTTGAGCTAATATCTAGAAACCCCCTGTAGTTTAGCCGTTAGTCCAAAACCTTCTATACTTTAAAAACGTTACCCCACAGCCTCCTGGCAATTAAATCTTAAACTTAAGTTGTCACGTGACCCATCACGTGACTGTTTTTTATTTTTATTCCCATTTTACCCTTCTTCTCTCATATAACAACAACTTCTCTCTTTATCTATCCTTCTCCTTTCTCTCTCTTCCTTTCTCCTTAACCCACGACATCTCTGGCGGAGCAGCGGAAGACGAGGTGACCATCGTGGAGGAGGGATAGGATTCCGACAAGGTGATAGTAGTGGAAGATGGCTTTGGAGAGGTATTGGGAGATGACGTGGAAGGAGTTTGGTTGGTGGGGGAGTTGAGACGGAGGGTTCAAAAGCGGAGGCGGAGGTTACGGTCATTGTCGAGGCGGGAGAGAGGGAAGGTTGTTGTTAGTGATATATGCCCTAGAGGCCATTATTGTATAGTACTAGATTGCATATTATATTTCAGAAGCTTAGGATATACACAAATTTAATAACAGTTTTGCTCAATATTATAGTATGCTATCAGGTTTGATTCATCTTAATATGTGTATATGTTTCTTTTAGCATATCGCTAATACATATTGATAGAACCCTTAGGATTTTTGCTTGACTACCAGCATTGTGATGGCAGTCACACTAGTGGGGGCTGGGTGGTCTATAAGCACATCTATAAGTTTGTCTCTAGCCATAGGATTATCGAGACTGGGCATCGATACTCTAGAGTAGACTAGTGTATACGCTTCTCATCTCAGTCATGGGAGATGGCCTGTCGCGCAGCCATTGGTATGCGATACCAGAGATAATATGCAGGTGCTCATTAGATTATGAGTTACACTGGACGGACTCGATGGGAACTGCTGGTTGGTACTATACCTATTGTCAGTTAGCAGTTCCCGGGTGACATGAGTACAGGTTAGTCCGTTGACTAGATATCACTATTCGTCTTGAGTGTGTTCCCACCGTACTTAGATTACTACCCTACCATGGCTCAAATGAGTCGTGCAAACAGGTAGTGCTTGGGTGCAGTCCCGAAGCACTTGGAGGCAGTAGTGGATAGAAAGGATCCGTCTCTCCCGGTATTTGGAGTCGATATTGCGCTGTGTTTTGTTAGCCAATACACAAAGTCCCTGGCGAGGGAATGTGAGATTTACTGGTAGGTACACCAGTAGTTTCTCAAGGTGTATTGAGCTCTACACCGACACGACTTGTTGCGCTATTAGGGGTCTAACGGTTACGACCCCCTAGGCCCGAAATGTGATACTCTTAGATGAACAACCCGGACTGTATGGAGATTGTCACGGATAGGCTCAGTAGGGGTTCGGATGAGTTCGCTCGTCGGTCTTCTTTTCGACAGGTACCTGGGTATCCGTTACGTACAGCTAGTGCCGCTGACAGACTTGTGGTTAAATCCACTGCCAGCGTACTGTCGAGTCTTTAGAATCCCACACAGAGGGCTTCCCTAGTTCAGGCGAAACGATGTAGAGCCCGTATGGTTTTACGTGCAGGGTTCCGATCATACATGTATACTGGCTACACGGATGTTGTTCGGACAGATAATACTAGTGGGCTTTGGATTAAACCAGATTCAAGTATTATATTATTGGATTATTATTATCTCATCGTATTCATATTTTTTGCAGGACGAATACAGGTATGTATATACGGTGAGGGTATTCTTGTAATTTTATAATAGATGCTTCTAGAAGGGGACACTTCATTATTGGATTTATCTATTTTTGGAAAATAGATTAACGAGGTGGAAATAGAGATATTTGTGGCATGGTGAAGAATGGCTTAGTTCTTTAGTTTATTGGTTTGCCTTCACTATTCAAGCATAGTTAGTATTTGTTTATGAAAGATATTGCATGCTTGATCATTGAGAAAGAATGAGCCATTCTTCACTAGCACAAACACTTGCTCATTTGCATTTTCTCTCTTTCTCTCCATTGTTCTTCTCCTTCTTCCTCAAGACCCTAACCCTCACATGTGTTGTGAATCCCAGGATCATTTGAGATTAAATACTCCAATTAACTCTCTACATCTCCAAAGCTATCTAGTTTAGCGAACTAGATACTTTAGTTATCTCGGTTTAGAAGTTGGAGCTTGAACCATAGACTCTCGGATGGATCGTTTTCGACACGAGGAGGCCGACGACCGAGCTAGATCCGCACCTTCAAGGAGCTCAAGCAAAGGAGAAGAAGACCTGAAGGAATAGAATCATCGAGGTATAAAACACTTACATAATAGTTTAGAACTCTATGTAGTTTAGCTAGTTAAGGTTTCCGAAAAGATCATGTATGATAGGTCGATGTTGCAAGTATAAAAATTGTTTTTTGTGTATTCTGCCTCCCCACAAGTGTGTGGGGTGTGCAACATCAACTTACAGTGGTATCAGAGCCTACTTAAACCTTAACTAGCTAGTTATCAAGCAGTTAGAACTTCAATCGACAGAAAATACCCGAAATTACATTTCCAAGATATGCTTGATGTCCGAATTTTAAATTTGTTCAAAAAATTATTTCAGTGACCTTAAAATTACAAGCATGCTTTTCTAGAACTAACAAAAAAATTTGAGCACATAAGCAATCAATCAGGCCGTGGATCCATGGCTAAATGACCTATATGGCCGCGGATGAGTGGTCTAATTGTGGCCAAAGTGCTCCAATTTTTTTTTGGGTTTCAGGTTCTTGGAAATATGATTTTTGGTACATTTGGTTTTTGCCCAGATTTGTTTGTATACTGGTTTGTACATGGGGTAAATACGGAAAGTTAAAATCGATTGAAATTCTAAATTCTTGATTAACTGTGTTTTATGTTTGTATATGTGTTTCTAAACATCTATTAATTGCTATATGTCGATTAGTCGGGGTTGCATATATCTAGTATCTTTTTGATGGTTTGTGGATATGAAGTATTGAATCGTCGTGAATGAATAGCCGGAGAGATGTGAGAAGGGTGGACTTTTCTTTCATTCATGTATCTTTGTAAATTGATATAATATTCTTTTGCGGGGAACATCCGGGTTGAGATTGTAGCCAGCGTTGTATTATTTCATTTACTTTTTCTTCCACCTAGGATAGACCCAAGGAAGGGTGCACAAACTACCGGGTTCTTGAAGTGTCGAGTGGCCTACTCATTTCATTGAGAGAGGTTACTTCACTTCAGGAATTTGGCGGGTAGTTTGCCGCACCCGTAGGGGTCTAGGGTGGGGTTTGGCTATTCATCACGACCGTAGAATCCGTTTTTCGTCCTAGGCTAAAACGAAAAACGGATATCCTAGTATATTCAATATATTCATCTGTGTTGCTGTGATCTGTGATCTGGAATGACTATTATTGCGTGAGACAAATGGCTATATATATATATATATATATATATATATATATATATATATATATATATAATAAATGTTGCTTATGTTTTGCACCCACGCTAGTCCAGCCCTCGCTCTGCCGTTAATTAAGTAACCTAACGGTACATGACGGGGCCCATGGTGAATGCGAATGGTATAAACGTACGTTCTATTTTCGTTTCTTTCTGCAATGATAGGGTTAAATGATGGGACAGCATTAATATTGATTAATGCAAAGAAAAAAAACCAAAGTTAAATCGTTGGAACAATTTTAAAACCACTCGGTTTTCTTTAAAAATAACTTTTAAATGCGGAGCCCAAACCACTCCTTTTAAAAGCTATCATGGTTCCTTAGACTATATCAAGTTCATTATATTCACGGTTTTCGCCAAAACTAGCCGTAGCCCTCCATCATTTCAGATGAGTATTCAGTAGTATTCAAGCTATATATTTTGACCTTCGTCAAGGCATAGTGATTAGTAGCTGCTGGGTATTCATCTGTAGCATAGATAGATGCGTTAATCTGGGACAGGTGTACAGCTATTTTAGCCTTCGTCAAGGGTTTGTACGAATGGGTTCAGATTAACCTGGACAATGACGGGCAGAACTTGACTTGAGTCTAATGATATTTTGGCCTTCGTCAAGGTCATAAGAGCCTGGGACAAAAATCCGCATCGGGAGTTTCAAAAGAAAATGAAACTTACTAGTTTAGCATACCATCTGGAGTGTGATTTTTTTTGGTAGGATTCCTTCAAAATTGTTACACAATGATAGTTGGATCCCGATCCCACCGTGAGTTTTATTACTCCTCGAAAGAGTTTTTCACTTAAACAATCAATGCTATAAACTAAGCAGATGTCTAGAACAGTGTTAGCGGGGCTACGCCTCCAGAGAAAAGAGGTTATGTAATTAAGGAACTTCGCGAAAGCGTTGGAAAACCTCTCTCGAAGTATCGACACTAGCCTGGCCGAAAGGATAAGCAAGAATTGTATGGTGCGATTAATCCCGACTAATTCTTCTTTTATGCTTTGAAGGAGGATTTGAGTAAACAGTGGGAGCCATCCTGTTTAGATAAACTAATAACCAATATAAACTTTTAAGAGCATCATGCTGAGTATTTCTTTTCTCTCTCCTAATTGCAGCGACCAAAATGACCGGGCTTAAGTTACTGCTAGATAAAAATATATTGACGGAGCTAAACTATAAAGATTGGCTAAGAAATGTCCAGATGATTATAACCTATGACAAGCTGGGCTACTTCCTTACTACCAAAGCCCCGGCCGTCCCAGGTCTAAATTCCACCGTCGTAGATATTGAGATCCGTAAGATATGGGAAATAGACTGTGCGAAACCCAACTGTCTTGTGCTAGCCTCAATAGATAATGAACACCAGAGGCAGCCCGAGAAGATGGACTTAGCTTCCATCTTCCTCCATACCAAAGATTTATATGGAGAGCAATCTCGTATCGCAAGATATGAGATCTCGAAGAAATTGTTTCAGACGAGGTTGGCTATTGGGTCATCTGTAGGGGACCACGTCTTTAAGATAATTAGCTATATTAAAGAGCTCGCGGAACTTGGGACCATGTTGGAGAACGAGTTGTATATAGACTTGATTCTACAGTCCTTCCCTGCTACTTATACCCAGTTTATCTTGAATTTCAATATTCAAGATAAGAAAGTTACACTTTTAGAACTTCTCAACATGTTGAGGAGTGCAGAGGGCATCCTGAAGAAAACCAGGAAGACACTCGTTCAACTTATTGGGAAACCTTCCTCTTCTAGATCCAAGACGAAAACCAAAGGGAAGAAGAAGAAGGCCGCCACAAAGTCGATAGGAGGTGTCAATAAGATACAGGGGAAGGGCAAGGCAAAAGTTGGAGGGCCGATAGTAGGAAAAGAAGAATGCTTCCACTTTCACAAGAAAGGCCATTGGAATAAGGACTGCAGGGCCTGAAAAGCCCAGAACCAGGATTTGAAGCAAGTTGTGGCTTCGGCTTCAGGTGTGTTTATGATTAAAAACTGTCCGTCAATCAACTCTTCTTCCTGGGTATTGGATACCGGATCAGGATCTCATATCTGTAATTCATTGCAGGCACTGAGAAGCCGTAGAGTTTGAAGAAAGGTGATATGACCCTCAGGGTTGCTAACGGAGCGAGCGTGGATGCTGTGTCCGTAGGTGAATATCACCTAGGATTGACAAGTTAACGCATTTTTGTTTTGCGTAACTGTTTTTGTGTACCTAGTTTGACATGTAATATCATCTCTGTATCTTTACTATCTAAAAAAGGTTATGATTTTACATTTGTAAGCGATGTTATAAACATCCACCTTAATCATGGTTTGATTGGGTCCGGTACACTAAACAACGGTATATACGTATTAAACCAACACTAAGTTTTCAATGTCCAGAACACACTTAAAAGAAAGTCTCCAAAATTAAATCAAGCTTTTTATGGCATTGTAGATTAGGTCACATCAATGAAACACGGTTGATGAAGTTTCATAAAGAGGGATATTTGGATCCGTTTGAATATCTGTCTTATGCAACTTGTCAATCATATCTCAAAAGAAAGATGACAAAGACTCCATTCACTAGACACGGAGTAAGAGCCACCGAGCTCTTGGGACTCATACACAGCGACGTGTGTGGTCCAATGTCTACACATGCAAGAAATGGTTATTCCTATTTCATTAATTTTACGGATGATTTCTCAAGGTATGAACATGTATTCTTGATGAAACATAAATCCGAGGCCTTTAAGAAATTTCAAGAATACAAAAATGAAGTGGAAAAACAAACATGCAAAAGTATCAAGACACTTTGATCTAATTGAGGTAGTGAATACTTAAGTGCCGAGTTCCTGGATTATTTAAAAGAGAATGGAATTCTCTCTCAGCTTACTCCTCCATACACACATCAGCACAACGGTGTATCGGAAAGGCGGAACCGCGCCTTATTGGATATGGTATGTTCCATGATGAGTAACACTAAGTTACCGCGATCCTTTTGGGGTTATGCACTAGAATCTGCTGCATATCTTTTGAACAAAGTTCCTACTAAGTCTGTGCCTACCACATCATATAAAATGTGGAGTGGGAAGAACCCTATCTTAAGTATCTTAAGATATGGGAATGTCCAGCTTTTGTCAAAAAACAGCATGCGGACAAGCTCGAGGCACGATCAGTACTGTGTAAGTTTGTGGGATATCTAAGAAACTCTAAGGGATATCTTTTCTATTATGCAGAGGAACAAAATATTTTTGTTTCTTGGCATGCCCACTTTCTGGAGACTCAATTTCTTCAAAAAAATAAGTGAAAGCGCAATAGAACTGGAAGAAATTCCAGAATCACAAACTATTACTGAAAGCATGGTGGAACCAGAAGTTTCAGAAGAACCAGACGTCCCTGCGCCACTCCGCAGATCTAGTAGGAGGTCTCAACCGCCCGAGAGATACTACGGTTTTCTCGTAGACGGGGATATAGATGATTGCATTATCAATGATGATGAGCCAACTAGTTTCCAGCAGGCCATTACGAGCAGAGACTCGGTTAAATGGCTGGATGCAATGCGGACCGAAATGGAATCCATGTACACCAACAAAGTTTAGACTTTAGACATTGCACCTCAAGGGGTAAAACCCGTAGGTTGTAAATGGATCTTCAGAAAAAAGATTGGTGCAGATGGACAGGTTGAAACCTATAAGGCTAGACTTATAGCAAAAGGTTTTCTTCAAAGACATGGCTTGGACTATGATGAAACCTTTTCTCCAGTGGCTATGCTTAAATCCATTCGGATCCTTCTTGTCATTACTGCCTTCCATGATTATGAAATTTGGCAGATGGACGTAAAGACTGCTTTTCTGAATGGAAATTTAGAAGAATGTGTTTATATGGATTAGCCATAGGGTTTCATAGAAAGTGGAAGCAGCGGAAGAGTGTGCAAGTTTCTTAAATCCATTTATGGATTAAAGCAGGCATCGCGGAGTTGGAACATCTGCTTTGATGAGACGGTCAAAGAATTTGACTTTATCAAAAATCCAGATGAACCATGCATTTATAGTAAGATTGTAGCGAGAACTGTAGTATTTCTCGTCTTGTATGTGGATGACATTCTCCTGATAAGAAATAACATTCCTATGCTACAATCAGTCAAATAATTCTTGTCACAGAAATTCTCCATGAAAGACCTGGGTGATGCCTCCTACATTCTGGGGATTCAGATCTATCGTGATAGATCTAAAAGGATGTTGGGAATTTCACGGTCCAGGTATATCAACACCATACTGAAAAGATTTAGTATGAAAAATTCCAAGCGCGGTAAT
Source organism: Agapanthus africanus (assembly GCA_030015575.1). Taxonomy (NCBI): domain Eukaryota; kingdom Viridiplantae; phylum Streptophyta; class Magnoliopsida; order Asparagales; family Amaryllidaceae; genus Agapanthus; species Agapanthus africanus. Next base: position 567,539,159 of record JASDDO010000016.1, read on the forward strand.
CTACCGGCTAGTCATGGGATCACCCTCTCCAAAGAGATGTCTCCTAAAAATGATTTGGAAAGGGATCGCATAAGATTATACTCTACACTTCTATGGTAGGATCTATAATGTATGTGATATTGTGTACCGGATCAGATGTTGCTTACGCACTGAGCGTGGTAAGCAGATATCAGTCAAACCCTAAGGAGAAGCACTGGATAGCAGTTAAGAACATTCTTAAGTATCTGAGAAGGAATAAGGATATGTTCTTGGTGTATGGCAGTAAAGACCTCTAGATCGAGGCCTTCGCTGACTCCAGCTTCCAGAGTGACAAGGATGACTCCAAATCCATGTCGGGTTATGTCTTTACCCTCAATGGAGGGGCGGTCTATTGGAAGAGCTCCAAGCAGGATACCATTGCTGATTCGATGATGGAGGCAGAGTATATCGCTGCATGTGATGCCGCAAAAGAAGCAGTCTGGATGAAGAAGTTCGTTGCAGAACTTCAGGTAGTTCCGTCCATTGTTGATCCAATACCTTTGTATTATGACAACAACGAGGATATAGCTTTAGCGAAGGAACCAAGGTCCCATCAGAAGTCCAAACATATCTTAAGGCGGTATCACCTGATCAGGGAGATCGTGGATCACTGGGAGATCGAGGTGCAGAGAGTAGACACGGAGAACAACACTTGAGATCCACTCATAAAGGCCATCCCTCAAACGCAGTTCGAGAGGCTGTTCGAGATGCTAGGTCTGCGATATGCCAATACATGTCCTTAGTGCAAGTGGGAGATTGTTAGTGATATATGCCCCAGAGACCATTATTGTATAGTACTTATATTATATTTTGGAAGCTTGGGATATACACAGATATAATAACAGTCTTGCTCAATATGATAGTGTGCTATCTGGTTTGATTCTATCTTTATATATGTATATGTTTCTTTTAACATATCATTAATACATATAGATAGAGCCCTTAGGATCTTTGCTTGACTACCAGCGTTGTGATGGCAGTCACACTAGTGGGGGCTGGGTGGTCTATAAGCACATTCTTAAGCATGTCCCTAGTCGTAGGATTATCGAGACAGGGTATCAATACTCCAGAGTAGATAAGTGTATACGCTTCTCATCCCAGTCACGGGAGATGGCATGTCCCGCAGCCATTGGTATGGATACCAGAGATAGTATACAAGTGCTCATTAAGTTATGAGTTACACTGGACGGACTCGATGGGAACTGCTGGTTGGTATTATACCTATCGTCAGTTAGCAGTTCTGGGGAGACATGAGTACAGGTTAGTCCGATGACTAGACATCACTATTCATCTTGAGTATGTTCCCACTGTACTTAGATTACTACCCTACCATGGCTCAGATGAGTCGTGCAAACAGGTAGTGGTTGGATGCAGTCCCGAAACACTTGGAAGCAGTAGTGGATAGAAAGGATTTGTCTCTCCCGGTATTGGGAGTTGATATCGTGCTGTGTTCGGATAGCCAATACATAAAGTCCCTGGCCAGAGCATGTGAGATTTACTGGTAGGTACACCAGTAGTTTCTCAGGGTGTATTGGGCTCCACACCGACACGACTTATTGCGCTATTAGGGGTCTGACGGTTATCACCCCTAGGCCCGATATGCGATACTCTTAGACGAACAGACCAGACTGTACGGAGATTGTCAAGGATAGGCTAAGTAAGGGTTTGGATGAGTTCGCTCGTCGGTTTTCTTTTCGACGGGTACCTGGGTAGCTGTTATGTACAGCTAGTGCCGCTGAAGGTCTTGTGGTTAAACCCACTGCCAGCGTACTGTCGAGTCTTTAGAGTCCCATACAGAGGGTTTCCCTGGTTCAGGCGAAACGATATAGAGGCCGTCTGGTTTTACGTGCAGGGTTCCGATCATATACGTGTACTTGCTACACGGAAGTTGTTCGGACAGATAATACTAGTGGGCTTTGGATTAAACCGGATTCTAGTATTATATTATTGGATTATTATTATCTCATCGTATTCGTATTTTTTGCAATACGAATACAGGTATGTATATACGGTAAGGGCATTCTTGTAATTTTACAAAAGATGTTTCTAGAAGGGGACACCTCATTATTGGATTTATCTATTTTTGGAAAATAGATTAATGAGGTGGAAATGGAGATATTTGTGGCATGGTGAAGCATGGCTTATTCCTTTAGTTTATTGGTTTGCCTTCACTATTCAAGCATGGTTGTTATTTGTTTATGAAAGATATTGCATGCTTGATCATTGAGAAAGAATGAGCCATTCTTCACTAGCCACAAACACTTGCTCATTTGCATTTTCTCTTTCACTCTCTATTGTTCTTCTCCTTCTTCATCAAGACCCTAACCCTCACATGTGTAATGAATCTCAGGGCCATTTGAGATTAAATACTCCAATTAACTATCTACATCTCCTAAGGTACCTAGTTTAGCGAACTAGGTACTTTAGTTACCTCGGTTTAAAGGTTGGAGCTTGAACCATAGACTCTCGGGTGGATCGGCTTCGACACGATGAGGCCGACGACGGAGCTAGATCCGCACCTTCGAGGAGCTCAAGGAAAGGAGAAGAAGACCCGAAGGACTAGAATCATTAAGGTATAAAACACTTACATAGTAGTTTAGCTAGTTAAGGTTTCCGAAAAGATCCTGTATGATAGATCGATATTGCAAGTATAAAAATCGTTTTTTGTGTATTCTGCCTCCCAACAAGAGCGTGGGGTGTGCGACATCGACTTACAGTTGAGGAGGAGGAGACAGGGGAAGGGGATGAAGAGATCTCTATTGTTTCTATTAGGAAATATTTCCATAACTGATGCAGATTTTTGTGATTACAAATCTTCCAATAATTTTTCTGATTTTATTTTTTAGGAAATTTTTTATTCTTGTTAGGAAAGATTTTATTTTATTTCTTCATCATGTAAAGTGTATATATACACCTTTGAGATTCAATGCAAATCAATTAAGTTCAAACCCTAAATTGCATCTTCTTCAATATCTTTTATGGTATCAGAGCCCTACGATTTAAAGCTTAATTTTTTTGATCCATGGCCTCTTCTCAAAACTCGATCTTCATCATCTCCAAATTCCCTTTCCAAACAAAACTTTCCCACACAATTTCCCTCCACTGACTCTTCACGATCCTCATCCACCAATTTCGATAATTTCGCCAATCTCCTAATCCCTACCATTCCATCTTCCCCCATAACCGTTCAATCCCATTTACCCACTCCATAATTATCCCCTTCTCCCCAACCCCTAAATTTCCACACCAATAATGAACATAAACCGAACCCAAATTCTTCAACTCCCAATATATAAACCAAACCACTGTTCACCCAATTTCCTAAATCCTTGAACCAACATGTGTATCTCAAGCTGTGAAGAATCCTAACTGGCGTGATTCAATGCCCGAAGAGTTTGATGCTCTCATGAAGAATGGAACATAGGATCTTGTTCCCAAATCAAATCGGAATCTTGTAGGTTGTAAGTGGGTTTTCCGAATCAAGCGCAACTCCGACGGCACCATTGCCGGATACAAAGCTCTCCTTATGGCCAAAGGCTTCCATCAACGGCCTGGTCTAGACTATTCCGTCATGTTCAGTCCCGTTATTAAGTCGATAACACTATGTATAGTCTTATGCCTAGCACTCTCCCAAGGATGGACTCTTCGTCAATTCGATATTAACAATATTTTTCTCAATGGTACTCTACATGAAGATGTGTATATGGCTCAACCATCCGACTTTCTCCACTCTTCCCTACCCAACCATGTCTGTAAACTATGTAACTATCTATGGTCTCAAACAAGCGCCAAGGGCATGGTATCAAGAACTCAAATGCTATCTTCTACAAAATGGTTTCGCAAATTCCATAGCGGATACGTCTCTTTTTATCTACTCCAATGACGCCATCATAGCCTATTTCTTGGTATATTTTGACGACATTATTCTCACAGGTAACAATGTACAGTTTCTTTAATTTTTTATTTGTTAACTTGGACAACATTTCTCTCTAAAAGATCTCGACGATCTTCTTCATTTTCTTGGGATAGAAGCTATTCCCACGATACAAGGACTCTTTCTATCTCAATATCGCCACATCGCCGATATTCTGAAAAAGTTATCTATGAAAGGAGCTAAAGAAGTTACCACCCTAATGTGCAATACCACCCCTCTACTTCGTCATGATGGATCTTCAACTGTCGACTCCACGCCATATCTTCAGCTAGTTGGTGCTCTTCAATACCTCTTTCTCACTCGGCCCGACATTTCATTTACCTTCAACCGTCCCTTCCAATTCATGCACTCTTCCACAAAGTTTCACTGGAAGGAATTCAAATGTGTTCTCTGTTACCTCAAAGGTACAATACATCATGGTCTTTACCGCCGCCGACGATCTCCTCTAACTGTTCAGGCCTTCATTGACTCTGACTGGGGTAGAAGTCGCTGTTTCCTGATTTAAAATCAGGAAAAGTTACGAAGGAGGCATCACGTGCTAGCACGTGACCAGCAGTCACGTGTGGGCACGTGACACCTAAAAGTATCGGCAAGGCAAATTCAGTTTCCCAAATACATCAAAGAAAAGGGGCTTCAGAAAGGGTCACGTGTTCCCACGTGACCTGGGTCACGTGTCGGCACGTGACATTTAAAAGCAGCGGCAAAAACACAACAGTTCCTTGATCAAATCAAGAAAAAGGCTTCAGAAGAGGTCACGTGCTCCCACGTGACCAGGGTCACGTGTTGGCACGTGACACTCAAAACATTAGACTCATTCTCCGGTTAAATCGAGAAGAAGGCTCCATGTCAGGGTCACGTGCTCACACGTGACCAGTCGTCACGTGGTGGCACGTGATAGCTAAGCAGCAACCAGAAAACAAAGCGCAAAAAGAAGGAAGAAGGCTCGTTCCAAGGGGGTCACGTGCCCACACGTGACCAAGGGTCACGTGGCCACACGTGACCAACTTCAAAGCCCATTTGTCAACAGAATTAAATTCTGAGAAAAGACATCTCAAATCTTTCCAAAAGCAATCGATTAAATTAAAGATTTAGAGGTGATTAAATATCATCTATCTATGGGAAAATCTCGAATTTGGAAAGATTTCCCCTTTAAATCTAACAGAAATAACAAAGGAGAATCCCTGGATTTGAAATCCAATGGTGAATAAAATTCACCTAATAATCCAAAGGTCCAAAACGAATGATGGATGCAAATCAAATCTCTCAATGAAGATTCGTCAAAAAACTAATTGACTCGGCTGCTTCTCCTATAAATAGGAGCCAAGAGAAAAGAGAAATATACACGCAGAGGGAAGAAAAGGGAGAGAGCCTTGATACTTTGAGGAATTTGGATCTTCTGCAAAAGAAAATCCTAGGTAAGAGAGGGAAGGCTTTTTGAAAGAAAAGAGAATTTAATTCTCAATAGGGTTTAACCCTGATATAAAACAGAAGGGCATATTTCTTCTCTCTTTGATAGAGGATCTGTAAAGTGTACATCTCCCCTTGAAGTTGAGAATTTAATTCTCAATGGGTTGAGATCCTGCCATGCAGATCCAAAGAATAGAGAGGGAATAGAAGCACGAGAATTTAATTCTCACAGAACTATAGGAATTCAATTCCTTTAAAATAAAATTAGGGCTTGACCCTGTGTTATGGGAATTTAATTCCTTCAGAACAAAAAGAATCAGGGTTTAACCCTAGTTAAAAACTCAGTTCTGTTAAAACAACGAGAATTTGATTCCCTTAATCTCATTTCCCAGAATAATTCTTTAACAGAGAGTGGGAGCTTAATTCCCCAAAGCTTTTATTAGGGTTCAACCCTATTCGGTTCTGCACATATATGAGGAATTTAATTCCTACAGGAAATTCAGAGTTCAACTCTTCAAAGGAAGTAGGAATTTAATTCCTCTAAAATTATTGTCAGGGTTCAACCCTACGAGGAATTTAATTCCTAAAAAGGGATTAACAGATCTTCTAAACAACTACATAACGTGTCACCACGTGACCCCCCCAAAGATCTACATAAAGCCCCCTTGAGGCAGTGCCCCACTAGACCCACGTGACCCTTGGCAGAAGCTTTAACATATAAGCATTTGAATGCCCGTCACGTGATGGCACGTGATGCTCTGAAAAATACGATAGTCTCAGAAGAACAAATGAAGGGAGGGCGCCCTCACGTGCTGCCACGTGACCCCTCTTACCTCAGCGTCTAACGCTAAATTGGGACCCCTGAATCCAGTGTTAAAACATTGTTTGGCCCTAGTGTTCAACACTAAGCAAAGAACTTTATTCGCAGTGTTCAACACTGGTTACTTTAGTGTTCAACACTAATTTGGAATTTCTGTTGCCAGTGCTTAACACTGGACTGTTTTAGTGTTTAACACTAATTTGAAAGCCTTGTTGCTGGTGTTTGACACCAACTATCTTTTAGTGTTAAACACTAACTTATCAATCTCATTCCCAGTGTTTAACACTGATTGGTCTTTAGTGTTTAACACTAGACATTAGCCCAATTGGCTAAATGGCCAGAGGCAAAGCCTCTCCTTCAATGGATCAACAGAAAGCCGATGTCCCAGACATGATTGGACTTAGCCCAAACTGGCCATAAGTCCTCAATTCGTAATTAACTGGGCCAATGGGCTCAAAACATAATTAATTGGTCTCAATCCCAAATCGGGCCAAAGACTATTTAATCCACTCCGGTTCCAGGGTACATCTCTTCACTCCTTTGATACTTGGCGTTGTAATCCCTCAACGTCTTCAAAGAGGTGACGGGTCCCGATGACCACACATTGATACGGACTGTGGGGTCCTTAAACCCATGGACTACGACGTCCTTAACCTTGACCGAGATGTCTTAAAACTAACAACGGACTGTGGGGTCCTTAAACCCATGGACTACGACGTCCTTAATCTTGACCGAGATGTCTTAAAACTAACAACGGGCTGTGGGGTCCTTAAACCCATGGACTACAACGTCCTTAACCTTGACCGAGATGTCTTAAAACTAACGATGGACTGTGGGGTCCTTAAACCCATGGACTACGACGTCCTTAACCTTGACCGAGATGTCTTAAAACTAACAATGGACCGCAATGTCCTTAAACTACCCATAGACCGCAATGTCCTTAAACTAGCAATGGACCACTATGTCCTTAAACTGGAACAATAGAGCCCAAACGCTCTTTTGTCGGATCTAAACAATCCCGTTTAAGTTGATCTTAGCCTCAAATATGGCTAACGTATCCTTAAACCTTCAAACAGACTGGATTATGAATCCCCCCAATCAACTTCGGTTCAAAGGTACATCTCTGAACTCCTCTGATATCTGTCGTTGTAATCCTTCAACGTCGTCAGAGAGGTGACGGGTCCCGACGGCCATACATACAATGGACCACCATGTCCTTAAACTGGAACAATAGAGCCCAAACGCTCTTTTGTCGGATCTAAACGATCCCGTTAAGTTGAGCTTAGTCTCAGGCCGGACTAACGTATCCTTAACAAACGTTTGAGTTGATCTTGGCCTCAAGTATGGCTAACGTATCCTCAAACCAAACCCCCAAACCCAAATCTAAGATAATACGGATTTGGACTAGTCCACGCCCTACGGGCGACGACATAACTCGGTCTCCGTAAACAATCCACGGGCAACAAAACACGAAACAAACACACACGACGCGAAGTGACCATCTGGAGAAGGAGAAAGTTGTTACCGCGATGCGGTAGCGTAATTAACTGCAGGGGTTTGCGCCTGCAGGGAAGAGCGTCCCCACAATCAAAAACCCCTCAAACGAGGGGGAATCTGACGAAGTCTGCTACATCGGCCGCATCCGTTTAAACCTTCGATACACGGTGCCATGAATCAACTTGGCATCTTCGGAGAGGTGGACGGATAGCACCAATTAGCATCTGCCCCGAATTTCAGGCAAGAGACGCCATGTCGCGCCGTCTTTCGGAGGGGAACAGATTCTGGCACTCCCGGTGGGACCTTTTCCTCTTTCCACTCCACACTTCGTGTGTCGTGATTCGCGAACCAATCGCGGTTCGCTAATGGTTGCCCTTGGGTTTCAAGATACTAAGACTCGGCGTCTGGCTTATTGCAGAAAGCAAAGAATCGATGGCTTCTACTTCTGCGAAATGCTCCAACTGCTCGGACTGCAATTGCGACCAACGCTTTACCTCGCCAGGAGGTATAGCCTATGAACCCCAAGCTGCTTCGTTATTCACAATACCGGTGGACCAGGTGACTCAGGCCACTACCGGATTGTTCTTTGGGACTATGCTCCCGCCAATGAGCTTCACGGCGCCGGTGCTGACAAAGGAAGCTCCCAAGAAGTCAGTCTTTGATCGTCTTACCCCTGCCGCGGCTCATCTCAACGGGTCGCCCAACATCAGCGCCTTAGTCTTCTCTAGATTGGGCCAGAAATCCGGTAGACCCATCATGAGGTCTACAATCCCAGAGAAGGCTGCTTCAAAGAAAGAGGCTGCTCCTGCTCCCGAAATCGCCAAGGCGGCTTCTCTGGCCAAAAAGTCGGTCTTTACAAGATTGACGGCTTCAGCTCCCGCCCCTGCTACCCAAAAGACGTCGGTCTTTGACAGGCTAACACCAACAGCGACCCCCCACCTACACAGGGGGCAAGACGAAACCATTCTTACCGCTGACCCAATGCCGTCCGCTCGACACGCTCGACGTCGCCATTGGCGCCGAGTAAGGAAGGCTGGGGGCAACTCCCCCTCCGGGTTAACTCCATCAGCCCCGATGGCAGAAGTTAATGCTGCTGTTCCAACTGGGAACAGCTTCGAGATACTAAATAAGGTGCGAAGGAATTCTCCTACTGCAGTGCTAAAGAGGTCTCCTCCCCCATTAAAAAAGGTTATGGAAATAAAATCAGAACAGCCCCGATCCCCTCAGCGGCTGTCTTCCAAAATCTATAAGGTTTGGCGGCAGGCCCGAGACTCGATCATCGATCCAAACTTCTCTCGCCAGCACAAGAAGCTGAAAATCCAACCGGAAGCTGGTCACCAGGCTAAACCCTGAAAGGCTGTCTGGACACCCACCTCAACGGCCCCCTCAACCTCTATGGCTCATAAAAGGAGGAAGCCAGAGAAGATCCCCCAGCCTGCAACGACAGCTAATAGCACTAAGCCCAGACACCCTAAGTCTGGGGGCATGATGGTCCACACCGTATACATGGCGTCAGGAAAAGAAGACAGCCGCGCGTCCACGGGTCATAGACCGCTTACACGGTCGGTGACCAAAGCTCAGGAGCAGCAACAAAAGCTCTAAGAAATGATGAATGCTATGGCCGCACTTACCGGGCCAAAAGAAAGCCCAGAAACGTCCTCAGACGCACGCCAGGAGGAAGAAACCGACGCTGAATTCCTTCGCTGGATACTGGAGAAAAAGGACAAAGAGGCTGCTGAACAAGCAGCCAATATACAGCGTATGGGCCTTCTCTTCCAAGATATGATAGGAATGATGATCCAGCAGGACCTACCCGCCGAGGATCCCCCAATCATTCTTGAAGACGACCGAGGAGAAACGTCAAATCCACCGCCAGCCCCCTCAACGGCCAAGGAGGAGACGATCTCTAAAGCTGACTTGGTTGACTATATAGCCCAGCAAATCCGGGTTCATCATGCGACTGAGGCAGCTGGTCAAGTCGTAAAAACGGGGCGGCCGTATCCAAGCTGGTACGACCAAATAAAATACCCGCCAGGCTATACGATACCGAAATTCCACGTGTATAAGGGGACCGGCAATCCCCATCAACATGTTGCCCAGTTTCGGGCCCTCTGCGGTAACACCGGCGGTGATGATAAACTGTTGCTTCGCCAGTTCGTGGGCAGCTTATCGGAAACAGCGTTCGAATGGTATTCGAAACTCCCGAACGATTCTATCAAGACGTTCGCTGAAATGGAGTTGTTATTCACTCAGCAATTCGCAAGTGCCAGCGAACGCACTCCAATAACAGCATTGATTAACGCCAGGGTAAAACCAGGCGAAACCTGGGTCCAGTATGCTATACGCTGGCGGAATTTGTGGTCGAGATGCGAACAACGCATTGAGGAGGCACCCGCAGTGGGCATGTTCATGGGAACCCTAGACCCCCACGCAACTATCTCCCAGTTTATGATGTTCTTTAAGCCAACCACATTCCAGGCTTTAATCGACAAGTTGGCTCAGATGGACCAGATGGGTCATAGACCACTTCCCCCGAAGTCGGAACCTCGGAATGACAAGGGTAAAGGAAGGGCAACCTTTGTCGCGAAAGCCCAACAGCAACCTAACGCCCCGAAACCGGCAGATCAACTGGAAGAAAGACGCCGGGATTATAATGAAAAGATGAAACGTCCTTACTCGTTCCCACGAGACAAGACGAAACGGTTATTCGAGCTGGCAATCGCAACAGACTTATAAACCTACCAAATCCAAGGCAACCGCCACAACCCACGGAGGTGAATAACCCTAACTATTGCCCTTACCATCAAACGATAAGTCATCCGATTGAAGATTGCTTCGTCTTCAAAGGATGGATCGAAGATCAATACCTCCAGGGGAAGTTTATACTATCAGAAAAGTGGAAGGTGAACCCACCACAGCCGCATCCTCCTAAGAAAGCGGATACACCGGGGGCAACCTGCTCCTTTATTGAAGAAGCTCCGTGGGAGGTCGTGCTATCAACTAAAACCAAAAGAATGCTGGGATACCTTCATGCGTGCCCTACGATCGAATGGAAGGACCCTCTTGAACCTCAAATCATCGAAGGGATGTTGAAGCCGCGCCCAACTACAAAGATTCGTGGTGATGGCCCAAGTACTCACACCCAACCGTCAGAATCTTCGAAGAAAAAGAAGAGGAAATCCAAAAGGCCCGTGAAGCCTGGAAACAAGCGCACGGATTTGCAGAAACAGATTGACGCGCTGGAGGAGTACAATCAAAAGGCACGGACTCCCGTCACACTGCAAGAGTTCCTCAACCACGTCTTTCAGAAGGAAGATGAGGAAGAGAGCTCATCGGATGAATCCGAGGGACATGTGGTGAGTTGTCATGTGATTTCCCACTCGGAAGATGAGAAAACTCCTGGCACCGAGAAACTGGGGGCACACCCTGAGCCAGGACTTGTGTGGCCAACAGATGAAATGATCGACGCCTTTCTGGACGAGATTCGTCTAAAGAGTAAAGCAAATCAGGAGCGTGAGATGGCCGCATCGGAAGGAGCCGAACGCAAGCGACTAAATGAAAGAGTTGAAGTACTCCCGCCAGATCGAAAGGCATCCGAGGCAGACAAGAAGATATTCAAGACGAGGAAACGGTTTGCCAAAGCCATGTCGATAGGAATGAAACTACCACCCTCGGAAGAAAACACGCTCAATGGGGTGGAGAGGCACCCTGATTATTGCGCATATCATCGGAAAATTTCACACCCCACGGAGGAGTGCGACGCCTTTAAGATATGGTGGCAAGGATATGTTGCTCATCGGCAACATTTTAAGCGCATGAAACGCAAGACTCGTCGAGAACAAAGAAGTACTGCCGACGAGCACAACAGGACCACTGGCAACTGTTACATGGTTAACGCCGGAGGGTCACAAGTTCTCACCTTTGGGAGCGACTCTGATGAAGAAATGGCTCTGGGCCCTCTCTTTAAAGAATCCGTTTTAGGGAAAGAGGAGAAATCGGAGGCCTGCGAGAACATTCAGCTGCGCAATCGCACACTCCTAGAAAAGAATCTCGGGCCCGCGAGTAGAAAAGATAAGGGAAAGGAAAAGGTCACTGAAGATATCACTTTAGATGACCAAGTCATGAGAGAGCTGGCTGCCAAAGACCCTCCTAGAAAGGGTAAGGTGGACTATAACATCCTAGCGCACCTAAGGAAGCTACCTTCTCAGCTCAGCATTCTTGATGCCCTCCTATTATCAAAAGAAGCGCGAGACTCACTAATTAAGGCGTTACAAGAACCTGAGCAATTCCAAGCCTTCCTCGCCACTAAAAGGATGAAGGATGAACTGGAGGAAGTGCATACGGCCGACATCACTTTCGGTGATGAAGACCTCCTTCTCGGGACGTGCGACCACAACCGTCCCCTATATGTCTCTGGATACTGCCATGATATCAAGATAGGCAAGATCCTGGTGGATAATGGATCCTCCGTCAATCTCCTTAATGTTCGGGTGTTGAAGGAAATCTGCATGAGTGTGCAGCACCTCGCTCTTGACAAAATCACTATCTCCGGTTTCGATTCACAATTGTCACGGACTCTCGGATCTGTGATACTAACATTACGCTTCGGACTTCTCGTCACAGACGTCAAATTCCATGTCATTGACGCCAAGACCTGCTACAACGCCTTACTCGGCCGTCCTTGGCTACACGAGTACAACATCATCCCTTCTACGCAACATCAGTGTATGAAGTACTTTAAGGATGGTTTCGAGTATACCGTAACAGGTGAGTTGAACCCATTTTCCGTGAACGAAGTCCGCAAATACGAAGATGCGAAGTACTTTTTGCCAGATTTCGAGGATACAGAAAGGTGTCGCAACCCGGAAAACAAAACCGCCGCCACCATCCCTATTTTCGGGAGCGATACCGAAGAAGAGGAAGAGATAGTTTATGCAGGGCCATCTCAACGCAACAACCTGGGGACGCCCGCCCCCATGTTGGTCTTCGGAAATGATTCAGAAGATGAAGTTAATGCCGTGTTCTCCAATTGGCTGTCAATACAAGCACCCCTGGCGATGACCATAGTTTGCAAATCACCATGGTACCGCGAGAACACTACAAGGATCTCGACACACTTCAAGCTCACAATGTGCAGGACCTGCGAACATTTTACGTCTCTCCCAGGCAAAGGGGTGAGAAGGTGATCCTATTCTACCGATCCTCAGTGTCGAAAGTAGAGAAAGAGATCTGGCACGGCGCGGATGCTACACTCGACAGGCTCCAACCCATCCGTCTGCCCAGATACTATACAAATGGATTAAAGAGGCTATTGAAGCGCCAAGGAGTACCCTTAAAACAGACTGTTCGACAAGCTGGGTTCTACAACAGGATCTGGGATGTCCCTGGGACTCGACGCAAATTGCCCAACGGGAAAATGGAAACACTTGGGCTTGGATACGCGAGAACCAGAAAATGGGGACGGGCCCACAGCAGCTACGCTATATATACCTTTGATGAAGAAAAGGACGCCCTGTCAGGAGATGCCAACCCCTCATCAAAACTAGATCCCGCGATTGAAATGCCGAGTCCGTCGTTTGAAGAACGAATGGATAAGCCTATCAGGAAAATGGGTCAAAAAGCTCGGGAAGACCACAACCGCGAGATGGCCATCTACGAGAAGGCCAAGACGCAACGTCTATTTCAACAGGCTCCAAAAGACAAAGATGCTCATCCTCGTCAACCCGTTGTACGAAAGGCCCGACGCATAGACGGAAATAAATCAAGAAGCGGAAAGAGGAGCCGACAACAACGACTCAGGATTAGGGGGTTACGTGATCGGGTATTGCGCGGCTCGGATTTGTCCCTCATGAAGAAGATGAGTCGAGCGTACTCCTTCCCCCGAGACAAGACGGAGAGGTTACTCAAGCTCGCTTTAAAACATCAAATGATCGCGCTTCCAGGGTATAGACACCCTGAGCAAGCTAACAAGGCTTCTCATTTGAGCTATTGCTCTTATCACCGAGCCATAGGATATCCTACCGAAGACTGCTTCACCTTCAAGAACTGGGTCGAGGACCAGTACCAACAGGGTAGATTCGCTTTATCCGACGGCTGGAGGGTAACGCCGCCACAAAAGCACGAACCCAAAGCCGCAAAAGCAAAACCAGATCCACCTCAGTCCTGGAAGCGGATTCGCACCTGTTACACGATTACGATATTAAAAGAAGAGCCCGAGAATATGGATGACCTTCCCTGGTGCTTTGAGAATAGCGATGATGAGGTGGTCTCAGAATTTCCGCCAGCTCCAAAAGAACTGGAAGACGGTATACATACTACTGCAGATAACCTCAAGAAGATTGAGTTAGGATCGGCAGATGACCTGCGACCGACATTTGTCAGCGAGCTGCTATCTGAAGAAAGGGTGGCTGCTTTAAAGAACGTGCTTCTACGACATAAAGACTGCTTCGCGTGGAACTACTCCGAGATGCCAGGATTAGATCCGGAGATTGCTGTGCATAAGTTAGCAATATCCCCGGATATCAAGCCAGTCAAGCAGGCGCCAAGAAGGATGCGACTCGAGCTTGAAATGAGCATCAACGCCGAAGTCAAGAAGCTGATCGATTCTGGATTTATCCAAGAAGTCCAATATCCCGACTGGATCGCCAATATCGTCCCGGTAATGAAGAAAAATGGGACGGTACGCATATGCGTAGATTTCAGGGATCTCAATAAAGCCTGTCCAAAGGACGATTTCCCAGTACCAGTAACCGAGCTAATGATAGATAACACGTCCACTCATGAGGTTTTCTCCTTTATGGACGGTTCATCAGGATACAATCAGATAAAGATGCATCCCGAAGACCAGAAGCACACCGCTTTCCGGACCCCTTTGGGTATATTCTGCTACAGGGTTATGCCCTTTGGTCTAAAGAACGCCGGTGCTACCTATCAAAGGGCCATGACAAAGATCTTCGACGATCTCATACATGACATCGTCGAGTGCTATATCGATGACCTTGTAGTAAAGAGCATGTCATACGAAGAGCATTTAAAGCATCTGGAGACTGTCTTTCAACGCCTTCGTCAATATAATTTGAAGATGAATCCCCTCAAATGCGCGTTTGGAGTCTCCTCGGGTAAATTCCTGGGATTCATCATCCGACATCGAGGTATCGAAATAGATCCATCTAAGATCAAGGCGATCATGGAAATGCCTCCGCCAAGAACCCTCAAACAGTTGCGGTCTCTCCAAGGGAAGCTCGCATACATCCGACGGTTTATCGCTAATCTTTCAGGCAAATGTCGTCCTTACAGTCACCTGATGAAGAAGGGAACCCCATTCGTCTGGGATCAAAAATGCCTAAGCACGCTAGACGAGATCAAGCAATACCTGCAGAACCCGCCGGTGTTGGCTGCTCCGGTTAAGGAAAAACCTCCCGTTCTTTATACAACCGCCCTCGAAGGTTCTTTAGGCGCATTATGGGCACAAGAGGACGACCAAGGGAAAGAAAGAGCACTCTACTACTTAAGTCGAGTTCTGCTGGGGGCAGAAAGCAACTACTCTCCCATTGAAAAACATTGCTTGGCGTTAATCTTCGCGATAACAAAGCTCAGGCACTATGCGTTGGCACATGAAGTCCGTATCATCTCGAAGGTGGACCCTCTTAAATATCTGATGTCAAAGGCTATATTGACGGGTCGACTCGCTAAATGGGCTCTACTCCTGATGGAGTTCTCAATAACGTATCGACCTCTTAAGGCAGTGAAAGGCCAGGCCATTACCGACTTCCTCGCTGAGCATCCAGTAGCTGCCGGTTCTCCTCTGAACTGCGATTTGCCGGACGAACATGCATTCGACGCGATCGGCGGCGGTGATACCCGATGGGAACTCTATTTTGACGGGGCATCTTCCATGAAAAAGCGCAAACAATGTACCCCCATAATTAAATCGGGAGTAGGCCTCATCTTCGTAACCCCACAAGGAGGGATAATGCGCTTTGCTTTCTCCTTAACAGAGCCGAGGACAAACAATGAGGCTGAATACGAAGCTCTGATAGCAGGCCTCGAGATCGCCATCGACATGGGAATCGAAAATCTCCTTATATACGGGGATTCCCAGTTGGTCGTTAGTCAAGTAAATGGTGACTACCAAACGTGCAAACCAGAATTGGTGAAGTACGGCGAAAAGGTGCAACAACTATTGACCCAAATTCCCTCCTATACTTTGGAGAACATACCGCGTGCGGAAAACAGCAAAGCAGACGCGTTGGCCAAACTTGCTAAAGAACTGGCTGACGAGAACCTTGATGACGTCAGAATCGTGGTACAAAGCCGTCGAGTGCTCGCCCCGGCAGAAATACCTCCGGAATTATATAAAGAAAAGGGGGTGACTGAGCAGACGACCCTATAAATAAAAGACCGTGAGAAGGCTGAGGACTGGAGGGAAGTCTTCATAGACTACTTTAAGTCCCACCGAATGCCCGAAGAAGCGTCCTCAAGACATCAGCTCATGAAACGAGCTCTATCTTTCGCTCTCGTCAACGATACTCTATACAAGAGATCATTTGATTCTCTATGGCTGAGATGCTTAGGACCTGGCGAAGCAGAAAGAGTCGTTCAGGAAGTTCACGACGGACTTTGCGGTTCTCACCAAGCAGGCCCAAAGATGAAGTTAAAAATTAAACGGATGGGTTATTACTGGCCCACGATGATCCAGGACTGCCTCGAGTATGCGAAGCAATGCCACTCGTGCCAGATTCATGGAGACTTTATCCACCAACATCCGAACCCACTACATCCAACGGTGGCTAGCTGGCCATTCGAAATGTGGGGGACTGACATAGTCGGCCCCATCGAGCCAGCATCATCCCGGGGACATCGTTTTATCCTGGCGACAACTGATTACTTCTCCAAATGGGCAGAAGCAGTACCGCTGAGGGAAGTGAAGACGGAGAATATCCTCCACTTCTTCAAGACGCACGTCATCTATCGGTTTGGAACCCCACGGCGGATTATCTCCGATAATGGGCCAGCCTACAGAATCCATAAGATTAGCCGCTTCGCGCAGCAGCACAATATAGACTGGAGATATTCTTCAGTTTACAATCCACGAGCTAACGGTCTGGCCGAGGCCTTCAATAAGACCTTGACGAAGATCATAAAAAAGACCGTTTCCCGAAATAAGAAAGACTGGCACGAGAGGCTGCAAGAGGCCCTTTGGGCCTATCGAACTACATTCAAGGCGGCCACAAACACAACGCCGTACACGTTAGTATTTGGGACGGAAGCAGTGCTCCCCCTCGAGATAGAGTTACCCTCTCTACGAGTGGCAGTCCACTACGAGCTGACGGACGAAGAAAACGCTCACCTTCGGCTTGAGGAGCTTGATGCCCTCGATGAAACCTGGCTCATAGCGCAACAACATCTAGAAGCCTACAAAGCAAAGATGACGCGCTCGTACGAAAGATTGACTAGGCCGAGGACATTCCGCCAAGGCGAACTCGTACTAGTAGTCAAAAGACCTATGATCCCCAATCGTGCCAAGCGGGGAAAATTTGAGCCGAACTATGAAGGCCCGTACATTATAGACAAGGTCTACCAGGGTGGAGCCTATCTACTCATGAACGTGCACGGTGAAAGGCCTTTTAGGCCAATAAACGGCCGCTTCTTAAAGAGGTACTATGCTTAATGAGCCACAGCCTGGGTCAATGATAGATGACGACGACTATGTCCGCTCGCTATCTTCCTAAGCTCAGACTTTACAAGCAGCAGCCGGCCTTCCCCTGAACGACGGACCGAAACGTCCTTAAACTATCGATGGACCGAAACGTCCTTAAACTAACGACGGACCGAAACGTCCTTAAACTAACGACGGACCGAAACGTCCCTAAAACTACCACCGCAGCATCCTTAGGCTGACGAGATAAAAAAAAAAGAAAAAGAAAGAAAAAAAAACGGTATGTCCATAAGCAAAATGGGCACGGATGAAAACCCGAAAGGGCTCCGTGAGTAAAATCAGCAGGACTACCGGCGAGTGTTTGTGAAAACCCGATAGGGCGCAACCTCGTTAAAAGACACTTATAGGGCCCTCTCGACCTTGTAAGGAGAAATCACCTGCGTGGGATCCTTACGACTCACAAAGGAGCAACACACTTAGGGATCCTCACGATTCCTAAGGAGAAAATACACTTACGAGATCCTCACGACTCGCAAGGAGAACTCTCTTATGGGACCCTCACGGCTCTTAAGATTTGAAAGTCTTAAGTTACAGAGACCTAAACCTGTGCTTAAGCAATCCTCCACAACCTTCGATATTTCCCTACAGGCGGCTCAATACTGGCCCTTGTATACAATCCACAGGCGCGAATAAACATTTCCCCAGCAAAGTCCAACCCTTGTAGGTCCTCTCGACCCATAAGGAAAAAGCCCTCTTGTAGGATCCTTACGACTTACAGAGGAACACACACTTAGGAATCCTCACGATCCCTAAGGCGAAAATACACCTATAAGATCCTCACGACTTGTAGGGAGAAATACCTTTGTGAGACGCTTACGGCTCATGAAGTCAAAAGCCTTAGTCGACAGGACCTTAACCCTGTTTGCTAAGCCACCTTTGTTCAACATCGACAGAGGCAAATGATGATTCGCTTCTGGCAATATTCCAGTTGCAGCGATGCTGATGCCTAAACCGGTATCAAATCCCAAGTTCTTTCATGGCAAATGATGATTCGCTCCTGGCAATATTCCAATCGCAGCGATGCTGATGCTAAGATTGGTATCAGATCCCAAGTTCCACACTCGCGATATATAAAAAATCAGCGAGCCAAAAATGCATATGAAATAGCCGAAATGATGGGGCAGCTTGCAATAAAAAAACAGCAAGTAAAAATGTATGCATGAAAATTAGCCGAAATGATGGGGCAACTCGCAATAAAAAGCAGAGAGTAAAAATGAAATAAATAGCCGAAATGATAGGGCAATCGCGACCTTCGCGATATAAAAGCTGAAATGATATAGCATCGCGGACAAAGAAATAAAATAAGAATAAAATTTATGCCCTACAGGTGATGTTACATCAACCCCTGTATACAATCCAGGGGCACGAACAAAAAAGAAAGAAAGGGAACATACCTCCCCCCCAGGTTTCATCATAAGAAGAAGCAAAATCTCGACGGGCCGCAAGCGACCTAGAGATCATCCCAGCACTCGTTTCGTAACGACGGACACAACTTCAAGCTAAACGGAACAGCGGCAACTCCCAGTTCCATGGCTCGGTGGTATACATATTGCCAACAGTCAAACCTCCATCCCGTGAAATGCGGATACAATCGACAAAATTCCTGGTTACGTGGAACGCGGATAATGTCACTCTTTGACCCCGTGTGAAGCATCCAGAGCGGAGCCTAGTCCTCGCCGAGCACGGCAGTGAACCCGTGTGAAGCATCTAGTGCAAAATTCCTGGTCACGTGGAACGCGGATAATGTCACTCTTTGACCCCGTGGAAAACGTCCAGAGCGGAGCCTAGTCCTCGCCGAGCACGGCAGTGAACCCGTGTGAAGCATCTAGTGCAAAATTCCTGGTTACGTGGAACGCGGATAATGTCACTCTTTGACCCCGTGTGAAGCATCCAGAGCGGAGCCTAGTCCTCGCCAAGCACGGCAGCGAACCCGTGTAAAGCATCTAGTGCAAAATTCCTGGTTACGTGGAACGCGGATAACGTCACTCTTTGACCCCGTGGAAAACGTCCAGAGCGGATCCTGGTCCTCGCAGAGCACGGCAGCGAACCCGTGTGAAGCATCCAGAGCGGAGCCTAGTCCTCGCCGAGCACGGCAGTGAACCCGTGTGAAGCATCTAGTGCAAAATTACTGGTTACGTGGAACGCGGATAATGTCACTCTTTGACCCCATGTGAAGCATCCAGAGCGGAGCCTAGTCCTCGCCAAGCACGGCAGCGAACCCGTGTAAAGCATCTATTGCAAAATTCCTGGTTACGTGGAACGCGGATAATGTCACTCTTTGACCCCGTGGAAAACGTCCAGAGCGAATCCTGGTCCTCGCAGAGCACGGCAGTGAACCCGTGTGAAGCATCCAGAGCGGAGCCTAGTCCTCGCCGAGCGCGGCAGTGAACCCGTGTGAAGTATCTAGTGCAAAATTCCTGGTCACGTGGAACGCGGATAATGTCACTCTTTGACCCCGTGGAAAACGTCCAGAGCGGAGCCTGGTCCTCGCCAAGCACGGCAGTGAACCCGTGTGAAGCATCCAGAGCAAATACCGGACTGTGGAGTCCTTAAAATCCACGGACTATGACGTCCTTAACCTCGACCGTGATGTCTTAAAACTAATGATCAACCACCCTGTTCCCCTCCGAACGGCGGCCGGCGACGTCGGGACGTCACGTGCCTGAGGTTCGGGGCAGATGCTATTTGGTTTTTATCCGTCCACCTCTTCGAAGATGCCAAGTTGATTTATGGCACCGTGTATCGAAGGTTTAGACGGATGCGGCCGATGTAGCAGACTTTGTCAGATTCCCCCTCGCTTGAGGGGTTTTTGATTGTGGGGACGCTCTTCCCTGCAGGCGCAAGCCCCTGCAGTTAATTACGCTACCGCTTTGCGGTAACAACTTTCTCCTTCTCCAGAATTTCACTTCGTGTCGTGTGTGTTTGTTTTGTTTGTGGCTGCCCGTGGATTGTATACGGAGACTGAGTAATGCCGTCGCCCGTAGGGCGTGGATTAGTCCAAATCCGTATTTACTTAGATTTGGGTTTGGTGTTTTTAGTTTAAGGATGCATTAGTCGCGTTGCGACTAAGATCAACTTAAACATTCGTCAAGGATACGTTAGTCTTGCTTTGGACTAAGATCAACCTGACGTGGTGATTCATTTAATTTATGGCCATCGGGACTCATCACCTCTCTAACATCGTTGAAGGATTACAACGATAGGTGTCAGAGGAGCTCAGAGATGTACCCTTGAACCAAAGCTGATTGAGGGTTTTATAGTCCATTTAAGTGCTTAAGGATACGTTAGCCGTATTTGGGGCTAAGATCAACTTAAACGGGATCGTTTAGATCCGGCAAAAGAGCAATTGGCTCTATTGTTCCAGTTTAGGGACGTAGTGGTCCCTTATTAGTTTAGGGACGTCTCGGTCCGATACCAGTTTAAGGACGTAGTGGTCCATTATTAGTTTAGGGACGTTTCGGTCCGATGCCAGTTTAGGGACGTAGTGGTCCATTATTAGTTTAAGGACATTTCGGTCCATCGCCAGTTTAGGGACGTGGTGGTCCGTCATTAGTTTAGGGACATTTCGGTCCGATGCCAGTTTAGGGACGTAGTGGTCCATCATTAGTTTAAGGACGTCTCGGTCCAATATTAGTTTAAGGACATCTCGGTCCGATATTAGTTTAAGGACGTCTCGGTCCGATATTAGTTTAAGGACGTTTCGGTCCGATATTAGTTTAAGGACGTCTCGGTCCGATATTAGTTTAAGGACGTCTCGGTCCACGAGTTTAAGGACCCCGCAGTCCATATCGATGTGTGGTCGTTGGGACCCGTCACCTCTTTGACGTCGTTGAGGAATTACAACGACGGATGTCAAAGGAGTTCGGAGATGTACCCTCGAACCGGATGTAGATTGATTTAGGAGAGCCATTTTGCTCAGTCAATTTAATTTAAGGACTTATGGCCAAAATTGGGCTAAGTCCAGTTGAAATGTTCAACATTTTATTTGCTTTTGCATTGCATTTCTTTTTTTTTTTTTTTATTTGGGCCTTGCCCAGAAAGGATGCAGAGTATCAATTTGTTTTGGGCTCTACCCTTTTAGGAATGATGCAAGGTATCAATTTTATTTGGGCTCTGCCCTTATATAAAGGATGCAAAGCATCAATTTATTTGGGCTCTGCCCATTTATTGCCTTGCAATTTATTTTGGCCTGTCAGGTCATTTTGATTTGGGCCTGGCCCTTCAAATAGTGCAAAGCACCAAGAATCTTTTGGATTCAAGAAAATGAGTGCAGAGCACTTTTTAATGATCTAAATTTAGATCAAAGAAGAGAAAAGAAAATCTTTTCTTTCTTTCTGTCTCAGAGAACCAGCCTATCTGTTGTGCGCACGTGCGTTGCACGTGGTGCCGCATGGCGGGCATACGTGCGTTGCACGTGGCGCACATGCGCATTATGAGGAGAAGCAAAGCTTCTATATATGGAGAACAAGCTCCTTTTAATATTATTAAATATTCTCATGTGGTGCGCACGTGCGTTGCACGTAGTGCCGCATGGCAGACACACGTGCGTTGCACGTAGCGCACATGGCGCTTGCGCATATGCGCATTATGGAGGAGCATGCTCCTATCTTGGAGAACTAAGCTCCTTTGAGTATTGAATCCTTTGAGGATTTTTACTCTACCTTTCTAAGAGGTATCCCCTCTTATTTATATTGGAGTGGTAGAGAAGCCACTTCTCCTTTTCCCGATGTGGGACTAAAAAATGCATTCCCCATGTAGTAGAGCATTACTTTAGATTACACGTGTATAACACATTTGCTCATAACTTTTGATCTCGGATGAATTATGAGGCCCATAATATATCAAATCGAAGGTCTTTTCGAGATGCTTTCAATATCATCAGAATTTAGCTGTTTTTCGTTCCGGAGTTTGTCAAAATACAGCTCGGAAAATACTGGTTCGCATCTTCTTCCTTAAATCACATGTGCATAGACATTTGCTCATAACTTTTGATCCCGGATGAATTATGAGGCCCATAATATATCAAATCGAAGGGTTTTTCGAGACGCTTTCAATACAATCAGAATTTATCCGTTTCTCCTTCGGGAGTTTATCAAAAAACAGCCCGGAAGATACTGGTTCGTATTTCCTTAAGCGTATCGCTGCCATTTGATACCTTGGACTCTTTTGCGCAGAAATTTTTGGCGGGAACAAATGCCCCCCACTACTTTGCCCACGTAAGTATGTACGTGGGTGAAGTAGTGCAGAGTTATACAGAGTTATGCATGGCGTATGACCAGTTTTGGGTTGATGTATCACTTTCAGAATCTTGATCTGAGAAGATAACGAGCGGACACAAGCGTCGTCATTTATCATTGACTCAAATCTCAACTCTTAAGGGATATAGTTCCAACCCTTAACTCCATGAGCCGCATCCTTCTATTTCTTTTTTTTTTGTCTCACTCTGGCGTGGAGTAGTTCATACGCTTATGAGTAAGTTCTCCATTTCAGTGGCATGTAGCTTTGGCAAGTGTGGCCCATAGATGGTCGGCCCATCTTGACTTCTTTGCAGGGCAGTGATGGCTTAGGAGACGGGGATAGGATCTGCCACCTAAGGCTTTTCAACTTTACGAGCCGTGAGGGTCTCATAAAGACTTTTCTCCCTACGAGTCGTGAGGATCTCGTAGGTGTATTTTCTCCTTGGGAATCGTGAGGATTCCTAAATGTGTTTTCTCTTATAAGTCGTAAGGATTCTATAAGAGAGTTTTCCCTCTTACGAGTTGAGAGGACCCGTAAGCGGTTGTTTCCCTCTTTGTCGACAATCGACTTCAGAGAGTGAGACCCGTGAATAGTATGCAAGAGACCATTTAGGATTGACTTGCAGGGTCCCATTGTTTAGGAAGTGAGTTTTTGAATCCTTACTGCCCGAGATGTGAGTCAAAGAAGCTCTCGTCACAGAGTGTTTGTATCCGTGAGTTGAGAAGTTTTGCGAGGGATTATTTGTTTCCCAAGCGCCAAGGATTATTTGTGTCCTTGGGGTTTGAAACGAGTCGATGGTTCCCACGGAGGCGCTGGTGGCTCTGCGAGTCGACGCGGATCAGAAGGCTCTCGTCAAGGAGTGTTTGTATCCGTGAGTTGAGAAGTTTTGCGAGGGATTATTTGTTTCCCAAGCGCCAAGGATTATTTGTGTCCTTGGGGTTTGAAACGAGTCGATGGTTCCCACGGAGGCGCTGGCGGCTCTGCGAGTCGACGCGGATCAGAAGGCTCTCGTCAAGGAGTGTTTGTATCCGTGAGTTGAGAAGTTTTGCGAGGGATTATTTGTTTCCCAAGCGCCAAGGATTATTTGTGTCCTTGGGGTTTGAAACGAGTCGATGGTTCCCACGGAGGCGCTGGTGGCTCTGCGAGTCGACGCGGATCAGAAGGCTCTCGTCAAGGAGTGTTTGTATCCGTGAGTTGAGAAGTTTTGCGAGGGATTATTTGTTTCCCAAGCGCCAAGAATTATTTGTGTCCTTGGGGTTTGAAACGAGTCGATGGTTCCCACGGAGGCGCTGGTGGCTCTGCGAGTCGACGCGGATCAGAAGGCTCTCGTCAAGGAGTGTTTGTATCCGTGAGTTGAGAAGTTTTGCGAGGGATTATTTGTTTCCCAAGCGCCAAGGATTATTTGTGTCCTTGGGGTTTGAAACGAGTCGATGGTTCCCACGGAGGCGCTGGCGGCTCTGCGAGTCGACGCGGATCAGAAGGCTCTCGTCAAGGAGTGTTTGTATCCGTGAGTTGAGGAGTTTGCTGAAGACACTGGTTTCTTCAGAGTTGGACTGAACCGTCGAGATTTGGCTTCGTCTTCTGGCGGAGCCTGTTGGGAAAGTATGGTTCCCTCTTTGTTTACGCCCTTGGATTGTATACAGGGATCGATGTGATCTTAACTGTAGGGCCAGAGTTTTATCATCATTCTTTTTTTTTTGTTTTATCTCCGCGATGCTCTATCATTTCAGCTTTTATATCGCGAAGATCGCGATTGCCCAATCATTTCGGCTATTTTTCGCGGTGCCCAATCATTTCGGCTATTTATTTTATTTTTACTCGTTTTTTTATTGCGAGTTGCCCAATCATTTCGGCTATTTATTTTATTTTTACTCGCTGCTTTTTATTGCGAGTTGCCCAATCATTTCGGCTATTTTACATGCATACATTTTTACTTGCTGCTTTTTATTGCAAGTTGCCCTATCATTTCGGCTATTTCGTATGCATGTGTGGCCTATTGGCTTTTCGCTGTAAACCGATTTCGGCATCAGCACCGCTACAACTGGGATATTATCAGGAGAGAATCATCATCTGCCTCTGTCGATGTCGAACAAAGGTGGCTTAGCGACCAGGGTTAGGGTCCTGTCGGCTAAGGCTTTTGACTTCATGAGCCGTAAGGGTTTCACGAAGTTATTTCTCCCTACAAGTCGTGAGGATCTTGTAGGTGTATTTTCTTCTTAGGACTCATGAGGATTCCTAAGTGTTCGTTTCCTCTGTAAGTCGTAAGGATCCTACAGGAGGGTTTTCTCCTTGTAAGTCGAGAGGACTTATAAGGGTTGTTCATCATGCGAACATATCCCCAGTCTCGGATGAGACTTGATTAGGGAAATGTTTATTCGCGCCCGTGGATTGTATACAAGGGTCAATATTGAGCCACTTGTAGGGCAATATTGGAAGTTTGTGGGGGCTTGCTTAAGCACAGGTTTAGGTTTCTGTAACTTAAGACTTTCAAATCTCATGAGCCGTGAGGATCCCATAAGAGAGTTCTCCTTACGAGTCGTGAGGATCTCGCAAGCGTATTTTCTCCTTAGGAATCGTGGGGATCCCTAAGTGTGTTGCTCCCTTGTGAGTCGTAAGGATCTCACGCGGGTAGTTTCTCCTTACAGGGTCGAGAGGACCCTATAAGTGTCTTTTAACGAGGTTGCGCCCTTTCGGGTTTTCACAAACACTCGCCGGTAGCCCTGCTGTTTTTACTCACGGAGCCCTTTCGGGTTTTCATCCGTGCCCATTTTGCTTATGGACATACCGTTTTTTTTTATATATTCTTTTTATTTTCTTTTTTCTCTTTTTTTTTTTTTTTACGAGGTCGCGCCCTTTCGGGTTTTCACGAACACTCGCCGGTAGCCCTGCTGTTTTTACTCACGGAGCCCTTTCGGGTTTTCATCCGTGCCCTTCTTCCTTATGGACATACCGTTTTTATTTGTTTTTTTTTTTTTTTTTTTTATCTCGTTAGTCTAAAGATGCAGCGGTAGTAGTTTAAAGACGTTTCGGTCTGATATTAGTTTAAGGACATTTCGGTCCACCGTTGAGAGGGCCGGCTACTGCTTATAAAGCTTGAGCTTAGGAAGATAGCGAGCGGACATAGTCGTCGTCATCTACCATTGACCTAGGCTGTGGCTCATTAAGCGTAGTATTTCTTTAAGAAGCGACCGTTTATTGGTCTGAAAGGCCTTTCACCGTGCATGTTCATGAGTAGATAGGCCCCATCCTGGTAGACCTTATCAATGATATACGGTCCTTCATAGTTTGGCTCAAACTTTCCCCGCTTGGCGCGATTGGGGACCATGGGCCTTTTGACGACTAGCACGAGTTCGCCTTGGTGGAATGTCCTCGGGCGGCTCAATCTTTCATATGAGCGCGTCATCTTTGCTTTATAAGCTTCCAAATTTTGCTGTGCTAGAAGCCGTGTTCCTTCAAGGGCGTCAAGCTCCTCAAGTCGGAGGTGAGCATTTTCTTCATCCGTCAGCTCATAGTGAACTGCCACTCGCAAAGAGGGTAATTCTATTTCGAGAGGGAGTACCGCTTCCGTCCCAAACACCAACGCGTATGGCGTTGTTTTTGTGGCTGTCTTGAACGTAGTTCGATACGCCCAAAGAGCTTCTTGCAGCCTTTCGTGCCAGTCTTTCTTATTTCGGGATACTGTTTTCTTTATGATCTTCGTCAAGGTCTTGTTGAAGGCCTCAGCTAGACCGTTAGCTCGCGGATTATAAACTGAGGAATATCTCCAGTCTATATTATGCTGCTGTGCGAAGCGGCTAATTTTATGGCTTCGGTAGGCTGGCCCGTTATCGGAGATGATCCGTCGCGGAGTTCCAAACCGATATATGACATGCGTCTTGAAGAAATGGAGGATGTTCTCCGTTTTTACTTCTCTCAATGGTATCGCCTCTGCCCATTTGGAGAAGTAATCAGTCGTCGCCAATATGAATCGATGTCCCTTTGACGATGCTGGTTCGATGGGACCGACTATGTCAGTTCCCCACATTTCAAATGGCCAACTAGCTACTGTTGGGTGTAGTGGATTTGGATGTTGGTGGATGAAGTCCCCATGAATTTGGCATGAGTGACATTGCCTTGCGTATTCCAGGCAATCCTGCATCATCGTGGGCCAGTAGTAGCCCATCCGCTTTATCTTTAATTTCATTTTAGGGCCTGCTTGGTGGGAACCACAGAGTCCGTCATGAACTTCCTGAACGACCCTTCTCGCTTCGTCAGGTCCTAAGCATCTCAGCCACAGAGAGTCGAATGACCTCTTATACAGAGTATTATTGACGAAGGCGAAAGACAGAGCTCGTTTCGTGAGCTGGTGTCTTGTGGACGCCTCTTCAGGTATTCGGTGGAACTTGAAGTAATCTATGAAGACTTCTCTCCAGTCCCCGGTATTTTCCGAGTCCTTTATTTGCAGGGTTGTCTCCTCTTTCGCTCCTTTTTCTTCAGACGATTCTGGAGATATTTCTGTTGGGGCGAGCACTCGACGGCTTTGTACTATGATTCTAACGTCGTCGAGGTTCTCGTCAGCCAGTTCTTTAGCAAGTTTGGCTAGTGCGTCCGCTTTGCTGTTTTCCGCGCGCGGTATACTTTCCAATATGTAGGAGGGAATTTAGGTTAGCAGTTGCTGCACTTTTTCACCGTATTTTACCAATTCCGGTTTGCATGTTTGGTAATCGCCGTTCACTTGACTGACGACTAGTTGGGAGTCCCCATATATGAGGAGGCTTTCAATCCCCATATCGATG
This sequence comes from Agapanthus africanus, assembly GCA_030015575.1. NCBI lineage: Eukaryota > Viridiplantae > Streptophyta > Magnoliopsida > Asparagales > Amaryllidaceae > Agapanthus > Agapanthus africanus. The sequence continues at coordinate 567,566,566 of JASDDO010000016.1, forward strand.
GCGATCTCGAGGCCTGCTATCAAAGCCTCATATTCAGCCTCATTATTCGTTCTCGGCTCCGTCAAGGAGAAGGCGAAGCGCATTATCCCTCCTTGTGGAGTCACGAAGATGAGTCCCACTCCCGATTTGATCATTGGCGTACTTTGTTTGTGCTTTTTCATAGAAGATGCTCCATCGAAATAAAGCTCCCAACGGCTATCACCACTGTCGATTGTGTCAAACGCGTGTCTGTCTGGAAAATCGCAATTTAAAGGAGAGTCGACAGGTATGGGATGCTCAGCAAGGAAGTCGGCGATGGCCTGGCCTTTTACCGCCTTGAGAGGTTGATATGTTATCGAAAATTCCATCAAGAGCAGGGCCCATTTAGCGAGTCGTCCCGTCAATATGGCTTTTGACATTAGATATTTGAGAGGGTCCACTTTTGAAATCAGACGGACCTCGTGGGCCAACGCGTAGTGCCTAAGCTTTGTTATTGCGAAGATCAATGCCAGGCAGTGTTTTTCAATGGGAGAATAGTTGCTTTCTGCCCCCAGCAGCACTCGACTTAAGTAGTAGAGCGCCCTTTCTTTCCCTTGATCGTTCTCTTGTGCCCATAGTGCGCCTAAGGAACCTTCGAGGGCGGTTGTATAAAGAATAAGAGGCTTTCCCTTAACCGGAGCAGCCAACACCGGCGGGTTCTGCAGGTATTGTTTGATCTCATCCAGTGCGCCTTAGCATTTTTGATCCCAAACGAATGGGGTTCCTTTCTTCATCAGGTGACTGTAAGGACGGCACTTTCCTGAAAGGTTGGCTATAAATCGCCGTATGTATGCGAGTTTCCCTTGGAGAGACCGCAACTGTTTGAGAGTCCTCGGCGGAGGCATTTCCATGATCGCTTTGATCTTTGACGGATCTATTTCAATACCTCGGTGTCGAACGACGAATCCTAGGAATTTGCCCGAGGAAACCCCGAACGCACATTTAAGAGGATTCATCTTCAAGTTGTATTGCCGAAGGCGTTGAAACACGATCTTCAAATGCTCGAGATGTTCCTCGTATGATTTGCTTTTAACCACGAGGTCGTCGATATAGCACTCGACGATTTCATGTATAAGGTCGTCGAAGATCTTTGTCATGGCCCTCTGATAAGTAGCACCGGCGTTCTTCAAACCGAAGGGCATCACTTTGTAACAAAATATACCAAGAGGAGTCCTGAAGGCTGTGTGCTTCTGGTCTTCGGGATGCATTTTTATCTGGTTATACCCCGACGAGCCGTCCATGAAGGAGAAAACCTCATGAGTGGATGTATTGTCTATCATAAGTTCAGTGACTGGCACTGGGAAATCATCTTTTGGGCAGGCTTTATTAAGATCCCGAAAGTCTACGCATATACGCACTGTCCCATTTTTCTTCATTACTGGGACGATGTTGGCAATCCATTCAGGGTACTGAACTTCCTGAATGAAGCCCGAGTCGATTAACTTTTTGACTTCGGTGTTTATGCTCATCTCAAGCTCGAGTCGCATTCTTCTCGGCGCCTGTTTGATCGGCTTGACGTCTGGGGATATTGCTAGTCTATGTACAGCAACTTCTGGATCTAGTCCCGGCATCTCGGAATAGTTTCATGCGAAGCAATCTTTATGCTGCACAAGGACGTCTTTTAACGCAGCCACCCTCTCTTCAGACAGCAGCTCGCTGACGAATGTCGGTCGCGGATCATCTACTGTCCCCAACTCGATTTTCCTGAGGTTATCTGCGGTGGTATGGATTCCGTCCTCCAGTTCTTTCGGAGCTGGGGGAAATTCTGAGATCACCTCATCGCTGCCGCTTTCAAAGCACCAAGGGAGGTTGTTCATATCGTCGGACCCTTCTTTTAATATTGTTATCACTTGACAGGTGTGAATTTTCTGCCCACTCCGATGTGGAACTGGTTTTTCTTTCGCGGTTTCGGGCTCGTGCTTCTATGGTGGTGCTACCCTCCAGTTATCAGACAACGCGAACTTGCCAAGCTGATATTGATCTTCGACCCAATTCTTGAAGGTGAAGCAATCTTCGAGCGGATGCCCTATTACTCGATGGTAAAAGCAATACTTTGGGTTGGAGACTTCGCCTGCTTGCTCAGGGTGTTTAGACTCTGGCAGAGTAAGCATTTGATGTTTCAGAGCAAGCTCAAGTATTTTCCTTGTTTTGTTCTGAGGAAATGAGTATGCTCGACCCATTTTCTTCATAAGGGCTAGGTCAATAACGCTCGACTCTCGGATGCGTGGCTTCTTAGCTCTGTCCTGTGGTTGTCGAGCACCTTTTCGGCCCTTCGACTTGTTTTTGCTTTCGCGTCGAACCCTTTTTGTAGCAGGCTGACTTGGGGCGACATCTTCGTTCTTTACTGCCTGTCGAAGGAGGCGCTGTGTCTTGGCTTTCTCATAGATTGCCATTTCACGATCATGATCATCTCGGGCTTTTTGACTCGCATCCTTTATAAGTTTGCTCATCTGGTCTTCAGACGATGGACTGGGCGGTTTTGTATCAGGAACTTTTGCTGATTCAGGATTAGCGTCCTCCCATTGAGCGTCAGCCTCTTCATCGAAGTCATACATGGTATAACAGCTGTTTACTAGCTCCCGTTTCTTTGGCCGGATGTACCCAAGCCCTTTTGTTTCAGTTCTCCCGTTAGGCAGTTTGCATTGAGTCCCGGGAACGTTCCAGACCTTATCATAGAATTTAGCTTTTCTAACGGTCTGTGTGAAAGACATCCCCTGACGCTTCAGTAGTTTCTTCAAACCTTCGGTATAATATCTGGGAAGACGGATAGGTTGGAGCCTGTCGAGCGTGGGATCCGCGCCGTGCCAAATTTCTTTTTCCACCTTGTTTTCTTCAGAACGGTAGAATAGGATTGCTTTCTCGCCTTTTCGTCCGGGAGGGATATAGAATGTCTGCAATTCTTCTACGCTGTTGGTGTCGAGTGCATCCAGTTCTTTGTAATTTTCAAGCGGCACCATGGTTATCTGTAGGCTTCGCTCTTCATCGGCAGAAGCCCGTATCGAAGGCCGAGCAGGGAATACAGCGCGAACTTCATCCTCTGAATCACTGCCGAAGATCAATGAAGGAACGGATGGTCCTGGTCTGGTGGATTGGGACGGACCTGAATAGATTATATCCTCCTCCTCCTCGGTGTCACTGCCGAAGACAGGGATGGTTGCGTTAGTTTTGTTCTCCGGTTTGTGACACCTTTCCGTGTCTTCGAAATTCGGTAAGAAGTATTTGGCATCTTCATACTTGCGAACTTCGTTCACGGAGAATGGATTCAACTCTCCTGCCACTGTGTACTCGAGGCCGTCCCTAGAATACTTCATGCACTGATGCTGTGTAGAAGGGATGATATTGTATTCGTGTAGCCATGGTCGGCCGAGCAGAGCATTGTAGCACGTCTTGGCGTCTATAACATGGAACTTGATGTCTGTGACGAGCACCCCGAAGCGTAGCGTCAATATCACAGATCCAAGAGTCTTTGAGGATTGAGAGTCGAAACCGGAGATGGTGATTTTATCTCGGGCGAGGTGTTGGACACTCATGCAAATCTCTTTTAACACTCGCACATTGAGTAAATTGACAGACGATCCGTTATCGACTAAGATTTTTCCTATCTTTATGTCATGGCAGTATCCTGAGACATAAAGTGGGCGATTGTGTTCACACGTTCCGAGGAGAAGGTCTTCATCACCAAAAGCAACGTCGGCTGTGTGCACCTCTTCCAATTCATCCCTCATCTTTTGTTCGGCTAGGAAAGCTTGGAACTGGTCCGGATCTTGTAGGGCCTTAACCAAAGAATCCCTCGCCTCTTTTGATAGCAATAGGGCATCGAGAATGCTGAGTTGTGAGGGTAGCTTTCTCAGATGCGCCAAGACATTGTAATCTACTTTATTCCTTTTTGGGGGATTCTTGGCGGTTAACTCTTCCGCAACTTGGTCATCCAAAGCGATGTCTTCAGAGACCTTCTCTTTCCCTTTGTTTTTCTTATTCAAGGGTCCGAGGTTCTTTTCGGGTAATGTTCGATTGCGCAGCTGTATATTCTCGCAGGCCTTCGGTTCTTTTTCTTTTCCCGAAGTGGATTCTTCGAAGAGGGGGCCAAGCTCTAGCTCTTCATCGGAGTCGCTCCCAAATGTAGGCACTTGTGACCCGGTAGTGTTAACCATGTGACAATTGCCGGCAGTTCTTTCAAGTTCTTTAGTCGTATTTCTTTGCTCTCGGTGAATTTTACGTTTTTCCCGTTTAAATCGTTGTCGATTAGCGACGTATCCTTGCCACCATCCATTGAAAGCTTTGCAATCTTGGGTGGAATGTGAGACCTTCTGATGGTATAAGCAATAAGAGGGATGCATTTCTACCGCGCCAGTAACTTTTTCTTCAGAGGGTGGTAGCTTCATGCCCATCGATATGGCCTTAGCGAATTTCTTTTTTATCTTGAATTGACTTTTGTCAGTGGTGGAGGCATTTTGCTCCAACGGGATCATTTCGGCTCCTTCCTCAAGTCGCTGACGCTTGGCCCTTTCGAATATAGCCGTCTCGCGTTCTCGATCAGCCTTGCTTTTCAACCGTGCTTCATTAAGAAACGCGCTAATCATTTCGACTGGTAACCCTGGGGTTCTTGATTCGGCATTTGCCCCCAGCGTTTCAGTGCCAGAAGTTCCTTCATCGTTCGTGGTCGAATGGGAGATCATATGACAGCTTGCCACATATTCGTCAGACTCATCCGATGAACTTTCTCCTTCATCTTCTTTTTGGAAGACGTGATCAAGGAAATCTTGGAGCGTGATGGGAGTTCGCGCCTTTTGGTTATATTCATCCAGCGCATCGATTTGCTTTTGTAAGTCCGTGCGCTTGTCGCCAGGCTTCACGGGCTTCTTAGATTTCTTCTTCTTCTTTTTCGAAGATTTTGAGGGCTGGCTATGAACGCTTGAACTACTACCATCGGTCTTCGGAGTCGGTCGTGGCTTCAACATCCCCTCAATAACCTGCGGTTCCAAGGGGTTCTTCCACTTGACCGCTGGGCAGGTTTGAAGATCATTTAGCATTCTCCTCGTTTTGGCTGATAATACAACCTCCCAGGGGGCCTCTTCAATGACGGAGCACGTTGCCCCTGGCGTATTCGTCCCCTTAGAGGTGTGGGGCTGCGGAGGATTCACCTTCCATTTGTCAGATAGCGCAAATTTGCCCTGACAGTACTGGTTCTCAAGCCAATTCTTGAAGACGTAACAGTCTTCGATTGGATGTCCCAACACTCTATGATAAGGGCAGTAATTAGGATCGTTAACGTCACTTGGTTGCGACGGACGTTTTGGATCTGGCAGATTTATGAGCCTGTTGCGCAATGCCAGCTCGAATAACCTCCTTGTTTTATCACGGGGGAAGGAGTAAGCACGTCCCATCCTGTCCTCAAGGGGTACGTACGGGCGTGTATTATTTGGACGAGCAACCGGCTTCGAATCGTTCGGTTGTTGTTGGGCATTAGCGACGACGATCGCTTTTCCCTTTCCTTTGTCGTTTCGGGAATCCGGCTTCGGGAGAGGGGGTTTATGGCCCATCTGGTCCATCTGCGCCAATTTGTCGATCAAAGCCTGGAAGGAAGTCGGCTTGAAGAACATCATAAATTGTGAAATGGTTGCTTGTGGATCGAGTGTTCCAACAAACATTCCCACCGCAGGGGCTTCTTCTATGCGCTGTTCACACTTAGACCATAGATTACGCCACCGTATAGCGTACTGAACCCATGTCTCGCCGGGTCTTACCCTGGCATTGATCAGTGCCGTCATCGGGGTACGCTCACTGGCACTTGCAAAGCGTTGGGTGAAGAGTAGCTCCATCTCCGCAAAGGTTTTTATAGAGTCGTTGGGAAGCTCAGAATACCATTCAAACGCCGTATCAGATAAACTTCCAACAAACTGGCGAAGCAAAAGCTTGTCGTCGCCGCCGGTATTACCGCAAAGAGCCCTGAATTGGGCCACATGTTGATGGGGATTGCCGGTCCCCTTGTAGACATGAAACTTAGGAATTGTGTAACCTGGCGGGTACTTGATTTGGTCATACCAGCCCGGATATGGCCGTCCCGTTTTTACAACGTGGCCGGCTGCTTCGGCCGCCTGATGCACCCGTATTTGTTGAGCAATATATTCATCCAAATCAGCTTTTGATATGGTATCCTCTTTAGCTGCGGATAGAGCCGGTGGAGGATTCGATGTCTCTCCCCTATCATCTTCAAGAATGATCGGGGGATCTCCAACAGGTGAATCTGGTTGAATCATCATACCCACCACATCCTGGAACAGGAGGGCCATTTTCTTTATGTTGGCTGCCTGTTCCGCAGCCTCTTTGTCTCTCTTTTCCAGTGTTCGGCGGAGGAACTCAGCGTCGGTCTCTTCCTCTTGGCGTTCATCTAAGGACGTCTCAGGATTCTCTTTTGGCCCCGTGAGTGCAGCCATTGTAGTCATCATCTCCTGGAGCTTTTGTTGCTGCTCCTGAGACTTGGTCACTGACCGGGTAAGCGGTCGGTGGCCCGTAGAAGTACGACTTTCTTCTTTTCCCGAAGCCATATAGACCCTATGTACTATCATGCCCCCTGACTTGGGGCGTTTAGGTTCGCCGCTTTTAGATTTTGTCGTCGTCGCGGGAGCCTTCTCTGGTCTTTTCCTTTTATGGACCTTTGAGGTTGAAGGAGCCGTTGAAGTGGGCCTCCTAGCATTTGTTGCCCCCTGCCGTTTAATGGGGTGGTTCTTGTCTTTTTCCACCTTCGCCCTTTTCTGGCGACGGAAGTGGTCTGAGTCAATCACGGAGTCTTGAACTCTCCGCCAGACTTTATAAATTTTGGACGACAGCCGTTGAGAGGGCTGTTCTTGTTTTGCCTCCGGAGCTTTCTCCACGGGCGGAGGAGATCTTTTCAATACGGCGGTTGGGGAGTTCTTTCTCACTTTCCTCAGTAATTCAAAGCTGTTCCCAGTTGGAACAGCAGCATTGACCTCCGCCACTGGAGCAGGCGGGGTTAGCCCTGAAGGGGAGTTGCCCCCTGCTTTCCTTATTCGTTGCCAGTGACGACGTCGCGCACGACGAGCCATTGGGACTGGCTCGGAAGTCGGGATAGTTTCTTGTTGCCCCCTGTTTGGGTGTGGGGTAACTGCCGGTGTCAGCCTATCAAAGACTGATGCTTTTTGACCAGCTGAAGGAGGAGTAGGAACCGTCAATCTTGTGAAGACTGACTTTCTGATAGGAGAAGCCGCTTCAACGACTTCCGAAGCTGTGGCCGTTGCCCTCTTTGGGACAGCCACTTTATGATCCTGACCTAGCCTGGTGAAAACAGAGGCTGTCAGCTTAGTAGCGGGCGACCCGTTGACAGGGGTCGTGGTAGCAGTGAGCCGGTCGAATACCGACTTCTTGTTCGCTTCTGGTGCGGATATCGGCATGGAGAAGCTTGTAGGTGGGACCATGGTCCCGAAGAACAAGCCGGTGGTGGCTTGCGTCACCTGGTCTACCGGCAAAGTCAGGAAGGAAGCCGCTTGGGGCCCATACGCTACACCTCTCGGTGAGGTGGAACGTCCGCTGCAATGGCATTTCGAGCAGCTGGTGCAGTTGGTGGCCATTGGATCTTGAGTTCTGCGCCAGACAAAAGACCAAATCTTAGCAACTTGAAATCCGAGGACAACCATTTAACAAACCGCGATTGGTTCACGAAGACGACACACGAAGTGTGGAGTGGAAAGAGGAAAAGGTCCCACCGGGCGTGCCAGAATCTGTTCCCCTCCGAACGGCGGCCGGCGACGTCGGGACGTCACGTGCCTGAGGTTCGGGGCAGATGCTATTTGGTTTTTATCCGTCCACCTCTTCGAAGATGCCAAGTTGATTTATGGCACCGTGTATCGAAGGTTTAGACGGATGCGGCCGATGTAGCAGACTTTGTCAGATTCCCCCTCGCTTGAGGGGTTTTTGATTGTGGGGACGCTCTTCCCTGCAGGCGCAAGCCCCTGCAGTTAATTACGCTACCGCTTTGCGGTAACAACTTTCTCCTTCTCCAGAATTTCACTTCGTGTCGTGTGTGTTTGTTTTGTTTGTGGCTGCCCGTGGATTGTATACGGAGACTGAGTAATGCCGTCGCCCGTAGGGCGTGAATTAGTCCAAATCCGTATTTACTTAGATTTGGGTTTGGTGTTTTTAGTTTAAGGATGCATTAGTCGCGTTGCGACTAAGATCAACTTAAACATTCGTCAAGGATACGTTAGTCTTGCTTTGGACTAAGATCAACCTGACGTGGTGATTCATTTAATTTATGGCCATCGGGACTCATCACCTCTCTAACATCGTTGAAGGATTACAACGATAGGTGTCAGAGGAGCTCAGAGATGTACCCTTGAACCAAAGCTGATTGAGGGTTTTATAGTCCATTTAAGTGCTTAAGGATACGTTAGCCGTATTTGGGGCTAAGATCAACTTAAACGGGATCGTTTAGATCCGGCAAAAGAGCAATTGGCTCTATTGTTCCAGTTTAGGGACGTAGTGGTCCCTTATTAGTTTAGGGACGTCTCGGTCCGATACCAGTTTAAGGACGTAGTGGTCCATTATTAGTTTAGGGACGTTTCAGTCCGATGCCAGTTTAGGGACGTAGTGGTCCATTATTAGTTTAAGGACATTTCGGTCCATCGCCAGTTTAGGGACGTGGTGGTCCGTCATTAGTTTAGGGACATTTCGGTCCGATGCCAGTTTAGGGACGTAGTGGTCCATCATTAGTTTAAGGACGTCTCGGTCCGATATTAGTTTAAGGACGTCTCGGTCCGATATTAGTTTAAGGACGTCTCGGTCCACGAGTTTACGGACCCCGCAGTCCATATCGATGTGTGGTCGTTGGGACCCGTCACCTCTTTGACGTCGTTGAGGAATTACAACGACGGATGTCAAAGGAGTTCGGAGATGTACCCTCGAACCGGATGTAGATTGATTTAGGAGAGCCATTTTGCTCAGTCAATTTAATTTAAGGACTTATGGCCAAAATTGGGCTAAGTCCAGTTGAAATGTTCAACATTTTATTTGCTTTTGCATTGCATTTCTTTTTTTTTTTTTTATTTGGGCCTTGCCCAGAAAGGATGCAGAGTATCAATTTGTTTTGGGCTCTACCCTTTTAGGAATGATGCAAGGTATCAATTTTATTTGGGCTCTGCCCTTATATAAAGGATGCAAAGCATCAATTTATTTGGGCTCTGCCCATTTATTGCCTTGCAATTTATTTTGGCCTGTCAGGTCATTTTGATTTGGGCCTGGCCCTTCAAATAGTGCAAAGCACCAAGAATCTTTTGGATTCAAGAAAATGAGTGCAGAGCACTTTTTAATGATCTAAATTTAGATCAAAGAAGAGAAAAGAAAATCTTTTCTTTCTTTCTGTCTCAGAGAACCAGAGGTTCATAGCAAGTGCAAGGCACTATTTTTATTTATTTATTTATCTGAGAACCAGAGGTTCATAGCAAGTGCAAGGCACTATTTTTATTTATTTATTTATCTGAGAACCAGAGGTTCATAGCAAGTGCAAGGCACTATCTGCTGTGCGCACGTGCGTTGCACGTGGTGCCGCATGGCGGGCATACGTGCGTTGCACGTGGCGCACATGCGCATTATGAGGAGAAGCAAAGCTTCTATATATGGAGAACAAGCTCCTTTTAATATTATTAAATATTCTCATGTGGTGCGCACGTGCGTTGCACGTAGTGCCGCATGGCAGGCACACGTGCGTTGCACGTAGCGCACATGGCGCTTGCGCATATGCGCATTATGGAGGAGCATGCTCCTATCTTGGAGAACTAAGCTCCTTTGAGTATTGAATCCTTTGAGGATTTTTACTCTACCTTTCTAAGAGGTATCCCCTCTTATTTATATTGGAGTGGTAGAGAAGCCACCTCTCCTTTTCCCGATGTGGGACTAAAAAATGCATTCCCCATGTAGTAGAGCATTACTTTAGATTACACGTGTATAACACATTTGCTCATAACTTTTGATCTCGGATGAATTATGAGGCCCATAATATATCAAATCGAAGGTCTTTTCGAGATGCTTTCAATATCATCAGAATTTAGCTGTTTTTCGTTCCGGAGTTTGTCAAAATACAGCTCGGAAAATACTGGTTCGCATCTTCTTCCTTAAATCACATGTGCATAGACATTTGCTCATAACTTTTGATCCCGGATGAATTATGAGGCCCATAATATATCAAATCGAAGGGTTTTTCGAGACGCTTTCAATACAATCAGAATTTATCCGTTTCTCCTTCGGGAGTTTGTCAAAAAACAGCCCGGAAGATACTGGTTCGTATTTCCTTAAGCGTATCGCTGCCATTTGATACCTTGGACTCTTTTGCGCAGAAATTTTTGGCGGGAACACACCCCGATTCCCTACGGATTCTGCCTTGGTTTAAGGGTACATCTCTTTACTCCTTTGATACCTGGCGTTATAATTCCTCAACGTCTTCAAAGAGGTGACGGGTCCCTGCAACCAAACACCAGACTGTGGAGTCCCTAAATCCACGGACTATGAGGTCCTTAACCTTGACCGTGATGTCTTAAAACTAACATCGGACTGTGGAGTCCTTAAATCCTCGGACTATGAGGTCCTTAACCTTGACCGTGATGTCTTAAAACTAACAGCGGATGGTGGAGTCCTTAAATCCACGGACTATGAGGTCCTTAACCTTGACCGCGACGTTTTTAAACTACGATACCTGGAAAAACCCTAACTCCGTAAAACACGAACAATGGTGACCACATCCAGCACTTACAAGTCCTCACGACCTGCGAGGAAGAAAAACTCTCTTGTGAGATCCTTACGACTTTCAAGAGAAAACCCACTTAAGAACCTTCACGATTCTTAAGAAGGACTTACACCTATGGGATCCTCTCGACCTGTAGGGAGAAAAGCTCTTTATGAGACCCTTATGGCTCTTAAAATGCAAAAGTCTTAGGAAGCAGATCTTAACCCTGAGTCCTAAGCTATCGCTGCCCTACGAGGAGATCAAGATAAATTGTCCACAAACGCATTCAATGAAAGGGGACACATCGTTAAGAAGAAAAATGTATCTTTTATTCATAAACCAAAATGGATACAAAGTACAATTCATGAAAGAAACAAAAAAAGAAAGATACTCTCATCTATGAGTACGTACAAAAAGGGGGAAAAGATACAAGTCCTCAAGCCGGCGGGCGGTGCAGTAATTTTACCAGCTCATCGTTCTGTTGCTGAGCCATGGCTTCATGACGCAAGATCTCCAGAAGACGAGCCTCCGCCTGAGTTTGCTGAGCTTGATACGAAGCAAGCCGAACTTCGAGCTCTTTCTCGGTGGCTTTATGAGCCTCGATCCTCTAACGAGTGAACGTGGCAGCTTTATCGAGAGCCACCACCTCTTTTATGGACTCCTGGAGCACTCGCCAGAGTTCGTATGCTTTGTTGGCCTTGGCTGTGAGGCTGGCCTGAAGCTCGTTCAGCGCCTTAGAAGCCAATTCCCTCTCCGAGAACTTACGGCCAAGCCTCCTCTCGCATGACGTCATGTTAGCCGCAAATCGTGCTATCAGACCCCGTAACTCCGCTTTTGCAGCCACGGCTTCCGAGGAAAGGCGAGAACATTCAAGAGCGTGCAAACAAGCCTCCACCTTCCTACAGAACTCCACCCAGACCCGCACCACCTCCTCGCTATGATAGGTGGCGAGAAAAGGAAGAGAGCCGTTAGCTTCAGCGGCAAACGCTTCGGCCGTGGTCGCGCTACCAGCACGGAGCTCCTCGACGAAAGATGATAGGGAGACAAGGCTCAATTGGGCCAAGCGTTCTGAAGCCCGCAAAGCATAAGGGCCGGGCGGCATCACGATGCGCGATTCCAACGCCATGGAGACTGGCAGGGCTGTTCAAATTTGACAAATGATTAGTAAAATTCTTAAACACAGAATGAACGGTATTATAATAAAATGTCACTCACCGACAGTCATGCAAGTAGGAGCCGAAGGTTCCCCTGGCCCTTCAACGACCTCGACCTCATCGTCAGCTTCCAAAACTATAAGAGACAACAACGTCATTTCGCAAGATAGTAACAATGCTATGGTAAAAGAAAAATGGCAAATAACACTAACCTTGCCCTGAGGAAAGGACAATACGCTGAGGGGAGATCGCCTGCAGAGCCGCCATCTCCAATAAACGCTGAAATGACTGTCGAGGCGACAGATCAGCGATAGTGGCCGCCAAACCGCGCAATTCTGGAAAAGATAAAAGAGTTTAGACTATGAAAGGGTGGCTAAATTAAAATGCAGAGGGATACCTTTAACACTCCTCCCATTCTGAGCCGAGGGGATAGCAGCTTCGACGGTCTCCGCCGTGACCTCAGGCTCCAACAAAGGAAGAGTAGTCCCGACTACCTCTCTTCCGGCCTCTGGGCCGCCCTCAGTAAGAGTCGTTGGGGCGGCGACCTCCAAAGGAGCCTCCCCTAAAGGGGCAAACGCTCCCTGATCAAGAACCACCGGTGGAGGCTCTACCATGAGAGGAGCAGCCTCATTAGTCCCCTCTACATCAAGCGAGGCTTCATCGAGAATTTCGGCGGGCTTTAGTTTTAATGAGCCCGTAGGGAGCTCCCCCAGCGTCGAAGATTCTGCAAGATTCAAATAAGAATAAGGATACATATGCACGGGCATAAACAATCTGAAGAACTACGAAAAGAACCACAACGTACCGATGCGCAAAGAAGCCCTCAATATGGCTTCTTCAAGCCGCTGCTCCTTCTCAAGGAGGTGGGCTCGCCGGGGTTCGAGAGTGGACTCATGGCTGCCGGTCCATAAAGAAAGTGCGTCAGCTGCATCTTCTGAAGCGGCCTGCTTCAAAGCCCTCTCCCCCATTCCTCCAAAGGACCGATAAATCGCCGCCGAATCCACGAAGGGTCTTCGTAAAAGATTACAGCGGGATAGGACTTCTTCGGAACCCTGGCATTATGAGACACATCTTTGGAACGCCGTATGGCCTCAGCCAACTGTGCGGCCTCCTCATCGGCCGAACTCGGGAAAGGTAGTCCAGTGTCTGACTCTTGCAGGGCCAACGGCTCGTCTTCAAGAGTAGGCTCAGACTCCGCCAAAGAATCGAGCGAATTGGTGGCCACCTTCCTTCGACGCTTAGACCCAGGGCCGGTCGCCGAGGATGACCGTTTCCTCTCCCGTGAAGCCTTAGGGCGACGCTGACCCACATCGTCTACGACACCCTCATCTCTATTACCCTCGCCCGGTGCCACGACCGAGGATGACACTGTCTTTGTCAATGCCACGGGGGGCGGTGCTGCCACAGGCGGCGGTGCTACTACTGGGGCCCTTCCACCTCGCGAGCGGGAACCCAGGGGCATACCAGCCGTTGGAGTAAGGTTTACCTCCGATTCTCCTGGGACGAGCGCAGTGCCGGTATCCCTTAGAGGGAAGCGGACCGGAGCCCTCGGTCGCAGCTTAGCTCCTGGAACCAGAGGAAGGGCATCGTGGCCAAGAAGCACCCTCCTTTCCTCAAGAATGATTGGGCTGACCCGATGAAGATACCAACCCGTAAACGCGCCCACGCACCGGGGCAGGTATTCAGCTTCAGGTACAATGAAGTGGGAGCCGGTGTTTAGCCTCATGAAATGATGAGCGGCATCGCGAACGGCATCGAGCGAAGGGATTGGGGCGACTATAAAAGCCTCGAAAGGAACACCCTGGTCGTATCCAAGTTGTCGGGCAAATCGATGCGGATTGTACCGCATGAAAAGAGCTGCACTGTCCTGGCGAAATACCAAGTAGCCCGGTCTAATTGTATATAAGTGCGCAGCCTCCCGGGGCTTCAAAGAAGGTGCGTTGTCTTTTGACAGATCCCAGAGTTGTTGAACTGGACCTGAGGGAGTAGACAAGACCCGATCATTGAAAACCATCCCGCCAGCGGCAGCGTAAGGAGAAATCAGCACCCGAATAGCCCCGAACTGAGTCGGGTCGGCGGCAGAAGCATCCACTAATCGCATAAGTCATGGGAAGGGATAAGCATCGTAAAACGAAGGCCTTTGATGCATGGCAAAAGCCCCCAGCACATGCATTTCGACCCAGGACGTGAAATAATGAAGCGAAAAGTTTACTACATCCACGCCGGGAGCAGAGGTATTAGCTGCGGTGCCCAACCCGTGATAAAGATGCGCCAACGCCGGGATACCGACGGCCAACCGCGTCCCCTCAGCTATACAATGAGCCGGGTAGATAACCGAAGCCCTCATAAAACGACGATGCATGGGGATGACAAACCAACTAAGCCAGACACTGACAAAACCCACGAAGAACGTCTCCTCGTCAATACCGGGTGCTGCAATGGACTCAAAAGACACCGGCGACATGATGGGGATATAGTATTGAGGTAGATCCGATTCGGTGGTCGGCAGCTTCTTCGGACCAAACCCAAAGGGGTCTCTAATGTTGGCGAACTTCGGAGCTGTCTTCGACACGACCTCCTCGCGAAGGAAACAAGCAATGAAGCTCTTGAAAGTAACACCCTGCTCTTCGGATTCGGTGAACAATCGGTCGAAGATACCTAGCGCCTTGATCAAACTGGAACGCTTGTGGCGAATGGCGTTTTCAACAGACAAGCCGTCAGCCGGTGCAGACTCGGGTTCAAAGACATACTCGTCAGGAGGCAGCAACTCCTCATACAGTGCACCCCTGATTGGCAATCCCAAGATTTCATAAAATTCTGCAAGAGAGATCGAGACCTCGCGATCTCCTAGAATGAAAGTGTTGGTGGGAAGATTCCATTGGTTCAAAAACGCCTTAATCCACCAGACATGCAGGGACTTATAAGAGTGACGCGTATATTGCCTGATAAAGCCCGACCTTCTGCAGCCGCGCACGATGGGTGGCAAGGATGTAGCGAGCCCAGAGAAGATAGCCCGTAGGGTGTCGGGGAGTGAGCCCTATCTTATAGATCTGCCCCCACGGGTGGGCCTCACCCTGGCAGATACGCCGCCCCAAGATGTCTATGGCCGGGATTGGATGGTTCGGAATACCGGTCGTCGAAGGCTCAAGCCTCCCCGTTGGAGTCCAGTTGGGCATTTCCACAGCAAAAACCGTCCTCGGAGGATCCATCGGTAAGAATGGGAAAGTGGGCTCCGTCGGTACCGCGCAAAGAAAACTCCGGCGACCCTGAATAATCTGACTATACCAAGATCCCCATTGAAGAAGGTTGGTACAGTTCGGGTCATGGGCCCGGATCATCGCCATCGCTTCCTCATCAGATGGCGACTGAGGAAAAGCAGCCTCCGAGCGAGAAAAGGGAAAGCAGGGAACAGAAGCCATCGCACCTGAAATCCAATAAAAGGAGACCGTTAAAAGCAAAGTCAGCGATATATATCCATGCATGAACATGAAGACTAGTTAAAGAAAGCAACAGCAAAGTTTTCTGGGACTATTGGCTACAAAACACATGGGCCCCACAGAATCCGGATGACGGCTCATTAATAACGAGACCAAATAGCTATAATAAAACAAAGGGAATATCCTCATTAAATAAAGACTGAGATTCAGGTGACCCTACACATCCCCCTAGAAGACAAATCTGTCTCGGGCCCCACAACAGATCCAACAGGATCAAAGGAATTAAATTCCCACAGAAGACATCATTACAAAACTCCTGTTTCATCAATTGCAGAAGGACAACCTCGGGCCAAGAGGCCCCAAGAAGGCTCCATGTGAAGAAACTGAGTTCTTCACAGGAATTAAATTCCTTTTAGAAAAGGGAATTAAATTCCCATAAGACATTTTTGGGAAGGAATTAAAATCCATAGATTGTCATCATCATTTCCCTAAAGACCGCTTAAGCCCTAAGAGAGCCACAGTTTAAAGATTAAACGGCTTCCTGTTCCTGTTGATGAATTTGAAGAAAATAGGTTCATATTAAAAGAGTAAAACTCTTGTTTTGAATTTAAAATCCAGAAGGATGTGAAAGTCCATCGTTTGCCCAAGAACATTACCTGAGGGAAAGAAGCCCTTTCAAACAAAGTTAAACTCTGAAAATTGTTTCAAGGCAGAGAACTAAGCTCTGAAAGAAGAGAATTAAATTCTCAGAGAAAGTTTGCAAGGAGGAAGACAAGCAAAGTGGAGGCGTCCCTGAGATAACCCTATATTTATAGGATGTGATGGAGACGCTTCATCTTCCCAAATCCCTAGAGGAATCCAACGGACACAAAAAGTGACAGCGTTGCACTCACGTGCAAACACGTGAGAACAACGCTGTGGGGGCATATGTTTTCTGATTTAAAATCAGGAAAAGTTACGAAGGAGGCATCACGTGCTAGCACGTGACCCGCAGTCACGTGTGGGCACGTGACACCTAAAAGTATCGGCAAGGCAAATTCAGTTTCCCAAATACATCAAAGAAAAGGGGCTTCAGAAAGGGTCACGTGTTCCCACGTGACCTGGGTCACGTGTCGGCACGTGACATTTAAAAGCAGCGGCAAAGACACAACAGTTCCTTGATCAAATCAAGAAAAAGGCTTCAGAAGAGGTCACGTGCTCCCACGTGACCAGGGTCACGTGTTGGCACGTGACACTCAAAACATTAGACTCATTCTCCGGTTAAATCGAGAAGAAAGCTCCATGTCAGGGTAACGTGCTCATACGTGACCAGTCGTCACGTGGTGGCACGTGATAGCTAAGCAGCAACCAGAAAACAAAGCGCAAAAAGAAGGAAGAAGGCTCGTTCCAAGGGGGTCACGTGCCCACACGTGACCAAGGGTCACGTGCCCACACGTGACCAACTTCAAAGCCCATTTGTCAACAGAATTAAATTCTGAGAAAAGACCTCTCAAATCTTTCCAAAAGCAATCGATTAAATTAAAGATTTAGAGGTGATTAAATATCATCTATCTATGAGAAAATCTCGAATTTGGAAAGATTTCCCCTTTAAATCTAACAGAAATAACAAAGGAGAATCCCTGGATTTGAAATCCAATGGTGAATAAAATTCACCTAATAATCCAAAGGTCCAAAACGAATGATGGATGAAAATCAAATCTCTCAATGAAGATTCGTCAAAAAACTAATTGACTCGGCTGCTTCTCCTATAAATAAGAGCCAAGAGAAAAGAGAAATATACATGCAGATGGAAGAAAAAGGAGAGAGCCTTGATACTTTGAGGAATTTGGATCTTCTGCAAAAGAAAACCCTAGGTAAGAGAGGGAAGGCTTTTTGAAAGAAAAGAGAATTTAATTCTTAACAGGGTTTAACCCTGATATAAAACAAAAGGGCATATTTCTTCTCTCTTTGATAGAGGATCTGTAAAGTGCACATCTCCCCTTGAAGTTGAGAATTTAATTCTCAATGGGTTGAGATCCTGCCATGCAGATCCAAAGCATAGAGAGGGAATAGAAGCACGAGAATTAAATTCTCACAGAACTATAGGAATTCAATTCCTTTAAAATAAAATTAGGGCTTGGCCCTGTGTTATGGGAATTTAATTCCTTCAGAACAAAAAGAATCAGGGTTTAACCCTAGTTAAAAACTCAGTTCTGTTAAAACAACGAGAATTTGATTCCCTTAATCTCATTTCCCAGAATAATTCTTTAACAGAGAGTGGGAGCTTAATTCCCCAAAGCTTTTATTAGGGTTCAACCCTATTCGGTTCTGCACATATATGAGGAATTTAATTCCTACAGGAAATTCAGAGTTCAACTCTTCAAAGGAAGTAGGAATTTAATTCCTCTAAAATTATTGTCAGGGTTCAACCCTACGAGAAATTTAATTCCTAAAAAGGGATTAACGGATCTTCTAAACAACTACATAAAAGCGGGGTCACGTGTCACCACGTGACCCCCCCCCAAAGATCTACATAAAGCCCCCTTGAGGCAGTGCCCCACTAGACCCACGTGACCCTTGGCAGAAGCTTTAACATATAAGCATTTGAATGCCCGTCACGTGATGGCACGTGATGCTCTGAAAAATGCGATAGTCTCAGAAGAACAAATGAAGGGAGGGCGCCCTCACGTGCTGCCACGTGACCTCTCTTACCTCAGCGTCTAACGCTAAATTGGGACCCCTGAATCCAGTGTTAAAACATTATTTGGCCCTAGTGTTCAACACTAAGCAAAGAACTTTATTCGCAGTGTTCAACACTGGTTACCTTAGTGTTCAACACTAATTTGGAATTTCTGTTGCCAGTGCTTAACACTGGACTGTTTTAGTGTTTAACACTAATTTGAAAGCCTTGTTGCTGGTGTTTGACACCAACTATCTTTTAGTGTTAAACACTAACTTATCAATCTCATTCCCAGTGTTTAACACTGATTGGTCTTTAGTGTTTAACACTAGACATTAGCCCAATTGGCTAAATGGCCAGAGGCAAAGCCTCTCCTTCAATGGATCAACAGAAAGCCGATGTCCCAGACATGATTGGACTTAGCCCAAACTGGCCATAAGTCCTCAATTCGTAATTAACTGGGCCAATGGGCTCAAAACATAATTAATTGGTCTCAATCCCAAATTGGGCCAAAGACTATTTAATCCACTTCGGTTCCAGGGTACATCTCTTCACTCCTTTGATACTTGGCGTTGTAATCCCTCAACGTCTTCAAAGAGGTGACGGGTCCCGATGACCACACATTGATACGGACTGTGGGGTCTTTAAATCCATGGACTACGACGTCCTTAACCTTGACCGAGATGTCTTAAAACTAACAACGGACTGTGGGGTCCTTAAACCCATGGACTACGACGTCCTTAACCTTGACCGAGATGTCTTAAAACTAACAACGGGCTGTGGGGTCCTTAAACCCATGGACTACGACGTCCTTAACCTTGACCGAGATGTCTTAAAACTAACGATGGACTGTGGGGTCCTTAAACCCATGGACTACGACGTCCTTAACCTTGACCGAGATGTCTTAAAACTAACAATGGACCGCAATGTCCTTAAACTACCCACGGACCGCAATGTCCTTAAACTAGCAATGGACCACTATGTCCTTAAACTGGAACAATAGAGCCCAAACGCTCTTTTGTCGGATCTAAACGATCCCGTTTAACTTGATCTTAGCCTCAAATATGGCTAACGTATCCTTAAACCTTCAAACAGACTGGACTATGAATCCCCCCAATCAACTTCGGTTCAAGGGTACATCTCTGAACTTCTCTGATATCTGTCGTTGTAATCCTTCAACGTCGTCAGAGAGGTGACGGGTCCCGACGGCCATACATACAATGGACCACCATGTCCTTAAACTGGAACAATAGAGCCCAAACGCTCTTTTGTCGGATCTAAACGATCCCGTTAAGTTGAGCTTAGTCTCAGGCCGGACTAACGTATTCTTAACAAACGTTTGAGTTGATCTTGGCCTTAAGTATGGCTAACGTATCCTCAAACCAAACCCCCAAACCCAAATCTAAGATAATACGGATTTGGACTAGTCCACGCCCTACGGGCGACGACATAACTCGGTCTCCGTAAACAATCCACGGGCAACAAAACACGAAACAAACACACATGACGCGAAGTGACCATCTGGAGAAGGAGAAAGTTGTTACCGCGATGCGGTAGCGTAATTAACTGCAGGGGCTTGCGCCTGCAGGGAAGAGCGTCCCCACAATCAAAAACCCCTCAAACGAGGGGGAATCTGACGAAGTCTGCTACATCGGCCGCATCCGTTTAAACCTTCGATACACGGTGCCATGAATCAACTTGGCATCTTCGGAGAGGTGGACGGATAGCACCAATTAGCATCTGCCCCGAATTTCAGGAAAGAGACGCCATGTCGCGCCGTCTTTCGGAGGGGAACAGTCGCGATAATGGTCGTTCCACCACTGCCTATATTTTCTATCTAGTCTTGTATCCCATCTTATGGAAATCGGCTCGACAAAAGACTATATCTCGAGCCTCCTTCGAAACAGAATATAAAGCCCTTGCGAATGCCACGCCCGAGATACTATGGGTGAAAAATCTTCTGTATGAACTTAAGGTAATTCTAAAAAAACCACCCTCTCCATACTGTGATAATACCAGGGCTACCTATCTTAGTGCAAACCTAGTCTTCTACTCTTGGATGAAGCACATTGCTCTTGACTATCACTTTATTCAGGAATACGTTGAAGATGGCACCATTCGTGTTCACCACATCAGCATTCATGATTAACTTGCGGATGTTCTTACAAAAGCACATGGACGCAGTCAATTTATCAAACTTCGTTCCAATATCGGAGTCTCCAATGGTGCCTCAATCTTACGGGGGCGTATTAGGAAAGATTTCCATAACTGATGCATATTTTTGAAATTACAAATCTTTCAATAACTTTTTTGATTTTATTTGTTAGAAAAAATTTTATTTTATTTCTTCATCATGTAAAATATATATATACACTTTTGAGATTCAATACAAATCGATTAAGTTCAAACCCTAAATTGCATCTTTTTCAAGATCTTTTATTTTCTACCATTGATGTGTTGATGATGGTGGTTGCAAAGCTTGGGGTGGTGGTTGTGGTGTGGTGGAAGTGTTTGTTGAGAGAATTGATGGTGGGTGGATGGTGTTTGTGTGATGTACCTAGCTAAGAGGTGCCGAAGGTGTTTGTAGAAATAATTGTGCAGGATTTGGAATTGTTTGTGGTGGTGGTGAATATGAATGTGTTGGATTTGGAGAGGGTAATTGTGTTTAAAATGTGATGCAAGACTGTGGGGTGGTGGGTTTGAAGTTGAGATTGGGATAGATGGGAGTGTATGAAGTGTTGGGTTGGGTTAGGAGTTGAATAGAATGAGAGGTTTTTGTGGTGGATGGTGTTTTGTGGAGCTTGGTAAGTAGAGGAAGAACAAGATAATGACGTAGAGGAGGAACTGTCGAAAATGAAGAGTTGGGCTCATCGGTTTTTTTATGGCACCTCGCGGCGCATTTCATTTCGAAAGATAGATTAATAAGACAATACAGTGATCAGAGGTTGATGGATATGAATTCGATGCCCAAATGATCAGTAGGGGGCGATAGATCTAGGCTCGTGGGCTTTAAATTCTAGTATGTATCATATGAATATTTATATATATGTCAAACTAATTTAATTTTTGTTGTAATAAATTTATGTTAATGAATGGTACTTAGAATGTGTTTTAAAAATGTTATTGAGTTTGCCGAAGAAGAAATTGATCATAAACTATTTCCATTGGCAAACCGATGAGACACAAAATTAGAGAAGAACAAAAATAAACTCTCCACGATCTTTCTTCTCTCAAATCAAAATGACATCATAAATACAACAACAGCCCACAAAGTGTTGAAGAACCGTCTCTCAAGTTTCAAAACGAACACTCAACAATGACTGTTTCACTGAGGCATTTAGTCGAGCAGGTGACGGGTGCTTGAAGTTTCAGTCGGAGATAGAGGTGGTTATCACCAAAGAGCTTGAGGTTGTCTTCATCAAAGAATTGAGTGTAGCCTTCATTAATAGAGAGAGAGAGAGAGAGTTGTATTACTCAAAAACTTCATTACTTGATGATGTAATAGTAGAGAGACAGACGACATAAAAAAGAAGAGTGGAGATGAACACCATCTTTGTTCTTGTTCTTTTCTCTCTATATATGAACAAAAGCTTGGGTTTTTCTTATATTAACATAATCATCATTCTAGCATTTATACAAATACATTACAAACTCAAGAACTCTCTCTCGCGCGCGCACAAACTTGCCATAGATTTCATCAAAAAAAACATCACAAAGTTATACATACACCAAATCAATTCACACACTTACAAAACATATATAATTCATATTCAGAACACCATCTAAAGTTATATCACTACAAACACATTCCAAACAGCATCAACATCATTCAAATTTAATGCAAACACATTCCAAGCACCAATTATTAACATCATCATCATTCAAGTATTTGTACAAAACAATATTTAAAATAGCTCGCTACGTAGCTCGCTATTTTGCAATATATAGCATAGCTTAGCCTCTTCGCTACGTAACATTTGTAAATAGCTTAAATACAAAGTAGTTTACGCTTTTTAACAAATAGCTTAAGCTTTTTAACGAATAGTATATGCTACGCTATGTGTATGCTATTTTCACATAATATTTTTTTCTATGGAGCTTTTTAAGATTTCGGTATCTAATTCTAAACCATATGTAGACGTTCTCATTGAACCTCTAATCTCTCAAAAAGAGATTATTTGATTGATTTTCGATACGTTTAATACAATTATGAATCATACATGTAAATTCAATGATTGAAAATTAAGAAGTAATGTAATGTTACTAATTGTTGTATGTTCTATATCTTTATAATATATACTCGCTCTGTTCACAACTAGTTGTCCTTTCAGAAAGTTTTTTTGGTCCTAAATTACTTGTCGGTGAATAGTATAGGATTTCTTACCACATTTATTATTTTGTTTTTGTAAAATATCTAAACTAACCTAATTTAAAAAGAATTGATGTAATGTTCCAAAGAAAATTTAAGAAGGTGAGAAGACAGCATTCATTAATATGAAAGTAATTTATGGAAATTTACTAGGATAACAATATTATAATATTTCTTTCAAATAGACTTTAAATCATATCTTAATTGTTGTGCAAAAGTTTGAAAAAATAAGTAATTGTGAACAGAGAGAGTAATTTATTGTAAATAAGATGATGATGATGATGATTAGTAATAATTAATAATTCGTGTAGTTTACACTATGCGCAACACTATTTGTGTTTTTCGCTATTCAGTAGTGGAATGTTATGCCAAACGCTATCGCTATTCTGAATATTGGTACAAAGACATTACAAAATCAAATTCTCTCTCTCAAATTGGCCATAGATTTCATTCAAGCATTTATACAAACACATAATCTGCACTTCAGGGAAGGACCAACACATTTGCACCACCCATGCTTCCATCCATGGATTTGATGATGATAGGATGCGTATTACCTCAAATCTTAAAGAAAACGCTAAACTACGTTCTACTACGTAACTGCCTTCGCTATACCCGTCGATCTTTTGCACCACCACGTCGATCTACCACGGCACCGCCTCGATCTCTTTTTGATGTTGAGATCAAAGAAGACATGACTTCACCGGTGGTATTTTTTGCAAAAATGAAGGAGAGAACGGATCCCTCAAAACCCTGGCTTTATTTTGAGTTCTCTCTCTTTATAACAAGGTGTGATGCTTTTATTTGGGGAAGAAGAGGGGTAAAAAGGTCATTTAAAGCGGGATTTAAAGGTAAGGGCTACGGGGTAACAGAAGCAAAGTATAGAAGGTTTTGGATTAACAGTTAAGCTACAGGGGATTTCTAGATATTAGCCCAAATCACAAGGGGGTTATGGTGAAATAAGCCGAAAAAGAATGGCTTTTATGATTTAAATGCTCTCTAGTAAACTTAAATACACTCTCCATTTCATAATACTTGTCTTTTCTGATTTTGCACACTTTAGAAGAGAATGGCTTCTCTAAAATCTCTACACTCTGGCCATAAATGTAAAATTCCTAATTTAACACTCCGGTCATAAATGTAAAATCTATACACTCCGGTCATAATATATATCAAATCTGAATTTCTTGCTGATAAAACACCAAATATATAATACACGACATTATGCTTAAAAGTTCATGAAAAATACACAAGACTTGCTTAGAAAACGTCCTTGTCCAAGGAGAATGAACAAGACTCTTTTTTCCTCACGTACATTTCGCCACAAGCTATACAGAAACAACATCCCCCATTCTTGAAAATCTATCCAAAACACCAGCAACAAAACAAAACAAAAAATATATATATTAGATATTACAAATTGTTGCTTACTGAGAATGTAAGCCTATATTTCAACTCTCCTTTCCTGCTCAATAGTTATAGCTTCTTTCGAACATGAGCAAGGTTCCTCAGCTCCTCGAAAGCATGCATCGTCTCCGAATCAAACCCTCCCGCAAACTGCATTGCACATAGCCTAATTAATAAAAATATTTGGCTGAAAACATAGCAGAAGTTGTCGCTAGACCTGGTGAATTCTGAAGGCAAATCTCACTCCTTGAAGCAGCATGTACTCTAGAGCAGGGTCCTTGTTTGATGCACCCATCACTTGCAGTTCAGTCGCCACTCTCTTCATGTATTTCTTCGCTAGCTTCACCGACGCAAATTTTATCTGCCCGATGGATAGAATACCAATGTGTATCCATGATGCAATTAAAAGAATAAAAAAATATTAGTAATAATAATATTTCGAAGGCACCTTGCTAATAATGCCATTGTCGAACATCCAATCTGTTGGAACCTGGAACTCCTTGCAGTGCCGCATCATCGCGTCTCTTGTACGAAGAAGGTTGTACACGCTTCGCTCCATCCTAAGTTTGAGAAATAATTGGCATCATTAGCGTATAACTTGAAATGGCTAAAAATTGTTTAAAGAAGAAATTGGGAATACGAATGTCCCGTCGGAAACCTGTTTATAATACTAATATACGATGCCATGGTTATGAGGCATCAATCAAGTGTGTGTTCTTAAGGCTAAATTGCATGAAATGTAACGGAGCTAAAACGTTGCGTGAGCCCACCGGGGGGTGGGGGGGCCTAAATTGCATAAAAACTCACTTTTCAGACAATGCTACCATCTTCTTTAATGCAACATCACGAGGGAGCCGAGGATCATCCTTATAATTTGTGATTTCAGCTTCAAGTTTCTTTAGATCTCGATATCCAAATGCTGCTTCCCGAAGAGTGTCAGCCTTCTTCTCAGGCCAGTCAAAATGCTTCAACACTGCCCTCTCGTCCACCTTCATTTTGAAAAAACCAACAGTAAATGTCAAGTTTATAAGTAATACAATAATACTACATAGATTTTGAGAATAAAACTTACAAGAAAGCAAAGCTCATCGTCAAGCCATTTCACAAAAGCAACTACATCTTCAATGTCTTGGTAAGATGCATCGTTCACCTCCTTTATCAAGGACTTCACAAATTCGCCTTGAGTCTCAACATCAGCTTTAATCTAAAACACAAATGCAGAATATTCTAGTTGTAGCCCAAGAAAATACAATACAAATTAAATTTTTTAAACATGTATGCATAATCCTAAAATGAATACTTTCACCGCCATCTATCATATGACAAAACTTAGTAAATCTTTACAAATACAACATTAAAAGAAACTTTATGATTAGAAAATGCATCTAAAGTATATATTTTATATATAAGATTTTTTCAAATGAATAAACACATATATTACCTTTATTTTACGTTATAAATTTACATTTCTCTAATCACTGATTGATTTTTTTCAGAGGCCTCAATATGCAATCACCATCCCCCTTTCATTTCTCTGGTTCTTCGAAAGTAAAACCAAAAACTATTTACTTTGTGCCAAATCAAGATTGCAAAGAGTATTTTGCATCTCCTACATCATCTATGGTAGTTTTCTGAAGTACTTAAAACAGAAAAGTTATGCAATTAAGATAACAAACATCTAATTCTGAAAAACTAACTAAAGTTGTGGTACAAATAAGATAATCTTGAAAACAGAATAGCCGAAAACTTACAGCAAGCAAGTGAGAAGATCGGTTCTCGATTTCACCAATCATGCTGCTTCTAACATTATCGACATTCGGAGCATCACAAACAGCCCCACCAGAAGCTTCCTTTCTAGAATCGCGCCTCATCAGCGAATGATACAATTCAGCCACTTGTGGGGCCCTTTGCATCATTCCCGAGCTCCTATTACTATTAGTGAACTTTGGAGGTGGAGGTGGCGGAGGTGGAATTGAAATATTCTTCTTTATTGGATCCGAAACACAATTAGAAGGCCTTGGAGGAGGCTTAGGAATCCTAAGTGCACGCTTCTCAACATCCAAAGCCGCGATCTTGCATGGTTCTGGTTTGAAAACAACATCAAGATTGTATTTTTGAGGATTCTGATCATTTTCGTTTTCTTTAGGGTAGATAAATCCATCGGATTGGCGCCTTTTGTTAAGAGTGATGTAATCAAAACACCCCTTTGGTCCACTAATTGAGTGTCTACGCTGAGGGCTTCTTACCTGTTCAGATTCGATCCAATCTTTATCTAGGAGTGTTTGGCAATTTTCTGTAGGTGGAGGGTGTTTATTTAGCTTTTTCATGTCGCCCACTTTCTTATCCTCTGAAATTCCATTCGTATTTTTAAATTTTGTCCTCATGTCCTCATCTAATTCGAAATCATCCCTTGATAATCCTTCCGAGTTGGAAAGCTCGTTTCTTAGGCATGAATTGACCCAGCGTAAGTATGCAAGTTCCTCCACCTCGGTTAGTCTACTCATTTGAAGGCCCTCGACTTGCTTGGAGAGATTTTCATTTGTGTGTCGCAGCACCGATGCTTCCTCTTGAACCTTTGCCAAGATTTCACTCTGAGGGCAACAAATGTAAGAGAAGCAAATAACTTTAGCCAAGACATACGAGCATATGCATGTAATTCATGATCACTGCAAAAAGGTTATATATATATATATATATATATATATATATATATATATAAGAATAAAGGAGAAAAAAGACCCTAGGAGGCTTTTTTCACTTGGTGGGAACGAAATCTATATCCTCCGGTATTTTAATCGACGATCGTCACCGCCCATCTTAATCTTCATCGTCTAATATATCGATACATCAATTCATATGATTTCAACAATTTTTCCCTGTTGATTTAGTGGGTGCAAAATTAACGGTTTGCCAATAATAGAACTTTTACATTGCTAAATCAACGGTGAAAATGTATTAAAATCAGATGAAATTTGGTGTATCGACATATTAGACGATGAAGATCAGGATGGACAGTGCCGATCGTCAAATAAAATGGCGGAGGATGTAGATTTCGACGCCACCTAACAAAAAAGGCCTCTTAGGGACTCTTTCCTCCATTATTCTCTCCCTCTCTATATATATAGAGAGAGATTGTGGGTCCATTAAGACGGTTCGCGTTTTTTTAAATTCACGACCTATTGAGTTTGTCTTTTAGTCTCGATGAAGTTAAGACGGCACATGACAATCTTGAACCGGCTCGACTCTACGCTGAGACGGCTCAGTAAAATCTGAGACGTCTCACAACATGTCTGGAATTACATATTTCACTCTGTTTATATGAGAAGGCTCAAACTAATTTCGAGCCGGCTCAAACGTCTCTCGACGTCTTGGACCGAATTATAGGTTGTGTCGGGAAATCCGATTTTTACCCTATTTACCTCATACTATAAATAGCAGTTTGTAATCCTAATTGGGTCACCATTTGTTAATCTAAATTAAGCGAGAGGAGGCTAGGGTTTTGAAAGGGATTTACTATGAGAATTCATCCACCATTGTAATCCTCCAATTTATTCAATTAGTACAGTGCTTCTTCTTCGCCCGTAATTTTTGTCGTAAGGGTTTTCCACGTAAATCTTGTGTCTCTTCTGGTTTGTACTCTATTTCTATTGCTTTGTTTATTCGTTACTTCTCTTTATCGTTTGTTTATTGCTTTGTAATCCTATTTGTCGCAACAAATTGGTATCGTAGCAACTCATCTTGGTTCTTTGAGAGATTTGGTGCACACAAGGTGTTTGGGGATTTGTTTGCTTGAACCGTTAGGCCTTCGATCTTACAATCTAAGTTTATGGTGGGTGACGACACTTTTGTCCTCTTCCAATCTTAGATTATGATTTTGAAATTTTTGGTTTGTGCACTCAAGGTGTTTGTGGAAATTTCCAAGTGAATTTCAAATGATTTTTTTGATCCTGCAACATGTCTCCAACGATTGAGAAGTTCGATGGGAATATGAGCATTAGTCTATAACAAGTTCGTATGATTGCCGTATTTACGTAGAATGGTTTAAAGAAGGCGATTCTTAGGAAAGATTCAAAGCCTCACTATGACGGAAGAAGCATGGGAGTTGGATGAAAAAGCCCTCACAGCTATCCAATTGTGTCTGACAAACGAAGTTTTGCAAGAAGTTTTAGTGGAAAAGACGGCGGCTAGTTTGTGGTTAAAGTTAGAGGAGTTATATTTGAAAAATTATCTCACAAATCGACTCATATTGAAGCAGCTTCTCTACACACTTCGTATGTAAGAAGGCTCTCATATCAAATCTTACATCGGTGAGTTTAATTCGATCGTTACAGTTCTGGGTAAGGTCGATATTAAGATTGATGATGAAGACCAAACACTTCTATTGATATCTTCTTTACCATCCTCTTACAAGTACTTTCGTGATACTAAGATTGATGAACGAGATACTATCTTGATCAAGAATGTCAAAGAAAATTTGATGAATAAGGAGAAGATCGACAAGGACTAAACTTCTACTGAAGGCGGTGGTCAATCTTCATGCTTATTTGTCGAGCGGGAGCAAAGAAGAAAGATCCGGAAGGTAGCAAGAAAAAGTCAAGGTTGAAGTCCAAGCATAAGAATTTGACATGCAACTATTGTAAGAGGAAGAGACACTTCAAAATCGATTACTACAAATTGCAGAACAAACAGAAGCGGGAAGACAAACAGAAGAAGTGTTCAACTGAAGCTAGTATTGCCGAAGGAGGAGATCTACTTATGGTTCTTAACACCACATATCGATCCAAGAATGAATGGATTATGGATTCGGATTGCTCCTACCATATGAGGGATTTGTTCTCTTCTATGAGTCTGTTGAGGGTGGAGTGGTTTTAATTGGCAACAATAGTTCGTGCCGAGCTATTGGTAAAGGAACGATTCAAATCAAGATGTTTGATGACGTTGTGAGAACATTTGCGGAAGTTAGGCATGTCCCTGACTTGAAGAAGAATCGCATCTCATTGGGTGCACTCGATGCTAAGGGTTACAAGTTCTCCGCTGTGGGTGGGATTTTGAAAGTCGGTAAAGGTGCTCCCGTCATTATAAAAGGCTTGAAAACGGGGTCCTTATATGTGTTGCAGGGTTCGACAACTACAGGATCGATGGAAATTTCATCATCAAAATCCATGTCAGATTCAGATATGACCGGATTATGGCACAAGAGGCTCGGACATATGAGTGAGATGGGTATGGCCGAGTTATCGAAGTAGGGTCTACGTTGTGGTCAAAGTACATCGAAGATGGAATTTTGTGAGCATTGCATTTTCGGTACGGCGGTACACAATACAAAAGGTGCTCTTGACTATAATCTATTCAGATCTTTAGGGACTTTCTCAAGTTGCTTCTAAAGAAAGTGGTGCAAAACATCTGCTTACTTTTATCGACAATTATTCAAGAAAAATTTAGATCTACTTCTTAAAGCAAAAGAGTGGTGTTTAATATGTTCAAACAATAGAAGACATTGATTGAAAAGCAGACATGAAAGCAGATTAAGAGGTTAAAGACGGACAACAAATTATAATTTTGTGGTGGTGATTTCAATGAATTCTGAAAAACGAAAATATTGCTCAACATCATACCGTTGACCACACACCATAGCAAAATGGAATCGCGGAGCGTATGAATCGGACTCTTTTGGAGAAAGCTCGATACATGTTATTTAATGCAGGGCTCGGCAAGGAGTTTTGGGCAGAAACGGTGAACACGGCATGCTTCGTTGTGAATCGATCATCTCATACAGCACTTGGTAGTAAAATACCGGAGCAGGTATGATCTGAGAATCACGTCGATTATTCCACACTTAAGAGTGTTTGGTTGTCCCGCATATGTGTATTGCCGTGAAAGCAAGTTAGATACTCGAACGAATAAATGCATTTTTCTTGGTTATACTACCGGGGTCAAAGGTTACAGGTTGTGGTGTCCAGATCCTAAGTCGCCAAGGTTTATGATTAGCGAAGATGTCATTTTTGACGAATCTGCTATATTGAAGCCAAAGAACGTGAAATCTCCAATTCAAGACAATGCAAGAAAGGACGAGCCAGGTGTTGAATTTGAGGTCGGTGCAAGCTCGAGTTCACAAGAGATCTCTCCTTCACCATCGTCTAATAAAGCTCAGTCCCAAGATAAGCAGTATATACTGGCTCGAGACCGATAACGTAATAGGAGTGTAGTATATCGATATCCTACAATATGGATTTCTTTGATATAGATATACTATTTCATATTCATGTTTTGTCATTATCAAAAAGGGGAAGAATGTTAGCTTATGGATTTTGATGATACTAGTTTATCCATTCTCGTTTCGTTTTGATGATAACTTAAACATGAATAGTTGTCTAGCGTCACATACTTATCTTGCTTATCTTTTCGATACTAAACTTGTATACACTTGATAATTAGCTTGCTTATCATATATCTTGCGTATACTAAGTAATATATCTATATCGACAAACTTTACTTGTACTACTCTTTGATATCGATATATTACTCTCATTCATTATTTTGGTAATTCACAATATGGATATATATATATATGCATGTGCTCATCTATCTTGGTTTTCATATATCATGTACATATATAGTAAATCAATATCTCATGCTTTGAGTTTGATTTATATCTTGATATTGATATACTATTCATGATTATGATATGAAACAATGAATATCCATATACTAATGCTTACTATCTTATTTATTTTCATAACACTGTATATGATACGCTTGATCGTGTTGAGATTCATATTTCAGGATATCGGATATCTCACGGCACAAGCGTTTAGAGGATGGAGGAAATCGAGCTTAAACGATACATCTAATGGAGGTTGGAGATTACGGACGAGAGCTTCTCAAATTTCATATCAAGCTTCATAAGTGTTGGATATGTATGCCCTAAATAACATTATTGTATATATATAGTGGATGCTTGGATATATGTATGTACAAGACAATCTCGCTCGATATGATAGTATGGTATTTGGTTTATTTTTATCTTAACATGTGTATATGTTTTACTTGTTATTACGTATCGCAAACACATGTTGATAAAACCCTCAGGATTATTGCTTGACTACCAGCGTTGTGATGGCGATCATACATGTGGGGGCTGAGTAGTCCATAAACACATCCTTAAATGTCCTTGGTTGTGGGAGTATCGAGACTGAACATCGATATTCCGGAGTAGACTGGTGTATACGTTTCTAGACCCCAACGGTCCTACAGCCATTGGTGTATAGCACCTAAAATTGTATACAAGTGCTCACTGGGGGTGAATACACTGGACAGACTCATCGAGAACTTTTAGATGGTATTATACCTATCGTCAGATAGCAGTTCTCAGATGACATGAGTATAGGTTAATCTTTAGACCTGAGATCGTTATTTGTCTCGTATGAGTTCCCACTGTACTTAGATTACTACCCTACCACGACTCTACTAAGTCGTGCAAACAGCTTTTAGTTGGGTACAGTCCCGAGCTACATGGAGACAGTAGGTGATTGTTAAGGATTCGTCTCTCCCGATATAGAGAGTCAATATCACACTATGTTCGGTTGGCCAGCACCATAAGACTTTGGCCAAGACAGATGAAATTTACCGATAGATAGATCAGTAGTTTCTCGAATTGAGTCTGAGCCACATTGGCACGATGCGATACTCTTAGACGAAAAGACCGGACTGTACAGAGATTGTCACGGATAGGCTCGGTAGGGGTTCGGATACGCTTTCTCGTCGGGCTTCCTTTTCGACAGATACCTGGGTAGGCGTTACGTACAACTAGTGCCGCTGACGTGCTTGTGCTTATGGATTTATCCAATAACTCACCGCCAGCGTACTGTCGAGTCTTTAGAGTTCCACACAAAGGGTTTTCCTAGTTCAGGGGAAATAATGTAGTGGACGTATTTTGATACGTGCATGGTTCTGATTAAATACGTTACTAGCTACACGGACTTAATCAGACGGATAATAATACTAGCCGGCTTAGGATTAAGCCGGATTATTAAATCAAGTATTGATTTAATAATTGACATATATATTTCGATATATATATTCTAGTATTATGTTCGCTGTATTTTTCTATCTCTTTGGTATTCGTATATATACGAATACAAGTATGTATTTGCGGAGACGTATTTTTGCGTGCATACAAAGATACATTTTAGGACACCTCATTTGTGTGAATTTCCTTTTATGGAAATTAGAAATGAGGTGAAGGGGTAAGGTGTAAAGAAAGGATAGTGAGGGGAATGGCCATAGTATTTGTTTATTGCATTTGTTCTCACTATTCAATTATGGTTGCTATTTTCTATTTAGAAAATAATTTATCAAAAACCATGCTTGCCATTTTCTTCCACTAAGGATTTCTCATTTCACCATTTCCTATCTCTCTCCTCACTTGAGCTCCTCCTTCTCTTGTCCTTCTCATGGGTTGAGAATCAAAGAGAAGAAGTGATAGAAAAAAACTTAATCACATCACCATATCTCTAAATATCTTAGATTAACAACATACGGTCTTTAGTTGATTCACTTGCTTTTTTTGAAGCTAGAGACTTGAACCATATCCCTCGGATGGATCATCTAGGACCAAGTTAGACCAGCCTACAAGCTCGATCCCAAAGTTCCGAGGAGCTAAAGAAGAGGATTTGAAAACGAAGGACGCGACTACAAAGGTTGTTATCCCAACCTAGTATAGAACCTTCTAGTTTATTAGTTTTAGTGTTTGAATAGATTCTAGGGTTTAAATTTCTAGCACCGTTTTATAAAATTTAAAGGTTTTCATTCCACAAAGGCCGTGGGTTACCGGCAAGGGCGCTAGGAATTTCATCATGGTATCAGAGCTGCTATGCATTGTGCCGACCCATTGGGGGTTCTTACTGTGGTGACAATAGTGGCGAAGCGCAGGCTCTTACCTCCAGAGTGCCCCGTGTGGTTATATAGTCCGGCAGATTGTAGTCTGTCGTGAAGGGACTACGTAAAAAATAACTGCTGAGGGATCTATGGATGCAACGGCCAGTTTTCGCTGTGTTGACTGGCCTTTCATGGTATCAAAGCTACTAGGCAGGGATGCCAACCTATAAGGGGTTCTCTCTGTGTGACAGTAGTGGCGAAGCGCGAGCTCTTACCCCCAGGGTGCCCCGTGCGGTTATATGATCCGGCGAGCTGTAGTCCGTCCCAAAGGGACTATGTAAAAAGTAACTGCTGACGGACCTATGCGCGCCACGGCCAGTTTCCGCTGCGCTGACTGACCCATCATGATATCAGAGCCATCCAAACACTATAAACTAGTAGTAAACAATGTTCAAATTTCGAAACAAAAAATTTCCGTTTTCAAAACCCTGAAAACCTAACTTTCTGTTTGAAATTTTTTTGGTCTCTAACAAGTTTTTAAAGTATTACAAAAGGTTGGTTTTGACATGTATATGACACAAAACATAAACGAGACAGAACAGAGCTACTTTGGCCGCCAGAATTGGCCTTTTGGCCGCTTCCGGCGGCCAGACTCGCTCTGTCTGGCCTCATTTTTTCTGTATCTTGGAGTTTGGGAATTGGATTTTTTGGCATAGTTTGCTTTTGCCCAGATTTGGTTAAGTGTTGTTTGTACTTAGAGGCAATACAGAAAGTTTTGAAACTCAAAACTTTTGCATCGTTGACTTCTGTGATGTTGTATATGCGTTTCAAAAGTCGCATAATTGCTATAAGTCATTTGAAGGGGTTGCACATACTTGCTTGTGTTGATGTGATGTTGTAACGACCATATTTTCTAATACCTAATAAAATATATTTTATATTTCTACTATCAAATAATTATTTACGTGTTTCTTTTATATAATAATAATTTTTAAAGTAGTGTTAATAATTTTCAAAGCATTGAATATGATTGAAGGAATTTTTCTAAAATCTATTTATTGTTTTATAGGCTTAAAATGTTTTAATAAAATTTTATAACGCCTTAAAATAATCTACATATTTTTATTATCAATAAAAGTAATTAATTCATAATTAAAATATTTTAAAGGATAAACTAGATATTCTATAATTTTAGTAACTATCTAAAACCATAGGAACGGTTATATTACTTAGTTTTAGCCCAAAACTATTTTTATATTAAAAATAATAACAAAATATATTTTCTGGGATTTTTCCATAATTTTCCCGTGTTTTTAACTATTTTTAACAAATTTTTCAAAGCCAAATCAATATTTTAAATAATCTGCTGTTTTATTAATTTTTATAAATTTTTATTTTAATTTTTTTTTAAACCTTTTAACCTGGACCGTTGGATCACAAGATCCAACGGCCCAGAAACCCTGGCGGCGCCCACGTGGTGGGGACAACGCGAAAGCGCGTGATCCCCACACACAGCTGCGGGCGAATCGAAGCGCGACACGTGGCGACGGCGGGATCCTTGGCGGCGCGATCTCAGCCATTGGATCTAAATCCAACGGCTGAGATAAAAGGCGACGGACGCAATCATGAGGAAATCATCAGCAATCATGGGCCGGCGCAGATTTTGAGGGTTTTTTTAACGTTTTTGGATTTTTATGGTTGATAATGAAACCCTATAAATAGACACCTTCAAACCTAAATTTCTCACACCTCAGAACTCCAAAAATTCTGAAAAAAATACCGGTGCCTTCGTATCGACGACCCCGACGCTACGGCTCCATCCAATCGCAGGGGAAAAATCGAGACGCGGAGCTATTGAGGATTTAGTAAGAGACTACGTTTTCAACTCTTCGGCATCCGACTCAAACAAAAGGTATGATCCGCCTCTCTCTCCTTTTCCTGTCACCTTCTATCTCAATAACCTAGTTCCAACTTATAATCATCAACCCTATTTAAAAAGTTGTTATTATATTTGTGCATACATTTTCCTTGTACCCTCAATCATAATAAAGTTAACCCATATTTTTAAAACGGTGTTTAAATTTCCTCTGTACATAGAAGTATATTGCACACCCATAATACCTGGAATCT
Organism: Agapanthus africanus; assembly: GCA_030015575.1. Taxonomy (NCBI): domain Eukaryota; kingdom Viridiplantae; phylum Streptophyta; class Magnoliopsida; order Asparagales; family Amaryllidaceae; genus Agapanthus; species Agapanthus africanus. The sequence continues at coordinate 567,601,349 of JASDDO010000016.1, forward strand.
AATATAACCCATGAATTGTCATTTCACCTCTGACATACCCATACTATAAAATGATCTCGAAATAGGTTACTTCCACAAGATACCCTCGTTTAATTGAAATATTATATTTGTTTAAATAACTATAAAAAATAAAGATATGTGAAATAAATATTTTAGATACAGTATACGTATATTTTAGTTACAAATATTTTTAAAAACCCCTCAACTTTTTAAGAAAAAAAATATTAAATTTAAATAACGATATCTTTTTAAAAAGGGAATATTTAGTATCTTTTAAAAGGTAATTTTAAAATAACACCAATCTAGAATAAAGGAAAGGTTGTAGGCATCGATTGTTTATCTAAACCAGACTTTGTGGTGCCTACGCTAGACAAGTGAGAAAGGTAACTTTAAAAGGCCCGTCTCACGGTGATTCGTGTGCGGATCCCTCCTTTCCTTACTTGTGCTTATCTGGCCACAATTGGCGGTGAAGACGCGATTTGAGGACCTCATAACTTGTCCTTTTGGAATATTAGGAGCAGTCTAGATTTTCAAATAAAAACCTCTTGCAAAAGATTTTCAAATAAACACCACAACCTTTTATCGAAAGGGATATTTTCCGTAAAATATTATGTTTTTCCAATATAATAAATATCCCAAATATCATGGTTTTTCTTAGAAGTAATAAAAGATATTTAAACACTATTATTTCTTTTTTTACTAAGCTTTCTCTAAGATAACGCGAAGTACTTTACAAACTCTAGAAAATAAAACGAGTGGTTGTGGAAGGCCATATTAAACGAGATCAATACTTTTTAATTTTCCAGTTTATGACAACATGACATATACAAAACATGATACGGCTAAGGTCCGCGGACCTAGGTATGGAATACTTATTATGAAGATCCCTGCAGGCAGGGTGACCAGTCCAATATATGGGCGACTATACAAATATGAAGATCCCGATATTCCGGATGACCAGTCCAATATATGAGCGACTATACAAATATGAAGATCCCGATATTCCGGGTGACCAATCCAATATATGGGCGACTATACAATGTGGAAATTCCATGCCTAGAAGTATACACACTAACTCTAATTCGTCCGAACCTTTATACTGAATCACGGGGATGGGTAGTTTGATTAGGCAAGGATAATTCGGAACTCGGATTCCCCTGCTACCCGATCATGATCCCGGGAAGTGAAACGGTATATTTCACTTCCCCAGTTGTTGTTCCATGGCCACAACGGAATAATCGCGAGTATCCGGATCCTTGTTTAACAAACTAATACGAACTTTTACCTTCACCTATACTTCCCACACATGACTTACAACATACTCATATATACCTCTCTTCAAAACGTCTTAAGTTTGTGCATTTCAAACATTTACACCCCTTAATTTATGTTTACGTTGCATACATCATACTCTTATATACACCCGTTTCATTTTATACTCCTACTTCCTTATGAGGCAATCCTACTCGAGTATAACTCGCTGACGGACCTTCCTTTTCTTTCTCTATCTTTGGAATGTCCGTCAGATAAAAATGAGTATTACAGCGAAGATCAAGGTGTGAAGCCAACTTAAACCAAAGCCGGCTAGTAAAAATTGTCCGAACGTCGTACGTGCGTAAACACACGTATGCGTCCGAACCCTTATCGTAAAAACCATACGACCTCTATATCATTTTGCCTGGAGCAGGAAAACCCTCTGTGTGGGACTCTAAAGACTCGACTACTACGCTGGCAATGGTTTTAACCACAGACCGCAAACGGCACTAGCTGTACGTAACGGTTCCCAGGTAGATGTCGATAAGAAGGCTAATGAGGAAACCCATCATAACTCCTACTGAGCCTGTCCGTGACAATATCCGCGCAGTCCGGTCTGTTCTTCTAAGAGTATCGTATGTATGGTCTAGGAAGGTGGTGAACGTCAGACCCCTAATAACCGTACAAGTCGTGCCGGTATGGCTCAAGACCATCCGAGAATCTACTGATTAGTCCACCAGTAATTCTCAATCAGCCCTGGCCAGGGACTTATGGTAATGACCAACCGATCACAGTGCGATATCAACTCCCTATACCGGGAGAGACGAATCCCTAACAGTCGCTCACTGCCTCCATGTGGCTCGGGACTGTGCCCAACTAAAACCTGTTTGCACGACTCCTTTGAGCCGTGGTAGGGTGGTAATCAAAGCACGGTGGGAACTTACACGAGACAAATGGCGACCTTAAGTCAACAGACTATCTGCACACATCTCACCTGAGAACTGCTATCTGACGTTAGGTATAATACCATCCAGTCAGTTCTCTGCGAGTCCTGTCCGGTGTACTCACACCCAGTGAGCATCTGTATACAATCTTAGGTGCACATCACCAATGGCTGCGGGACCAATCCATCGCCCCTTATCAGGATCTAGATATGTATACACTAGTCTACTCTGGAGCATCGATGCCCAGTCTCGATACTCCTGCGACCAAGGACATTTAAGGATGTGCCTATTGACTATCCAGCTCCCATAAGTATGACTGCCATCACAACGCCGGTAGTCAGGCAAACACCCTATGGGCTTTATCAACATGTATATAAATACAAAGTAAAATATATCATACGTTAAGATAAAGACAAACCAAATAGCGTACTATCATATCAAGCAAGATTGTCATGTACATACATATCCCTAGCATCCTATACAATGAAGGCATCTAGGGCATATATATCCAACAATCTCCCACTTGCACTAAGGCCTATAATTGGCGCAATGAGTACCCTCTGTCTGCAGTAGATCCAATTGCTGGCGTACCGCATGCCCAACATCTCAAACAGCCTCTCGAACTGGACTTGAGTGATGGCCTTGGTGAATGGATCTGCCGTGTTGTCTTTTATGTCCACTCTCCGCACCTCGATCTCCCGACGATCCACGATCTTCCTGATCAGGTGATACCGTCTTAAGATATGCCTGGATTTCTGATGGAACCTTGGTTCCTTCGCTAATGCTACAGCCCCATTGTTATCACAATACAAAGATATTGGATTGGCAATGAACGGAACCACCTGAAGTTCAGAGATGAACTTCCTCATCCAGACAGCTTCTTTCGCGGCTTCGCTAGCAGCTATATATTCAGCCTCCATAGTTGAGTCTGCGACGGTATCCTGTTTGGAACTCCTCCAACATACCGTCCCTCCATTGAGGGTGAACACAAAACCCAAAACGGATTTAGAGTCATCTTTGTCACTTTGGAAGTTGGAATCGGTAAAAGCCTCGACCTGGAGATCCGTATTACCGTAAACCAAGAACATCTCCTTAGTCCTTCTCAGGTACTTGAGAATGTTCTTTACCGCTATCCAATGCTTCTCACCTGGGTCAGACTGATACCTGCTTACCACACTAAGTGCGTAAGCTACATCTGGTCTGGTACATAACATCGCATACATTATTGATCCTACTGCCGAAGCGTAGGGTATAATGCCCATGCGAGTGTTCCCCTCCGAAAGACGGCCGAGACTGAACGTCTTGTCTGAGATTCGGGGCAGATGCTATTTGGTTTTATCCGTCCACCTCTCCGAAGATACCAAGTTGATTTATGGCACCGTGTATCGGAGGTTTAGACGGATGCAGCCGATGTAGCAGACTTCGTCAGATTCCCCCTCGTTTGAGGGGTTTTTGATTGTGGGGACGCTCTTCCCTGCAGGCGCAAGCCCCTGCAGTTAATTACGCTACCGTATCGCGGTAACAACTTTCTCCTTCTCCAGAATTTCACTTCGTGTCATGGGTGTTTGTTTTGTTTGTGGTTGCCCGTGGATTGTATACGGAGACTAATTTATGTCGTCGCCTGTAGGACGTGGATTAATCCAAATCCGTATTTACTTAGATTTGGGTTTGGGGTTTTAGTTTAAGGATACGTTAGTCGTGTTTGAGACTAAGATCAACTTAAACGTTCGTTAAGGATACGTCAGTCCAATTTGAGACTAAGATCAACTTAACATGATCATTTAGACCCGACAAAAAAGCATTTGGAGGCTCTATTATTCCAATTTAGGGACATAGTGGTCCATTTCATGTATGGCCGTCAGGACCCATCACCTCTCTGACGACGTTGAAGGATTACAACGACAGATGTCAGAGGAGTTCAGAGATGTACCCTTGAACCAAAGTTGATTGGGGGATCTATAGTCCAATTTGAGACTAAAGTCTATCTGAAGGTTTAAGGATACGTTAACCGTATTTGAGGCTAAGATCAACTTAAACGGGATCGTTTAGATCCGACAAAAGAGCATTTCGGGGCTCTATTGTTCTAGTTTAGGGATATAGTGGTCCATCGCCAGTTTAGGGACATGGTGGTCCATTGGTTTAAGGACGCTTAAGTCCGTGAGTTTAAGGACGCTCGAGTCCGGGGGTTTAAGGACGCTCGAGTCTAGGAGTTATGAGTGGTTGTCGGGAACCGTCACCTCTCTGACATCGTTGAAGGATTACAACGATAGATGTCAGAGGAGTTCGGAGATGTACCCTTGAACCGGATGTAAATTGATTTAAGGGAGCGGTCGTGCTCGGTCAATTTAATTTGAGGACTTACGGCCATGATTGGGCTAAGTCCAGTTGAAAATGTTCAACATTTTCATTTGTCTTCAGCCTATTAGGCCTATGCTAGGGCTTTTCCCCTGTTTAATAATGCACTGCATTTTATTTTGGCCTGTAAGGCCTATTTGATTTGGGCTCAGTCCCTTTATTTTTTTGATGTAGAGCATCTGTTTTGGTCTGACAGACCTTTGTTTGGGCTCTGCCCTTTTTTAAAATAATGCATTGCATTTTATTAGGCCTGTTAGGCCTTTTTTAATTGGGCTCAGCCCTTCTTTAAATAATGCAGAGCATTGATTACACTGACAGAGTGCCACGTGGCCTGTCAGGCGTTCTGCGCCAATTAATGAGCGCAAGCGCATGTGGAGGTGACACGTGTCACGCTCTGGTGAGCGCAAGCGCAGTCGCTGTGCCAGTGCGCCGCACTGTTGCGCTGCTGACACGTGCCGCGCTCTGGTGAGTTGCGTCAATCTCAGAGAGCAATACTCTATTTTAAAAGCGCATAGCACAAATAGTTCTGGAGCTGACACGTGGCGCTCTCTGGTGGCTTGCGCCAACCCGAGAACGCAACAGTGCAGATTTATAAGTGCAAGGCACTGTTTTAATATCTTGATCCAATTTTGGATTCAAGAAAAGAATCTTTAAGATTCCAGAACCAATGGTTCATATAAAAGGCAATGCCTTTATTATATTTTTATATTGAAGATCCTCGATCTTGTTCTTAGATCAATGATCTTTTTAGAAGAAACTTTTCTTTTTTCTCAAAGGGTTTTTACCTTTTTCTCTTTCTGAATTCTTCTCAAAATTCTTTAGAGGAGTTCTCTTAATTTTCTCTCTGTTTTCTGTGTGTTTTAGACTTAGGGTCTAGGGGCCTTTATCTAGTGCCAATTAGTTTGTTAAATTAGTTAAAGAGATCCTTCTCTGAGTGATTTAGAGATTTTTCCCTACCGTTGAATCTTTGATCCAAAGGCTTCTGTTTTACAAAAGACAATTTTCTTGTTTTAACAAGATCAGAAAGATCTTACTGGAATTTTAATTCTGTTTGGCGCAAACGCACCTGCGCTTGACACGTGTCGCGCAGCGCAGAGCGCAGTGCAACTGCACTAGCACAACTGCGCTGACACGTGCAGCGCAGCGCAACTGCGCTAGCGCCACTGCGCTGACACGTGTCGCGCAGCGCAGAGCGCAGCGCAACTGCGCTGACACGTGTCGTGCAGCGCTGCGCTTGCACAACTGCGCTGACACGTGTCGCGCAGCGCAAAGCGCAAGTCAGCTGAAGCGTTGCTTCTTTTATTAAAATTTAAATTTTCAAAGTAGAGGTTTGCTCTGATTGGAGGAATCAGAAGCGTTGCTTCATTTCCCGTCTTGGAATTTGAACAGAGCTTTGCTCTAATTGGGGTAAACAGCGAGCCCTCTCTTCATCAGTCTTTGGAGACATTTCTTTGGAGAGGGTGATCACGTGACAAGCGGGTAAATTACCGCGCTTGGAATCTTCCATACTAAATCTCTTTAGTATAGTGTCAATATACCTGGACTGTGAAAGTCCCAACATTCTATTGGATCTATCACGATAGATCTTAATGCCCAGAATGTATAATGCAATCTCCCAAGTCTTTCATGGAGAATTTCTATGACAAGAAGAGCTTTACTGATTGTAGCATTAGGGACATCATTCCCTATCTGTAGTATGTCGTCGACGTACAAAACGAGGAAGACTACTGCTCCTTCTACAATCTTCCTATAAATGCATGGCTCATCTACATTTTTGATAAAGTCAAATTCTTTGATCGTCTCATCAAAGCAGATGTTCCAACTCTGCGATACTTGCTTTAATCCATAAATGGATTTAAGCAACTTGCACACTTTTCCGCTGCTCCCACTGTCTAAGAAACCTTCTGGTTGATCCATATAAACACTTTCTTCTAAATGTCCATTTAGAAAAGCTGTTTTTACGTCCATCTGCCAGATTTCATAATCATGGAAGGCAGCAATGGCAAGCAGGATCCGAATGGATTTAAGCATAGCTACTGGTGAAAAGGTTTCATCATAGTCCAATCCTGGTCTTTGACGAAAACCTTTTGCAACGAGTCTAGCTTTGTAGGTTTCCACTTGTCCAAATGCTCCAATCTTCTTTTTGAAGATCCATTTGCATCCAACTGGTTTCACCCCAGGAGGACCAACTTCTAAAGTCCATACTTTATTGGTGTACATGGATTCCATTTCAGATCTCATAGCATCCAGCCACTTTACTGGGTCTTTACTCGTGATAACCTGCTGAAAATTAGCAGGCTCATCATCATCGATGATGCAATCCTCTCGATCCCCATCTACAAGAAACCCATAGTATCTTTCAGGAGGATGAGAAAGCCTACTAGATCTGTGGAGTGGCGTTGGTTCGTCGGGTTCTATTGAAAACTAAGGTTCTACTAAGTCCTCGGCAGCAGTTTGAGGTTCTGGAATTTCTTCCAGCTCTACCGCGCTCCCACTAATTTCTTTTGCAAGAAATTCGCTCTCTAAGAAGACAATGTGGCGAGCGACAAACACCTTTGGTTCTTCAGTGTGGTAGACCAGATATCCCCTTGAATGCTTGGGGTATCCTACAAACTTGCACAAAACCGATCGTGCCTCGAGCTTGTCCGGATTATGCTTTTTAACATATGCCGGACATCCCCATATCTTGATATACTTGAGATATGGTCTCTTCCCGCTCCACATTTCATATGGAGTTGTAGGCACAGACTTAGTCGGAACTCTATTCAATAGGTATGCTGCTGATTCTAGCGCAAAACCCCAGAAGGAAAGTGGCAACTCAGCACTATTCATCATTGAACGCACCATGTCCATTAGCGTGCGATTCCTCCTTTCTGATATACCATTGTGTTGAGGTGTATAAGGCGGAGTAAGCTGAGAGAGAATTCCATTCTCTTTTAAGCATTCAAGAAAACTGGTACTTAAGTATTCTCCAACTCGATCAGATCGAAGAGTCTTGATACTTTTACCAGTCTGTTTCTCCACTTCATTTTTATACTCCTTAAACTTCTCAAAGGCCTCTGATTTATGCTTCATTAAGAACACGTGTCCATACCTAGAGAAGTCATCAGTAAAAGTGATGAAGTAGGAGTGACCGCTTCGTGCATGTGTAGACATTGGACCACATACATCACTGTGTACAAATCCCAAGAGTTCTGTGGTTCTTTCTCTGTGTCCGGTGAACGGAGATTTGGTCATTTTTCCTTTGATACATGATTGACAAGTTGCATATGATGAATATTCAAACAGATCTAAATATCCATCTTTATGTAACTTAGTCAACCTTGTTTCGTTTATATGACCAAGTCTACAATGCCAAAGGAAGGCTTCGTTTGAATCTGGAGCCTTTCTTTTAAGCGTGTTTTGAATATTGAAAATTTGAGGTTGATTAAGTATGTATATGCCGTTTTCCAGTGTGCCAAACCCAATCATTTCTTGATTTAGGAGAATGTTCATGACATTTCTTTCAAGCGCAAAATTATATCCTTCATTAGATAACAAAGATACTGATATAATATTACACAGCATACTGGGAATACAAAAACAGCTGTACAACACCAAAATATGCCCACTAATCAACCCTAGGTGATATTCTCCTATTGCAATAGCATCTACGTGCATTCCATTGCCCATCCGGAAAGTCATATCACCTATCTCCAGTGCTCTACTATTTCTCAGATCCTGCAAAGAATTACAGATGTGAGAACCAGAACCGGTATCAAGTACCCATGATGTAGAGTTTACTGAAAGGCAATTTTCGATTACAAACACACCTGAAGCAGAAGCAACGGCTTGCTTCGTGTCCTTGGCCTTGAAGGCCACGCAATCCTTCTTCCAGTGCCCTTGCTTGTGACAATAATAGCATTCGTTCTTATCTGCCTTCACCCTTCCTGCCTTGTTCGTTCCCTGCACCTTTTTGACCCCGTCTGTCGATTTGGGGGCTTTCATCTTCTTCTTCCCTTTAGCTTTCGCTTTAGATTTAGAAGAGGATGATTGGCCAACATACAGAACGGGGGTCTTCTCCTCTTTCAAGGAGATCTCTGCTACCCTCAACATGTTGAGGAGCTTTGGAAGATCAGCTTCCATTTCGTGCATGTTGAAGTTCAGCACGAACTGAGAGAAGGTGTGGGGAAGGGACTGCAAAATCAAGTCGATGTACAAATCATTCTCTAGCACGCATCCCAGGTTTGCGAGTTCCTCAATGAGGCTGATCATTTTCAGGACGTGCTCTCCTACAGGTGATCCTGGAGCTAACCTCATCTGGAAGAGTTTCCTTGAGGTCTCGTACCTCGCGATACGGGAGTGCTCCCCATACAATTCCTTGCAATGGAGAAAGATGGATATAATATCCATACTCTCGTGCTGTTTCTGGAGTTCATTGTTCATGGACGCCAGCACGATACACTTAGCTCTCTCACAGTCTAGATCCCAGGTTTTGCGAACCTCCTTGTCCGCAACTGAGGAATCTGGTCCTGGGATAAAGGGAGGAACAGCGGTGGTAACATATGCTACTTTGTCATAAGTCGGTGCAATGTTGACGTTCCTCAGCCAATCTTTATAGTTCTGCCCGGTCAGTATATTTTTTTCAAGTAATAGTTTTAGTCCTGTCATGGTAGCTGCCAGAGAGAGAAAAGAAACACTCAGCATATGCTCTTGCAAGTTTAGATTGGTTTATTAGTTTATCTAAACAAGATGGCTCCCACTGTTTCCTCAAATCCTTCTTCAAAACCTAAAAGAAGAATTAGTCAGAATTTAATCACATGTCACAATACTTGCTTAACCTTTCAGCCAGGCCAGTGTTGGTACTTCGAGTGAGGTTTTCCAACGCTTTCGCGAAGTTTCTCAATTAAAGAACCTCTTTTCCCTGGAGGCGTAACCTCTCTAACACCTTTCTAGACACCTACTTGGTTTATAGCATTGATTGTTAAGTGAGAAAATTTCCCGAGAGTAATCCTACTCATCAGTGGGATCGTGATCCAACCATCATTGTATGATGCACTAGATGGAAGCCACTCTTAGTCACCACACTCCAGAAGGTATGCTAAATCTGCAAGTTTCCTTTATTTTTGAAACTCCCGATGTGATTTTTACCCCTAGCTCTTATGACCTTGACGTAGGCCAACAAATCATAAGACGCAAGTCAAGTTCTACCTGTCGTTGTCCTGATTAATTTAGATCCATCCGCACTCGCCCTTGACGTAGGCCAACAAGGCTGTACGTCTGTCCTAAACTAATGCATCTATCTATGCAACAAATAAGCAACACATTGCTACCATACACTATGCCTTAACGTAGGCCAACAAACATAGCATGAATACGATGTGCTGTTTATTTGAAACGACGGAGGGTTACGGCTGGTTTTTGGCAAAAAACCGTTAACGTAGAGAACTTGATATGATCGAAGGAACCAAGATAGCTTTCTTTTTTTTAAAAGGAGTGGTTTAAGCTCCGAATTTAAAATTTGCTTTTTGAAGAAAACCGAGTGGTTTTGAATTTGTTCCAACGATTTAGTTTAGCTTTTATTTTCTTTGCATTAATGATAATGCGTCCCATCATTAACCTATCATTACAGAAAACAACGAAAATACAACGTCCTCTTATGCCATCCGCATTCGCCACGGGGTCCCGTCATCACCCGTTAGGTTACTTAACTAACGGCAGAACGGGGGCTGGGCTAGCGCGGGTGTAAAACATAAGTGACGTCTAAATAGCTATCATATATAGATATTGTACATTCGTCAGACGCAATAATAGGCATTCCAGATCACAGATGAACATTATTGGATATACAAGCAATCCGCGTTTCTTTTAAGCCTGCAACGAAAGACGGATTACACAGTTGTGATGAATAGCCATTACCCCACCCCCTAGACCCCTACGGATACGGCAAACTACCCGCCAAGTACCCGAAGTGAAGCGGTCTCCCTCAACAACGTGAGTAGGCCACTAAACACTTCAAAATACCCGGTAGTTTGTGCACCCCACCTTGGGTCTATCCTAGGAGCAAAAAACAGTAAAAAGAAATACAACGGTGGTTACAACCGCAACCTGGATGTGCCCCGCAAAATAATATTACAACATATTATAATTACATCGAATGAATGAATATAATAACGCATCTCAAACCTCGGCTAATCATCACAACAATCCAATACAGTTCATAATCACAAACAGTTAAATCATTACAGAAATGTGCAACCCCCTGCCAACCAACATACTAGCAGTTAGGGGAGGTTTGCGAACACATTAAACAGTTCACAGATATAATCTAATTAGCAAACATCGTATAAATTCGATCGATCAAACACTTTAGATTCTACTCCAAAACTTCTCTGTGCACCTGAGATTTGAGCAGAAAATAAACATTCCAGAAAAGACAAAAACATCACAAAAGAGTTACTGGGGAGAACTGGGCTGAATCGGCTTCAACTCGACCGCGGATCCGCGGCGGATCGGTGGGATCGGCCGCGGTTCCACGGCTGTTTGGCCGATTCATGCACCCAATTTTCTCCAGTAACCTTAGGTTTCCCTGCTTGTAGTTTTAGAGGCCCCTGAAAAAAAATTTGACTTCGATTTTAATTCGACAGAAACTATGTGATTTCGATGTTTTTTCCGGTTCGTTTTGCGTTCGAAATTCTTACGACTTTGCTAATAAGTTAATTATGGTTTAGCGAGGCTCTGATACCACTGTGAGTCGATGTACAACACCCTACGAGATGCGGGGAGGCAGAAATATGAAAAACAATCTTGTTTTTTGGATTAACATCGACTAACCGAAGAATCTTTACTAAACTATAACTAACAAATACATAGGAGTTGTTAACTACTATGAGAAGTGATTATACCTAGTGAACCTTGTCATTCGTCTTTTCGTTCTCCACGTCCTCCTCTGCCTCCTCTACGTGATAGATGATCCACCCGAGAGCTTCTATTCCAAGCTTCACCTCTAATCTTGAGGTAACAAAGTTTCTTTAGTTGCCAATTAAAGGAACCTAAGTGATATAGAGTGAGGTTATAGATTAATTAGTCTATCTAATCCTTCATCTCAACACATGAGTGGTAGGATTAGGGTTTGATGAGAGAGTGAGCTTGAGGAAAGAGAAAGTGAACATTATCCTTATCATGAAAATGTTTCTCAGTTGAATATATGAAGCATAATCTTTTATCAAATAAATGAATAAATATGATTAATCATCATGCTTCATTAATTCTATATGTGTGATTCACTATATGAGTTATTAACCATTTAATGATGCATTAATGATATGGATGAATCACACAAATGAGTCACAAATGCATTTAATGAAAATGCCACCTAAACCCTCAAGTCACCATACTTCTAGAAGCTTCCCGTCAAATTCTGAGAACGCCCCTCCTATCCGTGAAAACACGGAAAAAAACTTTAGACTGTATAAATCCAATAATCCGATGCTAGAATCTGGCTTAAACCAAAGTCGGCTAGTAAAAACTGTCCGAACGTCGTACGTGCATAAACACACGTATGCGTCCGAACCCTTGTCGTAAAAACCATATGACCTCTATATCGTTTTGCCTGGAGCAGGAAAACCCTCTGTGTGGGACTCTAAAGACTCGACTACTACGCTGGCAGTGGGTTTAACCACAGACCACAAGCGGCACTAGCTGTACGTAACGGTCCCCAGGTAGATGTCGATAAGAAGGCCGATGAGGAAACCCATCATAACTCCTACTAAGCCTGTCCGTGACAATATCCGCGCAGTTCGGTCTGTTCGTCTAAGAGTATCGTATGTATGGTCTAGGGAGGTGGTGAACGTCAGACCCCTAATAACCGTACAAGTCATGCCGGTATAGCTCAAGACCATCCGAGAATCTACTGATTAGTCCACCAGTAATTCTCAATCAGCCCTGGCCAGGGACTTATGGTAATGACCAACCGATCACAGTGCGATATCAACTCCCTATACCGAGAGAGACGAATCCCTAACAGTCGCTCACTGCCTCCATGTGGCTCGGGACTGTGCCCAACTAAAACCTGTTTGCACGACTCCTTTGAGCCGTGGTAGGGTGGTAATCAAAGCACGGTGGGAACTTACACGAGACAAATGGCGATCTTAAGTCAACAGACTATCTGCACACATGTCACCTGAGAACTGCTATCTGACGTTAGGTATAATACCATCCAGTCAGTTCTCTGCGAGTCCTGTCCGGTGTACTCACACCCAGTGAGCATCTGTATACAATCTTAGGTGCACATCATCAATGGCTGCGGGACCAATCCATCGCCCCTCATCAGGATCTAGATATGTATACACTAGTCTACTCTGGAGCATCGATGCCCAGTCTCGATACTCCTGCGACCAAGGACATTTAAGGATGTGCCTATTGACTATCCAGCTCCCATAAGTATGACTGCCATCACAACGCCGGTAGTCAGGCAAACACCCTATGGGCTTTATCAACATGTATATAAATACAAAGTAAAATATATCATACGTTAAGATAAAGACAAACCAAATAGCGTACTATCATATCAAGCAAGATTGTCATGTACATACATATCCCTAGCATCCTATACAATGAAAGCCTCTAGGGCATATATATCCAACAGCCCACTCATGTCAGAGTGCGGGTTGCCTCACTTCTAGAAGACTAAAATTAGCGGGTAACTTGCTGCACTCGTAGGGGTCTTAGTTTGATGTTGTACGGGTTATCCACACGATCGGGAAACGTCGAGTTTCATTTACGACTCAAATGAAACACAGGGCTCATAAATTATCCGGTAGTCCATATTATTTATCGTATGCCCGTGATGTTTATTATAACATGTCTGAGATGACTATATATATATAAATAAATGTTGTATATGTTTTACACCCGCGCTACCTCTGCCCATGCACTGCCATAAGTGACTTTATGGTGAGATCCCCGGACCCCGTAAGGAATACGGATGACATACTATGTATATTCTATTTTCGTTGTTTTCCGATGTGATGGGTTTTAATTGATGGGACCGCATTAATTTTGATTAATCCAGGGAAAAATAAACCTAAAATGATGTTATTGGAACCAAATTTTAAAACTACTCGGTTCTTTTCAAAACTATAGTCGTATTCTTTTTCTTTGCATAAAGGTATTTGGTCAGGAATATCCTGCACCTCATTCGATGAGGGAAGAGCCTTGATCTCTTTTCGGGGATTTCACTCTTAAGCAAAAGTTTGCATTACTATAAACTGCTCGGTTTTTTACAAAACCACTCAGGTTCAAAATTGAGCTTGAACCGCTCATTTCGAAATCACTAGATTCCTTCAACGATATCAAAATTGAGCTTGAACCAGCCGTAGTCATCCGTCATTTCCTACGAGTGGTGCTTAGTATTCGTGCTGCGCTTATTGACTCGGTCAAGACGTAATGAACAGTAACTAAGTGGTGTTTGTTTGTTGCATGTGTTGCGATTGGATAGGACTGTCTACAGTCTTGTTGACTCGGTCAAAGGCTCGTGCGGGTAGATTCAATGCAATCAAGATAATGACGAGTTGAACTTGACTAGGACCATGTGATTTGTAGACTCGGTCAAGGTCATTAGCGTCTTAGGGGTAAAAACCAATATCGGGAGTTTCAAACATAAATGAAACTTGTCATGTGTGCACATACCTTTTGAAGTGTGGTGACTAGAGTGGCTTCCATCTAGGTTATCACGCGATGATCGTTGGATCCCGATTCCCACTGATGAGTAGGATTACTCTTGAGAGATATTTTTCACTTCACAATTAGCCAACTTATTAGGTTTCTAGAAAGTGTTAAAAGAGCCACGCTTCTGCGGAAACGGTATTTATTTTAATTAGTTGCGCTCCCTCGGAATACCAACACCCACCTGGCTGAACGGTTAGCGAACTTGTAAAGTGTAAATTATCCCGACTAGTTCAATTTTTAAGGGTTTGACGGAAAATTCGAGAAAACAATGGGAGTCGTCCTGATTAGATAAATTAAAAACCAATCAAATCTTGTAAGAGCATACACTAAGTGCTTCTTTTCTCTCTCTAGATAGCAACCATTTCACGCCTTAATCAAGATAATAAAATGTTTGACTTGACCGAACCAACTTATTACACTGGGCTAGGGAACGTCAGTTCGGCTCTAACTTATGACAACTGTCATGAGTATGAGCAAGGAAAAAAGGATTGCATAGACTTCCATATGACCCTAATGAAGGAGAAATATTCTAATGTATTTTCTTCGGATGTATTTGTTATTGAGAATTGTTTTTCGGTCAACACTACCTCCTGGGTACTAGATACCGAATCAGGATCTTATATCTGCAATTTATTATAACGACTGAGAAAAATTACAATGGTTGGACCGGATGATATATCCCTCAGAGTGGTATATTATTTGGTTTGTTTTTATCTCAACATGTGTATATATTTTACTTATTATTACGTATCGCTAATACATGTTGATAAAGCCCGTATAATTATTGCTTGACTACCAGTATTGTGATGGCGATCATACATGTAGGGGCTGGATAGTCCATAAGCACATCCTTAAATATCCCTGGTCGTGAAAGTATCGAGACTGGGCATCGATATTTCGGAGTAGACTAGTATATACATTTCTAGACCCCGACAAGAGGTGGTGGTTGGTCTTACGGCCATTGGTGTGTAGCACCTAAGATTGTATACATGTACTCACTGGAGGTAAGTACACTGGACGGACTCGCCGAGAACTTCTAGATAGTATTATACCTATCGTCAGATGGCAGTTCTCAGGTGACATGAGTACAGGTTAGCCTTTAGACCTGAGATCGTCAATTGTCTCGTATGAGTTCCTACTGTACTTAGATTACTATCCTACCATGGCACTACTGAGTCGTGCAAACAGGTTTTGATTGGGTACAGTCTCGAGCCACATGGAGACAGTGAGCGATTGTTAGGGATTCGTCTCTTCCGATATAGAAAGTCGATGTCAAACTGTGTTCGGTTGGCCAGCATCATAAGACAGATGAGATTAACTGATGGATAGATCGGTAGTTTCTCGGATTGGTCATGAGCCACATCGGCACAAATTATCGGGTTATTAGGGTCTGATGTTCACCACCGCTAGATCCGGTATGCGAACTCTTAGATGAAGAGACCGGACTGTACGGAGATTGTCACAGATAAGTTCGTCGGCCTTCCTTTTCAATAGATACATGGGTAGCCGTTACGTACAGCTAGTATCGCTAACATGCTTGTGGTTATGGATTTATCCGGTAACTCACTGCCAGCGTACTGTCGAGTTTTTAGAGTCCCATACAGAGGGTTTCCCTAGCTCAAACGAAATGATGTAGTGGCTGTATTTTGATACGTGCATGGTTCCGATTAAATACGTGTACTAGCTACACGGACTTTAATCGGACAGATAATAATACTAGCCGAGTTAGGATTAAACCGGATTATTAAGTCAGGTATTGATTTAATAATTGACATATATATTTCGATATGTATATTCTAGTATTATGTTCATTGTATTTTTTATATCTCTTGGGTATTCGTATTTATACGAATACGAGCATGTATTTACGGGGACGTATTTTTATATGCATACAAAGATACATTCTAGAAGAACACCTCATTTGTATGAATTTCCTTTTATCAAAATTAGAAATGAGATGGAGGGTGAGGTGTAAAGAAAGGATGGTGATGGGTGAGGTGTAAAGAAAGGTTGGTGCGGGGAATGGCCATGGTATTTGTTTATTGCATTTGTTCTCATTGTTCAAGTATGGTTGCTATATTCTACTTGGAAAATAGTTTATCAAAAACCATGCTTGCCATTTTCTCTCACTAAGGTTTCTCATTTCACCATTTTCTTTCTCTTTCCTCGCTTGAGGTCCTCCTTCTCTTGCCTTTATCATGAGTTGAGAATCAAAGAAAAAAAGAGATAGAAAAATACTTGATCATGTCACTGCATCTCAAAACACCTTAGATTAACAACATAAGGTCTTTAGTTGCTTTACTTGCTTTTTTTTGTGAAGCTAGAGCCTTGAACCATATCTCTCGAGTGGATCATTTAGGACCAAGGAAGACCGTCCTACAAGCTCGATCCCGGAGTTCTGAAGAGCTAAAAAAAAAGGATTTGAAGACGGACGACATGACTACAAAGGTTCTTATCCCAACTGAGTAGTATAAAACCTTTTAGTTTACTAGTCTTAGTGTTTGGATAGATTGTAGGGTTTAAGTTTCTAGCATCGTTTTATAAAATTTAAAGTTTTTCATTCCGCAAAGACGGGTTAGCGGCAAGGGCGCTGGAAGGTTTGGAGAGTTTCGAGAAACAAGGGTTAAAGAATTCAAGCTACGAATAGCTTCGAGAAGCTAGAAGCCGAAGTCCAAGTTGAAGCGTCGAAATCAAGACCAAGATTTGAATTTCAAAATATCGACTTCGGGACGCTAGTGTGTGGTTTGGCGGGATCCGAACTTCAAATGAAGCGAATCGCCAAAGTTTAAGAGCTAGAGACGACAAGGATTCAAGAATTCGAGGATTTGCGAAATCGACATAAGAATTCTTGGAAGTACTCTATAAACTAAGGATATCTCATTTAGAGCTCTTGAACACTCACACACACTTACACAAATATTTTACATTGCATGAACATTGCGGTTTCGATTTAAAATTAATTTTCATCATGAAACAAAAGTTTCTAAGTTTTTTACACTTCAGACGTCTATCTCCATGTGCTTCAGACGTCTGTCGTCTTTCTGTATGTTTAAAAAAAAACTAAATGTCAGATATATCAGTTTCCATGCGTTTTGTGCTCCAAATGTCTGCCCAATACTTCTTCATACGTCTAAACTCTCTCTGTATTTTCATATGACCTATTATTTTATGAAAGACAGACGTCTGAAAGTCAATGGATCAGACGTCTGATGAAGGGTTTCAAAATGGCATTTTTAAACTTTAGACGTCTGCCAATTGTTCTTCAAACATATGCCTTCTCTCTGGATTTTCATGGCATTTCTTGGCATTTTTAACCAAAAAGGATCAAACGTCTGAAGATCAATGTTCAAACGTCTGGAATTAAAATGTTTTCAAAAATATGACCGTTCATAATCTTGGGGTCTTTTGTCTTTAGCGACAGACGTCTGCCCAAACCTTCTTCAGACGTCTGTAGATGTTATTGATTGTTGATTTTGATTTAAAACGGCTAGTTTTTTTATAGGGCTATAAAAGTTTTTTGCGTTGGTTTTTTGAGATCTTATGTCGGGCACCGGTTCTTGCTCACGAAATAAAGTGACATACGGAACAAAGTGCCACGCCAAGTGTCATGCTAAAGAGCGGGGGCCACCTCTTGAGTCCGTAGGGGCCACCTCTTGAGTCCGTAGGGGCCACCTCTTGAGTCCGTGGGACCCACTGTAGAACAATGGGTAATCTTCGGAATACATTCCGAAAGAAGACAGATCTGTACTATAAATGGAATGATACAACTTTTCAATACAAAGGCAGCATTTAAGTGAACCGGCACTACAGGAGCTTGAGAACTCCGTAGTTAAACGTGCTCGGGCCAGGGAAGTTCTGGGATGGATGATCTCCTGAAAAGTGTCCCATGATCGGGTCGGGTTCGCTCCGAAGGACAAAACCGTGCGGTTTCGATCAGAGCGAACAATACCGTCTGTGTTGGGGGTGCGGCGTGACATCTTATCACTCAATATTTTAGTTTGCTAAATTCCTAGATGATCAAGAGAGAATTCCCACATCTTGTGAGAGTTTAAAAAGATTTTCATTTGCTTATCTAATTTCTCACGTACACACTCAAGAGCTATAATTTGATATCCATCTTCTTGCTTCTTTCTTTATGTAAGAACTCTTGAGTGCAAGAGTATCTTTATAAGATAAAAGAGTGTCTACTGTAAAGAGAAGGGCGTGAAGAGCCTTGTTGAGAGAAGTGGGTGTTTTGAGGAGACGTGTTTGGTTTAGCCTCCCGGAAGCGAGTTTGTGTGTTGCTTGCGGGCAACATGTTTGTCTCTAAGAGAAAGACGTGTTTAGCGGAACGAGCTAGTGCGCCTAATAAAAGTGGACTAGACAATCTCCCGAACCACTATAAACCTTGTGTGTTCGCGTTTGCAATTTCTTCCTTTCTAATTGCTTATTTGCTTTAGTTTAAAAATTGGATGCTTGTTCCCTACTTGCTCTATATGCTCATTATTTGATATTGTTGTTTGCTTGTTATTGATTATTTCACAATTGCAGTTTGCTTAGCCACTTATCATATTGGTATATCATTTGTTAAGTTTTGCAATTATGTTCTCTATTTGCAAGTATGGTATAGAATTTTTTAATTCAGGCATATCGGTAGTTTGTTCCTATTCACCCCCTCTAGGAATATTTTCAGTTGGTATCAGAGTTTGGTACTCATATCTTGTACACTTAACATCCTAGAGTAGACCCTATGGCGTCATCTTTATCTTCTTGCTCTTATCGTGATGAACCATCTATTCATAACCCTCAATATTTTGATGGTTCAAAATTTAATTTTTTGGATAATTATGATGCAATACTTTTTAGAATCTTTTGGTAGAAATGTGTGGTTAATTATTGATCGTGAGTATTATAATCATATTATTGCTAAATCTAAATGGAGTACTCATGAAAAAGATTTATTTGTTTTTAACATTAAAGCTATTAAAATTCTTCATGTTGCTTTAAATGTTAATGTTCTTAACAATGTCTTTTCTTGCAAGACGGCACATAACTTGTGGTGCTTCTTGAAGAATATCTATGGAGAGCAAGTCGTTTGCAATAAAGAAGAGAATCCCAGGAGAACAACTCAAATAGCGACTTTAGAGACGTCTCAACAAAATACGAATCGAAAGAGACGATCAAACTCTATGGAGTCGGATAAGAGGTGTCTTGATCTTGGGGTTGTAAGTAATCTATTTTTTTATTATCATATACTTACACATGATCAATTGCTGGTAGCATTTAATACTATTCATTGTAGCTTTAACTTGATGGCTTGTAGAAATGATTTGTTAGATGAGAAAAATTATTCTCTCATTGATGAAAAATGATTTGATTTCTTTTTGCAATTCCTTTGAAACTTTGAACGAAAGCTTGATTGCCAAATGTAATGTTTTTACCTCTACTCATGATTATCAAAAACATTAATTGATAATTTAGAAATTGAGAATGAGCCACTTTCAAAACTTGATTACAATGCATTTCTTTTGATGTTTTGAAAGTAGAAAATGAAAATTTGGTTTTATCTTCCAATGCCTTGAGAAATAAAAATAATATTTTGATTTCAAATCATACAAGTGAAACTGAGTGTTTAAAATTTTTACTTGATTCTTATGATGCATTGACTTGTGATTTTACGTCTCTTGAAAAGGAAAATGAGAAGTTGCTTTTCACTTGTGAGATCTTAAGAAAAGAAAACGTCGATACGATTTCAACTTTTAAAACCGAGATTGATCTTTTGAAATCGTATATTTTATCTCAAGAATCTCTAGGTTTTGAAAATGCTTCTCTCAAGAAGGAAAATGAGATTTTGGTTGCTTCTCTTGCTAAATTTTCAAATATTGATTATTTACCTAGCAAGGAAAAAAGTTTTAAAACAAAGTCGCATTGGTTTTAAAAATTCAAAGTTTCTAAAACCCTCTTCAACCAGACGTGTCAAACATGCTTCACATTATTCTAAATCTCATGCACATTCTCATGCATATCTCTATAGATTTAATTCAAAATGAACTTTCAAGAAGCGTGCACATCATACACTTGCATCATCTCATACTTACATTGACACTTCTAGGACCTCCATGCATACACATACATACACTTGCTATTCTTATGGTGCACATGGGCATTTAAGCATATGGATGCACTTTAAAGAGGAATATTTCTTTGCATGCCAAATTGGCATGGGTTCCCAAAGCTAACCCATATGGATCCAAGAATGTTTAGATACCGAAATTCCCCTCTATATCTTGTTTCGTAGGTGTGGATGATTCGAAAAGATGAGAGTTTCGGAATCGTGATAAATAGCACTTCAATGAATTATTTGCTTAGCTCATCACATTATCGTGATAAATAGCGTCTATTGATTTGTGCTTATATCTTGATATTTTAGAAGAGGATAATCTTTGTTATACCCCATTCGATCCTTAATTTTTTATGAGATTTTTTTTATACCCATGTTGTACACTTGCTTTATATTTTGGATAGCTAGTACAATGGTTTTATAATTGCAAATATCTTTTTTTTGTGCTTGATCATATATAAGATGCTATCATTAGGTTATTCTTTTACTCATATATGATTCTTGTGCTCAATTGCTCCAAACTTGTGAACTTCTTAAACCTTGAGAACAACGTGGTATGAAAACTTGTTTCAAACTTGTATTTACGTGTTTTTCATGCCACGACTCCTCTCACTTGTTTTTATTGTGTTTTAAACTTATAAGTGAGAGTTTGTATCAATATAGTTGTAAATTGCTTCAATCTTTTTAAAATGGATACTTTTGGCACATGGTTTCAAACTTGACTCTTTTTTATTATTGTGCCTTGTTTTGGATGTGGTTTTGCTTGAACTTGCTTTATATTCTTTGTACACATCCTCTTGCATGAGTAGACTAATTCCACTATGTATCAAATTCTTTTTTCATCTAGCCAAATGGCTTCTGCAACCCTTCAGGAGAACCCAATTGTAGATTTTATTAATTACAATGAATTCTATTCACGGGTCTTGTGGAGAGAACTAAAGATCCTTCACCGGATAGTCGGTTCTTGTGATGAGAAAACCAAGTTT
Organism: Agapanthus africanus; assembly: GCA_030015575.1. NCBI lineage: Eukaryota > Viridiplantae > Streptophyta > Magnoliopsida > Asparagales > Amaryllidaceae > Agapanthus > Agapanthus africanus. Next base: position 567,622,696 of record JASDDO010000016.1, read on the forward strand.
GTACCTATATGACTTTGGACTACTCATGCTCGCAGTCACATATCTTTATAAGTTTGATTATTGTTTTTCTGAGTAGCTTGCACATTTGAGCATTTCAATGATATCATCTTGTTTCATTGTACATAGTTTGATCTATTCATGAGGTTGGTATCGTTTAAATTCTATAAGTTGTGTTCTATTATATATTATCTTTTGAGCTCTAATGGTTTGGGTTACAAGTGGTTATAAGATATGACTCATGAATGGATTGATGATGCTTGCTTCTCAATCTTGTGAGATTCAAGCGGTGGGGTAAGTATATCGTATTGAGATAAAAAATTTAGTACTACCCTGCATCTTGTGTGCTTGCTCAGTATTTTACATCCTTGTTGCACACGCTTACTTGCATGTGTTTACACTCATCTTTGCATATCATTGATTGCTCAAGCTTGCCTCCGCGTACATTAGAACTTGTTTGTATTTTGTTTATGTGGATATTTGTGTATGTATACTTGCTTTTCTTTGCATATTTCTTATATACATGCATTTGGATACGAATTGAGCTTTTTTTTTCAAAATTTGCATTTTACTTATGTTTGTATCCATCTCCAGGTGCTCTCCTGTGCATACATTTAAGAGGAGTGATTCAAATGTTTGTTTTGCTTTAGGCGTATGCATATATATAGGGAGAGTGGTTCAAACGTTCTAGTTTTCTTAAATACCTATATCAAAAAGGGGGAGAATAATAGGAGTGTAGTATATCGATATCCTAAAATATAGATTTCTTTGATGTGGATATACTATTTCCTATTCATATTTTGCCATCATCAAAAAGGGGGCGAATATTAGATAATGGATTTTGATGAAACTAGTTTATCAATTCTCGCTTTGCTTTGATGATAGCTTAAACATGAATAGTTGTTTAGTGTCACAAGCTTATTTTACGTATCCTTTGGACACTAAACTTGTATACACTTCATATTTAGCTTGTTTATCCTATATCTTGTGTATACCGAGTAATATATCTATATCGACATGCTTTACTTGTGTTATATTCTTTAATATCGATACATTACTCTCATTCATTATTTCGGTAATTCACAATATGGATATTTGTGTGCTCATCTATCTTGGTTTTCATCTATCATGTATATATAGTATATCAATATCTCATACTTTGAGTTTGATTTATATCTTGATATTGATGTACTATTCATGATTGTGATATCAAACAATGAATATTCATATGCTAGTGTTTACTATCTTGTTTATTTTCACAACACTGTATATGATATGCTTGGTCATGTTGAGGTTGATTTTTCAGGATATTGGATATCTCACGGCACAAGCGTTTAAAAGAGGTTTAAAGGAGGATGAAGGAAATCGAGCTTAAACGATACATCTAATGGAGGTTGGAGGATACGAACGAGAGCTTCTCAAATTGCATATCAAGCTTCATGAGTTCAAACTACGTAGTCGAGAAACAAGGGTTCAAGAACTCAAACTACGAATAGTTTCGAGAAGCTAGAAACCGAAATCCAAGTTGAAGCGTCGAAGTCAAGACCAAGATTTGAAGTTCAAAATATTGACTTCAAGACGCTAGTGAGTGGTTTGGCGAGATCCGAAGTTCAAGTGAAGCAAATCGCCAAAGTTCAAGAGTTAGAGACGACAATGATTCAAGAATTCGAAGATTTGCGAAACCGACATAAGAATCCTTGTAACTACTCTATAGAATATGGATATATCATTTAGAGCTCTTGAACACTCACACACGCTTATACAAACGTTTTACATTGCATGAATTTTGGGGTTTTCGATTTAAAATTGATTTTCATCATAAAATACAAGTTTTAGAGTTTTTACACTTCAGACGTCTGTCTCCATATGCTTCAGACGTCTGTCATCTTTCTGTGTGGTTACAAAACCCCCAAATGTCAGATATATCAGTTTTCATGTGTTCTGCTTCAGAGGTCCAATACTTCTTCAAACATCTGGATTCTTTCTGTGTTTTCATATGGCCTATTTTTTTATGAGAGACAGACGTCTGACGGTCAATGGACCGGACGTCTGATGAAGGGTTTCAAAATGGCATTTTTAAACTTCAGACATCTGCCTTCTTTCTGGATTTTCATGGCATTTCTTGGCATTTTTAACAGAGAAGGAGGATCAGACATCTGAAGATCAATGTTCAGACGTCTGGAATTAAAATGTTTTCAAAATATGACCATTTATAGCCGTTGGGGTCTTTTGTCTTTAACGACAGACGTCTACCTAAACCTTCTTCAGACGTCTGTTGATGCTCTTGAAGGTTGATTTTGACTTAAAATGGCTAGTTTTTTATGTGGGGCTATATAAAAGAATTTTGGGTTGGTTTTTTGAGATCTTATCACTTAATATTTCAGTTTGATATCCATCTTCTTAAGTATTAATGAGCTTCATTGTAAAACTCTTTTAAGAGTATCTTAAGCTTGTAATTTTCCTTCTTTCTTTATGTGAGAACTCATGAGTGCAAAAGTGTCTTTGTAAGAGAGAAAAGCGTCTATTTTATAAAGAAGAAGCAGGATTGTGTGTTGCTTGCGGGTAATGTGTTTGTCTCCAAGAGAAAGACGTCTTTATGGAACGGGCTCGTGTACCTAAAAAAGTGGACTAGGAGATCTCCCGAACCACTATAAATCTTGTGTTGGCAATTTCTTACTTTCTAATTACTTATTTGTTTTAGCTTAGAAATTGCATGCTTGCTCCCTATTTACTCTATATGCTCATTACTTGATATTGTTGCTTGTTTATTATTCATTGTTTTACAATTGTGATTTGCTTAGCCACTAATCATATTAGTATATCATTTGTTAAGCTTGGCAATTGTGTTCTCTATTTGCAGGTATAGTATAGAATTATTTAATTTGGGTATATCGGTAGTTTATTCCTATTCACCCCCCTCTAGAAATACTTTCACAACGAAGGGACATTATACCGCCACAAAGATATAGCTACGATGATCTAATAGTGTATGTATTGTCCGTTGCAAAGACAGTTGATAGTAGCGCCTACGAGTTACCAAGAAGCTATCTCATCCAATGAGTCAGCTCGTTAGCTTGTCGCAATGAATGAAAAGATTGAGTCTCTTTACAGGAACCAAACATGGAAGCCCATTAAGTCCGGAGGAGGAAAGAAAGTAGTTGGCTGCAAGTAGATTTTCAAAAAGAAGGAAGGACTCGATACAATGCACAGTTGGTAGCTCAAGGCTATTCACAGGTTAAAGGAGTGGACTTCAATGAAGTATTGTCTCCAGTTGTAAAGCACGTCTCTATTTGTGTCTTGCTCGGTTTGGTGGGTATGCAGGATTTGGAACTCGAGCAGCTCGATGTTAAGACCGCTTTCCTGCATGGTGAATTGGTAGAAAAGATCTACATGCAACAACCCGAGTGTTTCAATATTGAAGACAAGGAAGACCTCGTTTGTTTGTTAAAGAAGTCTCTCTGATATTTAAAGCAGTCACCGAGACGTTGGTACAAGATATTTGATTCTTTCATGAGGGATATTGGGTTTACTCAGCAAGAGCGACAATTGTGTTTGTTGCAAGAACCTTGCCGATAGTTTCTATCATATACTTGCTTTATGTTAATGATATGTTGATAGCAGTAAAGTATATGGTCGATATTCAGAAGTTTAAAGAACAATTGAAAGGCGAGTTCGAGACAAAAGATTTGGGAGCGAGCAAGAAAATTCTCGGTATGGAAATTAGGTGCGATTGCAAGGGAGGAAAGCTTTACTTATCTCAACAGCGATACATTGAGAAAGTTTTGGAACGTTTTGGCATGGCAAACGCTAAATCAATAAGTACCCCTTTGGCAGCTCATTTTAAACTTTCAGCTCGTTTATCACCGCAAACCAGAGAATAAATTCAGTATATGTCGCATGTTCCTTACTCAAGCACGGTGGGTAGCATTATGTATGTCATGGTATGTACCCGACCTAACATTTCACATGCAGTTAGTGTTGTTAATCGTTATATGGCATCTCCTGGTAAAGGCCACTAGTAAGTGGTGAAGTGGATTTTACGATACTTACGAGGTACTTCTGATGTGAGGTTGGAGTTTGGAAGGAACGATAACAATTTGGTTGGTTTCAGCGATTCTGACTATGCATGTGACCTCGACAGGCGAAGGTCGATCACCGGCCATGTATTTTATTTAGGAGGATGTACCATTAAGTTGGTGTGCTTCGTTACAGTGTACAGTAGCATTATCTACGACGGAGGCAGAGTATATAACGGTTGTTGAGGCCGTTAAAGAAGCAATCCGGTTAAAAGGGATCTTTTCGGAACCTGGCATCCAAGAAAATATTATAATAGTATATTATGATAGCCAAAGCGCGATTCATTTAACAAATGATCAGATGCATCACGACAGAACGAAACACGTCGATGTTCGGTATTGGTTTGTTTAGGATGTTGAAGTGAAAGAGATAATCATAAAGAAGTTCGGCATAGCGGATAATCCGACCGACATGTTGACTAAGTCTCTTTCGTTTGTTAAGTTTGAGAATTGCTTGATCTTAATTGGAGTGTGTCAAACTAATTGAGCCCTTTAAGGGTTTTTTGGAGAAGATGGAGCTATTACTAATATTATGGAGGAGTTTTGTGACGAATGCGAGGAAATGTGGAGATTTATTGAGTTTACATCTTAGTCTCGATCCTTAGAAGTTTCCCTAGAAGTTGAGACGGCTCATGACAATCTTGAACCGGCTCAACTATACGTTGAGACGGCTCAGTAAAGTCTGAGATGGCTCAGAACATGTCTAGAATTATATATTTCTCTTTGTCTGTATGAAACGGCTCTAAATAATTTTGAGTCGGCTCAAACGCCTCTCGATGTATTGGACCGAATTCTGAACTGTGTTGGGAAATCCGATTTTTATCTTATTTGCCCCATACTATAAATAGCAGTTTGTAACCTTAATTGGGTCACCATTTGTTAATCTGAATTAAAAGAGAAAAGACTAGGGTTTTGAGAGGGGTTTGTTTGTGAGAATTCATCCACCATTGTAATCCTCTTATTTGTTCGATTAGTAAAGTGCTTCTCATTCGCCCGTGGTTTTTCCCGTAAGGGTTTTCCATATAAATCTTATGTCTCTTCTGGTTCGTGCTATATTTTTATTGCTTTGTTTATTTGTTGTTTCTCTTTATCGTTTATTTATTGCTTTGTAATCGTATTTGTCGCAATACGAACTTTTTCATGTGATGTCCTTTCGACGTGTATGGATGAAAAATCTACTCCGTTCAAGTTGTTCTACACGTGTTAAATAGTGTATGGATGAAAAATCTACTCCGTTCAAGTTATTCTACACTTCCTAAATAGTATATAGGAAGAAGAATTAGAAGGTTTGGTAACTTGAACTAGGAGTCTCTAAGTTTGGGGCATCTGTATGGGATGCAAAACCAAGCTTTCTACTTTCAAAGACAATGAATTCAAAACAGGTGAAAATACTAATAACAACAAATAGCTGCATAAAATAGCAGATACTATCATTTATCAATAATCTGAAATTTTCAAGAAATTGATTGGTAAAATCTTGTCTTAATGCCCCTGCAGCTTCACAAAAACTCCACTTTGGAAAACGAGTGTTGGCAGATATATTTGGCAGGCTGAAACTTGAATTTTGTGCACTCGTGTTATTATTTTAATTCTGGCTTAGACCATAAACAACCCCCAGTAGCTTACCCTATATTAACAACCAAACCTCTGGGTTTTTTTTTGATTTTTTTTAATGACCAAAGCTCTCAAAGTTTTGGAGCTAAATTGGACAACCAAACCCCTAAAAATCTACTCTAAACAAAACCAGCAAGTTTAGAGTTAAATTCGACAACCAAATCTCTGGAGTTAAATTCGACAACTTAAAATCTACTCTAAACAATCATACCTCTAAAGTTGTATTGAGGGTTAAAACACATATTTATATACACTAACAATTTGTACTACGAATTAAAGGTAAAAGAACTTGAAATATATGAGAGCATTCTGAAAATGAAATACCGCGAAGAAAAATTTACCTCTGTAACCTTTGCAAGTGCGGCAAGTTGTGACTCAGCTGAAGAAAGTCTGAAAGCTAAACTTCTCTTTTGAAGCTGGAGTTCCTTATTCAAGCGGCGTAATTCAACTACCTCCATCTCCAAATTCCTATAACTAGCCGTCCTCTCTCCACGTGTATCAGAGCAATCTGCACAGGCTTCCAATATAGAATTCAAAGAGGCCAACTGTTCAGAAAGATTATCTTTTTCCACTTCTAGCAAGCCAACTCTTCTATTAAGACGCTCAACTTCAATTCTTTTGACATCAAGTTCCTTCTCAAGCTCAGAAATTCTCGAGTTCTCCTTATATTGTAAAAGTTGAGACTGTAGTACTAATTCTCTATCTTTCGAATCCCGAAGTAAGCTTCGAAGGTGATCAAGCTCTGCAAATAAATCGCGAGAAGAGGGAGACCTTAACCAATGGTTTTCCATTGCATGGGGATGAACCTGAGCGGAATTTGCCGAGCATGGGAATTCTCCGATAAGAGATCTTTTAACACGAGACTGGCAAGCTGTATGCTGATTTTTTTGAATAGAGACTTCTAAGTTCGCAACAGGGGGCTTCTTGTTCGGAATTGATGCTTGAGACTTGGATTTCTTTTCTGTGACAAAACCCTTGACGATTTGGGACCCCCACAAGGAGCTAGACTTGGGTTTTGGAGGGTTACCGCTCGTTTTTCCATTCGCTCTTGAGCTTTGGCTCTTCGGTTGGGTGTCAACAACAATATCTTCTCTCATTATGAATTCGATATTAGGAGACTACTATCCTAAAATCTAACACAAAAGGGAATTAGAAACACGATCATTTCCATGGTAATATCGATAACAAGTAGAAAATGCACAGTTTCAGCATAAATCACTGATTTCAGGAACATTCATAATTTACAAACTTTTGACAAAAGAAATATACTGCCTTGCCATATATGTAACAGATGGTATTTTCCAGTTATTTGCATCTAATGAGAGATGCATTATCTTTCAAAAAGAAGAAATCTTTTACAAAACCTAATTTTGCTTTCAAAAAAGCCTAAACTCTAAATTCTGAGCAAAAACCACCCATCATCTCCATAAAAAAATTGGAATTCTGGGTCTAGATATCTATCAATTAAAAACACCTAAGATTAAAAGGCAATCCCAACTCTAAGGTTGAAATGATGCAATAAATAAATAAAAACCATTTGAGAAAACTACATTATCTCCTCAAATAGCTTACTTTTCACCCTTTAAATTTTTTTTAAATAAATCTCTCAGAAAAGCAAACCTCGAACTCAAAAACAAATTTTGATCTTCTTCTTTAAAGTCAAAACCCCTTGGCTAAATTCCAAAACAAAGAATTTTTTTTTCATCATTCTTCTATTTTGTTCATTAATTTTTCAGCCGACTTTTAGAACAAGACAACTTCAGTTTTGAAGGACTCTTCAGTGCTCTAAACTAAACAAGAAATGTACAATTTATAATGCTCTAAAACACCCCAAAAATCAACTCTAAGCTTAAAATCATGCAAAAAAGAGAAAACCCATTTGAGCAAACCACATTACCTCCTCAAAGCCCTAAGATTCATCCAAAACTACAGCAAAGATCCCCCTTTTTTCAATTTTCACTTTATATTTTGAGTAAATTTTGACAGCAAGACAGTTTCAGACTCGAACTGTCTCTTCAATGCTTTAAAAAAAAATACAAACTTACAAAAATAAAAAAAGTTACGCTTAAAATCATGCAAAATAAAGAATGCCCGTGTGAGAAAATTACATTTTTCCTTCAAACTCCTCAAGAAAAACACTTCAACGAAGCACTCAAATAAAAAAGAAGCAACAACCCTTGAAGCCAAAAACAACCCCTTGCTGCTGCTGCTTCTTGGAAAAGGTCAAAACCCCATCGTTTATTGATAAACCCAAGGCAAAAGAAGTGGGGTTTTTCTCTTCATTTTCTAAAATGTTTTCACATTTGAGCGGATTTTGAGACAGAGACAGCTCCAGGCACGAGAGAGTCCCCTGGGAATGGGGAAGCCTGCAATTATAACAAAAGGCAAGCATTAAAATTTGAAAGTTTGAATTTTGAATGGACATGTAGCCGTGGGTGGTGGAGCCCACAAGCGAGGGTGAGGAATTTGGGTGCGTTATTCTCCCTCGTGATATTCTGCAGTGAAAAGACAGGAGCATTTTATTTTTTGGGGATTTTTGAGTGGTTAGGGGGGTTACATGCACCTGGATTTGGACCCAAGAAAAGGACCCATTTTGGTTGCCTTTTTTGGTGTTTGCACCCTGGATTGATTTGATTCTCCTCTGTGCTGCTGCTGCAGAGCTCTGCTGTGTTGTTCTTTTTAGTGATGTTGCAGTGAGAGAGAGAAAATAATGGGGTTATGGCATCTATAAATTCTTTTCTTTTTTTAATCATATAAGATTCTAGAGACATGCCCCTCATTCTTATTTACTGTGGGAAAAAAATAATGTTTCCCCTGTTACGTGTAGAATGCAAGATTGCCGGGAATCGTTATATTTCCGGAAATAGGATGACTGGACATCTAATTCCAAAGAATCTTGTATTAACGTGCTTGGTATATTTTAGTCATTCCCGATAATATGTGTGTGTGCAGCCATCGACCGGTGGCTAGACCGGCGATGAACGACCGATCGACAACGGACCAGCAACTGCTATCAGGGCCAGCCGGTGACAGATTACGGCCGGACGGCTGGTGGGTGATGACCTGCAGCCAACCGAAGGCGAACGGCCGGGCTGCAGACGACCGACGATGAGCAATGGAGACGAGCGGTAGGTGGCAATGGAGGTCGGCGGATGGTCATAACTCTTTTCATGTTAGACGGGAATATTTCATGGTAATCTAAAATAGACACAAGTTTTGAGTGATTAGGATTACCATTAAATGGGGTCATTTAATTACCATGTTAATCTATATTTCCGGGAATATCGTTTACATATAAATAAGCATGGTAATATTTCTTGATAATCTAGGATTACCATTTAGATTACCTCCTACCAAGCGCACCCTAGAATTCATGCACATATGATGCACGTGAAAAATGGGAGTGAATATAATATAACGATAGTAAACATGTAGTATAAATTAATAAAACATGAGAGGATGTGAGTGGAGAGAGAGAGACATAGATTGATGTGGATGTTTTAGAATTCAAAGAAAAATTATAGAAGTTTAAACACTTTTTTGAATTTATCTTGAAAAATAACAAAATAACACATGGCAGCCCATGGGTTCTAATTATGACAGTAGAGATATTTTTTGAGGCATGTTGCCCATTAGAAATTCAAATTTTGATCCATAGCAGCGAAAGATTTTAATGGCACCGTAGTCGCCAAGCAGCTACTTTGCAATGGGTGATCGAGTACAAAGAGCAGCCAGATCCCGAACCTTTGATCTCATGCCGGATCCCTTGATTTTGCTTTGCATTGATTATGCCGTGGCTACATAAATCTCAAAATGAAAGCCTCTCTTCACAGGTTGAGAATATTATTTATGGTCGATCTGAGCGGTAAATATTATCCTCTAAACCTGATGATGCTCATAAGTGGGAATTTTCCAGATCACGACACGTAGCGGATGACGTGACATCCACATAAGCCCACTAGATTCATGGGGGCTATGGAGCTGGAATAGGTATGAAACATTAGAGACATTTCTCGGCGCCTGGCCTCCGAGGTTGCTCCTGGCCTTTTGGAGGTCTCCCCTGCGTATGTTCCCTTTTCGCCTAACCACCAGTCAATTGCTCGTCTCCGAGCAATCATAGAGTTGAGCATTCTCAGCTTTCTAGCTCGTCTCCGAGCTATCCTATAGCTGAGATTCCTCAGCGTCCCTATTTGGCTAGGAGCATGGAGCACAAGCGTCCTCCGTAACAGCTCCGTGTATCTCACCACGACGAGATCTCCGCCGCTCCACGTCCTACATCCTATGCTAGCACATCTCGCCATTAATGGACGTATACCGCCATCAACACGAACGTGACATAGGGGCGAAACGGACGGCAAGAATCTCGCATCAGCTCGCTCCAACGTGACCCTTATATAAACCCCTCCTCCAGAAGATTCAGGTAACACGAGCTCAATCCAATACGCCGTTGTTCTGCCCAATTATCGCTCGGTACTTACTTGATCTTCGGAGAGTCCTACGGTGGCTTCCCACCCCGGGACTTCCTCTGCGGGTAGCTCGGCGTCAACGACAATCAGCCACCCATTGAGATCCACACCCAACCTTCGCCGTAAATCTCAACCGTTCAACCCCGTTGGCCGCAAGATCGACGGAGGAGAACATTTGAGGGAGATTCCAGCCTCCATCAGTTGGCGCCATCTGTAGGAAGCAAAAGCTTTTCTATCCAAAAAGTTGATCTTCCACTTTCGATTTGATGGCCAGCAATCATCGCAACGAAAATCCTAGAACGAGTCATCCCATCCTCCGCAACGGAGGCAGGGACGGTTCCACTCCACTTCTCAACATCGTCGAAGCCTTATCGGCATGGATCGACCGACAGATAACGATGGTGGACGTGCTCGCTCGTGTCCAAACTGCCAATCACGCCCGGCAAACCACCGCCGCTGCTCCCCAGAACGGCGGCGTGCACGAAGTGACAGATGGACATGTTCAGGTTCTCAGCCTCGCTCGGTCCAATCCTGACACCACAAAACACCGGCGTGCCGATTCTGACGGTTGTGACTCCCATATGAGGAATGATCCCATGACTCGTTGGGCGCCGGACAGTCGAACGCCGAGGTCTCAAGACCAACCGGACTATCGTTTCAACGCTCGCCGCGTTCCCTCGCCCTCCGAAGCGACGTCGGTTAGGTCGCCTGATTCTAGGGAAGACCGACATCACCATGATCATTGAGGCCGTGCCCATGGCATACGTCGGGGGGAGCCACGAAAGGTTCGCCCCGAGAATCCGAGAAACGTGATAAAGCGAAGCCGAAGCTGCTCCATCGCTCAAGCCTAAAGCAGGGATAGCCGGCACTCCGATTATGGAAGCGAAGCCGAAGCTGCTCCATCGCTCAAGCCTAAAGCAGGGACAGCCGGCACTCCGATTATGGAGAATCCTCAGGGTACCAGCAGCGAATCGAGGTCCTTGAGAAGAAGATCGAGGACATACGGCTCACCACCCGTTCGTCCGGCGGGTCGGCAGAGTACTCCGCAGACTCTCTCACGAAGCTCTTCACTGAGCAATTACTGAGAGAGCAGGTCTCATCCCGGAATAAACTGCCCAAAGTGGCTCTCTTCGACGGGAAGTCTGACCCGAAAAACCACTTAAACACGTTCACCGCGGGCATGAGCTTTCAAGATAACTCAGACGCAGCTCAGTGCTGAGCATTCCCCACCACTCTCATCTAGGCCGGGCGAGATTGGTTTCGCGGCCTGACTCCGCGCTCAATCTCAACTTTCAACGAGTTGGCCACTTAGTTTCTTAGCCACTTCATCGGCAACCGATGACAGAAGAGGTCGGTCGACTAACTGTTCACCATCAAGAGTGAGGATAGAGAATCTTTCAAGAGCTATATCACCCGATTCTACAATGTTCTCTTTGAGGTACCCGAGCACCGGGGTGAGACGATCATTACCGCCCTTAGATCCGGTCTTAGGCACAAAGAGTGGCTCCGCTCTTTTGCATTGGCGCAACCTAAGACCATGGCCGAGATAAAAGTTTGGACTGAACGGGAGATCCAACAAGAGTCTAAGGTGAATTCTAATCTTCCCCAGAGAGACTGGACAGACCGAAAGAAAAAGGACTGGGAAGAGAAGAAGAAGGTTGATCGTTCGGAACCTTATTCTCCAAGGTTCCACGAGTACACGCCTCTAAACGTCTTGCAGGCCGAGTTGCTAGAGGAAGCGAAGAGCGAAAGATTCTTCAAGCTACCGCTGATGATACAAAGGCCAGGAAGCAACTCCACGGCCTGTATTGTTCCTTTCATCGGTGAAAAGGACACCCGACTGAGAACTGCAAATAACTGCGCGGTTATATCAAGGAGCTGATCCGCTACAGTCACTTGGCGAAATATTTGCGAGACAAATGTCAGGCGGATAGGGAGCATGCCGAGCAACACCCTGCAGGAGAGCTGACAGTCGGATGGATCATGAACATCTCCGTTGGCTTGAGTCCGAGCAACGAGGACACCTGCCGTATCCAGCCAATCATGACCCTGGATGCTCGCCAAAGTGGGACGACCCATTTCTCATCACCGAAGTATTACCTGGAGGAGCCTGCCGACTCCAAAATTCCTTGAATCGTAACCTTCCGTGGCTATTCTGTAAATCCCCGATTCCGAATAATTTTTTTTCGTATTTCCCCAATTTTTCCGTGAAATTTTCTATTATTTTTATATATTTAATTACCTAAATAAAACCCAATCCTAATTCTACCCGACCCGACCCGCCTCCCCTCATCTTCCTCCCTCGTTTTCTTTTCCCGACACTTCCCTCGCGCAACCTCCTCGCTCCCGCTTCTCGCGCCCACGACGACCGCACCCACGCACGCTTCTCGCGCCCGCTCGCCATTTCCTCGCGCCAGTCTCCACTTGACCCGCTCACTCCCCAACGGCTCCAAGTCCCCAACGGCGCCCCCACGACTCCCCGCTCCTCGCGCTCGCTCGCGATGGCCGCGCCCATCTCCCCACGACCCGCAGGGTCAACGATCACGACTCCCTCGTCGCTCTCTCTACTTCACTCTCTCCCCCTCATTCTTTCTCTGTTTTTCACACTCTCCCGCTCTCTCTCGCTACCTCTAACACTCTTTCACCAACTCCCACTGCCACTTCCGACAACCCTCACCGGCGCCACCCTGAACCGCCGCCGAACTCCCCAGCGCCGCCATCGCCTTTCTCCTCTGTCCTCCTCCAAGCCGAACAACTACAACCCCCGAACCCAACCACCTCACCGACAAGCCTTAGGACCATCAACCCCTCTTCAAAGCCGCGCCCCACCTTCTCTCACCGGCGAACCCTTCCTACTACCGAGCACTGCCTACATCGCCACGATGAGCACCTCCGGCCACAAGCTCCGATCACCCCCACACCGAACCCAACTCCCTCGTCTCCGCACCCTCGCCTGAGCACCACCGTGACCGAGCTCCCCGATTCACCAGCGCCAATCCCCAGAGCTACCTGAGCTCACGGCCGACATGCCCTCTGCATCTAAGCGCTTCACGGAGTCGCTGGAAACCCCTGCCGTGGCCGCCTCCACGCCGGTGCTGAGCTAAGTACGCCCGATCTAGCCACGTTGAGCATGAATCGTGCAGTGATCGTGCCCGTGTCGCGCCGTCCGCTGTCGTATCGTCGTCTATCGCTAGGCAAGTGGAACCCTTTTCCCCTTGCTTATTCATGCTAAAAACCGTAGTAGTGATTAAATTAACAAGGTTACATACTCCGGTGTAAATGTATAGGTATATAGCGACATCGATGTCTAACCGTCAATTTAGTTTTGTAGCAGACCGCGTCGTTCAATTATATTTAGAGATGCCATCCCTTATCATACCATTTTAACATGCAAATTGAATAACTTTAGTTGGATCAGTTAATGAGAACGAATATTTCGTGTGATGCCTATACATAATACACGACACCCTTAAAATGACGAGATTTACGAGCTTCGAAACCCTTTTATGAGAACAGATAACTAGTAAGAATTCGAGGGAAAATAATTGTTTCACCACTATGAATGATACCCCCGCTTATTGGGTACGTCAAATCTGAAAATCACCGTACCCATCACGTTGTAAAATTAGTAGTTAATTAAATATAAATCTAATCATGGTGTTCTAGGGCTCGTATCGAACTTAACTAGATAACCTATAACCCTATATAATTATTTATTGAATATTGCAATTTCATGATACTGAAAATGAAGAGGAATGCAACTCGGGACTGCAGTCCGTGGCAGCATTCTACAGGGGAACCTGAGTTTTAAGCACCTGTACATACCTGCATAAAACTGAAAATGCATAGATCCCCATATGTTCGCGTAGATAACTTAATTATCTATCATCTGAATCTGTTCCCGTGAATTTTTACGGCTGTTTGATATTTAAATTGTATTTTAGAATGTCATTGTGTTCTGCAGTTTCTGCAGTAATGTTCGTTACATCGTCACATTTATCTGAACATAACTTTTAATGTAGAGATGCTATTGATAATCCGTTTGATGCGTTGGAAACTTAACTGGCAGAACTAGATTTTATTTAACTAAGGAAATACCTGAATCTAAACATAATCACTGATAAAATGCATGCGAAGTTGGGCTTCCAGTTCTGAAACTGGAATTTCAGAAATCGATCGCTGCCTTCAAGTGATGATAATTCCCTAACCTGAACTCCGATTGACCTGAAATAAATTTTACTGTTTAGATAATCAAGTATGCTTCATACGCTCTTTATACTGTTTTGGTCGATTCTATGTGTATGATTTACCGTAAATTTTTCCGGTTATATGGCATTGGTCGTTATAGAATAAAAAATACCTGTTCAGTGCATATCTGCATATTTTCATGCTAGAGTTATACCTGTTGCATAGTGATCATCTGCATTGTCGATGTATTAAAGTTAGTGACTGGGTTGTGGCAAATACGACAATGATATTGATAAGTGGAAAAGTGATTGAAAATGACAGCAATATGTATTTGTCCACAACCTATCTAATACATGAATGCATACTATAAGCTGGGGAATGGGGAAATCAAGGTGGAATTGAACTCATATTTAGCGAGGTACGGTGATTTAGAGAATGATCATTCGCTATCGGTGATATTTATATATATATACATACTTTAGGTCGTGGGCCTAGCGGCACGGCTGACAGGGTTATATCCCGGGCACAGTGGACCGTAGTCTCGGATATGCACGAGACCCTTGTTAAACACGAGTATCCTCTCCACCAATTGATTTCATTGACTTGGTGACCGATAAGTAGTGACATATGCATTGCCTAGTTCACTGACATGATACTCATATTGCACCATTCATATTCAGTTGATATTTGTTATACACATGTTCTGCAATTCAGTGTACTCCTCATGTTTGATAATACTGCACGCCCATTATATAAATTTATTGTTATATGTGTCGCCCTGACGATCTGAGTGTGCATGCTCAGAAGACGAAGTGGATCCAGCCCAGGAGCAGAACTTATCCTTCGAGACCGCGGAGATCTAGACTGCATCACCAGCGCCATTTTCTTTGATCTTGGCACTTGTTTATTTGGTTAGTTGTTTATTCTGTGGAATAAATGTATCTCGAACTCTTTTGAATTGCAATGTAATAAAGTTGTTGTTCCCCTCCGAATGGCGGCGGAGACGACGTGAGGACGTCTTGCCTGAGATTCAGGGCAGATGCTATATGGTTTTATCCTTTTACCTCTCCGAAGATGCCAAGTTAATTTATGGTACCGTGTATCGGAGGTTTAGACGGATGCGGCCGATGTAGCAGACTTCGTCAGATTCCCCCTCGCTAGAGGGGTTTTTGATTGTGGGGACGCTCTTCCCTGCAGGCGCAAGCCCCTGCAGTTAATTATGCTACCGCATCGCGGCAGCCACTTTCTCCTTCTCCAGAATTTCATTTCGTGTCGTGTGTGTTTGTTTTGTTTGTGGTTGCCCGTGGATTGTATACGGAGACTGAGTAATGCCGTCGCCCGTAGGACGTGGATTAGTCCAAATCCGTATTTACTTAGATTTGGGTTTGGTGTTTTTAGTTTAAGGATACGTTAGCCGTATTGAGGCTAAGATCAACTTAAACTTTCGTTAAGGATACGTTAGTCCTGTTTTGAGACTAAGATTAACTTAACGTGATGATCCATTTAATATATGGCCGTCGGAACTCGTCACCTCTTTGACGTCGTTGAAGAATTACAACGATGGGTGTCAGAGGAGTTAGGAGATGTACCCTTGAACCAAAGTTGATTTGGAGTTTTATAGTCCATTTGAATGTTTAAGGATACGTTAGCCGTGTTTGGGGCTAAGATCAACTTAAACGGGATCGTTTAGATCCGGCAAAAGAGCATTTGGAGGCTCTACTGTTCCAGTTTAGGGACGTGGTGGTCCATCGCCAGTTTAGGGACGTGGTGGTCAATTATTAGTTTAAGGACGTTTCGGTCCGATATTAGTTTAAGGACATTTCAGTCCAACATTAGTTTAAGGACGTTTCGGTCCGATATTAGTTTAAGGACGTTTCGGTCCACGAGTTTAAGGACCCCGCAGTCCGTGTTGATGTGTGGTCGTCGAGACCCGTCACCTCTCTGACGTCGTTGAAGGATTACAACGATAGGTGTCAGAGGAGTTCGGAGATGTACCCTTGAACCGGAGATAAATTGATTTAGGAGAGCAATCTTACTCAGTCAATTTAATTTGAGGACTTACGGCCACGATTGGGCTAAGTCCAGTTGAAAAATGTTCAACACTTTTATTTGTTTTTTGGCCTATCAGGCATGTGCTAGAGCTTGGCCCATTTTTAATAATGCATAGCATTATTCTTGGTCTCTGTTGGACCTTTATTTGGGCTCTGCCCCTTTCAAAACAATGCATTGCATTATTTATTATTTTGTTTGGGCTCTGCCCTTTTTATTGCATTGCAATTTAATTTGGCCTACTAGGCCTTTCTGATTTGGGCCTGCCCCTTTAGTAAAAGGAATGCATTGCATTTAATACTCTGACAGTGCCCCACGTGGCTTGTCAGGCACTTTGCGCCAATTGAGAAGCGCAAGACGCAAACTCATATGGTGATGACACGTGTCACGATCTGAAGAGCGCAAGCGCAACAGCGCAGTGCGCTGTGTCAGTGTGCTGCGCTGTTGCGCTGCTGACACGTGGCGCTCCCTAGTGGCTTGCGCCGATACAGGAGCGCAACAGTGCTATTTTTCAAGTGCAAAGCACTGTTTTATCTTTTGATCGATTTTAAATCAAAGAAGACAAGTTTTTCTTTGTTTTTTACAGAACCAATGGTTTATAAGTGCAAAGCACTATTATTACTTATTTTTCTTTTTATTGAAAATCATTGATCTTCTTCTCAGATCAATGATCTGTTTATAAGAGAATTTTCTCTTTTTTCTAAAGGTTTTTACCTTTTTTGTTCTTGAGGAATTCTCTCCAATTCTTCAGAATTCTCAATGATAATGTTGATGATTTTGGATTGAGGTCTAGGGTCCTTTATATAGTGCCCATAAATTAGTTAAATTTGTTAAAAAGATCTTTCTCTGAGTGATTTAGAGAATTTTCCCCACCGTTGGATCTTTGATCCAAGGGCTCCTGTTTTATAGAAGAAAATCTTCTTGTTTTAACAAGAACAGAAAGATTTCTTTAAAATTTTAATTCTGTTTGGCGCAAATGCCCCAGCGCGTGACACGCGTCGCGCAGCGCACAGCGCAGCGCAGCTGCGCTTGCGCAACTGCGCTGATACGCGTCGCGCAGCGCAGCTGCGCTTGCGCACCTGCGCTGACAAGCGTCGCGCAGCGCAGCGCTTGCGCAAAGGCGACTGTGCTGACACGTGTCGCGCAGCGCTTGCGCAACTGAAGCTTTGCTTCTATTTGTTTTTTCATAGAGTTTTGCTCTGATTGGGCGCGCTGCCTTGGGCGCTGCGCTGACGTGCCTGATTTTGACACGTGGCGCTCTGTGCGCAGCGCAGGAGATCTGAAGCGTTACTTTATTTATTAGAATTTAAATTTTCAAAGTAGAGCTTTGCTCTGATTGGGGGAATCAGAAGCGTTGCTTCATTTCCCGTCTTGGAATTTGAACAGAGCTTTGCACTGATTGGGGTAAACAAATGCCCCCCCACCGTTGCGCTTGCGTGGTCCCAAACGCGAGCGCAACGGTGGTAGAATCCCAACCGTTGGGAAGTTGAAACGGCACTTATTGCCTATAAATAGGACCTTTGGTCCCTTAGATGATTTTCATCTCTTCATAAGAATTTTGTCCAGAGCCCTGCACATTTGTTCAAGCACTTTTAAGAGTTAAAACTCTAGAAAATTTTTAGGTAAAAATTAATTTGGATTAGATTAAATCAATTTTAAGAGCCTTGCTCTCAATAGATCCCTGATCTAAAGAAAACCCATTTAGGGTTTCACTTAGCAGAGCTTTGCTCTAAAGGGGTCTAAAGAGAACTAAGGGGAACTCTATTAGAGTTTCATTAATAAAGTTCTGTTCTTCTGAGAGGATTTTATTTGTAACTTCTTGATTCATTGATGGAGCTTTGCTCCTTTTTAAATCATATAGCAAAACTCTTACGAGTTGCTAATTTTGTCGATCTTCTTTTATAGGAGTGATGGACGCCCACATGTACGATCTCGACGAGATTATCTCCTACGGGGACATCCGCCGACTCGGCCATTCCCCAAATCAAGAATTTACCAATGCCGAATGTGCAGAGGTCATGAGTCGCTTCGACGCGTACAACGGTCAACTGCTTTCTCGGCGCTCCCCTCTGTTGAAGCTTATTGTGGGAGCCATCTGGGAAGCGCTTCCCCTATTCTTTACCGGCGTGCCACTTAGAGCATTGGACGCCGCCGAGGATAAGGTGCACTCAGTGTACCTGATGAATTTAATCTCGAGGAGACGGCGAGACAATCTCATCGATCTCTTGCACGAAGCTTTTCAACAGTCCGCCATTCTTGCAGCCTATCGGAGGGTGGAGGACATCAGTGGGGATCCCGACGCCCGTGCTCGTGAAAGGAAGCACACCAGGATGGTTCGCCAAGCTTGGAAAGTCTTGGACAAGGTCACTTTCGAGTTCCTCAATCCCTGTCCAGGATCTGAGATTTTGCCGTTGTAATTATTTGAATAATGTCTTTGTTTATTGTCTTTATTGATGTAAAAATTTTCCAAGTATGAATGACAAATCTTTTGACTCTTTCCTTTTATTTTCTGCTTTGTTACTGGCACATTCTTTAAATAAACATAGCCTGTAAGCGATATAGAACATTCTGTCTTGAACACCTTGGGGAGTGGTGATGGCTTAGGAAGCAGGTTCAGGTCTGCTACCTAAGGCTTTTCAACTCTATTAGCCGTGAGGGTCTCATAGAGAATTTTCTCCCTACGGATCGAGAGGATCTCGTAGGTGTTTTTTTTTCCTTAGGAATCGTGAGGATTCCTAAGCGCGTATTCTCTTATAAGTCGTAAGGATCTTATAAGAGAAGTTTTCCCTCTTACGAGTCGAGAGGACCCGTACGCGGTTGTTTCCCTCCTTGTCGAAATTCGACTTCGGAGAGTGAGACCCGTGAATAGTATGCAAGAGACCGTTTTAGACCGACTTTGTATGGTTGCTAGGCACGCGCACAAGGGTCCACGAGGCATCAACCATACCCGATTAAAAAATTAGCCGTGCCGAACAACCCAAAGCCGGATCTTTAAACTAGGGTTTAGGCGAAAACAAACATGTTAAACAATTTTAACACTAAGTGAGAGGGATTACAACCTTTGTAGATCTGGTCCTTCACTTCTTAAGCTCCGTGTTGAGGTCCCTTCGCTGTGATCATCGTGTTACGGACTCTCGAGAGGTTCCACGAAGAGAAAGATGCAGTCTTGCTTCCGATCTTCGATACAAAGATGATCTACCTTGAAGTTTCGTTAACGCAAGCTAACTCTCATAATATGAAGTGAACACCCTCATCTAAATGGCAAGGATAGATGAGGATGATAAAGTAGGATTATTTCTCTCTTTTATTTTCATTTACTCACTCATTTCTCATCACAAATAAAAAGCAAGAAAGCTTTGCAAAAGGAGGAAGAAGAAGAAGAATAGTGATCCATTTTCTTTGTGATGACTAATAAAAAGTTATCAAAATCATTTATGCAACCATGGTTGTAGTAACCTATGTAGAGAGTTTACTAGGGTTAGGGTTTGGGTTGAGTTATAAGTGAGTCACTAGAAAATATCAAGACAAATATCTTCTTCATGACAAAAAGAAATGCTTCTAGAAGCAACAAAAATGTGCTAACCCAAATCAAACTCTAACCTTATTTAATCTCCACTAATTATGTTGCATTAATAATTATAACATGTTATAATATTATATATCACATATATAATATTTATTGTAACAAAATAAAATAATGCATTTAACATATATCGCATATATATCAATGTATTACCTGAGTGAGAAAAAGAATATTTTAGTGAGCTGATATTAGTTAATGTAATTTAATATATCATATATATTATTATACATTAAATTATCGAATCAACACTTGATCCGACAATCCGGCTATATCGTATATAACCGACTAATATTTATCCGTACCGATTCATCGAATCAACACTTGATCCGATGACCCGGCTGATATCATATATCGCGAGAATAGAATACGGTATCTCATATGCATTATCCTCGGTCCCGCACATATCACATGTGTGCCTCTACTCCACTTTGCCTGAGCCAAGAAACCTCTGTGTAGGACTCTAAAGAATCGTCAATACGCCGGCAGTAGGTGATGATCATATCAAACACCCACAAGCTGCAAGCGGTCAGCTAAACGTAACAGCCACCCAGGTATTGAGCGCTCAGAAGATCAACAAGTAAGTATGTACATTCTCCTGTGAATCCAAACAGTAACACTCCCGTACAGTCCGGTCTCGTCGTCCGATATGTCGCATATCTCGCCTAGGGGTGGTAAACGTCAGACCCCAGTAGCTCGATAAGTCGTGTCGATATGAGGTCTATAACAGTTCGAGAAACTACTGATAACACTTACCAGTAAATCTCAGCAACCCTGGCCAGGGATTTCCGGTTATAGCCAATCGAACACAGCACAACATCAACTCCCTATACCGGGAGAGACGAATCCCCTCCTATCGCTTATTGCCTCCATGTGATTCGGGACTGTACCCAAAAGCCACCCTTTTGCACGCCCTCTTGGACGTGGTATGATAGAAATCAAACCACAGTGGGAATCACACAAGACTCTATGACGATCTCGGGTCAACAGACTACTCTGTACCAGTGTCACCGGAGAACTGCCATCTGACGTGAGGTATAATACCATCTGGGAGTTCTCGGCGAGTCCGTCCAGTGTACCCAGTCTCCACTGAGCACCCGTACACCATCCTTGATGTCAAACACCGATGGATATGGGATCATCCATCGCCCATCATATGGGTCAAGATGCGTATACGCTAGTCTACTCTGGTGCATCGATGCCCTGTCTCGATACACTCTCGACTAGGAACAGTTATGGGATGCACTCGTCGACTACCGTGGCCCCACTAGTATAATCTCATCATAGTCCCAGTAGTCGAGTACATATCCTAAGGGCTTTATCAACATGTAACATAGAGACAATCAGAGTACATGTTAAAATAAAGTACAACCAGATAGTATACTATCATGTCGAGCAAGAATGTCCTCCCTATATATGTCCAAGCATCCATTACAATATACATCATATGCACAGTAATGGCCTCTAGGGCATACATATAACTAACAATCTCCCACTTGCACTAGGGCCATCTGTTGTGGTATCACATACCCAACAATTTGCTGTGGTTGAAGTATCTCATACTCAACCATCCCATAAAAGTCTCTACTGGGAAAAAGGCCTTTGTGAGTGGATCCGCGCTGTCGTCCTCTGTGTCTACTCTCCTAACCTCGATCTTCCTGGAGATCAACCATCTTCATGATCAGGTGATACTGCCTAAGAATTATATCTGGATTTCTGATGGGACGGGGGGTTCCTTGGCAAAAGCCACAACTCCATTGTCACACAATGGTAGGAACGAAGTTCATCTCATGAACTTATATATATCCAGACTGCCTCTTTGGTAGCATCCTTGGTAACGATGTATCTTGCCTTTAATCATCTAGCATGTCACGTTATCTAGCTTGGAACTCTTCCAACATACCGTCCCTCCACTGAGGGTAAAGACAATGCCTGCGACTGACATTCAGTCGTTCTTATCACCCTGGAACCTTTTCAGTGATTCTCCCCAGGATCGATTGATACCATCTCACTACAACTAGTGAGTATCCTAACATCCAATTAGATCTATCTCATAGATCCAAAACCCAGGATTTAGGAGGTATCATTTTGATCCTATATGGAGAATCCTTATGATAAGCGGAGATTGACCGAGCGTAGCATAGGAAACTCCTTCCCTATCAAGAGTATGTCATCCACGTACTCTACGAGGATCACCATCATACTCTCTACTACCTTTTTGTATATACAAGGTTCATCTACCATTTTGATGAAGTCAAACTCTTTGACTACCACATCAAAACAAATGTTCCAACTCCGCGATGCCTGCTTTATCATATAAAACATCTTGCACACATTTCCGCTGCTCCCACTGTCTACGAAACCATCTGGCTGTGTACTTATAGACACTCTCTTCTAAAACATCATTTAGAAAAGCAGTCATGACACCTAACCACCAGATATCGTAGTCATGGTATGCAGCCATGGCAAGTAGGATCTGGATGGACTTAAACACAGCTTTGAAAGTCTCAACTTTTCCATGTACACCAAGTAATCTTCTCAAGATATACTTGCTCCTGATAGGGATTTAACCCTTCAGATAAAGCAACCAAAGTCCATACTTTGTTGGTGTATAAGGATTCCATCTCAGATCGCTAAGCATCCAGCCATTCTTACAGAGTCCCACTCCTGATGGCCAGCTCGAAACTAGTTGGGTCATCATCTCATGATGCAATCCTCGCTCCCACTGTCATAGAGAAACCAAAGTATCTCTCAGGTGGGTGAGGAACCCTACTAGATCGGCGGAGAGGCTGAGGTTCGTTGAAAACTATTGAATCCTTTGGTTCTACCAGATCATCAGCTGCAGTTTGTATAGCTGGAACATTTCCAGTTCTATATAACAGACCTTGCCTCGAGTTTGTCCGGATTTTGCTTTTAGACATAGGCCGGACAACCCCAAATCTTAACAAACTTAAGATATGGGCTCTTCCCTTTCCATATCACATATGAAGTGGTAGGCAACTGATTTGATTTGAACCCTATTCAATAGGTATGCAGCTTCTCAAGTGCATAACTCCCAAAAGGAAATAGGAAACTCAGTAGTACTCATAATAGAGCACACCATATCACATAGGGTGCTATTGCTCCGCCCCGATATACCATCGTGCTATGGTGTATACGGAGGAATAATGCTGAGAGAGAATCTTATTCTCCTTTAGAATAGTCCAGGAATTCCGTGCTCAAGTATTCTCCTCCTTGATCTCATCAAAGGACATAATACTTATACCCGTTTTTAGTTCTCTATTTCTAACTCATATTCTGTGAATATCTCAAAAGGTTCGGACTTGTGTCTCAACAGGAACATATGTCTGAATCTTGAGAGATCATCAGAGAATGTAATGAAGTACAAAGAACCGGTTTTGGCATGTGTAGACAGGGGACCTTCATATATCAGCATGTATCAATCCCAAGAGTTCACTAACTCTTTCTCTGTTTTCAATAAACAGAGCTATGGTCATCTTATCTTTGTGACATGACCGGCAAGTTTCACAAGATGTAAATTCAAACAAATTTAAATATGCATCTTAATGTAATTTCAGCTAGTCGGGTCGCATTGATATGACCTAGTCTACAATGCCTCAAGAAGGATTCGTTCATTTCTGAACTCTTCTTCTCGTGTGTGTTCTATATACTAAGAACTGTAGTTTGATTTAGAACGTCAATGCTTTTAGATAACGTGCCTGAACCGATCAACTCTTGATATAGGAAATGTTTAAAACATTATCCATCAATACAAAATTATATCCTTTCTTTACTAATAAAGAGAGTGATATGATGTTGTATATCAGGTTCGGTATCTAATAACATTGGTTCAGAATCAATGTATTCTGGTAATACAGGGTGATAGTGACCAACAGACTTGGCTGCAACACTTCCACCGTTTTCTGTCTCATGAAACTTATCACCCGTTCTCAGTTCTCTACCTTTCTGTAGCCCATGTAATAGATTACATATGCGGGATCCTGATCCGGCATCTCATACCCAGGACGTAAAGGATACTGAGAAACGGTTCTCTGTAATGAACACACCCGAAGAAGATGCATCAACATGTACTTTCTTCGTTTGGGCGGCACGGGAAATCTAGTATTCCCCAATTTCCTGCTCGGTCTTATAACATTTATAAGTTGGAGCGGGACCAACGTTCCCCAGCTCAGTATAACAAGCGGGTCCGGTCAATATATCCGTATTATTATCTTGATTAAGGCGTGATATGTTCGCTACTTGGAGAGAGAGAGAAGAAAACACTCAGCGTATGCTCTTGCAAGATTAGATTGGTTATCTAATATATCTAATCAGGATGTCTCCCACTGTTTTAATCAAATCTTCCTTCAAACCCTAAAAGGAAAGACTAGCCGGGATTAATTACACGCTACAAGTTCGCCAATCTTTCAGCCAGGCCAGTGTCGGTATTTTGAGGGAGGTCCCCCGTGCTTTCGCACGAACCTAATTAAAATAAACCTCGTTTTCCCAGGGGCGTAACCCCGTTAACACCTTTCTAGACACCTACTTGATCGGCTAATTGTAATGTGTAAAACTCTGTCAGGAGTAACTCTTACTCGCAGCGGGTATCGGGATCCAACTATCTCATAGAAGGTATGCAATCTCATTGCAAATTTCAACACTTGAAATTCCCAATAATATTTTACCCCTAGCAGCTATATGACCTTAACATAGTCAACAAATCATAAGTGCTAGTCAAGTTCAACCCGTCATTTCCCGATTGAATTAAACCCACCCGCACGACCCTTAACATAGTCAACAAAGTCGCACGACTACCCTAATCCAATCACATCATATGCTTATACAGATAAGCACTAATCAGCTACCGCACACTACGCCTTAACATAGTCAACAAACGTAGCACGAATACTAACTAATACTTATCTGAAATAACGGAGGGCTGCGACAGGTTTTTAAGAAAACCTTTTGCGCAATGAACTTGATATCGTTGTAGAATCGAGTGATTTTAAATGGAATGTTTTTGAGGCTTTTCTAGTTTTGCTAAAGGGGTTACTCCCGGTGAAGGGATCGTCGGCCCTTTCCTCATCGAATAAGGTGCAGGATATTTCACAAATATCACTATGCAAAGTAAGAACTATAGAAGCAATCAAAAGACAAACCGAGTTTGTAGCATCTGCTAGTTTCACTAAAGAGGTCACTCCTGGTGAAGGGATCTCGGCTCTTTCCTTATCGAATAAGGTGCTGGATGTTCTACAAGGAACACCGCTATGCAAAGCAAGAACTAGAGCTACCGGTTTTTAAACAAGTTTCTACAACATCTTTAGGTTTCTTTTATTTCATTAATCTCATTAATGAAATCCCATTTTATTATGCCTCGCAAGCATCACATTTGAAACGAAATCTGCAATATAACATATATCTCATATATATAATATAAACATTCGTCTCAGGCAGTAATATGATCTCATCACAGAACATTGCAGCAGAAGAACATATATGAAATATTGGATATACTAGAACGTCCGTGTTTTAATACGAGCCTGTATAAAACACGGATTCCACGGTCGCGATGAATAGCCAAACCCACATCCCTAGACCCCTACGAGAGCGGCAAGCAACACTGCCAATTCTTGGGTTAAGAGACCCGGTCTCGACTCCTTGAGATGGTCTCCCACTGGACCCTAGAACCCGGTTACTTATGCTCCCCGCCTTGGGTCTACCTAATGCGGAAAAGTAAATAATATACAATGGTGACATCATCCTCAGCCCGGAAGTGCCCCAATAAAAGAATATTACATACAAATGAATTTTACATGAATGATAAAGAAAAAGCTCTCATCTCACATAAAACCCCCGGCTATTCAAAACGCGACGATCCAATATAACATATCACAGCAACACATAATATCTCATATCATCAACGTAAGCAAGTATGCGTATCCCGATTGTCGTTGATGTATAGCAACGAAGCCGGCAATACACCACATACTACGCTTACGGTCACAGAAAAGAAAGTGTAAAACTACAACAGTTGGAATCCGCAACCTCCTTAGACATCGCATGCCTAACAATTATAAACCCCGCATTTTAGTCTCATTATCGAAAACTCTTTTCAACATCAAGTCGGGCAATTCAACAAGATTACCGACATCCTGATCGAATGCTCGTCGCAAACTTTAGTAGACGGCCGCACCCCCGGATGCCGTCGACGAAGTGCACTAAGGCGGAACACCGCTGCCGCAAGCACCCGAACGGATGCTTTTGGCGACGGGGTTCTCCTACAGTCACTTGGTCGGGTCTATGGGGTGTGGCTATCTATTAAGTTTACCCGGCGAGTATCCGCGTACGCTACGTGATTGCGACGGACTTTTGATCACATCAAAATTCCGTCGCAACCGATCATCTGAGACTAAATTGCAACATTTATAACATTCAAATTAGTTATCTCATAACTACTTGTGGATTCCAAATATTGTATCATATTCCAGATAAATAGACAATGTTAAACTTTCCGATCGAATAATCAAACACCCAAGATTTCCCCAATATATCTCAACACTTGAAATCAGTTTAAAAACATCCATCACATGCCACAGTACCAATGGTCCAGCCGTAGAAGGGTCAAGCCAACGCTTCACATGTGGCACGCCGTACTGCCCCAAACCCTAAGCTTTAGAGGCAGTTCAAAACGGTCACATAATCGAGTTAAGGTTTGTTGTCTTCTAGAGGGTCCACCGCGTTACTTGCACGACTTAGAACGTTCTTAAACTCGAGAAAAATTCCAACTTTTGAAAAAAATTCCGACTAGGGAAAAAGTGAGTTATTGATATCCGTCCGAACTTTTTAACAGTTTCTAAAATTATCCGGAAAAACTAAACGAAGTTAAATTATCCGATCGAATTAACGAGTCCCCAATACAACCCAGAAAACTCAACACTTGAGTATAATTAAAAATTCCCAGAATTGTGCAAAAGAACCCAAAAATAATACTGTGAAGTTGCGGGGCCCAATGACACTATTCAGCCGCGGAACCGCGGTCACGTGCATGGTTAGGCCGCGGTTCCGCGGTCACGTGATCGAATCAAGGGTCCGTACTTCACAGTAATTTCTATATTTCCCTGCTTATTTTTCTGAGAATTTTTAATTCACAAAAAATCACATTTTGAAAATTTCTAGAGAAGGGGGTTTTATCGGGGTTCTCGGGTTCGATCGGACTTTAGACTTCGTCTAGACTTCGCCTAAAGCTCTAGCTTGGCTCTGATACCACTGTATGGTTGCTAGGCACATGCACAAGGATCCACGAGGTATCAACCATGCCCGATTAAAAAATTAGCCGTGCCGAACAACCCGAAGCCGGATCTTTAAACTAGGGTTTAGGCGAAAACAAACATGTTAAACATTTTTAACACTAAGTGAGAGAGATTACAACCTTTGTAGATCCGGTCCTTCACTTCTTAAGCTCCGTGTTGAGGTCCCTTCGCTGCGATCATCGTGTTCCAGATTCTCGAGAGGTTCCACGAAGAGAAAGATGCAGTATTGCTTCTGATCTTCGATACAAAGATGATCTACCTTGAAGTTTCGTTAACACAAGCTAACTCTCATAATATGAAGTGAACACCCTCATCTAAATGGAAAGGATAGATGAGGATGATGAAGTAGGATTATTGCTCTCTTTTATTTTCATTTACTCACTTATTTTTCATCACAAATAAAAAGCAAGAAAGCTTTGCAAAAGGAAGAAGAACAACAAGAATAGTGATCCATTTTCTTTGTGATGAATAATAAAAAGTTATCATAATCATTTATGCAACCATGGTTGTAGTAACCTATGTAGAGAGTTTACTAGGGTTAGGCTTTGGGTTGAGTTATAAGTGAGTCACTAGAAAATATCAAGACAAATATCTTCTTCATGACAAAAAGAAATGCTTCTAGAAGCAACAAGAATGTGCTAACCCAAATCAAACTCTAACCTTATTTAATCTCCACTAATTATGTTGCATTAATAATTATAACATGTTACAATATTATATATCACATATATAATATTTATTGTAACAAAATAAAATAATACATTTAACATATATCGCATATATATCAATGTATTACCTGAGCGAGAAAAAGAATCTTTTAGTGAGCTGATATTAGTTAATGTAATTTAATATATCATATATATTATTATACATTAAATTATCGAATCAACACTTGATCCGACAATCCGGCTATATCGCATATAACCGACTAATATTTATCCGTACCGATTCATCGAATCAACACTTGATCCGATGACCCGGCTGATATCATATATCGCTAGAATAGAATACGGTATCTCATATGCATTATCCTCGGTCCCGCACATATCACATATGTGCCTCTACTCCGTTTTGCCTGAGCCAAGAAACCTCCGTGTAGGACTCTAAAGAATCGTCAATACGCCGGCAGTAGGTGATGATCATATCAAACACCCATAAGCTGCAAGCGGTCAGCTAAACGTAACAGCCACCCAGGTATTGAGCGCTCAGAAGATCAACAAGTAAGCATGTACATTCTCCTGTGAATCCAAACAGTAACACTCCCGTACAGTCCGGTCTCGTCGTCCGATATGTCGCATATCTCGCCTAGGGGTGGTAAACGTCAGACCCCAGTAGCTCGATAAGTCGTGTCGATATGAGGTCTATAACAGTTCGAGAAACTACTGATAACACTTACCAGTAAATCTCAGCAACCCTGGCCAGGGATTTCCGGTTATAGCCAATCGAACACAGCACAACATCAACTCCCTATACCGGGAGAGACGAATCCCCTCCTATCGCTCATTGCCTCCATGTGATTCGGGACTGTACCCAAAAGCCACCCTTTTGCACGCCCTCTTGGACGTGGTATGATAGAAATCAAACCACAGTGGGAATCACACAAGACTCTATGACGATCTCGGGTCAACAGACTACTCTGTACCAGTGTCACCGGAGAACTGCCATCTGACGTGAGGTATAATACCATCTGGGAGTTCTCGGCGAGTCCGTCCAGTGTACCCAGTCTCCACTGAGCACCCGTACACCATCCTTGATGTCAAACACCGATGGATATGGGATCATCCATCGCCCATCATATGGGTCAAGATGCTTATACGCTAGTCTACTCTGGTGCATCGATGCCCTGTCTCGATACACTCTCGACTAGGAACAGTTATGGGATGCACTCGTCGACTATCGTGGCCCCACTAGTATGATCTCATCATAGTCCCAGTAGTCGAGTACATATCCTAAGGGCTTTATCAACATGTAACATAGAGACAATCAGAGTACATGTTAAGATAAAGTACAACCAGATAGCATACTATCATGTCGAGCAAGAATGTCCTCCCTATATATGTCCAAGCATCCATTACAATATACATCATATGCACAGTAATGGCCTCTAGGGCATACATATAACCAACAGATTTGCAGGGTCCCATTGTTCAGGAAACAAGTTTTTAATCCCTGCTGCCTGAGGCTTCATCTTGCAAGTTGAGACGAATCGGGAATTTCCCTCGGAGACACTGGTTTCTCTGCGAGCCGACGCGAATCAGGAGGCTCTCATCAAGGACGCTAGTTTCCCTGAGTTGAGGTATTTGCCAAGGATTATTTGTTTCCCAGGTGTTGAAACGAATCGAGAATTTCCCGTGGAGACACTGGTTTCTCTGCGAGTCGACGCGAATCAGGAGGCTCTCGTCAAGGACGCTGGTTTTCCTGAGTTGAGGTATTTGCCAAGGATTATTTGTTTCCCTGGTGTTGAAACGAATCGAGAATTTCCCGCGGAGACACTGGTTTCTCTGCGAGTCGACGCGAATCAGGAGGCTCTCGTCAAGGACGCTGGTTTCCCTGAGTTGAGGTATTTGCCAAGGATTATTTGTTTCCCTGGTGTTGAACGAATCGAGAATTTCCCGCGGAGACACTAGTTTCTCTGCGAGTCGACGCGAATCAGGAGGCTCTTGTCAAGGACGCTGGTTTCCCTGAGTTGAGGTATTTGCCAAGGATTATTTGTTTCCCTGGTGTTGAAACGAATCGAGAATTTCCCGCGGAGGCACTGGTTTCTCTGTGAGTCGACGCGAATCAGGAGGCTCTTGTCAGGGACGCTGGTTTCCCTGAGTTGAGGTATTTTGCCGAAGACACTGGCTTCTTCGGGGTTGGGATGAACCGTCGAGATTTGGCTTCGTTTTCTGGCGGAGCCTGTTGGGAAAGTATGGTTCCCTCTTTGTTTGCGCCCTTGGATTGTATACAGGGATCGATGTGATCTCAACTGTAGGGCAAAAGTTTTATCATCATTTTTTTGTTTTATTTCCGCGACGCTCTATCATTTCAGCTTTTATATCGCGAAGGTCGCGATTGCCCAATCATTTCGGCTATTTTTCGCGGTGCCCGATCATTTCGGCTGTTTATTTTATTTTTACTCGCTGCTTTTTATTGCGAGTTGCCCCATCATTTCGGCTATTTTGCATGCATACATTTTTACTTGCTGCTTTTTATTGCAAATTGCCCCATCATTTCGGCTATTTCATATGCATGTGCGGCCTACTGGCTTTTCGCCGTAAACCTGAAATTAAACACCGATTTTGGCATCAGCACCGCTACAACTGGGATATTGCCAGGAGCAAATCATCATCTGTCTCTGTCGATGTCGAACAAGGGTGGCTTAGCAAGCAGTGTTAAGGTCCTGTCGACTAAGGCTTTTGACTTCATGAGCCGTAAGGGTCTCACAAAGGTATTTTTCTCTACAAGTTGTGAGGATCTTGTAGGTGTATTTTCTCCGTAGGAATCGTGAGGATTCCTAAGTGTTTGTTCCTCTGTAAGTCGTAAGGATCCTACAGGAGGGTTTTCTCCTTATAAATCGAGAGGATTTACAAGGGTTGTTCACCATACGAACATATCCCCAGTCTTGGATGGGACTTGATTAGGGAAATGTTTATTCACGCCCGTGGATTGTATACAAGAGCCAGTATTGGACCACTTATAGGGCAATATCGGAAGTTGTGGGGGTTGCTTAAGCACAGGTTTAGGTCTCTGTAACTTAAGACTTTCAAATTTTATGAGCCGTGAGGGTCTCATAAGAGAGTTCTCCTTACGAGTCGTGAGGATCTCGCAGGTGTATTTTCTCCTTAGGAATCGTGGGGATCCCTAAGTGTGTTTCTCCCTTGTGAGTCGTAAGGATCTCACGCGGGTGGTTTCTCTTTACAAGGTCGAGAGTACCCTATAAGTGTCTTTTAACGAGGTTGCGCCCTTTCGGGTTTTTACAAACACTCGCCGGTAGTCCTGCTGTTTTTACTCACGAAGCCCTTTCGGGTTTTCATCCGTGCCCATTTCGCTTATGGACATACCGTTTTTTTTATTCTTTTTATTTTCTTCTCTCTTTTTTTTAACGAGGTCGCGCCCTTTCGGGTTTTCACGAACACTCGCCGGTAGCCCTGCTGTTTTTACTCACGGAGCCCTTTCGGGTTTTCATCCGTGCCCTTTTTTGCTTATGGACATACCGTTTTTATTTATTATATTTTTCTTCTCTCTTTTTTTTAATCTCGTCAGCTTACCGATGCTGCGGTATTAGTTTAAGAACGTTTCGGTCCGTTATTAGTTTAAGGACGTCCCGGTCCGTCATTGAGAAAGCTGGCTACTGCTTATAAAGCTTGAGCTGAGGAAGATAGCGAGCGGACATAGTCGTCGTCATCTATCATTGACCTAGGCTGTGGCTCATTAAGCATAGTATTTCTTTAGGAAGCGGCCATTTATTGGCCTGAAAGGCCTTTCACCGTGCATATCCATGAGCAGATAGGCTCCACCCTGGTAGACCTTGTCTATGATGTACGGGCCTTCATAGTTTGGCTCGAATTTTCCCCGCTTGGTGCGATTGGGGATCATAGGCCTTTTGACCACTAGCACGAGTTCGTCTTGGCGGAATGTCCTCGGTCGGGTCAATCTTTCATATGAGTGCGTCATCTTTGCTTTATAAACTTCCAGATTTTGTTGCGCTATGAGCCGTGTTTCTTCAAGGGCATCAAGCTCCTCAAGCCGAAGGTTAGCATTTTCTTCGTTCGTTAATTCGTAGTGGACTGCCACTTGTAAAGAGGGTAGCTCTATCTCGAGGGGGAGTACTGCTTCCGTACCGAATACCAACGCATATAGCGTTGCGTTCGTGGTTGTCTTGAATGTAGTTCGATATGCCCAAAGAGCTTCTTGCAGCCTCTCATGCCAGTCCTTCTTATTTCGGGAGACCGTCTTTTTCATGATCTTCGTTAGGGTCTTGTTGAAGGCCTCGGCTAGACCATTAGCTCGCGAATTATAAATTGAGGAATATCTCCAGTCTATATTGTGTTGTTGCGCAAAGCGACTGATCTTGTGGCTTCTGTAAGCTGGCCCGTTATCGGAGATGATCCATCGCGGAGTTCCAAACCGATATATGACGTGCGTCCTGAAGAAATGGAGGATATTCTCCGTCTTCACTTCTCTCAGCGGCACTGCCTCTGCCCATTTGGAGAAGTAATCGGTCGTCGCCAGGATGAAACGATGTCCTCTGGACGACGCTGGTTCGATAGGACCGACTATGTCAGTTCCCCACATTTCGAACGGCCAGCTAGCCACCGTTGGATGTAGTGGATTTGGATGCTGGTGGATGAGGTCCTCATGGATTTGGCATGAGTGGCATTGCTTCGCATATTCGAGGCAGTCCTGAATCATCGTGGGCCAGTAGTAGCCCATTCGTTTGATCTTCAACTTCATCTTCGGGCTTGCTTGGTGAGAACCACAGAGTCCGTCATGAACTTCCTGAATGACTCTTTCCGCTTCATCAGGACCTAGGCATCTCAGCCACAGAGAATCAAACGACCTCTTGTACAGAGTATCGTTAACGAAGGCGAAAGACAGAGCTCATTTCATGAGCTGGTGTCATGAGGACGTGTCTTCGAGCGTTCGACGGTATTTGAAGTAGTCTATAAAGACTTCTCTCCAATCCTCAGTCTTTTCCCGGTCTTTTATTTGCAAGGCCGTCTGTTCAGTCGCTCCCTTCTTTTCGGATGATTCCGGAGGTATTTCTGCTGGGGCAAGCACCCGACGGCTTTGTACCACGATTCTTACGTCATCGAGGTTCTCGTCAGCCAGTTCTTTAGCAAGCTTGACCAACGCGTCTGCTTTGCTGTTTTCCGCGCACGGTATGCTTTCCAAAGTATAGGAGGGAATTTGGGTTAACAGTTGTTGCACCTTTTCACCATACTTCACCAACTCCGGTTTGCACGTTTGGTAGTCGCCGTTTACTTAACTAACGACCAGTTGAGAATCTCCGTATATGAGGAGGTTTTCAATTCCCATGTCGATGGCGATCTCGAGGCCTGCTATCAAAGCTTCGTATTCGGCTTCATTATTCGTCCTCGGCTCTGTTAAGGAGAAAGCGAAGCGCATTATTCCTCCTTGTAGGGTCACGAAGATGAGGCCTACCCCCGACTTGATTATAGGGGCGTTTTGTCTGCGCTTCTTCAGGGAAGATGCTCCATCGAAATAAAGTTCCCATCGGGTATCACCACCGTCGATCACATCAAACGCATGTTTGTCTGGAAGATCGCAATTCAAAGGAGAATCGGCAGGTATCGGGTGCTCAGCGAGGAAGTCGGCAATGGCCTGGCCTTTCACTGCCTT
Source organism: Agapanthus africanus (assembly GCA_030015575.1). Lineage (NCBI taxonomy): Eukaryota > Viridiplantae > Streptophyta > Magnoliopsida > Asparagales > Amaryllidaceae > Agapanthus > Agapanthus africanus. The sequence continues at coordinate 567,656,321 of JASDDO010000016.1, forward strand.
GAGAAGTTGATAGGTTATCGAAAACTCCATCAAGAGCATGGCCCATTTAGCGAGTCGTCCCGTCAATATGGCCTTTGACATTAAATATTTAAGAAGGTCCACCTTCGAGATGAGACGGACTTCATGTGCCAATGCATAGTGTCCGAGCTTTGTTATCGCAAAGATCAACGCCAGGCAGTGTTTTTCGATAGGAGAGTAGTTGCTTTCTGCCCCCAGAAGAACTCGACTTAAATAGTAGAGTGCTCTTTCTTTCCCCTGGTCATTCTCTTGCGCCCATAATGTGCCTAAAGAACCTTCGAGGGCGGTTGTGTAAAGAATGAGAGGCTTTCCCTTAACCGGAGCAGCCAACACTGGCGGGTTATGCAGGTACTGTTTAATCTCGTCCAGCGCGCCGTGGCATTTTTGATCCCAGACGAATGGAGTTCCCTTCTTCATCAGGTGACTGTAAGGGCGGCACTTGCCAGAGAGGTTGGCTATAAATCACCGAATATATGCGAGCTTTCCTTGGAGAGACCGCAACTGTTTGAGAGTTTTCGGCGGAGGCATTTCCATGATCGCCTTGATCTTTGACGGATCTATTTCGATACCTCGGTGTCGGACGATGAATCCCAGGAATTTGCCCGAAGAAACTCCGAATGCACACTTGAGAGGGTTCATCTTCAAGTTGTATTGTCGAAGGCATCGAAATACAGTCTTTAGATGCTCGAGATGTTCCTCGTATGATTTGCTCTTAACCACGAGGTCGTCGATATAGCACTCGACGATTTCATGTATAAGGTCATCGAAGATCTTCGTCATGGCCCTTTGATAGGTGGCACCGGCGTTCTTTAGACCGAAGGGCATCACCTTGTAACAAAATATTCCCAAAGGGGTCCGGAAAGCGGTATGCTTCTGGCTTTCGGGATGCATCTTTATCTGATTATACCCTGATGAGCCGTCCATGAAGGAGAAAACCTCATGAGTGGACGTATTGTCTATCATCAGTTCGGTGACCGGCACCGGGAAATCATCCTTCGGGCAGGCTTTGTTGAGATCCCGAAAGTCCACGCATATGCGCACTGTCCCATTTTTCTTCATCACCGAGATGATCTTAGCGATCCATTCAGGATATTGAACCTCCTGGATAAAGCCAGAGTCGATTAACTTCTTGACCTCGGCGTTGATGCTCATCTCAAGCTCGAGTCGCATTCTCCTCGGCGCCTGTTTGATTGGCTTGATGCCTGGGGATATCGCTAATTTGTGCACAGCAACTTCTGGATCTAGTCCCGGCATTTCGGAATAGTCCCATGCGAAGCAATCTTTATGCTGTACAAGGACGTCCTTTAATGCAGCCACCCTTTCTTCAGATAGTAGCTCGCTGACAAATGTCGGTTGCGGATCGTTCGCCATCCTCAACTCAATTTTCTTGAGGTTATCTGCAGTGGTATGTATTCCATCCTCCAGTTCTTTCGGCGCTGGTGGGAATTCTGAGATTACCTCGTCGTTGTTGTTTTCAAATCACCAGGGAAGGTCATCCATGTTCTCGGGCTCTTCTTTTGATATCGTTATCACGTGAAAAGTACGAATTCGCTTCCAATCCCAATGTGGAACTGGTTCTTCTTCCGTGGCCTTGAGTTCGTGCTTCTGTGGCGGCGCTACCCTCCTGTTGTCAGACAGAGCGAACTTGCCAAGCTGATACTGATCTTCGACCCAATTCTTGAAGGTAAAGCAGTCTTCGAGAGGATGCCCTATCACTCGGTGATAAAAGCAATAGTCTGGGTGTGAGACTCCGCCTGCTTGCTCGGGGTGTTTAGACTCCGGCAGTGTAAGCATCTGATGTTTTAGAGCGAGGTCAAGTATTTTCTTCGTCTTGTTCCGAGGAAAAGAGTAAACCCGACCCATTTTACTCATGAAGGACAGATCGGAACCGCTCGGCTCCCGCTTGCGTGGCCTCTTAGCCCCGGTTCGTTGCTGTTGAGCGCCTTTTTCGCGTTTCGACTTGTTTCTGCCTCTGCGTCGAGCCTTCTTTATAACAGGTTGACAAGGAGCGGCATTTTCATATTTCACGGCCTGTTGGAGGAGACGTTGCGTTTTGGCTTTCTCGTAGATAGCCATTTCGCGGTTATGGTCATCTCGGACTTTTTGACCTGCTTCCCTTATAAGCTTGTCCATTTGCTCTTCGAACGACGGACTGGGCACTTTTGCATCTGGAACTTTTTCTGGTTCAGTATTAACGTCCTCCCATTGAGCGTCTGCTTCTTCATCGAAGTCATGCACGACGTAGCAACCGTGGAGTAGCCCACGTTTCTTGGACCGAATATATCCAAGCCCGATTGTTTCTATTCTCGCATTAGGTAATTTGTGCTGAGTCCCGGGAACGTTCCAGACCCTATCGTAGAACTTGGCTTTTCGAACGGTCTGCTTGAAGGATATCCCCTGGCGTTTCAGCAACCTCTTTAGGCCTTCTGTATAATATCTGGGGAGACGGATGGGCTGAAGCCTGTCAAGCGTAGGATCCGCGCCATGCCAGATTTCTTTCTCCACTCTGGTTTCTTTAGAGCGGTAGAATAGAATTGCTTTTTCGCCTTCTCGCCTGGGAGGGATATAGAACGTCCGCAGCTCTTCTACACTGTAGATATTAAGTGCATCCAGTTCTTTATGATATTTAGGCAGCACCATGGCCACTTGTAGACTTTGCTCTTCGTCAGCGGACGTTTGTATTGAAGGTTGAGCAGAGAATACAGCATGGATTTCATCTTCCGAGTCGCTACCAAAGATCAACGTAGGAGCAGATGATCCCGGCTTGTTGTATTGGGGTGGACCTAAATAAACTATCTCTTCTTCCTCCTCGGTATCACTGCCGAAGACAGGGATGGTGGCATTAGCTTTGTTCTCCGGCTTGTGACACCTCTCCGTCTCTTCGAAATCCGGTAAGAAGTATTTGGCATCTTCATATTTGCGGACCATATTCACAGAGAATGGGTTCAGTTCTCCCGCCACGATATACTCGAGACCATCCTTAGAATACTTCATACACTGATGTTGTGTAGAAGGGATGATGTTGTGCTCGTGTAACCACGGTCGGCCGAGCAGAGCATTGTAGCATGTCATTGCGTCTATGACGTGGAACTTAATGTCCATGACGAGTAGCCCAAAGCGTAGCGTCGGTATCACAGACCCAAGAGTTCTTGATGACTGGGAGTCAAACCCGGAGATAGTGATCTTGTCCCGAGCAAGGTGCTGGACGCTCATGCAGATTTCTTTTAACACCCGCACATTGAGGAGGTTAACGGAGGATCTATTGTCGATCAGGATTTTGCCTATCTTTATATCGTGGCAGTATCCTGAGACATAAAGGGGGCGATTGTGTTCGCACGTCCCAAGGAGAAGGTCTTCATCACCAAAAGCGACATCAGCAGTGTGCACTTCCTCCAATTCATCCTTCATCTTTTCCTCGACCAGGAAAGCTTGGAATTGCTCCGCCTCCTGTAGTGCTTTGATTAACGAGTCTCTCGTCTCTTTTGATAATAAAAGGGCGTCAAGAATGCTAAGCAGTGAGGGTAGCTTCCTCAGATGTGCCAGAACGTTGTAGTCCATCTTATTTCTCTTCGGCGGGTCCTTGGCAGTTAGCTCCTCCATAACTTGATCATCTATGGCGATCTCCTCAGGGACCTTCTCTTTCCCTTTATCTTTTTTATTTGAGGGTCCGAGATTCTTTTCGGGAAGTGTGCGATTACGCAGCCGGATATTTTCACAGACCTTCTGCACTTCTTCTTTTCCCGAAGTGGACTCGTTAAAGAGAGGGTTAAGAGCCAGCTCCTCGTCGGAATCACTCCCGAATGTTAGCACTTGTGATCCCCTGGCATTAACCATGTGACAATTGCCGGCAGTTCTGTTAAGCCCTTCGGTCACATTTTTCCGCTCCCGACGAGTTTTGCGCTTCTCCCGCTTAAAATGCTGTCGCTGAGCAACATATCCTTACCACCATCTATCGAAAGCTCTGCACTCCTCAGTGGGGTGCGAAATCTTCCGATGATACAAGCAGTAGGAGGGGTGCATTTCCGCTTCACCAGTAATGTTTCTTTGAGAGGAAGGAAGCTTCATGCCCATTGATATGGCCTTAGCGAACCTTTTCCTCGTCTTGAATTTGCTTTTACCCGCAGAGGATGTATTTTGCTCCAGCGGAAGTGTCTCAGCTCTTTCGTCAAGTCGCTGGCGCTTGGCCCTTTCAAATATAGTCGTCTCGCGTTCCCGATCAGCTTTACTTTTCAACAGAGCTTAGTTGAGGAATGCGTCATTTACTTCATCTGATGGCCCCAGAATTTTCGGTTCGGGATCTGCCCCCAGCTTTTCAATGCAAGGAGTCTCCTCATCGTCTGTGAACGAATGGGAAATCACATGGCAGCTCGCCACGTATTCCTCAGATTCATCCGACGAACTTTCTCCCTCACATTCCTCTTGAAAGACGTGGTTGAGAAACTCTTGGAGTGTAATGGGAGTCCGTGCTTTCTGGTTGTATTCCTCTAGCGCATCAATTTGTTTTTGTAAGTCTGTGCGCTTGTCGCCAGGCTTCACAGGCTTCTTGGATTTCTTCTTCTTCATCTTCGAAGATTTTGACGGCTGGTTGTGAGTGCTTGGGCCACCACCATCGGTCTTTGGAGTTGGACGCGGCTTCAACATCCCCTCAATGATCTGAGCTTCCAACGGGTTCTTCCACTTGATCGCTGGGCATGTTCGAAAATCGTTTAGCATCCTCTTTGTCTTGGCCGATAGTACAACCACCCAGGGGGCTTCTTCAACGAGAGAGCACGTTGCCCCCGGCGTATCCATCCTTTTAAAGGCGTGAGGTTGCGGCGGATTCACTTTCCATCTGTCGGATAGCGCAAACTTGCCCTGTTGGTACTGGTCTTCAAGTCAATTTTTGAAGACGTAGCAATCTTCGATCGGATGACCCAGTACCCGGTGATAGGGGCAATAGTTGGGCTCATTGACATCATTTGGTTATGACGGGCGTTTTGGCTCCGGCAGATTTATGAGTCGGTTGCGCAACGCCAGCTGAATAATCTTCTCGTTTTATCTCGGGGAAACGAGTAAGGACGTCCCAGTCTCTCCTCAAGGGGTACCAGCGGACGCATATTATTTTGACGAACAACCGGCTTCAAGTTACTCGGCTGTTGTTGAGCATTAGTGTAACAACTCCAATTTTTGTATACCTAAATTTGATTTAAATTTGAAGTATACTTGGAGTATTAATGTTGCTGATAACACTTTAAGTATCTATTTCCCTACAATAATTACAAGAAGGAGCTTGTAGCTCATTGGTAATACCTTGCACTGCTAAACCAACCCACCAGAGTTCGAATCTCATGCCCCACATATTTTTTTATATCATTTAGTTTTAATTTTTTGGGAAGGTCAACAGTCAAACAGCCATAACTCTCAAAATTTATACTGAACCCAAAAAGTTAAGTATACCAAAAATCCCCCCATGGAATTACCCACCCAACGGTGTCCCGACTCGGCCGAGTCGTCAACACGGATTTTCTCCGTGTTGACTTGGTCAACCCCCCTGTATACACTAAATTTTCAGAACAGTTATCAAATTCTCATTAAACCTCTTTTATTCCAAAATTTAATGAATTTTAATGTTTTTCTTAATTATTTTTATATTTTTTTAATTAAAACCCTAACCCTAGCCTAGCCCTATATAAACACCCCTACCCTCTACCATTTCACCCTACAATTCTAAGTCCACTCTCTAAAATTCTCAAGAGAACTCGGTACGTTAGAAATAGAGCGAAAAGCGAAGCGCTGCCGAAACCGACGACGAATTCCGGCGATCGTGCTAGAACCCTTCACGACGTTTCGACGCACCGACAACCCACTACTTTCTTAGCTTCCCTAGCTTGTCCAAACCGGTAAGTCCCACTTTTTCTATCTCTCTTTTCTTTTAAGAAAAAAATACGAATTTTTGAAACCCGACGGAAATCGGAACAAACCGATTTCCGATTCGGTTTTTCTACAAAATCCCACTTGCCACCTAATCCATAATACCTAAACATATTCATTATGACTATTAATCACATAAAGTCAAATTGGACAAAGTTTGTCACATGAAATGATAACTTTCTTGTAATATCGTATTCCTTTCATAAAAATACCATAAAGTTTATTTTTCCTCTTCTAATTAATTCCCTCATTCCTAAACATGTTCATCTTGATCGCTAAACTTGTAAAAATCAATTTGAATGAGTTTTCACACATGAAATGGTAACTTTTACAAATACCGTATTCTTACACTTAAATACCCTCATGTTTAATTTATCATATTTAACCTCTAAACTTCACTAAACCATAAAATAAGTCACGAGGTAATGACCTACCTCTACACACACATAAATATAACCCTAATTGATAACGTCAATAAATAGAATACGAAAATACAAGACTTTTCACTAAAATACCATTTTTTTTCTTTATAAACCTTTCTTGAAATTCTAAGTTGAATACAATTCTAAACAAAATCTTTTAAAAGAAAATACGATGTGTCATGGACATCGATCGTTTATCTAAACCTGACTTTGTGGTGTCCAGGCAAGTGTGTCAAGGCTAGTGGTTTTTAATTAGGCCCGCTACTATGGTTCCTTCCCACTTACCTGGCACTTACCTGGCCGCAATTGGCGGTGAAGAGGCGATTTGAGACTTCTAATGACTTATCGTTTAGACCTTAGAAATAGGCTAGTTGGCTTAGGAAACACTAGAAACTAAAATACGGAAATTTACAAATAAATACCTTATAATTATAAAACCTTTTTCTAAATGAATAGTATTTATTAAACATATGCAAAGCGCCACTACAACCCACCTTTGGGGAACCCGTTAGAGATAGTACGGTTCATCGTGCACCCGCGGGCTAGTAGTGCGAGATTCAGACCTCCGCAAGGAGCATTCGGTCTCGAAAGCTTTAAAATACGACATTTAAGAAAAATGATATTTTTGGAAAATAAATATTTATTTTAAATTACTCTTGTATTATTATATATCTAATTATCATTTAAACGCCTATTTTATTATAAGATAAAGTTTCCACTTTTTTCTTTAAAAAAATTACAAGAATAAAAATTACATTAAAATACCATGAAATTTCAAATAAAACAATTAATACTTTTATTAGGATATATCCACTAGAATAACACAAATAAAACTCGCACTCAGTATAACCATAAAGACGAATAATAGATACTTGAGGTGTATCTTGAAAACTATACAATAGTACTTTTTACATAAAAACCCCTCAAGTTTTTAAATTACAATAAGGACCCTAACAATTATAGAACTTCAAATTACCTTTCTTTTAGTCTGACTCGGGTTAGAGTCTGACTATTTCTGACTTGAATATGATTCGAATCAATCTATATTCTTTTATATTCCAACTCAATATGAATGCATGAATCCCTGAATCCAGTTAACATTTTACATAATTTGACTGAAACAAACCATGGATATACATCCATTATCCTGTTATTCCATTTACCTGATTATGCAGTTACAACATGTTTACTGATATCATGGTTTTGGTCAGTCATCCAACTTACACAATACAATACAACAATACTGTTAAAACATTACGGGGTTTAAGGGGTAGATTGGTACGGAAGGTGTTAAAGGTGGCACGAGGTGGTTAGATTAAGACACCTAACCTGAATCCCATTGCTGTTGTACCGTGGCATAACGGTTCCTTGTACTTTCCTTTTGCCCTGGTCTCTAGCATATAGAGACCCTCCTCGTATACACTGGCATCCTTCTGTACCAAGCTACAAACAACAGCGTTAACATAACATTGCAACAATAGCTTACACTTTAAAAATGTACCTTCTTATTCTGTCTTCTCTACTTCCCTCTTATGTTTGGGACTTACCTAGCGACCTGTTCGCTGACGACATTCTATTTCTTTCTTCTTTGAATATCGTCAGGTGCGTTGGACTCAGCAGAGATCGAGCCCACCGGTGAAGACTTGGAGCAGTTTAACAAAGACCCTGAGCTCTAGATATTGTACCTTGTTCTTTTCAGTATTTTTATTTCCTGTTATGCCACTGTTTAGGCATCGCTTTTCATTTCAGTTGTATTTTATTTTCATGCATTGTACAAAAGAATGTTATTAATAAAGTTACTGTTCTTTTTATACTCTTGTCTCTTGTGTATTTATTTTATATTGCTTAGCTACGCTTAGCGTATGTACTTCTGAGTACATACGTAGCGGACCTCGTCGCGTCCCCTTCGCCGTACACTGGGAAGCGGGGCGTGACAGGTTTTGTTGGTGGCCCATGCAGGTCAGAGCTGTATGAATCCCTGCCATGCAGTTCTGGTCTGCGTGAACAACCTAAGCAATATAACACAAGAACAGCAACTAAAACATTCTTTACAATTCATATTCCTTGAATCTTGCAAATTTCTATTCCTTGAATCTTATCATTTCATGTATTTGAATCTGTCTTAACCCAAATTTTTCTTCATGGTTATGGATTCCCCGAACAACACCAGCACCAACGTCAACAACATTCCTTCAGCACTACCTCTCACACCAGCTGTTCCTGCACCACCCACTGAGCAAACGATGCTATTCGAGGCGGTCCGCAGTTTTCTAGAGGGACAGCAACAACTTCTGAATCGTCCTGAGACCGATGCACCGGGAGTAAAGCAATTCAGAGCTTTGCACCCAAAGCAGTTCTCTGGTAAAGGAAGCCCTCTTGAAGCGGAAGAATGGGCACAAAGCATCGAAGACGATCTGGCAGCAGCTCAAGTGCCAGACAATGCTTGGGTCCGTGTAGCAAAACTACAGCTCATGGATAATGCTCGCAATTGTTGGAAGGCGGAAGAAAGCCGTCTGGTACAGCCGATTGAATGGAAGACCTTTCGCGAGAAGTTCGACGCGAAATATTTCCCTGTGACTGCCAGGTTCACCATGGAGCAGCAGTTTATTCATCTACAGCAAGGATCAATGTGGGACAAATCGGTAGATGAATACGACGCTGAATTCACCATGTTGAGCCGGTAAGATATGTCGCAATAGTTCAATTTTAAATTGACACATACTACACAGCTAACACAATCTTTAAACAGATTCGCGGCACACCTGATACCGACGGACGAGATCAGAGCCCGTCGCTTTCAACAAGGTTTGGACACAGAGATTAAGGCTGCTCTAGCCACAGGAAAGTTTTTGACTCATGAGGAAGCTCTAGAAGCTGCCCGCAGTTATGAGGCAGTGATAAAAGAGAGGGGCAGACCTCAGTCTGCAGGAGTTAAACGCCCTGCCAACCAGATGGCAGGTGGAGCCTCGTCCAGACCACCTTTCGTGCCAAGGAGACCCGGAGTACCAACCCATCGTCCTAGCCCAGCCTTTTGCACCTACTGCAAGAGAACTGGACATATGATGAAGGACTGCCGTCGAGCCAATCGTCTTTGCTTAGTCTGCGGTTCAGCTACTCACGGTATTGGGTCTTGTCCCCAAAGACAGAACACAGTTGCTGCACCTAGGCCAGCAAATACCTATCCGCAGCGACCAGCTCTTCAGGCACCTGCTCCCAGACTTGCACTGCCTGCACCACCCAGGGGACCACAAGCTGCACCACCTCCTCATCAGTTCCATCAAGCTCAAAGGAACGTTCCGAGGAATGCTCCTCAGGCCAGGAGGAATATGCCAAAGCGCCAGGCTTTCATGATGTCTGTGGAAGAAGCTGAGGCCACTGGCCAAGTCATTACTGGTAAACTTTTCTTCTCAAACTTATCTTTTAGTTTTGTTTACCTACACACTTTCCCTATACCTAAAACCGATCCCATATACCTTAGGTACAATCCTAGTAGCTTCACTACCTGCACTTGCACTGTTTGATACTGGAGCATCCCACTGCTTTATGTCGCAACGGTTTGTTCGAACCCATGCGATTCCAGTCTCACCGCTTGTATCCAGCTGGAACGTCAGTTCCGGAAATGGTGTTCTAAAGGCAACTATGGGATACAGCATGTGTCCAGTCGTCGTCTGCAGTCGAGAGTTTTATGCTGATTTCAAGGTACTGGACATACCAAACTTCGATGTGGTTCTAGGAATGGACTAGCTTGGAACCTTTTATGCTACCATCGACTGTCGTCAAAGGAGGGTAGTATTCGAGATTCCAGACCATCCGGTCTTCAATTTCAAGAGTGGAGACCGTACACTAGAGCCAAGTACCTACAAAGCGAAGCCAAGAGAAGTAGTAGTTGCAGCAGCTCAAGCAGAGGAAGAATCAAGACCAGAAGTAGTTCGAGAGTTCGACGATGTATTCCCTGACGATATATCAGGTTTGCCTCCCGATCGAGCTCTTAAATTCAGTATTGATTTAGTACCAGGAGCACAACCGGTGATCAAAGCACCTTATAGACTAAGTCCGGAAGGTTTGAAGGAAGTTCGAACACAGTTGGACGAATTACTGGCGAAAGGATGGATTCGTCCCAGCACTTCAAGTTGGGGAGCACCTGTATTACTGGTAAAGAAGAAGGAAGGTTCATACAGAATGTGCATCGATTATAGGGCCTTGAACGAAGTCACTATAAAGAACAAGTATCCACTCCCACGCATCGACGATTTATTCGATCAGCTAAGTGGATCTTGTGTTTTCTCTAAATTGGATCTTCGTTCAGGTTATCATTAAGTGAAGGTCAAGGAAGCTGATATTCACAAAACAGCTTTCAGAACTCGCTATGGATATTACGAATTTCTAGTAATGCCATTTGGAGTGACCAATGCACCCGCAATCTTCATGAACCTAATGAACCAAGTTTTCCGGGAGTATTTAGACAGGTTCGTTGTCATCTTCATCGACGACATCCTGGTATATTCTAAGAATCGGAATGAGCATGCAGAGCATCTACGAATTGTCCTGGAAACTCTTCGACAACATAAGCTTTATGCCAAGTACAGCAAGTGTGAGTTTTGGCTAAATCAAGTTGGTTTTCTTGGACATATCGTATCAGGAGAAGGAATTTCTGTGGATCCAGCAAAAGTTTCGGCAGTTAGCAAATGGCCTACACCAAAGTCAGTGAAGGATATTCGAAGTTTCTTGGGTTTAGCTGGATATTACAGAAGGTTTATTGAAGGCTTTTCGAAGATAGCAACACCCCTGACCAAGCTCACACGAAAAGATGAAGAATTTGTGTGGTCAGAAGCATGCGAGCAAGCTTTCGTAGAACTCAAGTCAAGACTGACATCTGCACCTATTCTCGTAATACCAGATCAATCTGGAGGATTCGAAGTGCATTGTGATGCATCCGGTAAGGGATTAGGATGTGTTCTATATCAGCACGGTAAGGTTGTGGCTTATGCTTCAAGACAACTGAAGACTCATGAGCGTAATTATCCGATGCATGATCTGGAGTTGGCAGCCGTCATCTTTGCTCTCAAAATTTGGCGCCACTACTTACTTGGTGAACGAGTGAACATCTACACAGATCATAAAAGTCTGAAGTATGTGTTTACTCAGAAGGAGTTGAATATGCGACAGAGAAAATGATTAGAACTCATGGCGGACTTTGACATCAACTTGAAATATCACCCAGGAAAGGTGAACGTAGTACCTGATGCTCTTAGTCGCCAACCATTATCAATGAAACTCACCGCCCAGAGGAAGCTTCAGCAAGACCTACATCAGTTGGAGATTGAACTAGTCATGCCAGGTGATGCTTCAAGTTTGATGAATCTACAAGTTCAATCAACCATTGTCAATCAGATTAAAGCAGCTCAAGCCAGCGATGATAAGTTGCAAAAGATCAGACAACAAGTGGAGAATGGACTCAGAACAGATTTCATCATCCATGAAGACGGATCTTTGAGATACGGCAGCAGATTGTGTGTACCAAAAGGTCCTGTTCGGGAAGAGTTAATGAAAGAAGCTCACAGCTCTCCCTATTCAGTACATCCTGGAGATACCAAAATGTACAAAGATCTACGTCAGAATTATTGGTGGCATGGAATGAAGCGTGAAGTAGCCAGAAGCGTCGCAAAATGCTTGGTGTGTCAGCAAGTAAAGGCTGAACATCACAGGACTGCTGGATTACTTCAACCGTTACCAATCCCAGAATGGAAGTGGCAGCACATCACGATGGACTTTGTAACTGCTCTTTCTCGCAGCACAAAGGGTAACGATACGATATGGGTCATTGTGGATCGACTCACAAAGTCGGCTCACTTCATTCCATTTCGAGTTGGCCAATCAACTGAGACACTAGCGAAGAAATACATGGAGGTAATAATATAATTTAGATTTAAAAACTCTTCATAATGTACTATCTCTGATACCCATGAACTCATACAGGAAATTGTAAGACTTCATGGAGTACCGGTCTGCATTGTCTCCGATCGTGACACCAGGTTCCGATCGCAATTTTGGCAGAGTCTGCAAGCTAGCTTGGGAACAAGTCTGAACTTCAGCACGGCTTATCATCCACAAACAGATGGTCAGTCGGAATGAACTATTCAGATCTTGGAGGATATGCTCAGAGCATGTATGCTCGACTTCAAAGGATTGTGGGAAGATCACCTGCATCTTGTGGAGTTTGCGTACAACAACAGCTACCAAGCAAGCAGAGGAATGGCACCTTTTGCAGCATTTTATGGAAGGAAGTGTCGATCGCCATTAAGTTGGGATGACATCAGAGATAGGAAACTTCTTGGACCAGAGATGATAGTAGCGACCATTGATGTGGTTCGTACTATCAGGGAAAGAATGCGCACAGCCCAAGATAGACAGAAACACTGGGCTGATGCAAAGAGACGACACTTGGAGTTCTAACCAGGAGACCATGTATTCTTGAAGATATCTCCGAATCGCGGAGTGATCCGATTTGGAAGGCGGGGTAAGCTAAGTCCGAGATATATTGGACCGTTCGACATACTCGAACGAGTCGGTGAAGTGGCGTACCGTTTAGCGCTTCCACCCTCATTGGAAGGAGTGCATAACGTGTTCCACATATCCCAACTCAGAAAGTATGTGAGTGACCCCAGCCATGTTCTCGATCATTCCGAGCTCACTATACAGCCCGATTTGTCTTGTGAGCAACAGCCCGTGGAGATTCTGGACAGGAAAGTGAAGATACTTCGGAACAAGAAAGTTAACCTGGTTCGAGTGATGTGGAGGAAAGACACTCCAGGAGAATCCACGTGGGAAAGGGAAGATGAAATGCGTGCAAGATATCCGCACCTTTTTGTAAACTAGTCCTCAAATAAAAGTTGTAAATTTCGAGGACGAAATTTTTGTAAGGAGGGTAGATTGTAACAACTCCAATTTTTGTATACCTAAATTTGATTTAAATTTGAAATATACTTGGAGTATTAATGTTGCTGATAACACTTTAAGTATCTATTTCCCTACAATAATTACAAGAAGGAGCTTGTAGCTCATTGGTAATACCTTGCACTGCTAAACCAAGCCACCAGAGTTCGAATCCCATGCCCCAAATATTTTTTATATCATTTTGTTTTAATTTTTTGGGAAGGTCAACAGTCAAACAGCCATAACTCTCAAAATTTATACTAAACCCAAAAAGTTAAGTATACCAAAAATCCCCCCATGGAATTACCCACCCAACGGTGTCCCGACTCGGCCGGCGGACCGGCCGAATCGACCGGCGCCGCCGGCCGGACTCGGCCGGACGGCCGAGTCGTCAACACGGATTTTCTCCGTGTTGACTTGGTCAACCCCCCTGTATACACTAAATTTTCAGAACAGTTATCAAATTCTCATTAAACCTCTTTTATTCCAAAATTTAATGAATTTTAATGTTTTTCTTAATTATTTTTATATATTTTTTTAATTAAAACCCTAACCCTAGCCTAGCCCTATATAAATACCCCTACCCTCTACCATTTCACCCTACAATTCTAAGTCCACTCTCTAAAATTCTCAAGAGAACTCGGTACGTTAGAAATAGAGCGAAAAGCGAAGCGCTGCCGAAACCGACGACGAATTCCGGCGATCGTGCTAGAACCCTTCACGACGTTTCGACGCACCGACAACCCACTACTTTCTTAGCCTCCCTAGCTTGTCCAAACTGGTAAGTCCCACTTTTTCTATCTCTCTTTTCTTTTAAGAAAAAAATACGACTTTTTGAAACCCGACGGAAATCGGAACAAACCGATTTCCGATTCGGTTTTTCTACAAAATCCCACTTGTCACCTAATTCATAATACCTAAACATATTCATTATGACTATTAATCACATAAAGTCAAATTGGACAAAGTTTGTCACATGAAATGATAACTTTCTTGTAATATCGTATTCCTTTCATAAAAATACCATAAAGTTTATTTTTCCTCTTCTAATTAATTCCCTCATTCCTAAACATGTTCATCTTGATCACTAAACTTGTAAAAATCAATTTGAATGAGTTTTCACACATGAAATGATAACTTTTACAAATACCGTATTCTTACACTTAAATACCCTCATGTTTAATTTATCATATTTAACCTCTAAACTTCACTAAACCTTAAAATAAGTCACGAGGTAATGACCTACCTCTACACACACATAAATATAACCCTAATTGATAACGTCAAAACATAGAATATGAAAATACAAGACTTTTCACTAAAATACCATCTTTTTTCTTTATAAACCTTTCTTGAAATTCTAAGTTGAATACAATTCTAAACAAAATCTTTTAAAAGAAAATACAATGTGTCATAAACATCGATCGTTTATCTAAACCTGACTTTGTGGTGTCTAGGCAAGTGTGTCAAGGCTAGTGGTTTTTAATTAGGCCCACTACTATGGTTCCTTCCCACTTACCTGGCCGCAATTGGCGGTGAAGAGACGATTTGAGACTTCTAATGACTTATCGTTTAGACCTTAGAAATATGCTAGTTGGCTTAGGAAACCCTAGAAACTAAAATACGGAAATTTACAAATAAATACCTTATAATTATAAAACCGTTTTCTAAATGAATAGTATTTATTAAACCTATGCAAAGCGCCACTATAACCCACCTTTGGGGAACCCGTTAGGGATAGTACGGTTTATCGTGCACCTGCGGGTTAGTAGTGCGAGATTCAGACCTCCGCAAGGAGCATTCGGTCTCGAAAGGTTTAAAATACGACATTTAAGAAAAATGATATTTTTGGAAAATAAATATTTATTTTAAATTACTCTTGTATTATTATATATCTAATTATCATTTAAACGCCTATTTTATTATAAGATAAAGTTTCCACTTTTTTCTAAAAGAAAATTACAAGAATAAAAATTACATTAAAATACCATGAAATTTCAAATAAAACAATTAATACTTTTATTAGGATATATCCACTAGAATAAAACAAATAAAACTCACACTCATTATAACCATAAAGACGAATAATAGATACTTGAGGTGTATCTTGAAAACTATACAATAGTACTTTTTACATAAAACCCCTCAAGTTTATAAATTACAATAAGGATCCTAACAATTATAGAACTTCAAATTACCTTTCTTTTAGTCTGCTCGGGTTAGAGTCTGACTATTTCTGACTTGAATATGATTCAAGTCAATCTATATTCTTTTATATTCCAACTCAATATGAATACATGAATCCCTGAATCCAGTTAACATTTTACATAATTTGACTGAAACAAACCATGGATATACATCCATTATCCTGTTATTCCATTTACCTGATTATGCAGTTACAACATGTTTACTGATATCATGGTTTTGGTCAGTCATCCAATTTACACAATACAATACAACAATACTGTTAAAACACTACGGGGTTTAAGGGGTAGATTGGTACGGAAGGTGTTAAAGGTGGCACGAGGTGGTCAGATTAAGACACCTAACCTGAATCCCATTGCTGTTGTACCGTGGCATAACGGTTCCTTGTACTTTCCTTTTGCCTTGGTCTCTAGCATATAGAGACCTCCCTCGTATACACTGGCATCCTTCTGTACCAAGCTACAAACAACAGCGTTAACATAACATTGCAACAATAGCTTACACTTTAAAAATGTACCTTCTTATTCTGTCTTCTCTACTTCCCTCTTATCTTTGGGACTTACCGAGCGACCTGTTCGCTGACGACATTCTATTTCTTTCTTCTTTGAATGTCGTCAGGTGCGGTGGGCTCAGCAGAGATCGAGCCCACCGGTGAAGACTTGGAGCAGTTTAACGAAGACCCTGAGCTCTAGATATTGTACCTTGTTCTTTTCAGTATTTTCATTTCCTGTTATGCCACTGTTTAGGCATCGCTTTTCATTTCAGTTGTATTTTATTTTCATGCATTGTACAAAAGAATGTTATTAATAAAGTTGCTGTTCTTTTTATACTCTTGTCTCTTGTGTATTTATTTTATATTGCTTAGCTACGCTTAGCGTATGTATTTCTGAGTACATATGTAGCGGACCTCGTCGCGTCCCCTTCGCCGTACACTGGGAAGCGGGGCGTGACAATTAGCGACAATGATCGCTTTTCCCTTCCCCTTTTTATTTCGGGAGTCTGGCTTTGGAAGGGGGGTTTATGGCCAATCTGATCCATTTGCGCTAGCTTGTCAATCAAGGCCTAGAAGGTAGTCGGCTTGAGGAACATCATAAATTGCGAGATGGTCGCCTGCAGATCGAGGGTTCCACAAACATACCCACTGTTGGCGCTTCTTCAATGCGTTGCTCACATTTTGACCATAAGTTCCTCCACCGTATAGCATATTGGACCCATGTCTCGCCCGGCTTCACCCTGGCATTAATCAAGGCCGTTATCGGGGTACGCTCGCTGGCACTTGCAAAACGCTGGGTAAACAACAGCTCCATCTCCGCGAAGGTTTTGATAGAGTCGTTCGGGAGCTCAGAGTACCACTCGAACGCTGTATCTGACAAGCTTCCAACGAACTGGCGAAGCAACAGCTTGTCTTCACCGCCGGTGTTGCCGCAGAGTGCCCTGAACTGGGCAACATGCTGGTGAGGATTGCCCGTCCCCTTATAAACATGGAACTTGGGAATTGTGTAGCCCGACGGGTATTTGATCTGGTCGTACCAGCTCGGATATGGTCGTCCCGTTTTTATGACCTGACCGGCTACTTCGGTCGCATGATGAACCCGTATTTGCTGGGCTATATATTCGTCCAGGTCAGCTTTGGAGATTGCCTCCTCTTTGGCTGTTGACAAAACTGGTGAAGAATTTGACGTTTCTCCCCTATCGTCTTCAAGGACGATCGGGGGATCTTCGGCAAGAGGATCTTGTTGGATCATCATCCCCACCATGTCTTGGAACAGGAGGCCCATACGCTTTATGTTGGCTGCTTATTCAGCGGCCTCTTTGTCCTTCTTCTCCAATATCCGACGAAGTAATTCGGCGTCAGTTTCTTGCTCCTGGCGTTCATCCGAGGATGTTTCAGGGCTTTCTTTTGGCCCAGTGAGTGCGGCCATCGTGTTCATCATCTCCTGGAGTTTTTGCTGTTGCTCCTGAGCTTTGGTCACTGACCGTGTAAGCGGTCTATGACCTGTGGATGCACGACTGTCCTCCTTTCCCGACGCCATGTATACTGTATGAACTATTGTGACCCCGGACTTAGGGCGTTTAGGCTCACCGCCTTTGGCATTTGCCGCGGGCACGGGGATTTTCTCTGGCCTTCTTCTTTTGTGGGTCGTTGAAGTTGAAGGGGCCGTTGTAGTGGGCACCCTGGCGGTTGCTGTCCTTTGTTGTTTAATAGGACGGCCCTTTTCTTCTTGCACCTTCGCCTTTTCTGTTAACGAGAGTGATCTGGGTCAATTACGGAGTCTTGAACTCTCCGCCAAACTCTATAAATTTTTTAGGACAGCCGTTGAGGGGGCTGCTCTTGCTTCATTTCCGGAACACTCTCCGCAGGTGGAGGAGATCTCTTCAGTGTAGCAGTTGGAGAGTTCTTACGTACTCTCCTAAGTGGTTCAAATCTGTTCCCAGTTGGAACAGCAGTATCGACTTCCACCACTGGAGCAGGTGGAGTTAGCTCTGAGGGGGAGTTGCCCCCTGCCTTCCTTACTCGTCGCCAATGGCGGCGTCGAGCATGACGAGCCGTTGGGACTGGCTCGGCGATAGAGACAGCATCTTTTTGCCCCCTGTCCGGATGAGGCGTCGCTGGTGTTAACCTCTTAAAGACTGAGGTTGTCCTTTGAGGGGTGAGATTCAATCTGTCAAAGACAGATCCTCGAGCAGGGGCAGGAGCCGGAATAAACAGCCTTGAAAAGACTGACTCTTTGACAGGAGAAACCGCCTTGACGACTTCTGGAGCAGCGGTTGTTGCCTTCCTCGGGACAGCCACTTTAGAGTTCATGGGCTTCCTGGCGGGCCCATCAGAGTTCTGATCCAGTCTAACAAAGACAGAGGCTGTTGATTTGATATTGGACGACCCGTTGGCAGGGGCCGTTGTAGCAGTGAGACGGTCGAAGACCGACTTCTTGTTCGCTTCTGGTGTGGACATTGGCATGGTGAAGCTTGCCGGTGGGATCATGGTCCCGAAAAACAGGCCAGTGGCGGCCTGGGTCACCTGTTCTACCGGCATGGCCAGGATGGAGGCCGCTTGAGGCCCATATGCTACACCTCCAGGTGAGGTGGAGCGTCGGTTGCATTGGCACTTCGAGCAATTCGAGCAGTTAAAGGCCATTGATTCTTGATTTCTGCGCCAGGCAAAAGAACAAATCTTAGTAACTTGAAACCCAAAGGCAACCATTAACAAACCGCGATTCGTTCGTGAAGACGACACACGAAGTGTGGAGTGGAAAGAGGAAAAGGTCTCACCGGGCGTGCCAGAATCTGTTCCCCTCCGAATGGCGGCGGAGACGACGTGAGGACGTCTTGCCTGCGATTCGGGGCAGATGCTATATGGTTTTATCCTTCTACCTCTCCGAAGATGCCAAGTTGATTTATGGCATCGTGTATCGTAGGTTTAGACGGATGCGGCCGATGTAACAGACTTCGTCAGATTCCCCCTCGCTAGAGGGGTTTTTGATTGTGGGGACGCTCTTCCCTGCAGGCGCAAGCCCCTGCAGTTAATTACGCTACCGCATCGCGGCAGCCACTTTCTCCTTCTCCAGAATTTCACTTCGTGTCGTGTGTGTTTGTTTTGTTTGTGGTTGCCCATGGATTGTATATGGAGACTGAGTAATGTCGTCGCCCATTGGACGTGGATTAGTCCAAATCCGTATTTACTTAGATTTGGGTTTGGTGTTTTTAGTTTAAGGATACGTTAGCCGTATTGAGGCTAAAATCAACTTAAACTTTCGTTAAGGATACGTTAGTCCTGTTTTGAGACAAAGATCAACTTAACGTGGTGATCTATTTAATATATGGCCGTCGGGACTCGTCACCTCTCTGACGTCGTTGAAGGATTACAACGATAGGTGCCAGAGGAGTTAGGAGATGTACCCTTGAACCAAAGTTGATTTAGAGTTTTATAGTCCATTTGAATGTTTAAGGATACGTTAGCCGTGTTTGGGGCTAAGATCAACTTAAACGGGATCGTTTAGATCCGGCAAAAGAGCATTTGGAGGCTCTACTGTTCCAGTTTAGGGACGTGGTGGTCCATCGCCAGTTTAGGGACGTTTCGGTCTATTATTAGTTTAAGGACGTTTCGGTCCGATATTAGTTTAAGGACGTTTCGGTCCACGAGTTTAAGGACCCCGCAGTCCGTGTTGATGTGTGGTCGTCGGGACCCGTCACCTCTCTGACGTCGTTGAAGGATTACAACGATAGGTGTCAGAGGAGTTCAGAGATGTACCCTTGATCCGGAGGTAAATTGATTTAGGAGAGCAATCTTGCTCAGTCAATTTAATTTGAGGACTTACGGCCACGATTGGGCTAAGTCCAGTTGAAAAATGTTCAACACTTTTATTTGTTTTTTGGCCTATTAGGCCTGTGCTAGGGCTTAGCCCATTTTAATAATGCATAGCATTATTCTTGGTCTCTGTTGGACCTTTATTTGGGCTCTGCCCCTTTCAAAACAATGCATTGCATTATTTATTATTTTGTTTGGGCTCTGCCCCTTTTATTGCATTGCAATTTAATTTGGCCTACTAGGCCTTTCTGATTTGGGCCTGCCCCTTTAGTAAAAGAAATGCATTGCATTTAATACTCTGACAGTGCCCTACGTGGTTTGTCAGGCGCTTTGCGCCAATTGAGGAGCGTAAGGTGCAAACTCATATGGTGATGACACGTGTCACGATCTGAAGAGCGCAGTGCGCTGTGTCAGTGCGCTGCGCTGTTGCGCAGCTGACACGTGGCGCTCCCTGGTGGCTTGCGCCGACACAGGAGCGCAACAGTGCTATTTTTCAAGTGCAAAGCACTGTTTTATCATTTGATCGATTTTAAATCAAAGAAGACAAGTTTTTCTTTGTTTTTTAAAGAACCAATGGTTCATAAGTGCAAAGCACTATTATTACTTATTTTTCTTTTTATTGAAGATCATTGATCTTTTTCTCAGATCAATGATCTGAGAATTTTCTCTTTTTTCTAAAGGTTTTTATCTTTTTTGTTCTTGAGGAATTCTCTCCAATTCTTCAGAGTTCTCAATGATAATGTTTATGATTTTGGATTGAGATCTAGGGTCCTTTATATAGTGCCCATAAATTAGTTAAATTTGTTAAAGAGATTTTTCTCTGGGTGATTTGGAGAATTTTCCCCACCGTTGGATCTTTGATCCAAGGGCTCCTGTTTTATAGAAGAAAATCTTCTTATTTTAATAAGAACAGAAAGATTTCTTTAAAATTTTAATTCTGTTTGGCGCAAATGCCCCAGCGCGTGACACGTGTCACGCAGCGCACAGCGCAGCGCACCTGCGCTGACACGCGTCGCGCAGCGCAGCAGCGCTTGCGCAGCTGCGCTGATACGCGACGCGCAGCGCAGCTGCGCTTGCGCAAAAGCGACTGCGCTGACACGTGTCGCGCAGCGCAGCGTTTGCGCAACTGAAGCTTTGCTTCTATTTGTTTTTTCATAGAGCTTTGCTCTGATTGGGCGCGCTGCGCAGACGTGCCTGATTTTGACACATGGCGCTCTGTGCGCAACGCAGGGGATCTGAAGCGTTGCTTCATTTATTAGAATTTAAATTTTCAAAGTAGAGATTTGCTCTGATTGGGGGAATCAGAAGCGTTGCTTCATTTCCCGCCTTGGAATTTGAACAGAGCTTTGCTCTGATTGGGGTAAACAGTTATGAACTGTGATTTTCCTTTACTCAAGTACTGTTGGAGATAGTGCCCCCAAAGTCAATTATTGGACCACAGGCACGTGATTGCAATGATTGAGGCAGGACCTATACCGATATGACATTCTTGCTCGAGATGATAGTTTGTTATCTGGTTTGTCTTTATCATCGTATACATGCTTTAGTTCACTATTGCATGATGATAGAGCTCATAGGATTCTTGCTTGACTACCAGCAGTATGATGGCGATCATATACGTGGAAGCTGGGGTCTGTAAGCACATCCTTAAAGTGTCCCTAGTCGTGGGAGTTTCGAGACAGGGCATCGATACTCCAGAGTAGACTAGTGTATACAGTCGAGACCCCGACGAGGGGCGGTGGCCGGTCTCACAAGCCACTGGTGTCAGTTGGATCACCTAAGATGTATACAGGTGCTCATTGGGTTATGAGTACACCGGACATGACTCGCCGGGAACATGCTAGTTGGTATTATACATATCGTCAGATAGCAGTTCCCTGGTGACATGTGTACAGGTTAGTTTGTCGACCTGAGATCGTCATTTGTCTCGTGTGAGTTCCCACTGTGCTTTGATTTCTACCCTACCACGGCTCAAAGGAGTCGTGCAAACAGGTCTTTTTTGGGTACAGTCCCGAGCCACATAGGAGGCAGTGAGCGGATCGTCGGGGATTCGTCTCTCCCGGTATTGGGGGTTGATGTCGCACAGTGCACGGGTGGCCATCACTAGAAATGTTTGGCCAAGGTAGTGGAGAATTACTGATTTGGATCAGTAGTTTCTCAGATGGTGATGGGCTTCATGCCGACACGATTTATCGCATTATCAGGGGTCTGACTTTATCCACCCCCTAGCCTCGATATGCGATACTCTTTAGATGAACGGACCGGACTGTATATACATTGTCACTGTTAGACTCAGTAGGGTTCATAGATGAGTTCGCTCGTCAGCTTCCCTTCCAATCAATACATAGGCAAACCGTTACGTACAGCTTGTACCTGTGACGTGCTAGAGCTTATACCTAGTGCCAGTGTGTTGATGAGTCATTAGAGTCCCCCACAGACACTTTCCCAAGTTCGGGCGAAACGTTGTACAGGCCGTATGGGTTTATGGCAAGGTTCGGAAAATGCACGTGCGTTTTCGCACGTGTCCATTTTCGGGCAGATAATACTGGTAGGCTTTGGTTTAAGCTGGAACCCAGTATTATACTGTGTAGATATAATATCTTTGTCTCAGTTGCATTTGTATTCGGTCGTAATACAAATACGGGTATGTTTATACTGATACGAGGTTATCCTGAAATTCGTTTCGGGATCACTTTTGGAAGTTGCCAGTTTCCAGTTTTCTATCGACCGTATTTAACATTCGGTTAAATACGGATTTATTTTTTCTTGATGAGGGTGAGTCATGCTTCTAGAAGGTTCTAGAAGTGGTGATGAGGCTAGTGAGTCATTTGAGCTTTAATGGTGCATTTATTGTGTTCATACTTGGTGTCATTTACATTAATGGAGGTTTGTTTGTGCTAAGATATTTCTACTTGATCTTTTATTCCTTGTGGTCACCTTCCCCCTCCTACACTCACCTCCCCCTCATCTATAAGTGGTCGGCCCCTCTTTAGATAGATCATGGTTGTTAATTTGGAAAATGTATATGAAATTTGCCTCATGGAAATTTCATAAGTTCATTCTCTCATTTTCATTCGATCCAAAAGGCAACTTCATTAACCGTTCGTCCATAGCCTTGGACGTAACGAGACAAAGTGTTCTACTCATTCTCTACATCATCTTGGTCGTCTCTTTTAGCAAACTTGACGATCGAGTTGCCTCGGTTCAGAGGCGGGAGCCCGTTTAAAGATCCGTCGACGTGGTGCCGCCTGGACGAGAAAACTGGAGATCGAGGAGATCGGAGCAGCCGCAACAAAGCGTGGGATGATGGTTGAAGACCGAAGGACTCGGATCATTTGGTATAACGTTTCTACCCACTTTTTAGTTTGTTAGTTTAGCTTTAATGGAAGATCCGGGTTATAGTACGCGATAGCGCCAGTTGTTAAAAAGTTTTTGTTCCACATTTGGCGTCTGTTAGACGGCCGGGGCGCTACCGTAGACTTACAGTGGTATCAGAGCCTCACCATTAAACTATACTAATATGTGCTAACACGTTTAAAAGATCGATCAAACGGAATTTCCGAAATCACAATTTTCAGGCACACTGAGTTTCTGTCGATTTTTAAAAAGATCCAAAATTTATTTTGCATATCACAGAAAAGCGTGCAGGTTTTTTATGAATTATGGGAAAATTTGGGCACATGATCCCACTTTACCACCGCGGAACCGCGGCGACTCTGTGGGAACAGTGCTCCAATTTTTCCAGAGAGCTTCTAATAGGAAATTGTAGTTTTTTGGTAATATTCTTTTGGGCCCAGTTTTTGTTACTGTACAGCAGATGTACGTGGGGCCCACTTCGGGAAATTTAGTCGATCGAAATTTTAAATTTGTTAGTATGCAGTATTTACATTATATCTCCGATCGGGAATGTCATTTGATCGGTAAACCGCGTCTGATTGCCATAGTTCTTTTAGACGGGTTTGCGAACTTGACATTCGCGTTGATTTTCTGTGTTGTGCTGTGATGTTGCGGATATGTCGTGGTGGATAGCAGTGTGCAATGGTAGTGTAGTTTGGATTTATTTGTACATTTGATATTGCGGGGCGAGCGTCCAACATGTGGACAGCCGTCACTGCCTGTTGTATAATATTCTTTTGGGGCACGACCGGGTTAAGGTCGATGTACCCATTGTATATATTTTTCATTTCTGTACTAGGTTTATCCCGCGAAGGAGTGCACGGATAGCCGGGTTCTGGAGGGCAACGAGTCCGTATCTCATGGCTTTGAGAGGCAAAGGGACTTTGCTCTAGAATTGGCAGACTATTCGCCGCACTTGTAGGGGGTACAGGTTGACCCAAGGAGGGGTGCTCAATTTACCGGATTCCGTGAAGTGCCGGGTGTTCCATTCACTATGCTGTGGGGACTACCTCGCTTCAGGTTTTGGCGGGTAACTTGCCGCGCCCGTAGGGGTCTAGGTTTCATTGCACAGGCTATCCACACGACCAGGGGAACGTCGGGTTTCAGTAGCGGCTCTGTGAAACCCGGGGATCCCGGTTTATCTGTATTGTTCTGTGATGCTTATTACTTTTCTGTAATGTTGCATATTATCACGCCTGGAGCGATTATTATATATTGGTATATATACTATTAGTTGTTGTATATGTTTTACACCCGCGCTAGTCCAGCCCCCGCTTTGTCGTTAGTTAAGTAACCTAACGGGTAATGACGGGACCCAGTGGCGAATGCGGATGGCATATACGTACATTTTATTTTCGTTCTTTTCTGGTGTGATTAAATGATGGGAATGCGTTGATTCTTATCAATGCAAGGAAAACAAACCTATATTTGATGTTGTTGGAACAAATTTTAAAAGTGTTATTACAAAGATATTTCCTTTTGTTTTGCATAGCGATATTCAGTTTAGAATATCCCGCACCTCATTCGACGAGGCAAGGGCCGAGATCCCTTCACCGGGAGTGACCCCTTGGGCAGAAGTTTACGTCAGGGTAGTAACTTTACTATAGTCGATTACAAGTTGCTTTGCATCGCGGTATTCAGTTGGAATATCCTGCACCTCATTCCACGAGGAAAGAGCCGAGATCCCTTCACCGGGAGTGACCTCTTTAGCAAAGGTTTCTCGCCACTATATTTTTATAAAAAGCTATCAGTTTCCTTCAACGAGATCAAGTTCATTACGTTAAAGGTTTTTCGCCAAAAACCAGTCGTAGCCCTCCGTCATTTCTTATGGATGGTTAGTAGTATTCAAGCTATGTATTTTGACCAACGCCAAGGCATAGTGTTTGGTAGCTGCTGGGTATTCATCTGTTGCATAGATAGATGAGTTGGTTTGGGACAGTCGTTCTGCCATTTTGGCCAACGTCAAGGGCATGTGCGGGTGGGTTCAAATTGACCTGGATAGTGACGGGTAGAGCTTGGCATGTGACTTGTGATATTTTGACCAACGCCAAGGTCATAAGAGCATGGGGCAAAAATTACATCGAGAGTTTCAAACAAACAGCAAACTTGCCAGGCATGCGCATACCTTCTGGAGTGTGATAACTTGAGTGGCTTCCATCAAGTTATCATGCGATGATAGTTGGATCCCGATTCTCACTGATGAGTTGGTTTACTCTTCGGGTGATCCCGACCAATTCTTCTTTCAGGTTTGGAGGAGAATTTGAGATTACAGTGGGAGGTTTCCTGCTTGGATAAAATGATAACCATTCTGATCTAGGTTAGAGTGCACGCAGAGTGTTTCTTTTCTCTCTCTCTTTGGCAGCGACCTTTTGACCGACCCTAGACTATGACTCAGTGACCAAGTTGACCGAACCTTCTTAAAATATTGACTTTTGGATTGTCTTAGTTGCATAAGTCATTGCCGCTCCTTCTTTTACCCTTTACATTTCTCAGAACACCCCGTATTACTACGGACATCCACTTCCATTAGATAGATTCATCGTATGGTAATATACGAACTTGAAGGTACTACTTCGAGGATGGATCCAGGTTCAGGAGAAATAGAATTGGTTTATTCAGTTGTCTTTTGTTATCACCTTCTCTTAGGTTGCGAGAGCTCCTTAGTTAAGGAGAGTACACCTATTACGCTTATTGGATAGTCTTGTTCCAAACCATAGGCAGGTGCCGAAAGGTAGGAAATGAAGAAAACCAATTAGCCTAACTAGGGTGTGCAGAAGGTAATAGCTAAAGACAAAATAAAAGGATTAGAAAGAGGGCAAAGTAAATTGCGACTGTTATCATTCACGACCAAACCGCGTACTTCATCGCCACTACTATTTCACCTTTGATTTTTTTCCCAGTTCGGGAGAAATAGAATAAGGTATTATTCAGATTGTCTTTTATCATCACCTTCTCTCAAGATACGAGTACTCTTAGGTTGAGGAGGGTACACCTATTATGCTTACTGGATAGTCTTCTTCCAAACCATAGGCTGGTGCCAAACGGTAGGAAAGGAAGAAAACCACTTAGCCTAAAAGGGTGTACAGAAGGAAATGAATAAAGACAAATAAAGGGATTTGGATAGGTGGCAAAGAGATATACGGTTAAAGTCATGAAAAGGATTATGGAAGAGGCATTACTAAGAATACCAGGATACCCCTACGAAATATTTTAATGTTTCAGTTTCACTGCGCATTGTTAAAAGGAAAACTGATTTCCCGATTAGATACTTACTCCAGGGTATATATTTACCAGGTTTTATATTCTCATATCTGTATAGTTTTACAGATGATGAGTGGGAGTAAGTTATTGGGAATTAGGTGATCATCCTCATTATATCGGAATTCGTTATAATTGGTGATATTTGAGGAAATCACCTGGGTACAGTTTTCAACCTACGATGCATAGGTTTTGAGTTATTCAACTCAGCGGACTTATACAGAGTATTGTATGTTGTCCATTGTCCGTCAGGACAGAGGGGTAGGTCCTCGTACTATGTTCTGTTTACTTGTGACTTCTCTAGTTTTTAGACAAGTGTTTCGTAGAAATACAATGTCTGAGTTATGAGAAGTTGTGAGTATAAGAATAAAGTAGAGAACCAGATATCGCAAGTATCGGGATTCTTCAAAGAGATCGAAGATGTAGATTCTTGTGATTGGTATTCTGTTGATAGTAATGATTTTTAGAAACTTGTTTCTCTTTCAGGTTACTCATATTTGGATGGATTCCTAAGTTGAGTAATATTGATTAGCCTCTCTCCATTCAGTTGATATGCACTGAAAACAGCTGCATGGTTTGAATCTGATTCCAATTAAATTAGTGCCTCTATTTCTATATTGTATATAGAATGGTTCATATCTTAACGATGTTAAGGTAAGGGGAGTTGTCCAGCTTATGCTTAAAACCAGACACTGGATAACTCAAGGTGCATTTCTGTAATGGCTGTTTGTGGGTTGACCCTGACTTTGACGAGGGTTGCCATTTCTACCATCTGGAAGATCAATAGTGATATTGTTCTTGACTCGCCACAGTTTTATTAAAATGGATTTTTTCAGAAAACAGTAGTGGGAGTATGGTAGAACTGGAAGTAATTCCATAACCGCAAACGATTACGGAAAATTTAATAGGACCTATATATTCAATCAGGTTTGACATTCCAATAGCCACTCCGCAGATATGGTGGGTAACCTCAGTCACCCGAGAGGTACTCCGGTAGCCTCAAGGACGGTGACAGGGAGGTTCTTGTTTACCCAGACTTGACACTACTGTTGTTTCAGACTATGAGACCCGGCAGAAGGATAAGTATAGCGTTGTTCTAAACTAGTTTAGAAGTACATGTATATATTATTCTGCCAGAGGGTTGTCGTAGTCAGTGGGAGCAGCGGAAGCATAGTGGACAAGTGGCTTATGTCTATTTATAGACTCGAGCGGTTATAGCGGAGATAGATCATCTATTTTTGATATGAAAGTCATGGATTTGACTTCATCAGAATAGGAGATGGATCTATTAAGAAGGTAGTAAGGTGTGATGTCCTGTTATTTGGATGACATACACAGAGTAGGAAGTAAAATTCCTATACTACGATCGGTTGTACTGTGGTCGTCACACAGTTGTTTCTCCAGACAGGACATGGATATAATATCAGACATTCTGGTTACTAGATCTACGGTTTTAGATCTAGATTTGTGTAGTTTCCCAATGTGGGTACTTTGACAGTATTCTAATGGTATTTTAGAATAGATGACTCCTGGCATGGTGGTGTACCTGCAGGTAATGGAGTCACCCTCTCTGAAGGTGTCTTACAGACTAAAGGAGAGAGGGATGTGCATGATTGGCAGATCACTTGCTTAGGCAATTGAGTCAATCATGAGATGTCAAGTACCACACCAGATGTAGTTTTTGCAATTGATGCAATAAGTTTACATTAATCCAATCCTGAAGAAACATAAGGAAGCAGTTTTAGAACATAAGTGCATGTTCTACGGATTTGATGACGGCAGCCTCTTTCGGGAGACGGTTATCATTCCAGGATTCAGAGGTGACATGGATGACAGAGTGATTATCAGAGTTATAGTTTTCCCTCTGGCGAGGGAAAGTATTATGGACAGGTGGTCCAAGAGGATACTGTGGGAGGCTTGGTGCTGGATACTGATTAGGTTCAGTTATCAATACAGTCTAAGAAGTTTGGATTTGGAGTTCATTTATGAACTAGGTCCCATCAGATATTCAGACATATTCTAAGACAAGTGTGACTCGATTCGGGAGATGGCTTTCTCCGCGAACTTTAGATTAAGAGAGACATAGAAAGAAACTTCATGGCGGATCCACTCACTGAGGCTATTTCTCGAACACAAGAGTTTTACAAACTAGCTTTGTGAAACAGATTAGTAGAGGAGTTGGATGTTCGGTATCACACGGGCTGTGAGTATGCGACATCGCAATAATTAGCCTTAAGTGCAAGTGGGAGATTGTTGGAGATAGTGCCCTCAAAGTCAATTATTGGATCGCAGGCACTTGATTGCAATGATTGAGGCAGGACCTATATCGATATGACAGTCTTGCTCGATATGATAGTTTGCTATCTGGTTTGTCTTTATCATCGTATACATGCTTTAGTTCACTATTGCATGATGATAGAGCCCATAGGATTCTTGCTTGACTACCAGCAGTATGATGGCGATCATATACGTGGGAGCTGGGGTCTGTAAGCACATCCTTAAAATGTCCCTAGTCGTGGGAGTTTCGAGACAGGGCATCGATACTCCAGAGTAGACTAGTGTATACAGTCGAGACCCCGACGAGGGGCGGTGGCCGGTCTCACAATCCACTGGTGTCAGTTGGATCACCTAAGATGTATACAGGTGCTCATTGGGTTATGAGTACACCGGACATGACTCGCCGGGAACATGCTAGTTGGTATTATACATATCGTCAGATAGCAGTTCCCTGGTGACATGTGTACAGGTTAGTTTGTCGACCTGAGATCGTCATTTGTCTCGTGTGAGTTCCCACTGTGCTTTGATTTCTACCCTACCACGGCTCAAAGGAGTCGTGCAAACAGGTCTTTTTTGGGTACAGTCCCGAGCCACATAGGAGGCAGTGAGCGGATCGTCGGGGAATCGTCTCTCCCGGTATTGGGGGTTGATGTCGCACAGTGCACGGGTGGCCATCACTAGAAATGTTTGGCCAAGGTAGTAGAGAATTACTGATTTGGATCAGTAGTTTCTCAGATGGTGATGGGCGTCATGCCGACACGATTTATCGCATTATCAGGGGTCTGACTTTATCCACCCCCTAGACTCGATATGCGATACTCTTTAGATGAACGGACCGGACTGTATATACATTGTCACTGTTAGACTCAGTAGGGTTCATAGATGAGTTCGCTCGTCAGCTTCCCTTCCAATCAATACATAGGCAAACCGTTACGTACAGCTTGTACCTGTGACGTGCTAGAGCTTATACCCAGTGCCAGTGTGTTGATGAGTCATTAGAGTCCCCCACAGACACTTTCCCAAGTTCGGGCGAAACGTTGTAGAAGCCGTATGGGTTTATGGCAAGGTTCGGAAAATGCACGTGCGTTTTCGCACGTGTCCATTTTCGGGCAGATAATACTAGTAAGCTTTGGTTTAAGCCGGAACCCAGTATTATACTGTGTAGATATAATATTTTTGTCTCAGTTGCATTTGTATTCGGTCATAATACAAATACGGGTATGTTTATACTGATACGGGGTTATCCTGAAATTCGTTTCGGGATCACTTTTGGAAGTTGCCAGTTTCCAGTTTTCTATCGACCGTATTTAACATTCGGTTAAATACGGATTTATCTTTTCTTGATGAGGGTGAGTCATGCTTCTAGAAGGTTGTAGAAGTGGTGATGAGGCTAGTGAGTCATTTGAGCTTTAATGGTGCATTTATTGTGTTCATACTTGGTGTCATTTATATTAATGGAGTTTTGTTTGTGCTAATATATTTCTACTTGATCTTTTATTCCTTGTGGTCACCTTCCCCTTCCTACACTCACCTCCCCCTCATCTATAAGTGGCCGGCCCCTCTTTAGATAGATCATGGTTGTTAATTTGGAAAATGTGTATGAAATTTGCCTCATGGAAATTTCATAAGTTCATTCTCTCATTTTCATTCGATCCAAAAGGCAACTTCATTAACCGTTCGTCCATAACCTTGGACGTAACGAGACAAAGTGTTCTATTCATTCTCTACATCATCTTGGTCGTCTCTTTTAGCAAACTTGACGATCGAGTTGCCTCGGTTCAGAGGCGGGAGCCCGTTTAAAGATCCGTCGACGTGGTGCCACCTGGATGAGAAGACTGGAGATCGAGGAGATCGGAGCAGCCGCAACAAAGCGTGGGATGATGGTTGAAGACCGAAGGACTCGGATCATTCGGTATAACGTTTCTACCCACTTTGTAGTTTGTTAGTTTAGTTTTAATGGAAGATCCGGATTATAGTACGCGATAGCGCCAGTTGTTAAAAAGTTTTTGTTCCGCATTTGGCGTCTATTAGACGGCCGGGGCGCTACCGTGGACTTACAGGTACTGTTTACTGACTACCATGAAATGCTAGAAGCCGAAGTGTGACTACGGCGGGATTGTTCCCTAACCGTAGGAGCATGGCTGGCCTAGTCATCCCTCGTATCCCATATTTTGGGAAGTGGGGCGTGACACATTCAATGCAGAAAAGCTTAATTGTTTAGATGAACTTGTACTCTCTTGAATAATGAGATTTCTGCATTTCTATCATCTGAACTTGTTTTTGTTTCTGAGCTAAGCGCTCTCCATGAGACCGGCGGACGACTTTCTACCTGTCGCACTCATTCACGGTGGGTAGATTCCTGCTTGGCCTAACCCGTGAATCCTAAGCCCTCACACGAGTAGACTCCTGCTCAGTTCGGAGGCCGGCGGACAGCTTCATGCCCGTCGTAACCATTCACAACGGGTAGATTCATGTCTAACATAAGTTGTGAATCTTAAGCCCTCGCCACGAGGCCGGCGGACAGCTTCCTGCCCGTCGAAACCATTCACGGTGGGTAGATTCCTGCGCGGCCTAACCCGTGAATCCTAAGCCCTCGCACGAGTAGAATTTTGCTCGGTTCGGAGGCCGGCAGACAACTTTCTGCCCATCGGACCCATTCACGACAGGTAGATTCCTGCCCAACATAAGTTGTGAATGCTAAGCTCTCGCCACGAGGCCGGCGGACAGCTTCCTGTCCGTCGCAACCATTCACGATGGTTAGATTCCTGCCTGTTCTAACCCGTTAATCCTAACCCCTCGCATGAGTAAACTTCTGCTTGGTTCGGAGGCCGACGGATAGCTTCCGGCCCGTCGCAGCCATTCACAGCAGGTAGATTCTTGCCCAACAAAAGTTGTGAATCCTAGGCTCTCACCATGAGGCCGGCGGACAGGTTCCTTCCCATCGCAACCATTCACGGTGGGTAAATTTCCGTCCGACCTAACCCGTGAATCCTAAGCCCTCGCACGAGTAGACTCCTGCTCGGTTAGGAGGCCGGCGGACAACTTCCTACGTGTCGCAACCATGCACAGCAGGCAAATTCATGCCCAACATAAGTTGTGGATCCCACGAGGCCGGCCGACAGCTTTCTGCCCGTCGCAACCATTCACGGTGGGTAGATTCCTGCCCAGCCTAACCCGTGAATCCTAAGCCCTTGTACGAGTGGACTCTTACTCGGTTAGAAAGCCGGCGGACAGCTTCCTCCCCGTCGCAACCATTCACGGCGAGTAGATTCCTGCCCAACATGAGTTATGAAACCTAAGCCCTCACCACGAGGCGGGCGGACAGCTTCTTGCCCGTCGCAATCATTCACGGTGCGTAGATTCCTGTCCGGTCTAACCCGTGAATACTAAGCCCCCGCATGAGTAGACTCCTGCTAGGTTTGGAGGCCGGCGGACAGTTTCTTGCCCGTCGCACCCATTCGTAAATTCCTGCCCAGCATAAGTTGTGAATTCTAAGCCTTCGCCACGAGACCGGCGGACAACTTCCTACCCTCCACAACCATTCACGGTGGGTACAGTCCCGCCCGGCCCAACCCGTGAATTCTAAGCCCTCACCACGAGGCCGGCTGACAGATTTCTGCCCGTCGTACCCATTCACGGCGGGTAGATCCCTGCCCGACCTAAGCCGTGAATCCAAAGCCCTCATGCGAGACCGGCAGGCAACTTCCTGCTCGTCGCATCCATTTACAGCAGGTAAATTCCTGTATGGCCTAACCCATGAATCCTTAGCCTTCGCCACGAGGTCGGCGGACAGCTTCCTGCCCGATAATACGCCACGTGGACTTGGTGATCAAAGAGACACAACTGCCAAACGCCATGTTGTTTCCGGACAATCCACCAGCAAAGAATCTTCGACACCAAGCTAAACAGAGAAAACCAAGCAAACCACTCTCGACCCGACCAATAAATAAGTCGGAACAGGACAGGGGGCTAATGATGATACTCATGGGTGAGAATTCCCCAAATCACGACACGTAGCGGATGACGTGTCGTCCACGCAAGCCCGCTAGATTCTTGGGAGCTATGGAGTTGGAAAATGTATGATGCATTGAGGACATTCCTCGGCACCTAGCCTTCGAGATTGTAACCGACCTTTTGGAGGCCTCCCCTGCGTACGTTCCCTTTTCGCCTAACCACCAGCCAATTGTTCATCTTCGAGCAATCATAGAGTTGGGCTTACTCAGCTTCCTATCTTGTCTCCAAGCTATCCTATAGCTGAGATTTCTCAAAAGCGATCGTATAGCTGAGATTCATCAGTGTCACTGTTTGGCTGGAAGTACGGAGCACGAACATACTCGTAACGGCTATGTGTATCTCACCACGACAGGATCTCCGCCGCTCCACGTCCCGCATCCCACGCTAGCGTATCTCGCTATTAATGGGCATATCCCGCCATCAATACGAACGTGACGCGGAGGTGAAACAGACGGCGAGAAGCTCACATCGGCTCGCTCCAATGCAACCTCTATATAAACCCCTCATCCAGATGATTCAGATAACTTGAACTCCTTCCAATACGCCGCTACTCTGCCCAATTATTTTTCGGTACTTACTTGATCGTCGGAGGGTCCTACAGTGGCTTTTCATCCCGAAACTTCTTTTGCAGGTAACCCGGCGTCAACGGCAATCAACAGCCCATTGAGATCCACACCCAAGCCACACCACAAATATCAACCGTTCAGCCCCGCTGGCTATAGGATCGACAGAAGACAACATCCGAGAAAGGTTCCGACCTCCATCAAATATATGTTCCACAGAGAACAAACCTTCGTCATTGGTGGATTGACCTTTAAAATACAGCACAGGATAGCAAAGGGAGCTAAAATAATTATTGAATATATATGGATTTTTATTATTTTTTTGGATTAAATAATATGGCTCTTCAATTTCTACATTTACCAAATTAGATTAGTAAGAAAATTTCCATACAAGATGACCTTACTGCAGAAGAAGTTGCGTTACCACTTCAGTAACGAAAAATCTTTCGCTGCAAGTATATGCGGCGCCAGAAAAAAAAAAGCAATGCTTTCGAGCCTGCAAGACGGAAAAATAAATCCGTCAGGTATTATCGGTATGTGTCCAATCACGAAATAGAAATACACTGCACCATCGACCCCGCTTGTATAGTCGTCTGATTGATGCCCAAAAATTACCCTCTATTTTTCTCTATCCAGGTGCATTGCGCCTGAAATACCGTATGAACTCGAGAAATTATTCGGTGTGCCGAGTGTAATATATCCGTTCCTGGGGCGAGAGAAAGGGGAGAGTTTCAGACAGCTTTGGACAGCCTGTGGGGCCCATACTTCTATTCCTTCTCTCTCTTCTGGATGTATAGGGCAAGCACATGGAATAATTTTTGGTATGATTTCTCTACAAATAGATTATTTTTAAAACCGCAATTTTCATTTCTATGAGCGTTGAGTCGAAGATTTGAATACCAAACAAATTGTTGGGCTAATTAGGTGCACGCTCTCCTTTTAATCAGGCCCAAGCCCAACACAAGTCCAATTTAGGAGCCTAGAAGTTTGGAATCCAAGACCCGAATCCGAAATCATTCGGGTAGCATTTTCTCAGTTTTTAACCGGATTCGATCCGACCCGGTTGCATTGCGATCTATCCTTTCTCTCAGCGCCCACTAAAATATCAGGATATTCTCGCTCTGAGAGCAAGGGTTTTAGCCAGGTCATGGCCATGGCCAAAATTGTTCCTAACTTAATTTTTCTTCATCAACGAGCTCAAATTTACACTGGGTATGTCTCAATTTCTTGAAATTTTTGTTATTTTGATTCTACCCATTCGAAATTATGATGGCAAATGCTCACATGAGCATCTTCGATCTGGGAATAAACTGGAATTTCTTACCCAATTCTCCCCCAAATTCATCATTTTCAGTTCATAGTTTCTATATTTCTGAGCGACCCTGTTCATCAATCGCCCTGAATTGTATTCAAGTGAGAAAAAGTTTGAATTTTGTTCGAAGAAAACCAAAATTTAGCACAGCTTGTTCAAACCGTGTCATAAAGGCTTTGGGGAATGGAGAGGTTGAAGCCCATTCAAGCAGTGTTCAGCTTATTGAGAAGGAATTGAAGTTTAATCCCACGTTTCAAGATTACTTGAAGGTTATGGAATCGGTTAAAACTGATGGGTCTATTGCTGGTCAAAAGAAGAGATCGATGGGAAGCCACGCTTCTCGTAAAGCTAGAGAGAAGCCTGATTCAAAGAGTAGAAGGCATGGTGATGATGAAAGGAGAGTGGAAAGTGTTCGAGAGACGGAAACTTTAGGAAAAAGAAGTAACAATTTGAAGGATGTAAAGCATAGTTCAAATAAAGGGTTAACGGTTACGATAGATGCCCGGTACAGTGAGCGCGTTGGGAAGGAAAGAGTAGGCTCTAACGAGTTACGGAATCATGGCCGATCAAAAAAGAAATTGGAAACTAGAAGCGGCGTTAGATTCAGTGAAATCCCAAGGAGTGGAAGTTACCCTGTAGAAAACTATGATAAGAAGGTAATTCATGTCAGCAATAGAAATGAGTTGAAGCAAACTGAAAATAAACCACTTTATGATGATAAGGTGGAAAGAAAGACGATCGAGTTTGAAGACGGCAAGAATTTGCAAAACAGAACGATTATTAACAGGAGCAGCGCTGAGAGGAGGTTGGATGTGTCTCTGATAATGGAGACATCTAATCGAACTAGCAGTTTTAGTAGAACTAATGCGACTAAGAAGAGTGATGATTCTTTTTCGAGAATAGAACATAAGAAGACCGAGGGAAGTTTGAATGGCAGCGAAATCAACAACTTTGAGAAGGAAATCGATAGGCAAAATGTTAGTCGAAGGTACATGAGGGTTCATGATGATAATAGAATAACAGGAAAGGTTGGTTCTAGAGCTATCGAGACGCAGGGATACGCCAAGAGAAATGCACAATCAGATGGCATTGATGTCGAAGAAAGAGCAGCTTTCAAGACTTTCGAGGTATTCACTGATGTCCAGAACAGACCGCGGGTTTTGCGGATGGAAATGGAAGAAAGGATCCAGAAGTTAGCAAAGTGGTAAATGTGTTGCCTACTATTTCTATGGAAATTCTCTTGTTCCTTTTTTTTTAATATGAAAATGATTTTATCATCTTCTACAACATGCCAGCATAACATTAACATCAAAATGTTATATATGTAACCACAATGATATTGGGACACCGAAATGGTGTTTCGATACAACCGCCGTGTAAGTGCAGACTTAAGGAAATGGCTCTACTTGTGTCACTTTGCGAATAGATGTACATTTAACATGAGAGTCTAAGTTCAATGGAGCTTTGCTTCATAGCAGACCTCATTTTCAAGGGAGAAGGCATAGACGGTGTCGATATTTGTGAACACCTATGTTTGTGCAGAAACCATGTGATAGTCATCCGGACTTCAGATAAATATAAATTTCATCCTAGTCCCTCAAAATATATTTTTTTGTTTTATTGTCGAACTTCTGATTCAATCCAAGTTTTACAATGTAAGTTTTATAGCTCCTTTCATCTACTTACATCATAGATATCAGTTGATGTCATCATGTAGGCCAAAGTATCTTTTACCATTTTTATCATATCTTAGTATCTTACCTTAGCCATAATATCCCAATCTAGCGGTTCTTGGCGCTTATTCTCCTTTTACATGAACACCATTTGAGTGATTATAAATTGTTTCTCACTCCTGAAGCATGTATGCTACCACTTTAAAAGGTGGTACCTGTTTATATTTCCTCTAAATTTCATTGTGTCCCTTGTATATGTGGTTCTTCTACTTGCATATACATTAAATTCACTGACCGGATTTTTTGACATACTATTTTACTGTCAAAGGTTGAATGCTACAGATATAAATATGCCAGAGTGGCAATTCTCTAAGATGATACACAGTGCAAAGATTAAATTTACAGAGCACTCAATCTTGAGGGTTGTCCAAATATTGGGCGGACTTGGAAATTGGAAGCGAGCACTTCAAGTTGTTGAATGGCTTCAGTCACGTGAGCGGTTCAAGTCCTACAAGAGCAGGTAGATTTCATGCATCAACTGATAACATGCCTAGAGTTTGAAAGGTCAAAGTTACTTGAAGGAGTTTGAAAGGTCAAATTTACTTGAAGAAATTTCGAGCCTTGAATTCTCTCTGCTTTAAAGTTGTATTAACTCGGTCGGCTGTGCTAAACCTATAGCTTAAGTGTAACACTTCAATTTCCTAGCATTATCAAGCATACAATAATGTGGGTTCATTTCTACCTTCTTTTTCTTTGGGGAAAAAATGAGTAAATTTCTACTCTTCTCTGGTTAGTGAATTTAACCTCAACTTAAAAACATCTTTTGGATGTTGAACAACCCCTTAAATTAGTCTATTCAGCCATAACGCTCATGTTAGTTTCAACATTTGATGCGGTTATATCTACCCTTAGCATCTTTTATCCTACGTTCTTTTTTGATGCAGATATATCTACACAAGTGCACTTGATGTACTTGGAAAGGCAAAGAGACCCGTTGAGGCACTGAATATATTTTATGCCATGCGTGTAATAAATTTATCACTATATCCTACTCATTTAGTTTTCTTACTTACAGTTAGAAGGAGAATAAATATTTGATGTCTTTTATTTGTTTTTGCAGGAAGAACTATCTTCATATCCTGACCTTGCAGCGTATCATTGTATTTCCGTCACTCTTGGTCAAGCTGGACTTATGAAAGAATTATTCGATGTCATCGACTGCATGCGAGCTGCACCAGAGAAGAAATTTAAGCTGGGATCGCTCCAAAAATGGGATCCACGCTTGGAACCTGATCTTGTTATATACAATGCAGTGAGTAGTGTTTGAACCTTGACATGGTTAACCTTTTGTTTTCCTTTGGTTAACAGATAATAAAGAGATACATTGTATATTCTCAGGTGTTAAATGCTTGTGTTCAGCAGAAGAAATGGGAAGGTGCGTTCTGGGTGTTGCAACAATTAAAACTGCAGAATATACGGCCTACTAATACAACTCTCGGTCTTATCATGGAGGTACCCCTAATTTAATCCAGTTTTGTTTCTATAAGTCTAAGAGCCTGCTTGTATTTGTTACACAACAAACTAGGAAAGCACATACACTTCTATTTGCTTGCCGTGTCCGTGTCCGACACTCCGACACGTATTGAACACTTGGACACTCCGCCGGACACACTTGCGGACACATTTGGGCCGTGTCTGTCCATATTGGCCATCCCCGACACTTCTAGATAGTGTGGGGGTTAAATCTCTTTCATGATGGACCACTAGAAAGAATAAATACCACTTCTAAATAGTATAGGGGATTAAATCCTTTTCATGACGGACTACAACTAGAAAAAGTAAATGTCCATATTGATGCTCGGATATATGAATGTCGGCTCGAATTAAAAAGGTCAATATTTTATTTGTTACACTCTTATGGATTGTGTTCATATTTGTTTTACTTTTAGTTCTATACATGTATTTTATGCTTAAAAAAACTTACGGTTTTGAATAAAATTATAGCCTTTGTTTTATTTTA
This sequence comes from Agapanthus africanus, assembly GCA_030015575.1. Taxonomy (NCBI): domain Eukaryota; kingdom Viridiplantae; phylum Streptophyta; class Magnoliopsida; order Asparagales; family Amaryllidaceae; genus Agapanthus; species Agapanthus africanus. The sequence continues at coordinate 567,694,628 of JASDDO010000016.1, forward strand.
TTATGCTTTTAAGGTTGTATTAATACATATTTTTTCTTGTAGTTTACTCTATATAATTAAATATGTAGATAAATAATATAGCCGTGTCCCCATCTCCTCCTTTTTACAAACTTGTTGTGTCTCGTGTCCGTGTCCATGTCCGAGTCCGAGTCCGAGTCCGAGTCCGTGTCTTTGCTTTATAGACATCAAATGATGTGGTTTTGCAATGAAAACAGTTTCCTTGATTCTAATCAAATATTTGAGAAATTTGAAGCATAAAGATTTGAAATAGCTACGCATAGCACTTCCTTTTCTTAATAGTCTTCTTAATATATATTTGTTTTGCTTGATACTTGAATTGTTTGCATGGTAACATGAGTCCGGTATATTTCTTAGCAAAACTCTTCGTAGAACGCAAGGTCTAGTTTCTTAACCTCTCATCTACTCATGATGAGAAACTTGCTCCTAATATGTTATGATGCAATAACCATGAGTAGGTTGAGGTAATTGTAGGTGTCAAACCGCTTAAGCATTCTCCTTCGTAACATTGTTTCAAAATTAATTATAGAGTTCTGGCTACTGTGAGCCTGATTGAATTTACGACCAGATGAGGTTGGCTCTATGCTTAAAAGGCTGATTTTTGGAAATGCCTTATTTTGGAAGGATGGGACCTCGATCAGAGGTCAATTTTACAGAAATCTGCCATCAAATATGATAATTCTGAAGTTAGTTCTGAAAAAAGTATCAAATCGTCAATTGATTATCAAAAGTTCTGAAAAAAGTATCAAGTCGGCAATTTATTATTAAATTGACTTTACATTTTCCTTCCAGTCAAATATCAATAACTGACATCACATAAACCCTTTTCTAATTACTCAGATTGTTCAGTTTACAAGTCCCCATGTTTAAATGAGCAGGTGATGCTTGAAAGTGGAAAGTACAGCTTGGTGCATGAGTTTTTCAGGAAAGTCGAGAAGACTTCAATCCCAAGTGCATTGAATTATAAAGGTATTAATTGCAACAAGTATATATATATAAAATTTCTTTGGCTGAGCACTAATATCTCCTGTTGTAGTGCTTGTAAATACTCTATGGAGAGAAGGGAAGATAGATGAAGCTGTACTAGCAGTAAAGGATATGGAAAGACGAGGAGTTGTGGGTTTCGCTAGTATCTATTATGACCTTGCACGTTGTCTATGTACCGCAGGAAGATGCCAAGAAGCTCTATTACAGGTTTGTATTTAGTTTAGTCACCAATCATTGATAATATGTTATATATAGTCTGCAGTGTATCCTACTTTTTGCGAGCTACTTGTTCATTATCTTGATTGTGGAGATTGGATAACACAATTGATTGGTATAATCCGAAGTTTCAAAAAAAGGAAACATATGTCATACACTGTGCCTCTTTAGCAATTTTAAGCTTAAGCTTCATATTGAAAGGCATAAGCTTCATGGTTTTTATTGTTATTTTTTTCCACTTCTGCTTCAAATCTGAAGGCATAAGCTTCATGATTTTCCTTTTTCCCTTTTTTTTAAACTTTCAACATAACTACAGCAGACATTACAGCATACGTGAAAATAGGGAGGGTATCAAATTATTGAGAAAATATATTCCAAAAATATTTTTAAAAACCAGTTACATTTATTTTGGAGTGAGCCCGCGTTTATCTGATCTGCACAATTAAAAGAAGTAGGAACATGTAGTATGACTGCATTATCATCACTATTGGATACAAAAATAGTAAGGCGAAAAATTTCTCATTGCAGATTGACAAAATATGCAAGGTTGCAAAGAAGCCGTTGGTTGTAACTTACACTGGATTAATCCAAGCTTGTCTAGGCTCTGGGAGCATTGATAACGCCACATATATTTTCAATGAAATGCATAAATTCTGCTCGCCAAACACAATTACTTGCAATATCATGCTGAAATCATATGTACATCACGGAATGTATGAAGAAGCAAAGGATCTATTTCAGAAGATATTGGACGGTAGCCATCAGATTAGAAGCAAAGATGATTCAGATCAGAAGGCGAATCCAGATAAGTTTACATTTAATACCATGATGGATATGTGTGCCGCAAAAGGTAATTGGGATGATTTTCAGAATGCATATGAGCAAATGTTGTACCATGGCTTCCATTTCGATGCCAGAAGGCACCTCCGGCTCGTGCTTGATGCTTTCAGGGCTGGAAAGGTAATTTATTTATCTCTGCTTATAATCCATTGAGTTCTATGTTCTCCAATTTTCTGTTTGTTGTGTTGATTCTGTGTGAATTTATGATCTTTTCTTTTTCTTTTTTATATATTTGTTTGCGAAATCAAAATTTTTTTTGTGCAGCATTTGCTGTAGCCAATTTTGGCTTCAACATATATAGCAAGTCTTGGTATATGAGATAATAGCTACCTAATACTCATATCAAATTGGCAACAAATGTCGTCTTTCAAGTTGTTTCTCGTTTAACCACAAACAATGTGCAGTTTGGATCAGGAAATCCTGCAACAAAAGTTGAAAACAATTCAATGATGTGTTGTTATTTACTAGCAACATCATATTTTGCATGCAACAAATGCTCTTTCCCTGTTATAGTAAACCAAATAGCTCTTAAATATCACTTTGTATCAAGGTTCGAGAACTCGGTTTCGGTCTCTTATAATTTTATTAGTTTCGCTGGGTTTCGGCTAGTTTCGCTAATCTTGGTTCGGGCTTCGGTTTCGACGGTAATACAACATATATAAGTGTAGATATATTAAATACTTAAATTTATGCTTCTATATTACAATACAATGATCCTAGTATTTAAAAATCCAGTCATGATGCAAAATATATTGAAAAATGTACTTAGATAAGTATTAATATAGGGTTTGGGTTTACTTTTTTGCGGTTTTCTAACTACAAAGGCCTACAACTACAATGATCACAATGACAATATAAATGGTATAAAAAAAATTAAGTTTTTAAAGGTTTTGACCGAAACGATATTGTATAGTTTATTTCGTATCTGTCTCGGTTGGTTTTGTATTGGTCTCTACCGAAACTGATACGAAACCACCACATATCGGTTGTTTCAGCCGAAACCTCGAACTTTGCATTGTATTCATGAAATTGTTTGTACCCTTATGCAGAGGTCGATAATTGAATCCACCTGGGACTACTTCATTCGTTCCGAACGAGCTCCACCACCTCCAATCATCCAAGAAAGATTCTGCATCAAATTGGAAGAAGACGACCTTTCAGCTGCAATCTCCTGCATTAACAAAACCCATCAAGAAAAGGAAATGCATGCCTTCTCTGAAAAGGCTTGGTTAAATCTACTTAAGAAGAATGCTCATAGGTTCAAGGATAATGCTATTTCGAGATTAACTCGTGAAGTGAACCAGTTGGTTAAAGAAAGCGACCGGCCAAGCTCTACATATCGAAACCTATTGAATGCTTGTACAGAATTGGCTGAAATTACAAACCACGCGTTGACTTAAATCGATGTTTACGCCTTTCCGGCAACTCATTTTGATGCTTGTTTTTCCAAGGTATACATAACCTAAAAAGTGGTATACATTAGTATAGAGATAGATTATGAAAGTTTCCTTGGCTTTACAAAAGGCTGGGAAATGATGAAAGCTAATGGCAAAAGGCCAAAGGTGATGCCTTTGGGAGGCCAAGGAGGTTTGACACTCGGCCAAATCCTAGAATCATGGGCTTTTTACCGATTTTTGCCTTTGGAAAGCCTTGTATAGTTCATATTCCTTGCTTTTGCCCCAACCTCTTGCCTTTCATACTTAGCTTTTACTAATCAAAGGACTGGCAAAGGTAAAAGAGAGACTATTTTACTTTCATGTGTGGCTTTTTTAGTGCTATTCGTATGGTGCAAGCAACTGTGTTAGGACTCCCACATGTTTTGGATTGAGAGTGTGGAGATGGAAGAAGAGGAGCTAATGCATACAAGTTGATTCCCTACCTATTTGGTGCACTCCTTTGTCCTAGAAGAATATGGATCCTATGACTTGGATGGAAAAAGTTGTACTCCTTTGTTTAAAGGACTTTTTATGGTATTCTAATACTAATACGGATACGGATACTATATGCCTTGTATGATTGTCTTTTAGATTAGAAAAGACAGAGACATATAAATAGGTGTGCCGTTGAAACGAAGCTCGTAAGTCTGGTAGTAATAAAGACGGATAAGACATTACTCACATTAACATTGTCTGTTATCCAAAGTATGTTGATGGATCATAGAATAACTTGTGTGACACCTTATTTTAAGTAGCTCATGACTTAATAATAAAGTGGCAACGACATCATGATGATGTAAGTGAACAATATTATTATTTTTATTAAATTTCGATATATTAAACTGTCAGCAAAAAGATGATCATAATATTTAGATACTGCTTTACGATAAGAGGTGGTAAAGTTTATGTTTCCCTTCTAGCTTTATTCATGTCTTTGATTTCTCTTGCATTGTACAAGAAATTAGGGATGATTTACAGTTATGACAAGCTCCTCTCTTTTGGCCATTGTTTTTGTCATTTTGTGAGAGCCTACACATTTTAAAAAAAATGTCAGTAGATTGACTACCGGCCCTAATGTGTTGTCAAGAGTTATTGTGAAGTCTTGATTCCAAGGTTTATCTCAGTGAAAGAAAAAATGAAGAAGACGGTTATTACTATTACCATCTGGCCGTTTCTCAAATACTCAAGAAAACTGGCCTGTCCAGTGCGTTAAACAATACATAAATGCATCCTACACAAGCAAAAACATGGAAGATTGCGACAATCTGATATGCCATGTGACTTTCTCTTTCGGATTGGTACATATCTACGTGTATCTAGCTAACTATTCAACCTGTATACCATAATTGAGGGAAAATTAGCAAATTTGCATTGAGTAGGCTTTACCGAACCTTTTGTGCATGGTGCTTTGCGAGCCTCATAGCAGGGTACACAGAAATTTGTCGAACATTGGCGTGCGGACCCTTGACATGTATCTTATTATCTTAAACGTTCCTGGCTCATGCCACACCATTGTCTTTGACTGTAACAAACAAAGGTATATATCGAGTTTTGCTTGCATTGACCCCCTCATCACTTTCATTCATTTCGTTTTGGATTCATAATCTCTACTTAACTTTCTTGACTTTGTGTGGCCTTAGTTTTTTGACTGATGTTATGATGCTTCCTCTTATCGTCTTCTTCCTCTAAAAGTCTGACCAAAAATGGATTCCTTATATAACGTTAATCCACAAATGACATTAGAGCAATCTGATTGTCTGTTGAGCATGGATGTATAGGATGAATAATCAAAAGAAGAAGGGCTTCATGTAGTCGGTTTGCAAGCCAACAATACGGATATTACCGTTTATGGACTGTATTGATCCTCTTTTGAGGTTCAAGATTATAAAGTTACCGATCAATATTATATGTACCAGTATTCTCGTCTTAGCTTACATAATATATATTATTGAAATGATATGCGAAATCTAATTTCTCATAAGCAAGCTCCATATTGGAAGAAAAGTTTTAGCGTTGGAACTATGATTTTTTGTTGAGAATAAAAGGTAAAGCAGCTGTTATTTTATTGGATGAGATATCATCCAATCTAGCTAAGTTACCAAAGATCACATATATGTATTTAAGGATGAAGACATGGGCTCTAAAGTGTTTTATTTTAGTTTGAATACAAATCTATTGCTTTGTTTTTATTATAAATCCTCCATAATCTATCTACACACTAGCCATAAATGGGAAAATGCTGAACATTCTTTGCATCCAAAAAGAGGAACATGGTAGAGAAAACAACAAGACAAAACCGATATTATATTCTCTCTGACCATTCTCATAATATTTATAATATTTTATACAAACCATCGATTTACATGGTGTACAACGTAGACATACACCCAAAAAATTTCCGTTAATTTTTTTTAACATATCATCTATTGTTTTATTTGAGATTTTGGAATATTCAATCTCCACGAAAAAGCCTTCTTCTTTTCTTTTTCTTTTTCCTTTTCCTTTTCCTTTTTTTAAAGTGGATCATGCTATTTTCTCCCAATTAAATATATTTTTGAGTGATGATTCGTTATATGAAACCCTAAAAAGCCAGAGTTACTTATTACAATTATCATTATAAAAGCACACACCCAACAAATATGATCACAAAAAAGATTATTTATAATTAAATATTATTTATTATTTGTATACCCTATTTCTATTGGCTACAGATAATATAAAAATAAAATAATTTTTTTAAAAAAAATCTCTTTTTCTCTCTCACTCTCTCTCTCTCTTATCTTTTTTCTCCTGCTTTCTATATAAACCATTTCTAGGGTTTCATTCCTTTAGTTTAGAATTCTGACACTAGGATCAGATCTCAGCAAGATTGCTTTTTGATTGCATCTCTGCTCACAGTTCTCTTCGCTGAACAAAACCCATCAATTTCCCCCCTTCTTTTTGATAGAATTATTAGCTTCTTTTTTTTTTTTGTGTTTTTGATGTATACGAGTCTTTCTATAGCTATCAATTTCAATACTCTTGTATCCAAAGATTTTCGATCTTGAAGGTGTTAATATCGAGTTGGGAGATGGGGGAGATCGATGGTCAGGCTAGGGTTTCAGAAAACCCTAATCCTGCTTCAGGTGAGGTTTCATCTTGGTCTTTTAATGAAATTTGTAATTCTTTTGGTTGCATAGATCTGTTATTATGGCTCAACTGTATAGATAATTCCATGTAATTTCTGATTTAGCTGGAGCTTGGCTGTTGGATCTGAGCAGAAATATAATTGTTGTTTCAGGGCATTGTTTTTAATCACAGAATTTTACTTTATTTTGCTGTAAATGGATCATAGTTTAGTAGTTCTAGCATGGGGATTGATGATTAGGTTAATCGCAAATAGCACCCTTTAACTATAACTCATGGCACTTATAACGCCTCGGTGCTAATAGACTTGTCCAGGAGTGGAAAGTGCTGGAGAAGATATCTATGGAAGGTTTTATACACAATTAACCAATTTCCCCCATTTGTTTTTAATGCTTCATTTTATTTGGAGGTTCATTGTGAGGTTTAATTTTGCCCGCATGCTGGACTGTGCTTTTCGTGTGTGTTTATTTCGGGGATGTCTATAGAGCGCCACGGGCTTGGTTTATTTGTTCTGCTTTTAATACCGAGTGGTTAACTTTCATGTGATTTGTGATTATGCTGTATTTTATCGTGGGGGTTTAGGTCACTTTATTGGTTTGAGTGTTGGATACAAATCTCTTTTCTTGTTGCAATGCATACACAAACGACCATGTTTGGTCTCTGTTGGATCGAATTCAAGAGGATAGAGACAAGTATATGGTCTCTATCTACATATTTTGTGAGTATTACTCAGATTTGGGTATGGTTTTCCAACTGTCGATTGGTTTGGGGTTTTACCGAGCAAATATTATATCTGGTTTTCAATAAATGTAAGATCAGACTGCTTACTAATATGGGTGCATTTGAGTTCAGCTGGATCTCACGAGATGCTTCTATCTGAAGCTTTTTAGGTTCTGTTTGGCTATTGTGTTCTATTTTTTGGTATTATCTTGTGTGAGGACAACAATTTTAAATTGGTTTTTGGTTTGATATTTGTGGAACATTTGTTAGTCCAGATTAACTATAAATGCTAAATGTAGAGCTGTTTTACATGTAATATGAGGCGTGGTTGAACTATCCAGTTATAGATTTTTCTCTATTCAGAAAATTAATTGTAACTAGTGCAAGGATAACATTTCTTAGTGGAGGATCTCTCTATTTCATGTTATTGTAAAGAATAATTCCTCTAGATCTTGGGTTTGCCTTACTATCTGCCCACATTTTGATGAAATTTCTGTTTTTCCACTCATGTTGCTACAACTTGAGCTGCATATTGAATGTTTTGACTTATTAGAACCTTTTGTTAACTAATGTTTGAATTCATGTTTTACTATTTTCCATTGGTTGTGGATCCTACTTCGTTATGTTGGTTTACCTGTAGGTGCGGCGTGATTGCAAATTTTCCATTCTATGTTCTGACCATTTTCTTCTTTCTGCAGATAATACTGTATTTGATGCTTCACAGTATGATTTTTTTGGTAAGGATGTTGTGGAGGAGGTTGAGCTTGGGGGATTAGACGATGATTGTGATGATGCTAGTTTGGTTAGAGAAGAGGTGACTTCTATATCTGAATTATACCAATTCCAATTACTGTATTGCTATATTTGTTTTCAAGTGTACTCTTTTTCCATTGCCAGTCAAGTTTAATGAATTACCCATGTTTTATCTGATCTCTATTTTATTATATTTTATGTTACTTGTGAATAATGATCCTTTTATATAGTGACTTTAACTTGATTAACTAGTACTTATTATGTCAGGTATGCCGTTTCCTAAGTTGCACGACATGTGTATTTAATGTTGACCGTTGTGTCGCATTTGCAGGGTGAAGGCATTGGGTCGTTGGCTGATATCGATGACCTTTCAAGTACTTTCTCTAAGGTTAGTTTCTCTGGTACATTTTGGCATGTGTCCTGGAATTGGTTTTAGGGAAGCTATCGTACATTTTAAATTGTTATTGTTCTGCAGATTTTAAATTGAATTTTGTTCCGAAGTCCTTCAGGTCTTACGAGATTACTTTTTATATTGTTGCTTTGTATTTTTGAGACCTAGGTGTAGAACAACTGTCTGGATATTGCATGATGTGATTTCAAATTATCTGAATATTTGTCTCGCGCACAATTCAAAAAAGTCTTTAACTTTCACAACAATTGTGCTGTTCCAATTTCAATATGAAATTATCTATCTAATTACATTTTTGTGGGAAGGGCAATAAATGTACTGCCCATTTCAGTTCAATTCCATGGCCCATGTTTATGAGTTATGTCGTCACCAACCTTAGTGATTCTAATGATAGAGAGCTATGCTTCCAAACAAATACGATAGTCACTTCAGAATGTAACATGAGATTTATTTCTTAACAAATTTGGATATGATGCATAGATGGCAGTAAAAGACTATTAAAATATCTAAATATAAATCCGGATGTACCCTCTGTGTTACTTTATGTAATTTAATCCATTTCAAATAATACGTGGTGTAGGATATTGATTAAAATGTCAAGATAATTTGGTATTATGCAATTCTTTTTTTTTATATAGGTATGGTCTAAAGTTAAAGTGCCAAACTCACTTTCATTAATATTAAACCATCATTTGTATTCTATCAGTCATAATCTGAATTCATTTGTACCAAATATGGATCTTAAGTTAATTGTAGTTCCATATTTGCTCAGATGCACCTGGTTAATAATATTTTTATCCTGCGATCATTTATCTTGAGATGTTTAGTCTCCTTGGTTTTGAGGTTATTGTGGATTTTTCGAGTGGAGATAACATATATCTAAGTGTGGCTTCATCTTGAATTTCAATTATTGATCAACAGTTGCATCTTGACTTGGGATCTAAGTTATGGAATCATAACATCTACTTATTTTTTTTGTTCATGTTAGCACTTCTTGCTTCAGTAAGCAGTTCTTCAATATTCTGACCCTGTAATTTGTTTTTCAATGATCAAATTAATTAGGCAGCCCACTAGAACTTGATGTAAGCTATATTGTATGCTTGTCTACGTGCTAATGTTTACATGCGATTTGTCAAAAGAATTTCGAAACTCCAATGCAAATTTGTCGACTGAGTTAACATATTATTCAGAGAATTTGAGAGTCAAACTTAGAATTCAGAGAATTTTGAGGGTCATACACTTATCAGAAGCGTCTGCCGAATCTATATAAATTTAGAGCAAGAAACACGAGAGTGGAATGTTGAAGTCAATGAATAGGGTGAGGTAACTAAAAATATGATAAGAGTAAAGAAGAGGAGTATGCACCAATGGGTCAATATCCCTGAATGGATCGCATCCCAAAAAAAATACAGAGATGGAAAGTCCTTAAAGAACTCTCATGTGGTAGGTTTGTCTTGGATGATAGTAATTGTTATAAAAAAATCAAATTTAAAGTGCTATATCTTTTTGAAAACAATATCGTTATTCTCATGTCTAGGTTTGTCAATCTTCCTAAATGTTGGCTAAGCTTTTCAGTTCCATTTTGTGCACTCCTATTGCATTTTCCTTAAAACTGTCTGGTTCACCAAGGGTTGACACTGGTAAAAAAGAAAGAACTTTCAGAAGATTGCTAGACTTTATCAGCATTACCGTAATTCATGGAGATTTTGTTTGTTATTATTAATATTCCGTGGAATGTGCTTGATTTTCAAGGCCAATGATCGTCTTATAAAACCTAGAAACCCCCTTAATCCATTGAATTAACGTTGAAACTTTTATCTTGTAATTCATTATATTGTAGCCAGATGATAATAAGCTAAGGGAATTTTATTTCATGGTTTATTTTGATGAATTAGGTAATTTGTGGAAAAAGTAGGTTAACCAAATCCCTTGAAAGTTACAGGAAATAAGCAATCAGGACCTTTTAAAAGATTCTTGTGGGCTGTCGAGATATTTTAAGTAACCCATGATTAAAAATAATAATTTTATAAAATATTTCATGGATGCTCTATGAACACTTTTACATTTAGATGACTTTTGCTTGATATATAACAACACATCATTTCTTCTGAAGTATTTAACTGTGTACGTTTGCTCTATCAAAATCTGACCAGGCCAATATTCTGTATTTTGAGTTAATAATATATGAGTGTTCTCAGCTCCTGTCCAATTTACCTTGTAATCGCCCCATTTCCTTACTGTTTCACGCTGCATTATTCGCATGTTGACACTTGTAATATTTCTTCTTACACAGTTAAACAGAACCAGTAGTGATCCACGAAGCACAAGACAAACTCATGGTAGAGGACCTTTTTCCAGGGAAAGTGAGTATTTATCTGATCTTTATCTGTTCATGGTCGACCAAACATTTTTAACAGCAAAAAAGAACAAAACAAAGTTCTATAGCTTGCTAGCTCGTAAATTCTAGCTCAAAAGTTTTGGATTAACGTAGTTTATGATTTTTTCTTGATGATCGACCTGTTGATGAATGTGCTAAATTGGTCGGCTATGTAAATTAAAACTACTTTTTAGGTTGTACACTATTTGAAAGACACTGATTAGTTGTAAGTAGTAAAAAAAATCCTCCCCTTTTTCTTTTTCCAATTGAATATTGAACTGCTTTTTTTCTAGTTGGCTGGTTAGCAAGAAAATTGAGCTACTTGAAAAGCCGAAATAAGCAAACATGCTGTAATGCTTGGAAGATTTTACGTTTTGGATATTTTTGGTTCTTTTATCTTGGTACTGTAAAATCTTCTTTCTTGAGAGAGTACCATCTCGCTAATTGCTTTTCTTTGTATCAAATGCTAATTGCTTTTCTTGAAAGAAAGATCTTCATACATGCTCTTTTCACCAACGTAACATCATATAATTCAGTTGCCTAAAATATTCGTCTTTCTCTCTTTTAGGTTCTCTTACTACAGATTGGGCACAAGAGCCAAACTTGAATTGGATCGACCAACAAATTATAAATGCTGAAAATTCCCATGACTCTAAGCTATGGTCATCCCAAACACCATTGTACAGGACCTCTTCGTACCCTCGACAACCACATCCTCATTATCAACCACAAAACATCGCCACCGAACCTGTTAACATAATTCCCAAATCCTCTTTCCCTTCAAACCCTCCTCATGTCGGACTTCCAATTCCATTCTCGCCCCCAAATATTTCCCATTTCTCGGGAATGCCACACGGGATCCAATTTCCTGGTGAAAACATTCCTCAATTTGGCCCTCAGGGCTTTCCGGTAAATACCCGTCACCCAAACCCTAACAATTGGCCGGGATTACACAACCCTAACGGGTTAATGCATCCTAGAATGCATCATATGCAACCTTCACCACCTCATTTCTCAAATTTCAATTCACACCCTCCTCCAATGCTTGGGATGAGACCTATGCAAAGGGGAAGACAAAACCCTAGATTTCAAGGGAAGTACATGTCATCAGAAGAGATCGATAACATCATTAGGATCCAGCATGCTGCGACCCATAGCAATGACCCCTATGTAGATGACTACTATCATCAAGCTTGTTTAGCGAAAAAATCTTTGGGCTCAAACTCAAGGGTAAGGCACCATTTCTCCCCGATTTCGATTCAGGACTCGCCTCTGCGATCCAAGGCCAACTCTGAGCCTCACGCTTACCTTCAAGTTGATGCACTAGGTCGCCTCCCCTTCTCTTCGATTCGAAGACCTCGCCCTTTACTCGAAGTGGACCCACCCTCAAACCCTAGCGATGAAACTTCAAACCCTAAATCTTCTATCAAGCCTTTAGAGCAAGAGCCGATGCTAGCAGCAAGGATCGCTATTGAGGACGGCCTTTCCCTTCTCCTTGATGTTGATGACATTGAACGGTGGTTACAGTTTAGTTCGGTACAAGATGGTGGGGCCCAATTAAGGCAACGAAGGCAGGGGTTTCTAGAAGAGTTAGCTGCATCATTGCAACTAGTTGATCCATTGGGCCGTAGCTTAGCGCCGAAGGACGATCTCGTCTTCCTTCGCATTGTTTCTCTCCCAAAAGGGCGAAAGCTTCTCTCTCGTTACATTAAGCTTATCCACCCCAGCGATGACTTGGCTCGAATCGTTTGCATGGCTTTTTTCCGTCACCTTAGATTTTTATTCGGCGATGTGCAACAGGATGTGAATGCCGCGAAAACAACTAGAGATCTCATGGTCTCCATTGCTTCAACTGTTTCCGGAATGGATTTAGGCTCATTAGGCATGTGCCTTGCTGCGATTGTTTGCTCATCGGAGAAGCCGCCACTGCGTCCGCTTGGCAGTCCAGCTGGTGATGGCGCAACTGTAATTGTTAAATCTGTTCTTGAGCGAGCCACACAGCTTTTTACAGATCGGAATGCTACTGCAGCTAACTATAGTGTTCGGAATTTATGGCAGGAATCGTTTAACGCCTTCTTTGTGCTGCTCACGGATTATTGTGTAGCTAAATACGACGGCGTGGTTGATTTGTTCAAAGCCGCATCTATTGTCGGGCCAGAGTTTGCACAGGCCATAAGCAGAGAGATTCCCGTGGAGCTGTTAAGCACGAGTTTGCCTCACACCAACGAGGGCCAGAGGAAAATCTTGCTTGATTTTGCTCAGAGATCGATGCCAGTTGCAAGTTATGGTCCGAATGGGACCACTTCTGAATCAGTTCATAGTTAAGCTACTTTGTTTTAAAAGCAATGGACCTTTTATTTCCTGGTACTGCAGTGGGAGTTTTGCCTATGAGTTCTCGTCATGGGGGAGCGCAGTTTTTTAATTGCTCGGAATTGGAACTGTAAGCAAAATCTAGTATGTGGGTTAGAAGTTGTACAGGTTCGGCTACTCGAAGCTTTCCTTTTTCCGATGTTTTTTGCCTTTACCGGTGATGGTGGAGTCGGGGGGATGCTCTTGGTTTTTGAGAAGAGTTGGTGTTTTTATTGGGGAGGGGACCTAGCTATTAGCATCTCTATGGCTTGTTCGTTTCCTTTGTTTTGATGATTCAATCTATGTTTGGTTTTAGCGTAAGCACTGTAAGTTGTTGAAATCCTACATAAACATGATGCTTAAATTCTCTTTTGCATTAGTTGTTGTGGGCTGTCTTTTACTTCATCGACAATAATTGAGAAAGGAGTCATCTAGTCTAGTGTGGAAAGAAATGTTTGAACTGTGTTCTGCTACGTATGTTCATTTCTAAGCATCAAAAGCATAAGTATTTGGTGACTAGCAATATTAATATATCTCTTGTTTTTATTGCCATTTCTGGTTTGTTTTAAATTTGCATGTATGTGAAAGAAAAGTATGTGAGAATTTTAATCTTTTTTGTGGTATATTGAGCAGGGAATGACCTATATCTATTTGGTTTCAATTTTTTTGACTGGTTTCATTAAACTTTTTATTTAATGAAACACACTGCCGTTTTATTTTTTTTATAAAAAAGGACTAGGATGAACATCCTACCCATGAAACATAATTTATTATATGAAATTTTATAAGCATGGACTACACATTTTCTTCTCGATTTTGTTACACAATTAATTTATTGTTACGTTAATTTAATGATTGTTTTGTGTAGTTATATGTCAAGTGAGTTATGGAAGTATTAAATCAACTTCTATGCATCAATCAGTTATACCAATACATAACGATAGCAATGTGAGATGCATTCATTATCAGCGCAAACCCGAACTCCGAACTTTCAAATATTTCCTAGAAAGTTGTTGACCAAGGGGTCTATTCTAAATTGAAACTGCTACTAATTTTCAAATTGATACCGCTATTAATTTTCAAATTGATACCATGCTTTTCAATCTAATTCTTAATTTGTTACGATCTAATAATCACGATAATGAATTAGGCATATCATATTAAGCGTACAATTATGTCCAGCATCCTGAGTTTATGGTACTTACTTATAAAAGACATTTCTGGTTTTCTAAAGGGAAGCGGGGCCTACATCTTTTTGGGCCTTAATTGTTATACTCTCTGGCCAGCAATTTTGTCTTACCCTTTTGAGTGAGAAATTATTTTCAGTGTCGGGTGTAATACATCCGGGCATGAAGGGAGAGAAGAGGGAGAATTTCGGACGGTATGCGGGGCTCACATTTCTATTTATTCTCGGCCGGCGAGCAATTCTTTCTTTCTTTTTAATATCGGTCACGTGCACATTTGTTTTTAACAATAGATCGCGTCAGGGTCTGTTTGTTTTATGAGATATTTTGGAGGCCTCCTCATCCATTTATCGCATAAAATAAAACGTGCTTAAGTAGTTTTTAAAAAATTTGTAGATGTCAGATTGGTAGTCGGTCATAGGATTATATTTGTTTAACATTGTGTTAACCTGTAATTTATGTCAAAAGAATGAACGCTGATATAATTTAAGAGAAAATGAGGCATGCAGGTCTAAAACTGTAGTGGGCTATCACATGGGTTGGTGGGGTCCAAAGACTTTACCAGTGGCCCCACCGGCCGTTTCCTCATAATTTAAATGGAAAAAACGAGTCATGTGTCGAGAGAATATAAATTCTATGCAGAGAGTGATCTATGCGTGACATATGAAAGCAGGTTGAAACAGTCACAAAGACATGTGCTAGCTTGTTGCATATGTTTTTGTTTTCTCAGAAAAATGTACAGGGTCAAAAAGTCACTAACCAAATAAATATTTCATTAAAATTATGAAATGAATGAAAATACAAGATAAAAATAAAAGGATAAAAGATATAACATTCGAATCTCATAAGAAGGATAAAAGATATAACATTCGAATCTCATAAGATTTACCTTTCAAGGTAACTAATATTAGATAACCTAAGAGATTTAAAATACTCTACAACTCTATATAGAAGATATCCATTTTCTTTTCGAAGCGTTTGTCCAAAACTTCAGAAGCATGTTGATTTTATGAAGGACAACAAAGGAAGAAGATTTTTTTCTCTTTGAAAACTCTTGCCTTTCTTGCGTATGTTGCGCACCTATATATATCATAAATGTTGTATGACCCAAATAAATGTTACCATATTGAAATATTAAAACTTTATAATAAATTTCCAAATCAAGATATGTTTAGAAATATATTAGTACTAGATGTCTTGGAGAGATTTAGGGAGGGAGAGGGAGAGGGAGAGTTTGCTACAAGATAGTTGAATTTTGAATGTAATTAAAAGAGATGCAGTTGAATTTTTACACGAGAGAACTGATTACTCTCGTTTTTCTGATATCGTTATTAAAGTAGATATATACTGTGAAGTCAATGAAAAGATTTGTTTTTAGTTGCAGCTCAACCTAATTTGAACCTAATCATATTAAAATTGCACAGTTAATACATCATTTTGAAAGCATGATGGTGGGACCCAAGAAATACTAGTATCTTATACTTTGAATAATAAAATGCATGCGAGAATATTCATGTATATAAAATTAAGGGTAAATTGTCAAAAATCCCCCTGTCCCAGGGATTTTCTCACAAAGATCTGGAACAACTGGATTTTTCTAACGATTTTGAAAACATGAGAGGTTTTTCGACAACTCCTGGACGGGCCAGAGGCTTTTTGACAATTTATCCTACAATCAAATATTTATTGATTCATATTTTACACCCATTTCTTCACCATGTAGTACTCTAATAAATGAGCTCATTCAACATAGCCACAATATCAACCTTTTAAATTTTGAAATCTCCCTTGCAATCTTTTTTGCTAACTTTCCAAAGCTATACGATTGTTGTTTTTATTTAGAATTTTAAATTCCGCATCGTATATATAAAAAAAACAAACAAACTAGCACATCATAACCAATAAGCTTTTGCCAAGCATGTATTATAACTTAAGAAACATCAGTGATTAATATATAACGGGCTATATATAGTTTAAATATATTTCTAATTTTGTTGACCTATATTTAGGCTGTTGTTAATTAATTACGAAGGTGTTGAAAGCTTTGGACTCATTTACAATCAATACATAGCATACGTTTCAATTTATGTTGCTAGTCTACAGACACTTTTTGACTCTAAACTTGTCATTCGACTTCATAACTTTAAAGCGGTTGCAATTATTTTTGCGTTACAATTTTCTTGTTGCTTTTAACATTTCATAAGTTACGATGGTTTTTATATAAAAAAATCGAAAAAGAAAACATGACTTATGAAAAAAAGTTCTGAATTTTTGTTCTTTCAAATTGCGATCAAAGCAGCTGCAACAATTTCCACATCTCTGCAAAACACCGATATCTTAGTCTGTTATTATAACACGAACTCAAAATGCACATGATATTTTTCTCATTTTTTGATGATACACACAAAAAGATGTTTGGATTTTTGCAATTTTTTTGTAAATTCTAAAGATTGCCATAATTCTCTCTTCCTCAAAAAAAATTATCTATACATCTTGAAATTTGAAATTTTTTTTTATACATGCCTTCGTAGTCTTTTTCGAATTATGCATATGCAAACTCCTCAAAGGGGGCCAAAGACTTGGTCTCAACTCCTCTCACCTGCTCTCTCTCTCTTTCTCTCTCCTCTCCCTGCGTTTCCAGGTACGAATTTTCTCAAAAAGATGTTTTTTCTGGGCTATTATCTGGCATTTTAATGGTGTTTTATGAGGTGGGTTGTGATCATTTTGGCCTTTTATCATCTGGGTCTCTTTAAATTTTTGAATCTCGGGTGGGTTCTCTTCTGCCCATTTTTTGTAATCTGAAACATTTTTTTTCTGTTTGATTGAAATTATATTTTCCATTCTGATTGCTTTCATGTAGCCGTAGTGTTCTTGGAATTGGAATTTAATGCTATTTTTTTATTGGAGTAAATGGGCATCCAATGGTCTCATTTTGATTATGTTGGCTTAATTTGTTCTCTTCATCTTCAAAATGGGATTGGCCTATTTCTTTCAACAATGTCATTATATTGAAACTATTGTCGTTTTTTTTTATCAAATGGCAACTTCTTCCCCCCTTTTTTTGTACTTATGGTTTTCATTTAATTCACGTGATTGTGCAGTCTGTTCTGATTTTGGGAAAAATGTATTATTCAGCCCTTTTTTTGGTAATCGTACCAAGAACATCAATTTGCATGAAATTTTTCTTCCAAAAGTAATTTCAGATTTTTTTGTGTGGTCATAATATCAATTCGATGTGGAATATGATGGGTTGTTCATATGCATTGTAGGATTTTTCACCTTTATCTTACCATGCTAATTGGAATTGTTTAACTCAAGAAATTACAAATACAAGTTATTATTGGTTTAAGCACTTCAATTTTGCAATCTTATGTGTATTCTGAAATTTGAAAATCAATGCAGGATTATGTACATCGGACTCGCAGGGATTATTTGCCGAATTGAAAGCGTCACCGTGGTTGATTCCTTTGGTTCTTGAGGAGGGAAATTCCTAATCACATGCTACCTAATAGGAATAGAACTCAGCCTAGGGCTGGTAGAGTTTGGCCCTTTTCAGGTTTGTTTTATTGCCGATCATTTATCGGGATCATAGTTTGGATACATTTGTTAGAATTGTCACTTAATAAATTCAAGATGTTGATTATGACTCTCAATTGTTATGTGCAATTGTTTCTTGCTGCTTGCTCAACGTAGAAGTTATTAGGCCGGGTTCTTCCATTTGAAATTACATTGTCGATTGTTCTCAATGCTCCTTTAGATATCATTTTTCAATTTTACATGGAAATCCAATGTAGAATTATTTTTCAAGGAAAATGATTTTATTCGTTTGTAGATACTTCATTGTGTGTTACACTCAATACATTTTGACACTCAAATAAGTTGTGATTTTTTTTACACTTTGTGAGGGATTATTTTCAGCATATATGGGAATAAGTCTTTAGTTTACATGTAATTATCTTTTGTGGAACCAGTCTCTTAGAAATTCCATTAAAGATCATTTACCAGCTAATTTGCTCATGATGTTGTATTCTGTCAAGGAACTTTTAGTATGAAATGTAAATCTCAAGTTTTAACATTCGTAATTCATGTAACGACCTGTTCTGGGTCAAATTGATTTATTTTCTTTTTATTAAGTTTATGAAATATGAAATTTCTCTCTTTCATAGGAATGGACCACTCAGATTCAAGAAGGAAGCCTCAATTTATTGTAAAAGTTCTCATGGCTGCTGTTCTCACAGCCTTGTGCATTGTCATTCTAAAGCAATCCCCTGGATTTAGCGGCAACAGTGTGGTAAATACATTTACAAAGTCTAATGCAATTATCATCTCTTTGGAATTTGTTTTTGTCGTGCTTTTCTCATATATCAAATGACATTCAAAATCATGACATTGAAAATCACAAATATACCCCCTCTCTATCTACATGACTACGCCTCATTATTCTAACATTAAGGATTTAACACATATGCCAAGCCTTCTTATGTATGACAATATACATAAATCTCCTTATCTCCATATAATGATTAACAAACTCAAATTCTTTAAATCAAATGACAGATGTTACTCTTTTCCACCACCTTTGTTGTGTGGTATGTCGATTTGTTTAATCAATATCGGACTAAAGTTTAGAATTTTGTTTGTTTGTGTGTGGGGTGTGTGTGTGTGTGTGTGTGTGTGAGGGGGGGGGGGGAGTTTGGGGTTGGGTGGGTTTGCTTAACATTACTAATTAAGAAGACAGACAAAAAAATTTGAGTGGGAATAGATTGGTATGGTTTAGACATGTACAACGGAGGTCAGTACATGCTACAGTTTGGAAAACTGGAAAAGTGGTAAAATTTTATTTAATGGCACAACAAGGGCATAAAAAAACGTGGATAGAGTCAATTAAAACAAATATGTTGATTGTCGATATAGTTGAGGAGGAAACCGTAAACGGAGCATATTGGAAGAAAAGGATTCATGTAACCGATGCTGAAAACTTCAGATAAGTTCTTGTTGTTGTTGTTGTAGACGGCCACAAAAATTAAGAAATACACTTAATTCCGCACTTATTACGCTTAACTTTTGTGAAATGCTTGTCATGTGTCTGATCAATATGTGCACCTTACAGTTTTCTCGACGAGAACCTGGGGTAACACATGTCTTAGTTACTGGTGGTGCTGGCTATATTGGGTCACATGCTTCTCTTCGCCTTCTCAAGGACTCATACCGAGTAACTATAGTGGTGACTTACCATTTATCTCCCCCCTGATTTAGATTGTATTAACATGATATTAAGTCTCTGTATGCGACCAATAACTAACTACTTTTATATGATTATTTTTCTTCTCCAGGATAATCTTTCAAGGGGAAACATTGGGGCCGTTAAGGTTCTCCAAGATTTATTTCCAGAACCAGGGCGACTTCAGTTCATTTACGCTGATTTAGGGGATGCCAAAGTTGTATCCTTTTCACATAATTTGATAAAATCTAAAACTATATGAAAATTACATTTTTTTGGGCATAAGAATTGTTTTTAGTTGAATTCCTTGACCAATTCAAGGTTAACCGAATATTTGCCGAGAATGCATTTGATGCTGTTATGCACTTTGCAGCGGTTGCTTATGTCGGCGAGAGTACACTTGAACCACTTAGGTATGTTTTTTAGCCTCAAATGAGATTTTTCTGAAGTTTGGATTTTCTTGCATTAAATTTTTTTTAATTCTGTCATGAACCAGGTACTATCACAACATCACATCAAACACTTTGGTAGTTCTTGAGGCTATGGCAGCTCATAATGTTAGAACTCTCATATACTCGAGTACATGCGCTACTTATGGAGAGCCCAAGAAAATGCCCATCACAGAGCATACACCTCAGGTTAGCTTTCAAATGATTTATTGGGTTTTATTTAGTTATAACTTGTAGTCTCATTACCTTTTCCCATTAATTGCATATAACACCCTATATTTAATACTAAACACCACTATAGTATCGATCGGCTCTAGAATATCAAGTTTGACATGATAGCTGACTAATTTAAGGTATAGATGAAGGGTAACCTTTTACTTTTATTTATCACTAATGGTTGCTAAGTACATCGACACATCCATGAAATTAGTTGTAAGTGCTAAATATATGAGAAATCTATATTATCTTAGCCCTTTAACCTTCTTTTACATAGCTAGCCAATTGAAGAAGACGGGATTGTTTTTTTGATGAGCCAAAAAAGCTAAATTCTTTATACTCTATGTTATCAAGTCATAAATTTTGAATTTTTATATTGTGCAGTTTCCTATTAATCCGTATGGTAAAGCCAAGAAAATGGCAGAGGACATCATTTTGGATTACTTGAAGAACACTGACATGGCTGTTATGATCCTAAGGTTTGTTGCTCCTTCAATCTACAAAATACTAATAAAAAAAAAACAAACTGCGAACGGTCTTTAATTCCCATTTACCCTTTACCAGATACTTCAATGTAATCGGTTCAGATCCAGAAGGAAGATTGGGTGAAGCTCCGAGACCTGAACTCCGGGAACATGGGCGTATTTCTGGTGCGTGCTTTGATGCAGCATTAGGAATCAGTTCAGGACTCAAGGTATATATCTTTTTATGTTATTTAGTTTGATGGCCGATTATATTAATTGATAAATAATCTGTTTGGGGTTTTAGGTTAAAGGAACAGATTATCCGACTGCTGATGGAACTTGTGTTAGAGATTATATTGATGTCACTGACTTAGTCGATGCTCATGTGAAAGCCCTCAATCATGCGAAGCCTAACAAAGTGGGAATTTTTAATGTCGGTACTGGAAAAGGTACTTCAAGTGTTGTGTGTGTATGTGTAGAGTACGGATCCATTAGGGCGGGGTTTTTAAAAACAAGAACATGAATGAGGGCCGTTGGATCTTGTGTTTTTAATCAACGGTTAAAATTAATTCAGCTTAATAAATCGTTAATAAATGGTGGGTAAATATTCCACTTCTTGATTTTAGAAAAAAAAATCAAGAGAAACATCAAATCCTTTAGTATTATCTACACAATATTTGGCAGTTTCAAGGAGTAGAATATTTACCTTCCATTAATTAACGATTTATTAAGCTGAATTAATTTTAACCGTTGGTTAAAAACACAAAGATCCAACGGCTCTCATTCATGTTCATGTTTTTAAAAACGCGAACCCACCCTAATGGATCCGTACTCTCTCTCTCTCTCTCTCACACACACACACACACACACATATATTCTCCTAGTTATGATGCAAATTATGACCAGCTATTTTTGTAATGAGAAAATAGGATATGAGTTCTATCAATAGGATTGTGCATGGACATAGTGCACACAAACTATTGATACTGTCAGGTTATCGTGTCATGATGATGGCAAATCAAATTTTATGTTACTATATTATTTCACGTTGTAGCAATTATAATCACTTGTCGAGATTTATTTAGCACCGAACAACCGCTTGTGAGTAGGTGCTAATATATCAAACAAATAAAGGGGGGTATACATCAAAGAAACATAGAGGGTGTCTGGTGCTCTTAACTGAAGAACGTACCAAGTATTTTTTAGATCAATGAGCGATGGTTTATCTTAATTTATTCTCTTTCTATATCAAAATTTTTAAAGTTTGACTTTAATACCGTTACAGTCCAAGTAAAACCTGTAATAATTTTTCCCAATTTCCAGATGTTCCTATGAAGCAATTGTATTCAAGGCAAAATATTCCATATTCTGAAATGTTTTGTTTATGGACGTGGCCCAAGAGAAAATAGGTCAGAATCTCAATTCCTGCGAAAATACATTAACTACCAAAAACCAGACCCTCTGATAATCCATCAGCATCAACGCACACACCGATATCTGCGCGCCCACGCACGCGCGCGCACTCTCAAACCACACAGATCTACTGCAGGGAGCTATTGTTAGATACCAATTAGTTATTAGTCAGTTGATGGTTTATTAGTAAAAGTTGTTTGATTGTTGTTAGTGTAGATTTAAAATAGAAGATCAAGGGGGAAGAAAGATTATGATGATGAAAATTATATTGGTTTGGTTTTGTTTTGCTTTGGAAGGGGTCTAGAAAGCACCCAACCTCTTATTTTTATCACTTTTCAATGAATTTCCGCACATTCCTCATTTCTTGTAATTCTTGTTGGGTTGTTGATAGTTCTTGTTAAGCTGGGTTCCTAATCTTTTGGGGTATATAACAGATAACTACACTGGCTTATGTTTTAAAAAAAAAAGAAACGGTGCTGAAGCACCTAATTTCATTAGTAGAGAGTTAATGAACCACAAAAGTTGTGTAAGCATCCCTACACAATAATACGCTGGCTTGTGTTGCGACGCCTATTAGTATAGTTGTTGCCTATTATATATATTAACATGACATAAAGTGAACCCATTGAACAATTTAATTGAAGTTTTATGTGCTGCCAATTTAAAAAAATAGGCCAAATTCCTGCAATAGGTGTTATGATTGTACTGTATACCTCGTTTCTTTCTCTACATAGACTATAAGTTATAGGCTAAAATTACACTGAAATACTTTAGTATAGTTGTTTTTACTAAACTTACTTATAAAGTTTTTATTACAATAAACTCCCATAAACTTATATTGGTAACGATGTTTTCCCACCAAACTACCCTTAAATATAGCATCTTGTTGTAATTAAGAAACTTTAAAGTAGTTAATTTAAACAGGCTCATAGTTGAGGGTTCGAGAGTTTGTGTAATTTAGCCTAAATTCCTTATGATGGTAAATGACGATGAAGCCACATCTTTTCTAAAACTACCGTTATTTTTGCGTATCAGGTAGATCCGTGAACGAGTTCGTCGAAGCATGCAAGACAGCAACGGGTGTCAACATTAAAGTCGACTACTTGAGTCGCCGGCCAGGAGATTACGCTGAAGTTTACAGCGATCCTTCAAAGATAAACCGAGAATTGAACTGGACTGCAAAGCACACTGACCTTCAACAGAGCCTTATTGTTGCATGGAGATGGCAAAAGTCTCATCCCAATGGCTATGGCCTGCGCTTAGCATCGGCTCTTTGAATCATCATTTCTTTGCTAATTGAGGCAGGTTAATGAAAATTCATGCATAGTAATGTCGTATCTAATCTAAAGATCTAAAGAATTCCTAAAAGTGAAAATGAGCGCCTTATTTGGTAGCTTTTAAAAAAATTTAAAACAATAATTTAATTCTCACTCTTTTTTTAATAATTATAGACGCAAGTTTTCTTCTAAATGTTTATATTTTGTGTCAATATGTCTAATTTAAGCGTGATATCCTATCCCCCCCCCCCCCCTAAAACATAGATTATAATCATTTGTACATTAATTTAAGAGGAGATGAGGAGATTGATTTTTTCATCAAACACGTTCTAAACCTTTGGATAAAAACATGGACAGTTTATAATTGTAGTGTAAGGAAAAGATTATTAAAAAAAACATTCAATGCATATTTAAGAAGCACATAATTTTCCCATTTTTTCAGGAATCCAAAATAAAACATATATTTCGTTCTAGATACTATTACATCGCTGTAGGATTCAATTGTTTAGTACTGCCTTTAATTTAAGTTCCTTGTAAATGCATGAATTCATAAAAGACGCTATATTTTTAATTCTAAGAAGCACATGATTTTCCATATCCCTATTTTCAAACCCACTGTTTTAATTCCTACAAATTAGGTTATATTGTTTCCTTAGAAGAGGCTATTGAAATTGATCGGAATATTTAAATTTTTTTTCCAGGATCGTTTGAGTGATACAATCACAGCATTCTGTTATGCTCTTCGTACCACCAATAATTCATTAACCTTATTTTGGGTCTCAGTGCAGTTGGAGAGTTAGCAGCCTAATGACTCGTTGGAAGATGTTAGTATCAAATAACACCATTTGACAAAGAGATCGGCTCCGCGCTGAAAGTTTTCCCAAATGTTTGTTCGAATGCAGTACTCTCATTCTTAGTTTGTGCTCAGTGCATGAAATTTATTTGTATGCTTGGTATTCATATAGAATGTTAATGTAGAGATTCGGGAAAGAAACAAGGAGGAAATGTAGTACTTTTTTTTTTTGTAAAAATTTGAATTTTGTTGTGGAAATTTTTTAGGCTATCATTTTCATCCCTTGTGTGAATTCCTACTCCTTGATCAATTTATACAACCAAGTGAGCTTTAAGCCTTTAAGCACTGCTGTGAATTCCTACTATCTGTTGTATTGAAAATTGATTGAGTGGTCCTGTAGATTTCTCCATATCAGATCTTTGATACTTATAGCAAAGAAATTTGACCCTCAAGTGAACCAAAATATACATCTTGCGAGAATCCCAATTTAAAGTTTATGGCCATGTAGTGCTTGGCTGATTTCTTGTGCTAACCGTGAAGTTAACTGCCAGTGTTCCCCGATGGTGCTTGGAGGATAAAATTGAAGGATGAAGTGCACTAAAATACCCTTAAGCCTTAACTATTGTTTTTTCACTAAAATACCTTAAACTTATTTTTATGCCGAAAACACCTTAAACTATTGTTTTCAAGAGATTTTATTTAACTAAAATATGCTCAAAAGGAGCACTTGAGCTCAAGCCCGGCTAATGAAGCGAATCGATTCGCTTCACTTCGTGGTGACGTGGACGAATTTGGCGAGACGATTTGTCTCGCCCGCCACGAATTGGCGAAGTGAGCGGGTTTCCATATTTTCCGGCGGTGTTTTGTCGTAGTTCGTCTCACCTAACTCGCCTCGCTTCGTCTCGGGAATCGCCACGATTCGCCACGAATCGGCAAGACTCGTCGATTCGCCTCATCTTGTAATTCTCATCCAACGACTCTTAATGGTCGGATCTAGGTGAAGCGAGGCGAATTTCGATTCGTCTCGTAACGGCTAGAAACAGGCAAAAAATTCAAAAACCCTCCAAGAACCTATAAATACCCCCCAAATCCCCATTTATTCTCATTCCAAACTCTTTTCTCTTCCAGAAAAATTCTCATCTCTCTAAAAAGAAATTAATCTAAATCTCTAATGCTATTGTGGCAATTTCCATTTTTCTAAAGAATAGAAGCTCCGATTCGATCCTGACAGTCCAACTCCGAGTTTTCGAAACTCCGAGCCTCCGATTGATCCGTTCTTCTCTCTTTCTAATTTCTTGTTTTTAATTTATTATTTCTAATTTTCTACTTGAACACTCTTTTTTTTAACATTTAGTTAAAATATTGATATGGAAGGTTTATCCGATACGGATCAAATCCAAAATTCCTCATCTCGAACAACAAACGGAGTGATTCACCCATATATCAAGAGAAGCTAAAAAAACGTGCGATCACTAGTGATGTTTGAAATTATTATAAAATTGAATTTAGTGACGGTGTAAGATACGCCGTTTGCAAATATTGTGGCAATGCATATAAACACAAGGATAGTGCCGGCACCGGTAGTTTGAATAAACATGAAAAAAAAACAATTAGAAGCCCATGCCGGTTCCTCCACTACACAAACACAAATTGGTTTCGCCGGTCAAGGTCTTTTCAATATAATCATGATTTAAATGTTTCAGAAATGGTAAGATATGTTATGGCCGATGAACATGTTCTCGGATTCGGAGAAAGCGTGGTTTTTGAGTGGTACGTTCAAACGACGTTGTAACCGGCGTTTAAAAGGGTTCCGAGGACTACACTTAAAAGTCGTATTTTAGTCTTTACAACGACGGTAAACAGGTATTAATTGCTACACTTGCTTCTTTAGATACCGGTATTTCATTAATTTCTGATGTTTGGACGGATAGAAGGGAACTTCTCTAGATCTGTGTTACTGCACATTGGATAGATTCTGACTGGTTTTTGTAAAAAAGAATTATTGTTTTTAGACAATTTCCATACCCGCGCAATGTTTTTCATATAACTTCTGAAATTAGATCTATTTTAGAAGAATATTATTGTGTAAATAATTTTTTTTCAGTTTCTTTCGATAACGCTAGCAACAATAATTCTGCTATTGCTGAACTCATTAGGTTATGTAAACAAATTTGCAGTGGTCGTTTTTTCATATTCGTTATGTATGTCATATACTTAAACTTGCTGTATAGGATGCATATCGTATGTAAAAGACAAATATTCAAACAATTAAAGATACACGTAGGTTTATTAAAAGTTCTTGAAAAAGAAAAGCTGAATACAAAACTAGATGTCTAGCTGCAGGTGTAAGGCTGTCTCTTAAAAAAGATTTGGCCACTAAGTGGAATAGTACATATGACATGCCTCGTACTGCATTAAAGACTACCGGAATTATTAGCAACATGTGAAACGAACAAATGCATGCAGAAAACCACTTAACACCCGATCATTGGGCGGTTGCAGATCTTTTTAAAGATTTTCTTATGACCTTTAAAATAGCAACCAGACGATTTTCTGCTATTTATACCTCCACTTCTCATATTTTTGTCTCTGAATTGTATAATATAGCTAATTGTTTTGCTAGTCCTGTTGGAAATCCAGTACTTCACCATCCGATACTTACTATGCTAGCTAAAATTTCTAAATATTTCTCTATAGTTCCAATTATTTACTGTTTATGTTTGGTAATAGAACCTAGAATTAAATTAGAAAGTTTGGGGGCTTTTTTAACCGTTTTCCACACGGCCATAGGACATGGTGTAGATATTGATGCCTGTGTTAGTATCGTTAGAAGTAATTTAGATGAAGTGTTTGATTTGTATGTTGTGCGATTTTTTTCTGGTAGATCTAGTAGACCACCGCTCTCAACCAGTTCGCATGCTACGACTCCAGTTTTAGCACTTATTCAACAGAAGAAAAGGGCAAAAGGCCTGATAGCCTCATCATCGTTATTTTTAAATGAGTTATCAATATTTTTATAAACCGAGTCAGATGTAGATTCAACTATAGATAATTTTAATATTTTAGCTTAGTGGAAAAGCCACGAACATTTGTATCGGTGCTTTTTACTATGGTCCGTGATTTACTAACTGTTCAAGTGTTTACAGTAGCGTTGGAAAGTGTTTTTAGTATATATGGTAGGATATTAAGCGAGAAGAGATGCAGCTTGGTACGACACAATAGAGTGCATGATTTGTTCGCAGGATTGGGAAGCAGCAGCCGTCAGGAAACAAAATGCAATCACTTTGGACTCATATTTTCTACCTGAGGAGTTTACAGGATCGGATGAGAGCAACACCGAAGGAGGAGGAACTACAACCGGCGCCGACGAGTAGTGAGTAAGATCTGTAATAGTAGAAAAAGAATTGCGTAGACCTGATTCTCTGTCATTGAGATCAATATTTCGAAGGGATACGTAGGCGGCTCGAGTGGGTTTCGTCTTTAATGTAAAAAAAATTGTATTATGAAATTGTAATTTGATTAAGATTTTTTTAATATAAAAACTTGTCTAAATTTCAAAATTTTAAGCCTAATTTTAATTTTAATTTTTAAAAAAAATATAGCAACCGAGCCTGGCGAAAAATTCGTCCGGCTCAGCGAATTTGCCTCGCCTCGCCTCGCGAACCGGCGAGGCGAAGCGAACGGGTTCTGGCTTCGTTACTGTTTCCCTTGCCTCGCCTCGTCTAGCCGGCAAAGCGAGAGAAATTCGCCGGCTATACGAAGCGAACAAATTCCGAAGCGAGTTGTTTCGGCTCGCTTCATTAGCCACGCCTACTTAAGCTATTTTGATGTAGTAAACAAACTTTATGGTATTGTGATGAAAAATATGATACTCCTAAACAAGATAATCATGAGGTTACACTTAAGAAAGATGACTCCTTTTGCCGGGAAGGGCTGAGTAGATGCACTTGACGGAAGGGGACTAGCGCTTCTATTCTGGTCCTTTCGGTCAAGTGCTTGAACTTCTTTCTATTGAAGGAACTTAGCCTCTGAACGAAAATTGAAAATAGTATAGCTTTTACCTTCTTGTTTACCCCCGCATCTTTTTTATACCTTGACTTCCCGACGACCAAATATATTTGTTACGCATAGATTCGGTCAATCACCGCCCTTATTAAGACATCGAAATAGAAAAACCAAAGCTAAATCGACTTTCTCCGACGCAGAGTCAAGCTCCCCAGATGCGAAGATCCGCTTTTGATTGAATTGGAAGTGTGTGAATGAGCCCTCTAAGAATTAGCATCGGAAATCTTTTACGTTATTTCGATGATCAGAGAATCAGGAGCTGAATCAAGGACGCTCCGCCTTATTTATAGAAGTTGTCAACTGAGTTCTGAACGAATGGCGGCCTTGGACATTTGCACATTTTTTTTCAAAATTACAGTGTGAGGATGTCTTTAATTAGCAACGTCAAGGCAATAGAGCTGGCTTCAAATTGATCCACTATACCTCTTTTGAGGTTCATACTCTTATCGTTTTTTCGATTCGCTCTTCACTCTAACCAAACACTGATCTCTCCCTGTACATATGTTCCATCCCCCCTTCTTTAATGGTGGAGAGATTCTATTAGGATAGCTGTAGGGATTCCATTGCATGCACCCAGTTAAATAGAACAAGAATCCTGCTTGAGTTGTGGCATGCCTTTATTTAAGATACAAGACAAATTGCTTGATTATACATGACGGACCGTCGATTATGCAGGTGTCTCAGCATCCGAAGCTTGTGGTGACTTATCGAGTGGGGCTAGTATAGATCTTAATTACGGATTCCTAAAAATGATATTTTTCCATGTAAATACGACATGAGTCCAATAATACAATAAAGGAATGAAACAAGTTGACCAACTACCGAAGTAGATAGAGGAATATAACATTGCGGCCGAACATAGATAATTTGCCATAGTAGTGCAGTGTCAATAAGGAAATAGCAGAATAAAGAGTCATCGGGGTATAATTAGGATGAGAGAGGCTGAGTTTCATGATCACGACCCCCTAAAATTGAGTATATATAGAAAGCCAAATCAGCACACACTCATCATGTTGCTTTTTTCAGTGGAATGTGATGGAGCTTCGGATCTCCTTCAGATGCTGTCCTCTGTCGATCCTGCGATGGCTGTCTTGGATGGCTGTGATTTAGTTTTGGAGTTGTTGTGTGTGAATCTCAATGGGTTGGTGTTGGACGCCGAGCTACCTGCAAAGAAGTCCCGAGGTGGGTGACCACCGTAGGACCCTCGGACGATCAAGTTAGATTCGAGGAATAGGAGCAGAGTAGTGGTGTATTGAGATAATTCGAGTTATCTGAGTCGTCTTAGAGAGGGGTTTATATAGGGGTCGCGTGGAGCGAGCGGGCGTGGGATCACCGCCGTCAGTTACGCCCCAGCGCTATCCTTGTCTTGAATGGCGGGATGCGCCTATTAATGGAGGGATGCGCTAGCATGGGACGCGGATCGTGGGGAGGCGGATATCTCATCCTGGCGATATACGTGAAGCCGTTGCGGGGTGCATGGGATCTGCGCTCCCGCTAGGTCGGGGGAGGCCGAGGAAGCTCGGAATGTCGGAGGCTCGGAGACGATCCTGGAGGCCGAGGAAGCTCGATACGTTGGAGGCTCGGAGATAAGCCTGGGGGCTGAGGAAGCTCGGCATGTCGGATGCTCGGAGACGAGCAAGGAGACCGAGATAGCTCGAAGGTGAGCTGTTGGTAGATTCCCAGGTGAAGGTGGAATGTATTCAGGGAGGCTCCTGAAAGGTTGGATACGTTTCTCGAGACAAAGTCCCGAGGAATCCTCATAATGCAACTCATTTATTCCACCTCCGTAGCCTTCGAGACACGTCATCCGCCACGTGTTGTAATCAGAGGAGACACCACTTGTGAGTATCATCATTAGCCCCCTACTCTCGTTCCGACCCATCCAAGGGTCGGGTCGAGAGTGGTCTGCTCAGTCTTTCTTCTGCTCAATTTGGCGGCAAGGAATCATAACGTGGATCGCCTGGGAACGGCACGGCGTTTGGCGGTCGTGACGTTTCGATCTTTTGGGCACACGTGTTGTCTCGTTGCGCCTGAATCTTCGCGCGTATCCCCGATGACGTCAGAGGATCAAATGAAATGATTACGCTTTAAAGAGGGGGCACCATTTCATTCGGTCGCCAGTTGGGATACGGGCCATGTGTTGGGCGTCGGTTGGCGGACGTGACAGGCTGTCACTGTTATCTGCAACCGAAGGGACGTCCCCAATGGCCGATCGCCACATGGAGCTCTGACGGCTGGCAGGCGCGACATTTCGTTTTGGCGGGAGTCGATCTGGGCCGTCGGATGCTTTCTTTGGGGTGTATAAATAGGAGGGGACCTTTCTAGGGCCAACACTTCCGCTATAATTTGCTTTTGTTGTCGAAAATTGCTCGGCGCTCTTTCTTTTTAGATCGGATCACCCGTTATTTTTCTTCGGCGAGCCCATTCCCTTGAATCAGGTTAGATGTCTTCATCCGAGGAGTGTTTACCGCCGAAAACCGGGAAGACAGATGTCTTGCCTGAATTTGGGGGCAGATGCTATTTGGGTTTATCCGTCCACCTCTCCGAAGATGCCAACTGATTTATGGCACCGTGTATCGGAGGTTTGGACGGATGCGGCCGTTGTAGCAGACTTCGTCAGATTCCCCCTCTTTTGCGAGGGTTTTTTGATTGTGGGGACGCTCTTTCCTGCAGGCGTAAGCCCCTGCAGTTAATTATATTACCGCGTAGCGGTGACCACTTTCTCCTGCTCCAGAAGGTCACTTCATGTCGTATGTGTTTGTTTTATTTTTGGTTGCCCGTGGATCGTATACGGAGACTAATTTGTGTTGTCGCCCGTAGGGCGTGGATTAGTCCAAATCCGTATTTTCTTAGATTTGGATTTGGTTTGATTTAAGGATCGGTAATCTCGTTTGGGATTAAGATCAACTTAAATGTTTGTTGAGAATGCGTTAGTCTAATTTTAGACTAAGATATACTCAACAGGATTTTTGGGATCATTCGGACCCAACAGAAGAGCATTTGGGCTATATATTGTCTTAGTTTAAGGATGTTGCGGTCCATAGCTAGTTTAAGGACGTTGCGGTACAAAGAGTTGTTAGTTGTCGGGACCCGCCATCTCTCTGAAGACGCTGAAGAATTACAACGACATGTATCAGAGGTGTGAGGAGATATACCTTTAAACCAATGTCAGTTGGGAGATCTGTAGTTGTGTTTGAGACTAAGACCAATTTGGAACATGATGAGCACATGGGCTCGGTTGATCTGAGTTGGGGATTTGCTCAACTTGGACTCAGCCCATTTAATCTTTGAATAAAGTGTTAAACACTTGCTTAGGCTCAGTCCCTTTTCTGTGCAAATAATACTTTGCTTTTTTTTCCCCCTTCTTTTTCTTTGTTCTTTTATTTTTTATGGAGTGTTAAACACTTTTTATGGCGCCTACGTGTGGAGCACGTGAGGCGCTGGGTGTTGTTTGATGTGTGCAGAGCACTTTATGTTAAGCAGCGCCCACGTGAAAGGCACGTGAGGCGCTGAGTGCCAACTATTGAGTGCTAAGCACTTTTTATTTGAACAACGCCCACATAAGGGGCACGTGAGGCGCTTGGCGCTAAACGCCAACCATTGAGTGCTAAGCACTCTTTATCTGAGCATCGCCCACGTGAGGGGCACGTGAGGCGCTTGGCGCTGTTTCTTTTTTTGTGCATTTTTCTGAAGAGTTCAATTCTCTGTTCTCCCCTGGATCTTCGATCCCCAAGAGCAAATTTGTCCCCACGAGAATTAAATTCTCATTTGTGGGAGACTTGTCTCATGGATCTCAGATCCAGGGAAAAGAACTATGTTCTTTATGAGGGTTAAACCCTTAGATATGCAGATGAGATACTATGATCTCTATTATCTTTATTTACCTCGAAGAAAGTTTCTTCTTCTTTCTTAAAACTTTCTTTTTGCTTGCTTTTCTCTTTTTTTTGAACTTGAAGTTTAGGGAGGGGTTCCTTTGTACAAGACTTGAAGTCTTGAAGCTTTTATATAGTGAAGGCAAATTTATTGATTTAGTTAAAGAAATCTCTTATTGAGAGATCCTTAATTGATTTGGGGATTTTATCCACCGTTGGATCTTTGATTCAAGGATTTCTGTTTTACAGAAAATATTTTTCTTGTTTTTAACAAGATTGGGGAAATATTTTCCCATACAGAGCTTATTCTGTAGCTTGGTGATTTTTAATCACCATTGGATTTTTAATCCAACGGTACTCTATTTTACAGAGAATAATCTTTCTCGTTTAGAAAGATTTGAGGAATATTTCCTCAATAGAATTTAATTCTGTATTTTGATGATTTATCATCTTCGTTGGATCTTTGATCCAATGGCAAAGAACTTCTAGTTCTGACACGGGCGTCCTCGTGCAAGGCACGTGAGGCGGTACCTCAGAGTTTTTAACTCTTGGCGCTGGCACCCTCGTGCAAGGCATGTGAGGCGCTGCCTCAGAGTTTTTAACTCCTGACCCTGGCGCCCTTGTGCAAGGCACGTGAGGTGCCGCCTCAGAGTTTTTAACTCTCGGCGCTGGCGCCCTCGTGTAAGGCACGTGAGGCGCTGCCTCTTTTCAAATTTTGAACAGAGCCTTACTCTTTTATTATTGGGGGGAACAAATGCCCCCTCACCGTTGCGCTCACTCAGCTTACACGTGAGTGCGGCGGTGGCAGCTTTTTCACTGTTGGATATTCTTGGAAGTTGAATCGGCTTCCCCTGCCTATAAGTAGGGCGTTTGGCCCTTGAGATAACTGCTGTTCATCTTCTTCTCTTCTTTCTTCTCCTGAGAATTTAATTCTCCTTTCAGAGCTTAGATCTCTGCCTACAGAAATCTTTTCTAGAGTTATAACTCTGTCCAAAATTTTTGGTAAGGATCATATTCGAACCCATTAAACAGAGCTTTGCTCTTCTTAGATCATAGATCTTTAAGATATATTTTTAGGGTTATTTAACCCATTAATTAGAACACTGTTCATCTTGCATGAAGAACTCTTAGAGTTTGTTTTGTAGATCTTAAAGATCTTGGGATTTTACTTTGTAAAAAGCATTGCTTTTAAGGGTTCTGGTAGATTATACCATTGTTTTTTTAGAGCATAGCTTTTTAGAAATTTTTTTTTTGAGGAATTTTATTCCCTTCTTAATTAAAGTTGACTGATGTGACCTCTGTCTGCAGAGCACAGCTCTCGAGGGAGTTTAACTCTTTGGCCCAATGAGATTTCTCATTAAATGAGAATCCTTTTAGGATTTCACTCTTAATGAGTGACTGCCCCATCAATGATGGGACGTCACATTGATTTTGTGGGTCCCCCTTTGTCTCTTTCTTCTGCATTGCAGTGCGGTATAATTTTTTAAGTACCAAGTGTCAGGATTCGGAATATAGCGTTGACAACTAATCCCTCGTCTCTTTTCGTGCAGGTACTATGGCTCTCGACTCTTCCTTCCTTTTAGTACGTTCTGAGAGCGCTGATTTTGTGTCAAAAACTATCTATTACCGCAATCAAGAACGGCATCGCTTTACAGCTAGCCGGTGAGTACGGGTCGGTCCACAGGGATGTTGTGAATCTCCTAATCGCTCTTACGAGTTAATTTCGATTGTGGTCGGATTGATTTATTAAATCTAAAAACTAAATCTATCTATACTAAGATTATCTAGATCTAAATCTTGCTAGGGTTAGGTTTAGGAATGGTTTGGAAATGTAAATAAATCTCAACGCTTTCTATACCAAAATTAGGATCTATGAGGAGTTATGGTAATTATCAATAAAGGGGATTAGATCCATTCGGGATGGTGTTCCTTCCTCTAGGTTCTTGTCCTTCTTTTAGAGATCCTTACCCTAACCTCCATGGAAAACACACGCAACCGGGCCTTTATACTACGGTCTCACCGCTACCTCGAGGGATAGGGTGCCGTAGGGCGCGGTGTGTGCGTGTATGCATGGAGTCCTATTAAAAATATATAATGGGCAAGAAAGGGATGAGAGATCTCATCTCTCAAAAGCCTTCCCCAAAGCTAACCCTAACAAGCGAGGAGACTACTCGCTCATTAGGGAATTTAAAAACATTTATCTACGGCAAAGAATGAAAGATTACCTAGGGCAAGAATTGAAATTACCTACTTACTTTACAGATGGCTCTCTCCAAATATCAACACAGGGTTGTCAAATCTGAATTCATGATATGAAAAGATGCATCGATACTCTCCAAAAGAATTCTAAATTTTATTCATAGAAAGAGGCATAGGGAGGCATAAACAAATACAATCTTTAGAGTTCCTATTTATAGAGGATAGGAAACCCTAGGTTACAATTGATTCGCACGTCTACATTTACCAAAATACCCCTAGGTTGACTAGTCAGCGCCGGCAAAAAATATGAAAAAAATTTCCAATTCATCATTGCGCGATACGGCCGCGGAACCGCGGCCGCAGCCTAGATTTGGCCGCGGTTCCATGGCCAAAAGATGGGCTTGGGCCGAGTTCTTTTCTGTGATGGCTCTGCATGACATGTAATTCCTGTTTATGCAGGTCTTTTAACAGATTGGCTTCTATTTCTTCTCCAGATCTCCAGTGAATACTTGTAGTGAACTTTAACTGTTTCTTCGTGTCGCTGCCTTTATACTCGGTGAACTGTTGTTCATTGTTTCTCACAATGTAGGCGCGATCGAGATTTCACCATTTATCATTTGTAGTCTCACTTTTTCATTGTCTTTTCATTGTTTTCACTGTTTTAGATCCAAGAACCTGTAACCTGTAACATGTAGCAGACATGCATCAAAAGCACCTGTTTATTTATAAAACGAATAAGAATGGGGAATATAATAATGCAATATTATGGTGTGAACAAATATCCCCAAACTTATCTTTTGCTCGTCCTCGAGCAAACTTAGTTTTATTCTCTACAAAAACCTAACCGCACTTTCGCAGGGAAACGCGATTGCACTGAGCTCGTGCAACAAGCCGTTAAACCTCTAGGTGTCCCTAATAGGAGGAGTGCTGTCTCCTGAGGGTTTTCAGCGGATACTACCCACAAAATCCTATCAATTTGGCTTTTTGACTTTAATTCTCCAATTAGGTTTTCTAACAAGGAATTCTATTATCGTCGACTCGTAAATTATCCACCCATATTCTTCACACTTCCTCATCATTTAACTTAAGATTATATATGTTCTATAGACTTACTTAGCTTTCGGCATTTCTTAAGTTTTCCTTCTAGGGTTCCATCTCCACTTAGGAATTTTTATCAACTCTATTAAAGATACAAGTTCTATTCTTCACTCCTTTCTCTCATCTAAACTCCAATCATATACCCCTACGTGTGTGTTTAAATCACTCCTACACTTGGAAATTCAAATCAAGCAATCATACTCTTGTCCGTTGTCCAAAATACTTATTAATTGGTGAATTTTTAAATGAATTTTGCTTACACATCCTTCATGCGACCGTTAATACTTTTTGAGGTACCAACGACCGATTACAAGATATGTTTGCACATTAAAACGTAATTCCTAGTCTTGCAACACCCAAGGCTTTAGCAGTGACTCCCAAACCAGTTGGTCTAAGGCACTAGGTGATGAAGCACCCTCGCTAAATATTTTTCTATTTTTTTAGCCTTAAGTAATCACAAAACCAGTGTTCATTTTTTTTCTTTATTCACTTTTTTTCTTTTATTTTCATTATACTAAGGACTTTAGACAAGAGCATTTCAAGGTCTCTTCTACTATTCCAAGTTTCAAGGTGCGTGATTGTGCAATTTGTAGGGTATACATTTTCAGAATCTAGACTTAAGCTAGGAATTATTTTTCAAACTTATACTCTAATAAAAATATCAATACTTTTCCTTTGTTTTGACTTAGCCCAAGAATTGAACTCAAAATTTGCCTATTTCTAAATAAACTACAAAAGCATATACTTTCTACCGTTAAATTTTAAGGAAGGTTATTTTTAGGGTTTTTAATACACCAAGTCTAAGATCTAGTTGTTCCTAGCCAGTTAACCTATTTGTCAAACTTAAGTCAAAATACGGCCAAAATTGAATACATTAATTTTTATAATTTTTGAAAATTTTCAATTTTTATGGGTTTTCAAATAAGTATGCAAATGCAAAAATATGTACATATGAATGCGAAGGAAGAAGACGTACCGAGCATACCCCCAAACTTGAACTTGACAGTGTTCTCACTGTCATGCTACACCAAGAGGGTCAAAATTGTCGGCACTCCCCTGTTTATTTATTTATAATTTTTTTTATTTTTATTTTTTTTTATTTTTATTGTTAAAAGAAAAACAAAAATATATATACAACAAGCTTCCCCCCAAACTTAAGCTTGGCCTTACACAAGCCAAAGGTCAGCACCAACCATTCAAAAATCTTATCGTGGTAATGGTAGAGTTGGTGAAAGAATAGAGTGGAAAGAAAGGAAATGAGAAGCATACGAGACCGTGTGGGAAGAAAAGTAGAATATGGTCTCGGTAGGGGGAGAAGAATGGCGGAAAAGAGAAATAAGGGTAGCACGATCTTGATGGTGTAAATCGAGTGAATAAATTAGCGCAATTTGTGATAACCGATGTGTTAAAAGCTATTGTGCTAATCTATCAACCCGTTGAGAAATGGGGTCAAATTCCTCAAGATTCGCAAGAAAACATGGGTACATCGAACTCGGTAGTGGAGATGAAGACGTAACAGTCTCTTGTACGGTCGGAACGATAGGAAGGACGAAAGGGAGTGAATTAGGGATAGTCTCATTCTCACCGTAGTAAACTGTTTCGAACTTGAAAGATTCCATCAATGGTTCGAAATGACTGTAAGCAACCGAGTCTGATGGTTCAACTAACTCATCTGAAAATTCAAAAGACTCAAACTCGGGCGGTGAGTTATCAACATCGGCCGAAAAAGTGAAACACTCGTAAGTGTTATCGGCTGGGAGAACTGTGTCAGATTCAAAGGAAAATTTTTCAAGCTCACAGTCTTCAAGCGTGATATTAGGCGTGGTCGGAACGATGGAAAGGAGGGAGGGTGATTTAACAGTTAAAGGTTCGGGAGGATGAATTGGAAAATCCGACACATCAACAAGAATGGTTCAACCTCAATATTATCCTCAATACTCTCCTCATAAGTCTCCTCAATAGTTAACTCAGCCATGCTATTATCATCAAAATCAAGACGCATATAAAGTTCGGGAGAAACAATTAATGACTCGGGATGATGAATTGGACATAAAATTTCACTCAAATCGACAGGTTCATCATCCAAAATATTCCCGGTGTCTATATCTTCAATCAAGTGAAAATCAATTTTTTCTGACACCTCATCAAAAGCATGGATATTTATCGATTTAGGTTCTAGAGTGGAGGTGTAAAGATCGAAAGGATTAAGTGTGGTTTCACTCGAAAGGGGTTCTTCACAATTTGGCAAATCAAGCATTACAAAATCACACAACTCGTTTTTATTTTCAACAGGTGAACTATTTAGGGCAATCGATGGAAAACCAGAGTTATGGGCTTCAATTGGGTAAGGGTAGGTTTGATTTGAAAATCCTCTCAAATTCACACTCTGTCCAACCGCCTCCTTATACATTGAAAAATTTGAAGCTAGTTGGAAATTAGCTACCGGTTCACTAGATTGCATAAGGGCGGCAATGGACGCATCCACATTCCTAACCATTTTGTTTGTTGCTGCAATATACACCTCCAATGACTGTTCCAAACTAGACATGGGTTGTGAAGGGGTTTCGGTAAAAGATTCAAAGTTGTGTGGATACGTGAAACTCCTAAAAGGCTCTGTAGAAACAATGTCTAGTGAAGGTGGGAAAGTCGGGTAGGACTGGTAGGAATTGGATGGTTAGACAGGGGTAGGGTCAACATGTGGATAAAAAGGCGAATGGACTTGTTGATCCCTAAAACTAGATGTCTTGAGAGGGGTGAAAGATCGGCTACGAGATTGAGCAATATGCTCAGCAATAGACATCGGCTTAGGAGTTTCAACAGGACTCGAAAAAGTGGTGTCAAAGTACGAAGGTGGTGAAGGTTGACAAGGTTGACACAAAGTGGGTTGAAAAGTCGAACTGTTTCTCCTAGACGCTTCTATTTGATCTTTCAAAAAATTTTTAGGCACGGAGGGATCTTCCTTAAATCGACTGAAACAATTGACGTACGAAGCAAAGTTAGGTTCGGGATACCAAAGTTCGGCAAGAGATTTATGATGTGGGGTACCCATGATAGAAGAAAGAGAAGAGAAAGTAGGTAGGTGGTGCACGGATATCTTAGCGACAAAAGTTTGCAAGTCTTGTTAAAAAAATTTCCCCTTTTTCCGTTTTCTCTTTATTTGGAAATTTTGCAAAAAGATTTTCGAGAAAAGATATGCACAACAGAAAAAGATTTCTTGCAATCAATTTTTATTTTATGTGCGGTGCAAAGGATCCTGCACAAGATTTTTATTTGGAAGGGAAAATATTTTTATAGCGCACGGAAAAATCCTGCAGGCAAATTTACAGAAGATATATCAAGATTTACAGAGAAGAAACAGAGGAGACTTACAGTGCAATTTTCACGAGATGATGTCACCTTAAAGCCGCGTTTACGTGGCGGGAGCAGGCTAATGCGGCGGATCCGTGGTGGTCTCAACAGTTCAGATCCCCAGAAAAATTTTCACGTGCTGAATCGACAAGGAGGCCGCGGTTCCGCGGCCTAAGGTAGGTTGTGGCCGCGGAAAGGCGGTGCGGTGGGGGGTTCAATGCTCCAAAATTTTTCTGCTGTTCTGTTTTGAAAATCCCCCTCTGTTCTGATCTTCTGATTTCTGTTTTGCTTCCTGGATTTTTCCAGATCCGAAATTGTTTGTAGATCCTGCAAAATTCTCACAAAAATACCCTTTCCAAAAATAACAGATGATATATTTTTATATTTTTTGTGATTTTTCAGATTTTTCAGATTTTTTTAATTTATATTAACCCGAAATTGCAAAAAGGAAATAACACGCCATCCCCGGCAACGGCGCCATTTGATTTTGTGTCAAAAACTATCTATTACCGTAATCAAGAACGGCGTCGCTTTGCAGCTAGCCGGTGAGTACGGGTCGGTCCACAGGGATATTGTGAATCTCCTAATCGCTCTTACGAGTTAATTCCGATTGTAGTCGGATTGATTTATTAAATCTAAAAACTAAATCTATCTATACTAAGATTATCTAGATCTAAATCTTGCTAGGGTTAGGTTTAGGAATGGTTTGGAAATGTAAATAAATCTCAACGCTTTCTATACCCAAATTAGGATCTATGAGGAGTTATGGTAATTATCAATAAAGGAGATTAGATCCATTCGGGAAGGTGTTCCTTCCTCTAGGTTCTTGTCCTTCGTTTAGAGATCCTTACCCTAACCTTCATGGAAAACACGCGCAACCGGGCCTTTATACTACGGTCTCACCGCTACCTCGAGGGATAGGGTGCCGTAGGGCGCGGTGTGTGCGTGTATGCATGGAGTCCTATTGAAAATATATAATAGGCAAGAAAGGGATGAGATCTCATTTTTCAAAAGCCTTCCCCAAAGCTAACCCTAACAAGCGAGGAGACTACTCGCTTATTAGGGAATTTAAAAACATTTATCTAGGGCAAAGAATGAAAGATTATCTAGGGCAAGAATTGAAATTACCTACTTACTTTACAGATGGCTCTCTCTAAACATCAACACAGGGTTGTCAGATCTGAATTCATGATATGAAAAGAGGCATCGATGCTCTCCAAAAGAATTCTAAATTTTATTCATAGAAAGAGGCATAGGGAGGCATAAACAAATACAATCTTTAGAGTTCCTATTTATAGAGGATAGGAAACCCTAGGTTACAATTGATTCGCACGTCTACATTTACCAAAATACCCCTAGGTTGACTAGTCAGCGCCGACAAAAAATATGGAAAAAATTTCCAACCCATCATTGCGCGATACGACCGCGGAACCGCGGCCGCAGCCTGGATTTGGTCGCGGTTTCGGGCCAAAGATGGGCTTGGGCCGAGTTCTTTTCTGTGATGGCTCTGCATGACATGTAATTCCTGTTTATGCAGGTCTTTTATCAGATTGGCTTCTATTTCTTCTCCAGATCTCCAGTGAATACTTGTAGTGAACTTTAACTGTTTCTTCGTGTCGCTGCCTTTATACTCGGTGAACTGTTGTTCACTGTTTCTCA
The DNA here is from genome assembly GCA_030015575.1 of Agapanthus africanus. Lineage (NCBI taxonomy): Eukaryota > Viridiplantae > Streptophyta > Magnoliopsida > Asparagales > Amaryllidaceae > Agapanthus > Agapanthus africanus. The sequence goes on from JASDDO010000016.1 coordinate 567,735,117, forward strand.
CAATGTAGGCGCGATCGAGATTTCACCATTTATCATTTGTAGTCTCACTTTTTCATTGTCTTTTCATTGTTTTCACTGTTTTAGATCCAAGAACCTGTAACCTGTAACATGTAGCAGACATGCGTCAAAAGCACCTGTTTATTTATAAAACGAATAAGAATGGGGAATATAATAATGCAATATTATGGTGTGAACAAGCGCCTTTACTGACGCATCCGTGGATCGAGAAGTCTTCGCGCTCATTAAAGATCACGATCCGGAGCAGAAATCTCTTCATCTATGGGGGTCGTGGTACAATCACGTCATTCGGGGTCGGCATAGTTTTTCTTGTGCGGCGCCCTCAGAGCCAATTTCAGCAATTCATTACGCCGACTCGGCTCAAGTGAATTACGCTGTAGAGGAGATTAACTGGACCTCGGAGGGTCGCCTTGAGCCTTCTATGGCTTCAATACCCATAAAGCCTCCGATGGCTTTGGATATCTTGGGACCACGCATATGTCAAGGCGAGTCGCGCCCTTGGGGACAAGTATATATGATTGGTTTGACTCCTCGCTATTCAGCCGGATACCTGCAGTGGGCTCGATACATACTGTCGGCCAAGAAGTCGTTGTTGCTGAAGCTCGGGTTGTACCCTGCAATTTATGCATCTCTTTTTCAGTATCCCGCGCCTTATGTATGGTGGGTAAAGTCTTTCCTGGAGCAATGGAACATTCCGACTCACACTTTTCTTCTATCGGACCGGGAAGTTTCGATTTCCTTGGAGGAGTTCGCGGAAATTTCAGGCTTACCCGTTAGAGGGGAACATTACGAGGAGATACTTCCCCTGACGAGTACATCTTCGCCACCAAATCAGTGGTGATGGGCCTTACCCCGGAGAATGCCGTTCAACATCAATTCCCGAGCCTAATCTAGATGTTGAACATTTACGAGAGTCTATTTATAGAGTCTAGGGGGTATGGAGTCAGCTTCACAGACTTCATCGCTCGCTTTCTTCGCCCAGAAGTCCTGTCAAAACAAGCCGTGAAATTCGCTAAGCTTGACGACCCGTTTGGTTTCGGTTTGGATAACCAGCCGACGGCGGAAGCAGATTTAAGAAGCTTCTTCATTCCGGACACCCCGGTTGTTCCTTTCGCAAAGCTTGCTGATCCAGATGTCGATGAAGAGACTTTCTTCTTGGGGTTTATTGGACTGTGGTTGAGCTGGTTTGTGCTTCTGATGCACCCTCGCTACATGAGGCCGTCTGTCTTTTATCCCGCCCACCGCATGGTTGCAGGGCCGCGTGTGGCCGTTGGGATAGCGGGGCTGGCTCATCTATACCATAGCCTGAGCTTAGCGGCAGACACTACTCAGCCGGGGATAAAGCCCGTACATCTCCCGTTTCACAACTTCACGTCTTGGGTCGAGATGCACGTGCTTGGTGCTTTCGGAGTCCACAAACGGCCCCGCTTCTATGACAGCTATAACTTTCCCCGGGTCATGTTTCTAGTTGACGCTTCTGCATTAGATCCGTTGCAGCGAGAGGCTTGACGTCTGGTTCTTTGCCCACGTATGGTCGGGGATAGTATGACTTTTGTTGATAGAATCTTAACTCTCGGTAAGGAATCTACCAAGGCAGTGCAACCGCTGCGTGATATTTTCAAAGACGGGGCTCCTACGTTGAAGGCCTGGGAGATCATGCACTTATATTCGATTAGGCCAGGCTTTCTAGTTCAGGCAAGGTGCCTCGGCATTGTTCATGAGATATAACCCGTACCGCTTCGCTCAACAGTCGGGTTACGATCAGGGTGTCCCGCTCGAGGCTTTCTTAGCCGAGCCGGTTGCTACGGAAGATGGTATTCGAAGCGCGCTGCACCATTTTATGCGGCTAAATACGGGGTCTAACTTTCTCATCAGCGAGCCATGCTACGTGCCGAAAGCTTCGAATGCCTACGTGGTGTAGTATCAGCATGCGACGGGTGCTGTTATCAGGGAAGAGAGGCGGCTATTACTTGATTATAAGGATGCTGTCCCAGCTGGTAATCAGGTAGTTCCTTTGAAGCGACGGACCGTCGTTCGTCCCTCCTTAAGAGAAGTCGACACGGTTGTGGTCCCGCGCACCTTCCCTGAGAAGCCTCCACCCCGTGTTCCTGTAGAAACGGTAGCTGTAACGTCCCCGGAATCCGGCGTTGGTGCAGAAATTGGGACCCGTCGCTCGAAAATGCCCGTCAAGCGCAAGCTCTTGTCATCGGCCGCCGGCGTCCGCTTGCAGAAAAAGAAGAAGTTGCTATTCTCTGCCGATGTCATATTTGGCCAGGAGCCACATGCTCGCTATAGCGAGGGTTTGTGCGAGTTCGGGACCAATGAGGGTTTATTCATCGCGCCTGCGGATGATACTGATCTTCAGGCTGCCCTTGCGGCTTCCGAGCGACTGGCTCGTGAGGAAGCGGAGCTGATTACTATAGCGAAGTCAGGTATACTTTCAGTTATGTTCTTCCGTGGCTATCTCTTTTCTCTTTATTATGTTTCTATTGACGCTTTCTTCTTCAACATGTATTTCTGCCGAAGAGGCTCCCACGGCTTCCTTCAGGACGTTCGAGGAGGAAGAGAGGCTCCGCGCTTCTTTGGGTCTTGGTATGAGTTGCTTTATTACACCCTTATTCTTTTTATTCATGCTCTGACCCTCTCCTTTACTTTATTGCAGGGACTACCTTGACTCAGGTTATTTCAAGTGCAGTGCTGATCCCGCATAGCGATGCGGCAAAACTTCCAGAGCCAGCTACTGTAGCCCCAGCTCTCCCAACGTTACCGCAGGAGGCTTTGCTGAAGCAGACGATGATGGACGCTGTAACGGCTCTGGAGGCAGAGCTCGGTTCGGACGACGACGTCCCCTTGTTAGAGGTCTTGAGGAGATCATTTCTTACTACTCAGACCGAAAGGAAGCGTAGGAAGCATGCGGCGAGGGAACGCGATGTCGGTTTGGCTGTAGGTGCAGGCTCAAGCAGCATTTCGCTTGCTGATACTCCTTCGGCGGATGTTCCCTCTGTCTTGTCTACCGTCCATAGACAGGTTGCACGCTCAGCTCGGGAAGAAACTGAAAAGCTGTTCCAAGGGAACGTAACGCCCAGTCTTTTACTAGAACTTGATCCTCTAATTTTGACATATGCATTTTTTGCAGGGCCAAGTCTTGGCGATGGGATGACAGGTGAAACTCTGGCGGTTACAGTGCCCGAAGTTGCTACTCTTTCTCGGGAATCTGGGACTGTCCAGACTGCTGCCCTTTCTCCCTGTGGCTCCTTGGTATCGGCGGGTGTCGCAAGCATCACGACGGCCCTCGTCGTGTCAGGGGATGAAGCTATGGGCGCGGAATCTACTCCTCCGAGAGAGAGCGAAGAAGCCATTACACCTGGTGACTCCTCCATCATGGTTTCGGTCCATGATTTATCAGGTAGTCACTGGGTCGCTGTTTTCGAGTTTTTCAATCCTGTTCAACCTTTCTAATGATATTTTGTTTGTCCTGAGTATAGGTGCGGTGAACCCTGAGGCTGTGCCGTCTGAAGAAGTAACGCCGGTCGCTGCTCTGACGGTCGCTGTCCCCTCGCCTTCTTCTATGCCCTCTCAAATATTGGAAGGTATGAGTTTGCGACTTATTTGTTCTACTGTAGGTACCATCCTCCTTGTATTGATAGTATATTGTTGCAATTTTGCAGGAGTCCTTTTCAACCATCTATACCAGGTGTTGAACCCGCATTTCTTCTTTCAGTTGGAAGTCGTTCCGCCTTCTGGTATTAGTTAGTATATTCTTCAACTGATGTCCCTTCCTTTCTTTTACGAATAGACATATTGTTGCTAAATTTTCTTCATATTGATCATAGCATCACGGGTCAGAGGAGGAAACGAGAGAATAGCCGTGCCTCCGGTACTCCCCATCCTGCCGCCTTTCACATCCGGTATAATAGATTTCATTGCTGATGTGTTTTATTTATTCCCCGAGTCGACTTTTGACCCTAATTCATTTTAAAGCAATTGTGCCAGCTGTTCCCCTCCGAATGGCGGCGACGACATGGGCGTCTTGCCTGAGATTCGGGGCAGATGCTAATTGGTGCTATCCGTCTACCTCTTCAAAGATTCCAAGTTGATTTATAGCACCGTGTATCGAAGGTTTAGACGGATGCGTCCGATGTAGCAGACTTCGTCAGATTCCCCCTCATTTGAGGGGTTTTTGATTGTGGGGACGCTCTTCCCTGCAGGCGCAAGCCCCTGCAGTTAATTACGCTACCGCATCGCGGTAACATCTTTCTCCTTCTCCAGCTGGTCACTTCGTGTCGTGTGTATTTATTTTATGTTTAGTTGTCAGTGGATTGTATACGGAGACTGAGTTATGTCGTCGCCCGTAGGGCGTGGACTAGTCCAAATCCGTATTATCTTAGATTTGGGTTTGGGGGTTTGGGTTTAAGGATACGTTAGCCTCATTTGAGCCTAAGATCGACTTAAACGTTCGTTAAGGATACGTTAGTCTAGTTTTTAGACTAAGATCAACTTAACGGGATCGTTTAGATCCGACAAGAGAGCAATAAAAGGGGGCTCTGTTGTTTAGTTTAGTGACATTGCGGTCAATAGGTAGTTTAAGGACATTGCGGTCCATGGGTAGTTTAAGGACATTGCGGTCCAATGTTAGTTTTAAGACGTTGCGGTCAAGGTTAAGGACCTCATAGTTCGTGGATTTAAGGACTCCACAGTCCGTAGTTAGTTTTAAGACATCCCGGTCAAGGTTAAGGACCTCATAGTCCGTGGATTTAGGGACTCCACAGTCCGATGTTAGTTTTAAGACATCACGGTCAAGGTTAAGGAACTCATAGTCCGTGGATTTAGGGGACTCCACAGTCCGATGTTAGTTTTAAGACATCACGGTCAAGGTTAAGGACCTCATAGTCCGTGGATTTAAGGACTCCACAGTCCGTATCAATATGTGGTCATCGGGACCCGTCACCTCTTTGAAGACGTTGAGGAATTACAACGCCACGTATCAAAGGATTGAAGAGATGTACCCTTGAACCGAGGTAGATTAAATAATCTTTGGCTCAATTTGGAAACAAGACCAATTAATTATATTATGAGCCCGTTGGCTCAGTTGAATTTGAATTGAGGACTTATGGCCAGCTTGGGCTAAGTCCAATCATGTTTAGGATATTGGCCCTCTGTTGGTCCGTTAGAGGAGAGGCTTTGCCTCTGGATATTTAGCCAATTGGGCTGAAATTAGTGTTAAACGCTAGCAACAGGGGGGTTCAGATTAGTGTTAAACACTAGGGCAAGTCAGTGTTAGACACTAGCAACAGGGATCTCAAATTAGTGTTAAACACTAAAATAATCAGTGCTAAACACTGGTGGCAGAGATTTTAATTTGGTGTCGAACACTAAGAAAATTAATGTTAAACTCTGTCAACAGAGATTTAATTTAGTGTTAAACACTAAGAAATTCAGTGTTAAACACTGCAAGAAAGCTCTTTAATTAGTGTTGAACACTAAGGCAAAACAGTGCTTAACACTGGGCTCAGGGGTTCCAATTTAGTGTTAAACACTAAGGCAAGAGGGATCACTTGGTAACACGTGAGGGCACCCTCCCTTTATTTTAAAAAGCATTGAATACTTTGGAGCATCACGTGCTGTCACGTGATGGGCATCTTGGTGCTTGTATGTTAAAGCTTCCGCCAAGGGTCACGTGAGGCGCTGCCTCAAAGGGCCTTTTCTGTGGATCTTTTCGGGGGTCACGTGGTAGCACGTGACCCTACCTCTTTGCGTGTTTTTTTTGGAAGATCTGTTAATCCCTTTAAGAATTAAATTCTTCGCAGGGTTGAACCCTAACAATAATTTTTTGAGGAATTAAATTCCTATTTCCTTCTGAAGATTTACATTCTGGGATAGAGTTGAACTCTGAATTTTTTTGTAGGAATTAGATTCCTCATATATGTGAAGAACTGCATTCTATCATAGGTTTAGACCCTAATAACATCTTTAAGGAATTAAGTTCCCACTCTCTTTTAGAGAATTATTCTGAGGAATGAGATTCTGTCATAGGGTGAAACCCTAATTTCTTCTTTCTTAAGGGAATTAAATTCCTGTTATCTTAACAGAACTAAGTTCTTAACTAGAGTTAAACCCTGATTCTGTTCATTCTGAAGGAATTAAATTCCCATAACATAGGGTTAAACCCTAATTTTATTTTAAAGAAATTAAATTCCTATAGTCCTGTGAGAATTAAATTCTCAAGCTTCCATTCCCTCTCTATACTTTGGATCTGCATGGCAGGATCTCAACCCAATGAGAATTAAATTCTCAATTAAAGGGGAGATGTGCACTTTACAGATCCTTCACTAGAGAGAGAACTATGTTCTTCTGTTTAATATCAGAGTTAAACTCTGTTGAGAATTAAATTCTCTTTTAAGGCCTTCCCTTTCTTACCTAAGCTTTTCTTTTGCAGAAGATCCAAATTCCTCCAAAGTATTAAGGCTCAATTTTTCTCTTTTTTTTTCTTTTTCTCTCTGTATATCGATCTCTCTCCCTCTTTTTTTGTGTGTCTCTTGGCTCCTATTTATAGGAGAGAAGAAGCAGAATCAATTAGTTTTGATAAATCTTTCATTGAGAGATTTGATTTGTATTCACCATTCGTTTGGACCTTTGGATTATTAGGTGAATTTTATTCACCATTGGATTTTAAATCCAAAGATATTCTTTTGTTGTTTCGGTTAGATTTTAAGGGGAAATCTTTCCAAATTCAAGATTTTTCCATAGACAGGTGATATTTAAGAATCTTTAAATTTTTAATTAGATCGGTTTCAAATAATCATTTTCCTTTTGAAAGATTTGAGAGATGTTTTCTCAGAATTTAATTCTGTTAACAGATAGGCTTTGAAAGCCGGTCACGTGTGGCCACGTGACCCCTGGTCACGTGTGGGCACGTGACCCTCTCGGAACGAGCCCTCTTCTTCTTTTTGCGCTCTGCCTTCTGGCCGCTGCTTAGCCGTCACGTGCCACCACGTGACCCCTGGTCACGTGTGAGCACGTGACCCTCGTCTGGAGCCTTTTTTTCCTGATTTAATCAGAGGACTGATGTGCCTTTGAAGCTGCTTTTAAATGTCACGTGCCAACACGTGACCCCTGGTCACGTGTGAACACATGACCTCTTCTGAAGCCTTTTCCTTGATTTGATCAGGGAACTGATGTACCTTTGAAGCTGCTTTTAAATGTCACGTGCCAACACGTGACCCCTGGTCACGTGTGAGCATGTGACTTCTTCTGTAGGCTTTCCTGATTTTAAATCAGGAAATACCAGCTCCAGCTTCTTTTGAGTCTCGCATTCTAATGCCAGCAGGACCCTTTGCTAAACGTATGTCTTCTAGGGGCGCCGCAAATAGCCAACGAACGTTGAGCGAATTCATCGAGGATCTCAATTCCGAGTCCCTCACTTCTGCTATGGATTTTGCCATGGAAGTCAATCCAATGCTGGCGACACTCGTGAATTTCCATGATGAAGCTATCGTCGGCTCTTGGGTTGTTTGCTGCAGAAAGATCAAGGCTTGCCTGCACGAGATCGAGCTCCAGCGTCCCGCTCCTGAAGTATTAGCTTCGAACTCTCAGCGGGCTGCGTGGATCGAGCATAGTATTCCTTTCATTCGCCATTTTGAACAAGAGGCGACCCTGAGATGAAAGGAATATGAGGTTGTTTCCTGATTTAAAATCAGGAAAGCCCACGGAAGAGGCTTAAGAAAAGGGTGACGTGCTTATACGTGACCAGCAGTCACTTGTTGGCACGTGACATCTAAAAGCATCGGCAAGGCAAATTCAGTTTCCCGACTACATCAAAGAAAAGGGCTTCAGAAAGGGTCACGTGCTCCCACGTGACCTGGGTCACGTGTTGGCACGTGACAATTAAAAACGGCTTCAAAGGCAAACCGGTTCCCTGATCAAATCAAGGAAAAGGCTTCAGAAGAGGTCACGTGCTCCCACGTGACCAGGGTCACGTGTTGGCATGTGATAATCAAAAGCAGCAGATTTGTTCTCCGGAAAAAGGCTCCAGACGAGGGTCACATGCTCACACGTGACCAGGGGTCACGTGGTGGCACGTGACGGTTAAGCAGCGACCAGAAAGCAGAGCGCAAAAAGAAAGAAGAGGGCTCGTTCCAAGGGGGGTCATGTGCCCACACGTGACCAAGGGTCACGTGGCCACACGTGACCGACTTCAAAGCCCATTTGCTAACAGAATTAAATTCTGAGAAAAGACCTCTCAAATCTTTCCAAAAACAACCGATTGAATTAAAGATTTAAAGGTGATTAAATATCATCTATCTATGGGAAAATCTCGAATTTGGGAACATTTCCCCGTAAAATCTAACCGAAATAATAAAGGAGAATCTCTGGATTTAAAATCCAATGGTGAATAAAATTCACCTAATAATCCAAAGGTCCAAAACGAATGATGGATACAAATCAAATCTCTCAATGAAAGATTCATCAAAAGCTAATTGACTCGGCTGCTTCTCCTATAAATAGGAGCCAAGAGACACACAAAGGGAAGATATATGCAGAGGGAAGAAAAGAGAGAGAGCCTTGATACTTTAGAGGAATTTAGATCTTCTGCAAAAGAAAACCCTAGGTAAGAAAGGGAAGGTTTCATTGAAAGAAAAGAGAATTTAATTCTCAACAGAGTTTAACTCTGATATAAAACAGAAGGACATATTTCTTCTCTCTTTGATGGAGGATCTGTAAAGTGCACATCTCCCCTTGAGTTGAGAATTTAATTCTCAATGGGTTGAGATCCTGCCATGCAGATCCAAAGTATAGAGAGGGAATGGAAGCACGAGAATTTAATTCTCACAGAACTATAGGAATTTAATTCCTTCAAAATAAAATTAGGGTTTGACCCTGTGTTATGGGAATTTAATTCCTTCAAAATGAAAAGAATCAGGGTTTAACCTTAGTTAAGAACTTAGTTCTGTTAAAACAACAAGAATTTAATTCCCTTAATCTTATTCCCCAGAATAATTCTCTAACAGAGAGTGGGGGTTTAATTCCTTAAAGCTTTTATTAGGGTTTAACCCTATTCAGTTCTTCACATATATGAGGAATTTAATTCCTACAGAAAATTCAGAGTTCAACTCTTCAAAAGGAACTAGGAATTTAATTCCTCTGAAATTATTGTCAGGGTTCAACCCTACGAGGAATTTAATTCCTGAAAGGGATTAACAGATCTTCTAAACAACTGCAGAAAAGCAGGGTCACGTGTCACCACGTGAGCCCCCCAAAAGATCTACAGAAAGCCCTTTGAGGCAGGGCCTCACGTGACCCACGTGACCCTTGGCAGAGGCTTTAACATACTCCATTCAAACACCCGTCACGTGATGACACGTGATGCTCCAAAAGATGCGATCTTCTCAGCAGAACAAACGAAGGGAGGGCGCCCTCACGTGCTACCACGTGACCCCTCTTGCCTCAGCGTCTAACGCTAAATTGGAACCCCTGAATTCAGTGTTAAAACGTTGTTTGGCCTTAGTGTTCAACACTAAGCAAAGAACTTTATTTGCAGTGTTCAACACTGATTACCTTAGTGTTCAACACTAATTTGGGATTTCTGTTGCCAGTGTTTAACACTGGTCTGTTTTAGTGTTTAGCACTAATTTGAAGGCCTTGTTGCTGGTGTTGACACCAACTATCTTCTAGTGTTAAACACTGACTTATCAATCTCATTCTCAGTGTTCAACACTGATTGGTCTTTAGTGTTTAACACTAGGCATTGGCCCAATTGGCTAAATGGCCAGAGGCAAAGCCTCTCCTTCAAGGGACCAACAGGAGGGCCGATGTCCCAGACATGATTGGACTTAGCCCAAGCTGGCCATAAGTCCTCAATTCGTAATTAACTGGGCTAATGGGCTCATAACATAATTAATTGGTCTTGATCCCAAATTGGGCCAAAGACTATTTAATCCACTCCGGTTCCAGGGTACATCTCTTCATTCCTTTGATACTTGGCGTTGTAATCCCTCAACGTCTTCAAAGAGGTGACGGGTCCCGATGACCACACATTGATATAGACTGTGGGGTCCTTAAACCCATGGACTACGACGTCCTTAACCTTGACCGAGATGTCTTAAAACTAACAATGGACTGTGGGGTCCTTAAACCCATGGACTACGACGTCCTTAACCTTGACCGAGATGTCTTAAAACTAACAATGGACTGTGGGGTCCTTAAACCCATGGACTACGATGTCCTTAACCTTGACCGAGATGTCTTAAAACTAACAATGGACCGCAATGTCCTTAAACTACCCATGGACCGCAATGTCCTTAAACTAGCGATGGACCACTATGTCCCTAAACTGGAATGATAGAGCCCAAACGCTCTTTTGTTAGATCTAAACGATCCCGTTTAAGTTGATCTTAGCCTTAAATATGGCTAATGTATCCTTAAACCTTTCAAACAGACTTTAGTCCCAAACTGGACTATAGATCCCCCAATTAACTCTGGTTCAAGGGTACATCTTTGAACTCCTCTGACATCTGTCGTTGTAATCCTTCACCGTCGTCAGAGAGGTGACGGGTCCCGACGGCCATACATTAAATGGACCACTATGTCCCTAAATTGGAACAATGGAGCCCAAATGCTCTTTTGTCGGATCTAAACGATCCCGTTAAGTTGATCTTAGTCTCAGGTTAGACTAACGTATCCTTAACAAACGTTTGAGTTGATCTTGGCCTCAAATATGGCTAACGTATCCTCAAACCAAACCCCCAAACCCAAATCTAAGATAATACGGATTTGGACTAGTCCACGCCCTATGGGCGACGACATAACTCGGTCTTCGTAAACAATCCACGGGCAACAAAACATAAAATAAACACACACGACACGAAGTGACCATCTGGAGAAGGAGAAAGTTGTTACCGCGACGCGGTAGCGTAATTAACTGCAGGGGCTTGCGCCTGTAGGGAAGAGCGTCCCCACAATCAAAAAAACCCCTCAAGCGAGGGGGAATCTGACGAAGTCTGCTACATCGGACGCATCCGTTCAGACCTTCGATACATGGTGCCATAAATCAACTTGGCATCTTCGGAGAGGTGGACGGATAGCACCAATTAGCATCTGCCCTGAATCTCAGGTGAGACGTCCCACGTCTCGGCCGCCGTTCGGAGGGGAACAGATTCTGGCACGCCCGGTGGGACCTTTTCCTCTTTCCACTCCACACTTCGTGTGTCGTGATTCGCGAACCAATCACGGTTCGCTAATGGTTGCCCTTGGGTTTCGAGATACTAAGACTTGGTGTCTTGCTCATTGCAGAAAGCAAAGGATCGATGGCTTCTACTTCTGCGAAATGCTCCAACTGCTCGGACTGCAATTGCGACCAACGCTCTGCCTCGCCAGGAGGTATAGCCTACGGACCCCAAGCTGCTTCGTTATTCACAATACCGGTGGACCAGGTGACTCAGGCCACTACCGGATTGTTCTTTGGGACTATGCTCCCACCGACAAGCTTCACGGCGCCGGTGCTGACAAAGGAAGCTCCCAAGAAGTCGGTCTTTGATCGTCTTACCCCTGCTGCGGCTCCTCTCAACGGGCCGCCCAACATCAGCGCCTCGGTCTTCTCTAGATTGGGCCAGAAATCCTGTGGACCCATCATGGGGCCTACAATCCCAGAGAAGGTTGCTTCTAAGAAAGTGACCGGTCCTGCTCCCGAAATCGCCAGGGCGGCTTCCTCGGCCAAAAAGTTGGTCCTTACAAGATTGACGGCCCCAGCTCCCGCTCTTGCTACCCAAAGGACATCGGTCTTTGACAGGCTAACACCAGCAGCGACCCCCCACTTACACAGGGGGCAAGACGAAGCCATTCTCACCGCTGAACTAACGCTGTCCGCTCGACACGCTCGACGTCGCCATTGGCGCCGAGTAAGGAAGGCTGGGGGCAACTCCCCCTCTGGGCTAACTCCATCAGCCCCGATGGCAGAAGTTAATGCTGCTGTTCCAACGAGGAACAGCTTCGAGATGCTAAATAAGATGTGAAGGAATTCTCCTACTGCGGTGCTAAAGAGGTCCCCTCCCCCACTAAAAAAGGTTGTGGAAATAAAGTCAGAACAGTCCCGATCCCCTCAACGGCTGTCTTTCAAAATCTATAAGGTTTGGCGGCAGGCCCGAGATTCGATGATCGATCCAAACTTCTCCCGCCAGCACAAGAAGCTGAAAATCCAATCGGAAGCCGGTCACCAGGCTAGACCACGAAAGGCTGTCTGGACGCCCACCTCAACGGCCCCCTCAGCCTCCACTGCTCATAAAAGGAGGAAGCCAGAGAAGATCCCCCAGCCTGCAACGACAGCTAAAAGCACTGAGCCCAGACGCCCTAAGTCTGGGGGCATGATGGTCCACACCGTATACATGGCGTCAGGAAAAGAAGACAGCCGTGCGTCTACAGGTCATAGACCGCTCACACGGTCGGTGACCAAAGCTCAGGAGCAACAGCAAAAGCTCCAGAAAATGATGAATGCTATGGCCGCACTTACCGGGCCAAAAGAAAACCCAGAAACGTCTTCGGACGAACGCCAGGAGGAAGAAACCGACGCCGAATTCCTTCGCCGAATATTGGAGAAGAAGGACAAAGAGGCTGCTGAACAAGCAGCCAACATACAGCGTATGGGCCTCCTCTTCCAAGATATGATAGGAATGATGATCCAACAGGATCCACCCGCTGAGGATCCCCCGATCGTCCTTGAAGACGACAGGGGAGAAACGTCAAATCCACCACCGGCCCTCTCAACGGCCAAGGAGGAGACAATCTCTAAGGCTGACTTGGTCGACTATATAGCCCAGCAAATCCGGGTTCATCATGCGACTGAGGCAGCTGGTCAAGTCGTAAAAACGGGGCGGCCATATCCAAGCTGGTACGACCAAATCAAGTACCCGCCGGGTTACACAATTCCCAAGTTCCATGTTTACAAGGGGACCGGCAATCCCCACCAACATGTCGCCCAGTTCAGGGCCCTTTGCGGTAACACCGGCGGAGATGATAAACTGTTGCTTCGCCAGTTCGTGGGCAGCTTATCAGAAACAGCGTTCGAATGGTATTCGGAACTCCCGAACGATTCTATCAAGACGTTCGCTGAAATGGAGTTGCTATTCACTCAGCGATTCGCAAGCGCCAGCGAACGCACTCCAATAACGGCACTGATTAACGCCAGGGTAAAACCAGGCGAAACTTGGGTCCAGTATGCTATACGATGGAGGAATTTGTGGTCGAAATGCGAGCAACGCATTGAGGAAGCGCCCGCGGTGGGCATGTTCGTGGGAACCCTAGACCCTCACGCAACTATCTCCCAGTTTATGATGTTCTTTAAGCCAACCATATTCCAGGCTTTAATCGACAAGTTGGCTCAGATGGACCAAATGGGTCATAGACCGTCTCTCCCGAAGCCAGAACCTCGGAATGACAAGGGTAAAGGAAAGGCCACCTTCGTCGCGAATGCCCAGCAGCAACCCAATGCCCCAAAGCTGACGGATCAACTGGAAGAAAGACGCCGGTATTATAATGAGAAGATGAAGCGTCCCTACTCGTTCCCACGGGACAAGATGAAACGGCTATTCGAGCTGGCAGTACGCAACAGACTTATAAACCTGCCAAATCCAAGGCGACCGCCACAACCCACTGAGGTGAACAACCCCAACTATTGCCCTTACCATCAAACGGTAAGCCATCCGATTGAGGATTGCTTCGTCTTCAAAGGATGGATTGAAGATCAATACCTCCAGAGAAAGTTTGCGCTGTCCGAAAAGTGGAAGGTGAACCCGCCACAGCCGCATACTCCTAAGAAGATGGACGCACCGGGGGCGACTTGTTCCTTTATTGAAGAAGCTCCATGGGAAATCGTGCTATCAGCTAAAACCAAAAGGATGCTGAGCGACCTTCATGCGTGCCCAGCGGTTGAATGGAAGAACCCGCTTGAACCTCAAATCATCGAAGGGATGTTGAAGCCGCGCCCAACTACAAAGACTCATGGTGATGGCCCAAGTACTCACACCCAACCGTCAAAATCTTCGAAGAAAAAGAAGAGGAAATCCAAAAAGCCCGTGAAGCCTGGAAACAAGCGCACGGATTTGCAGAAACAGATTGACGCGCTGGAGGAGTACAATCAAAAGGCACGGACTCCCGTCACACTGCAAGAGTTCCTCAACCACGTCTTTCAGAAGAAAGATGAGGAAGAGAGCTCATCGGATGAATCCGAAGGATATGTGGCGAGTTGTCATGTGATTTTCCACTCGGAAGATGAGAAAACTCCTGGTACCGAGAAACTGGGGGCACACCCTGAGCCAGGACTTGTGTGGCCAACAGATGAAATGATCGACGCCTTTCTGGACGAGATTCGTCTAAAGAGTAAAGCAGATCAGGAGCGTGAGATGGCCGCATCGGAAGGAGCCGAACGCAGGCGACTAAACGAAAGAGTTGAAGTACTCCCGCCAGATCGAAAAGCATCCGAGGTAGACAAGAAGATATTCAAGACGAGAAAAAGGTTTGCCAAAGCCATGTCAATGGGAATGAAGCTACCACCCTCGGAAGAAAACACGCTCAATGGGGTGGAGAGACACCCTGATTATTGCGCATATCATCGGAAAATTTCACACCCCACGGAGGAGTGCGATGCCTTTAAGATATGGTGGCAAGGATATGTTGCTCATCGGCAACATTTTAAGCGCATGAAACGCAAGACTCGTCGGGAACGAAGGAGTACTGCCGACGGGCACAACAGAACTATTGGCAGCTGTTACATGGTTAACGCCGGAGGGTCACAAGTTCTCACCTTTGGGAGCGACTCCGATGAAGAAATGGCTCTGGGCCCTCTCTTTAAAGAATCCGTTTTAGGGAAAGAGGAGAAATCGGAGGCCTGCGAAAACATTCAGCTGCGCAATCACACACTCCCAGAAAAGAATCTCGGGCCCGCGAGTAGAAAAGATAAGGGAAAGAAAAAGGCCACTGAAGATATCACTTTAGATGACCAAGTCATGAAAGAGCTGGCTGCCAAAGACCCTCCTAGGAAGGGTAAGGTGGACTATAACATCCTAGCGCACCTAAGGAAGCTACCTTCTCAGCTTAGCATTCTCGATGCCCTCCTATTATCAAAAGAAGCACGAGACTCACTAATTAAGGCGTTACAAGAACCTGAGCAATTCCAAGCCTTCCTCGCCACTGAAAGGATGAAGGATGAATTGGAGGAAGTGCATACGGCCGACATCACTTTCGGTGACGAAGACCTCCTTCTCGGGACGTGCAACCACAACCGTCCCGTATATGTCTCTGGATACTGCCATGATATCAAGATAGGCAAGATCCTGGTGGATAATGGATCCTCCGTCAATCTCCTTAATGTTCGAGTGTTGAAGGAAATCTGCATGAGTGTGCAACACCTCGCTCGTGACAAAATTACTATCTCCGGTTTCGATTCACAATCGTCACGGACTCTCGGATCCGTGATACTAACATTACGCTTTGGACTCCTCGTCACAGACATCAAATTCCATGTCATTGACACCAAGACCTGCTACAA
This sequence comes from Agapanthus africanus, assembly GCA_030015575.1. Classification (NCBI taxonomy): domain Eukaryota; kingdom Viridiplantae; phylum Streptophyta; class Magnoliopsida; order Asparagales; family Amaryllidaceae; genus Agapanthus; species Agapanthus africanus. The sequence goes on from JASDDO010000016.1 coordinate 567,750,670, forward strand.
CGCCTTGCTCGGTCGTCCTTGGCTACACGAGTACAACATCATCCCTTCTATACAACATCAGTGTATGAAGTACTTTAAGGATGGTTTCGAGTATACCGTAACAGGTGAGTTGAACCCATTTTCCGTGAATGAAGTCCGCAAATACGAAGATGCGAAGTACTTTTTGCCAGATTTCGAGGATACAGAAAGGTGTCGCAACCCGGAGAACAAAGCCGCCGCCACCATCCCTGTTTTCGGGAGCGATACCGAAGAAGAAGAAGATATAGTTTATGCCGGGCCATCTCAACGCAACAACCCGGGGACGTCCGCCCCCATGTTGGTCTTCGGAAGTGACTCGGAAGATGAGGTTAATGCCGTGTTCTCCAATCGGCTGTCAATACAAGCACCCCCTAGCGATGATCAGAGTTTGCAAATCACCATGGTGCCGCGGGAACACTACAAGGATCTCGACACACTTCAAGCTCACAATGTGCAGGACCTGCAAACATTTTACGTCCCTCCCAGGCAAAGGGGTGAGAAGTTAATCCTATTCTACCGATCCTCAGAGTCAAAAATAGAGAAAGAGATCTGGCACGGCACGGATGTTACACTCGACAGGCTCCAACCTATCCGTTTGCCCAGATACTACACAAATGGACTAAAGAGGCTATTGAAGCGCCAAGGAGTACCCTTAAAACAGACTGTTCGACAAACTCGGTTCTACAACAGGATTTGGGATGTCCCTGAGACCCAACGCAAATTGCCCAATGGGAAAATGGAAACACTTGGGCTTGGATACGCGAGAATCGGAAAATGGGAACGGGCCCACAGTAGCTACGCCATATATACTTTTGATGAAGAAGAGGACGCCCCGTCAGGAAATGCCAACCCCTCATCAAAACTAGATCCCGCGATTGAAATGCCGAGTCCGTCGTTTGAAGAACGAATGGACAAGCCTATCAGGAAAGTGGGTCAAAAAGCTCGGGAAGACCACAACCGCGAGATGGCCATCTACGAGAAGGCCAGGACGCAACGTCTATTTCAACAGGCTGCAAAAGACAAAGATGCTCATCCTCGTCAACCCGTTGTACGAAAGGCCCGACACAGAGACGGAAATAAATCAAGAAGCGGAAAGAGGAGCCGACAACAACGATGCAGGATTAGAGAGTTACGTGATCGGGTATTGCGCGGCTCGGATTTGTCCCTCATGAAGAAGATGAGTCGAGCGTATTCCTTCCCCCGAGACAAGACGGAGAAGTTACTCGAGCTCGCTATAAAACATCAAATGATCGCGCTTCCAGAGTCTAAGCACCCTGAGCAATCTAACAGGGCTTCTCATCTGAGCTATTGCTCTTATCACCAAGCCATAGGACATCCTACCGAAGACTGCTTCACCTTCAAGAACTGGGTTGAGGACCAGTACCAATAGGGCAGATTCGCTTTATCCGACGGCTGGAGGGTAACGCCGCCACAAAAGCACGAACCCAAACCCGCAAAAGCAGAACCAGATCCACCTCAGTCCTGGAAGCGGATTCGCACCTGTTATACGATTACGATATTAAAAGAAGAGCCCGAGAACATGGATGACCTTCCCTGGTGCTTTGAGAACAGCGATGATGAGGTGGTCTCAGAATTTCCGCCAGCTCCAAAAGAACTGGAAGACGACATACATACTACTGCAGATAACCTCAAGAAGATTGAGTTGGGATCGGCAGATGACCCGCGAACGACATTTGTCAGCGAGCTGCTATCTGAAGAAAGGGTGACTGCGTTAAAGAACATGCTTCTACGGCATAAAGACTGCTTCGCGTAGAACTACTCCGAGATGCCAGGATTAGATCCGGAGATTGCTGTGCATAAATTAGCAATATCCCCAGATATCAAGCCAGTCAAGCAGGCGCCAAGAAGGATGCAACTCGAGCTTGAAATGAGCATCAACGCCGAAGTCAAGAAGCTGATCGATTCTGGATTTATCCAAGAAGTCCAGTATCCTGACTGGATCGCCAATATCGTCCCGGTAATGAAGAAGAATGGGACGGTACGCATATGCATGGATTTCAGGGATCTCAATAAAGCCTGTCCAAAGGACGATTTCCCAGTACCAGTAACCGAGCTAATGATAAATAACACGTCCACTCACGAGGTTTTCTCCTTTATGGACGGTTCGTCAGGATACAATCAGATAAAGATGCATCCCGAAGACCAGAAGTATACCGCTTTCCGGACCCCTTTGGGTATATTCTGCTACAGGGTTATGCCCTTTGGTCTAAAGAACGCCGGCGCTACCTATCAAAGGGCCATGACAAAAATCTTCGACGACCTCATACATGACATCGTCGAGTGCTATATCGATGACCTTGTAGTAAAAAGCATGTCTTACGAAGAGCATTTAAAGCATCTGGAGACTGTATTTCAACGCCTTCGGCAATATAATTTGAAGATGAATCCCCTCAAATGCGCGTTTGGAGTCTCCTCGGGTAAATTCCTGGGATTCATCATCCAACATCGAGGTATCGAAATAGATCCATCTAAGATCAAGACGATCATGGAAATGCCTCCGCCAAGAACCCTCAAACAGTTGCGGTCTCTCCAGGGGAAGCTCGCATACATCCGGCGATTTATCGCCAATATTTCAGGCAAATGCCGTCCTTACAGCCACCTGATGAAGAAGGGAACTCCATTCGTTTGGGATCACAAATGCCAAGGTGCACTAGACGAGATCAAGCAGTACCTGCAGAACCCTGCGGTGTTGGCTGCGCCGGTCAAGGGAAAACCCTTCATTCTTTATACAACCGCCCTCGAAGGTTCCTTAGGCGCATTATGGGCACAAGAGAACGATCAAGGGAAAGAGAGAGCACTCTACTACTTAAGTCGAGTTCTGCTGGGGGCAGAAAACAACTACTCTCCCATTGAAAAACACTGCTTGGCGTTAATCTTCGCGATAACAAAACTCAGGCACTATGCATTGGCGCACGAAGTCCGTCTCGTCTCGAAGGTGGACCCTCTTAAATATTTGATGTCGAAGGCTATACTGACGGGTCGACTCGCTAAATGGGCTCTACTCCTGATGGAGTTCTCAATAACGTATCGACCTCTTAAGGCAGTGAAAGGCCAGGCCATTGCCGACTTCCTCGCTGAGCATCCAGTACCTGCCGGTTCTCCTCTGAACTGCGATTTGCCGGACGAACATGCATTCGACGCGATCGGCGGCGGTGATACCCGATGGGAACTCTATTTTGATGGGGCATCTTCCATGAAGAAGCGCAAACAATGTACCCCCATAATCAAATCGGGAGTAGGCCTCATCTTCGTAACCCCACAAGGAGGGATAATGCGCTTTGCTTTCTCCTTAACGGAATCAAGGACGAACAATGAAGCCGAATACGAAGCTTTGATAGCGGGCCTCGAGATCGCCATTAACATGGGAATTGAAGACCTCTCTATATACGGGGATTCTCAATTGGTTGTTAGTCAAGTAAATGGTGACTACCAAACGTGCAAACCGGAGTTGGTGAAATACAGCGAAAAGGTGCAACAACTATTGACCCAAATTCCCTCCTACACTTTGGAAAGTATACCACGTGCGGAAAATAGCAAAGCAGACGCGTTAGCTAAGCTCGCTAAAGAACTGGCTGACGAGAACCTCGATGACGTCAGAATCGTGGTACAAAGCCGTCGAGTGCTCGCCCTAGCAGAAATATCTCCGGAATTATACGAAGAAAATGGGGCGACTGAGCAGACCACTTTACAAATAAAAGACCATGAGAAGGCCGAGGACTGGAGGGAAGTCTTCATAGACTACTTTAAGTCCCACCGAATGCCCGAAGAAGCGTCCTCAAGACATCAGCTCATGAAACGAGCTCTATTTTCGCTTTTGTCAACGACACTCTATACAAAAGATCGTTTGATTCTCTGTGACTGAGATGCTTAGGACCTGACGAAGCAGAAAGAGTCGTTCAGGAAGTTCACGACGGACTCTGCGGTTCTCACCAAGCAGGCCCGAAAATGAAATTGAAGATCAAACGGATGGGTTATTATTGGCCCACGATGGTCCAAGACTGCCTCGAGTATGCGAAGCAGTGCCACTCGTGCCAGATTCATGGAGACTTTATCCACCAACATCCGAATCCACTACACCCAACGGTGGCTAGCTGGCCATTCGAAATGTGGGGGACTGACATAGTCGGCCCCATCGAGCCAGCATCGTCCCGGGGACATCGTTTCATCCTGGCGACAACTGATTACTTCTCCAAATGGGCAGAAGCAGTACCGCTGAGGGAAGTGAAGACGGAGAATATCCTCCACTTCTTCAAGACCCACGTCATCTATCGGTTTGGAACCCCACGGCGGATTATCTCCGATAATGGGCCAGCCTACAGAAGCCATAAGATTAGCCGCTTCGCGCAGCAGCACAATATAGACTGGAGATATTCTTCAGTTTACAATCCACGAGCTAACGGTCTGGCCGAGGCCTTCAATAAGACCTTGACGAAGATCATAAAAAAGACGGTGTCCCGAAATAAGAAAGACTGGCACGAGAGGCTGCAAGAGGCCCTTTGGGCCTGTCGAACTACATTCAAGACGGCCACGAACACAACGCCCTACGCGTTGGTATTTGGGACGGAAGCAGTGCTCCCCCTAGAGATAGAGTTACCTTCTCCACGAGTGGCAGTCCACTACGAGCTGACGGACGAAGAAAATGCTCACCTTCGGCTTGAGGAGCTCGATGCCCTCGACGAAACCCGGCTCATAGCGCAACAAAATTTGGAAGCTTATAAAGCAAAGATGACGCGCTCATATAAAAGATTGACCCGACCGAGGACATTCCGCCAAGGCGAACTCGTGTTAGTGGTCAAAAGGCCTATGATCCCCAATCGAGCCAAGCGGGGAAAATTCGAGCCAAACTATGAAGGCCCGTACATCATAGATAAGGTCTACCAGGGTGGGGCCTATCTACTCATGGACATGCACGGTGAAAGGACTTTCAGGCCAATAAACGGTCGCTTCCTAAAGAGATACTACGCTTAATGAGCCACGGCCTAGGTCAATGATAGATGACGACGACTATGTCCGCTCGCTATCTTCCTAAGCTCGAGCTTTATAAGCAGTAGCCGGCCTTCTCCATGTCGGACCGAAACATCCTTAAACTAACGACGGACCGAAACGTCCTTAAACTAACGACGGACCGAAACGTCCTTAAACTATCAACGGACCGAAACGTCCTTAAACTAACGACGGACCGAAACGTCCTTAAACTAACGACGGACCGAAACGTCCCTAAACTACTACCGCAGCATCCTTAGGCTGACAAAAAAAAGGGAGAAAAAGAAAAATATAAAAAAAAACGATAAAAAAAACGGTATGTCCATAAGCAAAATGGGCACGGATGAAAACCCGAAAGGGCTCCGTGAGTAAAAACAGCAGGGCTACCGGCGAGTGTTCGTGAAAACCCGAAAGGGCGCGACCTTGTAAAAAAAAAGAGAAAAAGAATAAAAAAACGGTATGTCCATAAGCAAAATGGGCACGGATGAAAACCCGAAAGGGCTCCGTGAGTAAAAACAGCAGGACTACCGGCGAGTGTTTGTGAAAACCCGAAAGGGCGCAACCTTGTTGAAAGACACGTACAGGGTCCTCTCGACCTTGTAAGGAGAAACCACCCGCGTGAGATCCTTACGACTCACAAAGGAGCAACACACTTAGGGACCCTCACGATTCCTAAGGAGAAAATACACTTGCGAGATCCTTACGACTCGTAAGGAGAATTCTCTTATGGGACCCTCACGGCTCATGAGATTTGAAAGTCTTAAGTTACAGAAACCTAAAACTGTTCTTAAGCAAATCCCCCACAACCTTCGATACTGCCCTACAAGAGGCTCAATACTGACCCTTGTATACAATCCACGGGCACGAATAAACATTTCCCCAGCAAAGTCCCACTCGTGACTAGGGATATGTCCAACCCTTGTAGGTCCTCTCGACCCATAAGGAGAAAGCCCTCTTGTAGGATCCTTACGACTTGCAGAGGAACATACACTTAGGAATCCTCACGATCCCTAGGGAGAAAATACACCTACAAGATCCTCACGACTTTTGGGGAGAAATACTTTTGTGAGACCCTTACGGCTCATGAAGTCAAAAGCCTTAGTCGACAGGACCCTTAACCCTGTTTGCTAAGCCACCTTTGTTCAACATCGACAGAGGCAAATGATGATTCGCTCCTGGCAATATTCCAATTGTAGCGGTGCTGATGCCGAAATCGGTGTCCAAAATCTAAGCTTACGGCGAAAAAGCTAGCAAGCCACACATGCCTACGAAATAGCCGAAATGATGGGGCAACTTGCAATAAAAAGCGGCAAGTAAAAATGTATGCATGAAAAATAGCCGAAATGATGGGGCAACTCTCAATAAAAAGCAGCGAGTAGAAAATAAATAAATAGCCGAAATGACTGGGCACCGCAAAAAATAGCACGGCAGTGAACCCGTGTGAAGCATCTAGTGCAAAATTCCTGGTTACGTGGAACGCGGATAACGTCACTCTTTGACCCCGTGAAAAACGTCCAGAGCGGATCCTGGTCCTCGCAGAGCACGGCAGTGAACCCGTGTGAAGCATCCAGAGCGGAGCCTAGTCCTCGCCGAGCACGGCAATGAACCCGTGTAAAGCATCTAGTGCAAAATTCCTGGTTACGTGGAATGCGGATAACGTCACTCTTTGACCCCGCGGAAAACGTCCAGAGCGGATCCTGGTCCTCGCAGAGCATGACAGTGAACCCGTGTGAAGCATCCAGAGTGGAGCCTAGTCCTCGCCGAGCACGGCAGTGAACTCGTGTGAAGCATCTACTGCAAAATTCCTGGTTACGTGGAACGCGGATAACGTCACTCTTTGACCCCACGGAAAACGCCCAGAGCGGAGCCTGGTCCTCGCCAAGCATGGCAGTGAACCCGTGTGAAGCATCCAGAGCAAATACCGGACCGTGGTGTCCTTAAAATCCATGGACTATGATGTCCTTAATCTCGACCGCGATGTCTTAAAACTAACGATCAACTACCCCGATTCCCTACGGATTCTGCCTTGGTTTAAGGGTACATCTCTTCACTCCTTTGATACCTGGCGTTGTAATTCCTCAACGTCTTCAAAGAGGTGACGGGTCCCTGCAACCAAACATCGGACTGTGGAGTCCCTAAATCCACGGACTATGAGGTCCTTAACCTTGACCGTGATGTCTTAAAACTAACATCGGACTGTGGAGTCCTTAAATCCACGGACTATGAGGTCCTTAACCTTGACCGCGACGTCTTTAAACTACGATACCTGGAGCAGCCCCCTGGCCCCGGGAAACACGGGCAAGGGCGACCACATCCAGCACTTACAAGTCCTCACGACCTGAAAGGAAGAGAAACTCTCTTGTGAGATCCCTTACGACTCTCAAGGGAAAACCCGCTTAAGAATCTTCACGATTCTTAAGAAGGACTTACACCTATGGGATCCTCTCGACCTGTAGGGAGAAAAACTCTTTATGAGACCCTCGTGGCTCATAAAATGCAAAAGTCTTAGGAAGCAGATCTTAACCCTGAATCCTAAGCCATCGCTGTCCTGCAAGGAGATCAAGATAGAATATCCGCAGAATACATTCAATAAAAAGGGGACACACCATTGAGAAGAAAAATGTATCTTTTATTCATAAACCAAAATGGATACAAAGTACAATTCATGAAAGAAACAAAAAAGAAAGATACTCTCATTCATGAGTATGTACAAAAAAGGGGAAAAGATACAAGTCCTCAAGCCGGCGGGCGATGCAGTAATTTTACCAGCTCATCGTTCTGTTGCTGAGCCACGGCTTCATGACGCAAGATCTCCAGAAGACGAGCCTCCGCCTGAGCTTGCTGAGCCTGATACGAAGCAAGCCGAGCTTCGAGCTCTTTCTCGGTGACTTTATGAGCCTCGACCCTCTCACGAGTGAACGTGGCAGCTTTATCGAGAGCCACTACCTCTTTTATGGACTCCTGGAGCACTCGCCAGAGTTCGTATGTTTTGTTGGCCTTGGCTGTGAGGCTGGCCTAAAGCTCGCTCAGCGCCTTAGAAGCCAATTCCCTCTCCGAGAACCTGCGGCCAAGCCTCTTCTCGCATGACGTCTTGTTAGCCGCACATCGTGCTATCAGACCCCGCAACTCCGCTTTTGCAGCCACGGCTTCCGAGGAAAGGCGAGAATATTCAAGAGCGTGCAAACAAGCCTCCACCTTCCTACAGAACTCCACCCAGACCCGCACCACCTCCTCGCTATGATAGGTGGCGAGAAAAGGAAGAGAGCCGTTAGCTTCAGCGGCAAACGCTTCGGCTGTGGTCGCGCTACCAGCACGGAGCTCCTCGATGAAAGATGATAGGGAGACAAGGCTCAATTGGGCCAAGCGTTTTGAAGCCCGCAAAGTATAAGGGCCGGGCGGCATCACGATGCGCGATCCCAACGCCATGGAGACTGGCAGGGCTGTTCAAATTTGACAAATGTTAGTAAAATTCTTAAGCACAGAACGAACGGGATTATAATAAAATGTCACTCACCGACAGTCATGCAAGTAGGAGCCGAAGGTTCCCCTGGCCCTTCAACGACCTCAACCTCATCGTCAGCCTCCAAAATTATAAGAAACATCGACGTCATTTCGCAAGATAGTAACAATGCTGTGGTAAAAGAAAAGATGGCGAATGACGCTAACCTTGCCCAGAGGAAAGGACAATACGCTGAGGGGAGATCGCCTGCGGAGCTGCCATCTCCAATAAACGTTGAAATGACTGTCGAGGCAACAGATCAGCGATAGTGGCCGCCAAACCGCGCAATTCTGGGGAAGATAAAAAAGTTTATACTATGAAAGGGTTGCTAATTTAAAACGCAGAGGGTTACCTTCAACGCTCCTCCCATTCTGAGCCAGGGGGATAGCAGCTTCCACGGTCTCCGCCGTAACATCAGGATTCAACAAAGGAAGAGTAGTCCCGACTACTTCTCTTCCAGCCTCTGAGCCATCCTCAGTAAGGGTCATTGGGGCGGCGACCTCCAAAGGAACTTCCCCTAAAGGGGCAAGCGCTCCCTGATCAAGAACCACCGCTGGAGGCTCTACCATGAGAGGAGCAGCCTCATCAGCCCCCTCCACATCAAGCAAGGCTTCATTGAGAATTCCGACGGGCTTTAGCTTTACTGGGCCCGTAGAAAGCTCCCCCAGCGTCGAAGATTCTGCACGATTCGAATAAAAATAATGATACATATGCACGGGCATAAATAATCGGAAAGACTACAAAAGGAGCACAACGTACCTATACGCAAAGAAGCCCTCAATATGGCTTCTTCAAGCCGCTGCTCCTTCTCAAGGAGGTAGGCTCACCGGGGTTCAAAGGTAGACTCATGACCACCAGTCCATAAAGAGAGTGCATCAGCTGCGTCTTCTGAAGCGGCCTGCTTCAAAGCCCTTTCCCTCTATTCCTCCAAAGGACCGATAAATCGCCGCCGAATCCACGAAGGGTCTTCGTAAAAAATTACAGCGGGATGAGACTTCTTTGGAACCTTGGCGTTATGAGACGCGTCTTTTGAACGCCGTATGGCCTCAGCCAGCTGTGCGGCCTCCTCATCAGTCGAACTCGGGAAGAGAGGTCCAGCATCTGACTCTTGCAGGGCCAATGGTTCATCTTCAAGAATAGGCTCAGACTCCGCCAAAGAATCGAGCAGGTTGGTGGCCACTTTCCTCCGCCGTTTAGACCCAGAGCCGGTCACTGAGGATGACCGCTTCCTCCCTCACGAAACCTTAGGGCGGCGCCGGCCCACATCGCCCTCATCCCTATTACTCTCGCTCGGTGCCACAACCGAGGATGGCATCGCCATTGTCGATGCCACAGGGGGCGGTGCCGCCACCGGCAGGGGTGCTACCACTGAGGCCCGTTTACCCCACGATCGGGAACCCAAGGGCATACCAGCTGTTGGAGTAAGGTCTACCCCTGACTCCCCTGGAATGAGCGCAGCGCCAATCTCCTTCAAAGGGAAGCGGACCGGAACCCTCGGTCGCAGCTTAGCCCCCGAAACCTGAGGAGGAGCATCGTGACCAAGAAGCACCCTTCTTTCTTCAAGAATAATTGGGCTGATCCGATGAAGATACCAGCCCGTAAATGCACCCACACACCAGGGCATGTACTCAGCTTCAGGGACCATGAAACGAGAGCCGGTGTTCAGCCTCATGAAATGATGAACGGCATCGCGAACAGCATCGAGCGAAGGGATCGGGGCGACTATAAAAGCCTCGAAAGGAACACCCTGGTCATATCCAAGCTGTCGGGCGAATCGATGCGGATTATACCGCATGAAAAGAGCTGCACTATCTTGGCGAAACACCAAGTAGTCTGGTCTAATTGTATACAAATGCGCGGCCTCCCGGGGCTTTAAAGAAGGTGCGTTGTCTTTCGACTGGTCCCAGAGTTGTTGAACTGGACCCGAGGGAGTAGACAAGACCCGATCATTAAAAACCAGCCCGCCAGCGGCGGCGTGAGGAGAAATCAGCACCCGAATAGCCCCGAATTGAGTCGGGTCAGCAGCAGAAGCACCCACCAGTCGCATAAGTGCGGGAAGGGATAGGCATCGTAAAACGCGGGCCTCTGATGCATAGCGAAAGCCCCCAGCACATGCATTTCGACCCAGGACGTGAAATAATGAAGCGAAAAGTTCACTACATCCACGCCGGGTGTAGAGGTATTAGCTGCGGTGCCTAACCCATGATAAAGGTGCGCCAAGGCCGGGATGCCGATGGCCAACCGCGTCCCCTCAGCAATACGATGAGCCGGGTAGATGACCGAGGCTCTCATGAAGCGGCGATGCATGGGGATAACGAACCAACTGAGCCAGACACTAACAAACCCCACGAAGAACGTCTCCTCGTCCATGCCGGGAACAGCGATGGATTCAAAAGAGGTCGGTGACATAATAGGGATGTAGTACTGAGGTAAGTCCGATTCAGTGGTCGGCAGCTTCTTCGGACCGAACCCAAAGGGGTCTCCAATGTTGGCAAACTTCGGAGCCGTCTTTGATAGGGCGTCCTTGCGAAGGAAACGAGCAATGAAGCTCTTGAAAGTAATACCCTGCTCTTCGGATTCGGTGAATAATCGGTCGAAGATACCTAGCGCCTTGATTAAACTGGGACGCTTGTGGCGGACGGCATTCTCAGCAGACAGGCCGTCAACTGGGGCGGGCTCGGGTTCAAAAATATACTCGTCAGAAAGCAGCAACTCCTCGTATAGACTACCCCTGATTGGCAACCCCGAGATGTCATAAAATTCGGCCAGAGAGATCAAGACCTCGCGATCTCCTAGAATGAAAGTGTTGGTGGGAAGATTTCATTGGTTTAAAAACGCCTTGACCCACCAGACATGCGGAGACTTATAATGAAAGAGTGACGCGTATATTGCCTGATAAAGCCCGACTTTCTGCAACCGCGCACGATGGGCAGAAAGGATGTAGCGAGCCTAGAGAAGGTAGCCCGTAGGGTGCCGAGGAGTAAGCCCTATCTTATAAATTTGCCCCCACGGGTGGGCCTCACCCTGGCAGATACGCCGCCCCAAGATGTCTATGGACGGGATCGGATGGTTCGGAATACCGGTCGTCGAAGGCTCGAGCCTCCCCGTTGGAGTCCAGTTGGGCATTTCCACAGCAAAAACCATCCTCGGAGGATCCATCGGTAAGAATGGGAAAGTGGGCTCCGTCGGTACCGCGCAAAGAAAACTCCGGCGACCCTGAATAATCTGACTATACCAAGATCCCCATTGAAGAAGGTTGGTACAGTTCGGGTCATAGGCCCGGATCATCGCCATCGCTTCCTCATCAGATGGCGATTGAGGAAAAGCAGCCTCCGAGCGAGAAAAGGGAAAGCACGGAACAGAAGCCATCGCACCTGAAATCCAATAAAAGGAGACCGTTAAAAGCAAAGTCAGCGATATATATCCATGCATGAACAGGAAGACTAGTTAAAGAAAGCAACAACAGAGTTTTCTGGGACCATTGGCTACAAAACACATAGGCCCCACAGAATCAGGATGACGGCTCATTAATAATGAGACAAAATAGTTACAATAAAACAAAGGGAATATCCTCATTTAATAAAGAATGGTAACCCTACACATTCCCCCCAACAGGATCTGCCTCGGGCTCTACAATGGATCCAACAAGATCAAAGGAATTAAATTCCCACAGAAGACATCACTACAAAGCTCCTGTTGCATTAATTGCAGAAGGACAACCTCGGGTCGAGAGCCCCCAAGAAGCCTCCGTGTGAAGAAACTGAGTTCTTCATTGGAATTAAATTCCTTACTAAGAAAAGGGAATTAAATTCCAGAAACATTTTTGGATGGAATTAAATTCCATGGAGTTGAAACGCCATCATCATCTCCCCAAAGATCATCTAAACCCTAAGAGATCTACAATTCGAAGGTTAGGTGGTTTCCTGGTCTTATGGAAAAACTTGAAGAAAAGTGGGTTCCTTGTTGAAAAAGAGTAAAAACCCTTGTTTTGGGATTTAAAATCCAAAGGAATGTGAAAATTTACTGTTTGTCCAAGAACATTACCTGAGGAAAAAGGGTCATCTGAACAGAGTTAAACTCTGAAGATTGTTTCAAGACAGAGAACTAAGCTCTGGAAGCGAGAATTAAATTCTCAAAGGAAAAAGTTCTCAAAAGAAGAAGATGAACAAAGTGAAGGCTCTTCTGAAGAAACATGAGTATTTATAGGAAGTGATGGAAACGTTTCATCTCTCCAAATCCCTAGAGGAATCCAACGGTAACAAAAGGTGACAGCGTCGCACTCATGTGCGGACACGTGAGAACAACGCTGTGGGGGCATTTGTTTCCTTATTTAAAATCAGGAAAGCCTACGGAAGAGGCTTCAGAAAAGGATCGCGTGCTTACACGTGACCAGCAGTCACGTGTTGGCACGTGACATCTAAAAGCATCGGCAAGGCAAATTCAGTTTCCCGACTACATCAAAGAAAAGGGCTTCAGAAAGGGTCACGTGCTCCCACATGACCTGGGTCACGTGTTGGCACGCGACAATTAAAAACGGCTTCAAAGGCAAACCGGTTCCCTGATCAAATCAAGGAAAAGGCTTCAGAAGAGGTCACGTTCTCCCACGTGACCAGGGTCACGTGTTGGCATGTGATAATCAAAAGCAGCAGATTTTTTCTCCGGAAAAAGGCTCCAGACGAGGGTCACGTGCTCACACGTGACCAGGGGTCACGTGGTGGCACGTGACGGTTAAGCAGCGACCAGAAAGCAGAGCGCAAAAAGAAATAAGAGGGCTCGTTCCAAGGGGGGTCACGTGCCCACACGTGACCAAGGGTCACGTGGCCACACGTGACCGACTTCAAAGCCCATTTGTTAACAGAATTAAATTCTGAGAAAAGATCTCTCAAATCTTTCCAAAAGCAACCGATTGAATTAAAGATTTAAAGGTGATTAAATATCATCTATCTATGGGAAAATCTAGAATTTGGGAAGATTTCCCCGTAAAATCTGTAAGTGCATGGCGGCGCCCCGGCCTCCATCCCGAGGCCAAATACGGAAGCGATGGTTAACTTTAATTTTTCTTGAACCGGCACCACCGCGCACTAAAACCCGGATCGTACCATTAACTAGTCCTAGCTAACTACTAGATGGGGAAGAGAGATATACCGAGCGATCCGTGTCCTCCGGTCTTCTCGCCGTCGTCCCGATCTCCCGCGGAATGTCCTGTCTCCACCTCCTCGCCGGAAGGGCACCACGTCGCCTGCTTCTTTTACGGGCTCCCACCTCTATACCGAGGCAACTCGGGCACGAAGTTGGCGAGTCGACGTGCCCAAGGTTTGCTGTAGAATGTGTGTAGAACCATGTCTCATTTTGGGGTTCATGGAGGTTGCCATTTTGGTGGAGGGATGAGTTGTGGAATTTTTGTGGAGCTTTGGGATTTTTTACAAGCCAAAAGAGATGAAATCCCTCCACACAAAATTTTGGACAGCCCACTTGAGGAAGTGGCCGGCCATGGCTTGGGAGTGGAGAGAATATGAGAGAGAGAGTGTATGGATGATGGAACCACAATAATAATGCAAGAGAGAAAAGGTCATCATATGAAGAAATGATCGCAAAGATACTCCAACACTCAAACTACCATCATCAACAACCATGATTGCTCACAAAGTCAAGTAATCATGAACTCAAGAAAGTCAAGGAATGGTCCTCCATCATGAAACCATCATGATACAAAAGTATGCAAAGACAACCCTTCAAATAGCTAATTTGCACAAATGCAAATAAGCCCTCCTCCACCAATCTTCGGCCAATGAAAGATACAAAGAGAAAATGGCCGAAACGGAAAGCAAACTGGCAACTCCAGAAAACTGGTCCCGTAATAAATTACAGGAAAACCCCGATACTGTGTATACACACCCGCATCTGTATTCCGACCGAAATACAAATGCAATGAGACAAAATCTACACTGTACTATACTAGGATCCGGTTTAAACCAAAGCCGGCTAGTAATATCCGTTCGATCCTGATCCGTGCAATACCGCACGTATCTGATCGAACCCTGCCATATATCCATACGGCCTCTAGTATAAACCGTCCGATCCTGATCCGTGCAATACCGCACGTATCTGATCGGACCCTTGCCATATCTCCATACGGCCTCTACAGCGTTTCGCCCGAAAACTTGAGCAACTGAATGTGGGGGACTCTAAAGACTCGTCAACACCTTGGTTGTGGATTTAACCACTAGCATGTCAGAGGTATAAGCCAATATGTGACGGGCTACCAGGTATTGACCAAAAGGGACGTCGATGAGCGAACTTATCCTGACACCCCACTGAGCCTGTCAGTGACAATATCTGTACAGTCCGGTCCGTTCGTCTATGAGCATCGCATGGCGGGCCTAGGGGGTTGGTAAAAGTCAGACCCCCAAAAGCGGTATAAGTCGTGTCGGAGTGTAGCCCAGAACACCCTGAGATACTACTGGAATACCTACCAGTAAATCTCCTGCCTCGGCCGAGGGCTTCGTGTAATGGCTCTCCTAGACACAGCGCGACCTCACCCCCAATACCGGGAGAGACGAACCCCTGAAGATCCGCTCACTGTCTCCATGTGGCTCGGGACTGTACCCAACTAAAACCTGTTTGCACGTCTCCTTTGAGCGTGGTAGGGTAGTAATCAAAGTACAGTGGGAACTCACACGAGACAAATGACGATCCTCAGGTCGATGAACTAACCTGTATACATGTCACCAGGGAACTGCTATCTGACGTCAGGTATAAGACCAACTAGCATGTTCCCGGCGAGTCCTGTCCGGTGTACTCATAACCCAATGAGCACCTGTATACATCTTAGGTGATCCAACTGACACCAATGGCTTGTGAGACCGGCCACCGCCCCTCGTCGGGGTCTCGACTGTATACACTAGTCTACTCTGCAGTATCGATGCCCTGTCTCGAAACTCCCACGACTAGGGACCTTTTAAGGATGTGCTTATAGACCCCAGCTCCCACTTATATGATCGCCCTCATACTGCTGGTGGTCAAGCAAGAATTCTAAGGGCTCTATCAACGTGTAATAGCGACATGTCAGGTCACCTAAAGCAGTACACGATGATAAAGATAAACCAGATAGCATACTATCATCTCGAGTAAGACTGTCCTACCAGGATAGGTCCTCCCTCAATCATTGCAATCACGTTCCTGTGATCCAATAATTGACTCTGAGGGCACTGTCTCCAACAATCTCCCACTTTCACTCAAGGCTAATTATTGCGATGTCGCATACTCACAGCCCGTGTGATACCGAACACCCAACTCCTCTACTAGTCAGTCTCACAAATCCCGTTTGCGAAACTATTGCATTCGAGGAATAGCCTCAGTGAGTGGATCCGCTTTGATTTTTCTTTGTATGTCTCTCTATATCTCAAGTTCGCGGAGAAACCCATCTCCCGAAATGAGCAATACCTGTCTTAGAATGTGTCTGGATGTCTGATGGGACCTAGCTCATAAATGAACTCCAAATCCAAACTTCTTAGACTGTATCGTCAACTGAATTCAATCAGTATCCTGCGCCATGCCTCCCTCAGTATTGCCTTGGACCACCTGTCCAAAATACGGCCCCTCGTCAGAAGGAAAAACTATAACTCTGACAACCTCCCTGTCGTCCAAGTCACCTTGGAAGCCTGGAATGATAACTGTCTCCTGAATGAGGCTGTCGTTATCATATCCCTAGAACATCCACTTATGTTCTAAAACTGCTTCCGACTGTTTCTCCAGGATTGGATTAATGTCAACTTATTGCATCTAGTGCAAGAACAACATCTGGTGTGGTACTTGACATCTCATGATTGACTCAATTGCCTGAGCAAGTGATCTGCCAATCATGCACATCCCTCTCCCCTTTAGTCTGTAAGACACCTTTAGAGAGGGTGACTCCATCACCTGCAGGTACACTACCGTGCCAGGAGTCGTCCATTCTAAATACTCTTAGAATGCTGTCTAAGTACCCTGATTGGGAAACCACCCAAATCTAGATCTAATACCATAGATCTACTAACCAGTATGTCTGATATAATGTCCAAGTCCCATGTGGAGAAACCACTGTGTGACGACCAAAGTGTAACCGATCGTAGTATAGGAGTTTCTTTTCCTACTCTGTGTATGTCATCCAAATACTAGGACGTCACACTCTACTACCTTCTCAACAGATCCATCCCCTATTCTGATGAAGTCAAACCTATGACTGTCACATCAGAAATAGATGATCTATCTCCGCTACATCTGCTTTAGTCTATAAATAGACATAAGCTACCTGTCCACCAATGCTTCCGCTGCTCCCACTGACTACGACAACCCTCTGGCAGAGTCATATACACGTACACTTCTGAAGCCAGTTCAGAACGACGCTATACTCATCCTCCCGCCGGGTCTCGCAGCCTGGAACAACAGCAATGGCAAGTGTGGGTAAACAAGAACTTCATTGTCACCGTCCTTGAGGCTACCGGAGTACCTCTCGGGTGCCTGAAGTTACCCACCTTATCTGCGGAGTGGCCAATGGAATGTCAATCCAGATTGAATCTTTAGGTTCCTTATCAAATCTTCAGTAATCGTTTGCGGTTCTGGAATCACTTCCAGTTCTACCATACTCCCACTACTGTTTTCTGAAAAAAAATCCATTTTTATTAAAACTGTGGCGAGTCTAGAACAATATCACTATTGATCTTCCAGATGGTAGAAAGTCAACCCTCGTCATAGCCTGGGTCAACCCACAAACATACATTACAGAAACGTGCCTTGAGTTATCCAGAGTCTGGTTTTAATCATAAGTCGGACAACTCCCCGTACCTTAACAACGTTAAGATATGAACTGTTCTATATCCAATATAGAACCAGATGCACTGATTTAATTGAACCAGATTCAAATCATGCAGCTGTCTCCAGTGCATGTCAACTAAATGGAAGGAGGCCGATCAGCGTTACTCAACTTAGGAATGCTTCCAATTATGAATAACTTGAAAGAGAAGCAAGTTCTCTTAATCATTACTATCAACTGAATACCATACTCAAGTATCTAAATCTCCGATCACTTTGAAGAATCCCGATACTTGCAATATCTGGCTCTCTACTTTATTCATATACCTATAACTTCTCAAAATTCGGACTCTGTGTTTCCACGAAACACCTGTCTAAAAACTAGAGAAGTCATAAGTAAACGGAATATAGTACGAGGACCAACCCCTCTGTCCTGATGGACCCTGGACAACATACAATACTCTGTATAAGTCCCTTGAGTTTGATAACTCATCCACTGTGTGTCGTAGGTTGAAAACTGTACTTATGGTTAAGAAGAATTACACCGCTGTTTAATGCTCCATACCCAACCATCCACTGATATAGGTAAATGTCATAGACATAATTTCAAAAAAGGTATATCTCACTCTATGAAAATAGACGTACAGATATATCAATTTGAAATTGGTGCATAACAGCGGATATTCAAAACCAAATATTTGCCGACCGGCAAACAGCCCAGGTGATTTCCTCAAATATCACCGATTACAACGAATCCTGATATAATGAGGATGATCACCTAATTCTCACATACTCCCACTCATCATCTGTAAAACCACACAGATGTGAGAATCATACCTGGTAAATACATACCCTGGAGCAAGTGTCTAATCGGGAAATCAGTTTTCTTTTAACAGTACACAGTGAAACTGAAATATTGAAATGCTTCGTAGGGGTATCCGGGTATTCCTAGTAATGCCTCTTCCATTATCCAGATTCACAACTATAACCGTATATTTCTTTGCCACCTCTCCAAATTCCTTTATATGTCTTTAGTCATTACCTTCTGTACACCCCTTTAGGCCAAATGGCTTTCTTCCTTCCCTACCGTTCGGCACCAGCCTATGGTTTGAAAGAAGACTATCCAATTAGCATAATAGGTATACTGTCCTAATCCTAGGAGCACTCGCAATGCGAGAGAAGGTGAGGATAAAATACAACCGAATAAACCTTATTCCTATTTCTCCCGAACCAGAATCCATCCCCGAACTGGAACAAGTTCCTTTCGAGTTCGTATATAACCATACGATGGAGTATCCAATAAACGTGGATCTTTGTAGTGATACGGAGTGTCCTGGAGAAATACAAAGGTGAAGTGGGAGTGGTAATGAAATACCTGGTTTTGTCGTGAATATCAGTCGCAATTTACTTTGCCCTCCTTCTAATCCCTTTCTTTGTCTTAACTTAATACCTTCGGTACACCATCGTTATGCTAATTGGTTTTCTTCATTCCCTACCGGTCGGCACCAGCCTAAGGTTTGGAAGAAGACTATCCAATTTGCATAATAGGTGTACTATCTCCTAAACCAAGGAGTACTCGCAATCTGAGAGAGAAGGTAAAAGGAAAAGACAACTGAATAGTCCTATTCGTTTTCTCCAGAACCGGAAACCATCCTCGAATAAATCCCTTCGAGTTCGTATATAACCATACGATGGTTTTGTCCAATGGAAGTGGACATTCGTAATAACACGGGGTGTCCTGGAGAAAAGGGTAAAAGTAGGAGTGGCAATGAGGTTTGCAACTCTGACAATCCAAAAGCCAGTGTTTAAGAAGGTTCGGTTAATTTTGGTCACTGAGTCATAGTCTTAGGGTTGGGTCAATGGTCGCTGCCGAAGAGAGAGAGAAAAGAAATACTCAGCGTGCACTCTAACCTAGATCAGAATGGTTACCAATTTATCTAATCTGGAAACCTCCGATTGTACCTCAAATTCTCCTCCAAACCTGAAAGAAGAATTAGTCGGGGTCACCCGAGGAGTAGACTAACTCATCAGTGGGAATCGGGATCCAACTATCATCGCATGATAATGTGACGGAATCCGCTCACGTCATCACACTCCAGAAGGTATGCGCATATCTGGCAAGTTTCAGTTCTTTTGAAACTCCCGATGCGATTTTTACCCCATGCTCTTATGACCTTGACTTTGGCCAACAAATCATAAGTCACATGTCAAGTTCTACCCGTCATTCTCCAGGTTGATTTGAATCCACCCGTACCTACCCTTGACTTTGGCCAACAAGGCAGTACGACTGTTCCAAACCAACGCATCTATCTATGCTGCATATAAATAACTAACAGCTACCAAACACTGTGCCTTGACTTTGGCTAACAAACACAGCTTGAATACTATTGATTACCCATATGAAACGACGGAGGGCTACGAATGGTTTCTGGCGAAAACCTTTAACGTAATGAACTTGATATCGTTGAACGAACGGATAGCTTTTTAGAAAAATATAGTGACGAAAACCTTTGCTAAAGAGGTCACTCCCGGTGAAGGGATCTCGGCTCTTTCCCCCTAGAATGAGGTGCAGGATATTCCAACTGAATACCACGGTGCAAAGTAAAAGTAATTGGCTATAGTGAAGTTATTGCCCTGACGCAAACTTTTTGTTCAAGGGGTCACTCCCGGTGAAGGGATCTCGGCCCTTGCCTCGTCGACTGAGGAGCAGGATATTCCAACTGAATACCACGATGCAAAACAAAAGTGAACGTCCTTGCAATAACAGCTTTTTGAAAAGTGTTCCAACAACATCAGGTTAGGTTTGTTTTACTTGCATTGATCCGAATCAATGCAGTCCCATCAATTGATCACACCACAAAGAACGGAAATAATATGACGTACGTATATGCCATCCGCATTCGCCACTGGGTCCCGTCATTACCCGTTAGGTTAGCTAACTAACGACAGAGCAGGGACTGGACTAGCGCGAATGCAAAACATATACAACATCTACTAATATATATACCAATATATTATATTTCGCTCAAGGCGTGATAAAATGCAACATCACAGAAATGTACAGCATCATAGAACAATACAGATATTTGGGATCCCCGGGTTTCACAGAGCCACTACTGAAACCCGACGTTCCCCTGGTCGTGTGGATAGCCTGTACAATGAAATCCTAGACCCCTACGGGCGCGGCAAGTTACCCGCCAAAACCTGAAGCGAGGCAGCCCCCTTCAGCGACATGAATGGACCACCCGGCACTTCACGGAATCCGGCAACTTGGGCACCCCTCCTGGGTCAACCTGTACCCCCTACGAGTGTGGCGAATAGCCCGCCAATTCTAGAGTGAAGCCCCTTCCGTCTCAATGCCATGAGATGCGGGCATGTTGCCCTCCAGAACCCGGCTATCCGTGCACCCCTTCGCGGGGCAATCCTAGTATAGAAAGTAAAATATACATACAACGGGTACATCGACCGCAACTTGGTCGTGCCCCAAAATAAATAATACAATCAGGCAGTGACGGCAGTCCACATGTCGGACGCTCGCCCCGCAATATCAAATGTACATAATACAACAAAACTGTACTACCACTGCAACCAGGCTATCCCCCACGACCGATCCGCAATATCACAGCAAAATCACAGAACATCAACGTGAAAGTCACGTTCGCAAATCCGTCTAACCGGGCTATAGCAGTTAGACAGGATTTACCGATCAAGTGACATTCACGGTCACAGATATAATGTAAATACTGTGAACTAATGTGTTTTAAATATCCGATCGATCAAATTTACCAAGTGGGCCCCCAAGTACTACTGTAGCACATCAAGAAATCTGGGCCCAAAAAATAACATTCCAGAAACCTATTTTCCACTCAGGAGCATTCTGTAGAATTTTGGGGGACTAAACAGTTCAAGTCGCGGCGGAACCGCGGCCCAAGCATGGGTTTGGCCGCGGTTCCGCGGTCGTTTAAACTGTTCACGTGACCAAATTTTCCCAGAACTCTTAGATTGTCCTACATATCATTCTGAAACAACCTGAAAATTTTTGGACTTCAAAAAATTTCGACAGAAACTGATGTGAAGAAAAATACGGTTTTTGGAAAATTGTTCGATCGGAAATGTAAAACACATTAGACAAAACTAGACTATGTTAATGGCGAGGCTCTGATACCACTGTAAGTGCACGGCGGTGCCCCGGCCTCCATCCCGAGGCCAAATGCGGAAGCGATGGTTAATTTTAATTTTTCTTGAACCGGCACCACCGCGCACTAAAACCCGGATCGTACCATTAACTAGTCCTAGCTAACTACTAGATGGGGAAGAGAGATATACCGAGCGATCCGTGTCCTCCGGTCTTCTCGCCGTCGTCCCGATCTCCCGCGGAATGTCCTGTCTCCACCTCCTCGCCGGAAGGGCACCACGTCGCCTACTTCTTTTACGGGCTCCCACCTCTATACCAAGGCAACTCGGGCACGAAGTTGGCGAGTCGACGTGCCCAAGGTTTTCTGTAGAATGTGTGTAGAACCATGTCTCATTTTGGGGTTCATAGAGGTTGCCATTTTGGTGGAGGGATGAGTTGTGGAATTTTTATGGAGCTTTGGGATTTTTTACAAGCCAAAAGAGATGAAATCCCTCCACACAAAATTTTGGACAGCCCACTTGAGGAAGTGGCCGGCCATGGCTTGGGAGTGGAGAGAATATGAGAGAGAGAGTGTATGGATGATGGAACCACAATAATAATGCAAGAGAGAAAAGGTCATCATATGAAGAAATGATCACAAAGAAACTCCAACACTCAAACTACCATCATCAACAACCATGATTGCTCACAAAGTCAAGCAATCATGAACTTAAGAAAGTCAAGGAATGGTCCTCCATCATGAAACCATCATGATACAAAAGTATGCAAAGACAACCCTCCAAATAGCTAATTTGCACAAATGCAAATAAGCCCTCCTCCACCAATCTTCGGCCAATGAAAGATACAAAGAGAAAATGGCCGAAACGGAAAGCAAACTGGCAACTCCAGAAAACTGGTCCCGTAATAAATTACAGGAAAACCCCGATACTGTGTATACACACCCGCATCTGTATTCCGACCGAAATACAAATACAATGAGACAAAATCTACACTATACTATACTACGATCTGGCTTAAACCAAAGCCGGCTAGTAATATCCGTTCGATCCTGATCCGTGCAATACCGCACGTATCTGATCGAACCCTGCCATATATCCATACGGCCTCTAGTACAAACCGTCCAATCCTGATCCGTGCAATACCGCACATATCTGATCGGACCCTTGCCATATCTCCATACGGCCTCTACAGCGTTTCGCCCGAAAACTTGAGCAACTGAATGTGGGGGACTCTAAAGACTCGTCAACACCTTGGTTGTGGATTTAACCACTAGCACGTCAGAGATATAAGCCAATACGTGACGGGCTACCAGGTATTGACCAAAAGGGACGTCGATGAGTGAACTCATCCTGACACCCTACTGAGCCTGTCAGTGACAATATCTGTACATTCCGGTCCGTTCGTCTATGAGCATCGCATGGCGGGCCTAGGGGGTTGGTAAAAGTCAGACCCCCAAAAGCGGTACAAGTCGTTTCGGAGTGTAGCCCAGAACACCCTGAGATACTACTGGAATACCTACCAGTAAATCTCCTACCTCGGCCGAGGGCTTCGTGTAATGGCTCTCCTAGACACAGCGCGACCTCACCCCCAATACCGGGAGAGACGAACCCCTGAAGATCCGCTCACTGCCTCCATGTGGCTCGGGACTGTACCCAATTAAAACCTGTTTACATGTCTCCTTTGAGCGTGGTAGGGTAGTAATCAAAGTACAGTGGGAACTCACACGAGACAAATGACGATCCTCAGGTCGATGAACTAACCTGTACACATGTCACCAGGGAACTGCTATCTGACGTCAGGTATAAGACCAACTAGCATGTTCCCGGCGAGTCCTGTCCGGTGTACTCATAACCCAATGAGCACTTGTATACATCTTAGGTGATCCAACTGACACCAATGGCTTGTGAGACCGGCCACCGCCCCTCGTCGGGGTCTCGACTGTATACACTAGTCTACTCTGCAGTATCGATGCCCTGTCTTGAAACTCTCACGACTAGGGACCTTTTAAGGATGTGCTTATAGACCCCAGCTCCCACTTATATGATCGCCCTCATACTGCTGGTGGTCAAGCAAGAATCCTAAGGGCTCTATCAACGTGTAATAGCGACATGTCAGGTCATCTAAAGCAGTACACGATGATAAAGATAAACCAGATAGCATACTATCATCTCAAGTAAGACTGTCCTACCGGGATAGGTCCTCCCTCAATCATTGCAATCATGTGCCTGTGATCCAATAATTGACTCTGAGGGCACTGTCTCCAACAAAATCTAATCGAAATAACAAAGGAGAATCTCTGGATTTAAAATCCAATGGTGAATAAAATTCACCTAATAATCCAAAGGTCCAAAACGAATGATGGATACAAATCAAATCTCTCAATGAAAGATTCATCAAAAGCTAATTGACTCGGCTGCTTCTCCTATAAATAGGAGCCAAGAGACACACAAAGGGAAGATATATGCAGAGGGAAGAAAAGAGAGAGAGCCTTGATACTTTAGAGGAATTTAGATCTTCTGCAAAAGAAAACCCTAGGTAAGAATAGGAAGGTTTCATTGAAAGAAAAGAGAATTTAATTCTCAACAGAGTTTAACTCTGATATAAAACAGAATGACATATTTCTTCTCTCTTTGATGAAGGATCTGTAAAGTGCACATCTCCCCTTGAGTTGAGAATTTAATTCTCAATGGGTTGAGATCCTGCCATGCAGATCCAAAGCATAGAGAGGGAATGGAAGCACGAGAATTTAATTCTCACAGAACTATAGGAATTTAATTCCTTCAAAATAAAATTAGGGTTTGACCCTGTGTTATGGGAATTTAATTCCTTCAGAATGAAAAGAATCAGGGTTTAACCCTAGTTAAGAACTTAGTTCTGTTAAAACAACAAGAATTTAATTCCCTTAATCTTATTCCCCAGAATAATTCTCTAACAGAGAGTGGGGGTTTAATTCCTTAAAGCTTTTATTAGGGTTTAACCCTATTCAGTTCTTCACATATATGAGGAATTTAATTCCTACAGAAAATTCAGAGTTCAACTCTTCAAAAGGAACTAGGAATTTAATTCCTCTGAAATTATTGTCAGGGTTCAACCCTACGAGGAATTTAATTCCTGAAAGGGATTAACAGATCTTCTAAACAACTGCAGAAAAGCAGGGTCACGTGTCACCACGTGAGCCCCCTAAAAGATCTACAGAAAGCCCTTTGAGGCAGTGCCTCACGTGACCCACGTGACCCTTGGCAGAGGCTTTAACATACTCCATTCAAACACCCGTCACGTGATGACAGGTGATGCTCCAAAAGATGCGATCTTCTCAGCAGAACAAACGAAGGGAGGGCGCCCTCACGTGCTACCACGTGACCCCTCTTGCCTCAGCGACTAACGCTAAATTGGAACCCCTGAATTCAGTGTTAAAACGTTGTTTGGCCTTAGTGTTCAACACTAAGCAAAGAACTTTATTTGCAGTGTTCAACACTGATTACCTTAGTGTTCAACACTAATTTGGGATTTCTGTTGCCAGTGTTTAACACTGGTCTGTTTTAGTGTTTAACACTAATTTGAAGGCCTTGTTGCTGGTGTTGACACCAACTATCTTCTACTGTTAAACACTGACTTATCAATCTCATTCTCAGTGTTCAACACTGATTGGTCTTTAGTGTTTAACACTAGGCATTGGCCCAATTGGCTAAATGGCCAGAGGCAAAGCCTCTCCTTCAAGGGACCAACAGGAGGGCCGATGTCCCAGACATGATTGGATTTAGCCCAAGCTGGCCATAAGTCCTCAATTCGTAATTAACTGGGCTAATGGGCTCATAACATAATTAATTGGTCTTGATCCTAAATTGGGCCAAAGACTATTTAATCCACTCCGGTTCCAGGGTACATCTCTTCATTCCTTTGATACTTGGCGTTGTAATCCCTCAACGTCTTCAAAGAGGTGACGGGTTCCGATGACCACACATCGATATGGACTGTGGGGTCCTTAAACCCATGGACTACGACGTCCTTAACCTTGACCGAGATGTCTTAAAACTAACAATGGACTGTGGGGTCCTTAAACCCATGGACTACGACGTCCTTAACCTTGACCGAGATGTCTTAAAACTAACAATGGACTGTGGGGTCCTTAAACCCATGGACTACGACGTCCTTAACCTTGACCGAGATGTCTTAAAACTAACAATGGACCGCAATGTCCTTAAACTACCCATGGACCGCAATGTCCTTAAACTAGCGATGGACCACTATGTCCCTAAACTAGAATGATAGAGCCCAAACGCTCTTTTGTTGGATCTAAACGATCCCGTTTAAGTTGATCTTAGCCTTAAATATGGCTAACGTATCCTTAAACCTTTCAAACAGACTTTAGTCCTAAACTGGACTATAGATCCCCCCAATTAACTCTGGTTCAAGGGTATATCTCTGAACTCCTCTGACATCTGTCGTTGTAATCCTTCAACGTCGTCAGAGAGGTGACGGGTCCCGACGGCCATACATTAAATGGACCACTATGTCCCTAAATTGGAACAATGGAGCCCAAATGCTCTTTTGTCGGATCTAAACGATCCCGTTAAGTTGATCTTAGTCTCAGGTTAGACTAACGTATCCTTAACAAACGTTTGAGTTGATCTTGGCCTCAAATATGGATAACGTATCCTCAAACCAAACCCCCAAACCCAAATCTAAGATAATACGGATTTGGACTAGTCCACGCCCTACGGGCGACGACATAACTCGGTCTCCGTAAACAATCCACGGGAAACAAAACATAAAATAAACACACATGACACGAAGTGACCATCTGGAGAAGGAGAAAGTTGTTACCGCGACGCGGTAGCGTAATTAACTGCAGGGGCTTGCGTCTGCAGGAAAGAGCGTCCCCACAATCAAAAAAACCCCTCAAGCGAGGGGGAATCTGACGAAGTCTGCTACATCGGACGCATCCGTTCAGACCTTCGATACATGGTGCCATAAATCAACTTGGCATCTTCGGAGAGGTGGACGGATAGCACTAATTAGCATCTGCCCCGAATCTCAGGTGAGACGTCCCACGTCTCGGCCGCCGTTCGGAGGGGAACAGAGGTGGCTTCCGGCGAATCTGTCCGACTGCGCGCCCAGATTGAAGCGAATGCTGCACAGCTAAAAGCTGTTTTTGACAATGTCCGGAGATGTATTTCGGATGGGTTGACGCTGAGGCGGACGCTTGACTTCGCCGAGCGGGTCATGCAAGACTGCGAAGCTGCCATGCTAGAAGCCGATGGGAAGCTTTCGTCCTGTTTACGGCAACGGGCTCAAGTTGAAGTAGAGTTGGCCGCTGTGGCTGATCACGAGAAAGGATTGAGAGGAGTGCGTGAGCGGCTTGCTGATTTGTTGAAGACGCCTTCTCCTCAATAACCGTCTTTGTAACCCTCTTTTTTTTGTATTGACTGTAATCTTGCGATTTATGAATAACATGCATTCATTTTGATTCCTTTGTGAAATGTATCTTGTATTTACTTGCATTCATGAATAAAGACATATTTTATTTCAGGCAATTGTGGCCCGTAGATAATTTATCTTGATCTCCTGCAGAGCAGCGATGGCTTAGGAAACAGGTTCAGATCTGCCGTCTAAGACTTTTCAACTTTATGAACTGTGAGGGTCTCATAAAGACTTTTCTCCCTACGAGTCGTGAGGATCCCGTATGTGTGTTTTCTCCTTAGGAGTCATGAGGACTTCTAAGTGCGTTTTCTCTTGAGAGTCGTAGGAATCTCACAAGAGAATTTTCCCCCTTACAAGTCGAGAGGACTCGTTGGTGGTTGTTTCCCTCCTTATCGATATTCGACTTTGGAGAGTGTGTCCCGTGAATAGTATGCAATAGTCCATCTTGGACCGACTTGTAGGGCCCCAGTGCTTAGGAAATAGGTCCTTATCCCCCCATTGCCTAAGGCTTTTCCCTACGAGTCGAGACGAGTCGAGAAGTTCTCGCTGGAACGTTATTTTCCCCACGAGTCGAGATGAATCGAGAAGTTCTCGCAAGGATGTCCTAACGTCACAGTTAACTCCTGCTAATAGAAGTCCGTTAGGGTCTGTGGTACTAGGATTTTTTACCCATCGTACCGTCACGTTGGCCGGTGTATTCCTCGATACCCAATCTTGCTGTTCGAGTAGCCCCATGACTGTCGTGTCTCTGATCCCTTTGGGGGCTGGACAAGACGTCTTTAAGTAATCTTCCAGGTGACATTACCATCGAAAGAGCAAGCACTAGGGATATTCTATATCGCTTTTTACTTAAGGTTAGGCTCAGTTTGGGAGCCCCGATGAGCCATGACCACTCCATGCTGGAGTGGGATGATCTCCGATAGTCTTTCAGGTCTCATTTGAGTTGCCGTAAAGACCCTGAAGCTAGGGATCTTCCTTTACTTCGTGATTGATCTAGATTTATGTGTAGTAGTTAACCGTAATCAATAATGGTGTCGCGTGTAGCTAGACCGAGATGAGTACGGGTCGTCCTCTGGGAAACGTTGAATATTTTATTCTTACTTTAGACGTGTTGAGAAAGAAAGGAGGAGAATAAAGAATGGTGAAGAATGGTTATAGGATCTAGATCTACGTTAAACACGGATGCAAAATATAGATCTAGATTAACAACGGATGTAGGTTTTATAGTAGAATGGGGCTTGTAGGGTTCATTAGGATTTAGTAGTTATGGATGATTAATTAAATATTACTCTTTTTATCCTTTAATAGATTTAAAACTAGAAGGACAGTGTTGCATATAGATTAGGGTTTCTGGAGAGAAAAGGGTTCCCACTCTTAACCCCTATCTCGACATGGAACTCCATTCATATCTAGCCTTTACCAAAACAATAGTTAATCTATTCTCTAATCGTGGTCGAGACTAGCAATGAACTGGTAGCATGCCCGATTAGAATGTTAACTATTCTTTTGATAAAGTTTATAAACTTTATAGGACTTAAAAAGAGTTTAAGGATCTTCATCATCCATTAACCTACCCTAATCCCATGAACCCTAACAAGCGAAGAATTACTCGTGCATGTTGGGAGAAGAAGAGATGGAGAGGGAAATCATATTAAAACTACAAAGAAATAGAATAAGAAAACAACTACCTTTATTAATTGACAAAATTCATTTACACTTTGTTTTCTTAGAAAATGATTACAAAATGCTAGTTTTGCTTCTCGATCTCTTCTAAGGAGGTAGATGAACGGTTGATGATCAGCCTGGATGTGTGAGCCTGTCGTGGACTTCGTGATCTGTTCAGCTTGATGATTTTTCCAAGAGGCTCTCGGTCCTTATTTATACTCACGGAGCCGGAACCCTAGTTTCCTAATATGGTAACTAGTTGTTACGATTCTAACCAAAAAATCCAGAATCTCAACTCCCTTAAAGTGCGGCGGAACCGCGGCCGTTGGATGGGTTTGGCCGCGGATCCGCGGTCTTATGGTGGGATCTTGGCTTTAAATTTCTGGGGCTTCATCTATGTAGCTCTTGGTGATCATTTGAATATCTAGACTTTGAAAATCTTTTCTATGTTTCTGCCAGAATTGGTTTCTTCAATTTACTTGAATATTTTCGGCAGATTTGATCCCGCCGACTCGGATTTTCTTGATTTTAGTCATGATATAATTCCTGCACAATTATCTTAATAAATGATATTAGTAGAATTTGTTTTTATTGAGATATTATCTTAACCATTTGTCATGATATTTTAGTTTTAAGAGAATTGGTCAAAAATATTTCATATTAAAATAGTCCAAATATTATATGAATATTATATGCTTACCATTTTCCTTTATAATATTAATTATAATATATAAACACATGAAATAGTATTTTTACGGATAAACCCTTATATGTGTCATATTTATAATAAACATCTTTTATTATATATAAATAGTAAGGAAAATGTCATATTAAAAGTGCAGTTTTAACAACTGAACAAATACCCCCAAACTTATTTTTGATCGTCCCGAGCAAACTAGTTTTTCAAAAGAAGAAGAAAAAGAAAGAAAAAACTAAGTAGCACACTTTCGTAGGCAACACGATTGCACTGAGCATGTGTAACAAGCCGTTAAACCCCTAAGTGTCCTAGTAGGAGGAGTGTTGTCTCTTGAGGGTTTTCAGCGGATTACACCCACAAAATCCTATAATAAAAGAAAGATGGTGAAAGTTACATACAAAGATAAGAACTATAAAAGAAAGAACTTGAAAATAAGAGTTTTCAACTACACCAGTTTTTCAGTTGCTATGAGCCCTATCTTAATGGTCGTGAAAAAATGTTAGAAATCACATCATCCCTCAATAAAACATCGCTTTTAGTTTTCCTCCCTATCTTTCCTCCAAACATTGATCATATACTCCTACGTGTATGAACTGGACATCCCTACACTCGGAGAATTCAATTCAAGCAATCATACTCTTGTCCATCTACTTTAGTACTTTTTAATCGATATTTAGATGGAATACGCTCACACATTTTTCATGCGACCGTTAATACTTCTTGAGGTACTAACCAACTGATTACTCATGTGCTTGCTGATTAGGCGTAAGTAGTATTTTCCTCTTCTTGCAACACCTAAGGCTTAGCAGTGACTCCCAAACCAGTTGGTCTAAGGCACTAGGTGATGAAGCACCCTCGCTATATTTTTTTATTGCTGTCTTGGTGATAACAAAACTAGTGTTCATTTTTTTTCCTTCATCACATATATTTTATTTTATTTCCTTCATACTAAGGCTTTTAGACAAGAGCATTTCAAGGTATCCTCTACTATCTCAAGTTTCAAGATGTGTGTAAGTGCGTATAGTAGGGTATCAACATTCAGATGTTTGGCTTCTAGAATAGGGACTATTTTTCAGACTTATTTTTATCCTGAGATTGGCAATTTTCTTCATCTTACTAACCCTTAGGACAACAGCTCATAACTACTTATTACCAGTTTTGTTTAAGAAAACCTTTAACTTTCTTGTTTTTCTCAAATTATTCCTATCTTTCATATGTAAATTTTCACTTTCAAACTTTTATTATCAAATTTTTTTTTGTGTGCTATGCAAAGTGTAATGCAAAGTAACGCGTAAATAAGCACAAACCTCCCCCAAAACTGTTTACAGCAGCGTCCTCACTGATGTCATCCGTTAAGCTCAAAAACCTATAGACTTGGGAGGAAAAAGGGGACAAGAAATAATGAAAGTGAAATCCTCCCCCAAACTTATTTTTGGCTCACAATCTTATAAAAAATTTCTTTCAAGAGCCAAAATATCCCCCCAAACTTAAGTAAAACCGTATTAAGCATTTAAAATTATTTGGGGGGGGGGGTTTAAAATTATTGGTCAAATTAAAGCCTTGCAAAGACCGAAAGTTAACACCAACCATTCAAAAATTTTATCGATGAAGCACCAAGGTTGGTGGAAGAACATGTCGCCTATTGATGTGAAGAAGTGGGGAGGAGATAAGAGGTGTAATGGAAAAGGTTTACATCTCGGTTTGTAGAGACGAAACAATGATGATGGATTACTCGCATTCTTGTTATCGATAAGAAGAAGTGGTGATGGTTCAACTTCTTTGTGTTGAGGTTGATTCATCACACCACCCGTATTTTTTAAGAATGCGAGTTCTTCAGCAAAAATATCTTCAAAATTTTCATCGATATCCCGAATAATAATCTCATCGGAAAGAACATGACGATACTCGGACTTCATAAAAGGTTCATATTCCGCGTTAGATGTTGACCCGGACAACAACGTAATAGCGGAGTCGAGATCAGTATCGTGAAGCTATTCAATTTCGCTGCTGTCGGAATCTATTGTTTCGACAGAACACACATGAGCATAGGGTTCGGAGGGTCCACTTCCCAACTTGTAAATGTTAAGCTCAATTGATATCTTCCCGAAGGATAGGTTCATAGAGCCGTTACGGCAATTGATTACAGTGTTGGAAGTAGCAAGAAAAGGTCGACCTAAAATCACCGGAATTTGGTTTCATGGGTTTGCTATAGGTTGTGTATCTATAACGATGAAGTCCACAGGAAATATAAATTCCCTGACTTTGATTAACACATCCTCTAGCTCACCCCTAGGTTGGGTGATAGATCGATCGACCATCTGAAGAGTGCAATGCGCCGGTTTAACTCTCCGATCCCTAATTGCTCATAAACAGAATACAGAAGCAAGTTAACACTAGCACCTAAATCGAGTAGAGCACGATTGATATTTTTACCCCCAATAGAAATAGAAATTGTAGGACTTCCGGGGTCCTTTCGTTTCTTGGGTAGTTGTTGTGTAAAAGCAGTGCTCACATTACTCGCAAGGAAATTTTTTTTAGGTACTTGAACTTTTCTTCCTAGTGCACAAGTCCTTTAGGATTTTCGCATAAGACGGAACTTGTTGAATAGCATCTAGGAGAGGAATGTTTATGTTAACTTGCTTAAAAATTTCCACAATCTTCTCCATTTGTAGACTTGGTCTGTTGCCCCTTAACCTGTTTGGATAAGGTGCTTTATCAATAAGGTTTGGGTCCAAAATTGGAGAGGATTGTGGGGATGGAATGGATTCCAGAATTGGAGTGGGGATCGTTTTAGATAGATTTGTGGAAGTGGGCTGAGGGTTCGAGCTTTGGGGAAAATGGAGAATAGGCTCGGATGAAGGTGGGAGACTAAACGAATTAGGGGAAGAAGTAGAAGCCGGGGTATCATTGGTGTCACTAACATCATCAAATTGCTCACCCACTCGGTTATTCAGCACTTTTCCCGATCGCAATGTAGTAACGACACTCACGTTATGATTTTGTGAGTGGCCAGGATTCGGTAGGGGTTGAGATGGGAGTTTCCCTTTCTCTCTCGCACTCATTTCGGCGTTTAATAGTGCAATTTGGGTTTCTATTGATTTAATACTCTCACCGTGGGAGGCGGATTCTTTTTTTATGGTATCAATAGAGGACCTCATATCAGCCGACATTTGGATTGAATGTTTCATAAACAAATCCAAAGTTTGTGCGAGCGAAGAGGAGTTATCGGTACCGGTCGAATTATTAGAAGGTACAGAGTTGTTGACCGGATTTTGAAAATTTTGTGATTGAAAGGGGTGCTGGTTCTGTTGTGGTGGTTGCTGTTGCTGTGGAGGATGTCTTTGGTAATTGCTTTGGAACTGGTTTTGATTTTGATTTTGGTTTTGGTTCCAAGCAAAATTTGGATGATTCCTCCACCCCTGATTGTATATGGAAGAATGTGGATCGTTTCTAGGTCGCTGCTGAAAAGTAGCATTAGTTTGCTTGTGACCTTGAAATGGTGCACTCATAGGACATTCTTCCGTCAAGTGTGATGGATCAGAACAGCAACCACACACGGTTTTGGGAAGCGTTACCTGATTTAGGGAGATTGATGAGAATTTGTTCTCAATAGCGTCGAGTTTCTTCTGCATCGCTGCCATTTCGGCTTTTACTGCGATGGAAGTATCGAGCCGATGAATACCTCCCCTAGATGAAGATGGTCTTACGCTTTCCCACTGCAAAGTGTTTTCAGCGAGGTCTTCCAGATATTTCCAAGCTTCACCATCATCTTTGGACATGAAATTGCATTAACACATTGTTTCAAGTATCTGCTTTGTCGCTGGATTAATGCCCACATATATAATTCGGCACTAATCCCATCTTTGTATTCCATGATGAGGACATTGGACAAGCAGATCCTTGAAATGTTCAAAGCACTTCCAAAATGGTTCATTGGGAAGCTGGGTGAACTGGTTGATCTCGCTCCTAATATGGGCGGTCTTATGGTTTGGGTAAAACTTCTTAAGAAATGCAATTACGAATTCATCCCAGTTAGTGATAGAGTGTGCGGCAGTATTATAAAGCCATTTTTCTGCCAAGTCGCACAGAGTGAATGGGAGAAGACACAAGCGCATAGCATCCACAGTCAGTTGTGAAGTACCCATCATTGCGCATACGTTTTCGAATTTAGTGATGAAAACGTACGCGTCTTCAGATTCAAGCCCGTGAAATTTGGGCAACAGATTGATGTAGTGGGGTTTAATTTCAAAATTATCCTCGTTAGCTGGTGGAATAGATAGACAAGTGGGAAGTGGACCACAGATAGGACAACATCTCTCTTGGAGAGAGATGCGCGGTGGATTCTGCGCACCTACGGGCGGTGGCAGCGTGGTATTATAATCTGATGGAGTACCGTCCATCTCGGTTGATGTGGTGTGTGGTGGGGGAAAAGAAGATGAAGAAGCACCGATTTCAGAGTCGATAGTAGGAACGCGGACAAGACGGGCACTAGAATCCCGTGTCCAGCCAAGCATGCACTAAGCGGGTTTAGCGCAAGTGGCAGCGTGTGTACTTTTAAAAATGGTTTGTTTTGAAAAGTGTGTCAGACTTAGACAAATCACACAAAATACACAAACAACCCTAGAACTAAGGTCACCTAGGTCAAGTCTCTAGACCGCTCCTAGACTTCCAAAGGACAAGCAGTACGATCAATCCTCTACCACCTCTTTACTACTCTTGTGGCCAGGTAAATACCAGATAAGTGGGAGGTATCCACTACATAAGTAGTGGGCCTAATTAATTAACCACTTGCCTTAGACACACTTGCCTAGGCACCATAAAAGTAATGCGGATAAGCGATAGATTACCCACGACCTTCCTCTGTCCTTATTGAGCGCGACAGTTCTTAGAGTCTTGTCTAGATATTTTTTAAATTAATGTAGGGTTGATGCAGATGCTCGTTTTGTGATTTGTGGGGCTTAGGAAGGGTGATGAAATCCCCACCTAATCTGAATTTTGGTCTTGCCCCTTAAAATCCGTATTAAAATATGAAATAACAAACCAATAACAAAACTTTGCAAAAAGATTTTTAAGCGGCGATATTTTGCAAAGAATCTTGCAGAAAAGAAATTTTATTGGATTTCAGAGGAGAGAGAATGAGTTGAAAATTTCACCAGAGAAGTTTGGAACCCTAATTCCTCATTTAAGCCGCGGATCCGTCGCTATTTGTCCTTATTACCGCGGATCCGCCGCGAGAAAGAAGGATCAGTTGATGAAGTTTGCTACGTGGCGTCCTGTACTCCTCTGGATCTCGATGAATGTCTCTGTCTTTCTATTTTCTCAAGTCTGTGACTCCAGATCTCCTTGCAAAATACACACAATTTGTTAAATATACAATTTGCAGTTTTGTTTTAATTATGATATAGATTGAATAAGAATTCAACACAAATAGTAAGAATAAAAAATTACGCACGTATCCCCGGCAACGACGCCATTTGATTGATCTAGATTTATGTGTAGTAGTTAACTGCAATCAATAACGGTGTTGCGTGTAGCTAGACCGAGATGAGTACGGGTCGTCCTCTGGGAAATGTTGAATATTTTATTCTTACTTTAGGCGTGTTGAGAAAGAAAGGAGGAAGAATAAAGAATGGAGGATCTAGATCTATGTTAAACACGGATGCAAAATATAGATCTAGATTAACTATGGATGTAGGTTTTATAGTAGAAGGGGGCTTGTAGGGTTCATTAGGATTTAGTAGTTATGGATGATTAATTAAATATTACTCTTCTTATCCTTTAATAGATTTAAAACTAGAACGACAGTGATGCATGTAGATTAGGATTTCTGGAGAGAAAAGGGTTCCCACTCTTAACCCCTATCTCGACATGGAACTCCATTCATATCTAGCCTTTACCAAAACAATAGTTAATCTAATCTCTAATCGTGGCTGAGACTAGCAATGAACTGGTAGCGCGCCCGATTAGGATATTAACTATTCTTTTGATAAAGTTTATAAACTTTATAGGACTTAAAAAGAGTTTAAGGATCTTCATCATCCATTAACCTACCCTAATCCTATGAACCCTAACAAGCGAAGAATTACTCGTGCATGTTGGGAGAAGAAGAGATGGAGAGGGAAATGATATTAAAACTACAAAGAAATAGAATAAGAAAACAACTACCATTATTAATCGACAAAATTCATTTACACTTTGTTCCCTTAGAAAATGATTACAAAATGCTAGTTTTGCTTCTCGATCTCTCCTAAGGAGGTAGATGAACCGTTGATGATCAGCCTGGATGCATGAGCCTGTCGTGGACTTCGTGATCTGTTCAGCTTGATGATTTTTCCAAGAGGCTCTCGGTCTTTATTTATACTTACGGAGCCGAAACCCCAGTTTTCTAATATGGTAACTAGTTGTTACGATTCTAACCAAAAAATCCAGAATCCTAACTCCCTTAAAGTGCGGCGGAGCCGCGGCCGTTGGATGGGTTTGACCGCGGATCCGCAGTCTTATGATGGGATCTTGGCTTTAAATTTCTGGGGCTTCATCTATGTAGCTCTTGGTGATCCTTTGAATATCTAGACTTTGAAAATCTTCTTTATGTTTCTGCCAGAATTAGTTTCTTCAATTTACTTGAATATCTTCGGCAGATTTGATCTCCCCAACTCGGATTTCCTTGATTTTAGTCATGATATAATTCCTGCACAATTATCTCAATATGATGTTAGTAGAATTTGTTTTTATTGAGATATTATCTTAACCATTTGTCATGATATTTTAGTTTTAAGAGAATTGGTCAAAAATATTTCATATTAAAATAGTCCAAATATTATATGAATATTATATGCTTACCATTTTCCTTTATAATGTTAATTATAATATATAAACACATGAAAATAGTATTTTTACGGATAAACCCTTATATGTGTCATATTTATAATAAACATCTTTTATTATATATAAATAGTAAGGAAAATGTCATATTAAAAGTGCAGTTTTATCAAATGAACACTTCGTTTGTTGACATTGTGTCTGCAATATTGCGACAAATGTCGAGGTTGTCTCTGGGTTGTCTGTGAACCGTCGAGATTTGGAACTAGGGGATTTTTCCATGGCTCCGTTTTTTGATGTCGTGTCTGCATCCTATTGGGGGGGGGGGGAGGAAGAACGGTGTTGTTGATCTCTAGGCTGTAGATGTTGCCGTCGAGACTTGGAACTGGGGACTCTACCATGTCTCCGAGGTAGTCTCTAGGTTGTCCGTGAACCGTCGAGATTTAGAACTAGAGGACTTTGCCATGGCTCCATTTTTTGATGTCGCATTTGCATCCTGTTGGGGGGAGGAAGAACGCAGTTATTGATCTCTAGGCTGTAGATGTCGCCGTCGAGACTTGGAACTAAGGACTCTGCCATGGCTCCGAGGTAGTCTCTAGGTTGTCCGTGAACCGTTGAGATTTGGAACTAAGGGACTTTGCCATGGCTCCGTTTGTTGATGTCGCGTTTGCATCCTGCTAGAGGGAGGAAGAACGCTGTTGTTGATCTCTGGGCTGTAGATGTTGCCGTCGAGACTTGGAACTGGGGACTCTGCCATGGCTCCGAGGTAGTCTTTAGGTTGTCTGTGAACCGTAAAGATTTAGAACTAGGGGACTTTGCCATGGCTCCGTTTGTTGATGTGTGTCTGCATCCTGTTGGGGAATGGGGAGGGGGGAGGAAGAACGTTGCTGTTGATCTCTAGGCTGTAGGTGTTGTCGTTAAGACTTGGAACCAGGGACTCTGTCATGGCTCCGAGGTAGTCTTTAGGTTGTCCGTGAACCGTCGAGATTTGGAACTGGGGGACTTTGCCATGGCTCCGTTTGTTATTGTCGCGTCTGCATCTTGTTGGAGGGAAGAAGAACGCTGTTGTTGATCTCTAGGCTGTAGATGTTGCCGTCGAGACTTGGAGCTGGGGACTCTGCCATGGCTCCGAGGTTGTCTCTAGGTTGTCCGTGAACCGTCGAAATTTAGAACTAGGGGACTTTGCCATGGCTCCGTTTGTTGATGTAACACCCTAGTTCGTTTTACATGCTTGATTCGATTATTTTATTTATCGTGTGGTTTTTCTTGATTTTATTGTTTTGGGTGCGGATAGTGTTTTGGTATCTGTGTTTGCATCCGACCCGACCTGCATGCTGGAAACCCGTTTTGATTTCTGTTTGTGTTTTATCCTGGATAATTATGAGGATCCGTGCATTTTCATGTTGTATATTCTGTATACTTGCATTACATCAGTCATCTGCATTTTTTTATATAACAAGTAAAGTCAAATAAAATATTTTAAAAATAGCTAGAATTGCCTGTATCATACCCCTAACCCTCTTGTGGCATCCGTATATCATGTTCTCGATCCGTTCAATAAAACAGACTCGTTTGGATTGCTACGTGCACGCTACGTGTATCCATTCTTGGGGGTATTCATTTTAGTTACCCGGATATCTTATTTTGGTTTTAGTTAATACGTATGTTATCCGTATTTTCAAACCATAATTTTAGACCCGACCCGGACGTGTTTTGGATTATTTTTGTATTAGCCAAAAACTCAAATTTATTTAATATTTTAATCCTTATATATATTAAACTTTTTATATTAGTTAACAAAAATATATTTTAAATATTTTACATAATTCTAAACTAATAACCACAGCGTCTCTCTCTTTCTTCACTCTCTATATATTTTAAAAATCTTTTATAACCCCCACCCCTGATTCTCTCTCTCTCTCGTCTTATATATTAATCTTTTATTTTTATTTAACCTATATATTTACCCACATTCTCTCTCTCTCTCCTCACTTCTTCTTCTCAAATATTCCCCCGTTCTCGTTTCCCCGCCTCCATAAACCCACGCCCTCGCTCATCGCTCGTGCCCTCGCTGCCGCCCGTCCCAGCCTCGTCGTCGACACCTCTCCTTCTCGACCTCGTCTCCCTCTCCCTTCATCTCCGACAACACCCTCTCCCCTTCACCTTCGATGAACCCAAGATTACTGCAACCCAAGAACCCGCTGCAACCTCAACTTCACTTAACCCTAGCCCTGCCCTCGTCTCGCGCTCATCGCCGTCGCAATCACAGACGACCCTCGCCGGCATCCTCGTCCACGCCTCGACCTACTTCCCTCACCTCCCCATGACTCCTCTCCTGCAACCCTCACCGCACCCATCTTCCCGTGATGAGACCCACTGCACCCATCTCCTCCACTGCCGGAAAACTTTGCTGTCACCCCTTCGCCGTCATCCCCTCCGTCTCCTCACCTCCTCCCGACACTACCACCGTCACCTGCACACCCGAAACCTCCTGCAACCTAACCCATCCTCGCTGCACCAGTCGCCACCGTCGCCTAGCCATCGCCGACGTTGCTCTGACCTCGTCGACACCTCTTCTTCCTCTCCTTTCTTCTCTCTCCAACCCAGTACCACCCTCTCCCCTGCGACTACAAAACCCACTGCAACCTATCACCCGATCCCCCAGCACACCTCGCCGCCGGAGCTTCGACCACCTCTCCGTCGGCCTCACCCCATCACAACCACCTCTCCCTTCTCTCCTGACACCACAACTACCATCCCCGACTCTTCCCTGCAAGAACCCGACCCCAACAATTAAGAACCCTTGATCCCCACTGTCATCGCCCTGGACCTCGCTGTCGACGGCCCATCATCGATGTCTTCCCCGCCTCGCCTCTGACCACAGAGCACCAAACACCAGAGAACCCCAGCACCTCTCTTCTTCTTCTTCTTCTTCTTCTTCTTCTTCTTCTTTCTTCTCTTGCTTTCTTGATTTCTTGGTTTCCGGTGATCGCCGAAGCCGTGCTCATCGCCGATGATCTGGGAAACCCAGTGGACATTCCCAGCCAGCATGGTCACATTCTTGCTTTGCCTGGTTCTGTTCTATACGTGCGCGTGTGCATCACGGCATTTACCGACGTCGCACGCGGCGTACGCACCCCGTATTGAGATCCGATTAGGAAAGTTTACCTTGCTACATGCTATGATACATATTTGCATCCATATGAATAAAAATATCACATGTTTACTGCATTGTACATCCATGTTACTGTTTTACTGTTTTTGGATAGCCGTTCGTATCTGTATCATTTATCACATATATAGTCGCAGTCAAGTTTATCTTGCTACATGCTATGTCTATATATTTTCATTATATGAATCAAAATATTGCATGTTTATTTTATTATGCATTCCATGTTATCGTTTTGCCGTTTTACGATACCCGTTCATATCCGTACTGTATATTACGTAATTAGTTGCATGCCGGAACCTAATTACTTCATGTTACTGCTAGATTCATATACCATGCTTGTTAGTATGCATCATACGACTCATGAACTCATTATATGTTATCGCTGATTTCCATTCGTGCATCCATGCTTTTACCGTGATTCGATACTTGTTACATTTTATTGTTGGGCATCCACTTGATACATATGCACCACATGACATGACCTGATAAACTACTGCTTGACTTGATATCTGATCCTGTTACTAATGCCGAAAACCCCGACTTGTTGTCCCGATGGACGTTACTGTTGTCTGTATAGACAAAACCTGTACCTTCTTGATCCTGTATCGGTATTAACTCCAGATTTATCAATACCTGACTTGAATACATAACCTTGGGGGTAAGGGGAAATCAATAATGAAATCTGACTTGTAACTCAACTGTTCGACGCTTATACTGATCAGTTTTGGGGGGTAGGCCAGTCCCGGGATGCTGCTGCTGACATCATTCGTCTGTACATGTTTCCTGTTTTGTGCTTAGCGGCACGTCTCGGATTCAGCCCCGAGAGTCTGGACCGTGGTCCCGGGTATGCACGGGATACTATTGAGTTATATCGACGATTCATTAAATTGATTTCAAAGACTTGAGACTAATTAACCCAGTTGTTCCCCGCCGAAACACAGAGACAGAACCGCGTAGGTTCGTCTTGCCTGAATTTAGGGGCAGATGCTAATTGGTGCTATCCGTCCACCTCTCCGAAGATGCAAAGTTGATTTATGGTACCGTGTATCGAAGATTTAAACGGATGCGGCCGATGTAGCAGACTTCGTCAGATCCCCTCTCATTTGAGGGGTTTTTGATTGTGGGGACGCTCTTCCCTGTAGGCGCAAGCCCCTGCAGTTAATTACACTACCGTATCGCGGTAACAACTTTCTCCTTCTCCAGATAGTCACTTTATATCGTGGGTATTTGTTTTGTTTTTGGTTGCCCGTGGATTGTATACGGAGACTAATTTATGTTGTCGCCCGTAGGGCATGGATTAGTCCAAATCCGTATCTTCTTAGATTTGGGTTTGGGGTTGGGTTTAAGGATATGTTAGTCTCATTTGAGACTAAGATCAACTTAATCGTTTGTTAAGGATACGTTAGTCTGATTTTTAGACTAAGATCAACTTAACGGGATCGTTTAGATCCAACAAAAGAGCATTTAGACTCTATTGTTTAGTTTAGGGATATTGCGGTCGATTAGTTTAAGGATATTGCGGTCCATTGTTAGTTTAAGGACATCTCGGTCCAATGTTAGTTTAAAGACATCGCGGTCGATTATTAGTTTAAGGACGTTTCGGTTCGAGGTTAAGGACATCATAGTCCGTGGGTTTAAGGGGACCCCACAGTCCGAGATTAGGGACATCATAGTCCATGAGTTTAAGGACCCCACAGTCCATAGTTTAAAGACGTCATAGTCTATAAAGTTTAAGGATATCATAGTCCATGAGTTTAAGGACCTCACAGTCCATGAAATGTGTGGTTGCCGGGACTCGTCACCTCTCTGAAGACGTTGAAGGATTACAATGACAGATATCAGAGGAGTAAAGAGATGTACCCTCGAACCGGTGTGAGTTGGTTGAAAGATCTGTAGTTCCTTTTAGGGCTAGATCTGTTAAAATATTTGTGAGCAGATGGGCTCAATTAATATAAGTTGAGGACTTATGGCCAATATTAGGCTAAATCCAATAAATGTTTAACATTTTATTTTCGGCTGTTGAGCCTTTATTCGGGCTTGGCCCTTTTAATAATGCTGAGCATTATATCTTGACAAATTTTTTGTCTTGTATTGAATGCAGAGTATTCATCAAAGCTCTGTCTTATTAAAGAACAATTTATGTTCTGTCAGCGCAACACGTGGCGCGCCAGGTGCTTTGCGCTAGTTAAAGAGCGCTATGCACTTCTGCCAAGTAGCGCACATATGGAGGACACGTGTCGCGCTTGGCGCTTTGTGCCAGTTAAAGAGCGCAATGCGCTTCTGCCAACTAGCGCACACATGGTTGCCATGTGTCGCGCTTAGCGCTTTGCGCCAGATGATGAGCGCATGATGCCAATTTATGAGCGCAGAGCGCTAGTTTAGTGGCGCACTCGTGAGTGACACGTGGTGCGCTTGGCGCTGAGCGCCAGCCCATGAGCGCGGTGCGCTATTCCAGAAGCGCAAAGCGCAAGTTGTTTAATTGGCGCACACGTGGTTGACACGTGGCGCATTTGGCACTGAGCGCCGGTCCAGAGAGCGCAGAAGCGCAGTTTAAGAGCGCAAGGCGCATTTCATGAGCGCAAAGCGCATTTGATCAGTTTTATGATCTGGGAATAAAGTAATGTTCTTTTAGAAGAGACTTTGTCCCAAGATTTAAGAACAACAGTTCTTATTTTGCAGGAAGAGATTTTCAATCTCTTATTTTGATGAAAAGCTTTGCCTTTATAGATCCATGATCTGTGAGAAGAATATGTTTTTCTTTTATTTTATGAT
The DNA here is from genome assembly GCA_030015575.1 of Agapanthus africanus. Taxonomy (NCBI): domain Eukaryota; kingdom Viridiplantae; phylum Streptophyta; class Magnoliopsida; order Asparagales; family Amaryllidaceae; genus Agapanthus; species Agapanthus africanus. The sequence continues at coordinate 567,792,662 of JASDDO010000016.1, forward strand.
GAGATCTTTTGATCTCTTTTGTGAAAGACTTTTTTGTCTTGAAGATCTATGATCTGTGAGAAGAAAAGAATTCTTCTTTTTATAAGATGATTTCATCTCTGTGTTCATCATTCATCATCTTTACATTGAAGAAGTATCTTCTTGCAAGAGCTTGCTCTTTATCTTTGAGTTTCTTAAAGTTTATGGGGGGGTATCTCTATATCAGACTTGAAGTCTTGGGGCCTTTATATAGGGCAAGCTGATTTGTTGAATCAGTTAAAGAGATCTTTCTCTGATTGATTTGGGGATGTTTCCCACCGTTGGATCTTTGATCCCAGGGCTTCTGTTTTACAGAAGGCAATCTTCTTGTTTTTAACAAGATTGAAAGAAAATCTTTCCATAACAGAATTTTATTTGTGTTTAATTAATGATTTATCATTATTATTAGATCTTTTGATCTAACGGTGGGGAATTTTTTTAATTCCAGTGCTGGCGCACCCGTGCTTTGCACGTGGTGCGCTGCTCAGAGCGCAGCGCACCTTGCGCTAGCGCACCTGTGTTTGACATGTGGTGTGCTGCTCAGAGTGCAGCATGCCCCACGCTAGCGCACCCATGTTTGACACGTGGCGCGCAGCGCGCCCAGCGCTAGCGCACATATGGTGCGCTGCCTAGGGCGCAGCACATCTGGTGCTGGATCTGAAGCGTTGCTTCAATTTTTGAAATTCTAATTTCCAACAGAGCTTTGCTCTGATTGGGGGAAACAAATGCCCCCCCACCGTTGCGCTCACGTGGCCCACACGTGAGTGCAGCGGTGGCAGTATCTGCACCCTTGGATCAACTCAGAAGTTGAAGAGGCCTTTCAATGCCTATAAATAGGACCTTTGGTCCCTTAGATAATGTTCATCTTCTTCTTTGAGAATTTTTATTCAGAGCATCGCTCTTCAGTTTAAGAACTTTTCAAGAGTAAAAACTTTGTTAAAATTTTAGGTAAAATCTAAATCTTTTAATAAACTAGGGTCTTACCCATTAACAGTGCCTTGCTCTTCATAGATTTTTGATCTTAAGAAAACCCTTTTAGGGTTTCATTAATAGAGCTTTGCTCTTTTCAAATCATGAACCCATAGATCTAAGGAGATCTCGTTTCAGGGTTTCTTAATCCATGAACAGAGCTTTGCTCATAAAGAACTTTTAGAGTTTGTTCATAGATCTTGGAGATCTTAGAATTCTTAATTCATAAAAAAAAATTGATTTTAATTTTTTCTGGTGGGTTTTTCCATCATCAATTTGTTCTCGCGCTGATTAAAGACCACGACCCGGAACACAAAAATCTTCACCTGTGGGGTAAATGGTACGATCAGATTATCAGAGGCCGCCGGAGCTTTTCTTGTGCGACGCCTTCGGAGCCTATCTCGGTGATCCCGTATGCAGATGCACCCCCGGTAAACTATACCGTGGAGGTGGTTAATTGGACTTCGGAGGGCCTCCTTCAGCCTTCGATTGCCGCAATACCCGTGCAGCCGGCGGCGGCTTTGGATACCCTAGGGCGGCGCATATGTCAGGGCGATTCGCGCCCTTAGGGACAACCTTACAACATCGGGCCAACTCCCCATCATCCGGCCGGGTACTTGCAGTGGGCCTGGTATATCTTGTCGGCAAAGAAATCGCAACTGCTAAAGCTCGGCTTATACCCTGCGGTCTACACTTCCTTGTTCCAGTATTCTGCACCTCCCACATGGTGGATCAAGGCGTTTTTGGAGCAGTGGAACATCCCGACCTATACCTTCCTCCTATTGGATAGAGAGGTCTCCATTTCCTTGGAAGAATTTGCCGAGGTTTCTGGTCTACCAGTTAGGGGGGAGCACTACGAGGAGCTGCTTTCTCCGGATGAATATATTTTTTCCACCAAGCCAGTGGTGATGGGCCTCACCCCAGAGAATGCCATTCAGCATCGATTCCCAAGTTTGATAAAGGTGTTGAACATGTATGAGAGCCTCTTCCTTGAATCCGGAGGCCGAGGGGTCAGCTTTGCGGACTTCATTGCCCGTTTTCTTCGCCCGGAAATTTTATCGCGACAAGGCGAAAAGTTTGCTAAACTTGATGATCTCTTCGGCTTTGGCTTGGACCGTCGGCCGATACTGGAAGCTGATCAAAAGGGTTTCCTTCTTCCCGACGTCGCGATCGTCCTTCTGTCAGAAATCGCTGCTCCGGGCATTGATGAGGAAGCTTTCTTTCTCGGGTTCCTCAGTTTATGGTTAAGCTGGTTCGCGCTTCCTACGCATCCTCGTTACATGAGGCCTTCCGTCTTCTACCCCGCGCATCACATGGTTGCCGGAATACAAGTGGCCATCGGGATCGCCGGGTTAGCCCACCTATACCACGGTCTTAGTTTAGCAGCGGATACCACTGAACCAGGGGTGCATCCTGCCAACTTCCCGATGCATTACTTCACTTCATGGATGGAGCTGCACGTGCTTGGGGTCTTTGGCATCCACAAAAGACTTTCTTTTTACGACAGATGCAAGTTCCCATGGATAATGCGGCTGGTTGACGCCTCCATCGTGAGTCCGTCACCATGAGAAGCTAGGGGCTTGCTCCTCCGCCCGCGCACGGTTGGAGATGGTATGTCTTTCACAGACAAAGTCTTGACCATCGGCCAGGAAACTTCAAAGGTGGTGCTGCTATTGCGAGACATTTTTAAAGACGGGGCCTCCGTGTTGAACGCCCGGGAGATTCTTCATTTGTACTCCCTCAGGCCGGGCTTTCTTGTATTCAGGCAAAATGATGCGGCGCTATTCATGAGATACAACCCACATCGTTTTGCCCAGCAGCTGAGTTACAATCAGGGAGTCCCTCTGGAGGCTTTCCTGGTAGAACCTGCTGCCACTGAAGAGGGAATGCGGAGCGCGCTGCATCATTTCATGCACTTGAATACGGGGTCTCACTTCTTTATCAGCGAACTGAGTTGTGTCCCGAAGGTCCTTAATGTACACGTGGCCTGGTACCAACATGTAATGAGAGCTGTTATTAGGGAGGAGAAGCGATTGCTACTCGACCGCAAGGGTGCACCCCCTGCTGGTGATCGAAACGTCCTCTTGAAGCGACGGACCATTGTCCTCCCTCCGCTAAGAGAAGCTACCGTAATTGAAGTCCCCCATGACAGGCCTGAGCTACCGGTGCCCCGTGCTCCCGTGGAGACGGTGGATGTACTACCGGTGCCCCGTGCTCCCGTGGAGACGGTGAATGTAGCTTCCCCCGAGTCTGGCATGGGTTCAGATATCGGGACTCGTCGCCCCAAGGTGCCTGCTAAACGTAAGCTTGTGCTGGCTGCGACTGGAGCTCGCTCGCAGAAGAGGAAGAAGAAGTCGATCCTCTCTATAGACGCTGTACTCGGCCAGGAGCCTCATTCTCCTTACAGCGAGGGCCTGAGCGAATATGGGACCAACGAAGGTCTATTCATAGCGCCGGACGATACTGATCTCGAGGCCGCCATTGCAGCGTCTGTGCGATCGGCAAGCCACAAAGCGGGAATGGCCATCCTCGCGCAATCAAGTAAGTATAAGCCGTAACTTCTGTTATTGCATTATATTTTTATTATCATGTTTTGACTGATATTTTTTTTCTGTAACAGGCTTTTCCACTGAAGAGGCTCTAGCGGCTTCTTTTAGGACCTTTGAGGAGGAGGAGAGGACTTGCGCTTTGCTGGGCATTGGTATTTCTCGGCTCATCGTGTCTCCGCTCCCATTTCTTATAGGTGATCTGACCCTTCTTTTTCTTCTTATCGCATGAACTATCTCTACTCAGATTATTCCAAGCGTGGCAATGACTTCACAGGGCGGTGCGGAGACGCTTCCTGGGCCAGCTATCTCAGTTCCGCCGGTATTGTTGAAAGAAGCTTCACTTAAACAACCGATGGCGGATGCTATAACGGCTCCAGAGGTAAATATTGGCGCAGACGAGGATGTCCTGTTGAAGGAGGCCTTTAGAAGATCTGCCCTCACGGCCCGTGCGGAGAGGAAGCATAGGATGCGCGCGGAAAGGGAGCGTACCACCGCCTTAGATGCGGGTGCGGGTTCAAGCGCTGTTACCCTTGCCCCCACTCCTTTAGAAGATGTTCCGGCTGCTTTGTCTACCGTCCACAGACAAGCAGCACGTGCGGCTCGGGAAGCAATCGGAAGACCAACTCAAGGTAACGTGACATTGGGTTCTTTTGTTAAACTTTTAACTTTCAGGTTCTCATATATCCTATCTTGCAGGGCTGAGTCTTGCCGAAGAAGTGGTGGCAACCACTGAGCCTGGGTTAGCGGTAGAGGAGATAGCTACGATCGCCGAACCCGAGGCAGCAGTAGGCGACATGGCTACAATCGCCGAGCTCGAGGTAGCGGTGGATGAGATGGCTACAGCTGCCGAGCCCGAGGTAGTCACTCTTTCCCAAGATTTAGGAACTGCTCCAATCGTCGCTCTCTCCCTTTGCGGCTCCCTGCCGCTACCAGGCGCTGCGAGTGTCATGACGATTCTTGTGGAATCGGGGGATGAGGCTACGGGTGGCGAGACCGTTCCGATGGAGGAGAGCGGAGCATTCGCTGCATCCAGTGACACTCTTGTCGTGATCTCGACCGGCGACTCACCAGGTAGACTTTGGGTCATTACTTTTCTTTTTATTCTGCAACCCCTTTCAATCTTTCCTGACAGTATTTATCTCGTTTCTAATGCAGGCGTGGCGAGCGTTGAGGTTGCGCTACTCGAGGCAGCGCCATCAGTTACCGCTTTGACGGTGACCACTCCTCTACCTTCTCTTGTACTATCTCAGATGTTGTAAGGTGCGGATTTGTGACCCATCAGTTTTATTTCTAGGCTGTATAATTTATGTACCGACATTGCATTACTGTGTCTTTACAGGAGTCTTTTTTGATCACCTGTATCAGGTGCTACACCCACACTTCTCTTTCCAGTCAGAGATTAGTCCGCCTGCTGGTGTCGGTGAGTATCTTTTCTAACCGACGTCCTTTCTTTAACGGGCAGTCACATTATTGCTAATTCTTCTTTGCATTGCTTGTAGCCTTACAAATTGAAGGAGGGGACGAGGGTATCGTTGCGCCACCAGTACTCCCAGCCCTGCCCCCTGTTGCAGCCGGTATAGCAGACTCTTTTGTTCATGTATTTTGTTATTTCTTAAGCCGACATCTGATTGTGATTTGTTTTGTAGCGGTTACATCGACTCCAGCCCCGTTCGAGTCTCGCATCATAATGCCGGCAGGGCCTTTTTCTAGACGTCCATTTTCCAAAGGCGCTGTGACCAGCCTGCGTATGTTGAGTGAATACATCGAGGAGCTTGACGCGGAGGCCCCTACATTCGCTGCAGATTTTGCTGCCAAGGTTAATCCAATGCTGGCGATACTTGTGAACTTCCATAATGAAGGCGTCGTCGAGTCTTGGGTTAATCACTGCAGGAAGATTGATGCCTGCCTGCATGAGATTGAGCTTAGGCGTCCTGCTCCTGAGATTCTGGCCGTGAACTCCCAGTGGGCTGCATGGGTTGAGAAAAGTGACCTTTTCCTTCGTCATTTCGAACAAGAGGCGATCCTCAAGAGAAAGGAACGTGAGGCGACTTCCGCTGAGTCTGTCTAATTGCGTGCCCAGGTCGAAGCGAACACCGCGCAACTGAGAGCCGTCTTTGACAATTTGCAGCGATGTATTTCGGACGGGCTGGCATTGAGATGGAAACTCGAATTCATTGAGCGGGTCACGCAGAGTTGCGAAGCTGCCCAACGGGAAATTGATGAGAAGGTTTCATCGTGCTTACAGCAACGGGCTCGAATCGAAGCGGAGCTGGCTGCGGCGGCTGACCTTGAAAAGGAGTTGAGAGGAGTGCGCGAGCAACTGGCTGACTTATTGAAAACGCCTCCTTCTCAGTAGCTGCTTTTGTATCAATTAAACACTTATAATCTTTGAATAACATGTATCCATTTTTTATTCTTTTATATGATATATCTTGTATTCAATTGAGTTCATGAATAAAGACACATTTTTCTTATCTCCCACTGTCGTTTTCTTCTCTTTACTGTATTGTTGGTGTCACGACCCGAAAGTACGGAACATGACTGGTACTTAGATTACGAGACGTCTAAAGGCGTAATGTAAACTAAGTCAGCCAAAGCCCAGAAAATCTAAACCAAAAACCAATGAGAGTGAAGGAAACCTTTCATGAAAACGACATAAAATCAATGAAGTTACATTAACTCTAAAAAAAACATCAAAAATTTCCAGAAATTTCGGCAGAGTCTCCCTTGTAAATTCTATCCCCCAAAATGGGTACAACAAGATATATAAACCTGTAATAACAAAATGGCATCCCCAAGCGGGAGCTAGCTCTTCGCCCAAGACGGATCACAACCACACGCAATATATATGTAATATCAAGCAAAAGAGCATAAAGAAATGCAAAATATAAGAAAACACAACGTCGGCTCAAGTGAGCTCGACCCAAAAGGAACCACATATACACAAATCTTTCAGTCTCATCACTAGGTCGCATATACAAATGAGAAGTGGTAGATGGAGAATACTAGATACAATGGTAATACAAAAAGAGATAAAAGTGTCCTCGCAACCCACCTACGAGTAATGTCGCGAGTCTGAGCAAAAGAAGCCAACAATAAGAAAATCCCGCCGCTAGAAGGCTGACGGGTCCGACCTGCAAGACACTGTGGCACAACGGGGGTGAGTTGCCAGCTCGTGAGTAGCAAGTAACATCTAATAAGGCTATCGTAAGAATGCACGCAAATACGTCACAACATGTATGTCTAGATGTGATGTAATGCCACTAGTATGTATGCACATGTATGCAACATTAATATGAAATCTTTAAGTGTTTTAAAATACTATAAACTCTGCATTCTTAACTTTAGAAAAAAAAGAATATCTGTGTAATAGCTAAGCATCCTCATGAAATCATCTGAAAACCGTGTCAAGTATCGACACCAAATATGGAAATATATCTGTCTCAATGTCTCACTGTATCAATGTCTCAATACATCGGGCTCCGTCAGTCCGGATCGGCCCTTATCATCAAATCTCACGACAACGGTCGGTATCCTCCGGATATCCGCCGCGCCAGACATCACCGGTAGGTAGTCTTCCCCTGCCAGGCTCATCGTCTACAACTCGATCTTTTTGCCCCGGGGTACCGTACCGGGCTACTATGTATCCGAGACGGTTCATCCACTCCTCGAATCGGGTCTCGAAATCCAACAGAAAACATGAAAACTCATGGTGGACGACACATACATCACGAGAAAACCACAACTTTATTTTAAAAAATGATAATAATAAAATTTTGTTAAATTCTTGCGGTTTTCCCCAAAATCCAGAAATCATAGCAATACTGAAATCCTCAAGAAAATCATAATACCTAACATGTTGTATATAATAAATGCTTATGATGTCAAAGGTATGCAATGTGATTTATAGCTAGAAACCTATGTAGCATGATGATGAAGTGAGGTGTGTGTGTGTGTATGTGTGTGTCTATATATATATATATATATATATATATATATGCTATGCAATTCGATGCATCATATACGATGCAAGTGTTGATACTGAATTAAGCGGGTTCTACAGTGCTCGTGGTATGGCAATTATCAAAGGCGTGTGTGTCACATGAATAGTGCGCGTGCAACAGGAGCCAATGGTAATGGTGTACGTGTCCTATGAGGTGATACCACACATGTGTATATGGATATCCATGCAATTCTAGCAGACGAATAGCTATAAGGGTATGCATATGAATGAGAGGGTTAGCTAACTAACAATGCAAATAGTTGCAAGTAGTGCAGTAATCCTAACTATGGGGCGCCTCGCGTCATCCAGACGATTCCCCCATAGATGTATACATCTACTCACCTGGATGCCTCGCTAATCAGATCCAGCCACCGCTTTGCCTTTGCGCGCCGCGTCCGATGTTTCCGCAACCGATCCTAAAATTGCATAACACACAACATAAGATTACATATTCCTGAAATTACGCAAGTCACAATATGAAAAGATCGACGCTCACAAGTTAGGCACAACGTGCACTCGGTACGCGGGAAACACACGAAAATCGTTTAGGCAGTTTTTTCGATAATCGGCAAAATAAGCAGTCTTTTCCTTAAAAAGTCAAAATAAGTATTTTTCAATATAGGCCTAATTATACAAAATTTAGATAAGATATTGCTAAAATTTGGTCACTAATTGTCATTTAAAATTTTCTAGTTAATTAAATTTTTTTCCTTAATTAATTATTTTTAATATTATTTTAAGCTTTTAAAAATACATTAAATTAGTGTTAAATACAAATTTAAATGGGTAAATTACACACTTAGGAAACATTATAAACTAAAATTTAGTGTTAATAAAATTGTATCAAGACTTTTCAAGATTTTTGTTCTATGGTTTAAGAATTATATCAAAAATGAATTTAAAATGGGTTTTTTTTGTGAAATTTGATTCTGATATGCATTAATTGACCATAGAAGATACTTTGTGTGTGGAAATTTTGACACAACTCTTCCATTCTCAACTCCAAAGCTTCAGTCCTAGCCCCCTTCCAGCAACAGCCCCCATTTCCTCTAAATTCTTTTGCTTCAAAATCATGCTAAAATCATCAAAAATCCACAAAAATCCACCATTTCCTTCACTAATTAAAACCTAACCCTTATGCTATCCCTTCTCAAGCCCAAATTGGTCTAAGACAAGGAGGAAGGAGACCTCTTTAGAGGCTAAGTGCAAGGGAATCACAACTTGGGAGGTATAAGTTTTAATCTAGTTGTTAAATTTGTAGTTTAAATAAGCTAAATTAGTATTTTAAAGTGTTATTTTGTTTATAATTCCTTGTTTAATGAAATTATAGATTAGGGTTTGAAGTATGATAATTGGGTTAAAATTTGTGTTGTGGCCATCTAGTAGTTTGATTGGGGTGTTGGAGTTGGATTGTGATCGCGATATCGTTAATTCGCGATATTTGCATCGAAATCGGTATGCTAATACTTACTAGGTTTATATAAAAATTAGGAGGTGATCTAATTGCGATATATGGACGATATTTATAGCATATCATACGACTATTAGGGTGTGCGAATGCGGAATTTGGTTTAGTCGGGTTTTAGTTTTGACTGTTGCCCCGAAACGACGATTTTAGTTAAGGTTTTAGCGATTTTCGTGTGTTTCCCGCGCACCGAGTGCACGTTGTACCTAACTTGTGAGCGTCGATCTTTTCATATTGTGACTTGCGTAGTTTCAGGAATATGTAATCTTATGTTGTGTGTTATGCAATTTTAGGATCGGTTGTGGAAACATTGGATGCGGCACGCAAAGGCAAAGCGTTGGCTGGATCTGATTAGCGAGGCATCCAGGTGAGTAGATGTATACATCTATGGGGGAATCGTCTGGATGGAACGAGATGCCCCATAGTTAGGATTACTGTACTACTTGCAACTATTTGCATTGTTAGTTAGCTAACCCTCTCATTCATATGCATACCCTTATAGCTATTCGTTTGCTAGAATTGCATGGATATCCATATACACATGTGTGGTATCACCTCATAGGACACGTACACCATTACCATTGGCTCCTGTTGCACGTGCACTATTCATGTGACACACACGCCTTTGGTAATTGCCATGCCACGAGCACTGTAGAACCCGCTTAATTCAGTATCAACACTTGCATCGTATATGATGCATCGAATTGCATAGCATATACACACACACACATACACACACACACACACACCTCACTTCATCATCATGCTACATAGGTTTCTAGCTATAAATCATATTGCATACCTTTGACATCATAAGCATTTATTATATACAACATGTTGGGTATTATGATTTTCTTGAGGATTTCTGTATTGCTGCGATTTCTGGATTTTGGGGAAAACATCAAGAATTTAACAAAAGCTTATTATTATCATTTTTTAAAATAAAGTTGCGGTTTTCTCGTGATGTATGTGTCGTCCACCATGAGTTTTCATGTTTTCTGTTGGATTTCGAGACCCGATTCGAGGAGTGGATGAACCGTCTCGGGTACATGGTGGGCCCGGTATGGTACCCCGGAGCAAGAAGATCGAGTTGTAGACGATAGGCCTGGCAGGGGAAGACTACTTACCGGTGATGTCTGGCGCGGCGGATATCCGGAGGATACCGACCGTTGTCGTGAGATTTGATGATATGGGCCGATCCGGACTGACGGAGCCCGATGTATTGAGACATTGATACAGTGAGACATTGAGACGGATATATTTCCATATTTGGTGTCGATGCTTGACACGGGTTTCAGATGATTTCATGAGGATACTTAGCTATTGCACAGATATTCTTTTTTTTCTAAAGTTAAGAATGCAGAGTTTATGGTATTTTAAAACACTTAAAGATTTCATATTGATGTTGCATACATGTGCATACATACTAGTGACATTACATCACATCTAGACATACATGTTGTGACGTATTTGCGTGCATTCTTACGATAGCCTTATTAGATATTACTTGCTACTCACGAGCTGGCAACTCACCCCCGTTGTGCCACAGTGTCTTGCAGGTCGGACCCGTCAGCCTTCTAGCGGCGGGATTTTCTTATTGTTGGCTTCTTTTGCTCAGACTCGCGACATTACTCATAGGTGGGTTGCGAGGACACTTTTATCTCTTTTTGTATTACCATTGTATCTAGTATTCTCCATCTACCACTTCTCATTTGTATATGCGACCTAGTGATGAGACTGAGAGATTTGTGTATATGTGGTTCCTTTTGGGTCGAGCTCACTTGAGCCGACGTTGTGTTTTCTTATATTTTGCATTTCTTTATGCTCTTTTGCTTGATATTACATATATATTGCGTGTGGTTGTGATCCGCCTTGGGCGAAGAGCTAGCTCCCGCTTGGGGATGCCATTTTGTTATTACAGGTTTATATATCTTGTGGGATAGAATTTACAAGGGAGACTCTGCCGAAATTTCTGAAAATTTTTGATGTTTTTTTAGAGTTAATGTAACTTAATTGATTTTATGTCGTTTTAATGAAAGGTTTCCTTCACTCTCATTGGTTTTTGGTTTAGATTTTCTGGGTTTTGGCTGACTTAGTTTACGTTACGCCTTTAGACGTCTCGTAATCTAAGTGTCAGTCACGTTCCGTACTTTCGGGTCGTGACAAAGTTGGTATCAGAGCGTAGGTTTTACCTTTCTGAGTGTAGGACGACCCTTGGTAGATGGAGTAGGTGACTTAAGCAGAGTGGCGTAGCGTGGGTATGTTCCGCGGCATACTTACGATACGGTACTCCGCCTAAGTAACCTTAGGAAATAATTGCTTGTATTTCCTTTCTTGATTCCTTGCATTCCTTGATTCAATTGCAATGTTCTTATCGCTCCTGTTTCTTATTCTAGCTTTGATGCCGCCAAAGACTATGAGAGCTCAGCGGGATGCCGCTAGGGATGAGCTTTGAGCGGGCTCGTCTGAGGCGAGGATCGAGCGGGATGATACGCCTACCCCTCAGGGTCAGATTGATCCGCCCTCTCCAGACCGTAATGCCAGATTAGAGGCCGGTATGCAGGAGTTGCGACAGATGATGGGATCGTTAGTTGAGTCCAGTCGGGCACAGAGATCCGAGGACGTTCCTTCCTCCATACAGATCACGATTGTACCTGCGGCCCAGACAGTTACTCCTGCTACTACTGCGACTATCCCTGTTTCACTACAGGAGTTTATGAGATTGAGACCTCCAGCTTTTACCGGTACGGATGCGAAAGAGGACCCACAGGCATTTCTTGATAGGATGGCTACGATTTGCCGTTCGTTGAGGTTTTCTGATGATAGATGGGTGGAGTTCGCGAGTTTTCGTCTGGAGGGCCTTGCTCAGACATGGTACGATTCAGTAGAGAGAGGCCGAGCTGCAGGTCTACCTTCTATGACCTGGGACGAGTTTACAACTGCATTTCTTGCTCGTTTCCTTCCGGAGAGTGTCCGAGATGCTCGAGCCCGTAGTTTTGAGTCTTTACGGAAGACTCCTGGGATGACGGTGTCGGAGTATGATATACAGTTTACCCAGTTGTCTCGATATGCTCCGTACCTAGTAGACCCGGAAGAGAAGAGAATAAAGAGGTTTGTGCGAGGGCTTGACACACAGTTATTCCTTGCTATCGGCTCCCAGCACTTTGATACATACGCAGCCGCGATGGACGCAGCCTTACTTTTGGAGGAGCGCATTTCTGAGACTCCAGTCGTTTCTGGGCCGAAGAGGATCCGTACTGATACGCCAGCTCAGCGGCAGATGGGTAGACACCGTGATAGATTCTTTCCGGGAGAGGGTGGCGGCAGAGGATTGAGACGAGGTCAGTTATTTGGTTCATATCCGCAGACTCAGCAGTCATCGCCAGGATGTTTTCGGTACGGGAGTCAGTATCACTGTATCAGAGACTGTACCATGGGGCACCAGGGCGCGGCGACAGTCCCACATGTGACCTTACCGCCTTCACCCCTTCCTCAGAGAGCTCTACTTCCTACCCCTGATGATGCTCCACGCCAGCCAGATGCTCCTAGTGGTCGTGGGCGTGGCGGTCCGGTTCAGAGAGGATGAGGCGACAGGGGCAGAGGCAGAGGCCGAGGTAGAGGCAGAGGACAGCCAGTTATTAGTGGTGGACAGGCCCGAGTGTTCGCGTTGACTCCTCAGGATGCACAGGCGTCCAATGCCGTCGTGACAGGTACTCTGCCAGTATGTTCTTTTGATGCACGGGTATTATTTGATCCAGGCTCTACACATTTCTATGTATCCACGTACTTTGCACCGAGATTGGGCCGAGAGTCTTCTTCGTTAGATTAGTCGCTTGTCGTTATTACTCTGGTAGGCGAGTCGTTTGTTGCCCGTTTTGTGTACCGATCCTGTTCCGTTCGTATCGGGGAGAGAGATTATTCAGTTGATTTGATTCTCCTCGATATGCTAGACTTCGACGTTCTTCTTGGTATGGACTGGCTAGCCACCTGTTATGCATCCATGGACTGCCGTGAGAAAGCAGTCAGATTCAGTTTTCCTGGTGAGCCGGTTCTTGTTATTCAGGGAGATCGTAGCACTACCCTTCCCAGCTTGATTTCTTCCCTTCGCGCTGGTCAGCTCTTGCGGAAAGGGTGTCAGGGATTCTTAGCCTATGTTTGTGATGCTAGCGCCGCAGAGGTTCCATTGGACCAGGTCCCTGTTGTGAGAGTGTTCCCTGATATATTCCCTGACGAGCTGCCTGGTTTGCCACCAGAGTGCGAGATTGAGTTCTGTATTGACTTGATCCCTGGTACGGGGCCTATCTCTATACCGCCTTATCGGATGGCCCCGGCAGAGCTTAGAGAGCTGAAGGATCAGTTACAGGACTTGCTGGACAAAGGGCTTATCCGACCGAGTGTGTCACCTTGGGGTGCTCCCGTCCTGTTTGTTAAGAAGAAGGACGACAGTATGCGCTTATGTATTGATTATCGTCAGCTGAACTGGGTTACTGTGCGGAACAGATATCCCCTACCCCGCATTGACGACTTATTCGATCAGCTCCAGGGTGCAGGGTTTTTCTCGAAGGTTGATTTACGGTTAGGTTATCACCAGTTGCGGGTGCGGAAGGAGGATATTCCAAAGACCGCTTTTCGTACTCGATATGGTCATTATGAGTTCTTGGTGATGTCGTTCGGGCTCACCAATGCCCCAGCAGCATTTATGGACTTGATGAACCGTGCATTCAGGCCGTATCTCAATCAGTTCATCATTGTGTTCATTGACGACATCTTGGTTTATTCTCAGAGCCGGGAGGAGCATGAGCAGCACTTGCGTATCACATTGCAGACTTTGAGAGAGCATCAGTTGTTCGCCAAATTTTCCAAGTACGCATTCTGGCTAGACAGTGTCGACTTCTTGGGTCATGTGGTGACGAGAGATGGTATTTGTGTAGACCCGAAGAAGATCGAGGCAGTTCAGCGTTGGCCCAGATCGGTATCGGTTACAGAGGTTCGCATCTTTCTAGGTCTTGCCGGCTATTATCGACGTTTTGTCCAGGATTTCTCCCGCATTGCTGCACCGTTGACCGGGTTGACTGGAAGGGGGTTCCTTTTGATTGGACTGAGGCATGTGAAGATAGCTTCCAGCAGTTGAAGACTCGTCTGACTACTGCACCAGTGTTAGCATTGCCTTCAGGATCAGGCGGTTTCGTGGTATATTGTAATGCTTCTCGAGTGGGGCTGGGCTGTGTATTGATGCAGCACGACAGAGTTATCGCGTATGCTTCTCAGCAATTGAGGAAACACGAACAGAACTACCCCACTCATGATTTAGAGATGGCTGCAGTGGTATTTGCACTTAAGATCTGGAGACATTACCTATACGACGAGTCCTGCCAGATATTCACTGACCACAAGAGTTTGAAGTATATCTTTCAGCAGCGAGATCTGAATCTGAGACAGCGCCGTTGGATGGAGTTGGTGAAAGATTATGACTGTGAGATTTTATACCATCCGGCCAAGGCGAATGTGGTGGCAGATGCCTTTAGTAGGAGGCCCGGAGGTAGCTTATCCTGTTTGAGCGCAGTACAGATGCAGTCGACGGCGGATTGGCAGGTGTTATGTGACAGCAGAGTGCAGTTCGAGTTTACTTCTACAGGGGGACAGCTGGCCCATTTCAGAGCACACCCACAGTTACTTGACCGTATCCGCGAGGCACAGTCCGGCGATGCCCGTATTTTAGAGATTATCGAGCAGATTCGGCAGGGCAGAGTTTCCGAGTTCGTGATTGATGATCAGGGGATACTTCGATTTGGGACTCGACTGTGCGTACTAAATTCTGAGGGACTGAGGTGTGATATTCTTGAGGAGGCCCGTAGATCAGTGTACAGTGTGCATCCAGGTTCCACCAAGATGTACTGTGATTTGAGAGAGGTTTATTGGTGGGACGGGATGAAGAAGGATGTTACAGACTTTGTGTCGAGATGCCTGACTTGTCAGCAAGTCAAGGCCGAGCACCAGAGGCCAGCCGGCGAGTTACAGCCTTTGCCCATCCCTGAGTGGAAGTGGGAACAGGTCTCCATGGACTTCATTGTGGGTCTACCCAGGACCAGTCGAGGGTATGACTCTATTTGGGTGATTGTGGATCGATTGACGAAAGCGGCTCACTTCCTGCCAGTGAAGACCACTTTTGGATTTGCTCAGTACGCCCAGGTTTATATTGATGAGATCGTGCGACTGCATGGCGTTCCGACTTGCATCGTGTCCGACCGGGGCACCCAGTTTACCAGCCGATTGTGGCAGAAACTTCAAGAAGATTTGGGCACCCGATTGAGTTTTAGTACAGCCTTTCATCCGCAGACTGACGGTCAGTCAGAGCGTACTATTCAGACTCTTAAGGACATGCTCAGAGCTTGTGTTTTAGATTTCGGTGGTAGCTGGGATCGTTATTTGCCCTTGATCGAGTTCTCCTACAATAATAGCTTCCAGGAGACGATTCAGATGGCACCTTTCGAGGCTTTATATGGGAGGAGATGTCGATCGCCTGTATGTTGGACAGAGCTCAGGAAGAGCAGTATTTTGGGGCCACAGATCGTACATGAGACGACCGAAAAGATACAGCTGATTCGGGACAGGATGAGAGTGGCACAGAGTAGGCAGAAATCATATGCTGACAGGCGCCGTCGCCGACTCGAGTTCGCTGTTGGCGATCATGTTTTCCTGAGGGTCTCTTCGATGAAGGGTGTGATGAGATTTGGGCAGAAAGGGAAACTTAATCACAGATATGTTAGTCCCTTCGAGATCCTAGAGCGTGTCGGTTCAGTGGCTTATCGGTTAGCTCTTCCGCCCTGCTTCCCCGATGTTCACTCCGTGTTCCATGTTTCGATGCTCCGCAAGTACCTTCATGATCCTTCCCATGCGAATCAGCACCAGACGATCCAGCTAGAGCGCGATCTTTCATTCACCGAGCAGCCGGTGGTCATTTTGGATCGGCAGGCGAAGAAATTGAGGTCGAAGGTTATACCATCCGTCAAAGTTCTTTGGCATGGCCCGAACAGCGAGGAGGTCACCTGGGAGACCGAGGTCGAGATGAGGAAGAGATATCCCCATCTTTTTGAAGGTGAAATTCTAAATTCGGGGACCGAATTTCTTTAAGGGGGGAAGATAATGTTTCCTAAGTGTGTAATTTACCCATTTAAATTTGTATTTAACATTAATTTAATGTATTTTTAAAAGCTTAAAATAATATTAAAAATAATTAATTAAGGAATTTTTTTTAATTAACTAGAAAATTTTAAATGACAAATAGTGACCAAATTTTAGCAATATCTTATCTAAATTTTGTATAATTAGGCCTATATTGAAAAATACTTATTTTGACTTTTTACGGAAAAGACTGCTTATTTTGCCGATTATCGAAAAAACTGCCTAAACGATTTTCGAAGCGTTACAGTTGGTATGTTATTCTGGCAAGTGTGGCCTGTAGATAATAAAGAACATTTCATCTTGAACTTTCCTAGGGTAGTGATGGCTTAGGAAGCAGGTTCAGATCTGCTACCTAAGACTTTTCAACTTCATGAGCCGTGAGAGTCTCATAAAGACTTTCTCCCTACGAGTCGAGAGGATCTCGTAGGTGTATTTTCTCCTTAGGAATCATGAGGATCCCTAAGTTCGTTTTCCCTTATAAGTCGTAAGGATCTTACAAGAGAGTTTTCTTCCTTACCGGTCGAGAGGACCTGTAAGTGTTTAATGAGATTGACGTTATCCGCATTTCACGGCGTCAGAAGTTGTTTCGGGTGTTTTCCACGGTGTCAAGGTTAACTTTGGCTGTGTTCCGCGGGGTCGTCGAATAACGTAATTTCCGAGGCAGGGTCATGTAGATGACGTGTTTCCATGACGGGGTCATGTGGATGACGTGTTTCCGTGACGAGGTCATTTGGATGACGTACTTCCGCGACGGGGTCATGTGGATGACGGTATTTCCGAGACGGGGTCATGTGGATGACGTATTTCCGAAACGGGGTCATGTGGATGACGTATTTCCGAGACAGGGTCATTTGGATGACGTATTTCCGTAACGGGGTCATGCGGATGATGTATTTCCAAGACGGCGTCATGTGGATGATGTATTTCCGCGATGGGGTCATTTGGATGACGTATTTCCGCGACGGGGTCATGTGGATGACGTATTTCCGAGACGGGGTCATGTGGATGATGTATTTTCGAGACGGGGTCATGTGGATGACGTATTTCCGCGACGGGGTCATTTGGATGACGTATTTCCGCGACGGGGTTATTTGGATGACGTATTTTCGAGACGGGGTCATTTGGATGACGTATTTCCGAGACGGGGATTTCCGTGACGGGGTCATGTGGATGACATATTTCCGTGACGGGGTCATGTGGATGACGTATTTCTGAGACGGGGTTATGTGGATGACGTATTTCCGCGACGGGGGTCATGTGGATGACATATTTCCACGACGAGGTCATTTGGATGACGTATTTCCGCGACGGGGTCATGTGGATGACGTATTTCCGCGATGGGGTCATGTGGATGACGTATTTCCGAGACGGGGTCATGTGGATGACATATTTCCGCGACGGGGTCATGTGGATGACGTATTTCCGCGACGGGGTCATGTGGATGATGTATCGTCTGTTGTAATGAGACGAATATCGAAGTGGTCTCCAGGTTGTCTGGGAACCATCGAGATTTGGAGTAGGGGCTTTGCCATAGCTCCAGGGTTGATTGCAACGTCTGAATCTTGCTGGAATGGGGAGGAACGCTGTTGGTGATCTCTAGGCTGTCCCTGAACCGTCGAGATTTGGCTTCGTTTTCTAATAGAGCCCGGGGAGGGAAGGTGTGATTCCTTCTTTATTTGCGCCCTTGGATTGTATACAGGGATTGATGTGATATCACCTGTAGGGCATAAATTTTATTTTATTTTTATTTCTTTCCGCGATGCTCTATCATTTCAGCTTTTATATCGCGAAGGTCGCGATTGCCCAACCATTTCGGCAATTTTTTGCGGTGCCCAATCATTTCGGCTATTTATTTTATTTTTACTCGCTGCTTTTTATTGCGAGTTGCCCAATCATTTAGGCTATTTTGCATGCATACATTTTTACTTGTTGATTTTGTTGCAAGTTACCCCACCATTTCGGCTATTTTGTATACATGTGTGGCTCGCCAGCTTCTCCCTGCAAGCCTGGAATTAGACACCGATTTCGGCATCGGCACCGCTACAACTGGAATATTGCCAGGAGCGAATCATCATTTGCCTCTATCGATATTGAACAAAAGTGGCTTAGCGAACAGGGTTAAGATCCTGTCGACTAAGGTTTTTGACTTCATGAGCCGTAAGGGTCTCATGAAGGTATTTCTCCCTACGAGTCGTGAGGATCACATAGGTGCGTTTTCTCCTTAGGAATCGTGAGAATTCCTAAGTGTGTGTTCTCTTATAAGTCGTAAGGATCTTACAAGAGTGTTTTCTCCTTATAAGTCGAGAGGACTTACAAGGGCTATTCACCGTGCAAACATACCCCTAGTCACGGATGGGACTTTGTTAGGGAAATGTTTATTCGCGCCCGTGGATTGTATACAAGGGTCAATATTGAGCCGCTTGTAGGGCAAAATTGGAAGTTGTGGTGGCCGCTTAAGAACAGGTTCAAATCCCTATAGCTTAAGACTTTTGAATCTTATGAGCCGTGAGGGTCTCATAAGAGGGTTCTTCTTACGAGTCGTGAGGATCTCGCAAGTGTAATTTCTCCTTAGGAGTCGTGGGGATCCCTAAGTGTATTGCTCCCTTGTGAGTCGTAAGGATCTCACGCAGGTTGTTTCTCCTTACAAGGTCGAGAGGACTTTGCAAGTGTCTTTTAACGAGATTGCGCCCTTTCGGGTTTTCATAAAACTCGCCGGTAGCCATGCTGTTTTTACTCACGGAGCCCTTTCAGGTTTTCATCCGTGCCCTTTTCGCTTATGGACATACCATTTTTTCTTTTTCTTCTTTTATTCTTCTCTCTTTTTTTATCAGCCTTGGGATGCTGCAGTCTACAGTAGTTTATCAACGTCTCGGTCGACAGCTAGTTTTAGGACATAGTGGTCCATCGTTAGTTTAAGGACGTTTCGGTCCATTGTTAGTTTTAGGACATTTCGGTCCGTTGTTAGTTTTAGGACATTTCGGTCCGTTGTTAGTTTTAGGACATTTCGGTCCATTGTTAGTTTGAGGACGTTTCGGTCCAACGAAAAGGAAGCCGGCTACTACTTACAGAGTTTAAGCTTAGGAAGATAGCGAGCGGACATAAGCGTCGTCATCTATCGTTGATCTAGGCCGTGACTCGTCAGGCATAGTATCTTTTCAGGAAGCAACCATTTATTGGCCTGAAGGGTCTTTCGCCATGCATGTCCATGAGTAGATAGGCCCCACCCTGGTAGACCTTGTCTATGATATATGGGCCTTCATAGTTCGGCTCGAATTTCCCCCGTTTGGCACGATTGGGGATCATAGGTCTTTCGACCACAAGCACGAGTTTGCCTTGGCCGAATGTCCTCGGCCTAGTCAATCTTTCGTTCGAGCGCGTCATCTTTGCTTTATAAGCCTCCAGATTTTGTTGCGCTATGAGCCGGGTTTCATCAAGGGCATCGAGCTCCTCAAGCCGAAGGTGGGCATTTTTTTCGTCTGTTAGCTCGTAGTGAACTGCCACTCGCAGAGAGGGTAGCTTTATCTCGAGGGAGAGTACCACCTCTGTACCAAATACCAATGCGTACGGCATTCTGTTCGTGGCTGTTTTGAACGTAGTTTGATACGCCTAGAGAGCTTCATGCAGTCTCTCGTGCCAGTCCTTCTTATTCCGGGACACCGTCTTTTTCACAATCTTCGTCAAGGTCTTGTTGAAAGCCTCAGCTAGACCGTTAGCTCGGGGATTATAGACTGAGGAGTATCTCCAGTCTATATTATGCTGTTGCACGAAGCGGCTGATCCGTCGTGGAGTTCCAAACCGATAAATGACGTGCGTCTTGAAGAAATGGAGGATATTTTCCGTCTTCACTTCCCTCAGCGGTATTGCTTCTTCCTATTTGGAGAAGTAATCAATTGTCGCCAAAATGAATCGATGTTCTCTGGATGATGTTGGTTCGATGGGGCCGATTATGTCAGTTCCCCATATTTCAAACGGCCAGCTAGCCACTGTTGGGTGTAGTGGATTTGGATGCTGATGGATAAAGTCTCCGTGAATCTGGCACGCGTGGCACTTCTTCGCGTATTCGAGGCAGTCTTGGATCATCGTGGGCCAATAATAACCCATCCGTTTGATCTTCATCTTCATCTTCGGGCCGGCTTGGTGAGAACCGTAGAGTCCGTCGTGAGTTTCTTGGATGACTCTCTTTGCCTCTTCAGGTCTCAGGCATCTTAGCCACAAAGAATCAAACGATCTCTTATACAGAGTATCATTAACAAAGGCGAAAGATAGAGCTCGCTTCATGAGCTGATGTTTCGAGGACGCATCTTCAGGTGTTCGACGGGATTTGAAGTAGTCTATAAAGACTTCTCTCCAATCCGTAACCTTTTCCTGGTCTTTTATTTGCAGAGTCATTTGCTCAGTTGCTTCCTTTTCTTCGGACGACTCCGGAGATATTTCTGCCGGTGCAAGAACCCGACGGCTTTGCACAACGATCCTTACGTCATCGAGGTTCTCGTCGGCCAGTTCTTTAGCGAGTTTGGTTAATGCATCTGCTTTGCTATTTTCCATACGCGGTATGCTTTCCAAGGTGTAGGAAGGAATTTGAGTCAGCAGTTGCTGTACTCTCTCGCCGTATTTCACCAACTCAGGCTTGCACGTCTGATAGTCGCCGTTTATTTGACTAACGACCAGTTGGGAGTCTCCGTATATGAGGAGGTTTTTAATTCCCATGTCGATAGCGATCTCGAGACCTGCTATCAAAGCTTCGTACTCGGCTTCATTATTCGTCCTCGGCTCTGTTAAGGAGAAGGCAAAGCGCATTATCTCTCCTTGTAGAGTCACGAAGATGAGGCCTACCCTTGATTTGATTATGGGGGTGCTTTGTTTGCGCTTTTTCATGGAAGATGCTCCATCAAAATAGAGTTCCCACCGGGTATCATTCCTGTCGATCGTGTCAAACGCATATTCGTCTGGCAATTCGCAGTTCAAAGAAGAATCGGCGGGTATCGGGTGCTCAGCGAGGAAGTCGGTGATAGCCTGACCTTTCACTGCCTTAAGAGGCCGATAAGTTATAGAGAATTCCATCAAGAGTAGGGACCATTTAGTGAGACGCCCCGTTAATATGGCTTTTGACATCATGTATTTGAGAGCATCCACCTTTGATATGAGATGGACCTCATGTGCCAACGCATAGTGTCTGAGCTTCGTTATCGCGAAGATCAACGCTAGGCAGTGTTTTTCAATGGGAGAATAGTTGTTTTCTGCCCCCAGGAGAACTCGACTCAGATAATAAGGGCTCTCTCCATTCCTTGGTCGTTTTCTTGTGCCCACAGCGCGCCTAAAGAACCTTCAAGGGCTGTTGTGTATAGGACGAGAGGTTTTCTTTTAACGGGAGCGGCCAGTACTGGCGGATTCTGCAGGTATTGCTTGATTTCGTCCAGTGCGCTTTGGAATTTGCGATCCTAGAAGAAAGGGGTTCCCTTCTTCATCAGGTGACTGTAAGGACTGTAGGGTTCCTAGGCACACATGTGAAGGTTCATAAAGCATCAAACATGCCCGAATAAAATTTTACATGTGCCGAACAACCCAAAGACGAGATCTTTGCTAGATTATTAGGGTTTAGCATGCAAGATGATATCTTTAAAGCTAAGTGTGAGGGATTACAACCTTTGTAGTCCACTCCTTCGCTTCACAAGCTTCGAGTAGAAGTCCCTTCGCCGCGATCCACGATCTCCCGGACTCAAGAGAGGCTCCACGACTCGAACGATCCATGCTAGCTTGAAGTGTTCCGATTCTCCGATGATCTACGTCGAAGTTGCTATAACCCAAGCTTTCTCTCTCTAAAGAGATGAACACCCTAATCTAATGGGCTAGATTAGATGAGGATGATGGAGTAGTATTTATGCTATCTTTTTAATTCATTTTCTCACAATAAATCATCACAAAAGGATTTTCTAGTGAGCTCTCTCTCAAAACTCAAGAGAGAAGAAGATGAAGAATGAAAAGAATAATCCTTTTGTGTTGAATAGTAGTCAAGAGTATATGATTGATCATAGAACCATGGTCAAGGATGAGAGGTTAAAACTTGTAGAGAATAAACTAGAGTTAGGGTTTAGTTAGGTTAAGGATAAGTATCAACCATAATATCTTAACCAAGACAAAATAGAATCCTTCTAGAATGAACAAGAAGAAGCCAACCCTAATCAAACCCTAATCCCTTTTTATCATCCTTAAACATGTTTTATAATAAATCATATCATGTCATAATAATATATATCACATATATATTATATATTTGCAACAAAAGAAAATAATACAATTAACATATATCGCATATATATCAATGTATTAATCCGGTGAGAAAATGAAATAATAAAGCGAGTCAATATAAGATAATGTAATACAATATATCATATATCATTATACATTAAATTATCGAATCAACACTTGATCCAACGATCCGGCTATATCGAATATAACCGACTAATATATCATGTACCGATTCATCGAATCAACTCTTGATCCGATGTCCCGATTCATATCTAAATATCGCGAGAATATAATACGGTATCTCATATCGCATTATCCTCGGTCCTACACATATCACATATATGCCTCTACTCCGTTTTTCCTGAGCCAAGAAACCTCTGTGTAGGACTCTAAAGAATCGTCAATACGCCGGTAGCAGGTGATGATCATATCAAACACCCACAAGCTGCAAGCGGTCAGCTAAACGTAACAGCCACCCAGGTATTGAGCGATGAGAAGATCAACAAGCTAGCCTGTCCGTTCTCCTGTGAATCCAATCAGTAACACTCCCGTACAGTCCGGTCTGTTCGTCTGATATGTCGCATATCAAGTCTAGGGGTGGTATACGTCAGACCCCAGTAACCGACAAGTCGTGTCGATGTGAGGCTCATAACAGGTCGAGAAACTACTAGTAACACTTACCAGTATATCTCTATATCAGCCCTGGCCAGGGACTTCCAGTTATAGCCAATCGAACACAGCACAACATCAACTCCCTATACCGGGAGTGACGAATCCCCTCCTATCGCTCATTGCCTCCATGTGATTCGGGACTGTACCCAAAAGCCACCGTTTTGCATGCCCTCTTGGACGTGGTAAGGTGGAAATCAAAGCACAGTGGGAATCACACAAGACTCTATGACGATCTCGGGTCTACAGACTACCCTGTACCAGTGTCACCGGAGAACTGCCATCTGACGTGTGGTATATCACCATCTGGGAGTTCTCGGCGAGTCCATCCAGTGTACCCAGTCTCCACTGAGCACCCGTACACCATCTCTGATGTCAAACACCGATGGATATGGGATCATCCATCGCCCATCATATGGGTCAAGATGCGTATATGCTAGAGTACTCTGGTGTATCGATGCCCTGTCTCGATATACCCTCGACTAGGAACATTTATAGGATGTACTCATCGACTACCGTGGCCCCACTAGTATGATCTCATCATAATCCTAGTAGTCGAGTACAGATCCTAAGGGCTTTATCAACATGTGAGAGAAAGACAGTAAACCAATACAAGTCAACATGTTAAGATAAAGTGAAACCAAATAGCATACTATCATGACGAGCAAGAAAGTCCTCTTTGTATATATCCAAGCATCCATCATAATATACATCATATGTACAACAATGGTCTCTAGGGCATATACATAACTAACAAGGACGACACTTGCCTGAGAGATTGGCTATGAATCGCCGGATATATGCGAGCTTTCCTTGGAGAAATCGCAGCTGCTTGAGATTCTTTGGCGGGGGCATTTCCATGATCGCCTTGATCTTCGACGGATCTATCTCGATGCCTCGGTGTCGGACGACGAATCCTAGGAATTTGCCCGAGAATACTCCGAACGTGCATTTGAGAGGGTTCATCTTCAAGTTGTATTGCCGAAGGCGTTGAAATACGACCTTCAGATGCTCTAAATGTTCCTCGTATGATTTGCTTTTAACCACGAGGTTGTCGATATAACATTCGACAATTTCATGTATGAGGTCATCGAAGATCTTCGTTATGGCCCTCTGATAGGTGGCACCGGCGTTCTTCAGACCGAAGGGCATCACCTTGTAGCAGAATATGCCCAAAGGGGTCCGAAAAGCGGTATGCTTCTGGTCTTCGGGATGCATCTTTATCTGATTATATCCTGATGAGCCGTCCATGAAGGAGAAAACTTTGTGAGTGGATGTGTTATCTATCATCAGCTTAGTGACTGGTACTGGGAAATCGTCTTTTAGGCAGGCTTTATTGAGATCCCGAAAGTCCACACATATGCGCACTGTCCCATTCTTCTTCATCACTGGGACGATGTTGGCGATCTAGTCAGGATACTGAACCTCTTAGATGAAGCCAGAGTCGATTAGCTTCTTGACCTCGGCGTTGATGCTCATCTCAAGCTCGAGCCACATTCTTCTCGGTGCTTGTTTGATCGGCTTGACGTCCGGAGATATTGCCAATTTGTGGACAACAATTTCTGGATCGAGTCCCGGCATCTCTGAATAGTTCTATGCGAAGCAGTCTCTATGCTGCATGAGCACGTCCTTTAGTGTAGCCACCCTTTCTTCAGACAGCAGCTCGCTGACGAATGTCGGTCGCGGGTCACTTGTCGTCCCCAAATCAATTTTCTTGAGGTTATCTGCAGTGGTATGTATTCCATCTTCCAGCTCTTTTGGCGCCGGTGGAAACTCTGAGATGACCTGTCCATCATCGTTTTCGAAGCACCAGGAGAGGTCATCCACATTCTCGGGCTCTTCTTCTGACAGCATTATTACATGGCAGGTACGAGATCGCTTCCAAGACCGATGTTGATCTGGTTCTGCTCTCGCGGCTTTGGGTTCATGCTTCTGCGGCGGGGTTACCCTCCAGCTGCTGGATAGAGCGAACCTGTCTTACTGATACTGGTCTTCTACCCAGTCTTTAAATGTGAAGCAGTCTTTGAGAGGATGTCCTATTGCCCTGTGATAGGAGCAATAGTCCGGGTGAGAGACTTCGCCTGCTTGCTCGGGGTGCTTGGACTCTGGGAGTGTCATCATCTGATATTTTATGACAAGATCATCTTCCTTGTCTTGTCTTGGGGAAAAGAATATGCTCGACCCATCTTTTTTATAAGAGATGAATCCGGACTGCTCGATTCCTGATCGCGTGGCTTCTTGGACCCGCTTTGTCGCTGTCGAACGCCTTTCCCGTTCTTTAGTTTGTTTCTGCCTCTGCGTCGGGCTTTTTGTACAACGGGTTGACAAGGAGGAGCATTTTCATTTTTCACAGCTTGTTGAAGGAGGCGTTGCGTCCTGGCTTTCTCGTAGATGGCCATTTCGTGATTATGGTCGTCTCGAACCTTTTGACCTGCTTCCCCTATAAGCTTGTCCATCTGTTCTTCGAACGACGGACTTGGCATTTTCACGGCGGGAGCTCGTTCTGGTTCAGGGTTAGCGTCTTCCCACAGAGCATCTCCTTCTTCATCAAAGTCATGTATGACGTAGCAGTCACGGAATAGCTCCCGTTTCTTAGATTGAACATACCCAAGCCCGGTCGTTTCTATTCTCCCGTTGGGCAACTTTCGTTGAGTTCCGGGAATGTTCCAGATCCTGTTATAGAACCGTACTTGTCGCGTAGTTTACTTAAGAGGTACATCTTGGCGTCTCAAGAGTCTCTTTAGTCCGTTCGTGTAATATCTGGGTAAACGGATGGGCTGGAGCCTGTCAAGTGTAGAATCCGCGCCATGCCAGATTTCTTTCTCCACTTTGGTTTCCCCGGATCGGTAGAATAGGATTGCCTTTTCACCTTTTCGCGTGGGAGGGACATAGAATGTTTGCAGTTCTTCCACACTGTAGGTATCAAGCGCGTCTAGTTCTTTATGATGCTTGGACGGAACCATGGCAACTTGCAAACTTTGATCTTCATCAGCGAAGGTTTGTATTGATGGCTGAGCAGAGAATATGGCATTGACCTCATCTTCCGAGTCGCTGCCGAAGATCAACATAGGAGCGGACGGTCCTGGCCTGTTGCACTGAGGCGAACCTGAGTGAACTATCTTTTCTTCCTCCTCGGTGTCACTCCCGAAGACCGGAATAGTAGTGATAGCTTTGTTCTTCGGTTTGTAACATCTTTCTGTGTCCTCAAAATCTGGTAAGAAGTATTTTGCATTTTCGTACTTTCGGACTTCGTTCATGGAGAATGGGTTTAGCTCTCCTGTTACGGTATACTCGAGACCATCTTTGAAATACTTCATACACTGATGTTGTGTAGAAAGGATGATGTTGTACTCGTGTAACCAGGGCCGGCCGAGTAAAGCATTGTAGCATGACGTGAAACTTAATGTTCATGACAGGCAGCCCAAAGCGTAGTGTCAATATTACAGACCCAAGCGTCCGTGATGACTGGGAGTCAAATCCGGAGATGGTGATTTTATCGCGAGCGAGGTGCTGAACGCTCATGCAGATTTCCTTTAACACCCTTACGTTAAAGAGATTGACGGAGGACCCATTGTCTACCAAGATTTTACCTATCTTGATGTCATGACAGTATCCGGAGACATATAGGGGACGGTTATGCTCGCATGTCCCAAGGAGGAGATCTTCATCGCCGAAGGTGATATCGGTTGTGTGTACTTCTTCCAGCTCGCCCTTCATTTTTTCTTCTGCGAGGAAAGCTTGGAATTGCTCGGGCTCTTGTAATGCCTTGATCAAAGAATCTCTTGCTTCTTTGGATAACAGGAGAGCGTCGAGAATGCTTAACTGCGAAGGTAGCTTGCTCAAGTGTGCCAGAACGTTGTAGTCCACCTTACTTTTCTTTGGCGGGTCCTTGATTGTCAGCTCTTTGATGGCTTGGTCATCAAGGATGATATCCTCAGGGACCTTTTCTTTTCCCTTATCTTTTCTATTTGACCCAATGTTCGAGGGCCCAAGATTCTTTTCGGGCAGCGTGCGATTACGCAGCTGAATGTTCTCGCAGTTCTTTGGTTCTTCCTCTTTTCCCGAGGTGGATTCTTTGAACAGAGGGCCAACAGCTATTTCTTCATCAGAATCGCTCCCAAAGGTGAGAACTTGCGATCCCCCATAGTCAACCATGTGGCAGTTGCCGGCAGTTCGTTTGTGCTCCTCGGTCGTATTTCTTCGCTCCCGACGGGCTTTGCGTTTAATCCGCTTGAAATGTTGCCGGTGAACAACATATCCCTGCCACCATCTTTTAAAAGCGTTGCACTCCTTGGTGGGGTGCGCAATCTTTCGATGATATAAGCAGTAGCTAGGATGTGTTTCCGCTTCACCAAGAATATTTCCTTCGGAGGGTGGCAGTTTCATTCCCATCGATATGGCTTTAGCGAACCTTTTCCTCGTCTTGAACCTGTTTTTATTTGCGACGGATGTACTTTGATCTGGCGGGAGTGTTTCAACTCTTTCATCCAGTCGTCGGCGTCTGGCTTTTTCAAATATGACCATCTCGCGCTCCCGATCAGCTTTGCTTTTCGAAAGAGCTTCGTTCAGGAATGCATCAATCATTTTGTCTGATGGCCCTAGAAGTTCCGGTTTAGGATTTGCCCTCAGTTTCTTTGTGCGAGGAGCTTCTTCATCGTCTATCGACGAGTGAGAGATCACATGTCAGCTTGCTACATAACCTTCAGATTCATCCAACGAGTCTTCTCCATCGTCATCATCTCCGTCCTCAAGGACGTGGCTGAGAAATTCTTGGAGTGTGACTGGAATCCGCGCTTTTTGATTATATTCTTCCAACGCGTCAATCTGTTTTTGCAGGTCCGTATGCTTGTCACCAGGCTTCACGGGCTTTTTGGTCTTCTTCTTTTTCTTCGAAGACTTTGACGGCTGGGTGTGAATGCTTTGGCTATCACCACCAATTTTTGGAGTTGGGCGCGGTTTCAGCATTCCCTCGATAATCTCGGGTTCCAGTGGATTCTTCCACCTAATTGCCGGACATGTGTGGAGATCCTTCAGCATTCTTTTAGTTTTGGCTGAAAGAGCGATATCCCATGGAGCTTCTTCTACGAAAGAACACGATGCCCCCGGTGTATCCGTCTTCTTGAGAGCGTGTGGCTGAGGCGGGTTCACCTTCCAATTCTCAGACAATACGAATTTGCCCTGTTGGTACTGATCTTCTATCCATCTTTTGAAGATGTAACAATCTTCGATCGGATGGCCCAACATTCAGTGATAAGGGAAATAGTTAGGATTGCTAATGTCGCCTGGTTGCGCTGGGCGTCTTAGCTCCGGCAGAGTGATGAGCCTGTTGCGCAGTGCTAGCTCGAATAACCTCTTCGTCTTGTCTTGAAGGAATGAATAAGGGCGTCTTATTTTATCTCTAAGAGATCGAGTTCTATCATTTTGGCGATTAACTGGTCTTAGACCACTGGGCTGCTGTTGAGCGTTAGCGACGACGGCCGCCTTCCCCTTTCCCTTCTCGTTCGCGGCTTCGGCTTTGGAGGAGACGGTCTATGACCCATCTGGTCCATTTGGGCTAGCTTATCAATCAAGGCTTGGAAAGTAGTCGGCTTGAAAAACATCATGAACTGGGAGATGGTCACCTGCGGATCAAGAGTGCCCACGAACATGCCCACTGCCGGCACTTCTTCGATGCCCTGTTCACATTTCGACCATAAGTCCCGCCACTGTATCGCGTACTGAACCCATGTTTCTCCAGGTTTCACCCTGGCATTAATTAGTGCGGTAATCGGAGTGCGCTCGCTAGTGCTTGCGAATCTTTATGTAAATAACAGCTCCATCTACGCAAATGTCTTGACAGAGTTGTTCGGGAGTTCAGAGTACCACTCGAATGCCATTTCTGACAAGCTGCCGACGAATTGGCGAAGTAGCAATTTATCATCACCTTCGGTGTTACCACATAGAGCCCTGAACTGGGCGACATGCTGGTGGGGATTGCCCATTCCTTTATAAACATGAAATTTAGGGATCGTATATCTCGGCGGGTACTTTATTTGGTCATACCAGTCTGGATATGGTCGCCCAGTTTTAACAACTTGGCCGGCCGCTTCATTCGCCTGGTGAGCTCGTATTTGCTGAGCAATGTAGTCATCCAGAGCGGCCTTGGAAATGGTTTTCTTTTTGGCTGCTGAAAGAGCCGGAGGAGGGTTCGATGTCTCCCCTCTGTCGTCTTCAATGATGATCGGGGGGTCTTCAGCTGGAGGTTCCAGCTGTAACATCATCCCAGCCATGTCTTGGAACAAGAGAGCCATTCATTTTATATTGGCTGCTTGTTCCGCAGCCTCTTTTTCCTTCCTATCGAGCATTCTTCGGAGGAACTCGGTGTCAGTTTCTTGTTCCCGACGCTTCTCCGAGGTTTCTGGATTTTCTTTTGGCCCAGTGAGTGTGGCCATTGCAGTCAGCATCTCCTGAAGCTTCTGCTGTTGTTGTTCCTGAGCCCTTGTTATTGACCGGGTAAGCGGTCGATGACCCGTAGAAGCACGGCTTTCCTCTTTTTCGGAAGCTATATAAACGGTATGTATCATCATGCCCCCAGACTTGGGGCGTTTAGATTCAGCGCTTTTACGGTTTGCCGCAGTCACGGGGGCTTTCTCTGGCCTCCTTCTCTTGTGAGTAGTTGACGTTGGAGGGGCCATTGCAGTGGGCACCCAAACAGCTGTCGCCTTTTGTGGCTTGACTGGACGGTTCTCTTCCTGCTGAACCTTAACCTTTTTCTGTCGGCAAGAATAATCTTGATCAATTACTGAGTCCTGAACCTGTTGCCAAACTTTGTAAATTTTGGAGGACAGCCGCTGAGGGGATTGTTTCGGCTTCGTTTCTGTAACATTCTCCACGGGTGGAGGAGATCTCTTTAGTAAGGCGGTGGGTGAATTCCTACACACCCTGTTAAGTAGCTCGAAGCTGTTCCCAGTTAGAACAGCAACATTGACTTCCACCGTTAGGGCTGGTGGAGTTAGCCCAGAGGGGGAATTGCCCCCCGCCTTCCTTACTCGGCGCCAGTGGCGACGTCGAGCGTGTCGAGCCGTTGGGATTGGTTCAGCTATGGCTTCGTCATGCCCCCTGCTCTGGTGAGGCGCTGCTGATACCAGCCTCTTGAAGACCGACGTCCGTTGAGACGCAACGTCCAATCTGTCAAAGACAGACCTCTGGGCAGGGGAAACAACCTTGACGATTTCGCCTGGAACAGGAGCTGAAATAGTCAGTCTTGTGTAGACCGACCCTTTGGAAGGAGAAGCCGCCTTGACGACTTCGGGAGTAGAGATGGCTATCCTTTTTGGGACAACCCTTTCTGGTATCGCGGGCTTCTTCATGGGCCCTACTGAGCTTTGGCCTAGTCTGTCAAAGACTGAGGCGTTGGAGCTGGGCAACCCGTTGAGAGGAGCCGCAGTAGTTGTAAGCCGATCAAAGACCGACTTCTTCTGAGGTTCTTGTGTTGGTATAGGAGCACTGAAGCTCGTTGGCGGGAGCATGGCCCCGAAGAACAATCCAGTGGTGGCCTGTGTGACCTGTTCCACTGGCATACCGAAGATGGAGGCCGCTTGGGACCCATAAGTCACTCTTCCGGACGGTACGGGGCGAGAGTTGCAGCTGCAGTTAGTGCAGGTTGAAGCCATTGATCTTCTGTTTTCTGCACAGAGCAAGACACCAAATCTTAATACCTCAAACCCAAGGGCAACTATATCAAACCGCGATTCGTTCGCGAACACGACACACGAAGTGTGGAGTGGAAAGAGGAAAAGGTCCCACCGGGCGTGCCAGAATCTGTTCCCCGTCGAAACACAGAGACGGAACTGCGTAGGTTCGTCTTGCCTGAATTTGGGGGCAGATGCTAATTGGCGCTATCTGTCCACCTCTCCGAAGATGCCAAGTTGATTTATGGCACCGTGTATCGAAGGTTTAAACGGATGCGGCCGATATAGCAGACTTCGTCAGATTCCCCCTCATTTGAGGGTTTTTTGATTGTGGGGACGCTCTTCCCTGCAGGCGCAAGCCCCTGCAGTTAATTACGCTACCGCATCACGGCAACAACTTTCTCTTTCTCCAGATAGTCACTTCGTGTCGTGGGTATTTGTTTTGTTTTTGGTTGCCCGTGGATTGTATACGGAGACTAATTTATGTTGTCGTCCGTAGAGCGTGGATTAGTCCAAATCCGTATCTTCTTATATTTGGGTTTGGGGGTTGGGTTTAAGGATACGTTAGTCTCATTTGAGACTAAGATCAACTTAAACGTTTGTTAATGATACGTTAGTCTGATTTTTAGACTAAGATCAACTTAACGGGATCGTTTAGATCCAACAAAAGAGCATTTGGACTCTATTGTTTAGTTTAAGGACATTGCGGTCGATTAGTTTAAGGACATTGCGGTCCATTGTTAATTTAAGGACATTTTGGTCCAATGTTAGTTTAAATACATCGCGGTCGATTATTAGTTTAAGGACGTTTCAGTCCGAGGTTAAGGACATCATAGTCCGTGGGTTTAAGGGGACCCCACAGTCCGAGGTTAGGGACATCATAGTTTATGAGTTTAAGGACCCTACAGTCCGTAGTTTAAAGACGTCATAATCTATAAAGTTTAAGGACATTATAGTCCATGAGTTTAAGGACCTCACAGTCCATGAAATATGTGGTTGTCGGGACCCGTCACCTCTCTAAAGACGTTGAAGGATTATAACGACAGATATCGGAGGAGTAAATAGATGTACCCTCGAACCGGTGTGAGTTGGTTGAAAGATCTGTAGTTCCTTTTAGGGCTAAGATCTGTTAAAATATTTGTGAGCAGATGGGCTCAATTAATATAAATTGAGGACTTATGGCCAATATTGGGCTAAGTCCAATAAACGTTTAACATTTTATTTTGGGTTGTTGAGCCTTTATTTGGGCTTGGTCCTTTTAATAATGCTGAGCATTATATCTTGACAAATTTTTTGTCTTGTATTGAATGCAGAGTATTCATCAAAGCTCTGGCTTATTAAAGAACAATTTATGTTCTGTCAGCGCAACACGTGGCGTGCCAGACACTTTGCGCCAGTTAAAAAGCGCAATGCACTTCTGCCAAGTAGCGCACATGTGGAGGACACGTGTCGCGCTTGGTGCTTTGCGCCAGTTAAAGAGCGCAATGCGCTTCTGCCAAGTAGCGCACACATGGTTGACACGTGTCGCGCTTGGCGCTTTGCGCCAGATGATGAGCGCATGATGCCAATTTATGAGCGCAGAGCGCTAGTTTAGTGGCGCACTTGTGAGTGACACGTGGTGCGCTTGGCGCTGAGCGCCAGCCCATGAGCGCAGTGCGCTATTCCAGAAGCGCAAAGCGCAAGTTGTTTAATTGGCGCACACGTGGTTGACACGTGGCGCATTTGGTGCTGAGCGCCGGTCCAGAGAGCGCAGAAGTGCTGTTCAAGAGCGCAAGGCGTATTTCATGAGCGCAAAGCGCATTTGATCAGTTTTATGATCTGGGAACAAAGTTATGTTCTTTTAGAAGAGACTTTGTCTCAAGATTTAAGAACAACAGTTCTTATTTTGCAGGAAGAGATTTTCAATCTCTTATTTTGATGAAAGGCTTTGCCTTTATAGATCCATGATCTGTGAGAAGAATATGTTCTTCTTTTATTTTATGATGAGATCTTTTGATCTCTTTTGTGAAAGAGTTTTTTGTCTTGAAGATCTATGATCTGTGAGAAGAAAAGAATTCTTCTTTTTATAAGATGATTTCATCTCTGTGTTCATCATTCATCATCTTTACCTTGAAGAAGTATCTTCTTACAAGAGCTTTCTCTTTATCTTTGAGTTTCTCAAAGTTTAGGGGGGGGGGGTTTCTCTATATCAGACTTGAAGTCTTAGGGCCTTTATATAGGGCAAGCTTATTTGTTGAATCAGTTAAAGAGATTTTTCTCTGATTGATTTGGGGATGTTTTCCACCATTGGATCTTTGATCCTAGGGCTTCTGTTTTACAGAAGGCAATCTTCTTGTTTTTAACAAGATTGAAAGAAAATCTTTCCATAAAAGAATTTTATTTCTGTTTAATTAATGATTTATCATTATTATTAAATCTTTTGATCTAACGGTAGGGAATTTTTTAATTCCAGCGCTGGCGCACCCGTGCTTTGCACGTGGTGCGCTGCTCAGAGCGCAGCGCACCTTGCGCTAGCGCACCTATGTTTGACACGTGCTGCGCTGCTCAGAGTGCAGCGTGCCCTGCGCTAGCGCACTCGTTGTTCCCCTTCGAAAGACGGCGCGACGTGAAGACGTCTTGCCTGAGATTCGGGGCAGATGCTATTTGGTTTTATCCGTCTACCTCTCCGAAGATGCCAAGTTGATTTATGACACCGTGTATCAGAGGTTTAGACGGATGCGACCGATGTAGCAGACTTCGTCAGATTCCCCCTCGCTTGAGGGGTTTTTGATTATGGGGACGCTCTTCCCTGCAGGCGCAAGCCCCTGCAGTTAATTACGCTACCGCATCGCGGTAACCACTTTCTCCTTCTCTAGAATTTCACTTCATGTCGTGTGTGTTTATTTTGTTTGTGGATGCCCGTGGATTGTATACGGAGACCAATTTATGTTGTCGCCTGTAGGAAGTGGATTAGTCCAAATCCGTATTTTCTTAGATTTGGATTTGAGGTTTTGGATTAAGGATACGTTAGCCATATTTAAGGCTAAGATCAACTTAAACGTTTGTTAAGGATACTTTAGTCTAATTTGAGACTAAGATCAACTTAACGGGATCGTTTAGATCCGACAAGAGAGCATTTGGAGGCTCGATTTCCAGTTTAAGGATATGGTGGTCCATTTAATATATGGCCGTCGGG
Organism: Agapanthus africanus; assembly: GCA_030015575.1. Classification (NCBI taxonomy): domain Eukaryota; kingdom Viridiplantae; phylum Streptophyta; class Magnoliopsida; order Asparagales; family Amaryllidaceae; genus Agapanthus; species Agapanthus africanus. Next base: position 567,826,608 of record JASDDO010000016.1, read on the forward strand.
ACCTGTCACCTCTCTAACGACATTGAAGGATTACAACGACAGGTGTCAGAGGAGTTCAGAGATGTACCCTTGAACCGGAGTTGATTGGGGGATTTGCAATCCAATTTGGGACTAAAGTCAGTTTGAAGGTTTAAGGATACGTTAGCCATATTTAAGGCTAAGATCAACTTAAACGGGATCGTTTAGATCCGACAAAAGAGCATTTGGAGGCTCTATTATTCCAGTTTAGGGACGTAGTAGTCCATGTTCCAGTTTAGGGACGTGGTGGTCCATCCTTCCCGTTTTAGGGACGGATGTTAGTTTAAGGACGCATTAGTCCATTAGTTTAAGGATGCATAAGTCCGTGGGTTTAAGGACCCCACAGTCCGTTTGGTTGTGTTTAAGGACGCATTAGTCCATTAGTTTAAGGACGCATAAGTCCGTGGGTTTAAGGACCCCACAGTCCGTGTCGATGTGTGGTTGTCGGGACCCGTCACCTCTCTGACGTCGTTGAAGGATTACAACGATAGGTGTTAGAGGAGTTCGGAGATGTACCCTCGAACCGGATGTAAATTGATTTAAGAGAGCAGCCGTGCTCAGTCAATTTAATTTGAGGACTTACGGCCATGATTGGGCTAAGTCCAGTGGAGAATATTCAAAGTTTTTTTTTAATCTTTGGCCTATTAGGCCTGCACTGCATTTCATTCTGGCCTGCTAGGCCTTTCTGATTTGGGCTTTGTCTCTTTATAAATGATACAGAGCATCTGTTTGGGTTCCGCCCTTCTTTAAAATTATGCATTGCATTTAATTTGGCCTGTTAGGCCCTTTTTAATTGGGCTTGGCCCTTCTGTAAATAATGCAGTGCATTAATTACTTGACAGTGGTTTGTCAGGCGCTTTGCGCCAATTACTGAGCACAAGCGCTTGTCGTAGTGACACGTGTCATACTCTGGTGGGCGCAAGCGCAACAGTGCAGTGCGCTGTGCTGTTGCGCTGCTGACACGTGGCGCGCTCTGGTGGGTTGCGCCAACTTTAAAGAGCAATGCTTTATCTTAAAAGCGCATAGCGTAAGTTATCCTGGTGCTGACACGTGGCGCTCTCTGCGGCTTGCGCCAACCCAGGAGCGCAACAGTGCAGATTTGCAAGTGCAAGGCACTGTTTCGATAAATTGATCCAACTTTGGATTCAAGAAAAGAATCTTTTAGATTCTAGAACCAATGGTTCATAAAAAAGTGCAAGGCACTGTTATTATTATTATTTTTTTATATATATATTTTTTTATTGAAGATCATTGATCTTGTTCTTAGATCAATGATCTTTTCAGAAGAAATTCTTTATTTTTTTTATTCAAAGGGTTTACCTTTTTCTCTTTTTGAGTTATTCTCTAAAATTTTCTTTAGAGGAGTTCTCTCTTTGTTGATGATTTCTGTATTGGGGTCTGGGGGCCTTTTTATAGTGCCAATGATTTGTTGAAGTGGTTAGAGAGATCTTTCTCTGAGTGATTTGGGGATTTTTCTCCACCGTTGGATATTTGATCCAAGAGCTTCTGTTTTACAGAAGGCAATCTTCTTGTTTTTAACAAGATTGAGAAAGATCTTTCAGAATTTTAATTCTGTTTGGCGCAAACGCCCCAGCGCTTGACACGTGTCACGCAGCGCAGAGCGCAACTGCGCTGCCACGTGTCGCGCAGCGCAGAGCGCAGCGCAACTGCGCTGCCACGTGTCGCGCAGCGCAGAGCGCAGCGCAACTGAAGCGTTGCTTCCTTTAATTTTGTTTTAAATAGAGCCTTGCTCTGATTGGGCTCGCTGCCTCGGGCGCTGCGCTCCCTGCGCTGGCGTGCCTGATTTTGACACGTGGCGCCCTGCGCGCAGCGCAGAATATCTGAAGCGTTGCTTCAATTTTTGAATTTTTGAAATTCAAACAGAGCTTTACTCTGATTGGGGGAAACAAATGCCCCCCCACCATTACGCTCACGTGGCGCTCACGTGAGTGCAGCGGTGGCAAGATCTTGGCTGTTGGATCAACGGATGAGTTGAAGGGGCGCAGGCACCTATAAATAGGACCCTTGGTCCTTAGTAAATGTTTTACCATTTTCAAGAATCTTAATTTTCAGAGCCTTGCTCTTGGTTAAGAATTTTAGAGCTTTGCTCTCGTTTCTTTCCAAGAACTCCAGAGTTCAAAACCTAGAATCATCTTAGGTAAAATTTAAATTAAAGTAAATTAAATTTAATTAACAGAGCCTTGCTCTTATAGATCTTTGATCTAAAGAAAAACCCCTTTGGGGTTTCACCAATAGAGCCTTGCTCTCAAGAGTTCATAGATCTACAGAGATCTTGTTTCATGGGTTTTAACCCATGAACAGAGCTTTGCTCTTGGATCAAATGTAGATCTTTTTGATCTGAAAATGAAGAACTCCTAAGAGTTTTCATGGATCTTTAAAATCCTAATTTTTTTTAATCTTTAGGAGTTTAAAGAAATTTTTTCTTTTAATAGATTTTCTCATCATTATCACAGAGCTAGGCTCTTTTAAGGAATTTAATTCCCTTGAGACCAGAGTTTGACAAGTGTCACTCTGTGACAGAGCTTTGCTCTGAAAGATGAGATTTTCTCCTTGTCTCTAGGGATTTTATTAATGAGAATATTCTCTTGGGGATTAATTGACAGTCTCATCCAATGATGGGGTTGTCCTATTAACTGATGCACTGTCGTCCAGATTTTGTAGGTCCCTATTTGGTCCCCTACCCACTGCATTGCAGTGTGGTGTAAATTTTTAAAATGCCAAGCGTTGGAATTACAACACTGACGGCTAACTTTTGTCCCTCTACAGGAAACATGCCTGCTGACTTATCATTCCCGTTTGTTCGCTCGGAGGGAGAATTTCCCCAGGCACCAGTGGACCGAGAGGTGCTCACTCTCATCAAGGCTCATGACCCTGAGCACAAGAACCTTCACCTATGGGGTAGGTGGTATAACGAGATCATTCAGGGTCGCCGAAGCTTCGGTTCCGCTACGCCGTCTGAGCCCATATTTTCGATCCCCTATGCGGATGAACCCCCGGTGAAGTATGCCGTGGAGGTCAAAAATTGGAATTTGGATGATCTCCTCCAGCCTGCAATTGGTGCTGTTCCCGTGCAGCCACCGCCGGCAATAGACATTATGGGGAGGCGAATCTGTCAGGGTGAAGCACGCCCTTGGGGACAGGCCTATAACATTGGATTGATCCCGCGACCGCCCTCCGGGTATTTGCAGTGGGCCCGGTACATCTTATCAGCGAAGAGGACTCATCTGATGAAGATTGGTTTGTATTCGGCCATCTACGTTTCGCTCTTCGAGTATCCCTCTCCTCCAACGTGGTGGATTAAGGTTTTTATCGAGCAATGGAATATCCCTACCCACACCTTCCTGATGACGGACCGGGAAGTCTCTATCTCCTTGGAGGAATTTGCTGAAATCTCGGGTCTGCCGATGAGGGGGGAGCATTACGAGGAGCTGCTTCCTCCTGACGAATACGTCTTTGCCACCAAGCCGCTGGTGTTTGATCTGACGCCGGAGAATGCTATTCAGCACCAGTTTCCGGGCTTGGTGAAGGTGTTGGAGATCTATGAAGGGCTCTATCTGGAATCGGGCATCCGGGGAGTCAGTTTCGCAGATTTTATCACCCGCTTCATTCGACCGGAGTTCCTATCGGAGCGGAGCGAGAAGTTCGCTCAGCTTGATGACCCTTTTGGCTTCGGCTTGGACCGACGACCCATATCGGAGGATGATCACAAGGACTTTTATCTCCCTGGCGCCGCCGTCATGTCCTTGTCAGAAATCGCCGTCCCAGACATGGATGAGGAGACCTTTTTTGTAGGGTTCCTAGGATTGTGGCTGTGCAGCTTCGCGCTACCCATGCATCCACGCCACATGCGGCCATCTGTTTTCTACCCAGCGCATCGAATGGTGGCTGGTCTGCAGTTGACAGTAGGAATCGCCGGGCTGGCTCACCTTTATAATGGACTTAGCGTAGCGGCGGATGCTAATGAGCCTGGGGTGCAGCCTGCTAACTTCCCGATGCACTACTTCACCTCTTGGATGGAAATGCATGTGCACGGGGTGTTCGACGCCCATAAGATCCTTCCGGTTTTTGAGAAGTGCAGACTCCCAAGAGTCATGCGGTTGGCCGACGCTTCGATCGTGGTTGCACCTCCATGGGAGGCTAAGGGGCTGCTCCTTCGTCCATACCTGGTCGGAGCGAAGGTTTCTTTTTTGGATAAAGTCATAACCATAGGCCCATAGACCGCCAAGTCGGTAGTGCCGCTGCGCGATGATTTTAAGGACGGGGCCTCCATATTGAAAGCTCGGGAGATCCTCCACCTCTACTCTATTCGGCCGGGCTACCTGGTGTTTAGGCAGAATGAGACGGCACTCTTCATGAGGTATAACCCTCACCGGTTCGCTCAGCAATCGAGCTATCAGCAGGGGATCCCGATGGAAGCTTTCTTGGAAAGGCCCGTGGCCAGCCGAGAGGGGATAAGGAATGCAATGCACCATTTCATGCGGCTTAACACGGGTTTCTATTTCTTCATCAGCGAGCTGAGCTGCGTCCCCAAGGTGCTCAACGCGTACGTGGCTTGGTACGCGCATGCAATGGGTCCAGTTATCCTTATGGAGAAGCGCATGCTGGTTGACTACAAAGGTGCGCCTCCCGGCGGCGATCGCAAGGCTCCCTTGAAGCCAAGGACCCCGGTCATTCCTCCGCTGAAAGATGCCGGAGTTAGGCCACCGTGCGTGTTGAGCCCCCCGCGCGGATTGCCGCTTCCCGATATGGTAGATGCGCCACCAGCGCCCCGTGCTCCAGCGGAAACGGTCAATGTGGTGTCGCCGGAGTCCGGCGTGGGTGCGGATATCGGGACCCGCCGCCCTAAGGTGCCTGCAAAGCGCAAGTTGATCTTGGGTGCACCCAAGGCTGGCGGGCAGAAGAGGAAGAAGAAGTCGCTCTTCTCAGCTGACGTTGTATTCGGTCAGGAACCCCATGCTCCCTATAGCGAGGGCTTGGGCGAGTACGTGACCAATAAAGGATTGGTTATGCCGCCAGATGACATTGATCTGGCAGCCGCCATTGCAGCTTCAGAGCGATTGGCGAGGCGTGACGCATGGCTGGCTAAGCTTGCACAATTGGGTAATTACTAGTCACATTTTCTTTATTGCATCGTACTTTTATTATTGTCTTTGACTAATGCTTTTCCTTTCTTTTCTTCAAACAGGCATCACCACTGAAGAAGCCATCGCTGCTTCCTTCAAAACTTTTCAAGAGGAAGAACGACTCAGAGCATCCCTAGGCCTCGGTACATTTCGATTCATTCAGTCTTTATTCTCCTTTTGTTGTGGTCAATCTAACCTTTCCTTTGTTTTATTGCAGGGACTGCGGGACCTACTTTGCAAGCCGACGTGGGGACTCTCCCCGGGCCAACTACTGAAGTCCCGACCTCATCAGGGCCACCGCGAGAAACCCGACTTGAGACATCGATGAGAGACGCTCTGAAGGCTCTGGAGGCAACTCTATACGAGGACGAAGACGCCTTGATGAAGGAAGCGTCAAAGAGGTCCGTCGTGACGGCCCGGGAGGAGAGAAAGCGGTCGAGGCGCGAGGCGAAGGAACGCAGGGTTGCTTTGGCCGTGGGAGCGGGCCCAAGCAGCGTCCCTCGTGCTGATACCCCCTCGGAAGAGCCCCCGGTCTCCTTGTCTACAGCTCACAGACAGGCGGCGCGCAAATAGGGAGGCTAATGATAAGACCACCTCAGGTAATGTATCTTTCAAAATTTTGTTCTAAGAATTATAAGCCTGTCGGTTCTTATATATCTTGTCCTGCAGGGCCAAGTCCAACCGAAGGGCAGACGAAAACCATCGAACCTAAGGGGACAGAGGGAGAGGCACCGGCCGAACCCGAGCTGACGGTGGGCAACGTCGCCGGGGTTGCTGAGCCTGAGCTGGGGGCTGAGGGAGCTGCACCAGAGAAGGTCGTTGATGCCGAGCCTGAGGTGGCGGCAAATGAGACGACCGCTATAACTGAGCTTGGGGCAGCGGCGGACGAGGCGCCTGAGACCGGCGACCTCATGGTGATGGCGTATGAGACAATGGTGACCGCCGAGCCCGAGGGAGTAGCGGGTGAGGCGGGCATGATTCCTGAGGACGAGCCGGCCGCTCTTTCTCAAGAGTCTGGCAATGGTCTGATCATTTCTCTCCCCGCCTACGGTCCCTCGCCGTCTCCTGGCCTCGCGAGCACGACGACGGCCCCCGTAGAGTTTGGTGATGAGGCCACGGGAGGTGGACTTATGTCGATGGAGGAGGGAGACGCCTTCGTCTCGGCTGGCGGCTCATCAGGTAAATTTCGAGTTGCTGTCCCTTTTTTATCTTGCAATCCTTTCTGACAAGTTTATCTTTGTCTTTAACGTAGGTGCGGCCAATGCCGATGCTCCATTGCTCGAGGGAGCGCCGTCAACTACTGCCTTGGCGGTGGTCACCTCTCAGCCTTCCCTTGTACCATTAAAGATGTTGGAAGGTATGGATTTGCAACCCATTAGTTTTATCTTTCAGCCGCATAATTTATGTACTAATGTCGTATTATTGCGTCTTTTCAGGAGTGCTTTTTGACCATCTCTATCAGGTGTTGCACCCGCACTTCTCCTTCCAATCTGAACTCGCTTCTTCCTCCAGTGGCGCTAGTGAGTATAGTTTCCAATTGATGTCTTTCCTTTTTTAGTGATGGAATTATTTCTAACTTTCCATCGTCCTGATTGCAGTGCTACAAATCGAAGGAGGGGATGAGAGATCGGTCGCGCCACCGGCCCTTCCGGCCTTGCCACCTGCTGCAGCTGGTATAGTAAACCATCGCATTAATGACTTTTTTGTATTTCTTGAACTGTCATCTAATCGTATTTTGTTTTTTCAGCTGTCGTTCCAATCCCGGTCCCTCTTGATGAAAGCTTCCTAGGCACTCTAATGAAGTCTCACAAGGCATCAACCATGCCAATTTCAAAAATAATGGGTGCCGAGAAACCCTAATACGGATCGTTGACTAGAAGTTTAGGCGAAAAGATAATCTAGTTAACTACTTAACTAAAAGTTAGATGCTACAACCTTTGTAGATCCGGTTCTCCACTTCCTTAGCTCCACGTGGGTGTCCTCTCGCTGTCCATCATGAATCCCGAACTCATTCGTCGGCTTCATCGGAGAAACGGGCGAGCTAGGTCGTCGGCTTCGTGTCAAAGACGATCTACGTCGAGGCATCACAAGTTCAAGCTCCGACTTCACAAAGTTGTGAAACTTGTGAAGAAAACACCCAAAACAACTCGGCAAGAGGTAGAGGGTGAAGAAATAGGAGGTGGGTTCACTTTAGAATTGGATTTCTCTCACTAGAACTCAAGTTGCCATTGATGGCATCAAGGTTTCTATCTTGAAGAAGAAGGAGAAGATGAAGCTAGTATTATGATAAGTGTTTTAAAATGAAAAGAAAATTCATACTTATCATAATCTAACAAGGGTTAAGTGTAGAGAATAAACCATGGTAAGTGGATGGGTTAGGGTTAAGCATGAAGACAAAATGGTCTCTTTGGTCAAAGCTTCATGAAGCTTCAACAAGCTTCATGACAAAAACAAACCATTTTATTTTCATTTATCCAATAAAATAAATAAAGAAATGAATAAATAAATGATAAGGCAAAACCCTAATTATCATTTAACCATGGTTTAATTCTTCACACTTAACCAAATGATCAAGTATCATCAAACATGATACAAACATGTGCACAAAAGTATATCATATATACACCTTGCACATCAAGTGAGAAAATCCATTTAAAATGAACCAATACTAGTTAATGCAAAGTAATATATCAAATATATAATTATACATTAAATCATTAAATCAACACTTGATTTAACGATCCGGTCATATCGCATATAACCGACTAGTATCCTATGTATCGGCTTATCGAATCAATCGTTGATTCGATATCTAGGTTATATCGAATATAACCAATCGATACATCCATCGCGAGAATGGAATACGGTATCACATACACGCATTATTCTCGGTCCTGCACATATCTCATATGCGCTCCTATTTCGTTTCGCTTGAGCCAGGAAACCTCTGTGTAGGACTCTAAAGACTCGTCAATACGCCGGTAGCAGATGATGATCATATCAAGCACCCACAAGCCGCAAGCGGTCTGCTAAACGTAACGGCCATCCGGGTATTGAGCGATCAGAAGATCGACGAGCTAGCCCGCTCATACTCCTGTGAATCCAACCAGTAACACTTACCGTACAGTCCGGTCTGTTCGTCTGATATGTCGCATATCAAGTCTAGGGGTGGTAAACGTCAGACCCCAATAACCGATAAGTCGTGCCGATGTGAGGCTCATAACGGGTCGAGAAACTACTGGTAATACTTACCAGCAAATCTCTGATCAGCCCTGGCCAGGGACTTCCCTGTTACGGCCAATCGAGCACAGCGCAACATCAACCCCCAATACCGGGAGAGACGAAACCCCTCCTATCGCTCATTGCCTCCATGTGACTCGGGACTGTACCCAAAGACCACCGTTTTGCACGCCCTCATGGACGTGGTAAGGTGGAGATCAAAGCACAGTGGGAATCACACAAGACTCTATGACGATCTCGGGTCTACAGACTAACCTGTACAAGTGTCACCTGAGAACTGCCATCTGACGTGAGGTATAATACCATCTGGGAGTTCTCGGCGAGTCCGTCCAGTGTACCCAGTCTCCACTGAGCACCCGTATACCATCTCTGATGTCAAACACCAATGGATATGGGATCATCCATCGCCCATCACATGGGTCGAGAAGCGTATACGCTAGTCTACACTGGTATATCGATGCCCCGTCTCGATACACCCACGACTAGGGACCTTGAAGGATGTACTTATGGACTACCATGTCCCCACTAGTATGATCTGCATCATAGTCCAGGTAGTCAAGTACACATCCTAAGGGCTTTACCAACATGTAACTATAAGACAGTATAAAGAGACTAGTGTACATGTTAAGATAAAGAGCAACCAGATAGCATACTATCATGTCGAGCACGAAAGTCATCTCTATATATGTCCAAGCATCTAATATAATATACATCATCTGTACAATACTGGCCTCTAGGGCATACATACAACTAACACTTGAGTCTCGCATCCTAATGCCGGCAGGCCCCTTCTTGAAACGTCCATCTTCAAAGGGTGCCATGATGAGTTTGAGCATGTTGAGCGGATACATCGAAGAGCTTGACGCAGATGCTCTCCCATCTGCCGCAGATTTCGCTGTGGAGATTAACCCAATGTTGGCGGCGCTTGTAAATTTTCATAACGAAGGCGTCGTCGAATCTTGGGTTAATCACTGCAGGGAAATCGAGGACCGCTTGCATCAGCTAGAGTCGATGCATCCTGCCCCTGAGGTTTTGGCCGTGAGTACTCAACGAGCAGCATGGATCGAGCAAAGCGCTTCTTACTTCCGCCATTTGGAACAAGAAGCAGCTTTAAGGCTGAAGGAATGTCAAGAGTCTTCAAGCGAGACTGCTCGCCTACGTGCTGAAGTTGAGGCGAACGCTGCCCAGGTGAAGGCTATCTTCGAGGGCCTTCTGGAGCGTATCTCTAATGGGCTAACACTGAAGCGGAAGCTTGATGCCGCTGAGCGTGACGCCCCAGGCCGCGAAACAGCTCAGCAGGCCTTTAGGGAGCAGCTTGCATCCTTCTTGCAGCAACGGGCTCATGTAGAAGCGGAACTGGTGGTGGTGGCCGACCAGGAAAAGGCATGGAAGGAAGTGCGCGAACAACTGATAGGGCTATTTAAGACGCTTCCTTCCCAATAGCTTCCTTTGTATCAATATACTTGTAAAATTTTTCTTTTTCGAATAAGATGTATCCATTCTTTATTCTTTTGTACGATTCACCTTGTACTTGATTGAATTAATAAATAAAGATACACATTTTTTCTTTGCAATGTCTTGTATGCTCTTTTGCTTTCTCCCTTTCTCTTATTATCAACATGCTGTCTTAATAAACATGGTTGACAGATAATAGAGTAAGTATCTTGGTTTCTTCAAGAGATAGCGATGGCTTAGGCCGCAGGTTCAGATCTGCCGCCCAAGACTTTTCAACTCTATGAGCCGTGAGGGTCTCATAGAGACTTTTCTCCCTACGGATCGAGAGGATCTTGTAGGTGGATTTTCTCCTTAGGAATCATGAGGATTCCTAAGTGCATTTTCTCTTATAAGTCGTAAGGATCTTATAAGAGAATTTTCCCTCTTACGAGTCGAGAGGGCTCGTAAGCGGTTGTTTCCCTCCTTATCGAGATTCGACTTTGGAGAGTGAGACCCGTGGATAGTATACAAGAGACCATTTTGGGCCAACTCGCAGGGTCCCAGTGCTTAGGAAACAGTTTTTTTAATCCCTGCTGCCTAAAGCTTTATCTTATGAGTCGAGCCGTATCGAGAAGTTCTCGCAAAGACATCAATTTCCTCACAAGTCGAGACGAATCGAGCATTTCTCGCAAGAATATCCTAACGTCACTGTTAACCTCTGCTCTTTACGACAGAAGTCCGTTAGGGTCTGTGGTGCTTGGTGTTTTGGCCATCGTACCGTCGCATCAGCTGATATATTCCTCGATAGGCAATCGTGCTGTTTGAGTAGCCCTACGACTGCCGTGTCTCTGATCCCTTCGGGGGCTGGACAGGACGTCTTCAAGCAATCCTCCTTGGCAGTTTGACCGTCGGAAGAGCAAGCGTTAGGAATTTTGTCATGCCGCTTTTTACCTGAGGTTAGGCTCATTTTGGAGAGCCCCGATGAGTCATAACCACTCCACGCTGGTGTGGGATGATCTCCGATAGTCTTTCAGGTTTTATGTGAGTTGCCGTCAAGACCCTGAAGCTAGGAATTTGGCCTTTGCTTCGTTTGCTGGCATCGCGTCTGCTGTATCGAGACGAATGTCGCGGTTGTCTCTAGGTTGCTGGTGAACCGTCGAGGTTTGGAACCAGGGATTTTGCCGTGGCTCCGTCTGTTTGATTGTCGCGTCTGAACCCTGCTGGAGGAAGAACGCTGGGGTGACATCTTGTCTGCTGTATCGAGACGAACGTCGAGGTTGTGACCATTCCGCACTGGTGCAAGATGATCTCCGATTGTCTTTCAGGCTTTATATGACTTGCCGTTAAGACCCTGAAGCTAAGAATTTGGCCTTCGCTTCGTTTGCTTTGTCACGTCCGAGTCCTGTTGGAGGAAGAACGCTATTGTGACATCTTGTCTGTTGTATTGAGACGGACGTCGAGGTGGTGACCACTTCGCGCTGGTGTGGGATGATCTCCGATCGTCTTTCAGGTTTTATATGACTTACCGTTAAGACCCTGAAGCTAGGAATTTGGCCTTCGCTTCGTTTGCCTTGTCACGTCCGAGTCCTGTTGGAAGAAGAACGGTGTTGTGACATCTCGTCTGTTGTATTGAGACGGACGTCGAGATGGTGACCACTCTGCGCTGGTGTGGGATGATCTCCGATCGTCTTTCAGGTTTTATATGAGTTACCGTCAAGACTTGGCTCCGTTTTCTGATGGAGCATGGGGAGGGAAGATGCGTCTCCTTCTTTGTTTGCGCCCATAGATTGTATACAGGGATTGCTATGCTATCGCCTGTAGGGCTTAAATTTCATTCATCATTTTTTTGTATTATTATTTTATTTCCGCGATGCTCTATCATTTCAGCTTTTATATCGCGAAGGTCGCGATTGCCCAATCATTTCGGCTATTTTTCACGGTGCCCAATCATTTCGGCTATTTATTTTACTTTCATTCGCTGCTTTTTATTGCGAGTTGCCCAATCATTTCGGCTATTTTGCATGCATACACATTTTTTTACTTGCTGATTTTTATTTGCAAGTTGCCCCATCATTTCGGCTATTTAGTATGCATGTATGGCTCACTGATTTTTCTATCGCGAATGTGGAACTTGGAATCTGATGCCAATCTTAGCATCAGCATCGCTACAACTGGAATATTGCCAGGAGCGAATCATCATTTGCCATGAAAGGACTTGGAATTTGATACCGGTTTAGGCATCAGCATCGCTACAAATGGGATATTACCAGAAACGAATCATCATTTGCCTCTGTCGATATCGAACAAAGGTGGCTTAGCGAACAGGGTTAGGATCCCGTCGACTAAGGCTTTTGACTTCATGAGCCGTAAGGGTCTCACAAAGGTATTTCTCCTTACAAGTCGTGAGGATCTCGTAGGTGTGTTTTCTCCATAGGGATCGTGAGGATTCCTAAGTGTATGTTCCCCTGTAAGTCGTAAGGATCTTACAAAAGGGCTTTCTCCTTATCAGTCGAGAGGACTTATAAGGGTTGTTCACCATATGGACATATCCCTAGCCACGGGTGGGACTTGGTTTGGGAAATGTTTATTCGCGCCCGTGGATTGTATACAAGGGTCAGTATTGAGCCGCTCGTAGGGCAATATCGAAGATTGTGGGAGTTTCTTAAGAACAGGTTCAGGTCCCTGTAACTTAAGACTTTCAAATCTTATGAGCCGTGAGGGTCCCATAAGAGAGTTCTCCTTACGAGTCGTGAGGATCTCGCAAGTGTAATTTCTCCTTAGGAATCGTGAGGATTCCTAAGTGTGTTGCTTCCCTGTGAGTCGTAAGGTTCTCACGAGGGTGGTTTCTCCTTACAAGGTCGAGAGGATCTTGCAAGTGTCTTTTAACGAGGTTGTGCCCTTTCGGGTTTTCACAAACACTCGCCGGTAGTCCTGCTGTTTTTACTCACGGAGCCCTTTCGGGTTTTCATCCGTACCCATTTTGCTTATGGACATACCGTTTTTTTATTCTCTCTCTTTTTTTTGTTTTTTAACGAGGTCGCGCCCTTTCGGGTTTTCACGAACACTCGCCGGTAGCCCTGCTGTTTTTACTCACGGAGCCCTTTCGGGTTTTCATCTGTGCCCATTTCGCTTATGGACATACCGTTTTTTTATTATTATTACTTTTATTCTTTATATATATATATTTTTATCTCATCAGCCTGAGGATGCTGCGGTAGTAGTTTAAAGACGTTTAGGTCGTCAGCTAGTTTTAGGACGTAGTGGTCCGTCGTTAGTTTAAGGACGTTTCGGTCCGCCGATAGTTTAAGGACGTTTCGGTCCGTCGTCTCCGTATTTGAGGCGAATCTCTAGTTTATTGACTTTTCGGTCTATGGGGCTTTCTCTATGAATGAGCATGATGCCCCCGGCGTCTCCATCTTTCCCGGCACGTGCGGTTGTGGCGGGCTCACCTTCCAGTTTTCGGATATGACGAACTTGCCTTGTTGGTATTGATCTTCAACCCAGTTTTTGAAGACGTAGCAATCCTCGATCAGGTGACCTACCGTTTGGTGGTAAGGGCAATAATCGAGATCGTTGACATCGCCTGGCCGCAACGGACGCTTTGGACTCGGCAGATTGATGAGTCTGTCGCGCACTGCCAGCTCGAATAGTATCCTTGTTTTATCTTGAGGAAACGAGTAAGGACGTTTCAACTTTTCCTGGAGGGGTTGCCGCTTGTTGTTTCGGCAAACAACCGGTCTAGGGCCACTCGATTGCTGTTGAGTATTGGCTACGGGGGCTGTTTTTCCCTTCTCTTTATCCTTTTTGCTCGATCCTTTGTTCGCGAGGCCGAGATTTTTTTCGAGTAGCGTGCGATTGCACGGCTGAACGTTCTCGCAACTCCTCAATTCTTTCATTTTTGAAATGGATTCCTTGAGGAGAGGGTTGAGGGCAGCTTCTTCGTCAGAGTCGCTTTCGAAGGTGATAATTTGCGATCCCTTGGAGTCAGTTATGTGACAGTCGTCGGCGGCTCTTTTGCGCTCATCTATCGCATTTTTCTGATGTCTACGAGCTCCACGCTTTGTCCTGTTGAAGTGTTTCTTTTGAGCAACATACCTTTGCCACCAACACTTAAAGGAGTCGCAGTCTTCGGTAGGATGTATGATCTTCTGATGATATAAGCAGAAATTAGGATGCATCTCTACTCCACCGAGAGTATTTTCTTCGGAGGGTGGTAGCTTCATTCCCGTTGACAGGGCTTTAGCAAATCTTTTCCTCGTCTTGAATTTGTTTTTATCCGCAGCAGATGGCTTTTGATTTGACGGGAGTGCTTCGACTCTTTGGTCCAGTCGTCGGTGTTTGGCTCCTTCCAGTATGACCATCTCACACTCTTGATTGGCTTTAACTTTCAGACGAATCTCATTCTGGAAGGTATCGATCAACTCGTCTGACGGCCACGGAATTTCTGGTTCAGGGTCTACCCTCGGTTTCTCGGCGCAAGGAGCCTCTTTATCATCCGCCAATGAGTGAGAGATCACATGACAAGTTGCCCCCGGTGCGTCCATCTTCTTTGGAGTGTGCGGCTGTGGTGGGTTTACCTTCCACTTTTCAGATAGGGCAAACTTGCCTTGTAGGTACTGATCCTCGATCCATCCCTTAAAGACGAAACAATTCTCGATCGGGTGACTTACCGTTTGGTGGTAAGGGCAATAATTGGGATTATTGGGATCGCCTGGCTGCAACAGACGTTTTGGACTCGGAAGATTGATGAGTCTGTTGCGCACTGCCAGCTCAAACAATCTTCTTGTCTTATTCTGAGGAAACGAGTAAGGACGTCCTAGTCTCTCATCGAGGGATGGGCGTGGACGCACGTCGTTTTGGCGAACGACTGGCTTTGAGTTGCTCGGCTGCTGTTGAGCATTGGCGACGACGATCACTTTCCCTTTTCCTTTCTCATTTCTAGAGTCTGGTTTTGGAGGAGACGGTCCATGGCCCGTCTGGTCCATTTGGGCTAATTTGTCGATCAAGGCCTGGAAGGTGGTCGGCCTGAAGAACATCATGAATTGCGAGATGGTCGCTTGCGGATCGAGAGTGCCCACAAACATGCCTACCGCAGGTGCCTCTTCTATGCGTTGTTCGCATTTTGACCATAGGTTCCGCCATCGTGTTGCGTATTGGACCCACGTTTCTCCTGGCCTTATCCTGGCATTTATCAGTGCTGTTATCGGGGTGCATTCACTAGCACTCGCGAATCTTTGTGTAAACAGTAGCACCATCTCCGCAAATGTTTTGACAGAGTCGTTAGGTAGCTCTGAATACCATTCAAAGGCTGTTTCCGCTAAGCTGCCGACAAATTGGCGAAGCAGCAGCTTGTCGTCACCTCCAGTGTTGCCACATAAGGCTCTGAATTGAGCGACATGTTGATGTGGATTCCCTGTCCCTTTATATACGTGAAACTATGGGATGGTATATCCCGGCGGGTAACCGATTTGGTCATACCAGCTTGGATAGGGTCGTCCGGTTCTAACAATTTGCACAGCCGCTTCATTCGCCTGATAAGCCCGTATTTGCTGAGCTATATAGTCATCCAGTGCGGCCTTGGAAATGGTTTCTTTCTTGGCTGCTGAAAGAGCCGGAGGAGGATTAGATGTCTCCCCTCTGTCGTCTCCAACAATGATCGGAGGGTTTTTAGCTGGAGGGTCCGGGTGTAACATCATCCCTACCATATCTTGGAAGAGGAGCGTCATTTGTTTTATGTTGGCAGCTTGTTCTGCTGCCTTTTTGTCCTTCTTTTCGAGGACTCTGCGTAGATAGTCAGCGTCGGTTTCTTGTTCGTGACGCTGCTCTGATGATACTTCCGAACTTTCTTTCGGTTCGGTAAGTGTAGCCATCGCAGTCATCATTTCCTGAAGCTTCTGTTGCTGCTCCTGGGCTTTTGTCACGGATCGGGTGAGCGGTCGGTGACCCGTCGAAGCACGGTTTTCCTCCTTTCCGGAAGCCATATAAACAGTGTGCACCACCATGCCCCCAGACTTGGGGCGTTTGTGTTCAGCACTTTTACGCTTCGCCAAGTTCACAGGGGCTTTTTGCGGCCTCCTTTTCCTTTGAGTGATTGGAGTTGAGGGGGCCGTTGCGGTGGGCACCCAAATAGCTGCTGCTTTTTGTGGCTTGACGGAGTAATCCTTCTCCTACCGAATCTTCATCTTTTTCTGTCGGCGGAGATAGTTTTCATCAATCACCGACTCTTGGACCTGTCGCCAGACTTTGTAAATTTTAGAGGACAGCCGTTGAGGGGGCTGCTCTAGCTTCCTCTCTGGAGTATTCTCTACAGGTGAAGGAGTTCGTTTCAACACCGCAGCAGGAGAGTTTCTGCGCACCGTGTTCAGCAATTCAATGCTGTTCCCGGTTGGAACAGCAGCATCGATCCCCACCGTTGGAGCTGGTGGAGTGAATCTGGAGGGGGAGTTGCCCCCAGCCTTCCTTACTCGGCGCCAGTGGCGATGTCGAGCGTGTCGTGTAGATAGAGTTGGTTCAGCCGTAAGGGTGACCTCCTCATGCCCCCTGTGTTGGTCAAAATTTGCTGGTACAAGCCTTTTAAAGACCGACGTCCGTTGCATGGGGACGGCCAACCTGTCAAAAGCAGACTTAAAAGCAGGGGAAGCAACCTTGGTGATTTCGCCTGGAACGGGAGCAGGGTTGGTTATCCGCTTCGGAATAACGCCTTCTGGTATTGCAGGCTTCTTCATGGGCCCGTTGGAGCTCTGGCCTAGTCTGTTAAAAACCGAGGCGGTGGTGTTGGACGACCCGTTGAGAGGGACCGCGGCAGTGGTAAGTCGATCAAAGACCGACTTCTTTGGGGCTTCTTGCAACGTCATTGGGGCATTGAAGCTCATCGGTGGGAGCATGGTCCCGAAGAATAGTCCAGTGGTGGCTTGAGTTACTTATTCCACTAGCATCTTGAAAAGAGAGGCCACTTGGGGCCCGTAAGTCACTCCTCCAGCAGGGACGGAGCGAGAGTTGCAGTTGCAGGTAGTGCATTTTGAAGCCATTGACCTTCAGTTTTCTGCACGGAGCAAAACACCAAATTTTAGTACCTCGAATCCACAGGCAACCACAGCAAACCGCGATTCGTTCGCGAACACAACACACGAAGTGTGGAGTGGAAAAAGGAAGAGGTCCCACCGGGCGTGCCAGAATCTGTTCCCCTCCGAAAGACGGCGCGACGTGAAGACGTCTTGCCTGAGATTCGGGGCAGATGCTATTTGGTTTTATCCGTCTACCTCTCTGAAGATGCCAAGTTGATTTATGGCACCGTGTATCGGAGGTTTAGACGGATGCGACCGATGTAGCAGACTTCGTCAGATTCCCCCTCGCTTGAGGGGTTTTTGATTGTGGGGATGCTCTTCCCTGCAGGCGCAAGCCCCTGCAGTTAATTACGCTACCACATCGCGGTAACCACTTTCTCCTTCTCCAGAATTTCACTTCGTGTCGTGTGTGTTTATTTTGTTTGTGGATGCCTGTAGATTGTATACGAAGACTAATTTATATTGTCGCCTGTAGGACATGGATTAGTCCAAATCCGTATTTTCTTAGATTTGGATTTGAGGTTTTGGATTAAGGATACGTTAGCCATATTTGAGGCTAAGATCAACTTAAACGTTTGTTAAGGATACGTTAGTCTAATTTGAGACTAAGATCAACTTAACGGGATCGTTTAGATCCGACAAGAGAGCATTTGGAGGCTCAATTTCCAGTTTAAGGACATGGTGGTCCATTTAATATATGGCCGTCGGGACCCGTCACCTCTCTGACGACGTTGAAGGATTACAACGATAGGTGTCAGAGGAGTTCAGAGATGTACCCTTGAACCAGAGTTGATTGGGGGATTTGCAATCCAATTTGGGACTAAAGTCAGTTTGAAGGTTTAAGGATACGTTAGCCATATTTAAGGCTAATATCAACTTAAACGGGATCGTTTAGATCCAACAAAAGAGCAATTGGAGGCTCTATTATTCCAGTTTAGGGACGTAGTGGTCCATGTTCCAGTTTAGGGACGTGGTGGTCCATCCTTCCCGTTTTAGGGACGGATGTTAGTTTAAGGACGCATTAGTCCATTAGTTTAAGGACGCATAAGTTCGTGGGTTTAAGGACCCCACAGTCCGTATGGTTGTGTTTAAGGACACATAAGTCCGTGGGTTTAAGGACCCCACAGTCCGTGTCGATGTGTGGTTGTCGGGACCCGTCACCTCTCTGACGTCGTTGAAGGATTACAACGATAGGTGTCAGAGGAGTTCGGAGATGTACCCTCAAACCGGATGTAAATTGATTTAAGAGAGCAGCCGTGCTCAGTCAATTTAATTTGAGGACTTACGGCCATGATTGGGCTAAGTCCAGTGGAGAATATTCAAAGTTTTTTTTTTATCTTTGGCCTATTAGGCCTGCACTGCATTTCATTCTGGCCTGCTAGGCCTTTCTGATTTGGGCTTTGTCCCTTTATAAATGATACAGAGCATCTGTTTGGGCTCTGCCCTTCTTTAAAATAATGCATTGCATTTAATTTGGCCTGTTAGGCCCTTTTTAATTGGGCTTGGCCCTTCTGTAAATAATGCAGTGCATTAATTACTTGACAGTAGTTTGTCAGGCGCTTTGCGCCAATTACTGAGCGCAAGCGCTTGTCGTGGTGACACGTGTCACACTCTGGTGAGCGCAAGCGCAACAGTGCAGTGCGCTACGCTGTTGCGCTGCTGACACGTGGCGCGCTCTGGTGGGTTGCGCCAACTTTAAAGAGCAATGCTTTATCTTAAAAGCGCATAGCGCAAGTTATCTTGGTGCTGACACGTGGCGCTCTCTGGTGGCTTGCGCCAACCCAGGAGCGCAACAGTGCAGATTTGCAACTGCAAGGCACTGGTTCGATAAATTGATCCAACTTTGGATTCAAGAAAAGAATCTTTTAGATTCCAGAACCAATGGTTCATAAAAAAGTGCAAGGCACTGTTGTTATTATTATTATTATTATTATTTATATTTTTTTTTATTGAAGATCATTGATCTTGTTCTTAGATCAATGATCTTTTCAGAAGAAATTCTTCTTCTCTTTTATCCAAAGGGTTTACCTTTTTCTCTTTTTGAGTTCTTCTCCAAAATTTTCTTTAGAGGAGTTCTCTCTCTGTTGATGATTTCTGTGTTGGGGTCTGGGGGCCTTTTTATAGTGCCAATGATTTGTTGAATTGGTCAGAGAGATTATTCTCTGAGTGATTTGGAGATTTTTCCCCACCGTTGGATCTTTGATCCAAGAGCTTCTGTTTTACAGAAGGCAATTTTCTTGTTTTTAACAAGATTGAGAAAGATCTTTCAGAATTTTAATTCTGTTTGGCGCAAACGCCCCAGCGCTTGACACGTGTCGTGCAGCGCACAGCGCAGCGCAACTGCGCTGACACGTGTCACGCAGCGCAACTGCGCAAGCGCAACTGCGCTTGCGCGTGTCGCGCAGCGCAGTGCTTGCGCGTGTCGCGCAGCGCAGTACTTGCGCAACTGAAGCGTTGCTTCCTTTAATTTTGTTTTAAATAGAGCCTTGCTCTGATTGGGCGCACTGCCTCGGGTGCTGCGCTCCCTGCGCTGGCGTGCCTGATTTTGACATGTGGCGCCCTGCGCGCAGCGCACAGGATCTGAAGCGTTGCTTCAATTTTTGAATTTTTGAAATTCAAACAGAGCTTTGCTCTGATTGGAGGAAACACCCGTGTTTGACACATGGCGCACAGCGCGCCTAGCGTTAGCTCACACATGGTGCGCTGCCTCGGGTGCAGCGCACCTGGCGCTGGATCTGAAGCGTTGCTTCAATTTTTAAAATTCGAATTTCTAACAGAGCTTTGCTCTGATTGGGGGAAACACTAGTAACATAGATTACTCACCGCACGCACATACTCTTCACTGTTCCATATTCGTGTTACTGTTATACAATTATTACTGTTCATACTCATGCCTACATATCTTGTTACCTCCTGATTATATTTTATTGTTTGATATTATGACGCCCTGACGTCTGGGTTTTGCATGGCCCAGATCCTCTGTCTCTTTCGCAGGCTGATCAGAGTATTTCCGCTGTCAGGCCGAGCAGTGAGGATCCTGTTAGTATCTAGTTTAGTTTAGTTTTATTGCCGTACTTTCATTTCCTATTGTGAGCTCGTATTTGGGACGTACTTTCCAGACGTTATTGTTTATTGGATTTATTGCTTCCGCATATTATTTCTTGACTCGTTTATTCTGGCATATGGACATGTACTAGATAGTTCATTTTATTTTATTGTTCTTGATATCTCATAGACAGTTGTAATATGACTTTGGAAGGATGTTTTCTAGCCACAGGTAGTATGGTTGGCTCTGTCACGTGCCGATCTTAGCGCACTCTGGGACGTGGGGCGTGACGGTTGATGTTGTGTCTGCATCCTGCTGGAAGGACGAAGAATGCTGTTGTTGATCTCTAGGCTGTAGATGTAGCTATCGAGACTTGGCTTCCCTTTGACGAAGCCCAGTGGGGCAACATGGTTCCCTTTTCGTTTGTGCCAATGGATTGTATACAGGGCTCAATGTGATCCCACCTGCAGGGCAAAAGTTTATTTCATTTTTTTCGCAATGCTCTATCATTTCAGCTTTTTATATCGCGAGAGTTGTGATTGCCCAATCATTTCGGCTATTTTTCGCGGTGCCCAATCATTTCGGCTATTTTTCTTTTTCTTTACTCGCTGCTTTTTGTTGCGAGTTGCCCAATCATTTCGGATATTTTTATATTCATATATTTTACTCGCTGATTTTTGTTGCGAGTTGCCCTATCATTTGGGCTATTTCATATGCATTTTTGGCTCGCTGATTTTTGCCGCGAGTATGAAACTTGAGGTCTGATACCAATCTTAACATCAGCATCGCTGCGACTGGAATATGGCCAGGAGTGAATCATCATTTGCCGTGAAAGGACTTGGAATTTGATACCAATCTAGGCATCAACATCATTACCACTGGGATTGTTGCCGGGAGTGAATTATCATTTGCCGTGAAAGGACTTGGAATTTGATACCAATCTAGGTATCAGCATCGCTACCACTGGGATTGTTGGCAGGAGCGAATCATCATTTTCTTTTATCGATTCAAACAAAGGTGGCTTAGCAAATAGGTTAGGATCTTGTCGATTATGGCTTTTGACTTCATGAGCCGTAAGGGTCTCATAAAGGTGTTTCTCCCTATGAGTCGTGAGGATCTCATAGGTGTGTTTTCTCCTTAGGAGTCATGAGGATTCTTAAGTGTATGTTCTCTTATAAGTCGTAAGGATCTTACAAGAGTGTTTTCTCCTTATAAGTCGAGAGGAGTTACAAGTGTCGTTCACCGCATGAGGACATTTCTCATCGTTGGTGGGACTTGTTGGGGGAAACATTTATTTGTGCCCGTGGATTGTATACAAGGGTCAATATTGAACCGCTTGTAGGGCAACTTGGGGAGTGTGATGGCTTAAGAGCAGGTTCAGATCCCTGTAGCTTAAGGCTTTTGAATCTTACGAGCCATGAGTGTCTCATAGGGGGAATTCTCCTTACGAGTCGTAAGGATCTCGTAAGTGTAATTTCTCCTTAAGAATCGTGGGGACCCTAAGTATGTTGCTCCCTTTTGTGAGTCGTAAGGATCTCACGTGGGTGTGTTGGGGTCGAAAATTGCACCCCGGTTGACCAAGTCAAAGTCAAGGTCAACCCTATGCCAAGTGGGCCCAAGCCCAGATCAAGTGGGCCCATACCCAAGTCGAGTCCGAACATGAAGCGGCCGGCCTCCCCCATGCCGAAATAAAAAATCATGTAATAAATAATTTTGATGTAATTTTTTATGCATGAATGTAAGAAAATGGGCATGAAGCCAAATTTTTGTAAAGCCTATGGCTTATGTGCAAAAGAAATGAGCACATGAGACATGGGATGGGCAAAATGCCATTTTGTAAAGCCCAAGGGGCTATATGTAAATGTGTAAGCCTATATAAGGCAACATGATGACGAATAAAGGATAACAATTCATTCTCTCAAACTCTAAGGTTTTTGTGCCTCCTTCTCCTTCCTCAAGCTTCTAAACCTTCTTCTTTTTTTATAATTAAATCAAGAGTTTTACTCTTCCTCTTCCAAAAATAAATAGTTTTTCATCACAAAACCCACAAAGGGGAGCTCGGATCTTTCATCAGATCTTAAAAAGGAGAGATTTTTAAAATCTCACCCCTCTTGTTCTCTAAGATCCGGCCAACAGAAGAGGAGGAAGGAGACTCATCTCCAAAGATCCCATTTTGGGAAAGATCCAAGGCTCAAGAGAGAAGAAAAGGGTTCCCTTGAGCACTTACAAAGATTTCTTAGAGTTTAATTCCATAAATTAAAGTTTCTTGGAGTTTAACTCCAAAAAAAAGAAGAAAAAGTCTTTCTTGTCAGGAGTTCAACTCCAAAAGTCAAATCGGGAGCACAGTTCCTAGTGCATGGACCGAGTCCCTTCTGCTGGTTACGCCTAGCGCTCGCATGCCAGGCATGTGGGGCGCTGGTGCTCTGGCTCCCCAGAGTCCGTATGCCAGGCACGTGGGGCGCTGGCGCTCTGGCGCCCCGTGCCCGTGTGCCTGGCACGTGGGGCGCTGGCGCTTTGGCCCACGCGTCCTTTAGTCGCTTTTCCCTTTTTATTTTTATTTTTATATATATGCACACACACACACACATACTCTACAACATTGTCCCCGTTAGAAAAAATTTCTAATGGGGCACTGCCCCGCACCCCGCAAGGGGGCTGCTAGCCCTCTTGAACCCCAACCCGCTATCCGGGTAGCGGGACCCCCGTAAAAACTCTGTGGGGTCCCCGATATATCCAAAACCCCTTCAAAATACAATACTGCACATTGAGTTCGCATGACCTGTTTGACCCGTTAATCGGAGGTTCTCTCGCTCTAAAGGCGAGGGGTAATTAACGGCAGCTTAGCCCGCGGCTGCCGGAGATTTGGATCTCCACAATCAATAAACCCCAGCCTACCCTAGGCAGGGAGAATTTGTAATGCGCTTGATAAGCGCGTGCGTATTCCCATCTCAATGGGGTAACGAAAAACACCCTACAGATTCTGGCACGTCCGGTGGTACTTATCTTTCCTCCCATATTTCGGGTTAAACGTTCATGCGAACTCAATCAACATATACATTGATTTCCTGTACTGAAATCATGCTTCTTTGTGCAGGTTAACAATTTCCAATTGCAATCTTCGGACGTAGCAAAAATGTCTCTAAGAACAAGCTCAGCTCTCGACACAGCTCCCATCTCCTACACGATGAAGAGACGCCTGGACGGTCCTCCCGGCCAGTCTCGGGCGACAATGGGAGGAGCTACTGCTACCATTCGGCTCTATTATGTTCATGCCAGTAAGCGCTATCCCAGCTCCTCAAGCTCCAGCAACAGACAGACCGGCCTCGAAAGGCAGGAGACCAAATATGGTGATCTCGAAGGCACCACTACCCAAACGCAAGTCGGTGTTTGAACGACTTTCCTTTGCTTCAGCTGGGGGCAAGGCCATCAACACCAACAAAGCAATAAGGCGTCTCGAGCAAGCTCCAGCGGTGCCCTTGACAACTGCTTGATCGGGTATCTTCTCTAAGCTCCCCATCAATCGGCTCACGGTGGCTTCCCAGAAAACGGATGCCCGCCAAGCCTTCAAAATCGAGAAGCTAAGGCAGAAAAGGCTCAGATACAGAGTCAACAAAAGGGCTAGGGCTCATGCCAGGCTGAGCTTCATGAGGCTCTAAGAACGGGGTTACCCCGCTAAAGATTAAGAGACGGCTGGATATGTGGTCCACATTGTCTACGTGGTCGGACATGAAGAAACGAACCTTCCTATGCTTCACAGCCATGGTGATGATATGGTGGACGCTACCCAACGTCGACTCGGACTAAATGATGAAGAGCTCGCTCAGGCCGATAAGCCAAAAGAGCCCGGGGTTCCTGCGGAATTGAGCTCAGGCAATAAGGATGACACGGTTGTGATAATCGGAACTACAGAACAAGCATTATTCCGATGGCTTCAGAGGCAGCTTCAGGACAGGGACGAGAAGTTAACCAAGGTACAGTCTAAGGTCGATGAATTGGCAAACGTCACGGCAGATCTCGCGACCCAAGTCGCCCGATTGCAATTACGGCAGAATAAAATTTTTGTTCATGAGCCAGGGATTGATACCCTGAGGCAGCCAACTGATACCTCCTTCAGCTTAAGAGCAGAGCGCCTTCGCGAAAAACGGGCGCGATCAGCCTCCAGTCCCTCTGATACATACACCGAAGGGGAATCACCTATGAAAAAGAAACCAGATAAGGTCTATTCCTTCAAAAGAGACAAAGTCCACAAGATATTCAAGTACGCCCTAAGAAACGGTCTACAAATGCCAGAATCAAAGAGACCGCAGGAAGAGAATATGACCGACGACCCAAAATATTGCCCCTATCACAGAGTGATAAGTCATGCTATTGAGGAGTGATTCGTCTTTAAAGATTGGGTTGAAAAGCAATACAAGACGGGAGAGATATAACTGTCTAAAGGCGTGTTAGCAAACAGTCAAGCTATGACCACCGTTTTAATACAAATGGAGACCGGAGCCCTTCGGGAACCTGATTCTCTCAGACATGTGCCATTATCTGAAAAAAGCGAACCAAAGATTGATTGGCCTCAAGGACCAGCATCAGTAAAGGCACCTACTCCAATGGAGAGAAAGAAGAAGGTATATTCGTTCAAAAGGGATGAAGTCCATAAAATATTCTCGGACGCCTTGAACAACGGTCTGCGACTGCCTGTTCCAAAGAGGCCACATGAAATGAATATGACCGGCAATCCCATATACTGCCCATATCATAGAATGGTAAATCATACCATTGAAGACTGCTATGTTTTCAAAGACTGGGTGGAGAACCAATACAAACATGGGAAAACCTCACGGTCCTCGGATGTACCGGCAAGCCACAAAGCTACGATCATCTACACAACTCTGCCAAGATCAAAGTTCGAGGTGCTGGGATAAGCAAACACGACCACCACGTCGTTAAACTGGGAAAAATTGACCTCTAAGTCGTTAAACCGGGGATGTAAAAATGTGTAAATAAAACAAAAAAATAATATATATATATATATGTATGTATGTATGAATATATATATAAAGCCGAAATGATAGGGCAACCCGCAATAAAAATCAGAGAGTAAAAATAAAGATGAAAATAAATCCGAAATGATGGGGCAACCGCGAATGAGTAGCCGAAATGATAGGGCAATCGTGACCTTCGCGATAAGAAAAGCTGAAATGATAGAGCAATGGGGTAAAAAAACGGCGAATGATGAGTCGCTCTTGGTACCATATTCCAGTGCAGCGATGTAGACGCCGTCCAAAATTCAAATACCCAACGGCGAATGATGAGTCGCTCCTGGTACTATATTCCAGTGCAGCGATGCAGACGCCTTCCAAAACTCAAATGTCACGCCTCGCTTCCCATTCTACGGCGAAGGGGACGCAACTGGCCCTCTACGTATTTACTCAGAAGCAAATACGCTAAGCGTATCTAAGCAATATAAAAGAAAATACACAAGAGGTAAGGTATAATAAAAACATCAACTTTTATTTATTAACATTCTTTTGTACAATGCATGAAAGGGAAATACAACTGAAATAAAATGATGCCTAAACAATGGCATGATAGGAAATGAAAAGTACTGAATGAAAAATGTACAATGAAACTAGGGCTCTGGTTCTTCAGCAAGCCGATCCAAGTCTTCTGTAGATGGCTCGATCTCTGTCGGATCCAAACCACCTGACGACATTCAAAGAAGAAAGAAATAGAACGTCACCAGCGAACAGATCGCTCGGTAAGTCCCAAATATAAGGGAGAAGTAGAAAAGAAGAAAGAGAGAGAGTAGCTTTTAATGTTGTCTTATATTGTTGTAATGTTGTATTAACGCTGTTGTTTGTAGCTTGATATAGAAGAATGCCAGTGTATACGAGAGGGGTCTCAGTATGCTAGAGACCAGGGCAAATGGAAGTACAAGGCTCCGTTATACAAACCGGAACAACGGCAATTGGATTCATGTTAGGTGTCTTAATCTTACCGTATCGTGCCACCTTTAACACTTTCCGTACCAATCTATCCCTTAAACCCCGTAGTGTTTTATTTGTATTGTTTTGTACTGTAAATTGTATTGAATGTATAATTGAAAGACTGACCGAAACCATGATATCAGTAAACTGATGTAACCGTAGAATCATGTAAATGGAATAGCTGGAGAACCATGTAAATGGAATGTATATCTATGGTTCGATTCAGTCAAGTTGTAGAGATTGATAATTGGATTCATGGATTCATGTTGAATTGTAATATTGAAGATTGTAGATTGTACTTGAATCATATTCAAGTCAAATATAATCAGACTCAAACCCGAGTCAGACAATTAGAAATGTAAATCGAAGTCTTGATTAATTCTTACCTATAATTTGCTAGGGTCCTTAGGGAAATTTATAAAACTTGAGGGGGTTTTATGTAAAAAATACTTTTATATACTTTTCAAAATACCCCTCAAGTATTCGTTATTCGTCTTTAGAGTTATAATAAAGGTGGATTTTATATTGTGATATTTCTAGTGAAAATATCTTAATTTCATAAATAAAGGTATTTATTTGTAAAGTTGATTTATTTGGAATTCATAGTATTTTAGTGTAAAATTTATTCTTGTGATTTTTTAGAAAAAGGTGGAATATTTATATCATAATAAAATAGGTATTTTAATGATAAATATACATATATTTATACAAAAATAATTTTAATAAATATTTTATATTCTAAAAAAATCTCATTTTCTTAAGATGTCGTATTTTAAGTCTTTCGAGACCGAATGCTCCTTGCGGAGGTCTGAATTTCGCACTACTAAGCCTGAGGGTGTGCGATAAACCGCACCATCCCGAACGGGTTCCCCAAAGTGGGTTGTAGCGGCTCTTTGCAAAGATTGTAAAGTACTAAATCCTTTAGAAAACGGTTTTATGAAGTAAATGGTATTTATTTGTAAAGGTGTATATTTTCCGTATTGTATGTTCGAGATTCTCCTAAGTAAACTAGTCTATTCCTAACTGGTCCAGACGACAAGTTATGAGATGCATCAAATCTCCTCTTCACCGCCAATTGTGGCCAGGTAAGTACAAGTGAGGAAAGGAGGGATCCGCTCACGAATCACCGTGAGTCGGGCCTTTTAAAATTACCTTTCTCACTTGCCTAGCCTAGACACCAAAAAGTCAGGTTTAGATAAACGACCGATGTCCACAACTTATCGTATTTTCATAATAAGTGGTACTTCTTTAAAAAGTGTATCAAAACTAAATCTTTTAGAAATGGTTTTATTAAATATATGGTATTTAAATGAAAATATTTATTTTCTCGTATTCTAGGTTCTCGGGGGTATTGCATATGAGTGTGTGAGGAGGTAGGTCGTTACCTCGTGATCTATTTTAAATGTATAGCAAGTTTGATGGGGTTAAATGAAGGATTGAAACAATGTGGTATTTAAGTGAAAAATACGATAAATTGAAAAAGCTATCATTTCATGTGACGAAACTTGATCAAATTGTTTGATTAGTGTTTAATAGTCAACATGAGGAAGTTTAGGTATGATTGTATTAGTGAGAAGTGGAATTTTATAGAAAACCGAATCGGAAATCGGATTTGTTCCGATACCATCAGATTGTGTAATTTCGTATTTTGAGAAGGGAAAAGAGAGATAGAAAGGGACTTACGGGTTTTAGATTACTCAAGAGAGTGAGAGGGAACTAGAGGGATCGTCGGTGTGTTGCGTCGTCGCCGATATTTCCTAAGATGATCGCCGGAAGTTCCGCCGGAATTTCGTCGGAGCTTCGCTTTGAGCTTGTTTTCAAAGTACACGATCTTTGGAAAATTTTTGTAAAAACTTGTATTGGAAATTTGGGGTTGTTACATTCTACCCTCATAAAAATTTCGTCCTCGAAATTTCTAAAAGGAAAGTGTAACAGTTTTAAAGAAATTTTGGTGACTGGAGTATAGATAGTGTATAAAAATAACAAAGTGATACAATGGTGAAAAAGGCTTACCGGTGTTACCTTGACCTACAGTCTCGGCTTTTACGGCTTCTAATGTGAATGTCTGTCGCCGTGGTACATTCTGCCTTTGGGGCCTGTTTCTCTGCCCTCTAGGCATGTCCTTCATTGCTTGTTGGAATTGGCGAGTAGGCTGTGCAGGTGGTGGAGCAGGTAGTGCAGGACGAGTTGCAGGAGCCTGGATAGCTGGCCGCTATGGGTAGTTGGTAGGTGTGTGAGCTGAGTTGTATCTATATGGACAGGTCTCAATTCTGTAATTGGATGCGCCACAAATTAGACACAGGCCTTTGGCGCGTGTACAGTCCTTCCACAAGTGTCCCTTTCTATGGCAGTAGTGGCAAATTTCTTCAGTTCTCCTGGGTTCAAACGATGGCCTGGAAGGGGCTCCTCCTGCCATTTGATTGGCAGGGCATTTCAAACCGGCAGATTGAGGTCTGCCCCTCGCCTTTATTATTGCCTCATAACTGTGGGCAGCTTCCAAAGCATCCTCATGAGTCAGAAATTTCCCTGTGGCTAGTGCAGCCTGAATTTCCGTGTCCAAACCTTGTTGAAAGCGACGGGCTCTGATCTCGTCCGTCGGTATCAAATGTGCCGCAAATCGACTGAGCATGGTGAATTCAGCGTTATCTCATCTACTGAATTGTCCCACATTGAACCTTGTTGTAGATGAATGAACTGCTGCTCCATGGCAAACCTGGCAGTCACAGGGAAGTACTTCGCGTCGAACTTCTCGCAAAAAGTCTTCCATTCAATAGGCTGTACAAGACGACTTTCTTCCGCCTTCCACCAGTTGCGAGTATTGTCCGTGAGCTGCAGTTTCGCCACACGGACCCAAGCTATGTCTGGCACTTGTGCTGCCGCCAGATTATCCTCTATGCTTTGTGCCCATTCCTCAGCTTCAAGAGGACTTCCCTTTCCGGAGAACTACTTGGGATGTAAAGCCCTGAATTGCTTTACTTCAGGTGCGTCAGTCTCGGAACGGTTCAGGAGTTGTTGTTGACCCTCAAGAAGGCTGCGGATCACCTCAAGTAGCACTGTTTGCTCGGTGGGTGGCGTAGGAACAGCAGGAACGATTGGTAGTGGAGGTGGAGGTGTGTTGTTGACGTTGGTGCTGGTGTTGTTTGGGGAATCCATATGAAAAAGATTTGGGTTAGGACAGATTCAAGTACATGAAATGATAAGATTCAAGGAATATGAAATTGTAAGATTCAAGGAACATGAATTGTAAAGAATATTTTAGTTGCTGGTTCTTGTGTTATATTGCTTAGGTTGTTCACGCAGAACTGATCTGCATGATAGGGTTTCATACAGCTCTGACCTGCATGAGCCGCCAACAAAACCTGTCACGCCCCGCTTCCCATTCTACGGCGAAGGGGACGCGACTAGCCCTCTACATATTTACTCAGAAGCAAAAACGCTAAGCGTATCTAAGCAATATAAAAGAAAATACACAAGAGGCAGGGTATAATAAAAACATCAACTTTTATTTATTAACATTCTTTTGTACAATGCATGAAAAGGAAATACAACTGAAATAAAAATGATGCCTAAACAATGGCATGATAGGAAATGAAAAGTACTGAATGGAAAATGTACAATGAAACTAGGGCTCTGGTTCTTCAGCAAGCGGATCCAAGTCTTCTGTAGATGGCTCGATCTCTGTCGGGTCCAAACCACCTGACGATATTCAAAGAAGAAAGAAATAGAATGTCGTCAGCGAACAGATCGCTCGGTAAGTCCCAAAAATAAAGGAGAAGTAGAAAAGAAGAAAGAGAGAGAGTAGCTTTTAATATTGTCTTATATATTAACGCTGTTGTATGTAGCTTGGTATAGAAGAATGCCAGTGTATACGAGAGGGGTCTTAGTATGCTAGAGACCAGGGCAAATAGAAGTACAAGGCTCCGTTACACAACCCGGAACAACGGTAATTGGATTCATGTTAGGTGTCTTAATTTTACCGTCTCGTGCCACCTTTAACACCTTCCGTACCAATCTACCCCTTAAATCCCATAGTGTTTTATTTGTATTGTTTTGTACTGTAAATTGTATTGAATGTATAATTGAAAGACTGACCGAAACCATGATATCAGTAAACTGATGTAACCGTAGAATCATGTAAATGGAATAGCTGGAGAACCATGTAAAATGAATGTATATCCATGGTTCGATTCAGTCAAGTTGTATAGATTGATAATTGGATTCATGGATTCATGTTGAATTGTAATATTGAAGATTATAGATTGTACTTGAATCATATTCAAGTCAAATATAATCAGACTCAAACCCGAGTCAGACAATTAGAAATGTAAATCGAAGTCTTGATTAATTCTTACCTATAATTTGCTAGGGTCCTTAGGGAAATTTATAAAACTTGAGGGGGTTTTATGTAAAAAATACTTTTATATACATTTCAAAATACACCTCAAGTATTCGTTATTCGACTTTAGAGTTGTAATGAAGGTGGATTTTATATTGTGATATTTCTAGTGAAAATATCCTAATTTCATAAACAAAAGTATTTATTTGTAAAGTTGATTTATTTGGAATTCATAGTATTTTAGTGTAAAATTTATTCTTGTGATTTTTTAGAAAAAGGTGGAATATTTATATCATAATAAAATAGGTATTTTAATGATAAATATACATATATTTATACAAAAATGCTCCTTGCGGAGGTCTGAATCTCGCACTATTAAGCCCGAGGGTGTGCGATAAACCACACCATCCCGAACGGGTTCCCCAAAGTGGGTTGTAGCGGCGCTTTACAAAGATTGTAAAGTACTAAATCCTTTAGAAAACGGTTTTATGAAGTAAATGGTATTTATTTGTAAAGGTGTATATTTTCCGTATTGTATGTTCGAGATTCTCCTAAGTCAACTAGTTTATTCCTAACTGGTCCAGACGACAAGTTGTGAGATGCCTCAAATCGCCTCATCACCGCCAATTGTGGCCAGGTAAGTACAAGTGAGGAAAGGAGGGATCCGCTCACGAATCACTGAGTCGGGCCTTTTAAAATTACCTTTCTCACTTGCCTAGCCTAGACACCACAAAGTCAGGTTTAGATACACGACCGATGTCCACAACTTATCGTATTTTCATAATAAGTGGTACTTCTTTAAAAAGTGTATCAAAACTAAATCTTTTAGAAATGGTTTTATTAAATATATGGTATTTAAATGAAAATGTTTATTTTCTCGTATTCTAGGTTCTCGGGGGTGTTGCATATGAGTGTGTGAGGAGGTAGGTCGTTATCTCGTGATCTACTTTAAATGTATAGCAAGTTTGATGGGGTTAAATGAAGGATTGAAACAATATGGTATTTAAGTGAAAAATACGATAAATTGAAAAAGCTATCATTTCATGTGACGAAACTTGATCAAATTGTTTGATTAGTATTTAATAGTCAATATGAGGAAGTTTATGTATGATTGTATTAGTGAGAAGTGGAATTTTATAGAAAACCGAATCGAAAATCGGATTTGTTCCGATTCCGTCGGGTTTTGTAATTTCGTATTTTGAGAATGGAAAAGACAGATAGAAAGAGACTTACGGGTTTTAGATTACTCAAGAGAGTGAGAGGGAACTAGAGAGATCATCGGTGTGTTGCGTCGTCGCCGATAGTTCCTAAGATGATCGCCGGAAGTTCCGCCGGAATTTCGTCGGAGCTTCGCCTTGAGCTTGTTTTCAAAGTACACGATCTTTGGAAAATTTTTGTAAAAACTTGTATTAGAAATTTGGGGTTGTTACATCAAATCCCTAACGACAAATGATGAGTCGCTCCTGATACCATATTCCAGTGCAGCGATGCAGACGCCAACCAAACTCTGAATGACCCAACGGCGAATGATGAGTCGCTCCTGGTACCATATTCCAATGCAGCGATGCAGACGCCGTCCAAAACTCAAATCCCCAACGGCGAATGATGAGTCGCTCCTGGTACCATATTCCAGTGCAGCGATGCAGACGCCAACCAAACTCTGAATGTCCCAACGGCGAATAATGAGTCTCTCCTGGTACCATATTCCAGTGCAGCGATGCAGACGCCAACCAAATTCCAAATCCCCCAACGGCGAATGATGAGTCGCTCCTGGTACCATATTCCAGTGCAGCGATGCAGACGCCGAAAATTTCCCAAAATTCTTCCAGCCCTACGGGTGGTCCCCAAACTGACTACCGTATACAATCCATGGGCTTAAATAATTCTCCTCATACCCATGGCCTACCGCAGTCACCAGTCCAGTGGCCGGTCTTCGCCCTTGGAATTATGCTCCATTTGGGAAGACCCACTCATGTGTCCTCACGATACATAAGGAGAACAAACTTACGAGATCCTCTCGACTTGTAAAAAAACACCTTCGTGGGATCCTTACGACTTACAAAGGAAAAACACACTTGGGAGTTCCCACGACTCCTAAAGAGAATACACCTACGGGATCCTTTCGACTTGTAGAGAGAATGCTTTTATGGGACCCTTATGGTTCATAGAATTGAAAAAGTCTTAGGTGATAGGGACCTAAACCTGTTTCTTAAGCCATCGCTCCCCAACAGGGAAAGGCGAATGATGAATTGCTCCTGGCACCTGTGCTTTAGTGTTATCAACGCTGATGCCGGCCCCTACCCCAAAATTCCAAATCAATCCAATAGACCCCTAAGTCTTTAAACTGGAAACAGATGACCTTTAAGTCGTTAAACTGGGAACAGTAGACCCCCAAGTCTTTAAACTGGGAACAGATGATCTCTAAGTTGTTAAACTGGGCACAATAGACCCCCAAGTCTTTAAACTGGGAACATATGACCTCCAAGTCATTAAACTGGAAACAGATGACCTCTAAGTCATTAAATCGGGAACAGATAACCTTTAATTCGTTAAAATGGAAACAGATGACCTTTAAGTCGTTAAACCGGGCATAATAGATCCCTAAGTCTTTAAACTGGGAATATATGACCTTTAAGTCGTTAAACTGGAAACAAATGACCCCTAAGTCATTAAACTGGGAACGAGGGAAATCAACTCGTGTGTCCTCACGATGCATGAAGAGAACAAAACTTGCGAGATCCTTACGACTCGTAAGAAAACGCCTTCGTAGGATCCTTACGACTCACAAAGAAAAAACACACTTGGGGGTCCTCACGACTCCTAAGGAGAAAATGCACTTATGGTATCCTTACGAATCATAGGGAGAAAATGCTTTTATGGGACCCTTATGGCCTATAAAATTGAAAAGCCTTAGGAGATAGGGATCTAAACCTGTCTCCTAAGCCATCGCTTCCCAATAGGGAAGGGCAAATGATGAGTTGCTCCTGACATTATTCCAGTGCAGCAAAGCAGATGCCGACAAAAAAACCAATCCTCAAATCTACTCATGGCAAATGATGATTCGCTGTTGGTGCTATATTCCAGCATAGCAATGCGGATGTCAACCTAAATCAAATCAAACCAACAACCTTTGTGGCAGAATCATGCTTCGTCCCAGAATTTACCCCGTGTCGAAATCATGCTTTGCCTCGGGCTATCTACCTTCCCTGCCGGAATTATGCTCCACCTCAGAATCAAGTCAACCAGCGATACTCTGTGCCGGGGACAAGTCGACCAGCGACACTCTGTGCTGGGGACAAGTCGATCAATCAGCGACACTCTGTGCCGGGGACAAGTCGAACAATCAGCGACACTCCATTCCGGGGAAAAGTCGACCAGCGACACTCCGTGCCGGGGATAAGTCAATCAGCGACACTTCGTGCCGGGGACAAGTCGAACAATCAGCGACACTCCATACCGGGGACAAGTTGACCAGCGACACTCCGTATCGGGGACAAGTCGACCAGCGACACTCCGTGCCGGGGACAAGTCGATCAGCGACACTCCGTGCCAAGGATAAGCCAAACTGCCAGCGACACTCCATGCCGGGGATAAGTCGACCAGCGACACTCCGTGCCGGGGACAAGTCAATCAGCGACACTCCGTACCGGGGAAAATTCGATCAGCGACACTCCGTGCCGGGGACAAGTCGGACAGCCAGCGACACTCTGTGCCGGGGACAAGTCGACCAGCGACACTTCGTGCCGGGGACAAGTTGACCAGCGACCTCCCTGTCGGAATCATGCTCCGCCTCGGAATCAGGTCAACCAGCGACACTCCGGGCCAGGGAAACGTCTACCACGGACACTTCGCCTCGGAGACGCGTCAAGCGTCGACCGTCCATGTCGTAAAAAGGGCAGTGCAGGCTTCCTACAAAGCGGGAACCAAATCACTCCGGGCCAGGGAAAAGTCTACCACGGACACTCCGTCTCGGAGACACGTCAAGCGTCGACGGTTCATGTCGTAAAAAGGGCAGTGCAGGCTTCCTACAAAGTGGGAACCAAATCACTCCGTGCGTCTACTATGGACACTCTGTCTCGGAGACGCATCAAGCATTGACCATCCATGTCGTAAAAAGGGTAGTGCATCCCAAAAAGTGGGAACCAAATCAAGTCGCCTCCACGCGAAAGAAGATCCATCAATTTCATGCACACGACTCACATATGTGGTGTGCATTTATTGATGGGGGCACTTTGTTGGGGTCGAAAATTGCACCCCGATTGACCAAGTCAAAGTCAAGGTCAACCCCATGCGAAGTGGGCCCAAGCCCAGATCAAGTGGGCCCATACCCAAGTCGAGTCTGAACATGAAGCGGCCGGCCCTCCTCCATGCCGAAATAAAAAATCATGTAATAAATAATTTTGATGTAATTTTTTTATGCATGAATGTAAGAAAATAGGCATGAAGCCAAATTTTTGTAAAGCCCATGGCTTATTGCAAAAGAAATGAGCACATGAGGCATGGGATGGGCAAAATGCCATTTTGTAAAACCGAAGGGGCTATATGTGAATGCGTAAGTTTATATAAGGCAACATGATGATGAATAAAGGATAACAATTCATTCTCTCAAACTCTAAGGTTTTTGTGCCTCCTTCTCCTTCCTCAAGGTTTTAAACATTCTTCTTCTTTTTAATTAAATCAAGAGTTTTACTCTTCCTCTTCCAAAAATAAATAGTTTTTCACCATAAAACCCACAAAGGGGAGGTCGGTTCTTCCATCAGATCTTAAAATAGAGAGATTTTTAAAATCTCACCCCTCTTGTTCTCTAAGATCCGGCCAACAGAAGAGGAGGAAGGAGATCCATCTCCAAAGATTCCATTTTGGGAAAGATCCAACGCTCAAGAGAGAAGAAAGGGGTTCCCTTGAGCACTTACAAAGATTTCTTAGAGTTTAACTCCACAAATTAAAGTTTTTGGGAGTTTAAATCCATAAAATAAAAGATGAAAAGTCTTTCTTGTCAGGAGTTCAACTCCAAAAGTCAAATCGGGAGCACAGCTCCCAGTGCAGGGAACGAGTCCCTTCTGCTGCTGACGCCTAGCGCCCGCGTGCCAGGTACGTGGGGCGCTGGCGCTCTGGCGCCCCGACGCCCGCGTGCCAGTCCCGTGGGGGCGCTGGCGCTCTGCCCCACGCGTCCTTTAGGCGTTTTCCCCTTTTATTTTTATTTTTATATATATGTATACACACACACACATACTCCACAACACTGTCCCTGTTAGAAAAAATTTCTAACGGGGCGTTGCCTCGCACCCCTCAAGGGGGCTATTAGCCCTCTTGACCCCCAGCCCGCTATTCAGGTAGCGGAACCCCCGTAAAAACTCTGCGGGGCCCCCGATATATCCAAAACCCCTTCAAAACACAATACTGCACATTGAGCTCGCATGACCTGTTTGACCCGTCAATCGGAGGTTCTCTCGCTCCAAAGGCGAGGGGTAATTAACGGCAGCTTAGTCCGTGGCTGCCTGTGATTTGGATCCCCACAATCAATAAACCCCAGCCTACCCTAGGTAGGAGGAATCTGTAATGCGCTTGACAAGCGTACGCGTATTCCTATCTCAATGGGGTGGCGAAAAACACCCTACATGGTGTTTTCTCCTCACAAGATCGAGAGGACCTTACAAGAGCGCATGATTTTTTTACGAGTCTGGCCCTTTCGGGTTTTCACGAACTCGCCGGCAGTCTTGCTGTTTTTACTCACGGATCCCTTTCGGGTTTTCATCCGTGCCCATTTCACTTGTGGACGTATCGTTTTTTTTAACTCCTCCGTTTGCCAATGGCGCTTAGGGGGAATTTCGCCACCGGGGCGGTTGTGCAGCCAGCGGGACTTAAGTTGCAATCCTCGCCGTTGGGACCTGTGGACCATGATTCTACTATCGTCGTGTTTGAGGCGACGCATTTAGTTTAAAGACATTGCGGTCCATTGTTAGTTTAAAGACATCTCGGTCTATTGTTATTTTAGGGACGTCTCGGTCCAATACAGCTTCGAGGCAAAGTTTTGCCGGATACTACTTATAGAGTTTGGACTCGGGAGGACAGCGAGCGGACACGGGCGTCATCATCTATCGTTAACCTGAGTTGTGACTTTATCAAGGGTAGTATTTCTTAAGGAAGCGGCCATTTATTGACCGGAAGGGTCTTTCGCCATGCATATTCATGAGCAAGTAGACACCTCCTTTATAAACCTTGTCTATGACGTATGGGCCCTCATAGTTCGGCTCGAATTTTCCTCGTTTGGTACGGTTGGGGATCATAGGTCTTTTGAAAACTAGCATAAGTTCGCATTGGCGAAATGCTCTTGGCCTAGTTAGTCTTTCGTATGAGCGCGTCATCCTTGCTTTGTAAGCTTCTAGGTTTTGCTGCGCCATGAGACGGGTTTCATCGAGGGCATCAAGCTCTTCAAGCTGAAGGTGGGCATTTTCTTCATCCGTCTGCTCATGTCGGACTGCCACTCGTAAAGAGGGTAGTTCTATCTCCAAGGGGAGAACTGCTTCCATTCCGAATACCAACACGAATGGCGTTGTATTCGTGGCTTTCTTAAACGTGGTCCGATAAGTTCAGAGAGCTTCATGCAATCTTTCGTGCCAATCCTTTCTGTTTCTGGACACCGTATTCTTTATGATCTTCATTAAGGTCTTGTTGAAAGCTTCAGCCAGACTGTTAGCTCGGGGGTTATAGACTGAAGAGTATCTCCAATTTATTTTATGCTGCTGTGCGAAGCGGCTGATCTTATGGATTTTGTAGGCTGGCCCGTTATCCAAGATAATCCGTTGCGGAGTGTCGAATCGGTAGATGACATGTGTCCTGAAGAAATGGAGGATGTTCTCTATCTTCACCTCTCTTAGCGGTATTGCTTCTACCCATTTAGAGAAGTAATCGGTTGTTGCTAGTATGAACCGATGTCTCTTGGATGATGCTGGTTCGATGGGCCTGATTATATCGGTTCCCCATATTTCGAATGGCCAGCTAGCCAATGTTGGGTGTAGCGGATTCGGATGCTGGTGGATGAAGTCCCCGTGAATTTGGCACGAGTGACACTGCTTTGCATATTCAAGGCAATCCTGAATCATTGTGGGCCAATAGTAACCCATTCTCTTAATTTTTAACTTCATGTTTGGCCCAGCTTGATGGGAACCACAGAATCCGTCATGAGTTTCTTGGACGACTTTCCTTGCTTTTTCCAGACCTAAGCATCTTAGCCACAAACCGTCAAACGATCTCTTATATAGAGTACCATTGATGAAGGCAAAGGATAGAGCTCGTTTCATGAGCTGATGTCTTGACGACGCGTCTTCGGGCGTATGATGAGATTTGAAGTAGTCTACAAAGACTTCTCTCCAATCCTTCGCCTTTTCTTCATCCTCCAATTGGAATGCTGCTTGTTCGGCTGCTTCCTTTTCTTCAGATGACTCCGGAGATATTTCTGCTGGCGTGAGAATCCGGTGGCTTTGCACAATGATCCTTATGTCATCGAGATTTTCGTCAGCCAGTTCTTTAGCGAGTTTGGGTAACGCATCTGTCTTGCTATTTTCCACTCGTGGTATGCTTTATAGGACGTAGGAGGAGATTTGAGATAGCAATTGCTGCACTCTTTTGCCATATTTTACCAGCTTCGGCTTACACGCCTGATAGTCGCCATTTACCTGGCTAACGACCTGCTGGGAGTCTTCATATATGAGAAGGTTTTCGATTCCTATGTCAATGGCGATCTCGAAACCTGCTATCAAAGCTTCATATTCCACTTTGTTGTTTGTTCTTGGCTCCGTTAAGGAAAGGGCAAAACGCATTATCCCTTCTTGTGGAGTCACAAAAATAAGGCCTACTTTGGCTTTGATTATGGGGGTGCTTTTCCGCCTCTCCATAGACGATGCCCCATCGAAGTAGAGTTCCCATCGGGTATCACTCCCTTCTTTCCCCCCGTCGATTGCTTCAAATGCGTGTTCGTCCAGCAACTCGCAGTTTAAGGTAGAATTAACTGGTATCAGATGCTCAATGAGAAAGTCAGCGATGGCCTGGTCTTTTATTGCCTTGAGGGGTCGATATACTATCGAGAACACCATCAAGAGGAGGGCCTATTTGGCAAGCTTTCCCGTCAGTATAGTTCTTGACATCAAATATTTGAGAGGATCCACCTTTGATATGAGATAGACCTCATATGCCAAGGCGTAATGTCGGAGCTTCGTTACCGTGAAGATTAATGTCAGGCAATGCTTTTCGATTGGGGAGTAGTTGTTTTCTGTCCCCAGGAGAACTCGACTCAAATAGTAGAGAGCTCTTTCCTTTCCCTGATCGTTCTCCTGTGCCCATAGCGCGCCTAAAGAACCTTCAAGGGCTGTCGTGTACAGGATGAGGGGTTTTCCCTTGACTGGAGCGGTCAGTACCGGCAGGTTCTGCAGATATTGCTTGATTTCGTCCAGTGCGCTTTGGCATTTACGATCCTAAACGAACGGGGTCCCCTTCTTCATTAGATGACTGCAGGGGAGACATTTGCTGGAGAGGTTAGCTATGAACCGCCGGATAGACGCGAGCTTTCCTTGAAGAGACACAGTTGTTTGAGGGTTCTTAGCGCGGGCATTTCCATAATTGCCTTAATCTTTGATAGGTTTATTTCGATGACTCGGTGTCATACGATGAATCTGAGGAATTTTCCTAAGGAAACTCCAAACGTGCATTTCAGAGAGTTCATTTTCAGGTTGTACTTCCGAAAGCGCTGGAACACTATCTTCAGATGCTCCTAGTGCTCCTCGTACGATTTGCTTTTCACCACGAGGTCGTCGATATAACATTTGACAATCTCATGTATAAGGTCATCGAAGATCTTTGTCATGGCCATCTGGTAGGTGGCGCCAGCGTTCTTCAGACCGAAGGGCATCACTTTGTAGCAGAATATGCCCAGCGGAGTCCGGAAAGCAGTGTGCTTTTGGTCTTCAGGATACATTTTTAGTTGATTGTAGCCTGAAGATCCATCCATGAAGGAGAAGACCTTGTGAGTGGACGTGTTATCGATCATCAGTTCGGTAACCGGTACTGGGAAGTCATCCTTCGGGAAAGTTTTGTTGAGATCCCGAAAATTTACGCAGATGCGTACTGTCCCATTTTTCTTCATTACCGGAATGATATTGGCGATCCAGTCAGGGTATTGAACTTCTTGGATGAAGCCGGAGTCGATTAGCTTCTTGACTTCGGCATTGATACTCATCTCAAGCTTGAGCCGCATTCTTCTTAGTGCTTGTTTGACTGGCTTGACGTCCGGTGATATTGCCAGTTTATGCACGGCTATCTCTGGATTTAATCCCAACATCTCGGAATAGTTCCATGCGAAACTGTCTTTATACTGCATAAGCATGTCTTTTAACGTGGCCACCTGTTTCATAGACAGTAGCTCATTGACGAACGTTGGCCTTGGCTCATCTGCCGTCCCCAAGTCGATTTTTTCCAGGTTGTCCGCCGTGGTATGTATCCCATCTTCCAGCTCCTTTGGTGCCGGTGAAAATTCTGAGATCACCTCGTCTTCATCTTCATTAGCAAAGCAATAGGAGAGGTCATCCATATTCTTATGCTCCTCCTCCTTTGAGAATGTTATCATGTGACATGTACGAGTTCGTTTCCAAGCTCGATATTGATCTGGACTTTTCCTTGTAATGTACGTTGCTCTTGGCTCATGCTTTTGTGGTAGGGTTAGCTTCCAACTGTCAGATAGAGCAAACTTGCTTTGCTGATATTGGTCTTCAATCCAGTTTTTAAAGGTGAAGCAGTCTTCAAGAGTATGTCCTATTGCTCGGTGATAGGAGCAATAAGCCGGGTGATAGACCTCGTCTATTTGTTCGGGGCGCCGAGACTCCGGGAGCATCATCATTTGATGATTCATGACAAGATTGAATATCTTCCCTATCTTGTCTTAAGGGAATGAATATTCACGACCCATCTTCTTCATAAAAGATGGATTCTAGATGACTTTTTCTCGATCGCGTGGCTTCTTGGATTCACTTCACTGTTTTTGAACGTCATTCTCGTTCTTCACCTTGTTGTTTCTTCTTCGTCAGGCTTTTCCCTTGCCATGAGAGCGCACAGCGGGCTGACGGTGAAAGACATCGTCATCCTCCGTAGCCTGCTGAATGAGACGTCGCGTCCTGGCTTTCTCGTAAATGGCCATTTCGCGGCTGTGGTCATCCTTAACCTTTTGACCCGCTTCCCTTATTAGCTTGTTAATCTGCTCTTCGAATGACGGACTTGATATTCGTACGGCGAGATTTCGCTCTGTTTCAATATCAGCACTATCTAGAAAGACATTCTCTTTTCCATCGGAATCATTTATAGCATGGCAGCCATGGAATCGCTTCCGTTTCTTGGACCGAACGTATCCAAGGCCAGTCGTCTCCATTCTCCCATTGGGAATCTTTCGCTGAGTCCTGGGAACATCCCAAATCTTGTTATAGAATTGGGCTTGTCGAGCAGTCTGTTTGAAGGGTACGCCTTGGCATCTCAATAGCCTTCTCAGTCCCTCTGCGTAGTATCTGGGCAGACAGATTGGTTGAAGCCTGTCGAGCGCAAGTTCAGCACCGTTCCATACTTCTTTCTCCACTTTGGTCTCCGTGGATTGATAAAAAAGGATTGCCTTCTCACCCCTTTGTTTAGGAGGGACGTAGAAGGTCTGCAGCTCTTGCACGCTGTACGTATCAAGTGCATCAAGTTTTTTGTAATGCCGCTGCGAAACCACGGTAATTTGTAAACTCTGGTCAGCTCCAGCAAAGGTCTGCACTGACGGGCGGACGGAGAACACTGTGTTGGCCTCGTCTTCAAAGTCATTACCAAAGACCAGAATAGGAGTAGATGGTCCTGGCCTGTTGCCTTGGGTTGTCCCGAGTAGACCATCTCTTCATCCTCCTCGGTATCGCTCCCAAATATCGGGATAGTGGCGATGGCCTTTTGTTTATTCTCTGATTTGCGACATCTTTCCATGTCTTCGAAGTCTGGTAAGAAGTACTTAGTGTCTTCATATTTGCGGACTTCATTTACGGAGAATGGGTTCAGCTCCCCTGTAACTGTGTACTTGAGGCCATCCTTGAAGTACTTTATACACTGATGTTGTATAGAAAGGATGACGTTGTACTCATGTAACCAAGGCCTGCAGAGCAAAGCGTTGTAGCAAGTCTTGGCGTCAATAACATGGAGCTTGATGTCAGTGATGAGCAGCCTGAAGCGTAATGTCAGTATTACAGACCCGAGCGTTTGTGATGATTAGGAGTCAAAACCGGAGATGGTAATTTTATCCCGAGCCAAGTGCTGCACATTCATGCAAATCTCCTTCAACACTCTTGCATTGAGAAGGTTGACGGAGAATCCGTTGTCGACCAGGATCTTTCCTATCTTGATATCATGACAATACCCGGTTACATATAGCGGACGGTTGTGCTCGTACATTCCAAGAAAGAGGTCTTCATCGCTGAAGGTGACGTCAGCCGTGTGGACTTCTTCCAGCTCTTCCTTCATCTTTTCTTCTGCATGGAAGGCTTAAAACTGGTCGGGCTCTTGTAACGCCTTGATCAGGGAATCTCTTGCCTTTTTAGATAAGAGAAGGTCATCCTGAGGGTATCTTTCTCAAATGTGCCAGGACATTGTAATCCACCTTGTTCTTCTTGGGTTGGTCCTTGGCTGT
Organism: Agapanthus africanus; assembly: GCA_030015575.1. Lineage (NCBI taxonomy): Eukaryota > Viridiplantae > Streptophyta > Magnoliopsida > Asparagales > Amaryllidaceae > Agapanthus > Agapanthus africanus. Next base: position 567,868,560 of record JASDDO010000016.1, read on the forward strand.
GAGCTCTTTGGTGACTCTATCATCGAGGGCAATCTCTTCAGAAACTTTTTCCTTCCCCTTGTATTTCTTGCACGAACCTTTGTTTGAGGGTCCGAGATTCTTTTCAGGCAACATACGGTTACACAGCTGAATGTTCTCACAGTTCCTCGTCTCTTCTTCTTTTCCAGAGGTGGATTCCTTAAAGAGAGGGCCGAGGGCCATTTCCTCGTCCGAATCGCTCCCGAAGGTAAGAACTTGAGACTTCTCTTTTGTTGGGATGGCATCAACCATATGACAATTACCGGTTGTTCTTTTATGCTCATCTGACGTGCTTCTCTGCTCCCGACGGGCTTTGCGCTTTATTCGCTTGAAGTGTTGTCGGTGGGCAACGTATCCCTGTTAACACTTCTTGAAGGTATTGCACTCTTCGGTAGGGTGTGTGACTCTCCGATGATACAAGCAATATTTCAGATGTACATCCGGTTCGTCGGAGCACGTACTCCCTGAAGTATTTTCTTTAAAAGGTGGCAACTTCATTCCCACTGACAGAGCTTTGGCGAACTGCTTTCTTATCTTGATTCTGCTCTTGCTAGTGGCAAGGGCACTTCGATCCGGTTGAGGTACTTTATGGCTTCTCATTACCAGATCTTTTTCATCCTGACACCGAAGCTTGGCCTTTTCATAATTGGCTGCTTCACATTCTCGATCGGCTTTGCTCTTTTGAAGAGCTTCGTTGAGCAGCTTGTCGATCAGGCCATCTGACAGTTCCTTGGATTTTGGTTCTGGATCTGACCCCAATTTCTCTATGTCAGGAGCTTCTTTACCATCTATTGACAAGTGAGAGATCATGTGGTAACTCGCCACATGATCCTCGGGTTCTTCTGAGTTGCCACATAATCCTCGGGTTCTTCTGAAGAATCGTCTCCTTCATCAATGCCAATGTTTCCGTTCTAAAGAACATGCTTGAAGAATTCTTCTAGTGCGACTGGGGTCCGTGCCTTTTGGTTGTATTCCTCCAGTGCATCGATATATTTTTGCAGACCCGTACGATTGCCGTCGAGCTGCATGGGCTTCTTGGCCTTTTTCTTTTTCTTTGAAGACGTCGGAGGCTTGGCCTGGAGGTTTTGCCCATCGTTACCAACTTTTGGCGTTGGGCGCGGTTTCAGCATCCCGTCAATAATCTCAGGCTCCAGTGGGCTTTTCTACCTAATCGCCGGACATGCTTGAAGATCTTTCAGCATTCTTTTAGTTTTAGCCGAAAGGACAACTTCCCTTAGAGCTTCCTCTACAAATGAGCACGATGCCCCTAGCATATCCACTTTTTTAAGAGCGTGCTGTTGTGGTGGGTTTACCTTCCAGTTTTCGGACAGCGTGAACTTGCCCTGTTGGTATTGGTCTTCAACCTAGTTTTTGAAGACGTAGCAATTTTCGATTGGGTGGCCCACTATTCGGTGGTAGGGGCAGTAATTGGGATTGTTGACATCGCCCAGTTGCAGTGGGCGTCTCGGATCCGGCAGAATGATGAGCCTGTTGCGCACCACCAGTTCAAATAGTCTCCTCGTTTTATCCCGGGGGAACGAGTAAGGACGTCTCTACTTTTCTTCGATGGATCTTGGTTTGTTGTTTTGGCGAGCTACTAGTTTCGGGTCACTCGGTTGTTGTTGAGCGTTGGCGACGAAGGTCGCTTTTCCTTTGCCCTTTTTATTCCAAAGATCCGTCTTTGAAGAGGACGGCTTATGACCCATCTGGTCCATTTGGGCCAGTTTGTCAATCAAGGCCTGGAAAGTGGTCGGCTTGAAGAACATCATAAACTGGGATATATTTGCCTGGGGATCAAGGGTTCCCACGAACATGCACACGGCAGGCGCTTCTTCTATGCGGTGTTCGCATTTTGACCATAGGTTATGCCATCGAATTGCGTATTGAACCCATGTCTCTCCTGGCTTCACTCTGGCATTGATTAATGCCGTGATCGGGATGCGCTCGCTAGCACTTGCGAACCGTTGCATAAACAGTAGCTCCATTTCTATAAATGTTTTGATGGAGTCATTCGGAAGCTCCGAGTACCATTTAAATGTTGTCTCCGCTAGGCTGCCGACAAATTGGTGAAGCAATAGTTTGTCATTGCCTCCAGTAGTGCCGCATAGAGCTCTAAATTGAGCAACATGCTGGTGTGGATTGCCCGTCCCTTTATACACGTGAACTTAGGGATCGTATATCCCGGCGGGTACTTAATTTGATTGTACCGGGCTGGATAAGGTCGTCCAGTTCTGATGACTTGACTAGCCGCTTCACTTGCCTGATGAGCTCGTATTTGTTGAGCTATGTAGTCATCAAGGGCAGCCTTAGAGATCGTTTCTTCTTTGGCTGCTGAGAAAGCCGGAGGAGGATTTGATGTCTCCCCTCTGTCGTCTTCAATGATTATTGGAGGGTCTTCGGCTGGAGAGTCCGGTTGGATCATCATCCCCACCATGTCTTAGAACAGAAGCGCCATTTGTTTTATATTAGCCGCTTATTCCGCGGCATCTTTATCTTTCTTTTCAAGCACCCTTCGTAGGAATTCGGTGTTGGTCTCCTGCTCCTGGCATTGTTCCGACGATACTTCCGGGCTTTCTTTCTGCCCAGTAAGTGCGGCCATCCTTGTCAATATCTCCTGGAGCTTTTGTTGTTGTTCCTGAGCCTTTTTCACAGACCGTGTAAGTGGTCGATGACCCATGGAAGTACGGATTTCCTCTTTCCTGGAAGCCATGTACACCGTGTGTACCACCATTCCCCCTATCACGCCCCGCTTCCCGGTGTACGGCGAAGGGGGCGCGACGAGGCCGCTACGTATTTACTATGAAGTAAATACGCTAAGCATATCTAAGCAATATAAAAATAAATGCACAAGAGACAGGATGTAATGAAACGGCAACTTTATTTATTAACATTCTTTTGTACAATACATAGAAAGTAAATACATCTAAAAGAAGCAATGCCTAAACAATGGCATAACAGAAAAGGAAACGCACTGAAATAAAATTGTAGAATGTAGCTAGAGCTCTGGATCGTATGCAAGCTGGTCCAAGTCCTCGCTAGTAGGCTCGATCTCTGGAATATCCGAATCACCGACGACATTCAAAGAAAAAGAAAGAGAATGTCGTCAGCGAACAAATCGCTCGGTAAGTCCCAAGGATAAGAGAGAAATATAATAGACAAAGAGTAAGAGAGAGTGTGTAGCTTTTACAGTTGTATTATATTGTTATATTGTTGTATTGAGTGTTAACGCTGTTGTTTGTAGCTTGGTACAGAAGGATCCCAGCGTATACGAGAGGAGTCTCACTTGCCCCAGAGACTAAGGTATCAGGAACTCAAGGAACCGTTTATGCCACGGTACAACAGCAGATGAATATAGGTTAGGTGTCTTATGGTTGCAGTCTCGTGCCACTTCTAACACCTTCCGTACCAATCTACCCCTTAAACCCCGCGGTGTCTTGATTGTATTGTAACTTGTAATTGAATTGTAATATATAGATTGTATAATTGGATGAATTGCCGAAATCATGATATCAGTAAATGGAAATAACTGGAGAATCATCGATGTAACTGGAGAATCATGTAAATGGAAGTATATCCATGATTCGGTTCAGTCAATATAGATTGAATAGATTGTATTCATGGATTCATGTTAAATTGTAGATTGTACTTGAATCATATTCAAGTCAGATTATTATAATGAGACTCAGTCTGAGTCAGAACAATTATAAAAGAAATTGAAGTCCTAATTGTTTTGATGTTATCGGTAACCGCTGCACATGGGCGGCAGGATTTGTGTCTTTTTCAAAGACGATTACCGTGTTGATAACACCGTTGTTAAGTTGTCTACCTTAAATAGGCAAGCACCCACTTCTCCGACTCCCTGAGGCTCAAGAGATTGGTCCCGTTTAAACCTATATTTACTAGGGTCCTTAGGGTAATTTATAGAACTTGAGGGGGTTTTATGTAAAAATACTTTTATATATTTTTCAAAATACACCCCAAGTATTTAATTATCGTCTTTAGAGTTGTAATGAATGTAGATTTCATATTTTGTGACATTTCTAGTGAGAATAATCTATTTTTCATAATACATGGTATTTAATTGTAATATTGAACTTGTATGGATTTCATGGTATTTTAATGTAAAGTGATTCTTGTGATTTTGGAAAAATTGAAGTATTTATATTATAACAAAAATAGGTATTTTTGATATTACATATATATATATATTTATAAAAATAAATTTTAATATATATATTATATTTCTAGAAATCTCATTTTCTTAAGATGTTCGTATTTTAAATTTTTCGAGACCGAATGCTCCTTGCGGAGGTCTGCATCTCGCACTACTAAGCCTAGGAACGTGTGATAATCCACACCATCCCAGTCGGGTTTCCCAAATTGGGTTGTAGCGGTGCTTTGCAAAGATTTGTGTAAAATACTAAATCTTGTAAAAATGGTTTTATTAGTAAATGGTATTTATTTGAAATGTTTCGTTTTCCCGTATTCTAGGTTCCCGAAAGTATTGTGCTATATTGCATATGAGTGTTGTAAGGAGGTAGGTCATTACCTCGTGATCTAACTTAAAGGTATAGCAAGATTGTGATGATTTAATGTCAAAATGAAACTACATGGTATTTTACTGAAAAAGAGCAATAAAAGTTACAAAATGATATAGATTGTCATGAAACTTGTTTAACATGTTTGTTAATGATTAATAGTCATCATGTAATGGTTTAATAGGGCCGTGTTTAAGAAAAGTGGGATTTTTAGAAAGAAACCGAATCGGAAATCAGTTTGACTCTGATTCCGTCGAGTTTTATTAAAAGATGTTTTTAGAGTAGCAAAGAAGAGAGGGAGGTGGGAATTACTGGATTAGAAGTTAGGGATGAGGAAGAAGAAGTGAACGTACCTTCCGGTATGCCGTTTCGTCGCCGGGAGCTCCTAGGGTCGTCGTCGGAAAATCGCCGAAGCCTTCGCCCTTCGCTACTCCAAAAGTACACTAAGCTTCTAGGAAATTTCTTGAGAGTTTTGCACAGAATTTTGGAGTGAGGTATGTGTGTGTGTAGGGCTTGTATTTATAGGGTAAGGCTAGGGTTAGGGCAGGTGAAAGGTTGAAATGAAAAAAATGGGATAAAATGTATTAAAATGTAATAAAATGGAGTAATTGGTGTTTTAAAGGTGCTCTGTTACTGGTCTGAGGATTTAAACCATACAGGAGTGCAGGGGAGATGAAAAGACAAAACATTGGTGTTGATGACTCGGAGGTCCGGCCGAGTCCGGCGGGCGGAAGCGGCCCAAGTCGGCCGGTCCGCCGGCCGACTCGGCCAATTCCGGCCGAGTCAGGTGGCCGGAGTCTCCCTTGCCGCTTCATGTAGCCTCTGGTATTATTAGGTTTTTGGGTGTAGTGGGGATTTTGTGAGTGATGCACGTGTAAACCCTTGGTATTCTAAAAATATTAAAATAAAATAATATTAAAAATAATGTGGGTGATGGGATTTGAACTCTGGTGGCTTGGTTCAGTAGTGCAAGGTCTTACCAATGAGCTATAAGCTTTTGCTTGCTATTAAAAAGCAAAACAAACTTATAACCCGTGCTCAGGCAAAAAAAACCCCTTTTTGTATTTTTGAAAAAAAATTCTACAGAAAGTTGTACAGGAAATTTAGGGTTGTTACACCCCCAGACTTGGGGCATTTGGGTCCACTGCCTTTGAAATTTACCGCAGGCATGGGGATCTTCTCCGGCCTTCTCCTCTTATGGGAGGTCGAAGTTGAGGGGGCCGTTGCAGCAGGCACCCATGCAGATGATACCTTCCGTGGTATGACAGAGGGATGGTCCTCCTCTTACCGAGCCTTCGTCTTCTTCAACCGGCGAGAAGGCTGTTCTGGCTTCACCTGTGTCATGCTTTCAATAGGCGGAGGAGACTTCTTAAATATGGCGGTTGGAGAGTTTTTGCGCACTCTCTTGAGCAGCTCAAAGCTGTTCCCAGTTGGAATAACAGCGTCAATTTCCACCATTGGAGCTGGTGGGGTAAGTCTAAAGGGGGAACTTCCCCCAGCTTTTCTCACTCGGCGCCAGTGGCAACGTCGAGCATGTCTTGCGGATGGGATCACCTCAGTTGTAGAAGCAACCTCGTTATGCCCCTTGCTTTGATGAGAGGCTGCTATTGGTGTCAGCCTGTCGAAGACTGACGTCCGTTGAGAGGGAACGTCTAACCTGTCGAAGACTGGCTTTCGAGTAGGGGAAGCACTTGTAACGACCTTACCCGCAACAGGTGTTGGAACGGCCAGTCTTGCGAAAACCGATCCTCTAGCAGGAGAAGCCCCTTTGACGGCTTCGTCTGTCGGAACAGGAATGGCTATCCGCTTCGGGATAACCCCTTCAGGTATGATGAGCCTCTTTGCAGGCCCACTTGAGCTTAGGCTCAGCCTGTTAAAGGCTGAGGCGTTGGAATTGGACGACCCTTTGAGAGGGGCCGCGGTGGTTGCAAGTCGATCGAAGACCGACTTCTTCGGAGCCTCATGTGATATCACTGAAGTATTGAAGCTCATTGGCGGGAGCATGGTCCGGAAGAACAATCCGGTGGTGGCTTGAGTCAACTGTCCACCGGTATTGCAAAGATGGAGGCCGCTTGGGGCCCATAAGTCACTCCTCCGGCTGGGACAGAGTAGGAGTTGCTGTTGCAGTTGGTGTAGCTGGAGGCCATCGATGTTATCTTCTTTTCTGCATGGAGCAAGACACCAAATCTTAGTACCTCAAATCCAGGGGCAACCATATTAAACCATGATTCGTTCGCGAACACGACACACGAAGTGTGGAGTGGAAAGAGGAAAAGGTCCTACCGTGTGTGCCAGAATCTGTTTACCCCCGAAAACCGGAAAGACAGATGTCTTGCCTGAATTTGGGGGCATATGCTATTTGGGTTTATCCGTCCACCTCTCCGAAGATACCAAGCTGATTTATGGCACCGTGTATCGGAGGTTTGGACGGATGCGGCCATTATAGCAGACTTCGTCAGATTCCCCGTCTTTTGCGAGGGGTTTTTGATTGTGGGGACGCTCTTCTCTACAGGCGCAAGCCCTTGCAGTTAATTACATTACCGCGTAGCGGTAACCACTTTCTCCTGCTCCAGAAGGTCACTTCGTGTCGTGTGTGTTTGTTTTATTTTTGGTTGCCCGTGGATCGTATACGGAGACTAATTTGTGTTGTCACCCATAGGGCGTGGATTAGTTCAAATCCATATTTTCTTAGATTTGGGTTTTGTTTGATTTAAGGATCGTTAATCTCGTTTGGGATTAAGATCAACATAAATGTTTATTGAGGATACGTTAGTCTAATTTTAGACTAAGATATACTCAACAGGATTTTTGGGATCATTCAGACCCAGCAAAAGAGCATTTGGGCTTTATATTGTCTTAGTTTAAGGACATTGCGGTCCATAGCTAGTTTAAGGATGTTGTGGTCTAAGGATTTGTTGGTTGTTGGGATCCGCCACCTCTCTGAAGACGCTGAAGAATTACAACGACATGTATCAGAGGTGTGAGGAGATATACCTTTAAACCAATGTCAGTTGGGAGATCTGTAGTTGTGTTTGGGACTAAGACTAATTTGGAACATGATGAGCACATGGGCTCGGTTGATCTGAGTAGGAGATTTGGTCAACTTGGACCCAACCCACTTAATCTTTGAATAAAGTGTTAAACACTTGCTTAGGCTCAGTCCCTTTTCTGTGCAAATAATGCTTTGCTTTATTTTCCCTTCTTTTTCTTTATTCTTTTATTTTTTTATAGAGTTTTAAACACTCTTTATGGCGCCCACATGTGGAGCACGTGAGGCGCTTGGCATTAGGCCCTGGGAGCCATTTGATGAGTGCAGAGCACTTTATGTTAAGCAGCTCCCACATGAGGGGCACATGAGGTGCTTGGCGTCGAGCGCCAACCATTGAGTGCTAAGTACTCTTTATTTGAACAGCGCCCACGTGAAGGGCACGTGAGGCGCTTGGCACTGAGCGCCAACCATTGAGTGCTAAGCACTCTTTATCTGAGCAGTGCCTATGTGAGGGGCACGTGAGGCGCTTGACGCTGTTTCTTTCTTTGTGCATTTTTCTGAAGAGTTCAATTCTATGTTCTCCCCTGGATCTTCGATCCCCAAGAAAAAATTCGTCCCCACGAGAATTAAATTCTCATTTGTAGAAGACTTGTCTTATGGATCTCGGATCCAGAGGAAAGAACTATGTTCTTTATGGAGGTCAAACCCTTGGATTTGCAGATGAGATACTATGATTTCTATTATCTTTATTTACCTCGAAGAAGGTTTCTTCTTCTTTCTTCTTTCTTAAAGCTTTCTTTTTGCTTTCTTTTCTCTTTTTTTTTGAACTTGAAGTTTATGGGGGGGGGGGGTTCCTCTGTACAAGACTTGAAGTTTTGGGGCCTTTATATAGTGGAGGCAAATTTGTTGATTTAGTTAAAGAAATATCTCATTGAGAGATCCTTAATTGATTTGGGGATTTTATCCACCGTTGGATCTTTGATCCAAGGATTTCTATTTTATAGAAGATATTTTTCTTGTTTTTAACAAGATTGGGGAAATGTTTTCTCATACAGAGCTTATTCTATTGCTTGGTGATTTTTAATCACCATTAGATTTTTAATCCAACGGTACTCTATTTTACAGAGAATAATCTTTCACGTTTAGAAAGATTTGAGGAGTATTTCCTTAACAGAATTTAATTCTGTATTTTGATAATTTATCATCTCCGTTGGATCTTTGATCCAATGGCAGAGAACTTTTAGTTCTGGCGCGGGCGCCCTCGTGCAAGGCACGTGAGGCGCTGCCTCAGAGTTTTTAACTCCTGGCGCCGGCGCCCTCGTGCAAGGCACGTGAGGCGCTGCCTCAGATTTTTTAACTCCTGGCACTGGCACCCTCGTGCAAGGCGCGTGAGGCGCTGCCTCTTTTCAAATTTTGAACAGAGCCTTGCTCTTTTATTATTGGGGGAAACAAGGAGTTTGTAGAGATATTTAGGGTTGAGTCGGACAATGAGGCTCCGGTTGTTGGAGCCGAGTCCAGCGGGTCTTCCTCCTCCTCGGCTTCAAATAGCCGAGAGGGTTCTTTTGCCGCGTCGTCTGTGTCGGGCTCGCCCTAGAGCCAGGGTTGCCCGTGTCGTTTGCCGTCGGGTGGCGACAAGGGTGTCTAAGGAGCGCATCGGGAACGTCCGCGATGCACCCTCTATTTTGAGGAATGTGGATGAGCTTACCGAGGTTTGGGCTCGATTCCATATTCCCTCCAACTGTTCGCTTCGTTTAGCTAGAGAGGGTGAGCGGGCGGACCAGGTGCAGGGCAAGGAGATTGCCCTGTATTTAGAAGCATTCCGGGCCGGAATACGTCTTCCTTTCTCAGCCGAGATATGTGGGGTGCTTCTCTGCTTCCATCTTGCCCCGGGCCAGCTAGCGCCGAACTCGTGGAGAATCCTCCTCTAGTTTCTGGTCCGGTTGAAACTTGAACTTATCCCCTTCAGTTTTACCCTCCTCGTTTCCTTCCTCTGTTATAAGAATCACCCTGGCACCAACAAGGATGAACCGGGCTGGGTGTACTTTTCCTTCAAAAAATGTAAGGGCGGGGTAGCTGGGTCGGGTGTGATAGTCGTCCCTTCTTCCATCCATAAATGGAAGAAGAAGTTCATTTTTGTCGGGCCACCCGAGGGCGAGGATTGACTCGTGCCTACACAGTGGCACAGGGTCAACTGCTCGAGGGCGAAACAGTCATCTTCACCCGAGGCAAGGGTGGTGTCTTTGTGGGAGCTAATTCAACGGGCCGACGTTCTGCTTTCTGAGCAGGCTCTGAGCTGGGCTGGGCTCAGCCCCGCGCGCTTTCTGGGTAAGTTAGGGCAGTAGACAGTCCATTTAAACTTTGATGAGGTTTCTTTGCCCTTTTCAGCGTCACTAACTCTCTTCGTGTATTCCCCTCCTTTTGGCAGAGCCAATGGACCGATCCATGTTCTTAGCTTCCATGGCCGTGAAGGCCCAAAAGGAGACTGAGGGTGGAAGCTCGTCCCGACCGGGTCCGAGCTCCGCCCCACCGAGCAAGCCTTCATCTACGTCACCCCGAGTCCCTGAAGAGCGCCGGGAGGAGGGAGGGGGCAGAAGCATGCGTGTAACGTGTCACGCCCCGCTTCCCAGAGTACGCAAGATTGGGCACGTGACATAGCCAACTATGCTACCTGTGGGTAGGAAATATCCATCCACAGTCACATTACGGTTGTAGAGATATCAAGAACAAAATAATAAACTAATCTAATACATGTCCAAATCCATAATAACAAGAATCAATAAACAATGAGTGCGGAAGCAAATGATCCAATACAATAAATAAACAGTACGTCCCATAATGCGGGCTCACATCTGGAAATGGAATGAAAATAAATAAATTAAACCCTAAGGAACTCACAGTTCAGCCTGCTGGCTGAAGTACTCCTGCTCGGTCGTCGATAGTGGTAAGGAATCTGGGCCATGCAAAACCCAGACGTCAGCGCGTCATGTCAACCAAAATAATATAATATAAACATGGTAATAAGCAATGCAGGTATGAACATGAATAAAGCAGTACTAAGAAATAACAGAGCAGGGTAATGTGCAGTGGTGACTAAACTGTCCTATCAGGTTTCTACTCTATAGTCTTGAAATCAATTGATGAATCGTCGATGTAACTCAATAGTATCCCGTGCGTGCCCGGGACCACGGTCAAGGTTCTCGGGGCTGAATCCGAGACGTGCCGCTAAGCAGTAATAGGTAGTAGGATGGATGAGTGATGTCAGCATCATCACTCCGGGGCAGGCCAAGCCCGTAAGACTGATCAGAACAAGTATCGAACTGTTGAGTTACAAGTCGGTTTCACCTTTGATTTCCCCATACCCCCAAGTTATGTATGTCAGGTCAGGTATTCAATAATCAAGGATTAATGTCAACACAGAATCAGGTAAAAGCAGGTATGTCTGGATAGACAACAGGAATGGTCCATGAGGACCCCAAGTCAGGTTGTAGTCCAATAGGTTGAGTCAGTATGTATAGGGTGTCATGTCCGGTGTATCGGTACATGTGTCAGGTGCAGCAGGGTCGAGTCAATATGTAATGCAATCAAATGTATGCTGATAACAGGTATAGTAACGAATAAGGAACAACAACAGGAACAGCAAATAACAATATTACTCCATGTAAACACAGTGATGCTTTGTATTCTCTTATTAACAGGTTCAAGCACCCTTGGGGTGCAATAATCACAGTGTAGCGCAATATTAATAACAGCAGGCAATAAAGATATAAGTGTGCGACTATTTTCCTCTAAATAGTAAAATGATTAGCAGGTAGTTGTTATTAAGGTTACGGTGGCAAAATACGATTTAGGTGGCAGTATTATAATGTACCTCATATTTCGTCCAATGAGACAAGTAGCAATACTTAGTTAATATAGCAAGTTTGTGAGTCAAACATTTAATTAGTTTAACGTAGCATGTAGCAAGAAATCTTGCCTCGACGGTTTCGCAAACCGGAAAGCACGGATGCACTGTCGGCAGAAAACACGGGACGGGTGCACGGGCCACGGATCGAGTCCCAACAGCGAACAGCGGGACCACACGGACCAGGGTATTTCGCTGGAGCGTCGGGTCAAACGACGGCACGGTCGGAATCCGGCAAAAGTCAAAAGCAACGAAGTTAGCAAACGCGATATACGTGAACAAACGACCAGCGAGGGGGACTTCGCACAAAAGTAAAGGTAAGGGATGCTTACAGGGAGACACCAGGGGGCAACTACGGCAGGCTCGACGGCGCTGGGACGCCGGCGAGGCAGCGACGGCGGCTGCGAAGGCTGGGAAGTTTCTGGGTTCGCTGGAAAGGGTGGTGCCGTGCAGCGAGGGGAGGTAAGGTCTGGTCTGGGTTGCAAGATGGAGAGGAGGTGGCGCGGGTGACGTCGACGAGGGTCGACGGCACGTTTTCCGGCGACCCGGGGGGTTGGTGCTAGGGTTCTGGCTCGGGTTCTGGTGGTCCGGCGAGGGGAGGAGGAAGGCGACGACGAGATCGGGACGAGGGTGAAGGGAGGAGGATTCGGGTGTCGTCGGCGATGGGAGGCGGCGGCGGCGGCGAGGTCTGTGGCTGGTGATGGCGTCGGGGTTGGGTGCAGGCACGGAAAGAGACGGAGGAAGAAGGTAGGAGGGTGCGGCTAGGCTGAGGAGGTGTTGACGGCGACGGCGAGGTCGCGGGGAGGTCGGCGGCGCAAGCACGAGGAGGCTAGGGTTAGGGCTTGGAGGTTCTCGTGGGGTTTCTCACGATGGAGAAGAGGAAGGAGGCGGCTGCGATAATATATAGGAGGAGAGAGAGAGAGATTTGATAAAGAGAGAGAGAGAGATTTTATGAGGAGAGAGAGGGAGGCAGTGAAGAGAGATAGAGAGAGAGTGGGAAAAGGTGGGGCCCACGAGGGATTTAAATCCCTCGTGATTGGCCAAGGGAAAATCTGTGAGTTAAAATTAAAAGATTTTAGGGATTTAACGATTTATTTAGGTAACAGTGAAATTATAAATATAGTTTAATATATTTAATCAAACGGGCAATTTTGGCGCTAAATGAAACATTTCCAAATCGCGCCCGGGTTGCGCCCAAATGTTCCAAATTCAAATTATAGGATTTTAAGCGAGTTCCAAATTTTGAAAAGAGGTGTTTAATGATTAAAATGCATGCCCCCAAGTCGGACACTTGCACGCGCGCGTAGACGTCCAAACTTGCCCGTTTCGCCGAACGGGACAAAATCTCGACACGCGGACGCTACCACGCGACTAGTGGCGACGAGTAGGCCAACATGGACATTTTTAATTTCATTTTCGTTGTTAAAATTTGTTATGTGCCAAAATGATTTAACCGGTTAAAATTTAGCAATAAGCACCAAACCATTAGGATAATCGAAATGAGCAATGTATAACACTCAACTAGAACCAGAAATAGTATTATGGGCTCGGGTGTTACATCATACCCAACTACAAAAAGAATTTTGTCCTCGAAATTCCAAGAATACAAGATAGCTAACTATAGGAAAAGGTGAGGAAATTTCTGCCGGATCTCGTCTTCTCGCTCCCAAGTGGTTTCTCCATGCAATCGATTACCCCAAGAAACTAACACAAGAGGGATAACCTTGTTCTTAAGAACCTTTTCTCTTCGATCCTTGATTTCAACTGGTCGCTCCTCAAAAGTTAGGTCCTCCCGTACAGTCAACTCCGAATGATCCAAGACATGAGTCTCATCACGAACATACCTCCGTAGTTGAGAAACATGAAACACATCGTGCACTCCTGCCAATGACTGTGGTAACGCCAAACGGTACGCTACCTCTCCAACACGATCCAATATCTCGAAGGGTCCAACGAATCGAGGACTAAGCTTTCCCCGACTTCCAAAGCGAATCACCCCTCTAGTCGGTGATATCTTCAGGAATACCAAATCACCCATGGCGAACTCTAGAGGTCTTCTTGACGTGTCGGCCCAACTTTTCTGTCTGTCTTGAGTTGCCTTCATATGCTTCCTGATTGTATTCACCTTCTCAACTGTCTGTACCACCAAATCTGGTCCTAGTAACCTTCGTTCACCAACATCATCCTAACAAACCGGTGAACGGCACTTACGACCATACAACGCTTCAAACGGAGCCATCTGAATTGTCGCTTGGAAGCTATTGTTGTACGAAAACTCCACCAGGTGTAGATGATCCTCCCAAGAACCTTTGAAGTCTAACATGCAAGCCCTCAACATATCTTCAAGGGTCTGGATCGTTCTCTCCGATTGTCCATCAGTTTGAGGATGATAAGCGGTGCTAAACTTCAATCGAGTCCCCAAACTTTCTTGTAAACTCCTCCAGAAGTGCGACAAGAACCGAGTGTCCCGATCGGACACGATGCTTACCGGTACTCCATGCAATCTCACAATCTCCTGCATGTACCGCTCTGCCAAAGTCTCTGTCGATTGACCAACCCGAAAAGGAATAAAGTGAGCCGCCTTGGTCAACCGATCGACAATCACCCATACTGCATTGTTGCCCTTTGGACTCCGCGGTAAAGCCGTCACGAAATCCATGGTTATATGTTCCCACTTCCACTGAGGAATCGGAAGTGGTTGCAACAAACCAGCAACCCTTTGGTGTTCAGCCTTGACTTGCTGACACACCAAGCACTTAGCCACGAAGCGAGCAATTTCCCGTTTCATACCTTCCCACCAGAAGTGCTGTCGAATATCTCGGTACATCTTTGTCCCTCCTGGATGTACAGAGTAAGCTGAACTGTGTGCCTCCTTCATAAGCTCTTCACGCACATCTCCTTTTGGCACACACACACGGCTACCATATCTCAAAGAACCGTCTTCATGGATCAGTAAATCGGTTCGTAGTCCGGCTTCTACCTGCTCTCGAAACTTTTGCAGCCTAGGATCCTGCGATTGCGCCACTTTAATCTTCTCAACTAAGGACGACTGTACTTGCAACTGCATCAACTGTCCTGTAGCATGCGGTAGCACAACCTCCAAGTCAAATCTCCGAAAATCCGCAATGATCTCCCTCTGTGCAGTCAATATCTAAATTGCTGGTAACCGACTTAGCGCATCTGGCACGACGTTAACTTTTACCGGATGGTACTTAAGGTCAAGGTCGTAGTCGGCCATCAGTTCCAACCATCTGCGTTGCCTCATGTTCAACTCCTTCTGAGTGAATACATACTTCAAACTCTTGTGATCTGTAAAGACTTCGACTCTCTCGCCCAAAAGGTAGTGTCTCCAAATTTTCAGGGCGAAGATCACGGCTGCCAGCTCCAAGTCATGAGTCGGATAATTCTTCTCATGAGTCTTCAGTTGTCTCGATGCGTAAGCGACGACTTTCCCATTCTGCATCAGAACACATCCCAATCCTTTTCCGGATGCGTCGCTGTGTATCACTAGTCCTCCTGAATTATCTGGTACGGTCAGGATCGGGGCGGTTATCAACTTTTGCTTCAACGTCTCGAAGGCCAATGCACATTCATCCGTCTAAACAAACGGTACCTCCTTGCGCGTGAGCTTGGTTAACGGCTCAGCTACACGAGCGAAGTTCTCCACAAATCTTCTGTAGTATCCGGCGAGTCCAAGAAAACTTCTTATCTCCGCAACATTCCTTGGAATAGGCCAATCTCGAACTGCTGCAATCTTTTCGGGATCGACGGCGATTCCATTGCCCGACACGACATGCCCCAGAAACTTCACTTCTTCCAGCCAAAATTCGCACTTACTCATTTTCGCGAATAATTTCTCCTGTCTCAGCGTCTGCAGGGCGATCTTTAAATGCTCAGCATGCTCCTCCGGACTCTTCGAGTATACCAGAATATCGTCAATGAATACCACAATAAACTGGTCCAGGTATGGTGAAAAGACCCTGTTCATCAAGTCCATGAATATTGCCGGCGCATTCGTCACTCCGAAGGGCATCACTAGATACTCGAAATGTCCATATCGAGTTCGAAACGCCATCTTACAAATGTCTTCTGCTTTCACTCGGACCTGATGATATCCTGATCGCAAATCCAGTTTCGAGAATACCCTCGCGCCACTAAGCTGCTCAAAAAGTTCTCCAATGCGAGGGATCGGGTACTTGTTCTTAATAGTCACCCGGTTCAATTCTCGATAATCAATGCACATCCTTCTCGTGCCATCCTTCTTCTTTACTAAAAGAACTGGAGCTCCCCAAGGTGAGTTGCTGCTTCGAATCCATCCCTTCTCGAGTAATTCACCAACTTGTTTCTTAACTTCTTCCAATTCCACCGGTGCCATTGGATAATAAGATTTTGATACTGGCGCTGCACCAGGAATAAGGTCAATCGCAAACTCCACATCTCGCTTCGGCGGTAAGCCTGATATATCTTCAAACACATCCATAAAGTCGCGAACAACTGCCGGCTCTTCATTACTATCCGCTTCCATTGTCGCAAGAACACTGTTTGTCGGCCTAGCCCTAAACTCGACTGGCCCGACAGAGCTGCTTCCTCCAGTGAAGGTAAACTCAGGGTGTCCGGGAATCTAGAAAATTACCTTCCTTGCCCTACAGTCAATGTGGGCGTGGAAAGTGCCAAGAAAATCCATTCCCAAGACTGCTTCATAACTGCCCGTATCTATCACCAAGAAATCTGCAAAAAGCTCTCGTCCGCAAACAACAACTGTACAATCTCTACATTCCTTACTAGCTATGATTTTCCCATTCCCAGTGTGTATGTCCCAAAAACTAGACAGGGTCGTGCAGGTAATCGAGTGTGTAGTTATAAATTTGGATGACATAAAACAGTGGGATGCTCCGGAATCAAATAATGCCAATGCGGGAAAACCATGAACAAGTAAAGTACCTGAAACCACTTCTCCTGATGCCTTAGCTTCCTCAGCTGTCAACGTGAACGCTCGAGTCTGGTTTGGTCCTTGAGTCAGCTGTTTCTGCCTTTGGAACGGTCTCTGCGGAGGCTTCTGTATATCATCTTTCGTGCGAAGCTTCGACGGACAAGCATTAACGGCGTGATTTGCCGCTCCACATCTAAAACAGAGTCCCAGCCTCTTACGACACTCCTTTCGCACATGTCCGGGTACATGGCAGTAGTTACAAATCACGCTCCCTTTCCGATCACCCACAACTGTTTTCTTCATTGGTGCTACGCTGCGCCTGTTCACCGGAATACTTCTACGTACAGACGTTTGTTTCAGTGCAGATGCTGGTTCCAGCTCGGTCTGTTCCTTTAGATTCTCCAGCAATCCCCTTATCACTCTACGCCTGGCGGCTATGACCGCACGTCTTTGGTCCATCTTCAAATTCTTACCGGCCATATTCCTGAAAATCAAAGTACCCAACATTAGCATGATGATAGATTCTGAGTATAGATCAAGGCTAGAACTCCAAGATACTTAAATAGAGTACAGCATTGTAGCTATGCCGCGGTATCATAGCCGCAATTACTTAACTCCACCCAAGTCGCCTAAGTCCTAGAGATAACAAGAAGTTAGGTTTTTGAGTTGACAAATGCAAAGTAAGTTTGCATGTCGACATGATCCGGAAGAATGATTCAAGGATGGTAAAACGGTCAAGGTGGCAGGACATGTTTCCTAAACACGGGTATTCTGATTCGTGTATTGGGTACAATACCCAACTACAAAAGAATCAACCCAACTAACCTATGTCTCTGATACCAAAAGAACTATGTCACGCCCCGCTTCCCAGAGTACGCAAGATTGGGCACGTGACATAGCCAACCATGCTACCTGTGGGTAGGAAATATCCATCCACAGTCACATTACGGTTGTAGAGATATCAAGAACAAAATAATAAACTAATATAATACATGTCCAAATCCATAATAACAAGAATCAATAAACAATGAGTGCGGAAGCAAATGATCCAATACAATAAATAAACAGTACGTCCCATAATGCGGGCTCACATCTGGAAATGGAATGAAAATAAATAAATTAAACCCTAAGGAACTCACAGTTCAGCCTGCTGGCTGAAGTACTCCTGCTCGGTCGTCGATAGTGGTAAGGAATCTGGGCCATGCAAAACCCAGACGTCAGCGCGTCATGTCAACCAAAATAATATAATATAAACATGGTAATAAGCAATGCAGGTATGAACATGAATAAAGCAGTACTAAGAAATAACAGAGCAGGGTAATGTGCAGTGGTGACTAAACTGTCCTATCAGGTTTCTACTCTATAGTCTTGAAATCAATTGATGAATCGTCGATGTAACTCAATAGTATCCCGTGCGTGCCCGGGACCACGGTCAAGGTTCTCGGGGCTGAATCCGAGACGTGCCGCTAAGCAGTAATAGGTAGTAGGATGGATGAGTGATGTCAGCATCATCACTCCGGGGCAGGCCAAGCCCGTAAGACTGATCAGAACAAGTATCGAACTGTTGAGTTACAAGTCGGTTTCACCTTTGATTTCCCCATACCCCCAAGTTATGTATGTCAGGTCAGGTATTCAATAATCAAGGATTAATGTCAACACAGAATCAGGTAAAAGCAGGTATGTCTGGATAGACAACAGGAATGGTCCATGAGGACCCCAAGTCAGGTTGTAGTCCAATAGGTTGAGTCAGTATGTATAGGGTGTCATGTCCGGTGTATCGGTACATGTGTCAGGTGCAGCAGGGTCGAGTCAATATGTAATGCAATCAAATGTATGCTGATAACAGGTATAGTAACGAATAAGGAACAACAACAGGAACCGCAAATAACAATATTACTCCATGTAAACACAGTGATGCTTTGTATTCTCTTATTAACAGGTTCAAGCACCCTTGGGGTGCAATAATCACAGTGTAGCGCAATATTAATAACAGCAGGCAATATAGATATAAGTGTGCGACTATTTTCCTCTAAATAGTAAAATGATTAGCAGGTAGTTGTTATTAAGGTTACGGTGGCAAAATACGATTTAGGTGGCAGTATTATAATGTACCTCATATTTCGTCCAATGAGACAAGTAGCAATACTTAGTTAATATAGCAAGTTTGTGAGTCAAACATTTAATTAGTTTAACGTAGCATGTAGCAAGAAATCTTGCCTCGACGGTTTCGCAAACCGGAAAGCACGGATGCACTGTCGGCAGAAAACACGGGACGGGTGCACGGGCCACGGATCGAGTCCCAACAGCGAACAGCGGGACCACACGGACCAGGGTACTTCGCTGGAGCGTCGGGTCAAACGACGGCACGGTCGGAATCCGGCAAAAGTCAAAAGCAACGAAGTTAGCAAACGCGATATACGTGAACAAACGACCAGCGAGGGGGACTTCGCACAAAAGTAAAGGTAAGGGATGCTTACAGGGAGACACCAGGGGGCAACCACGGCGGGCTCGACGGTGTTGGGACGCCGGCGAGGCAGCGACGGCGGCTGCGAAGGCTGGGAAGTTTCTGGGTTCGCTGGAAAGGGTGGTGCCGTGCAGCGAGGGGAGGTAAGGTCTGGTCTGGGTTGCAAGATGGAGAGGAGGTGGCGCGGGTGACGTCGACGAGGGTCGACGGCACGTTTTCCGGCGACCCGGGGGGTTGGTGCTAGGGTTCTGGCTCGGGTTCTGGTGGTCCGGCGAGGGGAGGAGGAAGGCGACGACGAGATCGGGACGAGGGTGAAGGGAGGAGGATTCGGGTGTCGTCGGCGATGGGAGGCGGCGGCGGCGGCGAGGTCTGTGGCTGGTGATGGCGTCGGGGTTGGGTGCAGGCGCGGAAAGAGACGGAGGAAGAAGGTAGGAGGGTGCGGCTAGGCTGAGGAGGTGTTGACGGCGACGGCGAGGTCGCGGGGAGGTCGGCGGCGCAAGCACGAGGAGGCTAGGGTTAGGGCTTGGAGGTTTTCGTGGGGTTTCTCGCGATGGATAAGAGGAAGGAGGCGGCTGCGATAATATATAGGAGGAGAGAGAGAGAGATTTGATAAAGAGAGAGAGAGAGATTTTATGAGGAGAGAGAGGGAGGCAGTGAAGAGAGATAGAGAGAGAGTGGGAAAAGGTGGGGCCCACGAGGGATTTAAATCCCTCGTGATTGGCCAAGGGAAAATCTGTGAGTTAAAATTAAAAGATTTTAGGGATTTAACGATTTATTTAGGTAACAGTGAAATTATAAATATAGTTTAATATATTTAATCAAACGGGCAATTTTGGCGCTAAATGAAACATTTCCAAATCGCGCCCGGGTTGCGCCCAAATGTTCCAAATTCAAATTATAGGATTTTAAGCGAGTTCCAAATTTTGAAAAGAGGTGTTTAATGATTAAAATGCATGCCTCCAAGTTGGACACTTGCACGCGCGCGTAGACGTCCAAACTTGCCCGTTTCGCCGAACGGGACGAAATCTCGACACGCGGACGCTACCACGCGACTAGTGGCGACGAGTAGGCCAACATGGACATTTTTAATTTCATTTTCGGTGTTAAAATTTGTTATGTGCCAAAATGATTTAACCGGTTAAAATTTAGCAATAAGCACCAAACCATTAGGATAATCGAAATGAGCAATGTATAACACTCAACTATAACCAGAAATAGTATTATGGGCTCGGGTGTTACATAACGACTCTGTTTTAATGTATAGAAAATTTGTTTAAAAGTTAATGTACAAATGGAGTATTTGCAATCCTGTGTATGCTATAAGTATTTAAATTGCTTTTGAACAGTAAGAAAACAGTTGTAGCTCTTTGGTAAAGCCTTGCACTGCTATGATGTAGCCCCTGTGTTCGAATCCCCTCAGCCACATATTATTTTTAAATGATTTTTCTTTAAAACTTTTAGAAACTCAAAAATTTACACGTGCAAAACTCGTAAAAATGAAAAGTCTCATAAAACAAACATGTGCAATGAGCTATATGAAGCGACTAGAACTTGTGGCAGCGATCCAAGCACCCACCCCTCGGATTCAACCGGCAAGATCAACACAAGGGACCGTCATCGCCAGTTTAACCCGTAGGGAATGCTCCCAAATTTTGCCCTAGCACCCCTTGGCCTCCCCCACCACTCCTATTTTGTTTGATTTTTCTGCACATTAACAGAGGGTGTTAATTCATCTCTTTAATCCAAATTTTAATACATTTTAAATTCTCTATTCATTACCCTAAACCCTAATTTCTCTTATAAATACAACCCTACATTTTGGCCCTCCTCATTCTGAAATCCATTGCCGAAACTCTCAAAAAAATTCCAAGTCCAAAATTGTATAAGTGAAGTTAGCCAAGGTCAAAGTTCCGGTGACGTTTCGGGAAGAATCTGGCAACACCGCGACTCCCCGACACCTTCAAAAGTTCCCTTTACCTCTCCCCTTTCCTTTCAACCGGTAAGTCCTCTATCCCCTTCTCCATTTCTAATCTAAAACAATCTCTTTTCAAAACTCGTCGGAAGCGGAGTTATTCCGACTTCCGATTCTTTTTTTTTTAAAATTCAACTTTTCTTAAACAAAAAATTAACCATCTCTTCTTATATTGTTTAACAAATATAAAACAATATTTACAACAGGTTTCAATTCAAAATAATATGTAATGCAACTTTTATTTCACTTTTACGGAAAAATACCATCAAATTTATATAGGACATTACTTTATCGTTTTGCTCATATTACCTTTAGAAAACTCATGAGATAATGACCTACCTTATCGCAACACTCATTCTTGACATAGCAAGATTGCTTTTGGAACTTTAGTTTGTGAGATAATTATAAGTTTACAATAAAATACCCTAAACTATTACAAAACCGTATTGTTTAAATTATCTTATTTAAATTCCATACGATTAAGTCCTTACAACCCATTTTGGAGAATCCGATTTGGTCGGTGCGGATTATCGCACATCCATCAGACTAGTAGAACGAGATGCAGACCTCCTCACGGAGCATATGATCTCGATGGAATTTGTATTACAATTTTAAGAAAAACGTGATTTCTATTTAATAAATAAATTCTATTTTTTTAATAAATAAGTATATATATATATATAAATATTATCAAAATATCTACTTTAAATATATTATATTTATTTCATGTTTTCTAAATCAAAAGAAAAGAGTCATAAAAGATCATGAAAATACCATCACATTCAATACAAGTCAAATTACAAGAAAATACCATATACTATTCAATTTAGATTTATATCCACTAGAATATCTCATTTTATAAAAATTACATCTATGAAAACCCTAAAGACGATAAATAAATACTTGAGGTTTATTTTGAAAATATATCAAAACTATTTTTCATAAAACCCTCTCAAGTTATATTAATTTACAATAAGGACCCTAGTAAACATAGGTTTATGCGGGACCAGTTCTCTTGAGCCTTAGGGAGCCGGAGAATATGGGTGCTTGCCTATCTAGGGTAGACAAACTAAAAAACGGTGTTATCAATACGGTAATTGTCTTAGAAAAAGACATAAATCCTGCCGTCCATGTGCAGCAGTTACCGATAACTCCAAAAACTAATTCAGGACTTCAATTCTGTTTAAGCATCTGACTCAGGCAGAGTTTCAGTCTAATATGAATTAATCTATCCTTGAATATGATTCAAGTATAACTCCAATTCAACATGAATCCATTTATACCAGAATTCAATCTATATCAACATGAATTGATTTGACCGAACCATGGATATACATTTGACTGGTCGACATGACTATCCGTCTATATCCTTTCCTTTTATATGAACAACTGATATCATGGTTTCGGCAAGTCGTACATCTATTAACCAAAACAATACAATCAATGCAAAAGATATTACGGGGTTTTAAAGGGGTAGACTGGTACGTAATGTGTTAGAAGTGGCACGAGACGATCGCTGTAAAACAGCTAACCTGAATATCCATTGCTGTTGTTCCGTAGCATAACGGTTCCTTGTGCTCCGTATACCATAGTCCACGGGGAAAGTTGGACTTCTCTCGTATACACTGGCATATTCTGTACCAAGCTACAAACAACTGCGTTAACATAACAAACTCACAATACACCAGTTATATTCCATATCTGTCTATTCATATATTTATTCTATTCCTACTTTTCTTTGGGACTTACCGAACGATTGTTCGCTGACGACATTCCTTCTCTCTTATTTCTTTGGAATGTTGTCAGGTGGATCCGACTCACGAGAGATAAAGCCCAGTTCAGAGGACTTGGATCAGTTCAGCGAGGACCCCGAGCTCTAGACTCTTGTATATACTTTACTTTCATGTTCATGCCATTGTTTAGGCATTGCTTTCATCATTGTATTTAATTTTCAGTTGTATTGTAAAGAAATGTTTAATAAATAAAAGTTGTTGTTCATTTACATTTCATGTCTTCTTATGTATATTTACATTATATTACTTAGTTACGCTTAGCGTGTTTACTTCTGAGTAAATACGTAGCGGGTCAGTCACGTCTCCTTATCCATACACTGGGAAGCGGGGCATGACAATGCGCAGGATCCGGTGCCCCGGGCGAGGGAGGAGGAAGAGGAGGAGGAGGCCGAGCCCACCGATGCCCCCCCTAAAAAGGCACAAAAGGACGGTTTCTCGGATGCCTTCTACTGGGATCCAAATGCAGAAGGGGGACTTCTGCTTCGAGGTGCCCTCGGGGCTCTCCGTCACCGACAGTTTGCTCTTCGACATGGAGTAAGCAGCTGGGGGCAATATTCCCCAGGGGACCCTGAAGGCCCAGGTGGCCGCCATCGCTCAGGAGGCAGTTCAGGTCGGTATCCGTTTTCCTTTAAGAATCTTCTTAAGCATATTTTTTTCTTCAGTTTGAACGTTTCTAACTCCTTTTGCTGTTTTTCCTCAAGTCCTCCACCACTGCGCCCTCATTTGTGAATATGGAATCCGAGGAGATAGCCCCGGCCATGAATAAGGCGGGTGAATCGTCCTCGCGGGAGGAGGATCTGTGCCTTCGGCTGTAACAAGCGGAGGACAAGATAGCCGCCCTTGAAGCCCGTGTGGTCGCCGAGGAGCCGATGAGCTCCAAGTATAAGGAATCTCACCGACTTCTAAGTGAATCCAACCGGGCTATCCAGACCAAGTTGGAGGAGGTTGGTAACCACTATAACGCAATGAAGAAGTCGAGGGACGTCAGCAGGAAGGACGCCCGGGTGGCGCTTGAGGCTGTGAAGCTTGCCGAGGTCCGGGCGGTGAAGTCCGTAGGAAGGTATAAAGTGTTGGACTAGTTCTACGCCGACCTAGCCGAAGCCTCGACCATCGTTTGGCACCAGGCTTTCGACGCCATCAAGGCGTTGATGCCGGAGTTCGTCGACAGTGAGCTCCGGGTCCAGTACCCTCTCTCCGAGGATGCTCCGCAGGTGGAAGTTGCCGGGGCGGCCGTCGGGGGTGAGGCTGCCGGGGAGGCCACCGGGGGTGAGGCCGTCGGTGGATGCGCCGACCCAGAGGTCGCCGTTTTGGTCCCCGACGCTGACGTCGAGCAGGACGAGATCCTCCCCGAGCCTATGGCCTGAGCTTTCTTACCTAAGGGATTTTTTTCTTTTTTTTCTTCAAAGTTTTGTAAACCTCCGGGCGTTTTTGTAAGGCTGAGGAGCCCAGAATACCTTGTATTTATTTTCGGATCATAAATAAAGTGCACATTCTTCTTCATTGTCCAAATGTTTAGCTCGCATACTTTTGTTTCTATTTTCATTCTGCAAGTATATTTAGCTCGTCAATAGCCTCATCCCGCAAGTGTTGGTCATAGGTTGGTGTCCGGCCTTTTTATGTGACGATCGCGCGTCGAGTGTAAGTCGTGTAACAGCAAAGTGTAGGAAGGTCGGTGCCCTCCTGTTCCCCGGAATCGAGGTGGCGATCGTTCATTTAGCATGAATCGAAAAATAGCTAAGTTAGAATAGATCGGTGTTGACCAATTCAAGCCGAACAGGAGTATGTTCGGTGGCCTCTGGGTGAGGGCTTTAGATCCTTAGCGTTGATGGGTAGGAAGCTACCCGCTAGGGATGGTCCGGGCAGGAAGCTGCTCGGTGGCCTCGTTAAGAGGGCTTCAGATCCTTAGCGTAGATGGGTAGAAATCTACCTGCTAGGGATGGACCGAGCAGGGAAGCCGCTCGGTGGCCTGGGGCTTCAGATCCTTAGCCTAGATGGGTAGGAAACTACCCGCTAGGGATGGACCGGGCAGGGAAGCTGCACGGTGGCCTCGTTAAGAGGGCTTCAGATCCTTAGCGTAGATTGGTAGAAAGCTATCCTGCTAGGGATGGACCGAGCAGGGAAGCTGCTCGGTGGTCTCGTTAAGAGGGCTTCAGATTCTTAGCATAGATAGGTAGGAAGCTACCCGTTAGGGATGGACCGGGCAGGGAAGCTGCTCGGTGGCCTCGTTAAGAGGGCTTCAGACTCTTAGCGTAGATAGGTAGGAAGCTACCTGCTAGGGATAGACCGGGAAGGAAGCTTCTCGGTGGCCTCGCAATGACGGTTTTAGATCCTTAGCGTAGATGGGTAGGAAACTACCCCCTAGGGATGGACCGGGCATGGAAGCTGCTCGATGACCTTGTTAAGAGGGCTTCAAATCCTTAGCGTAGATGGGTAGGAAACTACCCGCTAGGGATGGATCGGGCAAGGAAGCTGCTCGGTGGCCTCGTTAAGAGGGCTTTAAATCCTTAGCGTAGATGGATAGAAAGCTACCCATTAGGGATGGACCGGGCAAGGAAGCTTCTCGGTGGCCTCGTTAAGAGGGCTTCAGATTCTTAGCGTAGATGGGTAGGAAGCTACCCGCTAGGGATGGACCGGGTAGGGAAGCTACTCGGTAGCCTCATTAAGAGGGCTTCAGATCCTTAGCGTAGATGGGTAGGAAGCTACCCGTTAGGGATGGACCGGGAAGGGAAGCTGCTCGGTGGCCTCATCAAGAGGGCTTCAGATCCTTAGCATAGATGGGTAGGAAGCTACCCGCTAGGGATGGACCGGCCAGGAAGCTGCTCGGTGGCCTCGCAATGAGGGCTTTAGATTCTTAG
Source organism: Agapanthus africanus (assembly GCA_030015575.1). Classification (NCBI taxonomy): domain Eukaryota; kingdom Viridiplantae; phylum Streptophyta; class Magnoliopsida; order Asparagales; family Amaryllidaceae; genus Agapanthus; species Agapanthus africanus. Next base: position 567,894,020 of record JASDDO010000016.1, read on the forward strand.
CATAGATGGATAGGAAATTACCCGCTAGGGATTGGCCAACATGAAATTGCTCGGCAGCCTCTTGGCGAGGAATTTGGATCCACAACATTGTTGGGCAGGAAGCTACCCGCTGCGGATGTGCCGAGCAGGAAGCTACCCGGCGTCCTCGTGAAGAGGGCTTTTGAGTCTCCCCTGGGCCCTCGAAGGGTGTCGTTCAAACTTCCGCGGGCCGCATTGGCAGGAGTGAGGGCGTCGTTCAACCTTCCGTGGGCCGCATGGCCTTCCTTGAAGACAGGCATGGCCGACACGTGGCCGTTCCATATCTGGAAATTGAGACGGCCCGCAATTCGCGTCGCTGTGCGGGTAAACTTTCGGCCGTTGGAAGATTTTGTTGATGCTATAAATAGCGAAGGTATGTTGGCTTCTTTCTAGCCTTGTGTTTCTGAAGATGGCCGGGTGTCCGTGTGTGCTCATCAGGGAGATCATCTCTCATGATGATGTGTATCTTTATAGCCTCGATCGATCCGAATAGATGTATGAAGCGGTGATAGACCGTGTGGAGGGCCACTTTAGACGCCTTCTCCCCCGGCGATCTCCTCTCCTCCAACTGCTCATTTACGCGATCTGGAGGATGTCCTCGGGTCTGCACAATGCCTTGTCCCATGGCTGAGGGACGAGGTGATCGAAAAGTTACACTCACTCTACTACCTCGTCCTGATCTCGCAGAGCAGGCGGGAGCAGTCGGTGGGTCTTCTTCTGGAGTGTTTCCAGAAAAGGCAGATCGTTGCTTCTTGCCTGTCGGATCAGGCCTCTGGCGCTTCCGTGGCATCTAAGGTCCACGAGCACCGTCAGAGGGAGCGGGTGGAGGAAGCTCAGGCTCGACTGCAGGAGATCTTCTCGGAGTACCATCAACAGTGCTTTCTTGATCCCCGCCCCCTCTATTGTAATTATTGTAAGGCTGGAGAGCCTATAATACCCTTTAATCAATAAAGTTTGTTTTTTACGGTAAGGTGTTGTCTCCTTTTTCTCTTCTCGTACAATTTTTAAACTTTAACTAAATGCCAACATGAACAACTTTATTTATTTCAAAAAGCGGATACAAATACATTTTTTTATTTGTACAACTTGAGCTTTTCAGCATTGTAAGGCCGGGAAAAATTATAGCCCCGGGCGTCCTGCAGGCGGTATGCCCCGCCGGGCAACGCCTCTTTCATGAGGAAAGGTCCATCCCACTTCGGGGAGAACTTATGCAGCCTGCTCGGGTCTGCGAACTCGTTTCTTCGTAAGAGCAGATCTCCTGCCTTGAAGGCCCGATTTTAACCCGGGCATTTTAGTAGCGAGAGGTTTGCTATTGATAGGCGGCCGTTCTGATTTGTGCTCGGTCCCGCTTCTCTAATAAGACGTCCAAGTTGTTTTGGAGCGCCGAGGTGTTGGCTTCATTGTTGAAATGTTCGACCCTGTAACTGGGCAGTCCGATCTCCGCCGAGACCATTGCCTCGGTACCGTAGCAGAGACTGAACGGGGTTTCTCCCGTAGGTGTTTTCTTCGACGTTCTCAATTCCCACAGGACCCGAGGCAGTTCCTCGACCCAGCTGCCTCGTCTTCCTTCTAAACGGGTTAGAGACCGCGGATGACGCCTCGGTTCGCTATCTCTGCCTGCCCGTTGCATTGAGGATGGGCAACCGCGGCAAACTTCATCAATATGTGGTACTCGCTGCAAAACTCTCTGACTTTATCATTTTCGAAGTTGGTCCCGTGGTCGGTGATCATGCATCTCGGGATCCCAAATCGGATGATTATGTTGTTCTGCAGGAACTTTATCATAGAGGTGGCGTCTGGTTTCCTGATGGGTACGGCCTCTATCCACTTTGTGAAATAGTCCACAGCGATGAGGATGTACTTGTGCCCGCCCGTGTCGGTGGGGAGTTGGCCGACCATATCCACCCCCCATTGTGAAAATGGATAAGGGGAACTGAGTGGAGTTAGCTCAGTGGTGGGATGATGAGGAATGCTGCCGAAGAGTTGACAGTTCTTGCATCTTCTAACCAGCCTCTCGGCATCCTGGTGCAGGGTAGGCTAATAGTAACCCTGCAGTAGTGCCTTTTGGACCAAGGTTCGGGCCCCTTGGTGTGCTCCGCTGACCCCTTCATGTATTTCTCGCAGAATGTAGTCAGCCTCGTGGGGGTCGATGCACCGGAGCAGGGGTTAAGTGTATGATTTCTTATATAGGTTTCTATTGCTCCAGACGAAATGTTGTGCCTTGGCCCGTAGCCAACGAGCTTCTCCTCATTCTTCGGGAAGTGCACCGTCCCTTAGGAACTCCACGAGGGGCTTTCTCCAATCCCAGCCTTCTTCCTGAGATGTGTAGATCTGAAGTGTTACCTCCTCGTCTTCCACGCTGGGCCATGGAAGGACTTTGAAGAGAATGTTCCTCTTATGGTTGGCCGAATAGGAAGAAGCGAGTTTGCTTAAAGCGTCGGCTCGGGTGTTCAAATTCCTGGGGATTTTCTCTACCTGGACTTCGTCAAAATTTTTGCGGAGTCTTTTTACCTCGGCCAGATATTTGATCATGAGTGGTTCCCGGGCCTCGAATTGCCCGGTTACTTGGCTGACGACCAATGCGGAGTCGCTGCGAATTCGGATCGTCTTCAGCCTTACCCCAGAGGCAATTCGCAATCTGGCTAACAAAGCCTCGTATTCCGCGGCATTGTTCGAAGCTTTGAACCCTAGCTTCAAAGAGTATTCCATCTCTGCCTCGTCCGGGCCTCGGATGATCAGGCTAGCCCCGCTCCCTTCCTCGGTAGAGGATTCATCCACATAGAGCACCCAGTCGGGGACGGAGTCGGGTACTTCCTCGGCCGAGGGACGTGGATTAAGGCCCTGAGCTGCCGCTTCTTCTTTAGTGGGAATAGTGCATTCGACCACAAAGTCTGTTAGGACCTGCACTTTGATTGGCTTGCCTGGGGCGGTACTTGATGTCGAATCGGGACAATTCCTACCTCCATTTCTCCAGTCGTCCAGATGATTCAGGGGAAGAAAGAATAGTCCCTATAGGTCGCTCGATGAGGACGAGGATGGTGTGTGCCTGGAAGTAGTGCCGTAGTTTTCTTGAGGCAATAACTAGTGCCAAGACTATCTTTTCTATGGCTGGGTATCTTGTTTCCGCATCCTTGAAAACGTGGCTTACGTAGTAAACCGGCTTCTGTACACCGCCAAATTCCCTGACGAGCACTAAACCTGCAGCCTGATCAGAGACCGCGAGGTATAATAATAGCTCATCGACTTCAACTGGTCGAGTGAGCAGCGAGGGAGTTGATAGGTATGCTTTAAGCTTTTCGAAAGCGCTCTGACACTCTTCCGACCATTCGAACTTAGGAATTTTTCTCAAGACTTTGAAGAACGGGAGGCACTTCTCTCTGGATCTTGACATATGCGACTCAAAGCGGCCACTCTCCCTATGAGCAGCATAATCTCAACATTGCTCTTCGGTGTGGCCATGTTGAGAATGACGTTGATCTTTTCTGGGTCTGCTTCGATTGCTCGATGGGTGACCATGAACCCGAGGAATTTCCTACTGGTGACTCCGAATGCACACTTAGCTGGGATCAGCTTTATTTTGTATTTGCGTAGGACATCGAATGTCTCCCCAAGATCTTTGGCGTGCCCATCTGATGAGGTTGATTTTACGAGCATGTCGCCGACATAGACTTCCATGTTCCTACCGATCTGCGGTTTGAACAGTTTGTTGACGAGGCGCTGATACGTGGCCCCGGCGTTCTCAAATCCAAAGGGCATCACCTTGTAGCAGTATACCCCCCGTCAGTGGTGAAGGCGGTCAGTTTTTCGTCGGCCGGGTTCATCCTGATCTGATTGTAACCCGAGAAGGCGTCCATGAAGCTCAATAGTTCGTGGCCTGCCGAGCTATCTACAGGTCTATCCGAGAGAAGGGATAGTTATCTTTGGGGCAGGCCTTGTTTAAGTCCGTGAAATCGACGCACATGCGCCATTTCCCGTTCGCCTTCTTGACCATGACTGCATTTTCCAGCTAATCAGAGTAGTCCAGATTCCTGATAAAGTTAGCGGCGAGCAGTCGATCCACTTCGTTTTCTTTCGCTCTTTGCTTGGCCGACGCTAAGCTTCTTTTCTTTTGTCGGACGGGCTTTGCTTACGGATCGACCCCGAGCTTGTGGGAGATCACTCCAGGGTCAATTCCGGGCATGTCCGCCGGCGTCGAAGCAAAAACGTCCGAATTATCTCGGAGGAAGCGGATCAGTTCTTCGCGGCGATCCCCAGTCAGGAGAGAGCCGATCTGGACTGTTCGGTTATTGACCCCTTCTTCGAATGGTACTTCCGTTAATGCTTCTACCGGGGCGCCTCTGACTTCCATTTGGTCGTCGCGTGTATCTAAAGCCCCCTGGAATTCAGGTATGTCCTCAAAATCGTCGCTTTGATTTCCGGCAGTGGACGTCGAGGTGAGGCAAATTCTAGCGGTTTGCTGGTCTTCGTGGGTGTTGGGGTCGAAAATTGCACCCCGGTTGACCAAGTTTAAGTCAAAGACAACCCCAAGCCAAGTGGAACCAAGCCCAGATCAAGTGCGCCCATACCCAGGTCGAGTCCGAACATGACAAGGCCGGCCTCCCCATGCCAAAATAAAAATCATGTAACAAATATTTTTGATGTAATTTTTTGTGCATGAATGTAAGCAAAATGGGCATAAAGCCAAATTTTTGTAAAGCCCATGGCTTATGTGCAAAAAGAAATAGCACATGAGACATGGGATGGGCAAAATGCCATTTTGTAAAACCTAAGGGGTTATATATAAATGTGTAACCCTATATAAGGCAACATGATGATGAATAAAGCATAAACTTTTCATTTCCTAAAAAATCTAGGGTTCTTTGTGCCTCCTTCTCCTTCCTCAAGGTTCAAAACCTTCTTCCACTTTTTCAATTAAATCAAGAGTTTTCCTCTTCCTTTCCGAAAACTAAATAGTTTTTCACCATAAAACCTACAAAGGGGAGCTCAGATCTTCCATTAGATCTCAAAAGGGAAGATTTTTAAATCTCACCCCCTTTCTCCAAAATCCAGCCAACCGACAGAAGAGGAGGAAGGAGACCCATCTCCAAAAATCCCACTTTGGGGAAGATCAAGGGCTCAAGGGAGAAGCCCCTTCATCAGCTCCAAAAATATCTTAGGAGTTCAACTCCATAAGTCAAATCGGGAGCACAGCTCCCAGTGCAGGGACCAAGTCCCTTTTGCTACTGAGGCACAGCGCCCGCGTACCAGGCACATGGTGCGCTGGTGCTCTGGCGCACAGCGCCCGCGCGCCTGGCACGTGGTGCGTTGGTCCACGCATCCTTTGGATGCCCTTTCCTTTTTTTATATATATATTGTATATATATACACACACACACACACGCACATACTCCATGACACTGTCCCTGTTAGTAAAAATTTCTAACGGGGTGCTGCCAACACGTGATGGGTTTCTGAGCCCTCTGAACTAATAGAATTAAATTCTAATTAAATGCTTAATCGATAGGGTCACATGCCTACACGTGATGGGTTCCTGATCCCTCTGAACTAATAGAATTAAATTCTAATTAAATGCTTTATCAGTGGGGTCACGTGCCAACACGTGATGGGTTTCTGAGCCCTCTGAACCAATAGAATTAAATTCTAATTAAATGCTTAATTGGTAAGGTCACGTGCCAACACGTGATAGACTCTTGAACCCTCTGAACTAATAGAATTAAATTCTAATTAAAAGGAATCAAAAACCCTAATCGGAAAAATATTTCCCTAGATTTTTCCAAACAAAAAAGATTGCACTCTGTAAAAGAGAGCACCGTTGGATTAAAAATCCAATGGTGATTAAAAATTACCAATTTATAGAAAGATTCTATAGAAGGAAATATTTTCCTAAAATTTTCCAGGAACAACAAATAAAACATCTTTTGGATTAAAAATCCAATGGTGAATAAAATTCACCGAGTGATCTAAAAGATCATGTCGGTTATAAAATCAATCAAAATCTCTCAATGAGAGATGGACTGAACAAACTGATTCTTTTCTTTCTCCTATAAATAAGAGCCAAGAAGGAAGAGAAAAAAAGAATACAGAAGAGAGGATTGAACAGAGAAAAAGAGAAAAACCTTTCCCTAAAAACAAAAAAAAGAGAATTTAATTCTCCAGAGAGAAGAAGATCTCTTAAGAGAAGAAAGAAACTCTAGGTAAGAGAAGGAATGAGATCATTCCATAAAACAAAAGAGAATTTAATTTTCAAAACCAAGAGTTTAACTCTTCTAAATAATAACTTAGTTCTTCCTCTGGTTGAAGATCTGCAGAAGCAGATCTCCCCATAAGTTGAGAATTTAATTCTCATCGGGGAGATTCTGCCATGCAGATCTAAAACCTAAGGGAAGACCTAAGTTCAAAGAATTCTATTCTCCCACAAAAACATATAGGAATTTAATTTCTCCAATAAGGATAGGGTTTAACCCCTAATACAAGAACATAGTTCTTCCTCATAGTGATAGATCTGCAGAAGCAAATTTCCCCATAAAATTGAAAAGTTAATTCTCATTGGGGAGATTCCACCATGCAAATTTCCGAAGAATTAAATTCCTATAAAAAAAGGAGAGAAGAGAAGTTAGTAAGGGACTTGAGACTCAGAATTATATGTATATTGATGATCACGTGGTAACACGTGATCCCCTTTCTTTGAACCAGAAAAAGAGATTTCCCAAAGTGTTTAACACTTATTTAAAAGGGAAAAAGGAAAACAATAAAGACAGTTTCTCTTTTAGGGTGTATCACGTGCTCCCACGTGACCCTTAAAAAAGCTCCTCAAAACAAAATAGAGTAAAGCCAAGACAGTTTCTCTTTTAGAGTGTATCATGTGCTCCCACGTGACCCCTGACAAATACTTTAATATCCAACGCATGGATACCCATCACGTGCCCACACGTGATGCTCATAAAGGTTAAGTGTTTAACACTTATATGCATATTCTGAGAGTAAAATAAAAGAAGCAAGGCCCAATCTTCAGGCGCCTCACGTGACCCCATATGAGTGCTTCAGTTTTAGTGTTTAACACTACTTTAAGCGCCTCACATGGGAGAACGTGAGCGCTGAATGTACTCTAGTGTTTAACACTATATTCGAGACAATCTTAGCCTAAATTAGTTAAGTCTTCAAGCGGCAAGATCCCCTGAAACTGAACCCCAACTATACTCTTGTCTTCCAAAATTGATCATCCCATATGACATTCAAAGTAATTCCCAGAGCCTTTCAATCAATATTGGTTCAAGGGTGCATCTCTTCATACCTCTGATACATGTCATTGTAATTCTTCAATGTCTTCAGAGAGGTGGAGGGTCCTAATAACCGATAACTTTTGGTGCATCCCCAAATGGTTGAATCAAAACCAAACAGACTATGACGTCTTTAAACTATGGACCGTGAGGTTCTTAAACTCACAGACTATGATGTTTTTAAAATTTACAGACTATGACGTCTTTAAACTGGACCGTAATGTCCTTAAACTAATTATGGACCGCAACATCCCTAAACTAAACCCTATAGACTATGATGTCTCTAAACTAGACTATGATGTCTTTAAACTCCATGGACTATGATGTCCTTAAACTTATGGACCGCAAAGTCCCTAAACTAAAACAATGGAGCCTAAATGCTCTTTTGTTGGATCTAAATGATCCTGTTAAGTAGATCTTAGTCTAAAATTAGACTAACGTATCTTTAAAAAATGGTTATGTTGATCTTAGTCTAAAAATTAGACTAACGTATCCTTAACAAATGCTTAAGTTGATCTTAGTCTCAAATGAGATTAACGATCCTTAAACCCAACCCAAACCCAAATCTATGAAAATACGGATTTGGACTAATCCACGCCCTACGGACGACAACATAAATTATTCTCTGTATACAATCCACGGGCAACCAAAAATAAAACAAACACACATGATACGAAGTGACCATCTGGAGAAAGAGAAAGTGGTTACCGCGATGCGGTAGCGTAATTAACTGCAGGGGCTTACGCCTGCAGGGAAGAGTGTCCCCACAATCAAAAAACCCTCACGATGAGCGGGAATCTGACAAAGTCTGCTACATCGGCCGCATCAGTCTAAACCTTCGATACATGGTGTCATAAATCAACTTGGCATCTTCGGAGAGGTGGACGGATAAAACCAAATAGCATCTGCCCCCAAATTCAGGCAAGATGTTTGTCTTCCGCGTCTTTCGGCGGCGAACAGATTCTGGCACTCCCGGTGGGACCTTTTCCTCTTTCCACTCCACACTTCGTGTGTCGTGTTTCGCAATCAAGTCGCGGTTTGACATGGTTGCCTTTGGATGTGAAATACTAAGATTTGGTATCTTACTCCGTGCAGAAAAACAGAAGATCAATGGCTTCAAACTGCACTAATTGCAACAACTCCCACTCCGTCCTCGCCGGAGGAGTGACTTACGGGCCTCAAGCGGCCTCCCTTTTTACGATGCTGGTGAACCAGGTAACGCAAGCTACCACAGGGATATTCTTTGGGACCATGCTCCCACCAATGAGCTTCAACGCCCCATTGCTGTCGCAAGAAGCTCCGAAGAAGTCGGTCTTTAATCAGCTTACAACTACCGCGACCCCTCTCAACGGGTCGCCCAAGTCTAGTGCCTCAGTTTTCAACAGACTGGGCCAAAACTCAAGTGGGCATATGAAGAAGCCCGCGATACCTGAAGCGGCCATCCTAAAGCGGATAGTCATTCCTGTTCCTGAAGTCATCAGAGCGACTTCCCCTTCTAAGGAGTCGGTCTTTGCAAGACTGACCATTTCAGCTCCCGTTCCAGGCGAAGTCAACAAAACTGCTCCCCCCGTGCGAAAATCTGCCTTCGATAGATTGGCCATCCCCACTCAACGGACGTCACTTTTCAAGAGGCTAATGCCGGCAGCAACCTTTTGCCAGAACAGGGGGCATGACGAAGCCCCCCTATAACTGAGCCGGCCCCGTCAGCACGACATGCTCGCCGTCGTCACTGGCGTCGAGTAAGGAAAGCTGGGGGCAGCTCTCCTTATGGACTGACTCCGCCAGCTCCGATGGTGGAAATTGATGCTGCTGTTCCAATTAGGAACAACTTTGAACCACTTAGGAGGGTACGCAAGAACTCTCCGAAGGCCGTGCTAAAAAGATCTCCTCCACCTATGGAGAACACTACAAAGGTGAAGCCAGAGCGGCCCCCTCAGCGGCTATCCTATAAAATTCATAAAGTTTGGCGACAGGTCCAAGACTCGGTGATCAGCCAAGATTACTCCCGCCAACCGAAGAAGAAGAAAGTTCGGCAAGAGAAGGACCACCCTATCATACCACAGGAGATGTCATCTATTTGGGTGGGTGCCCGCTGCAACGGTTCCCTCAACTTCGACCGCCCACAAAAGAAGGAGGCCGGAGAAAGTCTCCATGTTCACGACAAATCTTAAGAACACTGAATCTAAACGCCCCAAGTCTGGGGGCATGGTGGTGCACACTGTTTATATGGCATCCGGAAAAGAGGATAGCCGTATCTCTACGGGCCATCGACCGCTCACTCGATCAGTGACAAAGGCTCAGGAGCAACAACAGCAAAAACCCCAGGAGATGCTGACAACAATGGATGCACTCACTGGGCCAAAAGAAAGTCCGGAAATATTGTCGGAGCAGCGTCATGAACAAGAAACCGACGCTGAGTTCCTCCACAGAATCCTCGAGAAGAAGGACGAAGAAGCAGCGGAACAAGCTGCCAACATAAAACGAATGGCGCTTTTATTCCAAGACATGGTCGGGATGATGTTACAGCCGGATCCTCCAGCTGAAGACCCTCCGATTATCCTTGAAGACGATAGGGAGAGACATCGAACCCTCTTCCGGCTTGTTCAGCAGTCAAGGAAGAGACCATTTCCAAAGCCGCCCTGGATGACTATATCGCTCAACAGATACGAGCTCATCAGGCGAACGAAGCGACCGGCCAAATTGTTAAGACTGGATGACCATATCTGGGTTGGTACGACCAAATAAAGTACCCGCCGGGATATACGATCCCTAAATTACACGTATATAAGGGGACATGGAATCCATACCAGCACGTTGCTCAATTCAGAGCCTTGTGCGGTAATACTGGGGGTGACGACAAACTGCTGCTTCATCAGTTTGTTGGCAGCTTGTCGGAGACAGCGTTTGAATGGTACTCTGAGCTCCCGAACGACTCCGTTAAGACATTTGCAGAAATGGAGTTATTGTTTACACAAAGATTCGCAAGCGCTAGCGAGCGCATCCCGATCACCGCATTAATTAACGCCAGAGTGAAGCCAGGAGAAACATAGGTGCAGTACGCGATACGGTGGCGGAATCTATGGTCAAAGTGCGAGCAGCGCATCGACGAAGCGCCTGCGGTAGGCATGTTCGTGGGTACTCTTGATCCGCAGGTGACCATATCCCAGTTCACGATATTCTTCAAGTTAACTACTTTCCAGGCCTTGATTGACAAGCTGGCCCAAATGGATCAGATGGGTCATAAACCATCTTCTTTGAAGTTGGAATCTCGAAACAAAAAAGGGAAAGGGAAAGCGACCTTCATCGCCAATGCTCAGCAGCAGCCCAGTGATCCAAAACCAACTGATCGCCCAGATGATAGACGGTGATTCTTTAATGAGAGACTGAAACGCTCTTATTCGTTTCCCCGGGATAAAACGAGGAGACTGTTCGAGCTGGCGGTGCGCAACAGGCTCATCACCTTGCCGGATCCAAAATGCCCATAGCAACCCGGTGAGGCCAATAATCTCAATTATTGCCCTTATCACCAAGTGGTAGGCCATCCAATCGAAAATTGCTTCGTCTTCAAAGGATGGATTGAGGACCAATACCAACAGGGAAAATTCTCACTGTCCGAGAATTGGAAAGTAAGCCCGCCTCAGCCGCACGCTCTTAAAGGGGGGGGCATACCAGGGACATCATGCTCTTTTATAGAAGAAGCTCCATGGGAGGTCGTTCTTTCAGCCAAGACGAAAAGAATGCTGAAGGATCTCCAAACATGCCCGGCAATCAGGTGGAAAAGTCCGCTGGAACCCGAGATCATTGAGGGAATGCTGAAGCCGCGCCTGACTCCAAGAATTAGTAGCGATGATCAAAACGCTCAGGCCCAGCCGTCAAAGTCTTCGAAGAAGAAGAAGAAGACCAAAAAGCCCAAGAAGCCTGATGACAAGCGCATGGACCTGCAAAAACATATTGACGCGCTGGAGGAATATAACCAGAAGGCACGAACCCCGGTCACACTCCAAGAGTTTCTCAACCACATCTTTGAAGATGGATATGGCGATGAAGATGAGGGAGAAGACTCATTAGACAAACCTGAAGATTATGTGGCAAGCTGCCACATGATCTCTCACCCGTCAGTAGATGGTGAAGAAGCTCCTGATGTAGAGAAACTGGGGGCAGATCCCGAACCGGAACTCCTAGGACCGTCAGACGAGATGATTGACGTAATCCTAAACGAAATTCTTCTGAAAAGTAAAGCTGATCAGGAGCGTGAAATCGCCGTATACGGAAAAGCCAAACGTCGGCGACTGAACGAAAGGATTGAAATACCTCAACCGGATATGAGCACTTCGGCCGCCAGCAAAAGCAGGTTCAAGACAAGGAAAAGGTTCGCCAAAGCCATATCGATGGGAATGAAGCTGCCACCCTCTAATGGAAACACTCATTATAGGATACACCTTAACGAAGAGGATGCACATCCAAACTACTGCTTGTACCATCGGATAACTACACATCCTAATGAAGAATGCAATGCCTTTAAAAATTGGTGGCAGGGATACGTTGCTCACCGGCAGCATTTCAAGCAGATGAAGCGCAAAACTCGTCGGGAACAAAGAAGCACGACATATGAACATAAAAGAACTACCGGTGAATGTCACATGGTTAATTCTGGGGGATCGCAAGTTCTCACCTTCGGGAGTGATTCTGATGAAGAAATAGCCCTCGGCCCTCTCTTCAAGGAATCCATCCCTGAAACAGAAGAGATGAAGACCTGCGAGAACATTCAGCTGCGCAATCGCACGCTACCTGAAAGCGGGCCTACAAACAAGGGATCGAACGAAAAGGATAAGGGGAAAGAAAAGGTCCCTGAGGATATCACCCTCGATGACCGAGTCGTCAAAGAGCTGGCAGCCAAGGACCCACCCAAGAAAAACAAGGTGGATTACAACGTTTTGGCACACCTAAGGAAGATACCCTCGCAGCTAAGCATTCTCGACGCCCTTCTGCTATCTAAAGAGGCGAGAGATTCTTTGATCAAGGCATTACAAGAATCCGAGCAGTTCCAAGCTTTCCTTACCGAAGAAAAGATGAAGGACGAGCTGGAAGAAGTGCACACTGCTGACGTCACTTTCGGCGACGAAGATCTCCTCCTAGGAACATGCGAGCACAACCGTCCCCTGTATGTCACCGGATACTGCCATGACATCAAGATAGGGAAGATTCTAGTTGACAACGGGTCCTCTGTCAATCTCCTAAATGTGAGGGTACTAAAAGAAATCTGCATGAGCGTCCAGCACCTCGCTCGGGATAAAATCACTATCTCCGGGTTCGACTCCCAGTCATCACGGACGCTCGGGTCTGTGATACCGACGTTACGCTTTGGGCTGCTCATCACTGATATCAAGTTCCACGTCATTGACGCCAAGACTTGCTACAACGCTTTGCTCGGCCGTCCTTGGTTGCACGAGTACAACATTATCCCTTCTACACAGCATCAGTGTATGAAGTACTTCAAAGATGGGCTTGAATATACTGTGACAGGGGAGCTGAACCCATTCTCCGTAAACGAAGTCCGAAAGTACGAAGATGCAAAGTACTTCTTACAAGACTTTGAAGACACGGAAAAATTCCATAAACCTGAAGATAAGCAAAAAGCTATCACCACCATTTCGGTCTTCGGGAGCGATACCGAGGAGGAAGAAGAGATAGTCTATTTGGGACCTCCCCGATACAACAAATCGGGACCGCCTACCCCTATTCTGTTCTTTGGCAGTGACTCTGAAGACGAGGTCAACACAGTATTCTCGGCTCGTCCATCAGTGCAAGCCTTCATTGGAGAGATGATCAGAGTTTGCAGATCGCCATGGTTCCGCAAGAGCATTACAAAGAGCTCGACGCACTTGATACCTACAGTGTGCAAGAACTGTAGATATTCTACGTCCCTCCCATGCGAAAAGATGAAAAGACGATCCTCTTTTATCGATCCGCGAAAACCAAAGTGGAGAAAGAAATCTGGCATGGTGCCGATTCGGCGCTTGACAGGCTCCATCCCATCCGTCTGCCCAGATACTACACAGAAGGATTAAAAAGGCTGTTGAGGCGCCAAGACGTACCCTTCAAACAGACTGCTCGATAAGCTCAGTTCTACAACAGGATCTGGAACGTCCCTGGAACTCAGCGAAAATTGCCCAACGGGAGAATGGAAACGATCGGGCTTGGATATGTTCAATCCAAGAAACGGGAACGATTCCATGGCTGCTACGTTATGCATGACTTTGATGAAGAAGGAGATGCTCTATTAGAAGACGCTAACCCTGAACCAAAACGAGGTCCCGCTATGAAAGTGTCAAGTCCGTCGTTCGAAGAACAGATGGACAAGCTAATAACAGAAGTGGGTCAAAAAGTCCGGGATGACCACAACTGCGAAATGGCTATTTACGAGAAAGCCAGGGCGCAGCGCCTCCTTCAGCAGGTTACGAAGAATGACGATGCCCTTCGTCGCCAGCCCGTCATACAAAAGACCCGACACCGAGGTAGAAACAAGCTAAAGAACGGAAAAAACGTTCGATGGCGACAAAGCGGGTCCAAGAAGCCATGCGATCGAGAATTGAGCAGCTGGGATCCGTCTTTTATAAAGAAGATGGGTTGAGCATATTCTTTTCCCCAAGACAAGACAAGAAAGATATTCGAGCTTGTCATAAAATATCAAATGATTACGCTCCCGGAGTCCAAGCACCCCGAACAAGTAAGTGAGGTTCATCACCCAGATTATTGCTCTTATCACCGAGCGATAGGATATCCTCTCGAAGACTGCTTCACATTCAAAAACTGGGTCGAGGACCAGTATCAGTAAGGCAGGTTCGCTTTATCCAGCAGTTGGAGGGTAACCCCACCACAGACGCATGAACCGAAAACCACGTATGCAGCGAGAGTAGAAACAGATCAACATCGGCTTTGGAAACGATCTCGCACCTGTCACGCAATAACGCTGTAAGGAGAAGGAATGGCCGAGAATATGGATGACCTCTCCCGCTGCTTCGAAAACGATGATGACGAAGTGATCTCAGAGTTTCCACCGGCACCGAAGGAGCTGGAAAATGGGATACATACTACTGCAGATAACCTCAGAAAGATCGACTTGGGGACGGCAAACGACCCACGACCGACGTTCGTTAGTGTGCTATTGTCTGAAGAAAAGGTGGCTACGCTCAAAGACGTGCTCATGCAGTATAAAGTTTGTTTCGCGTGGAACTACTCCGAAATGCCGGGACTAGATCCAGAAGTAGTTGTGCATAAATTGGCGATATCCCCGGACGTCAATCTAATCAAACAAGCACCGAGAAGAATGCGGCTTGAACTTGAGATGAGCATCAACGCCGAGGTCAAGAAGCTAATCGACTCCGTCTTCGTCTAAGAAGTTCAATACCCCGATTGGATTGCCAACATTGTCCCATTAATGAAGAAAAATAGGACGGTACGCATCTGCGTAGACTTTCGGGACCTCAACAAAGCCTGCCCAAAGGATGACTTTCCCGTACCGGTCACCGAGCTGATGATAGACAACACGTCCACTCACGAAGTTTTCTCCTTCATGGACGGCTCATCGGGATACAATCAAATAAAGATGCATCCCGAAGACCAGAAGCATACCGCTTTCCGGACCCCTTTGGGCATATTCTGCTACAAAGTGATACCTTTCGGTCTGAAGAACGCCGACGCTACCTATCAAAGAGCCATGATGAAGATTTTCGATGACCTCATACATGAAATCGTCGAATACTATATCGACGACCTCGTGGTTAAAAGCAAATCGTATGAGGAACATTGGGAGCATCTAAAGATAGTGTTCTAACGTCTTAAGAAATACAATCTGAAAATGAACCCTCTGAAATACGCGTTCGGAGTTTCCTCGGGCAAATTCCTAGGATTCATCGTACGACACCGGGGCATCGAAATAGACTCATCAAAGATCAAGGCGGTTATTGAAATGCCTCCGCCAAGAACTCTCAAGCAACTGCGGTCCCTCCAAGGAAAGCTCGCATATATCCGGTGGTTCATAGCTAACCTCTCTGGAAAATGCCGCCCCTACAGTCATCTAATGAAGAAGGGGACCCCTTTTGTCTGGGATCGTAAATGCCAGAGCGCACTAGACGAAATCAAGCAATACCGGCAGAATCCGCCAGTACTGACTGCTCTGGTCAAGGGAAAGTCTCTCATCTTGTATACAACAGCTCTCGAAGGTTCTTTAGGCGCACTATGGGCACAGGAGAATGACCAAGGGAAAGAGAAGGCCCTCTACTATTTAAGCCGAGTTCTCCTGGGGGCAGAAAACAATTACTCCCCTATCGAAAAACATTACCTGGCATTAGTCTTCGCTATAACGAAGCTCCGGCATTATGCTTTGGCACATGATGTCCACCTCATATCAAAAGTGGATCCTCTCAAATATTTGATGTCAAGAGCCATACTAACAGGACAACTCGCTAAATGGGCCCTCCTCTAGATGGAGTTCTCGATAACATACCAACCTCTCAAGGCAGTGAGAGGCCAGGCTATCGCCGACTTCCTCGCTGAACATCCGATACCCGCCGATTCACCCCTAAATTGCTAATTGTCAGACGAGCACACGTTTGACACGATCGACAGAGAGAAAGGAGAGAGTGACACTCGGTGGGAAGTTTACGTTGATGGGGCATCTTTCTTGAAGAAGCGGCAACACAACACCCCTATAATCAAATCTGGGGTAGGTCTTATTTTCGTGACTCCACAAGGAAGGATAACGTGCTTTGCCTTCTCCTTAACAGAGCCGAGGATGAACAATGATGCCGAATATGAAGCTTTGATAGCAGGTCTTGAGATCGCTGTCGACATGGGAATCGAGAACCTCCTCATATATGGAGACTCCCAGTTGGTCGTTAGTCAAGTAAATGACGACTATCAAACGTGCAAACCAGAGTTGGTAAAGTACGGTGCGAGAGTGCAACAATCGCTGACTCAAATCTCCTCCTACACCCTGGAAAGCATACCACGTGCAGAAAATAGCAAAGCGGATGCGTTAGCCAAACTCGCTAAAGAACTGGCTGACAAAAACCTCGATGACGTAAGGATCGTGGTACAAAGCTGTCGGGTTCTTGCACCGGCAGAAATATCTCCGGAGTCGTTTGAAGAAAAGGGAGCGACCAAGCAAATGGCCCTACAAACAAAAGACCCGGAAAAGGCTAAGGACTGGAGAGAAGTTTCTATAGACTACTTCAAATCCCGTCAAACACCTGAAGATGCATCCTCGATACATCAGCTCATGAAACGAGCTTTGTCTTTCGCCTTCGTCAATGGCACTCTATATAAGAGATCGTTTGATTCTCTATGGCTAAGATGCCTGGGACCTGAAGAAGTAAGGAGAGTCGTTCAAGAAACTTACGACGGACTCTGCGGTTCTCACCAAGCCGGGCCGAAGATGAAACTGAAGATCAAAAGGATAGGCTACTGTTAGCCCACAATGATCCAAGACTGCCTCGAATACGCGAAGCAGTGCCACACGTGCAAGATTCACGGGGACTTTATCCACCAGCATCCAAATCCGCTACATCCAACGGTGACTAGCTGGCCGTTCGAAATGTGGGGAACTGACATAATCGGGCCCATTGAACTAGCATCGTCCAGAAGACATCGGTTCATACTGGCGACAACTGATTACTTCTCCAAGTGGGCAGAAGCGGTACCACTAAGAGAAGTGAAGACGGAGAATATCCTAAATTTTTTTAAGACACACATCATCTATCGGTTCGGCACTCCGCGATGGATTATCTCCGATAACCAGCCGGCCTACAGAAGTCACAAAATCAGCTGCTTCACGCAGCAACATAATATAGACTGGAGATACTCTTCGATCTATAATCCCCGAGCTAATGGTCTGGCTGAGGCTTTCAACAAGACCTTGACGAAGATCGTGAAAAAGACAGTGTCTCGAAACAAGAAAGACTGGCACGAGAGACTGCATGAAGCCCTTTGGGCGTATCGGACCACGTTCAAAACAGCCACGAATACAACCCCGTATGCATTGGTATTCAGCATTGAAGCAGTACATCCCTTAGAGATAGATTTACCCTCTCTACGAGTGGCGGTCCATTACGAGCTAACAGACGAAGAGAACACTCATCTTCGGCTTGAGGAGATCGATGCCCTCGATGAAACTCGTCTTATGGCGCAGCAAAACTTGGAGGCTTACAAATCAAAGATGACGCGCTCATACGAGAGACTGATTAGGCCGAGAACATTCCGCCAAGGCGAACTCGTGCTAGTGGTCAAGAGACCTATGATCCCCAATCGTGCCAAACGGAGGAAATTCGAGCCGAATTATGAGGGCCTGTATATCATAGACAAGGTCTACCAAGGTGGGGTTTACTTGCTCATAAATATGCACGGCGAAAGACCCTTCAGGCCAATAAATGGCCGGTTCTTAAAAAAATACTACGCCTGACGAGTCACGGCTTAGGTCAATGATAGATGACGACGCCTATGTCCGCTCGCTATCTTCCCAAGCCCAAACTCTATAAGTAGTATCCGACGAAACCTCTCCTCGAAAACGTGCGACGGACCGTAATGTCCTTAAACTAACAACGGACCGAAACGTCCTTAAACTAGCAACGGACCGAAATGTCCTAAAACTAATGACTGACCGAAACGTCTGTAAACTACTACGAACCGCAGCATCCTTGGGCTAACACGTAAAAAAAGGGTATGTCCATAAGCAAAATGGGCACGGATGAAAACCCGAAAGGGCTCTGTGAGTAAAAACAGCAGGGCTACCGGCGTGTTTGTGAAAACCCGAGAGGGCGCAGGCTCGTAAAAAAAATTCGTGCACACTTGTAAGGTCCTCTCGACCTTGTAAGGAGAAAACACCTGCGTGAGATCCTTACGACTCACAAAGGAGCAACACACTTAGGGATCCCCACGATTCCTGAGGAGAAATTACACTTACGAGATCCTCATGACTCGTAAGGAGAACCCTCTTATGAGACCCTCACGGCTCATAAGATTCAAGAGCCTTAAGCAACAGGGATCTGAACCTGTTTTTAAGCCATCACAATCCCCAGATTTCCCTACAGGTGGTCCAATACTAGCCTTTGTATACAATCCACGGGCACAAATAAACGTTTCCCCAACAGAGTCCCACCACTGACGAGGGATATCTTCATATAGCAAATGACACTTGTAAGTCCTCTTGACTTATAAGAAGAAAGTATTCTTATGAGATCCTTACGACTTATAAGAGAGAACACCATTTAGAAGTCCTCACGACTTTTAAGGAGAACGTACACCTACGAGATCCTCACGACTCGTAGGGAGAAATACCTTTATGAGACCCTTACGGCTCATGAAGTCAAAAGCCTTAGCTGACAGGATCTTAACCCTGTTTGCTAAGCCACCTTTGATCGAACCGATGAAGGCAGATGATGATTCGCTCCTGGAAATATCCCAATTATAGCGATGCCGATGCCTGAATCGGAATCAAATTCCAAGTCCTTTCACGGCAAATGATGATTCGCTCCTGGCAATATTCCAGTTGCAGCGATGCTGATACTAAATTGGTATCAGATCTTGAGTTCTGTACTAAAAAAATGCATATGAAATAGCCGAAATGTTTGGGAAACTCGCAATAAAAATCAGCAAGTAAAATATATGCATATAAAAATAGCCGAAATGGTTGGCAACTCGCAATAAAAAGCAGCGAGTAAAAAGAAAAACAGCCGAAATGATTGGGCAATCGCGACTTTCGCGATACAAAAAGCTGAAATGATAGAGTATCGCGAAAAAAAATAATATAATATATATAAAATGAAACTTTTGCCCTACAGGTGAGATCACATCGATCCCTGTATACAATCCGGGGCACAAACAAAGAGGGAACCATATCATCCCACCAATCTCCATCAGAAAGAGAGCCAAGTCTCGATGGCAACATCTGCATCTTAAGA
This sequence comes from Agapanthus africanus, assembly GCA_030015575.1. Classification (NCBI taxonomy): domain Eukaryota; kingdom Viridiplantae; phylum Streptophyta; class Magnoliopsida; order Asparagales; family Amaryllidaceae; genus Agapanthus; species Agapanthus africanus. The sequence goes on from JASDDO010000016.1 coordinate 567,913,272, forward strand.
GATCAACAATGGCGTTCCTTCTCGTTCCAACCAGAAGCAGATACGACGTCAACAAACGGAGCCATGGCAAAGTGCCCTAGTTCCAAATCTCGAAGGTTCACAGATAGCCTGGAGACAATCTCGAAGCCACGGCAGAGTCCATAGTTCCAAGTCTCGATGGCCACATCTACAGCCTAGAGACACAACAGCGTTCCTCCTCATTCCAGCAGGATTCGGACGCGATGATCAAGCGGAGCCATGGCAAAGTCCCTAGTTCCAAATCTCGACGGTTCACAGATAACCTAAAGACCATCTCGACATTCGTCTCGTTACAGCAGACGCAACGTGTAACATTTCATAAAATATAAAATATTATTTTTGGAATTTAATATTAAAATGATATATTTTCCCAAAAACTGCCGATTTGCAAAATTGGGGTTTTCGAAAAAGGGTATAAATATATACCGATAATTGTGAAATAAATGGAAATTAAAATGATTTATTCATTTATTTAAAGTATTTGGCATTTTTAAAAATTTATTATATGCAGTTTGGATAAAAACTCGATTAGTGCACTGCTAATCGCAATTAAGCCAAATCCGTGTTTCTACAGTTTTCCATGGCTAGTGCACCATGTCATGTTACATTTGGTTACATGTTGATACATTTGTGTTGTTTTATGGGTATTATATGATTTGGTTTTAAAATTTAAAAGAGAAAAGAAAAAGAAATGAAAAAGGGTTAAAAAGATGAATGATTGGAGAGAGAGAGTGTGTGAGAAAAGTGGAGGGGGGCTGCTGCCATACACTTTCCCCTATCATTTTCTTCTTCTTCTTCAACTTCCTCCAACCTCACATCCCTCCACTTCTAACCCTAGATCCATCTCCAAATAATCCTCAAAACCCTATACACCTTTCACAAAAATTACTCCCCATCTCTTCCACTACACATTGGACCAAGCAAAGTGGGATTTTGATGACATTGGGAAGCTAGGGCTGTCTAGAGTGGCCTAAATGAGGTATAGCTTCTTCCATTTAGTTAGTTTTAAGCTTCTTTCTATTCTAGTTTTAGTTTAGAATTGGTTTGATGGTGGATTTGTGAACTTGGGAATTTCTAGAGAAGGGTTTGGGGTGATTGAGTGGAATTGATGATGTGTAGTGGCTGTAAAAGACCTTAGGGATTGAATTCATGGGCTGGGATTTAGTATATAAACCAAAATACGGATTTAGGAATTGAGCCTTGTCGGTTTTGTGAGGGTTAGCATGCCTACAAGGAATCTGGGATAACCCGAGGGACTTCTGAGACAACCAAACAATACCAGACACCAAATTAGAGTACTAGGAGACTACCTTGACGAGACGAAGCCCAGAGGAGCCTAGGGGGCTGAGGAGGCCGGAATTCCTAGCCTTGTGGCCGGCTAGTTTGGGTGGGTTGGTGTCAGGCTTGTTCCAGTAGCTCATACACTCCCTGTAAAACACCCTATACTTGTTTGTTTATCTTTATTTGACCTGAGTCAAAATCTGGGAGCATTTTAGTGTGATTTTGGATATGTTTTCCGTATTTTGAAATGCTAACTTTTGATATTTGGATTCGTATTTGGTTGTTGGATGTTTGTACATCAACAACAGGGGTTGTTTGGTTGATTTTGTACGCGTAAGCTATAGGTTCTAACCTATGAGCAATGCGCGTGCTGTATTGGATTTCAGAACTTAATTTTAATAGCGTTGCGATATGTGTTGTTATTGTAGGTACCTTCGCGTGGATTCCGAGGCAACGGAGTGTGGTGTCATCAACTTCAGCAAGCGAAGACCACAGGTGAGTAGATCTATATCTACGGGGGAAGTCGGGTGGATGGCGTATAGCACCCCCGCAAAGTTTTGGTGGAAACCGATTTGTAGCATATGGTTAAGAAAACCCAGATTAGGAAACTAGGGTTAGAGTTGAAAGATTGTTAGTGAAACCATATTATAAACTAAAGGATAGTTAGAAGTGTTTTGATATGACTAGTATGTGATGACGGAATTTGAAGATGACGTTTGACGATATTGCCGTTTAGGGTACTATAGGATTAGATAGCCGACGTAATTGTGTCATCCGAACCATACCTATTTCCAAACCGAAGAATCGTATGCATTTTTTAAACAGATACCTTGAGGGACGTTATGGATTTTCAAACGATATCTTTTCCTTAAAAACACCGTAACCCCTACTTTCAAAACTACGATTCGCACCTTATAAAAACTGATTGTATGGTTCGGGTGTGTATATTAGATTAGATGTGCATGCTTATAGTAAAGGGTACTATGTTTTGGTGAAGTGACTTTATGTGAGATATAATTATGATAAAAAGAGAATACGATTTAATATGTGATATGATGATATGTTGGTATACGGATGTGAGTCGATTGGGATGATTGATACCTTGCTTTTCCCCTGATATGAGATTGTTATGGATGTGACCTGGGACATAGGTATATTTATAGATATATATATATCTTGGTGAATCGTGAGTGATATTTCGTACGTGACTTTAGGTCCGTACCCTTCTTTGTCATATAGGTTGATATGATCCTTAATGTTTTAATGCCGCCGTACAATGATTTTTCCGTACGTGATGAGTTGACTTGATGATTGATCCATACCCTTGAGTAGAAGATGCCGTAAGATGGATTATACCGTACGCGATGTTGTGGGTCTGGATGTCGATTGATAGATTCACCGATTCGGTCTTGTAGACACGTATACCTTATAGCTTTTAGCCGATAATTTACCTTATGCTGCATTCATGTTATTCGCATTGCATTACTTATACTTGTGCTAGTACACCTGCACCATTATCGATGATGCGTATGTTACACGTACACAGATTTGCCAGCTCACACACTTCATCATCGATAATTGCCATGTCACTACACAGTAGGATTGCTGCATCATGATATGACTCATTGCATAGTTTACTTGCTATAGTTACATATGCACCTTATACGATGTTGCATTTGACTTGGAGAATTTGGGAACCGTAAGATATATTTTAAAACTGAATTCATTTAAAAAGAGCAGTTTTCCCTCGACATGTTCACATCACTGTTTCATGTTGCATGATATACGGATATGCTTACATTTCTGATATATGTCGCATACATCATGCTTTATAATATTACACATTGAGATATGTTGTTTTCATGAGATTTTTAGATTTGAGAACCGTGGCTATTTCAAAAGAAAGCATGTACTGTTTTAAAAACCCGGTTTCTCTTGATATGATATTTCAGTGTGTCCACCATGCGTTTTCTCAGTTCTGAGATGTGTGACATGTGAAATCCGATTCGAGGAGCTGGATGAGGCCGATTGCGGGTGCATGGTGGACCCGGTATGGTACCCCGGGGCAAGAAAACGATGCTGTGCAGTAGACGGTGAGCCTGGCAGAGGGATTACTACCTACCGGTGATAGTATTTGGGCTCGGCGGATATCCGGAGGATACCGACCGGAGTCGATAGATGATATGGGCCGATCCGGACTGACGGAGCCCGTGGGCCGATCCGGACTGACGAAGCCCGAGATATGAGGATTTACGTGTCGATGCTGGAAACGGGTTTCATGATATTTTCGAGTGTCGATGCTGGGCACTCAGATTCCATGATTTTGATGTGTCGCGAGGGGCACACGTTGATTTATATCCTCATACTTTCATGAATATGCTTTTATGATATTTACATGCATGATATTGGTGTGTTATTGGTTAACACGTGGATGGGATCCACATGCATACATACATTGATTATATTGTTGGATGATATCCGCATGCTGATAGGCATTTATTTATAGTGTTGGCACATATACAGACCCGGTCACCCTCGATATCACAGTATTACCTTTATGATATAGTTGACCTAGGAGTCGTTGTTTATTCGATTTCTATCTGTAGATGTTTTTTACTCACGAGTTGGCAACTCACCTCCGTTGTGCCACAGTTCTTGCAGGTTGACCGTACGGATCAGTAGTGGCATCGCTGGCACATTGCTACTTTTGGGTGATTTGCTTGGTAGGTGGGACATTTGTATCGTACCCACTCTTGTATTATATTTCATATTGTATCTAGTCAATTCCATCAATCAAACTAGTATTTGTATAAGTAATGAGACTTAGTGAGATTTGTAGTTGCGAGACTTGAGCGATGGGTTTTATGTTCACATTTGGGGTTGATGTCTTGCTTATTTATTTATCTTTTGTGGTGAACTTCGCCGTTGGGCGTCGTATACTTATATATACTGTCTTGCGTGGTTGTGATCCGCCGGTTGGCGAAGAGCTAGCTCCCACTTGGGGATGCCTTTATTCTTATTATGTATTTATGGTTTTGGATCAAAATATACAAAGGAGGTGCTGCCCAAAATTTTTAAAAAGACGGAACACGTTTTCAAACTAGTAAATTTCACTTGCATTTTCATGTTCCTTTTCTATGCATTAAGAAAACTTGATTTCATTATACTTTTATTTCAAAACTTCACCTCCTTTATTTTCTTAAAAAGGTTTAGATTTCTGGGTTTCAGCTTATTTGAATTACGTTACGTCTTTAGACGTTGCGTGATTTAAGTGCTGGCCACGAGCTAATATTACGGGTCGTGACAAAGTTGGTATCAGAGCGCTAGGTTTAATCTTGGTTCGAGTCTATATTTTGACTATGCGGAGTTTAGGGCGGGTATGTATTTCGGAACCTAGGCTTGACCTTTCAGAACTTAGACTTGAACGGGGGGTATTAGACCCGAACTTTCGTTACATAGGCTAACCCTGATTGATGGAGTTGGTAGCTTGGGTAGCGTGATGTACCGTACGTATGTTTCACGGCATATTTACAATATGATACTCCACTTAAGAAACCTTAGGATGTATATATTTTAAGATACTTGATTCTATTCGTTTCCGTGATCATACTCTCATTGATGTTGTTCCTTCTTATGATCATGTATCCATTCTAGATATATCGTTCCCTTTCATGCCCTTGATCTGTTTCATCGATACTCGATTGAGGTTCCAGTCACCATGTTTGAGCGCAGATTGAGCTGCTGCTAGTGTATGGTCAGGGAGAGCTCGTCTAGTACGAGGGCTGACCATTGTGTTTTCTGGTGACATGGGAACGTATCGAATTAGTTTTTATGTTGTGACCTCTTGTTGAGGCGAGTGTTTGGCGTTGCACCGGATGATTGGGCCATTGATAGAGGCTGCCAGTTGTGAGAAGACTGTTGATGTACAGCATACCTCAGAGGTTTTGATGTCGTCTACCGTGTAGACAGATGACCCAGCTGTTGCTGAGATTGATAGGATGTCGCTTCCAGGGCTTACGAGCTGAGATCGCTGGAGCTTCCAGGAAGAGATGCGACAGGTGATAGCTAGTCTATTCTGAGTTGAGAGACAAAGATGATTCGTCAGATTGATGCGCCGACGCAGGCCCAGTTGAGTTGAAGATTTTCAGTGTGGAGAGTCTTACTCAGATCTAGAACAGACCGATCTAGAGATGATCGTTGATGTATCGCCTTTCCTGGAGGATTGAGGCATTGTTTAGCATGCGGATGAAGGGTATTCACATGTCGGCTAGGCGAAGCTAAAAAGTTTGAACGAATGTCAGAAAACCCATTTTTCCAAGTTTAAAGTATTCGGAGGAATATGCAAGTAATTCTGTGGGCCCTCTAGAAGAATGAAACCCTAACTCGACATGATGACTATGGAACCGCTTTTGAACCTTAGGGTTTGCGGCAGTTTAGCGGTGCCATCAGTGAGGCTTGGGTTTTCCCTTCTACGGTTGGTCCAGAGGTACTGCGGTATGTACCAGATATTATTAAACTATGCTCAGGTGTTGAGCTTTCAGGAAATTTTGCGACCTTGATGACTCGATCGAAAAGTTTAGCATCGTCCGAATATCATATGATAAGAGATCAGCAAGCTGACCAGTTTTGGATAGAGGACCTCATTCAGATGCGTTGTGAGTTGACAGAGGACGGACGAGTATTGAGTATTCTTCTGATGGTATGGACGAGTTCCCGAGGACGTGTTCGGCTAGAGATCTTCTACAGAGTGATGAAGATACCGAGTTTGTGATTTCGAGTCCGTGTGAGAGACTCTGAATTGACTGTGGCCGAGAACAGTTGCAGTGCGCAGATAGTATGACGTGACGTCGAAGTGGACGGTGATAAAGACGAGTGGAACAAGAGGTTTGTGCGAGATGCTGACGAGCTTTTGTTACTCCGCGTCGAGATTAGAGATCAGATATGGGTACAGAGGCGTTGAGATACGACCAGTTTCCGAGGAGATGTTTTGCTGAGAACGCAGATGTCCAGAAAACGAGAAAGGATTATGAAAGAGTACAGCCTCCGTACAGTTCGGCATAGGCAAGATTGGAAGAGACCCTGAGCAAGTTCCTTCCTGGACACTGCTGCAATAAGATTTGCACCGAGGATCAGATGTGTGATGTGTATTCAGAGGGCCAGAGGCCGACGCCAGTGACGTGCTGCTTTACGAGTGGTCATGATAATTGGCCGAGAGATGATCAGAGGAGTGCCAAAGCGGTATCGTTCCCGTTAGCATACCTGTAATACCCAGCCCCTTTTTATACTAATATCTGTATTTCTCGTTCACCTATAAAATTTATTTATTTTACTTATAATTATTTATTTATTTAAATCCCATTAAACACCAAACCCCAAATCTTTCCTTTTCTTTTTCCCTTATTCCCAAGCCGGCCCAGACACTTCATTTCATTTTAATTATTTCTTAAATTCCCAGCCCAGCCCGTTTTCCTTTTTATTAAACCCAAAACCCTATTTTTCCCTTCAGCCCAACAATTTAATCCCAAATTGTTTATTTAACCCCAAAGCCCAGCACTCCTTCCTCAGCCTATTTCTTTTTATTCATTAAAATTAAACCCAAACCATCAAATAATTTCCTCGTCCCAAACTCTTGGCCCCAGCCCATCAAATAAATGTAAAGGAATTCATTTTTATTTAAAACTTTTCTCCCTCAGCCCACATCCCAAGCCCGCCTTCACCCTCACCCGCCCGCTTCAACCCGACCCGGCCCACACCTTACCCTTCTTCTTCTCAACGGCTACCCTTTTTCCCGCTCACTCGATCCACTATCTTCGCCGCTTCCTTCGCCAACGCTCGCGTCCACGACGCGCGCGTTTCCCCTACGACCCGCTCCCCAACGGTTCGCTCCTCCTTCTCCCTCAAACCCTCGAACCCACTTCTCTCTCCCTCTCTCTACTTCACTCTGTTTCTCTCTAATTCTCTCACTCTCTGAACTCTCTTACTCTCTCTGTTTCCCTCTCTCATTCTCTGCTCTCTTTAACCCATCGAGCATCGACCCCGCCGCCGGCCGACCCCATCATCACCGACGAGCCACTTCTTCACCCGAGCTCCCCACTTTCTCTCTCCCTCGACCCAACCCTAACAGCCGACCGCTCGATCATTGCCAGCTCAGGCCCCCGTCACAACAAGCCTCCGGCCTCCTACCCCTCTCCTCTATAACCGCCCATCATCATCATCGTCTTCCATTGACCCCACCTCCAAAAAAAAACCCACAGCCATCCCTCACCTCACCGTCCCCAATCATTGCCTCATCGCCGTCGAGCTCACCTCCTGCACGAGCTACCGCCGGCGAGCACCTCCTCTCCCACTCAAACCCAAACACCCCCACTGCCTCTCCTCTTTTTCCCTCCACCTCTCTTTCAACATCAAACCCATCACCGCCGCCGCCTAAACTCCTTCGCCGACCGTCGTCGATCACCACGCCAGCAGACCTCCCACCGCAGCCACCTCACCGGCGACATTTTTCCATCGGCACCCCAGTCAGCTCACCATCAACACCCGAGCACCAAACTCCACCCATCACCAACAGTGAGCACGTTGCCACTGTCGCTACCTACGCTTGCATTGCCTAACTCCTAACCGCTACCTGAGCTCTCTCCGCCGTACGAGCACCTTCACCTCGTCTCACCCAATGCCCTAGCCGCAACAGCCTCGTCACCAAGCTCGAGCCAAGCCCAAGCCTAGCCGAGACTCGTCGTGTTGTTGCTACTTCGTGCCCGTGCCGTGTCACCACTGCCTTCGCTGCCGTGTCACCACTGCCTTCGCTGCCGTGCCATCAATTCATCGTCCAAGGCAAGTATTTTTACTTGCTACATGCTAATCTATTTGCGTTACAAACTTAAATCGTATAGATTACAAGTTTACAATTTCCAATAGATTATGTGCTATACCTGTTCGATGCATGATCCCAATGAAAATATTCATCTAATTTGACGGAATTGGATTGTCTATGCTGGCCCATGTAGTGATGAATAATGTGTACAAATTTCACTGGAATATACGACTGTTAATGACTAAAATGATTACCCCCAAATATACCTGTAAAACTGGAATTTTCCCGTATCTGAAAACCGTTAAAATTACCATATATTATGTATATACTGGAATGATGCGTTCGAGGGCTTAAATCGAAGACGACTCGACGAACTATAACCCTATGAAAGTTTCTAATGGTTTCTGTACTGAAATTGTGACGATATTTGGATCGGAGTGCGGCTCTGGACTGCAGTCCAGAGCGACTCTGGTTGCTGTTTGCTGGCTCGTAGTGTGTACCACCTTGTTTTCTGAACTTGTATGTTGCGGAACTCTGCATTTTATTAAAGGTGAAACTGTTATCTAGATAACACAAGTGGTTTCATTCTGTTTCATCATTGTTTGCTATTTAATCTGTAATTTAAAAGATGGGGACGTTTAACAGTCCCAACAGAACCAGAACGGACACCCTACGTTGAATAGTGCATAACTCCTGACGTACATACGCGATTAAGAATCCGTCTATTGAGTTGAAAACCTTACTGAAAACCCTAGGTTTCATTCAACTGTAACGTTGCTAAATTCTGATCCCTACTGGGGTTAAAATGCGTTGCGAACCGGATTTCCGATTCTGAAACCGGATTTCCAGCCGTGAGCGCTTAAAATGAAATGGTCATATCTAGTGATCCTGAAACCCGATTGACATGAAACCAAATTTGCTGGATAGATAATCACACATACTACTTATCCCCTGTTCATGGTTTTGATAAATTTTGGCATATATTATTTATGATAAATTATGCAAGTGGTAGAATACCGAATTATGACATCTTAATCATGCTTTACATATTTTTTTCTCATCATATCATACTTATGTCACTGCATTGATAACCTAGTGATCATGTGCATTACCCAGTGTTAGGTATTAGTGATGATTGTGGCAAGTACGTTAGTGTTCGTGCATGAGTGGATAAGTGAAAGTGGCTCGTACTTGTACACAATCAGTGAACCCTATTATTCTATTGCATTGTCGACGTCTGTGGTACACGTATAAGTGTGATTATAAGTGGTATGGGACACTTATGGAAGCTCTTGTATGGGTGTCACAGATAAGGCACCAGACACTGCCCATTTATCTCGGGTATTAGTCGGGACATGCTTGATGGAGATCCTGTCTCCAGTTCTCCGCAGACTTGTCATGGACCGACCGGTATTTGAGCTTATGGTTGGCGTTTGATGTAGACCACGGGATGTGGGGTAGTTTGAGTGTGAGTTCAACAGAATCTCGGGAGTCCCATGCCGGCTTATATATATGGAGATATATGGAGATTTACAGGGTACATGATTATTACCGTGAGTTATATTTTGGGCCCGTGGTCCCTTGCCCTTGGGTCCTACCCTTGGGTGGAGGACACTCGCGAGTGGTTGACTCTCACACTTGGACTGACGATAGGCTTAGTGACCTGTACAGTGAGACTTAGAGACTGATAGGGATAATGGCATTGATATACATTACTTACTGTGTTGACATACCTGGCATACTATTTTACTGCTTTACCGTTCACCTGATCTATTGGACACTTCATTAGTTACTCTATGTTCATATCTGTACCGTCTTGATTTACTGTTATATATCTATTATCACTTCTCGAGTTGCCACTTGCATCTTTATATATACATTGCTATTGTGTCGCTCTGACGACCTGAGTATGCATGCTCAGAATGAGGAGTGGATCTAGCCTGGACTAGGACTAGACGTATATTGCGGACATCTTGATCAGCTATCCAGAGTTATACTCTTTTACATCCATCAGGTTAGTTATTCGTATTTTTTTTGTTCCAGTTACTGCATTTCTCATTACATGTGCGTTATTTACTGATTACCACGTAAAGCTAGAAACCGAAATGTGACTACGGCAGGATGTTTCTCTTGACCGTAGGAGCATGGCTGGCCTTGTCAACCCCTCGTATTCCGTATTTTGGGAAGCGGGGCGTGACAATACCTAACCGTGCCGATGAGCTGATGGATTGCGAGATTGGTAATCCACAGAGAAAATGAGGACCCAGAGACAGAAGATGCCAGACCGTGAGCATAAGGAAAGCGGATGTTCTTGCTCTGCCAGTTTTGGACGCACCGATACTTTTTCGACATTGTAGGAGGTGTACCTCAATGTCATTTGTTGCGATTTGCGTTTGTGATCCGAGTATCACGCTTATATCGCTTGGATTTGAGTTTTGATGATTGAGTTTCATGATATCTTTTTCGTGCCCCATGGCTGCACCTACCGAGTATTTACATTGGTGTATATCTATTGCACTTGATATTCATTTGTGCCTTGGCAGCACGTGTTTATGATTTTGTGGATTTCATACGGTTGATTTGATTTTGTGCATGTGGTATGCACTCGATTTGGGTTTTGCACTCGGTATAGCTTATATGTGCTTGCAGTGCATTGATACATGTTTTGTGCACGCAGTTGCACCCGTTTTTGGATTTTTATGCACCTTGATGCATTCGGTGTTGTTTTATACGCATTTGTGTTATTGATGAGTTTTTGTGCATTTATTGCACTAGATTTGTATTTCGTGCACTGGACGCACCCGATTTGTATTTTGTGTATTGGTTGCACCGGATTTATACTCCATACATTGGTTATACCTGATTTATTCCTTTAAGCATTCGTTTTACCAGATTTGTGTTTTCGTGCGCGTTGGCACTTGATGTTCGTTTTCGTGCATGCTACCGCACTAGATGTTTCATATGAACCTGACGCGCTTGGGTTGGATTTTTGCACATATTAAGTGCTTAATTTTGGATTTTGTGCATACCGGATGCACTCGATTGGAATTTTCATTCGTGTATGTTAGTCGCACTGGATTGAGATTTCATGCACTCTATATGCACTTGATATTGTTGTCGTGCACACCCATTGCACTAGGCAGATACTTTCGTGCACACCCGTTGCACTTTTTTTTGCTTTTGTGCACATTTGTAGTACTTATATTTGGATTTGATTTCCGTGCGCACCAGGCGCACGTGATTGTTGGATACGCTTTTTAGGCCGATTTTGCTTTTGAGCACTTTGTTTTCATGATGGGTGCTATATTGTGTAGTAGCCGAACATGACTGATCTGAGGACAATACCTGAGTATTTTGCATGCATTTAAAAAGTTTAACAAGAGGTTTTCAAAAAGGAGCTATAGTCTCGCTATTTCCTACGTGTCCGTGAGCGACACGAACGTTTTTAAAAGAAAACCTTTTGGGATATTTTAAAATGGACGGGACATATATCTGAGCAAACATATACGAAACTATATTTATTATTCTACAAATGAGCGTCCGTCACTTATGCCGTGAGTTACGCATTCATGTGGCGATTTAGAAAAAAAAATTGCATGAGTTTTATTTAGTTCTTGAAAGTTTTCCAAAAATGCGTACTATACACGTATTATAGTTTTTTACTAGTGTATATTGGATTTCAGTAGTGGATTTCGAGATCTGTATCTCTATTATAACTCCGAGGATATGCGTGCAAATTAGATGATTTGCGTGACGCTTGACGGAGTTCGATTTTGAGTTTTGTACTCGTTTTCATGCGCACTTGACGCGCTGTGTTATTCTGTATCTTCCGTGATTTCGGAGCCCCGTTGATTTGAGTTGATTATTAAAATGTTTTAGCATTTGGGGGTTCAAATTTAAATTCGGGGAACGAATTTATTTAAGGGGGGAAGATTGTAACATTTCAGAAAATATAAAATATTATTTTTGGAATTTAATATTAAAATAATATATTTTCCCGAAAACTGCCGATTTGCGAAATTGGTGTTTTCGAAAAAGGGTATAAATATATACCGAAATAAATGGAAATTAAAATGATTTATTCATTTAAAAATATATTTAAAGGATTTGGCATTTTTAAAAATTTATTATATGCAGTTTGGATAAAAACCCGATTAGTGCACTGATAATCGCAATTAAGTCAAATCCGTTTTTCTACAGTTTTCCATGGCTAGTGTATCATGTCATGTTATATTTGATTACATGTTGCATTTGTATTGTTTTATGGGTATTATGTGATTTGGTTTTGAAATTTAAAAGAGAAATGAAAAAGAAATGAAAAAGGGTTAAAAATGTGAATAGTTGGAGAGAGAGTGTGTATGAGAAAAGTGAGAGAGGGGAGGAGGGGCTGCTGCCATACACTTTCCCCCATCATTTTCATCTCCTTCTTCATCTTCCTCCAACCTCACATCCCTCCACTTCTAACCCTAGATCCATCTCCAAATAATCCTCAAAACCTTATACCCCCTTCACAAAAATTACTCCTCATCTCTTCCTCTACACATTAGACCAAGCAAAGTGGGATTTTGATGACATTGGAAAGCTAGGGCAGTCTAGAGTGGCCTAAATAAGGTACAACTTCTTTCATTTAGTTAGTTTTAAGCTTCTTTCTATTCTAGTTTTAGTTTAGAATTGGTTTGATGGTGGATTTGTGAACTTGGGAATTTCTAGAGAAGGGTTTGGGGTGATTGAGTGGAATTGGTGATGTGTAGTGGTTGTACAAGACCTTAGGGATTGAATTCATGGGCTGGGATTGAGCATAGAAACTAAAATACGGATTTAGGAATTGATCCATGTCGGTTTTGTGAGGGTTAGCATGCCTACAGGGAATCTGGGAAGACCCGAGGGACTTCTGAGACAACCAAACAATACCAGGCGCCAAATTAGAGTACTAGGAGATCACCTTGACGAGACGAAGCCCAAAGGAACCTAAGGGTCCGAGGAGGCCAGAATTCCTAGCCTTGTGGCCGGCCAGTTTGGGTGGGTTGGTGCCAGGCTTGTTCCAGTAGCTCATACACTCCCTGTAAAACACCCTATAATTGTTTGTTTATCTTTATTTGACCCGAGTCAAAATCTGGGAGCATTTTGGTGTGATTTTGGATATGATTTCCGTATTTTGAAATGCTAACTTTTGATATTTGGATTCGTATTTGGTTGTTGGATGTTTGTACATCAACAACAGGGGTTGTTTGGTTGATTTTGTACGCGTAAGCTATAGGTTCTAACCTATGAGCAATGCGCGTGCCGTATTGGATTTCAGAACTTGATTTTAATAGCGTTGCGATATGTGTTGTTATTGTAGGTACTTTTGCGTGGATTCCGAGGCGACGGAGCGTGGCGTCATCAACTTCGGCAAGCGAAGACCACAGTGAGTAGATCTATATATACGGGGAAAGTCGGGTGGATGGCGTATAGCACCCCCGCAAAGTTTTGGTGGAAACCGATTTGTAGTATATGGTTAAGAAAACCCAGATTAGGAAACTAGGGTTAGAGTTGAAAGATTGTTAGTGAAACCATATTATAAACTAAAGGATAGTTAGAAGTGTTTCTATACGACTGGTATGTGATGACAGAATTTGAGGATAACGTTTGACGATATTGCCGTTTAGGGTACTATAGGATTAGATTTCCGACGTAATTGTGTCATCCAAACCATACCTATTTCCAAACTGAAGAATCGTATGCATCTTTTAAACAGATACCTTAAGGGACGTTACGGATTTTCAAATGATATCTTTTCCTTAAAAACACCGTAACCCCTACTTTCAAAACTACGATTCGCGCCTTATAAAAACTGATTGTATGGTTCGGATGTGTATGTTAGATTAGATGCACATGCTTATAGTAAAGGGTAGTATGTTTTGGTGAAGTGACTTTATGTGAGATATAATTATGATAAAAAGAGAATACGATTTAATATGTGATATGATGATATGTTGGTATACGGATGTGAGTCGATTGAGATAATTGATACCTTGCCTGTCCCCTGATATGAGATTGTTATGGATGTGACCTGGGACATAGGTATATTTATAGATATATATATCGTGGTGAATCGTGAGTGATATTTCGTACGTGACGTTAGGTCCGTACCCCTCTTTTTCATATAGATTGATAGGATCCTTAATGTTTTAATGCCGCTGTACGATGATTTTTCCGTACGTGATGAGTTGACTTGATAATTGATCCATACCCTTGACTAGATGATGCCGTACGATAGATTGTACCGTACGCGATGTTGTCGGTCTGGATGCCGATTGATAGATTCACCGACTCGGTCTTGTAGACACGTATACCTTATACCTTTTAGCCGATGATTTACCTTATGCTGCATTCATGTTATTCGCATTGCATTACTTATGCTTATGCTAGTACACCTGCACCATTATCGATGATGCATATGTTACACGTAAACAGATTTACCAGCTCACACACTTCATCATCGATAATTGCCATGTCACTACACAGTAGGATTGCTGCATCATGATATGACTCCTCGCATAGTTTACTTGCTATAGTTACATATGCACCTTATACGATGTTGCATTTGACTTAGAGAATTTGGGAACCGTAAGATATATTTTAAAACGGATTCATTTAAAAAGAGCGGTTTTCCCTCGACATGTTCACATCACTGTTTCATGTTGCATGATATACGGATATGCTTACATTTATGATATATGTCGCATACATCATGCTTTACGATATTACGCATTGAGATATGCTGTTTTCATAAGATTTCTGGATTTGAGAACCGTGGCTATTTCAAAAGAAAGCATGTACTGTTTTAAAAACCTGGTTTCTCTTGATATGATATTTCAGTGTGTCCACCATACGTTTTCTCGGTTCTGAGACGTGTGACATGTGAAACCCGATTCGAGGAGCTGGATGAAACCGATTGCGGGTGCATGGTGGACTCGGTATGGTATCCCGGG
Source organism: Agapanthus africanus (assembly GCA_030015575.1). Lineage (NCBI taxonomy): Eukaryota > Viridiplantae > Streptophyta > Magnoliopsida > Asparagales > Amaryllidaceae > Agapanthus > Agapanthus africanus. The sequence continues at coordinate 567,928,356 of JASDDO010000016.1, forward strand.
GAAAGAAAGGGATGCTATGCAGTAGACGGTGAGCCTGGCAGAGGGACTACTACCTACCGGTGATAGTATTTGGGCTCGGCGGATATCCGGAGGATATCGACCGGAGTCGAGAGATGATATGGGCCGATCCGGACTGACAGAGCCCGTGGACCGATCCAGACTGACGGAGCCCGAGATATGAGGATTTATGTGTCGATGCTGGACACGGGTTTCATGATATTTTCGAGTGTCGATGCTAGGCACTCAAGTTCCATGATTTTGATGTGTCGCGAGGGGCACACGTTGATTTATATCCTCATACTTTCATGCATATGCTTTTATGATATTTACATGCATGATGTTGTTGTGTTATTGGTTGACACGTGGACGGGATCCATATGCATACATACATTGATTATATTGTTGGATGATATCCGCATGCTGATAGGCATTTATTTATAGTGTTGACACATATACAGACTCGGTCAGCCTAGATATCATAATATTACCTTTATGATATAGTTGACTTAGGAGTCGTTGTTTATTCGATTTCTATCTGTAGATGTTTTTCTACTCACGAGTTAGCAACTCACCCCCGTTGTGCCATAGTTCTTGTAGGTTGACCGCATGGATCAGTAGCGGTATCGCTGGCACATAGCTACTTTTGGATGATTTGCTTGGTAGGTGGGTGTTTCCCCCAATCAGAGCAAAAGTCTGTTGAAATTCAAAATTCAAAATTTTGAAGCAACGCTTCAAATCTCGGGCGCAACGTGCCACATGTCAGGCGCTGATACGTCAGCACAGCGCCCAAGAAGGCGCGCCCAATTAGAGCAAAGCTCTATTTTAAGCAAAATTAAAGGAAGCAACGCTTCAGTTGCGCAAGCACTGCGCTGCGCGACACGTGTCAGCGCAGCTAGCGCAGTTGCGCTGCGCGACACGTGTCAGCGCAGACGCGCTAGCGCAGTTGCGCTGCGCCGTACGCTGCATGACACGTGTCAGCGCAGACGCGCTAGCGTAGTTGCGCTGCTCCATGCGCTGCGTGATACGTGTCACGCGCTGGGGCATCTGCGCCAAACAGAATTAAGATTTTAAAGAAATTTTTCTGTTCTTGTTAAAACAAGAAGATTTTCTTCTGTAAAACAGAAGCCCTTGGATCAAAGATCCAACGGTGCGGAAAATTCCCCAAATCATTCAGAGAAAGATCTCTTTAACAAATTTAACTAATTTATGGGCACTATAAAAAGGACCCTAGGCCTTAATTCAAAGGCATCAACATTTTCTAAAAAAAAAAGAAAAAGAGAAAGAGAACTCTGAAGAATTCCTCAAGAACAAAAAGGTAAAAACCTTTAGAAAAAAGAGAAAGTTCTCTCATGAACAGATCATAGATCTAAAAACAAGATCAATGATCTTTAATAATAATAAAATAGTGCTTTGCACTTTTATGAACCTTTGGTTCTTTGAGATAAGAAAAACAAGAAAAACTTATCTTTTCTTTGATCTAAATTAGATCAAGAAATCAAATAGTGCTTTGCACTTCTGTTCTTGAATCTGAAAGATTCTTAGTGCTTTGCACTTCCAAACTGCGCTGTTGCGCTCTTGGGAGAGCGCCACGTGTCAGCTACAGAACAAATTGCGCTACGCGCTCTTAAAATAGAGCTTTGCTCTCTGGAATTGGCGCAACTCACCAGAGCGCGCCACGTGTCAGCAGCGCAACAGCGCAGCGCATTAGCACAGCACACTGCGCTGTTGCGCTTGCGCTCACCAGAGCATGGCACGTGTCTTCACCACAAGCGCTTGCGCTCAGTGATTGGCGCAAAGCGCCTGACAAATGCAATATATTTCTTTTACTGAAGGGCCAGGCCCAAATCAGAGGGGCCTAGTAGGCCGAATTAAATTGCAATACAATAAAAAAGGGCAGAGCCCAAACAATATTGATGCTCTGCATCATTTATAAAAGGACAGAGCCCAAACAAAAAATGAAAATGCAATAAACAGGGCAGAGCCCGAACAAGATGCTCTGCATCATCTATAAATGGGTACAGCCCTGACAAAATAAATAATGCTATGCATTATTAAAAAGAGGCCAAGCCCTAGCACAAGCCTATTAGGCCAAAAACAAATAAAAATGGTGAACGTTTTCAACTGGACTTAGCCCAATTCTGGCCGTAAGTCCTTAAATTAAATTGAACTGAGCACAAATGCTCTCTCTCAAATCAATTTACCTCCGGTTCGAGGGTACATCTCTGAACTCCTCTGACACCCATCGTTGTAATCCTTCAACGATGTCAGAGAGGTGACGGGTCCCGACGACCACACATCGATACGGACTGCGGAGTCCTTAAACTCGTGGACCGAAACGTCCTTAAACTAACATTGGACTGAAACGTCCTTAAACTAATGATGGACCACTACTGTTCCCCTCCGAAAGACAGCGCACAAGACCGCGATGTCCTAACGCTGAGATTCGGGGCAGATGCTATTTGGTTTTATCCGTCCACCTCTCCGAAGATGCCAAGTTGATTTATGGCACCGTGTATCGGAGGTTTAGACGGATGCGGCCGATGTAGCAGACTTTGTCAGATTCCCCCTCGCTTGAGGGGTTTTTGATTGTGGGGACGCTCTTCCCTGCAGGCGCAAGCCCCTGCAGTTAATTACACTGCCGCGCGCGGTAGCCACTTTCTCCTTCTCCAGAATTTCACTTCGTGTCGTGTGTGTTTGTTTTGTTTGTGGTTGCTCGTGGATTGTATACGGAGACTGAGTAATGCCGTCGCCCGTAGGACGTGGATTAGTCCAAATCCGTATTTAATTAGATTTAGGTTCGGTGTTTTTAGTTTAAGGATGCATTAGTCGCGTTGCGGCTAAGATCAACTTAAACGTTCGTTAAGGATACGTTAGTCCTGTTTGAGACTAAGATCAACTTAACGGGATGATCCATTTAATATAGGGCCGTCGGGACTCGTCGCCTCTCTGACGTCGTTGAAGGATTACAACGATAGGTGTAAGAGGATTTCGAAGATGTACCCTTGAGCCAAAGCTGATTTAGGGTTTTATAGTCCATTTGAATGTTTAAGGATACGTTAGCCGTGTTTGGGGCTAAGATCAACTTAAACGGGACAGTTTAGATCCGGCAAAAGAGCATTTGGAGGCTCTATTGTTCCAGTTTAGGGACGTGGTGGTCCATGTTCCAGTTTGTGGACGTGGTGGTCCATCGCCAGTTTAGGGACGTGGAGGTCCATCGCCAGTTTAGGGACGTGGTGGTCCGATATTAGTTTAGGGACGTCTCGGTCCGATATTAGTTTAGGGACGTTTCGGTCCGATATTAGTTCAAGGACGTTTCGGTCCACGAGTTTAAGGACCCCGCAGTCCATATTGATGTGTGGTCGTTGGGACCCGTCACCTCTTTGACGTCGTCGAGGAATTACAACGATGGATGTCAAAGGAGTTCGGAGATATACCCTCGAACCGGATATAAATTGATTTGAGAGAGCATTTGTGCTCAGTTCAATTTAATTTAAGGACTTACGGCCAGAATTGGGCTAAGTCCAGTTGAAAATGTTCAACATTTTATTTATTTTTAGTCTATTAGACCTGTGCTAGGGCTTTGCCCACACTTAAATAATGTATTGCATTACTTCTGTTTTTTTGTTTGGGCTCTGCCCATAAAAGATGCAGAGCATCAATTTATTTTGGGCTCTGCAAGGCATCTGCATAGCATTTTATTATTTTGTTTGGGCTTTGCCCATTTATAAATGATGCAGAGCATCAATTTAATTAGGCCTGTTTGGTCTTTTAATTGGGCCTGGCCCTTCATTAAAACGCATTGCATTTGTTAGGCGCTTTGCGCCAATCACTGAGCGCAAGCGCTTGTGGTGAGGACACATGTCATGCTCTGGTGAGCGCAAGTGCGCTGCGCTAGTGCGCTGCGCTAGTGCGCTGCTAACACGTGGCGCGCTCTGGTGAGTTGCGCCAACTCCAGAGAGCAAAGCTTATTTTAAGAGCGCGTAGCGCAAGTGGTTTAGATGCTGACACGTGGCGCTCTCCAAAGAGCGCAACAGCGCAGTTTGCAAGTGCAAAGCACTAAGAATCTTTTAGATTCAAGAACAGAAGTGAAAAGCACTATTTGATTTCTTAATCTAATTTAGATCAGAGAAAATTAAGTTTTTTTCTTGTTTTTCTTATCTCAGAGAACCAAAGGTTCATGAAAAGTGCAAAGCACTATTTTATTTTATTTTATTTTTATTAAAGATCATTGATCTTGTTTTTAGATCTATGATCTGTTCATAAGAGAACTTTCTCTTTTTCTAAAGGTTTTTACCTTTTTTATTCTTGAGGAGTTTCTCAGAGTTCTCTCTCTCTTTTTTTTTTTTAGAAAAATGTTGATACCTTTGAATTGAGGTCTGGAGTCCTTTTTATAGTGCCCATAAATTAGTTAAATTTGTTAAAGAGGTTTTTCTCTGAGTGATTTGGGGAATTTTCCCACCGTTGGATCTTTTGATCTAAGGGCTTCTGTTTTGCAGAGGAAAATCTTCTTGTTTTAACAAGAACAGAAAAGATTTCTTAGAAATTTAATTCAATTTAGCGCAGATGCCCCAGCGCGTGACACGTGTCGCGCAGCGCACAGCGCAGCGCAACTGCGCTAGCGCATCTGCGCTGACACGTGTCGCGCAGCGCAGTGCTTGCACGACTGAAGCGTTACTTCATTTAATTTTTCTTTAAATAGAGCTTTGCTCTGATTGGGTGCGCTGCCTTGGGCGCTGCGCTGATGCATCTGCGCCTGACATGTGGCGTGTTGCGCAGCGCAAATAATCTGAAGCGTTGCTTCATTTATTAAATTTTTAAATTTTCAAAGCAGAGCTTTGCTCTGATTGGGGGAAGATGAAGCGTTGCTTTATCTCCCGCCTCGGAATTTGAACAGAGGTTTGCTCTGATTGGGGTAAATAAATGCCCCCCCACCGTTGCGCTTACGTGGCCCCAAACGTGAGCGCAACGGTGGCGGAATTCCAACCGCCGTGACAACTTTCGGAAGTCGAAGAGGCACTTGATGCCTATAAATAGGACCTTTGGTCCCCCACAAATGCTTATCATCTTTCAGATTTTTATTTTCAAAAAAACTTCAGAGCTTTGCTCTTGCCTTCAAGAACTCCAGAGCTTTGCTCTCCTTTCCAAAGTTTTTAGAAAAACTTTAGGTAAAATTGATTCTTTGATTAAATTAATTTTAATTAATCTTAACCAGCAGAGCTTTGCTCTCATAGATCTTTTGATCTAAAGAGATCCCCATTGGGGTTTCACTGGCAGAGCTTTGCTCATTTTCAAAGTTAGAAACTTTAGGTAAAATTAATGTAAATCAAATTAATTTAAATTAATCTCAGTCAAAGATCTTTGCTCTCACAGATCTTTTGATCTAAAGAGATCCCCATTGGGGTTTCACTAGCAGAGCTTTGCTCATTTTCAAAGTTAGAAACTTTTAGGTAAAATTAATGTAAATCAAATTAATTTAAATTAATCTCAGTCAAAGAGCTTTGCTCTCACAGATCTTCTGATCTAAAGAGATCCCCATTGGGGTTTCACTAGCTTTCGTTCATGGGTTTTAATCCCTGAATAGAGCTTTGCTCTCTAGGAATTTAGCCCTCTATGTATATTATTTTTCTTCTATCGCTAATCTTTTTGTGGTATTTCCTCCAGGCATAATGGCGGTGCATCTATACAGTTTGCACGAGTTCATCACCTATGACGATATCCGCGCACAGGGTCGTCAACAAAACCAGGAGTTTACAGACGCTCAATGTGCAGAGGTCATGGGTCGTCTGAACTTAAGCGGTGGTTGGCTGCTACCCCGTCGTTCGGGTCTTTTGAAAGTCGTGCTGGGAGCAATATGGAGAGCACTTCCAGGTCTTCATGAGGCCCTGCCGCTCAATGCGCTGGATGATGCCGAGGACAAGGTGCATTCAGTGTACCTGACGGGGCTGATCTCGAAGAAACGGCGGGACAGCCTCATTGACATCCTACACCAAATCTTCCAGCAGACGACGATAGTTGCTGCTTATCGAAGGCCGGGGGGGCTTGCCGAGGATCTTGACACAGAAGAGCACAAGAGGCTGCGCATAAGAATAATTAGAAAGGCAGAAGAACTCTGGATGGCCTTACTTTTGAATTCCTCAATCCATGCCCCGGATCTGAGGTTATACCGTTGTAATAATTTGAATAATGTTTCTTATTCATTGCTCTTGTGATTGTAAGAATTTTTAGCAATATGAATGGAAACCCTCCTTTTTTTTATTTCAGCTTGTCTTATTTCTCGTCCTGAGTCTCCTGCCCACGCATAAATGAATGCGTCTCGAACACCTGATCAAATGTAAATCGGATGTTCTTTCTGTAGCTTTCTTCTTTCTCTTATCATCGGCATGCTATCTTAATAAACATGGTTGACGGATAATAGAGCACGCATCTTGACTTTCTTAAGAAATAGCGATGACTTAGGCCGCAGGTTCAGATCTGCTGCCTAAGACTTTTCAACTCTATAAGCCGTGAGGGTCTTATAGAGACTTTTCTCCCTACGGATCGAGAGGATCTCGTACGTGGGTTTTCTCCTTAGGAATCGTGAGGATTCCTAAGTGTTATTTTCTCTTACAAGTCGTAAGGATCCTATAAGAGAATTTTTCCCTCTTACGAGTCGAGAGGACCCACAAGCGGTTGTTTCCCTCCTCGTCGAAATTTGACTTTGGAGAGTGAGACCCGTGAATAGTATGCAAGAGACCATTTTGGATTGACTTGCAGGGTCACATTGTTCAGGAAGCAAGTTTTTTAGTCTCTGCTGGCTGAGGCTTCATTTGCATGTTGAGACAAATCGGGAATCTCGCGCGGAGACACTAGTTTCTCTGCGAGCCGACGCGAATCAGGAGGCTCTCGTCAAGGAGTATTTGTATCCGTGAGTCGAGGAATTTGCTAGGGATTATTTGTTCCCCAAGCGCCAAGGATTATTTGTTTCCTTGGGGTTTGAAACGAGTCGAGGATTTCCCACGGAGGCACTGGTGGCTCTGCGAGTCGACGCGGATCAGGAGGCTCTCGTCAAGGAGTGTTTGTATCCGTGAGTCGAGGAGTTTGCTAGGGATTATTTGTTTCCCAAGCGCCAAGGATTATTTGTTTCCTTGGGGTTTGACACGAGTCGAGGATTTCCCACAGAGGCACTGGTGGCTCTGCGAGTCGACGCGGATCAGGAGGCTCTCGTCAAGGAGTGTTTGTATCCGTGAGTCGAGGAGTTTGCTAGGGATTATTTGTTTCCCAAGCGCTAAGGATTATTTGTTTCCTTGGGGTTTGACACGAGTCGAGGATTTCCCACGGAGGCACTGGTGGCTCTGCGAGTTGACGCGGATCAGGAGGCTCTCGTCAAGGAGTGTTTGTATCCGTGAGTCGAGGAGTTTGCTAGGGATTATTTGTTTCCCAAGCGCCAAGGATTATTTGTTTCCTTGGGGTTTGACACGAGTCGAGGATTTCCCACGGAGGCACTGGTGGCTCTGCGAGTCGACGCGGATCAGGAGGCTCTCGTCAAGGAGTGTTTGTATCCGTGAGTCGAGGAGTTTGCTAGGGATTATTTGTTTCCCAAGCGCCAAGGATTATTTGTTTCCTTGGGGTTTGAAACGAGTCGAGGATTTCCCACGGAGGCACTGGTGGCTCTGCGAGTCGACGCGAATCAGGAAGCTCTCGTCAAGGAGTGTTTGTATCCGTGAGTCGAGGTATCTGCTGAAGACACTGGTTTCTTCGGAGTTGGACTAAACCGTCGAAATTTGGCTTCGTCTTCTGGCGGAGCCTGTTGGAAAAGTATGGTTCCCTCTTTGTTTACGCCCTTGGATTGTATACAGGGATCGATGTGATCTTAACTATAGGGCCAAAGTTTTATCATTATCTTTTTTTTTGTTTTATCTCCGCGACGCTCTATCATTTCAGCTTTTATATCGCGAAGGTCGCGATTGCCCAATCATTTCGGCTATTTTTCGCGGTGCCCAATCATTTCGGCTATTTATTTTATTTTTACTCGCCGCTTTTTATTGCGAGTTACCCCATCATTTCGGCTATTTTGCATGCATACATTTTTACTCGCTGCTTTTTATTGCAAGTTGCCCAATCATTTCGGCTATTTTGTATGCATGTGCGGCCTACTGGCTTTCCGCCGTAAACCTGGAATTAGATACCGATTTTGGCATCAGCACCGCTACAACTGGGATATTGCCAGGAGCGAATCATCATCTGCCTCTGTCGATGTCGAACAAGGGTGGCTTAGCGAGCAGGGTTAAGGTCCTGTCGACTAAGGCTTTTGACTTTATGAGCCGTAAGGGTCTCACAAAGGTATTTCTCCCTACAAGTCGTGAGGATCTTGTAGGTGTATCTTCTCCTTAGGAATCGTGAGGATTCCTAAGTGTATGTTCCTCTGTAAGTCGTAAGGATCCTACAAGAGGGTTTTCTCCTTGTAAGTCGAGAGGACTTATAAGGGTTCATCATGCGAACATATCTCCAGTCTCGGATGAGACTTGATTAGGGAAATGTTTATTCGCGCCCGTGGATTGTATACAAGGGCCAGTATTGAGCCACTTGTAGGGCAGTATCGAAAGTTGTGGGGGTTGCTTAAGCACAGGTTTAGGTCTCTGTAACTCAAGACTTTCAACTCTTATGAGCCGTGAGGGTCCCATAAGAGAGTTCTCCTTACGAGTCGTGAGGATCTCGCGAGTGTATTTTCTCCTTAGGAATCGTGGGGATCCCCAAGTGTGTTGCTCCCTTGTGAGTCGTAAGGATCTCACGTGGGTGGTTTTTCCTTACAAGGTCGAGAGGACCCTATAAGTGTCCTTTAACGAGGTTGCGCCCTTTCAGGTTTTCACAAACACTCGCCGGTAGTCCTGCTGTTTTTACTCACGGAGCCCTTTCGGGTTTTCATCCGTGCCCATTTTGCTTATGGACATACCTTTTTTTTTCCTTCTTTTTATTTTTATATATTTTTTTCTTCTTCTTTTTTTACGAGGTCGCGCCCTTTCGAGTTTTCACGAATACTCGCCGGTAGCCCTGCTGTTTTTACTCACGGAGCCCTTTCGGGTTTTCATCCGTGCCCTTTTTGCTTATGGACATACCGTTTTTTTTTATTATATATTTTTTTAATATATTTTTATTTATCTCGTCAGCCTAAGGATGCTGCGGTATTAGTTTAAAGACGTTTCGGTCTGCCATTAGTTTAAGGACATTTCGGTCCGTCGTTGAGAGGCGAGCTACTGCTTATAAAGCTTGAGCTTAGGAAGATAGCGAGCGGACGTAGTCGTCGTCATCTATCATTGACCTAGGCTGTGGCTCATCAAGCATAGTATTTCTTTAGGAAGCGACCGTTTATCGGCCTGAAAGGCCTTTCACCGTGCATATCTATGAGTAGATAGGCCCCGCCCTGGTAGACCTTATCTATGACGTACGGGCCTTCATAGTTTGGCTCGAATTTTCCCCGCTTGGCGCGATTGGGGATCATAGGCCTTTTGACCACTAGTACAAGCTCGCCTTGGCGGAATGTCCTCGGTTGGGTTAGTCTTTCATATGAGCGCGTCATCTTTGCTTTATAGGCCTCCAGATTTTGTTGCGCTATGAGTCGTGTTTCTTCAAGGGCGTCAAGCTCCTCAAGCCGAAGGTGAGCACTTTCTTCGTCCGTCAGCTCGTAATGGACTGCCACTCGTAGAGAGGGTAACTCTATCTCGAGGGGGAGTACTGCTTCTGTCCCGAATACTAACGCATATGGTGTTGCGTTTGTGGCCGTTTTAAACGTAGTTCGATATGCCCAGAGAGCCTCTTGCAGTCTTTCGTGCCAGTCTTTCTTATTTCGCGACACTGTTTTCTTCATGATCTTCGTCAAGGTCTTGTTGAAGGCCTCAGCTAGACCGTTAGCTCGCGGATTATAAACCGAGGAATATCTCCAATCTATATTGTGTTGCTGTGCGAAGCGACTGATCTTGTGGCTTCTGTAGGCTGGCCCGTTATCGGAGATGATCCGTCTTGGCGTTCCAAACCGATATATGACATGCGTCTTGAAGAAATGGAGAATATTCTCCGTCTTTACTTCCCTCAGCGGTACCGCTTCTGCCCACTTAGAGAAGTAATCGGTCGTCGCTAGGATGAAACGATGTCCTCTAGACGATGCTGGTTCGATGAGGCCGACTATATCAGTCCCCCACATTTCGAATGGCCAGCTAGCCACCGTTGGATGTAGTGGAATCGGACGTTGATGGATGAAATCCCCATGAATTTGGCATGAGTGGCATTGCTTTGCATATTCTAGGCAGTCCTGGCTCATCGTGGGCCAATAGTAGCCCATCCGTTTGATCTTCAACTTCATCTTTGGGCCCGCTTGGTGAGAACCGCAGAGTCCGTCGTGAACTTCCTGGACAACTCTTTTCGCTTCGTCAGGTCCTAAGCATCTCAGCCACAGCGAATTAAACGACCTCTTGTACAGAGTATCATTGACGAAGGCGAAAGACAGAGCTCGTTTCGTGAGCTGATGTCTTGTGGACGCTTCTTCAGGCATTCGGTGGGATTTAAAGTAGTCAATGAAGACTTCTCTCCAATCCTTGGTATTTTCCCAATCTTTTACTTGTAGGGTCGTCTGCTCGCTCGCTCCTTTTTCTTCGGATGATTCCGGAGATATTTCTGTTGGGGCAAGCACCCGACGGCCTTGTACCATGATTCTGACGTCATCGAGGTTCTCGTCAGCCAGCTCTTTAGCAAGTTTGGCCAACGCGTCTGCTTTGCTGTTTTCCGCGCACGGTATGTTCTCCAAAGTATACGAGGGAATTTAGGTCAACAGTTGTTGCACCTTTTCCCCGTACTTCACCAACTCCGGTTTGCACGTTTGGTAGTCGCCGTTTACTTGACTAACGACCAGTTGAGAATCTCCGTATATGAGGAGGTTTTTAACTCCCATGTTGATGGCGATCTCGAGGCCTGCTATCAAAGCTTCGTATTCGGCTTCATTATTGGTCCTTGGCTCTGTTAAGGAGAAAGCGAAGCGCATTATCCCTCCTTGTGGAGTCACGAAGATGAGGCCTACCCCCGATTTGATTACAGGGGTACTTTGTTTGCGCTTCTTTACGGAAGACGCTCCGTCGAAATAAAGCTCCTACCGGGTATTATCACCGTCGATCGCATCAAACGCATGTTCGTCTGGAAGATCGCAATTCAAAGGAGAATCGGCGGGTATCGGATGTTCAGCGAGGAAGTCGGCAATGGCCTGGCCTTTGACTGCCTTGAGAGGTTGATACGTTATCGAGAACTCCATCAAGAGCAGAGCCCATTTAGCGAGTCGACCTGTCAGCATGGCCTTTGACATTAAATATTTAAGAGGGTCCACCTTCGATATGAGACGAACTTCATGTGCCAATGCATAGTGCCTGAGCTTTATTATCGCGAAGATCAACGCCAGGCAGTGTTTTTCGATGGGGGAGTAGTTTCTTTCTGCCCCCAGAAGAACTCGACTTAAGTAGTAGAGTGCTCTTTCTTTTCCCTGGTCATTTTCCTGCGCCCATAATGCGCCTAAAGAACCTTCGAGGGTAGTTGTATAAAGGATGAGAGGCTTCCCCTTAACCGGAGCAGTCAACACTGGAGGGTTCTGCAGGTATTGCTTGATCTCGTCCAGTGCGCCTTAGCATTTGTGATCCCAGATGAATGGAGTCCCTTTTTTCATCAGGTGACTGTAAGGGCGACACTTGCCTGAGAGATTGGCTATAAATCGCCGTATGTATGCGAGCTTCCCTTAGAGAGACCGCGACTGTTTAAGAGTCCTCGGCGGAGGCATTTCCATGATCGCCTTGATCTTGGACGGATCTATTTCGATACCCCGGTGTCGGACGATGAATCCTAAAAATTTGCCCGAGGAAACTCCGAATGCACACTTAAGAGGGTTCATCTTCAAGTTGTATTGCCGAAGGAGTTGGAATACGGTCTTCAAATGCTCGAGATGTTCTTCGTATGATTTACTTTTAACCATGAGATCGTCGATATAGCATTCGACGATTTCGTGTATAAGGTCATCAAATATCTGCGTCATGGCTCTCTGGTAAGTAGCACCGGCGTTCTTTAAACCGAAGGGCATCACCTTGTAGCAGAATATACCCAAAGGAGTCCTGAAGGCGGTGTGCTTCTGGTCTTCGGGATGCATCTTTATTTGATTATACCCTGATAAGCCGTCCATAAAGGAGAAAACTTCATGAGTGGACGTGTTATCTATCATCAGTTCGGTGACTGGCACCGGGAAATCATCCTTCGGACAGGCTTTGTTGAGATCCCGGAAGTCCACATATATGCGCACCGTCCCATTTTTCTTCATCACCGGGACGATGTTAGCGATCCATTCAGGATATTGAACTTCTTGGATGAAGCCAGAGTCGATCAGCTTCTTGACCTCAGCATTGATGCTCATCTCAAGCTCAAGCCGCATTCTTCTCGGCGCCTGTTTGACTGGCTTGACGTCCGGGGATATTGCCAATTTGTGCACAGCAATTTCTGGATCTAGTCCCGGCATTTCGGAATAGTTCCACGCGAAGCAATCTCTATGCTGTAGAAGCATGTTTTTTAACGCGGCCACCCTTTCTTCAGATAGCAGCTCGCTGATGAATGTCGGTCGCGGATCGTCTGCCGATCCCAACTCAATTTTCTTAAGGTTATCTGCAGTGGTATGGATTCCATCTTCCAGCTCTTTTGGCGCTGGTGGGAATTCTGAGATTATCTCGTCGCTGCTGTTTTCGAAGCACCAAGGGAGCTCCTCTATGTCTTCAGGCTCTTCTTTTAATATTGTAATCATGTGACAGGTGCGAATTCGCTTCCAATCCCAATGCGGAACTGGTTCTTCTTTCGTGGCCTTGGGCTCGTGCTTCTGTGGCGGCGCTACCCTCCAGTTGTCGGACAGAGCAAACTTGCCAAGCTGATACTGATCTTCAACCCAATTTTTGAAGGTGAAGCAATTTTCGAGAGGGTGCCCTATAACTCGGTGATAAGGGCAATAGTCCGGGTGAGAGACTTCGCCTGCCTGTTCGGGGTTTTTGGACTCCGGCAGTGTAAGTATTTGATGTTTTAGAGCAAGATCAAGTATCTTCTTCGTCTTGTCCCAAGAAAAAGAGTATGCTCGACTCATTTTCTTCATGAGGGATAGATCAATAATGCTCGCCTTCCGTTTGCGTGGTTTCTTAGCCCCGTTTTGTTGTTGTTGAGCGTCTTTTTGGCCTTTCGACTTATTTCTGCTTTTGCGCCGAGCTTTCTTTATAACAGGTTGACAAGGAGCGGTATTTTCATCCTTTACGGCCTGTTGGAGAAGGCGTTGTGTCTTGGCTTTCTCATAGATGGCCGTCTCACGGTTGTGATCATCTCGGACTTTTTGACCAGCTTTCTTTATAAGTTTGTCCATTTGTTCCTCGAACGACGGACTGGGCTCTTTTGCATCTAGAACTTTCACTGGCTTAGGATTAGCGTCCTCCCATTGAGCATCCGCTTCTTCATCGAGATCATACACGACGTAACAGCTGGGCAGTAACTCTCGTTTCTTTGACCGGATGTATCCAAGCCCTTTTGTTTCCATTCTCCCATTAGGCAGTTTGCATTGAGTCCCGGGAACGTTCCAGACCCTGTCATAGAATTTGGCCTCTCTAACGGTCTGTTTGAAGGATATCCCCTGGCGTTTCAGCAGCTTCTTCAAACCCTCTGTATAATATCTGGGAAGACGGATAGGCTGAAGCCTGTCGAGCGCAGGATCCGCGCCATGCCAGATTTCTTTTTTCACCTTGGTTTCTTCATAACGGTAAAACAGAATTGCTTTCTCGTTCTCTCGCCTGGGAGGGTTATAGAATGTCCGCAACTCTTTTATACTGTAGATATTAAGTGCATCTAGTTCTTTATGGTGTTTAAACGGCACTATGGCGACTTGTAGACTTTGCTCTTCGTCAGTGGACGTTTGTATTGAAGGTCGAGCAGAGAATACAGCATGGACTTCATCTTCCGAGTCGCTGCCAAAGATCAATGTAGGAGCCGGTGGTCTCGGCTTGTTGTGTTGGGGCGGACCCGAATAAACTATATCCTCTTCCTCCTCAGTATCACTGCCGAAGACAGGGATGGTAGCGTTAGTTTTATTCTCCGGCTTGTGACACTTCTCCGTGTCTTCGAAATCCAGTAAGAAGTATTTGGCATCTTCGTATTTGCAGACCTCGTTCACAGAGAAAGGGTTCAGTTCTCCCGTCACGGTATACTCGAAACCATCCTTAAAATACTTCATACACTGATGTTGTGTAGAAGGGATGATGTTGTACTCGTGTAACCATGGTCGGCCGAGCAAAGCGTTGTAGCATGTCTTGGCGTCTATGACGTGGAACTTAATGTCCGTGACGAGTAGCCCGAAACGTAGTGTCAGTATCACAGATCCAAGAGTCTTTGACGATTGGGAGTCGAACCCGGAGATGGTGATCTTGTCCCGAGCAAGGTGCTGGACGCTCATGCAGATTTCCTTCAACACCCGCACGTTGAGTAGGTTAACAGATGACCCGTTATCGATCAGGATTTTGCCTATCTTTATATCATAGCAGTATCCCGAGACATAGAGAGGGCGATTGTGTTCGCACGTCCCAAGTAGAAGGTCTTCATCGCCAAAAGTAACATCGGCCGTGTGCACCTCCTCCAATTCATCCTTCATCTTTTCCTCGGCCAGGCATGCTTGGAATTGTTCTGGGTCTTGGAGCGCCTTAATCAATGAATCTCTCGCCTCTTTTGATAGCAAAAGGGCGTCAAGAATGCTGAGCTGTGAGGGCAGCTTCCTTAGATGCGCTAAGACGTTGTAATCCACCTTATTCTTCTTCGGCGGGTTCTTGGCGGTTAACTCTTCCGCAAATCGCTCATCTAAGGCGATATCTTCGGAGACCTTCTCTTTCCCTTTGTCTTTCTTGCTTAAAGGTCCGAGATTCTTTTCAGGCAGCGTCCGATTGCGTAGCTGGATATTTTCGCAAACCTTCGGCTCTTCTTCTTTTCCCGAAGCGAATTCTTTAAAGAGAGGGGCAAGTTCCAGCTCCTCATCATAATCGCTCCCGAATGTAGGCACTTGTGACCCGCCAATGTTAACCACGCGACAATCGCCAACAGTTCTTTTAAGCCCTTCGGTCGTATTTCTTTGCTCCCGACGAGTTTTGCGTTTTTCTCGCTTAAACTGTTGCCGGTGAGCAACATACCCTTGCCACCATCTATCGAAAGCTTTGCATTCTTGTGTGGGGTGCGAAATCTTTTGATGATATAAGCAATAGGAGGGGTGCGCTTCCATTTCACCGGTGATGCTTCCTTCAGAGGATGGTAGCTTCATGCCCATTGATATGGCCTTAGCAAACTTTTTCCTCATCTTGAATTGGCTTCTGTCGGTAGCGGAGGTATTTAGCTCCAACGGGGTCGTCTCAGCTCCTTCATCAAGTCGTTGGCGTTTGGCCTTTTCGAATATAACCGCCTCGCGCTCCTGATCAGCTTTACTTTTCAACCGAGCTTCATTAAGGAATGCGTCAATTACTTCATCTACTAGCCCCAGAACTTTTGGTTTAGAATCTGCCCCCAGCGTTTCAGTACAAGGGGTCTCCTTATTGTTTATGAACGAACGGGAAATCATATGGAAGCTTGCCACATATCCCTCGGATTCATCTGACAAACTACCTCCCTCATTTTCCTCTCGGAAGACATGGCTGAGGAACTCTTGGAACGTAATGGGGGTTCGTGCCCTCTGATTGTATTCTTCCAGCGCGTCAATTTGTGTTTGCAAGTCCGTGCGCTTATCGTTAGGCTTCACGGGCTTCTTCGATTTCTTCTTCTTCTTTGAAGACTTCAACGACTGGTTATGAGTGTTTGGGTCACTTCCACCAATCTTTTGAGTCGGACGAGGTTTTAGCATTCCCTCCATAATTTGCGGCTCCAATGGGTTCTTCCACTTGATTGCTGGACATGTCTGAAGATCATTTAGCATACTCTTCGTTTTAGCTGATAATACAACCTCCCAAGGAGTTTCTTCAACGACGGAGCATGTTGCTCCCGGCGTATTCGTCCCTTTAGAGGTGTGGGGCTGCGGGGGATTCATGTTCCATTTGTCAGATAACGCGAACTTACCCTGTCGGTACTGGTTTTCAAGCCAATTTTTGAAAACGTAGCAATCTTCGATCGGATGGCCTAGTACTCGATGATAAGGACAGTAGTTGGGCTCGTTGACGTCACTTGGTTGCAACGGACGTTTTGGATCCGGCAAATTTATGAGTCTGTTGTGCAACGCCAGCTCGAATAACCTCCTCGTTTTATATCGCGGGGAAAGGAATAAGGACGTCCCATCCTATCCTCAAGGGGCACGTACGGTCGCGTATTATTTTGACGAGCAACCGGCTTCGAGTCGCTCGGTTGTTGTTGAGCATTAGCGACGACGATCGCTTTTCCCTTCCCTTTGTCATTTCGGGTGTCTGGCCTTGGAAGAGGGTGTTTATGGCCCATTTGATCCATTTGCGCTAGTTTGTCAATCAAGGCCTGGAAGGTAGTCGGCTTGAAAAATATCATAAACTGCGAGATGGTTGCTTGTGGATCGAGGGTTCCCACAAACATTCCCACCGCGGGAGCTTCTTCAATGCGCTGCTCACAATTTGACCATAAGTTCCGCCATCGTATAGCGTACTGAACCCACGTCTCGTCTGGCTTTACCCTGGCGTTAATCAGTGCTGTCATCGGGGTACGATCACTGGCGCTTGCAAAACGCTGAGTAAACAGTAGCTCCATCTCCGCGAAGGTTTTAATAGAGTCGTTCGGGAGCTCAGAGTACCATTCGAACGCCGTATCTGATAAGCTTCCAACAAACTGGCGAAGCAACAGCTTGTCATCACCGTCGGTGTTGCCGCAGAGTGCCCTGAACTGGGCAACATGCTGATGAGGATTGCCCGTTCCTTTGTAGACATGGAACTTGGGAATTGTGTAACCGGGTGGGTACTTGATTTGATCGTACCAACTTGGATATGGCCGCCCCGTTTTTACGACCTGACCGGCCGCTTCAGTCGCATGATGAACCCGTATTTGCTGGGCTATGTACTAATCCAAATCAGCTTTGGAGATTGTATCCTCTTTAGCAGTGGACAGAGCTGGTGGAGGATTCGACGTCTCTCCCCTATCGTCTTCAAGGATGATCGGGGGATCTTCAGCAGGTGGGTCTTGTTGAATCATCATACTCACCATATCCTGGAACAGGAGGGCCATTTTCTTTATGTTGGCTGCCTGCTCCGCAGCTTTTTTATCCTTCTTCTCCAGTACGCGACGAAGGAATTCCGCGTCCGTTTCTTGTTCTTGACGCTCATCCGAGGATGTTTCAGGGGTTTCTTTTGGCCCTGTAAGTGCGGCCATAGCGTTCATCATCTCTTGGAGCTTCTGCTGCTACTCCTGAGCCTTGGTCACTGACCTCGTGTGCGGTCTATGACCTGTTGATATGCGGCTATCTTCTTTTCCTGATGCCATATAAACCGTATGAACTGTTATTCCCCCTGACTTGGGGCGTTTAGGTTCACCATTTTTAACTTTTGCCGCTGACGCGGGAGTTTTCTCTGGCCTCCTTCTTTTGTGGGCCGTTGAGGTTGAAGGAACCGTTGAAGGGGGCATCCTAGCAGCTGCTGTCCCCCGCTGTTTAATGGGATGGTCTTTGTCTTTTTCCACCTTCGCCTTTTCCTGGTGACGAGAGTGACTTGGGTCAATCACGGAGTTTTGAACCTATAAATTCTTGAGGACAGCCGTTGAGGGGGCTGTTCTTGCTTCGTTTCCGTAACTCTCTCCGCAAGTGGAGCAGATCTTTTCAAGATAGCGGTTGGAGAGTTCTTACGCACCCTCCTCAGTAGTTCAAAGCTGTTCCCAGTTGGAACAGCAGCGTTGACTTCCACCATTGGAGCAGGTGGAGTTAGCCCTGAGGGGGAGTTGCCCCCTGCCTTCCTCACTCGTTGCCAATGGCGACGTCGAGCACGGCGAGCCGTTGGGATTGGCTCAGAGATTGAGATAGTTTCTTTTTGCCCCATGTCTGAATGAGGCGCCGCCGGTGTTAACCTCTTAAAGACTGAGGTTGTCTTCTGAGGGGTGATATTCAACCTGCCGAAGACGGATCCTTGAGCAAGGGCAGGAGCAGGAATCGTCAGTCTTGAAAAGACTGACTCTTTGAGAGGGGAAGCCGCCTTGATGACTTCTGGGGCAGCAGTTATTTCCTTCCTTTGGACAGCCATTTTAGAGTTCAGATTTAGCCTGGTGAAAACAGAGGCTGTCGGTTTGGTAGCGGGCGACCCATCGACAGGGGCCGTCGTAGCAGTGAGCCGGTCAAAGACCGACTTTTTGTTCACTTCCGGTGCAGGTATTGGCTCAGAGAAGCTTGTAGGTGAGATCATGGTCCCGAAGAACAGGCCAGTGGTGGCTTGGGTCACCTGGTCTACTGGCAGAGTGAGGAAGGAAGCCGCTTAGGGCCCATATGCTACACCTCCCAGTGAGGTGGAGCGTCCGTTGCAGTGGCACTTCGAGCAGTTGGTGCAATTAGAGGCCATTGAATCTTGAGTTCTGCGCCAGGCAAAAGAACAAATCTTAGTAACTTGAAATCCGAAGGCAACCATTAACAAACTGCGACTGGTTCGCGAAGACGACACACGAAGCGTGGAGTGGAAAGAGGAAAATGTCCCACCGGGCGTGCCAGAATCTGTTCCCCTCCGAAAGACGGCGCACAAGACCGCGATGTCCTGACGCTGAGATTCGGGGCAGATGCTATTTGGTTTTATCCGTCCACCTCTCCGAAGATGCCAAGTTGATTTATGGCACCGTGTATCGGAGGTTTAGACGGATGCGGACGATGTAGCAGACTTTGTCAGATTCCCCCTCGCTTGAGGGGTTTTTGATTATGGGGATGCTCTTCCCTGCAGGCACAAGCCCCTGCAGTTAATTACGCTACCGCGCGCGGTAGCCACTTTCTCCTTCTCCAGAATTTCACTTCGTGTCGTGTGTGTTTGTTTTGTTTGTGGTTGCCCGTGGATTGTATACGGAGACTGAGTAATGCCGTCGCCCGTAGGACGTGGATTAGTCCAAATCCGTATTTAATTAGATTTGGGTTCGGTGTTTTTAGTTTAAGGATGCATTAGTCGCGTTGCGGCTAAGATCAACTTAAACGTTCGTTAAGGATACGTTAGTCCTGTTTGAGACTAAGATCAACTTAACGGGATGATCCATTTAATATAGGGCCGTCGGGACTCGTCGCCTCTCTGACGTCGTTGAAGGATTACAACGATAGGTGTCAGAGGATTTCGGAGATGTACCCTTGAGCCAAAGCTGATTTAGGGTTTTATAGTCCATTTGAATGTTTAAGGATACGTTAGCCGTGTTTTGGGCTAAGATCAACTTAAACGAGACCGTTTAGATCCGGCAAAAGAGCATTTGGAGGCTCTATTGTTCCAGTTTAGGGACGTGGTGGTCCATGTTCCAGTTTGTGGACGTGGTGGTCCATCGCCAGTTTAGGGACGTGGTGGTCCATCGCCAGTTTAGGGACGTGGTGGTCCAATATTAGTTTAGGGACGTTTCGGTCCGATATTAGTTTAGGGACGTCTCGGTCCGATATTAGTTTAAGGACGTTTCGGTCCAATATTAGTTCAAGGACGTTTCGGTCCACGAGTTTAAGGACCCCGCAGTCCATGTTGATGTGTGGTCGTTGGGACCCGTCACCTCTTTGACGTCGTCGAGGAATTACAACGATAGATGTCAAAGGAGTTCGGAGATGTACCCTCGAACCGGATATAAATTGATTTGAGAGAGCATTTATGCTCAGTTCAATTTAATTTAAGGACTTACGGCCAGAATTGGGCTAAGTCCAGTTGAAAATGTTCAACATTTTATTTATTTTTAGTCTATTAGACCTATGCTAGGGCTTTGCCCACACTTAAATAATGCATTGCATTACTTCTATTTTTTTGTTTGGGCTCTGCCCATAAAAGATGCAGAGCATCAATTTATTTTAGGCTCTGCAAGGCATCTGCATAGCATTTTATTATTTTGTTTGGGCTTTGCCCATTTATAAATGATGCAGAGCATCAATTTAATTAGGCCTGTTTGGTCTTTTAATTGGGCCTGGCCCTTCATTAAAATGCATTGCATTTGTTAGGCGCTTTGCACCAATCACTGAGCGCAAGCACTTGTGGTGAGGACACGTGTCATGCTCTGGTGAGCGCAAGCGCAACAGTGCAGTACGCTGCGCTAGTGCGCTGCGCTGTTGCGCTGCTGACATGTGGCGCGCTCTGGTGAGTTGCGCCAACTCTAGAGAGCAAAGCTCTTATTTCAAGAGCGCGTAGCGCAAGTGGTTTAGATGTTGACACGTGGCGCTCTCCTAAGAGCGCAATAGCGCAGTTTGCAAGTGCAAAGCACTAAGAATCTTTTAGATTCAAGAACAGAAGTGCAAAGCACTATTTGATTTCTTAATCTAATTTAGATCAGAGAAAAATAAGTTTTTTCTTGTTTTTCTTATCTCAGAGAACCAAAGGTTCATGAAAAGTGCAAAGCACTATTTTATTTTATTTTATTTTTATTAAAGATCATTGATCTTGTTTTTAGATCTATGATCTGTTCATGAGAGAACTTTCTCTTTTTCTAAAGGTTTTTACTTTTTTTATTCTTGAGGAGTTTCTCAGAGTTCTCTCTCTCTCTTTTTTTAGAAAAATGTTGATACCTTTGAATTGAGGTCTGGGATCTTTTTTATAGTGCCCATAAATTAGTTAAATTTGTTAAAGAGATTTTTCTCTGAGTGATTTGGGGAATTTTCCCACAGTTGGATCTTTGATCCAAGGGTTTCTGCTTAGCAGAGGAAAATCTTCTTGTTTTAACAAGATCAGAAAAGATTTCTTAGAAATTTAATTCTGTTTGGCACAGATGCCCCAGCGTATGACACGTGTCACGCAGCGCACAGCGCAGCGCAACTGCGCTAGCGCATCTGCGCTGACACGTGTCGCGCAGCGCAGTGCTTGCGCCACTGAAGCGTTGCTTCAT
The DNA here is from genome assembly GCA_030015575.1 of Agapanthus africanus. Lineage (NCBI taxonomy): Eukaryota > Viridiplantae > Streptophyta > Magnoliopsida > Asparagales > Amaryllidaceae > Agapanthus > Agapanthus africanus. The sequence continues at coordinate 567,949,380 of JASDDO010000016.1, forward strand.
TTAATTTTTCTTTAAATAGAGCTTTGCTCTGATTGGGTGCGCTGCCTTGGGCGCTGCGCTGATGCATCTGCGCCTGACACGCGACGTGTTACACAGCGCAAATAATCTGAAGCGTTGCTTCATTTATTAAATTTTTAAATTTTCAAAGCAGAGCTTTGCTCTGATTGGAGGAAGATGAAGCGTTGCTTTATCTCCCGCCTCGGAATTTGAACAGAGCTTTGCTCTGATTGGGGTAAACAACTACGTCCTTAAACTGGCGATGGACCGAAACGTCCTTAAACTAATGTTGGACCGAAACGTCCTTAAACTAATAGCGGACCACCACGTCCCTAAACTGGAATATAGACCACCACGTCCCTAAACTGGAGTGCGGACCACCACGTCCCTAAACTGGAATATGGACCGCAATGTCCCTAAACTACCTATGGACCACTACGTCCCTAAACTGGAACAATAGAGCCTCCAAATGCTCTTTTGCCGGATCTAAACGATCCCGTTTAAGTTGATCTTAGCCCCAAAACACGGCTAACGTATCCTTAAACATTCAAACGGACTATAAAAGTCCAAATCAACCTTGGTTCAAGGGTACATCTCTGAACTCCTCTGACAGCTGCCGTTGTAATCCTTCAACGACGTTAGAGAGGTGACGAGTCCCGATGGCCAGATATTAAATGGATCACCACGTTAAGTTGATCTTAGTCTCAAGTCAGACTAACGTATCCTTGACGAATGTTTAAGTTGATCTTAGCTTCAATATGGCTAACGTATCCTTAAACCAAAAACACCAAACCCAAATCTAAGTAAATATGGATTTGGACTAATCCATGTTCTACGGGCGACGGCATTACTCAGTCTCCGTATACAATCCACGGGCAACCACAAACAAAACAAACACCCCACGACACGAAGTGAAATTCTGGAGAAGGAGAAAGTTGTTACCGCGATGCGGTAGCGTAATTAACTGCAGGGGCTTGCGCCTGCAGGAAAGAGCGTCCCCACAATCAAAAACCCCTCAAGCGAGGGGGAATTTGACGAAGTCTGCTATATCGGCCGCATCCGTCTAAACCTCCGATACACGGTGCCATAAATCAACTTGGCATATTCGGAGAGGTAGACGGATAAAACCATATAGCATTTGCCCCGAATCCCAGGCTAGACGTCCTCACGTCTCGGCCGCCGTTCGGAGGGGAACAGATTCTGGCACGCCCGGTGGGACCTTTTCCTCTTTCCACTCCACACTTCATGTGTCGTCTTCGCGAACCAATCGCGGTTTGTTAACGGTTGCCTTTGGATTTCAAGTTACTAAGATTTGGTCTTTTGCCTGGCGCAGAACTCAAGATTCAATGGCATTTAACTGCACCAACTGCTCGAAATGCCACTGCAACGGACGCTCCACCTCACCAGGAGGTGTAGCATATGGGCCCCAAGCGGCTTCCTTCCTCGCTCTGCCGGTAGACCAGGTGACCCAAGCCACCACTGGCCTATTCTTCGAGACCATGGTCCCACCTACAAGCTTCTTTGAGCCAATACCTGCACCGGAAGTGAACAAGAACTCGGTCTTCGACCGGCTCACTGCTACGACGACCCCTGTCAACGGGTCACCCACTACCAAACCGACAGCCTCTGTTTTCACCAGGCTAAATCAGAACTCTAAATTGGCTGTCCCAAGGAAAGCAATAACTGCTTCTCCAGAAGTCGTCAAGACGGCTTCCCCTGTCAAAGAGTCAGTCTTTTCAAGACTGACGATTCCTGCTCCTGCCCCTGCCCGAGGATATGTCTTCGACAGGTTAAATATCATCCCTCAAAGGACAACCTCAGTCTTTGAGAGGTTAACACCAGCGACGCCTCATTCAGACAGGGGTCAAAAAGAAGCTATCTCTATCTCCGAGCCAGTCCCAACAGCTCGTCATGCTCGACGTCGCCATTGGCGACGAGTGAGGAAGGCAGGGGGCAACTCCCCCTCAGGGCTAACTCCACCAGCTCCAGAGGTGGAAGTCAACGCTGCTATTCCAACTGGGAACAGCTTTGAACTGCTGAGGAGGGTACGTAAGAACTCTCCAACCGCTACACTGAAAAGATCTCCTCCACCTGCGGAGAGAGTTCCAAAAACGAAGCTAGAACAGCCCCCTCAACGGTTGTCCTCAAAAATATAAAAGGTTTGGCGTAAGGTTCAAGACTCCGTGATTGACCCAGGTTATTCTCGTCAACAGAAGAAGGCGAAGGTGCAAAAAGAAAAGGACCGTCCTATTAAACAACAGAGGACAACAATCACCAAGATGCCCACTGCAACGGCCCCCTCCACTTCAACGGCCCACAAAAGAAGAAGGCCAGAGAAAACCCACGCGCCCGCGGCAAATGCCAAAGGTGGTGAGCCTAAACGCCCTAAGTCCGGGGGCATGATAGTTCATACAGTTTATGTGGCATCGGGAAAGGAGGATAGCCGCATATCAACAGGTCATAGACCGCACACGAGGTCAGTGACCAAGGCTCAGGAGCAGCAGCAGAAGCTCCAAGAAATGATGAACGCTATGGCCGCACTTACAGGGCCAAAAGAAAACCCTGAAACGTCCTCGGATGAACGCCAAGAGGAAGAAACCGACGCCGAATTCCTTCGTCGGATATTGGAAAAGAAGGACAAAGAGGCTGCTGAACAAGCAGCCAACATACAGCGTATGGGCCTCCTCTTCCAAGACATGATAGGGATGATGATACAGCAATAACCTCCGACCGAAGAGCTCCCGATCGTCCTTGGAGATGATAGGGGAGAGACATCAAATCCTCCACCAGCTCTGTCGATGGCTAAAGAAGATGCAATCTCCAAAGCTGATTTGGACGAGTACATCGCCCAACAAATACGGGTTCATCATGCGACCGAAGCAGCTAGCCAGGTCGTAAAAACAGGACGGCCATATCCAAGTTGGTACGATCAAATCAAGTACCTACCCGGTTATACAATTCCCAAGTTCCATGTCTACAAGGAGACGGGCAATCCTCACCAACATGTTGCCCAGTTCAGGGCACTCTGCGGCAACACCGGTGGTGATGACAAGCTTTTACTTCGCCAGTTTGTTGGAAGTTTATCGGATACGGCGTTTGAGTGGTACTCTGAGCTCCCGAACGACTCTATCAAAACCTTCACGGAAATGGAGCTGTTGTTTACTCAGCGTTTTGCAAGCTCCAGTGAACGTACCCTGATGACGGCACTGATTAACGCCAGGGTAAAGCCAGGCGAGACGTGGGTTCAGTACGCTATACGATGGCGGAACTTATGGTCGAAGTGCGAGCAGCGCATTGAAGAAGCTTCCGCAGTGGGTATGTTTGTGGGAACCCTCGATCCACAAGCAACCATCTCGCAGTTTATGATGTTTTTCAAGCCGACTACCTTCCAAGCCTTGATTGACAAGCTAGCACAGATGGATCAGATGGGCCATAAACCTCCTCTTCCAAAGCCGGGCTCCCGAAATGACAAAGGGAAGGGAAAAGCGATCGTCGTCACTAATGCTCAACAACAACCGAGCAACTCGAAGCCGGTCGTGCGTCAAAATAATATGCGCCCATACGTAGACCTTGAGGAGAGACTAGGGCGTCCTTACTCGTTTCCCCGCGATAAAACAAGAAGGTTATTCGAGCTGGCATTACGCAACAGACTCATAAATCTACCGAATCCAAAACGTCCGTTGCAACCAAGTGACATCAACGAGCCCAACTACTATCCTTATCATCGAGTACTAGGTCATCCGATCGAAGATTGCTACGGTTTCAAAAATTGGCTTGAAAACCAGTACCGACATGGCAAGTTCGCGTTATCTGACAAATGGAAGGTGAATCCCCCGCAGCCCTACACCTCTAAGGGGACAAATACGCCGGGGGCAACATGCTCCGTCGTTGAAGAAGCTCCTTGGGAGGTTGTATTATCAGCCAAGACAAAGAGGATGCTAAACGATCTTCAGACATGCCCAGCGATCAAATGGAAGAACCTGTTGGAACCGCAGGTTATTGAAGGGATGTTGAAGCCACGTCCAACCCCAAAGACCGATGGTGGTGGCTCAAGCACTCGCAACTAGCCGTCAAAATCCTCGAAGAAGAAGAAAAAGAAGTCAAAGAAGCCCGTGAAGCCTGGCGACAAGCGTACGGACTTGCAAAAACAAATTGACGCGCTGGAGGAATACAACCAGAAGGCACGGACTCCCATTACATTCCAAGAATTCCTCAATCACGTCTTTCAAAAGGAAGATGAGGGAGAAAGTTCATCTGATGATTCTGAGGAGTGCGTGGCGAGCTGTCATGTGATTTCCCACTCGTTCATAGACGATGAGGAAACTTCTTGTACTAAAACGCTGGGTGCAGATCCCGAACCAAAAATTCTAGAGCCATCGGATGAAGTAATCGATGCATTCCTCAATGAAGCTCTCTTAAAAAGCAAAGCTGATCGGGAGCGCGAGGAGGTTATATTCGAAAGGGCCAAACGCCAGCGCCTTGACGAAAGAATTGAGATACTCCCGCTGGAGCGAAGTACACCCACTATGGACAAAAGCAAATTCAAGATGAGGAAAAGGTTTGCTAAGGCCATATCAATGGGCATGATGCTACCATCCTCCGAAGAAAAAATTACTGGTGAAGCGGAAATGCACCCCTCCTATTGCTTGTATCATCGGAAGATTTCGCACCCCACTGAAGAGTGCAAAGCTTTCGATAGATGGTGGCAAGGATATGTTGCTCATCGACAACACTTTAAGCGAGAGAAACGCAAAACTCGTCGGGAGCAAAGAAATACGACTGAAGGGCTTAAAAGAACTGCTGGCGATTGTTGCATGGTTAACACCGGTGGATCACAAGTGCCTACATTCGGGAGTGATTCTGATGAAGAGCTAGAACTTGCCCCTCTCTTTAAAGAGTCCGCTTCGGGAAAAGAAGAAGAACCGAAGGTCTGCGAAAATATCCGGCTGCGGAATCGGACGCTGCCTGAAAAGAACCTCGGACCCTTAAACAGAAAAGATAAAGGGAAAGAAAAGGTCTCTGAAGATATCATCTTAGATGACCAAGTGGTGTAAGAGCTAAGTGCCAAGGACCCGCCGAAGAAGAATAAGGTGGATTACAACGTCTTAGCGCATCTGAGGAAGCTACCCTCACAGCTCAGCATTCTTGACGCTCTTTTGCTATCAAAGGAGGCGAGAGATTCGTTAATTAAGGCACTCCAAGATCCGGAACAATTCCAAGCATGCCTGGCCGAGGAAAAGATGAAGGATGAATTGGAGGAAGTGCACACGGCCGATGTCACTTTCGGCGACGAGGACCTTCTCCTTGGGACGTGCGAGCACAATCGCCCCCTCTATGTCTTAGGATACTGTCACGATATAAAGATAGGCAAAATCCTGATCGACAATGGATCCTCCGTTAATCTCCTCAATGTACGGGTCTTAAAAGAAATCTGCATGAGCGTCCAGCACCTTGCTCGTGACAAGATCACCATCTCCGGGTTCGACTCCCAGTCATCAAGAACTGTTGGGTCTGTGATACTGACGCTGCGCTTCGGGCTACTCGTCACGGACATTAAGTTCTACATCATAGACGCCAAGACATGCTACAACGCTTTGCTCGGCCGACCATGGTTACACGAATACAACATCATCCCTTCTACACAACATCAGTGTATGAAGTATTTTAAGGATGGTTTCGAGTATACCGTGACGGGAGAACTGAACCCGTTCTCAGTGAACGAGGTCAGCAAATATGAAGATGCCAAATACTTCTTACCGGATTTCGAAGATACGGAAAGGTGTCACAAGCCGGAGAATAAAGCTAATGCCACCATCCCTGTCTTCGGCAGTGATACCGAGGAGGAAGAGGAGATAGTGTATTCGGGTCCGTCCCAACACAACAAGTCAGGATCATCCGCTCCTACATTGATCTTTGGTAGCGACTCGGAAGATGAGATCCATGCTGTATTCTCTGCTCGACCTTCAATACGAAAGTTCGCTGACGAAGAACAAAGTCAACAAGTCGCCATGGTGCCTCTTAAACACCATAAAGAACTGGATGCACTTAATATTTACAATGTAGAAGAGCTGCAAACGTTCTATATCCCTCCTAGGCGAGAAATCTGGCATGGCGCGGATCCTACGCTCGACAGGATTCAGCCTATCCGTCTTCCCAGATATTATACAGAGGGTTTGAAGAAGCTGTTGAAGCGCCAAGGGATACCCTTCAAACAGACCGTGCGAAAAGCCAAGTTCTATGACAAAGTCTGGAACGTTCCCGGGGCTCAACGCAAACTGCCTAATGGGAGAATGGAGACAAAAGGACTTGGATACATCCTGTCAAAGAAACGAGAGCTAGTAAACAGCTGCTATGTCATGTATGACTTCGATGAAGAAGCAGATGCTCAATGGGAGGACGTTAATCCTGAGACAGTGAAAGTTCCAAATGCAAAAAAGCCCAGTTCGTCGTTCGAAGAACAAATGGACAAGCTCATAAGGGAAGCAGGTCAAAAAGTCCGGGACGACCATAACCGTGAAATGGCCATCTACGAGAAAGCCAAAACGCAACGCCTCCTCCAACAGGCCGTGAAAGATGAAAATGCCGCTCCTTGTCAACCTGTTATAAAGAAGGCTCGGCGCAGAGGCAGAAACAAGTCGAAAGGCCAAGAAGACGCTCAACAGCAAGAAAGTGCGGCTAAGAAGCCACGCAAGAGGGAGTCGAGCGTTATTGATCTATCCCTCATGAAGAAAATGGGTCGAGCGTACTCATTTCCTCAGGACAAGACAAAGAAGATACTTGAGCTTGCTCTAAAACATCAGATACTTACACTGCCGGAGTCCAAGCACCCCGAACAAGCAGGCGAAGCCTCTGACCCAAATTATTTCTCTTACCATCGAGTAATAGGACATCCTCTCGAAGACTGCTTCACCTTCAAGAATTGGGTCGAAGATCAGTATCAGCTTGGCAAATTCACTCTGTCTGACAGCTGGAAGGTAGCGCCACCATAAAAGTACGAACCCAAGGCCATGAAAGAAGAACCGGTTCCACATTGGGATTGGAAGCGGATTCGCACTTGTCACATGATAATAATATTAAAAGAAGGGCCCGAGAACATGGACAACCTTCCCTGGTGCTTCGAAAACAGCAATGATGTGGTGATTTCAGAATTTCCCCCAGCTCCGAAAGAGCTGGAGGATGGAATACATACCACTGCAGATAATCTCAAGAAAATTGAGTTGGGAACGGCAAGTGACCCACGCCCGACATTCGTCAGCGAGCTGTTATCCGAAGAAAGGGTGGCTGTGCTAAAAGACTTGCTTATGCGGCATAGAGATTGCTTCGCGTGGAACTATTCCGAAATGCCGGGACTAGATCCAGATATTGCTGTGCACAGATTGGCGATATCCCCGGACATCAAGCCAGTCAAACAGGCGCCAAGGAGAATGCGGCTCGAGCTTGAGATGAGCATCAACGCCGAGGTCAAAAAGTTAATCGACTCTGGCTTCATCCAAGAAGTTCAATACCCTGAATGGATCGCCAACATCGTCCCGGTGATGAAGAAAAATAGGACAGTGCGTATATGCGTGGACTTCCGGGATCTCAATAAAGCCTGCCCGAAAGACGATTTCCCAGTGCCAGTCACCGAAATGATGATAGACAATACGTCTACTCACGAGGTTTTCTCCTTCATGGATGGTTCATCAGGGTATAATCAGATAAAGATGCATCCCGAAGACCAGAAGCACACCGCCTTCCGGACTCCTTTGGGTATATTCTGCTACAAGGTGATGCCCTTCGGTCTAAAGAACGCCGGTGCCACCTATCAGAGGGCCATGACAAAGATCTTCGATGACCTCATACATGAAATCGTCGAATGTTATATCGACGATCTCGTAGTTAAAAGCAAATCATACGAGAAATATCTCGAGCACCTAAAACCTGTATTTCAAAGCCTTCGGCAATACAACTTGAAGATGAACCCTCTCAAATGTGCATTCGGAGTTTCCTCGGGCAAATTCTTAGGATTCATCGTCCGACACCGGGGTATCGAAATAGATCCGTCCAAGATCAAGGCGATCACGGAAATGCCTCCGCCAAGGACTCTTAAACAGTTGCGGTCTCTCCAAGGAAAGCTCGCATATATTCGGCGATTTATAGCCAACCTCTCTGGCAAGTGCCGCCCTTACAGTCACCGGATGAAGAAGGGAACTCCATTCGTCTGGGATCAAAAGTGCCAAGGCGCGCTGGACGAAATTAAACAATACCTGCAGAACCCGCCGGTGTTGGCTGCTCCGGTCAAGGGAAAACCCCTCATTCTTTATACAACCGCCCTCGAAGGTTCCTTAGGCGCATTATGGGCGCAAGAGAATGACCAAGGGAAAGAAAGAGCACTCTACTACTTAAGTCGAGTTCTACTGGGGGCAGAAAGCAACTACTCCCCATTTGAAAAACACTGCCTGGCGTCGATCTTCGCGATAACAAAGCTCAGGCACTATGCGTTGGCACATGAGGTCCGCCTCATTTCGAAGGTGGACCCTCTTAAGTATTTAATGTCAAAGGCCATACTGACAGGTCGACTCGCTAAATGGGCTCTGCTCTTGATGGAGTTCTCGATAACGTATCAACCTCTCAAGGCAGTGAAAGGCCAGGCCATCGCCGACTTCCTTGCTGAGCATCCGATACCCGCCGATTCTCCTCTGAGATGCGATCTACCAGACGAGCATGCGTTCGATGCAATCGACGGTGGTAATACCCGATGGGAGCTCTTTTTCGATGGAGCGTCTTCCATGAAGAAGCGCAAATAAAGTACCCCTATAATCAAATCGGGGGTAGGCCTCATCTACGTGACTCCACAAGGAGGGATAATGCGTTTCGCTTTCTCCTTAACAGAGCCGAGGACGAATAACGAAGCCGAATATGAAGCCTTGATAGCAGGTCTTGAGATCGCCATTGACATGGGAATTGAAAACCTCCTCATATACGGAGATTCTCAACTGGTCGTTAGTCAAGTAAACGGCGACTACCAAACATGCAAACCGGAGTTGGTGAAGTACGGGGAAAAGGTACAACAACTGTTGACCCAAATTCCCTCCTATACTTTGGAGAACATACCACGCGCGGAAAACAGCAAAGCAGACGCGTTGGCCAAACTTTCTAAAGAGCTGGCTGACGAGAACCTCGATGACGTCAGAATCATGGTACAAAGCCGTCGGGTGCTTGCCCCAACAGAAATATCTCCGGAATCATCCGAAGAAAAAGGAGCGAGCGAGCAGACGACCCTGCAAGTAAAAGATTGGGAAAATACCGAGGATTGGAGAGAAGTCTTTATAGACTACTTTAAATCCCACCGAATGCCTGAAGAAGCGTCCACAAGACATCAGCTCATGAAACGAGCTCTGTCTTTCGCCTTCGTCAATGATACTCTGTACAAGAGGTCGTTTGATTCTCTGTGGCTGAGATTCTTAGGACCTGACGAAGCGAAAAGAGTCATCCAGGAAGTTCACGACGGACTCTGCGGTTCTCACCAAGCGGGCCCAAAGATGAAATTGAAGATCAAACGGATGGGCTACTACTGGCCCACGATGATTCAGGACTGCCTCGAATATGCGAAGCAGTATCACTCATGTCAAATTCATGGGGATTTCATCCATCAGCATCCAAATCCATTACATCCGACGGTGGCTAGCTGGCCGGTCGAGATGTGGGGAACTGACATAGTCGGCCCTATCGAACCAGCATCGTCTAGGGGACATCGTTTCATCCTGGCGACGACTGACTACTTCTCTAAATGGGCAGAAGCAGTACCGTTAAGAGCGGTTAAGACGGAGAATATCCTCCATTTCTTCAAGACGCATGTCATATATCGGTTTGGAACTCCGCGACGGATCATCTCCGATAACGGGCCAGCTTACAGAAGCCACAAGATCAGTCGCTTTGCGCAGCAGCACAATATAGACTGGAGATATTCCTCGGATTATAATCCGCGAGCTAACGGTCTAGCTGAGGCTTTCAACAAGACCTTGACAAAGATCATAAAGAAAACGGTGTCCCGAAATAAGAGAGACTGGCACGAGAGACTGCAAGAAGCTCTTTGGGCGTATCGAACTACGTTCAAGACGGCCACAAACACAACGCCGTACGCGTTGGTATTTGGGACGGAAGCAGTGCTCCCCCTCGAGATAGAGTTACCCTCTCTACGAGTGGCAGTCCACTACGAGCTGACGGATGAAGAAAACACTCTCCATCGGCTTGAGGAGCTTGATGCCCTTGATGAAACCCGGCTCATAGCGCAACAAAATCTGGAAGCTTATAAAGCAAAGATGACGCGCTCATATGAAAAATTAACCCGACCGAGGACATTCCGCCAAGGCGAACTTGTGCTAGTGGTCAAAAGGCCTATGATCCCCAATCGCGCTAAGCGGGGAAAGTTTGAGCCAAACTATGATGGCCCATACATCATAGATAAGGTCTACCAGGGCGGGGCCTATCTACTCATGGACATGCACGGTGAAAGGCCTTTCAGGCCAATAAACGGTCGCTTCCTAAAGAAATACTATGCTTAATGAGCCACAGCCTAGGTCAATGGTAGATGACAACGACTATGTCTGCTCGCTATCTTCCTAAGCTCAAGCTTTATAAGCAGTAGCCAGCCTTCTCCATATCGGACCGAAATGTCCTTAAACTAATAGCAGACCGAAACATCTTTAAACTACTACCGCAGCATCTTTTAGGCTGACGAGATATAAAAAAAACATATAAAAATAAAATAAATAAAAACGGTATGTCCATAAGCAAGAAGGGCACGGATGAAAACTCGAAAGGGCTCCGTGAGTAAAAACAGCAGGGCTACCGGCGAGTGTTCGTGAAAACCCGAAAGGGCGCGACCTCGTAAAAAGAAAAAAGAGAAAAAAAATGGTATGTCCATAAGCAAAAAAGGGCACAGATGAAAACCCGAAAGGGCTCCGTGAGTAAAAACAGCAGGGCTACCGGTGAGTGTTTGTGAAAACCCGAAAGGGCGCAACCTCGTTAAAAGACACTTGCAAGGTCCTCTCGACCTTGTAAGGAGAAACCACCCACGTGAGATCCTTACGACTCACAAGGGAACAACACACTTAGGGATCCCTACAATTCCTAAGGAGAAAATACACTTACGAGATTCTCACGACTCGTAAGGAAAACTCTCTTATGGAACCCTCACGGCTCATAAGATTTGAAAGTCTTAAGTTACAGAGACCTAAACCTGTGCTTAAGCAATCCCCACAATTTCTGATATTGCCCTACAAGTGGTTCAATATTGACCCTTGTATACAATCCACGGGCGCAAATAAGCATTTCCCTAACCAAGTCTCATCCCTGACTGGGGATATGTTCGCATGGTGAACAACCCTTGTAAATTCTCTCGATTTATGAGGAGAAAACCCTCCTGTAGGATCCTTACGACTTACAGAGGAAACGAACACATAGGAATCCTCACGATTCCTAAGGAGAAAATACACCTACAAGATCCTCACGACTTGTAGGAGGAAATACCTTTGTGGGACCCTTACGGCTCATGAAGTCAAAAGCCTTAGACGACAGGACCCTAACCCTGGTCGCTAAGCCACCTTTGTTCAACATCGACAGAGGCAGATGATGATTCGCTCCTGACAATATTCCAGTTGTAGCGGTGCTGATGCCGAAATCGGTGTTTAATTTCAGGTTTACGGCGAAAGCCAGTAAGCCGCTCGTGCATATGAAATAGCCGAAATGATGGGGCAACTTGCAATAAAAGCAGCAAGTAAAAATGTATGCATGCGAAATAGCCGAAATGATGGGGCAACTCGCAATAAAAAGCAGCGAGTAAAAATAAAATAAATAGCCGAAATGATTGGGCAACTCGCAATAAAAAGCAGCGAGTAAAAATGAAATAAACAGCCGAAATGATTGGGCACCGCGAAAAATAGCCGAAATGATTGGGCAATCGCGACCTTCGCGATATAAAAGCTGAAATGATAGAGCATCGCGGAAATAAAAAAAAAAGGAAGATGATAAAACTTTGGCCCTACAGTTAAGATCACATCGATCCCTGTATACAATCCAAGGGCGTAAACAAACAAGAGGGAACCATACTTTCCCAACAGGCTCCGCCAGAAGACGAGGCCAAATCTCGACGGTTCAGTCCAACTTCGAAGAAACCAGTGTCTTCAGCAAATTCCTCGACTCACGGATACAAACACTCCTTGACGAGAGCCTCCTGATCCGCGTCGACTCGCAGAGCCACCAGTGCCTCCGTGGGAAATCCTCGACTCGTTTCAAACCCCAAGGAAACAAATAATCCTTGGTGCTTGGGAAACAAATAATCCCTAGCAAATTCCTCGACTCACGAATACAAACACTCCTTGACGAGAGCCTCCTGATCCGCGTCGACTCACAGAGCCACCAGTGCCTCCGTGGGAAATTCTCGACTCGTTTCAAACCCCAAGGAAACAAATAATCCTTGGCGCTTGGGAAACAAATAATCCCTAGCAAATTCCTCGACTCACGGATACAAACACTCCTTGACGAGAGCCTCCTGATCCGCGTCGACTCGCAGAGCCACCAGTGCCTCCGTAGGAAATGCTCGACTCGTTTCAAACCCCAAGGAAACAAATAATCCTTGGCGCTTGGGAAACAAATAATCCCTAGCAAATTCCTCGACTTACGGATACAAACACTCCTTGACGAGAGCCTCCTGATCCGTGTCGACTCGCAGAGCCACCAGTGCCTCCGTGGGAAATTCTCGACTCGTTTCAAACCCCAAGGAAACAAATAATCCTTGGCGCTAGAGAAACAAATAATCCTTAGCAAATTCCTCGACTCACGGATACAAACACTCCTTGACGAGAGCCTCCTGATCCGCGTCGACTCGCAGAGCCACCAGTGCCTCCGTGGGAAATCCTCGACTCGTTTCAAACCCCAAGGAAACAAATAATCCTTGGCGCTAGGGAAACAAATAATCCCTGGCAAATTCCTCGACTCACGGATACAAACAGTCCTTGACGAGAGCCTCCTGATTCGCGTCGGCTCGTAGAGAAACCAGTGTCTCCGCGGGAAAAATCCCGATTCGTCTCAAATTGCAAGATGAAGCCTCAGGCAGCAGGGATTAAAAAACTTGCTTCCTGAACAATAGGACCCTGCAAATCGATCTAGACGGTCTCTTGCATACTATTCACGGGTCTCACTCTTCAAAGTCGAATTTCGACGAGGAGGGAAACAACCGCTTACGAGTCCTCTCGACTCGTAAGATCGAAAAATTCTCTTATAGGATCCTTACGACTTATAAGAGAAAATCACACTTAGGAATCCTCACGATTCCTAAGGAGAAAAACCCACCTACGAGATCCTCTCGATCCGTAGGGAGAAAAATCTCTACGAGACCCTCACGGCTCATAGAGTTGAAAAGTCTTAGGCAGCAGATCTGAACCTGCGGCCTAAGCCATCGCCATTTCTTAAGAAAGTCAAGATGTGTGCTCTATTATCTGTTGACCATGTTTACTCAGGTGGCGTGCTGATAATAAAAGAAAGAAAAGGCGAAGAAATGACATAAGACATTACAGAAAATGTGTATCTTTTATTCATAAACTTGATTGGGTACAGAATACATTGTGTTAAAGAATAAAAAAATATATATATATACACATTCTTTTATCTACAAGCACAAACGATACAAAGAAGGATAGCTACCGAGGAGGAAGTGTCTTTAGTAAATCCACAAGTTGCTCTCGCACTTCCTTCAGCGCCTCCTCCTGAGCGGCTGCCGCGGCCACCTCCGCTTCCACCTGGGTCCGCTGCTGTAAAAAGGATGAAAGTTGCTCCTCGGCCGCCTTCTGGGCTACTTCTTGGCTGGGTAAATCGCGCTCGACAACGTCAAGCTGTTGCCTCAAGGATAACCCTTCAGAAAGACATTGCAGAAGACCTTCAAAGGCAGCCTTCAGCCATACAGCATTGGCCTCTACCCGAATACGCAACTGGGCAGACTTGCTCGAGGTCTTGCCGCGCTCTTTACGCCTTGAAATAACTTCTTGTTCAAGATGGCGGAAGTAAGAAGCGCTCCACTCAATCCACGCTGCTCTTTGATTGCTGGCAGCCAAGGTCTCAGGAGCGGGACGCAACGACTCCAGCTGATGAAGGCGAGCCTCAATCTCCCAACAGTGATTAACCCAGGAGGCGACGATGCCCTCGTCATGGAAGTTGGCAAATATTACCAAAATCTGGTTAATCGTCGTAGCAAAGTCCGCAGCAGACGTAGGAGTCTCGACGTCGAGTTCCTCGATGTAGTCACTCAACATGCGCAGGCTATTCACCGCACCTTTTGAGGACAGACGTCTCTGAGAAGGGCCGGCCGGCATTGTAATATGGGACTCAAAAGGCGCCAAGACCGGAACGACGGCTGAAAAGAAGCAAGATGTGATCAGATAACAGTTCAGGAAATAAAAGAGGGAGAAGTCATTAATGTGATAGTCGCCATACCAGCCGAGACAGGTGGCAAGGCCGGAAGGACCGGTGGCGCAGCCGATCTTGTATCCCCTCCTTCAATCTGTAGCGCTGCAGTCGGGAGGAGAAAAAGGGTTAGAAGTAATTCCATCAATAAAAAAGAAAGATATCAATGGAAATCATACTCACCAGCGCCACCAGAGGAAGAAGCGAGTTCGGATGGAAAGGAGAAGTGTGGGAGCAACATCTGATATACATGATCAAAGAGCACTCCTGAAAAGATACAACAATATGACTTTAGTACACAAATTATACGTCTGAAAAGTGAGATTAATAAGTTGCGAACCCATACCTTTGAACATCTTAGATTATATGAGAGAGGGTTGAGAGGTGACCACCGCCAAGGCAGTCGTTGAAGGCGCTCCCTCAAGCGGTGGGGCATCGGCACTGGCTGCACCTGTGTTACAAGAAAGGTGAACTTGTCAGAAAGGATTGTAAAGTAAAGAAAAACAACAACTTGGGGTTTACCTGAGGAGCTCCCGGCTGAAACGGAGGCGACTCCCTCCTCTATCGACATGAGGCCACCGCCCGTGGCCTTATCACCCGATTCGATGGAGACCGTCGTCGTGTTCGCATGGCCAGGAGATGGCAGAAGATCGTACACGGGGAGGGCAATGATCGGAGCATTGCCAGACTCTTGAGAGAGAGCGGCTGACTCTTCCCCAAGAGTCATTCCCATCTTACCCGCTACTTCCTCGGGCTCCGCGATCTCCATCGGCTTATCCGCCGCCACCACGAGGTCGCCGGCCTCAAGCGCCTCGTCCGCCACTACCCTGGGCTTGGTTATGATGATCATTTCATCTGCCGCCACTTCAGGCTCGGCATCAATGACCTTCTCGGCTACAGACCCCCAACCTCCACCTCGGGCTCCAAAGCCTCAGCAACGTTGCCCACTGTCGGCTCGGGTTCGGTAGGTGCCGCCTCCTCTGCTTCCTTGGGTTCAATGGTCTCCGCCTCCCCCTCGGTCGGACTTGGCCCTGCAAGATAAAATATATAAGAACCAACAACTTTATGAGTTTTATGACGAAATTCTGAAAGAAGTATTACCTGAGATAGACTTGTCATTAGCCTCTCTATTGGCACGGATCGCCTGTCTATGAGCCATAGACAGGGCGACCGGGAACTCTTCTGATGGAGTATCGGCTCGAGGAACGGTGCTGGGGCCCGCTCCAATGGCCAAAGCATCCCTGCGCGCCTTTGCTTCGCGCCTCGACCGTTTCCTCTCCTCTCGGGCCATCACGATGGACCTCTTTGACGCTTCCTTTATCGAAGCATCGTCGACCTGATTTAAAGATGCCTCCAGAGCCTTTAAGGCATCTCTCATCGGCTCTCCAAGACGAACCTCCTGCGGTGGCCCAGAGGAAGCGGGAACGTCGGCAGCTGGCAGAACATTTGCGTCACTTGGCGGGAACGGCATTGAGGTTTCTGCAATAAAAAGGGAGAGGTTAGATTGATCATAACACAAGGAGAATAAAAACTTGATGAATCAAAACTTACTAAGGCCCATGGACGCTCTAAGACGTTCCTCCTCTTGGAAAGTTTTCAGAGAAGCGGCGATGACTTCTTCATCAGTGATGCCTGTTGGAAGAAAGGAAAGAAAAGCGTTAGTCAAAGGCAATGAGGAAGATATGTTGCAATAAAGAAAATGTGACTAGTAGTTACCTTATTGCGCAAGCTTAGCTAGCCATGCGTCATGCCTTGCCAACTACGCTGAAGTTTCGAGAGCGTCCTCCAAGTCTGTATCATCCGGGGGTGGCATGATTAATCCCTCATTAGTCCCGTATTCACTCAGGCCCTCGGCATAAGGAGCGTGGGGTTCCTGACCAAACGCGACGTCCGCAGCAAAGAGCGACTTCTTTTTCTTTTGCCCGCAAACCCTAGGTGCACGCGGGATCGATTTACGTTTAGCAGCCACCTTGGGACGGCGGGTCCCGATGTCCGCACCCACGTCAGACTCCGGTGAGGATACAACCACTGTCTCTACTGGAGCACAGGGCGCTGCAGGTGCATCTGTGACATCAGGGAGCGACAAGCCACGTGGAGGACTTTGCGCATGCGGTGGCCCGGTTCTAACCTCTTTTAGAGGAGCGACTACTGGAGTCCTAGGAACCAAAGGAGCGTTGCGATCGGTACCTGGAGGTGCACCCTTACGGTCGATCAGCAACCGCCTTTCCTCCTTTATGACCGCTCTCGTCGAATGACTGTACCATTCTGTGTATACCCTGAGGAGTCGCGGGGCACAAGCCGGCTCACTGATAAAGAAGTGGGAGCCCGTGTTTAGGCGCATGAAATGATGCAGCGCTCTCTCCATCCCTTCTTCGGTCGCAGCAGGTTCCGATAAGAAAGCCTCCAGCGGTACCCCTTGATTATAGCTCAGCTGCTGGGCGAACCGATGCGGGTTATATCTCATGAAGATCGCTGCCCCGTTCTGCCTAAACACCAAGAAGCCCGGTCTGATGGAATATAAGTGAAGGGTCTCCCGTGCCGTTAAAACCGAAGCTCCATCCTTGAAGGTGTCTTGCAATGACCGCGCTGCAGTGGTAGACGCTTTTCCAATAGTCAACACCTTGTCAACGAAAGATACACCGGCTCCAACGGTGTGGGAGCGAAGGAGTAAACCCCTGGCATTCCGTGGCGATGGATTCACAATTGATGCGCCAATCAGCTGTATGATGCGAGGGAAGCTGCACCTTTCGTAGAACGAGGGCCTTTTATGCATGCCGAAAACACCCGATGTATGTAGCTCGAGCCACGACATAAAGTAGTGCATCAGAAAGACCACGTGCAATACCCCGGGCTCGTTAGCATCCGCTGCTCGGCTGAGGCCATGATAGAGGTGTGCCAAGCCAGCGATCCCAACGGCTACCTTTACCCCAATAACCATCCGGTGGGCTGGGTAAAATACAGAAGGCCGCATACGGTGAGAATGCATTGGAATCGCAAACCAACTCAACCATAGCCCGAGAAATCCTAAGAAAAAGGCCTCCTCATCCATTCCAGGGGCCGCAACTTCTGCAAGAGACATGGTCGGGAAGTTAGGAAGAAAAAACTCCTTTTGGCCTACTTCATTCGCCGGCAGGTTATCCAAACCTAAACCGAAAGGGTCCTCAAGGGTGGCAAACTTGGCAGTGTCTGCCGAGAGGACGTTTGGGTGAAGAAACCGAGCAATGAAATCCTCAAAGTTAACTCCTCGACTCCCATGTTCGATGAAAAGGGACTCATATATGTTCAACACTTTAATCAAGCTTGGGAACTGATGTTGAACAGCATTCTCCGGCGTGAGCCCCCTTACCATCGGCTTAGCACCAAAGACGTACTCATCTGTTGGGAGCAACTCCTCATAATGTTCCCCCATGACTGGTAAACCGGATACCTCCGTGAACTCCTCCAAGGAGATTGACACTTCCCGATCCATAGCAAGGAAAGTGTGGGTAGGAATGTTCCACTGCTCCAGGATGGCCTTGAACCACCAGGTCGGGAGTGTGGGATATTGGAACAGAGAGACGTACACTACGGTGTACAGTCCTAACCTTATCAACTGCGACTTTTTCGTCGACAGGATGTACCGGGCCCATGGCAGATAGCCAATCGGGTGGCGGGGGATCAGACCAATGTTATATGATTGCCCCCAGGGTCTCGCCTCGCCCTGACAGATACGGCGTCCTAGGATATCCAAGACCATAGGACGCTGGACCGGGATGGCATCTATAGCCGGATGAAGAAAACCATTCGATGTCCAATCCTCCATCTCCACAGCATACTGCACCGAGGGTGGGGTAGCATAGTGAATCGCCGTGATGGGTTCCGACGGCACCGCGCATGTGAAGCTCCGGCGGCCCATGATGATCTGATTATACCACGACCCCCAAAGGTGGAGACTCTTGTATTCTGGGTCGTATTCCTTAATCATGGCCAGGACCTCACGGTCCAAAGGCGCCTCGGGAAATCCCTCCTCTGAACGAACAAACGGGAACGAGGTGTCGAGAGACATGATCGCTGCAAAAGAAAAAAATAGCCGTCAGTGCTACAATCCCAACGCTTGGCATTTAAAAAAAAATCTTCGATTAAATGAATTTAAAAATTAATTAGATTAAAATTAATCACACTGCAGTGCAGTAGGTAGGGGACCAAATGGGGACCCACAAAATCTGGATGAAAATGCCTCTTTTAATAAGACAATCTCATCATTGGGTGAGACTGTCAGTTAGAGAAAAGATCCCCAAGAGAATATTATCATCAGTAGGGAATCCCTAGAGGCAAGGAGAAAATCTCCTCTTTCAGAGCAAAGCTCTGTCACAGAGTGACACTTGTCAAACTCTGGTCCCAGGGAAATAAGATTCCTTAAAGGAGCATGGCTCTGTGGTAATAATGGAAAAGGTCCATCAGAAAAAAAATTACACTTAAAAGAATTAACAATTTTGGAATCTTGAAAGATTCATGAAAAACTTATAAAAAGATTCTTCATTTTTCAAATCTAAAAGAGCTATTTTTGGATCCATGAGCAAAGCTCTGTTCATGGGTTAAAACCCATGAACAAGATCTCTGTAGATCTATGGATTCATGAGAGCAAAGCTCTGTTGATGAAACCCCAAAGGGGATTTCTTTAGATCAGAAGATCTGTGAGAGCAAAGCTCTATTGGTTAATTAAAATTAATTTAACTTAAGATTAATTTTACCTAAAGTTTTCTAACTTGGAAAATGAGAGCAAAGCTCTAAAGTTCTGGAAACGAGAGCAAAGCTCTGGAGTTCTAAGCAAGCGCAAAGCTATGGAAATCAAAATCTAGAAAATGGTGAGATTTTTCTAAGGGCCAGAGGTCCTATTTATAAGGCGCTTGCGCCCCTTGAGCTCACCCCTTGATCCAACGATCAGGAGTTTGCCACCGCTACACTCACGTGTGCGCCACATGAGCGCAACGGTGGGGGGCATTTGCTTCCCCCAATCAGAGCAAAGCTCTGTTGAAATTCAAAATTCAAAATTTTGAAGCAACGCTTCAAATCTCGGGCGCAACGCGCCACATGTCAGGCGCTGATACGTCAGCACAGCGCCTAAGAAGGCGCGCCCAATCAGAGCAAACCTCTATTTTAAGCAAAATTAAAGGAAGCAATGCTTCAGTTGCACAAGCACTGCGCTGCGCGAGACGTGTCAGCGCAGATGCGCTAGCGCAGTGGCGCTGCGCCGTGCGCTGCGCGACACGTGTCAGCGCAGATGCGCTTGCGCAGATGCGCTTGCGCAGTTGCGCTGCGCCGTGCGCTGCGCGACACGTGTCACGCGCTGGGGCATCTGCGCCAAACAGAATTAAGATTTTAAAGAAATCTTTCTGTTCTTGTTAAAACAAGAAGATTTTTTTTTGTAAAACAGAAGCCCTTGGATCAAAGATCCAACGGTGGGGAAAATTCCCCAAATCACTCAGAGAAAGATCTCTTTAACAAATTTAACTAATTTATGGGCACTATAAAAAGGACCCTAGGCTTCAATTCAAAGGCATCAACATTTTCTAAAAAAAAGAAGAAGGGAAAGAGAACTCTGAAGAATTCCTAAAGAACAAAAAGGTAAAAACCTTTAGAAAAAAGAGAAAGTTCTCTCATGAACAGATCATAGATCTAAAAACAAGATTAATGATCTTTAATAATAATAAAATAGTGCTTTGCACTTTTATGAACCTTTGGTTCTTTGAGATAAGAAAAACAAGAAAAACTAATCTTTTCTTTGATCTAAATTAGATCAAGAAATCAAATAGTGCTTTGCACTTCTGTTCTTGAATCTAAAAGATTCTTAGTGCTTTGCACTTCTAAACTGCGCTGTTGCGCTCTTGGGAGAGCGCCATGTGTCAGCTACAGAACAACTTACGCTACGCGCTCTTGAAATAGAGCTTTGCTCTCTGGAATTGGCGCAACTCACCAGAGCGCGCCATGTGTCAGCAGCGCAACAGCGCAGCGCATTAGCGCAGCGCACTGCGCTGTTACGCTTGCGCTCACCAGAGCATGACACGTTTTTTCACCACAAGCGCTTGCGCTCAGTGATTGGCGCAAAGCGCCTGACAAATGCAATGCATTTCTTTTACTGAAGGGCCAGGCCTAAATCAGAGGGGCCTAGTAGGCCGAATTAAATTGCAATACAATGAAAAGGGGCAGAGCCCAAACAATATTGATGCTCTGCATCGTTTATAAAAGGATAGAGCCCAAACAAAAATTGAAAATGCAATAAACAGGGCAGAGCCCAAACAAGATGCTCCGCATCATCTATAAATGGGCACAGCCCTGACAAAATAAATAATGCTATGCATTATTAAAAAGAGGCTAAGCCCTAGCACAAGCCTATTAGGCCAAAAACAAATAAAAATGTTGAACGTTTTCAACTGGACTTAGCCCAATTCTGGCCGTAAGTCCTTAAATTAAATTGAACTGAGCACAAATGCTCTATCTCAAATCAATTTACCTCCGGTTCGAGGGTACATCTCTGAACTCCTCTGACACCCATCGTTGTAATCCTTCAACGACGTCAGAGAGGTGACGGGTCCCGACGACCACACATCGATATGGACTGCGGAGTCTTTAAACTCGTGGACCGAAACGTCCTTAAACTAACATTGGACCGAAACGTCCTTAAACTAATGATGGACCACTACGTCCTTAAACTGGCGATGGACCGAAACGTCCTTAAACTAATGTTGGACCGAAACGTCCTTAAACTAATAGCGGACCACCACGTCCCTAAACTGGAATATAGACCACCACGTCCCTAAACTGGAGTGCGGACCACCACGTCCCTAAACTGGAATGCGGACCACCATGTCCCTAAACTGGAATATGGACCGAAATGTCCCTAAACTACCTATGGACCACTACGTCCCTAAACTGGAACAATAGAGCCTCCAAATGCTCTTTTGCCGGATCTAAACGATCCCGTTTAAGTTGTTCTTAGCCTCCAAACACAGCTAACGTATCCTTAAACATTCAAACAGACTATAAAACTCCAAATCAACCTTGGTTCAAGGATACATCTCTGAACTCCTATGACAGCTGCCGTTGTAATCCTTCAACGACGTTAGAGAGGTGACGAGTCCCGATGGCCAGATATTAAATGGATCACCACGTTAAGTTGATCTTAGTCTCAAATCAGACTAACGTATCCTTGACAAACATTTAAGTTGATCTTAGCCTCAATACGGCTAACGTATCCTTAAACCAAAAACACCAAACCCAAATCTAAGTAAATACGGATTTGGACTAATCCACGTCCTACGGGCGACGGCATTACTCAGTCTCCGTATACAATCCACGAGCAACCATAAACAAAACAAACACCCACGACACGAAGTGAAATTCTGGAGAAGGAGAAAGTTGTTACCGCGATGCGGCAGCATAATTAACTGCAGGGGCTTGTGCCTGCAGGGAAGAGCGTCCCCACAATCAAAAACCCCTCAAGCGAGGAGGAATCTAACGAAGTCTGCTACATCGGCCGCATCCGTCTAAACCTCCGTTACACGGTGCCATAAATCAACTTGGCATCTTCGGAGAGGTAGACGGATAAAACCATATAGCATCTGCCCCGAATCCCAGGCTAGACGTCCTCACGTCTCGGCCGCCGTTCGGAGGGGAACAGTGGGATATTTGTATCGTACCCACTCTTGTATTATATTTTATATTGTATCTAGTCAACTCCATCAATCAAACTGGTATTTGTATAAGTAATGAGACTTAGTGAGACTTGTAGTTGCGAGACTTGAGCGATGGGTTTTATGTTCGCATTTGGGGTTGATGTCTTGCTTATTTATTTATCTTTTGTGGTGAACTTCGCCGTTGGGCGTCGTATACTTATATATACTGTCTTGCGTGGTTGTGATCCTCCGGTTGGCGAAGAGCTAGCTCCCGCTTGGGGATGCCATTATTCTTATTATGTATTTGTGGTTTTGGATCAAAATATACAAAGGAGGTGCTGCCCAAAATTTTTAAAAAGACGAAACACGTTTTCAAACTAGTAAATTTCACTTGCATTTTCATGTTCCTTTTCTATGCATTAAGAAAACTTAATTTCATTATACCTTTATTTCAAAACTTCACCTCCTTTATTTTCTTAAAAAGGTTTAGATTTCTGGATTTCAGCTTACTTGAATTACGTTACCCCTTTAGACGTTGCGTGATTTAAGTGCTGGTCACGAGCTAATATTACGAGTCGTGACACAACGTCAGCAAAGCGGAGCCAAGGCAAAGCCCCTAGTTCCAAATCTTGAAGGTTCACAGAAAACCTAGAGACTATCTCAGAGCCACGGCGGAGTCTCCAGTTCCAAGTCTCGATGCCACATTTACAGCCTGGAGACCCACAACAGCGTTCCTTCTCATTCCAGCAGGATTCGGACGCGACAATCAATCTCGGAGCCATGGCAGAGTCCCTAGTTCCAAGTCTCGACGGCCATATCTACAGCCTGGAGACTGTTCACACCATAATATTGCATTATTATATTCCCCATTCTTATTCGTTTTATAAATAAACAGGTGTTTTTGACACATGTCTGCTACATATTACAGGTTACAGGTTCTTGGATCTAAAACAGTGAAAACAATGAAAAGACAATGCAAAAATGAGACTACGAATGATAAATGGTGAAATCTTGATCGCGCCTACATGTTGAGGAACAATGAACGACAGTTCACCGAGCATAAAGGCAGCGACACGAAGAAACAGTAAAAGTCCACTACAATGTTCACTGGAAAGATCTGGAAGAGAACGAGATACCAATCTGCAAAAAGACCTGAAGAAATAAGAAGACAAGAATTACAAGAGCCTTTCCACAAAATTACAGAGCCCAAACCCAGGCTGGGGCCGCGGTTCCGCGGCCGTAGAGCGCAATCATGAGTTAGAAATTTTACTATATTTTGTGGCGGCTTTGACTAGTCTACCTAGGGCTATTTTGGTAAAATGTAGATGTGCGAATCAATTGTAACCTAGGGTTTCCTATCCTCTATAAATAGGAACTCTAAATCATTGTAAAAGCTATGCCTCCCTGTGCCTCTTTTCATTAATAAATTTTAGAATTCTTTTGGAGAGTATCGGTGCCTCTTTTCATTTCATGAATTCAAATCTGACAACCCTGTGTTGATGTTTGGAGAGAGCCATCTGTTAAGTAGGTAATTTTTCATTCTTTGCCCTAGGTAGATTTAATTCCTTGCCCTAGATAATTGTTTAGAGTTAGCTTTAGGGAAGGCTTTTTGAGAGATGAGATCTCTCATCCCTTTCATACCCATCACATATAATCAATAGGACTCCATGCATACACACACACACACACCGCGCCCTACGGCACCCTATCCCTCGAGGTAGCGGTGATATCGTAATATAAAGGCCCGGTTGCGTGTGTTTTCCATGGAGGTTAGGGTAAGGATTGATAAAGGAAGGACAAGAACCTAGAGGAAGGAACACATTCCCGAATGGATCTAATCCCCTTTATTGATAATTACCATAACTCCTCTTAGATCCTAATTTGGGTATAGAAAGCGTTGAGATTTATTTACATTTCCAAACCATTCCTAAACCTAACCCTAGCAAGATTTAGATTTAGATTAATTTAGTTTTTAGATAGAGTTAGTTTTTAGATTTAATAATCAATCCGAACACCCTTCGGAATTAACTCGTTTGAGCGATTAGGAGATTCACAACATCCCTGTGGACCGACCCGTACTTACCGGCTAGCTGCAAAGCGACGCCGTTCTTAATTGCGGTTAATAGATAATTTTTGAGACCAATCAAATAGCGCCGTTGCCGGGGATGGCGTGTTATTTCCTTTTTGCAATTTCGGGTTGATCTAAATTAAAAAAATCATAAAAATCTGAAAAATCATAAAAAAAATATAAAAATATACCATCTGTTATTTTTGGAAAGGGTATTTTTTGTGAATCTTTGCAGGATTGACGGATCTGGAAAAATCCAGAGTGCAAAAAAGAAAAAGGTACATCAAAACAGAGAGGGATTGCAAGAACAGAACAGCAGAAATTTTTTCGAGCCCTAAAGCCTCTACCAGACCGCTAAACCGCGGCCTAAGCGCGCTCCCGCCGCCCTTCCGCGGCCCTATTGCATCATCATCGCGAAATTTTTGCACGGTTTGTTTCCTATTTCTTCCCTATGCAAATACCGATATATCTTTTGCCAAATCTCCTGCAGGATTCTTTGCGCTTTAAAAATCTTCCCCCTTCCAAATAACAAATCTTGTGCAGGATTCTTTGCGCCGCATAAAATAAAAATCTTTGATTGCAAGTGATTTACTGTTTTGCATATCTTTAATCGGATTTTAAGAGGTTTTTGACCAATTCAGATTGGGTGGGGATTTTATCACCCTTCCCAGGACCCCAGAAATCACATAAGGCATATGCATTGACTATCTATTAATTAAAAAAATATACTAGACTCAGCCCTAAGGACTTCAAGCTCAATAGGACAGAGGACTAGTTATAGGCATCAGCCGTTTATCCTAACCTGACTTTGCGGTGTCTAGGCAAGTGTGTCAAGGCAAGTGGTTACTTAATTAGGACCGTTACTTGTAGCGGGGAGCCTCCCACTTACCTGGCACTTACCTGGCAGCAATTGGCGGTGAAGAGGCGGTTTGAGGTCCTATCTCTGGCCCTTTGGAACAGTTAGGAGCTGTCTAGCTGACCTAGGTGACCCTAGAGTTAGGCCTGATTGTGCATTTTTGGTTGATCGAAAGTTTGTCTAAGCCCTTTATTAAAAATCTTTTTGCAAACAGTCCCAAATAAAAAAAGAGGGAATTTTTTTTATAAAAACTTGCAAAAATTTTGTCGCTAAGAAATCCTTGCACCCCACTTGCACCACCTACCTTCTTTCTTTTCTCATTCTTTTAACATGGGTACCCCAAATCATAAATCACTTGCCGAACTTTGGTATCCCGAACCTAACTTTGCGTCGTACGTCAATTGTTTCGGTCGATTTAAGGAAGATCCCTCCGTGCCTAAAATTTCTTTGAAAGATCAGATAGAAGCGTCTAGGAGAAACAGTTCGACTTTACAGCCCACTTTGTGTCAACCACGTCTACCTTTACCACCTTCATACGTTGATACCACTTTTTCAAGTCCTGCTGTAACTCCTAAACCGATGTTCATTGCTGAGCATATTGCTCAATCTCGTAGCCAATCTTTCACCCCTCTCCACACATCTAGTTCTAGGGATCAACAAGTCCATTCACCTTTTTATCCACATGTTGACCCTACCCTGTCCAACCACCCACTTCCTACCAGTCCTACCCGACTTTCCCACCTTCACTAGACCCTGTTTCTGCGCAGCCTTTTGGGAGTTTCACGTATCCAAACAATTTCGAATCTTTTCCCGAAACCCCCTTACCACCCAAGTCTAGTTTGGAAGAGTCGTTGGAGGCTTATATCTTAGCAACAAACAAAATGGTTAGGAATGTGGAAGCATCCATTACTGCCCTTATGCAACCTTGTAAACCGGCAGCTAGTTTTCAACTAGCTCCAAATTTTCCAATGTATAAGGAGGCGGTTGGACATAGTGCGAATTTGAGAGGATTTCCAAATCAAACCTACCCTTACCCAATTGAAGCCCACAACTCCGGTTTTCCATCGATTGTTCCAAATAGTTCACAAGTTGAAAATAAAACATCAAACGAGTTGTGTGATTTTGTAGCGCTTGATTTGCCAGATTGTGAAGAGCCCTTTTCAAGTGAAACCGCACCTAATCCTTTTGAACTTTACACCTCCACTCTAGAACCGAAAATGATAAATATCCATGCTTTTGATGAGGTGTCAGAAAATATTGATTTTCACTTGATTGAGGATATAGACACCGGGAATATTTCGGATGATGAACCTGTCGATTTGATTGAAATTTTATGTCCAATTCATCATCCCGAGTCATTAGATGTTTCTCCCGAACTTCATATGCGTCTTGATTTTGATGATAATGGCATGGATGAGTTAAATTTTGAGGAGAATTATGAGGATAGTATTGAGGAGAGTATTGAGGATAATATTGAGGTTGAACCATTTTTGTTTGATATGTCGGATTTTCCAATTCATCCTCTTGAGTCTTTAACTAAATCACCCTCTCTCCTTTCCATCGTTCCGACCACGCATAAGATCACACTTGAAGACTGTGAGCTTGAAAATTTTCTCTTTGAATCTAACACAGTTCTCACAGACGATATCGATTACGAGTGTTTCACTTTTTCGGACGATGTTGATGATTCACCGTCCGAGTTTGAGTCCTTTACATTTTCAGATGAGTTAGTTGAACCATCAGACTCGGTTGCTTACAGTTATTTCAAACCATTGATGGAATCTTTCAAGTTCGAGACAGTTTACTACGGTGAGAATGAGACTATCCATAATTCACTCCCTTTCGCCCTTCCTATCGTTCCGACCGTACAAGAGACCGTTACGCTTTCATCTCCAATACCAAGTTCGGCGTACCCATGTTTTCTTGCGAATCTTGAGGGATTTAACCCCATTTCTCGACAGGTTGATAGGTTAGTATAGTCGCTTTTAACACATCGGTCATCACAAATTGTGCTAATTTATTCACTCGATTTACACCCTCAAGATCGCGCGACCCTTCTTTCTCTTTTCCGCCATTCTTCTCTTCCACCGAGACCATATTCCACTCTTCTTTCCACAGGGTCTTGTGTGCTTCTCATTTCTTTTCTTTCCACCCCATTCTTTCACCAACCCTACCATTACCACGATAAGCTTTTTGATGGTTGGTGCTAACCTTTGGCTTGTGTAAGGCCAAGCTTAAGTTTGGGGGGAACCTTGTTGTATATATGTATATATATTTTTGTTTTTTTTT
This sequence comes from Agapanthus africanus, assembly GCA_030015575.1. Taxonomy (NCBI): domain Eukaryota; kingdom Viridiplantae; phylum Streptophyta; class Magnoliopsida; order Asparagales; family Amaryllidaceae; genus Agapanthus; species Agapanthus africanus. The sequence goes on from JASDDO010000016.1 coordinate 567,976,681, forward strand.
TCTATAAAAAATAAAAAGAAATTTAAAACATTAAAAAAACATTTTAAAAAATTTATAAATAAATAAACAGGGGAGTGCCGGCATTTTGACCCTCTTGGTGTGGCATGACAGTGAGGACACTGTCAAGTTTAAGTTTGGGGGTATGCTCGGTAAGTCTTCTGCCTTCGCATTCATGTGTATATTTTTGCATTTGCATATTTATTTTAAAACCCATAAAAACTGAAAAAAATTAAAATTTATAAAAATTAATGTATTCAATTTTGGCGTAATTGACTTAAGTTTGACAAATAGGTTAACTGGTTAGGAACAACTAGATCTTAGACTTAATAAATTAAAACCCCTAAAAATAACCTTCTTTAAAGTTTAACGGTAGAAAGTATATGTCTTTGTAGTTTATTTAGAAATAGGCAAATTTTGGGTTCACTTCTTGGGCAAAGTCGAAACGAAGGAAAAGTATTGATATTTTTATTAGAGTATGAGTTTGAAAGATAATTCCTAGCTTAAGTCTAGATTCTGAAAATGTATACCCTACAATTTGCACAAACACGCACCTTGAAACTTGGAATAGTAGAGGAGACCTTGAAATGCTCTTGTCTAAAGTCCTTAGTACGAAGAAAAGAAAATAAAAAATACAAGTGTGAATAAAGAAAGAAAAAAATGAACACTGGTTTTTGTGATTACTTAAGGCTGCAAAAATAGAAAAAAATATTTAGCGCGGGTGCTTCATCACCTAGTGCCTTAGACTAACTGGTTTGGGAGTCACTGCTAAAGCCTTGGGTGTTGCAAGACTAGGAATTACGTTTTAATGTGCAAACATATCTTGTTATCGGTCGTTGGTATCTCAAGAAGTATTAACGGTCGCATGAAGGATTTGTAAGCAAAATTCATTTAAAAATTCACTAATTAATAAGTACTTTGGACAACGGACAAGGGTATGATTGCTTGATTTGAATTTCCAAGTGTAGGGGTAACTTATATACACACGTGGGGATATGTGATTGAGATTTAGATGAAAGAAAGGAATGAAGAATAGAACTTGTATCTTTAGTAGAGTTGATAGAAATTCCTAAGTGGAGATGGAACCCTAGAAGGAAAACTTAAGAAATGCCGAAAGCTAAGTAAGTCTGCAGAACATATATAATCTTAAGTTAAATGATGAGGAAGTGTGAAGAATATGGGTGGATAATTTACGAATCGACGATAATAGAATTCCTTGTTAGAAAACCTAATTGGAGAATTAAAGTCGAAAAGGCCAAATTGATAGGATTTTGTGGGTGTAATCTGCTGAAAACCCTAAGGAGACAACACTCCTCCTACTATGGGCACCTAGAGGTTTAACGGCTTGTTGCACGAGCTCAGTGCAATCGCGTTTCCCTGCGAAAGTGCGGTTAGGTTTTTGTAGAGAATAAAAAATAAGTTTGCTCGAGGACGAGCAAAAGATAAGTTTGGGGGTATTTGTTCACACCATAATATTGCATTATTATATTCCCCATTCTTATTCGTTTTATAAATAAACAGGTGCTTTTGACGCATGTCTGCTACATATTACAGGTTACAGGTTCTTGGATCTAAAACAGTGAAAACAATGAAAAGACGATGCAAAAATGAGACTACGAATGATAAATGGTGAAATCTTGATCGCGCCTATATGTTGAGGAACAATGAACGACAGTTCACCGAGCATAAAGGCAGCGACACGAAGAAACAGTAAAAGTCCACTACAATGTTCACTGGAAAGATCTGGAAGAGAACGAGATACCAATCTGCAAAAAGACCTGAAGAAATAAGAAGACAAGAATTATAAGAGCCTTTCCACAAAATTACAGAGCCCAAACCCAGGCTGGGGCCGCGGTTCCGAGGCCGTAGAGCGCAATCATGAGTTAGAAATTTTACTATATTTTGTGGCGGCTTTGACTAGTCTACCTAGGGCTATTTTGGTAAAATGTAGATGTGCGAATCAATTGTAACCTAGGGTTTCCTATCCTCTATAAATAGAAACTCTAAATCATTGTAAAGGCTATGCCTCCCTGTGCCTCTTTTCATTAATAAATTTTAGAATTCTTTTGGAGAGTATCGGTGTCTCTTTTCATTTCATGAATTCAGATCTGACAACCCTGTGTTGATATTTGGAGAGAGCCATCTGTTAAGTAGGTAATTTTTCATTCTTTTCCCTAGGTAGATTTAATTCCTTGCCCTAGATAATTATTTAGAGTTAGCTTTGGGGAAGGCTTTTTGAGAGATGAGATCTCTCATCCCTTTCTTACCCATCACATATAATCAATAGGACTCCATGCATACACACACACACACCGCGCCCTACGGCACCCTATCCCTCGAGGTGGCGATGATACCGTAGTATAAAGGCCCGGTTGCGCGTGTTTTCCATGGAGGTTAGGGTAAAGATTGATAAAGGAAGGACAAGAACCTAGAGGAAGGAACTCCTTCCCGAATGGATCTAATCCCCTTTATTGATCATTACCATAACTCCTCTTAGATCCTAATTTGGGTATAGAAAGCGTTGAGATTTATTTACATTTCCAAACCATTCCTAAACCTAACCCTAGCAAGATTTAGATTTAGATTAATTTAGTTTTTAGATAGATTTAGTTTTTAGATTTAATAATCAATCCAAACACCCTTCGGAATTAACTTGTTTGAGCGATTAGGAGATTCACAACATCCCTGTGGACCGACCCGTACTCACCGGCTAGCTGCAAAGCGACGCCGTTCTTGATTGCGGTTAATAAATAGTTTTTGAGATCAATCAGAGACCCACAACAACGTTCCTCCTCATTCTTGTTGGAGATAGTGCCCTCAGAGTCAATTATTAGGTCACAGGTACGTGATTGTAATGATTGAGGGAGGACCTATCCTGGTAGGACAGTCTTACTCAAGATGATAGTATGCTATCTGGTTTACCTTTATCATCGTGTACTGTTTTAGGTGACCTGACACGTCGCTATTACACGTTGATAGAGCCCCTAGGATTCTTGCTTGACCACCAGCAGTATGAGGGCGATCATATAAGTGGGAGCTGGGGGTCTATAAGCTTATCCTTAAAAGGTCCCTAGTCGTGGGAGTTTCGAGACTGGGCATCGATACTCCATTAGTAGACTAGTGTATACAGTCGAGACCCCGACGAGGGGCGGTGGCCGGTCTCACAAGCCACTGGTGTCAGTTGGATCACCTAAGATGTATACAGGTGCTCATTGGGTTATGAGTACACCGGACAGGACTCGCCGGGAACATGCTAGTTGGTCATATACCAGACATCAGATGGCAGCTCCCTGGTGACATGTGTGCAGGTTAGTTCATCGACCTGGGGATCGTCATTTGTCTCGTGTGAGTTCCCACTGTACTTTGATTACTACCCTACCACGGCTCAAAGGAGTCGTGCAAACAGGTTTTAGTTGGGTACAGTCCCGAGCCACATGGAGGCAGTGAGCGTATCTTCAGGGGTTCGTCTCTCCCGGTATTGGGGGTGAGGTCGTGCTGTGTCTAGGAGAGCCATTACACAAAGTCCTTGGCCAAGGCAAGGAGATTTACTGGTAGGTATTCCAGTAGTATCTCAGGGTGTTCTGGGCTACACTCCGACACGACTTGTACCGCTTTTGGGGGTCTGACTTTTACCAACCCCCTAGGCCCGCCATGCGATACTCATAGACGAACGGACCGGACGGCACGGATATTGTCACTGACAGGCTCAGCAGGGTTGTCAGGTTGAGTTCACTCACAGACATCCCTTTTAGTCAATACCTGGTAGCCCGTTACGTATTGGCTTATACCTCTGACGTGCTAGTGGTTAAATCCACAACCGTGGTGTTGACGAGTCTTTAGAGTCCCCCACATTCAGTTACTCAGCTTTCGGGCGAAAGGTTGTAGAGGCCGTATGGATATATGGCAAGGTCCGATCAGATACGTGCGGTATTGCACGGATCAGGATCGGACAGTTTGTACTATAGGCCGTATGGTTATATGGCAGGGTTCGATCAGATACGTGCGGTATTGCACGGATCAGGATCGAACGGATATTACTGGCCGACTTTGGTATAAGCCGGATCCTAGTATAGTACAGTGTAGAGTTTGTCTCATTGCATTTGTATTTCGGTCGAAATACAGATGCGGGTGTGTATGCACAGTATCGGGGTTTTCCTGTAATTTATTACGGGACCAGTTTTCTGGAGTTGCCAGTTTACTTTCCGTTTCGGCCAATTTCCATTGTTCCGTTCATTGGCCGAAGATTGGTGGAGGAGGGCTTATTTGCATTGTTGCAAATAAGTATTTGTGGAGGGGGTATTTGCTTATTGTTGTGTCATGACATCTTTTCATTGACCTTGACTTCTTCTTGTCATGATGGCATGACTTTTGGCTCATCATGGTTGTTGATGATGAGGTTGGTGGTTGGTGGTGGAGTATGGGTTTTGTTTTGGTATCATTGTTTTTCATGATAACCATTCCTCTCTCTCTCTCTTGCATGATTCATAAGGTTACCTCCCCCTTGGCTTTTCCCTCCTCTCCCTTTCCTACAAGGGCCGGCCATTCTTGAGGATGGTGGGGATTGATTTTTGGTGTGGCAATTTTTGGTTCTCTTCATTCTTCAAAAATCACACAAGAACCCTCTCCAAAAGTTCACTTCATTTCCTCCACCACAAAGGCATCTCCATGAACCCCAAATGAGACTTGCTCACTACATATTCTACAACGAACCTTGGGCACGTCGAGTAGCCGGCTTCGTGCCCGAGTTGCCTCGGCATTGAGGTGGGAGCCCGTATAAGAAGTAGGCGATGTGGTGCACTTCCGGCGACGAGGAGGAGACGAGACATTCCGCAGGAGATCGGGACCATGACGAGAAGACCGGAGGACTTGGATCGTCGGTACATCTCTATTCCCTTTCTTGTAGATAGCTAGGACTAGTTAATGGTTCGATCCGGGTGTTTAGTGCGCGGTGGTGCCGGTTTGCTAAGTCCGCAAAATTTAAGTTTATCACCGCTTCCGCATTCCGGCGTCGGATCGACGGCCGGGGCGCCGCCGTGCACTTACAATTCTAGCAGGATTCAGACGCGAAAATCAATCTCAGAGCCACGGCAGAGTCCCTAGTTCCAAGTCTCGACGGCCACATCTATAGCCTGGAGACCCACAACAGCGTTCCCCCTTATTCCAGCAGGATTCGGACGCGACAATCAATCTCGGAGCCATGGCAGAGTGCCTAGTTCCAAGTCTTGACGGCCGCATCTACAGCCTGGAGATCCACAACAGCGTTCCTCCTCATTCCAGCAGGATTCGGACGCGTCAATCAATCTCGAAGCCATGGTAGAGTCCCTAGTTCCAAGTCTCGACGGCCGCATCTACAGCCTGGAAACCCACAACAGCGTTCCTCCTCATTCCAGCAGGATGCAGATGCGACGATCAAGCGGAGCTATGGCAAAGTCCCTAGTTCCAAATCTCGATGGTTCACAGACAACCTAGAGACCACCTCGACATTCGTCTCGTTACAGCAGACGCAACGTCAGCAAAGCAGAGCCATGGCAAAACCCCTAGTTCCAAATCTCGAAGGTTCATAGAAAGCCTAGAGACTATCTCGGAGCCGCGGCAAAGTTCTCAGTTCCATGGCTCAGCGGTGCACAGACAACCGAGAGTCAATCCTGACCCCGTATGGCTATAGTCAATCCTGACCCCGTATGGCTAAAGTCTACCCCTGACCCCGTGGAATACGACCACAGTCAACCCTCAACCTCCCCGTCAAAGCAATGCTTTGACTCTGGAGCAGGTCAACTCATCAATCACTTACGAGTCCTCTCGACTTGTAAGGAAGAAAATTCTCTTAGGAGATCCTTACGACCCTCAAGAGAAAAACACACTTAGAAATCCTCACGATTCCTAAGGAGAAAATACACCTACGAGATCCTCTCGACTCGTAGGGAGAAAAATCTTTATGAGACTCTCACGGCTTATAAAGTTGGAAAGCCTTAGGAGGACGATTTGAACCTGACTGCTAAGCCATCGCTGTCCTACAAAGATATCAAAATAGATTATCCACAAAATACATTTGCTAAAAGGGACACACCACCATGAAGCAAAATATGTATTTTATTCATGAATCAAAATGAATACAAAGTACATTCTATAAAAGAATCAAAAAAATACTCTCATTCAGGAGTAAGTACAAAAGCAGAATAAAAAGAAACATATACATTTGTTTAAGCCGACAGACGGTTTAATAGATTCGTCAGTTCATCCTTCTTCCGCTGGGTCTCGGCTTCATAATTTGTTATTGCTATAAGACGGGCCTCCGCTTGAGAATGTTGGGCTAGGTACGAGGCGAGCCGACTTTCAAGCTCCTTTTCGGTAACTTTGTGAGTTTCAACCATCTCGGGAGTAAAAATGACAGCATTATCAATAGTTACCACCTCCCTGATAGCTTCTTGAAGCACCCGCCAAAGTTCATACGCACGAGTGGTCTTGGCCGTGAGTTCGGCTTGAAGTTCCCCCAGCGCATTGGAAGCCGACTCCCTCTCCGAAAACTTTCGATTGAGCCTCTTCTCACATGACTGCAGATTTGCAGCGCACCATTCAACCAACCCCCGCAAGCTCACCTTCGCAGCCACGACCTTTGAAAGAAGGCGCGTGCACTCAACACTATATAAGCAAGCCTCCACCCGACAACAAAACCCAACCCAAACATGCACCAATGTTTCATCATGGTAAGCAGCAAGAAAGGGGAGAGAAATATTGGCTTCAGCAGCAAATTCTTCGGTCGTGATCGAGCTACCAGCATGAAGATCTTCGATGAGAGCCGACAAAGAGTGAAGGCTTTGCTTCGCTATTCGTTCATATGCGCATAGGGCATAAGGGCCAGGTGGCATAAGGATGCGAGATTCCAGCAGGATAAGAACCGGCAAAGCTATCATGATTCATAAATAATCAGCGAGGTTTACAAACAAAGAGCAGATAGAACAACGTCAAAACTTTACTTACCCACAGTCATGCAAGAAGGGTTTAAAAGAACTCCAGGCCCGTCAAGGATCTCAATTTTGTCGTCAGCTTCCAGAACTACGGAAGACATTAGCATCGTTATACGAAATAATAATAATGCCATTAGGAGGGACAAATAACACTAATCTTGCCCGAAAGAGAGGACGATGCGTTGCGGGGATATTGCCTGCGGAGCGGCCATCTCGAGCAAACGCTGGAAAGACTTTCTGGGGGATAGATCCGCGATAGACGCCGCCAATCCGTGTAATTCTGAAAAGATGGAAGGATTCAGATAATGAAGAGATCATTAAAATAAAAGATAAAAGAATACCTTCAATACCCCTCCCACTTTGAACAGGAGGGATAGCAGCTTCGGCAGCCTCCTCCATACCCTCAAGCACATCATCGGAGACATTTGCTGGTGTGACAGCTATCAGTCGAGGGGCAGCGGCCACCACTTCAGAGACGGCAATCTCAGTTACCTGTTCCACCATCTCCAGGCCATCACCAGAAAAGTTCATTAAATCCACGGCCGGAAGGGACACCTCTTCAGGGTGAAGGGCACAAGGGGAACAGAAGCCGCCAATGGAAGCTCTGCAGAAGGAATAGCAACTATAGCGACCCTCTCCACACCTACTGGTGTCTCATCGGGGATACTTACAGAGTCCATGGTCAAGACGCTACTCGAGCTCAGATTCTCTGCCATGGCCGAAGTCCCTGCAAAGTTTTACGAAGATAAGAAGACATAAAAAGCAAAACAAATTACTTGCCAAAGGGAAAATACAGAAAATGTGCATACCGATACGTCAAGATGCCTCAAGTATAACTTTTTCAAGCCGACGTTCCTTCCTAAGAAGGTATGCTCACCGGGGTTCTAGGGTAGATTCATGACCGCCAGTCCACAACGACAACTCATCTTCAGAAGCGGCAGAGATAGGCTGTTTGAGGGCTATCTCGCCTCCCTGCTCCAGAGGACCTATGAATACTCGCCGTACTAATGGAGGATCTTCGTAGAATATGACGGCAGGATAGGAACTCTTCGGGACTCGCACATTCTCGGTCTCATCCTGAGAATGCCTTATAGCCTCGGCCAATTGTGCAGCTTTCTCGGCAGATGAACCCGGAAAAAGAAGACCATCATCCGGCTCTTGTATAGATATTGGTTCGTCTTGAACGATAGGCTCGGATTCCATTAAAAAGTCAAGCAGACCGGTGACTGTCTTCTTCCTCCGCTTCGACCCGAAACTAGCGCTGGAAGATGATCGCTTCCTTCCCTTCGGCGTTTTGGTGCGACGTTGCCCAACCTCGCCTCCAGTATCCTCTTTTGGCGGTGCTAACGATGATGGCACTGCCATCGATGACGCCGCAACTGATGGAACTGCTACCGACGCCTCATCAGAAGCCCTTTCCTGAGCTCTAGTGCGCATCGGCATACCAACTGTGGGTGGAGTCAGGCCCGCATCCACCGCCTCAGAAATAAGTAAAGCACCAGTACCCCTCAAGGGAGGGCGAACCATTGTCCACGGTCGCGGCGGGACTCCCATAGCCTGGATCGGGGCAGGAGCTCTATATCCAAAAAGTATCCTCTTCTCCTCAGCAATGATGGGACCAACTCGGTGGCGGTACCAACCCGTAAAAGCCCCCACACACCTTGGAATGTAGTCGGCCTCAAGGATCATGAAGCGTGAGCCGGTGTTCAGCCGCATGAAGTGATAAGTGGCATTACGAACAACTTCCAAAGACGAGCTGGGCTCCACTTTGAATGCCTCGAAGGGAACACCCTTGTTATAACCCAATTGCCGGGCAAAGCGGTGTGGATTATACGACATAAAAAGAACTGCATCGTTTCGACGAAACACCAAATAACTCGGTCTGATCGAATACAAGTGCATGGCTTCCCTAGGCTTCAAGGATGGAGCTCCCTCTTTCGATAAATCAAACAGCCGCTGAATAGGTCTCGAAGGAGCAAAGAGGACTCGATCATTGAATACCATCCCGCCTTCCTTGGCATAAGGATTAAGCAGCACACAAAGAGCCCCTAACTGAGTTGGATCAGGAGCAAAAGCGTCCACCAACCTCATGAGCCACGGGAAGGTATAAGCATCATAAAAACCCGATCTCTGGTGCGCAGCGCATGCCCCTAACACGTGCATCTCAATCCACGACGTAAAATAATGAAGAGAGAAACTCACCACATCCACACCTAGGGTCGAGGTATTGGCTGCAGTACTCAGCCCATGGTATAAGTGCGATAACCCTGCAATGCCCACGGCTAGTCGTGTCCTTTCGGCAATACGATGAGCAGGATAAATGACCGAGGCTCTCATAAAGCGACGATGCGTTGGAACGACAAACCAACTGAGCCAAAGGCTGATAAAACCGATGAAGAAAGTTTCTTCATCCATACCGGGAGCCGCAATCGACTCAAAAGGTACGGCCGACAAGATTGGGATGTAAAACTATGGCTGTCACGCCCCGCTTCCCAAAGTACGCTAAAATGGGCACGTGACATAGCCAACCATGCTACCTGTGGATAGGAAAAATCCTTCCACAGTCACATTACGGCTGTGGAGATATCAAGAACAGGAAAGTAAACTAACTATCTAGTGCATGTCCATAAGCCAGAGTAAAAAAGTCAAGAGAATAACAATATGCGGAAGCCAAAAGATACAATAAATGAAACACCTGGAATGAAACTACGTACCAACGGGAATCTCGCCGCTCGTCTAACAGAGGCAAAACTCATAATCAGTCTGCAGCAAAGTAGGAGAAACTGGGCCATACAAAACCCAGACGTTAGCGCGTCAAGTCATCAAGTAATAATAATAAACAGGCAATGCGAATATAAACATGAATAAAGTAATGGTAACATAATATATATATATAAGGACAGTGCCGGGTAGTGTGCAGTGGGTAAACTAAACTGTTCTATCAGGTTTTCTGTTCTAAAGTCTTTGAAACCAAATTGATGAATCATCGATGTAACTCAATAGTATCCCGTGCATGCCCGGGACCACGGTCTAAGACTCTCGGGCTGAAACCGAGACGTGCTGCTAGGCAGTAAAGGGTAGCAGGTATAGGCGAGTGATGTCAGCATCATCACTCCGGGGCTGGCCTAGCCCGTAAGACTGATCAGAACAGGTATCGAACTGTTGAGTTACAAGTCTGGTTTCACCTTTGATTTCCCCATACCCCCAAGTTATGTATGTCAAGTCAGGTATTCAATAATCAAGAACTAATGCCAACACAGAATCAGATAAAAGCAGGTTTGTCTGGATAGACAATAGGAACGGTCCATGAGGACTACATGTCAAGTTTGTTGACATTAGACACAAGATCAGGTAACGGGTCAGGTCATGGTACATCAGGTCAAGTTAAGCAGTGTACGGTACCAGGTCGGGTCAATCAATATGTGTGTAGCATGTCAAGTCAAGATGTAAACAATGTCATAGGTGTGCTCACAATTAGTTATATAATCAAGCATGGTTATCAACAACATGGTATGAGTAATGAATTAAGCAATAGGCAGATTCATTCGATTTGCAATACAGTTATCAATTATGTCACAGAGATGATTACAAGAGTGCAGTAAGACAATTATAGCAGTTTAGTCATGTTAACAAGTTTAAGATCTTTCAGAGGTGCAATGATTTATATAACGGTTCAGTGCAGCTATCACAGGTTAAAATGCATACGAGTGTCCGAACGGAACAAAACTACAGGGATAGATGCCATATGCTATGTTAATATTAAAAGATGTGATTAAGCTGGTAAATGTGGTTATTAGGTTCAATTGCAAACTGTAAGTTCCAAGTTTAAAGATAAATGATATATAACAATATTTCACGTGAAAATAAGAAATGATCGTACCAAGTTAAATTTACAGGTTTAGGGTGTCATAACGTATATGTAAATATAGTATAGCATGTAGCAAGGGGTACTTGCCTCGACGGGTTGCGAACCGGGAAAAACGGAACGTAAAACGTCGGCGGGGAAACTCGCGACGGGCACACGGTTCACGGAATGAGCCCAAACGACGAACAATGGAACCATACGGGTCGGGGCACCTCGCTGGAACGTCGGGTCACGTCGCCGGCACGGCCGGAATTCGGCGAGATGCAAAAACAGCGAAACTCAAGAGTTGCAACAGGCAAAGAAAGAAAATAAAGAAGAAAGGGAAGGAGTATGGAGAAGGGAAATGCTTACAAGGATCTGTGGGACGGGTGGTGACGGCCGACCACGTCGACGGAGCTCCGGCGGTGGCCTACGACGACAGCGAAAGAAATGTTTCAGATCAAGAACCAGATCAGCAAGGAAAGAAGAAAGGAGGAGGTGAGTGAATGTGAAACTCACCGAGGGGGGTGTTTGCGAGGCCGGGGACACGAGGACGGGGTCACCGGCGGCGACTCACGGAGGTGCAACGGCGTGCAGGGCGCGTGCGCTGGTGGTCGGGGGTGTGCAGGCGCGTGCAGGGTGCCCGGGGTTGATGAAGGAGGAAAGGAGAGGTAGTGGGTTGGTCGAGGGCGAGGAGGCGACGAGGGCGATGACGGCGAGTCACCGGCGAGGTTGGGCTCGCGGTGGTTTGCACTGGTGGCCTCGTCGGGGTATGCAGGCATTCGGGAACATGGGGAATGGAGGAAGGAGGTGGGTGTGGCCGCGATGAGGGCGAGGAGGCGAGGAGGTCGGTGATCGTGGTGTCGGCGTTGGGGTTGCAGCGGCCGGGCTCGTGACGAGGTGGGTTCTTCGGCTACGTAAAAAGAAAGGGAAAGAAAGAAGAGGGAATATAGAGGGGAGAGAGAGAAAAATAGAGAGAGAGAGAGGGAGGTAAGGGGCCCACGGTGCTGAAGGAGAGGGATGTGATTGGCTGGTGAAAGGTAAGTGGTTAGGAAAATGTTATAAAAGATTTAGATTTAAAGGATTTTAAGGAATCGGTAGAATTTAAATGGTTAAACAAATTTTATACGATGGTTTATAAAATATTAGAAATTTGGGATTTTGGCGTAAAGTAAAACATTTCCAAATCGCGCCCGCGTCGGGTCCAAAAATTTGAAATTGAAACAATATAATTTTAGGCGGGATCCAAAATTTAAAATGAAGTGTTTTAAGATCAAAAAGCATACCCCCAAAACGAACACACGTACGCGCACGTAGCCATCCAAACTCGCCCGTTTCACTGAACGGGACGAGAACACGATGCACGGACGCTACAACGGGGTTAGGGGCGTCAAGCACGCCAAGATGAATATTTTTAATTTTATTTTAGATGCCAAAATTTGTTATATGCAGAAATGAATTTGCCGGGTAAAAATTTACAGTAAGTAACAGTCAAGCAACATAAATGAAACGAGTGCCACACTACGTTTAAACGGTAACTGAAATTAGTAGCATTGGGCTTGGGTGTTACATTATACCCAACTACAAAAAGAATTTCGTCCTCGAAATTCCAAGAATACAAAGATAGAGAACTACAAGAAAAGGTGAGGAAACTTCTGCCGGATTTCATCTTCTCGTTCCCAGGTGGACTCTCCATGCGAGCGATTACCCCAAGAAACAAGCACAAGAGGGATCACCTTGTTCTTAAGAACCTTTTCCCTTCGATCCACGATTTCAATCGGTCGCTCCTCAAAAGTCAAATCTTCTCGTACTGTTAGCTCCGAATGATCCAATACGTGCGTTTCATCTCGAACATACCTTCGTAGCTGAGATACGTGAAACATATCGTGCACATTCGCCAAGGACTGCGGTAACGCCAAACGATACGCTACCTCACCAACACACTCCAAGATCTCAAAAGGTCCAACGAATCGAGGACTAAGCTTTCCTCGACTTCCAAAACAAATCACCCCTCTAGTTGGTGATATCCTCAAGAATACCAAATCACCCACGGCGAACTCTAGAGGTCTTCTTGACGTGTCTGCCCAACTCTTCTGTCGGTCTTGTGCTGCCTTCATATGATTTCTGATAATGTTAACGTTCTCAACTGTCTGCACAATCAAATCGGGTCCCAGTAATCTTCGTTCACCGACATCGTCCCAGCAAACAGGTGAACGACATTTACGACCATACAAGGCTTCAAATGGAGCCATCTGGATAGTTGCCTAAAAACTGTTGCCGTAAGAAACTCCACCAAATGTAGATGATCCTCCCAAGAACCCTTGAAGTCCAACATGCATGCTCTTAACATATCCTCAAGAGTTTGGATCGTTCTCTCCGACTGACCATCAGTTTGAGGATGATAATCTGTGCTAAACTTCAATCGAGTCCCCAAACTTTCCTGTAAACTCCGCCAAAAGTGTGACAAGAACCGAGTGTCCCGATTGGACATGATGCTCACCGGTGCTCCATGCAATCTTACAATCTCTTGCATGTACCGCTCTGCCAAAGTCTCTGTTGATTGACCAACCCGGAAAGAAATGAAGTGAGCTGCCTTGGTCAACCGATCAACAATCACCCATACAGCATTGTTGCCTTTTGGACTCCGCGGTAAAGCCGTCACGAAATCCATGGTTATATGTTCCCACTTCCACTGAGGAATCGGAAGTGGTTGCAATAAACCAGCAACCCTTCGATGTTCAGCCTTAACTTACTGACACACCAAGCACTTCGCCACAAGCGAGCAATCTCCCGTTTCATGCCTTCCCACCAGAAATGCTGTCGAATATCTCGGTACATCTTTGTGCCTCCTGGATGTACAGAATAAGCTGAACTGTGTGCCTCCTTCATAAGCTCTTCACGAATAACTCCTTTTGGCACACACAAACGGCTACCATACCTCAACGAACCATCTTCGTGGATCAATAAATCTGTTCGTAGTCCGGCTTCAACCTGTTCTCGAAACTTTTGCAGTCTAGGGTCCTGCGATTATGCTGCTTTAATATTCTCGATCAACGATGAATGTACTTGCAGCTGTATCAACTGTCCCGTAGAATGCGGTAGCACAACTTCCAAGTCAAATCTTCGAAAATCTGCAACGATCTCCTTCTGCGTAGTTAACACCTGAATTGCTGGTAACCGACTAAGTGCATCCGGCACGACGTTAACCTTCCCCAGATGGTACTTAAGATCAAGATCGTAGTCAGCCATCAGCTCCAACCATCTACGCTGTCTCATATTACGCTCCTTCTGTGTGAACACATACTTCAAGCTCTTATGATCAGTAAAAACTTCAACCCTTTCGCCCAAAAGGTAATGTCTCCAAATCTTCAAAGCGAAAATCACAGCCGCAAGTTCCAAGTCATGAGTTGGATAATTCTTCTTATGGGTCTTCAACTGTCTCGATGCGTATGCTACAACCTTCCCATGCTGCATCAAAACACATCCCAATTCTTTCCCAGATGCGTCGCTGTGAATCACCAATCCTCCGGAATTGTCTGACACGGTCAGAATAGGGGCGGTTATCAACTTCTTCTTCAACGTCTCAAAAGCTAACGCACAATTGTCCGTCCATACAAAAGGTACCTCCTTGCGCGTAAGCTTGGTCAACGGCTCCGCCAAACGAGCAAAGTTCTCTACCAATCTTCTGTAGTATCCGGCCAATCCAAGGAAACTTCTTATCTCAGCAACACTCTTTGGAATTGGCCAATCTCGAACTGCTGCAATCTTTTCTGGATCGACGGCAATTCCATCGCCAGACACAACATGCCCCAAAAACTTTACTTCCTCCAGCCAAAACTCGCACTTACTCATCTTCGCATACAACTTCTCCTGTCTCAACGTTTGCAGTGCGATCTTTAAATGCTCAGTATGCTCTTCAAAACTCTTCGAGTAAACCAGAATATCGTCAATGAACACCACAATAAACTGGTCCAAGAAAGGTGAAAAGATTCGGTTCATCAAGTCCATGAATACTGCCGGCATATTCGTTACTCCGAAGGGCATCACTAAGTACTCGTAATGTCCATACCGAGTTCGGAACGCCGTCTTGCAAATATCTTCTGCTTTCACTCGGACCTGATGATATCCGGATCGTGGATCCAGCTTCGAGAATACCCTCGCGCCACTAAGCTGCTCAAAAAGTTCTCCAATGCGAGGGATAAGGTACTTGTTCTTGATAGTCACCCGGTTTAATTCTCGATAGTCGATGCACATCCTTCTTGTGCCATCCTTCTTCTTTACTAGAAGAACTGGAGCTCCCCAAGGCGAGTTACTGCTTCGAATCCAATCCTTCTCAAGCAATTCAGCAACATGTTTCTTGACTTCTTCCAACTCTACTGGTGCCATTGGATAATATGTTTTGGATACTGGCGCTGCACTAGGAATAAGATCAATTGCGAACTCCACATCTCGCTTCGGCGGTAAACCCGATATATCTTCAAACACGTCCACAAAATCACGAACAACAGCCGGCTCTTCACTCTCATCAACTTCCATTACTGCAAGAATATTGTTTGTCGGCCTAGCCCTAAACTCGACTGGCCCGACAGAACTGCTTCCTTACAACAACTGCTGTCTGCTGCAAACTCTCCCTTATCCAGATAAACTCTGCCGCTCTCGGGCTGCCGCAAGTACTTGTGAGAAAGTGGTCAAATCCAGGGAGACAATCTGCCTCTGGATGTCCACGTCCAAGCTGCGCATGAACCTCCGTGCCCTGTCTGCATCGTTGGCAACTAAAGGTCTAGCGAATCTGCTGAGTCTTGTCCATTTTGCTGCATGCACATCTACGGGTGCTCCCTTCTGTTTTAGCCCGATGAATTTCTCTTTCATTCCTCCCGTGCCGTCCGCGGGAAGAACTTCCCCAGGAAACTCTTTGAAAAATCCGCCCACTTGATCGGCTTGGGCAACCGGTTCTCCTCTACAAGCCACCATTCTCGGGCGTAGTCCACTAACTGAAAGCGTACCGCATCAACTCTTTTCTCACCTGGAATCTATGTCGCAACAAGCAAATTCTCTGTGTCAACTAGCCACTGCTCTGTTGGCAACGGTTCCCTCAAACCAGTAAATGTAGACGGACCCAAACGTCTGAAATCTGCTACGGTCCTTACTCGGTCAACTGGTTTAGCTCCAACACTGTTCACAGACTGCTGAACGATCTGCAAACCTTCCTGAAATGATTCCGCTTGCTGCTGGATTAGCTCGGTCTGTTTCTTTTGATTCTCCAGCATTCCTCTTATCACCCCAAGCATGGCGGCTTCGTTCACACGTCTCTGGTACATCTTCAAATTCTTACCGGCCATATCAAACACCCAACATTTGCATGATGATAGATTTGAAATATAGATCAAGGCTAGAACTCCAAGATACTTAAATAGAGTGCCGCATTGTAACTATGCCGCGGTATCATAGCCACAATTACATAACTCCACCCAAGTCGTCTAAGTCCTAGAGATAACAAGGAATCAGGTTTTCGAGTCGATATGCAAAGGAAGTTTGCACATCGTAAAGGATATAATCAGGAAGAATGGGATTCAAGAATGGTAAACGGTAAGGTGGCAGGACATGTTTCCTAAACACGGGTATTCTGATTCGTGTATTGGATACAATACCCAACTACAAAAGAATCAACCCGACTATCCCATGGCTCTGATACCAAAAGAACCATGTCACGCCCCGCTTCCCAAAGTACGCTAAAGTGGGCATGTGACATAGCCAACCATGCTACCTGTGGATAGAAAAATCCTTCCACAGTCACATTACGGCTGTGGAGATATCAAGAACAGGAAAGTAAACTAACTATCTAGTGCATGTCCATAAGCCAGAGTAAAAGAGTCATGAGAATAACAATATGCGGAAGCCAAAAGATACAATAAATGAAACACCTGGAGTGAAACTACGTACCGACGGGAACCTCACCGCTCGTCTAACAGCGGCAAAACTCCTAATCAGTCTGCAGCAAAGTAGGAGAACTTGGGCCATGCAAAACCCAGACGTCAGCGCGTCAAGTCATCAAGTAATAATAATAAACAGGCAATGCGAATATAAACATGAATAAAGCAATGGTAACACAATATATATATCAGGGCAGGGTAGTGTGCAGTGGGTAAACTAAACTGTTCTATCAGGTTTTCTGTTCTAAAGTCTTTGAAACCAAATTGATGAATCATCGATGTAACTCAATAGTATCCCGTTCATGCCCGGGACCACGGTCTAAGACTCTCGGGCTGAAACCGAGACGTGCCGATTGGCAGTAAAGGGTAGCAGGTATAGGCGAGTGATGTCAGCATCATCACTCCGGGGCTGGCCTAGCCCGTAAGACTGATCAGAACAGGTATCGAACTGTTGAGTTACAAGTCAGGTTTCACCTTTGATTTCCCCATACCCCCAAGTTATGTATGTCAAGTCAGGTATTCAGTAATCAAGAACTAATGCCAACACAGAATCAGGTAAAAGCAGGTTTGTCTGGATAGACAACAGGAACGGTCCATGAGGACTACATGTCAGGTTTGTTGGCATTAGACACAAGATCAGGTAACGGGTCAGGTCATGGTACATCAGGTCAAGTTAAGCAGTGTACGGTACCAGGTCGGGTCAATCAATATGCGTGTAGCATGTCAAGTCAAGATGTAAACAATGTCATAGGTGTGCTCAAAATTAGTTATATAATCAAGCATGGTTATCAACAACATGGTATGAGTAATGAATTAAGCAATAGGCAGATTCATTCGATTTGCAATACAGTTATCAATTGTGTCACAGAGATGATTACAAGAGTGCAGTAAGACAATTATAGCAGTTTAGTCATGTTAACAAGTTTAAGATCCTTTAGAGGTGCAATGATTTATATAACGGTTCAGTGCAGCTATCACAGGTTAAAATGCATACGAGTGTCCGAACGGAACAAAACTACAGGGATAGATGCCATATGCTATGTTAATATTAAAAGATGTGATTAAGCTGGTAAATGTGGTTATTAGGTTCAATTGCAAACTGTAAATTCCAAGTTTAAAGATAAATGATATATAACAATATTTCATGTGAAAATGAGAAATGATCGTACCAAGTTAAATTTATAGGTTTAGGGTGTCATAACGTATATGTAAATATAGTATAGCATGTAGCAAGGGGTACTTGCCTCGACGGGTTGCGAACCGGGAAAAACGGAACGTAAAACGTCGGCGGGGAAACTCGCGACGGGCGCACGGTTCACGGAATGAGCCCAAACGACGAACAATGGAACCATACGGGTCGGGGCACCTCGCTGGAACATCGGGTCACGTCGCCGGCACGGCTGGAATCTGGCAAGATGCAGAAACAGCGAAACTCAAGAGTTGCAACAGGCAAAGAAAGAAAATAAAGAAGAAAGGGAAGGAGTATGGAGAAGGGAAATGCTTACGAGGATCTGTGGGACGGGTGGTGACGGTCGAAAACGTCGACGGAGCTCCGGCGGTGGCCTACGATGACAGCGAAGAAAATGTTTCAGATTAAGAACCAGATCAGCAAGGAAAGAAGAAAGGAGGAGGTGAGTGAATGTGAAACTCACCGAGGGGGGTGTTTGCGAGGCCGGGGACACGAGGACGGGGTCACCGGTGGTGACTCACGGCGGTGCAACGGCGTACAGGGGGCGCGCACTGGTGGTCGGGGGTGTACAGGCGCGTGCAGGGTGCCCAGGGTTGATGAAGGAGGAAAGGAGAGGTAGTGGGTCGGTCGAGGGCGAGGAGGCGACGAGGGCGATGACGGTGAGTCACCGGAGAGGTTGGGCTCGCGGTGGTTTGCACTGGTGGCCTCGTCGGGGTATGCAGGCGTTCGGGAACGTGGGGAATGGAGGAAGGAGGTGGGTGTGGCCGCGATGAGGGCGAGGAGGCGAGGAGGTCGGTGATCGTGGTGTCGGCGTTGGGGTTGCAGCGGCGAGGGCAAGGCGGCCGGGCTTGTGACGAGGTGGGTTCTTCGGCTACGTAAAAAGAAAGGGAAAGAAAGAAGAGGGAATATAGAGGAGAGAGAGAAAGTGGAGAGAGAGAGAGAGAGGTAAGGGGCCCACGGTGCTGAAGGAGAGGGATGTGATTGGCTGGTGAAAGATAAGTGGTTAGGAAAATGTTATAAAAGATTTAGATTTAAAGGATTTTAAGGAATCAGTAGAATTTAAATGGTTAAACAAATTCTATACGATGGTTTATAAAATATTAGAAATTTGGGATTTTGGCGCAAAGTAAAACATTTCCAAATCGCGCCCGGGTCGGGTCCAAAAATTTGAAATTGAAATAATAGAATTTTTGGCGGGATCCAAAATTTAAAATGAAGTGTTTTAAGATCAAAAAGCATACCCCCAAAACGGACACACGTACGCGCACGTAGCCGTCCAAACTCGCTCGTTTCACTGAACGGGACGATAACACGATGCACGGACGCTACAACGGGGTTAGGGGCGTCAAGCAGGCCAAGATGAATATTTTTAATTTTATTTTAGATGCCAAAATTTGTTATATGCAGAAATGAATTTGCCGGGTAAAAATTTACAGTAAGTAACAGTCAAGCAAGATAAATGAAACGAGTGCCACACTACGTTCAAACGGTAACTGAAATTAGTAGCATTGGGCTCGGGTGTTACAATGGCAAATCTTCTTCTCTGGCCGGTAGCTTATTTAGCCCAAACCCGAACGGGTCATTAATATTCGCGAATTTCGGAGCCTCCTTTGATAGGACGTCTCCACAAAGGAAGCAGGCGATAAAACTCTTAAAAGTGACTCCCTGTTCCTCTGACTCTGGGAACAGCTTCTCGAAAATACCCAGAGTCTTGATTAGACTTGGATACTTGTGACGAACAGCATTTTCGATCGACAAGCCGTCAAGCGTACAGGCACAGTTGAGAATGCATACTCGTCAGGAAGCAGCAATTCTTCATAGGGCGCTCCCCTGATCGGCAATCCGGAGATCTCGCGAAACTCTTCCAAACAAATCGAAACTTCGCGATCCCCTAATAAGAAAATGTTGATGGGAAGATTCCATTGATTTAGGAAAGTTTTAACCCACCAGACATGGGGAGACTGATAATAAAAGAGAGACGCGTACACCGCTTGATAAAGCCCGACCTTCTACAGTCGCGCACGATGGGCAGACAAGATATAACGAGCCCAGAGAAGATAGCCCGTTGGATGGCGAGGGGTAAGCCCTATCTTATAGACTTGTCCCCAGGGCTGGGCTTCACCTTGGCAAATACGACGCCCCAAGATGTCTATGGCTGGCAAAGGGTGGTTTGGTATCCCAGTTGTCGACAGCTCAAGCCAGCCCGTAGGAGTCCAATCCAGCACCTCCAAGGCAAAGGCAGTCTGCGGACGCTCCATCGGCAAGAATGGATGGAGAGCTTTGTTGGCACCTCACAAAGAAAGCTGCGGCAGCCCCGAATGATATGCCCGTACCAGGTTCCCCCCAAAAGCAGGTTGGTGCAATCCGGGTTATGAGCCCTAATCATTGCCATCACTTCTTCGTCAGACGGTGACTGAAGAAAAGCAGCCTCCGAGCGGGTAAAAGGAAAGTATGGAAAAGAAGACATTGTTCCTGAAATAAAGGAAGGGAAAACTGTTAATGAAACCCATACGTGCATATATATATATATATATATATATATATATATATATATATATATATATATATATATATATATATATAAAGACAATGAAAGAAAACGACATGCAGCTTATTTCATGGGACCATTGTTTGCAAAACACATGGGCTCCACAAAATCAATATGGCGGCTCACTGATGATGAGGCAGGGTAATCATTATGAGAACAAAAAGAAGATTCTCAATAAATGAATAGTAGAGTTCAAACATCTCTGCACATTCCCCCAAGGAAAATTCCATCATGAACTCTGTGCAAATCAAACAGAACCACTCCTAAATTTTTTTTGTCAAGAACAACCAAGGATAAAAATCCCAAGAGGTCTTCTTGTTAGAACTAAGTTCTCTAAGGGAATTAAATTCCTTTTGAACAGAGGAATTAAATTCCAAGAAAATTTTCAGAGCTGAGCTCTTTGGAATGGAATTAAATTCCAGAAGAAAACAAGTATCATCATCAATCTCCTAAGAGCAGAAAAACGCCTAACATTGGGGGCTTACTAGTTAAAGATCGTGCATTCTTAGAACTTGGAAAAATGAGTTTTTATTAAAGGGAAAAACCCCTGGTGTGGATTTAAAATCCTAAGAGAATTTTATAAAAAGTTCCTCAGCCGTTCAAGATCCTTACCTGAAAAAGGATTCTTTTTTGTTGACAGAGTTAAACTCTGGATTTTGTTTTGTTGAACAGAGAACAGAGCTCTGAGAAAGAGAATTAAATTCTCAAAGAAAATGAATGTTTCCCCCAATCAGAGTAAAGCTCTGTTTGAATTTTGAAAATTCAAAAATAGAAGCAACGCTTCAGATGATTTGCGCTCTGCGCTGCGCGACACGTGGCAGCGCAGTTGCGCTGCGCTCTGCGCTGCGCGACACGTAGCAGCGCAGTTGCGCTGCGCTCTACACTGCGCGACACGTGTCAAGCGTAGGTGCGCTTGCGCCAAACAGAAAAATTCTGAAAGATCTTTCTGATCTTGTTAAAACAAGAAGATTGTCTTCTGTAAAACAGAAGCCCTTGGATCAAAGATCCAACGGTGGGGAAAAATCCCTAAATCACTCAGAGAAAAATCTCTTTAACTGACTTAACAAACTAATTGGCAATATATAAAGGCCCCTAGACCCCAAGTCTAAAAAACACAGAAACACAGAGAGAAAAAGAGAGAAATCATCTGAAAACTTTGAGAAAGAACTCAGAGAAAGAAAAAGGTAAAAACCTTTGAATAAAAGAAGAACTTCTAAAAATAATCAATGATTTAAGAACATGATCAAAGATCTTCAATAAAATAATAATAATATTAAAAAAGAAGAAGTAATTTACTTCTGAACAAAGGCATTGCCTTTTTTATGAACCACTGGTTCTGGAATCTTAAAAGATTCTTTTCTTGAATCCAAAATTGGATCAATATATTAAAATAGTGCCTTGCACTTGTAAATCTGCACTGTTGCGCTCTTGGGTTGGCGCAAACCACCAGAGAGCGCCACGTGTCAGCTCCAGAACAGCTTGCGCTATGCGTTTTTAAAATAGAGCACTGCTCTCTTAAATTGGCGCAGCTCATCAGAGCGCGCCCCGTGTCAGCAGCGCAGCGCACTGGTGCAGCGCACTGCGCTTGCGCTCACCAGAGCGTGACACGTGTCACCTCCACATGCGCTTGCGCTCATTAATTGGCGCAAAGCGCCTGACAAGTCACATGGCGCTCTGTCAGACTAATTAATGCTCTGCATTATAATAAAAAGGGACAGAGCCCAATTAAAAAGGCCTAATAGGCCTAATAAAAAATGCAATATTAAAAAGGGGCAGGGCCCAAATAAAGGTCTATCAGACCAAAATAAAATGCTCTGGGCCTAAAAGGCCAGAGAAAATGCACTGCATTATTAAACAGGGGCAGAGCCCTAGTGAAGGCCTAACAGGCCAAATGCAAATAAAATGTTGAACATTTCAATTGGACTTAGCCCAATTCTGGCCGTAAGTCCTCAAATTAAATTGACTGAGCATGTGCTCTCTTAAATCAATTTACACCCGGTTCGAGGGTACATCTCTGAACTCCTCTGACATCCGTCGTTGTAATCCTTCAACGTCGTCAGAGAGGTGACGGGTCCCGACAACCACACATCGACACGGACTGTGGGGTCCTTAAACTCATGGACTTAAGCGTCCTTAAACTCCCGGACTCAAGCGTTCTTCAGCTCCCGGACTTAAGCGTCCTTAAACCAACTCATGGACTTAAGCGTCCTTAAACTCCCGGACTGTGGGGTCATTAAACTCATGGACTCAAGCGTCCTTAAACTTCCGGACTCAAGCGTCCTTAAACTCCCGGACTGTGGGGTCCTTAAACTCATGGACTTAAGCGTCCTTAAACTCCCGGACTCAAGCGTCCTTAAACCAACTCACGGACTGTGGGGTCCTTAAACCAACTCATGGACTCAAGCGTCCTTAAACCAACTCCTGGACTCAAGCGTCCTTAAACAAATGGACCCCCATGTCCTTAAACTGGCAATGGACCACTATGCCCCTAAACTAGAACAATAGAGCCTCCAAATGCTCTTTTGTCGGATCTAAATGATCCCGTTAAGTTGATCTTAGTCTCAAATTGGACTAACGTATCCTTAACGAACGTTTAAGTTGATCTTAGCCTCAAACATGGCTAACGTATCCTTAAATTAAAATCCCAAACCCAAATCTAAGTAAATACGGATTTGGACTAATCCACGTCCTATGGGCGACGACATAAATTAGTCTCCGTATACAATCCACGGGCAACCACAAACAAAACAAACACCCACAACGCAAAGTGAAATTCTGGAGAAGGAGAAAGTTGTTACCGCGATGTGGTAGCGTAATTAACTGCAGGGGCTTGCGCCTGCAGGGAAGAGCATCCCCACAATCAAAAACCCCTCAAGCGAGGGGGAATCTGACGAAGTCTGCTATATCGGTCGCATCCGTCCAAACCTCCGATACACGGTGCCATAAATCAACTTGGCATCTTCGGAGAGGTGGACAGATAAACCAAATAGCATCTGCCCCGAATCTCAGGCCAGACGTCTCTCAGTCGTCGGGCCGTCATTCGGTGGGGAACAGATTCTGGCACGCCCGGTGGGACCTCTTTCTCTTTCCACTCCACACTTCGTGTGTCGTGTTCGCGAACGAATCGCGGTTTGCTGTGGTTGCCTGTGGATTCGAGATACTAAGATTTGGTGTCTTGCTTCATGCAGAAAACAGAAGATCAATGGCTTCAAACTGCACTGCCTGCAAATGCAACTCTCGCTCGGTCCTTGCTGGAGGAGTGACCTATGGGCCCCAAGCGGCCTCCCTTTTCAAGATGCCAGTGGAGAAAATAACTCAAGCCACCACTGGATTATTCTTCGGGACCATGCTCCCACCGTTAAGCTTCAGTGCCACAATGACGTTGTGAGAAGCCCTAAAGAAGTCGGTCTTTGATCGGCTTACCACTGCCGCGACCCCTCTCAACGGGTCGCCCAACTTCAATACCTCAGTTTTCAACAGACTGGGCCAGAACGTCTACAAGCCCGCGATACCCGAAGTTGCCATCCCAAAGCGGATAGCCATCCCGGCTCAAGCGGACGAAATCATTGGAAAAGCTCCTCCTTCCAAGAAGTCAGTTTTTACAAGGCTGGTCATTCCGGTTTTTGCTCTAGGCGAGGTCCCCAAAGCTGCTTCTCTTGCCCAGAGGTCTGTCTTTGACAGATTAAACATGGCTTCTCAACGGGTGTCAGTCTTCGACAGGCTTGCACCAATAAAGGTCTCTCCTCAAAGCAGGGGGCATGATGAAGTCACCCTTATAGCTGAAAAAACTCCATCCGCACGACATGCTCGACGTCGCCACTGGCGCCGAGTAAGGAAGGCTGGGGGCAACTCCCCTTCTGGATTCACTCCACCAACTCCAGCGGTGGGGATCGATGCTGCTGTTCCAACCGAGAACAGCTTTGAACTGCTCAACAAGGTGCGCAGAAACTCTCCTACTGCGGTGCTGAAAAAGAACTTCTTCACCTGTGGAGAATACTCCCAAGAAGAAGCTGGAGCACCCCCTCAACGGCTGTCCTCTAAAATTTACAAGGTCTGGCGACAGGACCAGGAGTCAATGATTGATGAAGACTATCTCCGCCGATAAAAAATATGAAGGTTCGACAGGAGAAGGGTTACTCCGTCAAACCACAAAAAGCAACGGCTACTTGGATGCCCACTACAACGTCCCCCTCAACTTCGACCACTCAAAAAAGAAGAAGGTCGAGGAAGATCCCTGTGCCTTTAGCAAATCGTAAAGACAATGAATCTAAACGCCCCAAGTCAGGGGGCGTGGTGGTGCATACTATTTATATGACTTCCGGAAAGGAGGAAGGCCATGCTTCGACGGGTCACCGACCGCTCACCCGATCCGTGACCAAAACTCAGGAGCAGCAACAGAAGCTTCAAGAGATGATGACTGCTATGGCCGCACTTATCGGGCCAAAAGAAAGCTCGGGGGCATCGTCAGAACAGCGTCACGAACAAGAAACTGACGCTGACTACCTACGCAGAGTCCTCGAAAAGAAGGACAAAGAAGCCGCAGAGCAAGCGGCTAACATAAAACAAATGGCGCTCCTCTTCCGAGATATGATAGGGATGATGTTACAGCCGGATCCTCCAGCTGATGACCCTCCGATCATTGTTAAGGATGATAGAGGGGAGATATCTAATCCTCCTCTCGCTCTTTCAGCAGCCAAGAAAGAAACCATTTCCAAAGCCGCACTGGATGACTATATAGCTCGGCAAATACGGACTCATCAGGCAAAAGAAGCGGCTGCGCAAATTGTTAGAACCGAACGACCTTATCCAAGCTGGTATGACCAAATCAGTTACCCTCCGGAATATACGATCCCTAAGTTCCACGTATATAAAAGGACAGGGAATCCACATCAGCATGTCGCTCAATTCAGGGCCTTATGCGGCAACACGGGAGGCGACGACAAACTGTTGCTTCGTCAATTCGTCGGCAGCTTAACAGAAACGGCCTTTGAATGGTATTCGGAGCAACCTAATGACTCTGTCAAAATATTTGTGGTGATGGAGCTACTGTTTACACAAAGATTCGCGAGTGCTAGCGAACGCACCCCGATAACAGCGCTGATCAACGCCAGGATAAGGCCAGACGAAACGTGGGTTCAATACGCAACGCGATGGCGGAATCTGTGGTCGAAATGCGAACAACACATCGAAGAAGCACCTGCGGTAGGCATGTTCGTGGGCACTCTTGATCCGCAAGCGACCATCTCGCAATTCATGATGTTCTTCAGGCCGACCACCTTCCAGGCCTTGATCGACAAATTAGCTCAAATGGACCAGATGGGCCATGGACCGTCTCCTCCAAAACCGGACTCTCGAAATGAGAAGGAGAAAGGAAAAGCGATCGTCGTCGCCAATGCTCAACAATAGCCAAGCAACTTGAAGCCGGTTTTCCGTCGAAACAATATGCGTCCACGCGTATCCCTTGAGCAGAGGCTAGGACGTCCTTACTCGTTTCCTCAAAATAAAACGAGAAGACTGTTCGAGCTGGCACTACGCAACAGGCTCATCAATCTGCCGGATCCAAGACGCCCGTTGCATCCAAACGACGTCAATGATCCCAATTACTGTCCCTACCACCGAGTGTTGAGTCATCCGGTTGAGGATTGCTACGTCTTCAAAAACTAGATTGAAGACCAATACCTATAAGGCAAGTTTGCGCTGTCTAAAAAGTGGAAGGTAAACCCACCACAGCCGCACGCTCCAAAGAAGACGGACGCACCGGGGGCAACTTGTCACGTGATCTCTCACTCATTGATAGAAGATAAAGAGGCTCCTTGCGCCGAGAAAACGAGGCCGGATTCTAAACCGGAACTTCTGTAGCCGTCAGACGAGATGATCGATACCTTCCTGAATGAGATTCGTCTGAAAGTTAAAGCCAATCAAGAGTGTGAGATGACCATATTGGAAGGAGCTAAACGCTGGCGATTAGACGAAAGAGCCGAGGCACTCCCGTCAAATCAAAAGACATCCGCTGCGGATAAAAACAAATTCAAGACGAGAAAAAGGTTTGCTAAGGCCATATCAATGGGAATGAAGCTACCACCCTCTGAAGAAAACACGCTCGGTAGAGTAGAGATGCATCCTAATTACTGCTTATATCATCAGAAGATCGCACATCCCACTGAAGACTGTGATTCCTTTAAGTGTTGGTGGCAAGGGTATGTCGCTCACGGGCAATACGTCAACAGAAAAATGCGTGAAGCTCGTAGACAGCGAAAGAATGCGACAGATGAGCATAAAAGAGTTGCCGGCAATTGTCATAGGGATGATCCCGAGGGATCACGAGTTCTCACCTTCAGGAGCGACTCCGACGAAAAAGCAGCCCTCGGCCCTCTCTTCAAGGAGTCCGTCTCTGAAGAATTGAGGAGTTGCGAGAACATTCAGCCGTGCAATTGCACGATACCCGGAGAGAATCTCGGACCCCAAACAACGGAGCGAACAAAAAGGATAAAGGAAAAGGAAAAATGGCCTTTGTCGCTAACACTCAACAGCAATCGAGTGGCCTTAGACCGATTATTCACCAAAACAACAAGCGGCAACCCCTCTATGAGAGGTTGAAACGCCGTACTCATTTCCCCAGGATGAAACAAGGAGGCTGTTCGAAGTGGCGGTGCACAACAGGCTTATCACTCTACCGAAGCTGAAATGCCAACCACAACTGAATGATGTCGACAATCCTAATTATTACCCTTACCACCAAGTATTGGGCCATCCGATCGAAAATTGCTATGTTTTCAAAAACTGGGTTGAAGACCAATACCAACAGGGCAAGTTCGCGTTGTCCGAAAACTGGAAAGTGAGCCCGCCACAACCACATGCTCCGAAAAAGATGGATATGCCGGGGACATCATTCTCATTCATAAGGAAAGCCCCATAGACCGAAAAGTCAGTAAACTAGAGATTCGCCTCAAATACGGCGACGACGGACCGAAACGTCCCTAAATTAACGACGGACCACTATGTCCTAAAACTAGCTGATGACCGAAACGTCTTTAAACTACTACCGCAGCATCCTCAGGCTGACGAGATAAAAAAAAGATAAAAAAAAAAGAATAGAAAAAATATATAATAAAAAAATATAAAAACGGTATGTCCATAAGTAAAATGGGCACGGATGAAAACCCGAAAGGGCTCCGTGAGTAAAAACAGCAGGGCTACCGGCGAGTGTTCGTGAAAACCCAAAAGGGCGCGACCTCGTTAGAAAAAAAAAGGAATGAAGAGAATAAAAAAAATAATAAAATAAAAACGGTATGTCCATAAGCAAAATGGGTACGGATGAAAACCCGAAAAGGCTCCGTGAGTAAAAACAGCAGGACTACCGGCGAGTGTTCGTGAAAACCCGAAAGGGCGCAACCTCGTTAAAAGACACTAACAGGGTCCTCTCGGCCTTGTAAGGAGAAACCACCCGCGTGAGATCCTTATGACTCACAAGGGAGCAACACACTTAGGGATCCTCACGATTCCTAAGGAGAATTACACTTGCGAGATCCTCACGACTCGTAAGGAGAATTCTCTTATGGGACCCTCACGGCTCATAAGATTTGAAAGTCTTAAGTTACAGAAACCTTAACCTATTCTTAAGCAACCCCCACAACCTTTGATATGGCCCTACAAGTGGCTCAATACTGACCCTTGTATACAATCCACGGGCGCGAATAAACATTTCCCTGACCAAGTCCCACCCGTGGCTAGGGATATGTCCATATGGTGAACAACCCTTATAAGTCCTCTCGACTTATAAGGAGAAAACCCTTTTGTAAGATCCTTACGACTTACGGGGGAACATACACTTAGGAATTCTCACGATCCCTAAGGAGAAAACACACCTATGAGATCCTCACGACTTGTAGGGAGAAATACCTTTGTGAGACCCTTACGGCTCATGAAGTCAAAAGCCTTAGTCGACGGGATCCTAACCCTGTTCGCTAAGCCACCTTTGTTCGATATCGACAGAGGCAAATGATGATTCGCTCCTGGCAATATCCCAGTTGTAGCGATGCTGATGCCTAAACCGGTATCAAATCCCAAGCCCTTTCATGGCAAATGATGATTCGCTCCTGGCAATATTCCAGTTATAGCGATGCTGATGCTGAGATTGGCACCAGATTCCAAGGTCCACACTCGCGATAAAAAAAAACAGCGAGCCATACATGCATACGAAATAGCCAAAATGATGGTGCAACCTGCAATAAAAAGCAGCAAGTAAAAATGTATGCATGCAAAATAGCCAAAATGATGGGGCAACTTGCAATAAAAATCAGCAAGTAAAAATGTATGCATGCAAAATAGCCGAAATGATGGGGCAACTTGCAATAAAAATCAGCAAGTAAAAAAAATGTATGCATGCAAAATAGCCGAAATGATTGGGTAACTCGCAATAAAAACCAGCGAGTAAAAACAAAATAAATAGCCGAAATGATTGGGTACCGCGAAAAATAGCTGAAATGATTAGGCAATTGCGACCTTCGCGATATAAAAGCTGAAATGATAGAGCATCGCGGAAATAAAATGATGTAAAAAAAATGAATGAAACTTTTGCCCTACAGGCGATATCACAGCAATCCCTGTATACAATCCAGGGGCGCAAACAAAGAAGGAATCATACATTTCCTCCCCATGCTCCATCAGGAAACGGAGCCAAGTCTTGACGGCAACTCATATAAAGCCTGAAGACAATCGAAGATCATCTCGCCCCGGCGTGGAGTGATCACCACTTCATCGTTCATCTTTACACAACAGACGAAATGTCGCTACAGCGTCCCTCCTCCAACAGGATTCGGATGCAATGCCAGCAAACGAAGCAAAGGCCAAATTCCTAGCTTCAAGGTTTTAACGGCAAGTCATATAAAGCCTGAAAAACAATCGGAGATCATCTCGCACCAGTGCGGAGTGGTCACCACCTCGACGATCGTCTCGATACAGCAGACGAGATGTCACCCCAGCGTTCTTCCTCCAACAGAATTCAGACGCGACAATCAAACAGCGGAGCCACGGACGGTTCACCAACAACCTAGAGACAACCGCGACATTCGTCTCGATATAGAGGACGCAATGTCAGCAAACGAAGCAAAGGCTAAATTCCTAGCTTCAAGGTCTTAACGGAAAGTCATATAAAGCCTGAAAGACAACCGGAGATCATCTCAGTGCGGAATGGTCACCACCTCGACGTTCGTCTCGACACAGCAGACGCAATATCATCAAACAGCGGAGCCACGACAAAGTCCCTAGTTCCAAAGCTCGACGGTTCACCAACAACCTAGATACAACCGCGACATTCATCTCGATATTGAGGACGCAATGTCAGCAAATGAAGCAAAGGCCAAATTCCTAGCTTCAGGGTCTTGACGGCAGGTCACATAAAGCCTGAAGGACTATCGGAGATCATCCCACACCAGCGCGGAGTGGTTATGACTCATCGGGGCTCTCCAAAATGAGCCTAACCTCAAGTAAAAAGTGACATGGAATATCCCTACGCTTGCTCTTTCGACGGTAATACTACCTGGAAGATTACTTGAAGACGTCTTGTCCAGCCCCCGAAGGAATTAGAGACACGACAATCGCAAGGCTACTCGAACAGCAAGATTGTATATCGAGGAATATATCTGCCAACGCGACGGTACGACGGCCAAAACCCTAAGTACCACAAACTCTAACGGACCTCTATCGTAAAGAACAGAGGTTAACTGTGATGTTAGGACATCCTTGCGAGAAATGCTCGATTCATTTCGACTCGTGAGGCAAAGCCTTAGGCAGCAGGGATTAAAAAGCCTGTTCCCTAAGCACTGGGACCCTGCAAGTCAATCCAAAACGGACTCTTGCATACTATTCACGGGTCACACTCTCCGAAATCGAATCTCGACAAGGAGGGAAACAACCGCTTACGGGTCCTCTCGACTCGTAAGAGGGGAAAATTCTCTTATAGGATCCTTACGACTTATAAGAGAAAACGCACTTAGGAATCCTCACAATTCCTAAGGAGAAAATACACCTACGAGATCCTCTCAATCCGTAGGGAGAAAATTATCTATGAGACCCTCACGGCTCATAGAGTTGAAAAGTCTTAGGCAGCAGATCTGAACCTGCGGCCTAAGCCATCATTACCTCTTGAAGAAGCCAAGACAGAATGCTTGCTTTATCATCTGTCAACCATGTTTACTAAGGTAACATGCGGATAATAAAAGAAGGGAGAAAGCACAGAGATGACACAAGACATTGCAAAAAAAAATGTATATCTTTATTCATTAATTCAATCAAGTACAAGGTGAGTCGTATAAAAGAATAAAGAATGGATACATCTAATTCAAAAAGAAAAAAAATTTACAAGTATATGATCGATACAAGGGCAGCTGCTGGGAAAGAAGCATCTTAAATAGCCCTATCAATTGTTCGCGCACTTCCTTCCATGCCTTCTCCTGATCGGCTGCCACCGCCAATTCTGCTTCCACTTGAGCCCGCTGCTGCAAGAAGGATGAAAGCTGCTCCCCAACTGCCTGCTGAGCTGCTTCGCGGCCTTGGGCATCACGCTCGGCGGCATAGAGCTTTCGCTTCAGTGTTAGCCCATTGGAGATACTTTCTAGAAGGCCCTCAAAGATAGCCTTCACCTGGGCAGCGTTCACCTCAACCTCAGCACGCAGACGAGCCGTCTCGCTTGAGGTCTCTTGGCATTCCCTCAGCCTTAAAGCCGCTTCTTGTTCCAAGTGGCGGAAGTAAGAAGCGCTTTGCTTGATCCATGCTGCTTGTTGAGTGCTTGCAGCTAAGGTCTCAGGGGCAGGGCGTATAAACTCCGATTGATGCAGGCGGACCTCAATTTCCCTGCAGTGATTAACCCAAAACTCGACGACGCCTTCATTATGAAAATTTACAAGCGCCGCCAACATCAGGTTAACCTCCGCAGCGAAATCTGCAGCAGATGGGGGAGCGTCTGCGTCAAGATCTTCGACGTATCCGCTCAGCATGCCCAAGCTCATTGCGGCACCCTTTGAAGATGGACGTCTCAGGAAGGGGCCTGCCGGCATTATGACGCGAGATTCAAAGGGCGCCGGAATCGGAACGACAGCTGAAAAACAAAATACGATCAGATGACGGTTCAAGAAATATGAAAAAGTCATCGATGGGATAGTTTACTATACCAGCTGCAACAGGCGGCAAAGCCGGGAGGGCCGGTGGCGCGACCGATCTTTCATCTCCTCCTTCAATTTGTAGCACTGCAATCAGGACAAGGAAGAGTCAGAAATAATTCCATTACTGGAAAAAAAAGGCATCAATTGGAAACTATACTCACCAGCGCCACTAGAGGAAGAAGCGAGTTCAGATGGGAAGGAGAAGTGCGGGTGCAACACCTGGTAGAGGTGATCAAAAAGCACTCCTGCAAAGACGCAATAGTACGACATTAGTACATAAATTATGCGGCCGAAAGATAAAACTAATGGGTTGCAAATCCATACCTTCCAGCATCTGCGATGGTACGAGAGAAGGCTAAGAGGTGGCCAACGCCAAGGCAGTAGCTGACGGCGCTCCCTCGAGCAATGGAGTGTCAGCACTGGCCGCACCTGCGTTAAAAACAAAGATAAACCTGTCAGGAAGGATTGCAGGATAAAGAAAAAAGGACAGTAACTCGAAATTTACCTGATGAACCGCCAGCCGAAACGGAGGCATCTCCCTCCTCCATCGACATGAGTCCACCTCCCGTGGCCTCATCACCCGACTCTACGGGGGCTGTCGTCGTGCTCGCGCGGCCAGGAGACGGCGGAGGACCGTAGACGGGGAGAGCAATGATTGGAGCATTGCCAGACTCTTGAGAAAGAGCGGCTGGCTTGTCCCCGGGAGACATGCCCGTCTCACCCGCTACTCCCTCGGGCTCGGCAGTCGCTGCTGTCTCATCCACCGTCGCCATGGGGTCGCCGGTCTCAGGCGCTCCGTCCGTCGCCGCCCCAAGCTCGGTTGTAGCAGTTGTTTCATTTGCCGCTACCTCGTGCTCGGCATCGACGACCTTCTCTTGCGCAGTTTCCTCAGCCCCCAGCTCAGGTCCAGCAACCCCGGCGACGTCGCCTACCGTCGGCTCGGGTTCAGTCGGTGCCTCTTCCTCTGTCCCTTTAAGTTCGACGGTTTCCGCCTCCCCTTCGGTTAGACTTGGCCCTGCAGGACAAGATATATAAGAACCGACAGGTTTACAATTCTTACAACAAAATTTTGAAAGACACATTACCTGAGGTGGACTGATCGTTAGCCTCCC
The DNA here is from genome assembly GCA_030015575.1 of Agapanthus africanus. Classification (NCBI taxonomy): domain Eukaryota; kingdom Viridiplantae; phylum Streptophyta; class Magnoliopsida; order Asparagales; family Amaryllidaceae; genus Agapanthus; species Agapanthus africanus. Next base: position 568,009,425 of record JASDDO010000016.1, read on the forward strand.
GAGTTGCACGCACCGCCTGTCTGTGAGCGGTAGACAAGGTGACCGGGGGCTCTTTCGAGGGAGTATCAGCACGAGGAACGGTGCTTGGGCCCTCTCCCATGGCCAAAGCAGCTCTGCGTGCCTTCGCCTCGCGCCTCAACCGCTTTCTCTCCTCCCGAGCCGTCAAGACGGACCTCTTCGAAGCTTCCTTCATTGAGGCGTCATCGTCCACATACAAAGATGCCTCCAAAGCCTTCAAGGCATCCTTCACCGACTTTTCGAGTTGAGACTCTTGCGGCAGCCCTGATAAGACCGGAACTTCAGTAACTGGCCCGGGGAGAGTCCCCGCATCGGCTGGCGCAGCCCCTGCAAAGAGACAAAGGAAGAAGGTTAGGTTGGCCATCAGAAAAGAGGATAAAGACTTAATGAGGCAAGACGTACCAACACCCAATAAAGCGCGCTTCCTTTCCTCCTCCTGGAAGGTTTTGAGAGAGGCAGCGATGGCTTCTTCAGTAGTGACACCTGTTAAAAAAAGAGGGGAAAGCATTAGTCAAAGATAATGATAAAATGCGATAAAATGACGAAGGGTGCAGCTAATGATTACCTGACTGAGTGAGTTTAGTCAACATCACTTCGAGCCTGGCTGATCGCTCAGAAGCCGCAATGGCGGCCTCCAGATCGGTGTCTGCTGGATCTACCGAAAAGCCCTCATTGCTGCCGTACTCGCTTATACCTTCGGTAAGAGGGGCCTGAGACTCTAAACCGAGGATAGCATCGAGAGAGAGGAGCGACTTCTTCTTCCTTTTTTGCCCGCCAGCCCTGGGTGCACCCGAGATCGACTTGCGCTTTGCAGGCACCTTAGGGCGGCGGGTCCCGATATCCGCGCCCCCGCCGGACTCCGGCGAAACCACATTTACCGTCTCCACTGGAGTACGGGGCGCTGGTGGTGCATCCACGGTATCACGAAGCGGCAATCCGCGCGAAGGGCTCAGCACGCGCGGTGGCCCAGCTCTAGCATCTTTCAGCGGAGGAACGACTGGGGTCCTTGGCTTCAGAGGAGCCTTGCGGTCACCGCCGGGAGGCGCACCCTTGCGGTCAACCAACATGCGCTTCTCCATATGGATAACTGGACCCATTACGTGCACGTACCAAGCCACGTACGCGTGGAGGACCCGGGGAACGCAGCTTGGCTTGCTGATGAAGAAGTGAGAGCCCGTGTTCAGCCGCATGAAATGGTGCATCGCACTCCGTATCCCCTCCCGGCTGGCCACGGGCTCTTCCAAAAATGCTTCCATCGGGACCCCCTGGTTATAGCTTGATTGTTGGGCGAACCGGTAGGGGTATACCTCATGAAAAGCGCCATCTCGTTCTTCCTGAACACCAGGTAGCCTGGCCGAATGGAGTAGAGGTGAAGAATCTCCCGGGCTTTCAGTACGGAGGCCCCGTCCTTAAAGTCGTCACGCAACGACACCACCGACTTGGAGGTTTCTGAGCCGATAGTTATGACTTTATCCCTAAAAGAAATCCTCGCTCCGACCAGGTGTGGACGAAGGAGCAACCCTCTAGCCTCCCGCGGAGGCGCAGTCACGATCGAGGCGCCGATCAGCCGCATGACTCTTGGGAGTCTGCACCTCTCAAAAAACGAAGGGCTCTTATGGACGCCGAACACCCCGTGCACATGCATTTCCATCCACGAGGTGATGTAGTGCATCGGGAAATTAGCAGGCTGCACCCCAGGTTCATTAGCGTCCGCCGCCATGCTAAGTCCATTATATAGGTGAGCCAACCCGGCAATTCCTACTGACAACTGCAGGCCAGCCACCATCCGATGCGCTGGATAGAAAACGGACGGCCGCATGTAGCGCGGGTGCATAGGGATCGCGAAGCTGCACAACCACAATCCCAAGAACCCTAAAAAGAAGGTCTCCTCATCAATGCCCGGGGCGGCGATTTCTGACAAGGGCATGATAGTGGCGTCAGGGAGATAAAAATCCTTTTGATCGTCTTCCGATATTAGTCGATGGTCCAAGCCGAAGCCGAAAGGGTCATCGAGCTTGGCGAACTTCTCGCTCCGCTCCGATAGGAACTCCGGTCGAAGGAAGCGGGCGATAAAATCTGTGAAACTAACTTCCCGGACTCCTGATTCCAGATAGAGCCCTTCGTATATGGTCAGCACCTTCACCAAGCCCGGAAACTGGTGCTGAATAGCATTCTCCGGCGTCAAATCAAACACCAGCGGCTTGGTGGCGAAGACGTATTCGTTAGGAGGAAGCAGCTCCTCGTAATGCTCCCCCCTCACCGGCAAACCCGAGATCTCAGCGAACTCTTCCAGGGAGATGGAGACATCCCTGTCCGTCATAAGGAAGGTGTGAGTGGGGATATTCCATTGTTCGATGAAAGCCTTAATCCACCATGTGGGAGGAGCGGGGTACTCAAAAAGCGAGACGTAGATTGCCGAGTACAAACCAATCTTCATCAAATGAGTCCTCTTCGCCGATAGGATGTACCTGGCCCACTGCAAATATCCGGCGGGTGGTCGCGGGGTCAATCCAATGTTATAAGTCTGTCCCCAGGGGCGTGCTTCACCCTGACATATTTGCCTCCCCAAAATGTCCACGGCCGGCGGTGGCTGCATGGGAATGGCACCAATCGCAGGCTGGAGAAGATCCTCCGAATTCCAGTTCTTGACCTCCACAGCATACTTCACCGGGGGTTCATCCGCATAGGGGATCGACGAGATGGGCTCAGACGGCGTCGCGGAACCAAAGCTTCGGCGACCCTTGATGATGTCGATATACCACCTACCCCACAGATGAAGGTTCTTGTGCTCGGGGTCATGATCCTTGATGAGAGCGAGCACCTCTCGGTCCACTGGTGCCGCCGGAAATCCTTCCTCCGAGCGAACAAACGGGAATTACAGGTCAGCAGACATGTTTCCTGCGGAGGGACAAAAATCAGCCGTCAGTGTTGTAATTCCAACGCTTGGCATTTTAAAATTTATACCACACTGCAATGCAGTGGGTAGGGGACCAAAGGAGGACCCACAAAATCTAGATGTCAATGCATCAGTTAATAAGACAACCCCATCATTGGATGAGACTGCCAATTAATGAGGAGATCCCCAAAAGAATATTCTCATTAAATGAGAAATCCCTAGAGACAAGGAGAAAATCTCCCCTTTCAGAGCAAACCTCTGTCACAGAGCGACACTTATCAAACTCTGGTCTCAAGGGAATAAAATTCCTTAAAAGATTAAAAGAGCCTAGCTCTGTGATGATGATGGAAAAATCCATCAAAGGGAAAATTAATTCTTAAAAAATTAAAAATTAAAAAAAATTAGGATCTTAAAGACCCATGAAAACTCTTAAGAGTTCTTCAATTTTAGATAAAAAAGATCTACATTTGGTCCATGAGCAAAGCTCTGTTCATGGGTTAAAAACCCTGGAACAAGATCTCTTTAGATCTATGGATTCTTGAGAGCAAGGCTCTGTTGGTGAAACCCCAAAGAGGTTTTCTTTAGATCAAAGATCTATGAGAGCAAGGCTCTATCAATTAAAATTAATTTAATTTAATTTAATTTAAATTAAAAAAATTTACCTAAAAAGTTTTAAGAGTTAACTCTTAGAGTTCTTGAAAGCAAGAGCAAGGCTCTGAAGTTCTAAGAATTAAAGTTCTTGAAGATGGTAATCATCTACTGAGGACCAGGGTCCTATTTATAGGCGCTTGCGCCCCTTCAACTCCTGAGTTGATCCGACCGTTGGGATTTTGCCACCGCAGCACTCACGTGTACGCCACGTGAGCGCAACTGTGGGGGGCAATTTGTTTCCCCCAATCAGAGCAAAGCTCTGTTTAAATTTTGAAAATTCAAAACTAGAAGCAACACTTCAGATGATTTGCGCTCTGCGCTGCGCGACACGTGGCAGCGCAGTTGCGCTGCGCTCTGCGCTGCGCGACACGTGGCAGCGCAGTTGCGCTGATCTTGTTAAAACAATAAGATTGTCTTCTATAAAACAGAAGCCCTTGGATCAAAAATCCAACGGTGGGGAAAAATCCCTAAATCACTCAGAGAAAGATCTCTTTAACTGACTTAACAAACTAATTGACACTATATAAAGGCTTTAGACCCCAAGTCTAAAAAATACAGAAACACAGAGAGAAAAAGAGAGAAATCATCTAAAAACTTTGAGAAAGAACTCAAAGAAAGAAAAAGGTAAAAACCTTTGAATAAAAGAAGAACTTCTTCTAAAAAAGATCAATGATCTAAGAACAAGATCAAAGATCTTCAATAAAATAATAATAATATTAAAAAAGAAGAAGTAATTTACTTCTGAACAAAGGCATTGCCTTTTTTATGAACCACTGGTTCTGGAATCTTAAAAGATTCTTTTCTTGAATCCAAAATTGGATCAAGATATTAAAACAGTGCCTTACACTTGTAAATCTGCACTGTTGCGCTCTTGGGTTGGCACAAGCCACCAGAGAGCGCCACGTGTCAGCTCCAGAACAGCTTGCGCTATGCGCTTTTAAAATAGAGCATTGCTCTCTTAAATTGGCGCAACTCATCAGAGCGCGCCACGTGTCAGCAGCGCAACAGCGCAGCGCACTGCGCTTGCGCTCACCAGAGCGTGACACGTGTCACCTCTACATGCGCTTGCGCTCATTAATTGGCGCAAAGCGCCTGACAAGTCACATGGCGCTCTGTCAGACTAATTAATGCTCTGCATTATAATAAAAAGGGACAGAGCCCAATTAAAAAGGCCTAATAGGCCTAATAAAAAATGCAATATTAAAAAGGGGCAGGGCCCAAATAAAGGTCTATCAGACCAAAATAAAATGCTCTGGGCCTAAAAGGCCAGAGAAAATGCACTGCATTATTAAACAGGGGCAGAGCCCTAGTGAAGGCTTAACAGGCCAAATGCAAATAAAATGTTGAAGATTTCAATTGGACTTAGCCCAATTCTGGCCGTAAGTCCTCAAATTAAATTGACTAAGCATGTGCTCTCTTAAATCAATTTACACCCGGTTCGAGGGTACATCTCTGAACTCCTCTGACATCCGTCATTGTAATCCTTCAACATCGTCAGAGAGGTGACGGGTCCCGACAACCACACATTGACACGGACTGTGGGGTCCTTAAACTCATGGACTTAAGCGTCCTTAAACTCCCGGACTCAAGCGTCCTTAAACCAACTCATGGACTTAAGCGTCCTTAAACTCCCGGAATGTGGGGTCCTTAAACTCATGGACTCAAGCGTCCTTAAACTCCCGGACTCAAGCGTCCTTAAACTCCCGGACTGTGGGGTCCTTAAACTCATGGACTCAAGCATCCTTAAACTCCCGGACTCAAGCGTCCTTAAACCATCTCACGGACCGTGGGGTCCTTAAACTCATGGACTTAAGTGTCCTTAAACCAACTCCCGGACTCAAACGTCATTAAACAAATGGACCCCCATGTCCCTAAACTGGCAATGGACCACTATGCCCCTAAACTAGAACAATAGAGCCTCCAAATGCTGTTTTGTCGGATCTAAATGATCCCGTTAAGTTGATCTTAGTCTCAAATTGGACTAACGTATCCTTAACGAACGTTTAAGTTGATCTTAGCCTCAAACATGGCTAACGTATCCTTAAATTAAAACCCCAAACCCAAATCTAAGTAAATACGGATTTGGACTAATCCACGTCCTACGGGCGACGACATAAATTAGTCTCCGTATACAATCCACAAGCAACCACAAACAAAACAAACACCCATGACGCGAAGTGAAATTCTGGAGAAGGAGAAAGTTGTTACCGCGATGCGGTAGCGTAATTTATTGCAGGGGCTTGCGACTGCAAGGAAGAACGTCCCCACAATCAAAAATCCCTCAAGCGAAGGGGGATCTGACGAAGTCTGCTACATCGGCCGCATCCGTCTAAACCTCTGATACACGGTGCCATAAATCAACTTGGCATCTTCGGAGAGGTGGACGGATAAAATCAAATAGTATCTGCCCCGAATCTCAGGCCAGACGTCTCTCAGTCGTCGGGCCGTCATTCGGTGGGGAACAATGAAGAAGGAAGAAGATGAAAGAATGGAGGCATTACTGATGAGACCGCTGCATTTATAGGACGTGATAGGAAATGGTTCATCTGCCCCGTTCCCTAGACAAATCCAACGGCCACAAAGATGACAGCGTTGCACTCACGTGCAAACACGTGAGAACAACGCTGTGGGGGCATTTGTTCCCTCATGGGAACTGAATAAAATACAAATAAAGCAGCAAGGAAAACCCCCAAATGGGGCATCACGTGCTCACACGTGACCAGGCCTCACGTTCAAACACGTGATCTTTTATGGGCAGATTCTATCTACGTCTGAATACCTAATTGATAAAGTCACGTGCCCACAGGTGATGGGCTCTTGAACCCACTGAATTAATAGAATTAAATTCTAATTGAAAGGAATTAAAAGCATTTGTTCCCTCATGGGAACTGAATAAAATACAAATAAAGCAGTAAGGAAAACCCCCAAATGGGGCATCACGTGCTCACACATGACCGGGCCTCACGTGCAAACACGTGACCTTTTATGGGCAGATTCTATCTACGCCTGAATGCCTAATTGATAAAGTCACGTGCCCACACGTGATGGGCTCTTGAACCCACTGAATTAATAGAATTAAATTCTAATTAAAAGGAATTAAAAGCATTTGTTCCCTCATGGGAACTGAATAAAATACAAATAAAGCAGCAAGGAAAACCCCCAAAGGGGGCATCACGTGCCCACACGTGACTGGGTCTTATGTGCAGGCACGTGACCTTTTACAGGCAAAGCCTATAGACGCTGAATGAAATAAACAATTGAAAATGCTTAACCAGTGGGGTCACGTGCCAACACGTGATGGGTTTCTGAGCCCTCTGAACTAATAGAATTAAATTCTAATTAAATGCTTAATCAGTGGGGTCACGTACCAACACGTGATGGGTTCCTAAGCCCTCTGAACTAATAGAATTAAATTCTAATTAAATGCTTTATCAGTGGGGTCATGCACCAACACGTGATGGGTTTTTGAGCCCTCTGAACCAATAGAATTAAATTCTAATTAAATGCTTAATTGGTAAGGTCACGTTCCAACACGTGATAGACACTTGAACCCTCTGAACTAATAGAATTAAATTCTAATTAAAAGGAATCAAAAACCCTAATTGGAAAAATATTTCCCTAGATCTTTCCAAACAAGAAAGATTGCACTCTGTAAAAGAGAGCACCGTTGGATTAAAAATCCAATAGTGATTAAAAATCACCAATTTATAGAAAGATTCTATACAAGGAAATTGTTTCCCCCAATTAGAGCAAGGCTCTGTTCAAATTTTCAAAATTTGAAATGAAGCGACGCTTCATAAATGCGTCAGCGCTTTGAAGTAGCGCACTACGTGCAAAGCACGAGTGCGCTCGCGCTAAGTGCACCAAGAGCGCCAGCGCTCTGAGGCAACACACCACGTGCAAAGCACGAGTGCGCTAGCGCTAAATGCGCCAAAAGTGCCAGCCCTCTGAGGTAGCGCACCACGTGCAAAGCACGAGTGCGCTAGCGCTGGAACTAAATGTTCCCCACCGTTAGATCAAAAATCCAATAATAATGATAAATCATTAATTGACCAGAATAAAATTCTGTAAAGGAAAGATTCCTCAAAATCTTTCTAAACAAAAAGATTGTACTCTGTAAATCAGAGCACCGTTGGGTCAATGATCCAATGGTGATTAAAAATCGCCAAAAACACAGAATAAATTATGTTTAGAGAAAAATCCCCAATCTTGTTAAAAAACAAGAAGATTGCCTTCTGTAAATGAGAGGCCCTTGGATCAAAGATCCAACGATGGGAAAATTCCCAAATCAATTGGAGAAAATATCTCCTTAACTGATTGAACAAATCAGCTCGCCCTATATAAAGGCCCCAAGACTTCAAGTCTAATACAGAGGAAACCCCCCCTAAACTTTGAGAAATCTCAGAAAGAAGAGCCAAGCTCTCGGTAAAAGAAAAAGATTTTATTCAAGGTAAAAATAGACAGAGATAAAATCATCTCATATTAGAAAGAAGAATTCACTTCTTTCTTTAAGATCATAGATCTATAAGACCAAGATCTTTCACAAAGAGATTAAAAGATCTCACCATAAAATAAGAAGAAGAACATAATTCTTCTCACAGATCATAGGTCTATAAAATGAAGGGGGGAAGAATAATTCAATTCTCTTTGATCACGATCCATAAAGGCAAAGCTTTTCATTAAAATGAGAGATTGAAACATCTCCTACAAAAGTAAGAACTTTGTTCTTAGAACCTTGAGACAAAGTCTCTTATAAAAAGAGAATTTAATTCTCAGGGCGCAAACTGATCTAAGTTGCATAAAAGAAGAGCTTCAGCGCTCCACATCTAGCGCAAAGCACTGCAGAGCCTTAGCGCTCTAAAATTCAACAGAAGCGCACTGCGCTCATTGTCTGGCGCACACCGCCAAGCGCGCCACGTGCTCCTCACGTGTGCGCTACTTCAACAGAAGCGCACTGCGCTCATTATCTGGCGCACGGCGCCAAGCGCGCCACGTGCTCCTCACGTGTGCGCTACTTAACAGAAGCACACTGCGCTCATTGTCTGGCACACAGCGCCAAGTGCGCCATGTGCTCCCCACATGTGCGCTACTCCACCAGAAGCGCAATGCACTCATTTTCTGGTGCACAGTGCCAGGTGCGCTACGTGCTCCCAACGTGTGCGCTAAAAGAACATAAATTGTTCTATAAATAAAGCCCAGAGCTATGATGAATGCTTAGCATTCAGTAAAACACAAAAACATTGTCAGAACTCAAATCAATGCTCAGCATCGTCAAATGTTAAACATTTTAACTGAGTGGGTCGAGCTCAAGTTGGCCATAAACCTCTCATTCAGATTAATTAAGCCCATATGCTCATAAATCTTTTATCAGATCTTAGTCCCAAATGGGACTACAGATCTCTCAACCAAAATTGGTTCAAGGGTACATCTCTTCACTCCTTTGATATTTGTCGTTGTAATCCTTCAACGTCTTCAGAGAGGTGACAGGTCCCGATAACCAAACATTTCATGAACAGTAGGGTCCTTAAACCCATGGACTATGATGTCCTTAACCTGGGACTGTGGGGACCTTAAACCAATGGACTATGATGTCCTTAACCTTGGACTGTGGGATCCTTAAACCCATGAACTATGATGTCCTTAACCTCGGACTGTGGGGTCCTTAAGCCTATGGAATATGATGTCCTTAACCTTGGACCATAATGTCCTTAAACTAATTATGGACCGCAAAGTCCCTAAACTAAACAATAGAGCCCAAATGCTCTTTTGTTGGATCTAAACGATCCCGTTAAGTTGATCTTAGTCTAAAATTAGACTAACGTATCCTTAACAAACATTTAAGTTGATCTTAGTCTCAAATGAGACTAACGTATCCTTAAACCCAACCCTAAACCCAAATCTAAGAAGATACGGATTTGGAATAATCCACGCCCTACGGGCGACAACATAAATTAGTCTCTGTATACAATCCACGGGCAACCAAAAACAAAACAAACACACACGACACGAAGTGACCATCTGGAGAAGGAGAAAGTGGTTACCGCGATGCGGTAGCGTAATTAACTGCAGGGGCTTGCGCCTGCAGGGAAGAGCGTCCCCACAATCAAAAACCCCTCCAATAAGGGGGAATCTGACGAAGTTTACTACATCGGCCGCATCCCTTTAAACCTTCGATACATTGTGTCATAAATCAACTTGGCATCTTCGGAGAGGTGGACGGATAGCACCAAATAGCATATGCCTTCGAAATTCAAGCAAGACGAACCTACGCGGTCTCGTCTCCGTTTTCGGCGGAGAACAGATTCTGGCACGCCCGGTGGGACCTTTTCCTCTTTCCACTCCACTCTTCGTGTGTCGTGTTTCGCAAACAAATCGCGGTTTGACATGGTTGCCCCTGGATTCGAGGTACTAAGATTTGGTGTCTTGCTCCGTGCAGAAAACAGAAGATCAATGGCTTCTAACTGCACTAACTGCAACTGCAATTCTCGCTCCGTCCCGTCTGGAGGAGTGACTTACGGGCCCCAAGCGGCCTCCATCTTCGCTATGCCGGTGGAACAGGTGACTCAAGCCACCACTGGGCTATTCTTCGGGACCATTATCCCACCAACGAGCTTCAGCGCTCCTACGCCATCTCAAGAAGCTAAGAAGAAGTCGATCTTTGATCGGCTTGCAACCACCACGGCCCCTCTCAGCGGGTCGTCCAACTCTAGCGCCTCAGTCTTTAACAGATTGGGCCGAAGCTCCAATGGGCCCGTGAAGAAGCCCATAATTCCTGAAGAGGTTATCACAAAACGGATAGCCATTCCTACTCTTGAAGTCCCCAAGGCGGCTTTCCCTGTTAAGGAGTCGGTCTTTGCAAGACTGACTGTTTCGGCTATCGCTCCAAACAAAGTCATCAAGACTGCTCTTATTCGAAAGTCGGCCTTCAACAGGTTGGCTATCCCCGCTCAGCAAACGTCCGTTTTCAATAGGCTGGCGCCAATAACAGCACCTGACCAGAACAGGAGGCACGATCAAGCCACCCCTATAGCTGAGACAGTACCGGCCGTACGACATACTCGACGTCGCCACCGGTGCCGAGTAAGGAAAGCTGGGGGCAATTCCCCTTTTGGACTGACTCCGTCAGCTCCAATGGTGGAAGTTGATGCTGTTGTTCCAACTGGGAACAGCTTTGAATTACTTAACAGGGTGCGCAGGAACTCGCCAACTGCTGTGCTGAAAAAAACTTCTCCACCTATGGAGAATGCCCCAAAGGCGAAGCTGGAGCAGCCCCCTCAACGGCTGTCCTCTAAAATTTACAAGTTCTGGCATCAAGTCCAAGACTCGGTGATTGATCCAAATTACTCTCGCCGACAGAAAAAGATAAAGGTTCGACAAGAAGAGAACCACCATGTCAAGCCATAGAAGGCGACAGCTACTTGGGTGCCCACTGCAACAGCCCCCTCAACTTCGACCGCCCATAAAAGGAGAAGGCCGGAGAAAATTCCTGAGTCTGTGATGAATCGCAAGACCACTGAGCCTAAATGCCCTAAGTCTAGGGGCATGGTGGTGCATACCGTCTATATGGCATCCGGAAAAGAGGATAGCCGTACCTCCACAGGTCATCGACCGCTTACACGATCAGTGACTAAGGCTCAGGAGCAACAACAACAAAATCTCCAAGAGATGTTAACAGCTATGGCCGCACTCACAGGGACGAAGGCAAGCCCGAAGACATCCTCGGAGCAGCGCCATGAGCAGGAAACTGATACCGAATTCCTTCGGAGAATGCTTGAGAAGAAGGACAAAGAGGCCGCGGAACAAGCGGCCAATATAAAACAAATGGCCCTTCTATTCCAAGATATGGTAGGCATGATGATCCAGCCGGACCCTCCAGTTGAAGATCCTCCGATTATCCTTGAAGATGACCGAGCGGAGACGTCAAACCCCCTTCCGGCTTGTTCAGCAGCCAAAGAGGAGACCATCTCAAAAGCTGCCCTGGATGATTATATAGCTCAACAAATACGGGCTCATCAAACAAATGAAGCAACTGGCCAAGTCGTCAGAATTGGGCGACCATATCCAGGATGGTACGATCAGATCAAGTATCCGCCACGATACACGATTCCTAAGTTTCACGTATACAAGGGACAGGAAATCCCCATCAAGATGTCGCTCAGTTTAGGGCTCTTTGCGGCAATACCGAAGGTGACGACAAATTGTTACTTCGTCAGTTCGTCGACAGCTTGGCGGAAACGGCCTTTGAATGGTATTCGGAGCTGCCCAACGACTCTGTCAAAAATTTTACAGAGATGGAATTGCTGTTCACCCAACGTTTTGCGAGCGCTAGAGAACGTACCCCAATCACGGCATTGATCAATGCCAGGGTGAAGCCTGGAGAAACATGGGTTCAGTATGCAATACGGTGGCGGAATCTATGGTCGAGGTGCGAGTAGCGCATTGAAGAAGCGCATGCGGTAGGCATGTTCGTGGGTACTCTCGACCCTCAGGCGACCACTTCCCAATTCATGATGTTTTTCAAGCCGGCCACTTTCTAGGCCTTGATTGACAAGCTGGCCCAAATGGACCAGATGGGCCACAGGCCTTTCTCTTCGAAGTCAGAGCCTCGAAACGAAAAAGGGAATGGGAAAGAGACCTTCATCGCCAATGCTCAACAGCAGCCTAGTGGCCCAAAACTAACAGATCGCCTAGACGAGAGACGGTGATTCTTTAATGAGAAAATGAAGTGTCTTTATTCGTTTCCCCGGGATAAAACGAGGAGATTGTTTGAACTAGCGGTGCGCAACAGGCTCATTAATTTTCCGAATCCAAAATGCCCAATGCAACCCGGTGAGGCTAATAATCCCAATTATTGCCCCTATCACCAAGCGATAGGCCATCCAATTGAAGATTGCTTCGTCTTTAAAGGCTGGATTGAAGACCAATACCAACAGGGAAAATTCGCATTGTCCGAGAATTGGAAAGTAAGCCCGCCTCAACCGCACGCTCTTAAAAGGGGGGACACACCGGGGGCATCGTGCTCTTTTGTCAAAGAAGCTCCATGGGAGGTCGCTTTTTCAGCCAAAACAAAAAGAATGCTGAAGGATCTCCAAACATGCCCGGCGATCAAATGGAAAAGTCCGCTGGAACTCGAAGTCATCAAGGGAATGCTGAAGCCATGCCCGACGCCAAAAATTGGTGGTAATATTCAAAGCGCCCACACCCAGCCATCAAAGTCTTCGAAGAAGAAGAAAAAGACCAAAAAGCTCGTGAAACCTGGTGATAAGCGCACAGACCTGCAAAAGCATATCGACGCACTGGAAGAATAAAACCAGAAGGCGCGAACCCCGGTCACACTTCAAGAGTTTCTCAGCCACGTCCTTGAGGACGGAAATGATGACAACGGAGAAGACTCGTCAGATGAACCTGAGAATTATGTGGCAAGCTGCCACGTGATCTCTCATTCGTAAATAAACGATGAAGAAGCTCTGGATGTAGAGAAACTGGGGGCAGATCCCGATCCGGAACTTCTAGGATCGTCGGATGAGATGATTGATGCATTCCTAAACGAAGCTCTTCTAAAAAGTAAGGCTGATCGAGAGCGCGAAATGTCCATATTTGAAAAGGCCAAACGCCGGCGACTGGATGAAAGGGTTGAAGCACCCCAACCAAACCGAGGCAGGCCCGCGACAGACAAGAGCAGGCTTAAAACAAAGAAAAGGTTTGCTAAAGCCATATCGACGGGAATGAAGCTGCCACCCTCCGAAGGAAACACTTCTGATGAAATACACCTTAATGAAGAGGATGTGCATCCTAATTACTGTTTATATCATCGAAAGATTGCGCACCCTACTGAAGAATGCAATGCCTTTAAAAATTGGTGGTAAGGGTATGTCGCTCATAGGCAGCACTTCAAGAGGATGAAGCGTGAAACTCGTCGACAGCAGAAAAATGCGACAGACGAACGAGGAAGAGCTACCGGCAACTGTCACATGGTTAATAGCAGGGGATCGCAAGTTCTTACCTTCGGGAGTGATTCTGAAGAGGAAATGACTCTCGGCCCTCTCTTCAAAGAATCCACCTCAGGAAAAGAAGAAGAACCAAAGAGCTGGGAGAACATTCAGCTGCGCAATCACACATTACCTGAAAAGAATCTCGGACCCGTAAACAAGGGGTCGAACAAAAAGGATAAGGGGAAAGAAAAGATCCCTGAAGATATCACCCTCGATGACCGAGTCGTCGAAGAGTTGACAGCCAAGGACCCGCCAAAGAAAAGTAAGGTGGATTACAATGTTCTGGCACACCTGAGGAAGATACCCTCGCAGCTCAGCATTCTCGACGCCCTTCTGCTATCCAAAAAGGCAGAGATTCGCTGATCAAGGCGCTACAACAGCCCGAACAATTTCAAGCTTTCCTCGCCGAAGAAAAGATGAAGGACGAGCTGAAAGAAGTGCACACAGCCGATATCACCTTCGGCGATGAAGATCTCCTCCTCGGGACGTGCGAGCATAACCGTCCCTTCTATGTCTCCGGATACTATCATGATATCAAGATAGGCAAAATCCTGGTCGACAATGGATCCTCCGTCAATCTCCTCAATGTAAGAGTGTTGAAGGAAATCTGCATGAGCGTTCAGCACCTCTCTCGTGATAAAATCATCATTTTCGGGTTCGACTCCCAGTCATCATGGACGCTCGGGTCTGTAATATTAACATTACGCTTTGGGCTGCTCGTCACGGACATCAAATTTCATGTCATTGACTCTAAGACATGTTACAATGCTTTGCTCGGCAGGCCTTGGTTACACGAGTACAACATTATCCCTTCTACACAACATCAGTGTATGAAGTATTTCAAGGATGGTCTCGAGTATACTATGACAGGGGAACTAAAGCCATTCTCCGTGAATGAAGTCCGCAAGTACGAAGATGCAAAGTACTTCTTACCAGACTTCGAGGACATAGAAAGATGCCATAAACCGAAGAATAAAGCTATCACTACTATTCCAGTCTTCGGGAGTGACACTGAGGAGGAAGAAAAAATAGTTTATTCAGGGCTGCCCCAATGCAATAAGCCGGTACCGTCCACCCCTATTCTGGTCTTTGGCAGCGACTCAGAGGATGAGGTCAATGCAATATTTTCTATTCGGCCATCAATACAAGCCTTCGCTGACGATGATCGGAGTTTGCAAATCGCCATGGTTCCGCGAGAGCATTACAAAGAACTCAACGCACTTATACTTATAGTGTGCAGGAACTGCAGACATTCTACGTCCCTCCCAGATGAAGAGATGAAAAGGAGATCCTCTTTTATCGATCCACGGAAACCAAAGCGGAGAAAGAAATTTGGCATGGTGCTGATTCTATACTTGACAGGCTTCAGCCCATTCGTCTACCCGGATACTACACGGAAGGATTAAAAAGGCTGTTGAGGCACCAAGGTGTACCCTTCAAACAAACTGCTCGGCAAGTTCAGTTCTATAACAGGATCTGGAACGTCCCTGGAACTCAGCGAAAATTGCCCAACGGGAGAATGGAAACAATCGGGCTTGAATATGTTCAATCCAAGAAACAGGAGCGATTCCATGGCTGCTGCGTCATACATAACTTCGATGAAGAAGGAGATGCTCTGTGGGAAGATGCTAACCCTGAACCAAAACGAGCTCCCGCCGTAAAAATGCCAAGTCCGTCGTTCGAAGAACAAATGGACAAGCTTATAAGGGAAGCGGGTCAAAAGGTTCGAGACGACCATAATCGCAAAATGGACATCTACGAGAAAGCCAGGACGCAGCGCCTCCTTCAGCAGGCTACAAAGAATGACGATGCCCTTCGTCACCAGCCCATCACAAAAAAGACTCAACGCGGAGGCAAAAATAAACTGAAGAACGGAAAACAAGTTTGACAGCAGTGTAGAGGGTCCAAAAAGCCACGTGAAGCAGAAATGAGCAGCCGGGATCCGTCTTTTATAAAGAAGATGGGTCGAGCATATTCTATTCCCCAAGACAAGGTAAGGAAGATATTCGATCTTGTCATAAAACATCAGATGATGACACTTCCGGAGTCCAAGCACCCTGAGCAAGCAGATGAGGTTCATCATCCGGACTATTGCTCCTATCACCAAGCGATAGGGCATCCTCTCGAAGACTGCTTCACATTCAAAGACTGGGTCGAAGACCAATATCAACAAGGCAGGTTCGCTCTATCCAGCAGTTAGAGGGTAACCCTGCCAAAGAAGCATGAACCGAAAGCCACATATACAGCAAGAGTAGAACCGGATCAACATCGGTCTTGGAAGCGATCTCGTACCTGTCACGCGATAACGCTGTCAGGAGAAGGAGTACGCGAAGATATAGATGACCTCTCCTGGTGCTTTGAAAACGAGGATAACGAGGTGATCTCAGAGTTTCCGCCGGCGCCAAAAGAGCTGGAGGATGGGATACATACTACTGCAGATAATCTCAAGAAAATTGACTTGGGGACAGCAAGTGATCCACGGTCGACGTTCGTCAGCGAGCTGTTGTCTGAAGAAAGGGTGGCTACGCTAAAAGACGTGCTCATACAATATAAAGATTGCTTCGCATTGAAATATTCTGCGATGCCAGGACTAGATCCAGAAATAGCCGTGCACAGATTGGAAATATCTCCGAACATCAAGCCAGTCAAACAAGCGCCGAGAAGGATGCGGCTCGAGCTTGAGATGAGCATCAACGCCGAGGTCAAGAAGCTAATCGACTCCGTCTTTATCCAAGAGGTTCAGTACCCTGATTGGATTGCCAACATTATCCCAGTGATGAAGAAAAATGGGACGGTGCACATCTGCGTGGACTTTCGGGATCTCAATAAAGCTTGCCCGAAAGACGACTTTCCAGTACCGGCATAGAATAGAGGAAGTGCTCCCCAGATCGCTCTCACAATAAGCTTCAAGAGAGAAGAACGACGAGGAAGCAGTCGACCATTGTATGCATTAAAGCGACCCATAATTTCAGCACACTGGGCGTTTGTGAATTCCCGGTTTTGGGAACGGCCGATTGCGTGAATGTCTCCGTAAGAAATAATTTCGTCGAGATCATACATATGAGCGTCCATAACGTCTGAAAAAGAAAATCAGCAGGAGTTAGTGGACAGACTGATTAAGAGAATCCTTATTAAAAACAGACACAAGGATTTAAACGACTCTTGATATCCCCATTGAGAAAACAAGTTCTGGTTATGACACCTAACAAATTTAAATTTGTGTAAATAAAAAAAAGAAGAAATCTTAACGAAAGATTCTCATTTAATGAGAGGCTCCTCGAGTCTAGGAGTTAAACTCCTTGAGAGCAACGCTCTGCAGACAGGAATGACACCTGTCAAAATCAATTATGAGGTGAATAGAAAAGTCCCCGAAAATTCTAAGAGCCTTGCTCTGAAAAAATGATGGAAAAACCCATCAGAAAACTTAAAAACAAAGTTTTTTTTAATGAATTAAAATTCTGAGATCTTCAAGATCTATGAACAAACTCATAGAGTTCTTCATAAGAGATTAACAAATCTCCATTATTCAAGAGAGTAAAGCTCCGTTAATGGGTAAAACCCTAATAACATTTTTTAGATCTAAGATCTATGGAGAGCAAAGCTCCGTTAATGAGTAAAACCCTAATAACATTTTTTGTAGATCCAAGATCTATAAAGAGCAAAACTCTGTTAATGGGTAAAACCCTAAAAACATTTTGAGATCTATGATCTGAGGAAGAGCAAAGCTCTATTGATAAAGTTCAAATCTTACCAAAAAATTGGCAGGGTTTTGACTCTTGAGGGTTCTTAAAATGAAGAGCTATGCTCTGAAAGAGAATAAAATTCTCAGAAGACAAAAAGGAAGATGAACAGAAATCATCCTAAGGACCGAAGGTCCTATTTATAGGCACTGAGTGCCGTTTCAACTTCTAAGTTGATCTAATGGTGGAGATGCTGCCACCGCTGCACTCACGTGTGAGCCACGTGAGCGCAACGGTGGGGGGCATTAGTTTCCCCCAATTAGAGCAAGGCTCTGTTCAAATTTTCAAAATTTGAAATGAAGCGATGTTTCATCAAAGCGCCAGCGCTTTGAAGTAGCGCACCACATGCAAAGCACGAGTGCGCTAGCGCTAAGTGTGCCAAGAGCGCCAGCGCTCTTAGGCAGCGCACCACGTGCAAAGCACGAGTGCGCTAGCGCTAAATGCGCCAAAAACGCCAGCGCTCTGAAGTAGCGCACCATGTGCAAAGCACGAGTGCGCTAGCGCTGGAACTAAATGTTCCCCACCGTTAGATCAAAAATCCAATAATAATGATAAATCATTAATTGACCAGAATAAAATTCTGTAAAGGAAAGATTCCTCAAAATCTTTCCAAACAAAAAGATTGTACTCTGTAAATCAGAACACCGATCACCAAAAACACAGAATAAATTCTGTTTAGAGAGAAATCCCCAATCTTGTTAAAAAAACAAGAAAATTGCCTTCTGTAAATGAGAGGCCCTTGGATAAAAAATCCAACGATGGGACCCAAATCAATTGGAGAAAAAAATCTCCTTAACTGATTGAACAAATCAGCTCGCCCTATATAAAGGTCCCAAGACTTCAAGTCTAATACAGAGGAAACCCCCCATAAACTTTGAGAAATCTCAGAAAGAAGAGCCAAGCTCTCGGTAAAAGAAGAAGATTTTCTTCAAGGTAAAAATAGACAGAGAAATGAAATCATCTCATATTAAAAAGAAGAATTCACTTCTTTCTTTAAGATCATAGATCCATAAGACCAAGGTCTTTCACAAAGAGATTAAAAGATCTCACCATAAAATAAGAAGAAGAACATAATTCTTCTCACGGATCATAGATCTATAAAATGAAAGGGGGGAGAATAATTCAATTCTCTTTGATCACAGATCCATAAAGGCAAAGCCTTTCATTAAAATGAGAGATTGAAACATCTCCTACAAAAGTAAGAACTTTGTTCTTAGAACCTTGAGACAAAGTCTCTTATAAAAAGAGAATTTAATTCTCAGGGCGCAAACTGATCTAAGTTGAATAAAAGAAGAGTTTCAGCACTCCACATCTAGCGCAAAGCACTGCAGAGCCTTAGCGCTCCAAAATTCAATAGAAGCGCACTGCGCTCATTGTCTGGCGCACAGCGCCAAGCGCGCCACGTGCTCCTCATATGTGCGCTACTTCAACAGAAGCGCAATGCGCTCATTATCTGGTGCACAGCGCTACGTGCTCCTCACGTGTGCGCTACTTAATAGAAGCGCACTGCGCTCATTATCTGGCACATAGCGCCAAGCGCGCCACGTGCTCCTCACGTGTGCGCTACTTAACAGAAGCACACTGCGCTCATTGTCTGGCACACAGCGCCAAGCGCGCCACATGCTCCCCACGTGTGCGCTACTCCACCAGAAGCGCAATGCGCTCATTATCTGGTGCACAGCGCCAAGTGCGCTACGTGCTCCTCACGTGTGCGCTAAAAGAACATAAATTGTTCTATAAATAAAGCCCAGAGCTATGATGAATGCTTAGCATTCAGTAAAAGAAAAAAACATTATCATAACTCAAATCAATGCTCAGCATCGTCAAATATTTAACATTTTAACTGAGTGGGCCGAGCCCAAGTTGGCCATAAACCCCTCATTCAGATCAATTGAGCCCATATACTTGTTTCCCCCAATCAGAGCAAGGCTCTACTGAATTTTGAAAATTCAAAATTTGAAGCAACGCTTCGGTGTCCGTGCGCAGTGCGCAATTTGCCACGTGGCAGAAGCCAATTCGGCAGCGTAACGCCCGAGACGGTGCGTCCCATCAGAGCAAGGCTCTTCAGAAAACGTAATTAAAGACTTAACTGCGCAAATGCATGACAGCGCGACACGTGTCTGCGCAAGCGCACGGATGCACGACACGTGTCTGCGCAGTTGCGCAATCGCAACTGCGCAAGCGCACGGATGCGCGACACGTGTCTGCGCAAGCGCACGGATGCGTGATACGTGTCTGCGCAGTTGCGCAATCGCAACTGCGTGTCTGCGCAGTTGCGCAATCGCAACTGCGCAAGCGCACGGATGCGCGACACGTGTCTGCGCAAGCGCACGGATGCGTGACACGTGTCTGCGCAGTTGCGCAGTCGCAGCTGCGCAAACGCACGGATGCGTGACACGTGTCTGCGCAGTTGCGCACTCGCAGCTGCGCAAACGCTCGGATGCGCGACACGTGTCTGCGCAGTTGCGCAATCGCAGCTGCGCAAACGCTCGGATGCGCGACACGTGTCTGCGCAACCGCAACTGCGCAAGCACACGGATGCGTGACACGTGTCACACGCTGGTGAGTTGCGCAGCAACTGAATGAAGATTTAGATAAATCTTTTCTGTTCTCCTGTAAAACAGGAACCCTTGGATCAGAGATCCAATGGTGGGAAAATTCCCAAGATTATTCAGGAAAGATTTTGTTAACAAATCCAACAAATTGGTGGGCACTATAAATAAGACCCCAGGCCTCATTCAAAGGGCATCAGATAATCAATCATCATCGAGAGAGGGAAAAAGCTTCTGAAAAAAAAAGAGCTCTTGAAGATTAATCAAGAACCAAAAAAAAAAAAGAAGGTAAAATTTCTGAAGAACAGAAAATAAAAAGATAAATAGTGCCTTGCACTTGATATGAACCCTTGGTTCTAAAAAATAAAAGAATAATAAATAGTGCCTTGCACTTGATATGAACCCTTGGTTCTGTGAAAAGAAAACAAGAAGAAAAACTTGTTTTCTTTTGATCTAAATGTAGATCAAAAGTGCTATGCACTTTTGTTTCTTCAATCAAAAGATTCTTGAGTTCCTGCAACTCATTATTTAAAAGGGCCTGGCCCAAATCAGAAATAAAAGGGTAGAGCCCTATTTAAAAAAAAAAAATTCTTAAGGGCCTGGCCCAAATCGGATCACAAAAATAAAAGGGCAGAGCCCTATTTGGAAAATTCTTGAGGACCTGGCCCAAATCAAATCATACAAAGGGCAGAGCCCTGTTTGGAAATGCTTGAGGGCTTGGCCCAAATCAAACTGCAAGAATAAAAAGAGGCAGAGCCCTGTTTAGATTGATTCTTTTAATCGGGCAGAGCCTAAAATAAAAATTGGACTTAACCCAATCCTGGCTGTAAGTCCTTAAATTAAATGCCTCTCACAAACTAAGTCATGACCGGTTCGAGGGTACATCTCCGAACTCCTTTGACATCTGTCGTTGTAATTCCTCAACGACGTCAAAGAGGCGACGAGTCCCAACGACCACTCATCTAATATCGGACCGAAACGTCCCTAAACTAATATCGGACCGAAACGTCCCTAAACTAATAATGGACCGAAATGTCCTTAAACTAATAATGGACCACCATGTCCTTAAACTGGAATCGGACCAAAACGTCCCTAAACTAATATCGGACCGAAACGTCCCTAAACTAATATCGGACCGAGACGTCCTTAAACTAATAATGGACCACCATGTCCTTAAACTGGAATTGGACCGAAACGTCCCTAAACTAATAATGGACCGAAATGTCCTTAAACTAATAATGGACCACTACGTCCTTAAACTGGTATCGGACCGAGACGTCCATAAACTAATAAGGGACCACTATGTCCCTAAACTGGAACAATAGATCCAATTGCTCTTTTGCCGGATCTAAACGATCCCGTCTAAGTTGATCTTAACCCCAAATACGGTTAACGTGTCCTTAGATCTTTAAATAAAACCCCAAGTCAACTTTGGTTCAAGGGTACATCTCTGAACTCCTCAGACGCCTGTCGTTGTAATCCCTCAACGACGTCGGAGAGGTGACGAGTCCCGACGCCCAGATAATTAAATCAGTCACTATGTTAAGTCGATCTTAGTCTAGAACATGACTAATGTATCCTTAACGAAGGTTTAAGTTGATCTTAGCCGCAATGCGACTAATGCATCCTTAAACTAAAAAACACCAAACTCAAATCTAAGCAAACACGGATTTGGACTAATCCACGTCCTACGGGCGACGACATCACTAAGTCTCCGTATACAATCCACGGGCAACCAAAAACAAAATAAACATACACGACACGAAGTGAAATTCTGGAGAAAGAGAAAGTTGTTATCGCAACGCGATAGCGTAATTAACTGCAGGGGCTTGCGCCTGCAGGGAAGAGCGTCCCCACAATCAAAAACCCCTCACCCTGAGGGGGAATCTGACGAAGTCTGCTACATCGGCCGCATCCGTCTAAACCTTCGATACACGGTGCCATAAATCAACTTGGCATCTTCGGAGAAGTAGACGGATAAAACCAAATAGCATCTGCCCCGAACCTCAGGCACGGACATTGCAGTCTTGTGCGCCGCCGTTCGGAGGGGAACAGATTCTGGCACGCCCGGTGGGACCTTTTCCTCTTTCCACTCCACACTTCGTGTGTCGTCTTCGCGAATCAATCGCGGTTTGTTAAATGGTTGTCCTCGGATTTCAAGTTGCTAAGATTTGGTCTTTTATCTGGCGCAGAATTCGAGATTCAATGGCCTCCAATTGCACCAGCTGCTCGAGATGCCACTGCAACAAACGCTCCACTTCACCAGGAGGGGTGATGTATGGGCCCCAAGCGGCGTCTTTCCTTACTCTGCCGGTAGGCCAGGTGACCCAGGCCACCACCGGCCTGTTTTTCGGGACCATGGTCCCACCTGCAAGCTTCTCTATGCCGATATCCGCACCAGAAGCGAACAAGAAGTCGGTATTCGACCGGCTCACTGCTACCACGACCCCTGTCAACGGGTCGCCCGCTACTAAGCTGACAGCCTCTGTTTTCACCAGGCTAGGTCAGGATCATAAAGTGGCTGTCCCAAAGAGGGCAACGGCCACAGCTTCGGAAGTCGTTGAAGCGGCTTCTCCTATCAGAAAGTCAGTCTTCACAAGATTGACGGTTCCTACTCCTCCTTCAGCTGGTCAAAAAGCATCAGTCTTTGATAGGCTGACACCGGCAGTTACCCCACACCCAAACAGGGGGCAATAAGAAACTATCCCGATTTCCGAGCCAGTCCCAATGGCTCGTCGTGCGCGACGTCGTCATTGGCAACGAATAAGGAAAGCAGGAGGTAACTCCCCTTCAGGGCTAACCCCGCCTGCTCCGATGGCGGAGGTCAACGCTGCTGTTCCAACTGGGAACAGCTTTGAATTACTGAGAAAAGTGAGAAAGAACTCCCCAATCGCCGTGTTGAAAAGATCTCCTCCACCCGTGGAGAAAGCTCCGGAGGCAAAACAAGAACAGCCCTCTCAACGGCTGTCGTCCAGAATTTATAAAGTATGGCGCAGGGTTCAAGACTCTGTGATCGATCCAGACCACTTGCGTCACCAGAAAAGAGCGAAGGTGAAAAATAACAAAAACTGCCCCATTAAACAGCAGGGGGCAACGAATGCTAGAATGCCCGCTTCAACGACTCCTTCAACCTCAAAGGTCCATAAAAGGAAAAGACCAGAGAAAGCTCCTGCGACGATGACAAAATCTAAAAGCGGCGAACCGAAACGCCCCAAGTCAGGGGGCATAACAGTTCATACGGTCTATATGGCTTCAGGAAAAGAAGAAAGTCGTACTTCTACGGGTCACCGACCGCTTACCCGGTCAGTGACCAGGTCTCAGGAGCAGCAACAAAAGCTCCAGGAGATGATGACTACAATGGCTGCACTCACGGGGCCAAAAGAGAATCCTGAGACGTCCTTAGATGAACGCCAAGAGGAAGAGACCGACGCTGAGTTCCTCCGCCGAATACTGGAAAAGAGAGACAAAGAGGCTGCGGAACAGGCAGCCAACATAAAGAAAATGGCCCTCCTATTCCAAGATGTGGTGGGTATGATGATTCAACCAGATCCACCTGCTGGAGATCCCCCGATCATTCTTGAAGATGATAGGGGAGAGACATCGAATCCTCCACCGGCTCTATCCGCAGCTAAAGAGGATACCATATCAAAAGCTGATTTGGATGAATATATTGCTCAACAAATACGGGCGCATCAGGCGGTTGAAGCAGCCGGTCAGATCGTGAAAACGGGGCGGCCATATCCGGGCTGGTATGATCAAATTAAGTACCCGCCAGGTTACACAATTCCTAAGTTTCATGTCTACAAGGGGACCGGCAATCCCCATCAATATGTTGCCCAGTTCAGGGCGCTTTGTGGTAACACTGGAGGCGACGACAAACTCTTGCTGCGCCAATTCGTTGGAAGCTTATCAGACACGGCTTTCGAGTGGTATTCCGAGCTCCCCAACGACTCTATCAAAACCTTTGCGGAGATGGAGCTGCTCTTCACCCAACGTTTTGCAAGTGCCAGCGAGCGTACCCCAATGACGACACTGATTAACGCCAGGGTAAAACCCGGCGAGACGTGGGTTCAGTACGCTATACGGTGGCGTAATCTATGGTCTAAATGTGAACAGCGCATAGAAGAAGCCCCTGCGGTGGGAATGTTTATTGGAACCCTTGATCCACAAGCAACTATTTCACAATTTATGATGTTCTTCAAGCCGACTTCCTTCCAGGCTTTGATCGACAAATTGGCGCAGATGGACCAGATGGGCCATAAACCCCCTCTCCCGAAGCCGGATTCCCGAAACGATAAAGGAAAGGGAAAAGCGATCATCGTCGCTAATGCCCAACAACAACCGAACGACTCGAAGCCGGTTGCTCGTCCAAACAATACGCGCCCATACGTACCCCTTGAGGACAGGATGGGACGTGCTTACTCCTTCCCCCGCGATAAAACAAGGAGGCTATTTGAGCTAGCATTGCGCAACAGGCTCATAAATTTGCCAGATCCAAAACGTCCGTCACAACCGAGTGACGTCAACGAGCCCAATTACTGCCCTTATCATCGAGTGCTTGGCCATCCAATTGAGGATTGCTACGTTTTCAAGAATTGGCTTGAGAACCAGTACCGTCAGGGCAAATTTGCGTTATCTGACAAATGGAAGGTAAATCCCCCGCAGCCCCACATCGCTAAAGGGACGAGTACACCGGGGGCAACATGCTCCGTTATTGAAGAAACTCCCTGGGAGGTTGTATTATCAGCCAAAACGAGGAGAATGCTAAATGATCTTCAGACCTGTCCAGCGGTCAAATGGAAGAACCCCTTGGAACCGCAGGTTATTGAGGGAATGTTGAAGCCACGACCGACTCCGAAGACCGATGGTGGCAGTTCGAGCGTTCATAGCCAGCCGTCAAAATCTTCTAAAAAGAAGAAGAAGAAATCTAAGAAGCCCGTGAAGCCTGGTGACAAGCGCACGGACTTACAAAAGCAAATCGATGCGCTAGATGAGTACAACCAAAAGGCACGGACTCCCATTACGCTCCAAGAGTTCCTTGATCACGTCTTCCAAAAAGAAGATGAAGGAGAAAGTTCATCGGATGAATCTGACGAATATGTAGCAAGCTGTCATATGATCTCCCATTTGACCACGAACGATGAAGAAACTTCTGGCACTGAAACGCTGGGGGCAAATGCCGAATCAGGAACCCCAGGGTTACCGGTTGAAATGATTAGCGCATTTCTTAATGAAGCACGGTTGAAAAGCAAGGCTGATCGAGAACGCGAGACGGCTATATTCGAAAGGGCCAAGCGTCAGCGACTTGAGGAAGGAGCCGAAATGATCCCGTTGGAGCAAAATGCCTCCACCACTGACAAAAGCCAATTCAAGATAAAAAAGAAATTTGCTAAGGCCATATCGATGGGCATGAAGCTACCACCCTCTGAAGAAAAAGTTACTGGCGCGGTAGAAATGCACCCCTCTTATTGCTTATACCATCAGAAGGTCTCACATTCCACCCAAGATTGCAAAGCTTTCAATGGATGGTGGCAAGGATACGTCGCTAATCGACAACGATTTAAACGGGAAAAACGTAAAATTCGCCGAGAGCAAAGAAATACGACTAAAGAACTTGAAAGAACTGCCGGCAATTGTCACATGGTTAACACTACCGGGTCACAAGTGCCTACATTTGGGAGCGACTCCGATGAAGAGCTAGAGCTTGGTCCCCTCTTCGAAGAATCCACTTCGGGAAAAGAAAAAGAACCAAAGGCCTGCGAGAATATACAGCTGCGCAATCGAACATTACCCGAAAAGAACCTCGGACCCTTGAATAAGAAAAACAAAGGGAAAGAGAAGGTCTCTGAAGACATCGCTTTGGATGAAGTATTCTAGGGACGGCCTCGAGTACACAGTGGCAGGAGAGTTGAATCCATTTTCCGTGAACGAAGTTCGCAAGTATGAAGATGCCAAATACTTCCTACCGAGTTTCGAAGACACGGAAAGGTGTCACAAACCGGAGAACAAAACTAACGCAACCATCCCTGTCTTCGGCAGTGACACCGAGGAGGAGGAGGATATAATTTATTCAGGTCCGTCCCAGTCCACCAGGCCAGGACCATCTGTTCCTTCATTGATCTTCGGTAGTGACTCAGAGGATGAAGTTCATGCTGTATTCCCCGCTCGGCCCTCAATACAGATTTCCACTGATGAAGAGCGAAGTCTGCAGATAACCATGGTGCCGCTTGAACATTACAAAGAACTGGATGCACTCGACACCAACAGCGTAGAAGAATTGCAGACATTCTATATCCCTCCCGGAAGAAAAGGCGAGAAGGCAATCCTATTCTACCGTTCTGAAGAAAACAAGGTGGAAAAAGAAATTTGGCATGGCGCGGATCCCACGCTCGACAAGCTTCAGCCTATCCGTCTTCCCAGATATTATACCGAAGGTTTGAAGAAACTGCTGAAACGCCAAGGGATGTCCTTCACACAGACCATCAGAAAAGCCAAATTCTATGACAAGGTCTGGAACGTTCCCGGAACTCAATGCAAACTGCCTAACGGGAGAACGGAAACAAAAGGGCTCGGGTACATCCGGCCAAAGAAACGGGAGTTAATAAACAGTTGTTATGCCATGTATGACTTTGATGAAGAAGCGGACGCTCAATGGGAGGACGCTAATCCCGAATCAGCAAAAGTTCCTGACACAAAGCCGCCCAGTCCATCGTCTAAAGACCCGGTGAGCAAATTTATAAAGGATGCGAGTCAAAAAGCCCGAGATGATCACGATCGTGAAATGGCGATCTATGAGAAAGCCAAGACACAGCGTCTCCTTCGACAGGCAGTAAAGAACGAAGATGTTACCCCACGTCAGCCTGCTACAAAAAGGGTTCGACGCGAAAGCAAAAACAAGTCGAGGGGCCGAAAAGGTGCTCGACAACCACAAGACAGAGCTAAGAAGCCACGCATACGAGAGGCGAGCGTTATTGACCTAGCCCTTATGAAGAAAATGGGTCGAGCATACTCGTTTCCTCGGAACAAAACAAGGAAAATACTTGATCTTGCTCTAAAACATCAAATGCTTACTCTGCCAGAGTCTAAACACCCTGAGCAAGCAGGCGAAGTCTCCAACCCAAATTATTGCTCTTACCATCGAGTAGTAGGGCATCCGCTTGAAGATTGTTTCACCTTTAAGAATTGGGTTGAGGACCAATATCAGCTTGGCAAATTCGCATTGTCTGACAGTTGGAAGGTAGCGCCGCCGCAAAAGCACGAACCCAAAAACACAAGAATAAAACCAACCCCGCATTGGGATTGGCAGAAAACTCGCACCTGCCACGTGGTAACAATATTAAAAGAAGAATCCGAGGACATGAACGACTTCCCTTGGTGCTTTGAAAACAGCAGCGATGAGGTAATCTCAGAATTTCCCCCAGCTCCGAAAGAACTGGAGGATAGAATTCACACCACTGCAGATAATCTCAAGAAAATTGAGTTGGGGACGGAAAATGACCCGCGACCAACATTCATCAGTGAGCTGTTATCTGAAGAAAGGGTGACTGCGTTGAAAGATGTGCTTCTACAACACAAAGATTGCTTCGCGTGGAACTATTCCGAAATGCCGGGACTAGATCCAGAAATTGCTGTACACAAATTGGCGATATCTCCGGACATCAAGCCCGTCAAACAAGCGCCGAGGAGAATGCGACTCGAGCTTGAGATGAGCATCAACGCCGAAGTCAAAAAGCTGATAGACTCTGGCTTCATCCAGGAAGTTCAATACCCTGAATGGATCGCCAACATCGTCCCAGTGATGAAGAAAAATGGGACAGTGCGCATATGCGTAGACTTTCGGGATCTTAATAAAGCATGCCCAAAAGATGATTTCCCAGTGCCAGTTACTGAACTTATGATAGACAATACATCCACTCATGAGGTTTTCTCCTTCATGGACGGCTCGTCGGGGTATAATCAAATAAAAATGCATCCTGAAGATCAGAAACACACAGCCTTCAGGACTCCTCTTGGTATATTTTGTTATAAAGTGATGCCCTTCGGTTTGAAGAACGCCGGTGCTACTTATCAGAGGGCCATGACAAAGATCTTCGACGACCTTATCCACGAAATCGTTGAATGCTATATCGACGATCTCGTGGTTAAAAGCAAATCATACGGGGAACATCTCGAGCATCTGAAGACTGTATTTCAACGCCTTCGGCAGTACAACCTGAAGATGAATCCTCTTAAATGTGCGTTCGGAGTCTCCTCGGGCAAATTCCTGGGATTCGTTGTTCGACACCGAGGTATTGAAATAGATCCGTCAAAGATTAAAGCAATCATGGAAATGCCTCCGCCGAGGACTCTCAAACAGCTGCGGTCTCTCCAAGGGAAACTCGCATACATACGGCGATTTATAGCCAACCTCTCAGGAAAATGCCGGCCATATAGTCACCTGATGAAGAAAGGAACCCCATTCGTTTGGGATCAAAAATGCCAGGGCGCACTAGACGAAATCAAGCAGTACCTGCAGAACCCGCCGGTGTTGGCTGCCCCGGTTAAGGGGAAGCCTCTCATTCTTTATACGACCGCCCTCGAAGGTTCCTTAGGCGCATTATGGGCACAAGAGAACGATCAAGGGAAAGAAAGAGCACTCTACTACTTAAGTCGAGTGCTGCTGGGGGCAGAAAGCAACTATTCTCCCATTGAAAAACACTGCCTGGCATTGATCTTCGCAATAACAAAGCTTAGGCACTATGCGTTGGCGCACGAGGTCCGTCTGATTTCAAAAGTGGACCCTCTCAAATATTTAATGTCAAAAGCCATATTGACAGGACGACTCGCTAAATGGGCCCTGCTCTTGATGGAATTTTCCATAACATATCAACCTCTCAAGGCAGTAAAAGGCCAGGCCATCGCTGACTTCCTTGCTGAGCATCCCATACCTGCCGACTCTCCTTTAAACTGCGATTTGCCAGACAGACATGCATTTGACGCAATCGACAGTGGTGATACCCGTTGGGAGCTTTACTTCGATGGAGCGTCCTCTATGAAAAAGCACAAACAAAGTATGCCAACGATCAAATCGGGGGTGGGACTCATCTTTGTGACTCCCCAAGGAGGAATAATGCGCTTCGCCTTCTCCTTAACGGAGCCGAGAACGAATAATGAAGCTGAATATGAAGCTTTGATAGCAGGCCTCGAGATCGCCATCGATATGGGAATTGAGAGCCTCCTCATATACGGGGACTCCCAACTGGTCGTCAGTCAAGTGAACGGAGATTACCAAACATGCAAACCGGAATTGGTAAAATACGGTGAAAAAGTGCAACAACTGCTAATCCAAATTCCCTCCTACACGTTGGAAAGCATACCGCGCGCGGAAAACAGCAAAGCAGACGCACTAGCCAAACTTGCTAAAGAACTGGCTGACGAGAACCTCGACGACGTTAGAATCGTAGTACAAAGCCGTCGAGTGCTCGCCCCAACAAAAATATCTCCGGAATCGTCCGAAGAAAAAGGAACGACTGAGCAGTCGACCTTACAAATAAAAGACCATGAGAAGGTTGAGGATTGGAGGGAAGTCTTTATAGACTACTTCAAATCCCACCGAATGCCCGAAGATGCGTCCGCAAGACATCAGCTCATGAAACGAGCTCTGTCTTTCGCCTTCGTCAATGATACTCTGTACAAGAGGTCATTCGATTCTCTGTGGTTGAGATGCTTAGGACCTGACGAAGCGAGAAGGGTCGTCCAAGAAGTTCACGACGGACTCTGCGGTTCCCACCAAGCAGGCCCTAAGATGAAGTCAAAGATAAAGCGGACGGGCTACTACTGGCCCACGATGATGCAGGATTGCCTAGAATACGCGAGGCAATGTCATTCATGCCAAATTCATGGAGACTTCATCCATCAGCATCCCAATCCACTGCATCCAACAGTGGCTAGTTGGCCATTTGAAATGTGGGGAACTGACATAGTCGGTCCCATCGAACCAGCATCGTCAAAGGGACATCGTTTCATCTTCGCGACGACTGATTACTTCTCCAAATGGGCAGAAGCGGTACCGTTGAGGGAAGTAAAAACGGAGAACATCCTCCATTTCTTCAAAACGCATGTCATATACCGGTTTGGAACCCCAAGAAGGATCATCTCTGACAATGGACCAGCCTACCGAAGTCATAAGATTAGCCGCTTCGCACAGCAGCACAATATAGACTGGAGATATTCCTCAGTTTATAACCCCCGAGCTAACGGTCTAGCTGAGGCCTTCAACAAGACCTTGACGAAGATCATGAAGAAAACGGTGTCACGAAATAAGAGAGATTGGCACGAAAGATTGCAAGAGGCGCTTTGGGCGTATCGAACTACATTTAAAACGGCCACAAACACAACGCCGTACGCGTTGGTATTTGGGACGGAAGCAGTACTCCCCCTCGAGATAGAATTACCCTCTCTACGAGTGGCAATCCATTACGAGTTGACGGACGAAGAAAATGCTCACCTTCGGTTTGAAGAGCTTGACGCCCTTGATGAAATCCGGCTTCTAGCACAGCAAAATCTGGAAGCTTATAAAACAAAGATGACGCGCTCATATGAAAGATTGAGCCGCCCGAGGACATTCCACCAAGGCGAACTCGTGCTAGTCGTCAAAAGGCCCATGATCCCCAATCGCGCCAAGCGGGGAAAGTTTGAGCCAAACTATGAAGGACCGTACATCATTGATAAGGTCTACCAGGGCGGGGCCTATCTACTCATGGACATGCACGGTGAAAGACCTTTCAGGCCAATAAACGGTCGCTTCCTAAAGAAATACTACGCTTAACGAGCCTTAGTTTAGGTCAATGATAGATGACGACGACTATGTCCGCTCGCTATCTTCCTAAGCTCCGGCTTTATAAGCAGTAGCCAGCCCTCTCAATGACGGACCGAAATGTCCTTAAACTAATAGCAGACCACAACGTCTTTAAACTACTACCGCAGCATCCTTAGGCTGACAAAAAAAAAAAAAACGGTATGTCAATAAGCAAAATGGGCACGGATGAAAACCCGAAAGGGCTCCGTGAGTAAAAACAGCAGGACTACCGGCGAATGTTTGTGAAAACCCGAAAGGGCGCAGCTTCGTTAAAGAACCCTTACAGAGTCCTCTCGACCCTGTAAGGAGAAACCGCCCGCGTGAGATCCTTACGACTCATAAGGGAACAACACACTTAGGAATCCCCACGATTCCTAAGGAGAAAACACACTTGCGAGATCCTCACGACTCGTAAGGAGAACTCTCTTATGGGACCCTCACGGCTCATGAGATTTGAAAGTCTTAAGTTACAGAAACCTAAACCTGTGCTTAAGCAAGCCCCCACAAACTTCCAATATTGCCCTACAAGTGGCTCAATATTGACCCTTGTATACAATCCACGGGCGCGAATAAACATTTCCCTAATCAAGTCTCGTCCGGGACTGGGGATATGTTAGCATGATGAACAACCCTTGTAAGTCCTCTCGACTTACAAGGAGAAAACCCTCCTGTAGGATCCTTACGACTTACAGAGGAAACGAACACTTAGGAATCCTCACGAGTCCTAAGAAGAAAATACACCTACAAGATCCTCACAACTTGTAGGGAGAAATAACTTCGTGAAACCCTTACGGCTCATGAAGTCAAAAGCCTTAGCCGACAGGACCCTAACCCTGGTCGCTAAGCCACCTTTATTCGACATCGACAGAGGCAGATGATGATTCGCTCCTGGTAATATCCCAGTTGTAGCGGTGCTGATGCCGAAATCGGTTTACAGCGAAAAGCCAATAGGCCACACATGCATACGAAATAGCCGAAATGATAGGGCAACTTGCAATAAAAAGCAGCAAGTAAAAATGTATGCATGCAAAATAGCCGAAATGATTGGGCAACTCGCAATAAAAATTAAAAAAAAATTAAAAAAAAAAACGAGTAAAAATAAAATAAAGAGCCGAAATGATTGGGCGCCGCGAAAAATAGCCGAAATGATTGGGCAATCGCGACCTTCGCGATATAAAAGCTGAAATGATAGAGCATCGCGGAGATAAAACAAAAAAGAGAATGATGATAAAACTCTGGCCCTACAGTTAAGATCACATCGATCCCTGTATACAATCCAAGGGCGCAAACAAAGAAGAAACCATACTTCCCCAGCGGATTCCGTCGAACGACGAAGCCAAACCTCAACGGTTCATTTCAACCGAAGAAGCCAGCAAATTCCTCGACTCACGGATACAAACACTCCTTGACGAGAGCTTCCTGATCCGCGTCGACCCGCAGAGCCACCAGTGCCTCCGTAGGAACCCTCGACTCGTTTCAAACCCCAAGGACACAAATAATCCTTGGCGCTTGGGAAACAAATAATCCCTCGCAAAACTCCTCAACTCACGGATACAAACACTCCTTGACGAGAGCTTCCTGATCCGCGTCGACCCGCGGAGCCACCAGTGCCTCCGTAGGAACCATCGACTCGTTTCAAACCCCAAGGACACAAATAATCCTTGGCGCTTGGGAAACAAATAATCCCTCGCAAAACTTCTCAACTCACGGATACAAACACTCCTTGACGAGAGCCTCCTGATCCGCGTCGACTCGCAGAGCCACCAGCGCCTCCGTGGGAACCATAGACTCGTTTCAAACCCCAAGGACACAAATAATCCTTGGCGCTTGGGAGACAAATAATCCCAGCAATTTCCTCGACTCACGGATACAAACACTCCTTGACGAGAGCCTTCTGATCCGCGTCGACTCGCAGAGCCACCAGCGCCTCCGTGGGAACCATCGACTCGTTTCAAACCCCAAGGACACAAATAATCCTTGGCGCTTGGGAAACGAATAATCCCTCGCAAATCTTCTCAACTCACGGATACAAACACTCCGTGACGAGAGCTTTTCTGACTCACATCTCGGGCAGTAAGGATTCAAAAACTTGCTTCCTGAACAATGGGACCCTGCAAGTCAATCCTAAATGGTCTCTTGCATACTATTCACGGATCTCACTCTCTGAAGTCGATTCTCGACAAAGAGGGAAACAACCGCTTACGAGTCCTCTCGACTCGTAAGAGGGAGAAATGCTCTTATAGGATCCTTACGACTTATAAGAGAAAACCACACTTAGGAATCCTCACGATTCCTAAGGAGAAAATCCACCTATGAGATCCTCTCGATCCGTAGGGAGAAAAATCTCTATGAGACCCTCACGGCTCATAGAATTGAAAAGTCTTAGGCGGCAGATCTGAACCTGCGGCCTAAGCCATCGTTATATCTTGAAGAAACCAAAATGCTTACTCTGTTACCTGTCAAACATGTTTATCGAGACAGCATGCTGATAATAAGAGAAGGGAGAAAGCAAAGAAATAATACAAGACATTGCAAAAAAATGTGTATCTTTATTTATTAACTCAATCAAGTACATGGCGAATCGTATAAAAGAATAAAGAATGTATACATCTTATTCAAAAAAAAAAAAAAAAAAAGAAAATTACAAGTATATTGATACAATGGCAGTTATTGGGAAGGAAGCGTCTTGCATAGGTGTAGCAATCGCTCGCAGATGTCCTTCCATGCCTTCTCTTGATCGGCTACCACCGCCAGCTCTGCCTCCACTTGGGCTCGTTGCCGCAAGACCACTGCAAGCTGCTCCCTCACGCCCTGATAAGAAGCCTCCCGACTTGGGATATGGCGCTCAGCCACGTCAAGCTTCCTCTTTAAGTTTAGCCCATGGGAGATGCGCTCCAAGAGACCCTCAAAGATAGTCTTCACTTGGGCAGCATTTGCCTCAACCTCAGCGCGCAGATGGGCCGTTTCGTTTGAGGTCTTTTGGCATTCCCTTAGTCTCCGAGCTGCTTCTTGCTCCAAGTGGCGGGAGTGCGAAGTGCTTTGCTCGAGCCAAGTTGTGCGTTGGGCGCTCAGAGCTAAAACTTCGGGAGCAGGGCGCGTCAACTCCAGCCGATACAAGCAGGCCTCGATCTCCCTGCAGTGGTTAACCCAAGATTCAACGACGCCCTCGTCATGAAAAGTTACGAGCGCCGCTAACATTGGGTTAACATCCGCAGCGAAATCGACAGCAGAAGGGAGAGCGTCCATGCTGAGCTCTTCAATATACCCGCTCAGCATGCCTAGACTCATCACCGCACCCTTTGAAGACGGACGTCTCAGAAAGGGGCCTGCCGGTAAAAGGACGCGAGCCTCGAAGGGGACCGGAACCGGAACAATAGCTGCAAAACAAAACAGGGTTAAGCGATGGTTCAAAAGATGTTAAAGGATTACCAAAGAGGGGATCTACTATACCAGCAGCAACGGACGGCAGAGCCGGAAGGGCCGGTAGCGCAACAGGGCTTACATCCCCTCCTTCGATTTGTGGCACTACAATAAAGAAAAGGAAAAGTCAGAAATCATCCCATTGCTAGAAAAAAGGAGTAAATAAAGATATTACCGGCGCCACTAGAAGGAGAAGCGAGTTCGGATGGGAAAGAAAAGTGCGGGAGCAACACTTGATACAAGTGATCAAAAAGCACTCCTGCAAAGGCATAATGGTGTAACGTTAGTACAAAAGCCGTATTTTTGAAAGATTAATGCATGAGTCGTAAAT
The DNA here is from genome assembly GCA_030015575.1 of Agapanthus africanus. Classification (NCBI taxonomy): domain Eukaryota; kingdom Viridiplantae; phylum Streptophyta; class Magnoliopsida; order Asparagales; family Amaryllidaceae; genus Agapanthus; species Agapanthus africanus. The sequence goes on from JASDDO010000016.1 coordinate 568,043,862, forward strand.
CCATACCTTCCAACATCCGTGACGGCACAAGGGAAGACGGAGAGGTGACTACTGCCAAAGCAGTAGTTGACGGTGCCCCCTCGAGCAGTGGAGCATCGGTACTGGCCGCACCTGCAAGAACAAGTTTGTTAGAAGAGATCACAAGATATATACAAAAAAAAAAGGGAAATGCTAGTGATAAAAAATTTACCTGACGAGCTGCCAGCAGAAACTGAGGCGGTCCCCTCCTCCACTGACGGAAGACCACCGCCTGTAGCTTCATCACCCGACTCAAGGGGAACCATTGTTATGCTCTCAAGCTCTGCAGGCGGTGGGGAACCATAGACAGGGAGGGCCAAGATAGGAACATTGCCAGATTCCTGAGAAGGAGCGCCTAGCTCATCCTCAGGAATCATGTCCGCCTCACCTGCTGCTCCCTCAGGATCAGCGATTACAGCTACCCCGTCCACCGACACCACGAGGTCCCCAGCCTCAAGTACCTCGCCCTCTACCGCCTTCGGCTCGGTCGAGACAATCATATCATCTGCCACCGCTTCGGGTACGGCATCAATGACTTTCTCCGCGGTAGGTTCCTCAATCTCGGCTCCAGTCCCCACGGCCTCGACAAAGTTGTCCACTGTCGGTTCGGGTTCGGCGAGTACCACTTCTTCCGCTCCCTTGGGTTCGACGGTCGTCTCCGCCTCCCCCTCAGTTGGACTTGACCCTGCAAGATGAGATATGTATAAGCCAATAGTTTTATAAGTCATACAACAAGGCTCTGAAAGGAGTACTACCTGAAGCGGATTTATCATTGGCATTCCGAACCGCGCGCGCAACTTGCCGACGAGCGGTAGACAGGGCCACAGGGGGCTCTTCAGAAGGAGTACTAGCGCGAAGAACAGTGCTGGGGCCCGCTCCTGCAGCCAGAGCAGCTCTGCGCGCCTTAGCTTCGCGTTTGGACCGCTTCCGTTCCTCTTGAGCCGATGAGACAGATGCCATCAGAGCTTCCTTGAGCGAAGCCTCCTCATCCGTATAGAGGGATGCCTCCAGATTTTTCAGAGCATCCCTCGTTGTTGCATCAAGCCGAGGCTCTTGCGGCAGCTTCGACGGAGCTGGGACTTCGATGATGGGCTTGGGAAGGGTCCTGGCGCCGATTAATACCACCCCTGTAAAGAAACAAGAGAAGGTCAGGTCGGCTATCATAAAAAGACAACAAACTTTCCTTATAAAAGAGAAAGGGATAGAGCATACCGACGCTTGCCAGTGCACGTTTCTTCTCCTCCTCTTGGAAGGTCTTCAAGGATGCAGCGATAGCATCTTCAGTGGAGATACCTGTTAAAAAAGGGAGCAAAAGTTAGTTAAATGTAACAATATAGAGTGCAATGAGATAACAAATAAGGCGTCTGATGATTACCGGACTCGGCGAGTTTACTCAGCATCGCTTCGAGCCTCGCTGATCGCTCTGATTCTGCAATGGCGGCAGCTAGGTTGGTGTCCTCAGGATCCACCACGAAACCCTCGTTGCTGCCGTACTCACATATAGTCTCGGCAGGATGAGCCGCGGGCTCCAAGTTAAGAATCGCATCGAGGGATAAGGTGGACTTCTTCTTTTTTTGCCCGCCAGCCTTGGACCCACTGGGAGCAGCTTTACGCTTGCCAGTTTTGGCAGTCGCTTTCGGGCGGCGAGTCCAGATGTCCGCTCCTGCACCCGACTCCGGCGATGCCGCTTTAACCGTCTTTGTCGGAGCACGGGGCGCCGTTGGGGCATCCACTGTAGTAGGCAGTGGCAGTCCACGCGGAGGGGCCAACACCCGTGGTCGATCAGCTCCGGCCTCTTTCGTCGGAGGGATAACCTGAACCCTGGGCTGCAATGGAGCCTTGCGATTGCCGCCGGGAGGCGCAGCCCTACGATCGACCAGTAGACGTTTCTCCATCAAGATAATTGGGCCCATCGCGTGCGCGTACCAAGCCACATACGAATTGAGTATCTTAGGGGTACAGCTGGGCTCACTGATGAAAAAGTAGGAGCCTGTATTGAGCCGGATGAAGTGATGCATCGCATTCCGTACTCCCTCTGGACCGACTGCAGGTGTTCCCAAGAAGGCTTCCAACGGGACTCCTTGGTTATAACTCGATTGCCGGGCAAATCGATGCGGGTTATACCTCATGAAGAGGGCCGTTTCATTCTGCCTAAATACCAAGTAACCCGGCCGAATGGAATAAAGGTGGAGGATTTCCCGAGCCTTCAACACGGAGACACCGCCCTTGAAGTCATCACGCAGCGGCACCACCGACTTAGTGGTCTCGGAACCCATGGTGATGACCTTATCCACAAAAGAGGTCTTCGCCCCGACTAGATGCGAACGCAGAAGCAGTCCCCTAGACTCCCGCGGAGGTGCAAACACGATGGAAGCCCCGATCAATCGTATGATTCTTGGAAATATGAATCTCTCAAAGAATGGAGGAGTTTTGTGGGCACCAAACACTCCTCGAACATGCAGCTCCATCCAGGATGTGAAGTAATGCATTGGAAAGTTAGCAGGCTGCACCCCAGGTTCATTAGCGTCCGCCGCTACGCTAAGTCCATTGTAGAGGTGAGCCAACCCGGCGATCCCCACTGATAACTGTAGACCGGCCACCATTTGATGCGCCGGGTAAAAGACAGAAGACCTCATGAGGCGTGGGTGCATGGGAAGCGCGAAGCTGCACAGCCACAGACCTAAGAACCCGATGAAGAAGGTCTCCTCATCCATGCCGGGAACGGCGATCTCTGAGAAAGGAACGCTAGCAGTACCGGGAAGGTAAAAACTTCGCTGATCAATTTCCGATGAAGGTCGGCGGTCCAGGCCGAAACCAAAAGGATCAGCAAGTTGGGCGAACTTCTCACCTTGCTCTGATAAAAATTCCGGGCGAATAAAACGAGCAATGAAGTCCGCAAAACTAACTCTTCGGTCGCCCAATTCCAAATGAAGCTCCTCGTAAATCTCCAACACCCTCACCAGGCCCGGATGCTGATGCTGGATGGCATTTTCCGGAGTCAAGTCGAGTACCACTTGCTTGGTGGCAAAGACGTACTCATCAGGAGGAAGCAGCTCTTCGTAATGCTCCCCCCTCGCCGGTAAACCAGAAAGCTCAACGAATTCCTCTAGAGAAATTGAAACTTCCCTATCCGCTGCCAGGAAAGTATGCGTGGGGATATTCCATTGTTCGATGAAGGCCTTTGTCCACCACGTTGGAGGAGTAGGATACTCGAAAAGCGAGACGTAAACGGCGGAATATAAACCTATCTTCGTCAGGTGAGCTCTTTTCGCCGCTAAAATGTACCGGGCCCATGGCAGGTATCCAGCAAGCGGTCGCGGATTTAATCCAATATTGTAAGCCTGTCCCCAAGGGCGTGCTTCACCCTGACAGATTCGCCTTCCCAAGATATCTATGGCCGGCGGCGGCTGTACCGGAATAGCGCCGATTGCAGGCTGGAGAAGGTCGTCTGAATTCCAATTTTTTACCTCCACGGCATACTCCACCGGGGGTTTGTCCGCATAGGGGATCGTAACTATGGGTTCGGAAGGCAAGGCGGAACTAAAACTGCAGCGGCCTTGGATAATCTGGCTATACCACCTCCCCCATAGGTGAAGTCTCTTGCACTCAGGATCGTGATCTTTGATCAGAGCAAACACCACCCGGTCCACTGGTGCATGTGGGAACCCTCCTTCTGAGCGAACAAAGGGAAAAGACAAATCTTCAGACATGTTTCCTGTAGATAAAAAAAAAATATAATAACAACTGTTAGTGTTCCATTGCTTCACATATCAAAGGCATACATCACACTGCAATGGGTTGGGGACCAAAGGGGGACCCACAAAATCAAGATGACGGCGCATCATTTGATGAGACAGTCCCATCATTGGATGAGATTGTCAGTTAATAAAAAGGACCCCCAAGAGAATATCCTCACTGGGGGATCTCTAGAGACAAGGAGAAAATCTCCTCTTTTCAGAGCAAAGCTCTGTCACAGAGTGACACTTGTCAAACTCCTGTTTCAAAAGAATAAAACTTCTTAAAAAAAAAAAAAAGAGAGCCTAGCTCTGTAGCAGTAATAAAAAATTTATAACCAAGGATTAAAATTTTAGGATCTTAAAGATCCATGAAAACTTTTAAAAAGTTTTTTTAATTGACCTATGAGCAGGGCTCTGTTCATGGGTTAAAACCTAAGAACAGAATCTCTGCAAATTTTTGAGAGCAAGGCTCTGTGAATAAAAAACCCAAAGGGGTTTCCTTTAGATCAAAGATCTATAAGAGCAAGGCTCTGTTAGTGAAACCCCAAAAGGGTTTTCCTTAGATCAAAAGATCTATGAGAGCAAGGCTCTATTGATTAAAATTAATTTAATTTAATTTAGGTTTAATTTCTTTACCTAAGTTGTTCTAAAAAAGTTCTAACTTTGGAAGCAAGAGCAAGGCTCTGAAGTTCTTGAAGGCAAGAGCAAGGCTCTGAAAATGAGAAATCTTGAAGATGATGAAGAGATTAACAAAGACCAAGGGTCTTATTTATAGGCGCCTGCGCCCCTTCAACTGACCCTGGCCACCGTTGCGCTTACGTCGCGCCACGTAAGCACAACGGTGGGGGGGCATCTGTTTCCCCCAATCAGAGCAAGGCTCTACTGAATTTTGAAAATTCAAAATTTGAAGCAACGCTTCGGTGTCCGTGCGCAGTGCGCAATTTGCCACGTAGCAGAAGCCAATTCGGCAGCGTAACGCCCGAGACGGTGCGTCCCATCAGAGCAAGGCTCTTCAGAAAACGTAATTAAAGACTTAACTGCGCAAATGCATGACAGCGCGACACGTGTCTGCGCAAGCGCACGGATGCACGACACGTGTCTGCGCAGTTGCGCAATCGCAACTGCGCAAGCGCACGGATGCGCGACACGTGTCTGCGCAAGCGCACGGATGCGTGATACGTGTCTGCGCAGTTGCGCAATCGCAACTGCGCAAGCGCACGGATGCGCGACACGTGTCTGCGTAAGCGCACGGATGCGTAACACGTGTCTGCGCAGTTGCGCAGTCGCAGCTGCGCAAACGCACGGATGCGTGACACGTGTCTGCGCAAGCGCGCAGATGCGTGACACGTGTCTGCGCAGTTGCGCAATCGCAGCTGCGAACGCTCGGATGCGCGACACGTGTCTGCGCATTTGCGCAACCGCAACTGCGCAAGCACACGGATGCGTGACACGTGTCACACGCTGGTGAGTTGCGCAGCAACTGAATGAAGATTTAGATAAATCTTTTCTGTTCTCCTGTAAAACAGGAACCCTTGGATCAGAGATCCAATGGTGGGAAAATTCCCAAGATTATTCAGGAAAGATTTTGTTAACAAATCCAACAAATTGGTGGGCACTATAAATAAGACCCCAGGCCTCATTCAAAGGGCATCAGATAATCAATCATCATCGAGAGAGGGAAAAAGCTTCTGGAAAAAAAAAGAGCTCTTGAAGATTAATCAAGAACCAAAAAAAAAAAAGAAGGTAAAATTTCTGAAGAACAGAAAATAAAAAGATAAATAGTGCCTTGCACTTGATATGAACCCTTGGTTCTAAAAAATAAAAGAATAATAAATAGTGCCTTGCACTTGATATGAACCCTTGGTTCTGTGAAAAGAAAACAAGAAGAAAAACTTGTTTTCTTTTGATCTAAATGTAGATCAAAAGTGCTATGCACTTTTGTTTCTTCAATCAAAAGATTCTTGAGTTCCTGCAACTCATTATTTAAAAGGGCCTGACCCAAATCAGAAATAAAAGGGTAGAGCCCTATTTAAAAAAAAAAAATTCTTAAGGGCCTGGCCCAAATCGGATCACAAAAATAAAAGGGCAGAGCCCTATTTGGAAAATTCTTGAGGGCCTGGCCCAAATCAAATCATACAAAGGGCAGAGCCCTGTTTGGAAATGCTTGAGGGCTTGGCCCAAATCAAACTGCAAGAATAAAAAGAGGCAGAGCCCTGTTTAGATTGATTCTTTTAATCGGGCAGAGCCTAAAATAAAAATTGGACTTAACCCAATCCTGGCTGTAAGTCCTTAAATTAAATGCCTCTCACAAACTAAGTCATGACCGGTTCGAGGGTACATCTCCGAACTCCTTTGACATCTGTCGTTGTAATTCCTCAACGACGTCAAAGAGGCGACGAGTCCCAACGACCACTCATCTAATATCGGACCGAAACGTCCCTAAACTAATATCGGACCGAAACGTCCCTAAACTAATATCGGACCGAAATGTCCTTAAACTAATAATGGACCGAAATGTCCTTAAACTAATAATGGACCACCATGTCCTTAAACTGGAATCGGACCGAAACGTCCCTAAACTAATATCGGACCGAGACGTCCTTAAACTAATAATGGACCACCATGTCCTTAAACTGGAATTGGACCGAAACGTCCCTAAACTAATAATGGACCGAAATGTCCTTAAACTAATAATGGACCACTACGTCCTTAAACTGGTATCGGACCGAGACGTCCATAAACTAATAAGGGACCACTATGTCCCTAAACTGGAACAATAGATCCAATTGCTCTTTTGCCGGATCTAAACGATCCCGTCTAAGTTGATCTTAACCCCAAATACGGTTAACGTGTCCTTAGATCTTTAAATAAAACCCCAAGTCAACTTTGGTTCAAGGGTACATCTCTGAACTCCTCAGACGCCTGTCGTTGTAATCCCTCAACGACGTCGGAGAGGTGACGAGTCCCGACGCCCAGATAATTAAATCAGTCACTATGTTAAGTCGATCTTAGTCTAGAACATGACTAATGTATCCTTAACGAAGGTTTAAGTTGATCTTAGCCGCAATGCGACTAATGCATCCTTAAACTAAAAAACACCAAACTCAAATCTAAGCAAACACGGATTTGGACTAATCCACGTCCTACGGGCGACGACATCACTAAGTCTCCGTATACAATCCACGGGCAACCAAAAACAAAATAAACATACACGACACGAAGTGAAATTCTGGAGAAAGAGAAAGTTGTTATCGCAACGCGATAGCGTAATTAACTGCAGGGGCTTGCGCCTGCAGGGAAGAGCGTCCCCACAATCAAAAAACCCTCACCCTGAGGGGGAATCTGACGAAGTCTGCTACATCGGCCGCATCCGTCTAAACCTTCGATACACGGTGCCATAAATCAACTTGGCATCTTCGGAGAAGTAGACGGATAAAACCAAATAGCATCTGCCCCGAACCTCAGGCACGGACATTGCAGTCTTGTGCGCCGCCGTTCGGAGGGGAACAATACTCATAAATCTTTTATCAGATCTTAGTCCCAAATGGGACTATAGATCTCTCAACCAAAATTGGTTCAAGAGTACATAATTGGTTCAAGAGTACATCTCCTCACTCCTCTGATATTTGTCGGTGTAATCCTTCAACGTCTTCAGAGAGATGACGGGTCCCGATAACCAAACATTCCATGGACTGTGGGGTCCTTAAACACATGGACTATGATGTCCTTAACCTGGGACTGTGGGGTCATTAAACCCATGGACTATGATGTCCTTAACCTTGGACTGTGGGGTCCTTAAACCCATGGACTATGATGTCCTTAACCTCGGACTGTGGGGTCCTTAAGCCCATGGACTATGATGTCCTTAACCTTGGACCATAATGTCCTTAAACTAATTATGGACCGCAAAGTCCCTAAACTAAACAATAGAGCCCAAATGCTCTTTTGTTGGATCTAAACGATCCCGTTAAGTTGATCTTAGTCTAAAATTAGACTAACGTATCCTTAACAAACGTTTAAGTTGATCTTAGTCTCAAATGAGACTAACATATCCTTAAACCCAACCCCAAACCCAAATCTAAGAAGATACGGATTTAGACTAATCCACACCCTACGGGCGACAACATAAATTTGTCTCCGTATACAATCCACGGGCAACCAAAAACAAAACAAACACACACGACACGAAGTGACCATCTGGAGAAGGAGAAAGTGGTTACCGCGATGCGGTAGCGTAATTAACTGCAGGGGCTTGCGCCTGCACGGAAGAGCGTTGCCACAATCAAAAACCCCTCCAATGAGGGGAATCTGACGAAGTCTGCTACATCGGCCGCATCCGTTTAAACCTTCGATACATGGTGTCATAAATCAACTTGGCATTTTCGAAGAGGTGGACGGATAGCTCCAAATAGCATCTGCCCTCGAAATTCAGGCAAGACGAATCCACGTGGTCTCGTCTCCGTTTTCGGCGGAGAACAGAAATATTTTCCTAAAATTTGCCAGGAACAACAAATAAAATATCTTTTGGATTAAAAACCCAATGGTGAATAAAATTCACTGAGTGATCTAAAAGATCATGTTGGTTATAAAATCAATTAGAATTTCTCAATAAGAGATGGACTGAACAAACTGATTCTTTTCTTTCTCCTATAAATAGGAGCCAAGAAGGAAGAGAAAAAAAAGAATACAGAAGAGAGGATTGAACAGAGAAAAAGAGAAAAACCTTTCCCTAAAAACAAAAAAGAAGAGAATTTAATTCTCCAGGGAGAAGAAGATCTCTTCAGAGAAGAAAGAAACTCTAGGTAAGAGAAGGTTGGAGATCATTCCATAAAACAAAAGAGAATTTAATTCTCAAAACCAAGAGTTTAACTCTTCTAAATAAGAACTTAGTTTTTTCTCTGGTTGAAGATCTGCAGAAGCAGATCTTCCCATAAGTTGAGAATTTAATTCTCATCGGGGAGATTCTGCCATGCGGATCTAAAACCTAAGGGAAGACCTAAGTTCAAAGAATTCTATTCTCCCACAAAAACATATAAAAATGTAATTCCTCCAACAAGAATAGGGGTTAACCCCTAATATAAGAACTTAGTTCTTCCTTATGGTGATAGATCTGCAGAAGCAAATCTCCCCATAAAATTGAAAAGTTAATTCTCATTGGGGAGATTCCGCCATGCAAATTTCCGAGGAATTAAATTCCTATAAAAAAAGAAGAGAAGAGAAGTTAGTAAGGGACATGAAACTCAGAATTATATGCATATTGATGATCACGTAGTAACACGTGACCCCCTTTCTATGAACCAGAAAAAGAGATTTCCCAAGGGGTTTAACACTTATCTAAAAGGGAAAAGGGAAAACAATAAAGACAGTTTCTCTTTTAGGGTGTATCATGTGCTCCCACGTGACCCTTAAAAAAGCTCCTCAAAACAAAAGGGAGTAAAGCCAAGACAGATTCTCTTTTAGGGTGTATCACGAGCTCTCACGAGACCCCTGACAAATACTTTAATATCCAACGCATGGATACCCATCACGTGCCCACATGTGATGGTCATAAAGGTCATGTAAATCCCCGTTTCCATTTTATTCAAAAGTTTCCTATTTTCTAAAATTCCAGTGATTTTCTTTTTTGTTCCCTTCGTATTTTAATGGGTTGTTAAGCTTAATATTTAAACCTTATTTTTTCCAACTCTTTTGAAATCATAGTCCAAACCCTAAAAGCCAAATTAAATTAATACCAAAACTAAAACAAGCAAAACATTTTAAATTTAAACCCCAAACTTACTTTAACCCATTATTTAAAACCCTAAGCCACTCACCATTTTTTTTCTAAATAAAATCCTTAATCAATTCCCAGCCCGCTGCCCCTCAGCCCACTCCCAAAAAATTTTTTTAAATCAATTCTTTACAAAAATTCCCCCGACCCACTCTCACTCCTTCAGCCCACAAATTTTTTTTTGTAAGGGAATTAATTTTCACCCCAGCCCACTCCCTTCGGCCCGTGACCTGCTTCTCAACTCGACCCGACCCGCTCCACTCCCTCTTCCCCAACGGCTCTCCCCCATTCCCGCTCGCGATCCGCGTTGCTCGCCTCCGATCGCGCCCACACCCACACCTCCGTTGACGCGACGTTACATCACGACTCCAATCCTCATTCTCTTCCTCACACCCCCACCTCTCTTCTCTGCCATTTTCAAATTAATCCCTCATCTCTCTCCCTCACAAAAAGCTCACCGAGCACCATTTTTCCCTCACTTCGCCGCCGGCGACGACCCTCGACAACCCCCTAGGCAACCCTCGATCACTCCTCCACCAACCTTCTCCCTCCACGACTCCACCCTTCATCAACCCGAGCCCCTTGCCAAGCATCCCCTGCACTCCCAAACCCACTTACACCCAACCACGGTCACCGCTGCAACCGACGCCGACGAGCCCCCACTTCATCTGAAACACCTCATCAACCTTAGACACCCTCAGCACCGTCACCATCATTCCAGAACCCGAGCCCCAATTCTCTCTCCTTTCAAAATTCCAAAACCCATTTTCCAAACATTTCACTGTCGCCATTGCCGGAGCGACGCCGTCGACCGTCGTCGACCCCAGTGCACTCGCAGAGGATCATCAAGCACCCCTCAACCTCCAGTGACCGTGCAACGACTCCGGACAACTCCGACGCAATTTCCGCATCTCGAGCCAAGCTCGCGAGAATCCGTTTCACGGCGTACGTCACGCGTTCGTGACGCCACTGCTGCCGTGCGACCCCGAGACGTTTCCAGGCAGGTGTTTACTTGCTTCATGCTAATATAGTTGTGGTACAAACCAAAATCACATAGTTTACAAATTTGCCGATTACCGATATATTATGTGACCTAAGTGTTCGATGCTAGTCTCCAATGATTATAATTGTTTATTTTGACGGAAACTGATATTTTCTGTTGGCCCATTTGATGATAAATATCGTGTATGAATCTCGCTGGAAAATACGATTGTTAGAGACTAAAATTGATACCCCAAATATGCCGATAAAACTAGAATTTTTCCCGTATCTGAAAATGAATAAAATCACCGTAAATTATATACATATTGGAATGATACTTTCGAGGGCTTAAATCGAAGCCGACTCGACGAACTTTAACCATATGTAAACTTTTAATGATTTCTGTTCTGTAACTGCGATGATATTTAGATCGGAGTGCGACTCTGGACTGCAGTCCAGAGCGACTCTGTTTATCGTGTACTGTACCAAAATGTGTGTCGCTGTGTTTCCTGAAGTCGTATGTTACGGAACTCTACAGTAGATTAAATATGATTCTGTTATCTAAACAAAACAAGTGGTTCCATTCCGTTTCATTGCCGTTTGCTATTTTAAACTGTATTTAAAAGGGCAGAACGTATAACTGTCCAGAACAGATTCAGAAGTGATATACTGATATTAAACTGTGTATAACTTTCAACGTACAGACGCGATTGAGGATCTGTCTATTGCGTGGAATACTCTATTGAAAACCCTAGATTTTATTCAACTGGGGCATCGCTAAAATCTAAACCCAACTGGGTGCAATTCGTGTCGTGAAACGGACGTTCAGTTCTGAAACTGAATTTCCAGCCGCGAGCGCTTAAAATGAAACAGCTATATCTTGAAAACCGGAATCCCGATTGAACTGAAACAAATTTTGATGAATTACTGACTGAGTGTTCTATTTATCTTACTTGTATCATTTTGCTGAATTCTTAACATATTAATTTATCCAATTTTTGTAAGATAATGACATGCATATTGATTCATGCTACTCATAGCTTAATGATGGCATACATACATATATCATACCCCCATTTGCCATGTACATAGTGTTGTGCGTGTTAGAATCAGTGGACATTGCATTATCGTGCGTGGTTGATGTTGGTTTAGAAGTGACGAGTATACCAATGGGAAATGAATATTCGTGACAGTGATTGATACAGTGAGCAGTGATAAAACCGTGCCATTGGTATACTTGCACACGACTGAATCAAGATCACAAATAGTGAAAACCTGGGGATAAAGGGGGAAATCGAAGTGGAAAGAGAATCGTATTTAGCGGGACCGTGTTTTAGAGGATGATCATTCGAGCAGTGATATATATATATTAGGTAGGATCTAGCGATCCGGCTGACAGGGTTATGTCCCGAGCATGTGGGCCGTTGTCTCGGGTATGTACGAGACTCCTGTTAAACATGATCCTCCTTCCACTATGCGATTTCAAATATGACCTAGTGACCGATAGGGACACAGAACATATTCTGCATCATATAGTGACATAGTGATTACTTGCATTGTTTTTACACTAGTACTACCTCATACATCTGTTTCATCTTATTATAATAATATTGTTATTGTGTCGCTCTGACGACCTGAGTATGCATGCTCAGATTCTGCGGAAGGACCAGTACAGGAGACGGATCTATCCTTCGAGTTCACGGAGATATAGCTTGGTGTACCTTTTTCATTTACTGCTTTCCATAAAAGTGATCGTGAGATTGAACTTGGTTAGTAATTGTTCTTGTTATCTGTAATTTGTGAACAATAGAATTTTAATGTAATAAATTAGTGATGTGATTCCTTTACTACTGTGCTTTATTTACTGATTACCATGTAATACTAGAAGCCGAAGTGTGACTACGGCGGGATGATTCCTTGACCGTAGGAGCATGGCTGGCCTAGTCATCCCTCGTTTTCCGTATTTTGGGAAGCGGGGCGTGACATGGTTTAGTTGGTATCAGAGCCTGCGTTTAGTATCAAGGGATAACATTAACTATACTGTATTACGCTATTCTTGTTTCACTACTCTTGATTTTCATCCTTGAATCTGATCCTATCTTTTGAATCTTCCAGTGATATGACGTCCCCGAACGACCCCTCCTCGGACTCCAGCTCTCAGGACCGCACGGAAAGAATACTTAGTGCACTAACCACTCTCGCGGAAGCTCAGGAGAGGAAGACAGATTTACTCACTGAGGGACTCAGGGCGATTACCGCCGCAGGAGGACCCTCTGCACTCATTACCGCCCCCGAGGGCGCTACTCCACCAGCTTATCAGGCTAGGGCTGGTACCGTATCAGACTTCCGACGGTTACACCCAGCCGCATTCACAGGGCTAGCTGAACCCCTTGAGGCTGAGCAATGGCTGGTGAACATGGAGAATTTATTGACAGCCGCCAGAGTTCCAGAGGAAGATAGGGTGGACGTGATAAAGATACAATTGGAAGACGAAGCCCGTACATGGTGGTCGGTGGAAGAAAGCAGACTTGACGAGCCGATTGAATGGAGCAAGTTTAAGGAGTGCTTCCTAGATCATTATTTTCCTTCCACAGCCAAGATAGAAATGGAGGAAAGGTTTATTCTTTTGAGGCAGAATGGACGCCCAGTGGACGTATATGCGGCAGAGTTCAACCGTCTGAGCAGCTTTGCTCCATACATGGTTAAATCAGAGGCCACCAGGGCCAGACGTTTCCTTCAAGGGTTAGATTTCGAGTTGCAGCAGTTGATTGCATCGTTGGATTTGCAGACTTTCGCACAGGTACTCAATGCGGCGAGAGTTCAGGAGCAATTGATTAACAAGTTCAGAAGACCCCCGGTCATTCCAGCACGTACCTACGCGCCTTCTCGAGGAGCCATACCGGTTCACAGAGCAGGAACGACACAAATGAAGCGCTCGTTCGTACCACAGCATCGACCCCAGAGACAGGGCGTAGTTTGCGGCTATTGCGGTAGAGGTGGACATACCCAGAAAGACTGCCACCGTGCCAAGGGACAGTGCTTGATTTGCGGGTCCAGTCAGCACAAGATTAACATTTGCCCTGAGCGAGCAGAGATACAGGGAGGTTCTGGACCGCCACAGCAGAGGCCACAGGAGCAGAGGCAACCCTTTACAGGTCTCGGTCAGGGACGGGCTTTCACCCTGACCGCCGAGCAGGCAGAGGCGTCAGGAGACGTGGTTACAGGTACTCTACTCGTACATTCCTTGCTAGCTAGAGTACTATTTGATTCGGGAGCATCGCATTGTTTCTTGTCTGAGCATTTCACTGATACACACTCAATACCACATGAACCACTAACCAAGGGATGGGAAATTCATACGGGTAATGGCATTCTAATATCTAGTCGAGAATGTAGATTATGCCCAGTTGTAGTGTGTGGCAGGGAATTCTATGCGAATTTCCTTCTGATTGGGACAGGCAGTTACGACGCAATTCTCGGGATGGATTGGATGAGCACTTTCCATGCAGTTATCGATTGTCGTGCAAGGAAGGTGATCTTCCGTATCCCCAATCACCCGGAGTTTATTTTCGAGGGCGGAAGTGAATCTTTGGAGCCAGCTAAGTATAGAGCCAAGCCCAAGGAACTGACAGCTATGGAGATTGATAAGAGCCCAGTCCCAGAAATTGTTCGGGACTTTCTGGACGTATTTCCTGAAGATCTACCAGGTCTACCACCTCCTCGAATTTTGGAGTTCTCAATCGATTTGACTCCAGGTACAGCCCCAGTATCCAGAGCCCCATACAGAATGGCACCAGTTGAGTTGGCGGAATTGAAGAAGCAGGTTGAAGAACTATTGAAGAAGGGATTTATTCGGCCAAGCGCTTCACCGTGGGGTGCACCAGTCCTGTTAGTAAAGAAGAAGGATGGATCGCTGCGAATGTGTATAGATTATCGGGAGCTGAACAAGATCACAATAAAGAACAAGTACCCAATCCCGCGCATTGACGACCTATTCGATCAGCTAAGTGGAGCCAAGGTATTCTCGAAGTTGGACCTCCGTTCTGGATATCATCAAATCAGAGTAGCAGCCGAGGATGTATGCAAGACGGCTTTCAGGACCCGATACGGACATTACGAGTTCCTTGTGATGCCGTTCGGTGTTACCAATGCCCCAGCAATATTCATGGACTTGATGAACAGGGTGTTCGCAAAGTACTTGGACACGTTTGTCGTTGTGTTTATCGACGACATACTTGTCTACTCGAAGACCCGGGAAGAGCACGCTGAACATTTGCGCACGGTACTACAAATTCTTCGGGAAGAGGAGCTTTATGCGAAGCTAAGCAAGTGTGAATTATGGCTCGACAAGGTTCAGTTTTTGGGACATATTGTTTCGGGCGAAGGCATCTCGGTGGACCCGGCAAAGATAGAATCCGGCAGAGATTGGCCAACGCCGAAGTCAGTGGCTGAGATCAGGAGTTTTCTGGGATTGGCAGGTTATTATCGGAGATTCGTCCAAGATTTCTCAAGAATCGCTGAACCATTGACGAGGCTGACACGGAAGGACGTGCCGTTTACATGGACAGAGGAGTGCACTCAGGCATTCGACACACTGAAGCAAAAGTTAACCACGGCGCCTATACTTACAGTACCAGATAATTCCGGTGGTTTGGTGATACACAGTGATGCCTCAGGGAAGGGATTAGGCTGTGTTCTAATGCAGCACGGTCGAGTGGTTGCTTACGCCTCTCGACAACTAAGAAACCATGAGAAGAACTACCCTACGCATGACTTGGAGTTAGCTGCGGTAGTCTTTGCGTTGAAGATTTGGAGGCACTATCTATTGGGTGAGAAAGTGGAGGTGTACACAGATCACAAAAGTTTGAAGTATGTTTTCACTCAGAAAGAACTGAACATGAGGCAGCGCCGATGGCTAGAGCTGATGGCAGATTATGACTTGGACCTTCAATATCACTCGGAGAAGGTCAATGTTGTACCAGATGCGCTCAGTCGCAAGCCAACGGTCATGATGTTGACCGATCAGAGGAGCATTATTGAGGACTTCCGGAGACTTGAACTTGAAGTCGTTACGCCGAGCGTACTCAGTCAACTTTGGCAGCTACAGGTGCAATCTTCTCTGGTGGATCGCATCAAGACTGCACAAGCGGATGATCCCCGATTGCAAAAGTTCAGAGAGCAAGTGGAAGCCGGACTGAGAACTGACTTGATTATACATGATGATGGCTCTCTGAGATTTGGTAACAGACTCTGCGTACCCAAGGGAGATGTTCGAGAAGAAGTTTTGGCTGAAGCACACAGTTCAGCTTATTCTGTGCATCCAGGAGGTACAAAAATGTATCAGGACCTAAAGCAGCACTTTTGGTGGAACGGAATGAAGCGGGAAATTGCGAGGTTCGTATCCAGGTGCTTGGTATGTCAGCAGGTGAAGGCGGAACATCAGCGGACAGCAGGATTGTTACAACCACTGCCGATACCTGAATGGAAGTGGGAGCACATTACCATGGATTTTGTGACGGCCTTACCACGGAGCCCTAGGGGCAATAACGCCATCTGGGTTATCGTCAATCGCCTCACAAAAGCTGCACACTTCCTACCTTTCCGAGTGGGACAGTCGACAGAATCACTGGCAAAAAGATATATGCAGGAGATTGTACGACTTCACAGTGTTCCAATCAGCATTGTGTCAGACCGGGACAATATAGTTGTGGTACAAACCTAAATCACATAGTTTACAAATTTGCCGATTACCGATATATTATGTGACCTAAGTGTTCGATACTAGTCTCCAATGATTATAATTGTTTATTTTGACGGAAACTAATATTTTCTGTTGGCCCATTTGATGATAAATATCGTGTATGAATCTCGCTGGAAAATACGATTGTTAGAGACTAAAATTGATACCCCAAATATGCCGATAAAACTAGAATTTTTCCCGCATCTGAAAATGAATAAAATCACCGTAAATTATATACATATTGGAATGATACGTTCGATTGCTTAAATCGAAGCCGACTCGACGAACTTTAACCCTATGTAAACTTTTAATGATTTCTGTTCTGTAACTGCGATGATATTTAGATCGGAGTGCGACTCTGGACTGCAGTCCAGAGCGACTCTGTTTATCGTGTACTGTACCAAAATGTGTGTCACTGTGTTTCCTGAAGTCGTATGTTATGGAACTCTACAGTAGATTAAAGATGATTCTGTTATCTAAACAAAACAAGTGGTTCCATTCCGTTTCATTGCCGTTTGCTATTTTAAACTGTATTTAAAAGGGCAGAACGTATAACTATCCAGAACAGATTCAGAAGTGATATACTGATATTAAACTGTGTATAACTTTCAACGTACAGACGCGATTGAGGATCCGTCTGTTGCGTGGAATACTCTATTGAAAACCCTAGATTTTATTCAACTGGGGCATTGCTAAAATCTAAACCCAACTGGGTGCAATTCATGTCGCGAAACGGACATTCAGTTCTGAAACTGAATTTCCAGCCGCGAGCGCTTAAAATGAAATAGCTATATCTTGAAAACCGGAATCCCGATTGAACTGAAACAAATTTTGATGAATTACTGACTGAGTGTTCTATTTATCTTACTTGTATTATTTTGCTGAATTCTTAACATATTAATTTATGCAATTTTTGTAAGATAATGACATGCATATTGATTCATAATACTCATAGCTTAATGATGGCATACATACATATATCATACCCCATTTGCCATGTACATAGTGTTAGTACGTGTTAGAATCAGTGGACATTACATTATCGTGCGTGGTTGATGTTGGTTTAGAAGTGACGAGTATACCGATGGGAAATGAATATTCGTGACAGTGATTGATACAGTGAGCAGTAATAAAACCGTGCCATTGGTATACTTGCACACGACTGAATCAAGATCACAAATAGTGAAAACCTGGGGATAAAGGGGGAAATCGAAGTGGAAAGAGAATCGTATTTAGCGGGACCGTGGTTTAGAGGATGATCATTCGAGCAGTGATATATATATATATATTAGATAGGATCTAGCGATCCGGCTGACAGGGTTATGTCCCGAGCATGTGGGCCGTTGTCTCGGGTATGTACGAGACTCCTATTAAACATGATCCTCCTTCCACTATGCGATTTCAAATATGACCTAGAGACCGATAGGGACACAGAACATATTCTGCATCATATAGTGACATAGTGATTACTTGCATTGTTTTTACACTAGTACTACCTCATACATCTGTTTCATCTTATTATAATAATATTGTTATTGTGTCGCTCTGACGACCTGAGTATGCATGCTCAGATTCTGCGGAAGGACCAGTACAGGAGACGAATCTATCCTTCGAGTTCACGGAGATATATCTTGGTGTACCTTTTTCATTTACTGCTTTCCATAAAAGTGATTGTGAGATTGAAATTGGTTAGTAATTGTTCTTGTTATCTGTAATTTGTGAACAATGGAATTTTAATGTAATAAATTAGTGATGTGATTCCTTTACTACTGTGCTTTATTTACTGATTACCATGTAATACTAGAAGCCGAAGTGTGACTACGGCGGGATGATTCCTTGACCGTAGGAGCATGGCTGGCCTAGTCATCCCTCGTTTTCCGTATTTTGGGAAGCGGGGCGTGACAGGTCAAGTGTTTAACACTTATATGCATATTCTGAGAGTAAACTAAAAGAAACAAGGCCCAATCTTTAGGCGCCTCACATGACCCCACGTGAGCGCTTCAGTTTTAGTGTTTAACACTACTTTAAGCGCCTCACGTGGGAGCACGTGAACGCCGAATGTACTCTAGTGTTTAACACTATATTCGAGTCAATCTTAGCCTAAATTAGCTAAGTCTTCAAGAGGCAAGATCCCCTGAAACTGAACCCCAACTATACTCTTGTCTTCCAAAATTGATCATCCCATATGACATTCAAAGTAATTCCCAGAGCCTTTCAATCAATATTGGTTCAAGGGTGCATCTCTTCATACCTCTGATACATGTCGTTGTAATTCTTCAACATCTTCAGAGAGGTGGAGGGTCCCAATAACCGATAACTTTTGGTGCATCCCCAAACGGTTGAACCAAAACCAAACAGACTATGACGTTTTTAAAGTATGGACCGTGAGGTCCTTAAACTCATAGACTATGATGTCTTTAAATTTTACAGACTATGACGTCTTTAAACTGGACCGTAATGTCCTTAAACTGATTATGGACCGCAACGTCCCTAAACTAAACCCTATAGACTATGATATCTCTAAACTAGACTATGATGTCTTTAAACTCCATGGACTATGATGTCCTTAAAATTATGGACCGCAAAGTCCCTAAACTAAAACAATAGAGCCCAAATGCTTTTTTGTTGGATCTAAATGATCCTGTTAAGTAGATCTTAGTCTAAAATTAGACTAACGTATCCTTAACAAATGGTTAAATTGATCTTAGTCTAAAAATTAAACTAACGTATCCTTAACAAACGTTTAAGTTGATCTTAGTCTCAAATGAGATTAACGATCCTTAAACCCAACCCAAACCCAAATCTAAGAAAATACAGATTTGGAGTAATCCACGCCCTACGGGCGACAACATAAATTAGTCTCTGTATACAATCCACGAGCAACCAAAAATAAAACAAACACACACGACACGAAGTGACCATCTGGAGAAAGAGAAAGTGGTTACCGCGATGCGGTAGCGTAATTAACTGCAGGGGCTTGCGCCTGCAGGGAAAAGCGTCCCCACAATCAAAAACCCCTCACAATGAGGGGGAATCCGACAAAGTCTGCTACATCGGCCGCATCCGTCTAAACCTTCGATACATGGTGTCATAAATCAACTTGGCATCTTCGGAGAGGTGGACGGATAAAACCAAAAGGCATCTGCCCCCAAATTCAGGCAAAACGTTTATCTTCTGCGTCTTTCGGCGGCGAACAGCCCCGCTTCCCAAAATACAGAATACGATAGGTGTCAAGGCCAGCCATGCTCTTACGGTCAAGGAAATATCCTGCCGTAGTCACACTTCGGTTTCTAGTATTACATGGTAATCAGTAATCGTAGAATAGGTAATGAGAAATGCAGTCACTAATTCTACCAAAACCGATATAAAACTAACCAGATAGAGATCAAGGGAAAAATAGCGTCGGCGTTGCTGATATCGATGTGCGCAATATCCTTGAGGTACGACAGATCTTGATCCATGCTAAGTCCACTTCTCACTCTGAGAATGCATACTCAGGTCGTTATAGCGACACAATAGCAATATATATAAATACATATGCAAACACGTGCAATGATGATGAACACGAAACAGCAAACATGGAGTAATGACATGAGCATGAAGTAACCGATACAGGTAAACAATAAAGCAGGTGTATCGAATCAGTGATCAATGCAATGTCCATGTCACTAAACCTATCAGTCTCTAAGTCTGATCCAAATGTGAGCGTCAACCACCGCAGGAGTATCCCCAATCCAAAGGTAGGCCCCAGGGGCAAGGGAACACGGGCCCGAATCACGCTTGCTAATAATCAGTAATACCATCCATACGAGTCCCGAAATCGCTATATATGCCGGCAGTGGGACTCCTGAGATTCCGTTGATCAAACTCACACTCAAACTACCCCACACCCCACGGTCTATATCAAACACCGACCATGAATTCAAATACTAGTCGCTCCATGACAAGTCTACGCAAGAACTAGAGACAGGGTCTCCATCAAGAATGTCTCGACTGGTATCTAAGATAAATGGACAGTGTTCAACATCTTACCTATGAATATAAGTACTTCCATAACCATCCCATTTCAGTTATAGTTACACTTATATATGTCCCAAAGGTGTCGACGATGCAATAACTATTTGGTTCCGCTGATTGTGAACAAGTATGTGTCACTTCACTTATTTATTCACACTTTTACACGGACGTACTTGCCATAATCCAATCACTAACATTTATCACTTGGTAATGTAATACGGTCACTAGGTTATCAATGCAAATGAACACTATTTACAAGGGTATGACAATCATGCATATGATAGGGATATAGTAAATGCACTGCTAAAAACATATGAGCAACCGGTGTCGGTTGGACTAGAAAATCATATAAAATCACACGTGCATGATTAAGCAAAACGATATAAAAGGAGTAGGCAGTATATTTAATTATCTATACAGAAAAATTGGTTTCGTGTCAATCGGGTTTCAAGTTTGCTAGTTATGGTCATTTCATTTTAAGTGTTTAATGCGGGAAATCCAATTTCTGAACTGGAAGTCCGTTTCATAACACGTTTTACTCCCTGTTGGGAGCATAATTAGGAGACACTGTTGTCCAACTGATTGTAGGGATGTGGGTTAACTTTATATCATAGGAGACAGATCAACAATAGTCATCTTGGTTTAGGAGTTATGGTCAGATTACTAATGATAGGTGCAAGCTGAAATGACAGAAGTCTGCCGTACATGTCAGCCGTTTAAAATATGATTTAAATACCAAATGATACTGGAATTTGGTGAAACTAGTACCATTGGAAAGATAAAACAATTGTCTACGTAGTGGTAATTTTCTCCACACACTCTCGCAATTAAACATTAAGATTTCAGGTGTAAAAATGCATGTAAAGGGGTAAGTTCCCGCTCTGGACTGCAGTTCAAGGTCAGGTAAGTTCTTTCTTTTAAATGTTCAGAGGATATATATAATAGTAAAACTACCCTTCGTGTTAAATATTATACAGTACCCTTCGCAACGAACCCAGGCACACTGCGATTGGATTTTCCTGGAATTAATTATGAATTTAACGGTGCAGTATGTCCGGAAAACTTCAAATTTAGTGTCGCCTTTAGGGGGCGACTTACATGATTATAAACATGATGTTTTGCATCCAAATTTCAACACAATATATGTAAATAGTAAAGGAATCTATCTATCGCAAGTTCCACCAAAATAAAATAAGTTTTGGTCTAGGAATTTGTGCCGAGCACTTAACTAGTGTACGGTTATTAACGAGGGGTCCGCTTAATCTAATTAATCAAAACAATAGTTATTCCATGTTCACGTTCTGACCACTGTAGGCGTTATCGATGGGTTATAGGTTCACAACGTGGGTTATTATGACGACGTAGATATATATGCAATATTGTTATTACGAATAAAAACCTATCGACCCATTTAAAATAATAATAGCATGTAAAGCAAGTGATTGGGTTTTCACTTCCCTTGATGCAACGATGGTGATGAGGACGCGGCAGTTGCTATGACGCAACACAGCATGAGCACGACAACTACGGCGAGCACATCATGGGCACGATCACGACACGACGACAACACACAAGCGGCAGCAACAACAACAGCAAAACAAGCTACGTCTCGGCTCTGGCCTGAGCTCGTGGTACGGCTTCGGCCTGGTATGAGCTTGGCCTTGAGGCTTGACGATCCGGAGTTCGACGGTGGTTAACGATGCTGGGACGAGGAGCTGGAGGTGCTGGCGCGGTTTGGGGGTGCGGTAGTGAGAGGAGCTCGAGTCGAAGGAGGCGAAGGCAATAGGGTGGAGTCGTGGGTTTGATGGGTCTCTGCGAAGTGGTGGTGCCAAAGGCAGAACATGAGAGCTTATAGGTGGTGAGGGGTCCACAGGAAGAGGTCGGTGGTGGGGACGAGGGGTCGTAGCTGGTGAAGGAGGGTCGAGACGGGCGAAGGTGATGGTGGGTTCGTGAGGTGCAGGGAGTAGGAAGGCGGTGAAGGGGAGTGGGTGCTCGGGTCTTCGAAGGTGGAGGAGATAGAGAGAGGTGAAGAGGGAGGGTCGGTTGTTGAGAGGGAGGAGGGTAGACGGGTGGATCTCGCGAGAGGTGGGCGAGATCTTGGGGACGCCGGGGAGTAGGATTCGTCAACGAGGCCGTTGCAGGAGCGGGTCGCGTGGAGCCGTTAAGATGGGGACGAGGTGATGGAGGTAGTAGCTGGAGCTGATGAGATGAGGCAACGGTGGTGAGTTGGGGGACGTTGAAGAGATGGAAGGGTTCGGCGAGGGGATCTCACGAGGTAGTTGAGGGAGTGGGCGCGGTTGTCGTGGAGGTGGGCGCGAGGACGTTGGGACGAGGAGGAACGGGTCGTGGGGGAAAGAGGTGGGAAAGAGGCGGGAAAGAAGGCGAGGGAGAAGAAGAAGAAGGGAGTGGGGGTGTAACGGGTCAGGTCGGGTTCGGGTAGGGTATATGGAAAAGGTTTGGGCTTAGTTATGGGAGTTGTGCCGGGGGTTGTGGGTTGAGTTTAGGAAGAATATAATTTGGGTTAGGGTTTATAATTAGAAATATTTGAGTTAATAAAAAAAATCGTGATCTTTGTTTTAAAAAAATACGGAAATTATTTAAAAAAGAACTGGGTATTACAGTTCCCACAGACGGCGCCAACTGATGGAGCTTCGGATTTCCTTCGAATGCTGTTGTAAATCCCCAGTTTCCGTATACAATTTTTCCGTATTTTTCCAGATTTTATTCCAATTTTTTTCATTTTTCTATATATTTTATTATATTTTATATTATATTTTAAATTATAACCTAAACTCTAAACCCAACTCCTAATCTACCCGACCCGACCCGACCCGCTCACCCATTCCTCTTCTTCTCCCTCGTTCTCTTTTCCTTTCCCGCCCACGTTTTCCCCAACAGCTCCCTCCCTCGCGCTCGCCCACGACGACCGCGCCCCGCTCGTTTCCCCAACAGCCTTACCCCAATGACTCCCCTCTTCTCGTGCCATCCTCACGAGACCCGCTCCCCCACATTGTCGTTTCCCCATGTCTCGACTGAGCTTCCTCCTTCTTTTCCCCTCGCTCTTCTTCTTATCCGTTCTCATTTTTCTTGCCTCCTCCAAGCTATCTTCTCTAAACACCCGCCTACTCACCCATCGACGGCTAGCCCGATCTCCTCAGCGTCGACGGCCACCACGAACCCATCTCCAGCCTCACTTTCTGAATCCCTTTCTTCACATTCGACCGCCTCAGCCCATCTCTTCCTCTCCTCCACCGCCGACTCCCTACCGAGCGCGACCCCCGTCGACCAACACCCGTAAGACCCAGATCTAGCTCTACCCTCTACGTGCCAAGCTTCCTCGCACCCGAGACCGATCGCCTCTGCTCCACGATCGTCGGAGCTATCCCAACTCCTCCTCCTTCACCTGAGCACGACCCCGGTAGCTCCTCCATCGTCGGAGCTCCCCAACTCCTCCACTGTGACTAAAACCCGACCCCTGCACACCACTCCATCACCGACGAGCTGAGCTCTCGGCAACCACTGCACCCGAGCGCCTCACTGGAGTTACTGGGAACCCACTGTCGTGACCGCCTCCACGCCAGTGCTGAGCCCCAAGTACGCCCCCAATCCAACCGAGTCGCGCGTGTATCATGCCGTGATCGTGCCAGTGTCATGCCGTTCGTCGTCGTCCATTGTCGTGTCATCGTCTATCGCTAGGCAAGTGGAACCATCTTCCCTTGCTTACTCATGCTAATAATCGTATTAGTTAATTAAAATAACAATGTTACATACTATGGTGCAAATGTTTATGTGTATAGCGATATCGATGTTTAAATATCAATTAGTTTTGTAGCAAACCACGTCGCTCGATTATATTAAGAGTTACCATTCCTTATCAATACCGTTATAGCATTCAAATTGAATAACCTTAGTTGGATCGGTTAATGAGAACGGATGTTTCATTTGATGCCTATACATAACCTATGTATTTGACACGACACCCTAGACGAAAACCTAATTTAAAATGGCGAAATTTATGAGCCATGAATCCCTTTCATGACAACAGACAACTCATAAAAATTTGAGGGAAAATAATTGACTTCATCACTATGAATGATACATCCGCCTAGTTGCGTCAATCTGAAATTTTATCGCGTATGCTACCTTATTAAAATCATCGTAGATTCAGTACATATTGGATCGTGATGTTCTACAGCTCATATCGAAACCAACTCGATAACCTATAACTAACCATATTTCGTTTCTTGACAATTTCAGATCACTGTAACGATACGTGGTTGCGAACGTGGCACTGGACTGCAGTCCGGGGCAACGTTTCGATTTGGATACCAGACTTTGAACACCTATGCACCCATGCTTTAGACCGAAAATGCGTGGAGCTTGTTTCCTCATTTAAAATCAGGAAAGCCCACGGAAGAGGCTTCAGAAAAGGGTCACGTGCTTACACGTGACCAGCAGTCACGTGTTGGCACGTGACATCTAGAAGCATCGGCAAGGCAAATTCAGTTTCCCAACTACATCGAAGAAAAGGGCTTTAGAAAGGGTCACGTGCTCCCACGTGACCTGGGTCACGTCTTGGCACGTGACAATTAAAAACGGCTTCAAAGGCAAATCGGTTCCCTGATCAAATCAAGGAAAAGGCTTCAGAAGAGGTCACGTGCTACCACGTGACCAGGGTCACGTGTTGGCACGTGATAATCAAAAGCAGCAGATTTGTTCTCCGGAAAAAGGCTCCAGACGAGGGTCACGTGCTCACACGTGACCAGGGGTCACGTGGTGGCTCGTGACGGTTAAGCAGCGACCAGAAAGCAGAGTGCAAAAAGAAAGAAGAGGGCTCGTTCCAAGGGGGGTCACGTGCCCACACGTGACCAAGGGTCACGTGGCCACACGTGACCGACTTCAAAGCCCATTTGTTAACAGAATTAAATTCTGAGAAAAGACCTCTCAAATCTTTCCAAAAGCAACCGATTGAATTAAAGATTTAAAGGTGATTAAATATCATTTATCTATGGGAAAATCTCGAATTTGGGAAGATTTCCCCGTAAAATCTAACCGAAATAACAAAGGAGAATCTCTGGATTTAAAATCCAATGGTGAATAAAATTCACCTAATAATCCAAAGGTCCAAAACTAATGATGGATACAAATCAAATCTCTCAATGAAAGATTCATCAAAAGCTAATTGACTCGGCTGCTTCTCCTATAAATAGGAGCCAAGAGACACACAAAAAGAAGATATATGCAGAGGGAAGAAAAGAGAGAGAGCCTTGATACTTTAGAGGAATTTAGATCTTCTGCAAAAGAAAACCCTAGGTAAGAAAGGGAAGGTTTCATTGAAAGAAAAGAGAATTTAATTCTCAACAGAGTTTAACTCTAATATAAAACAGAAGGACATATTTCTTCTCTCTTTGATGGAGGATCTGTAAAGTGCACATCTCCCCTTGAGTTGAGAATTTAATTCTCAATGGGTTGAGATCCTGCCATGCAGATCCAAAGCATAGAAAGGGAATGGAAGCACGAGAATTTAATTCTCACAGAACTATAGGAATTTAATTCCTTCAAAATAAAATTAGGGTTTGACCCTGTGTTATGGGAATTTAATTCCTTCAGAATGAAAAGAATCAGGGTTTAACCCTAGTTAAGAACTTAGTTCTGTTAAAATAACAAGAATTTAATTCTCTTAATCTTATTCCCCAGAATAATTCTCTAACAGAGAGTGGGGGTTTAATTCCTTAAAGCTTTTATTAGGGTTTAACCCTATTCAGTTCTTCACATATATGAGGAATTTAATTCCTACAGAAAATTCAGAGTTCAACTCTTCAAAAGGAACTAGGAATTTAATTCCTCTGAAATTATTGTCAGGGTTCAACCCTACGAGGAATTTAATCCCTGAAAGGGATTAACAGATCTTCTAAACAACTATAGAAAAGCAGGGTCACGTGTTACCACGTGACCCTCCTAAAAGATCTACAGAAAGCCCTTTGAGACAGTGCCTCACGTGACCCACGTGACCCTTGGCAGAGGCTTTAACATACTCCATTCAAACACCCGTCACGTGATGACACGTGATGCTCCAAAAGATGCGATCTTCTCAGCAGAACAAACGAAGGGAGGGCACCCTCACGTGCTACCACGTGACCCCTCTTGCCTCAGCGTCTAATGCTAAATTGGAACCCCTGAATTCAGTGTTAAAATGTTGTTTGGCCTTAGTGTTCAACACTAAGCAAAGAACTTTATTTGCAGTGTTCAACACTGATTACCTTAGTGTTCAACACTAATTTTGGATTTCTGTTGCCAGTGTTTAACACTGGTCTGTTTTAGTGTTTAACACTAATTTGAAGGCCGTGTTGCTGGTGTTTGACACCAACTATCTCCTGGTGTTAAACACTGACTTATCAATCTCATTCCCAGTGTTCAACACTGATTGGTCTTTAGTGTTTAACACTAGGCGTTGGCCCAATTGGCTAAATGGCCAGAGGCAAAGCCTCTCCTTCAAGGGACCAACAGGAGGGCCGATGTCCCAGACATGATTGGACTTAGCCCAAGCTGGCCATAAGTCCTCAATTCGTAATTAACTGGGCTAATGGGCTCATAACATAATTAATTGGTCTTGATCCCAAATTGGGCCAAAGACTATTTAATCCACTCCGGTTCCAGGGTACATCTCTTCATTCCTTTGATACTTGGCGTTGTAATCCCTCAACGTCTTCAAAGAGGTGACGGGTCCCGATGACCACACATTGATATGGACTGTGGGGTCCTTAAACCCATGGACTACGACGTCCTTAACCTTGACCGAGATGTCTTAAAACTAACAATGGACTGTGGGGTCCTTAAACCCATGGACTACGACGTCCTTAACCTTGACCGAGATGTCTTAAAACTAACAATGACCGCAATGTCCTTAAACTACCCATGGACCACAATGTCCTTAAACTAGCGATGGACCACTATGTCCCTAAACTGGAACGATAGAGCCCAAACGCTCTTTTGTTGGATCTAAACGATCCCGTTTAAGTTGATCTTAGCCTTAAATATGGCTAACGTATCCTTAAACCTTTCAAACAGACTTTAGTCCCAAACTGGACTATAGATCCCCCCAATTAACTCTGGTTCAAGGGTACATCTCTGAACTCCTCTGGCATCTGTCGTTGTAATCCTTCAACGTCGTCAGAGAGGTGACGGGCCCCGACGGCCATACATTAAATGGACCACTATGTCCCTAAACTAGAACAATGGAGCCCAAATGCTCTTTTGTCGGATCTAAACGATCCCGTTAAGTTGATCTTAGTCTCAAGTTAGACTAGCGTATCCTTAATAAACGTTTGAGTTGATCTTAGCCTCAAATATGGCTAACGTATCCTCAAACCAAACCCCCCAAACCCAAATCTAAGATAATACAGATTTGAACTAGTCCACGCCCTACGGGCGACGACATAACTCGGTCTCCGTAAACAATCCACGGGCAACAAAACATAAAATAGACACACACGACACGAAGTGACCATCTGGAGAAGGAGAAAGTTGTTACCGCGACGCGGTAGCGTAATTAACTGCAGGGGCTTGTGCCTGCAGGGAAGAGCGTCCCCACAATCAAAAAAACCCCTCAAGTGAGGGGGAATCTGACGAAGTCTGCTACATCGGACGCATCCGTTCAGACCTTCGATACATGGTGCCATAAATCAACTTGGCATCTTCGGAGAGGTGAACGGACAACTCCAATTAGCATCTGCCCCGAATCTCAGTGCCAAGACATCGCAGTCTTGCGCGCCGTCTTTCGGAGGGGAACAGATTCTGGCACGCCCGGTGGGACCTTTTCCTCTTTCCACTCCACACTTCGTGTGTCGTGATTCGCGAACCAATCGCGGTTCGCTAATGGTTGCCCTTGGGTTTGGCGTCTTGCTCATTGCAGAAAGCAAAGGATCGATGGCTTCTACTTCTGTGAAATGCTCCAACTGCTCGGACTGCAATTGCGACCAACGCTCTGCCTCGCCAGGAGGTATAGCCTACGGAACCCAAGCTGCTTCATTATTCACAATACCGGTGAACCAGGTGGCTCAGGTCACTACCGGATTGTTCTTTGGGACTATGCTCCCACCGACAAGCTTTAAGGCGCCGGTGCTGACAAAGGAAGCTCTTAAGAAGTCGGTCTTTGATCGTCTTACCTCTGCTGCGGCTCCTCTCAACGGGTCGCCCAACATCAGCGCCTCGGTCTTCTCTAGATTGGGCCAGAAATCCTGTGGACCCATCATGGGGCCTACAATCCCAGAGAAGGTTGCTTCTAAGAAAGTGACCGGTCCTGCTCCCGAAATCGCCGGGCGGCTTCCCCGGCCAAAAAGTTGGTCCTTACAAGATTGACGGCCCCAGCTCCCGCTCCTGCTACCCAAAGGACATCGGTCTTTGACAGGCTAACACCAGCAGCGACCCCCTACCTACACAGGGGGCAAGACGAAGCCATTCTCACCGCTGAACCAACGCCGCCCGCTCGACACGCTCGACGTCGCCATTGGCGCCGAGTAAGGAAGGCTGGGGGCAACTCCCCCTCTGGGCTAACTCCATCAGCCCCGATGGCAGAAGTTAATACTGCTGTTCCAACGGGGAACAGCTTCGAGATGCTAAATAGGGTGCGTAGGAATTCTCCTACTGCGGTGCTAAAGAGGTCTCCTCCCCCACTAAAAAAGGTTGTGGAAATAAAGTCAGAACAGCCTCGATCCCCTCAACGGCTGTCTTCCAAAATCTATAAGGTTTGGCGGCAGGCCCGAGATTCGATGATCGATCCAAACTTCTCCCTCCAGCACAAGAAGCTGAAAATCCAATCGAAAGCCGGTCACCAGGCTAAACCACGAAAGGCTGTCTGGACGCCCACCTCAACGGCCCCCTCGACCTCCACTGCTCATAAAAGGAGGAAGCCAGAGAAGATCCCCCAGCCTGCAACGACAGCTAAAAGCACTGAGCCCAGACGCCCTAAGTCTGGGGGCATGATGGTCCACACCGTATACATGGCGTCAGGAAAAGAAGACAGCCGTGCGTCTACAGGTCATAGACCGCTCACACGGTCGGTGACCAAAGCTCAGGAGTAACAACAAAAGCTCCAGGAAATGATGAATGCTATGGCCGCACTTACCGGGTCAAAAGAAAACCCAGAAACGTCTTCGGACGAACGCCAGGAGGAAGAAACCGACGTCGAATTCCTTCGCCGAATATTAGAGAAGAAGGACAAAGAGGCTGCTGAACAAGCAGCCAACATACAGCGTATGGGCCTCCTCTTCCAAGATATGATAGGAATGATGATCTAACATGATCCACCCGCTGAGGATCCCCCGATCGTCCTTGAAGACGACAGGGGAGAAACGTCAAATCCACCACCGGCCCTCTCAACGGCCAAGGAGGAGACAATCTCTAAGGCTGACTTGGTCGACTATATAGCCCAGCAAATCCGGGTTCATCATGCGACTGAGGCAGCTGGTCAAGTCGTAAAAACGGGGCGGCCATATCCAAGCTGGTACGACCAAATCAAGTACCCGCCGGGTTACACAATTCCCAAGTTCCATGTTTACAAGGGGACCGGCAATCCCCACCAACATATCGCCCAGTTCAGGGCCCTTTGCGGTAACACCGGCGGAGATGATAAACTGTTGCTTCGCCAGTTCGTGGGAAGCTTATCAGAAACAGCGTTCGAATGGTATTCGGAACTCCCGAACGATTCTATCAAGACGTTCGCTGAAATGGAGTTGCTATTCACTCAGCGATTCGCAAGCGCCAGCGAACGCACTCCAATAACGGCACTGATTAACGCCAGGGTAAAACCAGGCGAAACTTGGGTCCAGTATGCTATACGATGGCGGAATTTGTGGTCGAAATGCGAGCAACGCATTGAGGAAGCGCCCGCGGTGGGCATGTTCGTGGGAACCCTAGACCCTCACACAACTATCTCCCAGTTTATGATGTTCTTTAAGCCAACCACATTCCAGGCTTTAATCGACAAGTTGGCTCAGATGGACCAGATGGGTCATAGACCACCTCCCCCGAAGCCAGAACCTCGGAATGACAAGGGTAAAGGAAAGGCCACCTTCGTCGCGAATGCCCAGCAGCAACCCAATGCCCCAAAGCTGACGGGTCAACTGGAAGAAAGACGCCGGTATTATAATGAGAAGATGAAGCGTCCCTACTCGTTCCCACGGGACAAGACGAAACGGCTATTCGAGCTGGCAGTACGCAAGAGACTTATAAACCTGCCAAATCCAAGGCGACCGCCACAACCCACTGAGGTGAACAACCCCAACTATTGCCCTTACCATAAAACGGTAAGCCATCCGATTGAGGATTGCTTCGTCTTCAAAGGATGGATTGAAGATCAATACCTCCAGGGAAAGTTTGCGCTGTCCGAAAAGTGGAAGGTGAACCCGCCACAGCCGCATACTCCTAAGAAGACGGACGCACCGGGGGCGACTTGTTCCTTTATTGAAGAAGCTCCATGGGAAATCGTGCTATCAGCTAAAACCAAAAGGATGCTGAGTGACCTTCATGCGTGCCCAGCGGTTGAATGGAAGAACCCGCTTGAACCTCAAATCATCGAAGGGATGTTGAAGCCGCGCCCAACTACAAAGATTCGTGGTGATGGCCCAAGTACCCATGCCCTACCATCAAAATCTTCGAAGAAAAAGAAGAGGAAATCCAAAAAGCCCGTGAAGCCTGGAGATAAGCGCACGGATTTGCAGAAACAGATTGACGCGCTGGAGGAGTACAATCAAAAGGCCCGGACTCCCGTCACTCTGCAAGAGTTCCTCAACCACGTCTTTCAGAAGGAAGATGAGGAAGAGAGCTCATCGGATGAATCCGAGGGATATGTGGCGAGTTGTCATGTGATTTCCCACTCGGAAGATGAGAAAACTCCTGGCACCGAGAAACTGGGGGCACACCCTGAGCCAGGACTTGTGTGGCCAACAGATGAAATGATCGACGCCTTTCTAGACGAGATTCGTCTAAAGAGTAAAGCAAATCAGGAGCGTGAGATGGCCGCATCGGAAGGAGCCAAACGCAGGCGACTAAACGAAAGAGTTGAAGTACTCCCGCCAGATCGAAAGGCGTCTGAGACAGACAAGAAGATATTCAAGACGAGGAAAAGGTTTGCCAAAGCCATGTCAATAGGAATGAAGCTACCACCCTCGGAAGAAAACACGCTCAATGGGGCGGAGAGGCACCCTGATTATTGCGCATATCATCGGAAAATTTCACACCCCACGGAGGAGTGTGACGCCTTTAGGATATGGTGGCGGGAATATGTTGCTCATCGACAACATTTTAAGCGCATGAAACGCAAGACTCGTCAGGAACGAAGAAGTACTGCCGACGGGCATGACAGAACCACTGGCAACTGTTACGTGGTTAACGCCGGAGGGTCACAAGTTCTCATCTTTGGGAGCGACTCTGATGAAGAAACGGCTCTGGGCCCTCTCTTTAAAGAATCCGTTTTAGGGAAAGAGGAGGAATCGGAGGCCTGCGAAAACATTCAGCTGCGCAATCGTACGCTCCCGGAAAAGAATCTCGGGTCCGCAAATAGAAAAGATAAGGGAAAGGAAAAGGTCACTGAGGATATCACTTTAGATGACCAAGTCATGAAAGAGCTGACTACCAAAGACCCTCCCAGGAAGGGTAAGGTGGACTACAATATCCTGGTGCACCTAAAGAAGCTACCTTCTCAACTTAGCATTCTCGATGCCCTCCTATTATCAAAAGAAGCACGAGATTCACTAATTAAGGCGTTACAAGAACCCGAGCAATTCCAAGCCTTCCTCTCCACGGAAAGGATGAAGGATGAACTGGAGGAAGTGCATACGGCCGACATCACTTTCGGGGACGAAGACCTCCTTCTTGGGACGTGCGACCACAACCGTCCCCTATATGTCTCTGGATACTGCCATGATATCAAGATAGGCAAGATCCTAGTGGATAATGGATCCTCCGTCAATCTCCTTAACGTTCGGGTGTTAAAGGAAATCTGCATGAGTGTGCAACACCTCGCTCGTGACAAAATTACCATCTCCGGTTTCGATTCACAATCGTCACGGACTCTCGGATCTGTAATACTAACATTACGCTTCGGACTGCTCGTCACGGACATCAAATTCCATGTCATTGATGCCAAGACCTGCTACAACGCCTTGCTCGGTCGCCCTTGGTTACACGAGTACAACATCATCCCTTCTACACAACATCAGTGTATGAAGTACTTTAAGGATGGTTTCGAGTATACCGTAACAGGTGAGCTGAACCCATTTTCCGTGAACGAAGTCCGCAAATACGAAGATGCGAAGTACTTTTTGCCAGATTTCGAGGATACAGAAAGGTGTCGCAAGCCGGAGAATAAAGCCGCCGCCACCATCCCTGTCTTCGGGAGCGATACCGAAGAAGAAGAAGAGATAGTTTATGCTGGGCCGTCTCAACGCAACAACCCGAGGACGTCCGCCCCCATGTTGATCTTCGAAAGTGACTCGAAAGATGAGGTTAATGCCGTATTCTCCAATCGGCCGCCAATACAAGCATCACCTAGCGATGATCAGAGCTTGCAAATCACCATGGTGCCATAAGAACACTACAAGGATCTTGACACACTTCAAGCTCACAATGTGCAGGACCTGCAAACATTTTACGTCCCTCCCAGGCAAAGGGGTGAGAAGTTAATCCTATTCTACCGATCCTCAGAGTCGAAAATAGAGAAAGAGATCTGGCATGGCACGGATGTTACACTCGACAGGCTCCAACCTATCCGTTTGCCCAGATACTACACAAATGGACTAAAGAGGCTATTGAAGCGCCAAGGAGTACCCTTAAAACAGACTGTTCAACAAGCTCGGTTGTACAACAGGATTTGGGATGTCCCTGGGACCCAACGCAAATTGCCCAACGGGAAAATGGAAACACTTGGGCTTGGATACGCGAGAACCGGAAAACGGGAACGGGCCCACAGTAGCTACGCCATATATACTTTTGATGAAGAAGAGGACGCCCCGTCAGGAAATGCCAACCCCTCATCAAAACTAGATCCCGCGATTGAAATGCCGAGTCCGTCGTTTGAAGAACGAATGGACAAGCCTATCAGGAAAGTGGGTCAAAAAGCTCGGGAAGACCACAACCGCGAGATGGCCATCTACGAGAAGGCCAGGACGCAACGTCTATTTCAACAGGCTGCAAAAGAAAAAGATGCTCATCCTTGTCAACCCGTTGTACGAAAGGCCTGACGCAGAGACGGAAATAAATCAAGAAGCGGAAAGAGGAGCCGACAACAACGACGCAGGATTAGAGAGTTACGTGATCGGGTATTGCGCGGCTCGAATTTGTCCCTCATGAAGAAGATGAGTCGAGCGTACTCCTTCCCCCGAGACAAGACGGAGAAGTTACTCGAGCTCGCTATAAAACATCAAATGATCGCGCTTCCAGAGTCTAAGCACCCTGAGCAAGCTAACAGGGATTCTCATCTGAGCTATTGCTCTTATCACCAAGCCATAGGACATCCTACCGAAGACTGCTTCACCTTCAAGAACTGGGTCGAGGACCAGTACCAACAGGGCAGATTAGCTTTATCCGACGGCTGGAGGGTAACGCCGCCACAAAAGCACGAACCCAAAGCCGCAAAAGCAGAACCAGATCCACCTCAGTCCTGGAAGCGGATTCACACCTGTTATACGATTACGATATTAAAAGAAGAGCCCGAGAACATGGATGACCTTCCCTGGTGCTTTGAGAACAGCGATGATGAGGTGGTCTCAGAATTTCCGCCAGCTCCAAAAGAACTGGAAGACGGCATACATACTACTACAGATAACCTCAAGAAGATTGAGTTGGGATCGGCAGATGACCCGCGACCGACATTTGTCAGCGAGCTGCTATCTGAAGAAAGGGTGACTGCGTTAAAGAACGTGCTTCTACGGCATAAAGACTGCTTCGCGTGGAACTACTCCGAGATGCCAGGATTAGATCCGGAGATTGCTGTGCATAAATTAGCAATATCCCCAGATATCAAGCCAGTCAAGCAGGCGCCAAGAAGGATGCGACTCGAGCTTGAAATGAGCATCAACGCCGAAGTCAAGAAGCTGATCGATTCTGGATTTATCCAAGAAGTCCAGTATCCCAACTGGATCGCCAATATCGTCCCGGTAATGAAGAAGAATGGGACGGTACGCATATGCGTGGATTTCAGGGATCTCAATAAAGCCTGTCCAAAGGACGATTTCCCAGTACCAGTAACCGAGCTAATGATAGATAACACGTCCACTCACGAGGTTTTCTCCTTTATGGACGGTTCGTCAAGATACAATCAGATAAAGATGCATCCCGAAGACCAGAAGCATACCGCTTTCCGGACCCCTTTGGGTATATTCTGCTACAGGGTTATGCCCTTTGGTCTAAAGAACGCCGGCGCTACCTATCAAAGGGCCATGACAAAAATCTTCGACGGCCTCATACATGACATCGTCGAGTGCTATATCGATGACCTTGTAGTAAAAAGCATGTCATACGAAGAGCATTTAAAGCATCTGGAGACTGTATTTCAACGCCTTCGGCAATATAATTTGAAGATGAATCCCCTCAAATGCGCGTTTGGAGTCTCCTCGGGTAAATTCCTGGGATTCATCATCCGACATCGAGGTATCGAAATAGATCCATCTAAGATCAAGGCGATCATGGAAATGCCTCCGCCAAGAACCCTCAAACAGTTGCGGTCTCTCCAAGGGAAGCTCGCATACATCCGGCGATTTATCGCCAATCTTTCAGGCAAATGCCGTCCTTACAGCCACCTGATGAAGAAGGGAACTCCATTCGTTTGGGATCACAAATGCCAAGGTGCACTAGACGAGATCAAGCAGTACCTGCAGAACCCTCCGGTGTTGGCTGCGCCGGTCAAGGGAAAACCCCTCATTCTTTAGACAACCGCCCTCGAAGGTTCCTTAGGCGCATTATGGGCACAAGAGAACGATCAAAGGAAAGAGAGAGCACTCTACTACTTAAGTCGAGTTCTGCTGGGGGCAGAAAACAACTACTCTCCCATTGAAAAACACTGCTTGGCGTTAATCTTCGCGATAACAAAACTCAGGCACTATGCGTTGGCGCACGAAGTCCGTCTCATCTCGAAGGTGGACCCTCTTAAATATTTGATGTCGAAGGCTATACTGACGGGTCGACTCGCTAAATGGGCTCTACTCCTGATGGAGTTCTCAATAACGTATCGACCTCTTAAGGCAGTGAAAGGCCAGGCCATTGCCGACTTCCTCGCTGAGCATCCAGTACCTGCCGGTTCTCCTCTGAACTGCGATTTACCGGACGAACATGCATTCGACGCGATCGGCGGCGGTGATACCCGATGGGAACTCTATTTTGACGGGGCATCTTCCATGAAGAAGCGCAAACAATGTACCCCCATAATCAAATCGGGAGTAGGCCTCATCTTCGTAACCCCACAAGGAGGGATAATGCGCTTTGCTTTCTCCTTAACGGAATCGAGGATGAACAATGAAGCCGAATACGAAGCTTTGATAGCGGGCCTCGAGATCGCCATTAACATGGGAATTGAAGACCTCTCTATATACGGGGATTCTCAATTGGTTGTTAGTCAAGTAAATGGTAACTACCAAACGTGCAAACCGGAGTTGGTGAAATACGGCGAAAAGGTGCAACAACTATTGACCCAAATTCCCTCCTACACTTTGGAAAGTATACCACGTGCGGAAAATAGCAAAGCAGACGCGTTAGCTAAGCTCGCTAAAGAACTGGCTGACGAGAACCTCGATGACGTCAGAATCGTGGTACAAAGCCGTCGAGTGCTCGCCCCAGCAAAAATATTTCCGGAATTATACGAAGAAAAGGGGGCGACTGAGCAGACGGCTCTACAAATAAAAGATCATGAGAAGGCCGAGGACTGGAGGGAAGTCTTCATAGACTACTTTAAGTCCCACCGAATGCCCGAAGAAGCGTCCTCAAGACATCAGCTCATGAAACGAGCTCTATTTTTCGCTTTTGTCAACGACACTCTATACAAAAGATCGTTTGATTCTCTGTGGCTGAGATGCTTAGGACCTGACGAAGCAGAATAAGTCATTCAGGAAGTTCACGACGGACTCTGCGGTTCTCACCAAGCAGGCCCGAAAATGAAATTGAAGATCAAACGGATGGGTTATTATTGGCCCACGATGGTCCAAGACTGCCTCGAGTATGCGAAGCAATGCCACTCGTGCCAGATTCATGGAGACTTTATCCACCAACATCCAAATCCACTACACCCAACGGTGGCTAGCTGGCCATTCGAAATGTGGGGGACTGACATAGTCGGCCCTATCGAGCCAGCATCGTCCCGGGGACATCGTTTCATCCTGGCGACAACTGATTACTTCTCCAAATGGGCAGAAGTAGTACCGCTGAGAGAAGTGAAGACGGAGAATATCCTCCACTTCTTCAAGACGCACGTCATCTATCGGTTTGGAACCCCACGGCGGATTATCTCCGATAATGGGCCAGCCTACAGAAGCCATAAGATTAGCCGCTTCGCGCAGCAGCACAATATAGACTGGAGATATTCTTCAGTTTACAATCTACGAGCTAACAGTCTGGCCGAGGCCTTCAATAAGACCTTGACGAAGATCATAAAAAAGACGGTGTCCCGAAATAAGAAAGACTGGCACGAGAGGCTGCAAGAGGCCCTTTGGGCCTATCGAACTACATTCAAGACGGCCACGAACACAACGCCGTACGCGTTGGTATTTGGGACGGAAGCAGTGCTCCCCCTCGAGATAGAGTTACCCTCTCTACGAGTGGCAGTCCACTACGAGCTGACGGACGAAGAAAATGCTCACCTTCGGCTTGAGGAGCTCGATGCCCTCGACGAAACCCGGCTCATAGCGCAACAAAATCTGGAAGCTTATAAAGCAAAGATGACGCGCTCATATGAAAGATTGACCCGACCGAGGACATTCCGCCAAGGCGAACTCGTGTTAGTGGTCAAAAGGCCTATGATCCCCAATCGAGCCAAGCGGGGAAAATTCGAGCCAAACTATGAAGGCCCGTACATCATAGATAAGGTCTACCAGGGTGGGACCTATCTACTCATGGACATGCACGGTGAAAGGACTTTCAGGCCAATAAATGGTCGCTTCCTAAAGAGATACTACGCTTAATGAGCCACGGCCTAGGTCAATGATAGATGACGACGACTATGTCCACTCGCTATCTTCCTAAGCTCGAGCTTTATAAGCAGTAGCCGGCCTTCTCCATAACGGACCGAAATGTCCTTAAACTAATAACGGACCGAAATGTCCTTAAACTAACAACGGACCGAGACGTCCTTAAACTAACGACGGACCGAAATGTCCTTAAACTAACGACGGACCGAAACGTCCCTAAACTACTACCGCAGCATCCTTAGGCTGACAAAAAAAAAAGGGGAGAAAAAGAAAAATATAAAAAAAAATGATAAAAAAAACGGTATGTCCATAAGCAAAATGGGCACGGATGAAAACCCGAAAGGGCTCCGTGAGTAAAAACAGCAGGGCTACCGGCGAGTGTTCGTGAAAACCCGAAAGGGCGCGACCTTGTAAAAAAAAGAGAAAAAGAATTAAAAAAACGGTATGTCCATAAGCAAAATGGGCACGGATGAAAACCCGAAAGGGCTCCGTGAGTAAAAACAGCAGGACTACCGGCGAGTGTTTGTGAAAACCCGAAAGGGCGCAACCTCGTTGAAAGACACGTACAGGGTCCTCTCAACCTTGTAAGGAGAAACCACCCGCGTGAGATCCTTACGACTCATAAAGGAGCAACACACTTAGGGACCCTCACGATTCCTAAGGAGAAAATACACTTGCGAGATCCTTACGACTCGTAAGGAGAATTCTCTTATAGGACCCTCACGGCTCATGAGATTTGAAAGTCTTAAGTTACAGAAACCTAAAACTGTTCTTAAGCAAATCCCCCACAACCTTCGATACTGCCCTACAAGAGGCTCAATACTGACCCTTGTATACAATCCACGGGCACGAATAAACATTTTCCCAGCAAAGTCCCACCTGTGACTAGGGATATGTCCAACCCTTGTAGGTCCTCTCGACCCATAAGGAGAAAGCCCTCTTGTAGGATCCTTACGACTTGCAGAGGAACATACACTTAGGAATCCTCACGATCCCTAGGGAGAAAATACACCTACAAGATCCTCACAACTTGTGGGGAGAAATACTTTTGTGAGACCCTTACGGCTCATGAAGTCAATGTTAGTTATATGTATGCCCTAGAGGCCATTACTGTACATAGGATGTATATTGTAGTGGATGCTGGGACGTATATAGGGAGGACTTTCTTGCTCGACATGATAGTATGCTATCTGGTTGAACTTTACCTTAACGTGTATACTGATTGTCTCTCTGTTACATGTTGGTAAAGCCCTTAGGACATGTACTTGACTATCTGGACTATGATGCGGATCATACTAGTGGGGACATGGTAGTCTATAAGTACATCCTTCAAAGTCCCTAGTCGTGGGTGTATCGAGACGGGGCATCGATATACCAGAGTAGACTAGCGTATACCTTCTCGACCCATACAGATGGGCGATGGATGATCCCATATCCATTGGTGTTTGACATCAGAGATGATATACGGGTGCTCAGTAGAGACTGGGTACACTGGACGGACTCGCCGAGAACTCCCAGATGGTATTATACCTCACGTCAGATGGCAGTTCTCTGGTGACACTGGTACAGAGTAGTCTGTTGACCCGAGATCGTCATAGTGTCTTGTGTGGTTCCCACTGTGCTTTGATTTCCATCTTACCACGTCCAAGAGGGCGTGCAAAACGGTGGTTTTTGGGTACAGTCCCGAGTCACATGGAGGCAATGAGCGATAGGAGGGGATTCGTCTCTCCCGGTATAGGGAGTTGATGTTGCGCTGTGTTCGATTGGCTATAACAGGAAATCCCTGGCCAGGGTTGCTGAGATTTACTGGTAAGTGTTACCAGTAGTTTCTCGAATTGTTATAGACCTCATATCGACACGACTTATTGAACTAATGGGGTCTGACATTTACCACCCCTAGGCAAGATATGCGACATATCAGACGATCAGACCGGACTGTACGGTAGTGTTACTGGTTGGATTCACTGGAGTGTGAGCGGGCTTGCTCATCGATCTTCAGATCGCTCAATACCCGGGTGGCCATTACGTTTAGCAGACCGCTTGCGGCTTGTGGGTGTTTGATATGATCATCATCTGCTACCGGCGTATTGACGAGTCTTTAGAGTCCTACACAGAGGTTTCCTGGCTCAAGCGAAACGAAATAGGAGCGCATATGAGATATGTGCGGGACCGAGAATAATACGGTATGTGATACTGTATTCGATTCTCGCGATGTGACATTGATCGGTTATATGCGATATAGCCGGGTTATCGGATCAAGTGTTGATTCGATAAGTTGTTACTGATGATACCAGTCGGTTATGTGCGACATGACCGGATCGTTAAATCAAGTGTTGATTTAATGATTTAATGCATAATTGTATATTTGATATATTACTTTGCATTAACTAGTATCGGTTCACTTTAAAATGGATTTTCTCACTCGGGTGTGCGCATTGCATATGCGATATGATTTTGTGCACTTGCTTGTATCATGTTTGATGATGCATGCCAAACTTGGTTAAGTGTAAAGAATGAACCATGGTAATGAATGGGTTAGGGTTTTGATTTTTATTTATTCATTTATCTTTCTTATTTATTCTTTTTGGAAAAAGGAAAAAGAAAGATAAATGGTGGCATATTTTGGATTTAGTTGAAGTTTCTTGAAACTTTGACTAAGTCTTCATTCTTGTCCTATACTTAACCCTAACCATTTTAACTAACCTAAGTTAATTCTCTACACTTAACTAGAGTTAAAAGTATGATAAGTATTGTTTTATTTTCTATTTTTAATTCAAGACTTATCATATCATCTTCATCTTCTTCCATTCTTCAAGTGAAGAAAGCTTCATTTTCATCAATGGTGATTGATGATTAAGAGTGAGAAATCCATTTCTAAAGTCTACCCACTTCCTATTTCTTCATCCTCTACCTCTTGCCAAGTAGTAGAGTGTGTTTACTTCACAAGTTTCATGACTTGGTGAAGTTGTGAGCTTGATCTAGCGATGCCTCGACGTAGATCATCTTCGGCACGAAGCCGACGACCTTGCCCGCTCGTTCTCCGATGAAGCCGACGCTAGAGCCCGGATTTGATTTGGACAGCGGAGAGGACCTCATCTCGGAGCCGTGGAGGTGGAGGACCGGATCTACAAAGGTTGTATTTCCGATAACCCATTAGTTAAGTTGTTAACTAGATTGTTTTTCGCCTAGATTTCTAGCAAACGATCCGTAGTCGGGTTTCTCGGCACCTAGAATTTTTTAAATTGGCATGTTCGATGCCTTGTGAGACCTCATTAGGATGCCTAGGAACCCTACAGTGGTATCAGAGCCTAGCTAGAGCCTTAGGCGAAGTCTAGACGGATTTTGAACTCCGAACGAACCCGAAATCCTAACACACCCATGCTCTCTGTCCAATTTTCAAAAACAGGGATTTTTCAGTATTAAAAATATGCAGAAAATCAAGCAGGGTTTTCTAAGAATTACTGTAAATTTCGTGGACCTAATTCCACTTTCCCACCGCGGTTCCGCGGCATGAGCAAGGCTCATGCGGCGGATCCGCGGCCGTACGGCCACTGTATTTATATTATTTGGCACAGTAATTCTTAGTTTCCAGTGGTGATTTTTCTGGGAATTTTTAATAATTTTTCAAGAGTTGAATTTTCTGCAGTTGATTTGGGGATTCGGTGTTTCGATCGGATTATCAAATTTTGTCTGTGTGGCTTTCCGGATAATTTTTAGAATATGTTAAAAAGTTCGACCGGATATAAATACCCAATTTTTCCCCTGTCGGGAAATTTCCAAGTGTTGGATTTTTCCGTAGTTTAACGACGTTCTAAGTAGTGCAAGTAACACGATGGACCCTCTAGAAGACAACAAACCTTAACTCGATTATGTGACCGTCTTGAACTGCCCTTTGAACCTTCGGGTTTGGGGCAGTACGGCGTGCCACATGTGAGGCGTTGGCTTGACCCTTCTACGGCTGGACCGTTGGTACTGAGGCACGAACTGAATGTTGTTAGACTTATATTTCATGTGTTGATCTGTATCGGGAAAACTTGGGTATTCGATTGTTTGATCGGAAAGTTTGACATTTTCTATTTATCCGGAATGGGATACAATAATTGGAATTCACAATAAGTTATGAGATAACTGAATGAATGTTGTAAATCTAGCAATTTAGTCTCACTTGATCGGTTGCCACGGAATTTTGATGTGATCAAAAGTCCGTCACAATCACGTAGCGTACGCGGATACTCGCCGGATAAACTTAATAGACAGCCTCACTCCATAACCCCCGACCAAGTGACTGTAGGAGAACCCCGTCGCCGAAAGCATCCGTCCGGGTGCTCGCGGTAGCGGTGTTCCGCCTTGATGCACTTCGTCGACGGTATCGGGGGTGCGGCCGTCTACTGAAGTTTGCGACGAGCATTCGATCAGGATGTCGGGAATCCTGTTGAATTGCCCGACTTGATATTGAAAAGTGTTTTCGATAACGAGACTAAAATGCGGGGTTTATAATTGTAGGGCATGTGATGTCTAAGGTATTCATTTGATTAGGCATGCGATGTCTATGCAGATTGCGGATTCCAACTGTTGTAGTTTTACACTTTCTTTTCTGTGACCGTAAGTGTAATATGTGATATCGCCGGTTTCGCTGCTATATGTCAACGACAATTGGGATGCGCATATTTACTTACGTTGATGACATGTGATGTTATGTGTTGCTGGATATGTTATATTGGATCGTCGTGTTTGAATAGCCGGGGGTTTTTATGTGAGATGAGTGTTTTTCATTTTCATTCATGTAAAAACTTGTATGTAATATTCTTTTATTGGGGCACTTCCAGGTTGCGGAAGTTGTCACCCTTTGTATATTATTTACTTTTCCGCACTAGGATAGACCCAAGGAGGGGAGCACAAGTAACCGGGTTCTGGAGTCCAGTGGGAGACCAACTCGAGGAGTCGAGTCCGGGTCTCCTAACTCCAGAATTGGTAGGGTTGCTTGCCGCTCTCGTAGGGGTCTAGGGG
Source organism: Agapanthus africanus (assembly GCA_030015575.1). Lineage (NCBI taxonomy): Eukaryota > Viridiplantae > Streptophyta > Magnoliopsida > Asparagales > Amaryllidaceae > Agapanthus > Agapanthus africanus. The sequence goes on from JASDDO010000016.1 coordinate 568,086,303, forward strand.
TGTGGGTTTGGCTATTCATCACGACCGTGGAATCCGTGTTTTATACTGGCTCGTATTGAAAACACGGACGTCCTAGTATATCCAATATTTCATATGTTTCTTCTGCTGCGATATCTGTGATGTGATCATGTAATGTTCTGTGATAGATACAGTATATAGTATATATGATATATTATATAGACGTTACTTATGTTTTACACCCGCGCTAGCCCTGCCCCGCTCTGTCGTTAGTTACCTAACCTAACGGTGCACGAGGGGACATCGAGGCGAATGCGGATGGCATAAGTGTACGTCGTATTTATCTGTGATGTTTAGGTACTTAAATGATGGGACTTTGTTAATATGATTAATGAAATAAAAGAAACCTAAGATGTTGTAGAATCGAATTTCAAAATAAAACAGGTAGCTACAGTTCTTGCTTTGCACAGCGGTATATATGATATATCCTGCACCTTATTCGATGAGGAAAGGACCGAGATCCCTTCACCGGGAGTGACTCCTTTAGCAATAACTGGCAGATGCTACACACTCGGTTTGTTTTTTGATTGCTTTTAAGAGTTTTTGCTTTGCACGGTGATATATATGATATATCCCGCACCTCATTCGACGAGGAAAGGACCGACGATCCCTTCACCGGGAGTGACTCCTTTAGCAAAACTAGAAAAGCCTCAAAAGCACTCCATTTCAAAATCATTTGATTCTACAACGATATCAAGTTCATTACGCAATAGGTTTTCAGAAAAACCTGTCGTAGCCCTCCGTCATTTCAGATATGTACTGGTTAGTATTCGTGCTGCGTTTGTTGACCTCTGTCAAGGCGTAGTGTGCGGTAGCTGATTAGTGCTTATCTGCATAAGCATATGATGTGATTGATTTAGGGTAGTCGTGCGACCTTGTTGACCTCTGTCAAGGATCGTGCGGGTGGGTTTACTTCAATCAGGAAATGACGGGTTGAACTTGACTAGCAGCCTATGGTTTGTTGACCTCTGTCAAGGTCATAGGACGCTAGGGGCAAAATATTATCGAGAATTTCAAGTGTTGAAATTTGCAATGAGATTGCATACCTTCTATGAGATAGTTGGATCCCGATACCCGCTGCGAGTAAGAGTTACTCCTGGGAGAGTTTTATACATTACAATTAGCCGATCAAGTAGGTGTCTAGAAAGGTGTCAACGGGGTTACGCCTCTGGGAAAACGAGGTTCACAGTAATTAGGTTCGTGCGAAAGCACGGGGGACCCCCTCAAAGTACCGACACTGGCCTGGCTGAAAGATTGACGAACTTGTAGTGTGTAATTAATCCCGGCTAGTCTTTCCTTTTAGGGTTTGAAGGAAGATTTGATAAAAAGCAGTGGGAGCCGTCCTGATTAGATAAAATAATAACCAATCTATTCTTGCAAGAGCGCACGCTGAGTGTTTTCTTCTCTCTCTCTCCAGGTAGCGACCATATCACGCCTTAATCAAGATAATAATACGGAAAATTGACTGAACCCGCTTGTTATACTGAGCTGGGGAACGTTGGTCCCCCTCCAACTTATAATTGTTATAAGACAGAGCAGGAAATTGGGGAATACCAGAATTCCCGTGCCGCCCAAACGAAGAGAGTGCATGCTGATGCATCATCTTCGGGTGTGTTCATTACAAAGAACTGTTTCTCTGTATCCTCTACGTCCTGGGTATGTGATACCAGATCAGGATCCCAGATATGTAATCTGTTACATAGGGCTACAGAAAGGTAGAGAACTGAGAACGGGTGATAAGTTTCATGAGGCAGAAAACGGGGCAAGTGTTGCAGCCAAGTCTGTTGGTCACTGTCACCCTGTATTACCAATACATTGATTCTGAACGAATGTTATTAGATACCGAACCTGATATACAAAATCATATCTATCTCTTTATTAGTAAAAGAAATGATAAAATTTTGTATAGATGGATAATGTTTTGAACATTTCCTATATCAAAAGTTGATCGGTTCAGGCACGTTATCTAAAAGCATTAATGTTCTAAATCAAACTACAGTTCTTAGTGTACAGAACACACACAAAAGGAAGAGTTCAGAAATGAACGAATTCTTCTTGAGGTATTGTAGACTAGGTCATATCAATGCGACCCGACAAGCTAAGTTCCAAATAGATGCATATTTAAATCTGTTTGAATTTACATCTTATGAAACTTGCCAGTCATGTCACAAAGATAAGATGACCATAGCTCCGTTTACTGAAAACAGAGAAAGAGTTAGTGAACTCTTGGGATGATACATGTTGATGTATGTAGGTCCCCTGTCTACACATGCCAGGACTGATTCTTTATACTTCATTACATTCTCTGATGATCTTTCGAGTTTCAGACCTATGTTCCTGTTGAAACACAAGTCCGAACCTTTTGAGATATTCACAGAATATAAGTTTGAAGTAGAGAACCAGAATACGGGTATAAGTATTATGTCCTATGATGAGATCAAGGAGGAGAATACTTGAGCACGGAAATACTGGACTATTCTAAAGGAGAATGAGATTCTCTCTCAGCATTACTCCTCTGTATACACCATAGCACGATGGTATATCGGGGCGGAGCAATCACACCCTATATGATATGGTGTGCTCTATGATGAGTATTACTGAGTTACCTATTTCCTTTTTGGGAGTTATGCACTTATGAAGCTGCATACCTATTGAATAGGGTTCCAATCAAATAAGTTGCCTACCACTTCATATTTGATATAATAAGGGAAGAGCCCATCTCTTAAGTTAGTTAAGATTTGGGGTTGTCCAGCCTATGTCTAAAAGCATAATCCGGACAAGCTCGAGGCAAGATCTGTTATGTAGAACTGGAAATGTTCCAGCTATACAAACTACAGCAGATGATTTGATAAAACCAAAGGATTCAATAGTAACCAACGAACCTCAGCCTCTCCGCCGATCTAGTAGGGTTTCCTCACCCACCTGAGAGATACTTCGGTTTCTCTATGACAGTGAGAGCAAGGATTGCATCATGAGATGATGACCCAACTAGTTTCGAGCTGGCCATCAAGAGTGAGACTCTGTAAGAATGGCTGGATGTTTATCGATCTGAGATGGAATCCTTATACACCAACAAAGTATGGACTTTGGTTGCTATATCTGAAGGGTTAAATCCCCATCAGGAGCAGGTATATCTTGAGAAGATTACTTGGTGTACATGGAAAGGTTGAGACTTTCAAAACTAGACTTGTTAAAAGTTTGCATCATTGACCAGGTGTGGATAATGATGAAACCTTTTCAAGTAGCTATGCTTAAGTCCATCCAGATCCTACTTACCACGGCTGCATACCATGACTACGATCTCTGGTGGTTGGGTGTCTTGACTGCTTTTCTAAATGATGATTTGGAAGAGAGCGTCTATAAGTACACAGCCAGAGGGCCTCGTAGACAGTGGGAGCAACGGAAACGTGTGCAAGATGCTTTATAGGATAAAGCAGGCATCGCGAAGTTGGAACATCTATTTTGATGAAGCGGTCAAAGAAGTTGACATCATCAAAATGGTAGATGAACCTTGTATAAACAAGAAGGTAGTAGGGAGTATGGTGACGATCCTCGTAGAGTACGTGGATGACATACTCTTGATAGGGAAGGAGTTTACTATGCTACGCTCGATCAATCTCCGCTTATCACAATAATTCTCCATATAGGATCAAAATGATACCGCCTAAATTCTGTGTTTGGATCTATGAGATAGATCTAATTGGATGTTAGGACTCTCACTAGTTGTAGTGAGATGGTGTCAACCGATCCTGGGGAGAATCACTGGAAGGGTTCCAGAGTGATAATGACGACTGAGTGTCAGTCGCAGGCATTGTCTATACCCTCAGTAAAGGGACGGTATATTGGAAGAGTTCCAAGCTAGATACCGTGACATACTAGACGATAAAGGCTGGATACATCGCTACTTAAGATACTACCAAAGAGGCTGTTTGGGTGTATATTCGTTCATGAGATGAACTATGTTCCTCCCATTGTGTGACAATGGAGTTGTGGCTTATGCCAAGGAACGCCGGTCCCATCAGTGATCCAGACATATTCTAAGGCAGTATCACTTGATCATGGAGATGGTTGATCTCCAGGGAGATCGAGGTTAGGAGAGTAGATTCAGAGAAAAACACAGCGGATCCACTCATGAAAGGCCTTTTCCCAGAGAGAGACTTTTATGGGATGGTTGAGTATGAGATACTGCAACCACTGCTACAGATGGCCCTAGTGCAAGTGGGAGATTGTTAGTTATATGTATGCCCTAGAGGCCATTACTGTACATAGAATGTATATTGTAGTGGATGCTGGGACGTATATAGGGAGGACTTTCTTGCTCGACATGATAGTATGCTATCTGGTTGAACTTTACCTTAACGTGTATACTGATTGTCTCTCTGTTACATGTTGGTAAAGCCTTTAGGACATGTACTTGACTACCTGGACTATGATGCGGATCATACTAATGGGGACATGGTAGTCTATAAGTACATCCTTCAAAGTCCCTAGTCGTGGGTGTATCGAGACGGGGCATCGATATACCAGAGTAGACTAGCGTATACCTTCTCGACCCATACAGATGGGCGATGGATGATCCCATATCCATTGGTGTTTGACATCAGAGATGATATACGGGTGCTCAGTAGAGACTGGGTACACTGGACGGACTCGCCGAGAACTCCCAGATGGTATTATACCTCACGTCAGATGGCAGTTCTCTGGTGACACTGGTACAGAGTAGTCTGTTGACCCGAGATCGTCATAGAGTCTTGTGTGGTTCCCACTGTGCTTTGATTTCCATCTTACCACGTCCAAGAGGGCGTGCAAAACGGTGGTTTTTGGGTACAGTCCCGAGTCACATGGAGGCAATGAGCGATAGGAGGGGATTCGTCTCTCCCGGTATAGGGAGTTGATGTTGCGCTGTGTTCGATTGGCTATAACAGGAAATCCCTGGCCAGGGTTGCTAAGATTTACTGGTAAGTGTTACCAGTAGTTTCTCGAATTGTTATAGACCTCATATCGACACGACTTATTGAGCTAATGGGGTCTGACGTTTACCACCCCTAGGCAAGATATGCGACATATCAGACGATCAGACCGGACTGTACGGTAGTGTTACTGGTTGGATTCACTGGAGTGTGAGCGGGCTTGCTCATCGATCTTCAGATCGCTCAATACCCGGGTGGCCGTTACGTTTAGCAGACCGCTTGCGGCTTATGGGTATTTGATATGATCATCATCTGCTACCGGCGTATTGACGAGTCTTTAGAGTCCTACACAGAGGTTTCCTGGCTCAAGCGAAACGAAATAGGAGCGCATATGAGATATGTGCGGGACCGAGAATAATACGGTATGTGATACTGTATTCGATTCTCGCGATGTGACATTGATCGGTTATATGCGATATAGCCGGGTTATCGGATCAAGTGTTGATTCGATAAGTTGTTACTGATGATACCAGTCGGTTATGTGCGACATGACCGGATCGTTAAATCAAGTGTTGATTTAATGATTTAATGCATAATTGTATATTTGATATATTACTTTGCATTAACTAGTATCGGTTCACTTTAAAATGGATTTTCTCACTCGGGTGTGCGCATTGCATATGCCATATGATTTTGTGCACTTGCTTGTATCATGTTTGATGATGCATGCCAAACTTGGTTAAGTGTAAAGAATGAACCATGGTAATGAATGGGTTAGGGTTTTGATTTTTATTTATTCATTTATCTTTCTTATTTATTCTTTTTGGAAAAAGGAAAAAGAAAGATAAATGGTGGCATATTTTGGATTTAGTTGAAGTTTCTTGAAACTTTGACTAAGTCTTCATTCTTGTCCTATACTTAACCCTAACCATTTTAACTAACCTAAGTTAATTCTCTACACTTAACTAGAGTTAAAAGTATGATAAGTATTGTTTTATTTTCTATTTTTAATTCAAGACTTATCATATCATCTTCATCTTCTTCCATTCTTCAAGTGAAGAAAGCTTCATTTTCATCAATGGTGATTGATGATTAAGAGTGAGAAATCCATTTCTAAAGTCTACCCACTTCCTATTTCTTCATCCTCTACCTCTTGCCAAGTAGTAGAGTGTGTTTACTTCACAAGTTTCATAACTTGGTGAAGTTGTGAGCTTGATCTAGCGATGCCTCGACGTAGATCATCTTCGGCACGAAGCCGACGACCTTGCCCGCTCGTTCTCCGATGAAGCCGACGCTAGAGCCCGGATTTGATTTGGACAGCGGAGAGGACCTCATCTCGGAGCCGTGGAGGTGGAGGACCGGATCTACAAAGGTTGTATTTCCGATAACCCATTAGTTAAGTTGTTAACTAGATTGTTTTTCGCCTAGATTTCTAGCAAACGATCCGTAGTCGGGTTTCTCGGCACCTAGAATTTTTGAAATTGGCATGTTCGATGCCTTGTGAGACCTCATTAGGATGCCTAGGAACCCTACAGTCAAAAGCCTTGGTCGACAGGACCCTTAACCCTGTTTACTAAGCCACCTTTGTTCAACATCGACAGAGGCAAATGATGATTCGCTCCTGGCAATATTCCAGTTGTAGCGGTGCTGATGCCGAAATCGGTATCCAAAATCCAAGCTTGCGGCGAAAAAGCTAGCAAGCCACACATGCCTACGAAATAGCCGAAATGATGTGGCAACTTGCAATAAAAAGCGGCAAGTAAAAATGTATGCATGAAAAATAGCCGAAATGATGGGGCAACTCGCAATAAAAAGCAGCGAGTAGAAAATAAATAAATAGCTGAAATGATTGGGCACCGCGAAAAATAGCCGAAATGATGGGGCAATCGCGGCCTTCGCGATATAAAAGCTGAAACGATAGAGCATCGCGGAAAAAGAAATAAAATAAAAATAAAATTTATGCCCTACAGGTGATGTTCCATCACACCCTGTACATATTCCAAGGGCGTAAACAAAAAAGGGAACATACTTCCCCCCAGGTTTCACCAAAGAAAGAAGCTAAATCTCGACGGGCCACAAGCGACCTAGAGATCATCCCAACACTCGTCTCATAACGACGGACACAACTTCAAGCGGAACAGCGGCAACTCCCAGTTTCATGGCTCGGTGGTATACGTATCGCCAACAGTCAAACCTCCAGCCTGTGAAATGCGGATATAATCAACAAAATTCCTGGTTACGTGGAACGCGGATAACATCACTCTTTGACCCCGTGGAAAACGTCCAGAGCGGATCCTGGTCCTCGCAGAGTACGACAGTGAACCCGTGTGAAGCATCCAGAGCGGAGCCTAGTCCTCGCCGAGCACGGCAGTGAACCCGTGTGAAGCATCTAGTGCAAAATTCCTGGTTACGTGGAACGCGGATAACGTCACTCTTTGACCCCGTGGAAAACGTCCAGAGCGGATCCTGGTCCTCGCAGAGCACGGCAGTGAACCCGTGTGAAGCATCCAGAGCGGAGCCCAGTCCTCGCCGAGCACGGCAGTGAACCCGTGTGAAGCATCTAGTGCAAAATTCCTGGTTACGTGGAACGCGGATAACGTCACTCTTTGACCCCGTAGAAAACGTCCAGAGCGGATCCTGGTCCTCGCAGAGCACGGCAATGAACCCGTGTGAAGCATCCAGAGCGGAGCCTAGTCCTCGCCGAGCACGACAGTGAACCTGTATGAAGCATCTAGTGCAAAATTCCTGGTTACGTGGAACGCGGATAACGTCACTCTTTGACCCCGTGGAAAACATCTAGAGCGGATCCTGGTCCTCGCAGAGCACGGCAGTGAACCCGTGTGAAGCATCCAGAGCGGAGCCCAGTCCTCGCCGAGCACGGCAGTGAACCCGTGTGAAGCATCTAGTGCAAAATTCCTGGTTACGTGGAACGCGGATAATGTCACTCTTTGACCCCGTGGAAAACGTCCAGAGCGGATCCTGGTCCTCGCAGAGCACGGCAGTGAACCCGTGTGAAGCATCCAGAGCGGAGCCCAGTCCTCGCCGAGCACGGCAGTGAACCCGTGTGAAGCATCTAGTGCAAAATTCCTGGTTACGTGGAACGCGGATAACGTCACTCTTTGACCCCGTGGAAAACGTCCAGAGCGGATCCTGGTCCTCGCAGAGCACGGCAGTGAACCCGTGTGAAGCATCCAGAGCGGAGCCTAGTCCTCGCCGAGCACGGCAGTGAACCCGTGTGAAGCATCTAGTGCAAAATTCCTGGTTACGTGGAACGCGGATAACGTCACTCTTTGACCCCGTGGAAAACGTCCAGAGCGGATCCTGGTCCTCGCAGAGCACGGCAATGAACCCGTGTGAAGCATCCAGAGCGGAGCCTAGTCCTCGCCGAGCACGGTAGTGAACCCGTGTGAAGCATCTAGTACAAAATTCCTGGTTATGTGGAACGCGGATAACGTCACTCTTTGACCCCACGGAAAACGCCCAGAGCGGAGCCTGGTCCTCGCCAAGCACGGCAGTGAACCCGTGTGAAGCATCCAGAGCAAATACCGGACCGTGGAGTCCTTAAAATCCACGGACTATGATGTCCTTAACCTCGACCGCGATGTCTTAAAACTAACGATCAACTACCCCGATTCCCTACGGATTCTTCCTTGGTTTAAGGGTACATCTCTTCACTCTTTTGATACCTGGCGTTGTAATTCCTCAACATCTTCAAAGAGGTGACGGGTCCCTGCAACCAAACATCGGACTGTGGAGTCCCTAAATCCATGGACTATGAGGTCCTTAACCTTGACCGTGATGTCTTAAAACTAACATCGGACTGTGGAGTCCCTAAATCCACGGACTATGAGGTCCTTAACCTTGACCGTGATGTCTTAAAACTAACATCGGACTGCGGAGTCCTTAAATCCACGGACTATGAGGTCCTTAACCTTGACCGCGACGTCTTTAAACTACGATACCTGGAGCAACCCCCTGGCCCCGGGAAACACGGGCAAGGGCGACCACATCCAGCACTTACAAGTCCTCACGACCTGAAAGGAAGAGAAACTCTCTTGTGAGATCCCTTACGACTCTCAAGGGAAAACCCGCTTAAGAATCTTCACGATTCTTAAGAAGGACTTACACCTATGGGATCCTCTCGACCTGTAGGGAGAAAAACTCTTTATGAGACCCTCGTGGCTCATAAAATGCAAAAGTCTTAGGAAGCAGATCTTAACCCTGAATCCTAAGCCATCGCTGTCCTGCAAGGAGATCAAGATAGAATATCCGCAGAATACATTCAATAAAAAGGGGACACACCATTGAGAGGAAAATTGTATCTTTTATTCATAAACTAAGATGGATACAAAGTACAATTCATGAAAGAACAAAAAGAAAATACTCTCATCCATGAGTATGTACAAAAAGGAAGGAAAAGATACAAATGTTTCAAGCCGGCGGGCGATTCAGCAGCTTGGTCAGCTCATCCTGCTTTTGTTGGGCCACGGCCTCATGATTTAAGATTGCCAAAAGACGGGCCTCCACCTGAGCCTGCTGGGCCTGATACGAAGCGAGCCGGCCTTCAAGCTCTTTCTCGGTGGTTTTATAAGCCTCGACCCTCTCACGAGTGAACGTGGCAGCTTTATCAAGAGTCACCACCTCCCTGATAGACTCTTGAAGCACCCGCCAGAGTTCATACGCTTTGTCGGCCTTGGCGGTAAGATTAGCTTGAAGCTCGCCCAGCGCCTTGGAAGCCAACTCTCTCTCCGAGAATTTACGACGAGCCCTTTTCTCGCACAACAATATGTTCGCCACGTATCGCCCTATCAGGCCGCGTAAGCTCACTTTCGCGACCACGACCTTGGAAACAGGACATACACGCCCAAGACCGTATAAATAGGCTTCCATTCGACAGCAACAATCGATCTAAAACGCGCTCACGTCACCCGGTATGAAAAGAAACGAGAAAATTTCCGACGTTTGTCCTATCAAGTATGTGTTCGCGATTATATGAACGTCCGATAAAGAAATAATATTCGAAGCTTTAATGTGCGTACGACATGATGATAGTGTTGATTATTGAAGAAAGTTTTCATAAGAAGAACACAAAGTTTATTTATACAAGCGAAAACACACATACGAGTACCGAGCCTATATGGAAGTTCAGCATAAAGCATACAATAAAAAGACTAATATACTACGTTAGCGGGAAAAGTTCACCAAACACAGGATCAGTGGCACAAGGGTTAACAAAGCAAAGAACAAAATTCTCCATCTCTCTCTCCGCTCTCTCCAGCATATCAAAGCGACGGTTCTCGCGAGGAGTCGCTCCCCATCGATTGGCGCCATGTTCATCTGCAAAAGCAGACATAACAGCTCGTCGGGCTCTTATTTCGCTCAAAAGATGAACTGAGCGATCTTTCAAAGCCTGAGTAATCAAACAGGCCTCGTGAAAACCCTCGAGCTTCTCTTCAGCCGCGTCAAGCATCGCCAGAGTCATCTCCGCTGGGTGAGGAGGGATGTCGGCAAGCACGGCCGTGAGAATCATCCAGAGCCAGAGGGACCCCATCGAGAGGGGGGACCCCCTACGGATCGAGAGTCCGTACGTTGCCGAGTCGCATTCGTCATCGGTAAGGAGTGGATCCACCAATCGGGCAGCAAAGCGGGGGATCATCTCCTCGACAGGAACTTCCCATGGCTGTCGACGAGCATGAGGGCGATTGCAGTCCATGGCGTTCGGTTGTTTCTCAAGACAAATCACACCAAAATGGAAAAATAAATCTCTCTGTGAAGGGAAAAGAAGGCTATGGCCTCAGATATAAAGAGGTGCATTAAGTATTGAGCGTGGAAAATCTTGCATGATGAAGCTATTTCCAAGGCCCAAAAAAGAGGAAAGGCATCGAAAATCAGGGAGATGGAACTATTTCCAAGGCTCCTTTTCTGCATCTGATATTGTGCGCTAAAAAAAATATGGTATGGAAAAATTTTTGAACAGCCCCATCAAAGGACCCCACGTGCAGAACACGTGAGCCCCAAACTTGACGTGCACTAAAAAATGGAGTAGCACCCTGCATATTAAAAGCATCAACAACAACAGTAGCAAAATGATAAAATCCCAGAGAAAGGCATGCAAGCAAGGAAAGACATAATAAAACTTGTCACTCATACTTCAAGAAGTTCATACAAAATAAAGAGGACACGTTTACAATGGTAAGACTTCAGACGCGGGGCATGGGTTGAGAAACTCAAGATTAACTTTGTCCAAGATTCTCCAAGCATTTCGAACCTCCCGAGTATGCTTCCTCTCGCGATCGCAAGCGTCGGGGTCCTCACGAATATCCTCCACCCTCCGATAGACGGCAAGTATGGCTGACTGCTGAAAGGCTTGGTGCAAGATATCAATAAGGTGATCTCGCCTCCTCTTTGAGATCAAGCCCATCAGGTACACCGAATGTACCTTATCCTCAGCAGTGTCCAAGGCCCTGAGCGGTATGCCGGTGCAAAAGAGAGGAAGTGCCTCCCGGATCGCCAGCACGATCAGCCTCAGAAGAGAAGAGCGACGGGGGAGTAGCCGATGGTTGTACTCGTCAAAGCGGCTCATGATCTCGGCACACTGAGCATCGGTGAACTCCTGGTTCTGACTGCGGCCCAGTGCATGAATATTCCCATAGGAAATAATCTCGTCAAGACCATACAGATGGGCATCCATGATACCTGAAATAAAGGTCATGAGAATCATTACCAAGCTCCTGTTGCATTAATTGCATAAGGACAACCTCGGGTCGAGAGCCCCCAAGAAGCCTCCGTGTGAAGAAACTGAGTTCTTCATTGGAATTAAATTCCTTACTAAGAAAAAGGAATTAAATTCCCAGAAACATTTTTGGATGGAATTAAATTCCATGGAGTTGAAACGCCATCATCATCTCCCCAAAGATCATCTAAACCCTAAGAGATCTACAATTCGAAGGTTAGGTGGTTTCTTGTTCTTATGGAAAAACTTGAAGAAAAATGGGTTCCTTGTTAAAAAAGAGTAAAAACCCTTGTTTTGGATTTAAAATCCAAAGGAATGTGGAGGTTCGCTGTTTGTCCAAGAACATTACCTGAGAAGGAAGAGTCCTTTTTAACAGAGTTAAACTCTGAAAATGTTTCAAGGCAGAGAACTAAGCTCTGGAAGAAGAGAATTAAATTCTCAGAAAAAGTTCTCAAAGGAAGGAGATGAACAAAGTGAAGGCTCTTCTGAAGAAACATGAGTATTTATAGGAAGTGATGGAAACGTTTCATCTCCCCAAATCCCTAGAGGAATCCAACGGTCACAAAAGGTGACAGCGTCGCACTCAGGTGCGAACACGTGAGAACAACGCTGTGGGGGCATTTGTTTCCTGATTTAAAATCAGGAAAGCCCACGGAAGAGGCTTCAGAAAAGGGTCACGTGCTTACACGTGACCAGCAGTCACGTGTTGGCACGTGACATCTAGAAGCATCGGCAAGGCAAATTCAGTTTCCCAAAAGAAAAGGGCTTCAGAAAGGGTCACGTGCTCCCACGTGACCTGGGTCACGTGTTGGCACGTGACAATTAAAAACGGCTTCAAAGGAAAACCGGTTCCCTGATCAAATCAAGGAAAAGGCTTCAGAAGAGGTCACGTGCTCCCACATGACCAGGGTCACGTGTTGGCACGTGATAATCAAAAGCAGCAGATTTGTTCTCCGGAAAAAGGCTCCAGACGAGGGTCACGTGCTCACACGTGACCAGGGGTCACGTGGTGGCACGTGACGGTTAAGCAGCGACCAGAAAGCAGAGCGCAAAAAGAAAAAAGAGGGCTCGTTCCAAGGGGGGTCACGTGCCCACACGTGACCAAGGGTCACGTGGCCACACGTGACCGACTTCAAAGCCCATTTGTTAACAGAATTAAATTCTGAGAAAAGACCTCTCAAATCTTTCCAAAAGCAACCGATTGAATTAAAGATTTAAAGGTGATTAAATATCATCTATCTATGGGAAAATCTCGAATTTGGGAAGATTTCCCCGTAAAATCTAACCGAAATAACAAAGGAGAATCTCTGGATTTAAAATCCAATGGTGAATAAAATTCACCTAATAATCCAAAGGTCCAAAACGAATGATGGATACAAATCAAATCTCTCAATGAAAGATTCATCAAAAGCTAATTGACTCGGCTGCTTCTCCTATAAATAGGAGCCAAGAGACACACAAAAAGAAGATATATGCAGAGGGAAGAAAAGAGAGAGAGCCTTGATACTTTAGAGGAATTTAGATCTTCTGCAAAAGAAAACCCTAGGTAAGAAAGGGAAGGTTTCATTGAAAGAAAAGAGAATTTAATTCTCAACAGAGTTTAACTCTAATATAAAACAGAAGGACATATTTCTTCTATCTTTGATGGAGGATCTGTAAAGTGCACATCTCCCCTTGAGTTGAGAATTTAATTCTCAATGGGTTGAGATCCTGCCATGCAGATCCAAAGCATAGAGAGGGAATGGAAGCACGAGAATTTAATTCTCACAGAACTATAGGAATTTAATTCCTTCAAAATAAAATTAGGGTTTGACCCTGTGTTATGGGAATTTAATTCCTTCAGAATGAAAAGAATCAGGGTTTAACCCTAGTTAAGAACTTAGTTCTGTTAAAACAACAAGAATTTAATTCCCTTAATCTTATTCCCCAAAATAATTCTCTAACAGAGAGTGGGGGTTTAATTCCTTAAAGCTTTTATTAGGGTTTAACCCTATTCAGTTCTTCACATATATGAGGAATTTAATTCCTACAGAAAATTCAGAGTTCAACTCTTCAAAAGGAACTAGGAATTTAATTCCTCTGAAATTATTGTCAGGGTTCAACCCTACGAGGAATTTAATCCCTGAAAGGGATTAACAGATCTTCTAAACAACTATAGAAAAGCAGGGTCACGTGTCACCACGTGACCCTCCTAAAAGATCTACAGAAAGCCCTTTGAGGCAGTGCCTCACGTGACCCACGTGACCCTTGGCAGAGGCTTTAACATACTCCATTCAAACACCCGTCACGTGATGACACGTGATGCTCCAAAAGATGCGATCTTCTCAGCAGAACAAACGAAGGGAGGGCGCCCTCACGTGCTACCACGTGACCCCTCTTGCCTCAGCGTCTAACGCTAAATTGGAACCCCTGAATTCAGTGTTAAAACGTTGTTTGGCCTTAGTGTTCAACACTAAGCAAAGAACTTTATTTGCAGTGTTCAACACTGATTACCTTAGTGTTCAACACTAATTTGGGATTTCTGTTGCCAGTGTTTAACACTGGTCTGTTTTAGTGTTTAACACTAATTTGAAGGCCTTGTTGCTGGTGTTTGACACCAACTATCTCCTAGTGTTAAACACTGACTTATCAATCTCATTCCCAGTATTCAACACTGATTAGTTTTTAGTGTTTAACACTAGGCGTTGGCCCAATTGGCTAAATGGCCAGAGGCAAAGCTTCTCCTTCAAGGGACCAACAGGAGGGCCAATGTCCCAGACATGATTGGACTTAGCCCAAGCTGGCCATAAGTCCTCAATTCGTAATTAACTAGGCTAATGGGCTCATAACATAATTAATTGGTCTTGATCCCAAATTGGGCCAAAGACTATTTAATCCACTCCGGTTTCAGGGTACATCTCTTCATTCCTTTGATACTTGGCATTGTAATCCCTCAACGTCTTCAAAGAGGTGACGGGTCTCGATGACCACACATTGATATGGACCGCAATGTCCTTAAACTACCCATGGACCGCAATGTCCTTAAACTAGCGATAGACCACTATGTCCCTAAACTGGAACGATAGAGCCCAAACGCTCTTTTGTTGGATCTAAACGATCCCGTTTAAGTTGATCTTAGCCTTAAATATGGCTAACGTATCCTTAAACCTTTCAAACAGACTTTAGTCCCAAACTGGACTATAGATCCCCCCAATTAACTCTGGTTCAAGGGTACATCTCTGAACTCCTCTGGCATCTGTCGTTGTAATCCTTCAACGTCGTCAGAGAGGTGACGGGTCCCGACGGCCATACATTAAATGGACCACTATGTCCCTAAACTGGAACAATGGAGCCCAAATGCTCTTTTGTCGGATCTAAACGATCCCGTTAAGTTGATCTTAGTCTCAAGTTAGACTAACGTATCCTTAATAAACGTTTGAGTTGATCTTAGCCTCAAATATGGCTAACGTATCCTCAAACCAACCCCCCCAAACCCAAATCTAAGATAATACGGATTTGGACTAGTCCACGCCCTACGGGCGACGACATAACTCGGTCTCCGTAAACAATCCACGGGCAACAAAACATAAAATAGACACACACGACACGAAGTGACCATCTGGAGAAGGAGAAAGTTGTTACCGCGACGCGGTAGCGTAATTAACTGCAGGGGCTTACGCCTGCAGGGAAGAGCGTCCCCACAATCAAAAAAACCCCTCAATTGAGGGGGAATCTGACGAAGTCTGCTACATCGGACACATCCGTTCAGACCTTCGATACATGGTGCCATAAATCAACTTGGCATCTTCGGAGAGGTGAACGGATAGCACCAATTAGCATCTGCCCCGAATCTCAGTGCCAAGACATCGCAGTCTTGCGCGCCGTCTTTCGGAGGGGAACAGAGCTCCATATGAATACATAGATAATTTAATTATCTAACACATCCGATCCCTTGCCGTTTCACCGTCGTTTGATATTTGATTTGCATTTTAGCGTACCGATGTGTTCTGCAGTTTCTAAAGTGACCTATCTTACACAGCTACACTAAAAAGGACATAACTTCTAATACAGAAATGCTATTGATAATCTATTTGATGCGTTGGAAACCTAACAGACAGAACTAGATTTTATTCAACTAGGAAAACACCTGAATCTGAACATAATCACTGGTAAAATGCGCGTGAAGTTGGGTTTCCAGTTCTAAAACTGGAATTCCAGCAATCGATCGCTACCTTAAAATGATGATATTTTCCTAACCGGAATTCCGTTTGACATGAAATTAATTTTACTGCTTATATAATCAAGTGTGATTCATACGCCTTTTATATTATTTTGGTCGATTCTGTGCATGTGATTTACCGTAAATTTTGCAAGTTATATGGCATTGGTCGTCACAAAATAGTGAATATCTGTTCGGTGCATTTCTGCCTATTTTCGTGTTTGCTTTATACCTGCTGCATGGTGATCATTCACATTGAGACCTAGCGACTGTTTTGCATTGTCGATAAATTAGCGTTAGTGATTGGGTTGTGGCAAATACGAAAGTGATATTGATAAGTGGAAAAATGATTGAAAGTGACAGCGATACGTATTTGTTCACAACCTATCTAATACCTGAATGCATACTATAACCTAAGGAATAGGAAAATCAAGGTGGAATTGAACTCGTATTTAGCGAGGTATAGTGATTTAGAGAATGATCATTCGCTATTAGTGATATATATACATACATTAGGTCATGGGCCTAGCGGCACGGCTGACAGGGTTATGTCCCGGACACAGCGGACCGTAGTCTCGGGCATGCACGAGACCCTTATTAAACACGAGCATCCTTTCTACCATTTGATTTCATTGACTTAGTGACCGATAAGTAGTGGCATGCACATTGCTTAGTTTATTGACATGATACCTATATTGCACTATTCATATTCAGTTGATGTTTATTATACTAATGTTCTGCATTTTGTTGCACTTCTCATGTTTAATAATATTGCATATCCGTCATATATATATTTATTGCTATATGTGTCACCCTGACGATCTGAGTGTGCGTGCTCAGAGGACGAAGTGGATCCATCCCAGGAGCAGGATCTGCCATTCGAGATCGCGGAGATCTAGACTGCTTCATCAGCGCCATCTCTTTTGCTTTCAGCACTTTGTATTTCGTTGGTTAGTTTTATTTTGCAAAATAAGTGTATTTCGAACTCTTTTTATTACAATGTAATAAAGTTGTGAACTGTGATTTTCCTTTACTCAGTACTGTTTACCAACGACCATGTAATGCTAGAAGCCGAAGTGTGACTACGGCGGGATTATTCCCTAACCATAGGAGCACGGCTGGCTTAGTCACCTCTCGTATTTCGTATTTTGGGATGCGGGGGGTGACATGGTTTTGTTGGTATCAGAACCAAGGTTTTTGGATGAAATTACAGTTCTGTCGAGGGATCTCTGGATTGAGTTACGCCCTTGATGTATGTCTTATTACATTTCTTTTTCCTTTTCTAATCCTCATTGAATCATTGTGTAGCCTTGTTTGAATCTAATTTCTTTTGATCTTTTCAGAGATATGGACTCCTCGGGCAACTCCTCAGATGCCGGTTCTCACGATCGTACCGAGAAGATCCTTAGCATACTGACGACCCTGGCCAAAGCTCAAGAGAGGAAGACCGATCTTCTGGCCGTGGATTGAAAGCGGTATAGGAGACCACAATTATTGCCCTGGAGAGATCTACAGCTGTTCCCGCCGTCCCTGAGGGCACCCTTGTACCGACTACCCAGGCTAGGATTGGTACGGTTTTGGACTTCAGGAGGCTTCATCCAGCGATGTTCACGGGATCAACAAGTCCACTTGAGGCCGAGTAATGGCTCATCAACGTAAAGAACCTCCTGACATCCGCTTGAGTTCCTGACGATGATAAAGTGAACGTAGTGATGATCCAGCTGGAAGACGAGGCCCGCACGTGGTGGTCCGTAGAGGAAAGCCGGCCCGAGAAACCTATTGGATGGGACACGTTCTCCGCATGCTTCCTAGATCACTATTTTTCGGCTACTGCCAAGGTCGAGATGGTGGAGAAATTCATTATGTTGAAGCAGAATGGATGCTCAGTGGATGTCTACGCCGTAGAGTTTAACCGGCTGAGTCACTTCGCACCATACATGGTATCCATCGAAGCAGCCAGGGCAAGACGGTTCCAGCAAGGGCTCGATATTGAACCGCAACAACTTATCGCGTGTCTCGATCTACCAACCTTTGCCCAAGTTTTGAACGCTGCCCGAGTACAGGAAAGATTGGCGGAGAAGGCCAAGGGCCAATGATCGATGGACAAGAGACCCTATATAGTTCCAGTACAGCATACCATCTCCTCCCGTGGAGCGATCCTAGTTCACAGGCCAGCTGTAACGCAAATGAAGCACACTTTCTCACCTTAGCAGCCGCAGTGGAGGGCCCTGTTTTGCGATTATTGCCAGAGGCCAGGACACTGTTTACCGCCGAAAACAGGAGACAGAACCGCGTAGGTCGTCTTGCCTGAATTTGGGGGTAGATGCTATTTGGTTTTATCCGTCCACCTCTCCAAAAATGCCAAGTTGATTTATGGTACCGTGTATCGGAGGTTTGGATAGATACGGCCGTTGTAGCAGACTTCGTCAGATTCCCCCTCATTTCTGAGGGGGTTTTGATTGTGGGGACGCTCTTTCCTGTAGGCGCAAGCCCCCGTAGTTAATTATGTTACCGCATCACGGTAACCACTTTCTTCTGCTTCAAAAGTTCACTTCGTGTCGTGTGTGTTTGTTTTATTTTTGGTTGCCCGTAGATTGTATACGGAGACTAATTTATTTTTTTCGCCCGTAGGGCGTGGATTAGTCCAAATCCGTATATTTTTAGATTTAGGTTTAGGTTGATTTAAGGATCGTTAATCTCGTTTGAGATTAAGATCAACTTAAATGTTTGTTGAGGATACGTTAGTCTAATTTTAGACTAAGATCTACTCAACAGGATTTTGGGATCATTCAGACCCAACAAAAGAGCATTTGGGCTCTATTGTTTTAGTTTAAGGACGTTACGGTCCGTCGTTAGTTTAAGAACGTTACGGTCAATTGTAGTTTAAGGACGTTGCGGTCCTTATTGGGATGTGCTTGTCGGTTTGGGAGTGCACCAAAGAGTTGTTGGTTGTCGGGACCCTCCACCTCTCTGAAGACGTTGAAGAATTACAACGATATGTATCAGAGGTGTGGAGAGATATACTCGAGGTGTGGAGAGATATACTCTTAAACCAAATTCTAGATTGAAGGGAGAGATCATGGTGGACCATATAAGAATCATTAGTCATTTTTGGGAGACTAAGATTGACTTAGGAGATGTGTGATGGACATCATTCTGGTTATATAGTTGGGAGGTCATGAGCATAGAGGCTTGGTCTATTTGGAGATCCAAGATGTTTTAATCTTAGGAAGATTTAGCCAATTTGGGGCTGAAGTTGGTTTCTTATTGTGTTAAACACTAATATATGCTCGGTGCTCACGTGCTCTCACGTGAATCTCTAAAGCAGTGTTAAACACTGAAATTTTGGACGCTCACGTGTGGCGCGTGAGGCGCCTAAAAGTTGGTGTTGTGCCCTTGGGTTCAATCCCCGTCTATATATGCGAGTGTTAAACACTTAAGTCTTATGGTCATCACGTGTGGACACGTGAGGCGCCCCAGAGTTGGGCACTGCTTCTTTGGGTTTGTTCCCTCTTCCTTATATAAGTGCTAAGCACTTAACTCATATAATACTCACGTGCGAACACGTGAAGTGCTCAAAAGCGAGTGCTGTCTTTGGATTGTTTCCTTTTTCTATTTAAGCAATTGTTTGGGGTCACGTGAGAACACGTGATTCGATCTCAGTCCTTCTTTTTCGTTCCTCAGAGACACTCACATGGGAACACGTGAGCCTTTGTTATAACGTCGATTACTAATGAATTCCCAGTCTTTTCTTTTACATGCACAGAGATTTTAATCTGAATTTTGAGAATTTTTAGGTCCCTTATTTTATAAGAATTAAATTCTTTTGTAGGGTTAAACCTTAGTTTTTCAGAGGAATTAAATTCCTGTATATTTTTGGAAGAATTAAATTCTTCGAACTTAGTTATTTCCCCTGAGTATTGAATCTGCATAACAGAATCTCCCCGATGAGAATTAAATTCTCAATATGCTTCTGTAGATCTCAACCAGAGGAAGAACTAAGTTCTTTGAGAAGAGTTAAACTCTTGGTTTGAGAATTAAATTCTTTTTTGTTTTGTGGGAGCTTTTGGGAGGCTTCTGCATATTTTTTTAGAAGCTTATGGGGTGTCTTCTCCTTTTTGGATTTAACCTCCTTGCTCCTATTTATAGGAGTAGAGAAAAAATCAATTTGTTGAGAAAACCTCTCATTGAGAGATCTTGATTGATTTCATGATCTTTTAGATCAATCGGTGAATTTTATTCACCATTGGACTTTTAATCTAAAGGCTCTCTGTTTAACAGAAAAGATTTCTTATTTGTTCAACAAGATTATGAATATTTTGTTAGTTTTAATAAGATTAGAATTTTATTTTATCATATCTTTTTAGTTTATCAAGATCAGAAATATATTTTCTTAATATGGATATCTTATTAACATAGAATTTTATTCTTATCATGTGAATATCTTGTTAGTTTAACAAGATTAAGAATGTTGAATTTAATTTTGTTAAATTAATATCCTGTTAGTTTAACAAGATTAGAAAAATATTTTCCTATAATAGAATTTTATTCTATCATATGATCACCGCTGGATTTTTGATCCAAGAGTCCTTTATTTAACAGAGAAGATCTTTCTAATTTGAGGAAGATCAGGAAAATATTTCCCAAATAGAATTTAATTCTAGAATTTGATAGAAGCATTTTAAATTGGGGCGCTCACATGTTTTGCATGTGAGCGGCAAGAGAACTCACGTGTTTAACATGTGACCCATAGTATGGGTTTTAGCCTGTTTATTTTCAGCGCTCATATGAGCATATGAGCGCTCACGTGTTTAACACGTGAGGCCTGTTTGGTAATTGGTTATTTATGCTCAGCGCTCATATGCTTTGCATATGAGCGCTCATGTGTTTTACACATGAGGCCTGTTTGGCCCTTAGTTATGTGTTTTCAACTTCTATATGCTTTGCATATGAGCGCTCACGTGTTTAACACACGAGACCTGTTTGGCCTTTTGTTATTTTCTTTCAGCGCTTATATGCTTTGCATATAGGCACTCACGTGTTTAAAACGTGATGTCCAACCGTGAATTCTTTTCATCTTTCTTCTCTCCCTTTTTTATAAGGGTTATAATGGAACAAATAGCTCTTAGCCGAAAATTTTGGCGGGAACAGACATGTGCAAAGAGATTGTCGCAGAGCTAAGGGGCGGTGTCTGATTTGCGGATCTAGCGAGCACAGGGTCAGTGGGTGTCCCCAGAGATCTGAGCTATAGGGAGGGTTCGAGCAACAACAATCGTTGTACGGCACTTCAGCTCAAAGGGGTCCACTTCGGGTATCCAAGCAGTGGTCTTTTGATCAGAGGCAGACTGGTACGGGTCGAAATCAGGGACGGGCTTTCACCCTGTCCGCCGAGCAGGCAGAGGCTTCTGGAGATGTGGTTACATGTACTATCCTTGTTTATTCTGTACCAGCTAGAGTTTTTTTTGATTCGGGTGCTTCGCATTACTTTATTTCTGTGCGGTTTGTTGACACACACTCTGTACCTCACTTGACCAAGAGTTGGGAGATACATACGGGTAACGGTATTGTTGTGTCCAACCAAGAGTGTAGATTATGTCCGGTGGTAGTATGTGGCAAGGAATTTTATGCGAATTTCCTTCTAATCGGGACGGGCAGCTATGACGCAATTCTCGGGTTGGATTGGATGAGCACCTTCCATGCGATCATTGATTGCCAAGCTAGGGAAGTGACTTTCTGCATTCCTAATCATCCTGAGTTTGTTTTCGAAGGCGGAAGCGAGTCCTTGGAGCCAGCCAAGTTTAGAGCCAAGCCGAAAGCGTTGGCGACTATGGAGATTGATGAGAGTCTAGCCCCAGAGATCGTTCGGGATTTTCTTGATGTGTTCCCTAAAGATTTACCAGGTCTACCACCTCCCCGTGTCTTGGGATTCTCTATTGACCTGATTCCAGGGACGGCGCCAGTTTCCAAAGATTCTTACAGGATGGCGCCAGTTGAATTAGTAGAACTAAAGAAGCAGATAAAAGAACTTTTGAACAAGGGATTTATCCGTCCAAGTGTTTCTCCTTGGGGTGGTCATGTGCTATTGGTGAAGAAGAAAGACGGTTCCTTGCGCATGTGCATCGACTACCGGGAGTTGAACCGAGTGACCGTGAAGAACAAGTATCTTATTCCCCGCATCGACGACTTGTTTGACCAGCTTGGTGGTGCTCGAGTATTTTCTAAATTAGACCTTCGGTCTGTGTACCACCAAATCAGGGTCAAAGCAAAGGATGTATGCAAGATGTCTTTCCGAACCCGATATGGCCACTATGAGTTTCTTGTGATGTCGTTCAGTGTTACCGATGCACCGGCCATATTTATGGATCTGATGAATAGGGTTTTCTCCAAGTACTTGGATCAGTTTGTTGTCGTATTCATCGATGACATTCTAGTCTATTCCGGAAGTCAAGAGAAGCACGCCGAGCATCTATGAATTGTATTGCTGGTTCTGCCGGAGGAGAAGCTCTATGCAAAGCTAAACAAGTGCGAGTTTTAGCTCGACAAGGTGCAATTTCTGGGGCGTGTCATTTCGAGTGACGGCATTTCAGTGGATCCGATGAAGATCGAATCTATCAAGGACTGGCCGACACCGAGATCAGTTGCTGAAATAAGAAGCGTCTTGGGATTGGCTGGGTACTATCGGCGGTTTGTCCAAGATTTCGCCAGAGTAGCGGAACCCTTGATAAAGCTCACACAGAAGGAGATGCCGTATGTTTGGTCGGAGGAATGCACCCAGGCGTTCGAGCTGTTGAAACTGAAGTTGATCACGGCCCCAATCCTGACTGTGCCAGACAGCTTAGGAGATGCCGTATGCATGGTCAAGTGGTGGCTTACGTCTCTCGTCAGTTGAGAACTCATGAGAAGAACTACCCCACGCATGACTTAGAGTTAGCGGTCGTCGTGTTCGCCTTAAAGATTTGGAGGCACTACTTGCTAGGCGAAAGAGTGGAAGTGTACACGGATCACAAGAGCTTGAAATATGTGTTCACTCAGAAGGAGCTGAATATGAGGCAGTGCAGGGTTGGAGTTGATGGTAGACTACGACATTGATCAGCAGTATCACCCAGGGAAGGTGAACGTCGTTCCTGATGCTCTCAGTCGCAGGCCATCAGCTGCGTTGCTGACTTGTCAGAAAAGGATTCTCGATGACCTTCGGAGACTCGAGTTGGAGGTAGTTATACTGAGTGTGCCCGGACAGCTCTGGCAGTTGCAGGTTCAATTGTTGCTTATAGACCGCATCAAAGCTGCACAAGTTGGAGACCCTCAGTTGCAGAAGTTCAGGGGGGTTAGTCGAGGCTGGTTTGAGGAAAGATTTGCGGATTCACGAAGATGGCACTCTGAGATTTGGCAGTCGGCTGTATGTTCCAAAGAGGGGTATTTGAGATGAAGTCCTAACTGAAGCGCACAGTTCCGCCTACTCGGTGCACCCAGGTGGCACCAAGATGTACAGGGACCTGAGGCAACACTTCTGGTGGAACGGGATGAAGAGGGAGATTGCTCACTTTGTCTCCAAGTGTTTGGTATGCTAACAGGTGAAAGCCGAGCATCAGAGAATCGCTGGGTTGTTACAGCCGCTTCCAGTACCAGGGTGGAAATAGAAGCACATCACCATGGATTTTATGACGGCACTACTACGAAGTCCAAGGGGAAATAATGTCGTCTGGGTTATTGTTGATCATCTTACGAAGGCAGCGCATTTCTTACCCTTCCAAGTCGAACAATCGACGGAGTCGCTCACGGAAAAATATATACAGGAGATTGTGAGACTGCACGGGGTGCCCGTTAGTATCGTATCTGATCGAGACACCAGGTTCATCTCCTATTTCTAGAAGAGCCTGCAGGAGAGTTTGAGCGCGCGTCTCAAGTTCAGCACGGCCTATCATCCACAGATGGACGGGAAATCCGAGTGTACTATCCAGATGCTCGAGGATATGCTAAGGGCATGCATGCTTGACTTTCAGGGTTCATGGGAGGATCACCTCCATCTGGTAGAGTTTTCATATAACAACAACTACCAGGCTAGCATCCAGATGGCACCGTTCGAGGCTCTGTATGGGTGGAAGTGTCGATCCCTTTTATGTTGGGACGACGTGGGTGAATGAAGGTTGTTGGTCCCGGAGCCGATAGTGCAGACAGTGAGCAAAGTTCAAATGATCAGGAAACAAATCAAGACGGCTCGGGACCGACAAAAGAGTTGGGCAGATGCCGGCAGAAGATCGTTGGAGTTTGGTATTAGTGACCACGTGTTTCTGAAGATATCGCATACTCGGGGAGTGATCAGGTTTGGTGATCACGGGAAACTCAGTCCCCGATTCATCGGACCTTTTGAGGTGCTAGAGTGAGTAGGAGAAGTGGCTTATCGACTAGCCTTGCCTCCATCGCTAGCTAGTGTGCACAATACTTTCTATATTTCTCAGTTGAGGCGCTACGTTCAGGATGACAGCCATACCCTGGACCATTCGGAGTTAACATTGGGCACTGATCTATCTTACGAAGAGCGGCCTACCACCATTCTCGATTGTCGGGAAAAAGTGCTGAAGAACAAAGTCATTCCCTTAGTTGAGTTTCTTAGGGTGGTCGTTCTCCAGGGGAGTCTACCTGGGAATGCGAGGAAGACATCCGTGCACGTTTTCCGCATCTGTTTGTGTGGTATTGTTGTTCCATTATTTTTGTTCTTTAATTTCGAGAACGAAATTTTTGTAAGGAGGGTATGATATAAATCCCCAGTTTCCGTATACAATTTTTCCGTATTTTTCCAGATTTTATTCCATTTTTTTAATTTTTATATATATTTTATTGTATTTTAAATTATTACCTAAACTCTAAACCCAACTCCTAATCTACCCGACCCGACCCGACCCACTCACCCACTCCTCTTCTTCTCCCTCGTTCTCTTTTCCTTTCCCGCCCATGTTTTCCCCAACGGCTCCCTCCTTCGCGCTCGCCCGCGACGACCGTACCCACTTGCCAACTCCCTCGCGCCCCGCTCGCTTCCCCAACGGCCTAACCTCAACGACTCCCCTCTTCTCGCGCCATCATCGCGAGATCCGCTCCCCCACGTTGCCGTTTCCCCACGTCTCGACCGAGCTTCCCCCTTCTTTTTCCCCTCACTCTTGTTCTTCCTCGTTCTCATTTTTCTTGCCTCCTCCAAGCTCTCTCCTCCAAACACCCGCCTACTCACCCATCGATGACAATCCCGATCTCCTCAGCGTCGACATCCACCACGAACTCATCTCCAGCCTCACTTTCTGAATCCCTTTCCTCACCTTCGACCACTTCAGCCCATCTCCTCCTCTCCTCCACCACCGACTCCCCACCGAGAGCGACCCCCGTCGATCAGCACCCGCAACACCTAACTCCAGCTCCACCCTCTGCGTGCCGAGCTTCCTCGCACCCGAGCCCGATTGCCTCTGCTCCACGATCGTCGGAGCCATCCCAGCTCCTCATCCTTCACCCGAGCACGATCCGGTAGCTCCTCCATCGTCGGAGCTCCCCAACTCCTCCACTGCGACTAAAACCCGACCCCTGCACACCACTCCGTCGCCGACGAGCCGAGCTCTCGGCAACCGTCGCACCCGAGCGCCTCACCGGAGTCACTGGGAACCCATTGCCTTGGCCGCCTCCACGCCAATGCTGAGCCCCAAGTACACCCTCGATCCAGCCGAGTCGCGCATGTATCGTGCCCGTGTCGTTCCGTTCATCATCGTCCACTGTCGTGTTGTCGTTTATCGCTAGGCAAGTGGAACCATCTTCCCTTGCTTACTCATGCTAATAATCGTATTAGTTAATTAAAATAACAATGTTACATACTATACTGCAAATGTTTATGTGTATAGCTGTAACAACTCCAATTTTTGTATACATTAAATTGATTTAAATTTGAAGTATACTTGGGGTATTTAATGTTGTTGTTACCACTTTAAGTATTTATTTTCCCACAATAATTACAAGAAGGAGCTTGTAGCTCATTGGTAACACCTTGCACTGCTGAACCAAGCCACCAGAGTTCAAATCCCCTGCCCCACATTATTTTTATATTGTTTTTGTTTTAAATCCTTTGGAAGCCCAACAGTCCACACGCCATAACTCCCAAAAATTGAACTAAACCTAGAAAACTAAAAATACTAGAGCCTTAACCTGACGACCCACCACCACCTGGCACACCGACTCGACCCGACTCGGGCCGGCGCCGCCGGCCGGACTCGGCCGGATGGCCGAGTCGTCAACACAAAATTTTTGCCTCTTCGCCTTCTCTAACCCCTGCATACTCCAAATCAATGGATCGGTTCCCGAGACTTCAATATACCCTATTTACTACGATTTTAATGATTTTCTCACATTTTTATAATTTTTTTATCAAAAACCCTTCACCTACCCTACCCCTAGCCTACCCTATAAATACACCCCTCCCCTCTACCCTCCCATCCCAAAATCCTAAGCTCACTCTCTCAAAATTTTCCAAGAGTTGTGTACTTTGAAAACAAGTCCGCGGCGAAGCACCGACAAAATTCCGGCGGAAATTTCGGCGACGTTTTTAGGAATAACCGGCGACGAAGCAATGCATCAACAACCCCTTTAGTCCCCCCTCACTCCCTTGCTTAATCGAAACCCGTAAGTCCCATTCTATCCCTCTTTTCTATTCTCTAAAATACGAAATTACAAAACCCGACGGAATCGGAACAAATCCGATTTCCGATTCGGTTTTCTATAAAATTTCACTTTTCACCAATACATTCATGCTTAAACATCTTTATGTTGACTATTAAACATTTAACAAACAGTTTGAACAAGTTTCATCACATGAAATGATAGCCTTTTCAATTTATCGTATTTTTCACTTAAATACCATAATATTTCGATTTCACATTTAACCCCCTTAACCTTGCTATACATTTAAAGTAGAGCACGAGGTAATGACCTACCTCCCCACACACGCAAATACAACCCTAAACGATATCATCAAAAAAACTTAGAATACGATAAAACAATACTTTCATTTAAATACCATATTCTTAATAAAACCATTCCTAAAAGTTTTAGATTTGACACACTTTTAAATAAATATCTCTTATTAGGAAAACACGATAAGTTGTGGACATCGGTCGTTTATCTAAATCTGACTTTGTGGTGTCTAGACTAGGCAAGTGAGAAAGGTAACTTTAAAAGGCCCGTCTCACGATAATTCGTGAGCGGATCCCTCTTTTCTTCACTTGTACTTACCTGAGCACAATTGGCGGTGAAGAGGCGATTTGAGATATCTAACAACTTGTCGTTTAGACCATTTAGAAATAGGCTAGTTGACTTAGGAAACCCTAGAATCTAAAATACGGAAAATTGACATTTTTACAAATAAATACCTTTTACTTTATAAAACCGTTTTCTAAAGGATTAGTATTTTACAATCTTTGCAAAGCACCGCTACAACCCATTTTTGGGGAACCCGTTCGGGATGGTGCGGATTATCGCACATCCTCGGGCTTAGTAGTGCGAGATTCAGACCTCCGCAAGGAGCATTCGGTATCGAAAGGTTTAAAATACGACATCTTAAGAAAATGAGATTTTTGGAATATAAAATATTTATTAAAATTATTTTTGTATAATTATATGTATATTTATCATTTAAATATCTATTTTATTATAATATAAATATTCCACATTTTTCTAAAAATCACAAGAATAAATTTTACACTAAAATACCATGAACTTCAAATAAATCAATATTATAGATAAATACCTTTATTTATAAAAACTAGAATATTTTCACTAGAAATGTCAAAATATAAAATCCACCCTTATTACAACTTTAAAGACGAGTAATAAATACTTGAGCTGTATTTTGAAAAGTGTATAAAAGTATTTTTACATAAAACCCCCTCAAGTTTTATAAATTACCCTAAGGACCCTAGCAATTAAAGACTTCGACTCGCATTTCTGATTGTCTGACTCGGGCTTGAGTCTGATTAATCTGACTTGAATATGATTCAAGTCAATCTGCAATATTCCAATTCAATATGAACACATGAATCCATGAATTCAATAATCAATTTATACCACTTGACTGAACCGAACCATGGATATATTCATTTACATGATTCTCAGTTATTCCAGTTACATGACTCTACGGTTACAACTGTTTCCTGATATCATGGTTTCGGTCAGTCAGTCAATCACTCGTACAACCAATACAATTTACAAGATAATAATACAAACAAGACATCGCGGGGTTTAAAGGGGTAGATTGGTACGGAAGGTGTTAAAGGTGGCACGAGGTGGTCAGATTAAGACACCTAACCTATATTCCTTTGCTGTTGTACCGTGGCTTAACGGTTCCTTGTACTTTCCGTTTGCCCTGGTCTCTAGCATATAGAGACCCCCCTCGTATACACTGGCATCCTTCTGTACCAAGCTATAAACAACAGCGTTAACACAACATTACAACAATATTATACAACTTTAAAAGATATCTTCTTATTATGTCTATTCTACTTTCCTCTTACCTTTGGGACTTACCGAGCGAGTTGTTCGCTGACGACATTCTATTTCTTTCTTCTTTGAATGTCGTCAGTGATTCGGACCCGGCAGAGATCGAGCCATCTGCAGAAGATTTGGAGCAGTTTGCCGAAGATCCAGCACTTTAGTTCATTGTACACTTTTCCATTCAGTATTTTACATTTCCTGTTATGCCACTGTTTAGGCATCTTTTTATTTTCAGTTGTATTTCCTTTCATGCATTGTACAAAGAATGTTAATAAATAAAATTGTTGTTCTTTTTATCTCTTGTATCTTGTGTATTTATTTTATATTGCTTAGATACGCTTAGCTTATGTACTTCTGAATATGTACGTAGCGGACCTCGTCGCATCCCCTTCGCCGTACACTGGGAAGTAGGGCGTGACAGGTTTTGTTGGTGGCCCATGCAGGTCAGAGCTGTATGAATTCCTATCATGCAGTTCTATTCTGCGTGAACAACCTAAGCAATATAACAAAAGAACCAGCAACTAAAACATTCTTTACAATTCATGTTCCTTGAATCTTGCAATTTCATATTCCTTGAATCTTATCATTTCATGTACGTGAATCTGTCATAACCCAAATTTTTCTTCAGGGTTATGGATTCTCCGAACAACACCAGCACTAATGTCTATAACACACCTCTAACTCCAGCACTACCTCTCACACTAGCTGTTCCTGCGCCACCCACCGAGCAAACAGTGCTACTTGAGGCAATCCGCAGCCTTCTTGAGGGACAGCAACAACTCCTGAACCGTCCCGAGACTGACGCACTTGGAGTAAAGCAATTCAGGGCTTTACATCCCAAGCAGTTTTCCGGAAAGGGAAGTCCTCTTGAAGCGGAGGAATGGGCACAAAGCATAGAAGATGATCTGGCAGCATCATAAGTGCTAGACATAGCTTAGGTTCGTGTGGCAAAACTACAGCTCACGGACAATGCTCGCAACTGGTGGAAGGCGGAAGAAAGGCGTCTTGCACAGCCTATTGAATGGAAGACTTTTCGCGAGAAGTTCGACGCGAAATACTTCCCTGTGACTGCCAGGTTTGCCATGGAGCAGCAGTTCATTCATCTACAACAAGGATCGATGTGGGACAAATCAGTAGATGAGTACGACGCTGAATTCACCATGCTAAACCGATAAGATATGTCACAACAGTTCAATTTTTAAATATCACATACTACACAGCTAACACGACCTTTAAACAGATTCGCGGCACATTTGATACCGACGGACGAGATCAGAGCCCGTCGCTTTCAACAAGGACTGGACACGGATATTCAGGCTGCTCTAGCCACAGGAAAATTTCTGACTCATGAGGATGCTTTAGAAGCTGTCCGCAGTTATGAGGCAGTGATAAAAGCTAGGGGCAGACCTCAGTCTGCAGGAGTCAAACGCCCTACCAACCAGATGGCAGGTGGAGCCTCGTCTAAACCACCTTTTGTGCCAAGGCGACCCGGAGTACCGAACCATCGTCCCAGCCCAGCCTTTTGTACCTACTGCAAGAGAGCTGGACATATGATGAAAGACTGCAGGCGAGCCAATCGTCTTTACTTAGTATGCGGCTCAGCTACTCATGATATCGGGTCTTGTCCCCAAAGGTAAAACCCAGTTGCTGCACCCAGGCCAGCAAACAATTACCCACAGCGCCCAGCCATCCAAGCACCCGCTCCAAGACTTGCATTACCTGCACCACCCAGAGGACCACAAGCTGCACTACCTCCTCGTCAGTTCCATCAAGCTCAAAGGAACGTTCCGAGAAATGCTCCTCAGGCCAGGAGGAATGTACCAAAGCGCCAGGCTTTCACGATGTCCGTGGAAGAAGCTGAGGCCACTGGCCAAGTCATCACTGGTAAACTTTTCTTCTCAAACTTTTCTTTTAGTCTTGGTTATCTACACATTTTCCCTATACCTAAAACATATCCCACATACCTTAGGTACAATCCTAGTAGCCTCACTACCTGCACTTGCACTGTTTGATACTGGAGCATCCCACTGCTTTATGTCGCAACGGTTCGTCCGAACCCATGCAATTCCAGTCTCACCGCTTGTAGCCAGCTGGAATGTCAGTTCCGGAAATGGCGTTCTAAAGGCAACTATGGGATACAGCTTGTGTCCAGTCGTCGTCTGCAGCAGAGAGTTTTATGCTGACTTCAAAGTACTGGACATACCGAACTTCGATGTGGTTCTAGGAATGGATTGGCTTGGAACTTTTTATGCTACCATCGATTGTCGTCAAAGGAGGGTAGTATTTGAAATTCCAGACCATCCGGTCTTCTATTTCAAGAGCGGAGACCGTACCCTGGAACCAAGTACCTATAAAGCGAAGCCAAGAGAATCAGTAGTTGCAGCAGCTCAAGCGGAAGAAGAATTAAGACCAGAGGTAGTTCGAGAGTTCGACGATGTATTTCCTGACGATATATCAAGTTTGCCTCCCGATTGAGCTCTTGAATTCAGTATTGATTTAGTACCAGGAGCCCAACCGGTAATCAAAGCACCTTATAGACTGAGTCCAGAAGGTTTGAAGGAAGTCCGAACACAGTTGGACGAATTATTGGCGAAAGGATGGATTCGTCCCAGCATTTCAAGTTGGGGAGCACCTGTACTACTGGTAAAGAAGAAGGAAGGTTCATACAGAATGTGCATCGATTATAGAGCCTTGAACGAAGTCACTATAAAGAACAAGTATCCACTCCCGCGCATCGATGATTTATTCGATCAGCTATGTGGATCTTGTGTTTTCTCTAAATTGGATCTTCGTTCAGGTTATCATCAAGTGAAGGTCAAGGAAGCTGATATTCACAAAACAGCTTTCAGAACTCGCTATGGACATTACGAATTTCTAGTGATGCCATTTGGAGTGACCAATGCACCAGCAATATTCATGAACCTAATGAATCAAGTTTTCCGGGAGTACTTAGACAAGTTTGTTGTCATCTTCATCGACGACATCCTGGTGTATTCTAAGAGTCAGAAAGAGCATGCAGAACACCTACGAATTGTCCTGAAAACTCTTCGACAACACAAGCTCTATGCCAAGTACAGCAAGTGCAAGTTTTGGCTAAAGAAAGTTGGTGTTCTTGGACATATCGTATCAGGAGAAGGAATTTCTGTGGATCCAACAAAGGTTTCAGCAGTTAGCGAATGTCCTACACCAAAGTCAGTGAAGGATATTCGGAGTTTCTTGGGCTTAGCTGGATATTACAGAAGGTTCATTGAGGGATTTTCAAAGATAGCAACACCCCTGACCAAACTCATATGTAAAGATGAAGAATTTGTGTGGTCAGAAGAATGCGAACAAGCTTTCGTAGAACTCAAGTCAAGGTTGACATCTGCACCTATTCTCGTAATACCGGATCAATTTGGAGGATTCGAAGTGCATTGCGATGCATCCGGTAAGGGATTAGGATGTGCTCTACATCAGTACGGTAAGGTTGTGGCTTATGCTTCAAGACAACTGAAGACTCATGAGCGCAATTATCCGACGCATGATCTGGAGTTGGCCGCCGTCATCTTTGCTCTCAAGATTTGGCGCCATTATCTACTTAGTAAACGAGTGAACATCTACACAGATCATAAAAGTCTGAAGTACGTGTTTACTCAGAAGGAGTTGAATATGCGGCAGAGAAGATGGTTAGTGTAGGGTTTCTAGGCACACTCAAGAGGTTCCACAAAGCATCAACCATGCCAAATTCAAATTTTCTATGTGCCGAACACCCTTAGCAAGATCGTTAACTAGAGTTTAGGCGAAACTATACAAGTAAACAACTTTACTAGAAAGTGAAAGGGACTACAACCTTTGTAGATCCGGTCCTCCACTTCCAAAGCTCCGTGAAGACGTCCCTCCGCTGCGATCATCGGAATCCCGGACTCTAGCGATGGTTTCGTCGGAGAAATGATCGGGCTAGGTCGTTGACTTCGGTGCCGAAGATGATCTACGTCGAGACGACTCTAACTCAAGCTCCATCTTCACTTGGTCATGAACCTTTTGAAGAAAACACCCTATACAACATGGCAAGTGGTAGAGGATGAAGAAATAGGAAGTGGGTTCACTTTGGATTTGGGTTTCTCACTTGATTTCATCACTTGACAATTTTCAAGAAAGCTTTGCATTTTCTTCATGAAGAAGATGAAGAAGAAGAAGGAAAAAGAATTCATTCACAAAATAATAATTCAAGTGAATGGTTATCATAATGCAACCATGGGTTAGAGTAACTAGTGTAGAGACTAAACTAGGGTTTAGGTGAATGGTTAGGTTAAGGAAAGAAACAAAATGGTCAAAGCTTCACAAAGCTTCATGAAGCTTCAAGTAAGAAACAAAAGAAACCACCATTTTATTTCTTGCCCAAAAATGAATAAAGAAAATAAATAAGTAAATCAAACCCTAACCATTAACCTAATCATAGTTTAATGCATACACACACCCAAGTTTGCATGTATCATCAAACATGATACAAACTAGTGCACAAAACTATATCATATATACAATGTGCACATTCAAGTGAGAAAATAATCTTAAGTGAACCAATACTAGTTAATGTAAAGTAATATATCAAATATATAATTATACATTAAATCATTAAATCAACACTTGATTTAATGATCCGGTCATACTGCATATAACCGACTAATATCAAGTGTATCAATGTATCGAATCAACACTTGATTCGGTAACCCGGCTATACCTCATATAACCGTCCAATGATACAGATCGCGAGAATAGAATTCAGTATCACATACTGGTATTATTCTCGGTCCCGCACATATCTCATATGCGCTCCTATTTCGTTTCGCTTGAGCCAGGAAACCTCTGTGTAGGACTCTAAAGACTCATCAATACGCCGACAGCGGGTGATGATCATATCAAACACCCACAAGCCGCAAGCGGTCTGCTAAACGTAACGGCCACCCGGGTATTGAGCGATCAGAAGATCAACGAGCAAGCCCGCTCACACTCCTGTGAATCCAACCAGTAACACTTACCGTACAGTCCGGTCTCGTCGTCTGATATGTCGCATATCTTGCCTAGGGGTGGTAAACGTCAGACCCCAATAGCTCGATAAGTCGTGTCGATATGAGGTCTATAACAGTTCGAGAAACTACTGGTAACACTTACCAGTAAATCTCAGCAACCCTGGCCAGGGATTTCCGGTTATAGCCAATCGAACACAGCGCAACATCAACCCCCTATACCGGGAGAGACGAATCCCCTCCTATCGCTCATTGCCTCCATGTGATTCGGGACTGTACCCAAAAACCACCGTTTCGCACGCCCTCTTGGACGTGGTAAGGTGGAAATCAAAGCACAGTGGGAATCACACAAGACTCTATGACAATCTCGGGTCTACAGACTAACCTGTACCAGTGTCACCAGAGAACTACCATCTGACGTAAGGTATAATACCATCTGGGAGTTCTCGGCGAGTCCGTCCAGTGTACCCAGTCTCCACTGAGCACCCGTATATCATCTCTGATGTCAAACACCAATGGATATGGGATCATCCATCGCCCATCTGTATGGGTCGAGAAGGTATACGCTAGTCTACTCTGGTATATCGATGCCCCGTCTCGATACACCCACGACTAGGGACCTTGAAGGATGTACTTATGGACTACCATGTCCCCACTAGTATGATCCGCATCATAGTCCAGGTAGTCAAGAACACATCCTAAGGGCTTTACCAACATGTAACAGAGAGACAATCAGTGTACACGTTAAGGTAAAGAGCAACCAGATAGCATACTATCATGTCGAGCAAGAAAGTCCTCCCTATATATGTCCAAGCATCCACTACTATATACATCCTATGTATAGTAATGGCCTCTAGGGCATACATATAACTAACAATCTCCCACTTGCACTAGGGCCATCTGATAGCAGTGGTTGTAGTACTCATACTCAACCATCCCATAAAAGTCTCTCTCTGGGAAATGGCCTTTGTGAGTGGATCTGCCGTGTTGTCCTCTGAGTCTACTCTCCTGACCTCGATCCCCTGGAGATCAACCATCTCCATGATCAGGTGACACTGCCTTAGAATATGTCTGGGTCACTGATGGGACCAGGGTTCCTTGGCCAAAGCCACACTTCCATTGTCACACAATGGGAGGAACTAACTTCATCTCATGAACTAATATACACCCAGACTTCCTCTTTGGTAGCATGTTAAGTAGCGATGTATCCAGCCTTTATCGTCTAGTAAGCCACGGTATCTAGCTTGGAACTCTTCCAACATACCGTCCCTTTACTAAGGGTAAAGACAATGCCTGTGACTGACATTCAGTCGTCCTTATCACCCTAGAACCCCTCCAGAGATTCTCCCCAGGATCGATTGATACCATCTCACTATAACTAGTGAGTATCCTAACATCCAATTAGATCTATCTCATAGATCCAAAACCCAGGATTTAGTAGGTATCACTATGATCCTATATGGAGAATCCTTATGATAAGCGGAGATTGACCGAGCGTAGCATAGGAAACTCCTTCCCTATCAAGAGTATGTCATCCACGTACTCTACGAGGATCACTAACATACTCCCTACTGTTGGATATATGTATGCCCTAGAGGCCATTATGTGATAGTGGATGTATCTATACATGTATATATATTCAGTATGCATTCTTGCTCAACATGATAGTATGCTATCTGGTTCTTCTTTATCTGACATGTTGATTTGATCATGCTTATTATTCACTCATACATGCTGATAAAGCCCTGAGGATATTGGCTTGACTGCTCTGATTATGATGGAGATCATACTAGTGGGACATCTGTAGTCTATAAGCATATCCTGGAATGTCCCTGGTCGTAGGTATATCGAGACGGGGCATTGATATACCAGAGTAGACTAGCGTATATGATACTAGACCCATATGATGGGCGATGGATGTTCCCACATTCATCGATGTTTGACATCAAGATCATATACGGGTGCTCAGTGCTGACTGGGTACACTGGACGGACTCACCGAGAACTCCTATATGGAATTATATCTATCGTCGGATAGCAGTTCTCAGGTGATACTGGTACAGGTTAGTCTGTAGACCCGAGATCGTCATGGAGTCTTGTGTGTTCTCCCACTGTACTTTGATTGCCACCCTACCACGGCTCTACTGAGTCGTGCAAACAGGTGGCCGTTGGGTACAGTCCCGAGACACACGAAGGCAATGAGCGATAGGAGGGGTTTCGTCTCTCCCGATATTGGGAGTTGATGCTGTACTGTGCCCGACTGGTTATATCAGTAAGTCCCTGGCCAGGGCTGCTGAGAATTGCTGATAAGTGTTATCAGTAGTTTCTCGATCTGTTATAGACCATTCACCGGCACAACTTATTGAGTTATTAGGGTCGACGTTACCATCCCTAGGCTCGATATGCGGCATATCTGACGAAGAGACCGGACTGTACGGTAGTGTTGCCGGTTGGCTCGACGGGAGTTGTAGCAGGTTCGCTTGTTTTCTTCTGATTGCTCAATACCCGGGTGGCCGTTACGTTTAGCTGACCGCTTGCGGCTTGGGGGTACCTGATATGATCATCACTCTCTGCCGGCGTATTGACGAGTCTTAGAGTCCCACAAAGGAGTTACCCAGTCCAGGCGAAACGTTGTGGTGCGCGTATGCGATATGCGCATGCACCCGATTAAAATGTGTGTATATGATACCGAACATTGATCGGGTGGCCTGCTTTTGGTGGGGTCATATGAGATATGACCGGATTGATAAATCAAGTGTTGATTTATCATCTAACCATTAGTTTTCTCACTTGAAACCTTTCTAGAATTTGATGGATGTATGCATGCATGCATGTGTTTCTTTCTTTCATTCTAGTTTCATGCACATATGGATCTGCATACACACATACATACATACACCCATCTATCATGGTTGTTTATATATGGAATAAGATGGCAATATAAGACTCACACCATTGTTGAATATATGGATTATTATTTGATTTATTGTTTAAAACAAAATAGAAAAGATAAGGATAATTCTTGCTTGCTTCTACATTCTTCTTTAAACCTAACCATTCTCACCTACCTTTAACCTTGAGTTATCCTTCTCTTTATGTTCTAAAACTCAATTTAAATAATGTCTCCATCATTTTAACCATGGTTCATAGTGAGAAGAAATAAAATATATAATGATATATTTCATTTTTCTTTTCATGGTTATCATTCTACTCTTGTCAAAATAAAAAAGCCATCTTCTTCCTCCTTCACCATTTGCTCTCTAGTTTTTTCTAGTAAGTAAAATACACATAAAGAAAAGTTTTTGAAGTGAGATTCTAAACCACAACATCATTCTATGCAAGTTTAGCCAACTTGTTTAGAGTGTTCTCTTCGGTTTTGCGAAGTTGCGATCTTGGATGGGGAACTCCGGGTGGATCGTCGTAGACGCAAGAGGACTTCAAGAGGACCTTCTTCCAACTCCCAAGACACCAAGGAGTCCAGCGAAAGGGAGCTACAAAGGTTGTAGTCTCGAAACCCTAGTTTTTGTTCGCTTTATATTTCGTAACCCTAATTTTCTAGGATCGATTCCTTTGCATGCTTGTTTAGCACCATCAAAATTTAAACTTTGGGACATGTGATGCTTCAAAACTCATTATAGGATGCTACACAAACCTTACATTGGTATCAAAGCCGACCTAGAACATTAGGCGACGCTTTTACGAAGTAAAAATCCCGATCGGACAAAAAATACGATTTTTTGGACCCACTCTGGACAAATTTTAAAATTTGACATTTTTCTGAATTAAAAATACTTTAAAAATACAGCAGGAAAAACTAAGAATAATGGTGAAAAACGATGCAGTGTACTGTTCATATGGCCGCGGAACCGCGGCAATTACTTGCTTAGGCCGCGGATCCGCGGCCGTACAGTGGCATCATGCTATGAAAATTGCACCATAATTCCTAGGTCTGCTAGTATACTGTTTTAGGTATGTTTAATCTTAATATGGTACTGCATTTTCTGGAGATGGTTTTGGACGCGTAGTTTTGATCGGTATTTTCATTTCGTAGCTTTTCCGGGTAAATTAGAAAGTATTGAAGTGTTTGAACGAGTATCATTTGCTCACTATACACGGGGTTTAAATGCTTTGGAGATACATGCAAGTCTTTTTGTGGTGGTCCCTCTAGAAGACAACAAACCTTAACTCGATTATGTGACCGTCTTGAACTGCCCTTTGAACCTTAGGGTTTGGGGCAGTACGGCGTGCCACATGTGAGGCGTTGGCTTGACCCTTCTACGGCTGGACCGCTACTATTGTGTCACACTCCAGGTGTTTGAACTCTGCTCAAGTGTTGGGCTTTAGTGAATCCTGGGTATTTGATCGTTCGTTCGAAAACTTCAATACTGTCTGTTTATCCGGAATGTGATGCAATGTGTGGAATTCATATTACTAGACGTAAAATATGGAATATGTGATATTTCGCATTTGTGATGTCTAAAGTGAATGTGGATTCCAGATATTGCAGTTTTACACTTTCTTTTCTGTGACCGTAAGTGTAGTATGTACGATATCGCCGGTTTCGTTGCTATACATCAACGACAATTGGGGTATGCATACTTACTTACGTTGATGATATGAGATATTATGTGTTGCTGAGATATGATGTGCAGGATTGTCGCGATTGAATAGCCGGGGGGTTTTATGTGAGATGAGATTTTTATATTTTCATTCATGTAAATTCAAATGTAATGTAATATTCTTTTATTTGGGGCACTTCCGGGTTGAGGTTGTGTCACCAGTGTTGTATATTATTTACTTTTCCGCATTAGGATGGACCCAAGGAGGGGAGCACAGGTGACCGGGTTCTGGGGTTCAGTGGGAGGCCATCTCGAGGAGTCGAGACCGGGTCTCCTAAACTCCAGAATTGGCAGGGTCACTTGCCGCTCTCATAGGGGTCCAGGGTGTGGGCTTGGCTATTCATCGCGACTGTGGAATCCGTATTTTCTATTCTGGCTAAATACTAAATACGGACGTCCTAGTATATCCCACGTTATATCTATATTTCTGCTGCCTGTGTTCTGTGATATCTGAGACGAATGACATATTATATATATGATATATAGTAGACGTTGCTTATGTTTTACACCCGCGCTAGTCCCGTCCCGGTATGCCGTTAGTTAAGTAACCTAACGGTGCATAACGGAACATTGCGGCGAATGCGAATGGCATAAGCGTACGTGTTATTTTCGTTTCTTTTCTGTGATTGGCTTAAGGACTTAAATGATGGGATTACATTAATGTGATTAATGTAAAGAAAATAAACCTAAAAAGATGTTGTAGAATCGGATTTGAAAAACCACTCGGCTTTTTATGAAAAAGCTATATTTCAAAACTGCGGAGCTTAAGCCACTCCTTTTTTTAAAAACCACTTGATTCTACAACGATATCAAGCTCAAAGCGTTAAAGATTTCCTTAAAAATCATCCGCAACCCTCCGTCATTTTAGGAAGTAGAGTACTTAGTATTCGTGCTACGTTTGTTGACCTTAGCCAAGGCGTAGCGTACGGTAGCTAAGTGATGTCTTCCTACGAGCGCATATGATGCAGATTAATTAGGACGGGCATATGACTTTATTGACCTTAGCCAAGGGTCATGTGAACGGGTCTAATTAATCAAGAAATGACGGGTTGAGCTTGACTAGTGCTCGTGATTTGTTGACCTTAGCCAAGGTCACGAGTATTAGGGGTAAAAACCACGTCGGGAATTTCAATAGTTGAAATTTGCAATGAGATTGCATACCTTCCATGTGATGGTTGGATCCCGATCCCACTGTGGGCAATAGTTACTCCTAGGAGAGTTTTACAGTTTACAATTAGCTAGCTCATTAGGTGTCTAGAAAGGTGTTAACGGGGCTCCGCCTCTGGGAAAACGAGGTTTACTCTAATTAGGTCCGTGCGAAAGCACGGGGAACCTCCCTCAAGTACCGACACTGGCCTGGCTGAACGGTTAGCGAAGTTGTAGACTGTAATTAATCCTGGCTAGTTTTTCTTTTTAAGGTTTGAAAGAAAAACTCGATAAAAAGCAGTGGGAAACATCAATTAGACAAGATAATAACCAATCTGATCTATGCAAGAGCTTTCGCTGAGTGTATTCTTTTCTCTCTCTTAATGGCAGATACCCATGACTGGACTCAACCTTTTACTAGATAAAAACAAACTGAATGGGACCAACTATAAAGACTGGTTGAGAAATCTGAAAATCGCCTTGACTTATGATAAAGTATCATATGTCCTCACGGCTTCAGCCCCGCCCGTCCCTGGTCCAAAATCCTCAGTTGCGGACATTGAAGTCCGCAAGACATGGGACGCTGACTGTGCCACGGCCACATGCCTCGCGCTTGCATCGATGGATAACACACATCAAAAGCAGCACGAGGACATGGACATTCACGGTATATTGCTCCATACAAAGGAGTTGTATGGGGAGCAATCCCGCGTATTACGATATGAAGCATCAAAGAAATTGTTTCAGATGCGAATGGCCCCTGGCACACCAGTAGGAGACCATGTTCTGAAGATGATAGCTCTTATAGAAGAGCTTGAGGACCTTGGATGGACGATGGACGATGGACAATGAACAATATATAGATATTATTGTGCAGTCCCTCCCCTCCACCTTTGCTCAGTTCATAGTGAACTTCAACATGCATGGCATGGAGAAGGACCTCCCTGAACTCCTTAATATGTTAAGGAGTGCAGAGAGCACTATGAAGTTAGCAAAAACTCCCATTATGACTATTGGACAGTCTTCCTCTTCTCGCCCGAAAGCCAAGGCCAAGGGAAAGAAAAAGAAGAAACCCACTAATCCTAAGGGCGGAGTTAAAAAGGTGAAGGGAAAGGGAAAGTCCAAGGCTGGAGACTCGGGGAAAAGCGAATGTTTTCATTGCCACAAGACAGGACATTGGAAGCGCAATTGCACGGAGTACTTAAGTCTCAAGAAGAAGCATGGTGATGCTTCTGCTTCAGGTGCGTTTGTGACTGAAAACTGTTTTTCTATAAACTCTGCTTCCTGGGTATTAGATACCGGTTCAGGTTCTCACATTTGCAATTCTATGCAGGGGCTGAGAAATAGCAAGGTTTTGAAGACGTGTGACTGATCAGTCGAAAATATTGCATATTTTAGCCGGCAATTTCCTCATCATTTGCATTCATATAGAAGTGTTCGGTATCCGTATTTCACATATTAGCAAATCTATCACAGATTATCAGATTACATGTACTAGACCTTAAAACCGGCATTTCTAGGGAAATTGACTGCATTGCATGGCATCGCAATATTTCTATATGTCGCAACCCGTGTTTCGAAGTCTGTGCAGGAAAAGGAAAGCTTGCTCGAACATTACACCGCTCAAAAGATACGTCAACTCACTAATTTCAGATCCGGTATCAATCCAAAGGAGCAATCACAATTCAGCATATCAGACAAAGCCCTAAACATCATCCCAAGACCACAGAAGAAGGCACCAAGCCCAAGGACCCCACATGGCCGCGGATCCGCGGCCATAGATGGCTTAGGCCGCGGATCCGCGGTGGCTACAAGGAATCACCTCTTCATTTTTGGTGCACAACTCCTACATCAGTGGCCACTGCTCAGAAATGTATCTCAGTTTCCAGAAGACTCCAGGGGTTTCTGCCAGATCAGCAAACAAGGGTTTCCAAGCTTAATTAATTCTAGCTTAAACCCTAAACTAGCTCCTAACAAACTATCTTCTAGAAGACTCAACAAACTTTTGGAGGGAACTACCATTTCAAACCTAAACCTAGGGTTTGGGAGTTCTATAAATAAGACCCTAGACTCAAAGGATCATAATAATCATCATAGTGTGGAGATAGATAGAATCAACCCATTTTATAGTTTTTTAGCCAATCTCCTTCTTCGTCTCCTTCCTCCACAAGTTTAGTGAGAGAGCTTGTGGGAAACCCTAACCCTAATTCCAATTAAAAATCAAGATCCCGAGTACCCGTTAAGCAAGAAGCCTTACAACCTTTAGGAGCAGAGCCGATCTTCAACGGAGCAAGCGATCCGAGCCGATCCACGACTCACGAAGCCGAGCGATGCCCGATCAACAATTTTGATTCTTCCTCTTGTAGTTCTTGAAGCGAATGTAATCAAAATTGTTGAGATAAATAAATGTGATATTCTTTTATCTTATTTTCTTTAAATTCTGCATCATGATATCTTTACAATTCGTAAATCTTTTCTGTGTGGTGATGTGTGAATAAAACTCCGCTCGTCGAGGAGTCGAGACGGTTAATAGAATGATGATGTAACATAGCTTTAATCGATTCTTAAGTCCTACGAGTTTTGTAAACCCTAGCAAGTTCAAGAAACAACAACCCATTTCGTTTCGATACTTTCTTGATTGACATCGATCGAAATTGGGGAGTCACGATCGTTTCTTGAATTTGGTAGAGGCTAGAAAAGGAATGATATCGACGAAAGAACAAGGGTTAAAAGATGAACCCTAGTTTCATCAAGAAAGCCCTAACTCTCGTCGATGATCATCGATCTAGTATCAATCCTTCGAAGGACAAGAACACGATATCTTTAGATTACATCACGTCTACTGATCCGATCAATTCCTACGAGCCTCTCTTAGATTCTTGACTGTTGATTGGAAAAATATTATCAAAACCCAATTCTTGATTGTTTATCAATTCTTGATTCTTGATTAAACATCGTGACACCTGAATCAATTGATAAATTCTTGAATCATGTTTTCTCTTCTTGTCAATTAACTTTTCAATTCAAGCATATCAATACAACGAATCGTGCAATCCCTGTGGACGATCCGCACTCATTCATGAACTACAATTGACACCGTAGTTTGAATGCGGTCAAAATATTTTTTTGGTTGTGAAGTTCTTTACAAATTTTCTACATACTACACAACGAGAAAATCTAACAATCAAAATGGCGCCGTTGCCGGGGATCGCGCGCTAATTCGTTTCATTTTATAGTTTGAATTGAAAGAATTATTACATTTTACTTCTTGAAATCAAAATTCGTACAAACTCTTATACGTGTGTTGTGATTGATTGCAAGGTGATCTGGAGCATTCTGTGCTGTGGAAAATTTTTTTTGAATATACCAGAGAGCTGAGGGAGTCTACAGAAACTCCCTGAAAAAGTTTGGTGCAGTGTTCTCACTACAAGACCGCGGAAGGGCGGCAAGAGCAAGGATCTGCGGCGGAACCGCGGCCTCTTAGGGGGTTCTCTGCAAAAATTTTAGTGCAGGTGACTTCTTGCTCTCTCCTCTCTCCTCTTTTAGCTCCAACTAACACTTTGCTGCAGGATTCTTTGCAAATAATCGCAGCTCGCAAAAGCAAAATTAAATTTGTGCGTGATTTTGATTTCTTGGTTGTTTTGCATTCTAAATACGGATATTAAGGGGCACGGCCAAATCCAAATTAGGTGGGGATTTCATTACCCTTCCTAGGCCCCGAAAACCACCAAACTTGCATCCGCATTGACCCACATTAACTAAAAGAAATCTAGAGATGACTCTAAGGACTGTCGCGCTCAATTAGGACAGAAGAGGGCCGTGGGTAATTCATTGCTTATCCGCGTTTTCTTGTGGTGCCTAAGGCGAGTGTGTCTAAGGCTAGTGGTTTTTAATTAGGCCCACTACTTACGTAGTGGAGTACCTTCCCACTTACCTGGCACTTATCCGGCCACAGGAGGACAAAGAGGCAGTAGAGGATTCTATCCTGCGACTTGTCTTTTGGCAGTTAGGAGCGGTCTAGAGCCGGACCTAGGTGACCACTAGATTCTAGGGTTTGTGTGCTGCATTTGTTTTGTCGCATCATTTTTTCAAAATCCGTCCCTTTTTCAAAAGCAAACACCGCATTCATTTACCCCTAATTATAAGCCAACGCTGCCACTTGTACTAACCCTTTTTAGTACAAGATAGGCTGGACACGGGATTCTAGTGCCCGTTTAGTCCGCGTACCCCTTATCGACTCCGAAGTCGATATTTCTCCATTTACCTTTTCTTTACCTACTACCACACCCATACCGATGGACCCAAATCCATCAAACTTCTTTAACCCTAATCTGCCGCCGTCCGTTGGTGCGCAGAATCCACCCCGCATTTCTATCCAGCAGAGATGCTATCCACATAGAGGTCCTTTTTCGACCTGCTTATCCACACCACCAGCCAATGGGGATAACTTTGAAATTAAGCCCCAGTATATCAATCTTTTACCCAAATATCATGGACTCGAGACTGAGGACGCTTACGTTTTCATTACCAAATTTGAAAACGTATGCGCAATGATGGGTACGTCACAACTTTCAGTGGATGCGATGTGTCTACGACTTCTTCCATTTACCTTGTGCGATATAGCCGAGAAGTGGCTATATAACACTACCGCACATTCTATTACAAATTGGGAAGAATTCGTAGCTGCATTCCTTAAGAAATTCTACCCACACCAAAAGACAGCTCGAATCCGTAGCGAACTGAACCAATTTGCCCAGCTCCCTGCTGAACCATTCTCTAAATACTTTGAACGTTTCAAGGATCTATTGGTTCAATGTCCTCATCACGGCATCCCGAGATGGGAGCTTTGCCGAATCATATATGAGGGCAGTAACCCTAATACTAAACAGAGCCTTGAAAACATGTGTCAAGGTACATTTATGACTAAGGATGATGGGGAAGCTTGGCGATATTTAGAAGAGTTCGCTGAAAAGTCACTACAGTGGGAGAGTGGAACCCAACCATTGAATAGGGGTGGCGTTCACCAAATAGATGTGTTCATAGGTGTTCGAGCAGAAATGGCAGCAATGCAAAAGAAGCTCGACGCGATGGAACACAAATTTGCAGCAGCCTCCCTAAACCCAGTGTCACTCCCCAAAACTGTTTGTGGGTGCTGTTCTGATCCGTCACATTTAACGGAAGAATGTCCATTAAACTCTGCGTTTCAAGGTCACGAGCATTCTAATGCCGCATTTCAACGACCTAGAAACGATCCATATTCTTCCACGTACAATCAGGGTTGGAGGAATCACCCGAATTTTGCTTGGAACCAAAACCAATCTCAAAACACGGTTCCAAACACGAATAATTTTCAAAGGGCTCTTCCTCCACCACAACAGCAACCCCTTCAACTCACTCAGCACCCCTATCAGTCACAAAATTTCCAAAACCAGGGCAACAATCCTGCACAGTCTAATCCTATGCAGTTGTCCTGTCCTGACGATTTCTCTCAATTCACTCAAACCATGAAATCACTTTTGTCAAATTTCATAGAGGTTTCGGCTGAGGTTAGATCTTCCGTCGGTGAGATAAAGAAAAACTCAGCGTCCCAAGCTGAGAGTATCAGAACGATGGAAGCTGAAATCGCACGACTTAAAGCCGAAATGAGTGCGAGAGAAAAAGGGAAACTTCCCTCTCAACCCCTACAGAATCCTGGG
The DNA here is from genome assembly GCA_030015575.1 of Agapanthus africanus. Classification (NCBI taxonomy): domain Eukaryota; kingdom Viridiplantae; phylum Streptophyta; class Magnoliopsida; order Asparagales; family Amaryllidaceae; genus Agapanthus; species Agapanthus africanus. The sequence goes on from JASDDO010000016.1 coordinate 568,131,141, forward strand.
CATTACAATGTAAATGCCGTCACAACGTTGAGATCGGGAAGAGTGCTGAACAATCATGTCGCGGAAGGTATTGATGATACTGAAAATCATATCAACACTCCGGCTGAGACCTTTCCACACACACACACTTCTCCTTCTGATCCTTCTTCTTCTACCAAACCACCTTCTCATGAGCCTATTCTCCATTTCCCATTAGGCTCGACACCTTCACCCAACCCTTATAGTTCTCCACAGACGGTCCCCACACCTCTTTTGGGACCTCGTCTACCCCCTTTTCCTTCTCCTATGATGGACCCTGCGCTTATTGCGAAAGCTCCTTACCCGAACCGGCTAAGGGCTAATAGAACGAGTCCTCATATGGAGAAAATTATAGAAATGTTCAAACAGGTTAACATCAATATCCCTCTCCTAGATGCAATTCAACAAGTCCCCGCTTATGCGAAAATTCTTAAGGACTTGTGCACTAGGAAGAGGAAGACTCAAGTGCCGAAGAAGGTCTTCATGTCTAATAATATCAGCACTGCTTTTATACCCCAGCTTCCAAAGAAACGAAAGGACCCAGGATGTCCTACAATATCGATTTCGATTGGGGGTAAAAACATAAATCGTGCTCTTTTAGACCTTGGCGCAAGTGTTAACCTGCTCCCTTATTCTGTCTATGAGCAATTAGGGATTGGAGAGCTGAAACCTGCTCATTGCACTCTCCAGATGGCAGACCGATCTATCACCAAACCAAGGGGTGAATTAGAGGATGTGTTGATAAAGGTCGGGGAATTTGTTTTCCCTGTAGACTTCATTGTGCTCGACACACATCCTGTAGCAAACCCCCGGGGCCAAATTCCGGTGATTCTGGGTCGTCCTTTCCTTACCACTTCCAACGCTATTATAAACTGTAGAAATGGTTCAATGAACTTATCATTTGGAAATATGACCATTGAACTAAATATCTATAGAGTTGGAAGTCAGCCATCAGAACCCTCTGCTCATATTTTAGATGTGTGCTCTGTCCATGAGATCGCTCCCGATAGTTGTGGAGCTGAGGAACTTTGCTTTACTGATCTCGATGACATTACCACATCTCTGTTTGACTTTGCACAAGATCTTAGTGAGGACACTTTCTCTACACTTGAGTCCTGCACTTCTGACTTTTCTCCACCCGAGTCTGTATCTTTCACAGGCTCTGAGCTTCTTTGTAAATCCAAAAATCACTCAATGATCCCTCCTTCTATCATTTCTCCGCCTGAATTAGATCTCAAGGTTTTACCTTCTCACCTTAAATATGCATATCTAGGTGAGAATGAGTCTTTACCGGTTATAATATCCGCTTCTCTTGCATCAGAGCAAGAGAATGCACTTTTATCGGTATTGAGATCTAACAAAGAAGCGTTTGGTTGGAGTATGGCGGACATCAAAGGGATTAGTCCCTTGATAGTTGAACATCATATACATGTGATGGATGATGCCAGACCGACCCGAGAACCACAGAGACGGTTGAATCCCGTCATGAAGGAAGCTGTCATGAAAGAGATCGTCAAATGCTTAGATAATGGTATTATATACCCCATCTCCGATAGCCAGTGGGTGAGTCCTATACATGTCGTTCCTAAGAAATCCGGCATCACAGTTATCACAAATGAAGCGAATGAGTTGATTCAGACACGCGCCCAAACTGGGTGGCGTGTATGCATCGATTATAGAAAACTCAACGCTGCCACGAGGAAAGATCATTTTCCTCTACCATTTATTGATCAAATGCTGGAACGCTTAGCGGGACGAGAGTACTATTATTTTATGGACGGATACTCAGGCTACAATCAGGTCCCCATCGCCAAAAAGGATCAAGATAAAACCACTTTTACTTGTCCTTTTGGTACCTTTGCTTACAGTCGCATGCCCTTTGGGTTATGCAATGCTCCCGCTACCTTTCAGCGGTGTATGATGGGGATATTCTCTGATATGGTAGAGAATTTTTTGGAGATCTTTATGGACGACTTTTCGATTTTTGGAGACTCTTTTTCCGATTGCCTAGAGAATCTTGACGCTGTTCTTACTCGTTGCAAAGAGAAGAACTTGATTTTGAACTGGGAAAAATGCCATTTTATGGTCCAAGAAGGAATAGTCCTTGGACATGTCATTTCACAGAAAGGCATTGAGGTTGACAGAGCTAAAGTAGATGTCATTCAAAACCTCCCTCATCCCAAAAGCGTCAAAGATATTCGCTCTTTCCTTGGCCATGCGGGCTTTTATAGGAGATTCATTAAGGATTTTAGCAAAATTGCTAGACCTTTAACACTACTCCTGGCCAAGGATACGACCTTCCATTTTGACTCGGATTGCGAGACAGCTTTCGACTCACTTAAACACTCACTCACCTCAGCCCCCGTTTTATCATCACCAAACTGGGACTACCCCTTTGAGCTGATGTGTGACGCATCTGATTTTGCAGTAGGTGCAGTCCTAGGACAGCACATCGAAAAGATGCCACACGTGATTTACTATGCAAGTAAGACCCTGAATGATGCGCAAATCAATTATACAACCACAGAGAAAGAACTATTAGCGGTTGTATTTGCATTAGAAAAATTCAGGCCTTACTTAATCGGCTCACCTATAGTTGTGTATACTGACCATTCCGCTTTAAAACATCTTCTGGCGAAGAAAGATGCAAAAGGTCGACTAATACGTTGGATCCTTCTGTTACAAGAATTCGATCTTGTTATCAAAGATAAGAAAGGATGTGAAAACGTAGTAGCTGACCACCTTTCACGCATCATTTCTTCCCCGGTGACCCTGCCGATCAATGACTCGTTCCCTGACGAACAACTCTTGAGCGTATCCACTGAACCATGGTTCAGGGATATTGTGAACTATCATGCCACGGGACTGATACCGAGAGAATGGTCAAAACAGGACAAATATCGTTTTCTTTCCCAAGTAAAACACTTTTACTGGGACGAGCCCTATTTGTTTAAATATTGTCCTGATCAGATCATTCGCCGGTGCGTCCCGAATGAAGAGTTCAAGAGTGTTCTTTCTTTTTGTCATGATCAGGCCTGTGGGGGTCACTTTGGTCCTAGAAAGACAGCGGAAAAGGTTTTGCAATGTGGATTTTATTGGCCGACCTTATTCAAGGACGCATTTGAGTATTGCAAAACCTGTACACAATGTCAGTATACGGGTAGAATATCCCAGAGGAATGAAATGCCTCAGCAACCCATCTTGGTTGTTGAAATGTTCGATGTTTGGGGCATAGATTTTATGGGTCCTTTTCCCAACTCCTTTGGGAATTTGTACATATTGCTGGCAGTTGATTATGTCTCAAAATGGGTAGAAGCCATTCCATGTCGCACTAATGACAAGAAAGTTGTCATTAAGTTCTTAAAAGAGAATATCTTCTCGCGATTTGGACACCCACGTGCTATTATTAGCGATAATGGGACACATTTCTGCAACAGATCTTTCGAGACTCTGATGCGAAAATGCTCAATCAACCACCGACTTTCTACACCCTATCACCCCCAAACAAGCGGGCAGGCTGAAATCTCAAACAGACAAATCAAACTTATCCTGGAGAAAACTGTTGCTAAAAATAGAAAAGACTGGTCGACCAAATTGACGGATGCTCTTTGAGCATTCAGGACTGCATATAAGACCGACCTAGGAATGTCTCCATATAGGATAGTGTTTGGAAAAGCATGTCATTTACCCGTCGAGATAGAGCATAAAGCATTGTGGGCTATAAAGGAAATAAATTTTGATATGAATCTTGCTTGCAACTTTCGGAAGCTGCAAATAAATGAGCTAAGCGAACTCCGCGATGAAGCTTATGATAATGCTGTAATCACAAAGAATAGGACTAAGGTTTTTCACGATAAAAATATTTTGAGGAAAACATTTTCACCTGGTCAACAAGTCCTTCTTTATGATTCACGATTACACCTTCATGCGGGTAAGCTCCGATCTCGATGGAAGGGACCTTTTGTTGTGCGGTCTGTATACCCGCACGGGGCGGTAGAAGTTGAAAATGTTAAAAACGGCACTGTTTTCAAAGTAAATGGACATAGATTAAAGCCGTATTATTCCACTGACCCCACGGAGGAGCTCTTGTTCTTACAAGAGCCAGTTTATTTAGATTAAAATTCCTCCGTCTCACCTTCATATCCTGTATATCATTGCATATTTTTTGAATGAAGGTGAGTGAAAGATAAGTTTGGGGAAAGTTCTTCACTTATATATTTTGCCCCCACTAATAATCCCCCTCCCGGGCTTACAGGTTTTGTAGATATAGCTGTCGGCAACAGTGAGGACACTGTTGAAATCAAGTTTGGGGGAGGTTTGTGCTTATTTTTGCATCATTTGCATATCATCTGCATAAGCACAAAACATTTCTTTTAAAAATCTATAAAAATTGAAAAAATTTCAAAACCCATAAAAATTTAAAAATTTTCAAATATAAAAATAATTTTAATATTTACACTTTTTTGTATATAAATAAGATAATGAAAGTTTAGATAGTGAAAAATTACATCCATGAGTTTAGAAAAATTTAAGAAAACTAAGAAAATTAGAAGTTTTCTTATACGAACTAGTAATAAGTAGTTATGAGCCGTTGTCCCAAGGGTTAGTAAGATGAAGGACGTCACTAATCTGAGGATAAAAATAAGTCTGAAAAATAGTTTCTATTCTGAAAGTCAAACATTTTGAACGTTGCTACCCTGCTATTCGCACTTACACACGTCTTGAAGCCTGGGATAGTAGAGGATACCTTGAAATGCTCTTGTCTTAAAGCCAAAAGTATGAAGGAAATAAAAAGAAAAAAAATGAATAAAAATATAAAGTGGTGAGAAAAATGGACACTGGTTTTGTTATCACCGAGGGCAATAAAAATGTATAGCGATGGTGCTTCATCACCTAGTGCCCTAAGGCCAACTGGTCTGGGAGTCGCTGCTATGCCTGAGGTGGTGCAAGACGAGGAAAATACACCAAGTAAGAAAGCACATGAGTAATCGGTCGGTTAGTACCTCAAGAAGTATTAACGGTCGCATGAAAGTGTGTGAGCAATCTCATCTAAATATTCATTAATTAAAAAGTACTGAGGCTGATGGGCAAGAGTATGATAGCTTGAATTGAATTCTCCGGGTGTAGGGATGTCCTTTACACACACGCAGGGTGATATGATCGATGTTTGGAATACAGATAGGAATGAAGAATAAGACGATGTTTTATTGAGGGAGGACGTGATTTCTGACATCTTTTCATGACCATTAAGATAGGGCTCATGACAACCGAAAAGCTAGCTTAGTTGGAAACCCTAATTTTCAAAGTCTTTCTTTTACAATTCTTTTCTTTAAATGTAATATTCATGATCTTGCTTTTATTATTGGATTTTGTGGGTGCAATCCGCTGAAAACCCTCAGGAGACAACACTCCTCCTACTAGAGACACCTAGAGGTTTAAAGGCTTGTTGCACGTGCTCAGTGCAATCGTGTTGCCTACGAAAGTGTGCTAGCTAGTTTTTCTCTTTCTTTATTTTCTCCTTCTCTTTTTAATAAAACATTCGCTCGAGACGATCGAAATTAAGTTTGGGGGTATTTGATCAGTCGAAAATATTGCATATTTTAGCCGGCAATTTCCTCATCATTTGCATTCATATAGAAGTGTTCGGTATCCGTATTTCACATATTAGCAAATCTATCACAGATTATCAGATTACATGTACTAGACCTTAAAACCGGCATTTCTAGGGAAATTGACTGCATTGCATGGCATCGCAATATTTCTATATGTCGCAACCCGTGTTTCGAAGTCTGCGCAGGAAAAGGAAAGCTTGCTCGAACATTACACCGCTCAAAAGATACGTCAACTCACTAATTTCAGATCTGGTATCAATCCAAAGGAGCAATCACAATTCAGCATATCAGACAAAGCCCTAAACATCATCCCAAGACCACAGAAGAAGGCACCAAGCCTAAGGACCCTACATGGCCGCGGATCCACGGCCATAGATGGCTTAGGCCGCGGATCCGCGGTGGCTACAAGGAATCACCTCTTCATTTTTGGTGCACAACTCCTACATCAGTGGCCACTGCTCAGAAATGTATCTCAGTTTCCAGAAGACTCTAGGGGTTTCTGCCAGATCAGCAAACAAGGGTTTCCAAGCTTAATTAATTCTAGCTTAAACCCTAAGCTAGCTCCTAACAAACTATCTTCTAGAAGACTCAACAAACTTTTGGAGGGAACTACCATTTCAAACCTAAACCTAGGGTTTGGGAGTTCTATAAATAAGACCCTAGACTCAAAGGATCATAATAATCATCATAGTGTGGAGATAGATAGAATCAACCCATTTTATAGTTTTTTAGCCAATCTCCTTCTTCATCTCCTTCCTCCACAAGTTTAGTGAGAGAGCTTGTGGGAAACCCTAACCCTAATTCCAATTAAAAATCAAGATCCCGAGTACCCATTAAGTAAGAAGCCTTACAACCTTTAGGAGCGGAGCCGATCTTCAACGGAGCAAGCGATCCGAGCCGATCCACGACTCACGAAGCCGAGCGACGCCCGATCAACAATTTAGATTCTTCCTCTTGTAGTTCTTGAAGCGAATGTAATCAAAATTGTTGAGATAAATAAAGGTGATATTCTTTTATCTTGTTTTCTTTAAATTCTGCATCATGATATCTTTACAATTCGTAAATCTTTTCTGTGTGGTGATGTGTGAATAAAACTCCGCTCGTCGAGGAGTCGAGACGGTTAATAGAATGATGATGTAACATAGCTTTAATCGATTCTTGAGTCCTACGAGTTTTGTAAACCCTAGCAAGTTCAAGAAACGACAACCCATTTCGTTTCGATGCTTTCTTGATTGACATCGATCGAAATTGGGGAGTCACGATCGTTTCTTGAATTTGGTAGAGGCTAGAAAAGGAATGATATCGACGAAAGAACAAGGGTTAAAAGATGAACCCTAGTTTCATCAAGAAAGCCCTAACTCTCGTCGATAATCATCGATCTAGTATCAATCCTTCGAAGGACAAGAACACGATATCTTTAGATTACATCACGTCTACTGATCCGATCGATTCCTACGAGTCTCTCTTAGATTCTTGACTGTTGATTGGAAAAATATTATCAAAACCCAATTCTTGATTGTTTATCAGTTCTTGATTCTTGATTAAACATCGTGACACCTGAATCAATTGATAAATTCTTGAATCATGTTTTCTCTTCTTGTCAATTAACTTTTCAATTCAAGCATATCAATACAACGAATCGTGCAATCCCTGTGGACGATCCGCACTCATTCATGAACTACAATTGACACCGTAGTTTGATTGCGGTCAAAATATTTTTTTGGTTGTGAAGTTCTTTACAAATTTTCTACATACTACACAACGGGAAAATCTAACAATCAGTGACCATACTCTCCGCGTTGGAAATGGTTCCAATGTACATACAGTCGCAGTGGGAGAGTATCACTTGGGGTTGCCATCTGGATGTATTTTGGTTTTAAATCCATGTTATTTTGTACCAAGTATGCTATGTAATATAATATCCGTTTCTTTGTTGGACAATGAAGGGTATAATTTTGTATTGCAGAACAAGTTATGAACATTAACCTGAATCAAATGTTGGTTGGGTATGGTACGCTTAACAACGGAATATATGTCCTAAATCAACACACAGTTTTCAGTATACAACACACTAATAAAAGAAAACTTTCAGAATTAAATGAAGCTTTTCTTTGGCACTGTAGACTTGGTCATATTAACGAAACAAGACTAAACAAGTTACACAAAGATGGATATTTAAATTCTTTTGAATATAAATCTTATGCGACTTTCCAGTCTTGTATCAAGGGTAAAATGACCAAAACTCCGTTTACCGGACATGGAGAAAGAGCTACTCAGCTCCTTGGCCTCATACATAGTGATGTATGTGGACCTATGTCTACACAGGCTAGAGGCGGTTTTTCATACTTCATTACATTCACTGACGATTTCTCAAGATTCGATCATGTATTTTTATTAAAACACAAGTCCGAAGCTTTTGAGAAATTCATAGAATATAAACAAGAAGTAGAAAAACAAACCGGCTTGAGTATCAAGATGCTTCGATCAGATCGAGGTGGTGAGTATCTCAATGCAGAATTTGCAAACTTCTTAAAAGAGAATGGGATTCTCTCTCAACTCACTCCTCCTTACACACCACAGCACAACGGTGTGTCAAAACAACGGAATAGGACCCTATTAGATATGGTCCGGTCCATGATGAGTGACGCTGAGTTACCAGTCTCATTTTGGGGGCATGCATTGGAAACTGCAGCATTTCTGCTAAACAGGGTTCCAACCAAAACCGTGTCTACCACGCCATATGAGATATGGCATGGGAAGAGACCATCTCTTAAGAGAATTAAGATTTGGGGTTGCCCGGCCTATGTTAAAAAGCAGAATCCGGACAAACTCGAGACACGGTCAGTCATGTGTAACTTTGTAGGATATCCAAAGAATTCTTATGGATATCTATTCTACCACAAAGAGGAACAAAAAGTGTTCATTTCTCAACATGCCACATTCTTGGAAAAAGAGTTTTTCACAGACAAAGATGATGGTAAGGTGGTGGATCTAGAAGAGGTTCTAGAGACACAAACTACAAATGACGATTTGGTTGAACCGACTGTTGCAGCAGAAACTGAAGAACCTCGGCCACTCCGTAGGTCTGGTAGGACTTCTCGCCCACCGGAGAGGTACTACGGTTTCCTCATTGATGGTAACGGAGAAGATTGCATCATGGATGATGATGATCCTATCAGTTTTCAGCAAGCTATCACGAGTAAAGACTCTGTGAAGTGGCTGGATGCCATGAGATCCGAAATGGAGTCTATGTACACCAACAAAGTATGGACTTTGGACGTTGTACCCCCTGGGGTAAAACCTGTGGAGTGCAAATGGATCTTTAAAAGAAAGATTGGTGTAGATGGGCAGGTGGAGACCTATAAGGCAAGACTTGTGGCGAAGGGTTTTCGTCAAAGACCAAGTTTGGACTATGACGAGACATTTTCTCCTGTAGCCATGCTTAAATCCATTCGGATCCTACTTGCTATTGCTGCTCACTACGATTATGAAATCTGGCAGATGGACGTTAAAACCGCGTTTCTGAATGGAAATTTAGAAGAATGCGTTTATATGGATCAGCCAGAGGGCTTCATTGACAGTGGGAGCAGTGGGAAAGCATGTAAATTGCTTAAATCCATATATGGGTTAAAGTAGGCATCACGGAGTTGGAACATCTGTTTCGATGATGTCATCAAAGAGTTTGATTTCATCAAAAATCCAGATGAACCTTGTGTTTATAAAAAGGCTGTAGGGAGAGCTGTCACATTCCTTGTATTGTACGTGGATGACATTCTTCTGATAGGAAATGATATTCCTATGCTACAGTCGGTCAAATCTTTCTTATCACTAAGGTTCTCCATGAAGGACCTGGGTGATGCCACATGCATTCTGGGCATAAGGATCTATAGGGATAGATCCAAAAGGTTATTGGGATTATCCCAAACTAGGTACATTGACACCATCCTAAAAAGGTTTAGTATGGAAGACTCCAAGCGGGGTGCCTTACCTGCTTGCCACGGGGTCACTCTCTCCAAGGATTCTTGCCCAAAGACCGATGAAGAGAGAGCTCGCATGAGTATTATACCCTATGCTTCGGCAGTAGGATCTATAATGTATGCGATGTTATGTACACGCCCAGATGTAGCTTATGCACTTAGTGTTGTAAGCAGGTATCAATCCAACCCAGGGGAGAATCACTGGACAGCTGTGAAGAACATTCTTAAGTACTTGCGAAGGACTAAAGAATTGTTCTTGGTGTATGGAAATGGAGATCTCCAAATGGAGGCCTTTACTGATTCGAGCTTCCAGAGCGATAAGGATGACAGCAAATCTATCTCTGGGTTTGTATTTACCCTCAATGGAGGGGCGGTGAGTTGGAAGAGTTCCAAACAAGATACCATTGCAGACTCTACGATGGAAGCTGAGTACATTGCTGCAAATGATGCCGCCAAGGAAGCCGTCTGGATGAAGAAGTTCGTCTCGGAGCTAGGAGTAGTTCCAACCATTATTGATCCAATACCTTTGTATTGTGACAATAATGGGGCTATGGCGTTAGCCAAGGAGCCCAGATCCCATCAGCGGTCCAGACACATCCTGAGGTGTTTTCATTTGATCCGGGAGATTGTAGATCGCCGCGAGATCGAGATTAGGAGGGTAGACACAAAGAATAACGCCGTGGATCCATTCACCAAGGCCCTCCCTCAGCCGCAGCATGAGCGACTTTTTGAGATGTTGGGTATGAGATACGCCAATAACTGGCCTTAGTGCAAGTGGGAGATTGTTGGATATATGTATGCCCTAGAGGCCATTATGTGATAGTGGATGTATCTATACATGTATATATATTCAGTATGCATTCTTGCTCGACATGATAGTATGCTATCTGGTTCTTCTTTATCTGACATGTTGATTTGATCATGCTTATTATTCACTCATACATGCTGATAAAGCCCTGAGGATATTGGCTTGACTGCTCTGATTATGATGGAGATCATACTAGTGGGACATCTGTAGTCTATAAGCATATCCTGGAATGTCCCTGGTCGTAGGTATATCGAGACGGGGCATTGATATACCAGAGTAGACTAGCGTATATGATACTAGACCCATATGATGGGCGATGGATGTTCCCACATTCATCGATGTTTGACATCAAGATCATATACGGGTGCTCAGTGCTGACTGGGTACACTGGACGGACTCACCGAGAACTCCTATATGGAATTATATCTATCATCGGATAGCAGTTCTCAGGTGACACTGGTACAGGTTAGTCTGTAGACCCGAGATCGTCATGGAGTCTTGTGTGTTCTCCCACTGTACTTTGATTGCCACCCTACCACGGCTCTACTGAGTCGTGCAAACAGGTGGCCGTTGGGTACAGTCCCGAGACACACGAAGGCAATGAGCGATAGGAGGGGTTTCGTCTCTCCCGATATTGGGAGTTGATGCTGTACTGTGCCCGACTGGTTATATCAGTAAGTCCCTGGCCAGGGCTGCTGAGAATTGCTGATAAGTGTTATCAGTAGTTTCTCGATCTGTTATAGACCATTCACCGACACGACTTATTGAGTTATTAGGGTCGACGTTACCATCCCTAGGCTCGATATGCGGCATATCTGACGAAGAGACCGGACTGTACGGTAGTGTTGCCGGTTGGCTCGACGGGAGTTGTAGCAGGTTCGCTTGTTTTCTTCTGATTGCTCAATACCCGGGTGGCCGTTACGTTTAGCTGACCGCTTGCGGCTTGGGGGTACCTGATATGATCATCACCCTCTGCCGGCGTATTGACGAGTCTTAGAGTCCCACAAAGGAGTTACCCAGTCCAGGCGAAACGTTGTGGTGCGCGTATGCGATATGCGCATGCACCCGATTAAAATGTGTGTATATGATACCGAACATTGATCGAGTGGCCTGCTTTTGGTGGGGTCATATGAGATATGACCGGATTGATAAATCAAGTGTTGATTTATCATCTAACCATTAGTTTTCTCACTTGAAACCTTTCTAGAATTTGATGGATGTATGCATGCATGCATGTGTTTCTTTCTTTCATTCTAGTTTCATGCACATATGGATGTGCATACACACATACATACATACACCCATCTATCATGGTTGTTTATATATGGAATAAGATGGCAATATAAAACTCACACCATGGTTGAATATATGGATTATTATTTGATTTATTGTTTAAAACAAAATAGAAAAGATAAGGATAATTCTTGCTTGCTTCTACATTCTTCTTTAAACCTAACCATTCTCACCTACCTTTAACCTTGAGTTATCCTTCTCTTTATGTTCTAAAACTCAAGTTAAATAATGTCTCCATCATTTTAACCATGGTTCATAGTGAGAAGAAATAAAATATATAATGATATATTTCATTTTTCTTTTCATGGTTATCATTCTACTCTTGTCAAAATAAAAAAGCCATCTTCTTCCTCCTTCACCATTTGCTCTCTAGTTTTTTCTAGTAAGTAAAATACACATAAAGAAAGGTTTTTGAAGTGAGATTCTAAACCACAACATCATTCTATGCAAGTTTAGCCAACTTGTTTAGAGTGTTCTCTTCGGTTTTGCGAAGTTGCGAGCTTGGACGGGGAACTCCGGGTGGATCGTCGTAGACGCAAGAGGACTTCAAGAGGACCTTCTTCCAACTCCCAAGACACCAAGGAGTCCAGCGAAAGGGAGCTACAAAGGTTGTAGTCTCGAAACCCTAGTTTTTGTTCGCTTTATATTTCGTAACCCTAATTTTCTAGGATCGATTCCTTTGCATGCTTGTTTAGCACCATCAAAATTTAAACTTTGGGACATGTGATGCTTCAAAACTCATTATAGGTTGCTACACAAACCTTACACCTACTACCTTTTTGTTTATACAAGGTTCATCTACCATTTTGATGATGTCAAACTCTTTGACTAACTCATCAAAACAGACGTTCCATCTCCGCGATGCCTGCTTTATTATATAAAGCATCTTGTACACGTTTCCGCTGCTCCCACTGTCTACGAAGCCCTCTGGCTATGTACTTACAGATGCTCTCTTCTAAAATATCATTTTAGAAAAGCAGTCATGACACCCAACCGCCAGATATCGTAGTTATGGTATGTAGCCGTGGCAAGTAGGATCTGGATGGACTTAAGCATAGCCACTGAAAAAGGTTTCATCATTATCCACGCCTGGTCGATGGTGAAAACCTTTAACATGTCTAGCTTTGAAAGTCTCAACTTTTCCATCTACACCAAGTAATCTTCTCAAGATATACTTGCTCCTGATGGGGATTTAACTCTTCAGATAAAGCAACCAAAGTCCATACTTTGTTGGTGTATTAGGATTCCATCTCAGATCGCTAAGCATCCAGCCATTCTTATAGAGCCCCACTCCTGATGGCCAGCTCGAAACTAGTTGGGTCATCATCTCATGATGCAATCTTCGCTCCCACTGTCATAGAGAAACAGAAGTATCTCTCAGGTGGGTGAGAAACCCTACTAGATCGGCGGAGAGGCTGAGGTTCGTTGGTATCTACTGAATCCTTTGGTTCTACCAAATCATCTGCTGTAGTTTGTATAGCTGGAACCTTTCCAGTTCTACATAACTGACCTTTCCTCGAGCTTGTCCGGATTTTGCTTTTAGACATAGGCCGGACAATCCAAAATCTTAACAAACTTAAGATATGGACTCTTCCCATACCATATCTCATATGGAGTGGTAGGCCGTGATCTGATTCAAACCTAATTCAATAGGTATGCAACTTCTCAAGTGCACAACCCCAAAAGGAAATAGGTAACTCAGTAGTACTCATCATAGAGGACACCATATCTAATATGGTGTGATTGCTCCGCCCCGATATGCCTACGTGCTGTGGTGTATTCGGAGGAGTAATACTGAGAGAGAATCTCATTCTCCTTTAGAATAGTCCAGGATTTCCGTGCTAAAGTATTCTCCTCCCAGATCACATCAAAGGACATAATACTTATACCCGTATTTTGGTTCTCTACTTCTAACTTATATTCTGTGAATATCTCAAAAGGTTCAGACTTGTGTTTCAACAGGAACATATGTCTGAATCTTGAGAGATCATCAGAGAATGTAATGAAGTACAAAGAACCGGTCTTGGTATGTATAGACAGGGGACCTTCATACATCAGTATGTATCAATCCCAAGAGTTCACTAACTCTTTCTCTGTTTCCAATAAACGGAGCTATGGTCATCTAATTGTGACATGACTGGCAAGTTTCATAAGATGTAAATTCAAACAGATTTAAATATGCATCTAAATGTAACTTTAGCTAGTCGGGTCGCATTGATATGACCTAGTCTACAATACCTCAAAAAGGATCCGTTCATTTCTGAACTCTTCCTCTTGTGTGTGTTCTGTATACTAAGAACTGTAGTTTGATTTAGAACATCAATGCTTTTAGATAACGTGCCTGAACCGATCAACTTTTGATATAGGAAATGTTCAAAATATTATCCAACAATACAAAATTTTATCATTTCTTTACTAATAAAGAGACTGATATGATTTTGTATATCAGGTTCGGTATCTAATAACATTCGTTCAGAATCAATGTATTTGGGATACAGGGTGACAGTGACCAACAGACCTGGCTGAAATACTTGCACCATTTTCTGTCTCATGAAACTTATCATCCGTCCTCGGTTCTTTACCTATCTGTAGCCCATGTAACAGATTACATATGCGGGATCCTGATCCGGTATCACATACCCAGGACGTAAAAGATACTGAGAAACAGTTCTCTGTAATGAACACACCCGAAGATGATGCATCAATATGCACTTTCTTCGTTTGGGCGGCACGGGAATTCTAGTAATCCCCTAATTCCTGCTCGGTCTTATAACAATTATAAGTTAGAGCGGGACCAACATTCTCCAGCTCAGTATAACAAGCGGGTTCGGTCAATACATCCGTATTATTATCTTGATTAAGGCGTGATATGGTCGCTACCTGGAGAGAGAGAGAAGAAAACACTCAGCGTATGCTCTTGCAAGATTAGATTGGTTATATATTTTATCTAATCAGGATGGCTCCCACTGTTTTTATCAAATCTTCCTTCAAACCCTAAAAGGAAAGACTAGCCGGGATTAATTACACGCTACAAGTTCGCCAATCTTTCAGCCAGGCTAGTGTCGGTACTTTGAGGGAGGTCCCCCGTGCTTTCGTACGAACCTAATTAATGTAAACCTCGTTTTCCCATAGGCGTAACCCCGTTGACACCTTTCTAGACACCTACTAGATCGGCTAATTGTAAAGTGTAAAACTCTCCCAGGAGTAACAATTACTCGCAGTGGGTATCGGGATCCAACTATCTCATAGAAGGTATGCAATCTCATTGCAAATTTCAACACTTGAAATTCCCGATAATTTTGCCCCTAGCACCCTATGACCTTGACGGAGGTCAACAAACCATAGGCTACTAGTCAAGTTCAACCCGTCATTTCTTAATTGAATCAAACCCACCCGCACGACCCTTGACGGAGATCAACAAGGTCGCATGACTACCCTAATCCAATCTGCATCATATGCATAAGCAGATAAATACTAGTTAGCCACCGCACACTACGTCTTGACGGAGGTCAACAAACGTAGCACGAATACTAAGTAGGACTTATCTGAAATGACGGAGGGCTACGACAGGTTTTTCTGAAAACCTATTGCGTAATGAACTTGATATCGTTGTAGAATCAAATGATTTTAAAATGGAGTGTTTTTTAGGCTTTTCTAGTTTTGCTAAAGGGGTCACTCCCGGTGAAGGGATCGTCGGCCCTTTCCTCGTCGAATGAGGTGCAGGATATATCATATATATCACTGTGCAAAGCAGAAACTATAGAAGCAATTAAAAGACAAACCGAATGTGTAGCATCTGCCAGTTATTGCTAAAGGGGTCACTCCCGGTGAATGGATCGTCGGCCCTTTCCTCATCGAATAAGGTGCAGGATGTTCTACAAGGAACACCGCGATACAAAACAAGAACTGTAGCTACCTGTTTTTGAAAATTCGATTCCACAACATCTTTTAGATTTCTTTTATTTTCATTAATCATATTAATGAAGTCCCATCATTAAAGTCACCTAAACATCACAGATAAATACGACGTACACTTATGCCATCCGCATTCGCCTCGATGTCCCTTCGTGCACCGTTAGGTTAGGTAACTAACGGCAGAGTGGGGCAGGGCTAGCGCGGGTGTAAAACATAAGTAACGTCTATATAATATATCGTATATACTATATATAGTATCCATCACAGCATATCAAATGATCACATCACAGATATCGCAGCAGAAGAAACATATGAAACATTGGATATATTAGGACGTTCGTGTTTTTAATACGAGCCAGTATAAAACACGGATTCCACGGTCGCGATGAATAGCCAAACCCACACCCCTAGACCCCTACGAGAGCGGCAAGCAACCCTACCAATTCTAGGGTTAGGAGACCCGGAGTCGACTCCTCGAGATAGTCTCCCACTGGACCGTAGAACCCAGTTACTTGTGCTCTCCTCCTTGGGTCTATCCTAGTGCGGAAAAGTAAATAATATACAAATGGTGACAACATCCGCAACCTGGAAGTGCCCCAAAAAAAGAATATTACATACAAGTTTTTACATGAATGAAAATGAAAACACTCATCTCATATAAAAAAAAACCCGGCTATTCAAACACAACGATCCAATATAACATATCTAGCAACACATAACATCACATGTCATCAACGTAAGTAAACGTGCGCATCCCAATTGTCGTTGACATATAGCAACGAAACCGGCGATATCACATATTACACTTACAGTCACAGAAAAGAAAGTGTAAAACTACAACAGTTGGAATCCGCAAACTCTTTAGACATCGCATGCCTAAACAAATGAATTCCTTAGACATCGCATGCCTAACAATTATAAACCCCGCATTTTAGTCTCATTATCGAAAACTCTTTTCAATATCAAGTCGGTCAATTCAACAAGATTCCCGACATCCTGATCGAATGCTCGTCGCAAATTTTAGTAGACGGCCGCACCCCCGATGCCGTCGACGAAGTGCACTAAGGCGGAACACCGCTGCCGCGAGCACCCGGACGGATGCTTTCGGCGATGGGGTTCTCCTACAGTCACTTGGTCGGGGCTATGGGGTGCAGCTTCCTATTAAGTTTACCCGGCGAGTATCCGCGTACGCAACGTGATTGCGACGGACTTTTGATCACATCAAAATTCCGTGGCAACCGATCAAGTGAGACTAAAATGCTATGTTTATAACATTCATATTAGTTATCTCATAACTACTTGTGGATTCCAAATATTGTATCACATTCCAGATAAATAGAAAATGTTAAACTTTTCGATCGAACAATCAAACACCCAAGTTTTTCCGGAACAGCTCAACACATGAAATAAGTTTAAAAACATTCACTTCATGCCTCAGTACCAACGGTCCAGCCGTAGAAGGGTCAAGCCAACGCCTCACATGTGGCACGCCGTACTGCCCCAAACCCTAAGGTTCAAAGGGCAGTTCAAGACAGTCACATAATCGAGTTAAGGTTTGTTGTCTTCTAGAGGGTCCATCGCGTTACTTGCACTACTTCGAACGTTCTTAAACTACGGAAAGATCCAACACTTGGAAATCTCCCGACAGGGGAAAAATTGGGTATTTATATCCGGTCGAACTTTTCAAGATTTTCTAAAATTATCCGGAAAAACACAGACGAAGATAAACTTCCCGATCGAAATACCGAGTCCCCAATACAACCCAGAAAACTCAACTCTTGAGTAAATATTAAAAATTCCCAGAAAATACAGCACTAACAGAAACAAATTACTGTGCAAACCACGTGCATTGATTCATCACTTTGGCCGCGGAACCGCCGCACAAGCCAGGGTAGGGCCGGGGTTCCGCGGCGCTTCTGTCGAATCAAGGGCATGTGCTTCACTGTAACTCATACAAAACCCTGCTGAATTTTTTGACAATTTTTAATTAGGAAAAATCCACTGTTTTGAAAATTGTACAGAGAGGGGTGAAAAGTGGGGATTTCGGGTTCGATCGGACTTCTAGCTTCGTCTACACTTCGCCTAAAGCTCTAGCTAGGCTCTGATACCACTGTAGGGTTCCTAGGCACACTCAAGAAGTTCCACAAGACATCAACCATGCCAAATTCAAATTTTCTATGTGCCGAACAACCCTTAGCAAGATCGTTAACTAGAGTTTAGGCGAAACTATACAAGTAAACAACTTTACTAGAAAGTGAAAGGGACTACAACCTTTGTAGATCCGGTCCTCCACTTCCAAAGCTCCGTGAAGACGTCCGTCCACTGCGATCATCGGAATCCCGGACTCTAGCGATGGTTTCGTCAGAGAAATGATCGGGCTAGGTCATTGACTTCGGTGCCGAAGATGATCTACGTCGAGGCGACTCTAACTCAAGCTCCATCTTCACTTGATCATGAACCTTGTGAAGAAAACACCCTATACAACATAGCAAGTGGTAGAGGATGAAGAAATAGGAAGTAGGTGCACTTTGGATTTGGGTTTCTCACTTGATTTCATCACTTGGCAATTTTCAAGAAAGCTTTGCTTTTTCTTCAGGAAGAAGATAAAGAAGAAGAAGGAAAAAGAATTCATTCACAAAATAATAATTCAAGTGAATGGTTATCATAATGCAACCATGGGTGAGAGTAACTAGTGTAGAGACTAAACTAGGGTTTAGGTGAATGGTTAGGTTAAAGAAAGAAACAAAATGGTCAAAGCTTCACAAAGCTTCATGAAGCTTCAAGTAAGAAACAAAAGAAGCCACCATTTTATTTCTTGCCCAAAAATGAATAAAGAAAATAAATAAGTAAATCAAACCCTAACCATTAACCTAATCATAGTTTAATGCATACACACACCCAAGTTTGCATGTATTATCAAACATGATACAAACTAGTGCACAAAACTATATCATATATACAATGTGCACATTCAAGTGAGAAAATAATCTTAAGTGAACCAATACTAGTTAATGTAAAGTAATATATCAAATATATAATTATACATTAAATCATTAAATCAACACTTGATTTAATGATCCGGTCATACTGCATATAACCGACTAATATCAAGTTTATCAATGTATCGAATCAACACTTGATTCGGTAACTCGGCTATATCTCATATAACCGTCCAATGATACAGATCGCGAGAATAGAATTCAGTATCACATACTGGTATTATTCTCGGTCCCGCACATATCTCATATGCGCTCCTATTTCGTTTCGCTTGAGCCAGGAAACCTCTGTGTAGGACTCTAAAGACTCGTCAATACGCCGGCAGCGGGTGATGATCATATCAAACACCCACAAGCCACAAGCGGTCTGCTAAACGTAACGGCCACCCAGGTATTGAGTGATCAGAAGATCAACGAGCAAGCCCGCTCACACTCCTGTGAATCCAACCAGTAACACTTACCGTACAGTCCGGTCTCGTCGTCTGATATGTCGCATATCTTGCTTAGGGGTGGTAAACGTCTGTTAGTTGTATGTATGCCCTAGAGGCCAGTATTGTACAGATGATGTATATTATATTGGATGCTTGGACATATATATAGAGATGACTTTCTTGCTCGATATGATAGTATGCTATCTGGTTACTCTTTATCTTAACATATACACTTGTCTCTTTAAACTGTCTTATAGTTACATGTTGATAAAGCCCTTAGGATGTGTACTTGACTACCTGGACTATGATGCAGATCATACTAGTGGGGACATGGTAGTCCATAAGTACATCCTTCAAGGTCCCTAGTCGTGGGTGTATCGAGACAGGGCATCGATATACCAGTGTAGACTAGCGTATACGCTTCTCGACCCATGAGATGGGCGATGGATGATCCCATATCCATTGGTGTTTGACATCAGAGATCGTATGCGGGTGCTCAGTGGAGACTGGGTACACTGGACGGACTCGCCGAGAACTCCCAGATGGTATTATACCTCACGTCAGATGGCAGTTCTCAGGTGACACTTGTACAGGTTAGTCTGTAGACCCGAGATCGTCATAGAGTCTTGTGTGATTCCCACTGTGCTTTGATCTCCACCTTACCACGTCCATGAGGGCGTGCAAAACGGTGGTCTTTGGGTACAGTCCCGAGTCACATGGAGGCAATGAGCGATAGGAGGGGTTTCGTCTCTCCCGCTATTGGGGGTTGATGTTGCGCTGTGCTCGATTGGCTGTAACAGGGAAGTCCCTGGCCAGGGCTGATCAGAGATTTGCTGGTAAGTGTTACCAGTAGTTTCTCGACCCGTTATGAGCCTCATATCGGCATGACTTATCGGTTATTGGGGTCTGACGTTTACCACCCCTAGACTTGATATGCGATATATCAGACGAACAGACCGGACTGTACGGTAAGTGTTACTGGTTGGATTCACAGGAGTGTGAGCGGGCTAGCTCGTTGATCTTCTGATCGCTCAATACCCGGATGGCCGTTACGTTTAGCAGACCGCTTGCGGCTTGTGGTTGCTTGATATGATCATCATCTGCTACCGGCGTATTGACGAGTCTTTAGAGTCCTACACAGAGGTTTCCTGGCTCAAGCGAAACGAAATAGGAGCACATATGAGATATGTGCAGGACCGAGAATAATGCGTGTATGTGATACCGTATTCCATTCTCGCGATGAATATATCGATTGGTTATATTCGATATAACCTAGTTATCGAATCATTGATTCGATAAATCGATACATTGTATACTAGTCGGTTATGTGCGACATGACCGGATCATTGAATCAAGTGTTGATTTAATGATTTAATGTATAATTATATATTTGATATATTATTTTGCATTAACTAGTATTGGTTCACTTTAAATGGATTTTCTCACTTGATGTGCAAGTTGTATATGTGATATACTTTTGTGCACATCTTTGTATCATGTTTGATGATACTTGCTCATTTGGTTAAGTGTGAAGAATTAAACCATGGTTAAGAGATGATTAGGGTTTTGCCTTTTTATTTATTTATTTGTTTATTTATTTGGAAAAGGTTTAGATAAGAATGGTGGCTATGTTTGTTTCTAGTTGAAGCTTCATGAGGCTTTGACTTCTTAACCATTCTTGTCTTCATGCTTAACCCTAACCCATCCAAGTAACCATGGTCTATTCTCTACACTCTACCCTAGTTAGTTTATGATAAGTATTCATTTTATTATTCATTTTAACTTAACACTTATCATAATTCTAGCTTCATCTTCTTCTTCATCTTCAAGAATGAAAACTTGATGCCATCAATGGCAACTTGAGTTCTAAAGTGAGAAATCCAATTCTAAAGTGAACCCACCTCCTATTTCTTCACCCTCTACCTCTTGCCAAGTTGTTTTGGGTGTTTTCTTCACAAGTTTCACAAATTTGTGAAGTCGGAGCTTGAACTTGTGATGCCTCGACGTAGATCATCTTCGGCACGAAGCCGACGACCTAGTCCGCCCATTTCTCCGATCAAGCCGACGATTGAGTCCGGGATTCGAGATGGACAGCGAGAGGACGCCTACGTGGAGCCAAGGAAGTGGATATCCGGATCTACAAAGGTTGTAGCTTCTTATCTTTAGTTAAGTTGTTAACTAGGTTCGTATTTCGCCTAAACTTCTAGTTAACGATCCGTATTAGGGTTTCTCGGCACCCATAAAATTTAAAATTGGCATGGTTGATGCCTTGTGAGACCTCTATAGTGTGCCTAGGAACCCTACAGTGGTATCAGAGCCTAGCTAGAGCCTTAGGCGAAGTCCAGACGGAGTTTGAAGTCCGATCGAACCGAAACCCTAATATCAAAGTTGCTCTCTGTACATTTTTTAAAAACTGGGTTTTTTCTAAATTAAAAATATGCAGAAAATTCAGCAAGACTTTCTAAGAATTACTGTGAAACACGATCACCCAATTCCTCCAAAGTGCGGCGGAACCGCGGCAGAAACCTGGCTTCTGCGGCGGTTCCGCGGCCGTATGATGACGTCACCCACCCAATTTTGCACAGTAACTTCTTTTATTCAGTGCTGAGTTCTCTGGGAATTTTTAATATTTATTCAAGAGTTGAGTATTCTGGGTTGTATTGGGGACTCGGTATTTCGATCGGATTATCGAACTTTGTCTAAGTGCTTTCCGGATAATTTTTTGAATATGTTAAAAAGTCCGACCGGATATAAATACCCAACTTTTTCCCTGCCAGAAAATATCCAAGTGTTGGATTTTTGTGTGGTTTAAGGACGTTCTGAGTAGTGCAAGTAACGCGATGGTCCCTCTAGAAGACAACAAACCTTAACTCGATTATGTAACCGTCTTGAACTGCCCTCTGAACCTTCAGGTTTGGGGCAGTACGGCGTGCCACATGTGAGGCGTTGGCTTGACCCTTCTACGGCTGGACCGTTGGTACTGAGGCATGAAGTGAATGTCTTTGAACCTATTTCATGTGTTGAATGGTTTCGGGAAAACTTGGGTGTTCGAATGTTCGATCGGAAAGTTTAATATATTCTATTTATCCGGAATGGGATACAATAATTAGAATTCATAAACAGTTATGAGATAACTGAATGAATGTTATAAATCTAGCGGTTTAGTCTCATTTGATATTGAAAAGAGTTTTCGATAATGGGACTAAAATGCGGGGTTTATAACTGTTAGGCATGTGATGTCTAAGTATTTCATTTGATTAGGCATGTGATGTCTAAAGAGGTTGCGGATTCCAACTGTTGTAGTTTTACACTTTCTTTTCTGTGACCGTAAGTGTAATATGTGTTATCGCCGGTTTCGTTGCTATATGTCAACGACAATTGGGATGCGCATATTTACTTACGTTGATGACATGTGATGTTATGTGTTGCTGGATATGTTATATTGGATCGTCGTGTTTGAATAGCCGGGGGTTTTTATGAAAGATGAGTGTTTTTTCTTTTTCATTCATGTAAAAACTTGTATGTAATATTCTTTTATTGGGGCACTTCCAGGTTGCGGAAGTCGTCACCTTTTGTATATTATTTACTTTTCCGCATTAGGATAGACCCAAGGAGGGGAGCACAAGTAACCGGGTTCTGGGGTCCAGTGGGAGACCAACTCCAGGAGTCGAGTCCGGGTCTCCTAACCCTAGAATTGGTAGGGTTGCTTGCCGCTCTCGTAGGGGTCTAGGGGTGTGGGATTGGCTATTCATCACGACCGTGGAATCCATGTTTTATACTGGCTCGTATTGAAAACACGGACGTCCTAGTATATCCAATATTTCATATGTTTCTTCTGCTGCGATATCTGTGATGTTCTGTGATAGATACTATATGTAGTATATATGATATATTATATAGACGTTACTTATGTTTTGCACCCGCACTAACCCTGCCCTGCTCTGTCGTTAGTTACCTAACCTAACGGTGCACGAGGGGACATCGAGGCGAATGCGGATGGCATAAGTGTACGTCATATCTATCTGTGATGTTTAGGTATTTAAATGATGGGACTTCATTAATGTGATTAATGAAAGAAAAGAAACCTAAGATGTTGTAGAATCAAATTTTAAATAAAACAGGTAGCTACAGTTCTTGCTTTGCATAGCGGTATATATGATATACCCTGCACCTTATTCGATGAGGAAAGGACCGAGATCCCTTCACCGGGAGTGACTCCTTTAGCAATAACTGGCAGATGCTACACACTCGGTTTGTTTTTGATTGCTTCTATAGTTTCTGCTTTGCACAGTGGTATATATGATATATCCCGCACCTCATTCGACGAGGAAAGGGCCGACGATCCCTTCACCGGGAGTGACCCCTTTAGCAAAACTGGAAAAGCCTCAAAATCACTCCATTTCACAACTTCATTTGATTCTACAATGATATCAAGTTCATTACGCAATAGGTTTTCAGAAAAACCTGTCGTAGCCCTCCGTCATTTCAGATAAGTAGTAGTTAGTATTCGTGCTGCGTTTGTTGGCCTGCGTCAAGGCGTAGTGTGCGGTAGCTAACTAGTATTTATCTGCTTATGCATATGATGCAGATTGGATTAGGGTAGTCGTGCGACTTTGTTGGCCTGCGTCAAGGGTCGTACGGGTGGGTTTAATTCAATCAGGAAATGACGGGTTGAACTTGACTAGCGCACTATGGTTTGTTGGCCTGCGTCAAGGTTATAGGACGCTAGGGGCAAAATATTATCGGGAATTTCAAGTGTTGAAATTTGCAATGAGATTGCATACCTTCTATGAGATAGTTGGATCCCGATACCCACTGCGAGTAAGAGTTACTCCTGGGAGAGTTTTACACATTACAATTAGCCGATCAAGTAGGTGTCTAGAAAGGTGTTAACGAGGTTACGCCTCTGAGAAAATGAGGTTTACATTAATTAGGTTCGTGCGAAAGCACGGGGGACCTCCCTCAAAGTACCGACACTGGCCTGGCTGAAAGATTGGCGAACTTGTAGTGTGTAATTAATCCCGGCTAATCTTTCCTTTTAGGGTTTGAAGGAAGATTTGATAAAAACAGTGAGAGCCATCCTGATTAGATAAGATAAAAACCAATCTGATCTTGCAAGAGCATACGCTAAAGTGTTTTCTTCTCTCTCTCTCTCCAGGTAGCGACCATTTCATGCCCTAATAAAGATAATAATATGGATGTATTGACCGAACCCGCATGTTATTCTGTGCTGGGGAACGTTGGTTCCGTTCTTTCTTATAAGAGTTATAGGAATGAACAGGACATAGGGGAATACCAGGATTCCCATGCCACCCGATTGAAGAAAGTACATGATGATGCATTTTCTTCAGGTGTGTTCGTTAGAGAGAACTGTTTCTCCATTTGCCCTACGTCCTGGGTATTAGATACCGGGTCAGGATCCCATATATGTAATCAGTTACATGGGCTTAGAAAAGGTAGAGAACTTGGAGAAGGTGATAAAGACATTAGAGTTGGAAATGGTGCAATTGTTGCAGCTAAGACTGTCGGGGAATATCACCTTGCATTACCAACAGGTAATACATTGGTTCTGAACGAATGCTATTACATGCCGAACCTGATATGCAACATTATATCGGTTTCTTTATTGAGTAAAGAGGGATATAATTTTGTATTACAGGACAATGTTATGAACATTTTCCGTAACCAAAAGTTGGTTGGATCAGGCACGTTGTGCAATGGCATTTATGTTCTAAATCAATCAACAGTTCTGAGCATAACTAACATACACAAGAGGAAGAGTTCTGAACCTAACGAATCCTTCTTGTGGCATTGTAGACTGGGTCGCATCAATGCGACACGACTGG
The DNA here is from genome assembly GCA_030015575.1 of Agapanthus africanus. NCBI lineage: Eukaryota > Viridiplantae > Streptophyta > Magnoliopsida > Asparagales > Amaryllidaceae > Agapanthus > Agapanthus africanus. The sequence goes on from JASDDO010000016.1 coordinate 568,156,037, forward strand.
CTAAGTTGCATAAGGATGGATATTTGAATCCGTTTGAATTTTCATCTTATGACACTTGCCAGTCATGTCTCAAAGGGAAGATGACCAAAACTCCGTTTACAGGACACGGAGAAAGAGTTACTGAACTCTTAGGACTGATACATAGTGATGTATGCGGTCCTATGTCTACACATGCCAGGGATGGTTCTTCATACTTCATTACATTCACTGACGATCTCTCTAGGTTCAGGTATGTGTTCCTGATGAAACACAAATCAGAAGCTTTTGAGAAATTTAGAGAATATAAACAAGAAGTTGAGAACCAAACCGGAAAAAGTATTAAAATCCTTCGATCTGATCGAGGAGGTGAATACTTAAGCAATGAATTCCTGGACTTCCTAAAAGAGAATGGGATTCTCTCTCAGCTGACTCCTCCATATACACCACAGCACAATGGTGTATCAGAACGGAGGAACCGCACCCTATTGGATATGGTGCGCTCTATGATGACCACAGCTGAGTTACCTATTTCCTTCTGGGGATATGCACTGGAAACAGCTGCAGATCTATTGAATATGGTTCCCACCAAAACCGTGCCAACCACTCCATATGAGATATGGAAAGGAAAGAGACCATGTCTTAATTATGTTAAGATATGGGGTTGTCCGGCATATGTAAAAACGCAAAATCCGGACAAACTCGCGGCAAGGTCCATTCTGTGTAAGTTTATTGGATATCCCAAACATTCGCGCGGGTATATCTTCTACCACACCGAGGAACAAAAGGTATTTGTTTCTCGACATGCCACCTTTTTAGAAAAGGAATTTCTTGAAAAAGAGATTAGTGGCAAGGATGTAGATCTAGAAGAGGTTCCAGCAATACAGACTACGACAGAAGACTTGGTTGAACCAGAGGATTCAGTAGTTCCTAATGAACCTCAGCCTCTCCGCCGATCTAGTAGGGTTCCTCGCCAACCTGAGAGATACTACGGTTTTCTCATGGATGGTGGGAGCGAGGATTGCATCATGGAGGATGATGACCCAACTAGCTTCGAGCAGGCCATCACGAGTGGGGACTCAGTGAAATGGCTGGATGCTATGCGGTCCGAGATGGAATCCATGTACACCAATAAAGCATGGACTTTGGAAATTGCTCCTGAAGGGGTAAAACCCATCGGGAGCAAGTGGATCTTCAAGAAGAAACTTGGTGTAGATGGGAAAGTGGAGACTTTCAAAGCTAGACTTGTAGCAAAGGGTTTTCGTCAAAGACCAGGTGTGGACTATGACGAAACTTTTTCTCCAGTGGCTATGCCTAAATCCATCCGGATCATGCTTGCCATCGCTGCATACCATGATTACGAAATCTGGCAAATGGATGTTAAGACCGTCTTTCTAAATGGTGATTTAGAAGAGTGCGTGTACATGACTCAGCCAGAGGGCTTCGTAGACAGTGGGAGCAGCGGCAAGGTGTGCAAGCTGCTTAAATCCATTTATGGATTAAAGCAAGCATCGCGGAGTTGGAACATCTGCTTTGATGTCGTTATCAAAGAGTTTGATTTCGTCAAAAACCCAGATGAACCTTGTATTTACAAGAAGGTGGCAGGGAGTAAGGTTGTCTTCCTCGTATTGTACGTGGACGACATACTCTTGATAGGAAATGATATTCCTATGCTGCAATCGGTCAAGCTCTTCTTATCACAAAGATTCTCAATGAAAGATCTTGGTGATGCCTCCTGCATATTGGGAATCAGGATCTATAGAGATAGATCCAAACGGATATTGGGATTGTCCCAATCCAGGTACATTGACACCATACTAAAGAGGTTTAGTATGGAAGAATCCAAGCGTGGGAACTTGCCCACGATCTCTGGAGTCACTCTCTCCAAAGAGATGTCTCCCAAGACTGATTTGGAGAGAGCTCGCATGCAAGGGATACCCTATGCTTCGGCTGTAGGCTCTATCATGTATGCGATGCTATGTACCAGACCCGATGTAGCATACTCACTAAGTGTAGTGAGCAGGTATCAAGCTGATCCTGGAGAGAGTCACTGGACAGCAGTGAAGAGCATTCTCAAGTACTTGCGAAGGACTAAAGAAATGCTCTTGGTGTATGGTAACGGAGAACTCCAAGTGGAGTCCTTTACCGATTCGAGCTTCCAGAGTGATAAGGACGACTCTAAGTCGCAGTCGGGATTTGTCTTTACCGGTTACGGAGGGGCGGTTAGCTGGAAGAGTTCCAAGCAGGAAACCGTGGCAGACTCGACGATGGAGGCTGAATACATCGCTGCCAACGATGCTGCTAAAGAGGCTGTCTGGATCAAGAAGTTCATTACTGAACTTGGAGTGGTTCCATCCATTGAGCATCCAATACCTTTGTATTGCGATAACAATGGAGCGGTGGCTTTGGCCAAGGAACCCAGGTCCCATCAGCGATCCAGGCATATTCTGAGGCGGTATCACCTGATCCGGGAGATAGTTGATCGCCGGGAGATCGAGGTCAGGAGAGTTGACACGAAGAACAACACGGCGGATCCACTCATGAAGGCCATTCCCCAGATACAGTTTGAGAGACTCTTCGGGATGCTCGGTATGCGATACTACAGCAGCTGGCCCTAGTGCAAGTGGGAGATTGTTAGTTGTATGTATGCCCTAGAGGCCAGTATTGTACAGATGATGTATATTATATTGGATGCTTGGACATATATATAGAGATGACTTTCTTGCTCGATATGATAGTATGCTATCTGGTTACTCTTTATCTTAACATATACACTTGTCTCTTTAAACTGTCTTATAGTTACATGTTGATAAAGCCCTTAGGATGTGTACTTGACTACCTGGACTATGATGCAGATCATACTAGTGGGGACATGGTAGTCCATAAGTACATCCTTCAAGGTCCCTAGTCGTGGGTGTATCGAGACAGGGCATCGATATACCAGTGTAGACTAGCGTATACGCTTCTCGACCCATGAGATGGGCGATGGATGATCCCATATCCATTGGTGTTTGACATCAGAGATCGTATGCGGGTGCTCAGTGGAGACTGGGTACACTGGACGGACTCGCCGAGAACTCCCAGATGGTATTATACCTCACGTCAGATGGCAGTTCTCAGGTGACACTTGTACAGGTTAGTCTGTAGACCCGAGATCGTCATAGAGTCTTGTGTGATTCCCACTGTGCTTTGATCTCCACCTTACCACGTCCATGAGGACGTGCAAAACGGTGGTCTTTGGGTACAGTCCCGAGTCACATGGAGGCAATGAGCGATAGGAGGGGTTTCGTCTCTCCCGCTATTGGGGGTTGATGTTGCGCTGTGCTCGATTGGCTGTAACAGGGAAGTCCCTGGCCAGGGCTGATCAGAGATTTGCTGGTAAGTGTTACCAGTAGTTTCTCGACCCGTTATGAGCCTCATATTGGCATGACTTATCGGTTATTGGGGTCTGACGTTTACCACCCCTAGACTTGATATGCGATATATCAGACGAACAGACCGGACTGTACGGTAAGTGTTACTGGTTGGATTCACAGGAGTGTGAGCGGGCTAGCTCGTTGATCTTCTGATCGCTCAATACCCGGATGGCCGTTACGTTTAGCAGACCGCTTGCGGCTTGTGGTTGCTTGATATGATCATCATCTGCTACCGGCGTATTGACGAGTCTTTAGAGTCCTACACAGAGCTTTCCTGGCTCAAGCGAAACGAAATAGGAGCGCATATGAGATATGTGCAGGACCGAGAATAATGCGTGTATGTGATACCGTATTCCATTCTCGCGATGAATATATCGATTGGTTATATTCGATATAACCTAGTTATCGAATCATTGATTCGATAAATCGATACATTGTATACTAGTCGGTTATATGCGACATGACCGGATCATTGAATCAAGTGTTGATTTAATGATTTAATGTATAATTATATATTTGATATATTATTTTGCATTAACTAGTATTGGTTCACTTTAAATGGATTTTCTCACTTGATGTGCAAGTTGTATATGTGATATACTTTTGTGCACATCTTTGTATCATGTTTGATGATACTTGCTCATTTGGTTAAGTGTGAAGAATTAAACCATGGTTAAGAGATGATTAGGGTTTTGCCTTTTTATTTATTTATTTGTTTATTTATTTGGAAAAGGTTTAGATAAGAATGGTGGCTATGTTTGTTTCTAGTTGAAGCTTCATGAGGCTTTGACTTCTTAACCATTCTTGTCTTCATGCTTAACCCTAACCCATCCAAGTAACCATGGTCTATTCTCTACACTCTATCCTAGTTAGTTTATGATAAGTATTCATTTTATTATTCATTTTAACTTAACACTTATCATAATTCTAGCTTCATCTTCTTCTTCATCTTCAAGAATGAAAACTTGATGCCATCAATGGCAACTTGAGTTCTAAAGTGAGAAATCCAATTCTAAAGTGAACCCACCTCCTATTTCTTCACCCTCTACCTCTTGCCAAGTTGTTTTGGGTGTTTTCTTCACAAGTTTCACAAATTTATGAAGTCGGAGCTTGAACTTGTGATGCCTCGACGTAGATCATCTTCGGCACGAAGCCGACGACCTAGTCCGCCCATTTCTCCGATCAAGCCGACGATTGAGTCCGGGATTCGAGATGGACAGCGAGAGGACGCCTACGTGGAGCCAAGGAAGTGGATATCCGGATCTACAAAGGTTGTAGCTTCTTATCTTTAGTTAAGTTGTTAACTAGGTTCGTATTTCGCCTAAACTTCTAGTTAACGATCCGTATTAGGGTTTCTCGGCACCCATAAAATTTAAAATTGGCATGGTTGATGCCTTGTGAGACCTCTATAGTGTGCCTAGGAACCCTACAACGTCAGACCCCAATAGCTCGATAAGTCGTGTCGATATAAGGTCTATAACAGTTTGAGAAACTACTGGTAACACTTACCAGTAAATCTCAGCAACCCTGACCAGGAATTTCCGGTTATAGCCAATCGAACACAGCGCAACATCAACCTCCTATACCGGGAGAGACGAATCCCCTCCTATCGCTCATTGCCTCCATGTGATTCGGGACTGTACCCAAAAACCACCGTTTTGCACACCTTCTTGGACGTGGTAAGGTGGAAATCAAAGCACAGTAGGAATCACACAAGACTCTATGACGATCTCGGGTCTACAGACTAACCTGTACCAATGTCACCAGAGAACTGCCATCTGACGTAAGGTATAATACCATCTGGGAGTTCTCGGCGAGTCCGTCCAGTGTACCCAGTCTCCACTGAGCACCCGTATATCATCTCTGATGTCAAACACCAATGGATATGGGATCATCCATCGCCCATCTGTATGGGTCGAGAAGGTATACGCTAGTCTACTCTGGTATATCGATGCCCCGTCTCGATACACCCACGACTAGGGACCTTGAAGGATGTACTTATGGACTACCATGTCCCCACTAGTATGATCTGCATCATAGTCCAGGTAGTCAAGAACACATCCTAAGGGCTTTACCAACATGTAACAGAGAGACAATCAGTGTACACGTTAAGGTAAAGAGCAACCAGATAGCATACTATCATGTCGAGCAAGAAAGTCCTCCCTATATATGTCCAAGCATCCACTACTATATACATCTTATGTATAGTAATGGCCTCTAGGGCATACATATAACTAACAGTTAGAACTCATGGCGGACTTTGACATCAACTTGCAATATCACCCAGGGAAGGTGAACGTAGTACCTGATGCTCTTAGTCGCCAACTCCTAGCAAAGAATCTCACCGCTCAGTGGAAGCTTCAACAAGACTTGCATCAGATGGAGATTGAGGTAATCATGCCAGGTAATACTTCAAGTTTGATGAATCTACAAGTTCAATCAACCATTGTCAATCAGATTAAAGCAGCTCAAGCAAGTGATGCTAAGTTGCAAAGGATCAGAGAACAAGTGGAGAATGGACTCAGAACCGACTTCATCATTCATGAAGACGGATCTTTGAGATACGGCAGCAGATTGTGTGTACTAAAAGGTCCTGTACGGGATGAGTTAATGAAAGAAGCCCACAGCTCTCCCTACTCAGTATATTCTGGAGGTACCAAAATGTACAAAGATCTACGTCAGAATTATTGGTGGCATGGAATGAAGCGTGAAGTAGCCAGAAGTGTCGCAAAATGCTTGGTGTGTCAGCAAGTAAAGGCTGAACATCACAAGACAGCTGGACTACTTCAACCGTTACCAATCCCAGAATGGAAATGGCAACACATCACGATGGATTTTGTGACTGCTCTTCCTCGCAGCACAAAAGGTAACGACGCTATATGGGTCATTGTGGATCGACTCACAAAGTCGGCTCACTTCATCCCATTTCGAGTTGGCCAATCAACTGAGGCACTAGCAAAGAAGTACATAGAGGTAATAATCTATTTAAGATTTAAACTCTTCATAATGTACTATCTCTGATACCCATGAACTCATACAGGAAATTGTGAGAATTCATGGAGTACCGGTCTGCATTATCTCCGATCGTGACACCAGGTTCCGATCGCAATTTTGGCAGAGTCTGCAAACAAGCTTGGGAACAAGTCTGAACTTGAGCACGGCTTATCATCCACAAACAGATGGTCAGTCGGAACGAACTATTCAGATCTTGGAGGATATGCTCAGAGCGTGTATGCTAGAATTCAAAGGATCGTGGGAAGATCACCTGCATCTTGTGGAGTTCGCGTACAATAACAGCTACCAAGCAAGCATAAGAATGGTACCTTTTACAGCATTGTATGGAAGGAAGTGTCGATCACCATTAAGTTGAGATGACATCGGAAATAGGGAACTTCTTGCACCAGAGACGATAGTAGCAACCGTTGATGTGGTTCGTACTATCAGGGAAAGGATGCGCATAGCCCAAGATCGACAGAAACACTGGGCTGATGCGAAGAGACGACATTTGAAGTTCTAGCCAGGAGATCATGTATTCCTGAAGATATCTCCAAACCGCGGAGTGATCCGATTTGGAAGACGGGGTAAATTGAGTCCGAGATACATTGGACCGTTCGACATACTCGAACGAATCGGCGAAGTGGCATACCGCTTAGCACTTCCGCCCTCATTGGAAGAAGTGCATAACGTGTTCCACATATCCCAACTCAGAAAGTATGTGAGTGACCCCAGCCATGTTCTTGATCATTCCGAGCTCACTATACAGCCCGACTTGTCTTGTGAGCAACAGCCTGTGGAGATCCTGGACAGGAAAGTAAAGACACTTCGGAACAAGGAAATTAACTTGGTCCGGGTAATGTGAAGGAAAGACACTCCAGGAGAATCCACTTGGGAAAGGGAAGATGAAATGCGTGCAAGATACCCTCATCTCTTTGTAAACTAGTCCTCAAATAAAAGTTGTAAATTTCGAGGACGAAATTTTTGTAAGGAGGGTGGATTGTAACAACTCCAATTTTTGTATACATTAAATTGATTTAAATTTGAAGTATACTTGGGGTATTTAATGTTGCTGTTACCGCTTTAAGTATTTATTTTCCCACAATAATTACAAGAAGGAGCTTGTAGCTCATTGGTAACACCGTGCACTCCTGATCCAAGCCACCAAAGTTCAAATCCCCTGCCCCACATTATTTTTATATTGTTTTTGTTTTAAATCCTTTGGAAGCCCAACAGTCCACACGCCATAACTCCCAAAAGTTGAACTAAACCTAGAAAACTAAAAATACTAGAGCCTTCACTTGACGACCCCGCACCCCCTGGCATCCCGACTCGGGCCGGCGCCGCCGGCCGAGTCGTCAACATAAAATTTTTGCCTCTTCGCCTTCTCTAACCCCTGCATACTCCAAATTAATGGATCGGTTCCCGAGACTTCAATATACCCTATTTACTACGATTTTTAATGATTTTCTCACATTTTTATAATTTTTTTTATCAAAAACGCTTCATCTACCCTACCCCTAGCCTACCCTATAAATACACCCCCTCCCCTCTACCCTCCCATCCCAAAATCCTAAGCCCACACTCTCAAAATTTTCCAAGAGTTGTGTACTTTGAAAACAAGTCCGCGGCGAAGCACCGACAAAATTCCGGCGGAAATTCCGGCGACGTTTTTAGGAACAACCGGCGACGAAGCAACGCATCGACAACCCCTTTAGTCCCCCTTCACTCCCTTGCTTAATCGAAACCCGTAAGTCCCATTCTATCCCTCTTTCCTATTCTCTAAAACACGAAATTACAAAACCCGAAGGAATCGGAACAAATCCGATTTCCGATTCGGTTTTCTATAAAATTTCACTTCTCACCAATACATTCATACTTAAACATTTTTATGTTGACTATTAAACATTTAACAAACAATTTGAACAAGTTTCATCACATGAAATGATAGCCTTTTCAATTTATCGTATTTTTCACTTAAATACCACAATGTTTCGATTTCACATTTAACCCCCTTAACCTTGTTATACATTTAAAGTAGAGCACGAGATAATGACCTACCTCCCCCCACACGCAAATACAACCCTAAACGATATCATCAAAAAAACTTAGAATACGATAAAACAATACTTTCATTTAAATACCATATTCTTAATAAAACCATTCCTAAAAGTTTTAGATTTGATACACTTTTAAATAAATATCTCTTATTAGAAAAACACGATAAGTTGTGGACATCGGTCATTTATCTAAACCTGACTTTGTAGTGTCTAGGCTAGGCAAATGAGAAAGGTAATTTTAAAAGGCCCGTATCACGATGATTCATGGGTGGATCCCTCTTCTCTTCACTTGTACTTATCTGGCCACAATTGGCGGTGAAGAGGCGATTTGAGGTATCTAACAACTTGTCGTTTAGACCATTTAGAAATAGGCTAGTTGACTTAGGAAACCCTAGAATCTAAAATACGGAAAATTGACATTTTTACAAATAAATACCTTTTACTTTATAAAACCGTTTTCTAAAGGATTAGTATTTTACAATCTTTGCAAAGTGCCGCTACAACCCATTTTTGGGGAACCCGTTCGGGATGGTGCGGATTATCGCACATCCTCGGGCTTAATAGTGCGAGATTCAGACCTCCGCAAGGAGCATTCGGTATCGAAAGGTTTAAAATACGACATCTTAAGAAAATGAGATTTTTGGAATATAAAATATTTATTAAAATTATTTTTGTATAATTATATGTATATTTATCATTTAAATATCTATTTTATTATAATATAAATATTCCACCTTTTTCTAAAAATCACAAGAATAAATTTTACACTAAAATACCATGAACTTCAAATATATCAATATTATAGATAAATACCTTTATTTATAAAAACTAGGATATTTTCATTAGAAATGTCACAATATAAAATCCACCCTTATTACAATTCTAAAGACGAGTAATAAATACTTGAGGTGTATTTTGAAAAGTGTATAAAAGTATTTTTACATAAAACCCCCTCAAGTTTTATAAATTACCATAAGAACCCTAGCAATTAAAGACTTCGACTCGCATTTCTGATTGTCTGACTCGGGCTTGAGTCTGATTAATCTGACTTGAATATGATTCAAGTCAATCTGTAATATTCCAATTCAATATGAACACATGAATCCATGAATTCAATAATCAATTTATACCACTTGACTGAACCGAACCATGGATATATTCCTTTTACATGATTCTCAGTTATTCCAGTTACATGACTCTACGGTTACAACCGTTTCCTGATATCATGGTTTCGGTCAGTCAGTCAATCACTCGTACAATCAATACAATTTACAAGATAATAATACAAACAAGATATCGCGGGGTTTAAAGGGGTAGATTGGTACGGAAGGTGTTAAAGGTGGCACGAGGTGGTCAGATTAAGACACCTAACCTATATTCCTTTGCTGTTGTACCATGGCTTAACGGTTCCTTGTACTTTCCGTTTGCCCTGGTCTTTAGCATATAGAGACCCCCCTCGTATATACTGGTATCTTTCTGTACCAAGCTACAAACAACAGCGTTAACATAATATTACAACAATATTATACAACTTTAAAAGATATCTTCTTATTCTGTCTATTCTACTTTTCTCTTACCTTTGGGACTTACCGAGCGACCTGTTCGCTGACGACATTCTATTTCTTTCTTCTTTGAATGTCGTCAGGTGATTCGGCCCCGGCAGAGATCGAGCCATCTGCAGAAGATTTGGAGCAGTTTGCCGAAGATCTAGCACTTTAGTTCATTGTACACTTTTCCATTCAGTATTTTACATTTCCTGTTATGCCACTATTTAGGCATCTTTTTATTTTCAGTTGTATTTCCTTTCATGCATTGTACAAAGAATGTTAATAAATAAAGTTGCTGTTATTTTTATCTCTTGTCTCTCGTGTATTTATTTTATATTGCTTAGATACGCTTAGCGTATGTACTTCTTAGTATGTACGTAGCGGATCTCGTCGCGTCCCCTTCACCGTACACTGGGAAGCGGGTCGTGACAATAGCGATATCGATGTTTAAATATCAATTAGTTTTGTAGCAAACCACGTCGCTCGATTATATTGAGAGTTCTACGGTTCATATCGATGATCATCGTAGATTCAGTACAGATTGGAATATAATGTTCTACGGTTCATATCGAAGTCGACTCGATAACCTATAACCAACTATAGTTTGTTTCTCGACAATTTCATATCACTGTAACGATACGTGGTTGCAAACACGGTACCAGACTGCAGTCCGGGACAGCGTTTCGATTTGGATACCAGATTTTGAATACCTGTGCACCCGCTTTAGACTGAAAATGGGCGGAGCCCTATATGAATACATAGATAATTTAATTAGCTAACACCTGAATCTACTCCCTTGCCGTTTTACCGTCGTTTGATATTTAATTTGCATTTTAGCGTACCGATGTGTTCTGCAGTTTCTGCAGTGACCTCTCTTACACAGCTACACTAAAAAGGACATAACTTCTAATACAGAAATGCTATTGATAATCCGTTTGATGAGTTGGAAACCTAACAGATAGAAATAGATTTTATTCAATTGGGGCAACACCTGAATCTGAACATAATCGCTGGTAAAACGTGCGTAAAGTTGGGTTTCCAGTTCTGAAGCTGGAATTCTAGCAATCGATCGCTACCTTAAAATGATGATATTTCCCTAACAGGAATTCCGTTTGACATGAAATTAATTTTACTGCTTAGATGATCAAGTGTTCTTATTATGCCTTTTATATTATTTTGGTCGATTCTGTGCGTGTGATTTATCGTAAATTTTGCAACTTATATGGCATTGGTCGTCACAAAATAGTGAATATATGTTCAATGCATTTCTGCCTTTTTTCGTGTTTGCTTTATACTTGCTGTATAGTGATCATTCACATTGAGACCTAGCGACTGTTTTGCATTGTCGATAAATTAGGGTTAGTGATTGGGTTGTGGAAAATACGACAGTGATATTGATAAGTGGAAAAGTGATTAAAAGTGACAGTGATACGTATTTGTTCACAACCTATCTAATACCTGAATACATACTATAACCTGGGGAATGGGGAAATCAAGGTGGATTTGAACTTGTATTTAGCGAGATACAGTGATTTAGAGAATGATCATTCACTATTAGTGATATGTATATACATACATTAGGTCGTGGGCCTAACGACACGACTGACAGGGTTATTCCCGGGCACAGCGGACCGTAGTCTCGGGCATGCACGAGACCCTTATTAAACACGAGCATCCTTTCCACCATTTGATTTCATTGACTTAGTGACTGATAAGTAGTGGCATGCATATTGCCTAGTTTATTCACATGATACCTATATTGCACTATTCATATTCAGTTGATATTTATTATACTTATGTTCTGCATTTTGTTGCACTTCTCATGTTTAATAATATTGCATATCCATCATATATATATTTATTGCTATATGTGTCGCCCTGACGACTTGAGTGTGCGTGCTCAGAGGACAAAGTGGATCCATCCCAGGAGCAGGACCTGCCATTCTAGATCGTGGAGATCTAGACTGTTTCACCAGCGCCATCTCTTTTGCTTTCAGCACTTTGTATTTCGTTGGTTAGTTTTATTTTGCAAAATAAATGTATTTCGAACTCTTTTAATTGCAATGTAATAAAGTTGTGAACTGTGATTTTTTTTTACTCTAGTACTGTTTACTGACGACCATGTAATGCTAGAAGCCGAAGTGTGACTACGGCGGGGTTATTCTCTGACCGTAGGAGTATAGCTGGACTAGTCACCCTCGTATTTCGTATTTTGGGATGCGGGGTGTGACAGCTGTCCTCCGTCGATCCTGCGATGGCTGTCTTGGACGGCTGTGATTTGGTTTTGGAGTTGTTGAGTGTGGATCTCAATGGGTTGGTGTTGGACGTCGAGCTACCTGCAAAGAAATCCCAGGGTTGGTGACCACCGTAGAACCCTCCGACGATCAAGTTAGTGCCTAGTAATAGGAGCAGAGTAGTGGCGTATTGAGATAATTCAAGTTACCTGAGTCGTCGGAGAGAGGGGTTTATATAGGGGTCGCGTGGAGCGAGTGGGCACAAGATCACCGCCATCGGTTACGCCCCAGCGTTATTCTCGTCCTAAATGGCGGGATACGCCCATTAATGGAGGGATGCGCTAGTGTGGGACGTGGATCATGGGGAGGCGGATATCTCGCCCTGACGATATACGCGGAACCGTTGCGGGCGCATGGGACCTGCGCTCCCGGTAGGTCAGGGAAGGCCGAGGAAGCTCAGAATGTCGGAGGCTCGGAGACGAGCCTGGAGTCCGAGGAAGCTTGGCACGGAGGCTCGGAGATGAGCCTGGAGGCCGAGGAAGCTCGGCATGTCGGATGCTCGGAGACGAGCAAGGAGACTGAGATAGCTCAGAGGCGAGCTGTTGGTAGATTTCCAGGTGAAGGTGGAATGTATTCGACAGGTCTCCTGGAAGATCGGACATGTTTCTCGAAGTCCCGAGAAATCCTCATAATGCAACTCATTTATTCCACCTCTGTAGCCACGTGTCGTAATCTAAGGAGACACCACTTTTGAGTATCATCTGAATGAAATTCTGGAAATGCAGCATAAAAACAGTACCAAAAGAAGGAAACCGGGGCTGCAAATACTGCAAACTACAGTGGTCTCTTACATAGATCCATGGGATCGGCCTTTATTTCGCAGTTAGGTCGTGTTTCGCACTGACCCACTCAAGAGAGACTGCAGTTTTGAGACCGCTGGGAACCGAGATTTTTCTCTCATCATTCTTATTTTTTTAAAAAGAATTTAAATCTTTTAAAACCCTAATCGAAAAATTAAGAGCAAATAAAGAAATTGAAGATCAGTTGAAGATGCGATCGGCATCAGGTTCGAAGGCGGCTCAAGAGAAGAAGAAGAAAGATCTGAGCGATCATACCCTCACCGTTCGAAATCGTCTCCATCAAGCCCTCGTTCTTGGGATTAGGTTTTCATTTCTCCCGAAACATATTATTCTTGTCTAATTCGTTTGTAAATTGTCAATTTAGCGGCTTAATGCATCAGAAGATGGTATTTTTCTAGAAAATGCAAATACCATGTAGAAAATACAAGTCGCAGTCTGCAAAGAACACGTTCAATCGGGGAAGAAGTAGAGTTTGAATCAGATAAAATTAAACCCCTGAAATTTCTTGATTTTGTAACTAATTGAAGATTCCTTCTTGATTTTGTTAAAAACATATAAGGTAGCGCAAATCCCCTTCCATGCTAACTGCTCGATTTGTCACATTTAGATGATTGGGTTCAATTTGGAATTAAAATTGTTAGATTATGATAGATAAGCCGTTCGATTAAATTCCCATATGTAATGCACTAATGCCATGGTGCTTCAGATGGTTTCCTTGGTCTTGAGAAATTAGTGGCGATTAACAAAAACTTAATTTTAAATTTTCTGGGTGGGTTGAAGTAGAGAGGATTTTGGAGTGGGTATCTCTTTTCTTTTACTATCACTATGTGTTCATTCTTCCTTTTATTATTATTTTAGGTGAATTGGGGATGACTATATGTTGCATTGGGAATCATCCTTTTAATGTTCCTACTTCCTTAAAGTTTCTAGTTCCTTCATCCTTAAAATTTCTAGTTCTTTCATTGTCTTAAGACTACCTAGATGAAGAATAGGACTGCATTAGGTATTTGAAGCCAGAAAATTAGTTGGGTTTCTCTGAAATTGTTGAGATGAATGAGTGACAATACTGAATACTCTAATAGATAGAATGAGAATTTATTACATCTGCCAGAAGTTAGAGGTAGTTAATGGTTGCGCATGTGTGGCATAGGCTAATAAGTTGGCCGGTTAGGAGTGGCAAAATTGTAGTTAACAGAGCAATGGTGGCTACAGGTATACCTAAAAGCCCTAAACAAATAGGATGGAGGCAGTTGGAAAAAGATATTTTAATTGTGTATTTAATCAGGTAGATGAGTCTAGAAGTCTTGATATAGAATTATAGACGAAGGGAATACATGTAGCTAGCCCTGAAAGTTTGGGATAGGGTAGTTTTTGTTTAATGTTTTTTCACAAAGTTTACATATGGTATATATATGCTTGTGCATGTCCACAACCGAGTCTTTTATCCCAAGCATATGGGGTAGGCTACATGAACCAACATAAGAATCACACCGGGTCCAGCACATGAATCCTCCGCCTCCACTCACTCCTTTCGAACAATATATTTTCATTGAGGTCTTTGGCAACCATATCGTTTCGTATCACCTCCATCCATATTTTCTTCGGTCTCCATTTTGTCTTTTTGCCATTGCCCATATCGAGAGTATCTATTCGTCGAACCGGTGCTTCCATAGGTCTGCCTCGCACATGACCAAACCATCTTAACCGGTTTTCCCGCATCTTCTCCTCCACGGGTGCTACACCAACTTCTGCATGAATATCCTCATTTCACACCTTATCTTTTCTAGTGTTACCACACATCCAACGAAGTATGCGCATCTCCGCTACGTGTATTTTCTATGTATGATGCTTCTTAGGAGCCCAGCATTCTGTACCATATAATAAGGCAGGCCGAATAGCGCTCCGATAAAACTTCCCTTTCAATTTTAACGGAAAGTTACGATCACACAAAATCTCTGTTGCGCTCATCCATTTCAACCAACCAATTTGGATCCTTTAATTAACAATCACTATCGATCTTCCCATTCTTTTGGATGATGGAACCTAGATATCTAAACTGATCGTTCGGTGATATCTCTTGCCCTTACAATATTATACCAATATGGTTTTGACTTCTCTATTTACTAAATTTGCAATGCATATATGCTGTTATGGACCTGCTCAATCTGAACCCCCGAGATTTCAATGTTTGCCTCCGTAATTCCAATTTGGTATTAACCCCTGCTTTTGTCTCATTCACTAGAACAATATCATCAGTGAATAGCATACACCAAGGTACCTTATCTTGGATAGTTCTAGTAAGCTCATCCATCACGATGGTAAACAGGAATGGACTTAATGCAGATCCTCGATGTAAATCAATTGTAATCGGAAAATCATTCGTTAGGCCACCGCAAGTTCTGACATTTGCCACTACTCCATCGTACATATCCTTGATTATGTCAATATACTTGACAGAGACCTCCTTCTTCATCATTGTCCCCCATAATATCTATCTAGGTACCTTGTCGTACATTTTCTCTAAATCAATAAATATCATATGCAAATCTCTTCTTCTCTCTCAAAAACGCTCGACAAGTTGACGAAGCAAATGAATAGCCTCTGTCGTCGATCGTCCAGGCATGAACCCAATCTTGTTCTATGTTATTTTAATATCCTTTCTTAGCCTGTGGTCAATTACTCTCTCCCAAAGTTTCATGGTGTGACACATAAGTTTTATTCCATGGTAGTTTGAGCAAGTTTGAATGTCACTCTTGTTCTTATAGATAGGTACAATAATACTTTTCCTCTATTCATTGGCATCTTTTTTGTCTGCCAAATCTTATTAAACAGATCTGTCAGCCATTTAATGTCTATTTCTCTAAGCATCTTCAAATCCCGATAGGAATCCCATCAGGATCAACCGCTTTTCTTCCTTAGCCTGTGTCCACCGGGCAAAATTTTGAAGACATCTTTCTTTCATGCTGTAGATACATTGATAACAAAAAAAGAAGTTGGCACTGTACCGATGCTGAAATAAATTTACATGCTCTTTGGGCTATGTCTGCTTTCATTGATTGTATGCCTTCTGCTCCATTACAACTTCCTCTGATGAAGGTAAACTTCTAGTTCTTTTCTCTTTAAGGAACACTGACCTAATGAATCTTTTAGCTTTGGTTATTTTACTAGCAATGCTTATTCAGTTTGTCATTGTATTATGACAAATTGGATGAGGATGCGGAATAAAGTGGCACGGTATGAAATTTCCTACATTGAGGGTTTTGAATTTCAACCATGTGTTGATTTTTCCAATGATTGCCACTGACTATCTTGATTATAATGTCCTTAAATATGTGTACGTCAATGTTCATGTGATTTGGATACTGTTTGCTCTTGCATTGGTTGAGCACAAAATTAACGGTTTTCCGGCAATGGAACATGTTCCGATGCTAAATGAATAGACAGAGAGTATCAAAACAATATGAAAAATGGTGGACCCATAGTTTAAGACATAAAGATTAATATCGCCGTAACTGAGCGTCCAAAAATCCCCGGATGATTGATTTTTCAAGCTGCCAATGTAGGAAATTTCCTATCGTGACATTTTATATTGAAATTCTTAACAAGTATTCTTCTAAATAGAAACTTGATATAATTTTTATAAATTTTACATACAGTATAAATAGCACGAGGAGACAAACTGCCATAATTGTTAACATCTTCATCAATTTGCATCTAACTCCCATGACTTGAATTTTGAAAATCTAGCAAACCAATTATTAAAATAAGGCATCATCTTTGATCATTTGTTTTTCAAAAGAAAGTTCTAAAACCTTTATCCATAACCAAGTAATGCTTATTAACTCAGGCGACCTAATTATTTCTTACTTTTACCATTAACCATCTTAACATTATTAAAATATGCTATTCTTTTGTTGTTCTCTCGGACCCTTGCATCTTTTAACATTCTTATCTGTAATAAATGGTGTAAATTATTGCCATTTCATCTAGGTCTTAGGGCATAGGTGAGATAACACTCCAAAAGCACTTTTCTAGTTCGTGCATCTACTTCTAATTCTTCTATTTAATGCACTGAATGTGCATTTCATAGTCTCTTTTTGTGACTTGTATGACTAATTTCTTACATCCATGAAAAAAGGAATGCAACTATAATTTCGTGAATGCTACTGAATTTCTTTGTAAGGTTTAATATTTGAATACAAAGTGTATATTCCTCTACTCAACTAAAGGATTATTGCTAGATACTTACCATATTGCAGTTCAAATATAAAATTCAAAGATGAGTTGACATCTGCAAAATTTTACATTAGCTTGATCCTTGATCACCGAGTCATATGATAGC
This sequence comes from Agapanthus africanus, assembly GCA_030015575.1. Classification (NCBI taxonomy): domain Eukaryota; kingdom Viridiplantae; phylum Streptophyta; class Magnoliopsida; order Asparagales; family Amaryllidaceae; genus Agapanthus; species Agapanthus africanus. The sequence continues at coordinate 568,173,466 of JASDDO010000016.1, forward strand.
GATCTATCTTTTTTTTATATTAAGATAATAATAATTATCTTACATGTGAGCATGCGCACACACACACATAAATATAAAATACGGGGGCACGCGCGCGCGCACACACACATATAAAATATGAGGACACGCGCGCGCGCACACACACACTACGGGGGCACTCATGACATGTACAATTAGTATGATTGCCTGCTTGATCTTGATGGCTCACTGGACATTGAACTTTCACTGTCCTAAGTACTAAAATAATAGTAAACTCTATTTAGTTTATTGCTCACATTTCGCACATAGGAGTGAAGTTTGCTTCGTCCATGAAGCCTTAATATTTTTAGGTGAAAGGATGGAGTCAGAATACAAGTAATAATTATGCTGAATTTTACCAGGTTTATGATATTTAACTATTGGAGTTTTTTCACTCTGTTCCAGGAATCAACCTCAGATATATTGGTGGCCTTGGACGAAATTCTGTGATCAGAAAATGTTAGGGTTTTGGGCCAGGCGGTAGATTTGTCAAAGAAGTTAATTAGCAGCTTAGGGGGATCCATTTGCCAATATGATATGCTGGAGATCTTTAGTTCTTTGTCATGTTTGCTTCCAACTCGAAAAGCATCTGTTGCAGTTTCATGCGCAATTTCTCTGAACCAAATAGTGAGAAAGCTAGAGGCAATGAGCTACCAAACTAACAAGGAAATTTTGGAGATTATGGTGAATGCGAATATGGTTGATACTGTTATTTGTGCAGTGCAAGAATATGTAGATGGAATTCAACCAACTGAATATTTCAGAGAGATGGCATATCTTCTTAAGACAATAATATGGAGATGGCCTTCCTTGAGATACTGTGTTTGGAGTAGCACTAAGTTGATGGACAAACTACAAGATAATTGCGCAAATTATAACACTTTCATTACTGTTTTAGTTCTACAACTATATTCAGCTCTAGGTATCACTCTTTTGGTAATTCATTCTACTGAATTCATCATAAGATACTTTTCCTAGTCAAAATAAATAAATAAATCTTTCTATGGTACAAATATATCTTTCCATTATGTTATCTTAGTGTAACAAATATTGCAATATTTGTTTCAGCTCTTTGTGGTAACGGGGCAATGAAGATTTTAGAAAATACGGAACTGCTTTCTAAGATTGTGCTAAGCCTACGAGCATCGCAACCAGATAATGTCCGACTTGAAGCACTACAGCTTTGCCAGCACTTGATGGTATGAGCACAATGCAAGTTTACGTTTTTTGTGATACGTTGGGTTTATGAATTGCACTAGGTATCTTGTTTCTCTTTAACCTTTTTAGGGTTAATTACTGCAATCCCCCCCCCCCCCCCCCAAACACACAAAAACAACCAAAATAAAAAAATTTTAAAAAAAATAAAAATCTGTGGTTTGCCTTGTATAGTACATATATCCATAAAGCAATTTATTGGTGCAACCTCCTCAGCTCATTGATCAAAGCCCTAAAGATACTCAAATTCAATTGTAAAGAACTCAAATGATTTTCCAATTTACATCTGCAACTTGTTTGTGTTGTTTAGAGTAGAAGTTGGTTTTTAACAAGGTTTCGGTCAATGAGCGGATGGGATTCTTGTGCCTAATAAATCACTTGAGGAGGTATAAGTGCTGCACGGGGTAAACTACGGGAAGGTGGTGTGCAATTAATTCTTTTTCTATTAATTGTATTAATTACTAACTGATGGATGTCATAATCTATTTATTTGTCTCCACAGAGATCTGCAAAAGGATTCTCTTTGCTAATTAATTCATATTGTGAGCAAATTGTTCGAGGAATAATTTGGGGAATGGGTGGATGGAGATCATCATGTTCAATAAGAGTTCCTAGTGATCAGATGCCTTTAGTGATGGTGGCATGTCGTACTGCACTCATAACTCGTCGGTGTGGAAGTCATCACTCTTGTCTCTGGAGTCTTGACATTTATAGAGTCCTTCTTGATATTCTTATTGGCAATTGCGGCACAAGTTATACCGAAGAATTTCTTCCGTCTGAAGAACTAATAACTAAAGTCCGTGATAACACAACAAATGCAAGACCATACATCTGGGAGATCCTCGGATGGTTTGTAACATATTGCCAGGAAGATTTTCTCCCGACAACTAAGAGGATGCTTCGTAGTCTAGAAGTTCTTATTTTTTGTGCATGGTAAAATTCCAAGTCTTGTTTTCTTATTTGTTATTCTCAGTGTTATTTTAAAAAAAACAAGGTCTATTAATTGGGGTGTAAATGTTTTCGGCTATCAACTGTATCAAATAGAACTAAAATGCCAAATGATCGCATAATTGGCATTATGCGGAAAATGTGGGTAAACGGTCATTTACTGTGATTTGTATACGATGCATATAACCCGCCCGATATGTGAAACACATTGCACAAACTCAATATCCTCCGTATAAATCCCTGGTTCTTTTCGTGTTATTTTCCATGGACATTATTGTCTGCCTTTTTTTAGGGTGGGGTTGGGTTTTTTGGGGGGTGGGGTTGTTTCTATGTATACTAAAAAATATAAGTAATGCCATGTAATCCAATTATGCAACGTATAATTCATTTGTGTTGTGCACTATCCAAATCAAACAGAAAGTGAATGTGTGTTGGAGTTAAAATTCTAACTCCCCAAAAAAACTTGAAATACTTATCGTCTTTCCTCAGTGGTCAAATCTTTGATCAAAACATGATAAAAAAACAAGCCAAAGACTTGTTCATCACTGGTGGACTTCCCAACCTAAGGTAGTCCCCTTCAACACAACTCAAATTGAGTTGTTTTGGGGCATCCCCTACCGGGGCTCCTTCCGATCTCGGGAGTCAGCTAATTGGGGTGTCTCGATACAAAATAGTGTCGGGACCTCCTTCATAATAGGTTTGACCTATTCTTCAGGAGATAGTAGGGAATTTCCACCCCCTCACTTTCTCTGATATCCGGGGAGTAGGTATGCAATATTCCCCACTTACAAAGGGGTATAAATACCCCCTGTGATTAACTGATCAAAGATGGAATCTTTTGTGCTCGAAACCCTAGAACTTTAAATAAATTTCTCCGAAGAAAAAGAAGATAGAGGAAGAGGAAGAAGAGGAAAGAAGAAGATGAGGTAAAGGAATAGGATATCCCCATTCCTTCACCCTTCTCTCTCACCCTCTAGCACTCTCTCTCGCTCTCTTCATCACTTCCTCTCTTTCTCCCTCTCTTCTCCCACTGATCAAAGAGAGGAGGAAAACTCATATGAGTTTTTAGCCCTTATGGGCAAAGCTCGAAGGCCATGGCCATGGCCTTCATAAAGAAGACAGATCCAGAACACAATGTGTTCTTGATCCCCTCCATGAACTGAACCAAGAACATGAGCCAACCCATGTTTTGCATTTTTTTGAAATAGGATATCCTATTTCCTAACATATAAACAGAAATAGATAAAACTATTTCTAAAAGGATAATGGATCAAAGCCCTATGTCCTTCTGGTTCAGATATAAGTGAATATAATATTCTATTCATTTACAGACACAAAAATGTCTCTGAAAACATTTTGACAGACATATGTCTATAACATGCATATATGAATGGAATACTCCATTCATGCCCTGAGACATAGAAATTGTCTTTAGGACCTTCATGAATAGGGAAACCCTATTCTCAACCCATTTGTGAATATGAATATCCTATTCACTTATTTGCATGTTTGTTTCAGTCAATGCAGTGCCAAAAACATCGCACTCATCACATAAATATGGCCCCAAAGCCATGTTTTTACCCTTGAACACAAGTCCATGTGTTCTTCCTGTACAAACTATTGAGAATGGAATCACACATTAGGTGCATGAAACTCAAATGAGTTTGAGTTTCATTTCGGAGAAACTCTAAAGACTTTCTTACTTGGCTTAAAGCAGCCTTCGGGAAGCCCCCAGAATGGCCTTCCTCCTCATTTAGGATCCCCTCCCGGTCCCTCGGGAGGCCTTAAATAGGCCTCCCTAGGTAGAAACATAACCATTTCTCTAGCATATATGGACCCCATACAGGGGTCCATCCATACTTCGAATGAAGTGTTCCCTACTTCAAATGAAGTAGTGCGGACCCCACCCATGGTATCTTACTCATGCTTGACTAGTGTGGACCCCACTTAGGGTGTCCCACTTGCATTTCAAATGAAATGCCACCTATACTTCAAATGAAGTATTACCTATAATTCAAATGAAGTGATACTCTTAACTTAAGGAAGGTAGTGTGGACCCCATCTAGAGTGGCAGTGCCCATCAAATTTCACCAAGTTAACACTAAAATACCTTCAAGTATTTTCATTCAACTCTCAAATGAGAGTTCTATGTATTTTACATTCTTTTTTTTTCAAACATCAATGTATTTACATTCACATTGTATATAAACTTGAACAAAATGAATAAAATGTACATTCTTTGTTTGACCAATGCTTGGTATTTACTTTATTAATATATACACGAACTCCCATATTATAATGATGTGATTTGAAATGAGCTAGTATGGTATTCCGTACATGTGCGTCCTGTGACAATGTGGTGTAATTAACGTTACGCGTTTACACTGCCGGAAGTCTCGAACCTAGGACATTCTTGTTAATTCTTAAAACACTAAATAACTTGTTTTGTTTAAACTCATCTTTGTTTTAACGTTCAATCGCTAGAGGTCCCAAAGAGGGTAAACAAGGATTATATATGGATAATCCACTGTTTATACTGATAATATTGTTTTCAATAGTGCAATGGCCAAGGATTTGATGCTTAAAAGACGGAGTACCTTTTCTCCTGATACATCTGATGCTGAACCTGTATGTAGAGCAGTTCTGATGATGGTCTTTTCACCTTCAAAGCATATTTCCGAAACTGCAAGATACTTTCTGACCGAAAAAGATGAGCCTTGTTGTGGGTGTATTTTAGAAAATCTATTTTTCTCACTGAAGTTACTTTCTACAGGCGAGGTCTCTCTAGTGGCTGACAGTGTTCAAACTGCAATTAATCTCATGGCTTTTGCATGCTATTCTACTTTATCTCAGTTCCAGGAGTTCATTGTCAATAAGAGAGGTTTACAAATAATCTCTGCCATTATTGAAAAATGCTTGAGTAGTGATGCACATGTTAGTAGGTCAAGTGTTTCTTCTCATCTTCATACTGAAGAAAAAACATGCTGCTGGAATCATTTGGAAGATTGGGAAGGTAGCAACAGTCTCTTATTTTATAGTCTTCAGCCTCTTTCGCAGTTGATACGGTTTGATCATTATAAGAAGACTTCAAGAGCGACTTTTGACTCTGATGCTCATGGTTTGATCAGTAGCCTTAAATACATATTAAATAGCAACCCTAGCCCAGGACCTAAATTGTATGCCGCACACATTTTGAGCTTCTGCGGTCTCTTTGGCATCCCTAGCAAGCTTGAACAGAAAATGGAGAGAGCTCTTAATAAGAATGAGCTTGCTGACTTGCAATTTATGCTCTCTAATGGACAGTCTTTGAGGGTTCATGCTGCCATTCTTTCTTTCAGGTGCCCATATTTGTTGCCTCCTAAAGAAACTCTCTTGAAACATAGGACACAGAAGGATAGTTCTAATGATGAGAAAGAAACTAAACAGAACCTGATAAAATCAGTCCTTGAAGTTTGCATGTCCTATCATGTGGATTACTGTTCACTGGTGAAGATTCTGGAATATACTTGTACAGGGGTTACCTTAATAGAAGACGCTCTGTTAAAACCGTTAAAAGTTCTTGCAAATCTTGTGGCTTGGAGTCTCTATTGCATATGCTTCATCGAAAAGTACCTACATGGGGTTCTGCCTGTCCTAGTTGGGATTTCACTAAAGCTTTGGAATCAACTGAATTTTCATTCTCGTAAGTTCATTTTCCGTTAGAACTTTTTTTAAAATTGAAGTCGCTCCTTCTGCATGAAGTGTTTGATTTTTTCCCCTTGCAAGTTTCCTTTTAGTACATTTATAGTTTTCATTAAAGGATATTCAGTTAAAAATGATGTGTTAATCTTTGATTAACCGAGGAGACGACCTTGAGGAGCAGAATGAAAGAAAAAGATTCATATAGCCAACCCCAAAAATTTTCAAATAAAGGCCTGTTGTCTTTGTTGTTGTATTTGTAGGACTACGGTAGCGTCCCGGCCGTCTGTCCGAGGCCAAAATGCGGAAACGAAAATTTTCTTGGCTTTAAACCGGCACTACCGCATCCTAAAAACCCGGATCGTAACCATTAACCTAATACTAGCTAACAAGAGAAAAGGTAGAGGGCTATACCGAGCGATCCGTGTTCTTCGGTCTTCGCCTCCACTCCGATCTCCTCGCGGAATCTCCGGTCTTCATTTCCTCGTCGGAACGGGCACCACATCGCCGGGTTCTTTTACGGGCTCCCACCTCTGGACCGAGGCAACTCGAGCACGAAGTTGGCGAGCCGACGTGCCCAAGGGTGCTGTAGGATAAGTGTAGAATGCTTTGTCTCTTACGGGTAGTGAAGTTGCCATAATAATGGAGGTGGAATGAACTTTGGAGATAGGTAAGGAATTTTGTAGCAAGCTAAAATGAGATGAAGAAAATTCCTACACCACAAAATGAATTCCTCTCTCATCAAGTGGCCGGCCCCTAGCCCATGGTAGAGGGAAAAAAGATGGATTAAAAAAAAACTAAGGAAAAATGTGTGATAACAAGAAATATATGTCACACTCAAATCCAAATAAAACGCCTTTCAAAAACCATCACATTTAATGCAAGCAATGATCAAAGAAAAAGCAAAGATGCTTGTATTATCATAATCCCTCATATACAAGAAACCTCCACAATGCTAATTTGCAAATATGCAAATTAGCCCCTCCCCCACAAAAATCCGGCCTTGAAGGAACAAAGGAAAACTAGCCGGAACGGAATGCAAACTGGCAACTTCAGAAAACTGATCCCGTAATAAATTACAGGAAAACCCGCGACTGTATATACATACCCGCATTTGTATTCCCACTGAATACAAATGCAATGAGACAAAATCTACACTGTACAATACTAGGATCCGGCTTAAACCAAAGCCCGCTAGTATTATCCGTCCGATCACGATCCGTGCAATACCGCACGTATAGGATCGAACCCTGCCATATCTCCATACGGCCTCTACAGCGTTTCGCCCGAAACATGAGAAAACGGTCTGTGGGGGACTCTAAAGACTCGTCAATACTTTGGTTGTGGATTTAACCACTAGCCCGTCAGAGGTATTAGCCATACGTAACGGGCTACCAGCTATTGACCAAAAGGGACGTCGATGAGCGAACTCATCCTGACACCCTACTGAGCCTGTCAGTGACAATATCCGTACAGTCCGGTCCGTCTATGAGCATCGCATGGCGGGTCTAGGGGGTTGGTAAAAGTCAGACCCCCAAAAGCGGTACAAGTCTTGTCGGAGTGTAGCCCGGAACACCCTGAGATACTACTGGAATACCTACCAGTAAATCTTCTGCCTCGGCCGAGGGCTTTGTGTAATGGCTCTCCTAGACATAGCGCGACCTCACCCCCAATACCGGGAGAGACGAACCCCTGCAGATCCACTCACTGCCTCCATGTGGTTCGGGACTGTACCTAACTAAAACATGTTTGCACGACTCCTTTGAGCCGTGGTAGGGTAGTAATCAAAGTACAGTGGGAACTCACACGAGACAAATGACGATCTCAGGTCGATGAACTAACCTGTACACATGTCACCAGGGAACTACTATCTGACGTCAGGTATAAGACCAACTAGCATATTCCCGGCGAGTCCTATCCGGTGTACTCATAACCTAATGAGCATCTGTATACATCTTAGGTGAACCAACTGACATCAGTGACTTGTGAGACCGGCCATCACCCCTCGTTGGGGTCTCGACTGTATACACTAGTCTACTCTGGAGTATCGATGCCCTGTCTCGAAAACTCCCACGACTAGGGACCTTTTAAGGATGTGCTTATAGACCCCAGCTCCCACGTATATGATCGCCATCATACTGCTGGCCGTCAAGCAAGAATCCTAAGGGCTCTGTCAACGCGCAATAATGACCTGTAAGGTCACCTAAAACAGTACACGATGATAAAGATAAACCAGATAGCATACTATCATCTAGAGTAAGACTGTCCTACCGGTATAGGTCCTCACTCAATCATTGCAATCACGTGCCTGTGATCCAATAATTGACTCCGAGGGCACTATCTCCAACAGTATTAAAGGATATTCTGTTGCAAGGAATTGTTTTTTGTTGGCATTTGCATTGATAAAAATCACCATGTATTGCAGTGACATAATCTTGGAAGCCAAGGAAAGTGGAGAGACCTGAGATTGTAGTCAATGCCAGTTATCAATGCCACACATTCATGCCCACAAAATCATATTATGCAGTTGCTGCGATTATCTACGAAGTTTGTTTCAGTCAGGAATGCATGAAAGGTATATATTGTTAATTTTTTGCTATGTTTACAATTGTTGTTTAATGAGATCTTTAAAAAAAATGCCCATGATTTAGTTCATATTGGCTATTAAAGCATATGAGATCCACTCCATGAAATTACAAACTGAAGCATTTATTCCCATCTTGAAAATACTTATTTTTCCAGATAGGTAATAGTGCCCCCCAAACCCCTGCCCCACCCACCCAAAATAAACACACACACCCCAAAAAAAGAAAAGAAAGAAAAAGGGGGAAAAGGAGAGAAAAATAGCGGGAACTGTAACATATATAGCATGTGTAGCCCCTCAAGTGATTTATCAGTGCGGGCACCCCCTCTTCTTACTGACCAGGCCCCTTAGAAACAGTCAAATTCATGTCTTAACAATTCAAATGGTTGCCTAGTTTAACTTGTATTCGTGTTGTTTAGAGTACAATATAAATTTGTTGAAGGGGTATAAGTGCTAGACGGGGTAAACAACAAGGTTTTTTTTGTACAATTAACCCTGCATATAAAGTCTCTGCCAGCGATTCCAAATTATAAGTTCACATGTCATTGATATCTGTAAACCCCGTTCTCGTCTTGCAGCCAATCACAGATCATCAAAGTCCCACTCAGTTGGAATGCACTTGTCAAACTAGTGAGGTATTTTTATTCAGGAGAGCTGCCAAGGATTGAAACTGATTGCAAATGGAAGAATATGGATGCAAATCAACAACTATAGGAACTGAAACAATATGTAGAGCTCTCGTCACTATCCCAATACTGGCTCTTAGAAGAAGAAGTTGCTACCGAGAGCTTAAAAATAATCACTGCATGCTTAGACTCCGATCAAAATGCAGCCCAGCTCATTCATTATGCTGCCGAGCTTGGGCAGTGGAAAATACTTGAAGTTGCGGTCACTAGTATTGCCCATTTGTATCCCAAAATGCGCAACGCTGGAGAGCTCGACGAGCAAGTCGCTGAATTGCTGAGAACCGAATATGTTCGGTATTCTCAAGAAAATTTGTGGTATTCTGGAGCTTTGTATAGTATAGAGCAAAATATGATCTTTTGAGACAAGAGTGTTGTACACAGGCTTAGGGCATTGAATGTAATCAGATGTATATTTCAGAGGAAAGTATGGTGTTGATTTGTTACCTTTGGACATTGGATGTTTCACATGTAAATTTGAGAGCGAAATATGGACTTTTGGTGTGTGTATGTATTCATTTAAATACATACAAGAAGGAATTTAACCTAACAACTGTAGTTTTTTCAAATCTCTATCTCTACAGCTGCAATGCAAAAATTCTTAACGTGATGAGACTATTTTCAGTTACTTTATTTGATGGTCAAAAGCATATCAGCTATGGAAGGACATGTGCACATGTTGTCCTATATAAATAAGTCCTGTAGAAATTATGACACTGACTTTTCTTTATCAATTTTTCAATCAATTGAAGGTGGAGGTGCCACAGGCCCTCTTTTGTTTTCGATTGTTAATAGCAACCCATATTCAATCTTACAACCCTTGATTTTAGAATCATTGAAAAGCCCAATTGTTGTATTTAATATATGTCTAACGCATGTATATGAACCTAATGCGGCCCTCTTTCGTTTTCAATGTTAATAGCAACCCATATTCAATCTTACAACCCTTGATTTTAGAATCATTGAAAAGCCCAATTGTTGTATTTAATATATGCCTAACGCATGTATATGAACCTAATGCTATAAATTTACTCGAAAAACCTAATAGTGTACAGGTTCCTAAGGTATAACAGTAGCAAAAAACAAGCTTCTATTTCAATTTACTGGGCTCATCTATATGAATCCATATTTTCATTATGCTCTATTGAGGATCTTCTTCTAGTAAAACCGGAAATTAACATTTTGTTTTCAACTATTTCAGTCAAGTTCAGCCCAAGCATAATCGAAAATGATATCAAAACATGTGCCCTAAAAACTAAGTTATGATTGACAAAGGCCAAAATATCTTCATGGGCTTTAATTTTTTTTTGCCTTTCCATTTTCCCCCTCCTCTTTCTTCCTTTTTCCTCTCTCGCTCTCCTTCTCTTATATTACTCTCCTCATCTCTTCTTTGCTTGCTTCTCAGGCTAAAACACAGACCCACTTATATTAAAAACCTTTCTCATATTAGAAGAAACATCGAAATTGAGTTGCCCGTCTCAAAATCTCCATCTCAGTCGATTTTGGGTGATTTGGATTTTGTTTTTAGATCATCAAAAAGGTTAGAATTTTGGAAGAGCTGTAACTGATTTTATCCTTCACCGATTATTGTGGATTTCATGTTTTGATTGCTAGTTTTGGGGTTAGATTCTTATCATGGTTCAATTGATTATTGATGTTTTAATCCACCAAAAATATTGTTTGGGTAAAAAACATTGCTTGTAGATTTAATTGATAATTGATGTCCTTTATGAGATGCGGTTTTTTTAACTTATAAGATTAGGTAGAAATTGAGGACATATCATCAAGATTTTTCATCACATATGTGAAGGAAAGTTGACCCATTTGAGATAAAAGCAATGATATTTCACTGGCATTGTTATCAATCATCATCAACACTCAGTTATTTGTGGCATCGTGTAGATTAAATTTGGTATATTAATTATGTTATCGAAAATTTATGCTCTCTTGTGTGCTATTGATTTGCAATTGTACTCTTTAGTAAGGCGATATGGGGCTTTAGAACTCCCTTTACCTTTCAATGTAATCGCCACGTACATAACCTGTTACCCTTCTTGTTCTCATCCTTATTATTACCTATTAGTAAGAATAACAGTACTTTCTGGACAAGTTTTCTTTGTGGAATTGTGTATATTGCATTAGTTGAATCAGAGCTTATAACTTACACCGGTAAATTAAAAAATGCCAGTATGCTTTTCCAGTTTAACTTTATAAGTCATTGTGTAGATGGATGATGGATTGCGCAGAGAAAGTTCCCTAATGATGATATTTGGGAAGCATTGACACTTCTATTTGCTCGTCATGCCTGTGTCCGACACATATTGGACATTCGTACGCCCCGCTCTGAGCGGTGTCCGAATCGGGTCATGTCAGTCCAAGTTGGACTTGTGAGACACTTCTACATAGTATAATGGTTTGAGAAATAAGAATGTGGAATATATGTATGAGCAACTTTGATACCTTAGTGAATTAAAGAATGAATGTGTGTGTGTCGGACTTGAGTTAGAATGAGTAAAGGTCCAAAATGATGCAAATAATTAAGGCGGATCTATGAAAACTGACTCCAATTATAAGGGGTTAGTATTTTGTTTATTTTAACTTTTATGGATTGAATTCTTGTGTTTTTTACTTTAGTTTTATATATGCATTTCATTGTGCTTAAGAAAACTAATGGTTATGGTTGAAAGTTATAAGTATAATCTTGATTTTGATTTTTATTGTGCTTGTAAAGTTATATAATATTTATGTTAGTACATGTGTCTTCTCGTAGTTTACAATATTGCTTAATATATATAATTAAATTAAAGATAAATAATTAGTCATATCCCTTTGTCTCCTTTTTACAAATGTTCCGTGTCCTGTGTCGGTGTCTGTCATAGATGAGATTGTAATCCTTTTTTGTTATTTTCTTAAGATTACGTAGTTTTCCAACAATACTTCTCCTTTTCCCCACTAGTTTTCTAATGCCTTGTAATATTTGGGAAACTGATTTTTCTAGGAACCTTTTGGTTCATAGAAGAAGAATGAATATAAACATATTCATCCACCACCTAGGCCTGTAAATGGGCCGGGTCGGGCCGGGTCTAGCATGTCCCATACCTATACTTATTTATTTTTTATGGACCCAAACCCGTCCATTTACCCAACGGTTCTGTATGGAGGGGACCCAGACTCAGACCCATTATCAATTGGGTCAGATCCGTTTACCCGGACCTTTTTATCAACTTTAATTTTTATTAGTGCATTACTATTACCCAAAAGTTTATGAATATTTTTCAAAAATTAGCACATAATAAAAAATCAACCCAAACTATTAATAATCTTATTTCTCAAATCAGCAACTATTACAACCTAATAACTAGAATCCACAACATATAAACTAAACTGAATGTATAATACACATCTGCTAACAAAACTTTAAAACTTTAAAAACATAATCCATATCTATAATGAAAAATTAAAATCCAACTACTAAGATTTATCTCAGTGTTTCTTAAACTAGTCAACTAAGAAAAGATAGTAAATACCTCCATTAATTAATTATATATAAGATATACGGGTCGGGTCTAAACGGGTACGAACCAAACAAACCCAGACCTGACCCATTTATTAAGTAGTTAAATTAGTATGGGTCGGGTCTAGGTCTAGAAGAACTTACACCAGACCCGGATTTTCTCAGCGGGTTGGGACCAGGTCTAGACCCGATCCATTAACAGGCCTACCCGCCCACCTCGAAAAAGAAGAATTATTTAGCTTTTCTAGTTGATGAAATATTAGGTGCATTAAACAATTGAAGAAATGTCTTTTCCCTATAACATTGGAAAAGTATTTACTTTGGTGTTCATAGATATCTCCTTCTAAAAAGATTTCGTTAATATTAATAGTTTTAATTAATATTGAAAATAGCGATTGCATAAAGCATAGCGCTTCACCACCAAATAGCAAAAACCGCAAGTAGCGTAAGCTACACATTTTATTAATATTTTAATTAAAATATATATATATATATATATATGGTTATACTAAATATAAAAATGGCCGCAACGACCTCGAATGCCTCAATAATTGCTGCAACGGCCCTTGTTGGTCTCGAAATTTGACCTGCAACGAGTGGGGATGGGCTGCGATAGGCGGGGATGGGCGCGAGTAAGGAGATCGGGTGAAAGGGATAGTAGAGAGGCGTATGCCCTAGACGTTGAATTAGCATTTTCAAATGTTTTCGTAATTGGGTAATGGATCCGGGTCGGGTTAATAAATAAAATACCCACTAAAAACCTTTTGTTGTATAGCTTAAATAGCTTAAGCTACAGAGCTTTGCTATGTAGCGTACGCTATTTTCATAAATAGCGGATATGCGCTATGTTGGCTCGCTACATAGCAAAATGGTCATGCTATGCTATGTAGCGCGCTATTTACTGCTAGTTGTTGCGTGCTATTTTGTACATCGGTTTTAAAAGAGACCTTCGGACAATCCACAAGAATAAATGAGATAGAAGTTCTTATGCCTTTATTATATTTATTTTTACAATAAGACAAGGGGGAAGGAGTTGATTGTTCCTTCGGAATGCCAAATTTTAGTGTCTGCGGAAAAAAGAAGAAAACAACATCCCATGTTTGAGGACCAAAACAGAAACAGTAGGGGTTATGACCTTTTCTGGTAACTTCGAGCTACAACAGGAAGTTTTATAATTTAGTTTAACATATGCAAGTTAGTAAGTTACAAAGTGTGACTAAAGTCAAAACCTTAATGCACAATAGTTAGGATGTCAACCATTTATTAAAGCATGAGGATTGACAGGAATACTACTTCCATATTACAAAGCAGGAGCTAAAGTGTTTCTTTATCTTCGGAGGAGTGCTAAGAGTTTAGTTTATCGCTAACAATTTTGGAGGCTCTCTTTAATTTTTCTTCTTCTTATATTTTAAGAATTAAATTTGGATTTAGTATGCCAACAGCCAACCTTGTTCTTACTGAGGTAACTAGCTGTATTATTGGAAAATCAAATTTAGCTCTTGAATTATCTAATGTAAGGATAAATTACACTGAGCAACCTTACTATCGCTATTTATTCACTAAACTATCTTAAAAAATTTATTGTTACAGTTAACTCTTATAAACTTTGGTTTGAAGGATTTTTTTTATAACTAAAATACTCTTAAAAGTAGCACTTTAAGGGATCTTGCTAAATTTTAAAAAGGAAACTTTAATGTAATTTAGTGAAAATCAGCGATAGCTAAGAAATTTTCTTTAATGTAATTAAGAAATTCGCTTCACATTCTATTCATGATTTTGCTACATAAGATTGCTCCCATCCTTTAATGTAATTTAATTTTCTAAGAAATTTGCTTCACACCCTATTCATGATTTTGCTACAGAAGATACTCCCATCCTTTATAAAAGCTTTTATCAAGTGTGGCCAAATATATATGGGCTTGTTTCATGGGAGGTGTAGATGATGAGCCACCCTCAAAACGCTTGAAAGTGTTCTCAAGTGACTTGAACAGCTTCTCAAATAACTCAATGGCTAGACAATTACAGTCCCAGGGTAAAGAAGAAACTGTTGGTCCTAGCGGACTTATTAAAAAAGTGGAGTTTGTCAGGATCATCGCCCAAGCTCTTTACTCTCTTGGTTATGAGAAAATTGCTGCTATATTAGAGGAAGAGTCAGGAATACACTTGCATTCACCTATGGTGAATCTCTTCAGGAAGCATGTGCTTGATGGAAATTGGGATGATAGTGTGGTTGCGTTACATAAAATCAGACTTGCAGATGAAAATATTTTGAAAGCAGCATCTTTTCTAATATTGGAACAGAAGTTCTTTGAACTTCTTGAAAGGGACGTAGTCATGGATGCATTGAAAACTTTGAGAGATGAGATTGCTCCTCTTGGCATTAGAAAAGAGCGTGTTCATGAGCTTTGTAGTTGTGTTGTTTCTTCTTCAAAACGTGCATCGCTTGGTATTGACTTGTCAAAGCCACAACTGAAGCTTCTCGAGGAATTGCAGAGATTGATTCCTCCGGCTATTATGATGCCGGAAAAAAGGCTGGAGCATCTGATTGAACAAGCTCTCGATGTGCAACGAGAGGCTTGTTATTTCCACAATACTTTGGATAAATTGTCGTTGTACACTAATCATCAATGTGGAAAAGATCAGATTCCTTCGCGAACAACACAGGTTATAAATATTTTTAATTATATTTTTACTTAATGGGATCGGGGCCTTAATAAGTGTCGCTATAGGATGCACTATATAGGGGAGCTGAGGGGCATATTTACTTGGTGTTGTATATTAAATAAAGGGATCTGACATAAAGTTAATTCAGCAACAAGAATTAATATCAGAGAACTGTCATGTCACTCTGAATAATAGGTACTTCCAATAGAATGTTGCCACGTCAGGCACATCATACTGCGAAGTATGGATTTGTAAAACTATTCATCGGTTTCTTCTTAGCTGGGTTGAGTACTATGGTCCATAATCTGTCTTTAAGTATTTCAAGTTAGGACTCTTTACACTTGGTTTGAAGAGCTCCCTGCTGTTTTAACTTGTTCGATGAAGAGGCTGAATATTGTTAGCATCAAGCCATCAACATTCATATGGAATGATTGCTGAAGTATTAAGTTGAACCATTGAAAAGTGTAAAAGTTTAATGATACAAAACAACCTACTTTTTATCCCAAGCATTTGAATCACCGACACAAATACTTTTCTTTTTCATTCCGCCATGTCTAAGGCTTTCTCTATTTTCAATGAAACAAATATCATTTTAAAGAATAAAATGCATATATTTAGCTTGCAGTTTTTTTTGTTGAAAAAAGTTCATTTTCTTAATAATGGCTGAACAAACCATTTCCTTCAACTTAATTAATCTTTATTGTATGTGTTATTTACAAATATGTTATTCATTTGACTTGAGTATTGGGCACTTCACTGGGTCTTCTTATATTCATTTTGAATTTCATTCCAATTTGCTAATATTATATTTATATGGAACAGATATTGCAGTCACACCAAGATGAAGTATGGTACCTACAATTCTCAAATAATGGGAAATACTTAGCATCAGCATCTAGTGATAAATCTGCAATCATATGGGAGGTAATTCTATTGTGTGATGGATTATGGTTATGGAAATGTCTGACTGTTCCCTCATTCTTAGTGACCTTGTTGGTTATTTTCCTTGGTCATCTTGTTTAATAGGGAGTTTATGATTAAATTATTGTCTGCTGCATACCCCTGGGCTTAATGGTCATGTTCTCATCTAATTAATTGAAAAACTTCTAAGGTATATGTTCTACATCTTTTCATGCACTTCTTTGCATTCTGTACACAGTTTATTATTACATCAACTGCTATATTATAGGGAAAAGGATGTCAAAATAATGAATCTAAAGAATTATGATAAGTTTACATATATGAATCGAGATGCATTAACATTTATTTATATAAAGTTGAAGAGCCAGGGCTTTTTCATATGCAAAGCATAACATGTATGATAGGCCAGTTTCTAGCATATATGTAAGAATTGCATGATATAGACTGTTGTAAAAAGCCCAATAAAGCTCCGCTTTAGCGGTAAGCGGTCATGAAGCGCTTCACTTTTGCATAAAGCTGTACTATAAAGCCTCCATGATTATTTAGTGATCGTAAAATCCGCTTTTGCCCGCTTTTATGTGCTTGAAGCCCTGCTTAAACCTAATGACAGCACATTGTTGCCCCTAATCTATTATATTATCTATTTAGAACCTATGTTATGGCATATTTATTAATGTTATCTTAATGTTATTCAATATATTTAATTGGATATAAACTTTATAGCATACAAAAAGAAATAACATCTCTTTCATTTTTATATTTATTTTTATCTAAATGTTTATTTATCTAACTTCTCCATCATATTATTTTATTTAGTAAATTTATAAATGTCTTGGTGCTTTTTGCCGCTTAAGCCCTGCGAAAGCCAAAGCCTTATCCTCCCGCTTCGCTACGCTTTAGGTTTTCCACGACATTATTAGAATATCATCAAGAAATACGAGTATGAGCATTTTGGATGTGCATGCATATCTAAACATAATCATACGAGTAACTGTACCCATACTTTTCAGTATACGGGGAAACACTCTTCCTTCAGTCCTTAGAACTGTTTGACTATTTAACTGTGAACCATGATCATTATACTTCTTCCTAACAAGGGAACCATGCCATTGCCTTGACAAAACCCTCTTCATTAGATATGCAGCAAAGCCTACCAAACTTCTCATTGTCTTTGAATTTTGTGATTTGTTTGTCTTATCAAGTCTAGGTGGGTAGTGAACAGTAATCCATGCATGCATGGGAAATCTCTTAGATGTATTAGTTTTATTCTCTTTTTCATCCTTTTTTGAACCGATACTTAATTCTCTGTACAATGCATCACCTTCGTTTTCGAAAACTGGAAAGTCAATAAGAGCCTAGCCAAATAAATTAATAAAATATTTCATTGAGAATAAGATATAAGGAGAGTTCCAATAAGAATGTACAAGCTAAAGATATAGTATAAGCCCCGCAAAGATGAACTCTGAACAGTGAAAGTAAAATAACTACATAACTGGATCGCCAACAAGCGTTTTTTGTCGGCAGCAGAAACCAGACGTCTTCCTGAAGGAACCTTCTTGATCTTCAGAGATCTTGTCCAAAATTCCACTTGTTTTACCTATTTGATTCTTACCGTATACGTCGATGTTGAAGCTGTTCCCTTTCTTTCATCACTAATGAAGAAAATTATACTTTGCCCATCTTATCTTCGAGGAATTCATATAATATTGCAGATTCATGAAAATGGGGAACTCTCGCTAAAACACACACTGAAAGGCCATCAGAAACCAGTCCTGATGGTCGCATGGAGTCCTGATGACCACGAGCTTCTCACTTGCGGATTTGAAGAAGTCGTCAAGCGATGGGATGTTGTTTCCGGAGACTGCCGCCATAATTATGGAAAAGACGGTCTTGGCTTAATATCTTGCGGTTGGTTCCCCAATGGAAAACAATTTTTCACTGGTGTCACCGACAAAAGCATTTGCTTGTGGGATCTTGATGGCAAAGAAATCAAATCTTGGAAAAGTCATAGAGCAATCAAGTCTTCAGATATTGCCATCACCAAAGACGGCAAAAGGATCATAAGCATGTATAGGGAAAATTCAATTCTTTTCTTTGATACGGAAACGAAGCTTGAGAAAGGGATTGAAGAGGAGCAGACAATTACTTCGTTTTCGTTGTCGAAGGATGGTCGGTTTTTGCTAGTGAATCTTGTGAATCAGGAGATTCATCTTTGGAGGATTACGGATGATATGGAAGTTGTTATGAGATACAAAGGGCACAAGCGCAGTAGGTTTGTGATACGGTCTTGTTTTGGGGGGTTTGAGCAGGCTTTTATTGCCAGCGGAAGCGAAGATTCACAGGTATGGGAATTGGAATTTTTTTAATGAAGTTTTTAAATTCATCTTTTGGATAGCATTGATAAATCATTACTGTTTTAATAAGCGGAGTCATTTATAAACATATACTTGCTGTAAAAATTATCAAATATAAACACTCGTCTATAGTATAATGCTCTCTTGTGATTTTGTTCTTCGCAATTTTTAAATAACATTTTAGAGCACTCTTCTATAGTATCATGCTACTTATTTTTTATTTGATACGTCTATAAACGGTCAACTATCACTAAGGAACATGTTTTATTTAAAAGACCAACTAACGACTAAATCCCACGGACTATTCTTTATAGGGAAAAGAGTTCCTAAGCAACACTCTCTAAGCAACTTACTACACAACACGACTAAAGAGTGAGGAGCCCATCCCATGAGTGGTCCCCACCCCTTCTCTCCGTTGCTTAGGAAATTGCTAAGGAGAGTTGCTTATGCCCCCTAAGTTCTTTGTATTATAGCATTTTATTACATTATTTTAATATTATATGCATTACTCTATCGTAATTGTAATTATTTTAATATCCTATTTATATTATGATCATTTTAAATATTATCAATTAGTATCAGGCCAGCATCAGACCTGTATTGGCTAATTCCTTTTTTGGGGAGCTGTTATTAGCTGGCCATGCTCAATTCGATAGGATACATAGGTTGAGTTTTTTTTTATATAGTTTAAATCCATTGAGATTTTACTAATCTTTTCATGATGCTTGCATATTATGTCATGAAGTGCGAAATTTTTGAGATTTGGAACTAATTTTGTTAAACTGGAATTGAGTTTCTACTAGCAGGGCAAACCAAAGACTTTTTTTTTCAATAAAAGCACGGCTTAATTCCAAAAAAAACCCAAACCTATGTTACCATAAATCCTTATACCACCAGCGAATTGCGAATTGGAATTATCGTTCCCAATTCGGGAACACTAACGCTCTGAATCAGAAGAATCGCCGTTTCGATCGAATCCATTAAAAACTTAGGTTAAATGAGTCATATAATTGGGTTTGTGTTAGATTATACCAAAAAAAATTAATTATATACACACACAAACATACAAATGATCCACAAATACTTCACTTTCTAGAGATATGTATTCCGTCTTATATAATCATATGGAGGAATACTATTCTTATCGTACCGGATATCACAACAAGTGTCGTTCCGCGTTCTCGTTTTCGTTCCTCATGCCGAAACAGTTCCGCGTTCCGGGTAACATTGTCCCAAACCTCAAAATTACGAGAAACCCCAATGGTATGCAGTTTTGTGCTATTTATTGCTGACGTGACACTTGATTTTTGGGGGTTTCTCATAATTTTTGAAAGCTTTTGTGGTAGTTTCTTGTGTATTTTGAAAGTTTTGTGATGGTTTCTTGTGTATTTTAAAAGTTTTTGGGGGGTTTCGTATTTTAGCTAAAAGGTTTGGGTTTTTTTTTGGAATTAAGCGTCAAAGCACATGACAAGGGACCAGAAATTATGATGTGGTATATCTGATGCAGTATATTAGTAGGACAGAGATTGTGTCCCTTTTCTTGTTTAGCATTCTTTTCTCTTGTATGTGTGCACACGATCGCACGTGTGTGCATTCGCATGCACATGTATTGTTGATCTTAAAGGCGAGTGGGTTGAGATATTAGCAGCATTGCCTTGATACTTCTGGCATTGTTGATTTTGCCAAGCTAAATTCTGAATTAATTGGTTGATGTGCTGGGTACAGGCGACCATTTCCTCGGTTTTTTGTACTTCTTTCCCTGATTTTTGCACCGGATATCAAATTTGAACAACTTTATATTTCTCACTTTGTTGATTAATCCATGAACTCTTCTTTACTTGCTTTCGCCTTTCTTAATATCACTGCCACTACACCAAAAACCCTGGATGTGTGGTAAGGGTTGAGCCTTATGATTTTTATAGTCCAACATGCTCCCAGGTTGAGCGCTTTTTTATTTTCCTTCCAAAACTGGAAGTTTTGTGAAGGATTTTCTTAGTGTTAATTGTAGATTGCGTCATTCATGGAAACCTCTAGGGCCAGTCTTGATATAACTCAGGAGAAAAAACCCCACCTGATTGTTTAAAAATTCATGGGTGCTATGTGCTAATTTGTAGCTGAGGGGTGTAATTTGCAGCTAACCCTTATAATTAACATTTCCCCCCTTTAAAATGCGCAGCTGTTGGGAATTGGACTCGAGTGGCTATAAAAACTACTTCTATTTTCTAAACATATCATTGGATGTTCAGGTATATATATGGCATCGGGCCACCGGGGATCTCATAGATTCTCTACCGGGACATGCGGGGTCCGTGAACTGTGTCAGCTGGAACCCGACCAACCCTCACATGCTTGCATCTGCCAGCGACGATCACACAATCCGGATATGGGGGCTCAAAACTATCAGTAACAACAACAAGCTGAAGCGCAAAGAAGCTTGCAGCAATGGATTTAGCCACCATTGCAATGGGAATGGTAAATGACTAGTTCCTTGGAAATTCTCTAAATGAGTTAACTCTTCATCGACTTAATTTGTAAATACTAGACTTTTTTTATTTTCCTCCTCACTTTGTCATGTCTTTTCAGAAGTCAAGAATTGTTTAGGTTGATGATATATTGCTTATAAACCATTTAACTTAAATATTTGTTTGGTTAACTCCATTTGTTTCTTTAATTGGTGCAGCTTGAAAAAGTTTCAGGCGTCAGTTCTGAATGTGGTGTTCCTTTGTTTATCAAATGTTTGGGTATGAAATATATGTTCACCCAAATTTATCATAACTTCTGCTGTGAATGATTTTCAATTTTCTACCTAAGGGGAGAAGAAAAATACAAATATTAAGTGTGGGAAGATCTGCCCAATTTTGCTCGAAAAGAAGGACATTTTACATTTTTATCTTCGAAAACTTTCATTTCAACTCATATATCCGAATTCCGTCGGTTATCTTTATCCATATGATTTTTCTAGACCAAAATTTCCTTCGAATCAATTCTAATCGACTAACTCACATACTTTTCTTGTTCTTTTTATTTTTCAAAAGAATCTAATCGACTAAAATCCATGTTCGCTCTTCGGAAAAAAAGAGAGAAGGTGGAATTTGAAGAACAAAGAGGATTAAGAAATTCGGAAGGAAAAGGTAGACATTTTGGGAAAGTCACACCAAAAAAAAACCAATGGCATTAAAACATTAGGGTGAAGTGCAGATTTTTCAAGTTAGGACGGATTCCTTGCTTTTTCGGGCAATGGAGAGGAAGGTTTCCTGCCGGGCATAATCAATAGCGAATGTAGTCATTCTTTTATTTTTTTGGGCTGGTCAACAAAACTTACTAACTACTACAATATGCATATGAGAGAGTAATGGTTACTCAAAAATAATAATTTAAAAAAAAATCCGACCTGCCAGATTCAAACCTGTGCCAGATTCAAACCTGCGACCTAAGAATAACTGTGATGTGCTCCAACAACTACAGTCCTCCGCTCTACCAACTGAGCTAAGGTTGGTCTTATGTAAAAATTTTACTTTAATATTTATATTCACTATTAAATAGCAACCGGATTTCCGATTTTACCAGTTTTGCTATCGGTATGCTTCATTACTTGCTGGGTGTCCATGGATTGAAAGATATTCAAGAATATTCAATAAATAACAAGTTCAATGTAGCCATCAATTATGGGCATCAATTATTTTCTTGTGCTTGGATTGGATAGAAGTAGTTGCAGGGTAGAAGAAAACTAAGCTGCCAAGGGTTTTAGAGCTTTAGCATTTTGCCGGCTTCTTTCATGATGACCCAAAATTCAGTCTTTAAATACACCTTTTCTTTTGGTTTCAGTGACGGATTGGTGTTTTTGTTTTTGATGTAAGAAAACAAATAAACTGTCTTCTAGTTTTGTTTAAACAACGAATGACGAAATTCGGTCCACTTCTCTTTGTTACATTAGACTATAAGATAGGTTATTACCTTTCGTATCATACTTTCGTATCATACTAGCAGGTGCGCATGAGTGTGAGACTAATTTATGATTAAATTGAAAGGAAAAACATTATGATTACTTACCATCATTATTCAAATTAAAGTATGAAGATTTAACTGTTGTGTATTGCCAAAATAAGAAAAAGGAGTGTTTACTTGTCTTGGCTTGAATTCTGTAGACAGCCTGTAATAAATATTTTAGAAGTATCAAAAATATCGCATAAATAGAAAGGGAAAAAAATTCACATTTTCCCTTCTTATTATAAAATGAAAAATCATAAAATGTTTTATATATCTAAACTGTATCCAATACAATGTAAGACATGGCATGTATATATGAAATTATGAATATTACTTGTTGTTCATATATCAAAAGGTTCAATGAACAACATTCAGCCCATCAAAAGAGTTTTTTTGGGAATTAGCTAGCAAATGAATATTAATTTTATTTTTTAATTAAGTGTTATTAATAGAAAATTAGAAAATAAGTAACATAATATGCTCAACTATCATTGATTTTCACTAAAACACCATAATTTTTTTTTTTTATTGTAATAAAATACCTTAAGTGCTATTTCTATGGCATTCCAGTAAAAAAAATACCACATGCTATTTCTATGGCATTTGAGTGAAAAGAAATACCACATGCTATTTTTATGGCATTTTAGTGAAAAGCATATGCTGAAAAGCATAGTTAAAGGTATTTTAGTGAAAAACCTAAGCAGCCAAGGGTAATAAAACACAATAAAGTCACAGAAAAAAAGAAGGAAAAGCCTAACACTCTTAACCAAGCCTCAGGGCAATTTTGACAATGGCAAAAATAATGCTTTTGTCTTTTAGGGAAAATATGTTTTTTTGGGCTAAAGATTCTCTTTTTAACTCAACTTTGTATTCGATATATATGATGATTGTTACCCTGCACATGTAAATCCTCAGTTCCGAATAAAAAATTCTCCCGTTTTTTTTCCCAGATTCTATTCCAAAATTCTTGCATTCATATATACATATGTTATTATTCTAGCTTATTATTTATAACCCAATTTTTTTACTTAACCCCAAACCCAATTCCCGGCCCAAACCCCAAGCCCATTGCCCTCCCCATGCCCGACCCGGCCCCATACCCATACCCGACCCGCTTCTTCCTTTTCCCCACACCCATTTCTTTTTCCCGCCTCTTCTTCCTTCTTCCCCACGTCCCCGCGTCGCGTACGTCCCCACGTTGCCGACGCCCCCACGCAGACGTTCGCGACCACGACCCCATACCTCTACCCACGATCACGCGCGCGCCGCTCACTCATCTTGACCTCGTCTCTCCAAATCTCTCCTCCCCCTCACTCTCGTTCTCCCTCTCTCCTTCCCCATTTTCTCCCGCTCCCGCTCTCTCGAACCCATGCCCATGCCCGCGATTCCTCTTGCCTTCCTCCCATCACCGAGCTTCTCCAGAACTACCGTCTACACCTCCCCACGGCTCTCCCCGCGGCGAACCCATCTCCTCGCAATAACCCCACCTCCTCTCCCGCGCACCCGCTTAGCCACCCCCTCAACGACGACACGCCGACGAACTCGCCGAGCCTCTCCTCTGTCGTTGACGACAGACCACCATCACTCGCAGCCGCCTCGCCCCAGCAGCCCAAGCCTCCGCTGCCAAGAATCCAAGCTCGAGCCGAGGCCGCGAACCCTAGCCGCGCCGTTCGTGGCGCGATCTTGCTGTTGCCTCTTCCGTGCGTCGTCAATGCGTCATCAGGCAAGTGTACTACTTGCTTCATGCTAAAGTTTATCTATTATAATTCTTAATACCAATGAATTCCGTAAATACTTTCGTGTGAATCAATAATATGTAAGTGTTCGATACCAAACCCGAAGGGAAAATCCCCGTTAAATTGACGAAAACTGATCACATAGGTTGTCCCGTATAGTAATGAACATCGTGTTATAATTTGGCTGAAAAATATAGTTGTTACTGACGTGATCGGTCATTCCCATTTAAGCCCGTTAAAACTGAAATTTTCCGCGTCTGAAACTTGTAAAAATCACAGTTAATTGATTATAAATTGGAATGTTGCGTTCGAGGGCTCAAATAGAAGCCGACTCAACGACCTAGAACCCTATAAGAGTGTTAATCTGATCCTATGTTACAAAGATGACGGAAACTGGTTCGGAGTGCGGCTCTGGACTGCAGTCCAGAGCAGCACTGGCTGTTGATCCTCATTTTGTAATGCTTACACTCTGCTGTACGAACATGTTATAATGCGGAACCCTATACCATAGCGAAGATGAAACAGTTAGATAACTAATGAAAGTGATTTCATCCCTTTCCACTGTCGTTTACTATTTAAACTGTATTTTAGATTAACAAGACGTATAGCAGTCCCAAACAGGGACAGAACTTATACCCCATTGTTGTACAGTACATAACTTCTGACATAGAGATGCGATTGAAAATCCGTCTAGTGCGTTGGAAACCTAATTGATAAACATAAATTTTGTTCAACTATAGTGTCGCCTAACTTTTATCCCAACAGGGTGAAAATTGTGTTGCGAAATGGACATTCAGTTAAGGAACTGAATTTCCAGCAGCGAACACTTAAAATGAAACGGCTGTAACTTGCAAACCCGAAATCCGATTGTCCTGAAATTAATTTTTTTGAACGGAAGACTGAGTTTACTTGCTACCGTTTTTGTATCGTTTTACTGAATTTTAAATGTACGATTTAAGGCAATTTTTATAAGTTCATAAGATGCATGATAGCTCGTATTACACACGATCTGTTTAACTGCATGAATGCACATATTTTACCCGACTGCCGTACTTCTAGTGATAGTGCGTTATTATTCAGTGCACAGTGCATTGTCGTGCGTGAATGGTATCGGTTTAGGAGTGTCAAGTACGCCAGTGAAAAGTGAATGATTCGTGACAGTGAACAATACAGTGAACAGTGACTAAAACCGTGTTATTGGTGCGTACTTATACACGACTAGACCATACTCGTAAATAGTGTAAACCTGGGTAAAAAGGGGGAAATCGAAGTGGAAAGAGAATTGTATTCAGCGAGGACAACGATTTAGAGGATGATCATTCGAACAGCGACTCTTATATATATTAGGTTGGGCCTAGCGGTCCGGCTGATAGGGTTATGTCCCGGACGATAGCGGGCCGTAGTCTCGGATATGTACGAGACTCTCGTTAAACATGATCCTCCTTTCCACAACTCGATTTCAAAAAAATGACTTAGAGACCGATAGGAACACAGATCATACATTGCATCAGTTAGTGACATATTGGCTACCTGCATTTTACCTCCACCGTTATTACTTTCTTTTCTTATTTCTTGTTACTATTATAATATTGCTATTATGTCGCTCTGACGACCTGAGTATGCATGCTTAGACCTTAAGGAAGAAGCAGTACATGAGTCAGACCTGCTCTTCGAGCTTGCGGAGATTTAGACGGGAGTACCTTCTTTACCTTTACTGCTTTTCCGAAAGAAGCCTTCTATTCGCACTCGGTTAGTAGTTCTTTTCCTTATTTTGTTGTAAATTGTGAACCATGAAAGTTGATGTAATAATTAGTGACGTATTTCCTTTATTTCTGTGCTGTATTTACTGATTACCATGTAATGCTAGAAGCCGAAGTGTGACTACGGCGAGATTATTTCTTGACCGTAGGAGCATGGCTGACCTAGTCATCCCTCGTTTTCCGTATTTTGAGAAACGGGACGTGACAGCACATGTTATTTGTTTTTCTGTACTTTGTTATATGTTCATATCTTTACTTATATATATAAATAATTTTTGAAGTAGGGGAATTGCCCTGCTTTTTTCCCTAAAAAAATGAAAACCTTTTCTCTAATTTCATGGATGCGACCTTTGTTATGCTTGAATTATCTCTTTTAATTTTATTTAACAAAGTAGAAAGATTACTAAGAAACAGAACAGAAGAGAAAGAAATACCTGCATTTCTCTCTAATTTTGGTGAAAAATCAAGAAAGTTAAATTGCGAAATGAAAAATATACTTATAAAAGAGGGAAGGGATGATCAGTACGTGAATAGAAGCGTTTATACTGACGTCTGCATAATTGAACGCATGCGACTGTCGAAAATCGTCAAAACCTCCCGCTACAAGCCAAGGCAGCAAAATTACTGAACTCGCATAGAACTATATATGCGGTAAGTCATAGGAATCAATAGTCTAGAATCGCCTCCATGTGCATGCGTGTGTTTTTTCTGGGTTCTTTTCTGTATACGACCCTTCATTTTTTATATTTATATATGTGACATCCTCTCAAATTTGTAACATTATTTTGACAAACCTTTGCATTGACAGTTGTTGAAAAGCTGATGGTTATAAAAAGGTTTTTTACTTAGAGCCCCAAAACTGAGCTAATTACTAAAAGCCCCCCAAAACTTGATAATTACGTATTACCCCAAAACGTTAAAGTTGTATCATTTTGCCTTCACTAACCCTTTCACTTCACTCTGTTAGTCAATTAATGAAGGAAGTCGGGCTAATGTTATCAAAGCCCCCAACCCACTCGTATTCATCTAAAATTTCAAATCAGAACTCCTGGTTGAGGAGGAGCCATTACCAATTGGAGATTTAAGAAACCCTAATTCTGAATAGGGACACTAATTTAAAATTTTAGATGAAGAAGAGTGAATACGAGTGGGTTGGAGGGTTTGATAACCCTAGCCCCATTTCCTTCGTTAATTGACTGACGAGATGAAGTGAAAGGGCTAGTAAGATGGTAAAATGATGCAACTTTAACGTTTGGGGATGAGTACCCGGTAATTATCAAGTTTTGGGTTTTTTTTAACAATTAACTCAGTTTTGAGGGAATTTAAGTAAAAAACCCTTATGAAAAACTGATGGTTCAAAAGTTGCAAGCATAAACTCTTCTTTACTTTATTACATACAAAAGGAAAATGAACACACTTTCAAATATTTTGCTAAATATATATTCTATTTCTTTTGAACAATATCCAAGAAAAGTTTGTGGAGAATAATTTGTTATTTTACATCACTATGAAAAAGTATGATTTTTCAACAACTTAAAGGTTTATGGGTAATATATGGAGGTGGGGGGTGGGGGGTGGAAACAAACGTACGGGATGAAACATGAACATATCAAAGATTTTGGCGTGACATATGATAATATCAAGTTTTGGGGTGAACATATGCCGCTATCAAAGTTTTGGGGATGAAACACAGAGAAAACCCAACTATTTGGGGCACACTGCATGCATATAATTGCAGTATCTAGAATGCAGGCCTAGCCTTTCTGGGCCACACGAGATCTGCGGCTGTGGACCTGCAGTGTTCTTTGGATGCCCATTATAGCCTTTCAATTAAGATTAATATTGTGAAATTTTGAGATAAGAATTTGTAATTAAGATAAGTGCAAGACAATATGATTGAGAAATAAAATTAAATTATGTAGAGAGAGAGATACAAAATCTAAACATTGTCCAACGCCTATATCCGAAAAAATTGAATTCGCAGTGACATCAAGCGATATGGTAAAAGCTTGATGATCCGCCAGCCTATTGGCTTCTTGCATGTCCCTCGCCTGATTTATTTTGTCCACATGACTGAGCATGATTTCGTCATGGTTTTCAGTCCTAGCATATAAACCCTCTTTCAAAAAAAGTCCGAGGAAAAAGAGAGAAATTTACTTGGACTCTCTCAACCTCTCTCTCTCCCCTTCCTTCGTTCTCTCTCTACAATCAATCTCATTCTCTTTCTCTCCTCAGGGCCGCCGAGCTCCTCATCGGCGTTGATTCCGAAACCAACCCCTCTTCCTTCGCCCCTCTCCTCCACCTACACCACAGCGTCCCGCTTCCACAGCCACCCGCGCCGACTGCGATTGGGCGCCGCTGCATCCGCCGACATCACGTCCACGCCCGTCGCTGGAGTGTCTTACGTCAGCACTCCGATCCCCAGCGACGATTTCAGCGGGGACGCTGATTGCTACGTCTTGACCGAGACTTACTTCGATTGCAGGGAGTATCGGAGGTCCGCGCATACGCTGAGGGGGCAACTGGGGAAGAAAGCTGTGTTTTTGAGGTGCTGGGTAGATTTATGGGGTTTTATGTTGCAAAAATCTGATTTTTATTTGGTGAGATTTATGGGTTTTTATGTTGCAAAGACCTGATTTTTATTGTTGAAGTGGGTTGTTGATTGGACAAAGATCTGAACTTTTTCTAGATAGGTTGGTGAGTGCAAGGTGTTTGATAGAATGCTTGAAAGGATTAGGCCATGTGAGGCTTCAGAATGGGTTTAAGTTTTGCTAACTTCGTCTCAGTGGAGTAATTTTGATTGAGTTTGGACTGAGATTTTGATGATTTTGATAGAATGCTTTAATTTTTTATTGTAAGAATAATGACATGTCATAAAATTAAAATAGAAGAATAATGCTATGTTATACAAAAGTCCAACAATATTGTCCAAGTTCAAGTCCAAGAAAAAATCAAAGTCTAAGAAAAAATTCAACGAAAAGTTCAAGTCCAAGTAAAATTCAACAATTGTTCTATCAGGACTTAAGAATCCAGAACCAATTGCACGGCCTTAATTTTAAATGTAATGAAATGTTCTTTAGTTCGCATGTGCAAGAAATACTCGTGTGTGTTGCTTGTTGGTTTAGGAGTTTTTTTTTGTTTTTAAAAGCCTAGGCTCAAATATTATTGCTTATACTAGAGAGATCTTGCATTACATTACAAGTGCAGATAATGGAATTGCATGTAAATTCCATACTCCTCCATGGCTAATACAAACACACTACTTGGCTCAAAGGGTGGCTAGCTTTGTTGAGATCTCTCGGTTGATAACTAACCGATACATCGGAATCGGAATGTTCACGGAGCAAGAATTTGGCTTCATTCAACAAGTGTTCAATATGAGTTAATCACTCAACATACATAAGGTTTCTCTAGTACATAAGGTTTCTCTAGTGGTAAACCCCGCGCGATGCGACGGGCTTTAGAATAATCTATGAAAATAGTATTTATTTATGAAAAACAAAATCCATGGTATTTATCCGAAAAACGTTGAAATTAATTTAAGAACGTTGAAATTTAATATTCTTTATTTGTAACGGAAAAAACCATGGTATTTATCTGAGAAACGTTGAAATTTATTGATATTTGTTTTGTTACAGACAAAGTCCGTGGTATTAATTTGAAAAGCATTGAAATTTTATGGTATTTTTTTATAACGGACGAAGTTCATGATATTTATTTGAAAAAAGGAAAGTGTATCGTATTTTAATGAATATCTAGTGTTATTAACTTATAAAACACTGAAATTATATGTTACTTATTTGTAAACAGAGTATTTATTTGAAAAACGACAAAATTTAACATTATTATTTGTAACGGAAAAGTCTATGATATTTATCTGAAAAACGTTGAAAGTTAACGACATTTATTTGTAACGGACAAAAACCATGGTATTTATCTGGAAAACATTAGATATTTATGGTATTATTTATGAACAAAATTCATGGTTTTTATTTAAAAACAACGAAAGTTCGTCTTATTTTAATGAAAATATAATGGTATTTATGTATAAAACATCGAAAGTTTATGGTATTTTAGGAAAAACCTATTGTGATTTTAAATTGATGGCATAGAGTAATTATTGAATTTTTTTGAACCAATAGCACATATGTAAATAATGAGAAGTTAAGATGATGGCAAATTTATAAATAATGAGATGTTGGCAAAACTTTGCCTTGAACTACTTAAAATATCCTCACCAAAACATTAACATTTACAAAAATACCATATTTTTGGAAAACAAATTTAAAATATTATTCTGTTATTAAGAGCAATTTAGAGATATCACCAAATTTTCACTTCTCATGTATCTTTCAATTAGCATAATAATAATGATTGGGTATACAAGTGAAATATGGGCCTGAGGAGCCCCCTAGAACCTTGCCTACGACCTCTAGCACAAGAAACGTTGGTTGCACCCACCCAAACTCAAATAACATATCCCTAAATTAACAGGAGACCGGACCGGGGAGCTCCCTAGGCTCAGTATGCTAAACATACAATATACCAGTATTGTTAGTGTAGAGTGTTTTTCATCATCCTATTGAGATTAGAATACACGTGCTTCTCAGGCGTATACAGATTCCTCCCGTCCAGAGTATGCCGGGGTTTATTAATTGTGGAGATCCAAATCTTCGATAGCCGCGAACTAAACTGCCGTTAATTTCCCCACTTTTGGAGTGAAAAAACCTTCGATTGACAGGTCAAACTAGTCATGCAAACTTAATATGAGGTGTCAGTATTTGAAAGTAATATAGAAGGGCGTGTTCATTTCATTTATTTATCTTATTTGCGACAGGATATTTTTTTATTCAAAAAAACATTTTTAATTTTTTTTTATTCATTTTATATATATATATATATATATATATATATATATATATATATATATATATTTAAAAAATAGGATTTCTCACTAAGTGGGAGCTTCCCCCTCTCACACGAGAGAGAGCAAAATGGGAGCCTCTCTCACATGATGAGAAGTAGGGAGCTCCCCCTTAGTGGGAGCCTTCCTCCCCCTCACGGAAGGGGGAGGGAGGCTCCCACGTGAAGGGGGTGGAGAGCTCTCACTTAGTGGGAGCCTCCCACCCCCTTACGTGAGGGAGGAGGGGCTTCCATTAAGTGAGAGCCTTTCCCTCACCTGGGGAAAGGAACCCCCACTCCCGTAGAGAGAAGTGGAGGATACTCGCGAGGCACGTGTCCCGCCGGGCATGTGCTCGCGGAGCATGAGTACGGACCGGAAAAGGGGTTAAGCCCTCAGATTTGGAGTTAAACTCCTAATTTTTTTTTTATTATGGAGTTAAGCTCCAAAAGATTTTTTATTATTATAGAGTTAAACTTCAAAAGAATTTAAAATATGGAGTTGAACTCCTATAATTTTTATATGGAATTAAACTCCCAAAATAATTTTATTTGGAGTTAAACTCCTAAAAGATTTTATATGGAGTTACTCTCCCAAAACGATTTTATTTGGAGTTAAACTCCCAAAAGACTTTATTTTGGAGCTAAACTCCTAAAGGATTTTAAATGGAGTTAAACTCCAAGATAATTTTGAAGGAGTTAAATTCCCAAAACAATTTTATTTAGAGTTAAACTTCCAA
This sequence comes from Agapanthus africanus, assembly GCA_030015575.1. NCBI lineage: Eukaryota > Viridiplantae > Streptophyta > Magnoliopsida > Asparagales > Amaryllidaceae > Agapanthus > Agapanthus africanus. The sequence continues at coordinate 568,205,167 of JASDDO010000016.1, forward strand.
AAGATTTTATTTTGGAGTTAAACTCCTAAAAGAATTTATTTGAAAAGAAAACCAAAAAAGGGTCTTTGAAACATTAAGATTTATGTCTTGGGTAATGAGAAAGGACCCATTTCTTCCCTTTCAGCCTTGGATCCCCCAAGATGAGGTATTTTTAGAGATGATTCTTCTTTCTCCGTCTCTTTTTTTTGGATCTTGGAGAAAAGTGGTGAGATTTAAAATCCACCCTTCTAGGGATTTGATGGGATATTTGGACTCCATTTCAAAGGTTTTATGATGGAAAACTATTTCCTTTTAAGAAAACAAGAGTTAAACCCTTGATTTAATTCAAAAAACGAAAAAAGAAGGCTTTGAATTTTGAAGAAGAGACATAAAACCCTAAATTGATATGAGAAGAATCTTATTTGTTATCATTCATCATGATACCTTATATAGGCTTTACATTTTACATAAGGCCCCTTAGACTTTTCAAAATGACATATGTGCCTTTTCCATGCCATATGTTTTCTTTCTTTTGTACATAAGCCATGGGCTTTTACATAATTTAGGTTTGTTGTCCATTTTATTACATTTATTCATAGAAATTATATTAAACATATTTATGCTTTAACAATTATTCTTTTGGTATGGGGGCCAGCCTCTTTATACTTGGGCTCAACTTGGGCATAGGCCCACTTGCTTGGACTTGGATTCGGGCTTGGGCTCACTTGGCTTGGGGTTGACATTGATTTTAACTTGATTAACCGGGGTGTAATTTTTGACCTCAACAAAGTGCCCCCATCAATAAATGCACACCGCGTGTATGGGTTGTATACATGAAATTGATGGATCTTGTTCTATATGCGATTGATTTGGTTTGGTTCCCCGCGGAGGGTCGGCGCTATCATTTTTGCGACTTGGACGGTCGGTGCTGTCATTTTTGCGACTTGGATGGTCGGTGCTTGATTTGACTTGCTCTGCTTCGTGCGGTGTCGGGATTTGATTTGACTTGCTCCGCTTTCCGCAGTGTCGGGATTTGATTTTTTTCCGAGGTGGAGCTTGATTCCGCCAGGGAGGTCATTGGTTGACTGGTGATTTGATTTGTTTTGGGAGTTCCTTACCCATCCAATAGGACTTTTGAGCTTTGAAGCGCTGCTGGGTAGGACGTTGATTTGAATGTTTGATTTCCGTCTTATTTGACGGGATTTTTGAATTTGAAAGGAACTTGGAATTTGGAATTTGTTTGGCATCAGTATCGCTGCACTGGAATAATGCCAGGAGCAACTCGTCATTTGCCCCGGGAGGACTTGGGATTTGATTTTTTGGGTCGGCATTAGCATCACTAACACTGAAACGTAGTGCCAGGAGCGACTCATCATTTGCCGTTAATGTCACGCCCCGCTTCCTGGTGTACGGTAAGGAGAGACGACTCGGCCCGCGACGTATTTACTCAGAATTAAATACGTTAAGCGTAAATAAGCAATATAATATAAATGTACACAAGAATGACTTGAGATGTAAATGAATAGCAACTTTTTATTTATTAAACATTCTTTACAATGCAACTGAAATGTAAATACAATATGGAAAGCAATGCCTAAACAATGGCATAACTGAAAGTAAATGTATATACAAGTGACTAAAGGTCTGGGTCTTCTGTGAACTGCTCTAAGTCTTCTGAGCTGTGCTCGATCTCCAGAGAATCGGGTTCTCTTGACAACATTCCAAAGAAAGAATAGAAAAGGAATGTCGTCAGCGAACAATCGCTCGGTAAGTCCCAAAGAGAGATAGAAATAGACTGAACAGATAAAGAGAATATATCTGGTATAATATATGATTATTATATTAACGCAGTTATTTGTAGCTTGGTACAGAATATGCCAGTGTATACGAAAGGAGTCCAACTTACTCCGTGGACTAAGGTATATGGAGTATAAGGCCCCGTCAAAACCCACGGGACAACGGCAACGGATATTCAGGTTAAGTGTATTATAGTGACCGTCTTATACCACTTTTAACACATTCCGTACCAGTCTACCCTTTAAAAATCCCGTAATGCATATTGTGTTGTTTATAGATGATTTGCAGATATAAGACTTGCCGAAACCATGATATCAATTGTTCATGTAAACAGATAAAGATATAAACAGATAGTCATGTAGACAAGTCAATGTATATCCATAAATCGGTCAAATCAAGTCATGTTGATATAGATTGTATTCTGGTATATATGAATTCATGTTGTATTGGAGTTATATTTGGATTGTATTCAAGTATGGATTGTATTCCGATTAGACTGAGACTCTGTCTAAGTCAGACGCTTAAACAGAATTAGATTCCTGAATTAGGTTTTGGAGTTATCGGTAACTGCTGCACATGGACGGCAGGATTTGTGACTTTTTCCAAGCCAATTACCATTGATAACCCCGTTTTAGTTTTCTAGCTTAAATAGGCAAGCACCCACTTTCTCCATCTTCCTGAGGCTCAAGAGAATTGGTCCCGCTTAAACCTATATTTACTAAGGTCCTTATTGTAAATTATTAAACTTGAGAGGTTTTTATAAAATATAGTTTTGATATAATTTCAAAATAAACCTCAAGTATTTATTAGTCGTATTTAGGGTTTTCATGGATGTAATTTTTTTAAAAGTGAAGTATTCTAATGATTTATAAACCTAGATTGAATAGTATATGATATTTTAGTGTAAATTGGAATTGTATGAATTTGTGATAGTATATTCATGAAATTTGTGATTCCTTTGTTTAGAAAACATGGAATTTATTATATGTATTTAAAATAAATATTTTGATAATATTATATATAATTATTAGAAAATAAATTTATTTATTAAATAGAAATCACGTTTTCTTAAAAATTGTAATAAAAATTCCATCGAGATAGTTTGATCCGTGAGGAGGACTGCATCTCGCCCTACTAGTCCGATGGATATGCGATAACCCGCACTAACCAAATCGAATTCCCCAAAAGTGGATTGAAGGACATAATTGTAAGAGATTTGATTAAAACAATTTTAAAGAATACGGTTTTATTAGCTTAAGGTATTTTATTGTAAAATTTTATTTGTCCCAAAAATATTGTAAAGAGGTAATCGTGCTATGTCATGATGAGTGTTGTGATGAGATATGTCATTACCTCATGAGTTTTCTAAAGGTAATATGAGCAATATAATGAAATAATGTCGTACGTAAATTTTGTGGTATTTAACTGTAAAAGTGAAATAAAAGTTGTATAGTATTGTATTTTGAATTGAAACTTATTCTAAATATGGTTTTGTTATTGCTAAACAATATATACAGAAATGGTTAATTTGTTATGAAGAAAAGTTGGGTTTTTAACAAATTTAAAATCGGAAGTCGGAATAACTCCACTTCCGACGAGTTTTAAAAATAGATCTTTTTAGAATAGGAAGAGAGGAGAGGAGAGGAAAGGAGACTTACTGGTTGAGAAGAGAGAGGGGAGATATAGAAATTGTTTGAAAGTGTCGTGGAGTCGCGGTGTCGCCGGATTTGTCCCGAGTCATCGCCGGAAGATGACCTTGGGCTAACTCCACTTGTACACCTTATTTGGCTTGGAAAATTTTGAGAGTTTTGATGATAAATTTCAGAATAGAGAGGGCTAGGGTGTATGTGGTATTTATAGGATTGAATTAGGATTTAGAGAATTAAAATGCATTTAATATTGGATTAATGGGAGATTTTAATTCTCTGTTAATATGCAGGAAAAACAAACAGAAGAGGAGTAGTGGGGGGAGGCCAAGGGGTGTTGGGACAAAATTTGGAGGCATTGCCCTCGGTCAGGCCCGGCGGCGCCGGCCCCAGAGGCTTCCTTGCCAGTCGATCAAGTGAGGTGGGGTCTTGGATTGGGGCCACGTGTCATGTTCAGTACATATAACATTTCCCATATGTTTGATTTTAGTGACTTTTCATTTTTACGTGTATTGCACGTGTAAACTTTTGGGCTTCCAAAATGTTTAAAAGAAAAATCATTAAAAATAATATATGGCCGGGGGATTTGAACAAAGGAGATATGTCACAGCAGTGCAAGACTTTACCAATGAGCTACAAGTGTTTTCTTACTGTTCTAAAACAAATTAAATACTTATAGCATATCCAGGGTTGCAAATACTCCATTTAGTACTTTAATTTTAAACAAATTTCTATACATTAAAAATAGAGTTGTTACATTCTACCATTCTTACAAAAATTTCGTCCTCGAAATTTACGAATATTTAAGGACTAATTTACAAACAAGTGAGGGTATCTTGCACGCATACCATCATCTCTTTTTCATGTTGATTCTCCTGGTGAGTCTTTTCTCCACATCACTCGAACCAAGTTTACTTCCTTATTCCGAAGTGGCTTTACCTTTCTGTCCAGCATTTCAACGGGTTGTTGCTCACAAGATAGATCCGTCTGTACAGTGAGCTCGGAGTGATTAAGAATGTGACTAGGGTCACTCACATACATTCTGAGTTGGGATATGTGGAACACATTGTGCATTCCTTCCAATGAGAGTGGAAGAGCCAAGCGATAAGCCACTTCTCCGACTCGTTCGAGTATGTCGAACGGTCTAATATATCTCGGACTTAGCTTACCCTGCTTTCCAAAGCGAATCACTTCACGGTTTGGAGAGATTTTTAGAAAGACATGATGTAACATTTCAAAAAAAAAATAAAATGTTATTTTTGAGAAATTAAATAATTAAAATTGTAAATTTTATAAATATTAGAAAATATTGCGAAATTAATAATAATTATCGATTTGCAGGTATTTATGTGATTTGTGCATCTTATGAATTATTATACAACTATTTGTAAATGGGTTATTTACTAAACTCGATTAGTATTTCACTAATTTTGCATTAATCTGGCTTATGTGCATGATTTACACCACAACATGTTACAAACACTTGTCACATTTCTATGAACCATGTTTCATTGCATATTAATGGGTTTTGTTTTGTGTTTTATTGTTTTTAATTTAAAGAAAAAGAAAATGTAAGATATTTGTGAGGTGGGGGTATGAGACATGAGAGAGAGGGGGAGAGAGAGAGTGAGAAGACTCTAGATTTTCCTTGACCCTTGACCATGGCTCCTTCATCTTTTCTTTCCTCATCTTCATCTCATTCTTCATGGCTTCATCTCCCTCATCATCTACCTTCTCTACCTCACATAATCATCTCAAAAACTTAGCCTAAACCTTGTACCCTCTTCACAAAAAATAATCTCTAGCTCACTACAAGCATGATGGTGGAATCAAGTTGAGACTATGAGGCACTTGAGTAACCCTAGAATTTTCTCTAGTTACTTCCATAAGGTAAATCCTACACTATTAGTTAAGTTATTGGTTTTTCTAACATCTTATAGTTGTTTAGAGTTGATTAAGAGAGGTTTAGTGGTCTTGGAATTTCCAAGATGAGGTTTAGGGTTTTGTATGACTTATGAGAGTGTGTTTGAGGTGTATTTAGTGACCATGGCCTCAGTAGTGTTTGAATTTTGGATAAAACCTGAGACTAAAACCCCAAGACATGAACTTAGAATCCCCGATATCGGAAATTTGTGGAAATTGTGGTGATGTTTTGATATCTGCTATGACCCGGCGGATCTAAAAAATATTTAGCGATTACTGAGAGGTATGCAGGCAACCTAGAAGCTATCCCCAAGACCCGAGGCACCAACTCCTTATTATGGCCGCAAATAATCTCCTTTTGGACGCAAATTGCGGCCTTGGTATGAGGGAATTGCCTCGTGCTTGGTCCATGGCTTCATTATCTTCTAATTAGACCTACCCTATATACAACTTTTCCTAATTCTCACCTGAGGCAAATCTGGGAGCGTTTTCTTGAGTTGTTGTTTTGGTTTTGCGATTTTTTAATGACTTTAGTTTTGGTATTGTGTTTTATCTCGGTCACTTGACGTTTGTACGTCGACATCAGGAGTTGTTTGATTATTCTTGCATGCGTAGACCATAGGTTCTAACCTATGTGTGTTTCGTGTGCCATTTTGGTTTCCATACGCGATTTCTATTTACGATACTATGTGTTTATATATGTAGGCACCCTCATGTGGACTTCAGATAACAAGGAAGAGCGTGGCGTCATCGACTTCGGCAAGCAAGGATCGAAGGTGAGTAGATGTATATCTACGGGGGAAGTCGGGTGGATGGCGTATAGCACCCCCGCAAACGTAGAATATGATTATTACCGTATTATTTTTATGAGTTTGGATGTGATATTGGATACTTAGCGAGTAGGGTATTTAGAAGACCTTAGGTTAGATTAGGTTGATCTAGGAAGACCTATCCAGAGGACAACTACCTTGGAGGCGAATCACAGGTTACATGTAGTCACACACACACGCACACATGCACACTTGATTTTTGTGTGTGTGTGTGTGTGTGTGAGTGTAGGTTTATACACACACACACACATACACACACATATACGTGAGATGAGGATGGTATATGATACTTGGAGATGAGTTGATATGATCGAGCATGATTCCGTGACATTTTGATATGTGCTTGAGTCATGGTATGCTATACGATATGATATTATAATGGATCGTTGAGCGATATGTATTCATACATACAATAATATGTGTTGATGATATTGGAATGTACGAGACTTTAGAACAGTACCCCTGATCATGATATTGTTCGATGATGATACTATATGAATGATGATGTATTTATGATAGTTGACCCGTACCCTCGATTTTGGGGATGCCGTACGATGGATTTTACCGTACGAGGTATAGATATGATGATTGATCCACACTCTTGACTCGAGAATGCCGTACTATGTATTATACAGTACGTGATGCTATGAGGCTGGATCGCCGACTATTAGGTATATCGACTCGGAATTTAGGTGGATTTTCTTACCCTTTCGACTGGTTTCTTAGTTAGTCTTTTAGTTGATTAGGTAGATGTTAGACTAGGCTCGAGTCATACCTATTTTCAAAAACTAACGAATCGTGAGTGTTTTCAAAAGACAATCCGATGGATGCTACGAATTTTCAAAGGACATATATTTTCTTAAAAACACCGTAGCCCCCATTTTTCTAAAAACCACGATTCGTGCTATTTCAAATACCAAACTGTATGATTCGTATATAGATATGTATATTCTACAATGTTGTGTTTACTACTCATTCTCCGTTATATTCATGTTGTTCTTATCGCATTGCATGTTTATACATGTGTTTTCTTTAGTTATTATGAACCCCGTCTGTTAGGACACCAGCACCATTACCGATGATGCGTATGCTCTACGTACACTTACTTGACGGCCCACACACACATCATCGGTAATTTCCATGTTGTACACTTTAGAATATGTTACTTCATTGGTATATGTCATGACCCATAATTTAGCACGTGACCGGCACTTAAATTACGCAACGTCTAAATGCGTAACGTAAATCAAGTAAGCCGAAGCCCAGAAAATCTAAACCTTTTTGCGGAAAATAGTGGGGGTGCAGTTTTGAAATAAAGGTATAATGAATCATGTTTTCTAATAATGTATAGCTAATGAAACATGAAAATGCAAATGGATTATACTAAAGTTGTAAACGTGTTTCGTCTTTTTAAAAATTTGGGCAGCACATCCCTTGTATATTTTGATCCAAAACCATATACACAACAATATATATAGACATCCCCAAGCGGGAGCTAGCTCTTCGCCAACCGGCGGAATCACAACCATGCAATAACATATATACGACGCCCAACGGCGAAGATCAACCCAGAAAGAACAATAAAAAAGCAAGACATCAAAACTTAAGAAAGCGATCATAAACCCATCGCTTTAAGTCTCGCACAATACCCAAGTATGACTAGGTCTACCAATATACAAATTCTAGTCTCTGATTTGATGGAGTTTATCTAGATACAACAGAATATCAAGTACGAGAGTGGGCACGATCCAACATGTGTCCCACCTACCAAAGCAAAACACCCTGGATGAAGCTGTGTGCCAGCGATACCGCAACTGATCCCAAGCGGTCAAACCTGCAAGAACTGTGGCACAACGGGGGTGAGTTGCCAACTCGTGAGTAGAAAACATCAACAAGAAGAAATCGAATAAAACAACGATTTCCTAGGTCACTATATCCTGAAGTAATACTATGATATCTAGGGTGACCATTGTCACGACCCAAAATTTGGGCCGTAGCCGGCACTTAAACTACGTAACGTCTACAGGCGTACGCAACTCAAGTAAGTCGAAACCCAGAAATCTAAACCGCCCAAATCTGGATCAACGGAGAAAAACATAGTTTTAAACATTTGGAAAATCACAAGTAAAGTCTCTAACTCTAGTTTTCTTTCTTAAAAATTTCGGCAGCACCTCCTTTGTAAAAACTAGCCCTGAAAACGGGTACATCATAGATAAAATATAAAGCATCCCAAATGGGAGCAAGTCATGCCCAACGGCGGAGACAACCACCACAAGATATAAATACGACACCGAAGCGAAGAATATAAAAGAAAACTGCATAAAGAGGTAAAACTTTTCAACATAACCGGCTCTCACGAGCACGGCACCCAAAGTCACCAAAAATATACAACACAGATTCCTCACAACTCGTCTCTAAGTCATATACAAACAGTGGTAGATGGAGAATACTAGATCCAACCAAAAAGGATATACAATGTACGAACAGATAACCGCAAACCCACCTAAAAGCACAGGCCTCACAGCCAAACGTAGCGGCATCCGCAAAAGTAGTAATGATAAGACTCCCTGCCGCGACTACTCTGAGGGTAAGTCCTGCAAAACACTGTGGCACAACGGGGGTGAGTTTCCAACTCGTGAATAGTAAATAACATCATACTGTAATCGCAAGTATGCACGAACAACGATCTATCTATCACATGTAATCCGATAGCATAAGTATGATAAGTGAATATGCAATAATCATGTAAAGGTACATCATCAGGGTACTACAACTACATGAAGCAATGCATATCAATATACTCCTGAGTGTGGGATAATATAATATAAAATCTCATGCAAATCATCAGCATGGAAAAACACCAGTGTCCCTCACTGACACATCAAATCCCAAATCCTCAGGCACCGCATCCTCAGATCGGCCCTCACATCCTGTAAGTCTCATGGAACCTGAGTGTCTATCATCGACACCCGAAACATTATGAAAACATATACCTGTAAATATGTATGTATATATATATATATATATATATATATATATATAAGGATATTAACCACGTATGTCCACCGACGATACGTAAAAATCATGGAAACCTGAGTGTTTAACACCGACACTCGAAACATCATGAAACCCGTGTCTAGCATCGACACGTAAATCCTCATAACTCAGGCGCTGTCACCACGACTGGCCCTGACGATATGTCGTACATCACTCCGGTCGGTATCCCCATGATAACCGCCGAGTCCAAATACAATCACCGGTAGGTGGTGGTTCCACCGCCAGGCTTATCGTCTACACCACGAAATCACCACTCGCCCCGGGGTACCATACCGGGTCCACCATGTACCCGCAGACGGTGCCTCCCGCTCCTCGAATCAGGTATCACAAGCCAAATCTCAGAACCGAGAAATCACATGGTGGACGCACTGAAATATCATATCAAGAGAAACCGGGTTTTCAAATAATACATAGTTTTCTTGAAATATCCCCACGGTTCTCAAATCCATAAATCATATGAAATCCATATCTCAATGCGTAAATCCATGAAAACCGATATATGCAACATAAGACAACAATATGAGCATATCAAGGGAAAACCGCTCTTTAAATTGAATCTAGCTTTAAAACATATCATGCGGTTCCCAAATCCTCCGAAAACAAATGCAGCATCATATAAGGTGTACATGTAAGTGTAGCAAGGTTTAAGTATCTACATGTAAGCAAGTGGGTATGATTCATTTCATAAGCGCAATGATCAACAACTCATTATCACATATCAAAACAATACTACTTAGGGTATATACAACTATAGCAAACATATGCGGTATACATGTCAGTATGTGTGCATGGTGTACATGTAACTGAAATCGAGTATGTGGGGGTACATGTCAATATGTATGCATGATGTACAAGTAGCTATAGCAAGATATATGTGAAGTGGAATAAGGGTCACTATCTCAACTATTCCTGTCCAATACAATATCACGTATGTATGTGCCCACAATATTTCATATGCACAATGGAATAAGAGTTACTACCTCCACTATCCCTATCCACTACCATATCACGTATGTAGATGGTTTGTGCATGTCATGGCAATTACTGACGATGTGGGTGTATCATACAATTTGGTGCTCGTGCAACATGAACCGTCAGTAATATGTTATATCTAAAGGTACGAGTCAAGTACAACAGATAATGCTATGCAATGACATTCATATGAAAGTAACTAATATGCAAATACATGCAGCTATCATATCATATTCGCCCCGACGCATAACGCCATACGGGCGATTTCCCCGTAGATGTTAAATCTACTCACAAATGGTCTCCAGCTATGAAAATCTGACCACCTGCTTCCCCTTGTTCGCAGCGTCCGAAGTCCCCGCATGCGACGCTATATGTTCACAAACACAAGAAATAATGCAAACACTCAGAATTTGACCAATATAACGTAAAACTACGCTTTTAACTACGCATCCACGTTAAACTAACTCACGAGTGTCCGTAAAGTGGTTAACGTGCGTAACGATACCACCAAACCAATCTAAGCACAGCAGCTGCACCAGATCATGATTCGTGTCGGATTACGTAACACGCGGATTCAAAACACTAGATTATATGTAAACGATCCCAGATTTTGTATACTGAAATTACTAAAAAAGTAAACAGTACCAAATACCCTTAAACAACAGCAGACAACTACCCATAAAAGACAAACCCCAACACTTCCCTACAAAGCCGGCGTCGCCGGATTTCGCCAAAGGGGTCGCCGGCCCCGGCCGGTGGGGTAGTCCTCGTGTCTCAGGTGGTGCTCCAGGATCACTAGTACATCACTAAAATTTTGTTTGGTCACTCACTAAATTTTCCGGGTTACAGCAGATACAGAGGCTCTAAAACGACACTAAAACACAATATTCACAAACCGATATAAAAAGTGTTCTACGCTACAACCAACGAGCTAAACAATATAAAAACTTCTAATTAACAGTGTAGGGATTATACCTATCAACTTTAGCTCACAAGATCCAAGCTTTCCTAGTTTCCAAGTGATCAAAGAGCAAGAACCAAAACTTGAACTATATTTTGTGATATATTTTGGAAATTTTGGAGAATTTTGAGTTTGGATTGATGCAAAATGGAAAGGAAATGATTAAGGGCAGTAGGAAAGGGAAGAATCTCGGCCAAGAGAGGAGGTAGGGGTTTTGTGAGGAATTTCCTAGCAATTTCCAACAATAAATGCAATTTAATGCATTCACACACACATATACACATGCATGCACCTCATTTCTTTTCTTTTTCTTTTTTATTAAACCTTAAACCCTAAGTCAACACAAGGAAATCTAGATACTATGTGGGGTTTTGGGTTTACTCAAACTTAATTGAAGAAAAGTTCACTTAGAAGAAATTTCCCAAAATGTGAATACCGCATTAAAATAATATTAAAATCGGGAAAAATTCTAATTGAACCAAAACGTCCCAAATACCCCCAAAGCTTGCGCACTAGCTTTATTTTAGCTAAACTAGGTGCTGGTAAGTCTATATGGTCGTTTGATCACAGTCGGGTTAAGACGGGAAAAACCGAAAATTTTACCCTAAAACGGAAAAATTCGCATAACGATTTCTAAAACGTTACAACCATGTATACATATATGTCAACAATCGAGTCAATACAATGACATATATAAATAAGCATCCGGCATCATATGCCTATATGCATGTGGATATCATCCACGCGTCCATCAACGACACAACTAATATCATGGAACCTGAGTGTCCAACACCAACACTCGAACATCATGAAATATAAACCTGTATATATATATATGAGGATATCAACCACGTGTGTCTATCAACGACACATCAAAATCATGGAACCTGAGTGTCCAACACCGACACTCGAATCATCATGAAAACCCGTGTCCAACATCGACACGTAAATCCTCATATCTCGGGCTCCGTCAGTCCGGATCAGCCCATATCACACGGTCGGTATCCCCCAGATATCCGTTGCGCCAAACTATCTTGGGCTCCGTCAGTCCGGATCGGCTCATATCATCTCACGACTCCGGTCGGCATCCTCAAGATATCCACCGAGCCCAAAACTATCACCAGTAAGTAGTGCTCCCCCTGCCAGGCTCACCGCCTAACAATACGAGTCTTTTTGCCCCGGGGCACCTTACCGGGCCCACCATGAACCCATAGACGGTGCCTACCGCTCCTCGAGTTGGGTATACTCATAGCTCAGAACCGAGAAAACTCATGGTGGACGCCTCGAAATATCATATCAAGAGAAACCGCGTTTTTAAAGCAATACATAACTCCCTTTGAAATATAACCGCGGTTCTCAAATCCAGAGATCTCATGACAACGACATCTCAAGTATATAACCATAAAGTACGATGCATGCAACATAGAGTAGTAATATGAGCATATCGAGTATATCATGTAAGCATGTCAAGTGATAGCACTGAACAATGAATGTACTTTTACGTTTAAGATTTATCTCATGATATGGCAGTTCTACTGTGTAAGTGGCATGACAATTACCGATGATGAATGTGTGTGAGCTGGTAAATCTGTGTAAGTGTAACATGCGTATCAACGGTAATTGTGCAGGTGTACTAGCAATGATATCATATAACATTAAATACTGGAAACATGATAGATACCACATGAGGAATAATTTAACATAAATATGAACTATAATAAGGCAGCCTCTTTATGTCAACGATCCCGCCTCATAGTATCAAGTGTCGCAATATCCTCGATCATCATTCTCAATTCATGAGCGTGAATCAAACATTAGGTAAACGCATCGCGTACGATAATCCATCGTACGGTGTCATCAAACAGAACAGGAAATCTATCGTCCTATTCACCAACACAGGTACGAATCTAAAGTCTCGTAAGGCATATCTTATCAATCACATAACACATCTATATCAATCTTATATCATGTCTTCTTGCATATACGTCATATCTTGTTAATCTCAAGTCGTATCGATCTCGATCTCATATCATACCATTATCAACTCATACTTGTCCTCTTTCAATTCATACTTATCATGATTCACTTTCTCATTTCATATTCTCATATATCAATCCGAGTCATCTATATCAATCATCTCAATATCCCACATCATGTTATCTTATATACATATATCATATTCTCAAGCAAATATATCCATTAGTGTCAACTTTTATCATATCATCTTTTACTAAATCCTATAATCATGTCCGTAAGTTTGTAGCATATCCTTTATCAAAATTATAATTTATAAAACGATCTTCCATATCAATGGTTGCGAGGGTGCTATACGCCATCCATTCGACTTCCCCCGTAGATATAAATCTACTCACCTGCTAAACTCCTCGCTTAGCCGAAGTCGATGCGCTTCGTCGTCTCGGAAGTCTACACGAAGGTACCTACAATCAATACACAATCACAATATTATTAAAACCAATATCCGAAAACCGATACGGCACACGAATTGCTCATAGGTTAGAACATATAGCTTACGCATGCAATATCAACCAAATAACCCTTGTCCGTTGACGTACAAACGTCCAACAACGGAATCCAAACTCAAATATAAAAACCAAGTTTCAGAAATCGCAAAACCCGAAATCAACAACTAAGGAAATCTAGCCCAGATTTTACCCTAGGTCAAACCAGAAGATTTTGCATATGCGGTTGCTCTAGATATCAGATAAGGGAGCCATAGACTAAAAATTAACACTTTCCACCATGATGTGGTCGCAATTTGCGGCCACAATGAATTTATCTGCGGCCAAGATTAGGAAATATGGGCTCGGGTTTCAAGGGGTGCTTCTAGGTTGCCTGCTCATCTCTCTGTGTTCGCTATATATTTTTCAGAGCTTCGGGTTAATAGCAGATCTCAATATCCCACACAAATTCTCACAAAATACGATATCGGGGAAATTCCAAGTTCGTGTTTTGGTTTCTAATATCTGGTCTTGGCCAGTAAAAACATTACTCAAGTCTTGAAAACACTCACTACATCTTAATTTACCACTTAACATCAACTTGGAAATTTCCAAGATCATAATACTCACTAAATTAAACTCTAAACTACAATAGAATATACTAAACACAAACACTTAACTAAAAGTGTAGGGATTACCTCATATGGCAACTTTGGAAAATTCTTGAGTTGCCAAAGTCTTCAAAATCAAAACTTGAATGGTTCAAAGGGTTTAGGATGAGGGTGTGCATCTTTTCAATGAAGGTGGCATGAGGTTTTGGTGTTTAATTGGAGATAATACATGGTGGTAGAGGAGGTTGAAGGAGATGAAGGAATTAGTGAAGGAATAAAGAAGGAAGAAGAATAATGGAATGGTCAAGGGTTACTCTCTCTCTCTCTCTCTTAACCTCACTCTCTCTTAAGCTCACTCTCTCACAAATATCTATTTTGTTTTTCTCTCAAAATATCTCATTAACCATGGCATCTAATTTCATTTCTTTTCACACATAAATAAAACCAAAGGCAATGAACATATATGTAACCAAATGCAACATGACATGATACACTGGCCATGGAAAAATGTAAAAATACGGATTTGGCTTAGTCGTGATTAATAGTGCACTAATCAATTTAATTTAAACTTGCATATATTTAATTATAAAAATGCCAAAATCCGATAAATATCTATTTAATGAATAAATCATTTTAATCTCCACTTATATTCCAATTATTGGTATATATTTATACCATTTTATGAAAAACCTCTATTCGCAAATCGAAAAGTTTTCGCGAAATATATTATTTTAATATTAAATTTCCAAAAATAATATTTTATATTTCTGAAATGTTACAATTTCCCCCTCTTAAATAAATTCGGTCCCCGAATTTAAATTTAAACCCCCAAATACTAAAACATTTCAATAATCAGCACAAATCAACGGGGTTCCGAAATCGCGGAAGATACAGAAATACCACAGCGCATCATGTGCACATGAAAACGAGTGCAAAACTCAAAATCGAACTTTGTCAAGCATCACGCAATCACTAGAGTTAAAATGGAAATACGAATCTCGAAATCCACTGCTGAAATCCAATTATACTATAGTCAAATCATAATACGTATATAATACGCATCCTTATAAAACCATTTTAAAAGATGAATAACTCATGCCAAATCTTCTTTTTATATCGCCGTGTGATGCGTAACTCCTGGCATAAGTGGCGGACGATCATTTGTAAAGTAATAAATATATACTTATATATGTTTTGCTCGAATTATACATCCCGTCTTTTTGAAATATCCCAGAAGATTCTCTTTGTAAAATTTCGTGTCACTCGCGGACACGTAGAAAATAGTGAATCTATAACTCTTTTTTTTGAAAACCTCTTGGCTACTTTTTATGCATGCAAAAGTACTTAGGTACTGTACTCAGATCAGTCCTGCTCGACTACTATATAACATAGTACCCATCATCAAAACGCAATACTCAAAAATAAAATCAGCCCCAAAAGGCGTATCCAACATCACATGCGCCTGGTGCGCACGGAAATCAAATCCATTACAAGTGCCACAATATGCACAAAAGCAAAACTAAGTGCAGCGAGTGTGCACGAAAGTATCTGTCCAGTGCAACGGATGTGCACGACAACAATATCAAGTGCATCTAAAGTGCACGAAAATCTCAATCAAGCGCAACAACCATGCACGGATAAAGTCTCCATTAAGTAATCCAACATGTGCGAGTAAAAATATCAATTGAGTGCACCCAGTGTGCACAAAATCTCATACCATGCGCCCAATATGCGCGAAAATCCAAATCAAGTGCTTCAGGTCCGTATAAAACATCCAGTGCAATAGTATGCATGATAACGAACATCAAGTGCAGACGCGCATGAAAACATAAATCTGGTGCAACAAATGCACGAAATACAAATCTGGTGCAACCAATGCACGAAATACAAATCTGGTGTGACCAATGCACGAAATACAAATCATTATCTCAAATGCTCACAAAAACAACACCGAGAATACCAAGGTGTATAGAATCATAAACGTGTGCAACTGTGTGCATACAATTTATCCCAATGCACTGCAAGCACATATAAACTATACCGAGTGCATACGTAAAGGCAAGTGCATACAACATGCACAAAATCGAATCGACAGTATCGAATCCACGAACCCATAAATACGTGCAACGAAGGCACAAATCGATACCAAGTGCAATAGATATGCACAAATCATAAACCAATGTAGCGGTGTATAAAACATAAATCAAGTGCAATAACTGTGCACAAAATATAAATCTCCAGTAGGTGCAGCCATGGTGCACGAAAACATAAATCACGAAACCCAATCATCAAAACTCAAGTCCAAGCGATAAAAGTGTGATACTTGGATCACAAAACACAAATTGCAGTAAATGACATTGAGGTACACCTCTTACAATGTCGAAAAATGCCGGTACGCCCAAGCTGGCAGAGCAAGATCATCTACTTGCCTCCTGCTCACGATATGGCATCCTCGGTCTCAGGTTCCTCGTTTCTCTGTGGATTACCAATCTCACGATCTTTCGACTCGTCTACCTGGTCAGGTGTAATAACGGAACAGTCCCGCTCTGGAACTCTTCTGATCACCGTTTGGCCAATCAACATGACCACTCTCAACGGCACCTTACTGACGGCGGCATCTGGCCCTTTGAATATGCGTGATAAAACTGATCCTGGGTGCAGATCTTTATCGCTGCGGTGTCCTGGAAAGAACCTGCTCATGGCTCCTTTCGATCTCACCTATGCCGAATTATACGAAGGTTGGCACTCTTGCTTAATTCTTTTCTCATAACCGGACAGCTGCGTCCTCAGCACAGCTTTTCTCTGAAATTTGGTTGTATCTAATGCCTCTGCACACGTATCAATCCTCTGGCATCGACGGAGAGTAACAACCGCTCGTTAACATCTCGCACGAACCTCTTGTTCCACTCGTCTTTATTATCGTCCACTTCGACGTCATTTCTTGCTGTCTGCATATTGCAATTCGTTCTCGGTTACAGTCAATCCGGAGTCTCTCACACGGACTCAAAATTATGAACTCGGTATCTTCATCACTCTGTAGAAGATATCTAGCCGAATACGTCCTCGGGAACTCGTCCAAATCATCGGAGGAATACCCTTTATTCATCCGTTCTTGATCAACTCACAACGCATCTGGATGAGGTCCTTCTACCCAAAACCGGTCAACTTATCGATCTCACATCGGAGCATCCGACGAACAACGTCCTCTCTTGATCGATCTACTC
Source organism: Agapanthus africanus (assembly GCA_030015575.1). NCBI lineage: Eukaryota > Viridiplantae > Streptophyta > Magnoliopsida > Asparagales > Amaryllidaceae > Agapanthus > Agapanthus africanus. Next base: position 568,222,626 of record JASDDO010000016.1, read on the forward strand.
TAGATCCAAATAAGATCCTTCAATTGGAATTCTTCAACCCAACTGAGCCTGCGTCGGCATATCAAATCAGATGAATCATATCAGTCGCTCAACTCAAGATAGACTAGCTATCTCCTGTCACATCTCTGTCTGGAAGCTCCAGCGGTTTCAGCTTATAAACTCTGTAAACGACATCCCATCAATCTCAGCAACAGCTGGGTCATCTGTCTGCACGGTAGACAACATCATGATCTCTGAGGTAGGCTGTACATCAACAGTCCTCTCAATCTGGCAGCCTCTATCAATGGCCCGATCATCCGGTGCAAACCGAACACTCGCCTCAAACGAGAGTTCACAACACGACACTATATCTACACATCCCTATGTCACCAGAAACAAAATGGTCAATCCTCGTCCATGACGAGCTCGTCCTGACCGTAACACTAGCAGCAGCTCTCTCTATGCTCAAACCATGGTGACAGGAACCTCAAGTAGGTATCGATGAAGATAGATCAAAGGAACGAAATAAATCAATAGATCTCAAATGGATAGATGATCATAGGAACGAATAATATCACAGATCTCAAGATAAGTACATTCTAAGGTTTCTTAAGTGGAGTATCGTATCGTAAGTATGCCGCGGAACATACATACGGTACGTCACTCTACTCAAGCTACCTACTCCATCAATCATGGTCAACCTATGAAACGAAAGTTCGGGTCTAATACCCCCCGTCACTCTACTCAAGTTACCTACTCCATCAATCACGATCTCATGAAAACAGCATCTCAAGCATATAACCATAAAGTACGATGTATGCAACATAGAGTAGTAATATGAACATATCGAGTATATCATGCAAGCATGTCAAGTGATAGTACTGAACAATGAATGTATTTTTATGTTTAAGATTTATCTCATGATATGGCAGTTCTACTATGTAAGTGGCATGGCAATTACCGATGATGAATGTGTGTGAGCCGGCAAATCTGTGTAAGTGTAACATGCGCATCAACGGTAATTGTGCAGGTGTACTAGCAATGATATTATATAACATTAAATACTGGAAATATGATAGGTATCACATGAGGAATAATCCAACATAAATATAAACTATAATAAGGTAGCATCTTTATGTCAACGATCCCGTCGTATAGTATCAAGTGTCGCAATATCCTCGATCACCATTCTCAATTCATGAGCGCGGATCAAACATTCGGTAAACGCATCGCGTACGGTAATCTATCGTACGATGTCATCAAACAGAACAGGGAATTTATCGTCCTATTCACCAACACAGGTATGGATCTAAAGTCTCGTAAGGCATATCTTATCAATCACATAACACATCTATATCAATCTTATATCATGTCTTCTTTCATATACGTTATATCTTGCTAATCTCAAGTCGTATCGATCTCGATCTCATATCATACCATTATCAATTCATACTTGTCCTCTTTCAATTCATACTTATCATGATTCACTTTCTCATTTCATATTCTCATATATCAATCCGAGTCATCTATATCTATTATCTCAATATCCTATATCATGTTATCTTATATACCTATATCATATTCTCAAGCAAATATATCCATTAGTGTCAACTTTTATCATATCATCTCTTACTAAATCCTATAATCATGTCCGTAAGTTCGTAGCATATCCTTTATCAAAATTATAATTTATAAAACGATCTTCAATATCAATGGTTGCGGGGGTGCTATACGCTATCCACCCGACTTCCCCCGTAGATATAAATCTACTCACCTACTAAACTTCTCGCTTAGCCGAAATCGATGCGCTTCGTCGTCTTGGAAGTCCATGCGAAGGTACCTACAAAGGTACCTACAATCAATACACAATCGCAATACTATTAAAACCAATATCCGAAAACTGATACGGCACACGAATTACTCATAGGTTAGAACCTATAGCTTACACATGCAAGATCAACCAAATAACCCTCGTCCGTTGACGTACGAACGTCCAACGATGGAATCCAAACTCAAATATAAAAACCAAGTTTCAGAAATCGCAAAACCCGAAATCAGCAACTAAGGAAATTTATCCCAGATTTTACCCTAGGTCAAACAAGAAGATTTTGCATATGAGGTTGCTCTAGATATCAGATAAGGAAGCCACAGACCAAAAACCAACACTTTCCACCCTGATGTGGCTGTAATTTGCGGCCACAATGAATTTATCTGCGGCCAAGATTAGGAAATATGGGCTCGGGTTTCAAGGGATGCTTCTAGGTTGCCTGCTCATCTCTCTATGTTTGCTATATATTTTTCAGAGCTTCGGGTTAATAGCAGATCTCAATATCCCACACAAATTCTCACAAAATACGATATCGGGGAAATTCTAAGTTCATGTTTTGGTTTCTAGTATCTGGTCTTGGCCAGTAAAAACATCACTCAAGTCTTGCAAACACTCACTACACCTCAATTTACCACTTAACATCAACTTGGAAATTTCCAAGATCACAATACTCATTAAGTCAAACTCTAAACTACAATAGGATATACTAAACTCAAACACTTAAGTAAAAGTGTAGGGATTACCTCATTTGACAACTTTGGAAAATTCTTGAGTTGCCCAAAGTCTTCAAAATCAAAACTTGAATGGTTCAAAGGGTTTAGGATGAGTATGTGCATCTTTTTAATGAAGGTGGCATGGGGTTTTGGTGATTAATTAGAGATGATACATGGAGGTAGAAGAGGTTGAAGGAGATGAAGGAATTAGTGAAGGAATGAAGAAGGAAGAAGAATAATGGAATGGTCAAGAGTTACTCTCTCTCTCTCTCTCTGAACCTCACTCTCTCTTAAGCTCACTCTCTCACAAATATCTATTTTGTTTTTCTCTCAAAATATCTCATCAACTATGGCATCTAATTTCATTTCTTTTCACACATAAATAAAACCAAAGGTAATGAACATACATGTAACCAAATGCAACATGACATGGTGCACCAGCCATGGAAAAATGTAAAAATACGGATTTGGCTTTGTCGTGATTAATAGTGCACTAATCAATTTGATTTAAACTTGCATATATTTAATTATAAAAATACCAAAATCCGATAAATATCTATTTAATGAATAAATCATTTTAATCTCTACTTATATTCCAATTGGTATATACTTATACCATTTTACGAAAACCCTATTCGCAAATCGAAAAGTTTTCGCGAAATATATTATTTTAATATTAAATTTCCAAAAATAATATTTTATATTTTTAAAATGTTACAGTATAACCTGCTAGCTACTAGTTTCAACATATTATTAGTATGCTTGCTCTCATGTGCTAGTTTAGATATTGCATTTCTTACTTAGATACCCCATGCATTTATATATTCATTCTGTTATGCAATATTTTGGGCTTTATGCTGATATTCACTGCTTATTGACTCTTGATTTTGGGATTTCGAATTTTCTATGAGATTTCTGGATTTGGGGGAAAACCACAAGACTTTTATAAACCCATTATCATTTTTAAAATACAAGTTGCGGTTTTCTCGTGATATGAGGTATGCGTCGTTCACCATGAGTTTTCCTGATTTCTGTTGGTTTTCGAGACCCGATTCGAGGAGTAGGATGAACCGTCTCGGGTACATGGTGGGCCCGGTATGGTACCCCGGGACAAGAAGCTCGAGTTGTAGACGATGAGCCTGGCAGGGGCAGGCTACCTACCGGTGATGTCGGGCGCAGCGGATATCCGGAGGATACCGATGTAGTCATGAGATTTGATGTTATGGGCCGATCCGGACTGACGGAGCCCATGGGCCGATCCGGACTGACGGAGCCCGAGATTTGAGGATTTATGTGTCGCTGTTGGACACGAACTTCATGATGTTTTGAGTGTCGGTGCTGGGCACTCGGGTTTTATCATGATTTGTGTGTCGTTGCTGGACACACGTTGGATGGCGCATCCTTACATGTTACAGATGATATATTATTACTCATGACACGAACACGATTACTTTGATATCATACTTATGATGTATTGTTACCCTTTTTGTAGTATTAGTATATTATTTTATGACCTAGGAGATCGTTATACATTCGGTTTCTGCCTGGTGATGTCTTCTACTCATGAGTTGGCAACTTACCCCCGTTGTGCCATAGTTTCTTGCAGTTTTAGCCGTACAGGTTCCGTAGCGGCTTGCTGGCACTTCACTTTCCTTCGGGTGATTGCTGGATAGGTGGGATACATTTGCTTCGTAACCACCAATATATATTGTATATTTATTTCACTTGTATCTAGTTAAGCTCCATCAACTAGACTTGTATATTTAGTAGACATAGATAACCACAGTTGTTTATTCTTTCGACCTTAGAGTTACGCTCTTGTATTATTATGGTTTTATGGTTTTCTTGATGATATTAGTTTTCTTTACTTTATTTCTGAGTTTTGATTCTCGCCCTTCGGTGTTGTATATTTGCTTTACTTGCGTGGTTGTTTCCGCCAATTGGCAAAGAGCTAGCTCCCGCTTGGTGATGCGTTATATTATATTGCTTGTACCATTTTCGGGTTAAAAATAACAAGGGAGGTGCTGCCCAAAATTTTCAATGACGAAAATGTTTGCAAGTGGATACAAACATTGGGTTTTTGTATACTACTATATATGTTTTAAAGAAGAACTTGATTTTAGTAAACCTTATTTTAAAACCGCACCTCCACTATTTTCCTCTAATAAGGTTTAGATTTCTGGGCTTTTGGCTTACTTGTATTAGGGGTAGTCCTATAGACTTCACCTGATGCAATTGCCAGTCACGTGCATTTTTCGGGTCGTGACAAAATTGGTATCAGAGCGCTAGGTTTAACCTTCGTTCAAGTCTAGGTTTGACTATGCGGAGTCTAGGACATATATGCATATTTGGAGCCTAGGCTTGACCTTACGGAACATAGACTTGGCCGAGAGGGTATTAGACCCGAACTTTCGTCACGTAGGTTGACCTTGGTTGATGGAGTAAGTGACTTAAGTAGAGTGACGTACCGTGTGTATGTTCCGCGGCATACTTACGTTACGCTACTCCGCTTAAGAAACCTTAGGACGTACATTTCTTAGGCACTATATTTTTATTCGTTCCTATGATCTATCCTCATCGATTTCGGATTGTGGTTTCTGTTACCACGGTTACACGAGCAGAGAGAGCTGCGGCTAGAGTGGCGGTCAACACGAGCTCGTCATGAACGAAGACTGACTAGGGTGTAATTCCGGTAACACATGATTGCATTGATATATCGTTTTATTATGTTTTCCGTTGACATGAGCGTTTTGATGTATTGTTTTTACTAAGAATTATCGTTGATGCGGATGATTAGATCAGCACCAGATGTTTGGGCCACTGCTAGAAGCCAGCTGGAAGGTGAAGACCGTTAATGTACCGTCTATTCTTGATGATTGAGATATTGCCTACCGTGCGGACAGAGGAGCCAGCTGTTGCTAAATTTGATAAGATATCGCCCCTAGAAGTTTGAAAGCTATTGCAGTATACGGTAACACTCAGGAATGTGAAGATCGCTAGTCACTCTTGGATAATACTAGGACCTTTTATTCGTTGGATGCTCCGATGTAGGATCAGTTATATGACTAGCTCCAGATAGAAGGATCTTACCCAGATGCATTAAGAGTCGATCGAAAGCGAACGAATGAAGAGTATTCCTCCGATGATTTGGAAGAGTTCCCGAGGACGTAATTGGCTAGATACCTACCACAAGATATTGAGTTGTTGAGTTCGTAGTTTCGGAAGGGAGACTCTAGATATGAGTGCAGCCGTTTATAGTGCAGTCCATACAACTACGAAGAGACGATTCCGAATTGGTCCACATTAGAGAAAAGCGGAGTAAGAGGTTTGTACGAGATCTTGAAGAAATGACGTTCCACTCCGTTGACATCAGAGATGTGATACGTACACAGAGGCGATGGATACGGATATATCTTCCAGAAGAAGTCATGATGAGTACGCAGCTGTTTCGGAACAAGAAATGGATTTGGTAAAAGGTGATAATTTCGGGGCAGTTCGGCAGAGACGAGATCTGGGAGAAACCCCGACAGAATCTTTCTGGGATACTACACGAGAAGACTTAGAACCAAGATCGATTGTATCACGCACATTCAGTAGGCCAGAGTTGCCATCATTGACGAGACATGTTATGAGTGACCATGCTAATTGGTCAAGAGATTTTCTGAAAAGCGCCAGAATCGTGCTGTACAGCCGAAGTGGCATATAACTGGTAATTCACGGGGAGAGATGAGAACCTAAGGGCAGAAGGCGCCAGACCGCGAATAAGAGGCAAGTAGATAACTTGCTCTGCTAGCTTTGGATGCACCGGCACCCTTCGACCTTGAAGGAGAGGCACATTGATGACAATTATTTATGATTTTCGAATTGGTGATACGGATATCACGTTTCCGTCGTTTTGTATTTCGGTATTTTGGGTGATTTATTTTTATGGCTGATATTTCTTATGTGCACCCCAGTTGCACCTGACTCGTATTTTTATGTATCAGTTGTACTGATGATCGTTTTTTGTGCGTACCCATTGGACCTGATTTGATTCTTACATATTATGAGGTATTTGATTTTGATTTCGTACACCTTGATTTAATTGATTTGATTTCATGCATATGGTATGCACATGATTTGACTTATGCATTTGGGCAGTTTACGCGAGCTTTCAGCACTTTGACTTGGTTTTGGGTGCACACAGATGCACAGGTTTATGAGTGTTTATGCCACGGTATACTTGATTTGAATTGGTGTCGTATACGTTGATTTCGATTTTTAAACTCGATATTCGTTTTCGTGCACCATATGCACTTGATTGAGATTCTTACGCACACTTGGCGCACTTGATGCAATTTTATGCACACCAGATGCACTAAATCAGGATTTTTCATGCATATCAGATGCACCTGATATTGTTGTCGTGCACGCTCGTTGCACTCGACATATGCTTTCGTGCACACCCGTTGCACTTAGTTTTGTTCTGTGCTCATGTATGGCACTTGGTTTTGATTTCGATTTCCGTGCACACCAGACACACGTGGTATTCTTGTTTACATTTTTGGGATGATTCCCTGTTGAGCATCATGTTTTTATGATCTTTACTATTTGGTTTAGTAACCGAGCAGTACTGTTCTGAGAACAGTACCTAAGTGTTTTTGCATGCGTCGATAATTACCGAAGTGATTTCCAAAAAAGAGCTATACTCTCAATATTTTCCCTACGTGTCCAAGATGATGCGAAACCTTACAAAGGAAAACACTTCTAATTCATTTTTTCAAAAGGCGGAACGTATATGTTAAATATAGAATATATATATAGCTATTTTCCTTATAATGTACGTCCCCCACTTATGCGTTGATATGCGTATCGTACGGCGATTTGAAAGAGCTTTTGCATGCATTTCTATTTGGATGTTTAGACGATTTTAAAACGATGCGTACTATGTACCGTTATAGTTTTGATTATATCACGTTGGTTTTCGTATTGGATTTGACACTCGTATTTTCGCCATAACTCCGATGATTGCGTACTGCTTGACGGAGTTCTGATTTTGAGTTTTACCCTTGTTTGTCATGCGCATGCATTGCGCTACGATATATTTTATGTATTTATGATTTCGGAGCCCCGACGACTTGATCATTTTACTGAAATGTTTTAGTATTTGGGGGGTTTAAATTTAAATTCGGGGATCGAATTTATTTAAGGGGGGAAGATTGTAACATTTCAAAAAAATAAAATGTTATTTTTGAGAAATTAAATAATTAAAATAGTAAATTTTATAAATATTAGAAAATATTGGGAAATTAATAATAATTATCGATTTGAAGGTATTTATGTGATTTGGGCATCTTATGAATTATTATACAATTATTTGTAAATGGGTTATTTACTAAACTCGATTAGTATTTCACTAATTTTGCATTAATCTAGCTTATGTACATGACTTACACCACAACATGTTACAAACACTTGTCACATTTCTATGAACCATGTTTCATTGCATATTAATGGGTTTTGTTTTGTGTTTTATTGTTTTTAATTTAAAGAAAAAGAAAATGTGAGATATTTGTGAGGTGGGGGCATGAGACATGAGAGAGAGGGAGAGAGAGGGAGAATGAGAAGACTCTAGATTTTCTTTGACTCTTGACCATGGCTCCTTCATCTTTTCTTTCCTCATCTTCATCGCATTCTTCATGGCTTTATCTCCTTCATCATCTACCTCACATAATCATCTCAAAAACTTAGCCTAAACCTTGTACCCTCTTCACAAAAAATAATCTCTAGCTCACTACAAGCATGATGGTGGAATCAAGTTGAGACTTTGAGGCACTTGGGCAACCCTAGAATTTTCTCTAGTTGCTTCCATGAGATAAATCCTACACTTTTAGTTAAGTTATTGGTTTTCCTAAAATCTTATAGTTGTTTAGAGTTGATTAAGAGAGGTTTAGTGGTCTTGGAATTTCCAAGATGAGGTTTAGGGTTTTGTATGACTTGTGAGAGTGTGTTTGAGGTGTATTTAGTGACCATGACCTCAGTAGTGTTTGAATTTTGGATAAAACCTGAGACTAAAACCCCAATACATGAACTTAGAATCCTCGATATCGGAAATTTGGGGAAATTGTGGTGATGTTTTGATATCTGCTATGACCCGGGGGATCTAAAAAATATTTAGCGATTACTGAGAGGTATGCAGGCAACCTAGAAGCTATCCCCAAGACCCGAGGCCCCAACTCCTTATTATGGCCGTAAATAATCTCCTTCTGGCCGCAAATTGCGGCCTTGGTACGAGGGAATTGCCTCGTGCTTGGTCCATAGCTTCATTATCTTCTAATTAGATCTACCCTATATGCAACTTTTCCTAATTCTCACCTGAGGCAAATCTGGGAGCGTTTTCTTGAGTTACTATTTTGGTTTGCGACTTTTTAATGACTTTAGTTTTGGTATTGTGTTTTATCTCGGTCACTTGACGTTTGTATGTCTATATCGGGAGTTGTTTGATTATTCTTGCATGCGTAGACCATAGGTTCTAACCTATGTGTGTTTCGTGTGCTGTTTTGGTTTCCATACGCGATTTCTGTTTACGATACTATGTGTTTATATATGTAGGCATATTCATGTGGACTTCGGATAACAAGGAAGAGTGTGGCGTCATCGACTTCGGCAAGTAAGGATCGAAGGTGAGTAGATGTATATCTACGGGGAAAGTCGGGTGGATGGCATATAGCACCCCCGCAAATATAGAATAAGATTATTACCGTATTATTATTATGAGTTTGGATGTGATATTGGATACTTAACGAGTAGGGTATTTAGAAGACCTTAGGTTAGATTAGGTTGATCTAGGAAGACCTATCCAGAGGACGATTACCTTGGAGGCGAATCACAGGTTACATGTAGTCACACACACACGCACACACGCACACTTGATTTTTGTGTGTATATGTGTGTGTGTGTGTGTGTGTGTGTGTGTGTGTGTGTGTGTGTGTGTGTGTGTGTGTGTGTGTGTGTGTGTGAGTGTAGGTTTACACACACACACACACACATACATATACACGTGAGATGAGGATGGTATATGATACTTAGAGATGAGTCGATATGATCGGGCATGATGCCGTAAGATTTTGATATGTGCTTGAGTCGTGGTATGATATACGATATGATATTATAATAGATCGTTGGGCGATATGTATTCATACATACGATAATATGTGTTGATGATATTGGAATGTATGAGACTTTAGAACAGTACCCCTGATCATGATATTGTTCGATGATGATACCATATGAATGATGATGTATTTATGATAGTTGACTCGTACCCTTGATTTTGGGGATGCTGTACGATGGATTTTACCGTACGAGATATAGATATGATGATTGATCCACACTCTTGACTCGAGGATGCCGTACTATGTATTATACAGTACGTGACGCTATGAGGCTGGATCGCCGACTACTAGGTATATCGACTCGGAATTTAGGTTGATTTTCTTACCCTTTCGACTAGTTTCTTAGTTAGTCTTTTAGTTGATTAGGTAGATGTTAGACTAGGCTCGAGTCATACCTATTTTAAAAAACTAACGAATTGTGAGTATTTTCAAAAGACAATCCGAGAGATACTGTGAATTTTCAAAGGACATATTTTTTCTTAAAAACACCGTAGCCCCTATTTTTCTAAAAACCACGATTCGTGCTATTTCAAACACCAAACTGTATGACTCGTATATTGATATGTATATTCTACAATGTTGCGTTTACTACTCATTCTCCATTATATTCATGTTGTTCTCATCGCATTGCATGTTTATACATGTGTTTTCTTTAGTTATTATGAACCCCGTCTGTTAGGACACCAATACCATTACCGATGATGCGTATGCTCCATGAACACTTACTTGTCGGCTCACACACATCCATCATCGGTAATTTCCATGTCACGTACACTTTAGAATATGTTAATTCATTGGTATAACCTGCTAGCTGCTAGTTTCAACATATTATTAGTATGCTTGCTCTCATGTGCTGGTTTAGATATTGCATTCCTTGCTTAGATACCCCATGCATTTATATATTCATTCTGTTATGCAATATTGTGGGCTTTATGTCGATATTCACTGCTTATTGACTCTTGATTTTGGGATTTCCGATTTTCTATGAGATTTCTGGATTTGGGGGAAAACCGCAAGACTTTTATAAACTCATTATTATTTTTAAAATACAAGTTGCGGTTTTCTCGTGATATGAGGTATGTGTCATACACCATGAGTTTTCCTGATTTCTGTTGGTTTTCGAGACCCGATTCGAGGAGTAGGATGAACCATCTCGGGTACATGGTGGGTCCGGTATGGTACCCCGGGGCAAGAAGCTCGAGTTGTAGACGATGAGCCTGGCAGGGGCAAGCTACCTACTGGTGATATCAGGCGCGGCGGATATTTGGAGGATACCGACGTAGTCTTGAGATTTGATGTTATGGGCCGATTCGGACTGACGGGGCCCATGGGACGATCCGTACCGACGGACCCCGAGATTTGAGGATTTATGTGTCACTGTTGGACACGGACTTCATGACGTTTTGAGAGTCGGTGCTGGGCACTCGGGTTTTATCATGATTTGTGTGTCGTTGCTGGACACACGTTGGATGACGCATCCTTACATGTTACAGATGATATATTATTACTCATGACATGGACACGATTACTTTGATATCACACTTATGATATACTGTTACCCTTGTTGTAGTATTAGTATATTATTGTATGACCTAGGAGATCGTCATACATTCGGTTTCTGCCCGGTGATGTCTTCTACTCACGAGTTGGCAACTCACCCCTGTTGTGCCATAGTTTCTTGCAGGTTTAGCCGTACAGATTTTGTAGCGGCTTGCTGGCACTTCACTTTCCTTCAGGTGATTGCTGGATAGGTGGGATACATTTGCTTTGTAACCACCAGTATATATTGTATATTTATTTCACTTGTATCTAGTTAAGCTCCATCAACCAGACTTGTATATTTAGTAGACTTAGATAAACACAGTTGTTTATTCTTTCGACTTTAGAGCCACGCTCTTGTATTATTATGGTTTTCTTGATGATATTAGTTTTGTTTACTTTGTTTCAGAGTTTTGATCCCCGCCCTTCGGCGTTGTCTATTTGCTTTACTTGCGTGGTTGTTTCCGCCAATTGGCGAAGAGCTACCTCCCGCTTGAGGATGCGTTATATTATATTGCTTGTACTGTTTTCGGGTTAAAAATAACAAGGGAGGTGCTGCCCAAAATTTTCAATGACGAAAATGTTTTCAAGTGGATACAAACATTGGGTTTTCGTATACTACTATCTATGTTTTAAAGAAGAACTTGATTTCAGTAAACCTTATTTCAAAACTGCACCTCCACTATTTTCCTCTAATAAGGTTTAGATTTCTGGGCTTTTGGATTACTTGTATTAGGTGTAGTCCTATAGACTTCACCTGATGCAAGTGCCAGTCACGTGCCTTTTTCGGGTCGTGACACATGATCTCCTGGTTGGAACTCCAAGTGTCGGCACTTTCCATCTGTCCAGTGTTTCTGTCGGTCTTGGGCTATGTGCATTCGTTCTCTGATAGTGCGAACTACATCTACAGTCACCACTATCATCTTAAGTCCAAGGAGTTCCCTATCTCCGATGTCGTCCCAACTTAATGGTGAACGAAACTTCTTTCCATAGAGCGCTGCAAACGGTGCCATTCCAATACTCGCTTGGTAGTTGTTGTTGTATGAAAACTCCATAAGATGTAGGTGATCTTCACACGATCCTCCGAAGTCTAGCATACAAGATCTTAGCATATCTTCAAGGATCTGAATTGTTCGCTCAGACTGACCATCTGTTTGTGGATGGTAAGCTGTGCTAAAGTTCAGACTCGTTCCCAAGCTAGCTTGCAGACTCTGCCAAAACTGCGATTGAAATCCGGTGTCCCGATCGGAGACAATGCAAACCGGTAGTCCATGTAATCTCACGATCTCCTCCATGTACTTCTTTGCTAGTGTCTCAGTAGATTGGCCAAATCGAAATGGAATGAAGTGTGCCGACTTTGTGAGTCAATCCACAATAACCCATACAGCATCATTACCTTTCGTGCTGCGAGGAAGAGCAGTCACGAAGTCCATGGTGATGTGTTGCCACTTCCATTCTGGGATAGGTAACGGTTGAAGTAAACCAGCAATCCTGTGATGTTCAGCTTTCACTTGCTGACACACCAAGCATTTGGTCATGCTTCTGGTTACTTCATGCTTTATTCCATGCCACCAGTAATGTTTTCGCAGATCTTTGTACATATTTGTACCACCAGGGTGTACTAAGTATGGAGAGCTGTGAGCTTCTTTCATCAACTCTTCCCAAACAGAACCTTGTGGTACGCACAATCTGCTTCCTTATCTCAAAGATCCGTCTTCGTGGATGATGAAGTCTGTTCTAAATCCACTTTTTACTTGTTCTCTGATCTTTTGCAACTTGGCATCATTTGCTTGAGCTGCTTTGATCTGATTGACAATTGTAGACTAAATTTGTAAGTTCATTAAACTTGAAGCGTTACCTGGCATGATCACTTCTATCTCCATCTTATGCAAATCTTGTTGTAGCATCCATTGTGCAGTGAGATTCATTGATAGTGGTTGGCGACTAAGTGCATCAGAAACTACATTCACCTTCCCTGGATGATATTGTAGGTTGATGTCAAATTCCGCCATAAGTTCTAACCATCTTCTTTTACGCATATTCAACTCATTCTGAGTAAACACATACTTCAGACTTTTGTGGTCTGTGTAGATATCTACCCGTTAACCAAGAAGATAATGGCGCAAAATCTTGAGTGTAAAGATAACGGCTGCCAACTCCAGATCATGCGTCGGATAGTTGCTCTCATGAACCTTCAGCTGTCTTGATGCATAAGCTACAACTTTATCGTGCTGATATAGAACACATCCTAATCTCTTACCGTATGCATCGCAATGCACTACGAAACCTCCTGATTGGTCCAGTATTATGAGAATAGGCACTGATGTCAATTTTGACTTGAGTTCTACAAAAGCTTGTCCGTATGCTTCTGACCACACGAATTCTTTATCTTTACGTGTGAGCTTGGTCAGGGGTGTTGCAATCTTCGAAAAGTCTTCAATGAATCTTCTGTAGTATCCCGCTAATCCTAAGAAATTTCGAATGTCCTTCATTGTCTTTGGTGTCGGCCATTCGCTTACTGCTGATAGTTTAGCTGGATCTACAGAGATTCGTTCACCTGAAACGATATGTTTGAGAAATCCGACTTTTTCTAGCCAAAACTCGCACTTTCTGTACTTGGCATAGAGTTGTATAGAGTTGATGCTGCCGCAAAGTCTCCAGGACAATTCGTAAGTGCTCGGCATGTCTTTTCCGAATTTTAGAATACACCAGGATGTCGTCGATGAAAATCACAACAAACCTGTCTAAGTACTCTCAGAAAACTTGATTCATTAGATTCATGAATATGGCTGATGCGTTGGTCACTCCAAATGGCATCACAAGATATTCGTAATGTCCATAGCGAGTTCTGAATGCCGTTTTAGGAATATTAGATTCTTTGACCTTCACCTGATGATAACCCGAATGAAGATCTAATTTGGAGAAAACGCAAGACCAACTTAGCCGATCGAAAAGATCGTCGATGCGTGGTAGTGGATACTTATTCTTTATAGTTACTTTGTTCAGATATCTATAATCAACGCACATTCGGTATGAACCTTCCTTCTTCTTCACTAGAAAAACTGGAGATCCCCAACTTGAAGTGCTGGGACGAATCCATCTTTTCTTTAGAAGTTCGTCCAATTGAGTGCGGATCTCCTTCAAACCTTTAGGGCTTAATCGATACGGTGCTTTGATCACCGGTTGTGCACCAGGTACTAAATCAATTCCGAATTCAAGATCTTGATTAGGTGGCAAACCTGATATGTCTTTAGGAAATACATCGTCGAACTCTCGAACTACCTTTGGCTTGTCTTCTTCCGCCTGTAGAGTTGCAATCACTGCCTTCTTCGATTTTTCTTTGTATGTGCTAGGCTCCAGGGTACGGTCTTTAGTTTTGAAATAAAAGACCGGATGCTCTGGAATCTCGAACAATACACTTCTTTGATGACAGTCGATGGTAGCATAAAAAGTTCCTAGCCAATCCATACCCAAAACTACATCGAAGTTCGGTATGTCCAGCACCTTGAAGTCAGTATAAAATTCTCTGCTGCAGACGACCACTGGATACATGTTGTATCCCATTGTTGCCTTTAGAACGCCGTTCCCTGAACTGACATTCCAGCTGGATACGAGCGATGTGACTGGAATCGCATGAGTTCAGACGAACCATTGCGACATAAAGTAATGAGATGCTCCAGTATCGAAGAGTGCTAGTGCAGGAAGTGAGTCTACTAAGATCGTACCTAAGTTATGTGGGATATGTTTTAGGAAAAGATATTTGATATGTATAAGGATTGAAAGAAAGCTTGAAAGAAAAGAGTTACCAGTGATGGCTTGGCCAATAGCTTCAACTTCTTCCACAGTCATTGTGAAAGCATGTCGCCTCGGTACATTCCTCCTTGCTGGAGGAGCATTCCTCTGTCCGTTCCTCTGTACTTGAGGTAGGCTCCTTTATGCTTGATGGAATTGACGAGGAGGAGGTGCAGTAAGTCCATGAGGAGGTAGTGCTGGGAGAGCAAGACGTGGTGCAAGTGCCTGGATAGCTGGCCGCTGCGGATAGATGATTGCTGGTCTGGGTGCAGTATTCTGATTGAGTATGTGAGGACAAGACCCAATGTCATATGTGGATGAGCCACAGACTAAGCAAAGGCGATTAGCACGCCTACAATCCTTCACCAGGTGTCCATTCCATTTTCAATAAAAGCAGAAATCTGGACTGGACCGGTTGAATGGTACTCCCGGTCTCCTGGGTACAAACGGTGGCCTGAAAGAGGCTCCTCCTGCTATCTGAGTAGCAGGATGCTTCACACCGACAGATTGAGGTCTGCTCTTCTTCTTCACTATTGCCTCGTATCGACGGGCAACCTTCAGAGCTAAGTCGTGGGTTGGGAAATCCCCTGTAGCTAAAGCATCTTGGATTTCCTGGTCCAACCCCTGCTGAAATTGTCTAAACCCTGATCTCAACAGTCGGTATTAGGTATGCCGCGAACCTGTTCAACATGGTGAATTCAGCGTCATACTCATCCACGGATTTGGTCAATATCGAACCTTGTTGCAAGTGGATGAGTTGCTGCTCCATATCGAATTGGGCAGTCTCGGGGAAATATTTCGCGTCGAACATCTCGCGAAAAATCCTCCATTCGATCGGCTGTGCAAGACGGCTTTCTTCCACCTTCCACCATACTCGGGCGTTATCGGTAAGTTGCAACTTCGCAACCCTTACCCAAGCAATGTCTGGCACTTATGCTGCTGCCAGATCGTCCTCAATGGATTGAGCCCATTCTTCAGCTTCCAGAGGGCTCTCTTTTCCAGAAAATTGCTTAGGATGCAGTGCCTGGAATTGTTTTACTCCAGGTGCTTCCGCTTCTGGACGGTTCATTAGGATAGCAGTCTGTTGTTGCTGTCCCTCCAGGAGGCTCTTAATTTTCTCGAGCAGTACCGTCTGCTCGTTGATCGGAGCTACAATGGCAGGCGTAAGTGGTAAAGGTGGTGGTGTGGTGTTGCCATTGGCGTTCGTGCTCGTATTGTTCGGCGAATCCATAACCTTGAAAGAAAAATAGGGTCAGGATAGAATTCAAGGAATAGAAAATGTAAAGAATATTTTAGTTGCTGATTCTTATGATATATTGCTTAGGTTTCCATGCAGAACTGACCCTGTATGGTAGGGTTCCATGCAGAACTGGCCTGCATGGGCCTCCAACAAAACCTGTCACGCCCCGCTTTCCGGTGTACGGTAAGGAGACACGACTAGCCCCGCGACGTATTTACTCAGAAGTAAACACGTTAAGCGTAAATAAGTAATATAATATAAATGTACACAAGAATGACATGATATGTAAATGAACATCAACTTTTTATTTATTAAACATTCTTTACAATGCAACTGAAAAGTAAATACAATATGGAAAGCAATGCCTAAACAATGGAATGAAATGAAAGTAAAGGTATATACATGTGACTAAAGCTCTGGTTCTTCTGCGAACTGCTCCAAGTCTTCTGAGCTGGGCTCGATCTATAGAGAATCGGGTCCTCCTGACAACATTCCAAAGAAAGAATAGAAAAGGAATGTCGTCAGCGAACAATCGCTCGGTAAGTCCTAAAGAGAGATAGAAATAGACTCTGAACAGGTAAAAAGAATATATCTGGTATAATATATGATTATTATGTTAACGTAGTTGTTTGTAGCTTGGTACAGAATATACCAGTGTATACGAGAGGAGTCCAACTTGCTCCGTGGACTAAGGTATATGGAGTACAAGGCCCCGTCAAAACCCACGGGATAACGGCAACGGATATTCAGGTTAGGTGTATTATAGTGATCATCTCATGCCACTTTTAACACATTCCGTACCAATCTACCCCTTAAAAATCCCGTAATGCATATTGTGTTGTTTATAGATGATTTGCAGATATAAGACTTGCCGAAACCATGATATCAATTGTTCATGTAAACGGATAAAGATATAAACGGATAGTCATGTAGACAAGTCAATGTATATCCATAGATCGGTCAAATCAAGTCATGTTGATATAGATTGTATTCTGGTATATATGGATTCATGTTGTATTGGAGTTATATTTGGATTGTATTCAAGTATGGATTGTATTCCGATTAGACCGAGACTCTGTCTGAGTCAGACGCTTAAACAGAATTGGATTCCTGAATTAGGTTTTGGAGTTATTGGTAACCGCTGCATATGGACGACAGGATTTGTGATTTTTTCCAAGCCAATTACCATTGATAACCCCGTTTTAGTTTTCTACCTTAAATAGGCAAGCACCTACTTTCTTCGGCTCTCTGAGGCTCAAAAGAATTGGTCCCGCTTAAATCTATATTTACTAGGGTCCTTATTGTAAATTATTAAATTTGATGGGGTTTTATGAAAAATAGTTTTGATATAATTTCAAAATAAACCTCAAGTATTTATTAGTCGTATTTAGGGTTTTCATGGATGTAACTTTTTTAAAAGTGAAGTATTCTAATGATTATAAACCTAGATTGAATAGTATATGGTATTTTAGTGTAAATTGGAATTGTATGGATTTGTGATGGTATATTCATGAAATTTGTGATTCCCTTGTTTAGAAAACATGGAATTTATTATATGTATTTAAAAAATATATTTTGATAATATTATATATAATTATTAGAAAATAAATTTATTTATTAAATAGAAATCACGTTTTCTTAAAAATTATAACAAAAATTCCATCGAGATTGTATGCTCCGTGAGGAGGCCTGCATTTCGTCCTACTAGTCCAATGGATGTGCGATAACCTGCACCAACCAAATCGGATTCCCCAAAAGTAGGTTGTAAGGATGTAATTGTAAGGAATTTAACTAAAACAATCTTAAAGAATACGGTTTTATTAGCTTAAGGTATTTTATTGTAAAATTTTATTTGTCCCAAAAATATTGTAAAGAGATAATCGTGCTATGTCGTGATGAGTGTTGTGATGAGGTAGGTCATTACCTCATGATTTTTCTAAAAGGTAATATGAGCAATATGATGAAATAATGACGTAGGTAAACTTTGTGGTATTCAACTGTAAAAGTGAAATAAAAGTTGTATAGTATTGTATTTTGATTTGAAACTTTTTCTAAATGTGGTTTTGGAATTGCTAAACAATATATAAAGAAATGGTTAATTTGTTATGAAGAAAAGTTGGGTTTTTAACAAATTTAAAATCGGAAGTCGGAATAACTCCACTTCCGACGAGTTTTGAAAATAGATCTTTTTAGAATAAGAAGAGAGGAGAGGAGAGGAGACTTACTGGTTGAGAAGAGAGAGGGGAGGTATAGGAATGGTTTGAAAACGTCATGGAGTCGCGGTGTCGCCGGATTTGACGCTAGTCGTCTCTGGATGATGACCTTGGGCTAACTCCACCTGTACACCTTATTTGACTTGGAATTTTTTTTGAGAGTTTTGATGATAGATTTCAGAATAGAGAGGACTAGGGTGTGATGTGGTATTTATAGGATTGAATTAGGATTTAGGGAATTAAAAATGAGAATTAAAATGCATTTAACATTGGATTAATGGGTGATTTTAATCCTCTGTTAATGTGCAGGAAAAATAAACAGAAGAGGAGTAGTGGGGGAGGCCAAGGGGTGTTGGGACAAAATTTGGAGGCATTACCCTCGGTTAAGCTTGGCGGCACCAGCCCTAGAGGCTTCCTCGCCGGTCGATCATGTGAGGTGGGGTCTTGGATTGGGGCCACGTGTTATGTTCAGTGCATATAACATTTCCTACATGTTTGATTTTAGTGACTTTTCATTTTTACATGTATTGCACGTGTAACTTTTGGGCTTCCAAAAAGTTTAAAAGAAAAATCATTAAAAATAATATATGGCTGGAGGGATTTGAACACATGGGCTATGTCACAGTAGTGCAAGGTTTTACCAATGAGCTACAAGTGTTTTCTTGCTGTTCTAAAACAAATTAAATACTTATAGCATACTCAGGATTGCAAATACTCCATTTAGTATTTTAACTTTAAATAAATTTTTGTACATTAAAAGCAGAGTCGTTATAGTTAGGAAAACTTGGGGTTTGAGTTTTGGGTCGGTATCAGCACCACTAACACTGAAGCATAGTGCCAGGAGCGACTCATCATTTACCGTTACCCATTGGGGAGTGATGGCTTAGGAGACAAGTTTAGATCTCTATCACCTAAGGCTTATCAATTTTATGAGCCGTAAGGGTCCCATAAAAGCATTTTCTTCCTATGAGTTGAAAGGTTCTCGCAGGTGTATATTCTCCTTAGAAATCGTGAAGATTCCTAAGTGTGTTTCTCCTTTATGAGTCGCAAGGATCTCACGCGGGGATATTCTCTTCACAAGGCCGAGAGGACTTTGCGAGTGTATTTTCGTCTCCTTTTCACGAGTTTGCGCCCTTTCGGATTTTCAAAATCTTGTCGGCGGTCCTACTCTTTTTGCTCATGGAACCCTTTTGGTTTTTCATCCGTGCCTGGTTTGCTCATGGACATACCATTTTTTTAGTTTCATCGTTGGTAGGACTTCAGATGTAGTCTCACTAGTAGGATTTGGGAGAGATAGGGGCTATTTACGCCCGTGGATTGTATACGATTTTATAGGATGTGTGATCCATACCGTAGAGCCGGTGTGCTCAATTCGCTTGCGACTTGGAGCATTCACGCATAGTATTTCTTGAGATATCGGCTATTGATAGGTGGCATAGGCCTTTCTCTCTCAGCATTTATCAGCTGGTAGGAGGACCCTCCATCAAACACTTTCTCGATGACGTATGGTCCTTCCCAATTTGGCTCGAATTTTCCCTTGGCATGTCGGTTAGGAATGATCGGTCTTTTGAGAACCAACACCAACTCGCCCTTCTTGAAAGCATGGAGATGGGTCATTTTATCATAGGCCCACGACATTTGGGCTCAATACAGTTCCAGATTTTGCTGTACCGTGAGTCTCTTTTCCTCGAGCGCATCGAGCTCTTCGAGCCGAAGGAGGGCATTTTCTTCTTTCGTCAGATTGTGCTGGACAACCATCCTTAGACTTGGAACTTCGACTTCGAGCGGGAGGGTTGCCTCCACTCCGAAGATCAGCGAGTATGGAGTGGACTATGTCGGAGTGCGGTGCGTGGTACGATATGCCCACAACGCCTCATGGAGCTTCAGATCACAGCCTCTCTTATCGGCTGAAGCATTTTTTCTCAGGAGCTTACATACGGTTTTGTTGAAGGCCTCGGCTAACCCATTCGCCCTTGGATTATAGATGGAAGAATATCTCAAGTCTATCTTATGTTGAGTAGCAAACCTTGAGAGTTTGAAGCTCTTGAAAGAAGGCCCGATGTCAGATATGATTCTTCTTGGCGTACTGAAGTAGTATATAACGTTATGCCGGAAGAATTTCAAAACGTTTTCTGTCTTAACTTCTTTTAGCAGGACAGTTTCAGCCCATCTGGAGAAGTAGTCCATCGCGGCTAATATGAACCGGTGTCTTTTGGATGACGGAGGATCAACCGGGCCAACTATGTCGGTGCCCCAAATTTCGAAGGGCCAGGACGCCACGGTAGGGTGTAGCGGATTGGGTTGCTTGTGAATGAAGTCACCGTGAATTTGGCATAGATGAATTTCTTTACATGCTCTTCACAATCTTTTATCATGGTAGGACAGTAATATTCAAACCGTTTGATTTGAAGTCGCATTTTTGGGCCGGATTAGTGAGCTCTGCAGACACCCTGTAGGGTGTTTTTCGTCATCCCATTGAGATGGGAATACGCACGCGCTTGTCAGGCGAATTACAGATTCCCCCTGCCTAGGGTAGGCTGGGGTTTATTGATTGTGGGGATCCGAATCTCCGGCAGCCGCGGACTAAGCTACTGTTAATTACCCCTCGCCTTTGAAGCGAGGGAACCTCCGATTGACGGGTTAAACTGGTCATGCGAACTCAACATGCAGTATTGTGTTTTGAAGGGGTTTTGGATATATCGGGGGCCCCGCAGAGTTTTTACGGGGGTCCCGCTACCCGGATAGCGGGATGGGGGTCAAGGGGGCTAGCAGCCCCCTTACGGGGTGCGGGGCAGCGTCCTGGCCCAAATTGTTTTGAGAGGGATGGTGTTGTAGAGTATGGGTGTGTGTGTGTGTGTATACATATATATAAAATAAAAAAGGGAAAGAGCATCCAAAGGATGCGTGGGAAAAAGCGCCAGCGCTTTGGGTGTTAGCGCTTTGGGCGCAAGAGCGCTAGCGCTTTGAGCACAAGAGCCCTACGTGTCAGCACGTGGGCGCTAGCGCTTTGGACGCTAGCGCTTTGAGTGCAAGGGCGCTAGTGCTTTGAGCGCTAGCGCCCCACGTGTCAGCACGTGGGCGCTTTGGGCGCTAGCGCTTTGCCGACACGTGTGCTGACACGTGGGGCTCTAGCGCTCAGAGCGCTAGCGTCCGAGCGCCCACGTGCCGACACGTGGACGCTCGGACGCTAGCGCTTTGAGCGCTAGCGTCCCACGTGTCGGCACGTGGGCGCTCGGACGCTAGCGCTTCGAGCGCAAGGGCGCTAGCGTCCCACGTGTCAGCACATGGGCGTTCGGGCGGTAAAAGGGACTTAGTCCCTGCAATGGGAGTTGTACTCCTAGAAAGGAGCACTTATTATTTTATGTGTGTGTGTGTGTGTGTGTGTGTGTGTGTGTATGAGGAGTTAAACTCCTAGGATGTTTTGAAGCTGATGAAAGGCTTCTCCTCTTGAGTCCTAGTTCATCCCCAAAGTGGGGTTTCTGGAGATGGGTCTCCTTCTTCCTCCTCTGTTGGCAGGATCTTGAAGATCAAGAGATGTGAGATTTTAAAAATCTCTTCTTTTTGAGATCTGATGGGAGATCTAAGCTCCCCTTTGTGGGTTTTGTGGTGAAAAACTATTTAGTTTTATAAAAGGAAGAGTAGAACACTTGATTTAATTCAAAAGGAGAAGAAGGTTTTTAGAACCTTGAGAAAGGAGAAGATCACAGATCTTGATTCTTTTTGGAGAGAGAAAAAGTTGTTGGGATATTTTCATTATCCTTGCCTTTATAGGCTATACACTTTACACATAGCCCCTTGGGCTTCACAAAATGGCATTTTGCCCATCTCATGGCTCATGTGCCATTTCTTTTTGCACATAAGCCTTGGGCTTTACAAAAATTTGGCTTTATGCCTATTTTCTTATATTTATTCATAAAATAAAAATACAAGAAATACAACAAAATTATTTATTACAAAATTTTTATTTTGGCATGGGGGAGGCCGGCCGCTTCATGTTCGGGCTCACTCCTGGCATTGGCCCACTTGACCTGGGCTTGGGCCCACCTGGCTTAAGGTTGACTTTGATTTTGACTTGGTCAACCGGGGTGTAAATTTTTACCCCAACAAATTGCCCCCCATCAATAAATGCACATAGCATATGTAGGTCGTGTGCATGAAATTGATGGATCTTCTTTCACGTGGAGGCGACTTGATTTGGTTCCCGCTTTTTGGGAAGCTGGCACTGCCCTTTTTATGACATGGACGGTCAATACTTGACGTTTCTCCGAGATGGAGTGTCTGGTTGACTTTATTCCGAGGCGGAGCATAATTCCGACGAGGATGTCGTTGCTGCCCTTTTAGCAACGTGGACGGTCGGTGCTGCCCTTTTAGCGACTTGGACGATCGATGCTTCCCTTTTAGCGACGTGGACGGTCGATACTTTCCTTTTAGCGACGTGGACAGTCGGTGCTGCCCTTTTAGCGACGTGGATGGTCGATGCTGCCCTTTTAGCGACTTGGATGGTCGGATCTGCCATTTTAGCGACTTGGACGGTCGATGCTGCCCTTTTTGCGACGTGGACGGTCGATGCTGCTCTTTTTGCGACGTGGATGACGTGGACGGTCGGTTCTGCCCATTTTGCTATTTGGACGGTCGATGCTACCCTTTTAGCGATTTGGACGGTTGGTGCTGTCCTTTTAGCGACTTGGACGGTTGATGTTGCCTTTTTAGCGACGTGGACGGCCGGTTCTGCCCTTTTTGCGACTTGGATGGTCAGTGCTGCCCTTTTAGCGACGTGGACGGTCGGTGCTACCCTTTTAGCGACTTGGACGGTCGATGCTGCCCTTTTAGCGACGTGGACGGTCGGTTCTGACCTTTTTGCAACTTAGACGGTCAGTGCTGCCCTTTTAGCGACATGGACGGTCGGTTCTGCCCTTTTTGCAACTTGAAATGTCGGTGCTTCCCTTTTACCCACGTGGACGGTCGGTGCTGCCCTTTTAGGGACTTGGACGGTCGATGCTGCCCTTTAAGGGACGTGGACGGTCGGTTCTTCCCTTTTTGCGACTTGGACGGTCAGTGCTGCCCTTTTAGCGACGTGGACGGTCGGTCGGTGGTTGTCTTGCTGATTTGATGTGAATTGGGTTGACATCAGCATCGCTACACTGGAATATGGTACCAGGAGCGATTCATCATCTGCCATGAGTGGATTTGGGGATCTCCCTCGTTTCCAGTTTAACGACTTAGGGTCATCTGTTCCCAGTTTAACGAATTAGAGGTCATCTGTTCCCAGTTTAACGACTTAGGGGTCTATTAGATTGGAGTTTGGAATTTTGGGGTTAGGGTAGGCATCGGCGTTGCTAACACTGAAGCACTTGTGCCAGGAGCAATTCATCATTTGCCCTTTCCTGTTGGGAAGCGGTGGCTTAGGAGACAGGTTTAGGTCCCTATCACCTAAGGCTTTTCAATTTTATGAGCCGTAAGGGTCCCATAAAAGCATTTTCTCCCTACGAGTCGAAAGGATCTCGTAGGTGCACTTTCTCCTTAGGAGCCGTGGGGACTCCCAAGTGTGTTTTTCCTTTGTGAGTCGTAAGGATCCCACGAAGGTGTTTTCTTACGGGTCGTGAGGATCCCGTAAGTTGGTTCTCCTCATGTATCGTGAGGAAACATGAGTGGGTCTTCCAAAATGGAGCATAAGTCCAAGGGCGAAGACCGGCCGCTGGACTGGTGATTGCGGTGGGGTATGGGTATGATGAGAATTATTTGAGCCCGTGGATTGTATACGGTAGTCAATTTGGGGACTAACCGTAGGGCTGGGAGAATTTTGAGAAATTGGATTTTGGTTGGCGTCTGCATCGCTGCACTGGAATATGATATCAGGAGCGACTCATCATTCGCCGTTTGGGGACTTGGAATTTGGATCTTGTTTGGCATCAACATTGTTGCACTGGAATAATGCCAGGAGCAACTCATCATTTGCCCCGGGAGGACTTGGGATTTGGTTTTTGGGTCGGCATCAGCACCGCTAACACTGAAGCGTAACACCAGGAGCGACTCATCATTTGCCACGGGAGGACTTGGGATTTGGTTTTTGGGTCGGCATCAGCACCGCTAACACTGAAGCGTAACGCCAGGAGCGACTCATTATTTGCCATTTCACGTTGGGGAGCGATGGCTTAGGAGACAGGTTTAGGTCCCTGTAACCTATGACTTTTCAATTTTATGAGCCGTAAGGGTCTCATAAAAGCATTTTCTCCCTACGAGTCGAGAGGATCTCGCAGGTGTATGTTCTCCTTAGGAATCGTGAGGATTTCTAAGTGTGTTGCTCCTTTGTGAGTCGTAAGGATCTCACGCAGGGATTTTCTCCTCACAAGGTCAAGAGGACTTTGCGAGTGTATTTTATCTCTTTTCACGAGTTTGCGCCCTTTCGGGTTTTCACAAACTCACCGTCAGTCCTGCTATTTTTACTCACGGAGCCCTTTCGGGTTTTCATCCGTGCCCATTTTGCTTGTGGACATACCGTTTTTTTTGTTTGTTTTGTTTTGTTTTTTTTGCCGTTGGTGGGACTTTAAAAGTAGTCTCACCGGCAGGATTTGGGAGAGATAGGGGTCGTTTACGCCCATGGATTGTATACGGTTTTGCAGGATGTATGATCCAGACCGTAGGGTTGGTGTGCTCAATTCGCCTGCGACTTGGAGCATTCACGCATAGTATTTCTTGAGATATCGGCTATTGATGGGTGGCATGGGCCTTTCTCCCTCGACACTTATTAGTTGGTAAGATCCTCCATCAAACACTTTCTCGATGGCGTATGGTCCTTCCCAGTTTGGCTCGAATTTTCCTTTTGCATGTCGATTGGGGATGATCGGCCTTTTGAGGACCAACACCAATTCGCCTTTCTTGAAAGCGCGGAGATGGGTCATCTTGTCATAGGCCCGTGACATTTGGGCTCGGTACAGCTCCAGATTTTGCTGTACTGCAAGACTATTTTCTTCGAGGGCGTCGAGCTCTTCGAGCCGAAGGAGCACGTTTTCCTCCTCCGTCAACTCGTGCTGAACGACCATTCTTAAGCTTGGAACTTCGATTTTGAGGAGGAGGACCGCCTCCACTCTGAAGAGCAATGAGTATGGAGTGGACTGAGTTGGAGTATGGTGCGTGGTACGATATGCCCACAACGCCTCGTGAAGTTTGAGATTCCAGTCTCTTTTGTTGGCTGAAGCATTTTTCCTCAGGAGCTTGCATAGAGTCTTATTAAAGGCTTCGGCTAGCCCATTGGCTCTTGGATTATATATGGAGAAATATCTCCAGTCTATTTTGTGCTGAGTAGCGAACCTTGAGACTTTGAAACTCTTGAAAGAAGGCCCATTGTCGGAAATTATTTTTCTTGGTGTACCGAAGCAGTATAGAATATTATGCTGGAAGAACGTCAGAATATTTTCTGTCTTGACTTCTTTTAGCGGGACAGTTTCAGCCCATCTGGAGAAATAGTCAGTTGCGGCCAATATGAACCGGTGGCCTCTGGATGACGGAGGATCAATTGGGCCAACTATGTCGGTGCCCCAAACTTCGAAGGGCCACGACGCCACCGTAGGATGCAACGGATTGGGATGCTTGTAGATGAAATCACCATGGATTTGGCAGAGATGGCATTTCTTTGCATGCTCTTCGCAATCCCTTATCATGGTGGGCAGTAATATCCAAGCCGTTTGATCTGAAGCTGCATTTTGGGGCCGGACTGGTGAGCCCCGCAGACGCCTAAGTGAACTTCCTTCATAACTTTTTGGGCTTCGGCCGATGGCAGGCACCTGAGCCAGAGTTGGTCATATGACCTGCGGTATAGCATGTCATTTACGAACAGGTATCGGAGAGCTCTCTTCTTCAGCTGAATCCTTGCAGATTTTCCTTCGGGCAGCTTGTCGTATCGGAGGTACTCTATGAAGGGTTCTCTCCAATCGGGCCCGTCTTAGATGATCGAAGCTTCTTCGGCAGGATTGCTCTTCTGTTCCGCGCTTTCCTCTTCTCGTAGAGAGACTGGGGGTACAATTTTCCGGCTCCTGACTGTGATCAGAATTTCGTCCATGTCAGGATCAGCCAGCTCCTTGGCTAAGAGAGCGAGTACGTCAGCCTTTCCATTCAACGCTCTGGGGACTCTTATTAGTTCAATGTGAGTGAACCGTTTCATGAGTTCCACCACTCGGCTTCTGTACCGAGCTAACTCGGGTTTGTATATATTATAGTCGTCGCTTACTTGGTTGACGACAAGCTGGGAGTCACCATAAACCCGTAGCCGAAGGATTTCCATTTCTATGGCGAGCTCCAGACTGGCTATCAGAGCTTCATACTCATCCTCGTTGTTTGTGCGAGGCTCAGTGAGAGAAAAAGAACGTCGTAGGGTTCCTATCGATGGCGTGATGAACACCAGTCCTATCCCTGCTTTTATCTCTAGGATGCTTGATTTGCTGGATGTCCTCATTGATGAGGCTCCATCAAAGTAGAGCTCCCAACATGGCTCATCTTCCTCGAGGTGCAGCGCTTGTTCGTCAGGTAGCTCGCAATTAAGCGGTGACCCTTCTGATACGGGATGTGCAGCAAGGAAGTCTGCGAGAGCTTTTCCTTTTACTGCTTTCTGAGGAGTATAAACTATGTCAAACTCAAGTAGCATGACAGCCCATCTTGCTATTCTGCCGGCTAGGCTTGCTTTGGTCATCAAGTGTTTGAGCGGGTCGACCTTGGAGATCAGCATAACTCGATGATCGAGCAGATAGTGTCTCAGCTTCTTCACAGCAAATATCAGGGCCAAGCATTGCTTTTCGATCGGGGAATAGTTGTGTTCCGCCCTAACTAGAGTTCGACTGAGGTAGTAGAGGGCATTTTCTTTTCCCTCCTAGTTGTTCTGGGCAAGGAGTGCACCGAGTGACTCATCTAGCGCGGCAGTGTAGAGAATCAGTGGTTTATTTGGAATGGGAGCGGATAGCACTGGAGGGCGCAACAAGTACTGTTTAATGCTTTCGAACGCTTCTTGACATTCGGCATCCCAGACAAAAAGAGCTCCATTCTTCATAAGCATTGAGAAGGGCCTACATCTCCCCGATAAATTTCAGATAAACCTTCGTATATAAGCAAGCTTTCCTTGAAAAGATCTCAGCTGCGTCAGATCCTTCGGAGGGGGCATTTCCATGATGGCCTTTATCTTGGATGGGTCAACTTCGATCCCCTGATGTCGGACTATAAAGCCCAGGAATTTTCCCGATGACACGCCAAAAGCGCACTTCGGAGGATTCATCTTCAGATCGTATTCCCTCAGTCTGGTGAGAACGGTCCTAAGATCTTGGATGTGGTCGGCCTTGGCTTTAGTCTTGACGACCAAATCATCAACATAACATTCGACGACTTTATGGATTAGGTCATCAAAGATATTGGTCATTGCCCTTTGATACGTAGCATCTGCGTTCTTCAGTCTGAACGGCATCACCTTGTAGCAATATATTCCGATCGGGGTTCGGAATGCTGTGTGTTTCTCATCCTTGGGTGACATCTTGATCTGATTATACCCAGACGAGCCATCCATAAAGGTGAACAGCTCGTAATTTGAGGTGTCATCGACTATCATTTCCATGACCGGTAACGGGAAGTCGTCTTTAGGACATGCCTTGTTAAGGTCCCTGAAATCGACACAAACTCGGATCTGCCCATTTTTCTTCTTCACTGGGACTATGCATGCGATCCACTCCGCATATTTCTCTTCCCTGATGAAGCCGGCATCGATGAGTTTCTTGGTTTCCTCGATGACCTTTTCTTCCAGTTCCCTTCTCATTCTTCGAGGAGCTTGTTTGATTGGCTTAGCATCAGGAGATATAGCCAGCTTATGCACAGCCACTTCAGGGGAGAAGCCAGGCATTTCTTTGTACGTCCACGCGAAACAGTCGATGAACTCATGCAGCAGGGCGATTATCTGCTCTTTCATTTCCTCTGACAAAAGTGAGCTGATGTAGGCCGGCCTTGGATTATCGGGCGTTCCTAAGTCAATTTCGGTTAGCTCGTCAAAGGTTGCTTGTCCGCTATCTTCGAGCTCTTGAGGAGCTTCTTCTGGCTCGGTTAGCTCGTTATCATCATTTGACCTTTCGCTGGCTTCACCAAAATGGATCATGTAGCACGCTTTGGAATCAGGTTGAACGAAGCCTATGCCCCGTCTATCTGGAATTCGTCCATCGATGAGTACTCGGACCTGGGGTGGATGCCATAGCCCTTCATAAAACTTTGCTTCGGACTCCGTTTGATATAACCGGCATTCGCATCTTTTGAAGTATTCCCGCATCTCGGGTGCATAGTATTTGGGATTGAGGACGGCTCTTATGCCTCTCTCATATGGAAGGCACGCGACAGACAAATTGTCCGGGTGCACAACAGGATTTGACCCGTAAAACAGGATGCCCTTCTGTCCACTTTTCCTCCCGGGAACGTAGAAAGCTTTCAGCTGGTCCACGGTAGAGACTGACAATGCATCGAGCTCTTTACACATCCGTTCCGGCACC
This sequence comes from Agapanthus africanus, assembly GCA_030015575.1. NCBI lineage: Eukaryota > Viridiplantae > Streptophyta > Magnoliopsida > Asparagales > Amaryllidaceae > Agapanthus > Agapanthus africanus. The sequence continues at coordinate 568,251,592 of JASDDO010000016.1, forward strand.
CTTGTGATGGCTAGGGACCCTTCTGCAATTTGGAAGGTCTCTCGTAATTTCGCTTGTTGCGTGGGGGTCCAATCTACACAGTTGTTGCACGACAGGTCCTCTTTCTCCGACTCTTCAGTGTCGCCGCCAAGATGAGGGCGGACTTTGCTGCTAGATGGGGCCTCAGTAACAGATTCGTCCGTATCGCTACCGAAACGAGGGCGAGTTTTATGGAAGGACGGACTTCCAGCGTCGGACTCGTCAGTGTCGCTACCGAAACGCGGGCGCACTTGGGCATTTTTGCTTTTGAAAGTGACAGCCGGCTCAGATTTGCTTTTGAGTCTTGGGGCCGCTCTATTCTCAGTCAGTTGTGGCTTAGCATTTTGGTGGTTCATAAAGTACCGAGAATCTTCATATCGGACTTCATGCACACCGAACGGCTGGATGTCTCCGTCAATGCGTCTTTCTTCGCCATCTTTAGTATACTTCATGCATTGATGGAGAGTTGACGGAACGATGCCGTAATCGTGGAGCCACGGCCGTCCCAAGAGAATCTTATAAGACGTGTCGGCGTCGATCACGTATATCTTAGCTTCAGTTTGCAGATCCCCGAATTTGATTGGCAAAGCTATAGACCCCAGAACTTGCTGGCAGTTTTGATTGAAGCCTTGAATGACAATCCTTTCCCTTGACAGGTGTCGGACGTCCATTGACAAACTCTTCAGTGTTCGCAAGTTCATGATGTTCACTGAGGACCCCGGATCAGTCAATATGTGATTAATCCGATCTTCGTCACTGTACCCGGTCACGTAAAGCGGCCGATTATGCTCAGCCGTTCCCAGTAGCAAGTCTTCATCCTTAAACGTGACTACAGCAGCTTGCAAAGTGTACTGAGCTTCTTTCATATTAATTTCCGCAAAGAGAGCCTGATACCGCTCAGGGTTTTGTAGAGCATGAATGAGAACATCTCTAAGCTCTTGAGATAGAACCAAGGCATCGTAGATGCTAAGGAGAGACGGAAGCTTTTAGAGGTGAGCCAAGACATTATAGTCTACTGGGGAAGGACTCGAATCTTCATGAGCAAGTTCTCTGCCCTCTTGGGGCGTTGCCCTGATTTGGCGGTAGAGCCCTACCGCTTCTAAGCTGGATTTGGTTGGCCTTTGTGGCGAGCTCCTCGTCCTTTTCGAGAAAACAGAGCTCTTCCTCAGAGTCGCTGCCAAGATGGATGGCGTAGCAGGTTACTATAGGGATCTCTTCATTGGAGTCTTCTTCTAACTTCTCTAGAATTTCAGACACTTCTACAGGAAAGAACTCTTTCAATTGAATTAGAGTTCTTTCCTTCTGTTCATAGTCCTCGAGGGAATCAATATATTTTTGAATGGTCGATCTCCCTGCAGACACTTTTTCGCACCGAGCTGCACTTTTCTTCTTCTTGAGCTTTTTGGATTTTGAGCCTGATGGAGCCGCATTGGCAGCTGGCATGGTATGCTTCTTCTGCCATTCCCATTCCGTCCTTGGCTCTTTCCCAAGTAGCTTTATCATCTTCTTCATCTTATTAGATATGTGCGTACTCCACGGAGGCTGCGGTGAGTCCGTTTCATTTATCAGGGTAGCGGGTTCGGCTGTCTGCTCCCAGAAAGCTTCAGCTTCTGTCTGTATAAAGTTGGTGGTTGCAACTTGATTGTTCACCAACACGCTTTTGGACAGCTCGATCTCTCCAGCCTTGTACTGCTTCTCGACCCAGTCTTTGAAGATATAGCAATCCTCGATGGCATGGCTCACTACTCGGTGGTACGGGTAATACAGGGGATTGTCGGTCATTTTTGCTTCTTGAGGTCTTTTCGACTCTGGCAATTGTAGACCGTTGTTCAAGGCATCTTTAAATATCTTGCGGACCTTGTCCCTCCTGAAAGAGTAAACCTTGTTCTTTTTCTCTTCTAGGGAAGGTCCTTCTCCTCCAAGCACTGGCTTTCACGACCCGCAGGGTACGGAACGTGACTGGCACTTAAGTTACGAAACGTCTCAAGGCGTACGTAAACTAAGTAAGCCAAAGCCCAGAAATCAAAACCCGATTAAGAGAATAGAGTGAAGGAAAAACCAATTTATTGAAAGCGATTTTTAATCCATTAAGTCACACCAAGCTTTTTAAAAGCAACACCCCCTTTTTTTTCCAAAAATTCCGGCGGAGTCTCCTTTGTAAAAATAGGCCCCCAACAGGTACAAACAGGAGTAAAATAAATAACATGAAATAAGGCATTCCCAAGCGGGAGCTAGCTCGGTCACAAATCCCACGCAATGTAAAACAGCAATGTGCATAAATAAGCATGAGAACACAAGTAAAATATCATGTCGACTCAAGTGAGCTCGACCCCAAAAACAGCATAAAAATCCACAAATCTCACAGTCTCGTCTCTAGGTCAATATACAATAATACAAATAACAGGTGCAGCTGATACAGTAGATGGAGTACTCTAGATACAATGAATATACAAGGTGGTACAAAATAATAACATAACCCACCTACGAGCAAAAGTCTCGAGTCCAGGCAAAAGAGACAAAAGAAGCTGGTGCGTCCGCCGCTACTATGCTGACGGAACGGACCTGCAAGAAGGCTGTAGCACAACGGGGGTGAGTTGCCAACTCGTGAGTAATAAATAACATCTATAGAGGCTATCGCATGCATGCACGCAAGTATCCTAACATCTATAATACTGATATGGCGGGATATACTAGCAGGTATGGATGCAACATGAATATGCTAGCAGGTACGTATGCAACATGAATCAACTCGTGATCTGAATATGTAGGTATAAGAAATCATTCTTTTCATTTTAGGAATCTCCTTTGAAATATCAGCATAATATCAATAGAATCAACAAGAATCCGTGTCCAGCAACGACACCTCAAAACTGTCTCAAATATCATATATCCATATCATAGTATCTCTGGCCTCAGCCATCCGGCTGACCCATCCAAATATCAATATCCCATCATCTCGTGGCCACGGTCGGTATCCTCTGGATATCCGCCGTGCCAAAAGTTCACCGGTAGGTAGTCCATCCCTGCCAGGCTCATCGTCAACAACGTGAGCTTCTTGCCCCAGGGTACCTTACTGGGCCCACCATGTACCCGAGACGGTTTATCCAACTCCTCGAAACGGGTCTCGAAAACCATAGCAAACTCATGGTGGACGACACTTACATCACTAGAAAACCGCAACTTTTCATATTTATAAAAAGGGTAATAAGTTTGTAAATCCTTGCGGCCTTTCCCCAAATCCAGAAATATCATAAATCTCAAGAAATCATCATAAGTGCATATGTCAATGATAATGAATGCATATGGTATCAATGGTCAAGCTGCAATGTATGATTAATAGACTAGGCATGAACAATGATGTAATAAGGTACATGCACATGAATAGCAATTCTACAATTTCATTTTAAGGATTTAAGGCAATAGCAAAGTTTTAAGCATCAATATGGTGACAATGTTCTAGATTTAAGTCATCTAGTGTCGTGGCATGTCAATTAGCAGGGCGTGTGTGTACACATGAATAGTGCTCGTGCTGCATATAAAAACCCTGGCAATGGTGCAGGTGTCCTATAGAATGGGTTCGCATATGTATGTCAAACATAGATCATGAATGTAGCAGATAACATGCAAGTATTATACTCCTAGTTACTAACATCAATAGGAATCTTTTAATTTACTAAAACTATCGGGCGACTTGCGCCATCCAAACGATGGTCCCCCGTAGATGTTACATCTACTCACCCGTGATCTCACGCTAGGTGTGTCCGACCACCTGCTTTCCTTTCTCCGCGGCGCTTGAAGTTCCTGCCGGCAAACCTAGAATTTACAAAAAGTCACACACATACAAATCCTGCAAAAACGTGATATATCGATCAAAGAATAACTCGTGTGTGAAACTAAACGCGCGTGCACTCGATACGCCGCGACGTGCTTAAACTCACCAGAAAACAACCCGACACGCTGTGTCGCATCGCGCGCCACAGAACCACACGGATCACACACGTGTCGCACAAGTTTAAAAACATCGAAAAAAGGTTTAATGCTCCAGATTTTGACTCGGGTCAAAACAGAAAAAGTTGCGCATACCAAAAACCCTAGCCACACAGCAGACACCTACAGGCAAAGACCCAACACCCAAGCCCCCCTTCTGGCCGCAAATTGCGGCCAGATCTAATAAATCTGCGGCCGTGAAGGGGAGAAGGGTCCTCGTGCTTTGTGTGTGTGTGTCTGACATGGTCACCATGCTACAGTATCCCCAATTTTTACCTGAATGGTTCGGGTCAAAAGCAGATTCTAGAAAGGTTAAAAAGTCCAATAAAACGCTAAATTACACCGATTTGCAACAAACAGGTATTTTTGCGAAATCTGGGGCAAACCCTAAGATAACTGGCCTTAACAGCACCTAGTAAGGCTATACTAACAATTAAAACCATCACTTGGCAAAATCTCACTCAAATCACCCAAAACTAGCACTAATTCGCATAATAAACACTAAACTAAACTAAATAATACCTAAGTTAAGCAAGCAAGGGAACAAGTTTAGGGATTATACCTCTAGGGATCCTAGGATGAAGGAGAAGAAGGAGAGGAAGGAGGTGCTGCTGCTGCTGAAGTGCTGCTGCTGCTGCTGAACTGCTGCTGTTGCAGCTGCTGCTGATGCTGCTGTTTTTGGTGCTGTTTTTGTTGCTGTTGCTGCTGCTGTCAAGGCTGCTGCTGTTGTTGTGTGGTGTTGTGAGAGTGAGAAGGAGAGATATGTGAGAATAAACTTGAGGGAAAAATACAAGGTTTTGAAAATGCAATGGGAGTCAACCCCTCACCCTCTCTCTTCATTAAATGCTAAGCATGCACAAGCCATCATGGCCACCCTCTCACCTACACTAGTCAACCCCTAACCCTAATTTAAATTTTAAAAACTAAAACCCTTAATTAAACACAATTAACTTAACAAAAGGTTTAGACCACCATGCTTATCTAAATATGGTATAACCCTAGACTTAACCCAAGTTAACGTGCACAAGTGTGTGCAGTCCAAATAAAATTCTAATAAAATATTCATAAAACCAGATAAATTATTAGAAACCCGTTTTGGTAAACTTTTTACCAAAAACCCCACATTAACACACAATTACCACTAAACCCATTCTCAGGTGTTACAATCTTCCCCCCTTAAGAAAATTCGTCCCTGAATTTAAAATACATAGCTACGTGTACCTTCAAAGAGATGAGGGAATTTCTTCCGCATCTCTCCCTTGGCTTCCCAAGTGATCTCCTCACCATTCGGGCTGCACCAAAGAACCTTCACAGACGGCAGGACCTTTGATCGAAGTTTCTTCACCTGCCGATCCAATATCACTACTGGCTGCTCGGTGAACGAAAGATCACGCTCAAGCTGAACGGTCTGATACTGAATCATGTGAGAAGGGTCGTGAAGATATCTGTGTAGCATCGACACGTGGAAGACGGGGTGAACATCTGGAAAGCTGGGTGGAAGAGCTAAACGATATGCAACTGCGCCGACCCGCTCGAGAATCTCTAAGGGACCCACAAATCTGGGGCTAAGCTTTCCCTTTCACCCAAATCGCATCACACCCTTCATCGGAGAGACCCTCAGAAAAACATGATCGCCAATTGCGAACTCTAGCCTGCGACGGCACCTGTCTACATACGATTTCTGCCTGCTCTGAGCCACTCTCATCCGGTCTCGAATCAACTGTATCTTCATGGTCGTCCCCTCAACAATCTGCAGCCCCAAAATACTGCTCTCGCTCAACTCAGTCCAACAGACGGGCGATCTACATCTCCTCTTATACAAGGCCTCGAAAGGTGCCATCTGAATAGTATCCTGGAAGCTGTTGTTGTAGGAGAACTCCACTAAAGGTAAATGACGATCCCAGCTACCTCCGAAGTCCAAAACGCACACTCGGAGCATGTCCTCGAGAGTCTGAATAGTCCGCTCTGACTGGCCGTCGGTCTGCGGATGAAATGCTGTGCTGAAACTCAAACGGGTGCCCAATGCCTCCTGAAGTCTCTGCCATAGTCGGCTGGTAAACTGGGTGCCTCTGTCGGACATGATACACGTCGGGATTCCATGCAGTCGTACAATCTCGTCGATGTATATCTGGGAATACTGAGCAAAACCGAAAGTCGTCTTCACTGGCAGGAAGTGAGCCGCTTTCGTCAATCGATCCACGATCACCCAAATGGAGTCGTACCCTCTCCTGGTCTTGGGTACACCCACAACGAAGTCCATAGAAATCTGCTCCCATTTCCACTCCGGAATGGGCAAAGGCTGCAACTCTCCTGCTGGCCTCTGGTGCTCGGCCTTGACTTGCTGACAAGTCAGGCATCTCGATACGAAGTCTGTGACATCCCTCTTCATCCCGTCCCACCAATAGACATCTCTCAAATCGCGGTACATCTTGGTGGAACCCGGATGAACACTGTATGTCGATCTATGCGCCTCCTCCAGAATCTCACGCCGCAGCCCCTCAAAATCTGTTACGTACAATCGAGTCCCAAATCGCAGTACTCCCTGATCATCGATCACGAACTCGGAATCTCTGCCCTGCCTAATCTGCTCCATGATCTCTGAAAGACGGTCATCACTGGGCTGTGCCTCTCGAATACGGTCAAGTAATTGCGGACGTATACGAACATGCGCAAGTTGTCCCCCTGTCGGAGTGAACTCGAACTCAACTCGGCTGTCGCATAAAATTTGCCAATCTGCTGACGACTGCCTCTGCACGGTGCTCAAACATGATAGACTACCCTCGGGCCTCCTACTCAAAGCATCCGCCACTACATTAGCCTTGCCCGGGTGATACAAAATCTCGCAATCATAGTCCTTTACTAGCTCTATCCAACGGCGCTGTCTAAGATTCAGGTCTCGCTGCTGAAATATGTACTTTAAGCTCTTGTGATCAGTGAATATCTGACACGACTCACCGTATTGGTAATGTCGCCAGATCTTGAGTGCAAATACCACTGCAGCCATCTCCAAATCATGAGTGGGGTAGTTCTGTTCATGTTTCTTCAACTGCCGTGAAGCATACGTGATCACCCTGTCATGCTGCATCAATACGCACCCTAGCCCCACTCGTGAAGCGTCATAATAGACCACAAATCCGCCTGATCCTGAAGGCAATGATAACACCGGCGCCGTAGTCAAACAAGTCCGTAGCTGCTGGAAACTGTGCTCGCACTCCTCCGTCCAATCGAAAGGAACTCCCTTCCGGGTCAATCCGGTCAAAGGTGCAGCAATACGGGAGAAATCCTGAACGAATCACCTGTAGTAGCCAGCCAGACCTAGGAAACCGCGGATCTCCGTAACTGATGTCGGTCTGGGCCACTGCTGAACGGCCTCGATCTTCTTCGGGTCCACACATATGCCATCTCTCGTAATCACGTGTCCCAAGAAACCAACGCTTCCCAGCCAGAATGCACACTTGGAGAACTTCGCGAACAACTGGTGCTCCTTCAAAGTCTGCAACGTAATCCGCAAGTGCTGCTCATGCTCCTCTCGGCTCCGGGAATACACCAAAATATCATCAATGAACACTATGATGAACAAATCAAGATACGGCCTGAATATACGATTCATCAAATCCATGAATGCTGCTGGGGCGTTGGTGAGTCCGAATGACATCACCAAAAACTCATAGTAGCCGTAGCGCGTGCGGAAAGCTGTCCTCGGTATATCCTCCTATCGAACTCGTAGCTGATGGTATCCTGATCGCAAATCGATCCTCGAGAAATATCCTGCCCCCTGAAGCTGGTCGAACAAATCGTCGATACGTGGTAAGGGATACCTGTTCCGTACGGTAACTTTGTTCAGCTGGCGGTAGTCGATACACAAACGCAAACTGCCGTCTTTCTTCTTGACAAACAGGACCGGAGCACCCCAAGGAGAAACACTGGGTCGAATAAGTCCCTTATCCAGCAAATCTTGCAGTTGGACCTTCAACTCTCTAAGCTCCGTCGGGGCCATCCGATAAGGCGGTATAGAAATAGGCCCCGTGCCGGGAATCAAATCAATACAGAAGGCAATATCACGCTCAGGCGGTAGCCCAGGAAGCTTATCGGGGAAAACATCAGGGAACTCACAAACAATCGGGACCCGGTCCAACGGAACCTCTGCAGCTCGAATATCACAAATATATGCTAAGAACCCCTGACATCCCTTCCACAAGAGCTGACCAGCGCGAAGAGACGAAATCAAACTGGGAAGGGTGACACCGCGGTCTCCCTGAATAACAAGGACTGGCTCTCCTGGAAAGCTAAATCTGACTGCCTTCTCACGGCAGTCCACTGAAGCATAACAAGTGGCTAGCCAATCCATGCCCAGAAGCACATCAAAATCCAACATATCGAGGAGAATCAAATCAACTAATGAATCCCTCTTCCCGATACGAACGGAACACAAACGAAACACCAAACGAGCAACAAACGACTCGCCTACCGGAGTAATAACCACAAGCGGCTGATCTAACGACGATGACTCACGGCCCAACATCGGTGCAAAGTGTGTAGAGACATACGAATGTGTGGAACCTGGGTCGAATAATACTCGTGCGTCGAAAGAACAAACTGGCAAGGTACCTGTCACAACGGCGTTGGATGCCTGCGCATCCTGCGGTGTCAAAGCAAATACCCAGGCCTGCCCCCCACCAATAGCTGGCTGACCTCGGCCTCGGCCTCCGCCTCCTTGTCCTCTCTGAACAGGACCGCCGCGTCAACGGCCTCTGGGTGCATCGAACTGTCGTGGAGCATCGCCTGTGGTAGGAAGTAGGGCTTTCTGAGGAGGAGGTGGTGATGGTGGTAGGGTCACATGTGGAACTGTCGCCGCTCCTTGTCGTCTCGCCGGACAGTCTCTGACAAGATGGTGCGGACTACCGCACCCATAACATCCTGGCGACGCCCGCTGTCCCTGCGGATATGAACCAAATAACTGACCCCGTCCAACTCCTCTGCCGGGCCCATCTCTCGGAAAGAGTTTGGCACGCTGCCTCTGAGATGGCACATCGGTACGAATCCTCTTCGGCCCAGAAACGGCCGAAGTTTGTGATATGCGTGCCTCCATCCGTAATGCAGTGTCCATAACCGCTGCATACGTGTCGAAGTACTGGGCGCCGATGGCAAGAAATAGCTGGGTGTCAAGTCCCTGCACGAACCTCTTCACTCTCTTTGCTTCAGTGTCCACCAAATACGGAGCATATCTGGACAACTGCGTGAACTGGACATCATACTCAGACACCGTCATCCCTGGAGTCTTGATCAAAGCCTCAAAACTACGAGCCCTAGCGTCACGAACGCTCTCTGGAAGGAAACGAGCTAGAAATACCGCTGTGAACTCGGCCCAAGTCATAGGAGGTAGACCTGCAGCTCGACCTCTCTCGACGGACTCACACGACGTCTGCGCAAGGCCCTTTAGGCGGAAACTCGCAAGCTCCACCCATCGATCGTCAAAACATCGGAGCGAACGGCAAATCTTGGCTAATCTATCAAGGAATGTCTGTGGATCCTCCTCTGCATCTGTGCCGGTGAATACTGGATGTCTCAGCCTCATGAAATCCTGTAACGATACTGGGATGGCCACGGTAGTAGTGGTAGGAGCAACTGTCTGGGCAGCAGGTACCATGGTCGTCTGTGATGTGGTAGGTACGTCCTCCGATCTCGGTGCACGACTAGCCTCTACTAAGGATCCCACCATCTTTCGTAACTCCTGCATACCTCCCATCATCTGTCGTAGCTCCTCCATACCAGACTCTAGCCTATCCATGCGGCCTTGGGAAGGCGGATCAATCTGCCCCTGAGGCGTAGGTATACCACCCTGCTCGGTCCTCGTCTCGGACGAGCCTGCTCGGATCTCATCTCGAGCGGCAGCCCTCTGCGCTCTCGTAGCCTTCGGCGGCATAGTGGCTGGTACAGGAAACAGGATAATAAGAACAGTGCAATAGAATCATAGGATACACGGAAATGAAGAAGGAATTTCAAGCAAGTATATCTTAAAGTCTCTTAGGCGGAGTACCGTATTGCAAGTATGCCGCGGACATACGCACACTACGTTGTAAGTGCACGGCGGCGCCCCGGCCGTCAATCCGACGCCGGAATGCGGAAGCGGTGAATAACTTAAATTTTGCGGACTTTGCAAACCGGCACCACCGCGCACTTTAACCGGATCGTAACCATTAAACTAGTCTAAGCTAACTAGAAGATGGGTTAGAGATATACCGACGATCCAAGTCCTCCGGTCTTCTCGTCATGGTCCCGATCTCCTGCGGAAAAGTCCCGTCTCCTCCTCGTCGCCGGAAGTGCACCACATCGCCTTCTTCGTTTACGGGCTCCCACCTCAATGCCGAGGCAACTCGGGCACGAAGCCGGCTACTCGACGTGCCCAAGATATGCTGTAGGAAGTGTAGTGTAGAGGCTACTTGTCTCTTTGGGGTTTGTTGCCATAGATGGAGGAATGGTGTATAGAAAATTGGTGCTTTCAATTTTCTAGCAATGGAATGAGATGAAGAATGATATACACCAAATGAATCACTCTCAAAGATGAAGCTCTCTCCTTCTCTTCTCTTCTTCTCACTCAACCATGGAAAAACTTATGAACTTAGAAATGTAGAAGGAAAGAATATGAAGCCTTAAGGGAGGTGAGTGTAGGAGTGAAGAAGAGGTGACCACATCCAAGGGACAAAGAAACATACAACCATGCTTCACCCTTTTTCAAACCATACCCTTTCATGTCACTCAAATCCAAAGTATGGAGCAAAAGAAATGAAAGCTATCATAATCAATCTTTTACAAGAAACCCCCTCCACAAATGTTATTTGCACAATTGCAAATAACCCCCTCCATCGGAAAAGTCCGGCCGGGAAAGAACAAAGGAAAACCGGCCGGAACGGAATGCAAACTGGCAACTCCAGAAAACTGGTCCCGTAATAAATTACAGGAAAACCCCGATACTGTGCATACACACCCGCATCTGTATTCCGTCCGGATACAAATGCAAAGAGACAAAATCTACACTGTACTAAACTAGGACCGGCTTAAACCAAAGCCGGCTAGTAAAATCCGTCCGATCCTGATCCGTGCAATACCGCACGTATCTGATCGAACCCTGCCATATAACCATACGGCTACCAGTACAAACCGTCCGATCCTGATCCGTGCAATACCGCACGTATCTGATCGGACCCTGCCATATCTCCATACGGCCTCTACAGCGTTTCGCCCGAAAGCTTGAGTAACTGAAAGTGTGGTGGACTCTAAAGACTCGTCAATACTATGGCTGTGGTTTTAACCACTAGCACGTCAGAGGTATAAGCCAATACGTGACGGGCCACCAGCTATTGACTAAATGGGACGTCGATGAGGAAGCTCACCCCGACACCCAACTGAGCCTGTCAGTGACAATATCCGTGCAGTCCGGTCCGTTCGTCTATGAGTATCGCATGGCGGGCCTAGGGGGTTGGTAAAAGTCAGACCCCCAAAAGCGGTACAAGTCGTGTCGGAGTGTAGCCCAGAACACCCTGAGATACTACTGGAATACCTACCAGTAAATCTCCTTGCCTTGGCCAAGGACTTTGTGTAATGGCTCTCCTAGACACAGCACGACCTCACCCCCAATACCGGGAGAGACGAACCCCTGAAGATACGCTCACTGCCTCCATGTGGCTCGGGACTGTACCCAACTAAAACCTGTTTGCACGACTCCTTTGAGCCGTGGTAGGGTAGTAATCAAAGTACAGTGGGAACTCACACGAGACAAATGACGATCCCCAGGTCGATGAACTAACCTGCACACATGTCACCAGGGAACTGCCATCTGACGTCTGGTATATGACCAACTAGCATGTTCCCGGCGAGTCCTGTCCGGTGTACTCATAACCCAATGAGCACCTGTATACATCTTAGGTGATCCAACTGACACCAGTGGCTTGTGAGACCGGCCACCGCCCCTCGTCGGGGTCTCGACTGTATACACTAGTCTACTAATGGAGTATCGATGCCCGGTCTCGAAACTCCCACGACTAGGGACCTTTTAAGGATATGCTTGTAGACCCCCAGCTCCCACTTATATGATCGCCCTCATACTGCTGGTGGTCAAGCAAGAATCCTAGGGGCTCTATCAACGTGTAATAGCGACGTGTCATGTCACCTAAAACAGTACACGATGATAAAGGTAAACCAGATAGCATACTATCATCTCGAGTAAGACTGTCCTACCGGGATAGGTCCTCCCTCAATCATTACAATCACGTACCTGTGACCTAATAATTGACTCTGAGGGCACTATCTCCAACAATCTCCCACTTGCACTCAAGGCTAATTATTGCGATGTCGCATACTCACAGCCCGTGTGATACCGAACATCCAACTCCTCTACTAGTCAGTCTCACAAAGCTCGTTTGCGGAACTATTGCGTTCGAGGAATAGCCTCAGTGAGTGGATTCGCTTAGTTGTTTCTTTCTATGTCTCTCTATATCTCAAGTTCGCGGAGAAAGCCATCTCCCGAAATGAGCAATACCTGTCTTAGAATGTGTCTGGATGTCTGATGGGACATAGCTCATAAATGAACTCCAAATCCAAACTTCTTAGACTGTATCGTCAACTGAACTTAATCAGTATCCTGCGCGTCATGCCTCCCTCAGTATTGCCTTGGACCACCTGTCCAAAATACTGCCCCTCATCAGAAGGAAAACTATAACTCTGACAACCTCCTTGTCGTCCATGTCACCTTGGAAGCCTGGAATGATAACTGTCTCCTGAATGAGGCTGTCGTTATCATATCCCTAGAACATCCACTTATGTTCTAAAACTGCTTCCGACTGTTTCTCCAGGATTGGATTAATGTCAACTTATTGCATCTAGTGCAAGAACAACATCTGGTGTGGTACTTGACATCTCACGATTGACTCAATTGCCTGAGCAAGTGATCTGCCAATCATGCACGTCCCTCTCCCCTTTAGTCTGTAAGACACCTTTGGAGAGGGTGACTCCATTACCTGCAGGTACACTACCGTGCCAGGAGTCGTCCATCCTAAATACTCTTAGAATGCTGTCAAAGTACCCTGATTGGGAAACCACCCAAATCTAGATCTAAAACCATAGATCTAGTAACCAGTATGTCAGATATATAATCCATTTCCTTTGTGGAGAAACCACTGTGTGACGACCAAAGTATAACCGATCGTAGTGTAGGAGTTTCCTTTCCTACTCTGTGTATATCATCCAAATACCAGGATATCACACCCTACTACCTTCTCAACAGATCCATCCCCTATTCTGATGAAGTCAAACCCATGACTGTCACGTCAGAAATAGATGATCTATCTCCGCTACATCTGCTCTAGTCTATAAATAGACATAAGCAACCTGTCCACCAATGCTTCCGCTGCTCCCACTGACTACGACAACCCTCTGGCAGAGTCATATACACGTACACTTCTAAAACTAGTTTTAGAACGACGCTATACTCATCCTCCCGCCGGGTCTCGTAACCTGGAACAACAGCAATGGCAATTGTGGGTAAACAAGAACTTCCCTGTCACCGTCCTTGAGGCCACCGTAGTGCCTCTCGGGTGCCTGAAGTTACCCACCTTATCTGCGGAGTGGCCAATGGAATGTCAATCCAGATTGAATCTTTAGGTTCCTTATCAAATCTTCAGTAATCGTTTGTGGTTCTGGAATCACTTCCAGTTCTACCATACTCCCACTACTGTTTTCTGAAAAAATCCATTTTTAATAAAACTGTGGCGAGTCTAGAACAATATTGCTATTGTTCATCCAGATGGTAGAAAGTCAACCCGCGTCATAGCCTGGGTCAACCCACAAACAGCCATTACAGAAACGTGCCTTGAGTTATCCAGTGTCTGGTTTTAATCATAAACCGGACAACTCCCCGTACCTTAACATCGTTAAGATATGAACTGTTCTATATCCAATATAGAAACAGAGGCACTGATTTAATTGAACCAGATTCAAATCATGCAGCTGTCCCCAGCGCATGTCAACTAAATGGAAGGAGGCCGATCAGCGTTACTCAACTTAGGAATACTTCCAATTATGAGTAACCTGAAAGAGAAGCAAGATCTCTTTATCATTACTATCAACTGAATACCATACACAAGTATCTACATCTTCGATCTCTTTTGAAGAATCCCGATACTTGCTATACCTGGTTCTCTACTCTATTCGAATACCAATAACTTCTCCAAATTCGGACCCTGTGTTTCCACGAAACACCTGTCTAAAAACCAGAGAAGTCATAAGTAAACCGAATATAGTATGAGGACCAACCCCTCTGTCCTGATGGACCCTGGACAACATACAATACTCTGTACAAGTCCCTTGAGTCTGAAAACTCATTCACTGTTTGTCGTAGGTTGAAAACTGTACTTATGGTTAAGAAGAATTACACCGCTGTTCAATGCTCCTTACCTAACCATCCACTGATATAGGTAAATGTCGTAGACATAATTTCAGAAAGGTATATCTCACTCTATGAAAATAGACGTACAGATACATCGATTTGAAATTGGTGCATAACGGCGGATATTCAAAACCAAATATTTGCCGACCGGCAAACAGGCCAGGTGATTTCCTCAAATATCACCGATTACAACGAATCCCGATATAATGAGGATAATCACCCAATTCCCAATAACCTACTCCCACTCATCATCTGTAAAACCATACAGATGTGAGAATCGTACCTGGTAAATACATACCCTGGAGTAAGTGTCTAATTGGGAAATCAGTTTTCTTTTAATAGTACACAGTGAAACTGAAACATTGAAATGTTTCGATGGGGTATCCTGGTATTCTTAGTAATGCCTCTTCCATTATCCAGATTCACAACTACAACCGTATAATTCATTGCCATCTCTCCACATCCCTTCATATGTCTTTAGTCATTACCTTCTGCACACCCTTTTATGCCAAATGGTTTTCTTCCTTCCCTACCGTTCGGCACCAGCCTATGGTTTGGAAGAAGACTATCCAATAAGCATAATGGGTGTACTGTCCCAATCCTAGGAACACTCACAATGAGAGAGGGTGAAGATAAAAGACAACCGAATAAACCTTATTCCTATTTCTCCTGAACCAGAATCCATCCCCGAACTGGAACAAGTTCCTTTCGAGTTCGTATATAACCATACGATGGAATATCCAAATAAACTGTGGATCTTCGTAGTGATACGGAGTGTCCTGGAGAAATACAAAGGTGATGTGGGAGTGGTAACGAAATATTTGGTTTGGTCGTGAATATCTGTTGCAATTTACTTTGCCCTCCTACTAATCCCTTGCTTTGTCTGAACTTAATACCTTCTGCACACCATCGTTATGCTAATTGGTTTTCTTCATTCCCTACCGGTCGGCACCAGCCTAAGGTTTGGAAGAAGACAATCCAATTTGCGTAATAGGTGTACTACCCCTAAACCAAGGAGTACTCGTAACCTGAGAGAGGGTAAAAGGAAAAGACAACTGAATAATCCTATCCGTTTTCTCCAGAACCGGAAACCATCCTTGAATCCCTTCGAGTTCGTATCTAACCATACGATGGTTTTGTCCAATGGAAGTGGACGTTCGTAGTAAAACGGGGTGTCCTGGAGAAAAGGGTAAAAGTAGGAGTGGCAATGAGGTTTGCAACTCTGACAATCCAAAAGCCAGTGTTTAAGAAGGTTCGGTCAACTTGGTCACTGAGTCATAGTCTAAGGGTCGGGTCTATGGTCGCTGCCAAAGAGAGAGAGAAAAGAAACACTCAGCGTGCACTCTAACCTAGATCAGAATGGTTACCAATTTATCTAATCTGGAAACCTCCCACTGTACCTCAAATTCTTCTCCAAACCTAAAAGAAGAATTAGTCGGGGTCACCCGAGGAGTAAACTAACTCATCAGTGGGAATCGGGATCCAACTATCATCGCATGATAACGTGACGGAATCCGCTCACGGTATCACACTCCAGAAGGTATGCGCATATCTGGCAAGTTTCAGTACTTTTGAAACTCCCGATGTGATTTCTGCCCCATGCTCTTATGACCTTGGCGTGAGGTCAAAATATCATAAGTCACATGTCAAGTTCTGCCCGTCATTATCCAGGTTAATTTGAACCCACCCGTACATACCCTTGACGTAGGCCAAAATAGTAGTACGACTGTCCCAAACCAACGCATCTATCTATGCAACAGATAAATAACCGGCAGCTACCAAACACTATGCCTTGGCGTGAGGTCAAAATACATAGCTTGAATACTACCGAATATTTAACTGAAATGACGGAGGGCTACGAATGGTTTCTGGCGAAAACCTTTAACGTAATGAACTTGATATCGTTGAAGGAACGGATAGCTTTTTAGAAAATATAGTGACGAAAACCTTTACTAAAGAGGTCACTCCCGATGAAGGGATCTCGGCTCTTTCCCCGTAGAATGAGGTGCAGGATATTCCAAATGAATACCACGGTGCAAAGCAAAAGTAATCGGCTATAGTGAAGTTAATGCCCTGACGCAAACTTCTGTCCAAGGGGTCACTCCCGGTGAAGGGATCTCGGCCCTTGCCTCGTCGACTGAGGAGCAGGATATTCCAATGAATACCACGATGCAAAACAAAAGTGAACGTCCTTGCAATAACAGCTTTTTGAAAAGTGTTCCAACAACATCAGATTAGGTTTGTTTAACTTGCATTGATCCGAATCAATGCAGTCCCATCAATTGATCACACCACAAAGAACGAAAATATACTGACGTACGTATATGCCATCCGCATTCGCCACTGGGTCCCGTCATCACCCGTTAGGTTAGCTAACTAACGGCAGAGCGGGGACTGGACTAGCGCGGATGAAAAACATATACAACATCTATTAATATATATACCAATATATAGTATTTCGCTCAAGGCGTGAATAAAATGCAACATCACAGAAATGTACAGCATCACAGAACAATACAGATATCTGGGATCCCCGGGTTTCACAGAGCCACTACTGAAACCCGACGTTCCCCTGGTCGTGTGGATAGCCTGTGCAATGAAATCCTAGACCCCTACGGGCGCGGCAAGTCACCCGCCAAAACCTGAAGCGAGGCAGCCCCCTTCAGCGCCGTGAATGGACCACCCAGCACTTCACGGAATCCGGCAACTTGGGCACCCCTCC
Organism: Agapanthus africanus; assembly: GCA_030015575.1. Classification (NCBI taxonomy): domain Eukaryota; kingdom Viridiplantae; phylum Streptophyta; class Magnoliopsida; order Asparagales; family Amaryllidaceae; genus Agapanthus; species Agapanthus africanus. Next base: position 568,268,760 of record JASDDO010000016.1, read on the forward strand.
TGGGTCAACCTGTACCCCCTACGAGTGCGGCGAATAGCCCGCCAATCCTAGAGTGAAGCCCCCTCCGTCTCAATGCCATGAGATGCGGGCTTGTTGCCCTCCAGAACCCGGCTATCCGTGCACCCCTCCGCGGGGCAATCCTAGTACAGAAAGTAAAATATACATACACCGGGTACATCGACCGCAACCAGGTCGTGCCCCAAAATAATAATACAGTCAGGCAGTGACGGCAGTCCACATGTCGGACGCTCGCCCCGCAATATCAAATGTACATAATACAACAAAACTGTACTAGCATTGCATCCAGGCTATCCCCCACGACCGATCCGCAACATCACAGCAAATACATAGAACATCAACGTGAAAGTCACGTTCGCAAATCCGTTTAACCGGGCTATAGCAGTTAGACCGGATTTACCGATCGAGTAACATTCACGGTCGCAGATATAATGTAAATACTGTGAAAAATGTGTTTAAAATTTTCCGATTGATCAAACTTAACAAGTGGGCCCCCAATCAAAACTGTAGCAACCACAGAAAACCTGGGCCCAATTTTAATATTCCAAAAACCACATTTATCATTCAGGAACATACTGCAAAAATTTGGGGGGGTGAACAGTTAAATACGCGGCGGAAGCGCGGCCAAAACAGGGGTTTGGCCGCCCTTCCGCGGCGGTATAATGAGATCGTGGCACCAAAATTTTACAGTAACCTTAGAATTCCCTGCACATCATTCTGAGACAACCTGAAAAATTTTTGGACTCAAAAAAAATTCGACAGAAACTGATGTGCATGAAATACGGGTTTTTGGACTTTTTGATCGATCGGAAATGCAAACACATTACACTAAGCTAGACTAAGTTAATGGCGAGGCTCTGATACCACTGTAAGTGCACGGCGGCGCCCCGGCCGTCAATCCGACGCCGGAATGCGGAAGCGGTGAATAACTTAAATTTTGCGGACTTTGCAAACCGGCACCACCGCGCACTTTAACCGGATCGTAACCATTAAACTAGTCTAAGCTAACTAGAAGATGGGTTAGAGATATACCGACGATCCAAGTCCTCCGGTCTTCTCGTCATGGTCCCGATCTCCTGCGGAAAAGTCCCGTCTCCTCCTCGTCGCCGGAAGTGCACCACATCGCCTTCTTCGTTTACGGGCTCCCACCTCAATGCCGAGGCAACTCGGGCACGAAGCCGGCTACTCGACGTGCCCAAGATATGCTGTAGGAAGTGTAGTGTAGAGGCTACTTGTCTCTTTGGGGTTTGTTGCCATAGATGGAGGAATGGTGTATAGAAAATTGGTGCTTTCAATTTTCTAGCAATGGAATGAGATGAAGAATGATATACACCAAATGAATCACTCTCAAAGATGAAGCTCTCTCCTTCTCTTCTCTTCTTCTCACTCAACCATGGAAAAACTTATGAACTTAGAAATGTAGAAGGAAAGAATATGAAGCCTTAAGGGAGGTGAGTGTAGGAGTGAAGAAGAGGTGACCACATCCAAGGGACAAAGAAACATACAACCATGCTTCACCCTTTTTCAAACCATACCCTTTCATGTCACTCAAATCCAAAGTATGGAGCAAAAGAAATGAAAGCTATCATAATCAATCTTTTACAAGAAACCCCCTCCACAAATGTTATTTGCACAATTGCAAATAACCCCCTCCATCGGAAAAGTCCGGCCGGGAAAGAACAAAGGAAAACCGGCCGGAACGGAATGCAAACTGGCAACTCCAGAAAACTGGTCCCGTAATAAATTACAGGAAAACCCCGATACTGTGCATACACACCCGCATCTGTATTCCGTCCGGATACAAATGCAAAGAGACAAAATCTACACTGTACTAAACTAGGACCGGCTTAAACCAAAGCCGGCTAGTAAAATCCGTCCGATCCTGATCCGTGCAATACCGCACGTATCTGATCGAACCCTGCCATATAACCATACGGCTACCAGTACAAACCGTCCGATCCTGATCCGTGCAATACCGCACGTATCTGATCGGACCCTGCCATATCTCCATACGGCCTCTACAGCGTTTCGCCCGAAAGCTTGAGTAACTGAAAGTGTGGTGGACTCTAAAGACTCGTCAATACTATGGCTGTGGTTTTAACCACTAGCACGTCAGAGGTATAAGCCAATACGTGACGGGCCACCAGCTATTGACTAAATGGGACGTCGATGAGGAAGCTCACCCCGACACCCAACTGAGCCTGTCAGTGACAATATCCGTGCAGTCCGGTCCGTTCGTCTATGAGTATCGCATGGCGGGCCTAGGGGGTTGGTAAAAGTCAGACCCCCAAAAGCGGTACAAGTCGTGTCGGAGTGTAGCCCAGAACACCCTGAGATACTACTGGAATACCTACCAGTAAATCTCCTTGCCTTGGCCAAGGACTTTGTGTAATGGCTCTCCTAGACACAGCACGACCTCACCCCCAATACCGGGAGAGACGAACCCCTGAAGATACGCTCACTGCCTCCATGTGGCTCGGGACTGTACCCAACTAAAACCTGTTTGCACGACTCCTTTGAGCCGTGGTAGGGTAGTAATCAAAGTACAGTGGGAACTCACACGAGACAAATGACGATCCCCAGGTCGATGAACTAACCTGCACACATGTCACCAGGGAACTGCCATCTGACGTCTGGTATATGACCAACTAGCATGTTCCCGGCGAGTCCTGTCCGGTGTACTCATAACCCAATGAGCACCTGTATACATCTTAGGTGATCCAACTGACACCAGTGGCTTGTGAGACCGGCCACCGCCCCTCGTCGGGGTCTCGACTGTATACACTAGTCTACTAATGGAGTATCGATGCCCGGTCTCGAAACTCCCACGACTAGGGACCTTTTAAGGATATGCTTGTAGACCCCCAGCTCCCACTTATATGATCGCCCTCATACTGCTGGTGGTCAAGCAAGAATCCTAGGGGCTCTATCAACGTGTAATAGCGACGTGTCATGTCACCTAAAACAGTACACGATGATAAAGGTAAACCAGATAGCATACTATCATCTCGAGTAAGACTGTCCTACCGGGATAGGTCCTCCCTCAATCATTACAATCACGTACCTGTGACCTAATAATTGACTCTGAGGGCACTATCTCCAACATACGTTACCCTGCTTAAGTCACTTACTCCATCTACCAAGGGTCATCCTACACTCGGGAAGGTAAAACCTATCGCTCTGATACCAACTTTGTCACGACCCGCAGGGTACGGAATGTGACTGGCACTTAAGTTACGAAACGTCTCAAGGCGTACGTAAACTAAGTAAGCCAAAGCCCAGAAATCAAAACCCGATTAAGAGAATAGAGTGAAGGAAAAACCAATTTATTGAAAGCGATTTTTAATCCATTAAGTCACACCAAGCTTTTTAAAAGCAACATCCCCTTTTTTTTCCAAAAATTCCGGCGGAGTCTCCTTTGTAAAAACAGGCCCCCAACGGGTACAAACAGGAGTAAAATAAATAACATGAAATAATGCATTCCCAAGCGGGAGCTAGCTCTTCGCCTCAAGGCGGTCACAAATCCCACGCAATGTAAAACAACAATGTGCATAAATAAGCATGAAAAGCACAAGTAAAATATCATGTCGACTCAAGTGAGCTCGACCCCAAAAACAGCATAAAAATCCACAAATCTCACAGTCTCGTCTCTAGGTCAATATACAATAATACAAATAACAGGTGCAGCTGATACAGTAGATGGAGTACTCTAGATACAATGAATATACAAGGTGGTACAAAATAATAACATAACCCACCTACGAGCAAAAGCCTCGAGTCCAGGCAAAAGAGACAAAAGAAGCTGGTGCGCCCGCCGCTACTGTGCTGACGGAACGGACCTGCAAGAAGGCTGTGGCACAACGGGGGTGAGTTGCCAACCCGTGATTAATAAATAACATCTATAGAGGCTATCGCATGCATGCACGCAAGTATCATAACATCTATAATACAGATATGGCGGGATATACTAGCAGGTATGGATGCAACATGAATATGCTAGCAAGTACGTATGCAACATGAATCAACTCGTGATCTGAATATGTAGGTATAAGAAATCATTCTTTTCTTTTTAGGAATCTCCTTTGAAATATCAGTATAATATCAATAGAATCAATAAGAATCCGTGTCCAGCAACGACACCTCAAAACTGTCTCAAATATCATATATCCATATCATAGTATCTCTGGCCTCAGCCATCCGGCTGACCCATCTCAAATATCAATATTTCATCATCTCGTGGCCACGGTCGTTATCCTTTGGATATCCGCCGTGCCAAAAAGTCACCGGTAGGTAGTCCATCCCCTGCCAGGCTCATCGTCAACAACGCGAGTTTCTTGCCCCAGGATACCTTACCGGGCCCACCATGTACCCGAGACGGTTCATCCAACTTCTCGAAATGGGTCTCGAAAACCACAGCAAACTCATGGTGGATGACACTTACATCACTAGAAAACCGCAACTTTTCATATTTATAAAAAGGGTAATAAGTTTGTAAATCCTTGCGACTTTCCCCCAAATCCAGAAATATCATAAATCTCAAGAAATCATCATAAGTGCATATGTCAATGATAATGAATGCATATGGTATCAATGGTTAAGCTGCAATGTATGATTAATAGACTAGGCATGAACAATGATGTAATAAGGTACATGCACATGAATAGCAATTCTACAATTTCATTTTAAGGATTTAAGGCAATAGCACAGTTTTAAGCATCAATATGGTGACAATGTTCTAGATTTAAGTCATCTAGTGTAGTGGCATGGCAATTACCAGGGCGTGCGTGTACACATGAATAGTGCTCGTGCTGCATATAAAAACCTTGGCAATGGTGAAGATGTCCTATAAAATGGGTTCGCATATGTATGTCAAACATAGATCATGAATATAGCAGATAACATGCAAGTATTATACTCCTAGTTACTAACATCAATAGGAATCTTTTAATTTACTAAAACTATCGGGCGACTTGCGCCATCCAAACAATGGTCCCCCGTAGATGTTACATCTACTCACCCGTGATCTCGCGCTAGGTGTGTCCGACCACCTGCTTTCCTTTCTCCGCGGCGCTTGAACTTCCCGCCGGCAAACCTAGAATTTACAAAAAGTCATACACATAAGGCAAATCCTGCAAAAACGTGAAATATCGATCAAAGAATAACTCGTGTGTGAAACTAAACGCGCGTGCACTCGATACGCCGCGACGTGCTTAAACTCACCAGAAAACAACCCGACACGCTGTGTCGCGCCGCGCGCCACAGAACCACATGGATCACACACGTGTCGCACAAGTTTAAAAACATCGAAAAAAGGTTTAATGCTCCAGATTTTGACTCGGGTCAAAACAGAAAAAGTTGCGTGCACCAAAAACCCTAGCTACACAGCAGACACCAACAGGCAAAGACCCAACACCCAAGCCCCCCTTCTGGCCGCAAATTGCGGCCAGATCTAATAAATCTGCGGCCGTGAAGGGGAGAGGGGTCCCCGTGCTTTGTGTGTGTGTGTCTGACATGGTCACCATGCTACAGTATCCCCAATTTTTACCTGAATGGCTCGGGTCAAAAGCAGATTCTAGAAAGGTTAAAAAGTCCAATAAAATGCTAAATTACACCGATTTGCAACAAACAGGTATTTTTGCGAAATCTGGGGCAAACCCTAAGTTAACTGGCCTTAACAGCACCTAGTAAGGCTATACTAACAATTAAAACCATCACTTGGCAAAATCTCACTCAAATCACCCAAAACTAGCACTAATTCGCATAATAAACACTAAAATAAACTAAATAATACCTAAGTTAAGCAAGCAAGGGAACAAGTTTAGGGATTATACCTCTAGGGATCTTAGGATGAAGGAGAAGAGGAGAAGAAGGAGAGGAAGGAGGTGCTGCTGCTGCTGAAGTGCTGCTGCTGCTGCTGAACTGCTGCTGTTGCAGCTGCTGCTGATGCTGCTGTTTTTGGTGCTGTTTTTGTTGCTGTTGCTGCTGCTGTCAAGGCTGCTGTTATTGTTGTATGGTGTTGTGAGAGTGAGAAGGAGAGATATGTGAGAATAAACTTGAGGGAAAAATACAAGGTTTTGAAAATGCAATGGGAGTCAACCCCTCACCCTCTCTCTTCATTAAATGCTAAGCATGCACAAGCCATCATGGCCACCCTCTCACCTACACTAGTCAACCCCTAACCCTAATTTAAATTTTAAAAACTAAAACCCTTAATTAAACACAATTAACTTAACAAAAGGGTTAGACCACCATGCTTATCTAAACATGGTATAACCCTAGACTTAACCCAAGTTAACGTGCACAAGTGTGTGCAGTCCAAATAAAATTCTAATAAAATATTCATAAAACCAGATAAATTATTAGAAACCCGTTTTGGTAAACTTTTTACCAAAAACCCCACATTAACACACAATTACCACTAAACCCATTCTCAGGTGTTACAACCGGTTGGTTTTGGATTCGCCTGCCCTTCGCTTTTCTTCATTGTCGGACGCATTGAAGACATTGGTACTGCTGGAACTCCCGCTTCTACGGTTGTCATCCCGCTTGCTTTTCCATGTCTTGTCTCTCTGAGAGTCCGGGGTAGACTCTTGCTTCGAGCGTTCCAGCATTTGGACTTTCTTGGTTAGCTCTTGAAACGTCTTGAGGCCTGCTGTACACAAGAATGGGACCATCCAATTGCTGAAGTTCCCAATGAGAAGGCTGACGGCCTGGTCCTGCTCCAGCGGCGGTTCGCACTTGACCGTAAGATTACGCCATCGGGCGATAAAGTCGATGTTGCTTTCATTCTTCCCCGGCTTGGTCCTCACAAGGTTGGCAATGGAGATTTTATCACTGACACTCATGAACCTTTGCCGAAACAGAGACTCAATTTGGGCAAAGGTAATGACGGACCCGTCTGGTATACTCGCGTACCAGTCAAAAGCGACACATGTCAGGCTGTTGACAAACTGACGAAGAAGGAGCCCATCATTGCCCCCTGTATTCCCGCACGATGCTTTGAAGTGGGTGACGTGCTGATTGGCATTTCCCGTCCCGTCAAATCTTCCGAACTTAGGAATGACGTAGCCGCTCGGGAACTCGATCATATCGTACTGTGCGGGATATGGCCGCCCACTACTGCCAATTTCTTTCTGAGCTTCAGCTTCGGCCACCAATGTTTTAACCTTGCTGGTGACCAAATCCATTATCTGATCTTGTGTTAACAGGATAGTGTTATCTGGGGCCAAGGCGTCCCCAGAAGCGGAATGTGGCCGGCTTTCGTGCGGCTCGATGAATCTTGGACCCAAAGGGACAGGCACCGGCCGCTTCGGATTGTCATCATTCGGCTCATGAGTAGCGACTTGTGCTTGATTGGGAGGCGCTCGAGCAATTTGAGCCGTAAGTTGCATCACAACGTTCGTTAAGTCGTCAATCTTCGAATAGAGCTTGGCCATATCTTTATCTTTGCTCTTGAGCTGTTTCCGAAGCTCTTGAAGCAGCTCTTGCTCTGCGGTCCTCGGGCGGAAAGTCGGCTCTTCCTCGCTGTCTGAGCTTGATTCTGCCTGGACCGAAGGGTCCTTCTGCCTATCGTCCTCATCGAAAGGGTTTTCATCATCCAGCGGAGGCGTCTATTCTTGGGAAGCGACAACCATATTCAAGCCAGATTGGGCTTAGGACGTGGTGGCCCCATCCTTGCTTTTGCTGCGAAGGTTGTCGCTGGGGCGCCCGCCCGCCATATAGACCGTATGGATAACATATCCGGCCGTCTTTTTATTATCGGCGGCTGATTTCACGGATCGCTGTCTTGACCCCCCTTGTTTTGGTAACGGGTAGTCGATTGAAGGCGGATGGCCTGGCCGGATTCTTGAATGGTGCTGACGCTTCTTTTCTGGATTTGCCCCGCTGCTTTCGCGCGGCGCAGAGCGCCTGATAGACTCTTGAAGAGACAGTGTCATACTTTTTCTGTTGGGGACGGGACACGTCCCTTCGTGGAATTGTTCGGACTGCTGTCTTCTTGATCCTGGCGGTCATGGCATTTCTCTGAACCCACTTCAGAGGTTCGAAGGAATTGTTGATTTTTATGGCCGACTCAGCCGTCGTCGCAGGATGACTCTGCTCTTGGAACCTCAAAAGATTCCATATGGCCGGAGTCCTGGCCTTCTTATTGGCTCGATACCTGAGCCGCTTCTTCCTTAAATTTTCTGATTTGAGCGCTTGGCAGGCTCCGGCTCTTCGGGAAGACGCCGTAGACCGATTGATAGAGTGGCCAAAGGGGACGCCCGATCATGCATTTGTTGGAGTCATCGCCTGAGCTCGCCCGCAACATTTGATGTTGCCCTTTGTACCGGAAGTCTTGCCCCAAGATGGGGCACCAGAGAATCGTTCAGACACCGTCTTAAGATTCGGTTGTGGTGCCTTAGCGATCACAACATTCGGTCTCTTGCTCCTTGAGACCGGCTTGGCCATCTGTTTTGTCGGCTTTTCTGCCAGATGAGCGCTTCCGGCAGGGTAGATAACGACGGAACCAAACTGGTGGGGCAGTTCCTCCCACTGTCGACTGAGGCTTGCGGGGAGAACCACACAGGCATTGATCTTTACCACGTACGAGATCGGGGTCGTGTCGGAAGCTGAATTCGTCTTGGGAGACATTGTTGTTGAAAGTTGATTGCTTGAAACCTGCATGAAAGAGCATTATTTTAGTATAAATATAGACATGTATATTGATTGAGCTCGCATGAACGTTTAACCCGAAATATGGGAGGAGAGACAGGGTCCCACCGGGCATGCCAGAATCTGTAGGATGTTTTTTGTCACCCTATTGAGATAGGAATACGCGCGCACTTGTCAGGCGCATTACAGATTCCCCCTGCCTAAGGTAGGCTAGGGTTTATTGATTGTGGGGATCCGAATCTTCGGCAGCCGCGGACTAAGCTGCCGTTAATTACCCCTCGTCTTTGAAGCGAGGGAACCTCTGATTTACGGGTTAAACTGGTCATGCGAACTCAACGTGCAGTGTTGTGTTTTGAAGGGGTTTTGGATATATCGGGGGCCCCGCAGAGTTTTTAGAGGGATAGTGTTGTAGAGTGTGTGTGTGTGTGTGTGTGTGTGTGTGTATACATATATATAATAAAAAAAAGGGAAAGGACATCCAAAGAATGCATGGGAAAAAGCTCCAGCGCATTGGGCGCAAGAGCGCTAGCGCTTTGAGCGCAAGAGCCCCATGTGTCAGCACGTGGGCGCTAGCGCTTTGAGCTCTAGCGCCCCACGTGTCGGCACGTGGGCACTACGCTTTGAGCGCTAGCGCCCCACGTGTCGGCACGTGGGCGCTCGGACACTAGCGCTTTGGGCTCTAGCGCTCTGAGCGCAAGAGCACTAGCGCCCCACGTGTCAGCACGTGGGCGCTCGGGCGCCAGCGTTTTTACCGCAAGGGCGCTAGCGCTTTGAGCGCTAGCGCCCCACGTGTCAGCATGTGGGCGCTCGGACGCTAGCGCTCTGAGTGCAAGAGTGCTAGCGCTTTGAGCGCTAGCGCCCCACGTGTCAGCACGTGGGCTCTCGGGTGCTAGCGCTTCGAGCGCAAGGGCGCTAGCGCCCCACGTGTCAGCACATGCGCGCTCGGACGGCAAAAGGGACTTGGTCCCTGCAATGGGAGTTGTACTCTCAGAAAGGAGCACTTATTATTTTGTGTGTGTGTGTGTGTGTGTGTGTGTATGAGGAGTTAAACTCCTAGGATGTTTTGAAGCTGATGAAAGGCTTCTCCCCTTGAGTCCTAGTTCTTTCCCAAAGTGGGGTTTCTGGAGATGGGTCTCCTTCTTCCTCCTCTGTTGGCAGGATCTTGAAGATCAAGAGATGTGAGATTTTAAAAATCTCTTCTTTTTGAGATCTGATGGGAGATCTAAGCTCCCCTTTGTGGGATTTGTGGTGAAAAACTATTTAGTTTTATAAAAGGAAGAGTAGAACACTTGATTTAATTCAAAAAGAGAAAAAGGTTTTTAGAACCTTGAGGAAGAAGAAGATCACAGATCTTGATTCTTTTTGGAGAGAGAAAAAGTTGTTGGGATATTTTCATTATCCTTGCCTTTATAGGCTATACACTTTACACATAGCCCATTGGGCTTCACAAAATAGCATTTTGCCCATCTCATGGCTCATGTGCCATTTCTTTTTGCACATAAGCCTTGGGCTTTACAAAAATTTGGCTTTATGCCCATTTTCTTATATTTATTCATAAAATAAAAATACAAGAAATACAACAAAATTATTTATTACAAAATTTTTATTTTGGCATGGGGGAGGCCGGCCGCTTCATGTTCGGGCTCACTCCGGGCATTGGCCAACTTGACCTGGCCTTGGGCCCACCTGGCTTGGGGTTGACTTTAATTTTGACTTGGTCAACCGGGGTGTAAATTTTTACCCCAACACACCCGAGTGAATTTCTTTCATAATTTCTCGAGTTTCGGCCGGGGACAGACTCTTGAGCCAAAGCTGGTCGTATGACCTACGGTACATCGTGTCATTCACGAACACATATTGGAGAGCTCTCTTCTTCAACTGAACCCTTGCGAAATTTTCCTCAGGCAGCTTGTCATATCGGAGATATTCTACGAAGGGTTCTCTCCAATCCGGCTCGTCCCTGACGACTTGAGCTTCTTCAGCAGAACTGTTCTTTTGTTCTACGATTTTTTCTTCTCTTAAAAAGACGGGAGGCAGGATTTGCCGGCTCCTAACTGTGATCAGAATTTCATTCATGTCAGGATTAGCCAGTTCCTTGGTTAGGAGAGCGGGTACGTCGGCTTTTACGTTTAGCACCCTGTGAACTCTCATCAGTTCAATATGGGTGAAACACTTCATGAGCTCCACCACTCGGCCTCTATCGAGCTAATTCGGACTTATATATTTTGTATTCGTCGCTTACTTAGTTTACGACTAGCTGGGAATCGCCGTAGACACGCAGCTGAGGGATCTGCATTTCTGTGGCATGGTCCAGACCAACTATCAGAGCTTCATATTCAGCCTTGTTGTTTGTGCGAGGCTCTGTAAGAGCAAAAGAAAGTCGCAGGGCTCCTTCCGATGGTGTAATGAACACTAATCCTATTCCTGCTTTTATTTACGGGATGCTTGATTTGTTGGAGGTCCTTATTGATGAGGCTCCATCGAAATAGAGCTCCCAGCATGGCTTGTCATCTTTGAAGTGTAGCACTTGTTCGTCGGGTAACTCGCAATTTAGCGGTGACCCTTCAGGTATGGGATGCGCAGCTAAAAAGTCGATGAGGGCTTGCCCTATTTTCTTGCTTTCTGAGGAGTATAGATTATGTCAAACTCAAGCAGCATGACAGCCCATCTGGTCATTCTACCAGTTAGACCCGCCTTGGTCATCAAATATTTTAGTGGGTCGATCTTGGAGATCAGCATAACCCGGTGAGCAAGAAGATAATGCCTTAATTTCTTTACGACAAATATCAAGGCTAAACATTGCTTTTCAATTGGGGAGTATTTATTTTCTGCCCTAACTAATATTCGGTTGAGGTAGTAGAGGGCATTTTCCTTTCCCTCCTCGTTGTTTTGAGCGAGGAGGGCGCCAAGTGATTCGTCCAGCGCGGCGGTGTAAAGGATCAGCGGTTTATTTGGAATGGGGGCAGCGAGCATTGGAGGGTGCAACAGGTACTTCTTGATGCTATCGAATGCTTCTTGAAATTCGGCGTCCCAGACTAAAGGGGCTCCTTTCTTCATGAGCTTTGAAAAAGGTCGACATCTTCTGGACATATTTGAGATGAACCTTCTTATGTATGCGAGCCTGCCTTAGAAGGGTCTTAGTTGCGTCAAATTCTTTGGAGGAGGCATCTCCATGATTGCTTTTATCTTCGACGGGTCGATCTCGATCTCTCGGTGCCGGACTATGAAGACCAAGAATTTCCTTGATGATATGCCGAAGGCGCACTTTAGAGGATTCATCTTCAGATTGTACTCTCTCAGTCTGGTGAAGACAGTTCGGAGATCATGGATGTGATTGGCTTTAGCTTTAGTCTTGACGACCAAGTCATCGACATAACATTCAACGACTTTGTGAATTAAGTCATCAAAGATCCTTGTTATCGCCCTTTGATATGCGGCGCCTGCATTCTTCAATCCGAACGGCATCACCTTGTAGCAGTATATCCCGATCGGGGTTCGAAACGCTGTGTGCTTCTCATCTTTGGACGACATTTTTATCTGATTGTATCCAGACGAACCATCCATGGAAGTGAACAGCTTGTTGTTGGGGTCAAAAGTTACACCCCGGTTGACCAAGTCAAAGTCAAAGTCAACCCCAAGTAAGCGGGCCCAAGCCCAGATCAAGTGGGCCAATGCCCAAGTCAAGCCCCACGGCCGGCCTCTCCCATGTCAATATGAAAATTATGTAATAAATAATTTTAATGTAATTTTTATGAATATATGTAAGAAAAATGGGCATAAAGTCAAATTTTTGTAAAGCCCATGGCTCATGTGCAAAAGAAATGAGCACATGAGGCATGGGATGGGCAAAATGCCATTTTGTAAAGCCCAAGGGGCTATATGTAAATTTGTAAGCCTATATAAGACAACATGATGATGAAATGAAAAAAAAACTTTTTTCATTTCCCTCAAAAGCTAGGGTTTGTGCCTTTTCCCCCTTCCTCAAGATTTTAAACCTTCTTTCCCTTTTCTGAATTAAATCAAGAGTTCAACTCTTCCTTTCCCAAAAATAAATAGTTTTTTACAATAAAACCCTTGAAGGGAAACTCAAATCTCCCATCAAATCTCTAAAATGGGAGATTTTTAAGTCTCGCCCTCCTTTTCTTCAAGATCCAGCTAATAGAGAGGAGGAAGAAGGAGACCCATCTCCAAAAATCCCACTTTGGGAAGATCCAAAGATCAAGAGAAGATTTAGGGCTCAAGGGAGAAGAAAGGAGTCCCCTTTCATCATCTCCGAAAATATCTTAGGAGTTTAACTCCACAAATATATATATATATATATATATATATATATATAATAATAATAATAATAATAATAATAATAATAATAATAAATCTTTCTTTTTGGGAGTACAACTCCTAATGCAGGGGCTAGCCCCTTTGTTCTCTTTTTCAGGAGTTTAACTCCAAAAGTCAATTGGGAGTACAACTCCCAGTACAGGGGCTAAGCCTATTTTCCCGCCGGCGTCCAGCGCCCGCGTGCCAAGCATGTGAGGCGTCGGTGCCCTGCGCCAGCGTGCCCAGCATATAAGGCGCCGGCGCCCGCGTCCTTTGGACGCTATCTTTCCCTTTTTTATATATATACACATTCCACAACACTTTCCCCGTTAGACTTTGCGAGGCCCCCGATAAACTCAGCGAGGTCCCCGATATATCCAAAACCCCTCAAGACACACATACGCACACTGTACATTGAGTTCGCATGACCAGTTTGACCAGTCAATCGGAGGTTCTCTCGCTCTAAAGGCGAGGGGTAATTAACGGCTGCTTAGTCCGCGGCTACCGGAGATTTGGATCCCCACAATTAATAAACCCCTGTCTACCCTATACAGGGAGAATCTGTAGTACGCCTGACAAGCGACGCATATTCCCATCTCAATGGGGTGACGAAAAACACCCTACACTTGTAATTTGAGATATCGTCGACCATCATTTCCATGACCAGGAGCGGAAAATCGTCTTTAGGGCACACTTTGTTAAGGTCCCTAAAATCGACACAAACCCGGATTTGCCCATTTTTCTTCTTTACTGGGACGATGCATGCGATACAGTCCGTGTATTTGTCTTCTCTGATGAAACCGGTATCGATGAGTTTCTTGGTTTTTTCAATGATCTTTTCCTCCAACTCCCTTCTCATTCTTCGAGGAGCTTGTTTGACTGGCTTGGTATCAGAAGAAATAGCCAGCTTATGCACGACCACTTTAGGGGAGAGGTTAGGCATTTCTTTGTACGTCCACTTGTAGCAGTTGACGAATTTGCGCAACAGGGCGATAATCTGCTCTTTCATTTTCGCTGATAAGAGCGAGCTGATATAGGTCGGCCTTGGATAATCGGGCGTCCCTAGATCAATCTTGGTTAGCTCGTCGAATGTTGCATGTCCGCCATCTTCGAGCTATCGAGGGGCTTCTTCTGGCTCGGCTAACTCCCTCTTCACTAGCTTCGCTAACATGAATCATATAGCATGATTTGGCGTCAGGTTGCACAAAACCTAGGCCCCATCTATTTGGGACTCACACCCCCGATGAGCGACCGGACCTGAGGCGGGTACTATAGCCTGTCATAAAACTTTGTTTCGGAATCTGTCTGGTATAACCGACATCCGCACCTTTTAAAATATTCCCGCATTCCAGGCGCATAACATCTGGGGTTTAAGATGGCTCTTATGTCTCTCTCATAGGGAAGGCATGTTGCGGACAAATCGTCCGGGTGCACGATAGGGTTCGACCCATAAAACAAGATGCCCTTCTATCTGCTGTTTATTCTGTGGACGTAGAAGGTTGTCAGTTGGTCCACGGTGGAGACCGAAAGCACGTCCAGCTCCTTAAATATCCATTCCGGAACCTTGGTGATGGCCAGGGATCCCACTGTGACTTCAAAGGTCTCTTTTAGTTTTGCTTTTTGCGCGAGAGTCCGACATGTACAACTGTTGCAAGACGGGTCCTCCTCTAACTCTTTGGTATCGCTTCCGAGATGAGGGCGAACTTTGCTGCCGAATGGGTCCTCAATATCAGACTCGTCCATATCGCAACCGAAATGAGGGCGATTTTTACGGAAGGATGGACTTCCAACATCGGACTCATCAGTGTCACTGCTGAAACGCGGGCGCACTTGGGGATTTTTACTTTTAAGGGTGACGACCGGCTTAGATTGGCTTTTGAGACTCTGGGCCTTCTTGTTCTTAGTTGACCACGGCTCAGGTTTGCTTTTGATACTTTGGGCCCTCTTGTCTCTAGTCGACTGTGGCTCGGCATTCTGAGGTTGCATAACGTACAAAGAATCTTCATATCGGATTTCATGTACACCAAACGGCTGTATGTCTCCGTTAATGCGTCTTTCTTCACCATTTTTGGTATACTTCATGCATTGATGGAGTGTTGACGGAACGATGCCATAATCGTGAAACCATGGTCGTCCCAGGAGAATCTTATAGGACGTGTCGGCGTCGATCACGTATATCTTAGCTTCGGTTTGCAGGTCCCCAAACCTTATTGACAAAGCTATGGATCCTAGAACTTGCTAGAATTTTTTATTGAAGTCCGGGATGACAATCCTCTCCCTTGACAGGTATCAGACGTCCATTGATAAACTCTTTAGAGTCCGCAAGTTCATGATGTTCACTAAGGACCCCGGATCAATCAATATGCTATTAATCCGATCTCCATCGCTGTACCCTGTCATGTAAAGCGGCCGATTATGCTCAGCTATCCCTAATAGCAGGTCTTCATCTTTAAATGCGACCGCAGCTATGTGCAGAGCGTACTGGGCTTCTTCCATATAGATCTCCGCGAAGCGCGCCTGGTACCGCTCGGGGTTTTGTAGAGTATAGATAAGGACATCCCTAAGCTCCTTGGATAGAACCAGAGCATCATAGATACTTAGGAGGGATGTGTTAGTGAGATATGCCCTAGAGGCCATTATTGCATCATACTGGATTGTATATAATATATTGGAAGCTTAGGATATTCACAGTTATAATAACAGTCTTTCTCGAAATAGTAGTATGCTACTTGGTTTGATTTTACCTCAATATGTGCATGTGTTTCTTATTAGCATATCGCTTATACATATTGGTAGAGCCCTTAGGATCTTTTCTTGACTACCAGCGTTGTGATGACAGTCACACTAGTGGGGGCTGGGTAGTCTATAAGCACATCCTTATACAGGTCCCTAGTCGTAGGATTATCGAGACGGGACATCGATACTCCATAGTAGACTAGTGTATACGCTTCTCATCCCAACAGGGGAGATAGTCTGTCCCACAGCCATTAGTACGTCGTACTGGAGATGGTATACAGGTGCTCATTAGGTTATGAGTTACACTGGACAGGACTCGTCGGGAACTGCTGGTTGGTATTATACCTATCGTCAGGTAGCAGTTCTCAGGTGACATGAGTACAGCTTAGTCTGTTGACTTGACATCGCACTTCGCTTCGAGTGTGTTCCCACTGTCGTTTTATTACTACCCTTCCACGGCTCAAAGGAGTCGTGCAAACAGGTAGTAGTTGGGTGCAGTCCCGAAGCACTTGCAGCCAGTAGCGATTAGATAGATTAGTCTCCACTTCATCTTCTTCTTCCTCATGAGAAAGCTTTCTAGCTTTTCAAATGGTGATGAAATATTGTGAGAAAAATAAATTTAAAGTGAGCCCAATTCCTACTTCATCATCCTCTACTATATTAACCATTTAGTTTAGGGTGTTTGCTTCACTAATCTACCATTAGTGAAGAGATAGCATGAGCTTGAGTCTCCTCGACGTAGATCATTTTCGGCCTCGAAGACTTCGAGCAAGCTTGTTCATTTCTTCATGTGAACCCTTATTAGAGTTCGGGTGTTCACTACTTGGAGCGAAGGGATTACTACACGGAGTTTTAGAAGTGAAGGATCGGTCTACAAAGGTTGTATTTCTCATTCACTTAGATGTAAAGTCGCTTGCATTGATAGTTCGTCTAAATCTCTAGTTAAGATTCTAGGTTAGGGTTCTTTAGTACGGCAAATTTTTGAAAATGGCATGAACGATGCCTCCCGAAACCTTACTGTCATGCTACGTAACCCTACAGTGGTATCAGAGCCAAGTTAGAGATTTAAACAATGTTTGTTAGATTACTACTCCGAAACTACTCCGAAACTTGAAACAAGAAAACCTAATTTCTGTCGTTTTTAAAATGGCCTCTAAAAATTTTTTAGCAGCTGCAGAATGTTATATGAGATGTAACATGAACATAGTAGAAAATTCACCCCCCCTCACCGGAATTTGGCCGGCCACATACCTAGAAAATCCTGCCAGCTCGGTTTTATAGTGGTGTTCTGGGTTGAAATTTCTAGTGTGTTCCAGTCTCTGGTTTTTGGTGTTTCAGGTGTTCATTGTTTTTTCTAAGATTGCATGTGATGTAGTCTTACTGTATTGGCAATTCAGAGTGTTTCGTATTCATAATTTTAACATTGTTTCGGGTTATTTAGACGATATTAAAAAGTTCGAACAGATATCAATAACCCATATTTTCCCTCGCTGGAGATTTTCCAAGAGTTGGATTTTTTCTAAGTTTAAAATCTTCAGAAAATCATGCAAGCAATTCTGTGGACCCTCTAGAAGAACGATACCCAAACTTGACTGTTTGGATCGCGGAACCGCGGTCAAACCCTAGGGTTTGCGGCAGTTCCGTGACGATATGAGTGAGGCATGGGTCGGCCCTTCTACGGATGGTTCATAGGTGCTGTGGCATATTCTGGGTACTTTTTAAACTCCGCTCAAGTGTTGAGCTTTTTGGGAAATTTTGGGTGTTTGTTTATTCGATCGAAAAGTTTAATATCGTCTAGTTATCTGTGATTGTGATACAATATTTGGAATCCACTAAATTAGTTATGTGATAACTAGTTTGAATTTTATAAATCTAGCAATTTAGTCTCATTTGATCGGTTGCCACGGGATTTTGATGTGGATCAAAAGTCCGTCGCAATCACGTAGTGTACGCGGATACTCGCCGGGTAACCTTACTAGATAGCTACACCCCATAGCCCCGACCAAGTGACTGTAGGAGAACCCGTCGCCAAAAGCATCCGTTCGGATGCTCGCGGCCGCGGTGTTCCGCCTAAGTGCACTTCGTCGACGGCATCGGGGGTGCGGCCGTCTACTAAAGTTTCCGACGAGCATTCGATCAGGTCATCGGGAATCTTGTTTAATTACCCGACTGGTTATTGGAAAGTATTTTCAATATGGAGACTAAAATGCAGGGTTTATAATTGTTAGGCATGTGATGTTTAAGGAATTCATTTGGTTAGGTATGAATTCCAAAGTATGTGATACATTGGGTTTATGATGTCTAAGGTGGTTGCGGATTCCAATTGTTGTAGTTTTTCACTTTCTTTTCTGCTACCGTAAATGTAATATGTGGTGTATCGCCGGTTTCGTTACTATATGTCAACGACAATTGGGATACGCATATTTACTTACGTTGATGACATGTGATGTTATGTGTTGCTGTGATATGTTATATTGGATCGTCGTGTTTTGAATAGCCGGGGTTTTTTTTATGTGAGATGAGAGTTTTTCTTTTTCATTCATGTAAAAGCTTGTATGTAATATTCTTTTATTGGGGCACTTCCGGATTGAGGACGATGTCACCATTGATGTACATTATTTACTTTTCCGCATTAGGATAGACCCAAGGAGGAGAGCACAAGTAACCGGGTTCTAGGGTCCAGTGGGAGACCATCTCGAGGAGTCGAGACCGGGTCTCCTAACTCTAGAATCGGTAGGGTTGCTTGCCGCTCTCGTAGGGGTCTAGGGATGTAGGTTTGGCTATTCATCGCGACCGTAGAATCCGTGTTTTTTATTGGCTTAATTTAAAACATGGAATTCCTAGTATATCCAATATTTCATATGTGTTCTTCTGCTGCTGATATTCTGTGATGTGATCACTTTATAAGTTGAGACGAATGCTTATATTTTGTATATATGATATATAATAAATATTGCCGCTTTCGTTTTTTCTGTGATGCTTAGGAAGCATAAATTGATGGGACTTCATTAATGAGATTAATGAAAAAAAAGAAACCTAAAGATATTGTAGAAACTTGTTTTAAAAACTGGTAGCTCTAGTTCTTGCTTTGCATAGCTGTATTCCATGTAGAATATCCAGTACCTTATTCGATAAGGAAAGAGCCGAGATCTCTTCACCGGGAGTGAGCTCTTTAGCAAAACTAGCAGATGCTACAACCCACTCGGTTTTGTCTTTTGATTGCTTTTTTAGTTCATGCTTTGCATAGTGGTATTTTTGAAATATCCAGCACCTTATTCGATGAGGAAAGAGCCGAGATCCCTTTACCGGGAGTGACTTCATTAGCAAAACCAGTAAAAGCCTCAAAAACACTCCTTTTCAAAATCACTCGATTCTACAACGATATCAAGTTCATTATGCAAAGGGTTTTCTTAAAAACCTGTAGTAGCCCTCCGTCATTTCAGATAAGTGCTACTTAGTATTCGTGCTACGTTTGTTGACCTCCGTCAAGACATAGTCTACGGTAGCTGACTAGTGCTTATCTGCTGCATATGATGCGATTGGATTAGGGTAATCGTACAACCTTGTTGACCTCCGTCAAGGGGCGTGCGGGTGAGTTTAATTCAATCATGAAATGTACGGGTTGAACTTGACTAGCAGCCTATGGTTTGTTGACCTCCGTCAGGGTCATAGGACGCTAGGGGCAGAATATTATCAGGAATTTCAAGTGTTGAAATTTGCAATGAGATTGCATACCTTCTATGAGATAGTTGGATCCCGATACCCACTGCGAGTAAGAGTTACTCCTGGGAAAGTTTTACACATTACAATTAGCCGATCAAGTAGATGTCTAGAAAGGTGTTAACGGGGTTACGCCCCTGGGAAAATGAGGTTTATTTTAATTAGGTCCGTGCGAAAGCATGGGGAACCTCCCTCAAAGTACCGACACTAGCCTGGCCGAAAGATTGGCGAACTTGTAGGGTGTAATTAATCTCGGCTACTTTTATCTTTTAAGCTTTGAAGGAAGATTTGATAAAAACAGTAGGAGCCATCCTGATTAGATAAAATAATAACTAATTTGATCTTGCTTGAGCGCACGCTGAGTGTTTTCTTCTCACTCTCTCCTGGTAGCGACCATGTCACGCCTTAATCAAGATAATAATATGGATGCATTGACCGATGCTGCTTATTATACTGAGCTGGGAAATGTTGGTTCCGCTCTATTTTATAATTATTATAAGTCCGAGCAGGAAATAGGGGAATATCCGGACTCCCATGCTACCCAATCAAAGAAAGTGCATGTTGATGCATCTTCTTCGGGTGTGTTTATTACCGAGAACTGTTTCTCAGTATCCTCTACGTCCTGGGTATGTGATACCGGATCAGAATCCCACATATGTAAGAGTTACATGGGCTATAGAAAGGTATAGAACTGGGATTGGGTGATAGGTCTCTAAGTGTTAGAGAATAGTGTAATTGTTGCAGCCAAATCAATTGGCAAATATCACCTTGTATTAATACATTGATTCTGAGCGAATATTATTACATACCGAACCTGATATACACCATTACATCGGTTTCTTTAATAAGTTAAAGAAGGATATAATTTTGTATTAGTGGATAATGTTATGAACATTTTCCTTGATCAAGAGTTGATTGGATTAGGCACGTTATGTAATGGCATATACGTTCTAAATCTAACCACAGTTCAAAGTATGTAGAACACACACAAGAGGAGTAGTTCATAAATGAACGAATCTTTCTTGAGACAATGTAGACTAGGTTATATCAATGCGACATGACCAGCTAAGTTACATAAGGATGAATATGAGAATCTGTTCAAATTTTCATCTTATGATACTTGTCAGTCTTGTCTCAAAGGTAAAATGATCAATTCTTCGTTTACTGGAAACAGAGAAAGAGTTACAGAACACTTGGGACAGATACATGATGATGTATACGGTCCTATGTCTATAAATGCCATGGTTCTTCGTACTTTATTATATTCATCGACGATCTCTCAAGATTCGGACACATGTTCCTGTTGAAACACGAGTCTGAAACTTTTGAGAAATTCAAGGAATATAAGCTTGAAGTTGAGAACCAAACGGGTGGAAGTATTAAAGTCCTACGATGTGATCGAGGAGGAGAATACTTGGAGTTCCTGGATTTTCTAAACGGAGAATGGGATTCTCTCTCCGCTTACTCTTTCGTATACACCACAGCTCAACAGTGTATCAGGGCGGAGGTATCGCACCCTATAAAATATGGTGCGCTCTATGATGAGTACTGCTGAATTACCTGTTTTCTTTTTGTAAATCCCCGTTCCCATCAATAAAAGTTTTTCTATTTTTCCTAATTCCTCGAGTTTTTCTTTTCCTTTCCCTCGTACTTTTGTAGGGAATTAGTTGCTTATGATTAGTATTTAAATTTTTCCAACCCTTTAAGTCAAAGCCCAAACTTAAACTAAAACCCAAAACAAAATTTAAAAGCCAATAAAATATATTAATCAACTCAGCCCAATGAAATTTTTAAAAGGTTAACAGTGAATTTTTAAATCCCCAGCCGTCCCCTTTTAAAATTAAACAACAGCCCAACATTCTCGGCCCACTCCTTCCCCCTAATAAATTAATTAACCTCTTTTCCTCCGGCCTAAGTACTCCTTACACTAACAGCCCAACTCCATAAACCCGCACCGCGCCTTCTGTCCCGACCCGACCCGCCATGCCTCCTTCTTCCTCAACGTAAACTTTTCCCGATCCACTTTTTACGCCTACCCTCGCGGCCACGTCGCGTGCCGTTGCCCCACGACCCGCGCACCCCCTCGCGATCCTCTCAAACCGCTCGTCGCTTACTCCTTACTCCTCATCTCCCTCTCGCTCTCCAACTCCTTCTCAAAACTCTCCTCCCTCTCAAAAAAATTTTCCCACGAAACCCACTGCCGACTTCTGCACCTCGCCACTCCCTCCGACGACGACGAACAACCTCGTCCTCCTCCCTCGTTTCTCCCCTACCAACACCACTACCACTGCAGCCTCCTCCTCCTTCAACCGAGCACCCCCTGCCAAGCTCCCCTGCACACCCAACCCACTCGCCACGAGCTTGACCACCACCGGCCCTCACGACGCCGGCGAGCCCCACTACATCTGAAACACCTTATCGACATCCCTACATCCTCAGCATCGCCTTACCTCCAAGCCCCACTGCTTCTCTCTCTCTCTCCAAAACCACCAAACCCTCACTGCAAACCTCGAGCTTCACTGTGCACATCGCTGGAGCGACCACCGCCGATATCGTCAACCCCGGCACACCCCAGGAGATTCATAAAGCCTCCCCTCGGCTTCCAGCGAGCACCAGCCATCTCCGGGCAACTCCGACGTCGAAACCGAATCGCGAGCCGAGGCCGTGAAACAAAACCACGCCGTTCGTCGCACGTTCGTGACGTTGCCGCTGTCGTATATCGCCCAAAGCGGTTCCAGGCAAGTACCCTACTTGCTACATGCTAATTCATATCCGTTACAACTAAAATCGTATAAATTCCATGTTTTACAAGTCATGATAAATTATATGGCATAACTGTTCGATGCGAGATCCCAATGAAAATCTCCATTTAATTTGACGGAACTCATTTACATAGTCTGGCCCGTGTGGCAGTGAACCTTGTGTATAAATTTCACTGGAAAATATGACTTTTAATGACTAAAACGAACACCCCCAAATACACCCGTAAAACTGGAAATTTCCCGCATCTGAAAATTGTTAAAATCACCATAAATTATGTGCATATTGAAATGGTGCGTTCGAGGGCTCAAATCGAAGCCGACTCGACGACCTGTAACCCTATGCAAGTTTATAATGGTCTCTGTACTGAAATTGTGACGATAATTGGTTCGGAGAGCGGCTCTGGACTGCAGTCCAGAGCGACTCTGGTTATTGTTTGCTGTCCCGTAATGTTTACCACCTTGTTTCCTGAACTCGTATGTTGCGGAACTCTGCAGTTTATTAAAGGTGAATATGTTAGATAAATAACACAAGTGGTTTCATTCTGTTTTATCTTCGTTTGCTATTTAATCTGTAATTTAAAAGAACAGGACGTGTAACAGTCCTAAACAGAATCAGAATTGACATATGGTGTTGAACAGTGCATAACTTTTGACGTACAAACGCGATTGAGAATCCGTCTGTTGCGTTGAACACCCTATTAGAAACCATAGATTTTATTCAACTGTAGAATCGCTAAATTCTGATCCCAACTGGGTGAAATTCGTGTCGCGAAACGGACGTTCAGTTCAGAAACTGAATTTCCGGCAGTGAGCACTTAAAATGAAACGGCTGTAACTTGAATACCGGAAACCCGAGTGAACTGAAACCAATTTTTGATGAACTTCTGACAGAGTGTACTTATTATCGTATTTGTATCATTTCGTTGAATTCTGAGCATATGAATTACTGCAATTTTTGTAAGTTTATGACGTGCATATTGGTTCATAATATACATGACTTGTTAACGGCATAAATATACATATCTTACCCAATTGCCATGTACATAGTGTTAGTGCGTGTTAGTGTTCAGTGGACATTGCATTATCGTGCGTGAATGATATTGGTTTAGGAGTGTCAAGTACACCAATGGAAAGTGAATGATTCGTGACAGTGATTAATACAGTGAACAGTGATAAAACCGTGCTATTGGTATACTTGTACACGACTAAATCATAATCATCAATAGTGTAAACCTAGGGAAAAAGGGGAAATCGAAGTGGAAAGAGTATCGTATTTAGCGGGACCGTGTTTTAGAGGATGATCATTCGAGCAGTGATATATATATTAGGTAGGATCTAGCGATCCGGCTGACAGGGTTATGTCCCGGGTATGTAGGCCGTTGTCTCGGGTATGTACGAGACTCCTGTTAAACATGATCCTTTTTTCCACTATACGATTTCAAACATGACTTAGAGACCGATAGGGACACAGATCATACTTTGCATCATTTAGTGACATAGTGATTAACCGCATTTTACTTTCACTGTTATTACCTTATTTACCTGTTTCACATCATTATAATAACATTGCTATTACGTCGCTCTGACGACCTGAGTATGCATGCTCAGATCTCGTGGAAGAACCAGCGCAGGAGTCGGATTTACCTTTCGAGCTGACGGAGATCTAGTCTGGAGTACTTTTCTTCCTTTCTGCTTTCCATAAAGAGATCTTGTACTTGAACTTGGTTAGTAGCTCTTCTTGTATATTTGTAAGCTGTGAACAATGGATTTTAATGTAATAATTTAGTGATGTAATTCCTTTACTGCTGTGCTTTGTTTACTGATTACCATGTAATACTAGAAGCCGAAGTGTGACTATGGCGGGATTATTCCCTGACCGTAGGAGCATGGCTGGCCTAGTTATCCCTCGTTTTCCGTATTTTGGAAAGCGGGGCGTGACACTTTTGGTGTTATGCACTTGAGAAGCTGCATACCTATTGAATGGGGTTCCATCCAAATCAGTGTCTACCACTCCATATGAGATATGGTATGGGAAGAGACCATGTCTTAAACGAGTTAAGATATGGGGTTGTCCGGCCTATATTGAAAAGCAAAATCCGGACAAGCTCGAGGCAAGGTCAGTTCTGTATAAGTTTGTTGGATATCCCGAACATTCGCAAGGGAATATCTTTTACCACACTGAGGAGCAAAATGTGTTTTTTTTTCTCAGCATGCCACTTTTTTAGAAAAATGAATTTCTTATGAAGAAATTTGTGGTCATGAGGTAGAACTGGAAGGAGTTCCAGCTAGACAAACTAACAGCTGATGATTTGGTGAAACCAAAGGATTTGATAGTCTCCAACGAACCTCAGCCTCTCCACGAATCTGGTAGGGTTCCTCGTACACTTGAGAGATACTACGGTCTTCTCGGTGACAGTGGGAGCGAGGATTGCATCATGGTAGATGATGGCCCAACTAAGTTCAGGAAGGCCATCACAAGTGGAGACTTTATAAAATGGCTGGATGCTATGCAATCAAAGATGGAATCCATGTACACCAACAAAGTATGATTTTGAATGTTGCACCTAAAGGGGTAAAAACCATCAGGAGCAAATGGATCTTGGGAAGATTCTTGGTGTAGATGGAAAGTTAAGACTTTCAAAGCTATGCTTAAGTCCATCAGGATTAAAGCAAGTATCGCAGAGTTGGAACATCTGTTTTGATGTGGCAGTCAAAGAGTTTGACTTCATCAAAATGGTAGATGAACCTTGTATATAAAAGAAGGTTGTAGAGAATAAGGTTGTCTTCCACATATTGTACGTAGATGACATACTCTTGATAATAAATGATTTCCTATGCTACACTCGGTCAAGCTCCTCTTATCATGAGGATTCTCCATGGAAGATCTGGATGATACCTACTACATCTTATGAATTATGATCTATGATGATAGGTCTAAGTGGATGTTGGGAGTGTCCCAAATCCAGGTACATTAACACCATACTAAAGGGGGTTTGTATGGAAAATTCTAAGCGTGGTGGTTCGTCCACTTACTCAGGAATCACTCTCTCCAAAAAGATGTCTTCCAAGACTGATTTGGAGAGAGCTCGCGTGCAAAGGATACCCTATGCTTCGACAATAGGCTCTATCATGTATGCGATGTTATGTACCAAACCAAATGTAGATGACTCACTAGGTGTAGTGATCAGGAATCAATCGGATCTTGGGAGAATCACTGGACAGCTGTGGAGGACATTCTTAAGTACTTAAGAAGCACTAAATGAATATTCTTGGTTCGAGCTTCCAGAGTGATAAGGTCGACTGAAAATCAGTCACAGGCATTGTCTTTACCCTCAGTGGAGGGACGGTATGTTGGAAGAGTTCCAAGCTAGATACCGTGACATACTAGACGATACAGGCTAGATACATCGCTACCAACGATGCTACCAAAGCAGATGTCTGGATAATTCTTGTTCATTAGATGAACATGGTTCCTACCATTGAGCGTCCAATAACTGTTATTGTGATAACAATAGAGTTATGGCTTTGGCCTAGGAACACCGGTCCCATCAGCGATCCAGACATATTCTGAGGACAGTATCACCTGATCAGGGAGATGGTTGATCTCCAAGGGATCGAGGTGAGGAAAGTTGACGCGAATGATAACACAACAGATCCACTCACAAAGGCCTTACCCTAGAGAGACTTCTATAGGACGTTGAGTATGAGATACTACAACAAATGGCCTTAGTGCAAGTGGGAGATTGTTAGTAATATGTATGCTCTAGAGTCCATTACTGTACATGCAATGTATATTGTAGTGGATGCTTGGACATATATAGGGAGGACTTTCTTGCTCGACAAGATAGTATGCTATCTGGCTGCTCTTTATCTTAACATGTACACTTATTGTCTCTCTATTACATGTTGATAAAGCCCTTAGGATGAGTAGTTGACTACCAGGATTATGATGCAGATCATACTAGTGGGGTAGAAGTAGTCGGTAAGTACATCTTTCAAATGTTCCTAGTCGTGGGAGTATCGAGACGGGGCATCGATATTCTAGAGTAGACTAGC
The DNA here is from genome assembly GCA_030015575.1 of Agapanthus africanus. Taxonomy (NCBI): domain Eukaryota; kingdom Viridiplantae; phylum Streptophyta; class Magnoliopsida; order Asparagales; family Amaryllidaceae; genus Agapanthus; species Agapanthus africanus. The sequence goes on from JASDDO010000016.1 coordinate 568,295,021, forward strand.
GTATACGCTTCTTGACCCATATAATGGACGATGGATGATCCCACATCTATTGGTGTTTGACATCAGAGAAGGTATACGGGTGCTTAGTGGAGACTGGGTACACTAAACGGACTCGCCGAGAACTCTTAGATGGTATTATACCTATCGTCAGATAGCAGTTCTCTGGTGACACTGGTACAGGTTAGTCTGTCGACCCGAGATCGTCATAGAGTCTTGTGTGATTCTCATCGTGCTTTGATTTCCACCTTACCATATTCAAGAGATCGTGCAAAACGGTGGTTTTTGGGTACAGTCCTGAGTCACATGGAGGCAATGAGCGATAGGAAGGGATTCGTCTCTCCCGGTATTAGGGGTTGATGTTGCGCTATGCTTGATTGGCCATAACAGAAAATCCCTGACCAGGGTTGCTGAGATCTACTGGTAAGTGTTATCAGTAGTTTCTCGAACCGTTATGGACCTTGCATCGGCATGACTTATCAGGCTATTAGGGTCTGACGATTACCACCCACAGGCTTTGATATGCGATATATCAGACGAAGAGACCGGAATGTACGATAGTGTTACTGATTGGATTCGCAGAAGTATGAGCAGACTTGCTTGTTGATCTTCTGATCGCACAATACCTGGATGGCCGTTACGTTTAGCAGACCGCTTGCAGCTTGTGGGTGACTGATATGATCACCACATACTGCTGGCGTATTGACGAGTCTTTAAAGTTCTATATAGAGATTTCCTGGCTCAAGCGAAACGAAATAGGAGCACGTATGTGATATGTGCGGGACCGAGATTAATGCGTGTATGTGATACCGCGTTCTATTCTCGCGATATGTGATATCGGTCGGTTATATGTGATATAACCGGGTTATCGAATCAAGTGTTGATTCGATAAGATGTTACATTTGATATTAGTCGGTTATATGTGATATAGCCGGATTATTAAATCAAGTGTTGATTTAATAATTTAATGTATAATTATATATTTGATATATTGAATTATATTAACTAATATTAGCCCACTTAAACATTTCTTTTTCTCACTTGTGTGCATATACTATATATGTGATATATATTAATGAACATTTTTTGTGTCATGCTTGATGCCACATATTTCATGGGTGTATGAGACTTACACTATACTTAAGATAATATTAGGGTTTTTATTTATCCAAGTAATTCACAAATTGGTGGAATTATGTCATGGCTAGAAGCTTGGAGAAGCTTGATGTGTCCATTGACTTAGTCCACTAATTTGTTTTACTTAAGATATTTATTAACCTAACCATTATCCTTAGCCATAGTATAGTCTCAACATGAGTTAGTGTATGACATAAACTCACCCATGGTTATTATTCTTACCTCATGAGTTTCATTCTATTCTCCACTTCATCTTCTCCTTCCCCATGAGAAAACTTTGTAGCTTTTTAAATGGTGATGAAATATTATGAGAAAAATAAATCTAAAGTGAGCCCAATTCCTACTTCATCATCCTCTACTATATTAGCCATTTAGTTTAGAGTGTTTGCTTTACTAATCTACCATTAGTGAAGAGATAGCATGAGCTTGAGTCTCCTCAACGTAGATTATCTTCGGCCTTGAAGACTTCGAGCAAGCTTGTTCATTGCTTCATGTGAACCCTTACTAGAGTTTGGGTGTTCACTACTTGGTGCAAAGGGACTACTACACGGAGCTTTAGAAGTAAAGGATCGGTCGACAAAAGTTGTATTCCTCATTCACTTAGATGTAAAGTCGCTTGCATTGATAATTCGTCTAAATCTCTAGTTAAGATTTTAGGTTAGGGTTCTTTAGTACGGCAAATTTTTGAAAATGGCATGGACGATGCCTCCCGAAACCTTGCTGCCGCGCTACGTAACCCTACACCGGTAACGTATTTACTATGAGAATACATTAAGCATAATTAAGCAATATAATAATGTACAAGAATAATAAGAGTAATAAGATGAAACAATAACTTTATTTACATTCAAATTTACATACAACTGTTTATAAAAAAAGATACAATGATAAAGCAAATGTCTAAACAATGGCATACTGGAATTTAAATACAAGCAGGAGCTAATAGTCAGGCTGAGTAGCGAACTGGTAGAAGTCCTCCTGACTCGGCTCTATACCCTCAGAGTCCGGTCCTCCTGACGAACATTCCAAAGAAAAGAAATATAATGATGAATGAAAGTGAATAGAAATCAAGTGAATATGAACAGGCAAGGTTATATATGCGAGCATTTAAGCACGATTATTTACAAGTATAAGATTTTCTATTCTAATGTGGTTGTTTGTAATTTGATAAAGAATGTATTCATGTATAAGAGAGGAGTCCATCTTATTCCGTGGACTATAGTAACATGTAGTACAATATCCCGTCATAACCCACGGGACAACGACACGTGAATTCATGTAGGTGACTTTGAAGCGACCTCTCGTGCTACGATATATGTTCCGTACCAATCTACCCCTTTATCCCCGCGTATTGTATTGTATAGTTTATAAGTCTTGGCCGAATCCATGAATATATATAAAAAAAAGTACAGGTTCATGTATTCAAGTATTCATGTCAAGTTATATCCATGGTTCGGTTAAGTCGAGTCAAGTGTTCAAGTTCAAGTATCCAAGTTTGTGTTTGATTTGGATTATAGTTTGAGTTTGGATTCAGGTTGGAGTCGGTATCTTATGAAAGGATTTAGCTATTGAATTTTTTAAGTTCGGGAGTAATCGGACAACTGCTGCACATGGACGGCAGGATTTGTGTCTTTTTCCAAGACAATTGCTATTGATAACTCCGTTAATTTGTCTAACCCGATTATGAAAGAACTCACTTTCTCCGGCTCTCTAGGGCTCAAGAGAAATGATACCGCTTAAATCTATATTAATCTAAAGTTCTTAATATTTATTATTGTTGTTTATATTGTATTTATATTGTTTACATTCTTCAAGGGGGTTTTATGAAAAATACTTTAATATTGTTTAAAAATAAATCTCGAGAATGATTTATGTTATTTAGAGTTTTTATGAACATGTATTTTAATTTTAGTGGTATTTTAGTGATAAAACCTAACTTTTAAAAGTTTATGGTATTTTAATGAAAACTACTTCTTTTGGAAACTTGATGGCATTTTCATTTAAAACTTTAATCTTTTATTTTAAAAATATTCTTTCACAATTTGTTTTTATTGAAAATGTGGATTCATAGTTTTATATAAAATTTCCAAAGCTTAGTATTGTTTAGAAAATTCGTATTTCTTAAAAATCGTATTTTTTTATTTCCCTTCGAGACCGAATTCTCCATGAGGAGCTCTGCATCTCGCTCTATGTAACGGTCGAGATTTCTAATAAAATAACTTTTATTTTAAATTCCTAGAGTCGAGTGGTTATTTACGTATTTTGTGGGTAAAAGAATGTTTTTAATAATTTTCAGAACATTGAATAGGATTAAAAGAATATTCTAAATTCTACTTATTGTTTTTATAGGCTTAAGATATTTTAATAAAATTTTATAATGCCTTAAAATAATCTACATATTTTTATTATCAATTAAAGTAATTAATTCGTAATTAAAAATATTTTAAAGATAAACTAGATACTATATAATTATAATAACTAGCTAACGATTTAGAAATGTTTATATTATTTTTTAGCCCAAAATTATTTTTATACTAAAGATAATAACAAAATATATTTTCCGAAATTTTTCCATAAATTTCCCGTGTTTTAAACTATTTTTAACAATTTTTTAAAGCCAAATCCAATTTTTAAAATAATAAACAGTTATTATAAATAAATAAATAAATAATTTAATTTTTCTCCTTTAACCTGGACCGTTGGATGCTCGATCCAACGGCCCAGAACCCGCCGACGCGCCACGTGGTGGGGACCACGCGAAACCGCGTGATCCCCAGCCACGCGACACGTGGCAGGCGGCGGTGGCTTTGGGGGCGTGATCTAGGCCGTTGGATGCAGATCCAACGGCCACGAATCGTGGAGGCGGGCGCAATCATTAACAGAATGATTCGTAATCATTGGCCGACGTGATTTTCCATGTGATTTAACAATTTTTTGGATTTTCTTGTTGCCTTTTGAACCCTATAAATAGACACCTTCAAACCTAAATTTCTCACACCTCAGAACTCCAAAAATTCTGAAAAAAATACCGGTACCTTCGTATCGACGACGCCGACGCTACGGCTCCACCCAATCGCCGAGGAAAAATCGGGACGCGGAGTTTTTGAGGAGTTTTGCACCAGCCTACGTTTTCAACCGTCTACGTCTAAACCCTGATCAAAGGTAGGATCCGTCTCTCTCCTCTTTTCCTGTCACCTTCTTTCTCAATAACCTGGTTCCAACTAATAATCATCAACCCTTATTTAAAAAAAGGTTATAATATTTGTGCATACCTATTCCTTGTACCCTCAATAATGATAATGTTAACCCATATTTAAAACGGTGTTTAATTTCCTCTGTGCACAAAAGTATATTGCACACCCATAATACCTGGAATCTGATATAACTCATGAATTGTCATTTCACCTCTGACATACCCATACTATAAAAATGATCTCGAAATAGGTTACTTCCACAAAATACCCTCGTTTAATTAAATATTTGTTTAAAATATCCATAAGAGATAAGAGATGTGAAATAAATATTTCAGATACGGCATTTTACTTACACCTTTTCATCAACCACTATAATATTGTTAAACCCCTTCAACCTTTTTAAAGAAGAAAATATTAAATTTAATAATGATATCTTTCCAAAAGGAATATTTAGTATCTTTTAAAAGGTAATTTTCAAATAAACACCAGTCCAGATTAGGACAAAGGGAAGGTTGTAGGCATCGGTCGTTTATCTAAACCAGACTTTGTAGTGCCTAGGCTAGACAAGTGGGAAAGGTAATTTTAAAAGGCCCGTCTCACGGTGATTCGTGAGCGGATCCCTCCTTTCCTTACTTGTGCTTACCTGGCCACAATTGGCGGTGAAGAGGCGATTTGAGGACCTCACAACTTGTCCTTTTGGAATATTAGGAGCAGTCTAGATTTTTAAATAAAAACCTCTTGCAAAAGATTTTCAAATAAACACCACAACCTTTATCGAAAGGATATTTTCCGTAAAACATTATGTTTTTCCAAAATAATAAATATCCTAAATATCATGGTTTTTCTTAGAAGTAATAAAAGATATTTAAACACTATTATTTTTTTTAACTAAGCTTTCTCTAAGGTGACACGAAGTACTTTACAAACTCTAGAAAATAAAACGAGTGGTTGTGGAAGGCCATATTAAACGAGATCAATACTTTTAAATTCCAGTTTATGACGACATAACATATACAAAACATGATACGGTTAAAGTTAGAATGCGTGGACCTAGGTATGGAATACTTATGAAGATCCTGATATTCCGGGTGAACAGTCCAAAGTGTGGACGACTATACAAATATGAAGATCCCGATATTCCGGGTGAACAGTCCAAAATGTGGACGATTATACAATGTGGAAATTCCATGCCTAGAAGTATACGCACTAACTCTAGACCTCTACACTGAATAACGGGGATGGGTAGTTTGATTAGGCAAGGAGATTCGGAACTCGGATTCCCCTACTACTCGATCATGATCTCGGGAAGTGAAACGGTACATTTCACTTCCCCAGTTGTTGTTCCGTGGCCACAACGGAATAATCGCGAGTATCCGGACCCTTGTTTAACAAACTAATACGAACTATTACCTTCACCTATACTTCCTACTGCTTATCTGCATATAACTTACAACATATACATGCTCATATATACCTCTCCTCAAAACGTCTAAAATTTGTGCATTTCAAACATTTACACCCCTACTTTACGTTTGCATGCATACATCATACTCTTATATACACCTGTTCATTTTTTACACTTCTATTTCTTTATGAGACAATCCTACCTGAGTATAACTCGCTGACGGACCTTCTCTTTTTCCCTTTTGGAATGTCCGTTAGATGGGAATGAGTTTTATGATGAAGATCTAGGCGAGGAACCGACTAATGAAGATTATGCAGAGTTGGCATCGGAGGATTAATTAGTTTTCTTGGTTGCCCACTTGTTTAGGGCTTTATTTTCTTTGATGTAATTAAACCAATTAGTTTGCTTTGCTCTTTCTCTGGAATGTAATAAAGTTGGTTAATGGAAATAAATGCCTTTCGCTTTATTGTTTTATTTTTGTACACAACCCTGCACACTATGTTTCATTCTTACGCTTAACGTAACTGTATTGAATAGACCACCTTCAATACAGTTAGGTTGCGGACCGTGCTACGCCACTCTTCACCTTCTTTTGGGAAGTAGGGCGTGACAGGTTTTTATGGTGGCCCATGCAGGTCCAGTCTTGTGTACTAAAATGAAACTGTTAACTGACTTATTATATTTGTGAATTCCATCCGCTTATATCAATTTCATAAGGTTTTCCCATTCCTCGTCCTTTCCTTGACATCTCTGTATCCTGACCATGACCGTCCTTCTCAGGCCATGGCACATCTTCCGAATGAGGACAACACGTCAGTTATCACCTTTGAAGCTACGCTTGGGTATTCGGACGACGAAGTAATAGGTCCCCAAATAAATATCCCCGAGGACGAAGAGGAAGATCCCGTTGAGGAAGAGGAAGATCCCATGGAGGTAGAAGAATCTGAGGAGGAGGAGGAGGAGGAGCCCGAAGGGGAAGCCCCCGTTGAGGAAGAAATTCCAGTGGAAGAAGAAGAACCAAGAGAATACGGGCCACACATGTGGTTCATTGGGAAGACCCTCTATATTCGGGGGCATGCTTATCGATGTGTTCGTCGTACCCCTCCGCAACTCTACCGTCGGGAGGTACCAGGCTCTCCCTTCTTTTACAGTTTTGCAAGAAAGATTAACAAGCGCCGAGCCAATAACGCGCAGTTTCCGCCTCCTAATTGATGGACGAATGGCACCTGTTTAGCTCTTAGCTTTTAGTGAGCCGAATAAAATGTGTATAGAAGTAGGACCCTATTTAAATAATTTCTTGTATTCCCATTGGCATTATTAATAAAATCTTGATTTCGACAATTGCACTCTCGTGTCTCTCGTTTTTATTATTCCTTACTAGTTTCCCTCTGGCATGAATCGTTACTCCTCCTGCAAGTTACTATCCTATGTCTTTCGCCTACAATTATAGCCTAACCCCTTCTGATTCAGATATCTATAGCTGGACGACACCATCACCGCAACCGAAGAGGAAACGGAGACAATGAACCCACTGCTCAACACGCAGCGATGCTACAAATGATGCAAGAACTACTGGAGCAACAGCAGCAGCAGACAGCCGCCTTGCATCAAGAGCTGCGCGAGAGTAGGCAGCAACAAGCAGAAATTTTAAAGCAGGCACTGGTCCCAATTCCTCAAGGAGCGGCGGGAGTGAAACAGTTCAGATCACTCCACCCTAAGACTTTTTCAGGGAAGGAAACTCCCTTAGAAGCTGAGGAATGGCTCAAGGGAACAATCAACGACCTCGGTGCCGCCCAAATTCCGAAGGACGCGTGGTGAACATTGCCAAACTACAACTCACTGATAATTCCTGAATATGGTGGGAGGCAGAGGAAAGCAGGCTGAAAGAGCCCGTCGACTGGGAAACATTAAAACGACGGTTCGATACTCAATACTTTCCCGCCGTAGCACACCTAAAAATGGAACGGGAGTTTATACAGTTCCAACAGGAAAGTATGTGGGATAAATCGATGGACGAGTACGCTTCGGAGTTCGCGAGATTAAGTTGGTTTGCGCATCACCTGGTGGCAACCCCGGAACTATACGCTAAAAGATTCCGATAGAGGTTAGATCTAAAGACGCAGTCCTCTATGTCTTCTGCCACCTTATCAACTTATGATGAAATCTTAGAGGCGGCACGGAACTTCGAAGACCTTCAGAGACGCATAAGGAATGATGACCGATTGATTGGCATTAAGCGACCAGCCAATCAAGTTCTTAGGGAATCATCTTCCAGATTTCACGGGAGGCAACAACCTAAGAGACCAGCAGGACCAGCTACTTTCAGGAAACCAGCAGTCACATGCAACCATTGCGGTAAAGTCAGACACTTCATGAAGGACTGTCGCTATTTGAACAAGCTCTGTATAATTTGTGGGTCTCCGGATCATGCCATAGGGGATTGTCCACAGAGAAGAAGACCATTACTCCCGGACAACAGACCAGCCAATCTTAGAGCGTCACAACAGGGAGCCCGGCCACCACCAGCTAATAAACCAAACGGGCAAGGAACAGCAGCTAGAGGACCACCCCTACCCCAACAAAAGCGAGTTTTCCAGCAAGCTCAGCGCAACGGACCGAAGCGTCAGGCCTTTACTATGACCGCAGAAGAGGCCGAAGCGACTGGGGAAGTAATTACAGGTATCACTGTTTTTGACTGTCATGTTTCCAAGTTCACTCCCATCTTGCATACACATCTTGTTAGGCTCATCACTAATTTTCCTCCCACCTATAACATAGGTATCCTCCTAGTAGCCTCTATACCTGCACTCACACTTTTTGACTCTGGTGCGTCGCATTGCTTCATGGCACAAAAGTTTGTGACCGCCAGCTCCATCCCCGTAACACCTCTCATCACCGAGTGGAACGTTAACACGGGAAACGGTGTGATCAAGTCCACTTCAGGATACGATCTGTGCCCCGTGATAGTCTGCGGGCGAGGTTTCTATACCAACTTTATGGTGATAGATATGCCCAATTTCGACGTGGTCTTAGGTATGGATTGGTTGAGTACTTTTTACGCTACTATCGACCGTCGTCAAAGGAAGGTAGTGTTTGAAATCCCTGACCACCCACTGTTCATATTCGAGAGTGGAAGTAAGTCCTTAGACCCAGCAACCTACCGAGCTGTACCGAGAAAGGAAGAGACTTTGTACACCGTCCAAAGGGAGGAAAGGATGCCGACGGTCGTACGAGAATTTGAAGACGTATTTGCAGAAGTGTCGAGTTTACCGCCGGATCGGGCGATTGAGTTCACCATAGACTTGGTTTCGGGAACTCAACCCATATTGAAGACACTGTACCGAATGGGGCCAGCAGAATTGAAGGAGCTTCGGGCGCAAGTTGAGGACCATTTCAATAAGGGATTCATTCGACCCAGCTCGTCACCTTGGGGTGCCCCAGTTCTTTTGGTACCTAAGAAGGATGGAACTAAGCGGATGTGCATCGACTATCGGGAATTAAATAAAGTAACAATCAAGAACAAGTATCCCTTGCCGCGGATAGATGACCTGTTCGATCAGCTGGAGGGAGCTCGAGTGTTCTCCAAGTTGGATTTACGAACAGGCTATCATCAACTCAAGGTGAAAGCGTCTGATATACCCAAGACGGCTTTCAGGACTAGGTATGGACATTATGAATTCCTAGTGATGCAATTTGGAATAACCAATGCCTCCGCAGTCTTTATGAACTTGATGAATCAAGTGTTTTACGAGCAATTAGACAAGTTTGTGGTAGTCTTCATCGACGATATTCTAGTGTATTCTAAGAATCAAGAAGAACATGCGGAACACTTGTGTGTGGTGCTTGAGACATTGCGACAACACCAACTTTATGCAAAGCTCAGCAAATGCGAGTTTTGGTTAGAGCAGGTAGCATTCCTGGGATATGTGGTGTCAGGCGAAAGGATTTCAGTGGATCCAGCTAAGATTGTTGCAGTTCAGACATGGCCGCTACCAAGAACTGTTACCGAGATCAGGAGCTTTTTGGGACTTGCTGGATATTACCGTCGTTTCATCAAGAACTTCTCCAAGATTGCGGAACCACTGACTACTTTGACTCGAAAAGATGTACCGTATGTATGGTCCGAGGGTTGCGAGGAAGCATTTGCAGAGTTGAAGACTCGTTTAACCTCTGCACCCATCCTTACGATTCCCGACAGGACTGGAGGATTCGACATACATTGCGACGCCTCGGGAAAAGGCTTGGGATGCGTTTTGCACCAACATGGTAGGGTAGTAGCCTATGCGTCCAGACAATTAAAGGTGCATGAGCAAAACTACCCAACGCACGATTTAGAACTTGCCGCAGTTGTTTTCGCACTCAAGATTTGGAGGCACTATTTATTGGGTGAGAGGGTAGATATTTATACCGATCACAAGAGCTTGAAGTATATCTTCGCCCAGAAGGAACTCAATATGAGGCAGAGGAGATGGCTGGAATTAATAGTAGATTTCGACGTAAATTTACAATACCATCCGGGAAAGGTGAATGTAGTCCCGGACGCTTTGAGTCGCCAACCAATGATTTCAAGTCTGACTACTCATTGGAGGAATCGTCAAGATTTTAATGAACTAGAGACCGAGTTGATAATGCCCGGAATGCTTACATCCTTCATGAATTTGCAAATTCACTCAACACTAGTCGAACAAATCAAGACCGCTCAAATAGAGGACCCGAGGTTGCGAAGGATCAGAGAACAAGTGGACGGGAATCTGCGGACGGACTTCATCATCCACGAAGATGGTTCTTTGAGATATGGAAGCAGAGTCTGTGTACCTAAGGGGGAGATGAGAGAGGAATTATTAAAAGAGGCACATAGTTCTCCCTACTCTGTTCATCTGGGAGGAACAAAGATGTACAAGGACCTCAGGCAAAACTATTGGTGGCATGGGATGAAGCGGGAGATAGTCAAGAGTGTATCCAAATGTCTTGTTTGCCAACAAGTAAAAGCCGAATACCACAGGACGGCGGGTCTATTACAGCCGTTACCAATACCCGAATGGAAATGGCAAAACATTACTATGGATTTTGTGACCGCACTCCCTCGCAGCTCCAAGGGAAACGACGCTGTATGGGTGATTGTGGACCGACTCACCAAGTCGGCGCATTTCATTCCTTTTCGAGTGGGTCAATCAACCGAAAGCCTTGCAAAAAGGTATATGGAAGAGATCGTCAGATTGCACGGCGTACCGATTTGCATCGTGTCCGATCGAGATACACGTTTCAGATCTCAGTTTTGGCAAAGCCTACAAGAGAGTCTGGGCACGAATCTGAGTTTCAGTACCGCCTACCATCCTCAGACCGATGGCCAATCAGAAAGGGTTATTCAAATTCTCGAAGACATGCTCCGGGCCTGTATGTTGGATTTTAAAGGATCTTGGGAAGATCACCTGCACTTGGTAGAGTTTGCTTACAACAATAGCTACCAGTCTAGTATCGGCATGGCGCCTTTCGCCGCTTTGTATGGACGAAAGTGTAGGTCACCGTTAAGTTGGGACGATGTTGGGGATCGAGAACTTCTAAGCCCCGAGATGATTGTCGAGACAGTGGAGGTGATAAGAACCATCAAAGAACAATTACGCATAGCACAAGATTGGCAGAAGCATTGGGCAGATACAAAGAGAAGGCTACTAGAGTTCCAACCAGGAGAACACGTGTTTCTGAAGATTTCTCTTAACCGGGGAGTGATAAGTTTTGGGAAACGCGGAAAACTCAGCCCACGGTTCATAGGTCCCTTCGATATTCTCGAACGAGTTGGAGAGGTTGCGTATCGTTTAGCCTTGCCCCTTCTCTGGAAGGCGTACACAACGTTTTTCATATCTCTCAATTGAGGAAATATGTCAGCGACCCCGGTCACGTTTTGGATCATTCTGAAATCACCGTGGGGACTGACCTAACCTATGAACAGCAGTCGGTGGAGATCCTAGATCGGAAGGAAAAGATTTTGAGAGACAAGACAATCAGATTGGTTAGGGTCATGTGGAGGAAGGACTCTCCCGGGGAATCCACGTGGGAAAGAGAAGACGAGATGAGAAAACGATATCCTCACTTATTTGAAGCTTTCTTTATGTAATTTTTCTCTCCCCTTTTGACCTACCTTCTGAATTTCGGGGACGAAATTATTCTAAGGAGGGTAGATTGTAACGGTCGAGATTTCTAATAAAATAACTTTTATTTTAAATTCCTAGAGTCGAGTGGTTATTTACGTATTTTGTGGGTAAAAGAATGTTTTTAATAATTTTCAGAACATTGAATAGGATTAAAAGAATTTTCTAAATTCTACTTATTATTTTTATATGCTTAAGATGTTTTAATAAAATTTTATAATGCCTTAAAATAATCTACATATTTTTATTATCAATTAAAATAATTAATTCGTAATTAAAAATATTTTAAAGATAAACTAGATACTATATAATTATAATAACTAGCTAACAATTTAGAAATGGATATATTATTTTTTAGCCCAAAATTATTTTTATAATAAAGATAATGACAAAATATATTTTCTGAAATTTTTCCATAATTTTCCCGTGTTTTAAACTATTTTTAACATTTTTTTTAAAGCCAAATCCAATTTTTAAAATAATAAACAGTTATTATAAATAAATAAATAAAAAATTAATTTTTCCCCTTTAACCTGGACCGTTGGATGCTCGATCCAATGGCCCAGAACCCACCGACGCGCCACGTGGTGGGGACCACGCGAACCCGTGTGATCCCCAGCCACGCGACACGTGGAAGGCGGCGGTGGCTTTGGGGGCGCGATCTGGGCCGTTGGATGCAGATCCAACGGCCACGAATCGTGGCGGCGGGCACAATCATTAACAGAATGATTCGCAATCATTGGCCGGCGTGATTTTCCATGTGATTTAACAAATTTTTGGATTTTCTTGTTGCCTTTTGAACCCTATAAATAGACACCTTCAAACCTAAATTTCTCACACCTCAGAACTCCAAAAATTCTGAAAAAAATACCGGTACCTTCGTATCGACGACGCCGACGCTATGGCTCCACCCAATAGCCGAGAAAAAATCGGGACGCGAAGTTTTTGAGGAGTTTTGCACCAGCCTACGTTTTCAACCGTCTACGTCTAAACCTTGATCAAAGGTAGGATCCGCCTCTCTCCCCTTTTCCTGTCACCTTCTTTCTCAATAACCTGGTTCCAACTTATAATCATCAACCCCTATTTAAAAAAAAGTTATAATATTTGTGCATACCTATTCCTTGTACCCTCAATAATGATAATGTTAACCCATATTTAAAACGGTGTTTAATTTCCTCTGTGCACAAAAGTATATTACACACCCATAATACCTGGAATCTGATATAACCCATGAATTGTCATTTCACCTCTGACATACTCATACTATAAAATTGATCTCGAAATAGGTTACTTCCACAAAATACCATCGTTTAATTAAATATTTGTTTAAAATATCCATAAGAGATAAGAGATGTGAAATAAATATTTTAGATACGGCATTTTACTTACACCTTTTCATCAACCACTATAATATTGTTAAACCCCTTCAACCTTTTTAAAGAAGAAAATATTAAATTTAATAATGATATCTTTCCAAAAGGAATATTTAGTATCTTTTAAAAGGTAATTTTCAAATAAACACCAGTCCAGATTAGGACAAAGGGAAGGTTGTAGGCATCGGTCGTTTATCTAAACCAGACTTTGTAGTGCCTAGGCTAGACAAGTAGGAAAGGTAATTTTAAAAGGCCCGTCTCACGGTGATTCGTGAGCGGATCCCTCCTTTCCTTACTTGTGTTTACCTGGCCACAATTGGCGGTGAAGAGGCGATTTGAGGACCTCATAAGTTGTCCTTTTGGAATATTAGGAGCAGTCTAGATTTTCAAATAAAAACCTCTTGCAAAAGATTTTTAAATAAACACCACAACCTTTATCGAAAGAATATTTTCCGTAAAACATTATGTTTTTCTAAAATAATAAATATCCCAAATATCATGGTTTTTCTTAGAAGTAATAAAAGATATTTAAACACTATTTTTTTTTAACTAAGCTTTCTCTAAGTTGACACGAAGTACTTTACAAAGTCTAGAAAATAAAACGAGTGGTTGTGGAAGGCCATATTAAACGAGATCAATACTTTTAAATTCCAGTTTATGACGACATGACATATACAAAACATGATACGGTTAGGGTTAGAATGCGTGGACCTAGGTATGGAATACTTATGAAGATCCCGATATTCCGGGTGAACAGTCCAAAGTGTGGACGACTATACAAATATGAAGATCCCGATATTCCGGGTGAACAGTCCAAAATGTGGACGATTATACAATGTGGAAATTCCATGCCTAGAAGTATACGCACTAACTCTAGACCTCTACACTGAATAACGGGGATGGGTAGTTTGATTAGGCAAGGAGATTCAGAACTCGGATTCCCCTACTACTCGATCATGATATCGGGAAGTGAAACGGTACATTTCACTTCCCCAGTTGTTGTTCCGTGGCCACAACGGAATAATCACGAGTATCCGGACCCTTGTTTAACAAACTAATACGAACTATTACCTTCACCTATACTTCCTACTGCTTATCTGCATATAACTTACAACATATACATGCTCATATATACCTCTCCTCAAAACGTCTAAAATTTGTGCATTTCAAACATTTACACCCCTACTTTACATTTGCATGCATACATCATACTCTTATATACACATGTTCATTTTTTACACTCATATTTCTTTATGAGGCAATCCTACCCGAGTATAACTCGCTGACGGACCTTCTTTTTTTCCTTTTTGGAATGTCCGTTAGATGGGAATGAGTTTTATGATGAAGATCTAGGCGAGGAACCGACTAATGAAGATTATGCAGAGTTGGCATCGGAGGATTAATTAGTTTTCTTGGTTGCCCACTTGTTTAGGGCTTTATTTTCTTTGATGTAATTAAACCAATTAGTTTGCTTTGCTCTTTCTCTGGAATGTAATAAAGTTGGTTAATGGAAATAAATGCCTTTAGCTTTATTGTTTTATTTTTGTACACAACCCTGCACACTATGTTTCATTCTTACGCTTAACGTAACTGTATTGAATAGACCACCTTCAATACAGTTAGGTTGCGGACCGTGCTACGCCACTCTTCACCTTCTTTTGGGAAGTGGGGCGTGACACTATTCCAAGAATGTGCGATAATCTGCACCATCCATTAGCGGGTCTCCTAACGAGGGTTGTACAGATGCAATTGCAAAGGATTCAAAAATATCGATTAAAATAAACCCTTTTGTAAAACTGTGGTATTTTAATAAAAAACTTATTTTCTTAGATTAGTCATACATCTAAAACTCGTGCTATGAACCATAAGTGTGCATGTGGGTAGGTCGTTACCCCGTGAATTTTCCTAAAGGTTTATATGCTAATTATCGAAGTAACAGTTATACAAAAGTTCATGGTATTTTTCTGAAAAATTCATTTTATGATTATTTCTCATGAAAATTTTTATTACACTAAAAACTAAATGATGTAAATAAGGTTAAGAGTGATGTTAGGAAGTTAGGGTGACCTAATTTGCTTATCAAGTGGATTAAAATGTTGAAAAGGAAAATATATGAGAGCTAACTCCACTTTGTCGATATGCTCTAAGAATGCGGTTTGAGTCAAAACGAAAGGAAAGAATATGGACTTACGGTTTTAGAGTGTCGAGAAAAGAGTAAGGAAGAGGGAAAGTCGTTGTGGCGTCGCGGTAGCTCCGGGAACAACTTCGATCTTCAACGAAAAGAACTTGGTTGCCAACTCCACCTGACTCCATTTGCACAAAAAATAATTTTGGGAGAATTTTGATAGAATTTTTAGAATGGGGGAGAGCTAAAGGTTGGAGTGGTATTTATAGTGAAGAATTTAGGGTATGAGAATTAAAATTTGATTAAAAAGAATTAAAATGGTGTTAATTAGGAATTTGAAGAGTCTCTTTTTTATTGCAGGAAAATCAAACAGTGCAGGGGAGTAGAGGGGAGTCGAAAGGACTCATGGGCGAAGCATGGAGGCAAACAGAGCTACTTGGACCGTCGGTGTTGGGAAAATTGATGAAATGGGCGGTCGGATCTTGTCGATTTGTCTCGAGATTCGTGCTACGTGCTTAACTCTGTGTTTACTCCTCATTTATCCCGTTTGATTTTTTTGAAAGTTTTCGATTGTCCGTGTATTCCACGTGCAACTCTTGGGCTTCCGAAAAGTTTAAAAAATATAAAAAATAATTGGGACTGATGAAATTCGAACACACAGGCTATGTCACAGCAGTGTTGAGACTTTACCAGTAAGCTACAAGTTACTTCTTGTTTTTACTGAACAAAAATAAATTATAACTCCTAATCTGGCTGAAATACCCTTTCTATACATTTGAATATATTACATTTGTTCAGGGATTTCAGAGTCGTTACATTCTACCCTCCTTATAAAAATTTCGTCCTCGAAATTTATACAAAAGACTAATTTTCGAATAGATGAGGGTATCGTGCACGCATATCGTCTTCTCGCTCCCATGTCGATTCTCCTGGCGAGTCTTTTCTCCACATCACTCGGACGAAGTTTACCTTCTTATTCCGCAATGTCTTCCCCTTTCGGTCCAGGATCTCAACTGGTTGCTGCCTGCAAGTTAAATCAGTATGTACAGTGTGCTCTTAGTGATCAAGTATGTGGCTAGGGCCACTCACATATTGTCGTGGTTGGGATATGTGGAACACATTGTGCACTCCTTCCAATGAGGGTGGTAGTGCCAAGCGGTATGACACTTCTCCAACTCGTTCGAGTATGTCGAACGGTCTGATATACCTTGGACTAAGTTTACCCCTCTTGCCAAAATGTATCACTCCTCTGTTCAGAGAGATCTTCAGGAACACATGCTCTTTAGGTTGGAACTCCATGTGTCGACGTTTTGCATATGCCCAATATTTCTGTCGGTCTTGGGCTATGCGTATCTTTTCCTTGATTGCGCGAACTACATCCACAGTTGCCACGATTATCTCTTGTAACGCTTTGAATTTCGTTTAGGCAGTTTTTCGATAATCGGCAAAATAATCAGTCTTTTCCGTAAAAAGTAAAAATAAATATTTTTCAATATAGGCCTAATTATACAAAATTTAGATAATATATTGCTAGAATTTGGTCACTAAATTGTCACTTAAAAATTTCTAGTTATTTAAAAAAAATTCCTTAATTAATTATTTTTAATATTATTTTAAGCTTTTAAAAATACATTAAATTAGTGATAAATACAAATTTAAATGGGTAAATTACACACTTAGGAACCATTATAAACTAAAATATAGTAGTAACAAAAAATTTTAGCAAGACTTACCAAGAATTGTGGTTTTATGGTCAAAAAATGAATTAAAAAGGGTTTTTTTTTGTAAAAATGATGTGTTATGCAATTAATGCATTTGAGAGATACTTTCTTCTTAGAAAATTCTACACACTTCCCACACTTGCCCCCTTCTCCACCTCAGGCCGAACCCTATACAGCAGCAGCTCCCCATTTCCTCTCTCTCTTTTGCTTCAAAATTCCATTAAAAATCAACCAAAAATCCACAAAAATCAACAATTTCTTCACAAAATTCAAACATAAACCCTATTCTACCTCTTCCCAAACCCTAATTGGTTTAAGACAAGGAGAAAAGAGGCAACTTTGGAGGCTAAGTGCAAGGGGTTCACAACTTGAGAGATATAAGTTCTAATCAAGTTGTTAAATTGTAGTTTAATCATGTTAATTTAGAAGTTTAAAGTGTTAATTTCATTGTAATGGTTTGTTTTTGAAAATTCAAGAAAAGGGTTGATGTTGTAATTAGGGTTTGTAGCATGGTAAATTGGTTAAAGTTAGTGTTGTGGCCATCTAGTGGGTTAGATTGGACGTTTGTGCTAGTTTGTGAACGCTATATCGTTAATTCACGAGGTTTTCATCGAAATTTGTATGTGAATGCTTACTAGGTTTTTCTTAAAATTAGGAAGTGGTTTAATTGCGATATCATGACGATATTATTGGCATCTCCTACGACTTTTATGGTGTGCGAATGCGGATTTTGGTTTAGTCGGGTTTTAGTTTTGACGGTTGCCCCGAAAAGACGATTTTGGTTAAGGCTTGGTGATTTTCGTGTGTTTTCTACGCACCGAATGCACGTTGTGCCTAACTTGTGAGCGTCGATCTTTTCGTATTGTGACTTGCGTCATTTCATGATATATAATCTTATGTTGTGTGTTATGCAATTTTAGGATCGGCTGTGGAAACATCGGACGCGGCGCGCAAAGGCAAAGCGGTGGTTGGATCAGATTAGCGAGGCATCCAGGTGAGTAGATGTATACATCTATGGGTAAATCGTCTGGATGGCGTGAGGCGCCCCATAGTTAGGATCACTTTATTACTTGCAAACTATATGCATAGTTAGTTAGTTAACCATCTCATTTATATACATACCCGTCTAGTTATTCGTCTGCTGGCATTGCATGGTTATCCATATACACATGTGTGATATCACTTCTTAGGACACGTACACCATTACCATTGGCTCATGTTGCACGCGCACTATT
The DNA here is from genome assembly GCA_030015575.1 of Agapanthus africanus. NCBI lineage: Eukaryota > Viridiplantae > Streptophyta > Magnoliopsida > Asparagales > Amaryllidaceae > Agapanthus > Agapanthus africanus. The sequence goes on from JASDDO010000016.1 coordinate 568,313,354, forward strand.
CATGTGACACACACGCCTTTGGTAATTGCCATACCACGAGTACTGTAGAACCTGTTTAGTTCAGTATTAACCCTTGCATCATACATGATACATTGAATTGCATAGCATGTATATACCTTATATCATCATCATGCTTGTATAGATTCCTAGTCACAAATCAATTGTATACCTTTGATATCATAAACATTTATTATATACAACATGTTGGTTAATATGATTTTCTTGAGGATTTCAGTATTGATGCGATTTCTGGATTTTAGGGAAAACCGCAAGAATTTAACAAAGCTTATTATTATCATTTTTAAAACAAAGTTGCGGTTTTCTCGTGATGTATGTGTCGTCCACCATGAGTTTTCATGTTTTCTGTTGGATTTCGAGACCCGATTCGAGGAGTGGATGAACCGTCTCAGGTACATGGTGGGCCCGGTATGGTACCCCGGGGCAAGAAGATCGAGTTGTAGACGATGAGCCTGGTAGGGGAAGACTACCTACCGGTGATGTCTGGCGCGGCGGATATCCGGAGGATACCGACCGTTGTCGTGAGATTTGATGATATGGGCCGATCCGGACTGACGGAGCCCGATGTATTGAGACATTGATATAGTGAGACATTGAGACAGATATATTTCCATATTTGGTGTCGATGCTTGACACGGTTTTCAAATGATTTCATTGAAGGTACTTTAGTTATTGCACATGTATTCTTTTTCTAAGTTAAGAATGCAGAGCTTATAGTATTTTAAACACTTAAAGATTTCGTATTGATGTTGCATACATGTGCATACATACTAGTGGTATTACATCACATATAGACATATATGTTGTGACGCATTTGCGTGCATTCTTACGATAGCCTTATTAGATGTTATATTCTACTCACGAGTTGGCAACTCACCCCCGTTGTGCTACAGTATCTTGCAGGTCGGACCCGTCAGCCTTGTAGCGGCGGGCTTTTTTTATCATTGGCTTCTTTTGCTCAGACTCGCGACATTGCTCATAGGTGGGTTGCGAGGACACCTTATCTCTTTTTGTACTATCATTGTATCTAGTATTCTCCATCTACCACTTCTTATTTGTATATGCGACCTAGTGATGAGCCTGAGAGATTTGTGTATATGTGGTTTCTTTGGGGTCGAGCTCACTTGAGCCGACGTTGTGTTTTTCTTATATTTTGCATTTCTTTATGCTTATTTGCTTGATATTGCATATATATTGCGTGTGGTTGTGATCCGCCTTCGGCGAAGAGCTAGCTCCCGCTTGGGGATGCCATTTTATCGTTACAGGTTATATATCTTGTTGTACCCATGTTTGGGGGCTAGTATTTACAAAGGAGACTCTGCCGAAATTTTCGGAAATTTTTGATGTTTTTAAAAAGGGGTTAATGCAACTTAATTGATTTTAAAGTCGTTTTCATGAAAGGTTTTCCTTCACTCTTGTTGATTTTGGTTTAGATTTTCTGGGTTTTGGCTGACTTAGGTTACGTTACGCCTTTAGACATCTCGTAATCCAAGTGTCAGTCACGTTCCGTACCTTCGGGTCGTGACAAAGTCGAACTCCGGAGTTAAGCGTGCTTGAACCAGAGAAATTCTGGGATGGGTGACCTACTGGGAAGTAGCCCCGGGTTCATTTAAAGGGACAAAACCGTGCGGCTTCGGCCAGAGCGGACAATACCATCTGTGTTTGGGGGTGGGTCGTGACATCTCTGGTCCAAGGAGTTCACGATCTCCAACGTTGTCCCAACTCAGTGGGGAACGGCACTTCCGTCTGTAGAGTGTTGCGAATGGTGCCATCCCAATACTTTCCTGGTAGCTGTTGTTATATGAAAACTCCACAAGGTGTAGGTGATCTTCCCATGAACCTCCGACTATCCGTCTGTTTGTGGATGATACGCCGTGCTGAAATTCAGTACCGTTCCCAGGCTAGCTTGCAGGCTCTGTCCAAACTATGATCAGAATCTCGTATCACGATCGGAGAAGATACAGACATGCACTCTATGTAATCTCATGATCTCCTGCATGAGTTTATGGGTATTAAGATTGTATGGTGTTTTTCGTCACCCTACTGATATGGGAACGCGCGCGCTTGTCAGGCGTATACAAATTCCCCCTGCCTAGGGTAGGCCAGGGTTTATTGATTGTGGGGATCCGAATCTCCGGCAACCGCGGACTAAGCGGCCGTAAATTACCCATCGCTTTTGGAGAGAGAGAACCTCCGATTGACAGGTCAAACTGGTCATGCGAACTCAATGTGTCGTGTGTGTGTTGTGTTTTGAAGGGTTTTGGATATATCGGGGGCCTCGCAAAGTTTACGGGGGTTCCGCAGCCCGGATAGTGGGTTGGGGGTCAAGGAGATGTGTTTTGAGTGTGGAGTGTATGAGAAAAAGAGGGGTGAGTAATGTCCTAAGGACGTATAGGCGCCGGGCGCCAACGGTTTATGTGCTTGGTACGTGGGCGCTGGGCGTCCGCGGGCCACATGCAAGGCGCATGGACGCTGGGGGCGCCAACGGTCTACGTGCAAGGCGTTGGCACCTCACACGCTCGGCACGTGGGCGCCGGGCGCCGGTGCTTTACGTGCCCGGCAGAAAAATGGGGCTTAGCCCCGGGATTATGAGTTAAACTCCCGAGGAACTTTGGAAACTTACAGAAAATGGAGAATTTTTATCTTTATAGAGTTAAACTCTGTAACAACCCTAAATTCCCTGTACAACTTTCTATGCAAATTTTTCAAAATTTAAAGAAAGGGGTATTTTTGCCTGAGCACAAGTTAAATATTTGTTTTGCTAATTAATTACAAGAAGGAGCTTGTAGCTCATTGGTAATACCTTGCACTGCTGAACTAAGCCACCAGAATTCAAACCCCATACCCCACATTATTTTTAATATTATTTTATTTTGGATTTTTAGAATACCAAGGGTTTACACGTGCATATCTCACAAAAACCCCACTACACCCTGAAAAGTAACTGTACCATAGGCCACATGAACCGACGGCGAGAACTCCGACCACCCGACTTGGCCGGGATCGCCCGAATCGGCCGGCGGACAGGCCGACTCGGGCCGCCGAGTCGTCAACACCAATGTTGTGCCTCTTGGACTCCTCTGTACCCATGCACACTTTAATTACATAGACCGGTAACAGAGACCGTTTAATACCCCATTTACTCTATTTTTATTACATCTTAATACAATTTATCACATTTTTTCATTTTAACTTTTCATCTACCTTAACCTTAGCCTAACCCTATAAATACAACCCCTACACACTACCCCCTCACTCCAAAATTCTGAGCAAACTCTCAAGAAATTCCTAGAAACCCTAGTGTGCATTTGGAGTGAACAAAGAGGCGAAGCTCCGGCGAATTTTCCGGAGAAAACCCTAGGAGTTCCCAGCGACGAAACGGCGCATTGGAAACTATGTCCACTCCCTCTACCTCTCCTCTTTGAGCTAAACCCATAAGACCCACCTTCCCCCTTCTCTACTCTTTCTGAAAATACGAAATTCTAAAACCCGACGGAATCAGAACAAATCCGATTTTCGATTCGGTTCTTCCTAAAATCTCACTTTTCCTTTAATACAATCTTGTTAAATCATTACATGTTGACTATTAAACAGTAACTAATCATATTGAACAAGTTCCATATCAAAAGAAATTGCTATTTCCATTTTACCGTACTTTTTCATTAAAATACCATATAGTTTCATTTTCGACATTTAAACATCACAAACTTGCTATACTTTTAAGTAGATCACGAGGTAATGATCTACCTCCTCACAACACTCATATGCAATATAACACAATACCTTTCGGGAACATAGAATACGGGAAAATGAAACATTTCAAATAAATACCATTACTATTAAAACCGTTTTCTAAACGATTAGTATTTTACACAAATCTTTGTAAAACGCCGCTACAACCCATTTTGGGGAACCCGACTGGGATGGTGCAGATTATCGCACATCTCTGTGCTTAGTAGTGCGAGATGCAGACCTCCGCAAGGAGCATTCGGTCTCGAGAGATTTAAAATACGACATCTTAAGAAAATGAGATTGTTAGAAATATAAAATATATATTAAAATTATTTTTATATAATTATGTATATATGTAACATTAAAATATCTATTTTGAAATAATATAAATATTCCAACTCTTTTCAAAAATCACAAGAATCACTTTACATTAATATACCATGCATTCCATACAAGTCAATATTACAAATAAATACCCTTTATTATGAATTTAGGATATTTTCACTAGAAATATCATAATTATAAAAGCTACAATTATTACAACTCTAAAGACGATAATTAAACACTTGGGGTGTATTTTGAAAAGTATATAAAAGTATTTTTACATAAAACCCCCTCAAATTCTATAAATTATTCTAAGGACCCTAGTAAACATAGGTTTAAGCGAAACCAATCTCTTGAGCCTCAGGGAGCCGGAGAAGTGGGTGCTTGCCTATTTAAGGTAGACAACTTAACAACGGTGTTATCAACACGATAATCGTCTTTTAAAAAGACACAAATCCTGCCACCCATGTGCAGCGGTTACCGATAACATCAAAACCATCAGGACTTCAATTTACTTTTCTAATTGTCTGACTCAGACTGAGTCTCATTAATAATCTGACTTGAATATGATTCAAGTACAATCTACAATCTACAATTTACAATACTACAATTCAACATGAATCCATGAATCCATATATTCAATCTATCTATACAACTTGACTGAACCGAACTATGGATATACATTCATTTACATGATTATCCAGTTACATCCATTTACATGATTCTTCAGTTATATCCATTTACTGATATCATGGTTTCGGCAAGTCATCCAAATATACAATCTATATTACAATTCAATTACAAGTTGAAATACAATACAACTATACAAACAAGACATCTCGGGGTTTGAGGGGTAGATTGGCACGGAAGGTGTTAGAAGTGGCACGAGACTGCAAGATTAAGACGTAATTACATTCATGCCGTTGTTCCGTGGTATTATCGACGGAGCCTTGTACATTCCTTTTGCTCTAGTCTCTAGCATAAAGAGACTCCTGTCGTATACACTGGCATCCTTCTGTACCAAGCTACAAACAACAGCGTTAACACTAATTACAACATTATAACAATATAATACAACTTTAAAAGTTACACTCTCTCTCTCTTTCTGTTTTTTCTACTTCTTCCTTATCTTTGGGACTTACCGAGCGATTGTTCGCTGACGACATTCCTTCTCTTTCTTCTTTAGAATGTTGTCAGGTGATTTGGATCTTCCGGAGATCGAGCCCAGCGGTGAAGACTTGGACCAGTTTACTGAAGACCCAGAGCTTTAGCTCATTGTACACATTTCCTTTCAGTACTTTACATTTCTGTTATGCCACTGTTTAGGTATCGCTTTATTCCATGTATTGTAAAAAGAATGTTAATAAATAAAGTTGTCGTTTCATTACATTTGTCTCTTGTGTATATTTCTTTTATATTGCTTAATTACGCTTAGCGTATTTACTTCAGAGTAAATACGTAGCGGCCTCGTCAAGTCCCCGTCGCCGCACACCGGGAAGCGGGGCATGACAAACTCCCAAAAGGATTTTGAGTAGAGTCAAACTCCCAAAAGAATTTTATTTATGGAGTTAAACTCCCAAAGATTTTGACAAATGGAATTGAACTCCAAAAAATCTTCGGAGATGATCATGGAGACCCCTTTTTTCTTCCTTGAGTCCTGAATTCTCTCCTATGTCTCGGATCTTCCCCAAAGTGGGATTTTTGAAGATGGGTCTTCTTCTCCCTCCTCTCTGTTGGCTGGATCATGGAGAAAATGGGGTGGGACTTAAAAATCTCCCATTTTAGGGATTTGATGGGAGATCCGAGCTTCTCTTCGTGGGTTTTATGGCGAAAAACTATTTTTTTTGGGAAAAGAATAGTTGAACTCTTGATTTAATTCGAAAAAAGATGAAGGTTTAGAACCTTGAGGAAGGAGGAGGCACAAAACCCTAATTTTTTTGAGAGAATGAAAAGTTCTTCCTTGATTTTCTCATCATGTTTGCCTTTATAGGCTACACACTTTACATATAACCCCTTGGGTTTTTCTAAATGGCACTTGTGCCACCCCATGCCTTATGTGCTTATTTCTTTTGGCACATAAGCCATGGGGTTTACAAAATTTTGGCTTTTTTCCCATTTATCATACATTTATTTCTAAAAAATTGCATTAAACTAAGTTATTGCTTCATTCTTAGCATGGAGCCGGCCCCTTCCATCCTTGGTCCTGACTTGGGCTTGGGCCCACTTGGCTTGGGGGTTGATTGACTTTGACTTGGTCGATCGGGGTGTTACTTTTGACCCCAACAAAGTGCCCCCATCAACAAATGCACACCACATATATGGATTGTGTGCATGAAATTGATGGATCTTCTTTCGCGTGGAGATTGATTTGATTTGGTTCCCGTTTTGACGACGTGGAGGTCGATTCTGCCCTTTTTGCGACGTGGACGGTCGATGCTGCCCTTTCAGCGACGTGGACGGTCAGTGCTGCCCTTTTTGCGACGTGGACGGTCGGTGCTGCTCTTTTAGCGACGTGGACGGTCGGTGATGCCATTTTTGCGACGTAGGCGGTCGGTACTGCCATTTTTACGACTTGGACGGTCGGTGCTGCAATTTTTGCGACGTGGACGGTCGGTGCTGCTCTTTTAGCGACGTGGATGGTCGGTGTTGTCTTTTTAGCTTTGGGGACGGTCGGTGCTGCCCTTTTAGCGACGTGGATGGTCGGTGCTGCTATTTTTGCGACGTGGACGGTCGGTGCTGCTATTTTTGCGACGTGGACGGTCGGTGCTGCTATTTTTGCAACGTGGACGATCGGTGCTGCTATTTTTGAGGATTGGACGGTCGGTGCTGCCATTTTTTGGACGTGGACGGTAGGTGCTGCCCTTTTTGCGACTTGGACGGTCGGTGACTTGCTCCGCTTCTTACGGTGTCGGGGTTGAAGTTGACTTGCTCCCCTCTTGCAGTGTCGGGATTTTATTTGACTTGCTCCGTTATTTATGGTGTCGGGATTGAAGTTGACTTGCTTCACTTTTGCGGTGTCAGGGTTGATTTGTTTGATTTAATTTGTTTTGGAAGTTCCCTATCCGTCCAGCGGGACTTTTGAGCTCAGAAGTGCTGTCGGGTGGGACGTTGATTTGGTCTGTTTGATTTCTTCCTAATTTGGCGGGACTTTTGAATTTGAGAGGAACTTGGAATTTGGATTTTGTTTAGTATCAGCATTGCTGTACTGGAATAATGTCAGGAGCAACTCATCATTTTCCCTGAGAGAACTTGGGATTTGGTTTTGGGTTGGCATCATCACCGCTAACACTGAAGCGTAGTGCCAGGAGCGACTCGTCATTTATCGTTGCCCGTTGGGGAACGATGGCTTAGGAGACAGGTTTAGATCCCTATCACCTAAGGCTTTTCAATTTTATGGGCAGTAAGGGTCTTATAAAAGTATTTTCTCCCCACAAGTCGAAAGGATCTTGCAAGTGTATTTTCTCCCTAGGAATCGTAGGGATTCCTAAGTGTGTTGCTCTTTTGTGAGTCGTAAGGATTTCACGCGGGGATTTTCTCCTCACAAGGTCGAGAGGACTTTGCGAGTGTATTTTATCTCTTTTCATGAGTTTGCGCCCTTTCGGGTTTTCACAAACTCGCCGGCAGTCCTGCTGTTTTTACTCATGGAGCCCTTTCGGGTTTTCATCCGCGCCTGTTTTGCTTGTGGACATACCTTTTTTTAATTTTGGCAGTAGGAATTCAGATGTAGTCGCGCCGGTAGGACTTGGGAGAGATAGGGGTCATTTGCGCCCGTGGATTGTATACGGTTTTACAGGATGTATGATCCAGACCGTAGGGCCGGTGTGCTCAATTCGCCTGCGACTTGGAGCATTCACTCTTAGTATTTCTTGAGATATCGGCCATTGATGGGTGGCATAGGCCTTTCTTCTTCGGCACCTATTAGTTGGTAGGATTCTCCGTCGATCACTTTCTCGATGACGTATGACCCTTCCAATTTTGGCTCGAATTTTCCCTTGGCATGTCGATTGGTGATGATCGGTCTTTTTAGGACCAACACCAATTCGCCTTTCTTGAAAGCACGGAGATAAGTCATCTTGTCATAGGCCCATGACATTTGGGCTCGGTACAGCTCCAGATTTTGCCGTACTGCGAACCTCTTTTTTTCGAGGGCGTCGAGCTCTTCGAGCCGAAGGATGGTGTTTTCCTCCTCCGTCAACTCATGCTGAACGACCATTCTTAGGCTTGAAACTTCGACTTCGAGGGGGAGGATTGCCTCCACTCCGATGAGTAATGAGTATAGAATGGACTGAGTTGGAGTGCGGTGCATGGTACGATATGCCCACAATGCCTCGTGGAGCTTGAGATTCCAATCTTTCTTGTTGGCTGAAGCATTTTTCCTCAGGAGCTTGCATAGAGTTTTATTGAAGGTTTCGGCTAGCCCATTGGCTCTTGGATTATAGATAGAGGAATATCTCCAGCCTATCTTGTGCTGAGTAGCGAACCTTGAGATTTTGAATCTCTTGAAAGAAGGCCCGTTGTCAGAAATGATTTTTCTAGGTGTACCGAAGTGGTACATAATATTATGCCGGAAAAACGTCAGAATATCTTCTGTCTTGACTTCTTTTAGCAGGACAGCTTCAGCCTATCTAGAGAAGTAGTCAATCGCAGCCAATATGAACCGGTGGCCTTTGGATGATGAAGGAACAATTGGACCAACTATGTCGGTGCCCCAAACTTCGAAGGGCCATGACGCCACCGTAGCATGCAGCGGATTGGGATGCTTATGAATGAATTCACAGTGAATTTGGTAGAGATGACACCTCTTAGCAATCCCTTATCATGGTAGGCCAGTAATACCCAAGTCGTTAATTTGAAACCGCATTTTAAGACCAGATTGGTGAGCTACGCAGACGTCCGAATGAACTTCTTTCATGACTTTTTAGGTTTTGGCCGATTGACAGACACATGAGCCAGAGTTGGTCATATGTTCTGCGGTGTAACGTATTATTTACAAACATATATCGGAGGGCTCTTTTCTTCAACTGAACCCTCGTAGATTTTTCTTCGGGCAGCTTGTTGTATCGGAGGTACTCTATGAAGGGTTCTCTCCAATCGAGCCGTCTTGAATGATCAGAGCTTCTTCGACAAGATTGTTCTCTTGTTCTACGCTTTCTTCTTCACGCAAAGAGACTGGAGGTAGAATTTGCCGGCTTCTAACTGTTATTAGAATTTCATCCATATCGGGATCATCTAGCTTCTTGGCTAAGTGAGCGAGTACATCGGCTTTTCCGTTCAACGCCCTAAGAACTCTCATCAGTTCAATATGGGTAAACTGTTTCATGAGCTCCACCACCCGGCTTCTGTATCGAGCTAACTCGAGCTTATATATCTTGTAGTCGCCGCTCACTTGGTTGATGACAAGCTGGGAGTCACCATAAACCTATAGCCGAAAGAGTTCCAATTCTATGGCGAGCTCCAGACCAGCTATCAGAGTTTCATACTCAGCCTCGTTATTTGTGCGAGGCTCGGTAAGAGCGAAGGAACGTTGTAGGGTTCCTCTTGATGACGTGATGAACACCAATCATATCCCTGCCTTTATCTCCGGGACGCTTGATTTGCTGGAGGTCCTTATTGATGAGTCTCCGTCGAAGTAGAGCTCCCAACATGGCTCGTCATTCTCGAGGTGCAGCACTTGTTCGTCGGGTAAATCGTAATTGAGCGTCGACCCTTCTGGTATGGGATGAGCAGCAAAGAAGTAGGGAATGGCTTGCCCTTTTACCGCTTTCTGAGGAGTATAAATTATGTCAAATTCAAGGAGCATGACAGCCCATCTTGCCATTCTACCGGCTAGGCTTGCTTTGGTCATTAAGTGTCTGAGCGGGTCGATCTTGGAGATCAGCATAACCCGATGAGCGAGTAGATAATGCATCAGCTTCATTACAGCAAATATCAGAGCCAGGCATTGCTTTTCGATCGGGGAATAGTTGTGTTCTGCCATGACTAAAGTTCGACTGAGGTAGTATAGGACATTTTCTTTTCCCTCCTCGTTGTTCTGGGAAAGGAGCGCACCGAGTGACTTATCTAGCGCGGCAGTATAAAGAATCAACAGTTTATTTGGAATAGGAGCAGCAAGCACTGGAGGGTGCAACAGGTATTGTTTGATACTTTCGAACGCTTCTTGACATTCGGCATCCCAGACAAAGGGAGCTCCCTTCTTCATGAGCTTTGAGAAAGGCCGACATCTCCCCGATAGGTTCGAGATGAAACTTCGTATGTAAGCGAGTTTGCCTTGAAATGATCTTAGCTGCGTCATATTCTTTGGAGGAGCTATCTCCATGATGGCCTTTATCTTTGATGGGTCAACTTCAATCCCCAATGTCGGACTATGAAGCCCAAGAATTTTCCCGACGACACGATAAAAGCGCACTTCCGAGGATTCATCTTCAGATCGTGTTCCCTTAGTCGGGTGAAAACGGTCCTGAGATCTCAGATGTGATCGGCCTTGGTTTTAATCTTGACGACCAAATCATCAACATAACATTCGACGACTTTATGGATTAAGTCGTCAAAGATTTTGGTCATTGCCCTTTGATATGTGGCGCCCACATTCTTCAGTCCGAACGGCATCACCTTGTAACAGTATATTCCGATCGGGGTTCGAAATGTTGTGTGTTTCTCATCCTCGGGAGACATATTGATCTGATTATATCCAGACGAGCCATCCATGAAGGTGAACAGCTTATAATTTGAGGTGTCATCGACCATCATTTCCATGACCGGTAGCGGGAAGTCGTCTTTAGGGCATGCCTTGTTGAGATCCCTAAAATCGACGCAAACTCAGATCTGCCCATTTTTCTTCTTCACCAGGACGATGCATGCGATCCAGTCCGCATATTTCTCTTCTTTGATGAAGCTAGCATCGATAAGTTTCTTAGTTTTCTCGATGACCTTTTCTTCTAGCTCCCTTCTAATTTTTCGAGGGGCTTTATTCACCGTCGAAAACTGGACTGAGACGTTGGGTCGTCTGGCCTGAATTTGGGGGCAGATACTATTTGGACTTATCTACACACCTCTCCAAAGATACCAAGTTGATTTATGGCACCGTATATCGGAGGTTTGGATAGACACAACCGTTGTAGCATGACTTTATCAGATTCCGCCTCATTTGTGAGGGGTTTTTTTATTGTGGGGACGCTCTTCCCTGCAGGCGCATAATTACGTTACCGCATTGCGATAACCACTTTCTCTTGCTTCAGCAGTTCACTTCATGTCGTGTGTTATTTGTTTTATTTTAGGTTGCCCGTGGATTGTATACGGAGACTATTTTATGTCGTCGCCCGTAGGGCACGGATCAGTCTGAATCTGTATATTTTAGATTTAGGCTTGGGTTTTGAACTTAGGTTATATATTCCTTTAGTTCAAAAATATTTTGTTTTATTTAAGGACTGTTAATCTAGTTTGAGATTAAGATCAACTTAAATATGTGAGCATTTGGGCTCAATTTAATTTTAACTAAGAATACGTTAGTCTTATTTGAGACTAAGATCCACTTAGTAACATTTAAGGATTATTTTTATTTAAGATCCAACAACAGAGTATTTAGATTCAGCTGCAAGAGACTTAGCCAATTAAGGCTTAGTCTGCTCGGTCTTCTTTCTTTTGTTCAAAAGTGCTAAGCACTTATTTAGGCTCTGTTTGTTCAGCCCTCCCCTTTTTTATGCAAAAGTGCTAAGCACTTGTTTGGAGTTTTGGCGCTCACATGGGTATCATCTGAAGCCTTCGGTTATGGGCGTTGCCCAATCAGTGCTAAGCACTCAGTCCATTTGACTGAATATATATATAGTGCTGAGCACTTTTTGTGCGGCGTCCACTCGAGGAGCACGTGCGGCGCTATCCTATTTATTTTGTTGGGCACTCACGTGTTTTTCACGTGAGGCGTTGTACGCTGCCCAATCAGTGCTAAGCACACAGCTGTTTTGGCTGCGTATGAAGTGCTAAGCAATTTACTCAGCGCTCACGGGTGTTTCACGTGAGGCGCTAGCCCTCTGCTTTGGGCGCCCGCGTGTTTTTCACGTAAGGTGTTGGACGCTGTTGGGGGCACACACACGTGGAAAGCACGTGAGGCGTTTAGTTCTTTTCTTTTTCAGAGATTGAATCTCTGTTAATGGCCTTTTGACCATTAATGATCTCCAAGATTTTTGTTTTGAAGATCCGGGATCAGGTTTTCTTTAAGGACTAAGTTCTTATGTTTTTTCTTTTATAAGAACTAAGTTTCTTTTAAGGTTAAACCCTATTTTCCGAGAAATTAAACTCCCATAGGATAGGTTCTTTTCCTTTTTTTCTTTCTTTTTAACCTAGTTCTTTTCTGAATCTTTGATTCTCAAGAACAAGATCTTCCCAATGAGAATTAAATTCTCAACTTGTGGAAAACTTGTCTTGTGAATCTCTGATCCAGAGAAAGAACAAAGTTCTTGACAAGGGTTAAACTCTTAGATATGATATGATTGGTAAAGGAGATGTTTTGATCTCCGTGGTTTCTTTACCTAGGATTTGAGAGGAGGAAGATCTTCTTTCTTGAGAATTAAATTCTCTGTTGTTTTGAGAGCTTTATGTATTTTTACAGAAGTTTATGGGGGGTCCCTTTATATCTCTGTGTGTGACCTCTATTTTGAGATTTGAAGTCTCGGATCCTTTATATAGTAGACGTAAATTGTTAATTAGTTTTAAAAAAATTTCTCGTTGAGAGATTTCAATTTGTTCAGGGGATTTACCCACCGTTGGATCTTTGATCCAATGATTTCTGTTTTATAGAATATATTTTCTTGTTTTTAACAAGATTGCGGAAATATTTTCCCATGTACAGCACTTTATTCTGTAAAACGGTGATTTTTAATCACCATTGGATTTTTAATCCAAGAGTTCTCTGTTTTACAGAGAGCAATTTATTTTGTTTGTAAAGATTGAGAAAATATATTCCCAAAATAGAATTTTATTCTATCATTGGATTTTTGATCTAACCTAGAGTATCTTTCTCACTTAGAAAGATTTGGGAGATATTTTCTCCTAATAGAATTTAATTCTATATTCTGATAATTTGTCATCTCCATTGGATCTTTGATCCAACGGCTCTGTTTAACAGAGAGTATCCGAGTTTTTAGGGAAATATCCCCCTATAGAATTTAATTCTACTAATTTTAACTTGGGCGTCGGCGCTCACGTGTCATGCACGTGGGCGCTACTTAAGAATTTAATTCTATGCGCTCCTGTGCTTTGCACATTGGCACCCACGTGAGCTTCACGTACGGCGCCACCATAGGATTTAATCCTAAGGGGTTGGCGCTGGAGCTGCACCTTCGTGGGGGGCACGTGAAGCGCTGCTTCATTAAACTTTAACAGAGCTTAGCTCTTTTATTATGTTTAAATATTAGGGGAACAGGCTTGCTTGACTGGCTTGGCATTGGGAGATAAAGCCAGATTATGTACGGCCACTTCAGAAGATAGGCCGGGCATTTCTTTGTAAGTCCACGCGAAGTAGTCAACGAACTCATGTAGCAGGGCGATTATTTGTTCTTTCATTTCCTCCGACAAGAGTGAGCTGATGTAGGTCGGCCTTGGATTAACGGACGTTCCCAAATCAATTTCGGTTCGCTCGTCGAAGGTTGCTTGTCCGCCATCTTCGAGCTCTTGAGGGGCTTCTTCTAGCTTGGCTAGCTCGTCTTCATCATTTGATTTCCCGCTAGCTTCATCAACATGAATCATGTAGCATACTTTGATGTCAGGGTGAATGAAACCTATGCCCTGTCTATCTGGGATTCGTCCATCGATGAGTGCTCGGATCTGAGGCTGATGCCACAGACCCTTATAAAACTTTGCTGCGGAGTCCGTTTCATATAACCGACATCCGCACTTTTTAAAATATTTCCGCATCTCGGACGCATAGTATCTGGGATTGAGGACGGCTCTTATGCCTCTCTCATAGGGAAGACACGTGACAGACAAATCGTCCGGGTGCACGATAAGATTTGACCCATAAAACAGGATGCCCTTCTGTCCACTTTTCCTTCCGGGAACGTAGAAAGTTTGCAGTTGGTTCACGGTAGAGACCGACAAAGCATCTAGCTCCTTGCACATCTGTCCCGGCACCCTTGTGATAGCTAAGGACCCTTCTGTAATCTCGAAGGTTTCTCTTAGCTTCGCTTTTTGCATGAGGGCCCAATCTGCATAACTGCTGCAAGGCGGGTCCTCTTCTTTCGACTCTTCAGTGTCGCTGCCGAAATGAGGGCGAATTTTGCTGCCGGATGGGCCTTCAATATCAGACTCGTCCGTATCGCTATCAAAATGAGGGCAAGTTTTACGGAAGAATGGACTTCCAGCGTCGAATTCATTAGTGTCACTGTCGAAACGCGGACGCACTTGGGGGTTTTTGCTTTTGAAAGTGACAGCCGGCTCGGATTGGCTTTTGAGTTTCGGAGACGTTATGCCTTTGGTCAGCTGTGGCTCAGCACTTTAGGGGTTCACAAAGTACCTAGAATCTTCATATCGGATTTCATACACACCGAATGGCTGGATGTCTCCGTCAATGCGTTTTTCTTCGCCATTTTTTGTATACTTCATGCACTGATGGAGAGTTGACGGAACGATACCGTAATCGTGGAGCCATGGCCGTCCTAGGAGAATCCTATAAGATGTGTCGGCGTCGATCACGTATATTTTAGCTTCAGTTTGCAGATCCCCAAACCTGATCGGTAGAGCTATGGATCCCAAAACTTGCTGGCAATTTTGATTGAAGCCTTGAATGACAATCCTTTTTCTTGACAGGTGTCGGACGTCCATTGACAAACTCTTCAGAGTCCGCAAGTTAATAATATTCACTGAGAATCCTGGATCAATCAATATGTGATTAATCCGATCTCCGTCGCTGTACCTAGTCACGTAAAGCGACCGGTTATACTCAGTTGATCCCAGTAGCAGGTCTTCATCCTTAAACGTGACCACGGCGGCATGCAGAGTGTACTGGGCTTTTTGCTAGTTGTATGTATGCCCTAGAGGCCAGTATTGTATAGATGATGTATATTATATTGGATGCTTGAACATATATAGAGATGACTTTCTTGCTCGTTATGATAGTATGCTATCTGGTTGCTCTTTATCTTAACATGTATACTTGTCTCTTTATACTGTTTTATGGTTACATGTTGGTAAAGCCCTTAGGATGTGTACTTGACTACCTGGACTATGATGCGGATCATACTAGTGGGGACATGGTAGTCCATAAGTACATCCTTCAAGGTCCTTAGTCGTGGATGTATCGAGACGGGGCATCGATGTACCAGTGTAGACTAGCGTATACGCTTCTCGACCCATGAAATGGGCGATGGATGATCCCATATCCATTGGTGTTTGACATCAAATATGGTATACGGGTGCTCAGTGGAGACTGGGTACACTGGACGGACTCGCCGAGAACTCCCAGATGGTATTATACCTCACGTCGGATGGCAGTTCTCAGGTGACACTTGTGCAGGTTAGTCTGTAGACCCGAGATCGTCATAGAGTCTTGTGTGATTCCCACTGTGCTTTGATTTCCACCTTACCACGTCCATGATGGCGTGCAAAACGGTGGTTTTTGGGTACAGTCCCGAGTCACATGGAGGCAATGAGCGATATGAGGGGTTTCGTCTCTCCCGGTATTGGGGGTTGATGTTGCGCTGTGCTCGATTGGCCGTAACAGGGAAGTCCCTGGCCAGGGCTGATTCAGAGATTTGCTGGTAAGTGTTACCAGTAGTTTCTCGACCCGTTATGAGCCTCACATCGGCACGACTTATCGGTTATTGGGGTCTGACGTTTACCACCCCTAGACTTGATATGCGACATATCAGACGAGGAGACCGGACTGTACGGGAAGTGTTGCCGGTTGGCTCGACGGGAGTTGTAGCAGGTTCGCTTGTTCTCTTCTGATCGCTCAATACCCGAGTGGCCGTTACGTTTAGCTGACCGCTTGCGGCTTGGGGGTGCTTGATATGATCATCACCCACTGCCGGTGTATTGACGAGTCTTAGAGTCCCACAATGGAGTTACCTAGTCCAGGCGAAACGTTGTGGTGCGCGTATGCGATATGCGCATGGACCCGATTAAAATGCGCGTATAGGATACCGTATATTGATCGGGCGGCTTGCTTTTGGTTAGGGTCGTATGTGATATGGCCGGATTGATAAATCAAGTGTTGATTTATCATTTAACCATTAGATTCTCACTAGAAATCTTTTCTTGTATCTTTGGATGTATGGATGCATGTATGCATTCCTTATTGATTCATGCACATATGGATGTGCATGCACACATACATACATACATCATCTATCATGGTTGTTTATACATAGAAAAATGGTGGATATATAAGACTCACACCATGGTTTATATTATGGATATTTATTTCTATTTAAAGTTAAAACAAAAGAAAAGAGAAAAAGGTGAATGAATGGTTATCTTCTACACTTTTCTTTTGACCTAACCATTTTCACCTATCATTTAACCATGATTTATCTTCCTCTCATCTTTTAACTAGAATGAAATAAATATCCATATTGTTTTAACCATGGTTTGAGATGAGAGAAAGAAAAATATATATATTCTTATGTTTTTCTTTTTCTCTTTAAGAGTTATTCTTATCTTCTTCTAAAATATCCGTCATCTTCTTCAACCTTGAGCTCATGCTCTCTTGAATTTTCTAGAGAGCAAATCATTCATCAAGATAGGATTTTGAAGTGAGAAAAGCCACCACAATATCATTCTACACAAGTCTTGCCCACTTGTTTAGAGTGTTAGCTTCGTTTTTCATTCTTGATCTTGCGAAGTTGCTAGCTTGGACAAAGCGGACTCCGGGTGGATCATCGGTGACCTAGAGGAGTTCAAGCGGAGCTTTTCCAAACCCCAAGTAGCCAAAGAGTCTAGCGTAGGGAGCTACAAAGGTTGTACTCTCCAAACCCTAGCTTTTCTTTCATGAAATGATATGCAAGTTTTTAGAAACCCTAATTTTCTAGGAACGATTCTATGTTCGTTAACTTAGCACCCTAAAAATTCAATCTTTGGTTCATGTGATGCTTCCAAACCCTTCATGAGGTGCTAGGCTAACCCAACATTGGTATCAGAGCCAACCTAGAACATTAGGCGATACTTTTACGAAGTAAAAACTCCGATCGAACCAAAATACGACTTTCTCGGATGCTCTCTGGACATTTTTTAAAATCTGGTTATTTTCAGAATTAAAAATATGCAAAAAATTCAGCAGGTAAATGTAAGAATTACTGTGAAAAACGAGGCCATGAACAGTTAAATCCACCGTGGAACCGCGGCAATAGCCTGCTTAGGCCGCGGTTCCGCGGCCGTTCTGTTGATTCATGGTGTGGTTTTTGTACAGTAACTAATTACTCTGCTTGTATATTGTTTTGGAGTATTTTTAATCTGAATTTAGTACTGTAAATTCTGGAGATGGTTTTGGACTCGTCGATTCGATCGGAATTTTCATTTCGTGACTTTTCCGGGTAAATTAGAAAGTATCGAATTGTTCGAACGAGTGTCATTTACTCACTTTTCACGGGGTTTAAATCCTTCGGAGATAAGTGCAAGTTTTGTGGTAGACCCTCTAGAAGACAACAAACCTTAACTCGATTATGTGACCGTCTTGAACTGCCCTTTGAACCTTAGGGTTTGGGGCAGTACGGCGTGCCACATGTGAAGCGTTGGCTTGACCCTTCTACGGCTGGACCGCTACTACTGTGTCACACTCCGGGTTTTTGAACTCCGCTCAAGTGTTGAGCTTTAGGGAATCTTGGGTATTTGATCGTTCATTCGAAAACTTTAATACTGTCTATTTATCTGGAATGTGATGCAATGTGTGGAATTCATATTACTAGACATGAAATACGAAGTATGTGATATTTCGCATTTACGATGTCTAAAGAGAATGTGGATTCCAGATATTGCAGTTTTACACTTTCTTTTCTGTGGCCGTAAGTGTAGTATGTCGATATCGCCGGTTTCGTTGCTATACGTCAACGACAATCGGGGTACGCATACTTACTTACGTTGATGATATGAGATATTATGTGTTGCTGAGATATAATGTGCAGGATTGTCGCGATTGAATAGCCGGGTTTTTTTTATGTGAGATGAGAGTTTTATATTTTCATTCATGTAAATTCAAATGTAATGTAATATTCTTTTATTTGGGGCACTTCCGGGTTGAGGTCGATGCCACCAGTGTTGTATATTATTTACTTTTCCGTATTAGGATGGACCCAAGGAGGGGAGCACGGGTGACCGGGTTCTGGGGTTCAGTGGGAGGCCATCTCGAGGAGTCGAGACCGGGTCTCCTAAACTCCAGAATTGGTAGGGTCGCTTGTCGCTCTCGTAGGGGTCCAGGGTGTGGGCGTGGCTATTCATCGCGACTGTGGAATCCGTATTTTCTATTGTTGGCTAAATACTAAATACGGACGTCCTAATATATCCCACATTATATCTATGTTTCTGCTGCGATATCTGTGATGTGATCATGTGATGTGCTGTGATAGATACTTTATATAGTATATATGATATATTATATAGACGTTACTTATGTTTTGCACCCGCACTAGCCCTGCCCTGCTCTGTCGTTAGTTACCTAACCTAACGGTGCACGAGGGGACATCGAGGCGAATGCGGATGGCATAAGTGTACGTCGTATTTATCTGTGATGTTTAGGTGACTTAAATGATGGGACTTCATTAATGTGATTAATGAAAGAAAAGAAACCTAAAAGATGTTGTAGAATCAAATTTTAAAATAAAAGGGTAGCTGTAGTCTTGCTTTGCATAGCGGTATATATGATATACCCTGCACCTTATTCGATGGGGAAAGAGCCGAGATCCCTTCACCGGGAGTGACCTCTTTAGCAAAACTGGCAGATGCTACAACACTCAGTTTGACTTTTGACTGCTTTTGGAGTTTTGCTTTGCACAGTGATATATATGATATATCCCGCACCTTATTCTATGAGGAAATAGCCGATATCCCTTCACCGGGAGTGACCTCTTTAGCAAAACTAATGAAAGCCTCAAAATCACTCCATTTCAAAATTTCACTTGATTCTACAACGATATCAAGTTCATTACGCTTATGGTTTTCTGAAAAACCTGCGTAGCCCTCCATCATTTTAGATAGATATTATTTAGTATTCGTGCTATGTTTGTTGACTTAGTCAAGGCGTAGTGTACGGTAGCTAAATAGTGTTTATCTGTTACAACATGAGATGTGATTGGATTAGGGCATTCGCACGGCCTTGTTGACTCAGTCAAGGGTCGTACGGGTGGGTTTAATTCAATCGAGAAATGTACGGGTTGAACTTGACTTGCGATTTATGGTTTGTTGACTTAGTCAAGGTCATAGATCGCTAGGGGCAAAAGCATTATCGGGAATTTCAAGTGTTGAAATTTGCAATGAGATTGCATACCTTCTATGAGATAGTTGGATCCCGATACCCACTGCGAGTAATTGTTACTCCTGGGAGAGTTTTACACAGGACAATTAGCCGATCAAGTAGGTGTCTAGAAAGGTGTCAACGGGGTTACGCCTCTGGGAAAACGAGGTTTACTTTAATTAGGTCCGTGCGAAAGCACGGGGAACCTCCCTCAAAGTACCGACACTGGCCTGGCTGAAAGATCGACGAAGTTGTAAGGTGTAATTAATCCCGGCTAGTCTTTCCTTTTAGGGTTTGAAGGAAGATTTGATAAAAACCAGTGGGAGCCATCCTGATTAGATAAGATAATAACCAATCTGATCTTGCAAGAGCATACGCTAAAGTGTTTTCTTCTCTCTCTCTCCAGGTAGCGACCATGTCATGCCCTAATCAAGATAATAATATGGATGTATTGACCGAACCCGCATGTTATACTGTGCAGGGGAACGTTGGACCCGTTCTATTTTATAAGTGTTATAAGACTGAACAGGAAACAGGAGAATATCTGGATTCTCATGCCGCCCAAACGAAGAACATGCATGATGATGCACCTTCTTCGGATGTGTTTGTTTTTTAGAACTGTTTTTCAGTTCACCCTACGTCCTGGGTATTAGATATCGGATCAGGATCCCACATATGTAAGCAGTTACATGGGCTACGGAAAGGTAGAGAACTGGGAAAAGGTGATCATTCCGTTCAAGTAGAGAATGGGGCAAATGTTGCAGCCAAAGCAGTTGGCAAATATCACCTGGTATTACCAAGTGGTGATACACTAGTTCTGAATGAGTGCTATTATATACCGAACATGATGTGCAACATTATATCAGTTTCTTTATTAAGTAAAGAAGGATATAATTTTGTAGTAAAGGATAATGTTATGAACATATTCCTTGATCAAAAGTTGATTGCATCAGGCTCGTTACATAATGGCATATTCATTCTCAATCAAAATACAGTCCTCAATATACAAAACACACACAAGAGGAAAAGCTCAGAATTGAACGAATCCTTCTTGTGGCACTGTAGACTTGGCCATATAAATGAGACACGGCTAGCTAAGTTACATAAGAATGGATATTTGAATTCATTCGAATTATCATCTTATGACACTTGCCATTCATGTCTCAAAGGAAAGATGCCCAAAACTCCGTTTAGTAGACACGGAGAAAGAGTTACTGAACTCTTAGGACTGGTACATAGTGATGTATGCGGTCCCATGTCTACACACGCCAGGAACGATTCTTCCTACTTCATTACATTCACTAACGATCTCTCTAGATACGGGCATGTGTTCCTGTTGAAACACAAGTCTGAAGCTTTTGAGAAATTCAGAGAATATAAGCACGAAGTAGAGAACCAAACAGGCAATAGTATTAAAATTCTTCGATCTGATCGAGGAGGTGAATACTTAAGTATTGAATTCCTAGATTATTTAAAAGAGAATGGGATTCTCTCTCAACTTACTCCTCCTTATACACCACAGCACAACGGTGTATCGGAACGAAGGAATCGCACCCTATTAGATATGGTGCGCTCAATGATGAGCAATGCTGAGTTACCTATTTCCTTTTGGGGGTATGCGCTTGAGACAGCCATATACCTATTGAATCTGCTTCCGTCTAAATCTGTACCTACCACACCATATGAGATATGGAGTGGGAAGAGACCATATTTTAAACGAATTAAGATATGGGGTTGTCCGACCTATGTTAAAAAGCAAAATCCGGACAAACTCGAGGCACGATCAGTTCTTTGCAAGTTTGTGGGATATCCAAAGAATTCTCAAGGATATTTTTCTACCAAACTGAGGAACAAAGAGTGTTTGTTGCTCAACATGCCACCTTTTTGAAAAGGGAATTTCTTGCAAAAGAAATTAGTGGCAAAGAGGTAGAGCTGGAAGAGGTTCCAGCACCACAAACTACAACTGATGATTTAGTAGAACCAGAGGATTTAGTAGTACCCGACGAACCCCAGCCTCTCCGCCGATCTAGTAGGTTTTCTCGTCCACCTGAGAGATACTATGGTTTTCTCATTGACGGTGGAAGCGAGGATTGCATCATGGAGGATGATGACCCAACTAGCTTCGAGCAGGCCATCACGAGTAGGGACTCAGTGAAATGGCTGGATGCAATGCGGTCCGAGATGGAATCCATGTACACCAACAAAGTGTGGACTTTGGAAGTTGCTCCTGAAGGGGTAAAACCCATTGGGAGCAAGTGGATCTTCAAGAAAAAACTTGGTGTAGATGGGAAAGTGGAGACTTTCAAAGCTAGACTTATTGCAAAGGGTTTTCGTCAAAAGACCAGGTGTGGACTATGACGAAACCTTTTCTCCAGTGGCTATGCTTAAATCCATCCGGATCATGCTTGCCATCGCTGCATATCATGACTACGAAATCTGGCAAATGGATGTTAAGACCGCCTTTCTAAACGGTGATTTAGAAAAGTGCGTGTACATGATTCAACTAGAGGGCTTCGTAGACAGTGGGAGCAGCGGGAAGGTGTGCAGGCTGCTTAAATCCATTTATGGATTAAAGCAAGTATCGCGGAGTTGGAACATCTGCTTTGACGTCGTTATCAAAGAGTTTGATTTCGTCAAAAACGTAGATGAACCTTGTATCTATAAGAAGGTGGCAGAGAGTAAGGTTGTCTTCCTCGTATTGTACGTAGACGACATACTCTTGATAGGAAATGACATTCCTATGCTGCAATCGGTCAAGCTCTTCTTATCACAAAGATTCTCGATGAAAGATCTTGGTGATGCCTCCTGCATATTGGGGATTAGGATCTATAGAGATAGATCCAAACGGATATTGGGATTGTCCCAATCCAGGTACATTGACACCATACTAAAGAGGTTTAGTATGGAAGAATCCAAGCGAGGGAACTTACCCACGATCTCTGGAATCACTCTCTCCAAAGAGATGTCTCCCAAGACTGATTTGGAGAGAGCTCGCATGCAAGGGATACCCTATGCTTCGGCTGTAGGCTCTATCATGTATGTGATGCTATGTACCAGACCCGATGTAGCATACTCACTAAGTGTAGTGAGTAGGTATCAAGCTGATCCTGGAGAGAGTCACTGGACAGCTGTGAAGAGTATTCTCAAGTACTTACGAAGGACTAAAGAGATGCTCTTGGTGTATGGTAACGGAGAACTCCAAGTGGAGTCCTTTACCGATTCGAGCTTCCAGAGTGATAAGGACGACTCTAAGTCGCAGTCGGGATTTGTCTTTACCCTTTACGGAGGGGCGGTTAGCTGGAAGAGTTCCAAGCAGGAAACCGTGGCAGACTCGACGATGGAGGCTGAATACATCGCTGCCAACGATGCTGTCAAAGAGGCTGTCTGGATCAAGAAGTTCATTACTGAACTTGGAGTGGTTCCATCCATTGAGCATCCAATACCTTTGTATTGCGATAACAATGGAGCAGTGGCGTTGACCAAGGAACCCAGGTCCCATCAGCGATCCAGGCATATTCTGAGGCGGTATCACCTGATCCGGGAGATAGTTGATCGCCGGGAGATCGAGGTCAGGAGGGTTGACATGAAGAACAACACAGCGGATCCACTCACGAAGGCCATTCCCCAGATACAGTTTGAGAGACTCTTCGGGATGCTCGGTATGCGATACTACAACAGCTGGCCCTAGTGCAAGTGGGAGATTGTTAGTTGTATGTATGCCCTAGAGGCCAGTATTGTACAGATGATGTATATTATATTGGATGGTTGGATATATATAGAGATGACTTTCTTGCTCGTTATGATAGTATGCTATCTGGTTGCTCTTTATCTTAACATGTATACTTGTCTCTTTATACTGTTTTATGGTTACATGTTGGTAAAGCCCTTAGGATGTGTACTTGACTACCTGGACTATGATGCGGATCATACTAGTGGGGACATGGTAGTCCATAAGTACATCCTTCAAGGTCCCTAGTCGTGGATGTATCGAGACGGGGCATCGATATACCAGTGTAGACTAGCGTATACGATTCTCAACCCATGAGATGGGCGATGGATGATCCCATATCCATTGGTGTTTGACATCAGAGATGGTATACGGGTGCTCAGTGGAGACTGGGTACACTGGACGGACTCGCCGAGAACTCCCAGATGGTATTATCCCTCACGTTGGATGGCAGTTCTCAGGTGACACTTGTGCAGGTTAGTCTGTAGACCCGAGATCGTCATAGAGTCTTGTGTGATTCCGACTGTGCTTTGATTTCCACCTTACCACGTCCATGAGGGCGTGCAAAACGGTGGTTTTTGGGTACAGTCCCGAGTCACATGGAGGCAATGAGCGATATGAGAGGTTTCGTCTCTCCCGGTATTGGGGGTTGATGTTGCGCTGTGCTCGATTGGCCGTAACAGGGAAGTCCCTGGCCAGGGCTGATTCAGAGATTTGCTGGTAAGTGTTACCAGTAGTTTCTCGACCCGTTATGAGCCTCACATCGGCACGACTTATCGGTTATTGGGGTCTGACGTTTACCACCCCTAGACTTGATATGCAACATATCAGACGAGGAGACCGGACTGTACGGGAAGTGTTGCCGGTTGGCTCGACGGGAGTTGTAGCAGGTTCGCTTGTTCTCTTCTGATCGCTCAATACCCGAGTGGCCGTTACGTTTACCTGACCGCTTGCGGCTTGGGGGTGCTTGATATGATCATCACCCACTGCCGGTGTATTGACGAGTCTTAGAGTCCCACAATGGAGTTACCTAATCCAGGCGAAACGTTGTGGTGCGCGTATGCGATATGCGTATGGACCCGATTAAAATGCGCGTATAGGATACCGTATATTGATCGGGCGGCTTGCTTTTGGTTAAGGTCGTATGTGATATGGCCGGATTGATAAATCAAGTGTTGATTTATCATTTAACTATTAGATTCTCACTAGAAATCTTTTCTTGTATCTTTGAATGTATGGATGCATGTATGCATTCCTTATTGATTCATGCACATATGGATGTGCATGCACACATACATACATACATCATCTATCATGATTGTTTATACATAGAAAAATGGTGGATATATAAGACTCACACCATGGTTTATATTATGGATATTTATTTCTATTTAAAGTTAAAACAAAAGAAAAGAGAAAAAGGTGAATGAATGGTTATCTTCTACACTTTTCTTTTGACCTAACCATTTTCACCTACCATTTAACCATGATTTATCTTCCTCTCATCTTTTAACTAGAATGAAATAAATATCCATATTGTTTTAACCATGGTTTGAGATGAGAGAAAGAAAAATATATATATTCTTATGTTTTTCTTTTTCTCTTTAAGAGTTATTCTTATCTTCTTCTAAAATATCCATCATCTTCTTCAACCTTGAGCTCATGCTCTCTTGAATTTTCTAGAGAGCAAATCATTCATCAAGATAGGATTTTGAAGTGAGAAAAGCCACCACAACATCATTCTACACAAGTCTTGCCCACTTGTTTAGAGTGTTAGCTTCGTTTTTCATTCTTGATCTTGCGAAGTTGCTAGCTTGGACAAAGCGGACTCCGGGTGGATCATCGGTGACCTAGAGGAGTTCAAGCAGAGCTTTTCCAAACCCCAAGTAGCCAAAGAGTCTAGCGTAGGGAGCTACAAAGGTTGTACTCTCCAAACCCTAGCTTTTCTTTCATGAGATGATATGCAAGTTTTTAGAAACCCTAATTTTCTAGGAACGATTCTATGTTCGTTAACTTAGCACCCTAAAAATTCAATCTTTGGTTCATGTGATGCTTCCAAACCCTTCATGAGGTGCTAGGCTAACCCAACACTTTTTTCATATTAATTTCCGCAAAGTGGGCCTGGTACCGCTCAGGGTTTTGTAGAGCGTGAATGAGAACATCTCTAAGCTCCTTAGATAGGACCTAGGTATCGTAGATGCTCATGAGAGATGGAAGCTTCCGAAGATGGGCCAAGACATTATAGTCCATTGAGGAAGGACTCGAGTTTTCATCGGCCGGCTCTCCACCTTCTTCTTCATTAGTGACTTGTTTTTCCTTTCTTTTTGGGGCGTTGTCCTGATTTGGCGGTAGAGCCCTACCGCTTCTGAACTGGATTTGGTTGGCCTTTGTGACGAGCTCCTCGTCCTCTTCGGGAAAACATAGCTCTTCCTTAGAGTCGCTAACAAGGTGGACGACGTAGCAGGTCACTATAGGGATCTCGTCATTGGAGTCTTCTTCTTACTCCTCCAGAATCTCAACCACTTCTATGGGGAAGAACTCTTTCAATTGAATTAGAGTTCTTTCCTTTTGTTCATAGTCTTCAAGGGATTCGATATATTTTTGAATGGTCGATCTCCCTGCAAATTCTTTTTCGCTTCGAGCCGCACCTTTCCTTTTCTTCTTCTTTAGCTTTTTGGATTTTTAGCCCGATTGAGCCGAAGTGGTAGCTGGAACGGTGGGCTCCTTCTACCCCTCCCATTCTGTTCTGGACTCTTTCTGAAGTAGCTTTAGCATCTTCTTCGTCTTATTAGAGATGTGCATACTCCACGGAGGCTGCGACGAGTCGGATTCATTTCTCGGGGCAGCGGATTCAACCGTCTGCTCCCAGAAGACTTCAGCTTCTGTCTCTATAAAGTTGGTGGTTGCAACTTGATTGTTCACCAACACACTCTTGGACAGCTCGATCTCTCCGGTCTTGTATTTCTTTTCGACCCAGTTTTTGAAAATGTAGCAATTCTCGATCGCATGGCTCACCACTCTATGGTACGGGCAATACAGAGGATTGTAGGTCATTTTTGTTTCGTGGGGTCTCTTCGACTCCGGTAATTGTAGACCGCTGTTCAAGGCATCTTTGAATATCTTGCGAACCTTGTCCCTTCTGAAAGAGCAAACCTTGTTCTTCTTCTCCTCTAGGGAAGGACCTTCTCCTCCTAGCACTGGCTTTCGAGCCCGGTCTGTTTTTGATCCGCCCGCCTTTCTCTTATCTTCAATGTCAGACGCATTGAAGGCGTTGGTCTTGTTGGAGCTCCCACTTTTATGGTTGTCGTCTTTTCTGCTCTTCCAAGATTTGTCACCCTGAGAGTCCGGGATAGACTCTTGCTTCGAGTGTTCCAACATTTGAACTCTCTTGGTCAGCTCTTGAAATGTCTTGAGGCCTGCTGTACATAAGAATGAGATCATCCAATTGCTGAGGTTCCCAATGAGGATGGTGACGGAATAGTCATGCTCTAGCGGCGGTTCGCACTTGACAGTGAGGTTGCGCCATCGGGCAATAAAGTCCGTGTTGCTTTCGCTTTTCCCCGGCTTAGTTCTTACAAGGTCAGCAATGGAGATCTTATCACTGACACTCATGAACCTTTACCGAAATAGAGACTCCATTTGGGCAAAAGTGGTGACGGACCCGTCTGGTATGCTAGCGTACCAGTCGAAAGCGACACCGGTCAGGCTGTTGACAAACTGACGAAGAAGAAGCGCATTATTGCCCCCTGTATTTCCGCACGACGCTTTAAAGTGGGCGATGTGCTAATTTACGTTTCTCGTCCTGTCAAATCTTCCGAACTTAGGAATGATGTAGCCGTTCAGGAACTCGATCAGATCGTACTGTGCGGGATATGGCTGCCTACTACTGCCAATTTCTTTCTGAGCTTCGGTTTCGGCCACCAATGTTTTAACCTTACTGGTGACCAAATCTATTATCCGATCTTATGTTAGCGAGATGGTGTCATTCGAAGCTAAGGCATCCCAAGAAGTGGAATGTGGTGGGCTTTCGTGCGGCTCGCCTAAACTTGGACCCAAAGGTGAAGGCATCGGTTGCTTCGGGTTGTTATCGTCCGGCTCATGAGTAGAGACATGTGCTTGATTGGAAGGCGCCCGAGCAATTAGAGCTGTGAGCTGCATCACAGCATTCGTCGGGTCATCAATTTTTTAGTAGATTTTGACTATCTCTTTATCTTTTCTTCTGAGCTGCTTTCGAAGTTCTTGAAGCAGCTCTTGCTCTACAGTCCTGGGGTGGAAAGTCGGCTCTTCTTCGCTGTCCGAGCTTGATTCCACATGGACTGAGGGTCCTTATGCCTATCGGTCTCATCGAGAGGGTTTTCATTGTCTAGCGAAGGAGGTTGATCTTGGGAAATAGAAACCACATTCAAGCCAGATTGGGCTTGGGATGTGGTGGCCCCATCCTTCCTTTTGCTGCGCATATTGTCGCTGGGACGCGCGCCGGCCATATAGACCATATGGATAACATATCCGGCCATCTTTTCATCCTTGGCAGCTGATTTTGAGGACTGATTTTGTGGCCCTTCTTTTTCGGTAACCGGTAATTGATTGAAGGCGGTTGGCCTGACCGGGTTCTTGAATGGTGCCGGCGCTTCCTTTTTGGCTTTGCCCCGCTGCTTTCGCGCGGCACAAAGCGTCTGATAGACTCTTAAAGAGACGGTGTCATGCTTTCTCTATTGGGGCTGGGACACATCTCTTTGTAGCATCGTTCGGACTGTCTTCTTGATTCTAGCGGTCATGGCGTTTTTCTGAACCCACTTCAGAGGTTCGAAGGAATTGCTGACTTTTATGGCCAACTCAGCCGTCGTCGCGGAGTGACCCTGCTCTTGAAATCTCACAAGATTCCACTTGGCCGAAGTCCTGACCCTCTTGTTGGCTCGATACCTGAGCTGCTTCTGTCTCAACCTTTCTTTTCTGAGACTTGGCAGGCTACGGCTCTTCGAGAAGCCGCCGTAGACCGAGCGATGGAGAGCTTTGGAGATACGTCTGATTGTGCACTTGTTGGAGTCGTCGCCTGAGCTTGTCTGCGACATTTGATGATGCCATTTGTACCGGCAGTCTTGCCACCAGCTGGAGCACCAAAGAATCGTTCGGACACTGTCTTAAGTTTAGGTTGTGGTGCCTTAGCGATTACAACGTTCGGCCTCTTGCCCCTTAAGACCGGCTTAGCCACCTGGTTTGCCGGGATTTCTGCCAGATGAGCGCTTCTAGCAGTGTAGATGATGACGGAACCAAATTGGCGGGACGGTTCCTCCCACTGCCGATTGAGGTTTGTGGGGAGAACCAAGCGAGCATTGATCTTGACCACGTACGGGACCGGGGTCGCGTCTGAAGCTGAATTCATCTTAGAAGACATCGTCATTGAAAGTTGATTGATGCACGGAAAAGCATTATTTTAGTACAAACATCGGTATATATGTTAAATGAGTTCGCATGAACGCTTGATCCAAGATATGGGAGGAGAGAAAGGTCCCACCGGGCGTGCCGGAATCTGTAGGGTGTTTTTCGTCACCCCATTGAGATGGGAACACGCGCGCTTGTCAGGCGTATACAGATTTCCCCTGCCTAGGGTAGGCCGAGATTTATTGATTATGGGGATCCAAATCTCCGGCAGTCGCGGACTAAGCTGCCGTTAATTACCCCTCGCTTTTGGATCGAGAGAACCTCCGATTGACGGGTCAAACTGGTCATGCGAACTCAATATGCCGTGTGCGTGTGTTGTGTTTTGAAGGGTTTTGGATATATCGGGGGTCTCGCAGAGTTTACGGGATCCCGCTACCCGGATAGCGGGCCGGGGGTCAAGGAGATGTGTTTTGAGTGTGGAGTGTATGGGAAAAAGAGGGGTGAGTAGCGTCCTAAGGACGTATGGGCGCTGGGCGCCAACAGTTCACCTGCTTGGCACATGAGGCGTCCGGCGCGTAGGCGTTGGGCGCTCACAGGCTACGTGCAAGGCGCATGGGCGCTGGGCGCCGGTGCCTCACGCGTCCGGCACGTGGGCGCTGGGCGCCTGCGCCTCACGCGTCCAGCACATGGGCGCTGGGTGCCTGCAGAAAAAGGAGGCTTAGCCCCAGGATTAGGGATTAAACTCCCGAGGGACTTTGGAAACTCCCAGAAAAAGGGAAGATTTTTATCTTTATAGAGTTCAACTTCCAAAAGGATTTTGAGTGGAGTTAAACTCCCAAAAGAATTTTATTTATAGAGTTAAACTCTAAAACATTTTGACAAATGGAGTTGAACTCCCAAAAATCTTCGGAGATGATCATAGGGGACCCTTTTTTCTTTCTTGAGCCCTGGATCCTCTCCTAAGCCTCGGATCTTCCCTAAAGTGGGATTTTTGGAGATGGGTCTCCTTCTCCCTTCTCTCTGTTGGCTGGATCTTAGAGAAAAGGGGGTGAGACTTAAAAATCTCTCATTTTAGGGATTTGATGGGAGATCTGAGCTCCCCTTCATGGGTTTTATGGCGAAAAACCATTTCTTTTTGGGAAAGGAGAGTTGAACTCTTGATTTAATTCAAAAAAAGAAGAAAGTTTAGAACCTTGAGGAAGGACGAGGCACAAAACCCTAATTTTTTTGAGTGAATGAAAAGTTCTTCCTTGATTTTCTCATCATGTTTGCCTTTATAGGCTACACACTTTACATATAGCCCTTTGGGCTTTGCCAAATGGCACTTGTGCCACCCCATACCTTATGTGCTTATTATTTTTGTACATAAGCCATGGGGTTTACAAAATTTTGGGTTTTTGCCCATTTTTCATACATTTATTTCTAAAAATTGCATTAAACTAATTTATTGCTTCATTCTTGGCATGAAGCCGACCTCTTCCATGCTTGGTCCTGACTTGGGCTTGGGCCCACTTGGCTTGGGGGTACTTGGTCAACCGGAGTGTAACTTTTGACCCCAACAAAGACAAGTATGGTACATCTTGAAGGTTTAAATCTTAGTTTAGATTTCTACCCACCTCCATGTACTTCCTTGGCAACATCTCGGTTGACTGGCCAACTCGGAATAGAATAAAGTTAGCCGACTTGGTGAGTCGATTCATAATAACCCGGATTGCGTCGTTACCCTTCGTGCTGCGAGGGAGAGCAGTCACGAAGTCCATGGTAATGTGCTGTCGTTTCCATTCTGGGATTGATAACGGCTGAAGTAGACCAGTAGTTCTGTGATGTTCAGCTTTCACTCGCTGACGCACTAAACACTTTGCTACGCTCCTTACTACTTCTCGCTTCATTCCATACCACCGGTAGTGTTGCCGTAGATCCTTGTACATCTTTGTGCCGCCGGGGTGTACCGAATACGGAGAGCTGGGAGCTTCTTTCATCAACTCTTCTCGAACAGGGCCGAATGGCACGCATAAGCGGCTCCTATACCGCAAGGATCCATTTTCGTGGATGATGAAGTCGGTTCGAAAACGACTTTCTACTTGTTCTCGGATCTTTTGTATCTTGGCATCATTTGTTTGAGCTGCCTTGATCTGATTGACAAGAGTGGACTGGACTTGTAAGTTCATCAAAGATGAAGCGTTATCTTGCACAACTACTTCAATCTCCAATCCGTGTAGTTCTTGTTGTAGCTTCCGCTGAGCAGTGAGGTTCATTGCTAATGGCTGATGACTAAATACATCGGGAACTACGTTCACCTTTCCAAGATGATACTGTAGGTTGATGTCGAAGTCCGCCATGAGCTCAAGCCATCTTCTTTACCGCATGTTGAGTCCTTCTGAATAAATACATATTTCAGACTTTTGTGGTTGGTGTATATATCCACCCGCTCTCCCAATAAGCAGTGACGCCAAATCTTGATTGCGAAAATGATGGCTGCCAATTCCAGATCATGTGTTGGATAGTTGCGTTCATGAACTTTTAACCGCCTTGATGCAAAAGCCACTACTTTTCCATGCTGATGTAGAACATATCCTAATCTTTTACCGGACGCATCACAATGCACATCGAATCCGCCATATTGATCCGGTATTACGAGGATAGGTGCAGAGGTTAACCTCGACTTGAGTTCTACAAAATCCTTCTCATATGCTTCTGACCACACGAATACTTCGTCTTTACGTGTAAGCTTGATCAGGGATGCTGCGATCTTTGAAAATCCTTCGATAAAGTGTCTGTAATATCCTGGTAAGGCCAGAAAACTTCTTATATCTTTCACAGTCTTTGGTGTCGGCCACTCGCTGACAGCTGATACCTTAGCTGGATCTATAGAGATTCCTTCGCCTGAAACAATATGTCCAAAAAATCCGACTTGATCTTGCCAAAATTCACACTTGTACTTGGCGTAAAGCCGGCGTTGACAATGCGTAAGTGCTCAGCGTGTTCTTTCCGATTCTTTTAATACACCAGGATATCATCGATGAAGATAACAACAAACCTGTCTAAGTACTCTCGGAAAACTTGGTTCATCAAGTTCATAAAGATGGCATGTGCATTGGTCACTCCAAATGGTATTATGAGATATTCATAATGGCCATAACGAGTCCTAAACGCCGTCTTCGGAATATCGGACTCTTTGACCTTCACCTGATGATATCCTAAATGAAGATCTAATTTTGAGAAGACATAAGATCCACTTCGCTGATGGAAAAGGTCATCGATGCGAGATAGTGGATATTTGTTCTTAATTGTCATCTCATTCAGTGCTCGATAATCCACGCATATCCGGTGGGTAACTTCCTTCTTCTTCACTAGTAACACCGGTGATCCCCAACTTGAAGTAGTGGGTCTGATCCAACCTTTCTTCACAAGCTCGTCTAACTGGATACGAATTTCTTTCAATCCTTCTGGACTTAGTCGATATGGCGCTTTGATTATAGGTTGTGCACCAGGTTGTAAATCAACACTGAATTCAAGAGCTCGATCGGGAGGCAAACCTGATATGTCTTCAGGGAACACATTCTCGACTCTCGAACTACTTCAGGATTTTCTTCTTCAGCTGGTAGGGAGAACACTTCTACATTCTTCGGCTTGGCACGGTAGCTTCCTTGTTCCAAGATTCTGTCTCCACTTTTGAAATAGAAAACTGGGTGATCTGGTATCTCAAACACTACCCTCCTTTGACGGCAGTCAATGGTAGCATAAAATACTCTCAGCCAATCCATTCCCAACACAACATCGAAATTTGGTATGTTCAATACTTTGAAATTTGTGTAGAATTCTCGGCCGCAAATTACAACTGGGCACTGATCATATTCCAAAGTTGCCTTCAAGACTCCATTCCCGGAACTGACATTCCAGCTCGAAACGACTGGCTTGACGGGATTTGAGTGTGTTCTCACGAACCGTTATGACATGAAGCAATGTGAAGCTCTAGTATCGAAAAGTGCTAGTGCAGAAAGGATAGCTACTGGTATAGTACCTAAGTTGTAGAAGGTTGCGTTTAGGTATAGGGAAAGTATAACGATGCACAAGAATTGAAAGGTTGAAAGGATGGGAGAATTTACCGGTGATGACTTGTCCTATGGCTTCGGCCTCCTCAACCGTCATTGTAAAAACATGTCGTCTCGGTACATTCTTCTTTGCCGGAGGCGCATTCTTCTGCCCTTGAGGCACGTTTCTCAGTGCTTGATGGAATTGACGCTGAGGCTGTGCTGGCGGTCCTCGTAGAGATGGTGCAGGAAGAGCTACGCGGGGTGCAAGTGCCTAAATGGCTGGCCTCTGCGGAGCTGGCATTGTAGGTCTAGATGCTGGTGTTGTATTATCTCGATATAGGCATGCTCCTATAGCGTGAGTGGATGCACCACAAATCAGACACGGGCCATTTGCACGCATGCAGTCCTTCGCCAAGTATTTGGTTCTCTTGGAGTAGAAACAGAAATCTGGACTGGATCGGTTAAACGATCCTCCTGGCCTCTTGGGTGCAAAAGTCGGCCTAGAAGAGGCTCTTCTTGTCAGCTAAGTAGCAGAGCGTTTGATTCCGGTTGCCTCGGCTTACCCTTCTTCTTGACCACAACTTCATAACGGCACGCTACTTTCAGAGCGAGTTCATGAGTTGGATAATCGCATGTGGTTAATGCCGCTTGAATCTCCGGGTCTAAGCCCCTTTGGAATTGTCTAGCCCGAATTTCATCGGTCAAGATCAGGTATGCCGTGAACCTGATAAGATGTCGATTTCAGAACAGTGATGTGTTTTACGGAACAGAATTTGAGACGAATTCTTTACCTGCTAAGCATGATGAATTCGGCATCATATTCATCTACTGATTTTACCCACATAGAGCCTTATTGCAGGTGGATGAACTGTTGTTCCATCTCAAAACGGGTGGTCTCGGGGAAAACTTCGCATCAAACAGATCGCGGAACGTTTTCCACTATATTAGTTGTGTAAGACGGCTTTCCACCAGACTCTTGCGTTGTCCGTAAGCTGAAGCTTTGCCACACGAACCCAAGCTATGTCTGGTACCTGTGCTGCTGCGAGATCGTTCTCAATATTTTGGGCCCATTCTTTAGCCTCAAGAGTACTCTATTTTTCTGAGAAGTTCTTGGGATGCAACGCCCAAAATTGCTTTACTCTAGGTGTTTCGGTTTTAGGTTGGTTCATGAGAATAGCAGTCTGCTGCTGCTGGCCCTCCAGAAGGCTATTGATGGCTTCTAAAAGCACCGTCTATTCATTGATCGGAGCAGCAATGGTAGGGGGAGGTGGTAAGGTAGGCGGTGATGTGTTGCCATTGACGTTGGAGCTGGTGTTGTTTGGAGAATCCATCATCTTGATAGAAAAGTAAAGGTTAAGATAGATTCAAAAAGTTTGAAAATGCAAGGAATGTATAGTTGTTGATTCTTATAATTATTGTGATATATTGCTTAAGAGTTCATGCAGAACTGGCCTGCATGGGTCACCAACAAAACCTGTCACGCCCCGCTTCCCAGTAGACGGAAACGGTGATGTGGCAAGCCCGCAACGTATTTACTATGAGAATACGTTAAACGTAATTAAGCAATATAATAATGTACAATAATAATAAGAGTAATAAGACGAAACTGCAACTTTATTTATATTCAAATTTACATGCAACTGTTTGTAAAAAAAAGATACAATGATAAAGCAAATGCTTAAACAATGGCATACTGGAATGTAAATACAAGCAGGAGCTAATAGTCAGGCTGAGAAGCGAACTGATCCAAGTCCTCCTGGCTCGGCTCTATACCCTTAGAGTCTGGTCCTCCTGACGAACATTCCAAAGAAAAAGAAACATATAGGAATATCGTCAGCGAACTAGCGCTCGGTAACTCCCCGAAAGAAATAAGTAATGATGAATGAAAGTGAATAGAAATCAAGTGAATATGAACATGCAAGGTTATATATGCGAGCATTTAAGTATGATTATTTATAAGTATAAGATTTGTTATTCTAACGTAGTTATTTGTAGTTTGATAAAAAATACATTCATGTATACGAGATGAGTCCATCTTATCCCGTGAACTATGGTAACATGTAGTATAAAGCCCCGTCATAACCCACAGGACAACGGCACGTAAATTTATGTAGGTGTCTTTTAAGCGACCTTTCGTACCACGATATACGTTCTGTACCAATCTACCCCTTTATCCCCACGTATTATATTGTATGGTTTACAGGTTTTAGCCGAATCCATGAATA
Organism: Agapanthus africanus; assembly: GCA_030015575.1. NCBI lineage: Eukaryota > Viridiplantae > Streptophyta > Magnoliopsida > Asparagales > Amaryllidaceae > Agapanthus > Agapanthus africanus. The sequence goes on from JASDDO010000016.1 coordinate 568,348,226, forward strand.
TATATAAAAAAGTACAGGTTCATGTTCAAGATGTAATCATGTATTCAGGTATTCATGTCAAGTTCATGTCAAGTTATATCCATAATTCGGTTAAGTCAAGTCAAGTGTTCAAGTTCAATTATCCAAGTTTGTGTTTGATTTGGATTCTGATTTGAGTTTGGATTCAGGTTAGAGTCGGTATCTTATGAAAGGAATTAGTTCTTGAATTTTTTAAGTTCGAAAGTAATCGGACAACTGTTGTATATGGACGGCAGGATTTGTGTTTTTTTCCAAGACAATTGCCATTATTAACTCCGTTAATTTGTCTAACCTGATTAGGCAAGCACTCACTTTCTCCGGCTTTCTGGGGCTCAAGAGAAATGATACCGCTTAAATCTATATTAATCCAGAATTCTTAATATTTATTATTGTTGTTTATATTGTATTTATATTGTTTGCATTCCTCGAGAGGGTTTTATGAAAAATACTTTAATATTGTTTAAAAATAAACCTCGAGGATGATTTATGTTATTTAGAGTTTTTATGAACATATATTTTAATTTTAGTAGTATTTTAGTGATAAAACCTAACTTTTAAAAATTTATGGTATTTTAATGAAAACTACTTTTTTTGGAAACTTGATGATATTTTCATTTAAAACTTCAATTTTTCGTTTTAAAAATATATTTCACAATTTGTTTTTATTGAAAATGTGGATTCATAGTTTTATATAAATTTTCCAAAGTTTAGTATTGTTTAGAAAATTCGTATTTTTTAAAAACCGTATTTTTTATTTACTTTCGAGACCGAATTCTCCGTGAGGATATGCATCTCACTCTACTATCCTAAGAATGTGCGATAATCCGGACCATCCATTAGTGGGTCTCCTAACGAGAGTTGTAGAGGCGTAAGTGCCAAGAATTCAAAAATATCGATTAACAGAAATCCTTTTGTAAAACTGTGGTATTTTAATAAAAAACTTATTCTCTTAGATTAGTCATACATCTAAACCTCATGTTATGAACCATAAGTGTGCGTGTGGGTAGGTCGTTACCCCGTGAATTTTGCTAAAGGTATATACGATAATTATTGAAGTAACGGTTATACTAAAATGCATGGTATTTTTCTGAAAAATCCATTTTATGATTATTTCTCATGGAAAATTTTTTTACACTAAAAGCTAAATTATGTAAATAAAGTTAAGAGTGATGCTAGGATGTTTGGGTGACCTAATTTGCTTATCAAGTGGATTAAAATGTTGAAAAGGAAAATATATCGGAGCTAACTCTACTTTGTCGATATGCTTTAAGAATGCGGTTTGAGTCAAAAAGAAAGGAAAGAATAGGGACTTACGGTTTTAGAGTGTCGAGAAAAGAGCTAGGAAGAGGGAAAGTCGTCGTGGCTTCGCGGTAGCTCCGGAAACAACTCCGATCTTCAATGAAAAGAATTTGGTTGCTAACTCCACTTGACTTCACTTACACTTAGAAAATTTTGGGAGAATTTTGATAGAATTTTCAGAATAGGGGAGAGCTAGAGGGTGGAGTGGTATTTATAGTGAAGAATTTATGGTGTGAGAATTAAAAATTTGATTAAAAAGAATTAAAATGTAGGAATTTGAAAAGTTTCTGTTTGATTGCAGGAAAATCAAACGGTGCACAGGAGTAGAGAGGAGTCGAAGGGAGTCGTGGGCGAAACACGGAGGCAAACAGAGCTACTTGGATCGTCGATGGCGAGAAAATTGATGAAATGGACGGTCAGATTTTGTCGATTTGACTCGAGATTCATTCTACATGCTTAACTCTGTGTTTACTTCTCATTTATCCCGTTTGATTTTTTTGAAACTTTTCGATTCTCCGTGTATTGCATGTGCAACTCTTGGGTTTTCGAAAAGTTAAAAAAATATTAAAAATAATTGGGACAGATGGGATTCGAACACACAAGTTATGTCATAATAGTGTAGAGGCTTTACCAGTGAGCAACAAGTTACTTCTTATTTTTATTGAACAAAAATAACTTATAACTCCTAATTAGGCCGAAATACCATTTCTATACATTTGAATAAATTACATTTGTATAGGGATTTCAGAGTCGTTACAAGGGTAAAGTGGGCTTTATTGATTGTGGGGATCCAAATCTCCGGCAGCTGCAAATTAAGCTGTCGTTAATTGCCCCTCGCTTTTGGAACGAATGAACCTCCGATTAACGGGTCAAACTAGTCATGCGAACTCAATATGAGGTGTCGGTGTTTGAAAGTCATGCAGAAGAGCATGTTCATTTCATTTTTTTATCCTATTTGTGATAAGAGATTTTTCATTCAAAAAAACATTTTTAAAAAAATATATTTTATTTATTATTTATATATTTTATTTTTTAATTATAAAAAAAAAGGAGCACCTTCCCTCTCACGTGAGAGGGAGCAAGGGCTCTCAGCCTCCCCCTCACGTGATGGAAAGTAAGAAGCTCCCACTTAGTGGGAGCTTCTCTCCTCCTGAGAAGGAGCAGTGGACTCCCACTTAATAGGAGCCTCCCCCTCACATGAAGGGGTTGGAGAGCTCCCACTTAGTGACTTAGTGGGAGCTTCCTTCTCCCTCACATAAGGGAGCAGGAGTCTCCCACTAAGTGGAAGCCTCACTCTCGTGGGGAGAAGCGGAGGGTGTCCGCAAGATACGTGCATGGCACGTGCCCCATCGGGCACGTGTCCGCGGAGCATGAGCACGAACCGGAAAGAAAGTTAAGCCCTCGGATTTGGAGTTAAACTCCAAAAAGAATTTTTATTATGGAGTTAAACTCCAAAAGATTTTTTTTTATTATGGAGTTAAAGTTCAAAAGATTTTAAAATATGAAATTGAACTTCCAAAGATTTTATATGGAGTTAAAACTTCCAAAACAATTTTATTTTGAGTTAAACTCACAAATCAATTTTATTTGGAATTAAACTCACAAAAGATTTTATTTTGGAGTTAAACTCCTAAAATGATTTTAAATGGAGTTAAACTCCAAGAGAATTTTGATGGAGTTAAACTCCCAAAATAATTTTATTTAGAGTTAAACTCCCAAAACATTTTATTTTGGAGTTAAACATCTAAATGAATTTTATTTGAAAAGAAAAAAAAATTGGTCTCTTAAAACTTCAAGATTTATATCTTGGATGATGAGAAGGCACCCTTTTTTCTCTTTGAGCTTTGGATCACCCCAAGGTGAGTTTTTTTTAGAGACGGATATTCTTCTTTCCTTTTTTTTTTTTGGATCTTGCAGATGAGTGGTGAGATTTAAAATCTCCCAGAGATTTGATGGGATCTTTGGACTCTTTTTCAAAGGTTTTATGGTGGAAGACTATTTCCTTTTGAGTAAACAAGAATAAAACTCTTGATTTAATTCAAAAAAAATAAAAACTTTGAACCTCGAAGAAGAAGCAAGCACAAAACCCTAGATTGATATAGGAAGAATCTTATTTGTTATCATTTATAATGATACTTTATATAGGCTTTACATTTTACATATGGCCCCTTGGGCTTTTCAAAATGGCACATGTGCTTTTCCCATGCCACGTGCTTTCTTTCTTTTGCACATAACCCATGGGTTTTTACATAATTTGGGTTTGTTGCCCATTTTATTATATTTATTCATAGAAATTATATTAAGCGTATTTATGCTTTAACAATTATTCTTTTGGCATTGGGGGTTGGCCTCTTTATACTTGGGCTAGACTTGGGCATGGATCCACTTGCTTGGACTTGGGTTCAGGCTTACGCCTGCTTGGCTTTGGGTTAACTTTGATTTTGACTTGGTCAACCGAGGTGTAATTTTTGACCCCAACAGTTAGTTTCGCGCGAAATACGAAATGAAACAGAGTAAATTCGATACGAATCGTAAGTCTGTATCGGGTTACTAATGTATCGGTCAATACACATTTTGTGTTGTACGAAATGGTACAAAGCGAAATGAAACATGAAACATAGGTATTTAACTATTAAAAATCATAACAGGTCGGGTATTTGGGTTTAAAACCCGCTTGGGTATATTAAATTATTAATAATATACTTGCTCCCACACAACCCAGACTTAAATTTCTTCGTAATAATCTACATTTCGAAAATATCTCTTATTTTTATGATGATACTTATTTTTATGATGATGGTGATGACTGATGAGCTAATCGGAAGAAATTGACTTTCATAGCGTTTAACATTTTATTTGATTGTGATGTTTTGAAAACATGATTGAGAAGTTTTAGTTATTAATTTTATGAATTATGAAACCTATCATGTTTATGTTTATGACAACGGATGTATGAGTTTGTATGATTTATATGTATGTATTTATGTTGCTGTAATTAGAAAATTTGTTTGAGCTTGTATATGACTCTGTTTGCTAAATTGATCTTTTTTTAAATTATACTTAGTTTTAGACATAATTACTTTATTAATAAAGGGAATATTTTTTTTTACGATACACAACATGATACGATAAATAAGAAAACAAAATACGAAACATATCATGATTTGACAACCTTACAATATACTACCTAAAACAAGCAATATTACAGATTGTTATATCAATTCTCAATTCATGACGAAAACATAAACAACAATCACAATAAATATTTTATGAGTTAATTATTTTATGAGTTAAAGGGTCACGAGAATGTTCTCAGAAAATATTTCCTGAGGATATCTTGACAAATCAAAATCAAATATCCTTTTTAATACTCTACACCATTCATGTTGATCTTCATAACCAAATGCATGTGTCCACCGGTCTTCGTATGATTAAAGATACGACCGTGGAGATTAAGATGAATGATCGATCATTCAAAAAAAATGATTTATTAAGCCAATCTCAAGAAACTCTCAGGAAATAACATTCTCAAGAAAAAAATATTCAGCAAAACTTTTATTTTATACCTAATTACCACGAATGAAAAATATCATTCAACTCCTAAAAAATGATATTATTTATTGTTATATGGTTGTAATAAACAATCTCGAACTATATATCCTTTCCATTAACCCAAGTTTTGCACTGCACATACATAAATCCTAGTAAATGGAAAATAGAACTTCAGAATATAAATATACAAATATTTTTTTAAAAAAAGATCTGGATAACTTCTACTTGAGGAACAGGCAAAAACATCAGATAAAACAGTACAAAAGAAAATTGGGCACCAAGCGTAGCAAAATAGACAAATATCAAACAGCAGCTCAGCTTCGATGATTTGCAAATCTTGTACCACATGAAGCTCAATCAAACATAAGACTGAAATAAACCAACCTTTAAACTGAAATTCCAAAATCTAATAGAATCGATTCAGTTCAAAGCAAACAACATAAGAGATGATTAACTAAACACAAACAAAGTGTTCACAGTTGAAAGTACATAATAAATAACTCGTTAATACTAAAGACATAATAAGAAAACTGAAAGAAAAGGTGTAGGACAGCATCACCAACTTCCGTCTACTTGGATCTCTGCCTCATCTTTCGGCGCTTCCTCTTGAGCCTCCTCATGCGCTTCTTCTTCCACTGAAGTAAACAGAGGAAGGGTTATCAATTAAATGTTGCAGTAATACAGCAGCGAATTATCTATATAATGCACAATGCAAGAGAATACTCGTAACCAAGTGCAGGTCAAAAGTTTAAAACTGCCGTTGCTTGCATAGTGAATAACTTAGGAACTGGGCACACAAGTTAATGATTTTGCAACCAAAAAATAAGCATAAAAAATCAAAGGAAAACAATAGATTAATAACAATAATTCCCAGAAACAAGAAACTTTGATTTCAAAGTGACAAGCTTCTCTATAAAAGGAATTAAGAGCAGTCTGGTAATTATAAGCAAATATAAATAAAAGTTAATTATGTACCAAACTGACCCTACTATAAAAATTAATGTAATATGCAAGAAATTAGAAGCATCTCCGAGCCAGCAAAATTTAAAAAAAGTACAAAAATACTCAGAACATAGAACTTGTCTCTCATTGGTACATTCATACCTCTGAAGTCTGACATGCATTGTTCGATATTCATCACCGTAACAATTACACAAAGGCCCGTTTTGGTTTGGAGTTGGGAAAACTAGAGTTTATTTTTAGGTGAATCTTGAGGTTATGCAAACTCTAATTTGCAAGGACTTGCCTCGATTTTAGTAACTTCATTGGCATTAGAGTACTCTAAACTACAAAATTTGACCGGTCAGAAAACTTTAAGTTGGATTAGAGTTTTGAAAACTCCGATTTTCCCAGCTTTGGAGTTTAGATAACCAGAGTTTTCTAAACTCCAAATTCCATACCAGATATGGCAAAGTTAAGATTTTGGTTGTAAGTTTAGACGGCGCTTAACTAACTGTAAGTTAATTAAAAACAAGGCCTCATCGAACAATTACAGTAATGTAGGTTCAGAGGTTGGTAAAAGTCTCAGTCACATACATCAGAAACACGGACCAATTTATTTCCTCAACATCCCCAGAGATTTCACCATTTACATATACAAACCACATTGGAAAAAAATTTAATATAGCACTATCAATACAAAGCTAATCACAATAACATCAATATATAAATAAGTAAATGTAATATTCATATTATCAACGGATTAAATCAACAAAACTATAAGATCAGAGGTTGGTAATTGTATCAGTCACATATATTCAGAAACACGGACCAATAATTTTCCTCATCATCTCCATGAACAATTTATAAATCAAACATAAAAGTGACTGAACATTTATACTTAAAATTGAATTAATAAACAATTATATATTAAGATTACCGCAAAACATACTTCTAGAATTAAAATCTTCAACTTTATATAATCGTTCAACAGAAACTCAAATTAAAAATTAAATTCTGAGATCATCAGAGACTTAAAAACATAAGAATCATTATAAATGGTTTATACCATCATATTGTTGCAGTTTTTCCTCATCGCTTGATCCCCGTTTGAAAATCAAAATTTGCAAAGGTCAATTCTTTCGGAAAGATTGTTTATAAATTTCCTAAAGGAATCCACTTTCAAGGATTACTTCTCGGAAACAATACAAATGTGACAAAATTATGAAGAAGGGAATCAACGAATCATAAACACTCAAAAACCTAAGCAATTCAAAATTAAAACCCCAAACATATAAATCATTAGGGGATAAGGTCTAGATCGATGCAATAATAATAGATTAAAGATCGAAGATTTTACCTTCGCCCTCATGGCGACAAATCTCGCCCACTTGGCGACAAATCTCGCCCACTTCCACAACCTCTCTCTTGAACGGCGACAGGCTCTAGTGATATAAACCCTTCATTTATAGAGCAGCTCCATCATGAAACCCTAGATCTAGAAACGATTAGAAGGGGCAATTTGGTCATTTACAACCCAATCAGTCTTTACTAGTTATAACAGCCGTTGATTATTAGGAGTTGCCAGAACTACCCTTAGTTTGATAACGGGTCGGGTTCGGGTCTGAATATAATCGGATAGAACATATCGAGGGCTCAGTTACTCAATGGACGGCGGTGATGAATCGGCGGTGCCGGAGCAGGCGGTGCCATCGGCGGCTGTGACCACCGGTGAGGCCGAGTCAGGTCACCGCATCGACGGCTGCGATGCGCTTGCGAAGGCGATCTCTTCGACGTTGGGATCGGTGATGAAGGACTTCGATTCGAGAGCTGAGGGCGCGGTTCGAAGCCAGGTTGAGCTTTGTCAGTCGATTGATCGGCTCACTGCAGGTTATTTTGAGTTGCCTTTTAGTTGAATTTGAATTAAAGCTTGTATTTTGATGTGATTTGTTCTTGAAGATATGATCAAGAGCTGGTTTTCATGCGATTTATGCTATAATCGAGGTATAATTAGAGGGAAAAAGATTGTTTTTTTGGAAGAGGATTGGGGAAGTCGCTAGCTTGTGATGTTAAAGTTGGTTTTTTTCTTATCAAATAGTTTGATTTGCTTAAGAATACGAATAAGCCTTGTGATTTCTGTTATTAGTTCACTAATAATGCTTGTTGATCTTGCTGAACTTGTAGTGAACCATATGAAAAGCTGTCATTTTTGTAGAGCTAACTGTGTTCTTTGGACTTTTTAAAGAAAAGATTTAGCTCATTTGGCATTTAGTTATCGTGGTTTGGGAATATATGTTTAGCCGAGAGTTGCAGTTTATATTGGTATAGTATTTTGTGGACAATTCCAGCTTGTCAACCAAAAATATATGAAAGTTATTATTTCTTTGTGAGAATAGGGAGTCGGATATAGATGAGAGATTAGTCGTTTTCTTAAGGTGAGGTAGGAGTGCATGCTTCATCTTTATTATAACGAGAGATTGTGACCAACATTATTACTTTAAAACGTAAAGAAGGTGTAACGATTGTTTATTTATAAATTTCAATAATTTTTACAGAACTCGACAAGCTATTGGAAGATGCACCCCTGCCATTCATAATGCAGCTTGCAACAAAGATATCATCGATTCGCAGGAGAGTTGCATCATTAAACTTTGTCCTGAAGTCAATACAGAGGCGAATTGGTGTACCAAGTCGTAATGCTTAAATCCATTAGTTTTTGATGTTCTGAATTTTCAAAGCAAAATCATTCGACTTTGAATTCCCTATCATATGCTCAAAAGTCAATCCGATATATGGTTGATAAGCATCAGCTGATATCGCAGTCCTTTGCTACAGCTTTACCTGCAGAATGACATTTATCATGATTAACTTCTTCTTTTAAAGTCTATTGCTGGTTCCTATCAGCTTGCTATGGTCTTGGCCAAGTTTTCATTTAGTGGTCGCATTTTGTCTATTTGTCCTCTAAGAATTTCATATAAATTTATGCCTTGGCTATTGCTTATGTTTACTGTTATATAAATTTATACTTGTAGATGAATGCGATCTTGATTCTCCACCTTATTTGTAGAGAAAATACCTCCAGATATTGTTGCAGCATCTTTGTAGGCATTGTAAAGCAGGTACTCTTCTTTTCTCTAGTATACTGACAAACTTTGCTTTGACCACCTTTACTTTAGATGATGTCCATGATTAAATTTCAAAAATCAATTGACATGTGGAGTGACCAACTGTTCCACGGTTCTGTTTCTCGTATACTGTGATTTTAGGGCATGTTTGGGAATGGTGTTTAGTTTTCTAAACTAGAGTTTCATAAAGTTAGCAAAACTCAACTCCAAAATGCTAACTTTACCATGTTTGACATCCATTTTGGAGTTTAGATAACTACGGTTATCTCAACTCCAAAGTTGAGATTACCACGGTTATCTCAACTCCAAAACGATCTAAGTTTAGTAAACTCCATTTTTCCAAACACATCTTTACAAACATAACCATAGTTTATTGGAAAATGGAGTTTAGAGCTTGCAAATTACATCCCCTCTACCTCCACTTAAAAATAAACTTATGTTTTCCTAACTCCATATCCAAACAGGGCCTTAGTAGTGAAGATGCAGTATCCTGTTGGCCAATTTGATTATTTTCATCTGATTTTGGCATTAAGCACAATAATACTAAAATTCTGATTCTTTAATCCGAGAAACCTGAACCTTCATGTTTATTCCCAAAATATGTTTTCATAATTACCTGGTCAAATGTAGATTCTAGTTATTAATTTACTTGTTTAACTGGGTATGAATTTGGAAGGTCTGGACCTGAAACAATAAGCATGAAGTGATGGAGCTCCTTTTCGGGCCTTCGTCAGATGTTGTCTTCCGTTGATCTCGCGGTGAACTTAGCTGATTATCTTTCGTTGCGTGTGGGTCTCAATGGGTTTTTGGAGGAAGAGGTAAGGTGAAGGAGCTGTTGCCGAGTACCTGCAAAGAAGTCCCGGAGTGGTTTGGTACCACCAAGGACCCTCCGACGCTCAAGTTATTGATGAGATCCGAGCAGAGTAACGGCATAAAGGTGTAAAAAATGGCTTACTTGACCCCTCTGGAATGGGGGTTTATATAGCGGCGGCGGCACGCAGCGGTAGGCGCGAGAGTCTCGCCGACCGTTACGCTCCCGACGTCACGCCCGCGTGAAGAGCGGATCACCCATAATGGGGATCGTGATGGCGTGGAACGTGGGACGTTGCTGGCGTAAAATCCGCGCGTGGCGAGATTCGCGGAGCGGCGGTTACGTCTGGGAGTAGGTCGGAGGGCCGAGGAAGACGCCCTCGGCGGGAGCTCGGGGACGAGCAAGGAGGCCGAGAAGTCTTGGTCTTGTGGTAGCTCGGGGGCGAGCTGAGAGGCCGAGGAGGCCAATTTGCAGGGGCCCCAAGGGGGGCCAGCTTGTGCTTGCTGGTCGGGCACGGGGTGACCTGATCGGCCCCTGCGGGCCCTTTCTTCTGAGTTCTGGGACGCGTCACCTGCCACGTGTCATGATTTTGGGGATCGCCAATATCGAGCACTATCATGAAGAATCATATAAATATTTTTAAGTTCTCGCTGAAAATTGTATTAGTTAAACAGATCAAACATATTTACTTTAGGAATCTTGCTGAGAAATTTACTGGATCACTGTAAGTATAATAGCCCTATATCTTGTTGCTCTATGTATTGAATATTGTGAAATAAATAATAGTAGAATACTATCAAATTGTTTCTACCATGTTATGGGATCATTATGCCTTGGTTGCTAATCAAATTGAAGTGTCAATTCTCTCCAGGCTTACAAACAAATAACTGAAGCAATTGGTTTCGTTTTATCTATGAGGATTGAGGAGTAAAATGTTCTTTCAAGAGGAGATGGCGTTGGAGTCTGAGTTATAAATTTCATGATAAGTTCCAGTTTACTGACAATACATGTCGATTCACGATCTTACTTGTGTGATTCAAGGCATGTCAATGAATATAACCTCTCAAGATGTACACTTTAAACGTTTGAGAAAATTTAAGCATTTTGTTTGGCTATACAAACTTTAGTTTTATTCCCATCTCTTTCTGGTTAGTAACTGGAAGGGACTAATTGGTGAAAATTCTGTGTGTTCCTCTTTCACTTCAACCGTTAGCATGTGTGTTGGGTTTCAGTCTTCATTATTGCAAATTAGAGCATCGACTCATCGTAATATATGGCTGAAATAAATGCCGTATAATTATACAGAGTAGAGCTCCAGAAGGAAATTGTGAATTATGAATGGTGTTTAAACCTTCTCTATGAAACTAATCGGTCCAGTCTTAATTTAGAAGGTAAAAATAGATGGAGAATGTAAGGAGCTGGAGGGTTTACCAAGTGACTGTCTTGTTTCTGTCACAATAAGTAAGAGAAGGTTCCTTTGTTGATAGGTGCAAGCAACAATACTGCATCGATAATTTCTCTGCAGAGGGCTTCCATAAGCTTATGGTCAACAGAAGCCCGAGAACTGCTGAAGATACAATATTTCATGGGTATCGATGTATCATGACAGCGGAGCCACATTGGTGGACCTTCTCTATATTTCCACTTCGTAAGAGCTCCTCTTACCTGTTCTAAATTAAGAATTATAATTTCATCTTCTTCTTATTATATGGTCTGCTTATAGAGAAATTTATGCATTCAGCTTGTGTATGCATTTTGCAGGTGCCCAACACTGAAAATCCTTGTCAAATTTATGCATTCAGCTTGTGTATGCATTTTGCAGGTGCCCAACACTGAAAATCCTTGTCCGTCCTTTACCTGTGCAAAACTGAGTTCACTTCTCAACGTTATTTGGCAAATGGAATAACCTCAAAAAGCTTCATATGGGTTAGAACTGATTTCCACTGGAAGAAATTCATCCAGTGCTCTACAGCAACTGCATCCACATAAGCGGTTTGCATCTCTTGGGCATGCTCCCGAATCTGACTTACCTTTGTATTTGCGCCATGCCTGCAATTAACAAGGGAGGGCTAGTAGTGATCCTGGATTGTTGCAGGAGGCTGAAGGACCTCTGTGGGAGAAATTTGTTCAGTTCAGGAGGTGATGAAGAGATAATTATAAAGGCATTGGGAATTCAAACCTTCACGTTTGATCTAATGTGGCCACCAACAATATGGGAGACTTGAGTATCAGTACCTGAGATTGGAGTGTGGTGGCTGATATGGGTATGTGCATGCAACTATATTTAGGCAACCAGCAGGCCAAGAATGACGTAGAGCTTCTATCATAGCTCTGAATGAACTTTAAAATGGCATTGTAGAAACCTTATGATTGCTCTAGATAGTGATAGTTTGCTGAGGTCGTTGTTTAGAGATTAGACTTTTGTCTTTCTTCTGTTTGTGTTGTGTGGCTGATGCAGCAATTATCAATCTGCTATGGTCTTTTACTAGCTTTCATTTAGTGTTTGCATTATTGTCTCTCTGTCCTCTAAGCATCTAAATTCTAACTTGTCAATGAATAAGTTATTGATTCTCCATCCATTTTGTAGAGAAACAACCTGCAGATATATTGTTGCAGTATTTTCGTTGGCATTGCAAAGAAGGTGCTTTTCTGTCTTCTTTTATGCATACAGGCATATTGCACCTTTACTTTTCGATGATATCCTTGTGTTTGCTCTAATTCGTTTTTGGTGTCTACACCTCGATTTAATGTAAAAAATTCTTGACAGGTGGAGTGTCCAATGGTTTCAAGGATCTGTTGTGATTGTATTTTTTTTATGTGAAAATGCGGTATGCCATTGAACAATTTGCCCATTTCACCTTAAATTTGGCATTAGGCAAATGCGGTATGCCATTGAACAGAACTTTTCTGTTGTGCTTTTCTTTGTTTGGTTAGTTTCTGAAAGGAGTCAAGTTGGGGGAATTCCAATTTTAATTCTCTATGTGCATGTGGGTAGATGATAAGTTTTGCGGACATTTAACTTGTGTGTTTCCAATGTGATATCCTAAGTGTAAATTTTGGAAATAGAAGAAGTCCATGACTATCAGTAACTAATCAGCTGGGTCGGTTAGTTAATACTAAAATAAATTAAGGGTGCTAAACCTTGTATATTAAACCAATTAGTACAGCCTTAATCTTAGAGGGTAAAAGAGAGATGGAGAATAGAAGGAGACGGGAAGATTTACCGAGTGATTGTCTTGTTTCTGTGTTCAACAAGCTGACACTAGAAGAGAAGACTCTTTGGCTTCCCTTTGTTTGCAAGACATGGCTTGACGCATTACAATCCCCTTATTGCTGGAAGGTTTTGAACTTCTATCCTTTGTGACGCGGTTATGGGATGCATAGCAAAGATCGAAGCCGCCGAGAACACTTATGGAACTGAAAGGGATAACTGAACCACCAATTGTAAACAATGGGTGACGCAAACCTTGGAGGAGTCGCCGAAATGAGAACTTGCGAGGGGTTGGAGGGAGATCTTTCGGAGAGGTCGCCGGAGCGAGGATCTGAAAAGGATGAGTCGGAGGCGAAACGTCGAATCCACGACACAAGAGAAACACTCTTATAAAAGATAATTTTGATTTATTTGATAACTTCGTTCTAAAATATAGGAAATGAAAGCCTTTTACAGGTTTTACAATAGGTAGGTTTCATGAACCTTATAGTAGGAAAACAATAAATAAAGGTGATGTTCAAACTTTTAAATATAAATATTGATACCATGAGCCAAAAATAATAAATGATAATTGAGAATTTTCAAAACACCAATATGAATGCTTTAAATATTCTCAATTAATGCTCCTGCATCAGTCTCCCATCTTCTGAAGAACTCGCTCCCGAGTTCGGCTCTAAGTATTGTGGTGCTTCGGTAGGGAAGTACTCAAAGAGGTCTGCGGCGTTGAAGGTGTGTGAGATATTCGTGTCATCGGGTAAGTCAATGACATAGGCATTGTCATTAACTTTATGCAGCACCTGAAATGGTCCAATTTTCTTGTTGGCTAGTTCGTTGTAGGTCCCAACGGGAAAGCGCTCTTTTCGAAGAAACACCATTACCAAGTCTTCTTAGAATACTTTCGATCGTCGGTGTTGGTCAGCAGCAGTCGTGTATTGAGCATTAGCCTTGATTGGGCGTTGTCGAACCTCGTCATGGACCATTTTATTCCGCTCCATCATGTTCTCGGCAGGGATATTTTGGTCTACTGACTTCGGTAAGGAAGCAAGGTCTAATACATGTCGTGGCCGATGAGAATAAACAATGTCAAATGGAGTTTTCCCAGTGGTTCGACTCTCCATTCTATTGTAAGCAAACTCGGCTTGGACGAGAGCGATGTCTCATTGTTTTGGCCGAGTCCTTACAATGTATATTTCCGAGAGTGCGTGCGATTGATGACCACTTTTTGACCATCGGTTTGAGGATGGCTGATGGTGCTGAACTGGAGTTTGGTACCAAGTCTATCCTACAAAGTCTTCCAGAAATGTGAGAGGAACTTCATGTTTCGGTCGGAGGTGATGGTATGTGGTATACCATACAAGTGAACCACTTCTCGGAAGAATATGAGGGCTATATGTGTTGCGTCAGCAGTCTTGCGAGTGGGAATAGAATGCGCCATCTTCGAAAATCTATCCATCCCTCGAAAGATAGAATCGTTGCCTCCTTGTGTATTAGGCAAGACGAGTATAAAATCCATCGTTAGATCTTCCCATGGGCCGTTTGGAACAGGAAGAGATTGATAGAGGCCTGTATTTTGTGCTTGCCCTTTGGCAACTTGGCATATTTAGCATCTTCTAACATGATTGCAAACTTCCTTCCTCAGTTGAGACCAATAATAGTGCTCCTTTACTATACTGATGATTTTATCACGGCCGAAACGACCTCCGAGGCCACCTCCATGCAGCTTGCAAAAAAAATGCTCACGAAGTGAGCATCGAGAGATACATAGTTGATTTCCCATAAAGAGAACCATCTTGAATGTGGTCACCGCCTGTTGCTGTTTCAGCACTTTCGCACTTTTCTCAAATATTTCCAAAATCTTCATTTTCGGCATACAACTCCCGAAGATATTCAAAGCCGATCACCTCATGATGTCAGATGGTTAGTAGGTCGGCTCATCGACTCAATGCATCAGCAACCTTGTTCAACACGCCAGACTTGTGTTTTAAGATATAAGTGAATCGCTGAAGGAACTCAACCCTGTTGGCTATAGTGCCCTCAAGGCAAGGCAATTATGATGATTAAGGGATGAGCTATACGGGTAGAACAGTTTTACTTAAGATGATAGTATACTATCTTGTTCATCTCTATCATCATGTACATGTATTATGTGATATTACAGATCACTACTACATATTGATAGAGCCCATATGATTCTTGTTTGACTACCAGGATTATTGTGACGATTACACTTGTGAGAATTGGGTAGTCTATAAGCAAATCCTTAAATGTCCATATTCATGGGAATTTCGAGGCTGGGCATCGATATTTCAGAATATACTAGTATATACGTTTCTTGACCCCGACGAAGGGCGATGGCCGGTCTCACAGCCATTGGTGTCATTTAGTCACCAAAGATAGTGTACAGATACTCATTGGGTTATGAGTTACACTCACCGAAAACATACTAGATGGTATTAGGTAGCAGTTCTCTGGTGACATACAGGTTAGTCTGTCGACGTGAGATCGTCATTTGTCTCGTGTGAGTTCCTACCGTGCTTTGATTACTGCCCACCACAGATCTATTGAATCATGCAAACAGGTTTTAGTTGGGTACAGTTTCGAGCCACATGAAGGCAATGAGCGGATCTGTAATGACTCTAAAATCTTGTACGGAAATTTTACTGTTAATATACAAGAAATGAGTTTTACAGCCTGAATTTGAGTTATAAGTTACTTTTGTTAAATAACAGCAAGAAATAACTTGTAGCTCACTGGTAAAGCCTTGCACTGCTGTGACGTAGCCCCTGTGTTTGATTCCCATCAAACACATTATTTTTTCTGATTTTTTTTTTACTTTTTGGAAGCCCAAAAGATTGCACGTGCAATACACAGGGAAATGAAAAGTCGGAAAAATCAAACATGTGGAAAATGGAATAAACAATGAGTTGATTAGCTGGCACGAATCTCGAGGTAAGTAGCCCTAGATCGACCGGCGAAAAGCATGTTTGGGCAGGCACCGACGGCTGATTTATGGCCAAATGTCCCCGGGCTTTGCACACTAGTCCATTCACCTATCCCTAACTCTTCTGTACTGTTTGATTTCCCTGCAATCAAACAGAGACCTTTAATTTCACAATTAAACCATATTTTAATACTTTTTAATCCAAATTTTTAATTCCCAAACACTAATTATCCACTATAAATAACATCCCCTATCTTGGCTCAGCACCATTCTGAAAACTATAACAAAATTCTCTCAAAAGGTTCCTAAGTACAAGTGGAGTAAAGAGGAGTTAGCGAGCAAGCAACTTCCGGTGAAGATCCAAGCAACATCCGGAGCTCCCGCGACACCACAAGGATTCCCTCTTCTTCCTTAAACTCTTCTTAGCGTATTCAAACCGTAAGTCCCTTCTAAAACTCTTCCTTTCTATTGAAATTCCTTCTCAAATTTTTATCGGTAAAAGTGGAGTTAATACCGATATCTTCTTTTCTAAAACACAAAACTCCCTTTTCCTTTACAATTTAGTCAATCTAATTTTACTACATCATTTGTAACCTTAAACCCTAATGTTTAGAATCAAATTTCATCAAAATTCTCATGTGAAATAACAATAGTAGCACTTTTTCATTAAAATACCTTGAATTTATAAAAACTTCTTTTAGTATTTGTTAAAACAATACCCTTAGAAAAACTTCACGGGGTAAAGACCTACCCCATACGCACACTTGGTTTCATAGCACGATGCTCATTGAATTTATTTTCGTTTCGAAGAATAATATTATGATAAAATACCACATAACTTTTAAAAATTGGATTTCTTTTTAAGCGGTATTTCATTTTCTTTGCGATTATATCTCTACAACTCTCGTTAGGGGGCCCGCTAATGGATGGTGTGAATTATCACATATTCTTGAGATAGTAAAGTGAGTTACAGACCTCTTCAAGAAGCATTCGATCTCGAAAGGATACGGTTTCTTAAGAAAAAACAAATTTTCTAAATAAAAATTAATTTTTAATAATTATATAAAATTATAAATCCATATTTTCAAAATATAATAAACTTACTTTTTTCTAAAAATGAAAGATTAACAAGTTTCAATAAAATACCATCAAGATATCAAAAAGGCAAGTTTTACAGTAAAATACCTTGAACTTTCCAAACTAAGTAATTATCGCTAAAAATACTCCAAATACTTAAAATCCATGCTCATGACAATCTCAAATAATACTAATCATCCTCGAGATTTTATTTTTAAACTATATTAAAATATTTTTCATAAAACCCCCTCGAGTTATATAAAAACAATATTTAAGGATTTTAGTAAATATAGGTTAAGCGGGATCAATTCTCTTGAGCCCTAGAAAGCCGGAGAAAGTGAGTGCTTGTCTATTTAAGGTAGAAAACTTAACGGGGTTATTAATGGTAATTGTCTTGGAAAAAACACAAATCATGCCGTCCATGTGCAGCAGTTACCGATGACTCCTGAACCTAATTCAAGAGCTAAATCTATTTACAAGTGTCTGACTCAAGTCTGAGTCCAATTCAAATCTGAATCCAAAATCAAACATGAATACTTGAATATGAACATGAACACTTAAAATCAAACATCAATATTAAACATGTATACTTGACCTGACTTGATTGAACCATGGTCATGACTTGACTTGACTATTTGAATACTTGACTACATCCTGAATATGAATACTTGAACATTTTGTATCTATGGTTTCGGCGAATCTGATAATTATAATCTATACAAAACAATATGCGGGGATAAAGGGGTAGATTGATAAGGAACGTATATCGTGGCACGAGAGGTCACTTAAAAGATACCTAAATGAATTCGCATGCCGTTGTCCCATGAGTTATGACGGGGCCTTTTACTACATGTTACTATAGTCCACAGGGTAAGATGGACTCCTCTCATATACATGAATACCTTCTGTATCAAGCTACAAACAACCACGTTATAATAACCATCATATACCTGTAATCAATCATACAAGACTTATCTGTTCAGTTCACATTACTTGTTATATTCTCTTTCTTCTTTTGGAATTTACCGAGCGCTAGTGCGCCGACGACATTCCTTTCTATTTATTTCTTTAGAGTGCTCATTAGGAGGACAGGACCTTCAGGAGATCGAGCTGAGCTAGGAGGACTTGGATCAGCTTGCGGCACAGCCTGACTTCTAGTTCCTTGTACTTATTTTCATTTTGTATGCCACTGTTTTGGCACTGTTTTACTCATTGTATCTTTTCTTTTTCAAACGTTTTTATGTAAATTTGAAGGTAAATAAAGTTGCTGTTATTTTAATACTCTTGTCATTCTTATTCATTTTATATATTGTTTAATTACGCTTAACGTATTTATTTCTTAATAAATATGTTGCGGTCTGCCACGTCACCGTATCCGTCTACTAGGAAGCAGGGCGTGACAGAATCGTCGGGGATTCGTCTCTCCCAGTATTAGGGGTAGATATCACGCTGTGCACGGGTGGCCATCACCAGAAATCCTTCGCCAAGGTGGAAGAGAATTACTAATTTGGATTAGTGGTTTTTCAGTGGGTGATGGGCTTCACACCGACACGACTTATCACGTTATTAGGGGTCTGACTTTATCCATCCGCTAGACCCGGTATGCGATACTCTTAGACGAACATACCGGACTGTACGGACACTGTCACTTTCAGGCTTAGTAGAGATACAGATAAGTTTACTTATCGGCCTTCCTTTCGTTCAATATGTAGGTAGCCGTTACGTACAACTAGTGCAACTGATATGCTTGTGGTTAAACCTACTGCCAGTGTATTATCGAGTGTTTAGAGTCCCATATCAAGGGTTTCCTTGCTTAGGCAAAACGATATAGTGTACATATTTTGATACGTACTTAGGTTCGATCAAAACATGTGTTTTTGTACACGTACTTTTAATCGGACATTTTGTAAATACTAGCCGGTTTGAAAGATAACCAGATTATCACATTTGGATAAAATGTGAGCTAGTATTATATATCTCTTTTTAGTATCTCTCTTTTTGGTATTCGTATTTTGACAGAATACAGTATTTATACGAATACGGGTATTCGTGTCTTGATACAAATACGGGTATTCGTGTCTTGATACGAATATGTGTGTATGTATTTATAGTATATACTTGTATTAGTGTACGCATATATATATTTATATGTGTGCACGCGCACGCGCATATGAGGTGGCCTTTTTTTCTTTCTCATTTCTTCAAGATCTTTAAAGAAAAGTGTGGGCTTGCGACTCACCTAGTGAGTCACAATTCTGCTTAGATTTTTTCCTTAAACAGATGTAGAAAAGAAAGGAAAAGGATGACGAATATTTTTTCATGCTGGCTTCCTCACTTGCTCTTCACCCTTGTTCTTCTTCCTCCTCTTTTGATTTTAGAAAGTATGAGAAAGGAAAAAGAAAAATAGAGAACACTTAGAGATTAGCTACTACTAAATCCTAGTGATCAATTCTTAGAAAGTCTTGATCACTAGGTGCTTCACTTCGTGCTTTCATGTAAAGCTAAAATTTAGGTTAGGGATTCTTCAAGATGGATCATTTTCGACTCCGAAGCTCGACTCCGAAGCTCGTTCCCGACGACCTAAAAGCTAAAGAAGTGGGAAAGAAGATGAAGGAAACGACTATAAAGATTGTATTTACGAACCTAGTAGTTAAAACTCCTTCTAGTTTTTCTAGTTTAGTGTTTAGATTCGAATCTAGGTCGTAGAGTTCGTGCTCTTGATTTGAAAATTTTTGTTTTGTATTCCGCATTACCCGCAAGTTTGCGGCACGAGCACGAGCGTCTACCCACAAACCTAATGGACATGCATATGATTCAGATTGCGTGTGTTATCGATAAACTTGAGTGCTTGATTATCAGTATGGAGAAGAAACTCTATTTGGATAAGATAGTGTTCCCACTGCTTTAAAGCTTGGATGATGGAATAGAACTCAAGTTCATACGTTAACCACTTTCGATGAGCTTCGTTAAGCTTCTCGCTGCGGTAAGCTATTGGTCAGCTTTCTTGCATCAGCACGGCTCCCACGCCGACAACACTAGCATCACAGTCAACCTCGAATAGCTTGTCGAAGTCTGGAAAAGTAAGGATGGAGGCAGTAGATAGATTCTCTTTAATAAAGGCAAAGCTAGCCTCGATCTATTCACCACAATGAAATTGCCCCTTTTTCACGCACTCCGTTATGGATATCATGATAGCGCTGAAGTCACGGACAAATCGTTGGTAGAAGGTAGCAAGGCCATGTAAGCTTCGGACTTCTGAAACAGTTTTTGGCGCTGTTTCCCCCAATAAGAAAGTAAGGCTCTGTTCAAAATTTGAACTGAGGCAGCACCTCACATGCAAAGCACGAGAGCGCCAACGCCCAGAGTTAAAAATTCTGAGGCAGCGCCTCACGTGCAAAACACAAGAGCGCCAGCGCCAGAACTAAAAGTTCTCTACCCTAGGATCAAAGATCCAACGGAGATGATAAATCATCAGATACAGAATTAAATTCTGATTGAGGAAATACTCCTCAAATCTTTCTAAATAAGAAAGATTGTGCTCTGTAAATCAGAGTACCGTTGGATCAAAGATTCAATGGTGATTAAAAAATCACCAAGATACAGAATTAAATTCTGATTGAGGAAATACTCCTCAAATCTTTCTAAACAAGAAAGATTGTGTTTTGTAAATCAGAGTACCGTTGGATCAAAGATCCAATGGTGATTAAAAAATCACCAAGATACAGAATAAGTTCTGTATGGGAAAATATTTTCCCAATCTTGTTAAAAACAAGAAAAATGTCTTCCATAAAACAGAAGTTCTTCGATCAAAGATCCGACGGTAGATAAATTCCCCACATCAATTAAGAAATCTCTCAATAAGAGATTTTCTTAACTGAATCAACAAATCAGCCTCCCCTATATAAAGGACCCAAAACTTCAAGTCTTGTACAGAGGAAACCCTCCATAAACTTCAAACTTCAAAAACGAGAGCAATTTCTTCTCAAGATAAACAACAATAAGTGAGATCATCGCATCTCCTCCATATTTAAGAGTTTAACTCTCATATCAGAAGAACTTAGTTTTTTTTCCAGATCTCAGATCTATAAGGCAAAGTTTTTCATAAGTAAGAATCCAATTCTCAGAGAATTGAATTGAGCAAAATAGAAAACTTAGTGCTTGAGAGTTTAACTCTCACATCAGAAGAACTTAGTTCTTTTTCCAGATCTCAAATCTATAACACAAAGTCTTTCATAAGTGAGAATCTAATTCTCAGAGAATTGAATTGGGTAGAACACAAAACTCAGTGCTTAGCACTCAAAGTCTGGTGCTCAGCGCTAAGCGCTCCACGTGCTCCTCACGTGGGCGCTATTTAAGAAAAATCGCTTAGCACTCAAAGTCTGGCGCTCAGCGCCAAGCGCTCCATATGCTCCTCAACGGGCGCTATTTAAGAAGAAGCACTTAGCACTCAATGTCTGGCGCTCAGTGCCAAGCGCTCCATGTGCTCCTCACGTGGGCGCTATTTAAGAATAAGCGCTTAGCACTCAAAATCTGGCGCTCAGCGCCAAGCGCTCCACGTGCTTCTCACGTGGGCGCTATTTAAGAAGAAGCGCTTAGCACTCAAAATCTGGCACTCAGCGCCAAGCGCTCCACGTGCCCCTCACGTGGGCACTGCTAAAGTAAAGAGTGCTATGCACTCATTGGTTGGCGCTAAGCGCCCCATGTGCCTTCCCCCATGTGGACGCTGTCCAACACAGAGCGCTCTGCCCATATAGCCCGGCGCCATAAAGAGTGTTTAACACTCAATAAAAGACAAAAAAAAGATGAGCATCAAAAAAATTCTCAGCATTGTTGAACAAAAGGGACCGCGCCAAAACAAGTGTTTAGCACTTTATTCAAAACTGAGTGGGCTGAGTCCAAGTTGACCAAAAGTCCCTAATTCAGATCAACCGAGCCCACGTGCTCATAAATTTTCCAAATTGGTCCTAACCCCAAACCCAACTATAGATTTTCCAACCAAAATTGGTTCAAGGGTACATCTCTCCACACCTCTGATACATGTCGTTGTAATTCTTCAACGTCTTCAGAGAGGTGGAAGGTCCTAATAACCAATAACTCTTGGCGAACCCTCAAACTGATGAGCCAAACAATATGGATTATGATGTCCTTAAACCCAATGGACCGCAACGTTCCTAAACTAAACTCCATGGACTATGATGTCCTTAAACCCAATGGACCGCAACGTGTCTAAACTAAACTCTATGGACTATGATGTCCTTAAACCCTATGGACCGTAATGTCCCTAAACTAAAACGATAGAGCCTAGATGCTCTTTCGTTGGATCTAAACGATCCTAAAACCTTGTTAAGTAGATCTTAGTCTAAAATTAGACTAACGTATCCTTAAGAAACATTTAAGTCGATCTTGATCTCAAACGAGGTTAACGATCCTTAAATCAAACCAAACCCAAATCTAATAAAATACGGATTTGGACTAATCCCCGCCCTACGGGAGACAACATAAATTAGTCTCCATATACAATCCACGGGCAACCAAAAATAAAACTAACACACACGACACGAAGTGAACATCTGGAGCAAGAGAAAATTTTTACCGCGATGCGGTAACGTAATTAACTGCAGGGGCTTGCGGCTGCAGAGAAGAGCGTCCCCACAATAAAAAACCCTTGCAAACGAGGGGGAATCTGATGAAATCTGCTACAACTGCCGCATCTATCCAAACCTCCGATACACGGTGCCATAAATCAACTTGGTATTTTCGGAGAAGTGGACGGATAAATCCTAATAGCATCTGCCCCCAAATTCAGGCCAGATGTCCTAAACGTCCCGGTCGTGTCTTTCGGCGGTAAACAAATTCTGGCACGCCCGGTGGGACCTTTTCCTATTTTCACTCCACACTTCGTGTATCGTGTTTCACAAACAAATCGCGGTCTGCTATGGTTGCCTGTGGATTCGAGGTACTAAGATTTGGTGTCTTGCTCCCATGCAGAGAAAAGAAGATCAATGGCTTCCAGCTGCACCAACTGCAACAACAACTCCAGTTCTGTCCCATATGGAGGAGTAACTTACGGTCCCCAAGTGGCCTCCATCTTCATAATGCCAGTGGAACAGGTGACACAGGCCACCACTGGGTTGTTCTTCAGGCCCATGCTCCCACCAATAAGCTTCAATGCTCCAATGCCGTCACAGGAAACTCCAAAGAAGTCGATCTTCGATCGGCTTGCAACTACCGCGGCCCCTCACAACGGGTCATCCAAGTCTACTGCCTCAGTCTTCGACAGGCTAAGCCTAAGCTCAAATGGACCCGCGATGAGGCTCACAATATCAGAGAAGGCTATCTAACTCCTTTTGCAGGCGAAGTCGTCCAAACTACTTCCCCTACTCAAAAGTCGGCTTTCGACAGGTTGACCATTCCTTCCTACAGGATGTCAGTCTTTGACAGGCTGGCGCCAATAACAGCCTCTCCTTAAAGCAAGGGGCATGATGAAGCTACCCCAATGATAGAGGTGATCCCGGCTACACGACATGCTCGACGTCGTCACTGGCGCCGAGTGAGGAAAGCTGGGGGAAGTTCCCCTCCGGACTTACCCCACCAGCTCCAGCGGTAGAAGTTGATGCTGCTGTTCCAACTGGGAACAAGTTTGAGCCGCTCAGGAGGGTGTGCAAGAACTCTCCAATTGCCGTACTAAAAAGGTCTCCTCCGCCCGCTGAAACTATTACAAAGGCAAACCCGGAACAGCCCTCTCAGTGGTTGTCCTCCAAAATCCACAGGGTCTGGCGAAGAGTCCAAGACTCTGTAATCGACAAAGATTACTCCTGCCGACAAAAGAAAATGAAGGTCCGGCAAGAGGAGGGTCATCCCACCATTATACCACGGAAAGTATCGTCTGCAACAGCTCTCTCAGCTTCGACCGCCCATAAAAGGAGAAGGCCGGAGAAGATCCCTGTGTCTACGACAAATCTCAAGGGCACTGAACCTAAACGCCCCAAGTTTGGGGGCATGGTAGTGCACACCATTTACATAGCTTCCAAAAAAGAGGAAAGCCGTGCTTCTGGGGGTCATCGACCACTTACACGATCAGTAACTAAAGCTCAAGAGCAACAACAGAAACTCCGGGAGATTCTGACGAAGATGGCCGCACTTACTGGGCAGAAAGAAAGCTCGGAAGTATCGTCGGATCAACGCCAGGAGCAGGAAACCGACGCCGAGTTCCTCTGAAGAATGCTCAAGAAAAAAGGTAAAGAGGCCGCGGAACAAGCGGCTAATATAAAACAAATGGCGCTCTTGTTCCAAGATATGGTGGGCATGATGATGCAACCGGACCCTCCAGCCGAAGATCCCCTAATAATTATTGAAGACGACAGAGGGGAGACATCAAACCCTCTTCCGGCTTTATCAGCAGCCAGGGAGGAGACGATCTCGAAAACTGCGCTTGATGACTACATAGCTCAACAAATACGAGCTCATCAGGCAAGTGAAGCAACTGGCCAAGTCATCAGAACTGGGCGACCCTATCCAAGCGGGTATGATCAAATTAAGTACCCTCCAGGATACACGATCCCTAAATTTCATGTGTATAAGGGGACGGGCAATCCCCATCAGCACGTCGCTCAGTTCAGGGCTCTATGAGGCAATACTGGAGGTGATGACAAACTGTTGCTTCGCCAATTCGTCGGCAGCTTGGAGGAGACGGCATTTGAATGGTACCCGGAGCTTCCGAATGACTCCATCAAAACATTCACAGAAACGGAGTTGCTATTTACCCAGCGTTTTGTAAGCGCCAGCGAGTGCACCCCGATCACGGCATTGATCAATGCTAGAGTGAAGCCAGGAGAGACTTGGGTTCAGTATGCAATTCAGTAGCGGAACCTATGGTCGAGATGCGAACAACGCATAGAAGAAGCTCCTGCCGTGGGCATGTTCATGGGGACCCTGGATCCGCAAGCAACTATATCCCAATTCATGATGTTCTTCAAGCCGACCACTTTCTAAGCCTTGATCGACAAGCTGGCCCAAATGGACCAGATGGGCCATAGACCGCCCTCCTCGAAAACGGAGCTTCGAAACGAAAAGGTTCAAGAGAAAGCTACCTTCGTCGCCAACACTCAGTAGCAGCCGAATGATCTGAAACCAGCTGCTCGCCAAAACGATAAACAGCAATCACTCGGAGAAAAGCTGAGACGACCTTATTCATTCCCTCGGGATAAAACGAGAAGACTGTTGGAACTGACGGTGCGCAACAGGCTCATCACTCTGCCGGATCCGAGACGCCCACTGCAACCGGGCGACGTCAACAATCCCAATTACTGCCCCTACCATCGAATATTGGTCCATCCAATTGAAAATTGCTTCATCTTCAAAAACTGGATTGAGAACCAGTACCAGCAAGGCAAATTCGCGCTATCTAAAAACTGGAGGGTAAACCCGCCACAACCCCACACTCCTAAAAAGATGGACACGCCGGGGGCATCATGCTTATTTATAGAGGAAGCTCCATGGGAAGTTGTTCTTTCGGCTAAAACTAAAAGAATGCTGAAAGATCTTCAAGCATGTCCGGCGATTAGGTGGAAAAGCCCGCTAGAGCCAGAAATTATTGAGGGGATACTGAAACCGTGCACAACATCGGGAGTTGGTAGCGATGGGCAAAACACCCAGGCCCAGCCGTCGAAGTCTTCGAAGAAGGAGAAGAAGATCGAAAAACCCGCGCAGTCTGATGACAAGTGCACGGACCTGCAAAAGCATATTGACGCGCTGGAAGAATATAACCAGAAGGCGCGAACCCCGGTCACACTCCAAGAGTTTCTCAACCATATCCTTGAGAGCAGAGATAATGACGACGACGACGGGAACGACTCGTCAGAAGAACCCGAGAATTATGTGGCAAGTTGTCACATGATCTCTCATTCACTAGTAAATGACGAAGAAGCTCACTCGGTATCAAAAGATAATATAGAGGAGTTGGGGGCAGGATCGGTGCCAAAATCCTTGGAACCGTCAGACGAGATGATTGACATGCTGCTGAATGAAGCCCGTCAGAAGAGTAAAGCTGATCAAGAGCGTGAAACGGCCATATTCAAAAGGGCCAGGCGTCGACATCAAGCTGAAAAAGTCATGGTAGGGATGAGTCGTAAAGCACTTCAACCAGATCGAAGCACGCCCGTGGCAGACAAAAACAGGCTTAAGACAGGGAAACGGTTCACTAAAGCCCTATCAATAGGGATGAAGCTGCTATCTTTCAAAGGAAATACTCCTGGCAGTATACACCTTAACGAAGCGGATGTACATCCCAACTACTGCTTATACCATCAGAAGATTGCATACCATACCGAAGAATGCATGGCCTTTAAAAAGTGGTGGCAGGGATACGTTGTTCAGCGACAACATTTCAAGCGGATGAAGCGCAAAACTCGTCGGGAGCAGAGAAGCACGACAGTTGAGCACAAAAGAACTGCCGAAAACTGTCACATGGTTGATACTAGGGGATCGCAAGTTCTCACCTTCGGAAGCGATTCTAATGAAGAAGTAGCCATCGACCCTCTCTTCAAGGAATCCACCTCAGTAAAAGAGGAACAAATAAAAAACTGTGAAAACATTCAGCTGCGTAATCGTACGTTGCCCAAAAAGAATCTCAGACCTACAAACAAGGGATCAGACAAAAGAGACAAAGGGAAGGAAAAAGTCCCTGAGGAGATTACTCTTGATGATAGAGTCGTTGAAGAGCTCACAGCCAAGGACCCATTCAAGAAGAACAAGGTAGATTAAATGTCCTAGCACACTTGAGGAAGATACTCTCACAGCTAAGCGTTTTGGTTGCCCTTTTGTTGTCTAAAGAAGCACGAGATTCTCTGATCAGGGAATTACAAGAGCCCGAGCAGTTTCAAGCTTTCCTTGCCGAAGAAAAGATGAAGGACGAGCTGGAAGAAGTGCGCACGGATGACATCACTTTCGACGATGAAGATCTCCTCCTCGGAACGTGTGAGCACAACCGTCGCCTGTACGTCACCGGGTACTGCCATGACATCAAGATAGGGAAGATCTTAGTTGACAACGGGTTCTCTGTCAACCTCCTAAATGTGACGGTGCTAAAAGAAATCTGCATGAGCGTTCAACAGCTCGTCCGGGATAAAATCACCATCTCCGGGTTCGACTCCCAGTCATCACGGACGCTTGGGTCTGTAATACTGACGTTACACTTTGGGTTGCTCGTCACTAATATCAAATTTCATGTCATTGACGCCAAGACCTACTACAACGCTTTGCTCGGCAGGCCTTGGTTACACGAGTATAATATCATCCTTTCTATACAGCATCAGTGTATGAAATATTTCAAAGATGGTCTCGAGTATACCGTGACGGGGAACTAAACCCATTCTCCTTAAATGAAGTCCGAAAGTACGAAGATGCAAAGTATTTCCTACCAGACTTTGAAGACAAGGAAAGATGCCACAAACCGGAGAATAAGAAAAAAGTTATCACCACTATTCCGGTCTTCGGGAGTGATACCGAAGAGGAAGAAGAGATAGTCTATTCGGGGCCGCCCCAATGCAACAGGCCGGGACCATCTACCCCTATTCTGGTTTTTGGCAGTGACTCTGAAGACGAAGTCAACGCAGTGTTTTCAGTCCGTCCATCAATGCAGGCCCTCACTGGAGATGATCAGAGTTTGCAAATCTCTATGGTTCCGCGGCAGCATTATAAAGAGCTTGATGCGCTTGAGACATATAGTGTTCAAGAGCTGCAGACATTATACGTCCCTCCCAGGCGAAGAGATGAAAATGCGATCATATTCTATAGATCCACGGAGACTAAAGTCGAAAGAGAAGTCTGGCATGTTGCCGATTCTGTGCTCGACAGGCTCCAACCCATCCGTCTGCCCAGATACTACACGGAGGGATTGAGAAGGTTATTAAGATACCAAGGCGTACCTTTCAAACAGACTGCTCGACAAGCTCAGTTCTACAACGGGATTTGGAACGTCCCCGAAACTCAGCGAAAATTGCCCAATGGAAAAATAGAAATGATTGGGCTTGGATATGTCCAGTCCAAGAAACGAGAGCAATTCCATGGCTGCCATGTCATAAATGACCTCGATGAAGAAAGGTATGCTCTTTTAAAAGACGTTGAAATTGAACCAGAATGAGGTTCTGCCATAAAAATGCCGAGACCATCGTTTGAAGAACAGATGGACAAGCTAGTAAGGGAAGCGAGTCAAAAGGTTCGGAACGACCACAGCCGCGAAATGGCCATTTACAAGAAAGACAAGATGTAACGCCTCCTTCAGCAGGCTACGGAGGATGACAATGCCCTTCACCGTCAGCCCACCATGCATTCCCAAGATAAGAAAAAGGCCCGACGCGGAGGCAAAAATAAGTTGAAGAACAGAAAAAACGTTCGACAGCGGCAAAACGGATCCAAAAGGCCACGCGATCGAGGAAAGGTCAGCCGGAATTCGTCTCTTATGAAAAAGATGGGTCAAGCATATTCTTTCCCTCAATACAAGACAAGGAGAATCTTTGACCTTGTCATGAAACATCAAATGATGACACTCCCGGAGTCTCGGCACCTCGATCAAGCAAACAAAGTTCATCATCCGGATTATTGCTCCTATCACCGAACGATAGGACATTCTATTGAAGACTGCTTCACCTTCAAAAACTAGGTTGAAGACCAATATCAACTCGGCGGGTTCGCTCTATCCAACAGTTGGAGGGTAGCCCTACCGTAAAGGCATGTGCCAAAAGCAACGTATATGGCGAGAGTAGAACCAGATCAAAATCGGTCTTGGAAACGAACTCGTACCTGCCACGTGATAACGCTGTCGGAAAGAGGAATGCACGAGAATATGGATGACCTCTCCTGGTGCTTCGAAAATGAGGATGAAGATGAGTTGATCTCAGAATTTCCATCGGCGCCAAAAGAATTGGAAGATGGGATACACACCACGGAGGACAACCTTAAAAAAATCGACTTGGGGACGGCAAATGTCCCGCGACCAACGTTCGTCAGTGAGATGCTGTCTAAAGAACAAGTGGTTATGCTAAAAGTCGTGCTTATACAGTATAAAGACTGCTTCACATGGAACTATTCCGAGATGTCGGGGCTAGATCCAGAAATCGCTGTACATAAATTGGCGATATCTCCGGACGTCAAGCCGGTCAAATAAGCACCAAGAAGAATGCGGCTCGAACTTGAGATGAGTATCAATGCCGAAGTCAAGAAGCTAATTGACTCTGGCTTCATCCAAGAAGTTCAATATCCCGACTGGACCGCCAATATTGCCCCAGTGATGAAGAAAAATGGGATGGTGCGCATCTGCGTAGACTTTCGGGACCTCAACAAAGCCTGTCCGAAAGATGATTTTCCCGTACCAGTTACCGAGTTGATGATAGATAACACGTCCACTCATGAAGTCTTCTCCTTCATGGATGGATCATCGGGGTACAATCAAATAAAGATGTATCCCGAGGACCAGAAGCATACCGCTTTCCGGACTCCTCTGGGCATATTCTACTACAAAGTGATGCTTTTCGGTCTGAAGAATGCCGGCGCTACCTACCAGAGGGCCACGACGAAGATTTTCGATGACTTCATATATGAAATCGTCGAATGCTATATCGATGACCTCATAGTGAAAAGCAAATCGTACGAGGAACACTGGAAGCATTTGAAAATAGTGTTCCAACGTCTTCGGAAATACAGTCTGAAGATGAACCCTCTGAAATGCACATCCGGAGTCTCCTCAGGAAAATTCCTTGGATTCATCATATGACACCGGGGCATCGAAATAGATCCATCGAAGATCAAGACGATTATGGAAATGCCCACTCCAAGAACTTTAAAACAATTGCGGTCTTTACAAGGGAAGCTCGCGTATATCCGGTGATTCATAGCTAACCTCTCCGGAAAATGCTGTCCCTACAGTCACCTGATGAAGAAAGGAACCCCATTTGTTTGGGATCATAAATGCCAGAGTACACTGGACGAAATCAAGCAATACCTGCAGAATCCACCGGTACTGACCGCTCTGGTCAAAGGAAAACCCCTCATTCTGTACACAACAGCCCTCGAATGTTCGTTAGGCACGTTATGGGCACAGGAGAATGACCAAGGGAAAGAGAGAGCCCTCTACTATTTGAGTCGAGTTCTCCTGGGGGTAGAAAACAACTACTCACCTATCGAAAAACACAGCATGGCGTTAATCTTCGCGATAACGAAGGTTCGGCATTATGCTTTGGCGCATGAGGTCCAGCTCATATCAAAAGTGGATCCTTTCAAATATTTGATGTCAAGAGCCATACTAACGGGATGGCTCGCTAAATAGGCCCCACTCTTAATGAAATTCTCAATAACATACCGACCTCTCAAGGTAGTGAAAGGCCAGACCATCGCCCACTTCCTCGCTGAGCATCCGATACCTGCCGATTCACTCCTAAATTGTGAATTGCCAGACGAGCACGCGTTTGACACGATCGACGGGGAGAGAGGAGAGAGTGATACCCGATAGGAACTCTACTTCGATGGAGCGTCCTCCTTAAAGAAGAGAAAGCACAGCTCCCCCATAATCAAATTTAGGGTAGGCCTTATCTTCGTGACTCCACAAGAAGGGATAATGCGCTTTGCCTTTTCCTTAACGGAGCCAAGAACAAACAACGAAGCGGAATACTAGGCTTTGATAGCAGGTCTTGAGATCGCTGTTGACATGGGAATCGAAAACCTCCTCATATACGGAGACTCCCAGCTGGTCGTTAGTCAAGTAAACGGTGATTATCAAACGTGCAAACCAGAATTGGTAAAGTACGGTAAGAGAGTGCAACAGTTAATAACTCAAATTCCCTTCTACGTCCTGGAAAGCATACCGCGTACAGAAAATAGCAAAGCGGACGCATTAGCTAAACTCGCTAAAGAACTGGCTGACGAAAACCTCGATGACGTAAGGATCATTGTACAAAGCCGTCGGGTTCTTACACCAGCAGAAATATATCCGGAGTCATCTAAAGTAAAGGAAGCGACCAAGCAAATAGCCCTGCAAATAGAGGACCAAGAAAATGCTAAGAATTGGAGAGAAGTCTTTTTAGACTACTTCAAATCCCGTCAAACGCCGGAAGATGCATCCTCAAGACATCAGCTCATGAAACGAGCTCTATCTTTCGCCTTCGTCAATGATACTCTATATAAGAGATCGTTCGACTCTCTGTGGCTGAGATGCCTGGGACCGGAAGAAGAAAGGCGAGTCGTCCAAGAAACTCATGACGGACTCTGCGGTTTTCATCAAGCCGGACCAAAGATGAAGCTGAAGATCAAAAGAATGGGCTACTATTGGCCCATGATGATTCATGACTGTCTCGAATACGTGAAGCAGTGCCACTCATGCCAAATTCATGGAGACTTCATCCACCAGCATCTAAACCCGCTACACCCAACAGTGGCTAGCTGGCCGTTTGAAATATGGGGAACCGATATAATTAGGCCCATCGAACCAACGTCATTCAAAGGGCATCGGTTCATATTGGTGACAACTGATTACTTCTCTAAGTAGGCAGAAACCATACCGCTAAAAGAAGTGAAGACAGGGAACATCCTCCATTTCTTTAAGACACACGTCATCTATCGGTTTGGCACTCCGCGACAGATTATCTCCGATAACGGGCCGGCCTACAGAAGTCACAGAATCAGCCGCTTCGCACAGCAGCATAACATAGACTGGAGATACTCTTCGGTCTATAATCCCCGAGCTAACGGCCTAACCGAGGCTTTCAACAAAACCTTGACAAAGATCATAAAGAAGACGGTGTCCAAAAATAAAAAAGACTGGCATGAGAGACTGCATAAAACTCTCTGGGCTTATCGGACCACGTTCAAAACGGCCACAAATACAACGCTATTCGCGTTGGTATTCGGCACATAAGCGGTACTCCCTCTTGAGATAGAACTACCCTCTCTACGAGTGGCGGTTCATTACGAGCTAACAGACGAAGAGAATGCTCATCTTCGACTTGAGGAGCTCGATGCCCTCGATGAAACTCATCTCATGGCGCAGCAAAACCTAGAAGCTTACAAACCAAGGATGACGCGCTCATACGAAAGATTGACTAGGCCGAGAACATTCCGCCAAGACGAATTCGTACTAGTTGTCAAAAGACCTATGATCCCCAATCGTGCCAAACGGGGGAAGTTCGAGCCAAACTATGAAGGCCCGTACATCATAGATAAAGTCTACCAAGGTGGGGCTTACTTGCTCATGGATATGCATGGAGAAAGACCCTTCCGGCCAATAAACGACCGATTCCTTAAGAAATACTATGCCTGACGAGTCACGGCCCAGGTTAATGATAGATGACGACGCTTGTGTCCGCTCGCTGTCTTCCTGAGTACCAAACTCTGTAAGTGCTATCCGGCAAAACTTCGCCGCAGAAAACTAACAACGGACCGAAACGTTCCTAAACTAACTATGGACCGTAATGTCTTTAAACTAGCTGCGAACCGAAATGTCCCTAAACTAACTATGGACCGTAATGTCCTTAAACTAGCTACAGACCAAAACGTCCCTAAATTAACAACGGACCGAAACATCCCTAAACTAACGACGGACCGAAATGTCCTGAAACTAGCTACGGACCGTAACGTCCTTAAACTACTATGAACCATAGCATCCTTAGGCTAACGCCGCGGCAAAAAAAAATGGTACGTTCGTAAGCGAAATGGGCACGGATGAAAACCCGAAAGGCTCCGTGAGTAAAAACAGCAGGGCTACCGGCGAGTTTGTGAAAACCCGAAAGGGTGCAAACTTGTAAAAAATTTCCTGTGCACTTGCAGGGTCCTCTCGACCTTGTAAGGAGAAAATACCCGCATGAGATCCTTACGACTCACAAGGGAGCAACGCACTTAGGAATCCTTACGATCCCTAGGGAGAAATTATACTTACAAGATCCTTAAGACTTGTAAGTAGAATGTCCCCCCCTATGAGACCCTCACGGCTCACAGGATTCAAAATTCTTAAGATACATGGACCTGAACCTGTTCTTAAGCCATCATATCCTCCAAACCTCCCTACAAACGGTTCAATATTGACCCTTGTATACAATCCACGGGCATAAATAAGTGTTCCCTCGCCTAGTTCCACCAATGGTGTGAAATTCCCCTATTTGGTGAACAACACTTGTAGGTCCTCTCGACTTGCAAGGAGAAAATGCTCTTGTGAGATCCTTACGACTCTCAAGAGAAAACACACTTAGGAGTCCCCACGACCCTTTAGGAGTAATTACACCTACGAGATCCTCACGACTCGTAGGGAGAAACACCTTTATGAGACCCTTACGGCTCATGAAGTCAAAAGCCTTAGTCGATAGAATTTTAACCCTGTTTGCTATGCCACCTTTGTTCGAATCGACAAAGGCAAATGATGATTCGCTCCTGGCAACGTTCCAGTAGTAGCGATACTGATGCCTAAATCGGTAACAAATTCCAAGTCCTTTCATGGCAAGTGATGATTCGCTCCTGCCAATATTTCAGTCGCAGCGATACTGATGCTAAGATTGGTATCAGATCTCAAGTCCATACTCGCAACAAAATCAGCAAGCCAAAAAATACAAAAAAATAGTCGAAATGATTGGGCAACTCGCAATAAAAAGCAGCGAGTAAAAAGAAAAATAGCCGGGGCACCGCGAAAAATACCCGAAATGATTGGGCAATCACGACTTTCGCGATATAAAAAGCTGAAATGATAAATCATCGCGGAAAGAAATAAACAAAAAATGAAAGAATGAAACTTTTGCCCTACAGGCGAGTCCATACTAACCCCTGTATACAATCCATGGGCATAAACGAAAAAGGAACCACATTTCCCAACGGACTCTGTCAAAGGGAGAGTCAGATCTCGATAGCAATATCAGCATCCCAGAAGATCAGCATGGCATTCCTTCTTAACACCGCAGAAAGCTGTTCCCTTCCGAATGACGCGGCGGAGACGCGGTGAACGTCTTGCCTGTGATTCGGGGCAGATGCTATTTGGTTTTATCTGTCCACCTCTCCGAAGATGCCAAGTTGATTTATGGCACCGTGTATCGGAGGTTTAGACGGATGCGGCCGACGTAGCAGACTTCATCAGATTCCCCCTCGCTTGAGGGGTTTTTGATTGTGGGGACGCTCTTCCCTGCAGGTGCAAGCCCCTGCAGTTAATTACGCTACCGCATCGCGGTAACAACTTTCTCCTTCTCCAGAATTTCACTTCGTGTCGTGTGTGTTTGTTTTGTTTGTGGATGCCCGTGGATTGTATACAGAGACTAAGTTATGCCGTCACCCGTAGGACGTGGATTAGTCCAAATCCGTATTTACTTAGATTTAGGTTTGGGGTTTTGGTTTAAGGATACGTTAGCCATATTTGAGGCTAAGATCAACTTAAACGTTTGTTAAGGATACGTTAGTCCAATTTAAGACTAAGATCAACTTAACAGGATCGTTTAGATCCAACAAAAGAGCATTTGGGCTCTATTGTTCCAGTTTAGGGACGTAGTGGTCCATAGGCAGTTTAAGGACATTGCGGTCCATTACCAGTTTAGGGACATGGTGGTCCATCGTTCCCATCTGGGGACGAGCATTAGTTTAAGGACATTTCGGTCCAACATTCCCATTTTGGGACGAATATTAGTTTTAGGACGTTTCGGTCCAACGTTCCCATTTTGGGACGAATATTAGTTTAGGGACGTTTCGGTCCATGAGTTTAGGGACCTCACAGTCCGTGTTGATGTATGGTTGTCGGGACCCGTCACCTTTCTGACGTCGTTGAAGGATTACAACGATAGGAGTCAGAGGAGTTCGGAGATGTACCCTCGAATCGGATGTAAATTGATTTAGGAGAGCAGTCTTGCTCAGTCAATTTAATTTGAGGACTTACGGCCATGATTGGGCTAAGTCCAGTTGAGAATATTCAACAATTTATTTGCATTTGGCCTGTCAGGCTTTTATTTGGGCTCTGCCATCTTTGAATGATGCACAACATCTAAATTGGTCTGTTGGACCTTTATTTGGGCTCTGCCCCCTTTTTTATAATGCATTGCATTTCTTTTTTTTTTATTAGGCCTGTTAGGCCTGTTAATTGGGCTTTGTCCCTTTTAACAGTGCACAGCACATTTTCTTTTTGGTCTAGTAGACCTTTTTTATTGGGCTCTGCCCTTAATAATGCATCGCATTAAATGCTCTAACAACGCCCCACGTTGCTTGTCAGGCGCTTTGCGCCGATTGAGGAGCGCAAGGCGCAAACTCATGTGATGGTGACACGTGTCACACTCTGATGAGCGCAAGCGCAACAGCGCAGTGCGCTGCGCCGTTGCGCTGCTGACACGTGGCACGCTCTGGTGAGTTGCGCCAACTTTAAAGAGCAATGCTCTATTTTAAAAGCGCACAGCGCAAGTGGTTATGGTGCTGACACGTGGCGCTCTCTAGTGGCTTGCGCCAACCCAGGAGCGAAACAGTGCATTTTTGTAAGTGCAGGGCACTGCTGCAATAACTTGATCCAATTTTGGATTCAAGAAAAGAATCTTTAAGATTCCAGAACCAATGGTTCACAAAAAAGTGCAAGGCACTATATATATATATATATTTTTATTTATTGAAGATCATTGATCTTGTTCTTAGATCAATGACCTATTCAGAAGAAATTCTTCTTCTTTTTATAAAGGTTTTTTACCTTTTTTGTTCTTGAGTTCTTCTCACAATCCTTCAAAAATTCTCTCTGTTTTTGTTTCTGAAGTTTTTGATGTTCTCAATGTTGATCTTGTTTTGAGTTGGGGTCTGGGGGTCTTTATATAGTGCCCATAGATTTGTTAAGTTTGTTAAAGAGATCATTCTCTGAGTGATTTGGAGAATTTTCCCCACCGTTGGATCTTTGATCCAAGGGCTTCTGTTTTACAGAAGACGATCTTCTTGTTTTAACAAGAACAGAAGGATCTTACTAGAATTTTAATTCTGTTTGGCGCAAACGCCCCAGCACGTGACACGTGTCACGCAGCGCAGAGCGCAGCGCAACTGCGCGAGCGCAACTGCGCTGCCACGTGGCGCGTAGCGCAACTGTACTAGCGCATCTGCGCTGCCACGTGGCGTGCAGCGCTGAGCACAGCGCAACTGCGCTGCCACGTGTCGCGCAGCGCAGAGCGCAGGTCATCTGAAGCGTTGCTTCTTTTAATTTTGTTTTAAATAGAGCCTTGCTCTGATTGGGCGCGCTACCTTGGGCGCTGCGCTGACGTATCAGCTTTTGACACGTGGGGCGTTGCGCGCAGCGCAAGAATTTAAATTTTCAAAGTAGAGTTTTGTTCTGATTGGGGGAATCAGAAGCGTTGCTTCATTTCCCGCCTTGGAATTTGAACAGAGTTTTGCTCTAATTGGGGTAAACAAATACCCCCCACCGTTGCGCTTGCGTGGTCCCAAACGCGAGCGCAACGGTGGTAGAACTCCAATCGTTGCGGCAACTTTTGGAAGTTGAAAGGGCATTTGATGCCTATAAATAGGACCCTTGGTCCTCAATAGATGATCATCATCTTCAAGACTTTTCAGAACTTCAGAGCTTTGCTCTTGCTTTCAAGATCTTAAGAGTTAAACTCTAAAAAACTTTTTAGATAAAATTAACTTAAATTAAATTAATTTTAAATAATAGAGCCTCGCTCTCATAGATCTTTGATCTAAATAAAACCCATTTAGGGTTTTATTAATAGGGCTTTGCTCTCTTTAGATCATGATCTTTTCCTGGGGCTTCTTAGCCCATGAATCAGACCTCTGCTCTCTTGATACAAGTAGAATCTTAATCTTTTGCGAAGAACTCTTAAGAGTTTGATCATGAATAATGAAGACCAAAAATGGAGCTTTATCTTTGATGGATTCTATCATCTTTTCATAGCAAGGCTCTCAGCGTTCTTGGGGAATTTCTTTAAATTCCTCTCATTACTGAATTTGATAGTTGTCACTCCTGTTTGCAGAGCATTGCGCTCGAGGGGTTTAACTCCCTGTGCCTATTTTTTAATAAGAATTCGCTTAATCAGTCCGTCTTCTAATTCTGTTAATTTTCTCTTACAGGAGCAATGGACGCCCACATGTACGACCTCGATGAAATCATCTCTTAAGGAGACATCAGCCGACTCGGCCGTTCTCAAAACCGAGAATTTATCAACGCCGAGTGTGCCGAGGTCATGAGTCGCTTTAACGCGTATAATGGTCAACTGCTTCCCCGACGTTCCTCTCTCCTGAGGCTTATCGTGGGAGCCATTTAGGAAGCACTTCCCTTATTCTGTTCCGGTGTGCCGCTTAGCGCGTTGGATGCTGCTGAGGATAAGGTGCACTCGGTGTATCTGATGCACTTAATCTCGAAGAGACGGCGAGACGATCTTATCGATCTCCTGCACCAGGCCTTCCAAAAGTCTGCCATACTCGCCGCTTATCGGAGGGAGGAGGACATCAGGGGGGACCCCGACGCTTGTGCTCGCAAAAGAAAGCACACCAGGATGGTTCGCCAGGCTTGGAAAGTCTTAGATAGGGTTACTTTCGAGTACCTCAACCCATGTCCTGGGTCCGAGGTTATACCATTGTAAACATTTCAACAATGTTGTTATTTATTTCTTTATGATTGTAAGAACCCTTTTGCAATATGAATGGAAGAATTTTATTTCGGCTTGTCTTATTCCTCATTTTGAGTCTTTTGCACATGTATGAATGAGTGTGTCTCGAATGCTTGCTCCAACGCAAATCAGATGTTCTTTTTGTCGCTTTCTTCTTTCTTTTATTATCAGCGTGCTGTCTTAATTAACACGGTTGACAGATAATAGAGTAAACATCTTAGTTTTTTTTTCTTCAAGAAATAACGATAGCTTAGGCCGCAGGTTCAGATCTGCCGCCTAAGACTTTTCAACTCTATGAGCCGTGAGGGTCTCATAGAGACTTTTCTCCCTACGGATCGAGAGGATCTCGTAGGTGTATTTTCTCCTTAGGAATCGTGAGGATTCCTAAGTGTGTTTTCTCTCATAAGTCGTAAGGATCTTATAAGAGAATTTTCCCTCTTACGAGTCGAGAGGACCCGTAAGCGGTTGTTTCCCTCCTTGTCGAGATTCGACTTTGGAGAGTGAGACCCATGAATAGTATGCAAGAGACCGTTTTAGACCGACTTGCAGGGTCCCAGTGCTCAGAAAACAAGTTTTTTAATCCCTGCTGCCTAAGGCTTTATCTTGCAAGTTGAGATGAGTCGGGAATTTCTCGCGGAGACACTGGTTTCTCTGCGGGCCGACGCGAATCAGGAGGCTCTCATCAA
This sequence comes from Agapanthus africanus, assembly GCA_030015575.1. Taxonomy (NCBI): domain Eukaryota; kingdom Viridiplantae; phylum Streptophyta; class Magnoliopsida; order Asparagales; family Amaryllidaceae; genus Agapanthus; species Agapanthus africanus. The sequence continues at coordinate 568,386,485 of JASDDO010000016.1, forward strand.
GGACGCTAGTTTCCCTGAGTTGAGGAGTTTGCCAAGGACACTTGTTTCCCTGGGGGTTGAAACGAATCGAGAATTTCTCGCGGAGATGCTAGTTTCTCTGCGGGTCGACGCGAATCAGGATTTTCTCGTCAAGGACACTGGTTTCCCTGAGTCGAAGGATTTTGCCGAAGACACTGGTTTCTTCGGGGTTGAAATGAATCGGGAATTTCTCGTGGAGACACTGGTTTCTCTGCTAGCCGACGCGAATCAGGAAGCTCTCATCAAGGACGCTAGTTTCCCTGAGTTGAGGAGTTTGCCAAGGACACTTGTTTCCCTGGGGTTGAAACGAATCAAGAATTTCTCACGGAGATGCTAGTTTCTCTGCGGGTCGACGCGAATCAGGATTTTCTCGTCAAGGACACTGGTTTCCCTGAGTCGAAGGATTTTGCCGAAGACACTGGTTTCTTCGGGGTTGAAACGAATCAGGAATTTCTCGCGGAGACACTGGTTTCTTTGCGAGCTGACGCGAATCAGGAGGCTCTCATCAAGGACGCTAGTTTCCCTGAGTTGAGGAGTTTCCCAAGGACACTTGTTTCCCTGGGATTGAAACGAATCGATAATTTCTCACGGAGACGCTAGTTTCTCTGCGGGTCGACTCGAATCAGGATTTTCTCGTCAAGGACACTGGTTTCCCTGAGTCGAAGGATTTTACCGAAGACACTGGTTTCTTCGGGGTTGAAACGAATCGGGAATTTCTCGCGGAGACATTGGTTTCTCTGCGAGCCGACGCGAATCAGGAGGCTCTCATCAAGGACGCTAGTTTCCCTGAGTTGAGGAGTTTGCCAAGGACACTTGTTTCCCTGGGGGTTGAACTGATCTGTGGTGGTCTTTCAGGTTTTATATAAGTTACCGTCAAAACCGTGAAGCTAGGAATCTGATCTTCGCTTCGTTTGCTGGCACTGCATCTGCTGTATTGAGACGAATGTCGCGGTTGTCTCTAGGCTGTTGGTGAACCGTCGAGATTTGGCTTAGCTTTCTGACGGAGCCTGTTGGGAAGGTGTGGTTCCCTTTTTGTTTGTGCCCTTGGATTGTATACAGGGATCGATGTGATCTCAACTGTAGGGCAAAAGTTTCATTCATTTTTATTGTTTTATTTCCGCGATGCTCTATCATTTCAGCTTTTATATCGCGAAGGTCGCGATTGCCCAATCATTTCGGCTATTTTTCGCGGTGCCCAATCATTTCGGCTGTTTATTTTATTTTTACTCGCTGCTTTTTATTGCGAGTTGCCCAATCATTTCGGTTATTTTGTGTGGATACGTTTTTACTTGCCGCTTTTTTTTATTGCAAGTTGCCCCATCATTTCGGCTATTTCGTATGCATGTGCGGCCTACTGGCTTTTCGCCGTAAACCTGAAATTAGACACCGATTTCGGCATCAGCACCTCTACAACTGGGATATTGCCAGGAGCGAATCATCATTTGCCTCTGTCGATGTCGAACAAAGGTGGCTTAGCGAACAGGGTTAAGGTCTTGTCGACTAAGACTTTTAACTTCATGAGCCGTAAGGGTCTCACAAAGGTATTTCTCCCTACAAGTCGTGAGAATCTTGTAGGTGTATTTTCTCCTTAGGAATCATGAGGATTCCTAAGTGTATGTTCCTCTGTAAGTCGTAAGGATCCTACAAGAGGGTTTTCTCTTTGTAAGTCGAGAGGACTTATAAGGGTTGTTCATCATGCGTACATATCCCCAGTCACGGATGAGACTTGGTTAGGGAAATGTTTATTCGCGCCCGTGGATTGTATACAAGGGTCAGTATTGAACCACTCGTAGGGCAATATCGCAGGTTGTGGGGGGTTTGCTTAAGCACAGGTTTAGGCCTCTGTAACTTAAGACTTTCAAATCTTATGAGCCGTGAGGGTCCCATAAGAGAGTTCTCCTTACTAGTCGTGAGGATCTCGCAAGTGTATTTTCTCCTTAGGAATCGTGAGGATCCCTAAGTGTGTTGCTCCCCTGTGAGTCGTAAGGATCTCACGCGGGTGATTTCTCCTTACAAGGTCGAGAGGACCTTGTAAGTGTCCTTTAACGAGGTTGCTCCCTTTCGGGTTTTCACAAACACTCGCCGGTAGTCCTGCTGTTTTTACTCATGGAGCCCTTTCGGGTTTTCATCCGTGCCCATTTTGCTTATGGACGTACCGTTTCTTTTTTATTCTTTTTATTCTTTTTTTTACGAGGTCGCGCCCTTTCAGGTTTTCACGAACACTCGCCGGTAGCCTTGCCGTTTTTACTCACGGAGCCCTTTCGGGTTTTCATCCGTGCCCATTTTGCTTATGGACATACCGTTTATTATTATTTTTTTTTGTTCCCTTTTTTTTTATTCATCTCGTCGACCTAAGGATGCTGCGGTAGTAGTTTAAGGACGTTTCGGTCCGTCATTAGTTTAAGGACATTTCGGTCCGTCATTAGTTTAAGGACGTTTCGGTTCGTGGGAGAAGGCCGGCTACTACTTACAGAGCTTGAGCTTAGAAAGATAGCGAGCGGACATAGTCGTCATCTATCATTGACCTAGGCTGTGGCTCATCAAGCGTAGTATTTCTTCAGGAAGCGACCGTTTATTGGCCTGAAAGGCCTTTCACCGTGCATATCCATGAGTAGATAGGCTCCACCCTGATAGACCTTGTCTATTATGTACGGGCCTTCATAGTTTAGCTCGAATTTTTCCCGCTTGGCGCGATTGGGGATCATAGGTCTTTTGACCACTAGCACGAGTTCGTCTTGGCGGAATCTCCTCGGTCTGGTCAATCTTTCATATGAGCGCGTCATCTTTGCTTTATAAGCCTCCAGATTTTGTTGCGCTATAAGCCGGGTTTCATCAAGGGCATCAAGCTCCTCAAGCCGAAGGTGAGCATTTTCTTCGTCCGTCAGCTCGTAGTGGACTGCCACTCGTAGAGAGGGTAACTCTATCTCGAGGGGGAATACTGCTTCTGTACCGAATACCAACGCGTACGGCGTTGTGTTCGTGGCTGTCTTGAACGTAGTTCGATACGCCCAGAGAGCTTCTTGCAGTCTTTCGTGCCAGTCCTTCTTATTTCGGGACACTGTCTTCTTCATGATCTTTGTCAAGGTCTTGTTGAAGGCCTCGTCTAGACCATTAGCTCACGGATTATAAACTGAGGAATATCTCCAGTCTATATTATGCTGCTGCGCGAAGCGGCTGATCTTGTGGCTTCTGTAGGCTGACCCGTTATCAGAGATGATCCGTCGCGGAGTTCTAAACCAATATATGACATGCGTCTTGAAGAAATGGAGGATATTCTCCGTCTTCACTTCTCTCAATGGTACTGCTTCTGCCTATTTGGAGAAGTAGTCAGTCGTCGCCAGGATGAAACGATGTCCTCTAGACGATGCTGGTTCGATGGGGCCGACTATGTCAGTTCCCCACATTTCAAATGGCCAGCTAGCCACCATTGGATGGAGTGGATTTAGATGCTGGTGGATGAAGTCCCCATGAATTTGGAATGAGTGGCATTGCTTCGCATATTCGAGGCAGTCCTGAATCATCGTGGGCCAGTAGTAGCCCATCCGTTTGATCTTCAACTTCATCTTTGGGCCTACTTGGTGAGAACCGCAGAGTCCGTCGTGAACTTCCTGAACGACTCTTTTCACTTCGTCAGGTCCCAGACATCTCAACCATAGAGAATCAAATGACCTCTTGTACAGAGTATCATTGACGAAGGCGAAAGACAGAGCTCGTTTCATAAGCTGATGTCTTGAGGACGCATCTTCGGGCGCTCGACGGTATTTGAAGTAGTCTATAAAGACTTCTCTCCAATCCTCGGTATTTTCCCGATCTTTTATTTGTAGGGTCGCCTGCTCAGTCGCTCCCTTTTCTTCGGATGATTCCGGAGATATTTCCGCTGGGGCAAGCACCCGACGGCTTTGTACCACGATTCTGACGTCATCGAGGTTCTCATCAGCCAGTTCCTTAGCGAGCTTGGCCAACGCGTCCGCTTTGCTGTTTTCCGCGCGCGGTATGTTTTCCAAAGTATAGGAAGGGATTTGGGTCAACAGTTGCTGCACCTTTTCGCCGTACTTCACCAACTCTGGTTTGCATGTTTGGTAGTCGCCGTTTACTTGACTAACGACCAGTTGGGAATCTCCGTATATGAGGAGGTTTTCAATTCCCATGTCGATAGCGATCTCGAGACCTTCTATCAAAGCTTCGTATTCGGCTTCATTGTTTGTCCTCGGTTCTGTTAAGGAAAAAGCAAAGCGCATTATCCCTCCTTGTGGAGTTACAAAGATGAGTTTTACCCCCGATTTGATTATAGGGGTACTTTGTTTGCGCTTCTTCATGGAAGATGCTCCATCGAAATAAAGCTCTCATCGGGTATCACCACCGTCAGTCGCATCAAACGCATGTTCGTCTAGAAGATCGCAATTCAGAGGAGAATCGGCGGGTATCGGATACTCAGCGAGGAAGTCGGCGATGGCCTGGCCTTTCACTACCTTGAGAGGTTGATACGTTATCGAGAACTCCATCAAGAGCAGGGCCCATTTAGCGAGTCGCCCCGTCAATATAGCCTTCGACATTAAATATTTAAGGGGGTCCACCTTCGAAATGAGACGGACTTCATGCGCCAACGCATAGTGCCTAAGTTTTGTTACCGCGAAGATCAACGCTAGGCAATGTTTTTCAATAGGGGAATAGTTACTTTCTGCCCCCAGTAGGACTCGACTTAGATAGTAGAGTGCTCTTTCTTTCCCTTGGTCGTTCTCTTGTGCCCATAATGCGCCTAAGGAACTTTCGAGGGCGGTTGTATAGAGAATGAGGGGTTTTCCCTTGAGCGGAGCAGCCAATACTGCCGGATTCTGGAGGTACTGCTTGATTTCGTCCAGCGCGTCTTGGCATTTATGATCCCAGACGAACGGGGTTCTCTTTTTCATCAGATGACTGTAAGGACGACACTTGCCTGAAAGATTGGCTATAAATCGCCGTATATACGCGAGCTTCCCCTAGAGAGACCGCAGCTGTTTGAGAGTCCTTGGCGGAGGCATTTCCATGATCGCCTTGATCTTTGACGGATCTACTTCAATACCTCGGTGTCGGACGATGAATCCCAGGAATTTGCCCGAGGAAACTCTGAATGCACACTTGAGAGGGTTCATCTTCAAGTTGTATTGTCGAAGGCGTTGAAATACGGTCTTCAGATGCTCGAGATGTTCCTCGTATGATTTGCTTTTAACCACGAGATCGTCGATATAGCATTCGACGATTTCGTGTATAAGGTCATCAAAAATTTTCGTCATGGCCTTCTGATAGGTGGCACCGGCGTTCTTTAGACCGAAGGGCATCACCTTATAGCAAAATATACCTAAAGGAGTCCTGAAGGCGGTGTGCTTCTGATCTTCGGGATGCATCTTTATCTGATTATACCCTGATGAGCCGTCCATGAAGGAGAAAACCTTATGAGTGGACGTATTGTCTATCATCAGTTCGGTGACTGGCACTGGGAAATCGTCCTTCGGGCAAGCTTTATTGAGATCCCAGAAATCCACGCATATGCACACTGTCCCATTTTTCTTCATCACCGGGACGATGTTGGCGATCCACTCAGGATACTGGACTTCCTGGATGAAGCCAGAGTCGATCAGTTTCTTGACCTCAGCATTGATGCTCATCTCAAGCTCGAGCCACATTCTTCTCGACGCTTGTTTGATTGGTTTAACGTCCGGGGATATCGCCAATTTATGCACAGCAATTTTTGGATCTAGTCCTGGCATTTCGGAATAGTTCCATGCGAAGCAATCTTTATGCTGCATAAGCAGGTCTTTTAACGCAGCCACCCTTTCTTCAGATAGCAGCTCACTGACGAATGTCGGTCGTGGGTCGTTTGCCATCCCCAACTCAATTTTCTTGAGGTTATCCGCAGTGGTATGTATTCCATCCTCCAGCTCTTTCGGGGCTGGTGGAAATTCTGAGATCACCTCATCGTCGCTGTTTTCGAAGCACCAAGGAAGGTCATCCATATTCTCGGGCTCTTCTTTTGATATTGTTATCATATAACAAGTACGAATTCGCTTCCAAGCCCAATGTGGAACTGGTTCTGCTCTTGCGGCTTTGAGTTCGTGCTTCTGTGGCGGCGTTACCTTCCAGTTGTCAGACAGAGCGAACTTGCCAAGCTGATACTGATCTTCGACCCAATTCTTGAAGGTGAAGCAGTCTTCGAGAGGGTGCCCTATTACTCGGTAATAAGAGCAATAGTTCGGGTGAGAAACTTCGCCTGCTTGTTCGGGGTGTTTAGACTCCGGCAGTGTAAGCATCTGGTATTTTATAGTTCGGTCAAGTATTTTCTTCTTCTTGTCCCGAAGAAAAGAGTACGCTCGACCCATTTTCCTTATGAGGGATAGATCGGAACCGCTCGATTCCCGCTTGCGTGGCTTCTTAGTCCCGCTTTGTTGCTGTTGAGCGCCTTTTTCGCCTCTCGACTTATTTCTGCCTTTGCGTCGTGCCTTATTTATAACAGGTTGACAGGGAGCGGCATTTTCATCTTTCACAGCCTGTTGGAGGAGGCGTTGCGTTTTGGCTTTCTCGTAGATGGCCATTTCACGGTTATGATCGTATCGGACTTTTTGACCAGCTTCCCTTATAAGCTTGTCCATTTGTTCTTCGAACGACGGACTGGGCACTTTTGCATCAGGAACTTTTACTGGTTCAGGATTAGCATCTTCCCATTGATCATCCGCTTCTTTATCGAAGTCATGCACGACGTAGCAACCGTGGAGTAGCTCTCGTTTCTTGGACCGAATGTATCCAAGCCCGATTGTTTCCATTCTCCCATTAGGGAACTTGTGCTGAGTCCCGGGAACGTTCCAGACCTTATCATAGAACTTGGCTTTTCGAGCGGTCTGTTTAAAGGATATCCCCTGGCGCTTCAATAGCCTTTTCAAGCCTTCTGTATAATATCTGGGCAGACGGATGGGCTGAAGCCTGTCAAGCGTAGGATCCATACCGTGCCAGATTTCTTTCTCCACTTTGATTTCCTCAGAGCGGTAGAATAGAATTGCCTTTTCGCCTTCTCGCCTGGGAGGAACATAGAACGTCCGCAGCTCCTCTATACTGTAGATATTAAGTGCATCCAGTTCTTTATGATGTTTAAACGGCACTATGGCGACTTGTAGACTCCGCTCTTCATCAGCGGATGTCTGTATTGAAGGTCGAGCAGAGAATACCGCATGGACCTCATCTTCCGAATCGCTGCCAAATATCAACATGGGAGTGGACTGTCCCGGCTTGTTGTGTTGGGGTGGACCCGAATAAATCATCTCTTCCTCTTCTTCAGTATCACTCCCGAAGACAGGAATGGTGGTATTAGCTTTATTCTCCGGCTTGTGACACCTCTCCGTGTCTTCGAAATCCGGTAAGAAATATTTGGCATCTTCATATTTGCGGACCTCGTTTACAGAGAACGGGTTCAGTTCTCCTGTCACGGTATACTCGAGACCATCCTTAAAATACTTCATACACTGATGTTGCATAGAAGGGATGATGTTGTACCCGTGTAACCATGGTCGGCTGAGCAGAGCATTGTAGCATGTCTTGGCGTCTATGACATGGAACTTAATGTCCGTGACGAGTAGCCCAAAGCATAGCATCAGTATCACAGACCCAAGAGTTCTTGATGACTGGGAGTCGAACCCGGAGATGGTGATCTTGTCCCGAGCAAGGTGCTGGACGCTCATGCAGATTTCTTTTAACACCCGCACATTGAGGAGATTAACGGAGGATCCATTGTCGATCAGGATTTTGCCTATCTTTATATCATGGCAGTATCCCGAGACGTAAAGGGAGCGATTGTGTTCGCACGTCCTAAGGAGGAGGTCTTCATCGCCAAACATGACATCGGCTGTGTGCACTTCTTCCAGTTCATCCTTCATCCTCTCTTCGGCGAGGAAGGCTTGGAATTGCTCCGGCTCTTGTAGTGCCTTGATTAACGAATCTCTCGCCTCTTTTGATAGTAAAAGCGCGTCAAGAATGCTGAGCTGCGAGGGTAGCTTCCTCAGATGCGCTAAGACGTTGTAATCCACCTTATTTTTCTGTGGCGGGTCCTTGGCAGTTAGCTCTTCTACAACTTGGTCATCCAGGGCGATATCTTCAGAGACCTTTTCTTTCCCTTTATTTTTTTTATTCGAGGGTCCGAGATTCTTTTCGGGTAGCGTGCGATTACGCAGCCGGATATTTTCACAGGCTTTCGGCTCTTCTTCTTTTCCCAAGGTGGACTCTTTAAAGAGGGGGCTAAGAGCCAGCTCCTCGTCGGAATCGCTCCCGAATGTAAGCACTTGTGATCCCCCGGCGTTAACCATGCGACAATCGCCGGTAGTTCTATTAAGCCCTTCGGTCGTATTTTTCCGCTCCCGACGAGTTTTGCGCTTCTCCCGCTTAAACTATTGTCGGTGAGCAACATACCCTTGCCACCATCTGTCGAAAGCTTTGCACTCTTCGGTGGGGTGCAAAATCTTCCGATGATACAAGCAGTAGGAGGGGTGCATTTCCGCTTCACCAGTAATGCTTCCTTCAGAGGATGGTAGCTTCATACCCATTGATATGGCCTTAGCAAACATTTTCCTCATCTTGAGTTTGCTTTTATCCGTAGTGGATGTATTTTGCTCCAGCGGAAGTGTCTCAGCTCTTTCGTCAAGTCGCTGGCGCTTAGCCCTTTCAAATATAGCCGTCTCGCGTTCCCGATCAGCTTTACTTTTCAACAGAGCTTCGTTGAGAAATGCGTCAATCACTTTATCTGATGGCCCTAGAATTTTTGGTTCAGGATCTGCCCCCAGCTTTTCAGTGCAAGGAGTCTCCTCATCGTCCGTAAACGAATGGGAGATCATATGGCAGCTCGCCACGTATTCCTCAAATTCATCCGACGAACTGTCTCCCTCATCTTCTTCTTGAAAGACGTGGTTGAGAAACTCTTGGAGTGTAATGGGAGTCCGTGCTTTCTGGTTGTATTCCTCCAGCGCGTCCATTTGTTTTTGTAAGTCCGTACGCTTGTCGCTAAGCTTCACGGGCTTCTTGGATTTCTTCTTCTTCTTCTTTGAAGATTTTGACGGCTGGTCGTGAGTGCTTGGGCCACCACCATCGATTTTTGGAGTTGGACGCGGTTTCAACATCCCTTCAATGATCTGAGATTCCAACAGGTTTTTCCACCTAATTGCTGGGCATGTTTGAAGATCGTTCAGCATCCTTTTTGTTTTAGCTGATAGTACGACCTCCCATGGAGCTTTTTCAACGAGGGAGCATGTTGCCCCTTGCGTGTTGATTAGTCCAAAAATTTGTGTTTTACCGTAATCAGAAACGGCGTTGCTTTGCAGCTAGCCGGTGAGTACGGGTCGATCCGCAGAGATGTGTAAATTTCTGTTTTTGTGTTTTTACGAGTTGATTCCGTTGGTTGTTTGGTTTTTGTCGAGTGATTTAAAGAACTAATTTATATGATATGAAAGAACTCGTTAGGGTTAGGTCTAAAGTAGGGTTGATGAGATCAATATTGTCACACACCTCTTTCAATGCCGTTTGATTAAAGCTTTTTAGAAAATCACAGCAATTATTAGCAAAGGGGATTAGGATGATCGGGAAGAAACGAAGTTTCTTCCTCTAGATCCTTGTCCATCCTTTCCTATTAATTGCTGCAATCTTCATGGACGTCATGTATGTCCGGCCTTTTAGACTACGGTTCACCGTTACCTCGTAGGTAGGGTGCCGTAGGGGGCGGATCATGCATACTTGCATGAAGTTCTTGTTTTGAAAATATTTTGGCGTTGAAGGAGGTGAGAGATATCCATCTCTCACTCCCTCCCTTATTCCTAACCCTAACGAGCGAGGATTTTACTCGCTCATTAGGGAATTATCTAAAAACGACATGTTGTTGTTATGTTTTAAAGTGTTTGTTCTGATCTTGAATTATTATTTACTGCAAGTTAAAAGAAGCTAGACTAGTTAACTACGGCAGGTATTAAGATTACTCTACTGCAATAAATATATTAGCTAGGGCAAGAAAAGAGCTTAACACTAAAGCATAAAATAAAGAAAACTTACAAGATGATGCTCTTGATCTCTCAACAGATCTAAAATTGTATTGATTGATAAGAGGCCTGGCATTTTACAGATTTTGAGTACAATTTATAAGCAACCAGTGAAGCTAGGGCTACAGACTCTCGTATACATGAAATTACAGATTTGCCCCCTAAAAATCCCAACATATGCACCGACACACCGACAGGGAAATTTTCCACCGACACGGGCCTTATATGGCCGCGGAACCGCGGCAATGGGGAGCTTGGACCACGGATCCGCGGCCATTTGGTGGGCTTGGCTCATCATCTTTCTGGACTTGGGTTGACTTTCCTTGGGCTTCCTATTTTTATATTTCTTTTATCTGTGGGACTTCTTAGTCTTCTCCAGATCCTCAGTGAAAACTTGTAAGGATCTTTTGACCGTTTCACTTTCGTCTTTTGGACCTTGCATTGTTCTTCGTCTCGGCTTGAGTAAGATCCGTCTGCTTGTTGGTCAAAAGTCCCTTTTCTGTATCATCTTTCGTCTTTTTCACTGTATTTGCTCCAAGAGCCTGTATCCTGTAACATGCAGCAAACGAGCGTCAAAAGTATCTGTTTACTTATAAAATGCATAAAAGTGGGGCGTATGAATTGCAATATTATGATATGAACAAATACCCCCAAACTTACCTTTTGCTCGTCCTCGAGCAAACTTATTATTTTATTTGATCCTAGCCGCACTTTCGCAGGGAAACGCGATTGCATTGAGCACGTGCAACAAGCCGTTAAACCTCTAGGTGTCCCTAGTAGGAGGAGTGTTGTCTCCTGAGGGTTTTCAGCGGATTACACCCACAAAATCCTATCAACTTGGTTTTTCGACTTTTGTTTTCCAATTAGGTTTTCTAACAAGAAATTCTATAATCGTCGTCCCGCAAATTATCCACCCATATTCTTCACACTTCCTTATTATGTAATTTAAGATTGTACATGTTCTATAAAATTACTTAGAATTCAGCATTTCTTAAGTTTTTTTTCTAGAGTTTCATCTCCACTTAGGAATTTCTATCAACTCTATTAAAGATACAAGTTTTATTTTTCATTCTTTTCTCTTATCTAAACTCTAATCACATATCCCCACGTGTGTGTAATTTTCACCCCTACACTTGGAAATTCAAATCAAGCAATCGTACTCTCGTCCATTGTCCAAAACACTTATTAATTTGTGAATTTTTCTCAACTTTTTCTTACACATCCTTCATGCGACTGCTAATACTTCTTGAGGTACCAACAGCCGATTACAAGATGCGTTAGCCCTTTAAAGCGTATTTCCTAGTTTTGCAACACCCAAGGCTTTTAGCAGTGACTCCCAAACCAGTTGGTCTAAGGCACTAGGTGATGAAGCACCCTCGCTAAATAATTTTCTAGCCCTAAGTAATCACAAAAACCAGTGTCCATTTTTTTTATTCACTTTTTTTTTATTTTATTGTGCTAAAGACTTTAGACAAGAGTAATTCAAGGTCTCTTCTACTAATCCAAGTTTCAAGGTGCGTGATTGTGCATTTTGTAGGGTATATGTTTTTAGAATCTAAACTTAAGCTATGAACTATCTTTCGAATTTATACTCTAATAAGAATATTAATACTCTTCCCTCATTTTGGCTTAACCCACGAAGTGAACCCAAAATTTGCCTATTCCTAAATAACCTACAAAGACATATATTATCTACCGTTAAATTTTAAGGAATGTTATTTTTAGGGTTTTTAATTTGCCAAGTCTAAGATGTAGTTTTTTTCTAGCCAGTTAACCTTTTTATCAAACTCAAGTCAATTAACCAAAGTTGAATACAATAATTTTTATAATTTTTGAAATTTTCTCAATTTTTATGGGTTTTTCAGTTTCCTAATTTTTTTTTCTTTTTCAAATTTTTATGAATTTTTTTATATAAAGATGCAATGCAGAAATGAAATATGCAAAAGGAATATATACAATATGCAATGCAAAGGATAACTATATACATTACCTTCTCCCCCAAACTTGAGCAAAGCAGTGCCCTCACTGCCCGGCCCCACGTCGCGCTCGTGAGCGTGAACGTGATCGTTCCCCTCTAGCCAAAAGTGTTTGGATCCCCCTCTCAATTTCCGTCAACCGACGGTCGTGATCTCGTGCAGTTGCCCGAAACTCATCTCTCAAAGAGTCGATTCTCCTCACTGTTCTCCTCACTAATTGCGCATGCTCCTGGGGAGTTAGCTCTTCCCCGCTCGAAGTCGAGCTCGAGCTAGGAGTGTGTGCAGGTACATTTTCTGCCGGTTCTGTTCGTGTCCAAATATCCGTGAGTCTAGAGTAGGACGATGAGACGCCCTCTAAAAGTGGTCGAACCGGGACACCGTCTATCATATATGAGTCAAATTCCTCGGCTGGGAGGAAATAACGGCAGAGTTGGGTAACGAGCATGGGAAATGGGTATACGGTACCTCGTTTCCCCGTACCTATGGATTGGAGCAAAACCGTGCACATGTCGAACCTAGGATTTTTCGTCATCAGAGTGTGGACGACATGTAACAAAGGGGTGAAAACGGTAGTGTTGTGAGAACTTCCAAAAATATTGTTTTGTGCCTACCGGCACACAGTTAAAACGTTTGCGAAAAGGGTCCGTGCTTGGATGCCCTTACGCGGTTCTCGTGCACAGTCATTACCCATTAATGGCATGTAATCTTCAAAGCGCAGTGGGTGTTCATGTGCAGGTACACGGGGTATGAGTGTAACCTCGTGTATCATGTCCCTATCGATGTGAATTTCCCGATTTCCCCAATTCAGTTTAATGTAACCTAAGTTGTCAAGGCTATTATCTTCCATGGATTCGTAAAATAGGGCAACTAGGTTAGGTAGAGCAAACGCAGATGCATGATTATAGAGGAGGAAATTCCATCCCCTTTGTGCGATTTCGTGTGGGAAATATCTACCGTAAATCTCGTGTGCGAAAACAGGGGAAAAATCCCTTTCAAACTGCATTTTATGTGCCATTACGATTTTACAGTAAAGAAATTATGCAGTAACAGAGAGGAAACAGTCAGGTTTACCTCCTCTGAAAATTTCAGGGGGTGAAGACTCCAGACGGTGGCGGATCAGCGGCGGGAGGCGGCAGATGCGGCGGTTGCGCGGCGCTCTGGTGGAGTTGCGGCGAGATTCTTCTTCAGTAGGTTGGTGGCGGCGGCTAGGGTTTTATGAGGGGGAAAAAATTTAGGGCAAACGAACAGGGGGCTTGGTTCCTTTAAATAGAGGGGAGAGAAGGTGATTTGCGTAAGACACCCTCTAAAACGAGGGTTTTATTTGTAAAATCAGCTCTTAATCTGTAAATTTGCAATTAGGTCCAAAAATTATTATTTTTTTATTAAAATTTTTTTTTTAATTTTTTAATTTTTTTATATATATATATATACAAACAATGTACACACCCCCAAACTTATTTGAAATAATGTTCTGGGAAAAGAAATTTGGGGGTGAAAGTGGAGGAAGATCAATCAGTGTAAATCGGCTCCTGCAAGAACAGGAGCTCCTCCGTAGGGTCCGCTGTGAAGAACGGTTTCAGCCGATGCCCATTTACCTTGAATAAGGTACCGTCTTCAGGGTTCTCAAGATCAACCGCACCGTGCGGATAAACGGTGCAGACTACAAAGGGTCCTCTCCATCTGGACCGGAGCTTGCCGGGATGAAAATGTAACCGAGTGTCATAAAGTAGAACCTGTTGACCAGGTTCGAAAGTTTTTCGCAAAAGGTGTTTATCGTGGAACACCTTGGCTCAGTTTTTAGCAGTTATGGCATTATCATATGCCTCATCCCTCAGCTCCTCCAACTCATTCAATTGCAGCTTTCGATTGCTGCCCGCATCTCCTAAAGACAAATTCAGCTCTTTGATAGCCCAAAATGCTTTATGCTCGATCTCTACTAGGAGGTGGCAAGCCTTCCTGTACACAAGCCGGTATGAAGACATACCAAGATCGGTCTTATATGCAGTACGGAAAGCCCATAGTGCATCTATTATTTTAAGTGACCAATCCTTACGGTTTTTGGAAACCGTTTTCTCCAAGATTTGCTTTATCTGCCAATTTGAAACCTCGGCTTGCCCACATGTTTGGGGGTGATATGGCGTTGACAATTTGTGGGTGATAGAGTATTTGCGCATTAGGGACTCGAAAGTCTTATTGCAGAAGTGAGAACCATTATCACTTATTATCACCCGAGGGTGCCCAAATCGAGAAAATATGTGTTCTTTAAGGAATCGAACGACAACTTTATTATCGTTCGTTCGGCTGGGCACAGCCTCGACCCACTTAGAAACATAGTCAACCGCCAACAGAATATACACATTTCCAAAAGAGTTAGGAAATGGACCCATGAAGTCTATACCCCAAACATCAAAAATGTCCACAACCAAAATAGGTTGGAGTGGCATTTCGTTTCTCCGCGAAATCCGGCCCAAGTGTTGGCACCGGGAGCAAGTTTTGCAGTATTCAAATGCATCCTTGAAGAGTCGTGGCCAATAGATACCACACTGCAAAACTTTTTCGGCTGTCTTCTTTGGGCCAAAGTGCCCGCCACATGCTTGATCGTGGCAAAAAGACAGCACGCTCTTGACCTCACTTTCAGGCACACACCGACGAATGATTTGGTCGGAACAGTATTTAAAAAGATAAGGTTCATCCCAGTAAAAATGCTTTACTTGGGATAAAAATCGAAGTTTATCCTGTTTAGACCAATCATTAGGAATCGGGCCGGTGGCTAAATAGTTCACAATATCGGCGAACCATGGTTCGCAAGAAACGGTCAAGAGTTGCTCGTCGGGAAAAACATCAGTGATTGGAAGATCGAGCGTGGGCGAAGAAGGGAGTCGTGATAGGTGATCAGCTACTACGTTTTCACATCCCTTTTTGTCCTTAATGACAAGGTCAAATTCTTGTAATAAAAGGATCCAACGTATTAGCCTTGACTTAGCATCTTTCTTCGCGAAAAGGTGGCGTAGAGCTGAATGATCAGTATATACAATGACTGGAGAGCCGATTAAATAAGGCCGAAATTTTTCGAGTGCAAACACAACAGCTAAAAACTCTTTCTCTGTTGTTGTGTAGTTGAGTTGGGCCTCATTTAGTGTTCGGCTAGCATAATAAATCACGTGCGGCATCTTATTAATGTGCTGTCCAAGAACAGCACCAATAGCAAAGTCTGATGCGTCGCACATGATTTCAAAAGGGTGCGTCCAGTCGGGAGATGAGAGGATGGGCGCAGTGATGAGTGAATGTTTCAAAGACTCAAATGCTTCAATGCATGTGGAGTCAAAAGCGAAAGTTGTGTCCTTGGCCAGTAATAGAGTCAAGGGTCTAGCAATCTTGCTAAAGTCCTTGATAAACCGTCTGTAGAAACCGGCGTGGCCAAGGAAGGCTCTAATATCTTTGACGCATTTCGGGGGAGGGAGGTTAGAAATCACTTCGATTTTTGCTCTATCTACCTTGATGCCGTTCTGCGAGATGACATGTCCTAAGACAATGCCCTCTCGCACCATGAAATGGCACTTCTCCCAATTCAATGTTAGGTTCTTATCCCTGCAGCGGGTAAGAACAGCGTCAAGATGGCGTAAACACTCGTCGAAGGAGTCGCCAAAGATGGAGAAATCATCCATAAAGATCTCCAAGAACTTTTCAACCATGTCTGAAAAGATCCCCATCATACACCGCTGAAATGTCGCGGGTGCGTTGCATAACCCAAAGGGCATGCGACGATAGGCAAACGTGCCAAAGGGACAAGTGAATGTTGTCTTGTCTTGATCCTCTTTGGCGATGGGGACTTGGTTGTAACCGGAATAGCCATCGAGAAAGCAATAGAACTCGTGCCCTGCCAATGGCTCGAGCATTTGGTCAATGAAAGGTAAAGGAAAGTGGTCCTTCTTTGTTGCGGCATTGAGTTTCCTATAGTCTATGCAGACTCGCCACCCAGTTTGGGTGCGAGTGGGAATCAACTCATTTGCCTCATTGGTGATGACCGTAATGCCCAATTTCTTTGGCACGACGTGGATTGGGCTAACCCATTGGCTATCCGAGATAGGGTAAATGATACCGCTATCCAGACACTTGACAATTTCCTTCTTAACAGCCTCTTTCATGATGGGGTTGAGGCGCCTTTGTGGATCCCGTGCTGGCTTGGCATCATCCATTAAGTGTATATGATGTTCGACTATGAGGGGACTAATCCCCTTAATGTCCGCCATAGACCAGCCGAAAGCTTGCCGATTATTATGTAAGACCATCAAAAGAGCCTTCTCTTGCTCAAGAGCTAGAGAGGCTGATATAATGACAGGTAAGGTCTCATTATCACCTAGATAAGCATATTTTAGGTGTGTCGGCAGAAGCTTTAATTCGAGTTTAGGAGGTGAAACAATAGATGGTAACAATGGGGTAGTTGTTTCAAACTCGAATGATTCCATCAAAGGTTCGAACCGAGTGTACGCAACAGTGTCGGATGGTTCAACTAACTCATCCGAAAAAGCAAAAGACTCCAATTCAGGTGATGAGTCTTCAAAGTCATCAACGAAGGTAAAGCACTCAAAATCATTATCCGTGGTGAAAGCTGCGTCGGATTCTAGGAGGAACGCACTAGTGGCGTTGATATTGCTGTGATTGAACAAAAAATTCTTGAATTCACAGTCCTCCTCCGCGATCTCATTGATCGAGCAAACATTGAGTACTCTAGCATTGGGCTCAGCAGGCTGACTTCCCAACTTGAAAATATTGAGCTCAATTGTCATATTGCCGAAAGATAGGTTCATTGAACCATTACGACAATTGATCACTGCGTTGGAAGTAGCTAGAAATGGTCGACCAAGTATTACCGGAATTTGGTTCCGGGGGTTAGCAACAGGTTGTGTATCCATCACAATAAAGTCAACGGGGAAAATGAAATCCCCTACTCTAATTAACACATCCTCCAGGTCTCCCCTAGGATGGGTTATTGACCGGTCGGCCATTTGGAGAGTACAGTGAGTGGGCTTAAGCTCTCCAATGCCCAATTGCTCGTACACAGAATAGGGTAGCAAATTGACGCTCGCGCCAAGATCTAATAGTGCTCTATTGATGTTCTTGTCCCCAATTGTTATCGAAATGGTAGGACACCCGGGGTCCTTTTGCTTTGGGGATAAGGAATTTACAAGAGCATCGCTAATAGCACTAGCCACAAAAACTTTCTTTGGCACTTGCGACTTCCTCTTTTTGGTGCATAAGTCCTTTAAAATTTTTGCATATGAAGGAACTTGCTGAATCGCATCCAAAAGAGGGATATTTATGCTAACCTGTTTGAACAACTCGACGATCTTCTCCATCTGAGGAGTTGGTTTATTGGATCTCAACCGATTAGGAAAAGGAACATTTTGAAAGGTGGTTGAATCCAATTTTTGCGGATCAGATTGTCGAGTTGGAACGGCACCCCGTGTAGATGTGTTCGTGTTGTGAGAAATGGGTCCGTTCAAGCTAGAAGAGGTAGAGCCATGTGAAGGGTGGAGAATAGGCTCTAAAGAAGAAGAAGATGGTGAAGAAGATGAAGAGGGGCCACCGGCAGGGGTGTCATTGTTAATGCCCACATTGTTTCGCAACATTTTTTCCGATCTCAACGTGGTCACAGCATTTACGTTATGATTTTGCTGATGGTGTGCAGCATGTGTGTGACCGGGGTTGGGCAATGGTTGAGACGGGAGTTTTCCTTTTTCGCACTCGCTCAAAGCTGCATTGAGTTGTGCAATTTGTGCCTCAATAGATTTGATACTTTGATCGTGTGAGGCACTATTTTGCACTAAAGATTGAATAGAAGTCTCAAGTCTTGCTGTAGACTGTGTAGATTGCTTAAGGAACGCATCTAGACTTCTTTCGAGCGAACTAACCTTATCATTATTAAGTTGAACATAATTGTTTGGCTGGTAAGCATTGTTCGGCACAAAATTGTTCACCTGATTAGGGTAAGGTTGTTGTTGAAATTGTTGCGGTTGATATTGAGTTTGCGAGGGTGCTTGTTGTTGTTGTTATGGAGGAGGAGGTCTTTGAAAATTATTATTTCCTTGGAATTGTTGATTTTGGTTCCAAGCGAAATTTGGGTGACTCCTCCACCCCGGATTATACGTCGAAGAGTACGGATCGTTTCTTTGTCGTTGCTGAAATGCAGCATTGACTTGATCCTGTCCTTGTGTAGATGCATTATAAGGACACTCTTCGGTCAGGTGCGATGGATCTGCACAACAAGCACAGACAGTTCGTGGGGGCATAGCAGGGGCAGGAGAAGACGGTGAGATTTTGGTCTCGATCGCTTCTAGCTTTTTCGTAAGAGCGGCCATCTCGGCCTTCATAGCAATCGACATCTCTACTTGATGTATGCCTGCCCTAGATTGACCACTAGAAGATGATGTGGTCTTGGTACTCTCCCACTGTATTGTCTGCTCACTAAGATCCTCGAGAAACTGCCACGCTTCATCACTAGACTTAGAGAGAAAATGACCTTGACAGATGGTTTCTAGCAACTGCTTCGTTGCCGAGTTCAATCCCTCGTATAATGTTTGGCAAAGTTGCCAACTTTCTATCCCATGGTGAGGGCATTGAACTAGTAGGTCCTTAAATCTCTTGAAACACTTCCAAAATAGTTCGGAAGGAAGTTGTGAGAATTGAATTATTTCATTGCGGATTCTGGCAGTTTTGTGATGAGGATAAAACTTTTTCAGAAAAGCCTTCACAAACTCGTCCCAATTTCTTATGGAATGTGATGCGGTGCTATATAGCCACTTCTCGGCTAGGTCACATAAGGTGAAAGGAATGACCCTTAGCCTTATAGCGTCATCACTCAATTGGGTTGTTTTCATCATAGCGCACACATTTTGGAATTTATTAATAAAGATATATGCGTCTTCAGATTCCAAACCATGAAATTTTGGCAGCATATTGATGAAGTGTGGTTTTATCTCAAAATTGTCCTCATTTGCCGGTGGGGGTGACAGACAAGTAGGTAAAGAAGTGCGGATGGGGTAAAAGAGGTCCTGGAGCGCAACTCGTGCGGGCGCTTCAACAGGCGGCTGGTTCGGGTTATTCGCACCTAACGAAGGTGGAATCCTTCCCGTCGGTAAGGTATTGTTGGGGTCGAATCCCGACATGCCTTCGGTGAAAGAATTAGAAGTTAAGGGTAAGAAAGTGGACGGAGTGTCGACTTTAGTGTCGAAAGGTTCGTCGGTCGGTACCAACGAAACACGGACTAATCGGGCGTCAGTATCCCTAGTCCAAAGTGACATACACTAAAGGGTAGTGCAGTCAGAAAAAAGAAAAGACAGAATGTGGGGGTAAGATAACGTCAGTGAGGGAAAGTGGTGGAAGTGGTGGGAGTGAGTTGCAAGTTTTCTTAGCGACAAGTTGCAAGTTTTTTTTGAAAAGATTTTTTTCTTTTTTTTATGTGAGAGTTTTGCAAAAAGGTTTTTCAAAAGGGACTCGTGACACAAATCAACCACACATGCACAATCAGGCCTAGATCTAGGGTCGCCTAGGTCTGCTAGACAGCTCCTAATTAGGGCTAGAAATAGGACCTCAAACCGCCTCTTCACGGACAAGTACGGCCAGGTAAGTGGGAAGGAACCACCACTACAGTGGGCCTAATTAATAATCACTAGCCTAGACACCGCAATGTCGGTTAGGATAAACGGCCGATGCCTATACTAGTCATTTTCCTATTGAGCTCGATGTCCTTAGGTCTGAGTCTAGTCTTTTTTAATTAATTGTGGTCAATGCGCATGCTTTAGATGTTTTCTGGGGTCCTGGGAAGGGTGATGAAATCCCCACCCAATCCCCACCCAATCTGAGTTTGGTCAATTAGCCCCTTAGAGTCCGATTAAATTATGCAAAACAGTAAAAATTCACTTGCAATCAATTTTAGCGCGGAGCAAAGAACCCTGCAGAAAATCTGTTATTTAGAAGGGGAGAGAATTTTTTCTTAGCGCAAAGAATTCCTGCAGAAACTTTTTACAGTGGAGATATGGAGGTTGCAGAGGGAAGAGAGAGAGAGCAAACCATGTAAAAATGATGTGCTGACGTGGCAGATCGGCGGCGGTTCCGCGGTCTGGGAGCCTATTCTGCGGCGGAAACGCGGCAGGTTGGTGGGTTCAGCCTCTGAAAAATTTTGTGCAGCTCCTGTTCACAAATTCTACTCTGTTCTGATGTTCCCTTTTCTGTTTTGCTCTCTGTAAAATTCCAGATTCACAATCCTTTGCTGTTCCTGCAAGATTCAAAACATAGAACCCTTCAAATAGATAAAAATCGCTAAAATGTTTTTGTATTTTCTATTTTCTGATTTTTCTGATTTTTCAAAATTTATATCAACCCGAAATCCTACAAAACAAAAAGATTACGCCATCCCTGGCAACGGCGCCATTTGATTAGTCCAAAAATTTGTGTTTTACCGTAATCAGAAACGGCGTCGCTTTGCAGCTAGCCAGTGAGTACGGGTCGATCCGCAGAGATGTGCAAATTTCTGTTTTTGTGTTTTTACGAGTTGATTCCGTTGGTTGTTTGGTTTTTGTCGAGTGATTTAAAGAACTAATTTATATGATATGAAAGAACTCGTTAGGGTTAGGTCTAAGGTAGGGTTGATGAGATCAATATTGTCACACACCTCTTTCAATGCCGTTTGATTAAAGCTTTTTAGAAAATCACAGCAATTATTAGCAAAGGGGATTAGGATGATCGGGAAGAAACGAAGTTTCTTCCTCTAGATCCTTGTCCGTCCTTTCCTATTAATTGCTGCAATCTTCATGGACGTCATGTATGTCCGGCCTTTTAGACTACGGTTCACCGTTACCTCGTAGGTAGGGTGCCGTAGGGGGCGGATCATGCATGCGTGCATGAAGTTCTTGTTTTGAAAATATTTTGGCATTGAAGGAGGTGAGAGATATCCATCTCTCACTCCCTCCCTTATTCCTAACCCTAACGAGCGAGGATTTTACTCGCTCATTAGGGAATTATCTAAAAACGACATGTTGTTGTTATGTTTTAAAGTGTTTGTTCTGATCTTGAATTATTATTTACTGCAAGTTAAAAGAAGTTAGACTAGTTAACTACGGCAGGTATTAAGATTACTCTACTGCAATAAATATATTAGCTAGGGCAAGAAAAGAGCTCAACACTAAAGCATAAAATAAAGAAAACTTACAAGATAATGCTCTTGATCTCTCAACAGATCTGAAATTTTATTGATTGATAAGAGGCCTAGCATTTTACAGATTTTGAGTACAATTTATAAGCAACCAGTGAAGGTAGGGTTACAGACTCTCGTATACATGAAATTACAAATTTGCCCCCTAAAAATCCCAACACATGCACCGACAACCGACAGGGAAATTTTCCACCGACACGGGCCTTATATGACCGCGGAACCGCGGCAATGGGGAGCTTGGACCGTGGATCCGCGGCCATTTGGTGGGCTTGGCTCATCATCTTTCTGGACTTGGGTTGACTTTCCTTGGGCTTCCTATTTTTATATTTCTTTTATTTGTGGGACTTCTTAGTCTTCTCCAGATCCTCAGTGAAAACTTGTAAGGATCTTTTGACCGTTTCACTTTCGTCTTTTGGACCTTGCATTGTTCTTCGTCTCGGCTTGAGTAAGATCCGTCTGCTTGTTGGTCGAAAGTCCCTTTTCTGTATCATCTTTCTTCTTTTTCACTGTATTTGCTCCAAGAGCCTGTATCCTGTAACATGCAGCAAACGAGCGTCAAAAGTACCTGTTTACTTATAAAATGCATAAAAGTGGGGCGTATGAATTGCAATATTATGATATGAACACGTGTTCATCCTTTTAGAGGTGTGAGGTTGCGGCGGATTCACCTTCCATCTGTCGGACAACGCGAACTTGCCTTGTTGGTACTGGTCTTCAATCCAATTTTTGAAGACGTAACAATCTTCAATCGGATAACCCAACACTCAGTGATAGGGACAGTAGTTGGGCTTATTGACATCATTTGGTTGCGACGGACGTTTTGGATCCGGCAGATTTATAAGTCAGTTGCGCAACGCCAGCTCGAATAATCTTCTCGTTTTATCTCGGGGAAACGAGTAAGGACATCCTAGCCTCTCCTCAAAGGGTACGTGCGGGCGCATATTATTTTGATGGACAACTGGCTTTGAGTTGCTTGGCTGTTGTTGAGCATTAGTGACAACGATCGGTTTCCCCTTCCCCTTCTCATTTCGGGAGTCCGGCTTCGGAAGAGGAGCTTTATGGCCCATCTGATCCATTTGCGCTAGCTTGTCGATCAGGGCATGGAAGGTAGTCGGCTTGAAGAACATCATAAATTGCGAGATGGTTGCTTGCGGATCAAGGGTTCCCACAAACATGCCTACCGCAGGAGCCTCTTCGATACGTTGCTCGCATTTTGACCATAAGTTCCCCCACCGTATAGCATATTGGACCCATGTCTCGCCCGGCTTCACCCTGGCATTAATCAATGCCGTCATCGGGGTGCGTTCGCTGGAACTTGCAAAACGCTGGGTAAACAGCAGCTCCATCTCCGCGAAGGTCTTGATAGAGTCGTTCGGGAGCTCAGAGCACCACTCGAACGCTGTATCTGACAAGCTGCCAACGAACTGGCGAAGCAACAATTTGTCATCACCGCCGGTGTTGCCGCAAAGTGCTCTGAACTGGGCAACATGCTGGTGGGGATTGCCCGTCCCCTTATAAACATGGAATTTCGGTATTGTATAGCCCGGCGGGTACTTGATCTGATCATACCAGCTCGGATATGGTCATCCTGTTTTTACGACCTGACCGGCTGCCTCAGTCGCATGATGAACCCGTATTTGTTGGGCTATATACTCATCCAAGTCAGCTTTGGAGATTGTCTCCTCCTTGGCTGTTGACAGAGCTGGTGGAGGATTTGACGTTTCTCCCTTATCGTCTTCAAGGACGATTGGGGGATCTTCAGCAGGAGGATCTTGTTGGATCATCATTCCCACCATGTCCTGGAACAGGAGGGCCATTCGCTTTATGTTGGCTGCTTTTTCAGCAGCCACTTTATCCTTCTTCTCCAATATGCGGCGAAGGAATTCAGCGTCAGTCTCTTGCTCCTGGCGTTCATCAGAGGACGCTTCAGGGCTTTCTTTTGGTCCAGTGAGTGCGGCCATCGCGTTCATCATCTCCTGGAGCTTTTGCTGTTGCTCCTGAGCTTTGGTCACTAACCGTGTAAGCGGTCTATGACCTGTAGATGCACGGCTGTTGTTCATAGCATAATATTGCATTTTATATTCCCCATTCTTATGCATTTTACAATAAAAACAGGTGCTTTTAATGCATGTCTGCTACATAGTACAGGTTACAGGTTTTTGGAGCGAAAACAGTGAAAAAGACAAAATAAACAAAAGAGGGACTTTTGACCCACAAGTAGAAGGATCCTACTTAAGCCTAGACGAAAAACAGTTTAAGGCAACGCAAGGTCCAAAAATTCAAAGTGAACGGTTAAAAGACCTCAACAAGTTTTCACTGAAAGATCTGGAGAATACCCAGAAGCCAAATGGAGAAAAGAACTGAAGAAATAAAAAGCCCAAAGCAGTAAAAAAAGAACCCAGAAAAATTGAGCAGACGACCTCACCAAGGGGTCGCGGAACCGCGGCCCTACCCCCACCCATGCCGCGGTTCCGCGGCCATCTACTGCACGTGTCGGTGCAGAAAACTACTGGCGGTGCGTCGGTGCTTTTGTTGGGATTTTTAGGGGGTATATCTGTAATATCACATGTGCGTGCAATTGTAACCCTAATTTTCCTATTCCTTATAAATATGTATTCAAAATATTGTATGAAGGATGCCTCTTTTTGATAAAATAAAAATTCAAATTCATTTGAAGTTGGGAAGAGCATCATTCTTGTAAGTTGTCTTCTCTTTTCTGCCCTAGTTTTATAATTGAATTCTTGCCCTAGATAAATCGTTCCTTTTGCCCTAGTTTAATCTAGTGTAGTATCTCTTAACCTGCAGTAGGTAACTAAACTATTAGATCTAAAAATACACAGTAATCTTAAAATGATGTTTTTAATAGATCCCCTAATGAGCGAGTAATTTCCTCGATTGTTAGGGTTAGGAATAGGGGAGGGATTGAGAGATGAATATCTCTCATCTCTTTCATGCCCAATCATTTTTAATAACTAGAACTTCATGCATGCATGCATGATCCGCTCCCTACGGCACCCTACCCACGAGGTAACGGTGAAACCGTAGTATAAAGGACCGGACATGCATGTCTTCCATGAAGGTTAGAGCAATTATTAGGAAAGGACGGACAAGGATCTAGAGGAAGAAACTTCATTTCTTCCCAATTATCCTAATCCCCTTTACTAATAATTGCTATAACTCCTAAAAGATTTAATTGAGGGCATTGAAAGAGGTGTGAAATTTAATCTTACCAAACCCCACCTTAAACCTAATCCTAGCAAGTTTCTTAACCATCGTACAACTTAGTTTTTAGACTCAATTAAAGGACCAAACAACCATTGAAATTAGCTCGTAAGAACACTTAGGAAAATTACACCATCCCTGTAGACCGACTCGTACTCACCGGCTAGCTGCAAAGCAACACCCTTCCTGATTGCGGTAAATTATTTTTGATCTTAAAAACCTATCTAATCAAATGGCGCCATTGCCGGGGATGGCGTAAAATTTCCTTTTTGTAATTTCGGGTTGATATAAATTTTAAAAATCATAAAAATCTGAAAATATAGAAAGTACAAAAAATTTTATCATTTTTTTATTGTTTGAAGGGTTATCGTTTGAATCTTGCAGGAACAGCGAAGAATCTCGGATCTGGAAATTTACAGAAGGCAAAACAGAAAAGGGTACATCAAAACAGAAGGAGAAGTCCATAACAGCATAGCACAATTTTTCCAGTTCGCTGATCCCTCCTACAGACCGCGGAACCGCGGCCACCACGTGGCATCGTTGCGCGAAATTTTCTCGCCGCCATGACCTATCAGCCGCCGAAAAATTTCGCAGCGCCGCCTCCTCGCCGCCGCGGTCCCGCCGCAGGAGCCTGCTCCCACCGCCCTTTCACCGCCATTCCGCCGCGTTACCCCCTGGAATTTCCAGGGGAGATAAATCTGCTCTTTTACCCTCTGTTTTTTCACATTTTCATTTCTGCAAACTCACAATGACACATCAAATGCAATTTGAGAGGGATTTCTCTCTTGTTTTCTTGCACGAACTTTACGGTAGCTACTTTGCACACGAAATAGAGCGGTGGGGCTGGACTTTTCTGATCTATAATCACCCCTCTGCCTTTGCTCTACCAGATTTAGTTACCCATTTTTATGAATCCATGGAGGATAGTTGTCTAGAGAACTTAGGATATATAAAGTTGAATTGGGGAGATCGTGTAATAAACATTGATAGGGATTTGATCCACGAGCTTACACTTATACCTCGTTTGCCTGCACATGACCACCCCCTACAGTTTGAGGATTACATGCCCTTGATGGGCAACGACTACTCGAGGGAGCCGCGAAAGGGTATCCAAGCACGAACCCTTTTCGCGAATGTTTTTACTGTGTGCCGGTGGGCACAAAACAACATCTTTGGCAGCTCTCACAACACAACCTTTTTCACCCCCTCCTTACATATAGTGCACACTCTTATGACAAAGAACCCACGTTTCGACATCTGCACTGTTTTGCTTCATTCTATAGGTGCGGGGAAAAGGGCTACAAACTACCCCTGTCCTATGCTAGTCACCCAGCTTTGCCGTTATTTCCTCCCCGTCGAGGAATTTGACTTTTACATGATGGGAGGAGTTCCGGTTCGACCACTTGTTGAGAGCGTTACTTCATCCTATTCTAGACTGACTGATATATGGTCGCGAAATGAGCCGGCGGAGAATGTCCCCGCTCGCACCCCTAGCTCTAGCTCGACGTCGAGCGAGGGCGAGATGACCCCTCAAGAGCATGCATGCTTAATGAGGAGAACGATGAGAGGAATTGATTCTTTGAGGGACGAGTTTAGGACGACGGCACGAGAGCACGACCGTCAACTGACGGCGATTGAGAGGGGTATTCAAACCTTATTGGCTAGAGAGGAGCGATCACGTTCACGCTCAAGGGCGCGACGTGGGGCCAGGCAGTGAGGGCACTGCTTTGCTTAAGTTTGGGGGAGATGGTGGTGTATATAGTTATCTTTTGCATTGTATTGCATATTTTAATTTTTGTATATATTTTTCTTTTTCTTTTGCATATTTAATTTCTGCATTGCATCTTTATATAAAAAATCTTAAAAATTTGAAAAATTTGAAAAAGAAAAAAAAATAAAAAAAATATATAGAAAAAGAAAAACCCATAAAAATTGAAAAATTTCAAAAATTATAAAAATTAATGTATTCAATTTTGGCTAATTGACTTGAATTTGACAAATAGGTTAACTAGCTACGAACAACTAGATCTTAGACTTAGTAAATTAAAAACCCTAAAAATAGCCTTCTTTAAAGATTAACGGTAGAAAGTATATGTTTTCGTAGTTTATTTAGAAATAGGCAAATTTTGGGTTCACTTCTTGGGCTAAGTCGAAACAAAAGAAAAGTATTGATATTCTTATTAGAGTATAAGTTTGAAAAATAGCTCTTACTTTAACTCTAGATTCTGAAAATGTATACCCTACAATTTGCACAATCACGCACCTTGAAGCTTGGAATAGTATAAGAGACCTTGAAATGCTCTTGTCTAAAGTCCTTAGTACAATGAAACTAAAAGAAAAAAAAAGTGAATAAAAAAAATGAACACTGGTTGTTGTGATTACTTAAGGCTAAAAAAAAATAGAAAAATATTTAACGAGGGTGCTTCATCACCTAGTGCCTTAGACCAACTGGTTTGGGAGTCACTGCTAAAAGCCTTGGGTGTTGCAAGACTAGGAATTACGCTTTAAAGTGCAAACGCATCTTGTAATCGGTCGTTGGTACCTCAAGAAGTATTAACGGTCGCATGAAGGATGTGTAAGCAAAATTCAATTAAAAATTCACCAATTAAGAAGTGGTTTGGACAACGGACGAGAGTATGATTGCTTGATTTGAATTTCCAAGTGTAGGGGTGATTTATACACACACGTAGGGGTATGTGATTGGGATTTAGATAAGAGAGAGGAATGAAGAATAGAACTTGTATCTTTAGTAGAATTGATAAAAATTCCTAAGTGGAGATGGAACCCTAGAAGGAAAACTTAAGAGATGCCGAAAACTAAGTAAGTCTGCAAAACATATATAATCTTAAGTTAAATGATGAGGAAGTGTGAAGAATATGGGTGGATAGTTTACGAGTCGACGATAATAGAATTCCTTGTTAGAAAACCTAATTGGAGAATTAAAGTCGATAGGCCGAATTGATAGGATTTTGTGGGTAGTATCCACTGAAAACCCTCAAGAGACAACACTCCTCCTACTAGGGACACCTAGAGGTTTAACGGCTTGTTGCACGTGCTCAGTGCAATCGCGATTCCCTGCGAAAGTGCGGTTAGGTTTTATCGAGAATAAAATAATAAGTTTGCTCGAGGACGAGCAAAAAATAAGTTTGGGGGTATTTATTCATAGCATAATAATGCATTTTATATTCCCCATTCTTATGCATTTTACAATAAAAACATGTGCATTTGACGCATGTCTGCTACATGGTACAGGTTACAGGTTCTTGGAGCGAAAACAGTGAAAAAGACAAAAGATGATACAAAAGAGGGACTTTTGACCCACAAGTAGAAGGATCCTACTCAAGCCTAGACGAAGAACAGTTCAAGGCAACGCAATGTCCAAAAATTCAAAGTGAACGGTTAAATGTCCTCTACAAGTTTTCACTGAAAGATCTGGAGAATACCCAGAAGCCAAATGGAGAAAAGAACTGAAGAAATAAAAAGCCCAAAGCAGTAAAAAAAGAACCCAGAAAAATTGAGCAGACGACCTCACCAAGGGGCCGCGGAACCGCGGCCCTACCCCCACCCATGCCGTGGTTCCGCGGCCATCTACTGCACGTGTCGGAGCAGAAAACTGCTGGCAGTACGTCGGTGCTTTTGTTGGGATTTTTAGGGGGTATATCTGTAATATCATATGTGCAAGCAATTGTAACCCTAATTTTCCTATTCCTTATAAATATGTATTCAAAATATTGTATGAGGGATGCCTCTTTTTGATAAAATAAAAATTCAGATTCATTTGAAGTTGGGAAGAGCATCATTCTTGTAAGTTGTCTTTTCTTTTCTGCCTTAGTTTTATAATTGAATTCTTGCCCTAGATAAATCGTTCCTTTTGCCCTAGTTTAATCTAGTGTAGTATCTCTTAACCTGCAGTAGGTAACTAAACTATTAGATCTAAAAATACACAGTAATATTAAAATGATGTTTTTAATAGATCCCCTAATGAGCGAGTAATTTCCTCGCTTGTTAGGGTTAGGAATAGGGGAGGGATTGAGAGATGAATATCTCTCATTTCTTTCATGCCCAATCATTTTTAATAACTAGAACTTCATGCATGCATGCATGATCCGCTCCCTATGACACCCTACCCACGAGGTAACGGTGAAACCGTAGTATAAAGGACCGGACATGCATGTCTTCCATGAAAGTTAGAGCAATTATTAGGAAAGGACGGACAAGAATCTAGAGGAAGAAACTTCATTTCTTCCCAATCATCCTAATCCCCTTTACTAATAATTGCTATAACTCCTAAAAGATTTAATTGAGGGTATTGAAAGAGGTGTGAAATTTAATCTTACCAAACCCCACCTTAATCCTAATTCTAGCAAGTTTCTTAACCATCGTACAACTTAGTTTTTAGACTCAATTAAAGAACCAAACAACCGTTGGAATTAGCTTGTAAGAACACTTAGGAAAATTACACCATCCCTTTGGACCGACCCGTACTCACCGGCTAGCTACAAAGCGACGTCGTTCCTGATTGCGGTAAATTATTTTTAATCGTTAAAACCTATCTAATCAAATGGCGCCGTTGCCGGGGTGGCGAAAAAATTCCTTTTTGTAATTTCGGGTTGATATAAATTTTAAAAATCATAAAAATCTGAAAATATAGAAAGTACAAAAAATTTTATCATTTTTTTATTGTTTGAAGGGTTATCGTTTGAATCTTGCAGGAACAGGGAAGAATCTCGGATCTGGAAATTTACAGAAGGCGAAAAAGAAAAGGGTACATCAAAACAGAGGGAGAAGTCCATAACAGCATAGCACAATTTTTCCAGTTCGCTGATCCCTCCTACAGACCGCGGAACCGCGGCTCGAGTGCGCCCCAAACCGCGGAACCGCGGCCGCCACGTGGAATCGTTGCGCGAAATTTTCTCGCCGCCACGACCTATCAGCCGGCAAAAAATTTCGCAGCACCGCCTCCTCGCCGCCGCGGTCCCGCCGCAGGAGCCTGCTCCCACCGCCCTTTCGCCGCCATTCCGCCACGTCACCCCCTGGAATTTCCAGGGGAGGTAAATCTGCTCTTTTACCCTCTGTTTTTTCACATTTTCATTTCTGTAAACTCACAATGACACATCGAATGCAATTTGAGAGGGATTTCTCTCCTGTTTTCTCGCACGAACTTTACGGTAGCAACTTTGCACACGAAATAGAGCGGTGGGGCTGGACTTTTCTGATCTACAATCACCCCTCTGCCTTTGCTCTACCAGATTTAGTTACCCATTTTTATGAATCCATGGAGGATAGTTGTCTAGAGAACTTAGGATATATAAAGTTGAATTGGGGAGATCGTGTAATAAACATTGATAGGGATTTGATCCACGAGCTTACACTTATACCTCGTTTTCCTGCACATGACCACCCCCTACAGTTTGAGGATTACATGCCCTTGATGGGCAACGACTGCTCGAGGGAGCCGCGAAAGGGTATCCAAGCACGAACCCTTTTCGCGAATGTTTTTACTGTGTGCCGGTGGGCACAAAACAACATCTTTGGCAGCTCTCACAACACAACATTTTTCACCCCCTCCTTACATATAGTGCACACTCTTATGACAAAGAACCCACGTTTCGACATGTGCACTGTTTTGCTTCATTCTATAGGTGCGGGGAAAAGGGCTACAAACTACCCCTGTCCTATGCTAGTCACCCAGCTTTGCCGTTATTTCCTCCCCGTCGAGGAATTTGACTTTTACATGATGGGAGGAGTTCCGGTTCGACCACTTGTTGAGGGCGTTACTTCGTCCTATTCTAGACTGACTGATATATGGTCGCGAACTGAGCCGGCGGAGAATGTCCCCGCTCGCACCCCTAGCTCTAGCTCGACGTCGAGCGAGGGCGAGATGACCCCTCAAGAGCATGCATGCTTAATGAGGAGAATGATGAGGGGAATTGATTCTTTGACGGACGAGTTTAGGACGACGGCACGAGAGCACAACCGTCGACTGACGGCGATTGAGAGGGCTATTCAAACCTTATTGGCTAGAGAGGAGCGATCACGTTCACGCTCAAGGGCGCGACGTGGGGCCGGGCAGTGAGGGCACTGCTTTGCTTAAGTTTGGGGGAGATGGTGGTGTATATAGTTATCTTTTGTATTGTATTGCATATTTTAATTTTTGTATATATTTTTCTTTTTCTTTTGCATATTTAATTTCTACATTGCATCTTTATATAAAAAATTTGAAATATTTGAGAAATAAAAAAAAATAAAAAATATATATAGAAAAAGAAAAACCCATAAAAATTGAAAATTTTCAAAAATTATAAAAATTAATGTATTCAATTTTGGCTAATTGACTTGTGTTTGACAAATAGGTTAACTAGCTACGACCAACTAGATCTTAGACTTAGTAAATTAAAAACCCTAAAAATAATCTTCTTTAAAGATTAACGGTAGAAAGTATATGTCTTCGTAGTTTATTTAGAAATAGGCAAATTTTGGGTTCACTTCTTGGGCTAAGTCGAAACAAAGGAAAAGTATTGATATTCTTATTAGAGTAAAATGTTTGAAAAATAACTCCTAGCTTAAGTCTAGATTCTGAAAATGTATACCCTACAATTTGCACAATCACGCACCTTGAAACTTGGAATAGTATAAGAGACCTTGAAATGCTCTTGTCTAAAGTCCTTAGTACAATGAAACTAAAAGAAAAAAAAAGTGAATAAAAAAAATGAACACTGGTTGTTGTGATTACTTAAGGCTAAAAAAAATAGAAAAATATTCAGCGAGGGTGCTTCATCACCTAGTGCCTTAAACCAACTGATTTGAGAGTCATTGCTAAAAGCCTTGGGTGTTGCAAGACTAGGAATTACGCTTTAAAGTGCAAACGCATCTTATAATCGGTCGTTGGTACCTCAAGAAGTATTAACGGTCGCATGAAAGATGTCTAAGCAAAATTCAATTAAAAATTCACCAATTAAGAAGTGCTTTGGACAACGGACGAGAGTATGATTGCTTGATTTGAATTTCCAAGTGTAGGGGTGATTTATACACACACGTAGGGGTATGTGATTGGGATTTAGATAAGAGAGAGGAATGAAGAATAGAACTTGTATCTTTAGTAGAGTTGATAAAAATTCCTAAGTGGAGATGGAACCCTAGAAGGAAAACTTAAGAGATGCCGAAAGCTAAGTAAGTCTGCAAAACATATATAATCTTAAGTTAAATGATGAGGAAGTGTGAAGAATATGGGTGGATAGTTTACGAGTCGACGATAATAGAATTCCTTGTTAGAAAACCTAATTGGAGAATTAAAGTCGATAGGCCGAATTGATAGGATTTTGTGGGTAGTATCCGCTGAAAACCCTCAGGAGACAACACTCCTCCTACTAGGGACACCTAGAGATTTAACGGCTTGTTGCACGTGCTCAGTGCAATCGCGATTCCCTGCGAAAGTGCGGTTAGGTTTTATCGAGAATAAAATAATAAGTTTGCTCGAGGACGAGCAAAAGATAAGTTTGGGGGTATTTGTTCATAGCATAATATTGCATTTTATATTCTCTATTCTTATGCATTTTACAATAAAAACAGGTGCTTTTGACGCATGTCTGCTACATAGTACAGGTTACAGGTTCTTGGAGCGAAAACAGTGAAAAAGACAAAAGATGATACAAAAGAGGGACTTTTGACCCACAAGTAGAAGGATCCTACTCAAGCCTAGACGAAGAACAGTTCAAGGCAACGCAAGGTCCAAAAATTCAAAGTGAACGGTTAAAAGACCTCTACAAGTTTTCACTGAAAGTTCTGGAGAATACCCAGAAGCCAAATGGAGAAAAGAACTGAAGAAATAAAAAGCCCAAAGCAGTAAAAAAAGAACCCAGAAAAATTGAGCAGATGACCTTACCAAGGGGCCGCGGAACCGCGGCCCTACCCCCACCCATGCCGCGGTTCCGCGGCCATCTACTGCACGTGTCGGTGCAGAAAACTGCTGGCGGTGCGTCGGTGCTTTTGTTGGGATTTTTAGGGGGTATATCTGTAATATCACATGTGCGAGCAATTGTAACCCTAATTTTCCTATTCCTTATAAATATGTATTCAAAATATTGTATGAGGGATGCCTCTTTTTGATAAAATAAAAATTCAGATTCATTTGAAGTTGGGAAGAGCATCATTCTTGTAAGTTGTCTTTTCTTTTCTGCCCTAGTTTTATAATTCAATTCTTGCTCTAGATAAATCGTTCCTTTTGCCCTAGTTTAATCTAGTGTAGTATCTCTTAACCTGCAGTAGGTAAACTATTAGATCTAAAAATACACAGTAATCTTAAAATGATGTTTTTAATAGATCCCCTAATGAGCGAGTAATTTCCTCGCTTGTTAGGGTTAGGAATAGGGGAGGGATTGAGAGATGAATATCTTTCATCTCTTTCATGCCCAATCATTTTTAATAACTAGAACTTCATGCATGCATGCATGATCCGCTCCCTACGGCACCCTACCCACGAGGTAACGGTGAAGCCGTAGTATAAAGGACCGGACATGCATGTCTTCCATGAAGGTTAGAGCAATTATTAGGAAAGGACGGATAAGGATCTAGAGGAAGAAACTTCATTTCTTCCCAATCATCCTAATCCCCTTTACTAATAATTGCTATAACTCCTAAAGAATTTAATTGAGGGCATTGAAAGAGGTGTGAAATTTAATCTTACCAAACCCCACCTTAAACCTAATCCTAGCAAGTTTCTTAACTATCGTATAACTTAGTTTTTAGACTCAATTAAAGGACCAAACAACCATTGGAATTAGCTCGTAAGAACACTTAGGAAAATTACACCATCCCTGTGGACCGACCCGTACTTAGGAAAATTAGGGGCAGATGCTATATGGTTTTATCCGTCCACCTCTCCGAAGATGCCAAGTTGATTTATGGCACCGTGTATCGGAGGTTTAGACAGATGCGGCCGATGTAGCAGACTTCATCAGATTCCCCCTCGCTAGAGAGGTTTTTGATTGTGGGGACGCTTTTCCCTGCAGGCGCAAGCCCCTGCAGTTAATTACGCTACCGCATCGCGGTAGCCACTTTCTCCTTCTCCAGAATTTCACTTCGTGTCGTGTGTGTTTGTTTTGTTTGTGGTTGCCCGTGGATTGTATACGGAGACTGAGTAATGCCGTCGCCCGTAGGACGTGGATTAGTCCAAATCCGTATTTACTTAGATTTGGGTTTGGTGTGTTGGTTTAAGGATACGTTAGCCATATTGAGCCTAAGATCAACTTAAACGTTCGTTAAGGATACGTTAGTCCTGTTTGAGACTAAGATCAACTTAACGTGGTGATCCATTTATTATATGGCCGTCGGGACTCATCACCTCTCTGACGTCGTTGAAGGATTACGACGATAGATGTCAGAGGAGTTCAGAGATGTACCCTTGAACCGAAGTTGATTTGGAGTTTTATAGTCCATTTGAATGTTTAAGGATACGTTAACCGTGTTTGGGGCTAAGATCAACTTAAACGGGACCGTTTAGATCCGGCAAAAGAGCGTTTGGGGGCTCTATTGTTCCAGTTTAGGGACGTGGTGGTCCATCGCCAGTTTAGGGACGTGGTGGTCCATTTTCCAGTTTAGGGACATAGTGGTCCATGTTCCAGTTTAGGGACGTGATGGTCCATCATTAGTTTAAGGACGTCTCGGTCCATGTTCCAGTTTAGGGACGTAGTGGTCCATGTTCCAGTTTAGGGACGTGATGGTCCATCGCCAGTTTAGGGACATAGTGGTCCATGTTCCAGTTTAGGGACTTAGTGGTCCATGTTCCAGTTTAGGGACGTGATGGTCCATCATT
The DNA here is from genome assembly GCA_030015575.1 of Agapanthus africanus. Taxonomy (NCBI): domain Eukaryota; kingdom Viridiplantae; phylum Streptophyta; class Magnoliopsida; order Asparagales; family Amaryllidaceae; genus Agapanthus; species Agapanthus africanus. The sequence continues at coordinate 568,420,763 of JASDDO010000016.1, forward strand.
AGTTTAAGGACGTCTCGGTCCATGTTCCAATTTAGGGACGTGGTGGTCCATGTTCAAGTTTAGGGACGTGATGGTTCATCGCCAGTTTAGGGACATAGTGGTCCATCATTAGTTTAAGGACGTCTCGGTCCATGTTCCAGTTTAGGGACGTGGTGGTCCATCATTAGTTTAAGGACGTCTCGGTCCACGAGTTTAAGGACCCCGCAGTCCGTATTGATGTGTGGTCGTCGGGGCCCGTCACCTCTCTGACGTCGTTGAAGGATTACAACGATAGGTGTTAGAGGAGCTCGGAGATGTACCCTTGAACCGGTTGTAAATTGATTTAGGAGAGCGGCTGTGCTCGGTCAATTTAGTTTGAGGACTTACGGCCATGATTGGGCTAAGTCCAGTTGAAAAATATTCAACGTCTTTATTTATCTTCGGCCTACTAGGCCTGCCCACATTTAAATAATGCATTGCATTACTTTTTATTTTTGTTTGGGCTCTGCCCATAATGGATGCAGAGCACTGATTTGTATTTTACTTGGGCTCTACCCATTTATAAATGATGCAGAGCATCAATTTTACCTGGGCTCTGCCCATTTATTGCTTTGCAATTTAATTAGGCCTACTAGGCCTTTTTGATTTGGGCCTGGCCCTTTAGCAAAAGAAATGCATTGCATTTGTCAGGCGCTTTGCGCCAATCACTAAGCGCAAGCGCTTATGGTGTTGACACGTGTCACGCAAGCGCAGTGCGCTGCGCCAATGCGCTGCGCTTGCGCTGCAGACACGTGGCGCGCTCTGGTGAGTTGCACCAATTCCAGAGAGTAAGGCTCTATTTCAAAAGTACATAGCGCAGATGGTTCAGATGTTGACACGTGGCGCTCTCTGGTGGTTTGCGCCAATCCAGGAGCGCAACAGCGCAGTTTGCAAGTGCAAGGCACTATAATTTGAGAATCTTTTTTAGAACCAATGGTTCATGAAAAAGTGCAAAGCACTGTTTGTTTTCTTGATCTAATTTAGATCAAAGAAAACAAGTTTTTCTTGTTTCTCTTATTTCAAAGAACCAGTGGTTCGTGAAAAGTGCAAAGCACTGTTTATTATGTGAAGATCATTGATCTTGTTCTTAGATCAATGATCTATTAGAAGAAATTTCTTCTATCTTATGAAGGTTTTTACCTTTTTCTTGAAATTTCTTCAGAGTTTTCTCTGTTTGAAGTTCTTGATTTCTCATAAAAATGTTGATGCCTTTGAATTGAGGCCTAGGGTCCTGTTTATAGTGCCCATATGTTTGATCCAAGGGCTTCTGTTCTACAGAAGAAAATCTTCTTGTTTTAACAAGAACAGAAAGATCTTATTAGAATTTTAATTCTGTTTGGCGTAAACGTCCCAGCGCTTGACACGTGTCGCGCAGCGCAGCGCTTGCGCAGCTGTGCTTGCGCAACTGCGCAGACACGTGTCCGCAGCGCAGCGCTTGCGCAACTGAAGCGTTGCTTCCTTTACTTTTTATTAAAGAGCCTTGCTCTGATTGGACGCACTGCCTCGGACGCTGTGCCGACGCATCAAATTCTGACACGTGGCGCGTTGCGCGCAACGCACGGGATTTGAAGCGTTGCTTCAAAATTTGAATTTTTGAAATTCAAACAGAGCCTTGCTCTAATTGGGGGAAACAAAAGCGTTGCTTCATTTCCCGCCTTGGAATTTGAATAGAGCTTTGCTCTGATTGGGGTAAACAAATGCCCCCCCCCACCGTTGCGCTTACGTGGCGCTCCAAACGTGAGCGCGGCGGTAGCAGAATTCCAACCGTCGCGGCAACTTTTGGAAGTTGAAAGGGCATTTGATACCTATAAATAGGACCTTTGGTCTCTTAGATGATTTTCATCTTCAAAATTTTACTTTCAGAACTCTGAGCCCTGCTCTTTATTTTCAAAAACTTCAAGAGTTAAACTCTTAAAACTTTTAGGTGAAAATTTTAATTTGAATTAGATTAAATTAATTTTCATCAATAGAGCCTTGCTCTCAATAGATCCCTGATCTAAAGGAAACCCATTTAGGGTTTCACTTAGCAGAGCTTTGCTCTATAGGTCCAAAGGGATCTAAAGAGAACTAAAGGGAACCCTGTTAGGATTCCATCAATAGAGTTCTGCTCTCTAAAAGATTTTCCTTGGCTTTTCTTAATTCATTAATGAAGCTTTACTCCTTCCAAATCATATAGAAGAACTCTTAAGAATTCTTCATGGATCTTGGAAGTTAAAGATGGCATTTGGTACTATTATTATTATTATATCATTTTTTCCCTGAGCAAAGCTCTCAATGTTCTTAGAGGATTTTCCTCAAATTCTCCTCATAATTGATTTTGACAGGTGTTACTCCTGTCTATAGAGTATTGCTCTCGAGGAGTTTTAACTCTCTATACTTTTTCCTCATTGCTAATCTTCCAATGATGTCTTCTTCAGGTATTATGGCGGTGCGTTTGTACAGTCTGCATGAATTCATCACCTATGAGGATATCCGTGTACAGGGTCGTCAACAAGACCAGGAGTTTACGGACGCCCAGTGTGCGGAGGTCATGGGTCGTCTGAACACACGTGCTGGTTGGCTGCTCCCCCGCCGCTCTGCTCTCTTGAAAGTCGTGCTGGGAGCAATTTGGAGAGCACTCCCGGGGTTCCACGAGGCCCTACCGCTCAATGCGCTGGATGATGCCGAAGACAAGATGCATTCAGTGTACTTGTCGGGGCTGATCTCGAAGAAGCGGCGGGATAGCCTTATCGACATCCTGCATCAAATTTTTCAGCAGACGACGATAATCGCTGCTTATCGAAGACTGGGGGGCCTCGTCGAAGACCTTGACACACAGGAGCGCGAGAGGCTGCGCACGAGATTAATCAGAAAGGCCAGGAGAACTCTGGACGGCCTTACTTTTGAATTCCTCAATCCGTGCCCTGGATCTGAGGTTATTCCATTGTAATAATATTTCTCGCTTATTGCTTTATGATTGTAAGAATTTTTGGCAATATTAATGGAAAAGTTTTATCCCAGCTTGTCTTATTTTTTGTTCTGAGTCTTTTGCCTGTGCATGAATGAGTGTGTCTCGAATGCTTAATCCAATGCCAATCAGGTGCTCTCTTTGTCGCTTTCTTCTTTCTTTTATTATCCGCATGTTACCTTAGTAAACATGGTTGACATATAATAGAGCACGCATCTTGATTTCTTCATGAGATAGCGATGGCTTAGGCCGCAGGTTCAGATCTGTCGCCTAAGACTTTTCAACTCTATGAGCCGTGAGGGTTTCATAAAGACTTTTCTCCCTACGGATCGAGAGGATCTCGTAGGTGGGTTTTCTCCTTAGGAATCGTGAGGATTCCTAAGTGTGTTTTCTCTTATAAGTCGTAAGGATCTTATAAAAGAATTTTCCCTCTTACGAGTCGAGAGGACTCGTAAGTGGTTGGTGAGTTGATTTGTTTCTGAGTCGAAGCATTGCTTCGACGGGGAGGTCGTTGTTGACTTGTTTCCGAGAAATATGTCGTTGGTTGACTTGTTTCCGAGACGGAGGTCATTGGTTGACTTGTTTCCGAGACGAAGGTCGTTGTTGACTTGTTTCCGGGTCGGAGGTCGTTGTTGACTTGTTTCCGAGGCGGAGGTCTTTGATTGACTTGTTTCCGAGTCGGAGATCGCTGTTGACTTGTTTCCGAGACGGAGGTCTTTGATTGACTTATTTCCGAGTCGGAGGTCATTGGTTGACTTGTTTCTGCGACGGAGGTCGTTTGTTGACTTGTTTCCGAGACGGAGGTAGTTGTTGACTTGTTTCCGGGTCGGAGGTCGTTGTTGACTTGTTTCCGAGGCAGAGGTCGTTGTTGACTTGTTTCTGAGACGGAGGTTTTTGGTTGACTTGTTTCCGAGACGGAGGTCGTTGTTGACTTGTTTCCGGGTCGGAGGTCTTTGACGACTTGTTTCCGAGGCGGAGGTCTTTGACTGACTTGTTTCCGAGACGGAGGTCTTTGATTAACTTGTTTCCGAGTCGGAGGTCATTGGTTGACTTATTTCCGAGACGGAGGTTATAGGGTTCCTAGGCACACTAGTGAAGGTTCATAAAGTATCAAACATGCATGAATAAAATTTTACATGTGCCGAACAACCCAAAAACATGATCTTTGCTAGATTATTAGGGTTTAGCATGCAAGATAACATCTTTTAATCTTAGTGTGAGGGATTACAACCTTTGTAGTCCGCTCCTTCGCTTCACAAGCTCCGAGTAGAAGTCCCTTCACCGTGATCCATGATCTCCCGGACTCAAGAGAAGCTCCACGACTCGAACGATCCATGCTAGCTTGAAGTGTTCCGAATCTCCGATGATCTACGTCGAAGTTGCAATAACCCAAGCTTTCTCACTCTAAAGAGATGAACACCCTAATCTAATGGGCTAGATTAGATGAGGATGAGGGAGTAGTAATTATGCTTTCTTTTTAATTCATTTTCTCACAAGAAATCATCACCAAAAGAATTTCTAGTAAGCATTTTCTTTTTAACTCAAGAGAGAAGAAGATGATAATGAAAAGATAAATTCTTTTGTGATGAATAGAAAAGAAATGTATATGATTGATTATAGAACCATGGTCAAGGATGATAGGCTAAGAGTTTGTAGAGAATAAATTAGAGTTAGGGTTTGGTTAGATTAGAAATGAGTCATGAAAAATATCAACCATAATATCTTAACCAAGACAAAAAGGAAAAGCTTCTAGAATGTGCAAGAAGAAGCTAACCCTAATCAAACCCTAATCCCATTTAATCATCCTTAAACATATTTAATAATAAATCATATCATGTCACAATAATATATATCACATATATATTATATATTTGCAACAAAAGAAAATAATACAATTAACATATATCGCATATATATCAATGTATCATCCAGTGAGAAAATAAAATAATAAAGCGAGCCAATATTAGATAATGTAATACAATATATCATATATATCATTATACATTAAACCATCGAATCAACACTTGATCCGACGATCCAGCTATATCGAATATAACCAACTAATATATCATGTACCGATTCATCGAATCAACACTTGATCCGATGTCCTGGTTCATATCTAAATATCGCGAGAATATAATACGGTATCTCATATCGCATTATCCTCGGTCCTGCGCATATCACATATGTGCCTCTACTCCGTTTCGCTTGACCCAAGAAACCTCTGTATAGGACTCTAAAGAATCGTCAATACGCCGGTAGCAGGTGATGATCATATCAAACACCCACAAGCTGCAAGCGGTCAGCTAAACGTAACAGCCACCCAGGTATTGAGCGATCAGAAGATCAACAAGCTAGCCTGTGCGTTCTCCTGTGAATCCAATCAGTAACACTCCCGTACAGTCCGGTCTGTTCGTCTGATATGTCGCATATCAAGTTTAGGGGTGGTAAACGTCAGACCCCAGTAACCGATAAGTCGTGTCGATGTGTGGCTCATAACGGGTCGAGAAACTACTAGTAACACTTACCAGTAAATCTCTATATCAGCCCTGGCCAGGGACTTCCAGTTATAGCCAATCGAACACTGCACAACATCAACTCCCTATACCGGGAGAGACGAATCCCCTCCTATCGCTCATTGCCTCCATGTGATTCGGGACTGTACCCAAAAGCCACCGTTTTGCACGCTCTCTTGGACGTGGTAAGGAGGAAATCAAAGCACAGTGGGAATCACACAAGACTCTATGACGATCTTGGGTCTACAGACTACCCTGTACCAGTGTCACCGGAGAACTGCCATCTGACATGTGGTTTATCACCATCTGGGAGTTCTCGGCGAGTCCGTCCAGTGTACCCAGTCTCTACTGAGCTCCCGTACACCATCTCTGATGTCAAACACCGATGGATATGAGATCATCCATCGCCCATCATATAGGATAAGATGCGTATACGCTAGTCTACTCTGGTGTATCGATGCCCTGTCTCGATATACCCTCGACTAGGAACAGTTATAGGATGTACTCATCGACTACCGTGGCCCCACTAGTATGATCTCATCATAGTCCCAGTAGTCGAGTACAGATCCTAAGGGCTTTATCAACATGCGAGAGAAAAAACAGTAAACCAGTACAAGTCAACATGTTAAGATAAAGTGAAACCAAATAGCATACTATCATGACGAGCAAGAAAGTCATCTCTATATATATCCAAGCATCCATTATAATATACATCATATGTACAACAATGGCCTCTAGGGAATATACATAACTAACAGAGGTCATTTGCTGACTTGTTTCCGAGACGGAGGTCATTTGCTGACTTGTTTCCGAGACGGAGGTCATTTGCTGACTTGTTTCCGAGACGGAGGTCATTGGCTGACTTGTTTCTGAGACGGAGGTCATTGGCTGACTTGTTTCCACGACGGAGGTCGTTTGTTGACTTGTTTCCGAGATGGAGGTCGTTGTTGACTTGTTTCCGGGTCGGAGGTCGTTGTTGACTTGTTTCCGAGACGGAGGTCTTTGATTGACTTGTTTCCGAGTTGGAGGTCATTGGTTGACTTATTTCCGAGACGGAGGTCATTTGCTGACTTGTTTCCGAGACGGAGGTCATTGGCTGACTTGTTTCTGAGACGGAGGTCATTGGCTGACTTGTTTCCGCAACGGAGGTCATTTGCTGACTCTAGGTTGTCTGTGAACCGCAGAGTCTTGGAACTGAGGACTTTGCCGTGGCTCCGATTGGTGATGTCACGTCCGTGTCCTGCTGGAATGAGGAGGAACGTCGCTGTTGGTCTCCAGGCTGTTAGTGAATCATCGAGATTTGGCTTAGATTTATGGCGGAGCCTGTTGGGAAGGTGTGGTTCCCTCTTTGTTTGTGCCCTTGGATTGTATACAGGGATCGATGTGATCTCAACTGTAGGGCAAAAGGTTTCATATATTTGTTTTTATTGTTTTATTTCCGCGATGCTCCATCATTTCAGCTTTTATATCGCGAAGGTCGTGATTGCCCAATCATTTCGGCTATTTTTCGCGGTGCCCAATCATTTCGGCTATTTATTTTATTTTTACTCGCTGCTTTTTATTGCGAGTTGCCCAATCATTTTGGCTATTTTGTGCGCATACGTTTTTACTTGCTGCTCTTTTTTTTTATTGCAAGTTGCCCCATCATTTCGGCTATTTCGTATGCATGCGCGGCCTACTGGCTTTTCGCCGTAAACCTGAAATTAGACACCGATTTCGGCATTGTTCCCCTCCGAACGGTGGCAAGGACTGACGTCTCGCCTGAGGTTCGGGGCAGATGCTAATTGGTGCTATCCGTCCACCTCTCCGAAGATGCCAAGTTGATTTATGGCACCGTATATCGAAGGTTTAAACGGATGCGTCCGATGTAGCAGACTTCGTCAGATTCCCCCTCGCTTGAGAGGTTTTTTATTGTGGGGACGCTCTTCCCTGCAGGAGCAAGCCCCTGCAGTTAATTACGCTACCGCATCGCGGTAACCACTTTCTCTTTCTCCAGATGGTCACTTCGTGTCGTGTGTATTTATTTTATGTTTGGTTGCCCGTGGATTGTATACGGAGACTGAGTTATGTCGTCGCCCGTAGGGCGTGGACTAGTCCAAATCCGCATTATCTTAGATTTGGGTTTGGGGGTTTGGGTTTAAGGATACGTTAGCCTCCTTTGAGACTAAGATCGACTTAAACGTTTGTTAAGGATACGTTAGTCTAGTTTTTAGACTAAGATCAACTTAACGGGATCGTTTAGATCCAACAAGAGAGCAATAAAAAGGACGGCTTTGTTGTTTAGTTTAATGACATTGCGGTCAATAAGTAGTTTAAGGACATCGCGGTCCATGGGTAGTTTAAGGACATTGCGGTCCATGGGTAGTTTAAGGACATTGCGGTCCAATGTTAGTTTTAAGACATTGCGGTCAAGGTTAAAGACGTCATAGTCCATGGGTTTAAGGACCCCACAGTCCGTTGTTAGTTTTAAGACATCTCGGTCAAGGTTAAGGACCTCATAGTCTATGAGTTTAAGGACCCCACAGTCCGTTGTTAGTTTTAAGACATCTCGGTCAAGGTTAAGGACCTCATAGTCCATGGATTTAAGGACTCCACAGTCCGATATTAGTTTTAAAACATCACAGTCAAGGTTAAGGACCTCATAGTCCATGAGTTTAAGGACCCCACAGTCCGTATCAATGTATGGTCATCGGGACCCGCCACCTCTTTGAAGACGTTGAGGAATTACAACGCCAGGTATCAAAGGAGTGAAGAGATGTACCCTAAAACCAAGGTAGATTAAATAGTCTTCGGCCCAATTTGGGACCAAGACCAATTAATTATGTTATGAGCCCATTAGCCCAGTTAAGTTTGAATTGAGGACTTATGGCCAGCTTGGGCTAAGTCCGATCATGTTTAGAATATTGGCTTTCTGTTGGTCCATTGAAGGAGAGGCTTTGCCTCTAGAACTTAGCCAATTGGGCTGAAGCTAGTGTTAAACACTAAAGACCAACCAGTGTTGAACACTGGGAATGAGATTGACAAGTTAGTGTTTAACACTAAAAGATAGTTGGTGTTAAACACCAGCAACAGGGCTTTCAAATTAGTGTTTATGCACTAACGCAAATCAGTGTTAAACACTGGCAGTGGAGATTTCAAATTAGTGTTTAACACTAGGGCAGGTCAGTGTTAAACACTGGAAACAGGGTTTTCCAAGTTGGTGTTCAACACTAAGAAAGTCAGTGTTAAACACTTTAAATAGAGTTTTCCAAATTAGTGTTTAAACACTAAGAAAATCAGTGTTGAACACTGGATATAGAGGTTTCAACTTTAGTGTTAAACACTAAGGCAAGAGGGGTCACGTGGTAGCACGTGAGAGCGCCCTCAATTCATTTTATTCTGCCAAAAGTATTGAATACTTTGGAGCATCACGTGCTGTCACGTGATGGGCATTTAAATGTTTGTCTGTTGGAGCTTCTGCCAAGGGGTCACGTGGGGCACGTGACCCCTTGCCTCAAAGCCCTTCTCTGTGGAACTTTTCAGGGGTCACGTGGTAGCACGTGACCCTGCTTCTTTGCATGTTTGTTTATCTTTTAGGAATTAAATCCTTCATAGGGTTAAACCCTAGCTATAACTTTAGAGGAATTAAATTCCCACTTTTTTTTGAAGAATTATATTCATAGATGGAGTTAAACCCCGGCTTTTCTTCTGTAGGAATTAAATTCCTGATGTATGTGAAGAACTGAATTCTATCCTAGGGTTAAACCCTAATTTCTTCTTTCTTGAGGGAATTCAATTCCTGTTATTTTGACAGAATTAAGTTCTTAACTAGGGTTAAACCCTGGTTCTGTTCATTTTGAAGGAATTAAACTCCTATAACATAGGGTTAAACCCTAATTTTATTTCAAAGGAATTAAATTCCTATAATTCTGTGAGAATTAAATTCTCAAACTTCCATTCCCTCTCTATGCTTTGGATCTGCATGGCAGGATTTCGACCCAATGAGAATTAAATTCTCAATTCATGGGGAGATGTGCACTTTGCAGATCCTCTACTAGAGAAAGAACTAAGTTCTTCTTTTTAATATAAGAGTTAAACTCTTTTGAGAATTAAATTCTCCTTTTCTTTCAAAAAGCCTTCCCTTTCTTACCTAGGATTTTCTTTTGCAGAAGATCCAAATTCCTCCAAAGTATCAAGGCTCTCTTCTTTTTTTTATGTATCGATCCTCTTCTGCATATATCTCTCTGTGTGTCTCTTGGCTCCTATTTATAGGAGAAGCAACAAAATCAATTAGTTTTTTGATGAATCTTTCATTGAGAGATTTGATTTGTACTTATCATTCATTTGGACCTTTGGATTATTAGGTGAATTTTATTCACCATTGGATTTTAAATTCAGAGATTCTCCTTTGTTATTTCGGTTAGATTTTAAGGGGAAATCTTTCCAAATTCAAGATTTTTCCATAGATAGATGATATTTAATCACCTTTAAATTTTTAATTCAATCGGTTCCTTTGGAAAGATTTGAGTCAGAATTTAATTCTGTTAATAGATGGGCTTTGAAAGCCGGTCACGTGTGGGCACGTGACCCCTGGTCACGTGTGGGCACGTGACCCCCTTGGAACGAGCCCTCTTCTTCTTTTTGCGCTCTGCCTTCTGGCCGCTGCTTAGCCGTCACGTGTGAGCACGTGACCCTCGTCTGGAGCCTTTTTCTTGATTTAACCGGAGAATGAGTTTGCTGCTCTTAAATGTCACGTGCCAACACGTGACCCCTAATCACGTGTGAGCACGTGACCTCTTCTGAAGCCTTTTCCTTGATTTGATCAGGGAACTGATGTGCCTTTGAAGCCGTTTTTAAATGTCACGTGCCAACACGTGACCCTGGTCAAGTGGGAGCACGTGACCCTTTCTGAAGCCCTTTTCTTTGATGTAGTCGGGAAACTGAATCTGCCTTGCCGATGCTTTTAGATGTCACGTGCCAACACGTGACTACTGGTCACGTGTGAGCACGTGACCCTTTTCTGAAGCCTCTTCCGTAGGCTTTCCTGATTTTAAATCAGGAAACAAATGCCCCCACAACGTTGTTCTCACGTGTCTGCACGTGAGTGCAACGCTGTCACCTTTTGTGACCATTGGATTCCTCTAGGGATTTGGGGAGATGAAACGTTTCCATCACCTCCTATAAATATTGGGGTCATTTCATAAGAGCCTCCACTCTGCTCATCTTCCTCCTTTGAGAACTTTCTTCTTTCGAGAATTTAATTCTCTTTTCCCAGAGCTTAGTTCTCTGCCTTGAAAATCTTCCAGAGTTTAACTCTGTTCGAAGAGACTTTTCTCTTTAGGTAATGCTCTCGAATGAACGATGAACTCTCACATTCCTCTGGATTTTAAATCCAAAACAAGGGTTTTTACCCTTTTTTAACAAAGAACCCATTTTTCTTCAAGTTTCTTAACCAAAATACGAAACCATTTAACCTCCAACAGTAGATTTCTTAGGGTTCATATGATGATCCATGGAGTTTAACTCTATTCACAGAAAAGGCTTTTTGGGGAATTTAATTCCCTTTTCTTAATAAGAAATTTAATTCCTGTGAAGAACTCGGTTTCTTCCTATGGGGGCTCCTTAGGGTCTCCTTACCCTAGGTTGTCATTCTGTAATTAATGAAACAGGAACTTTGTAATGATGCCTTCTGTGGGAATTTAATTCCTTTGATCCTATTGGATCTATTGTAGAGCCCGAGACAGATTTGTCTTCTAGGGGGAATATGTAGGGTTACTTGAAACCCGTTCTTCATTTAATGGGGATATTCCCTCTGTTTTGTTATAACTACTTGGTCTCATTATTAATGAGCCGTCATCCTGATTCTGTGGGGCCCATGTTGTTCTGTAGCCGATGGCCCCATAAAAGAGTCTGTTGTTGCTTTCTTCAACTAGTCTTCATGTTCATGCATGTATATATATTGCTAGCTTTGTTTTTGATAGCCTTCTTTTATTGGATTTCAGGTGCGATGGCTTCTGTTCCATGCTTTCCCTTCATTCGCTCGGAGGCCGCTTTTCCTCAGTCACCGTCCGATGAGGAAGCGATGGCGATGATCCGGGCTCATGACCCGAACTGTACCAACTTGCTTCTATGGAGAACTTGGTATATCCATATTATCCGGGATCGCCGGAGTTTCCTCTGTGCAGTACCGACAGAGCCTACTTTCCCATTCTTGCCGATGGACCCTCCGAGAACGGTTTTTGCTGTGGAAATGCCCAACTGGACTCCAACGGGGAGGCTCGAGCCTTCAACGACCGGTATTCCGAACCATCCGATCCCGGCCATAGATATCTTGGGGCGGCGTATTTGCCAGGGTGAGGCCCATCCGTGGGGGCAGATTTATAAGATAGGGCTCACTCCCCGACACCCTACGGGCTACCTTCTCTGGGCTCGCTACATCCTTGCCACCCATCGTACGCGGCTGCAAAAGGTCGGGTTTTATCAGGCAATATACGCGTCACTCTTCCATTATAAGTCCCCGCATGTCTGGTGGGTTAAGGCGTTTTTGAACCAATGGAATCTTCCCACCAACACTTTCATTCTAGGAGATCGCGAGGTCTCGATCTCTCTGGCAGAATTTTATGAAATCTCGGGATTGCCAATCAGGGGTGCACTGTATGAGGAGTTGTTGCCTCCTGACGAGTATGTCTTCGAGCCCGAGTCTGCACCGGCTGACGGCTTGTCTGTTGAGAACGCCATTCGCCACAAGCGTCCCAGTTTGATCAAGGCGCTAGGTATCTTCGACCGATTGTTCACCGAATCCGAAGAGCAGGGTGTTACTTTCAAGAGCTTCATTGCTTGTTTCGTTCGTGAGGACGTCGTGTCGAAGACAGCTCCGAAGTTCGCCAACATTAAAGACCCCTTTGAGTTTGGTCCGAAGAAGCTGCTGACCACTGAATCGGATCTACCTCAATACTATATCCCCATCATGTCGCCGATGTCTTTTGAGTCCATTGCAGCACCCGGTATTGACGAGGAGACGTTCTTCGTGGGGTTTGTCAGTGTCTGGCTCAGTTGGTTTGTCATCCCCATGCATCGTCGTTTTATGAGGGCTTCGGTTATCTACCCGGCTCATTGTATAGCTGAGGGGACGCGGTTGGCCGTCGGTATCCCGGCGTTAACGCATCTTTATCATGGGTTGGGCACCGCAGCTAATACCTGTAAGTCCATGTTGCCCACCCCGGTACTTGCGGGGAGGCGGAAAACGGAATAAAAATCAAATTTTTATCAACTTAGGCAACATGGACTAGACAAAGAAGGATCTTTGCTAAACAAAAACAAGCTAAAGCTAACTAGAAACTAGCTAAGTGTTAGAAAAGTTATACCTAGGGCTTTATGTCCTTCTCTTCTTGCTCCTTGGAGTAGTGGAAAGAGGTCACCTTTGTCGTCTTCTCACATCGAAGAAAGATCCACCCGAAAGCCTCAACCTTTGGCTTCAACTCCAAGCTAGAAATAACTAGGGTGTAAGAAGTGCTAGTCCTTAAACCCTAGATGAGAGTAGATATTATCAAGAAGGGGTTTTTCTCAAGCTCAAGTGTTTCTCAACACATGAGAGGGGAGAGCTTGAGGGAGAGGAAGAACAAGAGAGAGAAAGAAAAAAAATAGAATGAGAGAAAATATAAAGCATTCTCTCATATATGTGTGAATTATTGTAATTAGATAATTAGCTAGATAATTGTCATGGTTAATCAAGACATGACCATTATCATTTCATTTTTAATGCAAATTGCAAGGATCAAAGAGCATCTTCCAAATGAAATGATGATGGTCAAAGTGTCAACCTAGGTCAACAAGTCAAGGAGGTCAAATGGTCAACAACCATAACCATGTACAATTATATTAAACTAATATCAATTAACCATAATACACACATAAGCATTAGGGTTAATAAAATGACAATAGTCATTAACCCTAATCAAAGTCCTCTCCCTCTGTCTCAAGTAACTGTGCATACGCACCCGTATTCATGATCCGAGAAACATGAATACAATGAGAAAAAACCAATCCCAAATCTATACTAGGATCTGGCTTAAACCAAAGCCCGCTAGTATAAACTGTCCGGACAGCAAACGTGCACAAGTGCGCGGATGTAAACGAACCCTGTCGCAAAACCATGCGACCTCTACTCATTTTGCCTAAAGGCGAATAGCTCTCTGTGTGGGACTCTAAAGACTCGACACTACGCTGGCAGTGGGTTTAACCACAGACCGCAAGCGGCACTAGCTATACGTAACGGTCCCCAGGTAGATGTCGATAAGAAGACTGACGAGGTGAACCCTATCTGAACTCCTACTGAGCCTGTATGTGACAGTCTCCGTACAGTCCGGTCTGTTCGTCTGATACATCGCATGGCGGGCCTAGGGGGCGGTGAACGTCGGTCCCCTAATAGCGGTACAAGTCGTGTCGGAGTGTAGCCCAGAACACCCTGAGATAACACTAGAAACCTACCAGTATATCTCGCTTGCCCTGGCCAGGGACTACTCGTGTAATGGCTCTCCTGGACACAGCGCGATGTCAACCCCCAATACCGGGAGAGACGAATCCTGTCTAACCGTCACTGCCTCCAAGTGCTTCGGGACTGCACCCAAAAACTACCTGTTTGCACGACTCCTTTGAGCCGTGGTAGGGTAGCAATCAAAGTGCAGTGGGAACACACTCGAGGTGAAGTGACAGTGTCAAGTCAGCGGACTAAGCTGTACTCATGTCACTTGGGAACTGATAACTGACGATAGGTATAATACCAACCAACAGTTCCCGACGAGTCCTGTCCAGTGTACTCGTAACCTAACGAGCACCCGCATACTATCTCAAGTACGACGTACTGACGGCTGTGGGACAGACCGTCTCCCACGCTGGGATGAGAAGCGCATACGCTAGTCTACTCCGGAGTATCGATGCCCTGTCTCGATAGTCCAACGACTAGGGACCTGTATAAGGATGTGCTTATAGATCACCCAGCTCCCACGAGTGTGAGCGCCATCACAACGCTGGTAATCAAGCAAAGATCCTAAGGGCTCTACTAATATGTATATCAGCGATATGCTAAAAGAAACACATGCACATATTAAAGCAGAGACAAACCAAGTAGCATACTACCATTTCGAGCAAGATTGTATATACAACTGTGAATATCCCAAGCTTCCATCAAGTAATATACAAGCTAGTATGATACAGTAATGGCCTCTAGGGCATATACACTAACAATCTCCCACTTGCACTAAGGCCATGTACTGGCGTATCGAAGACCTATTATCTCGATCAGCCGCTCGAACTGAGTCTGGGGCAAGGCCTTGGTGAATGGATCTGCTGTGTTATCTTCTGAAGCAACCCTCCGAACCTCGATCTCCTGGCGATCCACGATCTCCCTGATCAGGTGATACTGCCTCAAGATGTGTCTGGATTTCTGATGGGACCTGGGTTCCTTCGCTAAAGCTATAACCCCGTTGTTGTCACAATACAGAGGTATTGGGTCAACAATGGACGGAACCACCTGAAGTTCTCTCAAGAACTTCCTCATCCAGACAGCTTCTTTTGCGGCATCAGATGCAGCGATGTATTCCGCTTCCATAGTCGAGTCAGCAACGGTTTCCTGTTTGGAGCTCTTCCAACAAACCGCCCCTCCATTGAGGGTAAAGACAAAACCCGACATGGACTTGGAATCATCCTTGTCACTCTGGAAGCTGGAGTCAGCAAAGGCCTCAATCTGGAGGTCTTTTCCGCCATACACCAAGAACATCTCCTTAGTCCTTCTTAGATACTTGAGAATGTTCTTTACTGCTATCTAATGTTTCTCCCCAGGGTTTGACTGATACCTGCTTACCACACTCAGTGCATAAGCCACATCCGGTCTGGTACACAACATCGTATACATTATAGAGCCTACCGCAGAAGCGCAGGGTATAATAGACATGCGATCCCTCTCCAAATCAGTCTTGGGAGACATCTCTTTGGAGAGGGTGATCCCGTGACAAGCCGGTAGATTACCGCGCTTGGAATCTTCCATACTGAATCTCTTCAGTATGGTGTCGATGTACCTGGACTGCGAAAGTCCTAATATCCTCTTGGATCTATCACGGTAGATCCGGATACCCAGAATGTATGAGGCATCACCCAGGTCTTTCATGGAGAACCTGTGTGACAAGAACCCCTTGACAGATTGTAGCATAGGAATGTCATTTCCTATTAAGAAAATGTCATCCACGTATAAAACGAGGAATACTACAGTTCTCGCTACAAATCTACAATAGATGCATGGTTCATCTGGATTTTTGATAAAGCCAAATTCCTTGACCGTCTCGTCAAAACAGATGTTCCAACTCCGCGATGCCTGCTTTAGTCCATAAATGGACTTAAGCAACTTGCACACCTTTCCGCTACTCCCACTCTGAATGAAACCCTCTGGCTGGTCCATATAGACACACTCCTCTAAATGTCCATTTAGAAAAGCTGTCTTTACGTCCATCTGCCAAATCTCATAATCGTGGAAGGCAGTAATGGCAAGAAGGATCCAAATGGATTTCAGCATAGCTACTGGAGAAAAGGTTTCGTCATAGTCCAAACCAGGTCGCTGACGAAAACCCTTTGCTACCAGTCTAGCTTTATAGGTCTCAACCTGTCCATCTACACCAATCTTCCTTTTGAAGATCCACTTGCATCCTACGGGTTTTACCCCATCTGGAGCAATGTCCAACGTCCATATTTTTTTGGTGTACATGGACTCCATTTCGGTCCGCATTGCATCCAGCCATTTTACCGAGTCGACGCTCTGAATGGCTTGCTGGAAGCTAGTAGGCTCATCAAAATCTATGATGCAGTCTTCTCTATCCCCGTCAATGAGAAAACCGTAGTATCTCTCGGGCGGATGAGACTGCCTACTACTCCTGCGGAGTGGCGTGGGAATGTCCTGATCTTTCGAACCCTCTTGTTCTACTAAGCTTTCAGTAATAGCTCGTGGTTCTGGAATTTCTTCCAGTTCTATTGCGCTCCCACTTAATTCTTTTTCTATGAACTGGTGTTCTAGAAAGTGGGCATAGGGAGAAACAAACACCTTTTGTTTCTCTTCGCAATAGAAGAAATATCCCTTGGAGTTCTTTGGATATCCCACAAACTTACACTGTACTGAGCGTGCCTCGAGCTTGTCCGCATGCTGCTTTTTTACAAAAGCTGGACATCCCCATGTCTTAATGTGATTAAGATAGGTTCTCTTCCCACACTACATCTGATATGGTGTAGTAGGCACAGTCTTAGTTGGAACTCGGTTCAAAAGGTATGCAGCTGATTCTAGCGCATATCCCCAGAACGATCGCGGCAACTCAGCGTTACTCATCATGGACCGTACCATATCCAATAGGGTTCGGTTCCGTCTCTCCGATACACCGTAATGTTACGGAGTGTATGGAGGAGTAAGCTGAGAGAGAATACCATTCTCTTTTAAGTAACCCAGAAACTCGGCACTCAAGTATTCACCACCTCGATCAGATCTCAGTGCCTTGATACTTTTGCCTGTTTGTTTTTCTACTTCATTCTTATATTCCTGGAATTTTTCAAAAGCCTCGGATTTATGTTTTATTAAGAAGACATAACCGTACCTTGAAAAGTCATCCGTAAAAGTAATGAAGTAAGAATAACCGCTTCGTGCATTTGTAGACATTGGACCACACACGTCGCTGTGTACGAGTCCCAAGAGCTCGCTCGCTCTTACTCCGTGTCCAGTGAACGGAGTCTTTGTCATCTTTCCTTTGAGACAGGATTGACAAGTTGCATACGATTGATATTCGAACGGATCCAAATATCCTTCTGTATGTAACTTAGTCAACCTTCTCTCATTGATGTGACCCAGTCTACAATGCCATAAGAAAGTTTTATTGATTTCTGGAGACTTTCTTTTGTGTGTATTCTGGACATTGAAAATCTGTGGTTGGTTTAATACGTATATACCGTTGTTCAATGTACCTGACCCAATCAAAACTTGATTAAGGTGAATGTTCACTACATTACTTACAAATGCAAATTCATAACCTACCTTAGATAATAAAGATACAGAAATGATATTACAGGTTGCATTTGGTACATAATAACAACTACGCAAAACCAAAAAGTGTCCATCCGACAATCCCAGGTGATAGTCCCCCACGGCCTCAGCATCCATGCTAGCACCGTTTGCAACTCTGAGGGTCATGTCACCTGCCTTCAAAACTCTACGCTTTCTCAACGCCTGCAAAGAATTACAGATATGAGATCCTGATCCGGTATCCAATACCCAGGATGTAGAGTTTATTGATAGACAGTTTTCAATAACATACACACCTGAAGCTGAAGCTGCAACTCGCTTCAAATCCTGTGTTCTGGCCTTCTAAGCCTTGCAATCCTATTTCCAGTGACCACTTTTGTGACAATAGAAGTATTCTTTCTTCCCCACCAGCTTTCCCGCTACCTTTGTTGCTTTTCCTTTTCCCTTCGTATCCACTTTACTGACACCGCCTCTTGGTTTGGCGGGGGCTTTCTTCTTCTTACCCTTGGCTTTCGTCCTGGATCTAGAAGAGGAAGATCCTCCTACAAACAAAGTGGATGTCTCCCTACTTTTCTGTAGGGTGCCCTCTGCACTCCTCAGCATTTTGAGGAGCTCTGAAAGTTCAACTTCTTTTTCCTGTAAGTTGAAGTTCAGGATGAACTGGGCGTAAGTGGAAGGAAGGGACCGGAGAATTAAGTCCGTATAGAGCTCATTCTCCAACATGGTCCCAAGTTCTGCGAGCTCCTCGATGTAGCCAATCATCTTAAGCACGTGTTCCACTACCGATGATCCGACAGCCAACCTTGCCGAAAACAACTTCTTCGACACTTTGTATCTGGCGATACGAGACTGCTCTCCATACAGTTCTTTTGTATGAAGAAATATGGACTCTAGGTCCATATTTTCGTGCCTCCTCTGATGTTCGTTGTCCATCGAGGCAAGTACGAGGCATTTGGCCTTCGCGCAATCTATTTCCCATGTCTTACGAATTTCCCTATCCGCGACACTGGTTTTGGGACCTGGGACAGGGGGAGCTTTGGTGGTAAGGAGATACCCCAGCTTGTCGCAAGTGATTGCCATCTTGACATTCCTGAGCCAATCTTTGTAGTTTGGCCCTGTCAATATGTTTTTATCTAGTAATAACTTAAGTCCGGTCATGTTGAATGGTCGCTGCAATTAGGAGAGAGAAAAGAAACACTTTAGCATGATGCTCTTGCAAGTTTAGAGTGGTTTTTAATTTGTCTAAACAGGATGGCTCCCACTGTCTCTCGAATCCCTTCTCAAACCGTAAAGAAAGGATTAGTCAGGATCAATCTCACCGTACAATACTTGCTTAACCGTTCAGCCAGGCTAGTGTCGGTACTTCGAGGGAGGTTTTCCAACGCTTTCGCGAAGTTCCTTAATTAAGTAACATCTTTTCCCTGTGGGCGTAGCCCCGCTAATACCTTTCTAGACACCTACTAGGTTTATAGCATTGATCGTTAAGTGAGAGTTTTCCCAAGGAGTAGCATATACTCACAGTAGGATCGGGATCCAAATATCATTGCGTGATAAAACCGAAGGAATCCTACCAGAATCATCACACTCCAAATGGTATGCAGCGCTAGCAAGTTTCAGTACTTATGAAACTCCCGATGTGAATTTTTGCCCCATGCTCTTATGACCTTGACTTTGGCCAAAATATCATAAGTCACATGTCAAGTTCTACCCGTCATTCTCCTGGTTAATTTGGACCCACCCGTACCTACCCTTGACTTTAGCCAAAATGGCAGCACGACTGTCCCAAACCAACGCATCTATCTATGCTGCACATGAATACCCAATAGCTACCAATCACTATGCCTTGACTTTGGCCAAAATACATAGCTTGAATACTTTTGACCATTCATGTGGAATGACGGAGGGCTACGAATGGTTTTGGCGAAACCGTGAACGTAGTGAACTTGATATAATCGATGGAACGAGATAGCTTTTAAAAAGAAGTGGTTCAAGCTCCGCGTTTAAAAGTTTAGTTTTGAAAAGAACCGAGTGGTTTTCAAAGTGTTCCAACCGACTTTTACTTGGTTTATTTTCTTGCATTAGTTCTTTTAATGCGTCCTATCATTTAATCCTACCATTGCAGAAAACAACCAAAATATGACGTACGCTTATGCCATTCGCATTCGCCACGGGGCCCCGTCATCACCCGTTAGGTTACTTAACTAACGACAGAGCGGGGGCTGAGCTAGCGTGGCTGTAAAACATAAGCAACGCCTAAATAGTTATCATATATAAATATATAGCAATGATAGACATTACAGATCACAGATGAATACATTGGATATACTAGGAATCCGCAATCCGTTCGAGCCTGCAACGAAGAGCGGATTACACGGTCGCGGTGAATAGCCAATACCCCACCCAAGACCCCTACGGGTGCGGCAAACTACCCGCCAAGTACCCGAAACGAAGCAACCTCCCTCACCACCGTGAGTAGGCCACTCGGCACTTCGAGATACCCGGTAGTTTGTGCACCCCCTCCATGGGTTTATCCTAGGAGCAAAAACAGTAAAAAGAATTATACAATGACGGCTACAACCCCGACCCGGTTGTGCGGCCATACAAATATTATTACATCAATTTACATATTACAATGAATGAAAGAAAAAGAAACACTCATCTCACATCCACCCCGGCTATTCACCCGCGATAATCCAACACATTCATATACACATACCATCATCAAACACAGATCACAGATATGTATAACCCCGACTAATTGACATATAGCGATTAGCCGACGTTCAATACATATAAACATCACAGATATAACCCTTATAGTCAAAGTGTAGTGAAGTTCGAAAAAAATACGGATTTATAGGCCCCCAAAAACAAATTTCTATTCTGGAAAATCTGGGCACATATAAACCATCTTAAAATCCCAAAACCAAGCCAGAAAAACACTGCACCAAATTCGACCCAGAGGCCGCGGTTGCGCGGCAATAGCTTGCTATTGCCACGGAACCGCGGCTCTTTGGTCGAATCTCTGGATCGATTTTGGTGGCTTTCTTCACAAAACCCTGAGATGATTTTTGGAGTATGATTTATTTCATTTTGAACAGAAAAAATTTTAACAGAAAGTTGGGTTTTTGAAAACTCGGTTTTGCGATTTTTCCGATTCGAACTTCCATACACTTTACTACCTAGCTAGTTTATGTTTAGTTAGGCTCTGATACCACTGTAAGTCCACGTTACCCACCCCGGTACTTGCGGGGAGGCGGAAAACGGAATAAAAATCAAATTTTTATCAACTTAGGCAACATGGACTAGACAAAGAAGGATCTTTGCTAAACAAAAACAAGCTAAAACTAACTAGAAACTAGCTAAGTGTTAGAAAAGTTATACCTAGGGCTTTATGTCCTTCTCTCCTTGCTCCTTGGAGTAGTGGAAAGAGGTCACCTTTGTCGTCTTCTCACGTCGAAGAAAGATCCACCCGAAAGCCTCAACCTTTGGCTTCAACTCCAAGCTAGAAGTAACTAGGGTGTAAGAAGTGCTAGTCCTTAAACCCTAGATGAGAGTAGATATTATCAAGAAGGGGTTTTTCTCAAGCCCAAGTGTTTCTCAGCACATGAGAGGGGAGAGCTTGAGGGAGAGGAAGAACAAGAGAGAGAAAGAAAAAAATAGAATGAGAGAAAATATGAAGCATTCTCTCATATATGTGTGAATTATTGTAATTAGATAATTAGCTAGATAATTGTCATGGTTAATCAAGACATGACCATTATCATTTCATTTTTAATGCAAATTGCAAGGATCAAAGAGCATCTTCCAAATGAAATGATGATGGTCAAAGTGTCAACCTAGGTCAACAAGTCAAGGAGGTCAAATGGTCAATAACCATAACCATGTACAATTATATTAAACTAATATCAATTAACCATAATACACACATAAGCATTAGCGTTAATAAAATGACAATAGTCATTAACCCTAATCAAAGTCCTCTCCCTCTGTCTCAAGTAACTGTGCATACGCACCCGTATTCGTGATTCGAGGAACACGAATACAATGAGAAAAAACCAATCCCAAATCTATACTAGGATCTGGCTTAAACCAAAGCCCGCTAGTATAAGCTGTCCGGACAGCAAACGTGCACAAGTGCGCGGATGTGAACGAACCCTGTCGCAAAACCATGCGACCTCTACTCATTTTGCCTAAAGGCGAATAGCTCTCTGTGTGGGACTCTAAAGACTCGACACTACGCTGGCAGTGGGTTTAACCACAGACCGCAAGCGGCACTAGCTATACGTAACGGTCCCCAGATAGATGTCGATAAGAAGACTGACGATGTGAACCCCATCTGAACTCCTACTGAGCCTGTATGTGACAGTCTCCGTACAGTCCGGTCTGTTCGTCTGATACAACGCATGGCGGGCCTAGGGGGGCGGGGAACGTCAGTCCTCTAATAGCGGTACAAGTCGTGTCGGAGTGTAGCCCAGAACACCCTGAGATAACACTAGAAACCTACCAGTATATCTCGCTTGCCCTGGCCAGGGACTACTCGTGTAATGGCTCTCCTGGACACAGCGCGATGTCAACCCCCAATACCGGGAGAGACGAATCCTGTCTAACCGTCACTGCCTCCAAGTGCTTCGGGACTGCACCCAAAAACTACCTATTTGCACGACTCCTTTAATCCGTGGTAGGGTAGCAATCAAAGTGCAGTGGGAACACACTCGAGACGAAGTGACAGTGTCAAGTCAGCGGACTAAGCTGTACTCATATCACCTGGGAACTGATAACTGACGATAGGTATAATACCAACCAACAGTTCCCGACGAGTCCTGTCCAGTGTACTCGTAACCTAACGAGCACCCGCATACTATCTCAAGTATGACGTACTGACGGCTGTGGGACAGACCGTCTCCCATGCTGGGATGAGAAGCGCATACGCTAGTCTACTCCGGAGTATCGATGCCCTGTCTCGATAGTCCAACGACTAGGGACCTGTATAAGGATGTGCTTATAGATCACCCAGCTCCCACGAGTGTGAGCGCCATCACAACGCTGGTAATCAAGCAAAGATCCTAAGGGCTCTACTAATATGTATATCAGCGATATGCTAAAAGAAACACATGCACATATTAAAGCAGAGACAAACCAAGTAGCATACTACCATTTCGAGCAAGATTGTATATACAACTGTGAATATCCCAAGCTTCCATCAAGTAATATACAAGCTAGTATGATACAGTAATGGCCTCTAGGGCATATACACTAACAATACCTCTACTCCCGGCATGGATGTAGTAAACTTTTCACTTCATTATTTCACGTCCTGGGTCGAAATGCATGTGTTGGGGGCTTTCGCTATGCATCAGAGGCCTGCGTTTTACGACGCCTATCCCTTCCCGTGACTTATGCGATTGGTGGATGCTTCTGCCGCCGACCCGACTCAGCTCGGGGCTATTCGGGTGCTGATTTCTCCTTACGCTGCCGCTGGCGGGATGGTTTTTAATGATCGGGTCTTGTCTACTCCCTCAGGTCCAGTTCAACAACTCTGGGACCTGTCAAAAGACAACGCACCTTCTTTGAAGCCTCGGGAGGCCGCGCACTTGTACACTATTAGACCGGGCTACTTGGTGTTTCACCAGGACAGTGCAGCTCTTTTCATGCGGTACAATCCGCATCGATTCGCCCGACAGCTTGGATACGACCAGGGTGTTCCTTTCGAGGCTTTTATAGTCGCCCCGATCCTTTCGCTCGATGCCGTTCGCGATGCCGCTCATCATTTCATGAGGCTAAACACCGGCTCCCACTTCATGGTCCCTGAAGCCGAATACCTGCCCCGATGCGTGGGCGCGTTTACGGGTTGGTATCTTCATCGGGTCAACCCAATCATTCTTGAGGAAAGGAGGGTGCTTCTTGGCCACGACGTCCCTCCTCTGGTTCCAGAAGCTAAGCTGCGACCGAGGGCTCCGGTTCGCTTCCCTCTAAGGGATACCGGCATTGCGCTCATCCCAGGAGAATCGGAGGTAAACCTTACTCCAACGGCTGGTATGCCCCTGGGTTCTCGCTCGCGAGGTGGAAGGGCCCCAGTAGTAGCACCACCGCCTGTGGCAACACCGCCCCCCGTGGCATCGACAATGGCAGTGTCATCCTCGGTCGTGGCACCAGGCGAGGGTAATAGGGATGAGGGCGTCGAAGGCGATGTGGGTCAGCGCCGTCATAAGGCTTCGCGGGGGAGGAAGCGGTCATCCTCGGTGACCGGCTCTGGGTCTAAGCGGCGGAGGAAAGCGGCCACCAATTTGCTCGATTCTTTGGCGGAGTCTGAGCCTACTCTTGAAGATGAACCGTTGGCCCTGCAAGAGTCAGACGCTGGACTTCCTTTCCCGAGTTCGGCCGATGAGGAGGCCGCATAGTTGGCTGAGGCCATACGGCGTTCCAAAGACGTGTCTCATAACGCCAGGGTTCCGAAGAAGTCCTATCCCGCTGTAATCTTTTACGAAGACCCTTCGTGGATTCGGCGGTGGTTTATCGGTCCTTTGGAGGAATGGGGGAAAGGGCCCTGAAGCAGGCCACTTCAGAAGACGCAGCGGACGCACTTTCTTTATGGACCGGCGGCCATGAGTCTACCCTTGAACCCCGGCGAGCACGCCTTCTTGAGAAGGAGCAGCGGCTTGAATAAGCCATATTGAGGGCTTCTTTGCGCATCGGTACGTTGTTGTTCTTTTTGTAGTTCTTCAGATTATTCACGCCTGTATATGTGTATCCTTATTCTTATTTGAATTGTGCAGAATCTTCGACGCTGGAGGAGCTCCCTACGGGCTCATTGAAGCTAAAGCCTGCCGAAATTCCCGATGAAGCATTGCCCGATGTGGGGGGGGGGGGCTGATGAGGCTGCTCCTCTTATGGTAGAGCCTCCAGCGGCGGTTCTTGATCAGGGAGTGCTTGCCCCTTTGGGGGAGGCTCCTTTGGAGGTTGCTGCCCCAACGGCTCTTCCCGAAGGCGGCCCGGAGGCTGAGATGGAGGTAGTGGGGACTACCCTCCCTCTGTTGGAGCCTGAGGTTCCGGCAGAGGCTGTCGAGGCTGCTATCCCCCCGACTCAGAACGGGAGAAGTGTTGAAGGTAACCTTCTGAAGTTTAAATTAGCAGCCTTTCCGTTGTATGAACTCTTTTGTTTTTCTCAGAATTACGCGAGCTGGCGGCCTCTATTGCCGATCTGTCTCCCCGGCAATCCTTTCAGCGTCTGCTGGAGATGGCAGCTCCACAAGCGATATCCCCCCAACGCATCGTCCTCTTATCCGGGCAAGGTTGGTGTCGTCCATCACTTCTCATAGCATCGTTGTTATTTTGCGTATTGACATTGATGTTTTCTACAGTTTTGGAGGCTGATGATGAGGTCGAGGTTCTAGAAGGGCCGGGGGAACCTTCAGCTCCTACTTGCATGACTGTCGGTAAGCGACATTTCATCATACTCTCATTCGTTCTTTGCTTAAGAATTTTACTGACATCTTCCAAATTTGAACAGCTCTGCCAGTCTCCACGGCGTTGGAGTCGCGCATCGTGATGCCGCCCGGCCCTTATGCCTTGCGGGCTTCAGAACGCTTGGCCTAATTAAGCCTTGTCTCCTTATCATCTTTGATTGAGGAGCTCCGTGCTGGCAGCGCGACCACCGCTGAAGCGTTTGCTGCCGAAGCTAACGGTTCTTTTCATTTTCTTGCCACCTACCATAGCGAAGAAGTGGTGCGAGTCTGGGTGGAGTTCTGTCGGCAGGTGGAGGCTCGCTTGCACGCCCTTGAATGTTCTCACCTTTCCTCGGAAGTCGTGGCTGCAAAAGCGGAGTTGCGGGGTCTGATAGCACGATGCGCGACCAATATGACATCATGCGAGAAGAGGCTTGGCCGCAAACTCTTGGAGAGGGAGCTAGCTTCCAAGGCGCTGAGCGAGCTTCACGCCACTCTTACCGCCAAGGCCAACAAAGCGTATGAACTCTGGCGGGTGCTTCAGGAGTCCATCAAAGAGGTGGTGGCTCTTGACAAAGCTACCACGTTCACTCGTGAAAGGGTCGAGGCTCATAAAGCCACCGAGAAAGAGCTTGAAGCTCGGCTTGCTTCGTATCAGGCTCAGCAAGCTCAGGCGGAGGCTCGTCTTCTGGAGATCTTGCGTCATGAAGCCGTGGCTCAGCAACAAAACGATGAGCTGGTAAAATTACTACACCGCCCGCCGGCTTGAGGACTTGTATCTTTTCCCTCTTTTTTTTGTACATACTCATGGATGAGAGTATCTTCTTTTTGTTTCTTTCATGAATTGTACGTTGTATCCATTTTGGTTTATGAAACAAAAGATACATTTTTCTTCTCAATGGCATGTCTCTTTTCATTGAATGCGTTTGCGTACAATTTATCTCGATCTCCTTGCAGGGCATCGGTGGATTAGGATTCAGGGTTAAGATCTGCTTCCTAAGACTTTTGCGCATTATGAGCCACGAGGGTCTCATAAAGAGTTTTTCTCCCCATGGGTCGAGAGGATCCCATAGGTGTAAGTTCTTCTTAAGAATCATAAGGATTCTTAAGCGGGTTTTCCCTTGAGAGTCGTAAGGATCTCACGAGAGAGTTTTTCTTCCTTACAGGTCGTGAGGACCTGCAAGTGCTGGATGTAGTCACCCTTATTCGTGTTTCACGGGGTCGGGGGTTGCTCAAGGCATCGTAGTTTAAAGACGTCGCGGTCAAGGTTAAGGACATCATAGTCCATGGATTTAAGGACTCTACAGTCCGATGTTAGTTTTAAGACATCTCGGTCAAGGTTAAGGACCTCATAGTCCGTGGATTTAGGGACTCCACAGTCCGATGTTAGTTTTAAGACATCACGGTCAAGGTTAAGGACCTCATAGTCCGTGGATTTAGGGACTCCACCATCCGATGTTAGTTTTAAGACATCACGGTCAAGGTTAAGGACCTCATAGTCCGTGGATTTAAGGACTCCACAGTCCGATGTTAGTTTTAAGACATCACGGTCAAGGTTAAGGACCTCATAGTCCGTGGATTTAAGGACTCCACAGTCCGATGTTTGGTTGCAGGGACCCGTCACCTCTTTGAAGACGTTGAGGAATTACAACGCCAGGTATTAAAGGAGTGAAGAGATGTACCCCTTAAACCAAGGTAGAATCCGTCGGGAATCGGGGTGGTTGATCGTTAGTTTTAAGACATTACGGTCGAGGTTAAGGACATCATAGTCCGTGGATTTTAAGGACTCCACAGTCCGGTGTTTGCTCTGGATGCTTCACACGGGTTCACTGCCGTGCTTGGCGAGGACCAGACTCCGCTCTGGGCATTTTCCGCGGGGTCAAAGAGTGACGTTATCCGCGTTCCACGTAACCAGAAATTTTGCACTAGATGCTTCACACGGGTTCACTGCCGTGCTCGGCGAGGACTAGGCTCCGCTCTGGATGCTTCACACGGGTTCACTGCCGTGCTCTGCGAGGACCAGGATCCGCTCTGGACGTTTTCCACGGGGTCAAAGAGTGACGTTATCCGTGTTCCACGTAACCAGGAATTTTTCACTAGATGCTTCACACGGGTTCACTGCCGTGCTCGGCGAGGACTAGGCTCCGCTCTGGATGCTTCACACGGGTTCACTGCCGTGCTCTGCGAGGACCAGGATCCGCTCTGGACGTTTTCCACGGGGTCAAAGAGTGACGTTATCCGCGTTCCACATAACCAGGAATTTTGCACTAGATACTTCACACGGGTTCACTGCCGTGCTCGGCGAGGACTAGGCTCCGCTATGGATGCTTCACACGGGTTCACTGCCATGCTCTGCGAGGACCAGGATCCGCTCTGGACGTTTTCCACGGGGTCAAAGAGTGACGTTATCCGCGTTCCACATAACCAGGAATTTTGCTGATTGTATCCGCATTTCACTGGATGGAGGTTTGACTGTTGGCGATATGTATACCATCGAGCTATGGAACTGGGAGTTGCCGCTGTTCCGCTTAGCTTAGAGTTGTGTCCGTTGTTACGAGACGAGTTTTGAAACGATCTCCAGGTCTCCTTTGGCCCGTCGAGATTTGGCTTCTTCTTCTGATGAAACCTGGGGGAGAAGTATGATCCCTTTTTTGTTTACGCCCTTGGATTGTGTACAGGGTGTGATGGAACATCACCTGTAGGGCATGAATTTCATTTTTATTTCATTTCTTTTTCCGCGATGCTTTATCATTTCAGCTTTTATATCGCGAAGGTCGCGATTGCCCCATCATTTCGGCTATTTTTCGCGGTGCCCAATCATCTCGGCTATTTATTTATTTTCTACTCGCTGCTTTTTATTGCAAGTTGCCCCATCATTTCGGCTATTTTTTATGCATACATTTTTGCTTGCTGCTTTTTATTGCAAGTTGCCCCATCATTTCGTCTATTTCTTATGCATGTGTGGCTCGCTAGCCTTTTCGCTGCAAGCTTGGATTTTAGACACCGATTTCGGCATCAGCATCGCTACCACTGGGATATTGCCAGGAGCGAATCATCATTTGCCTCTGTCGATGTTGAACAAAGGTGGCTTAGCAAACAGGGTTAGGGTCCTGTCGACTAAGGCTTTTGACTTCATGAGCCGTAAGGGTCTCACAAAGGTATTTCTCCCTACAAGTCGTGAGGATCTTGTAGGTGTATTTTCTCCCTAGGAATCGTGAGGATTCCTAAGTGTATGTTCCTCCGCAAGTCATAAGGATCCTACAAGAGGGCTTTCTCCTTATAGGTCGAGAGGACCTACAAGGGTTGTGTTCACCATATGGACATATCCCTAGTCACGGATGGGACTTTGTTAGGGAAATATTTGTTCATGCCCGTGGATTGTATACAAGGGTCAGTACTGGACCACTTGTGGGGCAGTGTCGAAGGGTATAGGGGATTTTGCTTAAGCACAGGTTTAGGTCTCTGTGACTTAAGACTTTCAAATCTTATGAGCCGTGAGGGTCCCATAAGAGAGTTCTCCTTACGAGTCGTGAGGATCTCGCAAGTGTATTTTCTCCTTAGGAATCATGGGGACTCCTAAGTGTGTTGCTCCCTTGTGAGTCGTAAGGATCTCACGCGGGTGGTTTCTCCTTGCAAGGTCGTGGGGATCCCGCAAGTGTCCTTTAACGAGGTTGTGCCCTTTCGGGTTTTCACAAACACTCGCCGGTAGCCCTGCTGTTTTTACTCACGGAGCCCTTTCGGGTTTTCATCCGTGCCCTTCTTGCTCATGGACATACCATTTTTTTTAATTCTTTTCTTATTATTATTTTTTTTTACGAGGTCGCGCCCTTTCGGGTTTTCACGAACACTCGCCGGTAGCCCTGCTGTTTTTACTCATGGAGCCCTTTCGGGTTTTCATCCGTGCCCTTTTTGCTTATGGACATACCGTTTTTATTTCTTATATTTTTTTATTTTTTATTTATCTCGTCAGCCTAAGGATGCTGCGGTATTAGTTTAAGGACGTTTCGGTCCGCTATTAGTTTAAGGACATTTCGGTCCGTCGTTAGTTTAAGGACATTTCGGTCCGTCGTTAGTTTAAGGACATTTCGGTCCGTCGTGGAGAGAGCCGGTTACTACTTATAGAGCTTTGAGCTTTAGGAAGATAGCAAGCGGACATAGTCGTCGTCATCTATCATTGACCTAGGCTGTGGCTCATTAAGCGTAGTATTTCTTTAGGAAGCGGCCGTTTATTGGCCTGAAAGGCCTTTCACCATGCATGTCCATGAGTAGATAGGCCCCCACCCTGGTAGACCTTATCTATGATGTACGGGCCTTCATAGTTTGGCTCGAATTTTCCACGATTGGCGCGATTGGGGATCATCGGTCTTTTGACCACTAACACGAGTTCGCCTTGGCGGAATGTTCTCGGCCTGGTCAATCTTTCGTACGAGCGCGTCATCTTTGCTTTACAGGCCTCCAGATTTTGTTGCGCTATGAGCCGGGTTTCATCGAGGGCATCAATCTCCTCAAGCCGAAGGTGAGCATTTTCTTCGTTTGTCAATCCGTGGTGGACTGCCACTCGTAGAGAAGGTAGCTCTATCTCGAGGGGGAGTACCACTTCCGTACCGAATACCAGTGCGTATGGCGTCGTGTTCGTGGCCGTCTTGCACGTAGTTCGATATGCCCAAAGTGCCTCTTGCAGTCTCTCATACCAGTCCTTCTTATTTCGGGACACCGTCTTTTTTATGATCTTTGTCAAGGTCTTATTGAAGGCCTCGGCCAGACCGTTAGCTCGTGGATTATAAACTGAGGAATATCTCCGGTCTATATTATGCTGCTGCGCGAAGCGGCTAATCTTATGGCTTCTGTAGGCTGGCCCGTTATCGGAGATAATCCGCCGTGGAGTTCCAAACCGATAGATGACGTGCGTTTTGAAAAAGTGGAGGATATTCTCCGTCTTCACTTCCCTCAGCGGTACTGCTTCTGCCCATTTGGAGAAGTAATCAGTCGTCGCCAGGATGAAACGATGTCCCCTAGACGATGCCGGTTCGATAGGGCCGACTATGTCAGTTCCCCACATTTCGAATGGCCAGCTAGCCACCGTTGGATGTAGCGGATTCGGATGCTGGTGGATGAAATCCCCATGGATTTGGCATGAGTGGCATTGCTTCGCATATTCGAGGCAGTCCTAGATCATCATGGGCCAGTAGTAACCCATCCGTTTAATTTTTAACTTCATCTTCGGGCCTGCTTGATGAGAACCACAGATTCCATCATGAACTTTCTGAACGACTCTTTCCGCTTCGTCAGGTCCTAAACATCTCAGCCACAGAGAATCAAACGACCTCTTATACAGAGTATCATTGACGAAAGCGAAAGATAGAGCTCGTTTCATGAGCTGATGTCTTGAGGACGCTTCTTCGGGCATTCGGTGGGACTTAAAGTAGTCTATGAAGACTTCCCTCCAGTCCTCAGCCTTCTCACGGTCTTTTATCTGTAGGGTCGTCTGCTCAGTCGCTCCCTTTTCTTCGCATGATTCCGGAGATATTTCTGCTGGGGCGAGCACTCGACGGCTTTGTACCATGATTTTAACATCATCGAGGTTCTCGTCAGCTAATTCTTTGGCGAGCTTAGCTAACGCGTCCGCTTTGCTATTTTCCGCGCGTGGTATGCTTTCCAAAGTATAGGAGGGAATTTGGGTCAACAGTTGTTGCACCTTTTCGCCGTACTTCACCAACTCTGGTTTGCACGTTTGGTAGTCGCCATTTACTTGACTAACGACCAGTTGAGAGTCCCCGTATATAAGAAGGTCTTCAATTCCCATGTCAATGGCGATCTCGAGGCCCGCTATCAAAGCTTCATATTCGGCTTCGTTATTCGTCCTCGGCTCTATTAAAGAGAAGGCGAAGCGCATAATCCCTCCTTGTAGAGTTACGAAGATGAGGCCTACTCCCGATTTGATTATGGGGGTACATTGCTTGCTTTTCTTCATGGAAGATGCTCCATCAAAATAGAGTTCCCATCGGGTATCACCGCCGCCGATCGCATCAAATGCATGTTCGTCCGGCAAATCGCAGTTCAGAGGAGAACCGGCAGGTACTACATGCTCAGCAAGGAAGTTGGCGATGGCCTGGCCTTTCACTGCCTTGAGAGGTCGATACGTTATCGAGAACTCCATCAAGAGTAGAGCCCATTTAGCGAGTCGACCCGTCAATATAGCCTTTGACATCAAATATTTAAGGGGGTCCACCTTCGAGATAAGACGGACTTCGTGCACCAACGCATAGTGCCTGAGCTTTGTTATCGCGAAGATCAACGCCAGGCAGTGTTTTTCAATGGGAGAGTAGTTGCTTTGTGCCCCCAGCAGAACTCGACTTAAGTAGTAGAGTTCTCTTTCTTTTCCTTGATCGTTCTCTTGTGCCCATAATGCGTCTAAGGAACCTTCGAGGGCGATTGTATAAAGAATGAAGGGTTTTCCCTTGTCCGGAGCAGCCAATACCGGCGGGTTCTGCAGGTACTGTTTAATTTCGTCCAACGCGCCCTGGAATTTTTTATCTCAGACAAATGGAGTTCCTTTCTTCATCAGGTGGCTGTAAGGACGGCACTTGCCTGAAAGATTGGCGATAAACCGCCGGATGTATGCGAGCTTCCCTTGGAGAGACCGCAACTGTTTGAGGGTTCTTGGCGGAGGCATTTCTATGATCGCCTTGATCTTAGATGGATCTATTTCGATACCTCGGTGTCGGATGATGAATCCCAGGAATTTACCCGAGGAGACTCCGAACGCATATTTGAGGGGATTCATCTTTAGATTATATTGCCGAAGGCATTGAAATACAGTCTTCAGATGCGTTAAGTGCTCTTCGTATGACATGCTCTTCACCACGAGGTCATGAATATAGCACTCGACGATGTCATGTATGAAATCGTCGAAGATCTTTGTCATGGCCCTTTGATAGGTAGCACCGGCGTTCTTTAGACCAAAGGGCATAACCTTGTAGCAGAATATTCCCAAAGGGGTCCGGAAAGCCGTTTGTTTCTGGTCTTCAGGATGTATTTTTATTTGATTATATCCTGATGAGCCGTCCATGAAGGAGAAAACCTCGTGAGTGGACGTGTTATCTATCATCAGTTCGGTGACTGGCACTGGAAAATCGTCCTTCGGGCAAGCTTTATTAAGATCCCGGAAGTCTACGCATATGTGCACTGTCCCATTTTTCTTCATCACTGAGACGATGTTGGCGATCCATTCAGGGTATTGAACTTCCTGGATGAAGCCAGAGTCGATCAGCTTTTTGACCTCGGCGTTGATTCTCATCTCAAGCTCGAGCCGCATTCTCCTCGGCGCCTGTTTGACTGGCTTGATGTCCGGGGATATCGCCAATCTGTGTACAGCAATTTCTGGATCTAATCCCGGCATTTCAGAATATTTCCACGCGAAGCAATCTCTATGCTGTAGAAGCACGTCTTTTAATGCAGCCACCCTTTCTTCAGATAGCAGCTCGCTGATGAATGTCGGTCGCGGATCATCTGCCGATCCCAACTCAATCTTCTTGAGGTTATCTGCAGTAGTATGTATGACATCTTCCATTTCTTTCGGAGCTGGCGGAAATTCTGAGATCACCTCATCATTGCTGTTCTCAAAGCACCAGGGAAGGTCATCCATGTTCTTGGGCTCTTCTTTTAATATTGTAATCATGTGACAAGTGCGAATCCGCTTCCAAGACCGATGTGGGTCTAGCTCTGCTCTCGCGGCTTTAGGTTCGTGCTGTTGTGGCGGCGTTACCCTCCAGCTACGGGATAAAGCAAATCTTCCTTGTTGGTATTGGTCTTCGACCCAGTTCTTGAAGGTGAAGCAGTCTTCGATAGGGTGTCCTATGGCTCGGTGATAAGAGCAATAGCCCGGATAAGAAACCTCGTTAACTTGCTCAGGGTGCTTAGACTCCGGAAGTGCGATCATTTGATGTTCTATAACGAGCTCAAGTAGCTTCTTCGTCTTGTCTCGAGAGAAGGAATACGCTCGACTCATCTTCTTCATGAGGGACAAATCCGGACCGCGCGATGCCCGGTCACACGACTCTCTGATCCTGCGTCGTTGTTGTCGGCTCTTCTTTCCGCTTCTTGATTTATTTCTGCCTCTGCGTCGGGCCTTTTGCACAACGGGTTGACAGGGAGGAGCATCTTTGTCTTTTGCAGCCTGTTGAAACAGACGTTGCGTCCTGGCCTTCTCGTAGATAGTCATCTCGCGGTTGTGGTCTTCCCGAGCCTTTTGACCTGCTTTCCTGATAAGCTTGTCCATTCGTTCTTCAAATGACGGACTCGGCACTTCACTCGCGGGATCCAGTTTTGATGAAGGGTTAGCATTGCTAGACAGGGCGTTTTCCTCCTCCTCGAAGTTATATACGGCGTAGCTACCGTGGATTCACTCCCGTTTACCGGGTCTCACGTATCCAAGGCCGAGCGTTTCCATTCTCCCGTTGGGCAATTTGCGCTGAGTTTCAGGGACATTCCAAATCTTGTTGTAGAACCGAGCTTGTCGAACAGTCTGTTTTAAGGGTACTCCTTGGCGCTTCAATAGCCTCTTTAGTCCATTTGTGTAATATCTGGGCAAACGGATGGGTTAGAACCTGTCGAGTGTAGCATCCGCGCCATGCCAGATCTCTTTCTCTACTTTCGTCTCTGAGGATCGGTAGAATAGGATTACCTTCTCACCCCTTTGCCTGGGAGGGACGTAAAACGTCTGCAGGTCCTGCACATTGTAAGCTTGAAGTGTGTCGAGATCCTTATAGTGTTCTCGCGGCACCATGGTGATTTGCAAACTCTGATCATCACTAGGGGATGCTTGTATTGACGGCCGATTGGAGAACACGGCATTAACCTCATCTTCCGAGTCACTTCCGAAGATCAACATGGGGGCGGACGTCCCCGGGTTGTTGCGTTGAGACGGCCCAGCATAAACTATCTCTTCTTCTTCTTCAGTATCGCTTCCGAAAACAGGGATGGTGGCGGCGGCTTTGTTCTCCGGCTTGCGACACCTTTCTATATCCTCGAAATCTGGCAAAAAGTACTTCGCATCTTCGTATTTGCGGACTTCGTTCACGGAAAATGGATTCAGCTCACCTGTTACGGTATATTCGAAACCATCCTTGAAGTACTTCATACACTGATGCTGTGCAGAAGGGATGATGTTGTACTCATGCAACCAAGGACGACCGAGCAAGGCGTTGTAGCAAGTCTTGGCGTCAATGACGTGAAACTTGGCGTCCGTGACGAGCAGTCCGAAGCGTAATGTCAGTATCACGGATCCGAGAGTCCGTGACGACTGGGAGTCGAAACCAGAGATGGTAATTTTGTCACGAGCGAGGTGTTGCACACTCATGCAGATTTCTTTCAACACCCGAACATTAAGGAGATTGACGGAGGATCCATTGTCAATCAGGATTTTGCCTATCTTGATATCGTGGCAATACCCGGAGACGTATAGGGGACGGTTGTGGTCGCATGTCCCGAGGAGAAGGTCTTCGTCACCGAAAGTGATGTCGGCCGTATGCACTTCCTCCAGTTCATCCTTTCCGCGGCGAGGAAGGCTTGGAATTGCTCAGGTTCTTGTAACGCCTTAATTAGTGAATCTCGCGCTTCTTTTGATAATAGGAGGGCATCGAGAATGCTAAGTTGAGAAGGTAGCTTCCTTAGGTGCGCTAGGATATTGTAGTCCATCTTACCCTTCCTGGGAGGGTCTTTGGTAGTCAGCTCTTTCATGACTTGGTCATCTAAAGTGATATCCTCAGTGACCTTTTCCTTTCCCTTATCTTTTCTATTTGCGGGCCCGAGATTCCTTTCCGGGAGCGTACGATTGCGCAGCTGAATGTTTTCGCAGGCCTCTGGTTCTTCCTCTTTCCCCAAAACGGATTCTTTAAAGAGAGGGCCCAGAGCCATTTCTTCATCAGAGTCGCTCCCAAAGGTGAGAACTTGTGACCCTCCGGCGTTAACCATGTAACAGTTGCCAGTGGTTCTGTCGTGCCCGTCGGCAGTACTTCTTCGTTCCCGACGAGACTTGCGTTTCATGCGCTTAAAATGTTGCCGATGAACAACATATCCCTGCCACCATATCCTAAAGGCGTCGTACTCCTCCGTAGGGTGTGAAATTTTCCGATGATATGCGCAATAATTAGGGTGCCTCTCCGCTCCATCGAGCGTGTTTTCTTCCGAGGGTGGTAGCTTCATTCCCATTGACATGGCTTTGGCAAACCTTTTCCTCGTCTTGAATATCTTTTTGTCTACATCGGACGTCTTTTGATCTGGCGGGAGTGCTTCGACTCTTTCGTTCATTCACTTGCATTTGGCTCCTTCCGATGCGGCCATCTCACGCTCCTGATCCGCTTTACTCTTCAGAAGAATCTAGTCTAGAAAGGTGTCGATCATTTCATCTGTTGGCCACACACGCTCTGGTTCAGGCTCTACCCCTAGTTTCTTAGTGCTAGGAGTTTTTTCATCGTCAGTAAACGAGCGGGAGATTACGTTACAACTCGCCACGTATCCCTCGGATTCATCCGACGAACTCTTCATCATCTTCCTCTTGAAAGATGTGGTTGAGGAACTCTTGCAGCGTGACAGGAGTTCGCGCCTTTTGATTGTACTCTTCCATCGCGTCGATTTGCTTCTGCAAGTTCATGCGCTTGCCTCCAGGCTTCACGGGCTTCTTGGATTTCTTCTTCTTTTTCTTCGAAGATTTTGACGGTTGGGCGTGAGTATTTGGGCCATCACCACGAGTCTTCATAGTTGGGCGCGGCTTCAACATCCCTTCGACAATTTGAGGTTCAAGCGGGTCCATCCATTCGACCACTGGGCACTTATGAAGGTCCATCAGCATTCTTTTGGTTTTAGTTGACAGCACGACCTCCCATGGAGCTTCTTCAATAAAGGAACAGGTTGCCCCCGGTGTGTCTGCTTTCTTAGGAGTATGCGGCTGTGGTGGGTTCACCTTCCACTTTTCGGACAGTGCAAACTTCCCCTGGAGGTATTGCTCTTCAATCCATCCTTTGAATACGAAGCAATCCTCAATCGGATGACTTACCGTTTGATGGTAAGGGCAATAGTTAGGGTTATTCACCTCGGTGGGTTGTGGCGGTCGCCTTAGATTTGGTAGGTTTATAAGTCTGTTGCGTACTGCCAGCTCGAATAACCGTTTCGTCTTGTCCCGTGGGAACGAGTAGGGATGCTTCGTCTTCTCATTATAATACCGACGTCTTTCTTCCAATTGATCCGCCAGCTTTGGGGCATTGGGTTGCTGCTAGGCATTCACGACGAAGGTTGCCTTTCCTTTACCCTTGTCATTCCGAGGTTCTGGCTTAGGGGGAGGCGGTCTATGACCCATCTGGTCCATCTAAGCCAACTTATCGATTAGAGCCTGGAATGTGGTTGGCTTAAAGAACATCATAAACTAGGAGATAGTTGCGTGAGGGTCTAGGGTTCCTACGAACATGCCCACCGCGGGCGCTTCCTCAATGCGTTGCTCGCATTTCGACCACAAATTTCGCCAGCGTATAGCATACTGGACCCACGTTTTGCCTGGTTTTACCCTGGCATTAATCAATGCCGTTATTGGAGTGCGTTCGCTGGCGCTTGCGAATCGCTGAGTGAATATCAACTCCATTTCAGCGACCGTCTTGATAGAATCGTTCGGGAGTTCCGAATACCATTCGAATGCTGTTTCTGATAAGCTGCCCACGAACTGGCGAAGCAACAGTTTATCATCACCGCCGGTGTTACCGCAAAGGGCCCTGAACTGGGCAACATGTTGATGGGGATTGCCGGTCCCCTTATACACGTGGAATTTTGGTATTGTATAACCCGGCGGGTATTTGATTTGGTCGTACCAGCTTGGATACGGCCGCCCCGTTTTTATGACTTGACTAGCTGCCTCAGTCGCATGATGAACCCGGATTCGTTGGGCTATATAGTCGTCCAAGTCAGCCTTAGAGATTGTCTCCTCCTTGGCCGTTGAGAAGGCCGGTGGTGGATTTGACGTTTCTCCCCTGTCGTCTTCAAGGACGATCGAGGGATCCTCAACGGGTGGGTCTTGTTGGATCATCATTCCTATCATATCTTGGAAGAGAAGGCCCATACGCTGTATGTTGGCTGCTTGTTCAGCAGCCTCTTTGTCTTTCTTCTCCAATGTTCGGCGAAGGAATTCGGCGTCGGTTTCTTCCTCCTGGCGTTCGTCCGAGGGCGTTTCTGGGTTTTCTTTTGGCCCGGTAAGTGTGGCCATAGCGTTCATCATTTCCTGGAGCTTTTGCTGTTGCTCCTGAGCTTTGGTCACCGACCGTGTAAGCAGTCTATGACCTGTAGACGCACGGCTATCTTCCTTTCCTGACGCCATGTATACGGTATGGACCATCATGCCCCCAGACTTAGGGCGTCTGGGCTTAGTGCCTTTAGCTGTCGTTGCAGGCTGGGGGATCTTCTCTGGCTTCCTCCTTTTATGAGCAGTGGAAGTTGAGGGGGCCGTTGAGGTGGGCATCCAGACAGCCTTTCGTGGTTTAGCCTGGTGACTGGCTTCCTGTTGGATTTTCAGCTTCTTGTGCTGGCGGGAGAAGTTTGGATCGATCATCGAGTCTCGGGCCTGCCGCCAGACTTTATAGATTCGGGACGACAGCCGTTGAGGAGATTGGGACTGTTCTGTTTTTACTTCTACAGCCTTTTTCAGCGGAGGGGGAGACCTCTTTAGCACCGCGGTAGAAGAATTCCTACGCACCTTATTCAGCATCTCAAAGTTGTTCCCAGTCGGAACGGCGGCATTAACTTCTGCCATCGGGGCTGGTGGAGTTAGCCCAGAGGGAGAGTTGCTCCCAGCCTTCCTCATTCGGCGCCAGTAACGACGTCGAGCGCGTCGTGCTGATGGAACCGGCCTGGTGAGGGCGATAGCCTCGTCTTGCCTCCTGTGTAGGTGGGGGGTCGCTGCTGGTGTTAGCCTGTCAAAGACCGATGTCCTTTGGGTAGCAAGAGCGGGAGCTGGAGCCGTCAATCTTGTAAAGACCGACTTTTTGGCAGGGGAAGCCGCCTTGACGACTTCAGGAGTAGGACCGGTCACTTTCTTGGAAGCAACCTTCTCTGGGATTGCAGGCCCCATTGCGGGTCCACAGGAGTTCTGGCCCAATCTAGAGAAGACCGAGGCGCTGGCGTTGGGCGACCCGTTGAGAAGGGCCGCGGCAGGGGTAAGGCGATCAAAGACCGACTTTTTGGGAGCCTCCTTTGTCAGCACCGGAGCGGTGAAGCTTGTCGGCGGGAGCATGGTCCCAAAAAACAATCCTGTGGTGGCTCGAGTGACTTGTTCCACGGGCATTGCGAATAGCGAAGCAGCTTGGGGTCCGTAGGCTATACCTCCTGGCGAGGCAGAGCGTTGGTTGCAATTGCAGTCCGAGCAGTTGGAGCATTTCACACAAGTAGAAGCCATCGATTCTTTGCTTTCTACAATAAGCAAGACGCCAAGTCTTAGTATCTTGAAACCCAAGGGCAACCATTAGCGAACCGCGATTGGTTCGCGAATCACGACACACGAAGTGTGGAGTGGAAAGAGAAAAAGGTCCCACCGGGCGTGCCAGAATCTGTTCCCCTCCGAACGGCGGCAAGGACTGACGTCTCGCCTGAGGTTCGGGGCAGATGCTAATTGGTGCTATCCGTCCACCTCTCCGAAGATGCTAAGTTGATTTATGGCACCGTATATCGAAGGTTTAAACGGATGCGTCCGATGTAGCAGACTTCGTCAGATTCCCCCTCGCTTGAGGGGTTTTTGATTGTGGGGACGCTCTTCCCTGCAGGCGCAAGCCCCTGCAGTTAATTACGCTACTGCATCGCGGTAACCACTTTCTCCTTCTCCAGATGGTCACTTCGTGTCGTGTGTATTTATTTTATGTTTGGTTGCCCGTGGATTGTATACGGAGACTGAGTTATGTCGTCGCCCGTAGGGCGTGGACTAGTCCAAATCCGCATTATCTTAGATTTGGGTTTGGGGGTTTGGGTTTAAGGATACGTTAGCCTCCTTTGAGACTAAGATCGACTTAAACGTTTGTTAAGGATACGTTAGTCTAGTTTTTAGACTAAAATCAACTTAACGGGATCGTTTAGATCCAACAAGAGAGCAATAAAAAGGGGGGGCTCTGTTGTTTAGTTTAATGACATTGCGGTCAATAGGTAGTTTAAGGACATTGCGGTCCATGGGTAGTTTAAGGACATTGCGGTCCAATGTTAGTTTTAAGACATTGCGGTCAAGGTTAAGGACGTCATAGTCCATGGGTTTAAGGACCCCACAGTCCGTTGTTAGTTTTAAGATATCTCGGTCAAGGTTAAGGACCTCATAGTCCATGAGTTTAAGGATCCCACAGTTCGTTGTTAGTTTTAAGACATCTCGGTCAAGGTTAAGGACCTCATAGTCCATGGATTTAAGGACTCCACAGTCCGATATTAGTTTTAAGATATCACGGTCAAGGTTAAGGACCTCATAGTCCATGAGTTTAAGGACCCCACAGTCCGTATCAATGTATGGTCATCGGGACCCGCCACCTTTTTGAAGACGTTGAGGAATTACAACGCCAGGTATCAAAAGAGTGAAGAGATGTACCCTAAAACCAAGGTAGATTAAATAGTCTTCGGCCCAATTTGGGACCAAGACCAATTAATTATGTTATGAGCCCATTAGCCCAGTTAAGTTTGAATTGAGGACTTATGGCCAGCTTGGGCTAAGTCCAATCATGTTTAGAATATTGGCTTTCTGTTGGTCCATTGAAGGAGAGGCTTTGCCTCTAGAACTTAGCCAATTGGGCTGAAGCTAGTGTTAAACACTAAATACCAACCAGTGTTGAACACTGGGAATGAGATTGACAAGTTAGTGTTTAACACTAAAAGATAGTTGGTGTTAAACACCAGCAACAGGGCTTTCAAATTAGTGTTTATGCACTAACGCAAATCAGTGTTAAACACTGGCAGTGGAGATTTCAAATTAGTGTTTAACACTAGGGCAGGTCAGTGTTAAACACTGGAAACAGGGTTTTCCAAGTTGGTGTTCAACACTAAGAAAGTCAGTGTTAAACACTGTAAATAGAGTTTTCCAAATTAGTGTTTAAACACTAAGAAAATCAGTGTTGAACACTGGATATAGAGGTTTCAACTTTAGTGTTAAACACTAAGGTAAGAGGGGTCATGTGGTAGCACATGAGAGCGCCCTCAATTCATTTTATTCTGCCAAAAGTATTGAATACTTTGGAGTATCACGTGCTGTCACGTGATGGGCATTTAAATGTTTGTCTGTTAGAGCTTCTGCCAAGGGGTCACGTGGGGCACGTGACCCCTTGCCTCAAAGCCCTTCTCTGTGGAACTTTTCAGGGGTCACGTGGTAGCACGTGACCCTGCTTCTTTGCATGTTTGTTTATCTTTTAGGAATTAAATCCTTCATAGGGTTAAACCCTAGCTATAATTTTAGAGGAATTAAATTCCCACTTTTTTTTTGAAGAATTATATTCTTAGATGGAGTTAAACCCCGGCTTTTCTTCTGTAGGAATTAAATTCCTGATGTATGTGAAGAACTGAATTCTATCCTAGGGTTAAACCCTAATTTCTTCTTTCTTGAGGGAATTAAATTCTTGTTATTTTGACAGAATTAAGTTCTTAACTAGGGTTAAACCCTGGGTCTGTTCATTTTGAAGGAATTAAACTCCTATAACATAGGGTTAAACCCTAATTTTATTTCAAAGGAATTAAATTCCTATAATTCTGTGAGAATTAAATTCCCAAACTTCCATTCCCTCTCTATGCTTTGGATCTGCATGGCAGGATCTCGACCCAATGAGAATTAAATTCTCAATTCATGGGGAGATGTGCACTTTGCAGATCCTCTACTAGAGAAAGAACTAAGTTCTTCTTTTTAATATAAGAGTTAAACTCTTTTGAGAATTAAATTCTCCTTTTCTATCAAAAAGCCTTCCCTTTCTTACCTAGGGTTTTCTTTTGCAGAAGATCCAAATTCCTCCAAAGTATCAAGGCTCTCTTCTTTTTTTTATGTATCGATCCTCTTCTGCATATATCTCTCTGTGTGTCTCTTGGCTCCTATTTATAGGAGAAGCAACAAAATCAATTAGTTTTTTGATGAATCTTTCATTGAGAGATTTGATTTGTACTTATCATTCATTTAGACCTTTGGATTATTAGGTGAATTTTATTCACCATTGGATTTTAAATTCAGAGATTCTCCTTTGTTATTTCGGTTAGATTTTAAGGGGAAATCTTTCCAAATTTAAGATTTTTCCATAGATAGATGATATTTAATCACCTTTAAATTTTTAATTCAATCGGTTCTTTTGGAAAGATTTGAGAGGTCTTTTCTCAGAATTTAATTCTGTTAATAGATGGGCTTTGAAAGCCGGTCACGTGTGGGCACGTGACCCCTGGTCACGTGTGGGCACGTGACCCCCTTGGAACGAGCCCTCTTCTTCTTTTTGCGCTCTGCCTTCTGGCCGCTGCTTCGCCGTCACGTGCCACCACATGACCCCTGGTCACGTGTGAGCACGTGACCCTCGTCTGGAGCCTTTTTCTTGATTTAACCGGAGAATGAGTCTGCTGCTCTTAAATGTCACGTGCCAACACGTGACCCCTGGTCACGTGTGAGCACGTGACCTCTTCTGAAACCTTTTCCTTGATTTGATCAGGGAACTGATGTGCCTTTGAAGCCGTTTTTAAATGTCACGTGCCAACACGTGACCCTGGTCACGTGGGAGCACGTGACCCTTTCTGAAGCCCCTTCCTTTGATGTAGTCGGGAAACTGAATCTGCCTTGCCGATGCTTTTAGATGTCACGTGCCAACACGTGACTACTGGTCACGTGTGAGCACGTGACCCTTTTCTGAAGCCTCTTTCGTAGGCTTTCCTGATTTTAAATCAGGAAACAGGCATCAGCACCGCTACAACTGGGATATTGCCAGGAGCGAATCATCATTTGCCTCCGTCGATGTCGAACAAAGGTGGCTTAGCGAACAGGGTTAAGGTTATGTCGGCTAAGGCTTTTGACTTCATGAGCCGTAAGGGTCTCACAGAGGTATTTCCCCCTTCAAGTCATGAGGATCTTGTAGGTGTATTTTCTCCTTAGGAATCGTGAGGATTCCTAAGTGTATGTTCCTCTATAAGTCATAAGGATCCTACAAGAGGGTTTTCTCCTTGTAAATCGAGAGGGCCTACAAGGGTTGTTCATCATACGTACATATCCCCTGTCACGGATGGGACTTGGTTACGGAAATGTTTATTCGCGCCCGTGGATTGTATACAAGGGTCAGCATTGAGCCGCTTGTAGGGCAGTATCGGAAGTTGTGGGGGTTGCTTAAGCCCAGGTTTAGGTCTCCGTGACTTAAGACTTTCAAATCTTATGAGCCGTGAGGGTCCCATAAGAGAGTTCTCCTTACGAGTCGTGAGGATCTCGCAAGTGTACTTTCTCCTCAGGAATCGTGGGGATCCCTAAGTGTGTTGCTCTCTTGTGATTCGTAAGGATCTCACGCGGGTGGTTTCTCCTTACAAGGTCGAGAGGACCCTATAAATGTCTTTTAACGAGGTTGCGCCCTTTCGGGTTTTCACAAACACTCGCCGGTAGCCCTGCTGTTTTTACTCACGGAGCCCTTTCGGGTTTTCATCCGTGCCCTTTTTGCTTATGGACATACCGTTTTTTTTTATATTCTTTTTTTTATTTTCTTCTTCTTTTTTCCTTTTTTTTTACGAGGTCGCGCCCTTTCGGGTTTTCACGAACACTCACCGGTAGCCCTGCTGTTTTTACTCATGGAGCCCTTTCGGGTTTTCATCCGTGCCCTTTTTTGCTTATGGACATACCGTTTTTTTATTTATTATTTATTTTCTTTTTTTATCTCGTCAGCCTACGGATGCTGCGGTATTAGTTTAAGGACGTTTCGGTCCGCTATTAGTTTAAGGACGTTTCGGTCCGTCATTAGTTTAAGGACGTTTCGGTCCGCTATCCAATTTTAGGACGTAGGGGTCCGCTGGGCTTTCTCTATGAATGGCATGATGCCCCCGGCACATCCATCTTTTTCGGAGCATGTGGTTGTGGCGGGCTCACCTTCCTGTTTTCAGACAGCGCGAGTTCGCCTTGTTGGTACTGGTCTTCAACCCAGTTTATGAAGACGAAGCAATCTTCGAGCGGATGACTTACTGCTCGATGGTAGGGGCAGTAATTAGGATTGTTGACATCTCCCGGCTGTAGCGAACGTTTCGGATTCGGCAGATTGACGAATCCGTTGCGTATTGTCAGTTCAAACAGTTTCCTCGTTTTATCTCGGGGAAACGAGTAAGGACGTCCCAGTCTTTCCTCGAGTGATAGGCGTGGGCGTATGTTGTTTTGGCGAACAATCGATTTTGAGTTGCTCGGCTGTTGTTGAATGTTGGCGACGAAGGTCATTTTTCCTTTTCCTTTATCCTTTTTGTTCGCTCCGTCGTTTGCGGGTCCGAAATTCTTTCCGGGTAGTATGCCCTTGCACGGATGAATGTTTTCATGACTCTTCAATTCTTCAGAGACGGATCCCTTGAAGAGAGGGTTGAAGGCTGTTTCTTCATCGGGGTCGTTCCTGTGGCAATTGTCGGCGACTCTTTTATGCTCATCTGTCGTATTTTTCGGCCGTCTACGAGCTTCCCGCTTTGTTCTGTTGACGTAATGCCTATGAGTGACACACCCTTGCCACCAACACTTAAAGGAGTCACAGTCTTCAGTAGCGTGTGCGATCTTCTGATGATATAGGCAATAATTAGGATATGTCTCTATTCCACTGAGAGTGTTTTCCTCAGAGGGTGGTAGCTTCATTCCCAATGATAGGGCTTTGGCGAACCTTTTCCTCGTCTTGAATTTGTTTTTATCGGCAGCGGATGTCTTTTGATTTGATGGGAGTGCCTCGACTCTTTCGTCCAGTCGGCGGTGTTTGGCTCCTTCCAGTATGGCCATCTCACGCTCTTGATTAGCTTTTACTTTCAGACGAATCTCATTCAGGAAAGCATCGATCATCTCATCTGACGGTCGCAGAATTTCTGGTTCAGGATCCGTCCCTAGCTTCCCAGCACAAGGAATTTCCTCGTCGTCCGTAAAC
This sequence comes from Agapanthus africanus, assembly GCA_030015575.1. Lineage (NCBI taxonomy): Eukaryota > Viridiplantae > Streptophyta > Magnoliopsida > Asparagales > Amaryllidaceae > Agapanthus > Agapanthus africanus. The sequence continues at coordinate 568,464,820 of JASDDO010000016.1, forward strand.
GAATGGGAAATCGTATGACAGCTCGCCACGTATTCTTCAGATTCATCCGACGAGCTGTCTCCCTCATCTTCTTCTTGAAAGGCGTGGTTGAGGAACTCTTGGAGTGTAATAGGAGTTCGCGCTTTCTGGTTGTATTCCTCCAGCGCGTCAATTTATTTTTGTAAGTCCGTGCGCTCGTCGCCAGGCTTCACGGGCTTCTTGGATTTCTTCTTCTTCTTCTTCGAAGATTTTGACGGCTGGTTGTGAGTGCTTGGGCCACTACTATCGATCTTTTGAGTTGGACGTGGCTTCAACATTCCCTCAATGATCTGAGGTTCCAACGAGTTCTTCCATTTGATCGCTGGGCATACCCGAAGATTGTTCAGCATTCTCTTTGTCTTAGGTGACAGCACAACCTCCCATGGGGTTTCTTCGACGAGGGAGCACGTTGCCCCCGGCATATTCATCCTCTTAGAGGCGTGAGGTTGCGGCGGATTCACCTTCCATCTGTCGGATAGCGCGAACTTGCCCTGTTGGTACTGGTCTTCGAGCCAATTTTTGAAGACGTAGCAATCTTCGATCGGATGACCTAGTACTCGGTGATAGGGGCAGTAGTTGGGATCGTTGACATCATTTGGTTGGGACGGACGTTTTGGATCCGGCAGATTTATGAGTCGGTTGCGCAACGCCAGCTCGAATAATCTTCGCGCCTTATCTCGGGGAAACGAGTAAGGACGTCCTAGTCTCTCCCCAAGGGGTACCTGCGGACGCATATTATTCTGACGAACAACCGGCTTCGAGTTACTCGGCTGTTGTTGAGTATTAGCGACAACGATCGCTTTTTCCTTCCCCTTTTCATTTCGGGAGTCCGGCTTTGGAAGAGGGGGTCTATGGCCCATCTGATCCATTTGAGCTAGCTTGTCAATCAAGGCCTGGAAGGTAGTCGGCTTGAAGAACATCATAAATTGCGAGATGGTTGCTTGCGGATCAAGGGTTCCTACAAACATACCCACTGCAGGAGCTTCTTCAATGCGCTGCTCGCACTTTGACCATAAGTTCCGCCACCGTATAGCATATTGAACCCATGTCTCGTCTGGCCTTACCCTGGTGTTAATCAGTGCCGTCATCGGGGTGCGTTCACTGGCGCTTGCAAAACGCTAGGTAAACAACAGCTCCATCTCCGCGAAGGTCTTGATAGAGTCGTTCGGGAGCTCAGAGTACCACTCGAATGCTATATCTGATAAGCTTCCAACGAACTGGCGAAGCAACAGTTTATCATCGCCGCCAGTGTTGCTGTAGAGTGCCCTGAACTGGGCAACATGCTGGCGGGGATTGCCCGTCCCCTTATAGACATGGAACTTGGGAATGGTATAGCCCGGCGGGTACTTGATCTGGTCGTACCAGCTCAGATACGGTCGCCCCGTTTTTATGACCTGACCGGTTGCTTCAGTCGCCTGATGAACCCGGATCTGTTGAGCTATGTATTCGTCTAGGTCAGCTTTGGAGATCGCCTCCTCCTTGGCTGTCGACAGAGCCGGAGGAGGATTCGACGTTTCTCCCCTATCATCTTCAAGGATGATCGGGGGATCTTCAGCAGGGGGATCTTGCTGAATCATCATACCCACCATGTCTTGGAACAGGAGGGTCATTTTCTTTATGCTGGCTGCTTGTTCCGCAGCCTCTTTATCCTTCTTCTCCAATATCCGGCGAAGGAATTCAGCGTCAGTTTCTTGTTCCTGACGTTCATCCGAGGACGTTTCAGGGCTTTCTTTTGGCCCAGTGAGTGTGGCCATCGCGTTCATCATCTCCTGGAGCTTTTGCTGTTGCTCCTGAGCTTTGGTCACTGACCGTGTAAGCGGTCTATGACCTGTGGATGCACGGCTGTCCTCCTTTCCCGACGTCATGTACACTGCATGAACTATTATGCCCCCAGACTTAGGGCGTTTAGGCTCACCACCTTTGGCATTTGCCGCGGGCGTGGGGATTTTCTCTGGCCTTCTTCTTTTGTGGGCCGTTGAAGTTGAAGGGGCCGTTGTAGTGGGCACCCTAGCGGTTGCTGTCCTTTGTTGTTTAATAGGACGGCCCTTTTCTTCTTGCACCTTCGCCCTTTTCTGTCAACGAGAGTGATCTGGGTCAATTATGGAGTCTTGAACTCTCCGCCAAACTCTATAAATTTTTTAGGACAGCCGTTGAGGGGGCTGTTCTTTCTTCGTTTCCGGAACTCTCTCCGCGGGTGGAAGAGATCTTTTCAATGTAGCGGTTGGAGAGTTCTTACGTACCCTCCTCAACAGTTCAAAACTGTTCCTAGTTGGAACAGCAGCGTTGGCTTCCACTACTGGAGCAGGTGGAGTTAGCCCTGAGGGGGAGTTGCCCCTGCCTTCCTCACTCGTCGCCAATGGCGACGTCGAGCATGACGAGCCGCTGGGCCTGGCTCAACGATAGAAATAGCTTCTTTTTGCCCCCTGTCCGGATGAGGCGCTGCTGGTGTTAACCTTTTAAAGACTGATGTTGTCTTTTGCATGTCGATATTCAATCTGTCAAAGACAGATCCTCGAGCGGGGGCAGGAGCAGGAATAGTCAGCCTTGAAATGACTGACTCTTTGACAGGAGAAGCCGCCTTGGCGACTCCGGGAGCAGCCGTCTTCTTTGGGATGGCCTTCTCAGGTATCATGGGCTTTTTGGCGGGCCCTTTGGAGTTCAGACTCAATCTGGAGAAGACGGAGGCTGTTGGTTTGGTAGTGGACGACCCATTGACAGGGGCCGTCGTAGCAGTGAACCGGTCGAAGACCGACTTCTTGTTCTCTTCTGGTACAGGCATTGGCATAGAGAAGCTTGCAGATGGGATCATAGTCCCGAAAAACAGGCCGGTGGTGGCCTGGGTCACCTGTTCTACCGGCAGAGCGAGGAAGGAGGCCGCTTGAGGCCCATATGCTACACCTCCAGGTGAGGTGGAGCGTCCGTTGCAGTGGCACTTGGAGCAGTTCGTGCAGTTAGAGGCCATTGATGCTTGAGTTCTACGCCAGGCAAAAGACCAAATCTTAGTAACTTGAAATCCAAAGGCAACCGCTAACAAACCGCGATTGGTTCGCGAAGACGACACACGAAGTGTGGAGTGGAAAGAGGAAAAGGTCCTACCGGGCGTGCTAGAATCTGTTCCCCTCCGAATGGCGGCGGCGACATGAAGACGTCGCGCCTGAGATTCGGGGCAGATGCTATATGGTTTTATCCGTCTACCTCTCCGAAGATGCCAAGTTGATTTATGGCACCGTGTATCGGAGGTTTAAACGGATGCGGCCGATGTAGCAGACTTCGTCAGATTCCCCCTCGCTAGAGAGGTTTTTGATTATGGGGACGCTTTTTCCTGCAGGCGCAAGCCCCTGCAATTAATTACGCTACCGCATCGCGGTAGCCACTTTCTCCTTCTCCAGAATTTCACTTCGTGTCGTGTGTGTTTGTTTTGTTTGTGGTTGCCCATGGATTGTATACGGAGACTGAGTAATGCCGTCGCCCGTAGGACATGGATTAGTCTAAATCCGTATTTACTTAGATTTGGGTTTGGTGTGTTGGTTTAAGGATACGTTAGCTATATTGAGGCTAAGATCAACTTAAACGTTCGTTAAGGATACGTTAGTCCTGTTTGAGACTAAGATCAACTTAACGTGGTGATCCATTTATTATATGGCCGTCGGGACTCATCACCTCTCTGACGTCGTTGAAGGATTACAACGATAGATGTCAGAGGAGTTCAGAGATGTACCCTTGAACCGAAGTTGATTTGGAGTTTTATAGTCCATTTGAATGTTTAAGGATACGTTAGCCGTGTTTGGGGCTAAGATCAACTTAAACGGGACCGTTTAGATCCGGCAAAAGAGCGTTTGGGGGCTCTATTGTTCCAGTTTATGGACGTGGTGGTTCATGTTCCAGTTTAGGGACTGTAGGGTTCCTAGGCACTCTAGTGAGGTCTCCCAAGCCATCAACCATGGCAAATTAAATTTTTACAGTGCCTACAAACCCTAAACTACGGATCGTTTGCTAGATTTCTAGGCGAACAATGAACTAGTTAACAGTTAACTACTGAGAATACGGAAATACAACCTTTGTAGATCCGGTCCTCCACCTCCACGGCTCCGCAACGAGGTCGTCTCCGCTGTCCAAATCAAATCCGGGCTCTAGAGTCGGCTTCGTCGGAGAATGGGCAAGCTAGGTCGTCGATGTCCATGCCGAAGATGATCTACGTCGAGGCATCGCTAAATCAAGCTCCGACTTCACCAAGTCAAGAAACTTGTGAAGTAAACACTCTCTACTACTTGGCAAGAGGTAGAGGATGAAGAAATAGGAAGTGGGTAGACTTTAGAATTGGATTTCTCACTCATTTCCATCACTTGCCATTGATGGGGCAAGCTTTCTTCACTTGAAGAATGAAGAAGATGAAGAAGAATATTAAGATAAGTTAATTAAAAAACCATAGAAAAATCAAAACTTATCATAATGTTAACTAGAGTTAAGTGTAGAGAATGAATCATGGTTAGTGGGAATGGTTAGGGTTAAGGATGAGATAAGAATGGTTGACTTGATCAAAGATTCATGAAGCTTCAACTAAACTCCAAAATAAGCCACCATTCTTTTCTCCTCTTTTCCAAAATGAATAAACAAATAAATAAATGAATAAATAAAGGAAATGAAACCCTAACCATTCTTTTAACCATGGTTTAATTCTTTGCACTTAACCAAGTAAACATGCATCATCAAACATGATACAATCAAATGCACAAAATCATATCGCATATGTAATGCGCACACCCGAGTGAGAAAATCCATTTAAAGTGAACCAATACTAGTTAATGCAAAGTAATATATCAAATATATAATTATACATTAAATCATTAAATCAACACTTGATTCAATGATCCGGTCATGTCGCACACAACCGACTAGTATACAATGTATCGGCTTATCGAATCAACGCTTGAATCGATAACTAGGTTATATCGCATACAACCATTCGATACATTCATCGCGAGAATGGAATACGGTATCACATACTCGCATTATTCTCGGTCCCGCACATATCTCATATGCGCTCCTATTTCGTTTCGCTTGAGCCAGGAAACCTCTGTGTAGGACTCTAAAGACTCGTCAATACGCCGGCAGCGGATGATGATCATATCAAACACCCACAAGCCGCAAGCGGTTTGCTAAACGTAACGGCCACCCGGGTATTGAGCGATCTGAAGATCGACGAGCAAGCCCGCTCACACTCCAGTGAATCCGACCAGTAACACTACCGTACAGTCCGGTCTGATCGTCTGATATGTCGCATATCTCGCCTAGGGGTGGTAAACGTCAGACCCCAATAGCTCGATAAGTCGTGTCGATATGAGGCTCATAACGGGTCGAGAAACTACTGGTAACACTTACCAGCAATTCTCTGAGCAGCCCTGGCCAGGGACTTCCTGTTATAGCCAATCGAACACAGCGCAACATCAACCCCCTATACCGGGAGAGACGAATCCCCTCCTATCGCTCATTGCCTCCATGTGACTCGGGACTGTACCCAAAAACCACCGTTTTGCACGCCCTCTTGGACGTGGTAAGATGGAAATCAAAGCACAGTGGGAACCACACAAGACTCTATGACGATCTCGGGTCAACAGACTACTCTGTACCAGTGTCACCAGAGAACTGCCATCTGACGTGAGGTATAATACCATCTGGGAGTTCTCGGCGAGTCCGTCCAGTGTACCCAGTCTCTACTGAGCACCCGTATATCATCTCTGATGTCAAACACCGATGGATATGGGATCATCCATCGCCCATCTGTATGGGTCGAGAAGGTACACGCTAGTCTACTCTGGTATATCGATGCCCCGTCTCGATACACCTACGACTAGGGACTTTGAAGGATGTACTTATAGACTACCATGTCCCCACTAGTATGATCCGCATCATAGTACAGGTAGTCAAGTACAAATCCTAAGGGCTTTACCAACATGTAACAGAGAGACCATAAGCATACACGTTAAGGTAAAGGGTAACCAGATAGCATACTATCATGTCGAGCAAGAAAGTCCTCCCTATATATGTCCCAGCATCCACTACAATATACATCCTATGTACAGTAATGGCCTCTAGGGCATACATATAACTAACAATCTCCCACTTGCACTAGGGCCATCTGATAGCAGTGGTTGTAGTATCTCATACTCAACCATCCCATAAAAGTCTCTCTCTGGGAACAGGCCTTTGTGAGTGGATCCGCTGTGTTGTCCTCTGAGTCTACTCTCCTAACCTCGATCTCCCTGGAGATCAACCATCTCCATGATCAAGTGATACTGCCTTAGAATATGTCTGGATCACTGATGGGACGGACGTTCCTTGGCATAAGCCACAACTCCATTGTCTCACAATGGTTGGAACGTAGTTCATCTCATGAACCAATATACACCCAAACAGCCTCTTTGGTAGCATCTTAAGTAGCGATGTATCCTGCCTTTATCGTCTAGTATATCACGGTATCCAGCTTGGAACTCTTCCAGCACACCGTCCCTTTACTGAGGGTAAAGACAATGCCTGCGACTGACATTCAGTCGTCTTTATCACCCTGGAACCCTTCCAGTGATTCTCCTCAGGATCGATTGACACTACCTCACTACATCTAGTGAGTATCCTAATGTCCAATTAGATCTATCTCATAGATCCAAAGTCCAGGATTTAGCAGGTATCATTTTGATCCTATATGGAGAATCCTAGTGATAAGCGGAGATTGATCGAGCGTAGCATAGGAAACTTCTTCCCTATCAAGAGTATGTCATCCACGTACTCTACGAGGATCGTCATCATACTCCCTACTACCTTTTTGTTTATACAAGGTTCATCTACCATTTTGATGATGTCAAACTCTTTGACTAATCCATCAAAACAGATGTTCCAACTCCGCGATGCCTGCTTTATCCTATAAAGCATCTTGCACACGTTTCCGCTGCTCCCACTGTCTACGAAGCCCTCTGGCTGTGTACTTATAGACGCTCTTTTCTAAACATCATTTAGAAAAGCTGTCATGACACCCAACCACCAGATATCGTAGTCATGGTATGTAGCCGTGGCAAGTAGGATCTGGATGGACTTAAGCATAGCTACTTGAAAAGGTTTCATCATTATCCACGCCTGGTCAATGACGAAAAGCTTTAACAAGTCTAGCTTTGAAAGTCTCAACTTTTCCATTTACACCAAGTAATCTTCTCAAGATATACTTGCTCCTGATGGGGATTTAACCCTTCAGATCTAGCAGCTAAAGTCCATACTTTGCTGGTGTATAAGGATTCCATCTCAGATCGATAAACATCCAGCCATTCTTACAGAGTCTTACTCTCGATGGCCAGCTCGAAACTAGTTGGGTCATCATCTCATGATGCAATCCTCGCTCCCACTGTCATAGAGAAACAGAAGTATCTCTCAGGTGGGTGAGGAACCCTACTAGATCGGCGGAGAGGCTGAGGTTCGTTGGTATCTACTGAATCCCTCGGTTCTACCAAATCATCTGCTTTAGCTCGTATAGCTGGAACACTTCCAGTTCTACATAACAGACCTTGCCTCGAGCTCGTCCGGATTTTTCTTTTTGGACATAGGCCGGACAACCCCAAATCTTAACTGACTTAAGACATGGGCTCTTCCCATACCATATCATATATGAAGTGGTAGGCAACTGATTTGATTCGAACCCTATTCAATAGGTATGCAGCTTTTCAAGCGCATAACACCCAAAAGGAAATAGGTATCTCAGTATTACTCATCATAGAGCACACCTTATCACATAGGGTGCAATTGCTCCACCCCGATATACCATCGTGCTATGGTGTATACGGAGGAGTAATGCTGAGAGAGAATCTCATTCTCCTTTAGAATAGTCCTGGAATTCCGTGCTCAAGTATTCTCCTCCTTGATCACATCATAGGACATAATACTTATACCCGTATTTTGGTTCTCTACTTCTCGCTTATATTCTGTGAATATCTCAAAAGGCTCGGACTCATGTTTCAACAGGAACATATGTCTGAATCTTGAGAGATTATCAGAGAATATAATGAAGTATAAAGAACCGGTCTTGGCATGTGTAGACAGGGGACCTTACATACATCAACATGTATCATCCCAAGAGTTTACTAACTCTTTTTCTGTTTCCAATAAACAGAGCTGTGGTCATCTTATCTTTGTGACATGACTGGCGAGTTTCACAAGATGTAAATTCAAACTGATTTAAATATACATCTATATGTAACTCTAGCTAGTCGGGTCACATTGATCTGACCTAGTCTACAATGCCTCAAGAAGAATTCGTTCATTTCTGAACTCTTCCTCTTGTGTGTGATCCGTATACTAAGAACTGTAGTTTGATTTAGAACTTCAACGCTTTTAGATAACGTGCCTGATACGATCAACTTTTGATATAGGAAATGTTCAAAACATTATCCAACAATACAAAATTTTATCATTTCTTTACTGATAAAGAGACTGATATGATTTTGTATATCAGGTTCGGTATCTAATAACATTCATTCAGAATCAATGTATTGTAATACAGGGTGACAGTGACCGACAGACTTGGCTGCAACTCTTGCCCCGTTTTCTGCCTCATAAAACTTATCACCCGTTCTCAGTTCTCTACCTTTCTGTAACCCTATGTAACAGATTACATATCTGGGATCCTGATCTGGTATCACAAACCCAGGACGTAAAGGATACTGAGAAACAGTTCTGTATAATGAACACACCCGAAGATGATGCATCAGCATGCACTCTCTTCGTTTGGGCGGCACGGGAAATCTGGTATTCCCCAATTTCCTGCTCGGTCTTATAACAATTATAAGTTGGAGCGGGACCAACGTTCCCCAGCTCAGTATAACAAGCGGGTTCGGTCAATAATCCGTTTTATTATCTTGATTAAGGCGTGATATGGTCGCTACCTGGAGAGAGAGAGAAGAAAACACTCAGCGTGCGCTCTTGCAAGAATAGATTGGTTATTATTTTATCTAATCAGGATGGCTCCCACTGCTTTTTATCAAATCTTCCTTCAAACCCTAAAAGGAAAGACTAGCCGGGATTAATTACACACTACAAGTTCGCCAATCTTTCAGCCAGGCCAGTGTCGGTACTTTGAGGGAGGTCCCCCGTGCTTTCGCACGAACCTAATTAATGTAAACCTCGTTTTCCCAGAGGCGTAACCCCGTTGACACCTTTCTAGACACCTACTTGATCGGCTAATTGTAATGTATAAAACTCTCCCAGGAGTAACACTTACTCGCAGCGGGTATCGGGATCCAACTATCTCATAGAAGGTATGCAATCTCATTGCAAATCTCAACACTTGAAATTCCCGATAATATTTTGCCCCTAGCGTCCTATGACCTTGACGCAGGCCAACAAACCATAGTCCGCTAGTCAAGTTCAACCCGTCATTTCCTGATTGAATTAAACCCACCCGCACGACCCTTGACGCAGGCCAACAAAGTCGCACGACTACCCTAATCCAATCACATCATATGCTTATGCAGATAAGCACCAGTTAGCTACCGCACACTACGCCTTGACGCAGGCCAACAAACGTAGCACGAATACTAACTACTACTTATCTGAAATGACGGAGGGCTACGACAGGTTTTTCTGAAAACCTATTGCGTAATGAACTTGATATCGTTGTAGGATCGAATGAATTTTGAAATGGAGTGTTTTTGAGGCTTTTCTAGTTTTGCTAAATGAGTCACTCCCGGTGAAGGGATCGTCGGTCCTTTCCTCGTCGAATGAGGTGCGGGATATATCATATATATCACTGTGCAAAGCAAAAACACTTAAAAGCAATCAAAAGACAAACCGAATGTGTAGCATCTGCCAGTTATTGCTAAAGGAGTCACTCCCGGTGAAGGGATCTCGGTCCTTTCCTCATCGAATAAGGTGCAGGATATATCACATATACCGCTATGCAAAGCAAGAACTGTAGCTACCTGTTTTAATTTTGAAATTCGATTCTACAACATCTTAGGTTTCTTTTATTTCATTAATCACATTAATGAAGTCCCATCATTTAAATACCTAATCGTCACAGATAAATACGACGTACACTTATGCCATCCGCATTCGCCTCGATGTCCCCTCATGCACCGTTAGGTTAGATAACTAACGGCAGAGCAGGGCAGGGCTAGCACGGGTGTAAAACATAAGTAACGTCTATATAATATATCATATATACTATATACTGTATCTATCACAGAACATCACATGATCTCATCACAGATATCGCAGCAGAAGAAATATATGAAATATTGGATATACTAGGACGTCCGTGTTTTCAATACGAGCCAGTATAAAACACGGATTCCACGGTCGTGATGAATAGCCAAACCCACACCCCTAGACCCCTATGAGAGCGGCAAGCAACCCTGCCAATTCTAGAGTTAGGAGACCCGGACTCGACTCCTCGAGTTGGTCTCCCACTGGACTCCAGAACCCGGTTACTTGTGCTCCCCTCCTTGGGTCTATCCTAGTGCGGAAAAGTAAATAATATACAAGAGGTGACAACTTCCGCAACCTGGAAGCGCCCCAATAAAAGAATATTACATACAAGTTTTTACATGAATGAAAATGAAAAACACTCATCTCACATAAAAACCCCCGGCTATTCAAATACGACGATCCAATATAACATATCCAGCAACACATAACATCACATGTCATCAACGTAAGTAAGTATGCATACCCCAATTGTCGTTGACGTATAGCAACGAAACCAGCGATATGAACATACTATGCTTACGGTCACAGAAAAGAAAGTGTAAAACTACAACAATTGGAATCCGCAACTACTTTAGACATCGCATGCCTAACAGATATAAATCCCGCATTTTAGTCTCATTATCGAAAACTCTTTTCAATATCATATGGGACTAAACTGCTAGATTTATAACATTCATCCAGTTATCTCATAACTGTTTGTGAATTCCAATTATTGTATCCAATTCCGGATAAATAGAATATATTAAACTTTCCGATCGAACACTCGAACACCCAAGTTTTCCCGACACCGATCAACACATGAAATAGGTTCAAAGACATTCTCTTCATACCTCAGTACCAACGGTCCAGCCGTAGAAGGGTCAAACCAACGCCTCACATGTGGCACGCCGTACTGCCCCAAACCCGAAGGTTCAAAGGGCAGTTCAAGACGGTCACATAATCGAGTTAAGGTTTGTTGTCTTCTAGAGGGACCATCGCGTTACTTGCACTACTTCGAATGTCTTTTAACCACAGAAAAGTCCAACACTTGGAATTTTTCGGCAGGGGAAAACCTGGGTATTTATATCCGGTCGAACTCTTTAACATATTCTACAGTTATTTGGAAAAACACAAAAGACGAAATTTGATAATCCGATCGAAATACTGATTCCCAATAGTACCCCAGAATACTCTTCTGTAAAGTCACAATAAAAATATCCCAGAAAACACAGCATTGAATTATATGAGTTACTGTGAAGAAAAAATTACACAAAGGAACAGTACGGCCGCGGAAGCGCCGCACATGCCTAGCATGTGCCGCCCTTCCGCGGTGGAAAAGTTGAATCCGGTCCTCCTATTTCACCGTAATTCACATAACACCCTGCTTGATTTTCTTCATATTTTTAATTGACAAAAATCCGAATTTTTAGAAAAAGTCCAGAGAGCATTTTTAGGTTTTGGATTTCGGTTCGATCGGGTTTCAAACGTCGTCGGGACTTCGTCTAAGGCTCTAACCTGGCTCTGATACCACTGTAGGGTTCCTAGGCACTCTAGTGAGGTCTCCCAAGCCATCAACCATGGCAAATTAAATTTTTACAGTGCCTACAAACCCTAAACTACGGATCGTTTGCTAGATTTCTAGGCGAACAATGAACTAGTTAACAGTTAACTACTGAGAATACGGAAATACAACCTTTGTAGATCCGGTCCTCCACCTCCACGGCTCCGCAACGAGGTCGTCTCCGCTGTCCAAATCAAATCCGGGCTCTAGAGTCGGCTTCGTCGGAGAATGGGCAAGCTAGGTCGTCGATGTCCATGCCGAAGATGATCTACGTCGAGGCATCGCTAAATCAAGCTCCGACTTCACCAAGTCAAGAAACTTGTGAAGTAAACACTCTCTACTACTTGGCAAGAGGTAGAGGATGAAGAAATAGGAAGTGGGTAGACTTTAGAATTGGATTTCTCACTCATTTCCATCACTTGCCATTGATGGGGCAAGCTTTCTTCACTTGAAGAATGAAGAAGATGAAGAAGAATATTAAGATAAGTTAATTAAAAAACCATAGAAAAATCAAAACTTATCATAATGTTAACTAGAGTTAAGTGTAGAGAATGAATCATGGTTAGTGGGAATGGTTAGGGTTAAGGATGAGATAAGAATGGTTGACTTGATCAAAGATTCATGAAGCTTCAACTAAACTCCAAAATAAGCCACCATTCTTTTCTCCTCTTTTCCAAAATGAATAAACAAATAAATAAATGAATAAATAAAGGAAATGAAACCCTAACCATTCTTTTAACCATGGTTTAATTCTTTGCACTTAACCAAGTAAACATGCATCATCAAACATGATACAATCAAATGCACAAAATCATATCGCATATGTAATGCGCACACCCGAGTGAGAAAATCCATTTAAAGTGAACCAATACTAGTTAATGCAAAGTAATATATCAAATATATAATTATACATTAAATCATTAAATCAACACTTGATTCAATGATCCGGTCATGTCGCACACAACCGACTAGTATACAATGTATCGGCTTATCGAATCAACGCTTGAATCGATAACTAGGTTATATCGCATACAACCATTCGATACATTCATCGCGAGAATGGAATACGGTATCACATACTCGCATTATTCTCGGTCCCGCACATATCTCATATGCGCTCCTATTTCGTTTCGCTTGAGCCAGGAAACCTCTGTGTAGGACTCTAAAGACTCGTCAATACGCCGGCAGCGGATGATGATCATATCAAACACCCACAAGCCGCAAGCGGTTTGCTAAACGTAACGGCCACCCGGGTATTGAGCGATCTGAAGATCGACGAGCAAGCCCGCTCACACTCCAGTGAATCCGACCAGTAACACTACCGTACAGTCCGGTCTGATCGTCTGATATGTCGCATATCTCGCCTAGGGGTGGTAAACGTCAGACCCCAATAGCTCGATAAGTCGTGTCGATATGAGGCTCATAACGGGTCGAGAAACTACTGGTAACACTTACCAGCAATTCTCTGAGCAGCCCTGGCCAGGGACTTCCTGTTATAGCCAATCGAACACAGCGCAACATCAACCCCCTATACCGGGAGAGACGAATCCCCTCCTATCGCTCATTGCCTCCATGTGACTCGGGACTGTACCCAAAAACCACCGTTTTGCACGCCCTCTTGGACGTGGTAAGATGGAAATCAAAGCACAGTGGGAACCACACAAGACTCTATGACGATCTCGGGTCAACAGACTACTCTGTACCAGTGTCACCAGAGAACTGCCATCTGACGTGAGGTATAATACCATCTGGGAGTTCTCGGCGAGTCCGTCCAGTGTACCCAGTCTCTACTGAGCACCCGTATATCATCTCTGATGTCAAACACCGATGGATATGGGATCATCCATCGCCCATCTGTATGGGTCGAGAAGGTACACGCTAGTCTACTCTGGTATATCGATGCCCCGTCTCGATACACCTACGACTAGGGACTTTGAAGGATGTACTTATAGACTACCATGTCCCCACTAGTATGATCCGCATCATAGTACAGGTAGTCAAGTACAAATCCTAAGGGCTTTACCAACATGTAACAGAGAGACCATAAGCATACACGTTAAGGTAAAGGGTAACCAGATAGCATACTATCATGTCGAGCAAGAAAGTCCTCCCTATATATGTCCCAGCATCCACTACAATATACATCCTATGTACAGTAATGGCCTCTAGGGCATACATATAACTAACAGGGACATAGTGGTCCATGTTCCAGTTTAGGGACGTGATGGTCCATCATTAGTTTAAGGACGTTTTGGTCCATGTTCCAGTTTAGGGACGTGGTGATCCATGTTCCAGTTTAGAGACGTGATGGTCCATCGCCAGTTTAGAGACATAGTGGTCCATGTTCCAGTTTAGGGACATAGTGGTCCATGTTCCAGTTTAGAGACGTGATGGTCCATCATTAGTTTAAGGACGTCTCGGTCCATGTTCCAGTTTAGGGATGTGGTGGTCCATGTTCCAGTTTAGGGACGTGATGGTCCATCGCCAGTTTAGGGACATAGTGGTCCATCATTAGTTTAAGGACGTCTCGGTCCATGTTCCAGTTTAGGGACGTGGTGGTCCATCATTAGTTTAAGGACGTCTCGGTCCACGAGTTTAAGGACCCCGCAGTCCGTATTGATGTGTGGTCGTCGGGACCCGTCACCTCTCTGACATCGTTGAAGGATTACAATGATAGTTGTCAGAGGAGCTCGGAGATGTACCCTTGAACCGGTTGTAAATTGATTTAGGAGAGCGGCTGTGCTCGGTCAATTTAGTTTGAGGACTTACGGCCATGATTGGGCTAAGTCTAGTTGAAAAATATTCAACGCCTTTATTTATCTTCGGCCTACTAGGCCTGCCCACATTTAAATAATGCATTGCATTACTTTTTATTTTTATTTGGGCTCTGCCCATAAAGGATGCAGAGCACTGATTTGTATTTTACTTGGGCTCTACCTATTTATAAATGATGTAGAGCATCAATTTTACCTGGGCTCTGCCCATTTATTGCTTTGCAATTTAATTAGGCCTACTAGGCCTTTTTGATTTGGGCCTAGCCCTTTAGCAAAAGAAATGCATTGTATTTGTCAGGCGCTTTGCGCCAATCACTGAGCGCAAGCGCTTATGGTTTTGACACATGTCACGCAAGCACAGTGCGCTGCGCTTGCGCTGCAGACACGTAGCGCGCTCTGGTGAGTTGCGCCAATTCCAGAGAGCAAGGCTCTATTTCAAAAGCACATAGTGCAGATGGTTCAGATGTTGACACGTAGCGCTCTCTGGTGGCTTGCGCCAATCCAGGAGTGCAACAGCGCAGTTTGCAAGTGCAAGGCACTTTAATTTGAGAATCTTTTTTAGAACCAATGGTTCATGAAAAAGTGCAAAGCACTGTTTGTTTTCTTGATCTAATTTAGATCAAAGAAAACAAGTTTTTCTTGTTTCTCTTATTTCAAAGAACCAATGGTTCATGAAAAGTGCAAAGCACTGTTTATTATATAAAGATCATTGATCTTGTTCTTAGATCAATGATCTATTAGAAGAAATTTCTTCTATCTTATGAAGGTTTTTACCTTTTTCTTGAAATTTCTTCAGAGTTTTCTCTGTTTGAAGTTCTTGATTTCTCACAAAAATGTTGATGCTTTTGAATTGAAGCCTAGGGTCCTTTTTATAGTGCCCATAAATTGGTTAAATTTGTTAAAGAGATCTTTTTCTGAGTGATTTGGGGAATTTTCCCCACCGTTGGATCTTTGATCCAAGGGCTTCTGTTCTACAGAAGAAAATCTTCTTATTTTAACAAGAACAGAAAAATCTTATTAGAATTTTAATTCTGTTTGGCGTAAACGTCCCAGCGCTTGACACGTGTCGCGCAGCGCAGCGCTTGCGCAGCTGTGCTTGCGCAACTGCGCAGACACACGCAGCGCAGTGCTTGCACAGCTGTGCTTGCGCAACTGCGCAGACACGTGTCACGCAGCGCAGCGCTTGCGCAACTGAAGCGTTGCTTCCTTTACTTTTTATTAAAGAGCCTTGCTCTGATTGGACGCATTGCCTCGGGCGCTGTGCTGACGCATCAAATTCTAACACGTGGTGCGTTGCGCGCAGCGCATGGGATTTGAAGCGTTGCTTCAAAATTTGAATTTTTGAAATTCAAACAGAGCCTTGCTCTGATTGGGGGAAACAAAAGCGTTGCTTCATTTCCCGCCTTGGAATTTGAACAGAGCTTTGCTCTGATTGGGGTAAACAAAGTCCGTAATAGCAAGGCACAATTTTTCTAGTTCGCTGATCCCTCCTACAGACCGCAGAACCGCGGCTCGAGTGCGCCCCAAACCGCGGAACCGCGGCCGCCACGTGGCATCGTTGCGCGAAATTTTCTCGCCGCCACGACCTATCAGCCGCCGAAAAATTTCGCAGCGCCGCCTCCTCGCCGCCGCGGTCCCGCCGCAGGAGCCTGCTCCCACCGCCCTTTCGCCGCCATTCCGCCGCGTCACCCCCTGGAATTTCCAGGGGAGGTAAATCTGCTCTTTTACCCTCTGTTTTTTCACATTTTCATTTCTGTAAACTCACAATGACACATCGAATGCAATTTGAGAGGGATTTCTCTCCTGTTTTCTCGCACGAACTTTACGGTAGCTACTTTGCACATGAAATAGAGCGGAGGGGCTGGACTTTTTTGATCTACAATCACCCCTCTGCCTTTGCTCTACCAAATTTAGTTACCCATTTTTATGAATCCATGGAGGATAGTTGTCTAGAGGACTTAGGGTATATAAAGTTGAATTGGGGAGATCGTGTAATAAACATTGATAGGGATTTGATCCACGAGCTTACACTTATACCTAGTTTGCCTGCACATGACCACCCCCTACAGTTTGAGGATTACATGCCCTTGATGGGCAACGACTGCTCGAGGGAGCTGCGAAAGGGTATCCAAGCACGAACCCTTTTCACGAATGTTTTTACTGTGTGCTGATAGGCACAAAACAACATCATTGGCAGCTCTCACAACACAACCTTTTTCACCCCCTCCTTACATGTAGTGCACACTATTATGACAAAGAACCCACGTTTCGACATGTGCACTGTTTTGCTTCATTCTATAGGTGCGGGAAAAAAGGCTACAAACTACCCCTATCCTATGCTAGTCACCCAGCTTTGCCGTTATTTCCTCCCCGTCGAGGAATTTGACTTTTACATGATGGGAGGAGTTCCGGTTCGACCACTTGTTGAGGGCGTTACTTCGTCCTATTCTAGACTGACTGATATATGGTCGCAAACTGAGCCGGCGGAGAATGTCCCCGCTCGCACCCCTAGCTCTAGCTCGACGTCGAGCGAGGGCGAGATGACCCCTCAAGAGCATGCACGCTTAATGAGGAGAACGATGAGGGGAATTGATTCTTTGAGGGACGAGTTTAGGACGACGGCACGAGAGCACGACCGTCGACTGACGGCGATTGCGAGGGGTATTCAAACCCTATTGGCTAGAGAGGAGCGATCATGTTCACGCTCAAGGGCGCGACGTAGGGCCGGGCAGTGAGGGCACTGCTTTGCTTAAGTTTGGGGGAGATGGTGGTGTATATAGTTATCTTTTGCATTGTATTGCATATTTTAATTTTTGTATATATTTTTCTTTTTCTTTTGCATATTTAATTTCTGCATTGCATCTTTATATAAAAAATCATAAAAATTTGAAAAAGAAAAAAAAATAAAAAAATATATAGAAAAAGAAAAACCCATAAAAATTGAAAATTTTCAAAAATTATAAAAATTAATGTATTCAATTTTGGCTAATTGACTTGAGTTTGACAAATAGGTTAACTAGCTACGAACAACTAGATCTTAGACTTAGTAAATTAAAAACCCTAAAAATAACCTTCTTTAAAGATTAACGGTAGAAAGTATATGTCTTCGTAGTTTATTTATAAATAGGCAAATTTTGGGTTCACTTCTTGGGCTAAGTCGAAACAAAGGAAAAGTATTGATGTTCTTATTAGAGTATAAGTTTGAAAAATAGCTCCTACCTTAAGTCTATATTCTGAAAATATATACCCTACAATATGCACAATCACGCACCTTGAAACTTGGAATAGTATAAGAGACCTTGAAATGCTCTTGTCTAAAGTCCTTAGTACAATGAAACTAAAAGAAAAAAAAGTGAATAAAAAAAATGAACACTGGTTGTTGTGATTACTTAAGGCTAAAAAAAAATAGAAAAATATTTAGCGAGGGTGCTTCATCACCTAGTGCCTTAGACCAACTGGTTTGGGAGTCACTGCTAAAATTCTTGGGTGTTGCAAGACTAGGAATTATGCTTTAAAGTGCAAACGCATCTTGTAATCTGTCGTTGGTACATCAAGAAGTATTAACGGTCGCATGAAGGATGTGTAAGCAAAATTCAATTAAAAATTCACCAATTAAGAAGTGCTTTGGACAACGAACGAGAGTATGATTGCTTGATTTGAATTTCCAAGTGTAGGGGTGATTTTTACACACACGTAGGGGTATGTGATTGGGATTTAGATAAGAGAGAGGAATGAAGAATAGAACTTGTATCTTTAGTAGAGTTGATAAAAATTTCTAAGTGGAGATGGAACCCTAGAAGGAAAACTTAAGAAATGCCGAAAGCTAAGCAAGTCTGCAAAACATATATAATCTTAAGTTAAATGATGAGGAAGTGTGAAGAATATGGGTGGATAGTTTACGAGTCGACGATAATAGAATTCCTTGTTAGAAAACCTAATTGGAGAATTAAAGTCGATAGGCCGAATTGATAAGATTTTGTGGGTAGTATCCGCTGAAAACCCTCAGGAGACAACACTCCTCCTACTAGGGACACCTAGAGGTTTAACGGCTTGTTGCATGTGCTCAGTGCAATCGCAATTCCCTGCGAAAGTGCTGTTAGGTTTTATCGAGAATAAAATAATAAGTTTGCTCGAGGACGAGCAAAAGATAAGTTTGGGGGTATTTGTTCATAGCATAATATTGCATTTTATATTCCCCATTCTTATGCATTTTACAATAAAAACAGGTGCTTTTGACGTATGTCTGCTACATAGTACAGGTTACAGGTTCTTGGAGCGAAAACAGTGAAAAAGACAAAAGATGATACAAAAGAGGGACTTTTGACCCACAAGTAGAAAGATCCTACTCAAGCCTAGACGAAGAACAGTTCAAGGCAACGCAAGGTCCAAAAATTCAAAGTGAACGGTTAAAAGACCTCTATAAGTTTTCACTGAAAGATCTGGAGAATACCCAGAAGCCAAATGGAGAAAAGAACTGAAGAAATAAAAAGCCCAAAGCAGTAAAAAAAGAACCTAGAAAAATTGAGCAGACGACCTCACCAAGGGGCTGCGGAACCGCGGCCCTACCCCCACCCATGCCGCGGTTCCGCGGCCATCTACTGCACGTGTCGGTGCAGAAAACTGCTGGCGGTGCGTCGGTGCTTTTGTTGGGATTTTTAGGGGGTATATCTGTAATATCACATGTGCGAGCAATTGTAACCCTAATTTTCCTATTCCTTATAAATATGTATTCAAAATATTGTATGAGGGATGCCTCTTTTTGATAAAATAAAAATTCAGATTCATTTGAAGTTGGGAAGAGCATCATTCTTGTAAGTTGTCTTTTCTTTTCTGCCCTAGTTTTATAATTGAATTCTTGCCCTAGATAAATCGTTCCTTTTGCCCTAATTTAATCTAGTGTAGTATCTCTTAACCTGCAGTAGGTAACTAAACTATTAGATCTAAAAATACACAGTAATCTTAAAATGATGTTTTTAATAGATCCCCTAATGAGCGAGTAATTTCCTCGCTTGTTAGGGTTAGGAATAAGGAAGGGATTGAGAGATGAATATCTCTCATCTCTTTCATGCCTAATCATTTTTAATAACTAGAACTTCATGCATGCATGCATGATCCACTCCCTACGGCACCCTACCCACGAGGTAACGGTGAAACCGTAGTATAAAGGACCGGACATGCATGTCTTCCATGAAGGTTAGAGCAATTATTAGGAAAGGACGGACAAGGATCTAGAGGAAGAAACTTCATTTCTTCCCAATCATCCTAATCCCCTTTACTAATAATTGCTATAACTCCTAAAAGATTTAATTGAGGGCATTGAAAGAGGTGTGAAATTTAATCTTATCAAACCCCACCTTAAACCTAATCCTAGCAAGTTTCTTAACCATCGTACAACTTAGTTTTTAGACTCAATTAAAGGACCAAACAACCATTGGAATTAGCTCGTAAAAACACTTAGGAAAATTACACCATCCCTATGGACCGACCCGTACTCACCGGCTAGCTGCAAAGCGACGCCGTTCCTGATTGCGGTAAATTATTTTTGATTGTAAAAACCTATCTAATCAGCTGTCCTCTTTACCAGACGTCATGTAGACGGTATGGACCACGATGCCCCCGGACTTAGGACGTTTAGGCTCACCGCCTTTGGCATTTGCCGCGGGCGTAGGAATTTTTCTCTGGCCTCCTTCTCTTATGGGCCGTTGAAGTTGAGGGGGCCGTTGCAGCAGGCACCCTGGTGGTGGTCATCCTTTGCTGTTTGTTCGGACGGTTCTTTTCTTCTTGCACTTTTGCCCTTTTCTGTTGGCGAAAGTGATCTTGGTCGATTACCGAGTCCTGAACTCTCCGCCAGACCTTATAAATCCTGGAGGACAGCCGTTGAGGGGGCTGCTCCAGCTTCATTTCCGGAACCCTCTCCGCAGGTGGAGGAGATCTTTTCAGCATAGCAGGTGGAGAGTTCTTACGCACCCTCCTTAACAGTTCAAAGCTGTTCCCAGTTGGAACAGCAGCATCAACTTCCACCATTGGAGCTGGTGGGGTTAGCCCTGAGGGGGAGTTACCCCCAGCCTTCCTTACTCGGCGCCAGTGGCGATGTCGAGCATGACGAGCCGTTGGGACTGGCTCGGCGATAGGGACAGCTTCATCTTGCCCCCTGTCCGAATGAGGCGCTGCTGGTGCCAGCCTCTTAAAGACGGAGGTTGTCCTTTGAGTGGCAATATTCAATCTGTCAAAGACAGATCCTCGAGCAGGGGTAGGAGCCAGAATAGTCAGCCTTGAAAAGACTGACTCCTTGACAGGAGAAACCGCTTTGGCGACTTCGGGAGCAGCCGTCTTTTTTGGGATGGCCTTCTCAGGTATCATGGGCTTTTTGGCGGGCCCTTTGGAGTTCAGACTCAGTCTGGTGAAGACCAAGGAGTTGGATGACCCGTTGAGAGGGGCCGTGGGAGTAGCAAGTCGATTGAAGACCGACTTCTTTGAAGCTTCCGGTACGGGTATTGGCAGGGTGAAGCTTGAAGGAGGGATCATGGTCCCGAAAAACAGGCCGGTGGTGGCCTGAGTCACTTGCTCCACAGGCATAGTAAGGACGGAGGCTGCTCGAGGCCCATATGTTACACCTCCAGGTGAGGTGGAGCGTCGGTTGTATTGGCACTTCGAGCAGTTCGAGCAATTGGAGGCCATTGATGCTTGATTTCTGCGCCAGGAAAAAGACCAAATCTTAGTAACTTGCAACCTAAAAGCAACCATTAACAAACCGCAATTCGTTCGCGAAGACGACACACGAAGTGTGGAGTGGAAAGAGGAAAATGTCCCACCGGGCATGCCAGAATCTGTTCCCCTCCGAATGACGCGGCGGAGACGCGGTGAACGTCTTGCCTGAGATTCGGGGCAGATGCTATTTGGTTTTATCCGTCCACCTCTCCGAAGATACCAAGTTGATTTATGGTACCATGTATCGGAGGTTTAGACGGATGCGGCCGACGTAGCAGACTTCATCAGATTCCCCCTCGCTTGAGGGGTTTTTGATTGTGGGGACGCTCTTCCCTGTAGGCGCAAGCCCCTGCAGTTAATTACGCTACCGCATCGCGGTAACAACTTTCTCCTTCTCTAGAATTTCACTTCGTGTCGTGTGTGTTTGTTTTGTTTGTGGATGCCCGTGGATTGTATACGGAGACTAAGTTATGCCGTCGCCCGTAGGACGTGGATTAGTCCAAATCCGTATTTACTTAGATTTGGGTTTGGGGTTTTGGTTTATGGATACGTTAGCCATATTTGAGGTTAAGATCAACTTAAACGTTTGTTAAGGATACGTTAGTCCAATTTGAGACTAAGATCAACTTAACAGGATCGTTTAGATCCAACAAAAAAGCATTTGGGCTCTATTATTCCAGTTTAGGGACGTAGTGGTCCATAGGCAGTTTAAGGACATTGCGGTCCATTGCCAGTTTAGGGACATGGTGGTCCATCGTTCCCATTTGGGGACGATCATTAGTTTAAGGACATTTCGGTCCAACATTCCCATTTTGGGACAAATATTAGTTTAAGGACGTTTCGGTCCAACGTTCCCATTTTGGGACGAATATTAGTTTAGGGATGTTTCGGTCCAACGTTCCCATTTTGGGACGAATATTAGTTTAGGGACGTTTCGGTCCACGAGTTTAGGGACCCCGCAGTCCGTGTTGATGTATGGTTGTCGGGACCCGTCACCTCTCTGACATCGTTGAAGGATTACAACGATAGTGTTGGGGTAAAAATTTACACCCCTGTTGACCGAGTCAAAGTCAAGGTCAACCCCAAGCCAGGTGGGCCCAAGCCCAAGCAAGTGGGCCAATGCCCAGGTCGAGCCCGAACACGAAGCGTCTGGCCTTCCGCCATGCCAACAAAAAAAAATCATGTAATAAATAATTTTTATGTAATTTTTTATACATGAATGTATGTAAAATGGGCATAAAGCCAATATTTTGTAAGCCCATGGCTTATGTGCAAAAATGTAATGGCACATGAGCCATGGAATAGGCAAAATGCCATTTTGTAAAGCCCAAGGGGCTATATGCAAATATGTAAGCCTATAAAAGGCAAAATGATGATGAATAAAATAATACTTTTTCATTCTCTCAAAAAAAAAATTAGAGCTGAGCTCTTTCTTCCTTCTTCAAGGTTCCAAAACCTTCTTCTTTCTCTTGAATTAAATCAAGAGTTTTACTCTTCCTTTTTCAAAACTAAATAGTTTTCCACCACAAAACCCACAAAGGGGAACTTGGATCTGCCATCAGATCTTAAAAAGGAGAGATTTTGAGATTTTACATCTCTTGATCTTCAAGATCCAGCAAGCAACAGGAGGAAGAAGAAGAACCCTTCCATTAACCCAAAAAAAAAAAAAAAAAAACACTCAGGAGTCTAACTCCTCTTTGATTTCTCTTCAGAGAAATCTTTTTAGGCTAAAAGCCTGTTGTGTGCGCAAGTCGCCCGCGTGCCGACACGTGGCGCGCGCGCTTGCGCAACTGCGCAAGTGCGCAAGTCGCCCGCGTGCCGACACGTGGCGCGCGCGCTTGCGCAACTGCGCAAGTGCGCAAGGCGCCCGCGTGCCGACACGTGGCGCGCGCGCTTGCGCAACTGCGCAAGTGCGCAAGTCGCCCGCGTGCCGACACGTGGCGCGCGCGCTTGCGCAACTGCGCAAGGCGCCCGCGTGCCGACACGTGGCGCGCGCGCTTGCGCAACTGCGCATCCCTTGGATGTCTTTTCCCCCTCTTTTGTGTACATATATACACATATACATATGTATACAAATTTATACATACACGTACTCCACGACACTGTCCCTGTTAGAAAAAAATTTCTAACGGGGCGCTGCCCCGCACCCCGCAAGGGGGCTGCTAGCCCCCTTGACCCCCAGCCCGCTATCCGGGTAGCGGGACCCCCGTAAAAACTCTGCGTGGCTCCCGATATATCCAAACCCCCCCTTTCAGAATTGAACACACGTATACTGAACATTGAGTTCGCATGACCAGTTTAACCCGTTAATCGGAGGTTCCCTCGCCCCAAAGGCGATGGGTAATTAACGGCAGCTTAGTCCGCGGCTGCCGGAGATTCGGATCCCCACCATCATTAAACCCCGGCCTACCCTAGGCAGGGGGAATCTGTAGTACGCCTGACAAGCGCTCGCGTATTCCCATCTCACTGGGGTGACGAAAAACACCCTACAGATTCTGGCACGCCCGGTGGGACCGGCTCTCTCCTCTCATATTTCGGGTTAAACGTTCATGCGAACTCAATCAATACACATATCGATTGCCTATACTGAAATGATGTTTTCTTTTCGTGCAGCAATCAACCTTCAACGACAATGTCTTCCCAGACGAATTCAACTTCCAAAGCGACCCCGATTCCATACGTGGTCAAGATCAACGCTCGTGTGGTTCTCCCTGCAAGCCTCAGTCGACAGTGGGAGGAACCGCCCCGCCAGTTTGGCTCCGTCATCATCTATCCTGCTGGAAGCGCTCATCTGGCGGAAATCCCGGCGGAACAGGTGGTCAAGCCGGTCCCAAGGGGCAAGAGGCCGAATGTTGTGATTGCTAAGGCACCACAACCGAAACTTAAGATGGTATCTGAACGATTCCCTGACGCTCTAGCTGGGGGCAAGACTTCCGGTGCGAAGGGCAACAACAAATGTCGCGGACGAGATCAAGCGATGACTCCAACAAACGCACAATCGAGCGTATCTCCAAAGCCCTCCGTCGCCCGGTCTGCGGCGTCTTCCCAAAGAGCTGAAGTCTGCCAGGTGCTTAGAACAGAAAAGTTAAGGCAGAAGCGGCTCAGGTATCGAGCCAACAAAAGGGCCAAGGCTTCGGCCAAATGGAATCATGTGAAGTTCCAAGTGCAGGGTTTCCCCGCGACGACGGCTGAGTCGGACGTAAGAATCAGCAATTCCTTCGAGCCTCTGAAGTGGGTTCAGAAAAACGCCATGACCGCCAGAATCAAGAAGACAGCGGTCCGAACAGTGCCACAAAGAGACGTGTCCCCGCCCCAACAGAAAACGTACGACACTATCTCTTCAAGAGTCTATCAAGCGCTCTGTGCCGCACGAAAGCAGCGGGGCAAACCCAGAAAAGATGCGCCAGCACCATTTAAGAACCTGGTTAGGCCAGCCGCCTTCAATCGACTACCAGCTACCGAAACAAGGGGGTCAAGACAGCGATCCACGAAATCAACTGCCAATGATAGAAAGACGGCCGGATATATCATCCATACGGTCTATATGGCGGGCGGGCGCCCCAGCGACAACCTTCGCAGCAAAAGCAAGGACGGGGCCACCACATCCCAAGCCCAATCTAGCCTGAATGTGGTTGCCGCCGCCCAAGAACAGCCGCCCCTGCTGGATGAAGAAAACCCTCTCGATGAGGATGATAGGCAGAAAGACCCCTCGGTCCATGCAGAGTCAAGCTCGGACAGCGAGGAAGAGCCGACTTTCCGCCCCAGGACTGCGGAGCAAGAGCTGCTTCAAGAGCTTCGAAAACAGCTCAGGAGCAAAGATAAAGAGATGGCCAAGCTCTATTCGAAGATTGACGACTTAACGAATGTGGTGATGCAGCTTACGGCTCAAATTGCTCGAGCGCCTCCTAATCAAGCGCAAGCCGCTACTAATCAGCTGGGTGAGGACAATCCGAGGCAGCCAATGCCTGTTCCTTTGGGACCAAGACTGGTCGAGCCAAATGAAAGCCGGCTACATTCCGCTTCTGGGGACGCCTTGGCCCCAGATAGCACCATCCCGCTAACACAGGATCGGATAATGGATTTGGTCACCAGCAAGGTTAAAACATTGGTGGCCGAAGCTGAAGCTCAAAAAGAAATCGGCAGTAGTGGGCGGCCATATCCCGCGCAGTACGATCTGATTGAGTTCCCAAGCGGCTACGTCATTCCTAAGTTCGGAAGATTTGATGGAACGGGGAATGCAAACCAGCACGTCGCCCACTTCAAAGCATCGTGCGGAAATACAGGGGGCAATGACGCGCTCCTTCTTCGTCAGTTTGTCAACAGCCTGACCGGCGTCGCCTTCGACTGGTATGCGAGTATACCGGACGGGTCCGTCATTACCTTTGCCCAAATGGAGTCCCTGTTTCGGCAAAGGTTCATGAGTGTCAGTGATAAAATCTCCATTGCCGACCTTGTGAGGACTAAGCCGGGGAAGAATGAAAGCAACACCGACTTTATCGCCCGATGGCGTAATCTCACAGTCAAATGCGAACCGCCGCTGGAGCAGGACCAGTCCGTCAGCCTTCTCATTGGGAACCTCAGCAATTGGATGGTCCCATTCTTGTGTACAGCGGGCCTCAAGACATTTCAGGAGCTAACCAAGAAAGTTCAAATGCTAGAACGCTCGAAGCAAGAGTCCCCGCCGGACTCTCAGAGAGACAAAACCTGGAAAAGCAAGCGGGACGACAACCGTAGAAGCGGGAGTTCCAGCAGTACCAATGTCTTCAATGCGTCCGACAATGAAGAAAAGCGAAGGGCGGGCGAATCCAAAACCAACCGGTCTCGGAAGCTATTGCTGGGAGGAGATGGGCCTTCCCTAGAGGAGAAGAAGAACAAGGTTTACTCTTTCAGAAGGGACAAGGTCCGTAAGATATTTAAAGATGCCTTGAACAATGGCTTACAATTGCCGGAGTCGAAAAGACCCCAAGAAGCAAAAATGACCGACAATCCTCTGTATTGCCCGTACCACCGAGTAGTGAGCCATGCGATCGAGGATTGCTATATCTTCAAAGACTGGGTCGAGAAGCAGTACAAGGCCGGAGAGATCGAGCTGTCCAAAAGCGTGTTGGTGAACAATCAAGTTGCAACCGCCAACTTTATACAGACGGAAGCTGAAGCCTTCTGGGAGCAGACAGCCGAACCCGCTTCCCTGACAAACGAAACTGACTCATCGCGGCCTCCGTGGAGTACGCACATATCTAATAAGACAAAGAAGATGCTAAAGCTACTTCAGAAAGAGCCCAGGATGGAATGGGAAGGACAGAAGAAGCCTACCAGTCCAGCTGCCAATGCGGCTCCATCAGGCTCAAAATCCAAGAAGCTCAAGAAGAAGAAAAGTGCAGCTCCGTGCGAAAAAGAGTCTGAAGGGAGATCGACTATTCAAAAATATATCGATTCCCTTGAAGAATATGAACAAAAGGAAAGAACATTGATTCAATTGAAGGAGTTCTTCCCTGTACAAGCGGCTGAAATTCTGGAGGAGTTAGAAGAAGACTCCAATAAAGAGATCCCAGTAGTGACCTGCTACGCCATCCATCTTGGCAGCGACTCCGAGGATGATCTTTGTTTTCCCGAAGAGGATGAGGAGCTCGCCACAACGGCCAATCAAATCCAGCTTAGAAGTGGCAGGGCTCTACCGCCAAATCAGGACAACGCCCCAAAAGGGAAGGAAAAACAAGTCGCTAATGAAGAAGATGGCAGAGAACCGATTGATGAAAACATAAGTCCTTCCTCGGTGGACTATAATGTCTTGGCACATCTCCGGAAGCTTCCGTCTCTCCTGAGCATCTACGACGCCTTGGTCCTATCTAAGGAGCTTAGAGATGTTCTCATCCACGCTCTACAGAACCCCGAGCGGTATCAGGCCCACTTTGAGGAAATTAATATGAAAGAAGCCCAGCACGCTTTGCATGCCGCCGCAGTCACATTTAAGGATGAAGACTTGCTACTGGGAACGGCTGAGCATAATCGGCCGCTTTACGTGACCGGGTACAGCGACGGAGATCGAATTAATCGTATATTGATTGATCCGGGGTCCTCAGTGAACATCATGAACTTGCGAACTCTGAAGAGTTTGTCAATGGACGTCCGACACCTGTCGAGGGAAAGGATTGTCATTCAAGGGTTCAACCAAAATTGCCAGCAAGTTCTAGGGTCTATAGCTTTGCCAATCAAATTTGGGGATCTGCAAACTGAAGCTAAGATATACGTGATCGACGCCAACACATCTTATAAGATTCTCTTGGGGCGGCCGTGGATCCATGATTACGGCATCATTCCGTCGACTCTCCATCAATGCATGAAGTATACTAAAAATGGCGAAGAAAGACGTATTGACGGAGACATCCAGCCGTTCGGTGTGCATGAAGTCCGCTACGAAGATTCTCGGTACTTTATGAACCACCAAAATGCTAAGCTACAACTGACCGAGGATAGACCGGCCCTAAAACTCAAAAGCAAATCTGCGCCGGCTGTCACTTTCAAAAGCAAAAATACCCAAGTGCGCCCGCATTTCGGCAGCGACACTGATGAGTCCGATGCTGGAAGCCCGTCCTCCCGTAAAACTCGCCCTCGTTTCGGCAGCGATACGGACGAATCTGTTACCGAAGGCCCGTCTAGCAGCAAAGTCCGCCCTCATCTTGGCAGCGACACTGAAGAGTCAGAGGAGGAGGACCTGTCGTGCAACAGCGGTGCAGATTGGACCCCCACGCAACAAGCGAAACTACGAGAGACCTTTGAAGTTGCAGAAGGGTCCCTATCCGTTACAAAGGTACCAGAGCAAATGTGTAAAGAGCTCGATGCATTATCAATCTCCACCGTGGACCAGCTGAAAACTTTCTACGTTCCCGGGAGGAAAAGTGGACAGAAGGGCATCCTGTTTTATGGGTCAAACCCCGTTGTGCACCCGGGCGATCTGTCTGTCGCGTGCCTTCCATATGAGAGAGGCATAAGAGCCGTTCTCAATCCCAGATACTATGCGCCCGAGATGCGGGAATACTTTAAAAAGTGCGGATGCCGGTTATATCAAACGGAGTCCGAAGCAAAGTTTTACGAAGGGCTATGGCATCCGCCCCAGGTCCGAGCACTCATCGATGGACGAATTCCAGATAGACGGGGCATAGGCTACATTCAACCTGATTCCAAGGCGTGCTACATGATCCATGTTGGTGAGGCCAGCGAAAGATCAAAAGATGACGACGAGATAGCCGAGCCAGAAGAAGCTCCTCAAGAGCTCGAAGATGGCGGACAAGCAACCTTTGACGAGCTAACCGAGATTGACTTAGGAACGCCCGATAATCCAAGGCCGACCTACATCAGCTCACTCTTGTCAGAGGAAATGAAAGAGCAGATAATTGCCCTGTTGCGTGAGTTCGTTGACTGCTTCGCGTGGACATACAAAGAAATGCCTGGCCTTTCCCCTGAAGTGGCCGTACATAAGTTGGCTATATCTCCTGATGCTAAGCCAGTCAAACAAGCTCCTCGAAGAATGAGAAGGGAACTAGAAGAAAAGGTCATCGAGGAAACTAAGAAGCTCATCGATGCCGGCTTCATCAGGGAAGAGAAATACGCGGACTGGATCGCATGCATAGTCCCAGTGAAGAAGAAAAATGGGCAGATCCGAGTTTGTGTCGATTTCAGGGATCTCAACAAGGCATGTCCTAAAGACGACTTTCCGCTGCCGGTCATGGAAATGATGGTCGATGACACCTCAAATTACGAACTGTTCACCTTTATGGACGGCTCGTCTGGATATAATCAGATCAAGATGTCACCTGAGGATGAGAAGCACACAGCATTTCGAACCCCGATCGGAATATATTGCTACAAGGTAATGCCATTCGGACTGAAGAACGCAGGTGCTACATATCAAAGGGCGATGACTAATATCTTCGATAACCTAATTCATAAAGTCGTCGAATGTTATGTTGATGATCTGGTCGTTAAGACTGAAACCAAGGCCGATCATATCCAGGATCTTAGGACCGTTCTCACCAGACTGAGGGAATTTGATCTGAAGATGAATCCTCTGAAATGCGCTTTTGGCGTGTCATCGGGAAAATTCCTGGGCTTCATAGTTCGACATCGAGGGATCGAAGTTGACCCATCAAAGATAAAGGCCATCATGGAGATGCCCCCTCCAAAGAGTCTGACGCAGCTAAGATCTTTTCAAGGCAAGCTTGCTTATATACGGAGGTTTATCTCAAATTTATCGGGGAGATGTAGGCCCTTCTCAAAGCTCATGAAGAAAGGAGCTCCTTTTATCTGGGATGCCGAATGTCAAGCAGCGTTCGAAAGCATCAAACAATACTTGTTGCACCCTCCAGTGCTGGCTGCTCCCATTCCAAACAAACCGTTGATTCTCTACACTGCCGCGCTAGATGAGTCACTCGGTGCGCTCCTCGCCCAGAATAATGAGGAAGGAAAAGAAAATGCCCTCTACTACCTCAGTCGAACTCTAGTCGGGGCGGAACACAACTACTCCCCAATCGAAAAGCAATGCCTGGCTCTGATATTTGCTGTGAAGAAGCTGAGGCACTATCTGCTCGCTCATCGGGTTATGCTGATCTCCAAGGTCGACCCGCTCAAACACTTGATGACCAAAGCAAGCCTAGCCGGCAGAATGGCAAGATGGGCTGTCATGCTACTTGAGTTTGACATAGTTTACACTCCTCAGAAAGCAGTAAAAGGGCAAGCTCTTGCAGACTTTCTCGCTGCTCATCCCATACCAGAAGGGTCGCCACTAAATTGTGAGTTACCCGACGAACAAGTGCTGCATCTCGAGAATGACGAGCCATGTTGGGAGCTCTACTTCGATGGGGCCTCATCGATAAGAACCTCCAGTAAATCAAGCATCCCGGAGATAAAAGCAGGGATAGGATTGGTGTTCATCACACCATCAATGGGAACCCTACGGCGTTCTTTTGCTCTCACCGAGCCTCGGACAAACAATGAAGCTGAGTATGAAGCTCTGATAGCTGGTTTGGAGCTCGCCATAGAAATGGAAATCCGTCGGCTACGAGTTTACGGTGACTCCCAGCTCGTCGTCAACCAAGTAAGCGGCGACTATAAGATATACAAACCCGAGTTAGCTCGGTACAGAGGTCGAGTGGTGGAACTCATGAAACGGTTCACTCATATTGAACTAACGAGAGTCCCTAGAGCGTTGAACGGAAAGGCTGATGTACTCGCTCGCTTGGCCAAGGAACTGGCTGATCCTGAAATGGACGAAATTCTGATCACAGTCAGGAGCCGGCAAATTCTATCCCCAGTCTCTCTACGAGAAGAGGAAAGCGCGGAACAGAAGAGCAGTCCTGCGGAAGAAGCTTCGATCATCCAAGACGAGCCCGATTGGAGAGAACCCTTCATAGAGTACCTCCGATACGACAAGCTGCCCGAAGAAAAATCTGCGAGGATTCAGCTGAAGAAAAGAGCTCTCCGATACGTGTTTGTAAATGACACGTTATACCGCAGGTCATACGACCAACTATGGCTCAGGTGTCTGTCATTGGCCGAAGCCCAAAAGGTCATGAAAGATGTCCACTCGGGCGTTTGCGGTGCTCACCAATCTGGCCCCAAGATGCGACTTCAAATCAAACGGCTTGGGTATTACTGGCCCACCATGATACGGGATTGCGGAGAGCATGCAAAGAAATGTTATATCTGCCAAATTCATGGTGATTTTATTCACAAGCATCCCAATCCATTGCATCCTACAGTGGCGTCGTGGCCCTTCGAAGTCTGGGGCACCGACATTGTTGGCCCAATTGATCCTCCGTCATCCAAAGGCCATCGGTTTATACTGGCCGCGACAGACTACTTCTCCAGATGGGCTGAAGCTGTCCTGCTAAAAGAAGTTAAGACAAAGGATATTCTGACATTCTTCCAGCATAATATTCAATACCGCTTCGGTACACCAAGAAGAATCATTTCTGACAACGGGCCTTCTTTCAAGAGCTTCAATGTCTCAAGGTTCGCTACTCAGCACAAGATAGACTGGAGATATTCCTCCATCTATAATCCAAGAGCCAACGGGCTAGCCGAAGCCTTCAATAAGACTCTATGCAAGCTCCTGAGGAAAAATGCTTCAGCCAACAAGAGAGACTGGAATCTCAAACTTCACGAGGCGTTGTGGGCATATCGTACCACACACCGTACTCCAACTCAGTCCACTCCATACTCATTGCTCTTCGGAGTGGAGGCGGTCCTCCCCCTCGAAGTCGAAGTCCCAAGCTTAAGAATGGTCGTCCAACATGAGTTGACGGAGGAAGAAAACGTGCTCCTTCGACTTGAAGAACTCGATGCCCTCGAAGAAAAGAGGCTCGCGGTGCAGCAAAATCTGGAGCTATACCGAGCCCAAATGTCACGGGCCTATGACAAGATAACTCGTCTCCGCGCTTTCAAGAAAGGTGAATTGGTGTTGGTCCTCAAAAGACCGATCATCCCCAATCGACATGCCAAGGGAAAATTCGAGCCGAACTGGGAGGGACCATACGTCATCGAGAAAGTGTTCGACGGAGGATCCTACCAACTAATAAGTGCCGAGGGAGAAAGGCCCATGCCACCCATCAATGGCCGATATCTCAAGAAATACTACACATGAATGCTCCAAGTCGCAGGCGAATTGAGCACATCGGCCCTACGGTCTGGATCAGACATCCTGCAAAACCGTATACAATCCACGGGCGTAAATGACCCCTATTTCTCCCAAATCCTGCCGGTGAGACTACTTTTAAAGTCCCACCAGCGGCAAAAAAAAAAAAAAAAAACAAAACAAAAAAACAAAAATACAAAAAAAAACGGTATGTCCACAAGCAAAACGGGCACGGATGAAAACCCGAAAGGGCTCCGTGAGTAAAAATAGCAGGACTACCGGCGAGTCTGTGAAAACCCGAAAGGGCGCAAACTCGTGAAAAGAGATGAAATACACTCGCAAAGCCCTCTCGACCTTGCGAGGAGAAAACCCCTGCGTGAGATCCTTACGACTCACAAAGGAGCAACACACTTAGGAATCCTCACGATTCCTAAGGAGAAAATACACCTGCGGGATCCTTACGACTCGTAGGGAGAAAATGCTTTTATGGGACCCTCACGGCCCATAAAATTGAAAAGCCTTAGGTGGTAGGGACCCAAACCTAACTCCTAAGCCATCGTTCCCCAACGGGCAACGGCAAATGATGATTCGCTCCTGGCATCTCGCTTCAGTGTTAGCGGTGCTGATGCCGACCAAAAACCCCAAATCCCAAGTCCTCCCAAGGCAAATGATGAGTTGCTCCTGGCATTATTCCAGTGCAGCAATGCTGATGCCAAACAAGATCCAAATTCCAAGTCCCCAAATGGCGAATGATGAGTCGCTCCTGGTACCATATTCCAGTGCAGCGATGCAGACGCCAACCAAATTCCAAATCCCATACCCCAACGGCGAATGATGAGTCGCTCCTGGTACCACATTCCAGTGCAGCGATGCAGACGCCAACAAATCCCTGAAATCTTTCTGGCCCTACGGTCTGGATCATACATCCTGCAAAACCGTATACAATCCACGGGCGTAAAACAATCCCAATCTCTCCTAAGTCCTACCGGTGAGACCACATTCAAAGTCCCACTAAAAAAGGAAAAAAAAAAAAAAGAAAAAAAAAAGGGTATGTCCATAAGCAAAATGGGCACGGAGGAAAACCCGAAAGGGCTCCGTGAGTAAAAACAGCAGGACTGCCGACGAGTTTGTGAAAACCTGAAAGGGCGCAAACTCGTGAAAAGAAGATGAAATGCACTCTCAAAGTCCTCTCGACTTTGAGAGGAGGAAATTCCCGCGTGAGATCCTTACGACTCACAAAGGAGCAACACACTTAGGAGTCCCCACGACTCCTATGGAGAAAATACGCCTACGAGATCCTTTCGACTCGTAGGGAGAAAATGCTTTTATGGGACCCTCACGGCCCATAAAATTGAAAAGTCTTAGGTGATAGGGATCTAAACCTGCCTCCTAAGCCATCAATTCTCAAATTCTCTCGGGCAAATGATGAGTTGCTCCTGGCATTATTCCAGTGCAGCAATGCAGGTGCCAAACAAAAACCAAAATCCCAAAATCCTCTCCATGACAGATGATGGTTCGCTCCTGGTACCAAATTCCAGTATAGCGATGCTGATGTCAACCCAATCAAAATCAACAAGTCAACTTCCACCCGACACCGCAAGAAGCGGAGCAAGTCAAGTCTACCCCTGACACTGCAAGAAGCAGAGCAAGTCAAATCAAGCATCGACCGTCCAAGTCGCTAAAAGGGCAGCAACGACCGTCCACGTCGCAAAAAGGGCAGCACCGACCGTCCAAGTCGCTAAAAGGGCAGCACCGACCGTCCAAGTCGCAAAAAGGGCAGCATCGACCGTCCAAGTCGCAAAAAGGGCAGCATCGACCGTCCAAGTCGCTAAAAGGGCAGCATCGACCGTCCAAGTCGCTAAAAGGGCAGCATCGACCGTCCACGTCGCAAAAAGGGCAGCACCGACCGTCCACGTCGCTAAAAGGGCAGCACCGACCTTCCAAGTCGCTAAAAGGGCAGCACCGACCGTCCAAGTCGCAAAAAGGGCAGCATCGACCGTCCAAGTCGCAAAAAGGGCAGCATCGACCGTCCAAGTCGCTAAAAGGGCAGCATCGACCGTCCAAGTCGCTAAAAGGGCAGCAACGACCGTCCACGTCGCAAAAAGGGCAGCACTGACCGTCCACGTCGCTAAAAGGGCAGCACCGACCGTCCAAGTCGCTAAAAGGGCAGCACCGACCGTCCAAGTCGCAAAAAGGGCAGCATCGACCGTCCAAGTCGCAAAAAGGGCAGCATCGACCGTCCAAGTCGCTAAAAGGGCAGCATCGACCGTCCAAGTCGCTAAAAGGGCAGCAACGACCGTCCACGTCGCAAAAAGGGCAGCACCGACCGTCCACGTCGCTAAAAGGGCAGCACCGACCGTCCAAGTTGCAAAGAGGGCAGCACCGACCGTCCACGTCGCTAAAATGGCAGCACCGACCGTCCAAGTCGCAAAAAGGGCAGAACCGACCGTCCACGTCGCTAAAAGGGCAGCATCGACCGTCCAAGTCGCAAAAATGGCAGCATCGACCGTCCACGTCGCTAAAAGGGCAGCAACGACCGTCCACGTCGTAAAAAGGGCAGCACAGGATTCCTACAAAGCGGGAACCAGATCACTCCGGGCCAGGGAAACGTCTATCACGGACACTCCGTCTCAGAGACATGTCAAGCAACGACCGTCCATGTCGTAAAAAGGGCAGTTCCAGCTTCCCAAAAGGTGGGAACCAAATCAAGCCGCCTCCACGTGAAAGAAGATCCATCAATTTCATGCACACGACCTACATATGCTGTGTGCATTTATTGATGGGGGGCACTTTGTTGGGGTAAAAATTTACACCCCTGTTGACCGAGTCAAAGTCAAGGTCAACCCCAAGCCAGGTGGGCCCAAGCCCAAGCAAGTGGGCCAATGCCCAGGTCGAGCCCGAACACGAAGCGTCTGGCCTTCCGCCATGCCAACAAAAAAAAATCATGTAATAAATAATTTTTATGTAATTTTTTATACATGAATGTATGTAAAATGGGCATAAAGCCAATATTTTGTAAGCCCATGGCTTATGTGCAAAAATGTAATGGCACATGAGCCATGGAATAGGCAAAATGCCATTTTGTAAAGCCCAAGGGGCTATATGCAAATATGTAAGCCTATAAAAGGCAAAATGATGATGAATAAAATAATACTTTTTCATTCTCTCAAAAAAAAAATTAGAGCTGAGCTCTTTCTTCCTTCTTCAAGGTTCCAAAACCTTCTTCTTTCTCTTGAATTAAATCAAGAGTTTTACTCTTCCTTTTTCAAAACTAAATAGTTTTCCACCACAAAACCCACAAAGGGGAACTTGGATCTGCCATCAGATCTTAAAAAGGAGAGATTTTGAGATTTTACATCTCTTGATCTTCAAGATCCAGCAAGCAACAGGAGGAAGAAGAAGAACCCTTCCATTAACCCAAAAAAAAAAAAAAAAAAAACACTCAGGAGTCTAACTCCTCTTTGATTTCTCTTCAGAGAAATCTTTTTAGGCTAAAAGCCTGTTGTGTGCGCAAGTCGCCCGCGTGCCGACACGTGGCGCGCGCGCTTGCGCAACTGCGCAAGTGCGCAAGGCGCCCGCGTGCCGACACGTGGCGCGCGCGCTTGCGCAACTGCGCATCCCTTGGATGTCTTTTCCCCCTCTTTTGTGTACATATATACACATATACATATGTATACAAATTTATACATACACGTACTCCACGACACTGTCCCTGTTAGAAAAAAATTTCTAACGGGGCGCTGCCCCGCACCCCGCAAGGGGGCTGCTAGCCCCCTTGACCCCCAGCCCGCTATCCGGGTAGCGGGACCCCCGTAAAAACTCTGCGTGGCTCCCGATATATCCAAACCCCCCCTTTCAGAATTGAACACACGTATACTGAACATTGAGTTCGCATGACCAGTTTAACCCGTTAATCGGAGGTTCCCTCGCCCCAAAGGCGATGGGTAATTAACGGCAGCTTAGTCCGCGGCTGCCGGAGATTCGGATCCCCACCATCATTAAACCCCGGCCTACCCTAGGCAGGGGGAATCTGTAGTACGCCTGACAAGCGCTCGCGTATTCCCATCTCACTGGGGTGACGAAAAACACCCTACAGATAGGAGTCAGAGGAGTTCGGAGATGTACCCTCGAACCGGATGTAAATTGATTTAGGAGAACAGTCTTGCTCAGTCAATTTAATTTGAGGACTTACGGCCATGATTAGGCTAAGTCCAGTTGAGAATGTTCAACAATTTATTTGCATTTGGCCTGTCAGGCCTTTATTTGGGCTCTGCCATCTTTGAATGATGCACAGCATCTAAATTGGTCTGTTGGACCTTTATTTGGGCTCTGCCCCCTTTTTTATAATGCATTGCATTTTCTTTTATTAGGCCTGTTAGGCCTGTTAATTGGGCTCTGTCCCTTTTAATAGTGCACAGCACATTTTCTTTTTGGTCTGATAGACCTTTTTATTGGGCTCTGCCCTTAATAATGCATCGCATTAAATGCTCTGACAACACCCCACGTGGCTTGTCAGGCGCTTTGCGCCGATTGAGGAGCGCAAGGCGCAAACTTATGTGATGGTGACACATGTCACACTCTGATGAGCGCAAGCGCAACAGCGCTGCGCCAGTGCGCTGCGCCGTTGCGCTGCTGACACGTGGCACGCTCTGGTGAGTTGCGCCAACTTTAAAGAGCAATGCTTTATTTTAAAAGCGCACAGCGCAAGTGGTTATGGTGCTGACACGTGGCGCTCTCAAGTGGCTTGCGCCAACCCAGGAGCGCAACAGTGCATTTTTGCAAGTGCAGAGCACTGCTTCAATAACTTGATCCAATTTTGGATTCAAGAAAAGAATTTTTAAGATTTCAGAACCAATGGTTCACAAAAAAGTGCAAGGCACTATATACATATATATATTTTTTTATTTATTGAAGATCATTGATCTTGTTCTTAGATCAATGACCTATTCAGAAGAAATTCTTCTTCATTTTATAAAGGTTTTTTACCTTTTTTGTTCTTGAGTTCTTCTCACAATCCTTCAAAAATTCTCTCTGTTTTTGTTTCTGAAGTTCTTGATGTTCTCAATGTTGATCTTGTTTTGAGTTGGGGTCTGGGGGTCTTTATATAGTGCCCATAGATTTGTTAAGTTTGTTAAAGAGATCATTCTCTGAGTGATTTGGGGAATTTTCCCCACCGTTGGATCTTTGATCCAAGGGCTTCTGTTTTACAGAAAACAATCTTCTTGTTTTAACAAGAACAGAAGGATCTTACTAGAATTTTAATTCTGTTTGGCGCAAATGCCCCAGCGCGTGACACGTGTCACGCAGCGCAACTGCGCGAGTGCAACTGCGCTGCCATGTGGCGCGCAGCGCAGAGCGCAGCGCAACTGCGCTAGCACAACTGCGCTG
This sequence comes from Agapanthus africanus, assembly GCA_030015575.1. Classification (NCBI taxonomy): domain Eukaryota; kingdom Viridiplantae; phylum Streptophyta; class Magnoliopsida; order Asparagales; family Amaryllidaceae; genus Agapanthus; species Agapanthus africanus. Next base: position 568,502,123 of record JASDDO010000016.1, read on the forward strand.
TCATGTGTCGCGCAGCGCAGAGCGCAGGTCATCTGAAGCGTTGCTTCTTTTAATTTTGTTTTAAGTAGAGCCTTGCTCTGATTGGGCGCGCTGCCTTGGGCGCTGCGCTGACGTATCAGCTTTTGACACGTGGCGCGTTGGGCACAGCACAAGGAATTTGAAGCGTTGCTTCAATTATTAGAATTTAAATTTTCAAAGTAGAGTTTTGCTCTGATTGGGGGAATCAGAAGCGTTGCTTCATTTCCCGCCTTGGAATTTGAACAGAGCTTTGCTCTAATTGGGGTAAACAAAAGCGGAAACAAGTCAGCCAATGACCTCCCCGCCGGAACAACGCTCCGTTTCGGAAACAAGTCAACCAATGACCTCCCCGTCGGAACAACGCTCCGTCTCGGAAACAAGTCAGCCAATGACCTCCCCGCCGGAACAACGCTCCGTCTCGGAAACAAGTCAGCCAATGACCTCCCCGCCGGAACAACGCTCCGTCTCGGAAACAAGTCAGCCAATGACCTCCCCGCCGGAACAACGCTCCGTCTCGGAAACAAGTCAGCCAATGACCTCCCCGCCGGAACAACGCTCCGTCTCGGAAACAAGTCAGCCAATGACCTCCCCGCCGGAACAACGCTCCGTCTCGGAAACAAGTCAGCCAATGACCTCCCCGGCGGAGCAACGCTCCGTCTCAGAAACAAGTCAGCCAATGACCTCCCCGGCGGAGCAACGCCCCGTCTCTGAAACAAGTCAGCCAATGACCTCCCCGTCGGAGGAACGCCCCGTCTCGGAAACAAGTCAGCCAATGACCTCCCCGCCGGAACAACGCCCCGTCTCGGAAACAAGTCAGCCAATGACCTCCCCGCCGGAACAACGCCCCGTCTCGAAAACAAGTCAGCCAATGACCTCCCCGCCGGAACAACGCTCCGTCTCGGAAAGAAGTCAGCAATTGACCTCCCTTTCGGAACAACGCTCCGTCTCAGAAACAAGTCAACCAATGACCTCCCCGCCAGAACAATGCTTCATCTCAGAATCAAGTCAACCAATAATCTCTCGATTCGTTTCGACCCGCAAGGAAATCAGTGTTTTTGCAGGAATCTCTCGATTCGTCTCGACCCCAAGGAAATTAGTGTTTTTGGCAAAAACCTCTCGATTTAAGGAAATCAACGTCCTTGGCGAGAACCTCTCGATTCGTTTCGACCCACAAGGAAATCAGTTTCTTTGCAGGAATCTCTCGATTCGTCTCGACCCCAAGAAAATCAGTGTCCTTGGCAAAAATCTCTCGATTCAGGGAAATCAGCGTCCTTGGCGAGAACCTCTTGATTCATTTCGACCCACAAGGAAATCAGTGTCTTTGCAGGAATCTCTCGATTCGTCTCGACCCCAAGAAAATCAGTGTCCTTGGCAAAAACCTCTCAATTCAGGGAAATCAGCGTCCTTGGCGAGAACCTCTCGATTCGTTTCGACCCACAAGGAAATCAGTGTCTTTGCAGGAATCTCTCGATTCGTCTCGACCCCAAGGAAATCAGTGTCCTTGGCAAAACCCCTCGATTCAGGGAAATCAGCATCCTTGGTGAGAACCTCTCGATTTGTTTCGGCCCGCAAGGAAATCAGTGTCTTTGCGAGAATCTCTCGATTCGTTTCGACCTGCAGGGAAATTAGTGTCCCGGTGCATAAAGAAAATTCTCTTGTGGGATCCTTAGGATTCTTGAGAGAAAACGCACTTAGGAGTCCTCACGATCCCTAAGAAGAAATTACACCTACGAGATCCTCTCGACTCGTAGGGAGAAAAGTCTTTATGAGACTCTCACGGCTCATAGAGTTGAAAAGTCTTAGGCAGCATACTTAAACATGTTTCCTAAGCCATCGCTACCCTACAAGGAGGTTAAGATATACTGTTGTCTACCATCTATGGGCTACATTTACTAAAGTAACATGCCAACAACGCAGCAAAGTAAAGAAAGCGATAGTATGAGATAAAATGTGCCTTTTATTCATGAATTTAATTAAGTACAAGATACATCACATAAAAGAATAAAAAATGAAATGATGAATGAAAATGAATGCATGTTATTCATAGATTACAAATTTTCAGTCGGTACAACAGTGATTACTGAGAAGGAGGCATCTTCAATAAGTCAGCAAGTCGCTCACTCACTCCTCTCAACTCCTTTTCATGGTCAGCCACCGCGGCCAACTCCGCTTCAATTCAAGCCCGTTGCTGCAAACGAGATGAAAGCTTCTCATCGATTCCTTTCTGAGCAGCTTCTTAACTCTGTGTAACCCGCTCAGTAAAGTCAAGCTTCTGCCTCAGCACTAGACCGTCAGAAATACATCGTTGGAGGTATTCAAAAGTAGCTTTCAGCTGCGCAGCATTCGCTTCAACCTGGGCACGCAATTGGACAGACTCGCTGGAAGCCACTTCATGTTCCTTACGCTTCAGGTCACCTCTTGTTCAAAATGGCGGATGAAAGGAACACCACTCTCGACCCACGCAGCCCGCTGGGAGTTCAAAGCTGATACTTCAGGAGCGGGACGCTTGAGCTCAATCTCATGCAGGCAAGACTCGATCTTTCTGCAGTAATTAACCCAAGACTCGACAACACCTTCGTCATTGAAGTTCACGAGAGTTGCCAGCATAGGATTAACCTCAGCAGCAAAATCAGCAGCGAATGCGAGGGCCTCTGCGTCAAGATCCTCAACGAATTCGCTCAACATTCGCAGGCTAGTCGCAGCGCCCCTGGAAGACGGGCGTTTAGCAAAGGGCCCTGTCGGCATTGGGATGTGAGACTCAAAGGGAGCTGGAGCTGATGCGATTGCTGCAAAACAAATTATGGTCAAATTTCGACTCGGGAGGTAAAGAAAATACACGAGCAACGGAGTCTACTATACCAGCTGTGATAGGCGGCAGGAGGGGAAGTGTCAGAGCCACGGCTATTCCTTCGCCTCCTCCTTCGACCCGTGACGCTATGTTCAATATGAAGAAGAATTAGCAACGACATGGCTACCCGTAAAAGAAAAGAAAGGATGTCGGTTAAAAAAAACTATACTCGCCGACACCAACGGATAGGACGATTTCTGACTGGAAGGAGAAATGCGGGTTCAACACCTGATACAGATGGTCAAAAAGGACTCCTGCAAAGTTGTGATAATATACTGTCAGTACAACGAGGATGATACCCACAATGAAACCGATAAATCGCAAACCTATACCTTCCAGCATTTCGGAAGACATAGGAGAAGGCGAGGGAACAACAACCGTCATAGCGGCGACTGGAGGTGCTTCAGATAGCACAATCTCAACGTTCGCTCCACCTACAAACAAAATATCGTCAGAAGAAACCGAACGGGATTGAGAAATAAAACAGTGACTTAAGACTTACCTAATGGGTCATTGACCAAAACCGTGACGGAAGCATCACCAGGCATAGCGGCTTCTTCGCTCTCCTTCAGTAGGATAGTTTCTGCGCCTGATTGTATTATTTTCTTGATTGGATGTAAAAGTATCGAATCAAATAGTCCCCGGCAACGGCGCCATTTTGATTGATTCATTTTCTGACGTGTATATGTAAAAAGTAACGACAATCAAAAAATTATATTGACCGCAATCAAACTACGGTGTCGGATGTAGTTAATGAATGAGTGCGGATCGTCCACAGGGATTGCACAATTCAATTGTATTTTGATACGTTTGAAATGAAATGTTAAGCAACAATAAACGAAAACATGATTCAAGATGTGATTTGTATTCGAGTGTCACTATTCTTTACTCAAGAATCAAGAAACTATAAACAATCAAGAATCGGTAGTTTTGATAATATTTCCAATCAACAATCAAGAATATAAGAGAGGCTCGTAGGAATCGATCGGATCTTTAGACGTGATGTAATCTAAAGGGTTTCGTGTTCTTGTCCTTCGAAGAATTGATACTAGATCAATGGTGATCGACGAGAGTTAGGGTTTTCTTGATGAAATTAGGGTTTCATCTCTTAACCCTTGTTCTTTCGAGGATACCATTTATATTCTAGCCTCTAGCAATTTCAAGAAACGATCGGAACTCCCCAATCTCGAGCGATGTCGATCAAGAAAGCATCACAACGAATTGGGTCGTCGATTCTTGAACTTGCTAGGGTTTACAAACTCGTGGGATTCAAGAATCGATTACAAATTTGTTACATCATCATACTAAAGATCGTCTCGACTCCTCGACGAGCGGAGTTTTATTCACACATCACCACAAAGACAATATTCAAGAATAGTAATGATAACATGATGCGGAATTTAAAGAAAACAAGATAAAAGAATATCACCTTTTATTTAATCAACAATTTCAATACATTCTTTCAAGAATCTACAAGAAGAAGAAATCGATCGTTGACTCGGCTTCGCTCGTCTCCGTGGATCGTGGATCTACTTTGATCTCTTGCCCGATTGAAGATCGGCTCGGCTCATAAAAGGGTTGAAGGCATCTTACTTGGCTTGCACTCAAGATCTTGAATTGTGGTTGGATTTAGGGTTAGGGTTTCCTACAAGCTCTCTCACTAAACTTGAGGAAGAGGGGATGAAGAAAGAGATTGATTTTCTAAACTTCAATAGATGAGAAATGAATGAGCCTAGGGTCTTATTTATAGAACTCCCAAACCCTAGGTTTAGGTTTGAATTAGAACTTTCCCTCCCAAAGTTTGTTGAAGAGTTTCTAGAAGGAGTTTGTTAGGAGTTAGCTTAGGGTTTAAGCTAGGGTTTAGGGAAAGTTCTAGAAGTATTTAGGCTAGTTTAGGTGTTTGCTGATCTGGAGGAAGTATCTGAAATATTCTGGAATTTGGGATGTATTATTGAGCTGTAGCCACTGAAACAGGAGTTTTGGTGAAATTTTAGAGTCTGAACCCTTGGGCCCACCGCGCAACCGCCGCACAATGTGCCTCTAGGCCGCTCTTCCGCCGCGCATTATTGGCCTTGGGATCTGTGCCTTCTTCTGCTGCTTGGTACTGCTGTTTTTAGATTCCTTTGATGTTTAGATTTGTACTGTGTTGATACCAGATTTGAGTTAAGTGAATTTACGAGCAATTGTAATGGTCGAGCACTGTAATGATCGAGCAAGCTCTCTTTTCCTGCACAGACTTCGAAACACGGGTTGCAAGATGTAGAAAATATGCCATGTAATGCAATGCAGTCAATTTCCCTAGAAATGCCGGTTTTAAGGTCGAATACATGTAATCTGATATTTTGCGACCGATTTGCTAATATGTGAATTATGAATACCGTACACTTCTATATGGATGCAAATGATAAGGAAATTGCCGGTTAGAATATGCAATATTTTCGACTGATCAGCGCCCATGGTTTCATCCCCTGATTCGACAAGGGCCGTCATGACGCTTGCGATGCCCGCCGATACCACAGAGCCGCAAGGGGAAAGAGCAGTGGTTTGGGCAGTCCCAGACTCCCGAGAGAGAGTAGCCACTTCGGCCTCTGTGGTCGCCATCGTCTCGCCTGCCATCTTACCGACAGGACTTGGCCCTACAGGATATGGTATATAATAATTTGCAGATCGAGTTCTAATAAAAAAAAGACCGGGCATTACGTTACCATGCGATAGACTCTCGGTTGCTTCCCGAGCCGCGCGCGCAACCTTTCTATTGGCAGTAGACAGGGCAGCTGGAGCACCCACTGAAGGAATAGCGACAGATGGAGTGGTGCTTGAGCCTGCACCTACAGCCAAGACGGCATCACGTTCCTTTGCTGCGCGCTTCCTGCGTTTCCTTTCGGTCTGGGCCGTGAGAACTGAACTTCTCAAGACCTCCGACAAAGGGACGCCGTCGTCTGAATCGAGCTCTGCCTCCGGCACCGTTACGGCGTCCATCATCGGCTGCTTTAGCAAAACCTCCTGTGGTAATGTTGGAGGAGCTGGGCCACAATAGCCGACTCTGGAAGCGTCGCTGCACCACCGCTCGGGATCGGTACCGCACTCGGAATAACCCGAGTCAAGGTAGTCCCTGCAACAAAATAAAGGAGAGGGTCAGAACACGAATAAAAAAGGGGAATGAAGGCACAATGAGCTGAATTATACCAAGACCCAAAGAAGCGCGGAGCCTCTCTTCCTCTTCAAAAGTCTTAATGGAAGCCGCGAGAGCCTCTTCGACAGAAATACCTGTTGAAGAAAAGGGCATTAATAAAAGCATAATAATAAGGAAGGAATGAATATAGAAAAGTACAACTGAAGTACACCTGACTTCGCGATGGTGATTAGCGCCGCTTCTTCGCGAGCCAGTTGCTCGGAGGCCAGAAGGGCATCCTGTAGATCGGTGTCGGTCACAGGCGTGTCGAACAAGCCATCGTTAGTGCCGTACTCACACAATCCTTCATTGTAGGGAGCATGGGGCTCCTGGCCGAGTACAACGTCAGCATAAAAGAGCGACTTCTTCTTTTTCTGTGAGCGAACGCCGGCGGCCGATGACACGAGCTTGCGCTTGAGGGGCATTTTTGGGCGACGAGTCTTGATCTCCGTAACCGTGCCAGACTCCGGGACGCTGCAGCTACTGCTTCTACAGGAACACGGGGTAAGGCTTCTCAGGAAAGGCGCGCGGGACCGCAATCGCAGCAGCTTCTCTTAAGGAAGGACCAACAGTGGTCCGTCGCTTTAAGGGGACAGCTGGATTACCGGCAGGGACCGCACCCTTGTGATCGAGCAGAAACCGCCTTTCTTCCCTAATAACAGCACCCGTCGCATGCTGGTACCATGCCACGTATGCGTTCGAGATTTTCGGAACGCAGCTCAGCTCACTGATAAAAAAGTTAGACCCGGTGTTTAGCCGCATGAAATAGTGCAGCGCGCTGCAGATACCCTCTTCCGTAGCAACTGGCTCAGCCAAAAAGGCCTCAAGTAGGACACCCTGGTCGTAACTCGACTGCTGAGTAAAACGGTGCGGGTTGTACCTCATGAACAGCGCCGAGTCGTTCTGCCTGAACACTAAAAAGCCCAACCCGATTGAATATAAATGCAGAATCTCCCGAGCCTTCAACGTAGAAGCCCCGTGTCACGCCCCGCTTCCCAAAATACGGAATACGAGGGGTAGACAAGGCCAGCCATGCTCCTACGGTCAAGGAAATGTCCTGCCGTAGTCACACTTCGGCTTCTAGTTTATCATGGTAAACAGTAAGTGATGCACAGGTAAAGGGAAATACAGCCACTGAAATAAACAATGTAAAGACTGACCTGAAGTGGAACAAATGAATGTAAATCGGGAAGGCAAGTTAAGAAGTCTGTGATGCACGTATAGATCTGGTCCAAGCTAAATCTTCTCCTCACACTGAGCATGCATACTCAGGTCGTCAGCGCGACACAATAGCAATATAATATATATATAATCAAGTAACAGTTCTAACAGTGGTAAAGGATATGAATAACAGTAAATCAACAACAGCATGAATATAAATGAGCAGAGATCAATGCAGCGGAACAGTAAAGCAGTATAACAATATGTCATGTATGTCAACACAGTATATAAGGAATGTAAATGACAGTAACCCTATCAGTCTCTAAGTCTCACTGCACAGGTCAATAAGCCTATCGTCAGTCCAAGTGTGAGAGTCAACCACTCGCGAGTGTCCTCCACCCAAGGGTAGAACCCAAGGGCAAGGGACCACGGGCCCAACATGTAACGAATGTATCACGGTGTCTATAGCACATACCCTGTAAATCTCCATATAACTCCCTAAATATATAAGCCGGCATGGGACTCCCGAGATTCTGTTGAATTCACACTTGAACTACCCCACACCCCGTGGTCTACATCAAACGCTAACCATAACCCTAAATACTAATCGATCCGTGACAAGTCTGCGCGAGAACTGGAGGCTGGACCTCCATCAAGCACGTCCCGACTAATACCTAAGATAAATGGCAGTGTCGGATGCCTTATCTGTGACATCCGTGCAAGCGCTCCCATAAGTGTCCCATACCACTTATAGTCACACGTACACACATCCCACAGACGTCGACAATGCAATAGAATAAAAGGGACTCTGATTGTGCACAAGTACGAATCACTTTCACTTGATCACGAATGCACGAACACTGACGTACTTGCCACAATCATCACTAAAATCTAACACTGGGTAAATGCACGATGTCACTAGGTTATCACTACAATGATATGGGTATGATGTGATGCATGAACAGTATAAAAGCACAATTAAGGTGTCATAAAAACAACAGTCTATCACTTGCACGATTTATCATGAAACATATGTATATAATTTAGCGAAATGATAAACAGGTAGTATTTAATATGTTCAGTTATCTATCCTTAGAATTTTGTTTCAGGTCAAACGGGTTTCAGGATCATTATTTATAACTGTTTCATTTTAAGCGCACGCGGCTGGAAATCCAATTTCAGAATCAGGAATCCATTTCGCAACGCATTTTAATCCCTGTTGGGATCATAATTTAGCGATGCTACAGTTGGATGAATTCTAGGGTTTTCAGTAAAGTTCTCAACGCAACAAACGGATCTTCAATCGCGTCTGTACGTTAGGAGTTATAATCTGTTTAATATCAACATGTCAATTCTGATTCTGCTGGGACTGTTGCGTGTCCCGATCTTCTAAATTACAGATTAAATAGTAAATGATAACGAAACAGGATGAAACCAAAAGTGTTGTCTAGCTAACAGAATTACCTACAATAAGCAGCGGAGTTCCGCAACCCACGAGTTAAGGGAATCCCATGGTATCCATTACGGAACAGCAAGCGATGACTGGAGTAGCTCTGGACTGCAGTCCAGGGTCGCACTCCGATCCGCATATTATCACAGTTTAAATATAGAAATGTCTGGAAACTAGCATAGGGTTAAATTTCGTCGAGTTGGCTTCGATTTGAGCCCTCGAACGCACCATTCTAGTGTGTATGTAATTTATGGTGAATTTAACGGTTTTCAGGTGCAGTAAATTTACAGTTTTACGATTAAACTTGGGGGCAGTTGTTTTAGTCATTAGCAGTCATATTATCAAACGAAATTTGCACAAGATACTCATCACATCGAGGGCCAACAAGAACAATCTGGTTCCGTCACAACAGACGAGTAATTTCATTGGGAACACGCGTCGAACAGGTATGGCACAAAAATAAATCTAAACTTGCAACTTATAATATATGAAATTAACGATCGCAATATAGGTAAATAGCATGTAAGCAAGTAAAAACTTGCCTGGAGACGCCCCGGGAGGTACGGTGTCTGTGACGTCACGAACGCGCGACACACGCGCGGCACGGCAACTTGATTTGGCTCGGACTCGTGTCTCGGCAGCGGTGGCTTGGTTACTGGGGTCGGCTGTTCGAGCTCCAGAGATGGTGAGCGTATGCGACGGGTGGCCGAAGCTTGGAGACTTGGGTTGAAATAAGGAGAGAGAGAAATTGTTTAGAGAGAGAGAGTTCAGAGAGAGAGTGTGTGTGAGAAAGAGAGAGAAAGAACATGGGGAAAGAGAGAGAGGGTTAGAGAGGGCAGTGAGTGAGGGGGTGAGATGAGGGAGATGCAGGGTGAGAGAGAGAGAGGGACAGAGTGAGAGAGAGAGGGAGAGAGAGAGAGAAAGACAGAGAGAGTGTAGTAGAGGCAGAGATCGGGAGAGAGAGAGACAGGGGGAGAGAGGGAGAAAGAACTGAGAGAGCAGAGGGAGATGTGAGAGGCACAGACGCAGAGAGAGGAAGAGATCGGGATGCAAGGAGAAAGAGAGAGAGAGATAGAAATTGCAGGCGAGGGGGAAAATGGTGAGCTCGGGTGATGAGGAGACGGCGAGGGAGGAGCTCGAGTTGGGGGTTGGTGTCAATGGCGAGGGGTGAGCAGGGGTTGCCGGCGATGGCTCCTTGGGTTGTTGGGTGCAGCGAGAGAGGCTCGGTGATGTTGGGAGTTGGTTGCGTCGTGGTCGATGGAGTTAGCTCCGGCAGTGAGCTCAAACAATGGGGTCGGCCGATGTGGGTTTTCTGGAGGAGTGGGGAGCTAGGTGGGGGAAGAGAGGAGGAGAAGGGAAGTGAGTAGGAATAATGGGGAACGAGAGAGAGAGGAATGGAGAACGAGGTGAGGGAGCGGTCGCAGGGGAAACGTGCGCGTCGTGGGCGCAGGCGGAGGCGAAGGAGGTGGATCGCGAAGGAAACGCGCGCGAGGAATGAGGAGATAGCCGTTGGGGATGATGAACAGGAGCGGGCTGGTGGGAATGGGCCTGAGGAAATTTTAAATAAAGAATTTGGAGAGGAGGAGGGCCGGGCCGAGTTATTAGTTAAAGGATTTTAATAAAACTAAGTGGGCTGGGCCTGCAAAAATAAAAGGATAAATAATAAAGGAGATGGGCTGGCGGGCTTGGGTTGCGAAAATAAATCAAAGAATTGAATAAAAGAAAAGGCCGGTGCTGGGCTATGAAAGAATAATGAAAATGAGATAAGGAATGGGCTTGGGGTTTGGAAATAAATAAGGATAGGGAAACTGGGGAAAAGGGCCGGTCAGGAAATAGCAAATACGAGAATCTGGGAAAGAATATACTAGATAGGTAATAAGGTATTTAAACTAACTAAAAATAATTTTGAATATAAACTAACAAATTTGTAAGTGATAGTTTTTATAAATGCGGACACTGGTGTATAAAAGAGAACCGGGTATTACATCATACCACCCTTACAAAAATTTCGTCCTCGAAATTTAAGAATAAACGATAAGTCGTAGAATCAAAAACGAAAGCTACCATATCATAAACTAATTCATAATGGTTTACTTAAAACAGGTGAATGAAATTTTGTGAAGATATATATATATATACAGAACAACATACAACAGAAAGGATTTAAATAAGTATACGGTAGGAACGACTATAAGGACGAACTATAAGTACACGAGAATATAGATAACTATAACGAACGGAAATAAGCAATGCAAGTTCAATAAAATCGAAGCCCGAATGTGTGCGCATCTAAGTATATTAAAAATAGCAAACAGAGATAATAAATATAAGGCTCAACCACTCGTAATAGTAAGCATAGGCACGACACTCGAAAATCAAATGACGACAGTAAGATATGAAAATTTTTGTCGGTAGGTCAAAACATTTTAGGAAATTGCATCGGTAACATATGTTTAAAATTATTTGGAAAACTTATATAGTGAAAATAAGAAATATGGAACAAAATATGCGCGGTGTAAGATCGCGCTACTGAAAAGGGAAATAATAATAATGTACTTCAAACCAAAAACGGAGTAATCAATAACACATACTCTTTGACAAATACAAAATACTGAAAACTAAATTTTCGAATAAAAAGTCCCTATATATACTTAGGGTAATAAGGAGAACACAAAGAGGTATAGGGCTAGCTAGGGTAATGATTACAAGGGAAGGTAGCTCATTCAGAAGGTCGGAGTATGGCAGCTTTGGGCTGAAGACCAAGGACATTGGGATTGGGTCAGCACGGAAAATAAGGGTGAGCAGTAAAGGGCTATAAGGAGAAAATGTATGGGGAGGATACTGGTCAGTACAACACACGAATCAAGATTTGAAGGATTAGCGAACTCGGAAGTTTCTCCAAAATTTCTCCTCCCAGAAGGATTACAAACGAGCACAGACGAGGGATGAAGGGTGACTCATTCCAAGGATCGGGGTGTGGTACTTTCTAATCGAAACGGGATGAAAACTATACAATGAGTAGTGATAGACAGTCAGGGATCTCAGCAGAAAAGTAAATGGATATGGGCAATAAACAGGCATCAAGCGAACCAATAATCAAAAGGTTTACAAACTCAGCAGATTTAATTTATTCAAGAAGATTTGAAACACGGCATCCCCAAAGGCGGAAAGTGGCCTTAAACTATACACAGTTTATTTGGCCAGAAGGTCAGCATCAAAAGATATTCCGTCAGTCTCGGTCGTGGAGATTCAGTAGGTTGCGGTAGGCTCGAGCACTCAGGTAGGGGCGTCCATTACCATATTTCCTCGCAGGTATCTCTATTGGAAGTCTCACCACAGGATCTTGATTTTCTGGTCCTTCCTCCTTGGGTGGAGCTTCTTCATCGAGGTCCGATTCCGGGTGTCCCTCCCCTTCTGGGTTTTTCTCCATGGGGTCTTCTTCCACTGGATTTTCTTCTATTGGATCTCCCTCGGGATCTTCCTCTATCGGATCTTCCTCTATCGGATTCTCTTCAGGATCTCCTTCTTCTTTGTCGGAATCAGCTATCACGTTAAACTCTGGGGCTGCTACTCCTTCGTCTTCTGAGTCGTTGTTTCCGAAGTTGGCATGGGGACCGTTGATCTCGTCATCAGGACTCATCAGTGTGCGATCTACAGAAACGCATGACTGTGCATCCTCATCTAGATGCGGCGCTGCTCCAGGGTGGGCCATGGTCTGAAAAGAAAGAGTTATGATTAGGCACTGGGACACATCAAGGAAATAGCTCAGGGTATGAAGTATGGGAAAATACGCGGTTGCAGGAACTGAAAAATCAGGATTAAAATACTGTGATAATGAATAGAGATAGATAAAGAGAAAGCAAGAGAATGACACATATATTACGATTCAAACTTTATTGTATTCAACCAAACGTTCAACGGATATAAGATCCCAACTGGAAAAAATATTCATAAGGTGACAACATTTTTACTGAAAGTAGATAACATGAAAATCCTCCTTTGATAACTATAACGTCGCATTCTCGTCGCGTGAGTTGAATCCTGCGTCCGATCCGCCTTATCGTCGAAGTCCGAACTACGCGGCAATCATCACTTGGCATAAGTGGGGAGTGTTGACGAGTTTCCTCCTTGCAGTTCTTTCCTTTCTGGACAACCGTTGATGAGATGTTTGTCGGAACCGCATATCAGACATTTCCCTTGGGCGCGGCGACAATCCCTCTTAAGGTGTCCTGGCCTCTTACAATATCCACAGCAAAGGTTCTTCTGATGCTTCTGTTGACGCTTCATCTTCTTCTCCTTTCCTCGTCCAATAGGGATCCCTTTATGATAGGAGACTCCCGCCGGTGCCTGATTCACCTGTCTTCTCAGTCCTTCAGCTAATAGGTCGTTTGTTCGCTCCTGGGCTTCCTTTAAACCTTGCAGTACACTAAGGATCTCAACAGTCTGATTCTGGGGAACGTATGAATAGCCGTTGGAAGACATGATCCTGAAACAATGATTTTAAGGATGATATAAGTCACAAAATATAGGAGTCAAGACGTAATATGGATAGGACAAGGATTCAAGAATATTAGGGGTGATGAATCTATTATAAGTGGAGAACCAACCGTACGACTCCAAGTCACTTAAACAGAGTATGATAGTGTAATCGTGATGTAGTTCACAATTACAACCATGAAACCTTGCCAAGTTACCTGAAACCCTAGCGAATGGATAGCTGAACACACGATATGAATATGGATCAAGAATGACAAGTTTACAATCCAGACCGAGTGATGTTTTAGATTGCCAAACTCCACACAGAAAACTGCAATCCCAAACGATGCAAAACCTGGCTCTGATACCAACGAAACCATGTCACGCCCCGCTTCCCAAAATACGGAATACGAGGGGTAGACAAGGCCAGCCATGCTCTTACGGTCAAGGAAATGTCCTGCCGTAGTCACACTTCGGCTTCTAGTTTATCATGGTAAACAGTAAGTGATGCACAGGTAAAGGGAAATACAGCCACTGAAATAAACAATGTAAAGACTGACCTGAAGTGGAACAAATGAATGTAAATCGGGAAGGCAAGTTAAGAAGTCTGTGATGCACGTATAGATCTGGTCCAAGCTAAATCTTCTCCTCACACTGAGCATGCATACTCAGGTCGTCAGCGCGACACAATAGCAATATAATATATATATAATCAAGTAACAGTTCTAACAGTGGTAAAGGATATGAATAACAGTAAATCAACAACAGCATGAATATAAATGAGCAGAGATCAATGCAGCGGAACAGTAAAGCAGTATAACAATATGTCATGTATGTCAACACAGTATATAAGGAATGTAAATGACAGTAACCCTATCAGTCTCTAAGTCTCACTGCACAGGTCAATAAGCCTATCGTCAGTCCAAGTGTGAGAGTCAACCACTCGCGAGTGTCCTCCACCCAAGGGTAGAACCCAAGGGCAAGGGACCACGGGCCCAACATGTAACGAATGTATCACGGTGTCTATAGCACATACCCTGTAAATCTCCATATAACTCCCTAAATATATAAGCCGGCATGGGACTCCCGAGATTCTGTTGAATTCACACTTGAACTACCCCACACCCCGTGGTCTACATCAAACGCTAACCATAACCCTAAATACTAATCGATCCGTGACAAGTCTGCGCGAGAACTGGAGGCTGGACCTCCATCAAGCACGTCCCGACTAATACCTAAGATAAATGGCAGTGTCGGATGCCTTATCTGTGACATCCGTGCAAGCGCTCCCATAAGTGTCCCATACCACTTATAGTCACACGTACACACATCCCACAGACGTCGACAATGCAATAGAATAAAAGGGACTCTGATTGTGCACAAGTACGAATCACTTTCACTTGATCACGAATGCACGAACACTGACGTACTTGCCACAATCATCACTAAAATCTAACACTGGGTAAATGCACGATGTCACTAGGTTATCACTACAATGATATGGGTATGATGTGATGCATGAACAGTATAAAAGCACAATTAAGGTGTCATAAAAACAACAGTCTATCACTTGCACGATTTATCATGAAACATATGTATATAATTTAGCGAAATGATAAACAGGTAGTATTTAATATGTTCAGTTATCTATCCTTAGAATTTTGTTTCAGGTCAAACGGGTTTCAGGATCATTATTTATAACTGTTTCATTTTAAGCGCACGCGGCTGGAAATCCAATTTCAGAATCAGGAATCCATTTCGCAACGCATTTTAATCCCTGTTGGGATCATAATTTAGCGATGCTACAGTTGGATGAATTCTAGGGTTTTCAGTAAAGTTCTCAACGCAACAAACGGATCTTCAATCGCGTCTGTACGTTAGGAGTTATAATCTGTTTAATATCAACATGTCAATTCTGATTCTGCTGGGACTGTTGCGTGTCCCGATCTTCTAAATTACAGATTAAATAGTAAATGATAACGAAACAGGATGAAACCAAAAGTGTTGTCTAGCTAACAGAATTACCTACAATAAGCAGCGGAGTTCCGCAACCCACGAGTTAAGGGAATCCCATGGTATCCATTACGGAACAGCAAGCGATGACTGGAGTAGCTCTGGACTGCAGTCCAGGGTCGCACTCCGATCCGCATAGTATCACAGTTTAAATATAGAAATGTCTGGAAACTAGCATAGGGTTAAATTTCGTCGAGTTGGCTTCGATTTGAGCCCTCGAACGCACCATTCTAGTGTGTATGTAATTTATGGTGAATTTAACGGTTTTCAGGTGCAGTAAATTTACAGTTTTACGATTAAACTTGGGGGCAGTTGTTTTAGTCATTAGCAGTCATATTATCAAACGAAATTTGCACAAGATACTCATCACATCGAGGGCCAACAAGAACAATCTGGTTCCGTCACAACAGACGAGTAATTTCATTGGGAACACGCGTCGAACAGGTATGGCACAAAAATAAATCTAAACTTGCAACTTATAATATATGAAATTAACGATCGCAATATAGGTAAATAGCATGTAAGCAAGTAAAAACTTGCCTGGAGACGCCCCGGGAGGTACGGTGTCTGTGACGTCACGAACGCGCGACACACGCGCGGCACGGCAACTTGATTTGGCTCGGACTCGTGTCTCGGCAGCGGTGGCTTGGTTACTGGGGTCGGCTGTTCGAGCTCCAGAGATGGTGAGCGTATGCGACGGGTGGCCGAAGCTTGGAGACTTGGGTTGAAATAAGGAGAGAGAGAAATTGTTTAGAGAGAGAGAGTTCAGAGAGAGAGAGTGTGTGAGAAAGAGAGAGAAAGAACATGGGGAAAGAGAGAGAGGGTTAGAGAGGGCAGTGAGTGAGGGGGTGAGATGAGGGAGATGCAGGGTGAGAGAGAGAGAGGGACAGAGTGAGAGAGAGAGGGAGAGAGAGAGAGGGAGACAGAGAGAGTGTAGTAGAGGCAGAGATCGGGAGAGAGAGAGACAGGGGGAGAGAGGGAGAAAGAACTGAGAGAGCAGAGGGAGATGTGAGAGGCACAGACGCAGAGAGAGGAAGAGATCGGGATGCAAGGAGAAAGAGAGAGAGAGATAGAAATTGCAGGCGAGGGGGAAAATGGTGAGCTCGGGTGATAAGGAGACGGCGAGGGAGGAGCTCGAGTTGGGGGTTGGTGTCAATGGCGAGGGGTGAGCAGGGGTTGCCGGCGATGGCTCCTTGGGTTGTTGGGTGCAGCGAGAGAGGCTCGGTGATGTTGGGAGTTGGTTGCGTCGTGGTCGATGGAGTTAGCTCCGGCAGTGAGCTCAAACAATGGGGTCGGCCGATGTGGGTTTTCTGGAGGAGTGGGGAGCTAGGTGGGGGAAGAGAGGAGGAGAAGGGAAGTGAGTAGGAATAATGGGGAACGAGAGAGAGAGGAATGGAGAACGAGGTGAGGGAGCGGTCGCAGGGGAAACGTGCGCGTCGTGGGCGCAGGCGGAGGCGAAGGAGGTGGATCGCGAAGGAAACGCGCGCGAGGAATGGGGAGATAGCCGTTGGGGATGATGAACAGGAGCGGGCTGGTGGGAATGGGCCTGAGGAAATTTTAAATAAAGAATTTGGAGAGGAGGAGGGCCGGGCCGAGTTATTAGTTAAAGGATTTTAATAAAACTAAGTGGGCTGGGCCTGCAAAAATAAAAGGATAAATAATAAAGGAGATGGGCTGGCGGGCTTGGGTTGCGAAAATAAATCAAAGAATTGAATAAAAGAAAAGGCCGGTGCTGGGCTATGAAAGAATAATGAAAATGAGATAAGGAATGGGCTTGGGGTTTGGAAATAAATAAGGATAGGGAAACTGGGGAAAAGGGCCGGTCAGGAAATAGCAAATACGAGAATCTGGGAAAGAATATACTAGATAGGTAATAAGGTATTTAAACTAACTAAAAATAATTTTGAATATAAACTAACAAATTTGTAAGTGATAGTTTTTATAAATGCGGACACTGGTGTATAAAAGAGAACCGGGTATTACACCCCGTCTTTGAAGGTATCGCGCAGCGGCTGCACCATTTTTATGGATTCCTTGCCGATAGTTAAGACCTTATCGATGAAGGTCATGCTATACCCGACCATACGCAGGAGAAGGACTAGACCCCGAGCCTGTCGCTGTGACGGATCTAAAGCAGAAGCGTTAACTAGGAGTATAACCCGAGGGAAATTATAACTGTCGTAGAAACGGGGACGTTTGTGGACTCCAAAAGCGCCGAGCACATGCAGCTCGATCCACGATGTGAAATAATGCAGCGGGAGATTTAAGGGCTGTACCCTCGGCTGAGTGGTGTCTACCGCTAAGCTGAGGCCATGATACAGGTGAGCCAGCCCAGCGATCTCGACGGACAGTCACGTCCCGGCAACCATTTAGTGAGCCGGATAGAAGACGGATGGCCTCATATAGCGAGGGTGCATTGGGAGCACAAACCAGCTTAATCATAGGCCGAGGAACCCCATAAAGAACGCCTCTTCGTCAATATCTGAAGCTGCGAGCTCTGCAAAAGGGACGACGGGGTATCTGGGAGGAAGAAATTCCTTTGATCTGCTTCCGCTGTCGGTTGGCTGTCCAAGCCAAAACCAAAAGGATCGTCAAGCTTGGCGAACTTCACAGCTTGTTTTGACAAGACTTCCGAGCGAAGAAAGCGGGCGATGAAATCCGCGAAGCTGACCCCGTGCCCTCTGGACTCGAGAAACAGAATCTCATAAATATTTAACACCTTGATTAGACTTGGGAATCGATGTTGAATAGCATTCTCCGAAGTAAGACCCATCACCACTGATTTGGTGGCGAAGATGTATTCGTCAGGGGGAAGTATTTCCTCGTAATGTTCCCCTCTAATGGGTAGGCCCGAAATTTCTGAAAATTCCTCCAAAGAAATCGAAACCTCCCGATCCAATAAAAGAAAAGTGTGAGTCGGGATATTCCACTGTTCCAAGAAAGCCTTGACCCACCATACGTGAGGCGCGGGGTACTAGAAAAGGGACACGTAGATAGCAGGGAACAACTCGAGCTTTAGAAGCAGCGACTTTTTGGCTGACAAGATGTATTGAGCCTACTGCAAGTATCCGGCTAAATGGCGAGGAGTCAAGCCTATCATGTATGCCTGTCCCTAAGGGCGTGACTCGCCTTGACATATGTGCCGCCCCAGAATATCTAAAGCCATCGGCGGCGGCTGCACAGGTATTGAGCCCATAGAGGGCTGGAGGCATCCATCCATAATCCAGTTAATCTCCTCCATGGCGTAATTCACCGGGGGTGAGTCGGTGTAGTGAATGGCGGAAATTGGCTCTGAAGGCACCGCACAAGAGAAACTGTGCTGACCCTGAATAATTTGGTTGTACCACAACCCCCATAAGTGAAGAGACTTCTGCTCCGGATCGTGATCTTTGATCAATGCAAAAACTTCCCGATCCACGAGCGCGTCGGCATATGACTCTCGGGGTGAGCAAATGGGAAAGAAGTGTCGAAAGACATAGTACCTGCGCGAAAAGGAATGAGGGTTAGCTGTCAATGCTACGGTCTAAATTCTGACACTTCGTACTTTAAATTTGTACCACACTGTAATGCAGTGGAAATGGACCAAAGGGGACCCATAAAATTAAAGCGGCGGCTCATCATTGATGAGACGGTCACTCATTAAGGAGGAAATCCTAAGAGGATTCTCATTTAATGAGAGAATTATTGGGCTAAGGATTTGAACTCTCTCGAGAGCGGTGCTCTGCAGATAGAATTTATATCTATCAATTAAGAAGAGAATAAAATTCCCTAAATTTTTTTAAAGAGATATGCTCTGTAAAACCACAAGATCTTTAAAGATCTGAAGTAAAAATCCTAGAAACCCTAAGAAAGATTTCTTTAGATCTATGATCTAAGAAGAGCAAAGCTCTATTCTAATTAACGGCTTAAAGAAACCCTAAAATACATATTAAAAGATCAGTGATCTAAGAAGAGCAAAGCTCTGTTTAATGGGTTCGATTATGATCCTTACCAATAAAATTTGGACAGAGTTATAACTCTAAAAGAGTTTCTTTAGGCAGAGATCTAAGCTCTGGAAAGAGAATTGAATTCTCAGAAAGAAGAAGAATGGAAGATGAACAGCAGTCATCTCAACCTACTTATAGGAAGGGAAAGCCGAACCAACTTCCAAGAAGATCTAATGACAGAAAAGCTGTCATCGTTGCACCCACGTGTGATCCATGTGAGCGCAACGGTGGGGGGGCATTTGTTTCCCCCCAATAAGAGAGCAAAGCACTGTTCAAAATTTGAACTGAGGCAGCGCCTCATGTGTAAAGCACGAGAGCGCCAGCGCACAGAGTTAAAAACTCTGAGGCAGTGCCTCACATGCAAAGCACGAGAGCGCCAGCGCCAGAACTAAAAGTTCTCCACCCTGGGATCAAAAATCCAATGGAGATGATAAATCATCAGATACAGAATTAAATTCTGATTGAGAAAATACTCCTCAAATCTTTCTAAATAAGAAAGATTGTGCTCTGTAAATCAGAGCACCGTTGGATCAGAGATCCAATGGTGATTAAAAAATCACCAAGATACAGAATTAAATTCTGATTGAGGAAATACTCCTCAAATCTTTCTAAACAGGAAAGATTGTGCTCTGTAAATCAGAGCACCGCTGGATCAAAAATCTAATGGTGATTAAAAAACCACCAAGATACAGAATAAGTTTTGTATGGGAAAATATTTTTCCAATCTTGTTAAAAACAAGAAAAATGTGTTCTGTAAAATAGAAGTCCTTAGATCAAAGATCCGACGGTGGATAAATTCCCCATATCAATTAAGAAATCTCTCAATAAGAGATTTCCTTAACTGAATCAACAAATCAGTCTCCCCTATATAAAAGACCCGAGACTTTAAATCTTGTACAGAGGAAACCCCTCATAAACTTCAAACTTCAAAGACGAGAGCAATTTCTTCTCAAGGTAAACAACAATAAGTGAGATCACAGTATCTTCTCCATATTTAAGAGTTTAACTCTCACATCAGAAGAACTTAGTTCTTTTTCCAGATCTCACATCTATAAGACAAAGTCTTTTATGAGTGAGAATCCAATTCTCAGAGAATTGAATTGAGCAGAATAAAAAGCTCAGTGATTGAGAGTTTAACTCTCATATCAGAAAAACTTAGTTCTTTTTCCAGATCTCAGATCTATAAGACAAAGTCTTTCACAAGTGAGAATCTAATAACACAAAACTCAGTGCTTAGCACTCAAACTCTGGCGCTCAGCGCCAAGCACTCCATGTGCTCCTTATGCGGGCGCTATTTAAGAAGAAGCGCTTAGCACTCAAAATCTGGCGCTCGGCGCCAAGCGCTCCACGTGCTCCTCACGCGGGCGCTATTTAAGAAGAAACGCTTAACACTCAAAGTCTGGCGCTGAACGCCAAGCGCTCCACGTGCTCCTCACGTGGACGCTATTTAAGAAAAAGCGCTTAGCACTCAAAGTCTGGCGCTTAGCGCCAAGCACTCTACGTGCTCCTCACGTGGGCGCTATTTAAGAAGAAGAGCTTAGCACTCAAAGTCTGGCGCTCAGCGCCAAACACTCCACATGCTCCTCACACGGACGCTATTTAAGAAGAAGCGCTTAGCACTCAAAATCTGGCGCTCAGCGCCAAGCGCTCCACGTGCCCCTCACGTGGGCGCTGCTAAAGTAAAGAGTGTTCTGCACTCATTGGTTGGCGCCAAGCGCCCTACGTGCCCCCCCACGTGGGCGCTGTCCAACACAAAACGCTCTGCCCATAGAGCCCAGCGCTTTAAAGAGTGTTTAACACTCAATAAAAGACAAAAAACAGGTAAGAATAAAAAAAATGCTCAACATTGTTGAACAAAAGGGACCGAACCCAAATAAGTGTTTAACATTTTATTCGAAACTGAGTGGGCTGAGTCCAAGTTCACCAAAAGTCCCTAATTCAGATCAACCGAGCCCACGTGCTCATAAATTTTCCAAATTGGTCCTAACCCCAAACCCAACTACAGATTTTCCAACCAAAATTGGTTTAAGGGTACATCTCTCCACACCTCTGATACATGTCGTTGTAATTCTTCAACGTCTTCAGAGAGGTGGAGGGTCCTAATAACCAATAACTCTTGGCGCACGCTCAAACTAATGAGCCAAACTCCATGGACTATGATGTCCTTAAACCCAATGGACCGCAACGTTCCTAAACTAAACTTCATGGACTATGATGTCCTTAAACCCAATAGACCGCAACGTTCCTAAACTAAACTCTATGGACTATGATGTCCTTAAACATGGACTATGATGTCCTTAAACCCAATGGACCGTAATATCACTAAACTAAAACAATAGAGCCCAAATGCTCTTTCGTTGGATCTAAACGATCCTAAAACATTGTTAAGTAGATCTTAGTCTAAAAATTAGACTAACGTATCCTTAACAGACATTTAAGTCGATCTTGATCTCAAACGAGGTTAACGATCCTTAAATCAATCCAAACCCAAATCTAAGAAAATATGGATTTGGACCAATCCCCGTCCTACGAGCGACAACATAAATTAGTCTCCGTATACAATCCACGGGCAACCAAAAAGAAAACAAACACACACGACACGAAGTGAACATCTGGAGCAGGAGAAAGTTATTACCGCGATGCGGTAACGTAATTAACTGCAGGGGCTTGCGGCTGCAGGGAAGAGCGTCCCCATAATCAAAAACCCCTCGCAAACGAGGGGGAATCTGACGAAATCTGCTACAACGGCCGCATCCATCCAAACCTCCGATACACGGTGCCAAAAATCAACTTGGTATTTTCGGAGAGGTGGACGGATAAATCCTAATAGCATCTACCCCCAAAATTCAGGCCAGACGTTCTAAACGTCCCAGTCGTGTCTTTCGGCGGTAAACAAGCGTCGGACACTGATGGACTTCACTTTGTCTTCATCCATGGCGATTCTGTCAGCACTCACCACAAAGCCCAAAAAGATAAGGCTACTAATAGTAGGGAAGCTGCATTTCTTCAGATTTGCATAAAGTTTGTTCTCCTGTAGCACGGTTAATACCTCTCGAACATGGCCAAAATGTTCGGCCTGACTTTTACTGTATATAAGGATGTCATCGAAATATACAACCGACTTACTAATTAGAAGTTTAAGGACATGGTTCATCGGTCGCATATATGTGCTCGGGGCATTAAAGAGGCCAAAGGGCATTACAAGCCATTCGTAGAGTTTTTCTTTTGTTTTAAATGCAGTCTTCCACTTATCCCCAGGACGGATACGAATCTGATGGTAGCCGTTCTTCAGATCTATGTTGGAGAAGACTCTGGATCCGGACAACATGTCATCCAGTCATGGTATCGGGAAGCGATAGTTAATGGTGATGTGGTTGATGGCTCGGCTGTCCACTTTCATTCTCCACGCTCCATCTTTCTTCGGAGTAAGCAATACTGGAACGGCGCACGGGCTAAGATTCTCTCGTATGAATCATTTCTTCATTAAGTCCTCGACCTGGTCCTGCAAGATTCGACACTTGGTCGGGTTCATTCGGTAGTGTGGCAAGTTCGGTAGCCGGGTACGAGGTCAATCTCATGCTGAATATTCCGCATGGGCGGCAACTCGGCTGGCAGCTCTTCAGGAACGGCGTCTTGAAATTCGTCAACTAGTGGTTGGATAGCAGCAGGAATGTTTGGTTGTGGCTTTTCTTCTTCCCCAGCCAAGCATAGATCTCCCCTGTGTCCTCGGCATCTTTCTTAAAGTCTATGCTGTAGACAATAAGAAGAGGCTTTTGCTTAGATGGAACATGGTTCGGCTTGCTATTAGTCGTCATAGGGTGGAGAGTGATGTGTCGGCCATCGTGATAAAAGGTGTATGTGTTCTCTTTCCCTTTGTACGTGACATTTTTATCGAATTGCCACGGTCGGTCTAAAATAATATGGTAAGAATCCATGTCTACAATATCAAATATAACAGTATCATGATAGTTCTTACCAATGGAGAACGATATTCGGCAAATTTCAGAAGCCACCATGTTGTGGCCTTGCTGGATCCATCCGATTTTGTACGGTGCTGGATGCTTTTCTTTGACTAAATTCATCTTCTTTACCATTGCCTTTGAAACTATGTTCTCGGTGCAACTATTATCAATGATAATGTCATACTGTCGATTCTGAACATTGCAACGAGTTCGGAAGATGTTGTGGTGTTGAGGTAGCTTTTCAACTTTCGGTGTAAGCAACAATTGTCAGACAACACAGATTAATGGCTTATCGTCTTCCTCTGGGTAAACGTCGTCTTCAATATAAGCCTTATCGTCATCATACTCTACAACGTTGGCACTTTGTTGCATGGGGCACCGATTGGAGTAGTGGCCTAGTTGGCCGCATTTGTGGCACTTGTCTCCTCTGGGTTTGGCATAAGGATTGTCGTTGGCAGGTGTAAGAGCTTTCGATGTAGTTTTAGAGGTCAACGATTCGGCAATGTTTTTGCCTCTGTCGAGTACGCGTGGATTTATCAATTGTTGTTCAGAATTCCAAGAGTTTCGTGTAGTTGGAGCACTCGTATGGATTTGGTGCATAGGAGAATTTGATTTCTCGATATGTTGCTCGGCTCACT
This sequence comes from Agapanthus africanus, assembly GCA_030015575.1. NCBI lineage: Eukaryota > Viridiplantae > Streptophyta > Magnoliopsida > Asparagales > Amaryllidaceae > Agapanthus > Agapanthus africanus. The sequence goes on from JASDDO010000016.1 coordinate 568,525,847, forward strand.
TGGCTAAGTTGACGGCCTCATTAAATGAATATATATTCTGGAGATAGAGACGATCATAAATGTCTTGTTTGAGGCCTCAAAGATATCGAGTTACTTGTCGGCTATATTGTTGTGAGAGGAAAGCCGATAGAACTCTTCGGTGTACTCAGATACAAGTCGATCATCCTGCAATCAGTCTCGGTAAGCGCGGTAAAGTACTTGTTCATAATCGGGTGGAAGGAAGCGGGCATGCAAGAGTTGTTTCATTTTGTGCCACTCCCAAATGGGAGGCTTGCCTTCAGGTATACGGGAGAACTCAAGTTGTTCCCACCATACTGAGGAACCACCTTTAAGTCAATAAGCGACAAGTTTCACTTTGTGATCCTCGGCAATATCCATATACTCAAAGAAACGCTCGACCTCGGTCAGCCAGTCAAGGAAATCTTCAATATTGGTTATTGAAATCTTCAATATTGGTTATTTAAACGGTAAAATACAGCTTTTTAATGCATTCTACAGGTGCCCATCACTGAAAATCCTTGTCCTTCCATTACTTGAGTATAACGAAGATCACTTCTCAGCATTAGTCGGCAAATTGAAGAACTTCTAAAGGCTTTACAGTGGTGACAACGCTTATTTAGTGGAAGATACTCTTCTAGTTCTCTACAACAACTGCAATCAAATTAGTGGCCTTCAGATGGTTGGTTCTATTTATGATTTCCAGCCGTTGATCAGAGTTTGAACCTCTTAGCAAAGTTTCCGAATCTGACTTACCTTTGTGTCAGCCGTATGTTTAGACTGACAAAGGAAGGGTTAGATGAGATCTTAGGCACTTGTAAGAAGCTGAAGGAACTTTACGCTAGGAACGTCGAAGATTCAGCAATTGATATTGAGGTGATTGAAAAGGCTTTTGGAATTCAAACCTTGAAATTTGGTAGTATGATGCCGTCGGAAGTGCACTAGACTGTGCATCCATATCAAAGACTGAACTGCGGTGGCTCTCATGGGAATTTTCTATCGGAAATAGCCGATGCAAGGGAGCGCAATTTAAATGCTATCAAAAATTTGGTCTGTTCTGATAAATCTGAATGAATTGTTGCTTAAATTTTGTAAGGATGGAAGCGGTTCTTATTATTGATTAGATACTAACAACAAGAAACATTCACTTGATATTCATAAGAAAATATTGAATCCTCAGAGGCATTAAAGTGACAGATACTAACAACAGAAAGACCTTTGTCTGACATTGTCTTCAGCTAACCAATACAAAATGCTGATCACTAAACAGAAACACTGCCTCCGGCCGGGTCACAAACTGATGCTACCCGTAAGTGGGAATTCCCCGGATCACGACACATAGCGGATGTTTGTCAATCATTTTCGAGTTGAGATAACTACAGTTATCTCAACCCAAATGTTGGGAAAAGTGCAGTTATCTCAATTATTTCTTTATTTGATCATATGATTATGGTTAATTTCATTTTTTATATATAGATAGAAAGCTGTATGGGACAGGCAACTATGAGCAACTATGTCCTAACTAGATTTGTATGGACAGTCAACTATGAGCATGGCAGATTAACTCCTACCCCTTAGTTTTTTTTTAAATTTTTTATGTAATTTCGTTCGGATCCTCATGATGTCTTTTGGCCCTTTTTAAATTCGTATATACAGAGCTAAAAGACTCAAAATTTCAATTCGGTCTCTCATGTTTTTTTTCTTTCTGCCTGAAATTAAATTAAGTTTAGAGACATTAATTTAAATGATCTATGTTTCGGATTTATAAGTTACGGTCAATGGCAGCAAACTCGCTATGGTCAGCCGCATCCTAAAAGGAAATACGGTTGAACAATATGCCTTTATGGTCTAATGGGCGATACCCATCGCCAGATCTAGATCATATGATCACAGTCATTGGGCTACAGCCAACCTTAGAACATTTTTGCCTATATTTCGAGTTATTTCTAAATTTGAATATACATGACAGAATCTGCCTATATATATTTTACACGACTTTGTTTTGCAAAATTCAATCTCCCAAACATGTTAATTACTACCGAGAAGTATATAAACGGCTTAACTATGATTTCAAATACGTGAAATAGATTTTCATGTTAATTATTTATTCTGTACGGTATCAATATACATTGTAGCATAACATTTTCCCTTAAAGGCATTTTTTCCGCAAAACCCATCCGCCCATGGCGCGGCGGCACTTGCTAGTTAGTTGCTGAAAAATGTATGATCTACATTTTTATGTTGTCTGCTATAATTAGTGTTGACTGCTTTTCTACTGCATAGTTTTTATCCCCCCAAGTGCTACAAGTTAAGATTACTTGAATAACTAATGAATTTTGTTTATAATGGAGTATGTGGTTATAAGAAGAGAAAACGGTGCCAGTCGTATCATTACAGGTCTTGACTACAGGCCTACCATATATCGCTTCCTCCGGTACCATTTGTACCGCCGCTTCCGATACCCAACCTCCCTCGGCCGGTCCCTGAAATCCCTTTGTTGCCTCCCTTGCCTCTTATTCCAGGGCTTCCGTCTTCTCCGCCTAATTAACACTTCTTAAAAGTTAGAATCTGATGTTGTTGAAGCTGGTGGTTAATTTACGTAAACTGTGAAGAATAGTTATGATTTTGTTTGTGAATATATATGGGGAGAGTTTTTGTTTGTTTTTGTCGTATGTTTTGAATGATGGATGGGTTTAGTTATGGTTAAGCTTTTTTATTAGCTTCTGTTGTTGTTAGTGTGTACAGATGTTTGTTGTCAGATGTAAAGGCAGTACTGTTTGATATTGGAAGGTAATTTTCTCCATGGTATATGATATATTAATGCGATGTATATATAGGAACATGCACTATTTCTTTTCTTTTGGACAGTAGACCATAACCTGCTGCAAGCTTAAATTTAACCCCAGAAGTCTTGCACAACTAACCCACTAACTCCACGACTCTATTCGATCAAACCGACATTTCTCTCTTGTTCTTCATCTCTCTTCCTCTTATTCTGGACCCTTGTACTTAGGGCAACCGAAGAACTTTCCCCCTTTGTTTTCAATTTTCCACTAACCCAAAGCTTGCAATTAAGCCCACATTCGTATTTCACCGCTTCATGATTGGAAAAGATTGAAAAAGAAGAACACTATTTTATTGCCAATTGGAGAATTCGAAGAGCGATTACTATACCTTAATTTTGAATTTGGGCTCTAATTGAGAATTTTAGATGAAGATGAGTGAAGACAAGTGGGTTGGGGTTTTTAATAACCCTAGCCCAACTCTCTCTGTTAACCGACCAAAGGAGTGAGGGAAAATGGCTCGTAAGGGGGTTTAAGAGCAACTTCTAAGTTTTTGAGGGGTAATAAGTTTTGGGGGTGGGGGTTTAGTAATTAGCTAAGTTTTAGAAGGTCTTAAGTAAAAAACTCTTTAAAAAATATTATTTTTGAGGAAGATGGTTGACCCTACATGAATTTGTGCCAAACACACCCCTTAATAGATCCAAGTCTACATTGCTTTTGTAGGGTTGTATTCTTATATTGCAATGAACCTGTAGTGTTACAGAGTTGCTTTCTTTGCATGAAGCAATCTTTTTCTCACCTAACAGAAAAATCTTATCTTCATTGGGTGAAAATTCTGAGTTACGTCTCCTTCAAATTCACAGTATATTTGAAGTCACTGGGTCAAAGTTTTCATTCTTACTGATTAGTTCCTCATGAGATAGGGCTGAGGAAATACTTTTCCAATCCACTAATTATTTCTATCGGCATGCACCAAGAGAAAAAAAAAGATGAGGCTCACATCATCTAGAAATTAATTGCATACATGAGATCTATGATGTGTGTCTCTCGGGTACATGCGGATAGGGAGGAGTTAAAGCGGATAGGAAAAGTGTTTTCCTTACTTCACATTAGATCTTCAGAAGGAAAGTCCAATTGTCCATATACCGGGGATTGTTCTAAGTGATTTCCCAAAAAGTGTATGATATTTCTTGTTCTTAAGATTCTCAATGTAAGAGGTGAAGATTATAGCATATTTTTTGGATTATAGTTCACAGACTAACAAGCATTACTGAAAAAGGTGCCCGCAATATTGCCGGACCTTAGAAACTTGCTGTCTTTTATATGCAATATCGAACATTTCTTCATGTCAGGTTACATCAATACTTTTATCACAAGGCATATAGCACAGTATAAAGAAAGATCCCTTTACGCCTTGATTTATGTACTCGTTGGTACATATTAATGCACATCTGAAAATCATGAATTTGATACATATATATACTACTGGATGCGCATGCGGGTGGATGAAATATTGGCACCAACTTTCATTGTATGTTAATTTCCATTATCATGCTTATTTCTAGCAAGTGAATGTCTTGTTACCGTGTTTAATAAGCTGACACTGGAAGAGAAGACTCTTTGGCTTCCCTTTGTTTGCAAATCTTGGCACCATGCATTGCTTGATCCTAATTGCTTGAAGGTTTTGAACTTCTATCCTTTTCATGCAATGTCTTGAGACTCTTTTGCTGAAAGATTCAAGCAACAATATCATCGCCTAGATAACTTCTCTTTTAGTGGCTTCCTTAAGCTCATGGTCAACCGAAGCCAAGGATGCGCCGAGGAGATAATTTTCCATAACCATGGAGCCACGTGGGACACTATTATAAATGTTGGTTGCTCCTGCGGATTGGAAAATACATAGGGGCAAAGACTATAAAAAATTTATTTCCTTTTGTTGTCCCTACAGTGCCGCAAAAGAAACCCCTACAGTTGGCACCGTAGTGGCAAAGTCAACCACTTAAAAAAATAAAAAGGAAAACCCCATGCCCAAAATCCTCAGCCCAAAATTTCCCTCCCAAATTTTCCTTGTCGCCTTCTCCTTGTCATCATCGCCCTAGGCCTCATCATCCCCGTTGCCTAAATGCCCCCCCCTAAATTTTCACCTCGTCGTCATCGCCTTCTTCTTCCTCGTCGCTGTCGCCCTAGCCCTCCACCTAATAGTCGTTGCCCTCCTTCTTTCCCGACCTCCCGTCGTCAATCCTCCTTCCCGGCCTCCTCCTCGCCGCCGCCGCAGCCACCTTTCTCCTCCTCGTCGCCGCAGTAGCCAACCTCCTCCGTATCGCCGCCGCCTCCCTCCTAACTTGTTCGATTTGCCGGTTAGTTTTAGCAATTTTAATTTTAATTTTAATTTTCCTAAAATTTTGTTGTTAATTTCTTCAATTTTAGGGATTTAATTATTAATTTTTAATAAGTTTTTGGTGGTGGTGTTGTTGATTTCTAATAATTATTAAAAATTATTATAATTTTGTTGTTAGGGTTAGGGCCGGTTTAAGGCTGGGTTGGGTTAATTAGGGTTAGGGTTATGATTAGGATTAATGGTTAGGGGGTTAATTAGGGCCGAATTAGGATTAATGGTTAGGTTTAGGGTCAGGGCATTGGTTAGGGTTAGGGTTAATGATTAAGGTTAGTGTTAATAGTTAAGGTTAGGTTTAGGGTTGTGGTTAGGATTAGGGTTAATGATTAGGGTTAGGTTAGGGTTAGGGTTAGAGTAAAGGTATTTTAGTGTAATTTAGCAAACCAACAATAGTTAAAGGTACTTTAGCGAATTGTGTATGTATGTGTGTATGTGTATGCATGTGTGTGTGTGTGTCTGTGTGTGTACACGCACACGCAGACACATACACACATACATATAAGACCAAATCTTAATTCATCATCATTCTCCTTTATATTGAACTCTTGTCAAATCCTATCCTAATCCTAATAAATTCAAAAATCTTAAATTTGACTAAGAAAACCTTTAACTTTAAAAAACTTTACCCCAAACTAAAAACTTCGAACCCTTGTAATTGAAAATAAACATAAAACCAATTGAACTTAAATCTTACACTAAGTGTATGTATGATACTCGACAATAATATGAAACTTTTATATTCTCACCAATAGTCATATGTGAAAATCAAAGCGCGACTTAGTCCCCGTCTATCGGTTAACATACGTTCGATATTCGTCGTGATATAGAACTATACGAAGGTTGTTAAATATCAGACGATATCGTTCGATACTAACAACCGTCGTGTAGTTTATGTGACGAGAAAATTCAATCGTATGATAACCGATAGATTTGTCCAATGTGTACAAGTTAGGAATGTATAAAGCAAACACCTGCATTCATTTGTATTTTTATTCGTTTCGAATTATTTTGTCGGTACTTTTCCGCTGCTTCTCCGTGTACAAAGATAGATTAGATGTTCATTTTAATGTTATTTCACAGTATTGAAATAATTATCTATTCTATTACAGTGTACTCGGAGAACAACGGGGAGGTGCTATCGAAATTTACTCGAAACGGATAAAAGCATAAGTGAATGGGTGTCTGCTCTATACATTCTTAATGGGATAGAAACTTTACCCCCGACAACCGAAACACACACATACAACACGAATACACAATAAATGCACACACAAAACATATACACACTAACAACCCTACACCTAAGAGAAATCATAAATTGAAATACACATACACAGAATACAACTCATACTTGGGTATTTTCAAATCTAATTTTGTTAATCGATAATTAATTCTTTTCAACGACAAACTTGCCTCTACAGATTTTCTTCTTTGTCAATAACCATCTTGTTTTTAGATTTCTCAATATAGTCATCATAACCTACAATTTATATGTTATACAGTCTAATATGGCCCATGAGTATATCAAAGTTAAGGACTAGATGTACGTGGATTGACAACAACGCATGCAATCTAAGTTTGTCGCAGGAGTTGCTGCTTTCATTGAATTTGCATGCGTACATAATAAGATCATATTAGAGAAGATTCTCTGTCCGTTCGATAGATGTGGGAATAAGTTTTGGCAGAAAATAGAAATCGTAGAGATTCACATAGTTAAACATAGTTTTACTAGATTTTATACAACTTGGCTATATCACGGGGAATGATAAGAAGAAGACGGTAATGCGGCAGAAAAAGAAGGAGAAGGCGGTAATGCGGCAAAAGAAGAAGAAAACGATAACTTCTTTTCAGGAGAAGAAATGGAGGATATGGTAGAAACTGCCCTCGGTGATAGTATTCCTACCGAAGATGGCATTCCTTCCGGTCAAGAACCGCGTGCGGATAAGTATGAAAAGTTCATGAATGATTCTAGAAGACCAATTTATGAGAATGCAAAGTATTCCACCCTATCATGGTTCGTCCAACTTTTCGAGATTAAGTGCCTAAATGGATGGAACAACAAGTCATTCACGATACTTCTGATGTTCCTGAAAGATTCTGTCCCTGGAAAATAACGTGTCCGACAGCTGGTACGAAGCCCAGAAGATGATATCTGATTTGGGTCTGAAATGTGAAAAGATTCATGCATGTCTCAAAGATTGCGTGTTGTACCAGAAAGAGAATTCAGATTTGAAAGAGTGCCCCACATGCGGAGAGACCAGATATAAACCGAAAGAATCTGATAAGAAGCCCGATATACATGTCAAGATAGCACAGTACTGTTTCCCCCAATCAGAGCAAAGCTCTGATCAAAATTAAAATTTAGAAATGAAGCAACACTTCAGAAGCAGCGCCAAGTGCGCTGCGCCCTAAGCAGCGCCCCCCGTGCAAAACACGTGTGCGCTAGCGCTAAGAACGCTGCACTTAAGCAGCGCACCACGTGCAAAGCACGTGTGCGCTAGCGCTAAGAGCGCTGCACTTAAACAGCGCACCACGTGCAAAACACGGGTGCGCTAGCGCCAAGTGCGCTACACTCTGAGCAGCGCACCACGTGCAAAGCACGGGTGCGCTAGCGCTGGAACTAAAAGCTTCCCACCGTCAGATCAAAAATCTAATAATAATGATAAATCATTAATTAATCAGAATTAAATTCTGTTAAGGAAAGATTCCTCAAAATCTTTCCAAACAACAAAATTGTGCTCTGTAAATCAGAGCACCGTTGGATCAATGATCCAATGGTGATTAAAAATCACCAAAAAAACACATAATAAGTTCTGTTTAGAAGATTTCTCAATCTTGTCGAAAACAAGAAGATTGCCTTCTGTAAATCAGAAGCTCTTGGATCAAAGATCCAACGATGGGAAATCCCCAAATCAATTGGAGAAAAGATCTCCTTAACTGATTGAACTGATCAGCTTACCCTATATAAAGACCCCTAGACTTCAAGTCTATAAGGAGTACAGAAGTATAGAGAGGAACCCCCCATAAGGTTTGAGAGATCTCAAAAAAAAAGAGCCAAGCTCTCAGAAAAAAAAGAGTTTCTTCAAGGTAAAAAAAAAGAACAGAGAGATGAAATCATCTCATAATTAAAAAAGAAGAACTCACTTCTTTACAAATCATAGACCTACAAAGACCAAGGTCTTTTAAAAAGAGATCAAAAGATCTCATTATAAAACAAAAGAACATGATTCTTCTCACAGATTATAGATCTATAAGACAAATTGTCTTTCAGAGATCATGGACATCTCATTATAAAATAAAGGAAGAGAGAATAATTCAAGTCTCTTAAGGATCATAGATTCATAAAGGTAAAGCCTTTTATCAATATAAGAGATTGAAGCATCTCCTATAAAGTATGAACTTTTGTTCTTAGGATCTTGAGACAAAGTCTCTTTTAAAGGAAAATTTATTTCCTATATCATAAAATTGATCAAATGCGCTTCTGCGCTCTTGGACTGGCGCAAAGCGCCAAGCACGACACGTGTCCCTCACGTATGCGCCACTTAACAGTTAGCTATTTGCGCTCTTGAAATAGCGCACTGCGCTCATGGGTTGACGCTCAGCGCCAGACGCACCACGTGTCACTCACGTGTGCGCCACTGAACTAATAGCGCAATGCGCTCATAAACTAGCACTCTGTGCTCATAAACTGGCGCAATACGCCCATCATCTGGCGCTTAGCGCCAAGCGCAACACGTGTCCCTCACGTATGCGCTACTTGGCAGAAGCGTACTGCGCTCTTTGACTGGTGCAAAGCGCCAAGCGCACCACGTGTTGCGCTGATAGAACATAATTGTTCTGTAATAAGCCCAAGGCTATGAGGAATGCTCAGCATTCAGTAAAAGACAAAAACACTGTCAGGGCCAAGCCCAAATAAAGGCTCAACAGCCCAAAATAAATGTTAAACATTTTAAGTTGATTGGACTTAGCCCAAGATTGGCCATAAGTCCTCAACTCAGATTAATTGAGCCCATATGCTCATAAATCTCAGATCTCAGTCCCAACTGGACTGCAGATCTCCCTACCAAAATTGGTTCAAGGGTACATCTCTGAACCCCTCTGATATATGTCGTTGTAATCCTTCAATGTCTTCAGAGAAGTGACGGGTTCCGACAACCATACATTTCATAGACTATGACGTCTTTAAACTGGACTGTGGGATCCTTAAATCCATGGACTATGATGTCCTTAATCTCGGACTGTGGGGTCCCTTTACACCCACGGACTATGATGTCCTTAACCTCGGACTGTGAGGTCCTTAAGCCCATGGACTATGATGTCCTTAACACTGGATCATAATGTCTTTAAACTAATCGACCGCAATGTCCCTAAACTAAACAATAGAGCCCAAATGCTCTTTTGCTGGATCTAAATGGTCCCATTAAGTTGATCTTAGTCTAAAATTAGACTAACGTATCCTTAACTAACGTTTAAGTTGATCTTAGTCTCAAATGAGACTAACGTGTCCTTAAACCCAACCCCAAACCCAAATCTAAGAAGATATGGATTTGGACTAACCCACGCCCTACGGGCGACAACATAAATTAGTCTCCGTATACAATCCACGGGCTACCAAAAACAAAAACAAACACACACGACACGAAATGACCATCTGGAGAAGGAGAAACTGGTTACCGCGATGCGGTATCGTAATTAACTGCAGGGGCTTGCGCCTGCAGGGAAGAGCGTCCCCACAATCAAAAACCCCTCAATGAGGGAGAATCTGACGAAGTCTGCTACATCGGCCGCATCTGTTTAAACCTTCAATATATGGTGTCATAAATCAACTTGGCATCTTCGGAGAGGTGGACGGATAGCACCAATTAGTATCTATCCCGAAATTCAGGCAAGATGGACCTACACGGTCGCGTCTCCGTGTTTCGGCAGGGAACAGGTACTTTCCCATAACAGCCGCAGAGGCTATTCAGATGCAAGAAAGCAGCCGAGATAATAATTTGGCATCACAGTGCTGCTACAAGTAAAGACGGAAAAATGAGTCATTCAAGAGATTCACCGGCATGGAAGGATTTCGATAGGAGGCACCAAATATTCAGTAGTGATCCTCGCAATGTTGGCTCGGACTGGCTAGTGATGGCTTCTGCCCATTCAACTATATGGCTGGAAGCCACAGCACATGGTCCGTTGTAATGATAGTTTATAATCCATCGTCTTATTTGGCTATGGATCAATCTTACTTTATGATGCCTTTTCTTATTGACGGACCAAACTCACCGGAAAACAATATCGACGTTTATCTCCGACTTTTGATTGACGAGTTAAAATTTTTATTCATTAATGGTGTAGAGACTTACGATGCAAACACAAATACAACCTTCACAATGCGTGCGGTTTTAATATGGAAAATTAATGACTTTCCTACGTATGGAATGCTATCAGGTTGGTCCGTACATGATCACAAATCATGCCCTTATTTCCATCAATATATAACATCGAAATGATTGAATTTTAGCAGGAAGCTTTGTTATTGCGGTCATCGGCGTTTCCTGCCATTAGACCATCCCTACAGGTTAGACGCTGCTCACTTTAATAGTCACCAAGAGCTTCTTCGGCCTCCAGCCTCATTGTCCGGAGAAGACGTGATTACTCAGTGAGATGGTTACAATAATGTGACCTTCGGGATAGATCCGGCAAAACAGGTCAAACTACCCTACTGGAACAAGTTAGATATTTTCTATGAGCTTCCGTACCGGTCAATAAATTTAGTGTGTCATTGTCTGGACGTCATGCACATAGAGAAGGGAGTATCCAAGCACGTACTCAACTTACTTTTTTGTAAAAACGGAAAATCAAAAGACAACCTCCGTACTCGGATGGATTTTCAGGACTGGGAAATTAGAAGTGAATTGCATCCTAAACCGATAGTGGGTAAATCATGCAAGTTTGTACTTTCCAATGACGTGTATCATATGTCACAACCGGAGAAGAAAAGGTTCCTGCAGGTGTTGCATGATTTGAAAGTCCCCATAGGTTTTTCATGATCATTTAGTAAGAAAATAAAAATTGTGAAAGGCAAAATCGATAGGCTAAAAAGTCATGATCACCATGTTATTATGGAGCACCTTCTCCCATTAGCCCTCAGGACTTCCTTTCCCGAATCAGTTGGTCTAGTAATCAATGACCTTTGTTGTTTTTTTTAAAGAATTGTGCGCTGAAATTTTGGATGTTGTGACGCTGGAGAATCTAGAAAATTCTATTTCATTGACACTTTGCAAACTTGAGCATATTTTCCCACCGTCGTTCTTCGATATCATAATACATCTGACGATTCATCTTGCAACCGAGGCTAAGTTTGCCGGACCGGTACAATATCGATGGATGTATCCCGTCGAAAGGTACATTGAATTTTTTGTTTCATACATTTTGTAAAATTATTGTTGTCCTATATGCCCGTATTTATTTATTTAACATATTTTTCTTTAGGTAGCTCTACACTCTAAAAAATTATACACGCAATAGAAATCGACCAGAGGGTTCTATCATGCAAGGTTATCTTCTAGATAAAATAACCATATTTTGTTCCCGCTATCTGGATGTCACGCCCCGCTTCCCAGTAGACGTAAACGGTGACGTGGCAAGCCGCAACGTATTTACTAAGAAATAAATACGTTAAACATAAATAAGTAATATATAAAATGAACAAGAATGACAAGAGTAATAAAATAATAGCAACTTTATTTATATTCAACTTTACATGCAACTTTACATGCAACTGTTTGAAATGAAAAAATACAGTGAGTAAAGCAGTGCCTAAACAATAGCATACAGGAAAGTAAGTACAATGGAACTAGAAGTCAGGCTAAGTGGTAAGCTGGCCCAAGTCCTCCTATCTCGTCTCGATCTCCTCAAAATCAGGTCCTCCAGACGAACATTCCAAAGAAAGAAGTAGAAATGAATGTAGTCAGCGAACTAGTGCACAGTAAGTCCCAAAAGAAGAAAGAGAAGATAATATATAAAGTGAAATGAACAAGTACGGTATATGACTGATTACTGGTATATGATAGTTATTATAACGTGGTTATTTGTAGTTTGGTAAAGAAGGTATTCATGTACACGAGAGGAGCCATCTTATCCCGTGGACTATGGTAACATGTAGTACAAGGTCTCGTCATAACCCACGGGACAACGGCACGAGAATTCATTTAGGTATCTTTTAAGTGACCTCTCGTGTCACAATATACGTTCCGTACCAATCTACCCCTTTATCTCCGCGTAATGTATTGTATAGATTACATTTACAAGTCTTGCCGAAATCGTGGATACAAAATATTCAGGTATTCATGTTCAGGATGTAATAATGTATTCAAGTAGTTATGTCAAATTATAACTATGGTTCGGTCAAGTCAAGTCAAGTATACAAATTTGATATTGATGTTTGAATTCAAGTATTCATGTTCATGATCAAGTATTCATGTTTGATTTTGGATTCAGGTTTGAGCTTGGACTCAGACCGAGTCAGACACTTGTACTGATTTAACTCTGGAATTTTCAGGTTCGGGAGTCATCGGCAACTGCTGCATATAGACGGCAGGATTTGTGTTTTTTCCAAGACAATTGTCATTGATAACTCCTGTTAAGTTTTCTAACCTGAATAAGAAAGCACTCACTTTCTTCGGCTCCTTGGAGCTCAAGAGAATTGATCCCGCTTAAATCTATATTTACTAAAATTCTTAAATATTGTTTTGCATATCTCGAGGGGTTTTATGAAAAATATATTAATATGGATTAAAAATAAAACCTCGAGGGTGTTTTATATTACTTAGGGTTTTCATGAGCATGTGTTTTAAGTATTGGGTATTTTGATGATAATTACTTAGCTTTCAAAAGTTTATGGTATTTTAGTAAAAAATAGTTTCTTTGTAACTTGATGGTATTTTATTGACATTTCTTACTCTTTCATATTTATAAAAATATAGTTTCATATTATAATGAAAATACGGATTTATAATTTTATATAATTTTTAATTTTAAAAATATTTAGTTTTATTTAGAAAATTCGTTTTTTTTCTTAAAAGCCGTATTTATATTCTTTCGAGATCGAATACTCCGTGAGAAGTTCTGCATCTCACTCTACTATTCTCAGGATGTGTGATAATCCGCACCATCCATTAGCTGGTCTCCTAACAAGAGTTGTAGATACATAATTGCAGAGGAATATAAAACACCGTTTAAAAAACCCGGTTTTAAAGTAAGTGATATTTTATTGTAAAGCTTATATTTCGAAACAAATCATCATACAAATTAGCATCGTGCTTTGAAACCGAAGTGTTCGTGAGGTGTAGGTCGTCACCCCGTGATGTTTTTCCTAAAGGTATGGTTTTAACAAAACTAAAAGAAGTGATATCAAAGTTCATGGTATTTTAATGAAAAAGATCAATTATGGATGTTTCACATAAGATTCTTGGTTAAAATTTATTCCAAACATGTATATTTAAGGTTACAAATATTGTGTAAAAATTTGGTTGATCAAAGAATAAAGGAGAAGAACTTCTAGGGTTTAGAAAAAGATATCGGTATGAACTCCACTTACCGATATAAGTTTTAAAATTGGATTTCAATGAAGAGAAAGGGAGATTGGGAGGGACTTACGGTTTAGAAATTTTAAGAAAAGAGTGGGGAAGAAAAGGGATGCTTCGGGGTGTCGCGGAAGCTCCAGAATTGGTTTCAATATTCGCCGGAACCAACTTGCTCGCTAACTCCACTTTACTCCACTTGCACTTAAGAACTTTTTAGAGTGTTTTGACTAGAATTTTCAGAATGATGCTGAGCCAAGCTAGGGGATGGTATTTATAGTGGAAATTTAGGGTTTGGAAATTAAAAATGTGAATTAAAAAGCATTAAAATGTGTTAATTGGTGAATTGAAAGGTTTCTGTTTAATTGTAGGGAAATAAAACAGTGCAGAGGAGTTAAGGGGAGGTGAAGGGTCATGTGTACAAAGCATGGAGCTCATTGGCCACCGTCAGACCGTCGGTGCCGGCCCCTAAGGCTATTTGGCCGGTCGATCTTGAGGCTCTGATCTCGAGATTCGTGCCATCTGATTAAATCTCTGTTTACTCCATTTTCCATATGTTTGATTTTTCTAAACTTTTCATTTCTCGTGTATTACATGCGAAATCTTTTGGGCTTCCAAAAAGTTAAAAAGAAAATCAGAAAAAATAATTGTGTCTGATGGGAATCGATCACAGGGGCCATGTCACAACAGTGCAAAGGCTTTACCAGTGAGCTATAAGTGGCTTCTTACTTTTATTTAACAAAAGTAACTTATAACTCAAACTCAGGATGTAAAACTCATTTCTTGTATATTAACAGAAAAAATTCCGTACAAAGATTTTAGAGTCGTTACATTCTACCCTCCTTATAAAAATTTCGTCTTCGAAATTTACATTTACATAGGGACTAATTTTCATGTAGATAAGGGTATCTTGTACGCATGTCTTCTTCTCGCTCCCATGACGATTCTCCTGGCAAATCCTTTCTCCACATCACTCGGACCAAATTTACTTCCTTGTTCCGTAATGTCTTTACCTTTCGATCCAGGATCTCAACTAGTTTTTGCTCACAGATTAGGTCAGTATATACTATGAGCTCTGAGTGATCAAGTATGTGGCTGCGCTTACATATCGTCGTAGCTGGGATACGTGGAACAAGTTGTGCACACCTTCAAATGAAGGTGGTAGTGCTAAATGGTATGCCACTTCTCCAACTCGTTCGAGTATATCGAATAGTCCTATATATCTTGGACTTAACTTACCCCTCTTTCCAAAACGGATCACTCCTCGATTTGGAGAGATCTTCAGGAATACATGGTCTCCAGGTTGGTGTTGGGGTTTGCTAACGCCCTGGTCATCTACCACGGCCGTTACGGAACAAAAATGGTGTTTAAAACTGGCGCTAAAAACCCATCCTGGAATCGAACCATAAACCTAAACTGACTAACTACATAGATGTCTAGCCACTGAGTTAGAATTTTTTTACCGAATGAACTGTGTCCTTCGGTCTTCTACCATCTTTCTTAGCTTCTAGAGGTTTCCTCGATCAAACTTGGCCGCCGGTCTTCCTCCGTCGAAGATGATCCACCCGAATGATGTAGCTCATGGCTCTTGCTCCACACTAAGAATCTAGTGAAGCAATTAGGAACTCTAGGTTGCTAATCTAGAGTGCCTAGAGATGTAGTGAATTGCTCTAAGTGAGTATCTATCTCTCTTCTACCATTGTTTCTCAAAACATGAGATGGTAGGGTAGAAGATGAAGAAGGAGGAGGAGGTCAAGAAAGGTAAGTGAAGAGAGCAAGCAAAAAACGGTGAGAGTGAGAAAAATCCCATATCAAAAATGAACATCCTCAAGTGAGAGAAAATATGAAGCAAGGTTTTGTAAAACCCATTTCCAAATATAATATGCAACCATACTTGAATAGTTTGTACAAATAAATTAACAATTCATTTGTCAACACTCACCATTCTCTCTTCTTCACCTTTACACCTCATTTCCATTAAATAAATAAATGGATAATCCAAAATGAGGTCTCCTCCTTCTATAATGTTTTCCGTATAAATACGGATTACACTCAACTGTATATTCATACTGTTTACCGCCGGAAGCCGGGAAGACTGGACGTCTTGCCTGAATCTGGGGGCAGATGCTAATTGGTGCTATCCGTCCACCTCTCCGAATATGCCAAGTTGATTTATGGCACCATGTATCGAAGGTTTAAACGGATGCGGCCGATGTAGCAGACTTCGTCAGATTCCCCCTCGTTTGAGGGATTTTTGATTGTGGGGACGCTCTTCCCTGCAGGCGCAAGCCCCTGCAGTTAATTACGCTACCGTATCGCGGTAACAACTTTCTCCTTCTCCAGATGGTCACTTCGTGTCGTGGGTGTTTGTTTTGTGTTCGGTTGCCTGTGGATTGTATACGGAGACTAAGTTATGTTGTCGCCCGTAGGACGTAGATTAGTCCAAATCCGTATCTTTCTTAGATTTGGGTTTGGGGGGGTTGTGTTTAAGGATACATTAGCCTTATTTGAGGCTAAGATCAACTTAAACGTTTGTTAAAAACATGTTAGTCTAATTTTAGACTAAGTTCAACTTAACGGGATCGTTTAGATCCGACAAGAGAGCAATTGGACTCTATTGTTTAGTTTAATGACATTGCGGTCGATAATTAGTTTAAGAACATTACGGTCCATTGTTAGTTTTAAGACATTGCGGTCGAGGTTAAGGACATCATAGTCCATGAGTTTAAGGACCGCACAGTCCGGTGTTAGTTTTAAGACATCACGGTCGAGGTTAAGGACATCATAGTCCGTGGATTTAAGGACTCCACAGTCCGACGTTAGTTTTAAGACATCACGGTCGAGGTTAAGGACATCATAGTCCATGAGTTTAAGGACCCCACAGTCCGTAGCAATATGTGGTTGTCGGGACCCGTCACCTCTCTGACAACGCTGAAATATTACAACAACAGATATCAGAGGAGTGAAGAGATGTACCCTCGAACCGGGTGTAAATTGATTGGAAGAGCAGGTGTGCTCAATTCAATTTAAATTGAGGACTTATAGCCAGAATTGGGCTAAGTCCAGTTAAAAATGTTAACATTTCATTTTTGTTCTACTTGTTAGGCCTTTTAATAATGCTAAGCATTGGACTCTGACATTTTTTGTCTTATATTGAATGCATAGCATTTATCAAAACAAAATATATTCTGACAGCAAGCCACGTGGCGCATCAGGCGCTTTGCGCCAGTCAAAGAGCGCATTGCGCTTCTGTTGGTTAGCGCACACGAGAAGGAAACGTGTCGCTTAGCGCTAAGCGTTAGTTTGTTAGCGCACTGCGCTTTAATTTATGAGCGCGCTGCGCTGGTTTGTGGGTGCGCCAGTGAGTGACACGTGGCGCGCTTGGCGCTGAGCGCCAACCCAAGAGCGCAGTGCGCTATTTTCAGGAGCGCAAAGCACAAGCTGTGTCTATGGTTGACACGTGGCATGTTTTGGTGCTGATGGCCGGTCCAAGGAGCGCAAAGGCGCAGTTCATGAGTGCAAAGCACTTTCCAGTAGCGCAAAGCGTATCAGATCAAATTTAAGATCAAAGAACAAATTTTATATTCTTCTAAGGAGGCCTTGCCTCAAGATTCAAGAACTAAAGTTCTTGTTCTTATCAAAAAGCTCTGTCTTTATAGATCAAAAGATCTGTGAATGAAGTAAAGTACTTCTTTATTTTAAGGATTGGATCTTTTAATCCTTTATGTTTAATCAAAGATTTTGGTCTTTTTTATAGATCTAAGATCTTTTTAGAAGAGAATTTTTCTTTTTATGAGATGTTTTCATCTCTATTGTTCAAGAATTAATTGTTTTTACCTTTAAAGATAAAGAAATGATCTTCTTTCTTCAAAGGCTTGCCTTTCTTTCTTTTTTTTTTAGTTCTTCTCAAAGTTTGCCGAGGGTTTTTTTTTCTATGAGACTTGAAGTCTTGGGGCCTTTATATAGGGCTAATTAATTTGTTAAGTTAGTTGAAGAGATCTTTCTCTGATTGATTTGGGGATATTTCCCCACCGTTGGATCTTTGATATTAGGGTTTCTATTTTACAGAAGGCAATCTTCTTGTTTTCAACAAGATTGGAAAGATCTTTTCATAACAGAATTTTAATTCTAATTAATTAGTAATTTATTATTATTAGATCTTTTGATCTAACGGTGGGGAATTCTTTTAATTCCAGCTCTGGCGCACTTGGCGCTAGCTCGCCTGTGTTTGACATGTGGCACGCAGCGCAGAGCGCGGCGCAACTGCGCTAGCGCGCCTGTGTTAGACACGTGGCGCGTAGCGCAAAGCGCAGCGCAACTGCGCTAGCGTATCTATGTTCGACACGTGGCGCGCAGCGCAGAGCGTTGGATCTGAAGCGTTGCTTCAACTTTTAAAATTTGAATTTTGAAACAGAGCTTTGCTCTAATTGGGGTATGCTGCCTAGGGCGCAGCGCTCCTGACGCTGGCGTGTCTGCTTTTGACACGTAGCGCGCAGCGCGCAGCGCACGGGATCTGAAGCGTTGCTTCAATTTTTTTGAATTTTGAAATTCAAAACAGAGTTTTTCTCTGATTGGGGGAAACAAATGCCCCCCACCGTTGCGCTCACGTAGCGCACACGTGAGTGTAGCGGTGGCAACATCTGAGCCTTTGGATCAACTCAGAAGTTGAGGAGGCGGTTCAGCGCCTATAAATAGGACCTTTTGGTCCTCAGATTATCTTCATCTTCTTCTTAAGAATTTTATTCAGAGCCTTACTCTTTTGTTCAAGAACTTTCAAGAGTTAAAACTCTACTAAATTTAGGTAAAAATTAAAATTAAATTAATTCTAATAAATTGGGGTTCTTACCCATTAACAAAGCCTTGCTCTCATAGATCTTTTGATCTAAAGAAAACCCCTTTAGGGTTTCATAAACAGATCCTTGCTCTCATGAACACATAGATCTAAATAGATCTTTTCTTAGGGTTTCTTAGCCCATGAGTCAGAGCTCTGCTCTTTTGACAATATAGATCTTTTGATCTTTTGATGAAGAACTCTTAAGAGTTTTTTTATGGATCTTCAAGATCCCAGAATTTTAATTCTCAAGAATTAATTTTCATTAACTTTTGATGGATTTTCCATCATCATTACAGAGCTAGGCTCTTTAAGGAATTTTATTCCCTCGTGACCAGAGTTTAACAAGTGTCACTCTGTTATAGAGCTTTGCTCTGAGAGGGAGATTTTCTCCTTCTCTCGAGGGATTTCTCATTCAATGAGAATATTCATTGAGGATCTCCTCATTAATTAACAGTCTCATCCAATGATGAGGCTGTCTTATTAATTGATGCATTGTCATCTGGATTTTGTGGGTCCTCCTTTGGTCCCCTCTCCACTGCATTGCAGTGTGGTATAAATTTTAAAGCACCGAGTGTCGGGATTTTTAAAATTAAATTATGGCACTGATAACTGAATTTCGTTTCTTTCATGCAGGCGGCATGTCTCCTGATCTCTCTTTCCCGTTTTTCCGCTCAGAGGGGGGGATTCCCTGAAGCACCGGTGGACCGGGAGGTTCTCACTCTTATTAAGGACTATGACCCGGAATACAAAAACCTTCACCTGTGGGGTAAGTGGTACGACCAAATTATCAAAGGTCGCCGAAGCTTCTCTTGTGCGACGCTATCAGATCCGATCTCATCGATCTCGTATGCAGATGTACCCCCGGTGAACTATGCCGTGGAGGTCGTTAATTGGACTTCGGAGGGCCTCCTTCAACCTTCGATTGCTGCCATACCCATGCAGCTGCCGGCAGCTTTGGATATTTTGGGACGGCGCATATGCCAGGGCGAGTCGCGCCCTTGGGGACAACCCTACAACATCGGGTTGACCCCTCGACACTCGGCCGGGTATCTGCAGTGGGTCAGGTATATTTTGTCAGCAAAGAAGGTGCACCTGCTGAAGATCGGTCTATACCCTGCGGTTTACGCCTCGCTGTTCCAGTACTCTGCTCCTCCGACATGGTGGATTAAGGCGTTCGTGGAGCAATGGAACATCCCCACCCATACCTTTCTTCTTATGGACAGAGAAGTTTCCATCTCTCTGGAAGAATTTGCTGAGATCTCCGGTCTGCCGGTGAGGGGGGAGCACTATGAGGAGCTGCTACCTCCGAATGAATATATTTTTGCCACCAAGCCATTGGTGATGGACTTAACGCCAGAGAACGCTATTCAGCACCAGTTTTCGAGTCTGATAAATGTGCTGAATATGTATGAGAGTCTTTTCTTGGAATCGGGAGACCGGGGAGTTAATTTCACAAACTTCATTGCCCGCTTTCTTCGACAGGAGATTCTATCGCAACGAGGCGAAAAATTTGCCAAGTTCGACGACCCCTTCGGCTTTGGCTTAGATCGTCGACCAGTACTGGAAGACGATCAAAAGGGCTTTTATCTCCCCGATGCCACAATCATCCCTTTGTCGGGAATCGCTGCTCCGGGCATCGACGAGGAGACTTTCTTTCTCGGGTTTCTGGGGCTATGGTTGTGCTGGTTCGCGCTCCCCATGCACCCTCGCTATATGAGGCCGTCCGTCTTCTACCCAGCACATCGAATGGTGGCTGGCATACAATTGGCCATCGGGATTGCCGGGTTGGCCCACCTGTACCATGGTCTTAGCGTGGCGGCGGACATAACTGAACCGGGGGTGCAAGCCGCCAATTTCCCGATGCACTACTTTACTTCGTGGATGGAAATGCACGTGCTCGGGGTATTTGGTATTCATAAAAGACCCTCGTTTTACGAGAAGTACAGATTCCCGAGAATTATGCGGCTGATCGATGCTTCTATCGTGAATCCGCCTCCGCGGGAGGTGTCACGCCCCGGTTCCCAGAGTACGCTAAGGTAGGCACGTGACATAGCCAACCATGCTACCTGTGGATAGGAATTATCCTTCCGTAGTCACATTACGGCTGTAGAGATATCAAGAACAATAATAAACTATCTAACACATGTCCATAAGCCAAATAAAGCGAGTCAAGAATAAAATAATGCGGAAGCAAAAGATCCAATACAAGAATAACTGGAATGTATATCCCATAATGCGGGCTCACATCAGGAATGAAAATACAGAAAATAAAAGAACTAATTATTAACGAGTCCTCACTGCTCAGCCTGCTGACTGAAGTACTCCTGCTCGGACTGCAGCAAAGGTAAGGAATCTGGGTCATGCAAAACCCAGACGTCAGAGCGTCATAATATCAAGCAATAACATTAACAGGAGTAGTACGACATGCAGGTATGAGTATGAGCAAGAATATAATGAGAATATATAACGGTAAATGTGTCAGTAAAGGTGACGTGCAGAGATATCTAAACTGTGCTACAGGGTTATCTATTCTAAAGTCTTCAAAACCAAGTAATGTAATCCTCATCGTAACTCGTCGGTGATTATTCCGTAACGCCCGGAAAGACGGCAAACAATAGGTATTCCGTAACGCTCGGAAAAACGACAAACAATAGTTATTCCGTAACGCCCGGAAAAACGACAAACAATGGGTATTCCGTAACGCCTGGAAAAACGGCAAATAATAGGATGGCCCTTTGAGTTACGTTCAGTTACAATACTGATTTCCCCATACCCCTAAGTTATATATGGTCAAGTCATGTATTGAATAATCTAGAGCTAATGCCAACACAGGATCGGACAGGTACAGGTTTGTCTGGATAGACAACAGGAACGGTCCGTAAGGACAACAGGTCAGGTTTGTTGGTATTAGACACAAGATCAGGTAACAAGTAAGACAATGGTACATCAGGTCAAGCCAGGTAATATATAAAGGTGTCACGTTATGCCAAGAGTTGTGCGGTACCATGTCGGGTCAAGTAATATGTGTAGCAAGTCATGTCAGGGTGTTCAAGATATCATGTGGGTGCTCATAATCAACTAGCATGATCCTGGTTATAAATAAACAAGCATGGGTATTATCAGAACAATAAACTGGCACATGTAATATGATATGCGAATAGGTACAGATTAAACTACTTGGATGCACGGTTATCGGTTTGGGTTTAAGGGATAGTTTTAACATTTCATGAATGCAGTGTAACAAATGTAGATGATAAAATCATATTCATATGTACCAAAACAATCTAGAGATGTAATTGAATATGAATTAGGCTAGATGTGTGCAGCCGGTCGTCCGATAGGGTATAAACTACAATTGGGTATTATGGCTATGCAAACAATTGTGATTATGTGATCTAACATATAAATGTGGTTACTAGGTTTAGTAAACTAAATGCAACAGTTAGGTTTCAAGTTCTAGATCTGAAATATGTAAACGGAACATCGTGCTGTTAACTTGGAACTCATGGCTTTAGATTCTATCTATAGATTTAATAAGAAAATAGATAGATTAATATAGGAATAGTATGAATAGCATGTAGCAAGTTTCACCTGCCTCGACGGATTAAGAAATGGGTATACGGAACGTCACACGTCGGCGGGAAAAGTCGCGACACGCGCACGATGTACGGAACGAATCCAAACAACGTACAAGTGGATCACACGGGTCAGGGATGCTTGCTGGGTCGTCGGGATCGTCGTCGGCACGACCGGATTCCGGCAACAGAAGAGCAGTGAACATGAGACACAAGAATATGAAGAAAGAAAAGAAAGGATGGAGAAAAGGAATGGAAGGAGGGGAACATGAGAGAGAGCATACCGTAGATGTGTTCTGTGGTTTCAGAGGGGAGTCAGCAAGGGGTGGCGATGACAAGGGTTGCCAACGTGAAGGTTCCCGGCGAGGCTAGGGTTTGCTGTTGTGGTCGAGGATGAGGTGTGCAGGGTTAGTATTAGTGGTGGTTTGGGTGTCGGGTATGGAGAGGGAAACAAGGAGGTGGCATGGTGATAAGGGTGACGGGGTAAGGTCGTTGACGAGGCTTGGTAATCGGCGGTGATGGCTTGGCAAGGGTTTCCTGGGTTCTCGGGTTGCAGGGATGTTAGCGGCGGCGTTGGGCACTCGGGAGAAAAGAGGAGGGAAGGAGAAGGAGATGGAATGGAGGTGGTGACGAGGTCGAGTTTAGAGGGTAGAGGAGGCTATGTCTAGGGTTAGAGTTTAAGCGAGGTGATGGGTTTTGAGAAAGGGAGCCGCGGGGTTTAAAGGAGGAAGAAGAAATATACTGAAGGGAGGTAACCAGATCCTATGGGCGGTGACGGGAGTCGAGGAATGAATAGTAATCGCGAGAGGAGAGAGAAAGAAGAGAGAGAGAGAGACTGCACTCGGGGGAGAGAGAAAGAGAAGGAGAAAGAAAGAGAGGGAGACGTGGGACCCAGGGGAAAAGGAAGAGGATTTGATTGGTTGAAAAAGAGGAGAGAGAGAAATTCAGTGGTGGGGCCGGGTGATAAAGGAGAAGATTGGTTGGTTGGGAGAAAATTTTGATAAAAATTTTATAAAAGATTTTTAGCATTTTAAGGAATCATTTCGTTGCTGAGTAAAAGAAAAGATTTCTATCAAAATATATTTATATATTTACCCCTTAGCTGATAAAATAATGTAACTGTAAAATATTTTAAAACTGATTAAAGAATTTCAAAATTAAATAGGATTTGGCGGAGTACAAAATATTTCAGAATTTCGCCCGGGTCGGTTCCAAAAATTTGGATTTGAAATATGAAAATTATTAGCAAGTTCCAAAAATTAAAATGATGGATTTTGTAACAGAAAAGTATTCCCCTAAGAACGGACGCACATACGTGCGCGTAGCCGTCCAAACACGTCCGTTTCACTGAACGGAACGAGAACACGATGCAAGGACGCTACCACAGGGTTAGGAGTATCAAGCAGGCCATGTCATGTATTTTTTTAAAATTATTTTAAGAGACTTAAATTGTTATATGCAACAATATGTAATGTTAAGGTAATCTATAACTAGGAAACAACAAGCTCATGTAAACGGGTCGAATATAAAGTAACTACCACTCAAAATCAAACATGGTAAATGAAATAAACACCACAAACAACACATACGGCAAAAGAAATTGGTATAATTGAACTCGGTTGTTACAGGAGGCTAGGGGGTTGCTTCTTCGTCCGCGCACGGTCGGAGCGGGTATGTCTTTTATTGACAAGGTCCTGACAATCGGCCCGGAAACCTCCAAGGCGGTGCTGGCGTTGCGCGACAATTTCAAGGACGGGGCCTCCGTGTTGAAAGCCCGGGAGATTCTACATCTATACTCCATTAGGCCGGGTTTTCTCGTATTCAGGCAAAATGAGGCGGCGCTTTTTATGAGATACAACCTTTATCATTTCGCCCAGCAGCTAAGCTATAACCAGGGGGTCCCACTGGAGGCGTTTTTGGAAGAGCCTGCGGCCACCAGAGAGGGAATACGGAGTGCGCTGCATCACTTTATGCGGTTAAATACGGGCTCCCACTTCTTCATTAGCGAGCCGAGTTGCATTCCAAGGGCCCTCAACGTATACGGGGCTTGGTATCAGCACGCGATGGGCGCCGTCATCACGGAAGAGAAGCAGCTGCTGCTTGATCGCAAGAGTGCGCCCTCCGCCAGCGATCGCAACGTCCGCTTAAAGCGAAAGACCCCTGTCCCTCCTCCACTAAGAGGAGATGCTGGAGTTGAGCCTCCACGTATGCTAAGCCCCACGCGTGGATTGCCCCACGATCCCGTGGACATGCCATCAGCGCCCCGTGCTCCCGTGGAGACGGTAAACGTGGTTTCACCCGAATCCGGCGTGGGCTCGGACATCGGGACCCGCCGCCCCAAGGTGCCCACGAAGCGTAAGCTGATTTTGGGTGCGACCGGAGTTCGCGCGCAGAAGAAGAAGAAGAAGTCGATCCTCTCTGCTGACGTTGTATTTGGTCAGGAACCTCATGCTCCTTATAGCGAGGGCTTGAGTGAGTACGGGACCAATGACGGCCTATTCACGCCGCCAGACGACACTGATCTGGCGGCTGCCATCGCAGCTTCCGAGCAATTGGCAAGGCGCGACGAGTGGTTGGCTAAACTCGCGCAATCAGGTAATCATTAGTTGTATTTTTTGTCATTGTATCATACCTTTATCGTTGTTTTTGACTAACGCTTTTCCTTCTTTAATAGGCATTTCTACCGAAGAAACCCTCGCTGCTTCTCTCAAGACTTTCGAGGGGGATGAACGACTTAGAGCATCCTTAGGCCTTGGTACATTTCGGTTCGCTATGTTTCTGCTTCCATTTCTTATGAGTAATCTGACCCTCTCTTTGTCTTATCGTAGGGACCACAAGACCTACCTCGCAAGCCGATGCGGAAATTCTCCCCAGGCCAGGTACCGAAGTCCCGGCCTCTTCGGGATTGCCGCAAGAGGCCCTACTTAAAAAACCGATGATGGAAGCCTTAACGGCTCTGGAGGTAACCCTGAATGCGGACGACGACGCCTTGCTGAAGGAAGCTTCCAAAAGGTCTGTCATGACGACCCGGGAGGAAAGGAAGCGCCTGAGGCGCGCAGCAAGAGAGCGTAGCGCTGCTTTGGCTGCGGGAGTAGGTTCAAGCGCCGTTACTCCCACTGCTACTCCTTCAGAGGAGTTCCCGGCCGCCTTGTCTACTGCTCATAGACGGGCGACACGTGCAGCTCGGGAAGCCAACGGTAAATCAACCCGGGGTAATGTGTTTTGAGGCTCCGTTGTCAAAGCTTTAAACTATCAGTTCTTATATATCTTGTCCTGCAGGGCCGAGCCTTGCTGAGGGAGTGGCGGTGACCGTTGAGTCCGAGGGGGCGGTGGAGGAGGTAGCTGCTGAACCCAAGGCGACGATAGGCGATGTAACCATAATTGCCGGGCCTGAGATAGTGGTTGATGAGACAGTCACGACTGTTATGCCCAAGATGGCTACCATTGTCGAGCCCGAGGTAGCAGCGGGTGAAACGGCTGCTACGGCCGAGCCTGAGGAAACAGTGGATGAAACGGCTGCTACGGATGAGCCTGCGGCAGTGATGGACGAGACCGCTACGACCACTGAGCCCGAGGTGGTAACGGGCGAAACGGGCATGATCGCTGAGCACGAGATGGCCGCTCTTTCTCAAGAGTCGGGCACGCTCCGATTATCGCTCTCCCTGCCTACGGTTCCTTATCGTCTCCCGGCGTCGCAAGCGTGACGACGGCTCCCGTGGAGTCAGGGGATGAGGCGACGGGAGGTGAGACTACTCCAATGGTGGAGGGAGACTCTTTAGCTTCAAAAGGCGACCCTATGACGTTTCCGTCATTGAAGTAGCCTTTCCTCGCCCTACCCCACCGTTGTATCAAGTGACGCCCTCGTCACGGCTCCGGCTGGCTATTCATCAGGTAAATTTTGGGTTACCATCCTTTTTTTATTCTTTAATCTTTCGCAATAAAGTTTATCTTGCTTCTAATGCAGGTGTGGTTAGCGTTGAAATCGAGCTGCTCGAGACAGCGCCGTCGGCTACCGCCCTGACGGTGACCACCTCTCTGCCTTCTCTCGCACCGTCGTAAATGCTGGAAGGTATGGATTTGTGACTCATCAGTCTTATTTTTAAGCTATACAACCTACGTACTGACGTTGCACTATTGCGTCTTTGCAGGAGTCCTTTTTGACCACCTGAACCAGGTGCTACACCCGTACCAGGTGCTACACCCACACTTCTCCTTCTTGTCAAAGATTAGTCTACCTGCTGGTATAGGTGAGTATTTTTTCTAAACGACGTCCTTTTCTTCAACGGGCAGCCGTATTACTGCTAACTCTTCTTCATATTGCTTGTAGCCCTACGAATTGAAGGGGGAAACGATGTTGTCGTTGCACCACCAGTACTCCCAGCTCTGCCCCCTGCTGCAGCCGGTATAGTAGACTCTACTTTTTGCGTGTTTTCTTTATTTCCTGAGCCGGCCTCTAATTATGATCTATTTTGCAGCAATCACATCGACTCCAGCCCTGTTCGAATCTTGTATTATAATGCCGGCCGGGCCCTTTTCCAGGCATCCATCATCCAAAGGTGCTGTGACCAACCTACGCATGCTGAGCGAGTATATCGAGGAGTTTGACGCAGAGACTCCCACATCTGCTGCGGATTTTGCCGCAGAGGTTAACCCTATGCTGGCGACGCTCATGAACTTTCATGGTGAGGGCGCCGTTGAGTCTTGGGTTAATCGCTGCCGGGAGATCGAGGCTTGCTTGCATGAGTTCGAGCTTAAGCGTCCCACACCTGAGATTCTGGTTATGAGCACTCAACGGGCGGCATGGATCGAGCAGAGCGCTTCTTACTTCTGCCATCTTGAACAAGAAGTGCCTTTAAAGCGAAGGGAATGTAAGGAAACTTCAAGCGAGTCTGCTCGACTGCATGCTGAGGTCGACGCGAACGCTGCCCGGGTGAAAGTTATCTTCGAAGGCCTTCTGCAATATATCTCTGATGGGTTAACATTGAAGCAGAAACTCGATGTCGTTGAGCGTGATGCACAAGATCGTGAAGCAGCTCAGCGAGCCATCAAGGAACAAATCTCATCTTACTTGCAGCAGCGAGCCCAGGTCGAAGCAGAGTTGGCCGCGGCAGCCGATCAGGAAGAGGGGCCGAGGGAAGTGCGCGAGCAGCTGACTAGATTATTGAAAGCGCTTTCCTCTCAATAAAAATTTTGTACTATTTGTAATTTTGAATAAAATGTTTTTGTTCTTTTATTCTTTCATATGATTTATTTTGTACCCAATCGAATTCATGAATAAAAGATACACGTTCTTCGTAATGTCTTGTGTCATTTCTCTGCTTTCTTCTTTCTTACTGTGTTGTTTGCCATGTGACTTTAGCAAGTGCGGTCTGTAGATAGCGTATAGCTGTCAGTCTTAGGCTCTTTGTAGAGTGGCGATGGCTTAGAAAACAGGGTTAGGATCTGTCACCTAAGACTTTTCAACTTTATGAGTCGTGAGGGTCTCATAAAGAATTTTCTCCCTACCGGTCGAGAGGATCCCATAGGTGTAATTTCTCCTTAAGGATTGTGAGGATCCCTAAGTGTGTTTTCTCTCGAAAGTCGTAAGGATATCACAAGAGAATTTCCTTCCTTACGAGTCGTGAGGACCCGTAAGTGATGGGTGAAGTTTTCCTTATCCGCATTTCACGGAGTCAGGGGTTGCTCTGGGTGCTTCCCACGGGTTCACTGCCGTGTTTGGCAGGACCAGGCTCCGCTCTGGACGTTTTCCAGTATACCGTAGTTTAAAGACATCGCGGTCGAGGTTAAGGACATCATAGTCCGTGAGTTTAAGGACCTCACAGTCCAATGTTAGTTTTAAGACATAACGGTCGAGATTAAGGACATCATAGTTGTAACAACTCAATTTTTAATGTATAAAGAATTGATTTAAATTCAATGTATACTTGGGGTATTTATTATGGCTGGTATTTATTTCACTCTATAATTACAAGAAGGAGCTTGTAGCTCATTGGTAATACTTTGCACTGCTGAACCAAGCCACCAGAGTTCAAATCTCATGCCCCGCATTATTTTTGTATTTATTCTGTTTTAAATTCTTTTGGAAGTCAACAGTCAAAATGCCATAACTCACAAAACTTGAACTGAACCCAGAAAAGTAAATATACCATAAATCCCCCCACGAGACCCCCCACCTTCTAGCGCCCTGACTCGGCCGGGACCGGCCGACTCGGGCCGGCACCGCCAGCCGGACTCGGCGGACCGCCGGGTCCCCTGAACGGAAAAGTTGCGTCTTGACCTGATCTTCTCACCTGCACACACTAAATTCCTAGATCGGTTACCGAATGCACATTAAACCTCTTTTACTCCCAATTTTTAATGAATTTAATGATTTTTATATTTTTTTATATTTTTTTAATTAAAACCCTAACCCTAGCCTAACCCTATATAAACCCCCATACTCTCTACCCTCTCATCCTAAATTCCTAAGTCCACTCTCTCAAAATTTCAAGAGAACTTTGGTACGTTAGAAAACGAGCGAAAGGAGAAAGGTTGACGAAATCGACGGCGAAATTCTGGTGATCGTACTAGGACCTCTCAACGACGATTCGACGCACCGGCAAACCCTCTACTTCCCTCTCACTCTCTAGTGTTGTCCAAACCCATAAGTCCCTCTTTTCTATCTTTCTTTTCTTTCATAAAAATACGACTTTACAAACCGACGGAAATCGGAACAAACTGATTTCCGATTCGGTTTTCTATAAAATCTCACTTATCACCAATTCCATAATGCTTGAACATCTTCATGTTGACTACTAATCACTTAACAATTAATTTGAACAAGTTTTCACACATGAAATGATAGCTTTTGCAATATATCGTATTCTTTCACTTAAATACCATAATGTTTAGTTTTCACATTTAACCCTTTAACATTGCTATACCTTAAAGTAGATCACGAGGTAATGACCTACCTCCTCACACACTCATATGTAATCATAACACGCTATCTTGAAAACTTAGAATACGATAAAACAAGATTTTACATTAAAATGCCATTTTCTTAATAAAACCTTTTCTAAAAGTTCTAAGTTTTATACAATTTTAAAACAATATCTTTTAATAGGAAATACGATAAGTTGTGGACATCGATCGTTTATCGAAACCTGACTTTGTAGTGTCTAAGGCTAGGCAAGTGAGCTTAGGTAACTTTAAAAGGCCCGTCTCACGATTCGTGAGCGGATCCCTCCTTCCTCACTTGTACTTACCTGGCCACAATTGGCGGTGAATAGGCGATTTGAGGCTTCTAATGACTTGTCGTTTAAACCATTTAGAAATAGGCTAGTTGGCTTAGGAAACCCTAGAATCTAAAATACGGAAAATTACACTTTACAAATAAATACCTTTTATTTTATAAAACCGTTTTCTAAAAAATTAGTATTTATAAAATCTTTGCAAAGCGCCACTACAACCCACCTTTGGGGAACCCGTTAGCGATAGTACGGTTTATCGTGTACCCTCGGGCTTAGTAGTGCGAGATTCAGACCTCCGCAAGTAGCATTCGGTCTCGAAAGGTTTAAAATACGACATTTAAGAAAAATGAGATTTTGGAAAATAAAATATTTATTAAAAATTATTCTTATATAAACATATGTCTATTTATTATTTAAACACCTATTTTATTATAAGATAATTTTTCCACCTTTTCTTAAAAATCATAATACTAAATTTTACATTATAATACCATGAATTTCAAATAAATCAAAATTACAGATAAATACCTTTATTTATGTAATTAGGATATTTTCACTAGAAATATCACAAATAAAATTTACACTCATTATAACTATAAAGATGAATAATAAATACTTGGGGTGTATCTTGAAAACTATACAAAAATATTTTTACATAAAACCCCCTCAAGTTTTATAAATTAAAATAAGAACCCTAACAATTATAGAACTTCGACTTACATTTCTTTTAGTCTGACTCGGGTTTGAGTCTGATTACTTCTGACTTGAATATGACTCAAGTCAATCTACATTCTTTAATATTCCAACTCAATATGAACACATGAATCTCAGAATCCAGTTAACAATCTGTACAACTTGAATGAATCAAACCATGGATATACATCCATTATTCCGTTATTCTATTTACCTAATTATGCAGTTACAATCTGTTTACTGATATCATGGTTTTGGTCGGTCATCCAACTTACACAATACAATACAACAATACAATCAAAACACTACGGGGTTTAAGGGGTAGATTGGTGCGGAAAGTGTTAGAAGTGGCACGAGATGGTAAGATTAAGACACCTAACCTATATTCCGTTGCTGTTGTTCCGTGGCTTAACGGTTCCTTATACATTCCGTTTGCCCTGATCTCTAGCAGACTAAGACCCCTCTCGTATACACTGGTATCCTTCCGTACCAAGCTACAAACAACAGCGTGAACACAATATTCTATAACATTATACTTTAGAGGATACCTCTTATTCTGTCTTTTCTTCCTTACTTTTGGGACTTACCGAGCGACCTGTTCGCTGACGACATCTATTTCTTTCTTGTTTGAATGTCGTCAGGTGTTTTGGACCCAGCAGAGATCGAGCCCACCGGTGAAGACTTGGATCAGTTTCATGAAGACCCCGAGCTCTAGACATTGTACCTTGTTCTATTCAGTATTTTCATTTCCTGTTATGCCATTGTTTAGGCATCGCTTTTCATTCCAGTTGTATTTACTTTTCATGCATTGTACAAAAGAATGTTATTAATAAAGTTGCTGTTATTTCTATATCTCTTGTTTCTTGTGATATATTAATATGCTTAGATACGCTCAGCGTATTTACTTCACAGTAAATACGTAGCGGACCTTGTCGCGTTCCCTTCGCCGTACACTGGGAAGCGGGGCGTGACAGCTTTTGTTGGTGGCCCATGCAGGTCTGAGCTGTGTGAATCCCTATCATGCAGTTCTGGTCTGCGTGAACAACCAAAGCAATATAACACAAGAACCAGCAACTAAAACATTCTTTACAACACATGTTTCTTGAATCTTACAAATTTCTATTCCTTGAATTTTATCATTTCATGTATTTGAATCTGTCCTAACCCAAAATTTTCTTCAAGGTTATGGATTCCCCGAACAACACCAGCACCAACGTCAACAACACACCTCCAGCACTATCTCTCGCACCAGCTGTTCCTGCACCACCCACCGAGCAAACAGTGCTACTTGAGGCGATTCGCAGCCTTCTTGAGGGACAGCAACAACTCCTGAACCGTCATGAGATCGACGCACCAGGGGTAAAGCAATTCAGGGCTTTGCACCCCAAGCAGTTCTCTGGTAAAGGAAGCCCACTTGAAGCTGAGGAATGGGCACAAAGCATCGAAGATGATCTGGCAGCAGCACAAGTGTCAGACATAGCTTGGGTCCGTGTGGCGAAGTTACAGCTCACGGATAATGCTCGCAACTGGTGGAAGGTAGAAGAAAGCCGTCTGGTACAGCCTATTGAATGGAAGACTTTTCGCGAAAAGTTCGACGCGAAATACTTCCTTGTGACTGCCAAGTTTACCATGGAGCGGCAGTTTATTCATCTACAACAGGGTTCAATGTGGGACAAATCAGTAGATGAATACGACGCTGAATTCACCATGTTAAGCCGGTAAGATATGTCACAATAGTTCAATTTTTAAATATCACATACTACACAGCTAACACAATCCTTACACAGATTCGCGGCACACTTGATACCGACGGACGAGATCAGAGCCCGTCACTTTCAACAAGGACTGGACACGGAGATTCAGGCTGCTCTAGGCACGGGAAAAATTTTGACTCATGAGGATGCTCTGGAAGCTGCCCGCGGTTATGAGGCAGTGATAAAATTAAGGGGCAGACCTCAGTCTGCAGGAGTCAAATGCCCTGCCAACCAGATGGCAGGTGGAGCCTCGTCCAGGCCACCTTTCATGCCAAGGCGACCCGGAGTACCAACCCATCGTCCTAGCCCAGCCTTTTGCACCTACTGCAAGAGAACTGGACATATGATGAAGGACTGCCGTCGAGCCAACCGCCTTTGCTTAGTCTGCGGCTCAGCTACTCACGATATTGGGTCTTGTCCCCAAAGACAGAACCCAGTTGCTGCACCCAGGCCAGCAATTACTTAGCCACAGTGACCAGCTCTTCAGGCACCTTCTTCTAGACCTGCACTACCTGCACCACTCAGAGGACCACAAGCTGCACCACCTCCTCATCAGTTCCATCAAGCTCAAATGAACGTTCTGAGGAATGCTCCTCAGGCCAGGAGGAATGTACCAAGGTGCCAGGCTTTCACGATGTCCGTGGAAGAAGCTGAAGCCACTGGCCAAGTCATCACTGGTAAACTTTTCTTTTCAAACTTTGCTTTTCTATTCTACTACTTAGTTACTTATTTTCTATACCTAAAACAAATCTCACATACCTTAGGTACAATCTTAGTATCCTCAATCCCTGCACTAGCACTGTTTGATACTGGAGCATCACACTGCTTTATGTCGCAACGGTTTGTCCGAACCCATGCGATTCCAGTCTCACCGCTTGTATCCAGCTGGAATGTCAGTTCAGGAAATGGCATTCTAAAGGCAACTATGTGATACAGCTTGTGTCCAGTCGTCGTCTGCAGTCGAGAGTTTTATGCTGACTTCAAAGTACTGGACATACCGAACTTCGATGTGGTTCTAGGAATGGATTGGCTTGGAACTTTTTATGCTACCATAGACTGTCGTCAAAGGAGGGTAGTATTCGAGATTCCAGACCATCCGGTCTTTTATTTCAAAAGCGGAGACCGTACACTGGAGCCAAGTACCTACAAAGCGAAAACAAGAGAAGCAGTAGTTGCAGCAGCTCAAGCGGAGGAAGAATCAAGACCAGATGTAGTTCGAGAGTTCGACGATGTATTTCCTGACGATATATCAGGTTTGCCTCCCGATCGAACTCTTGAATTCAGTATTGATTTAGTACCAGGAGCACAGCCAGTGATCAAAGCACGCTATCGTTTAAGTCCGGAAGGTTTGAAGGAAGTTCGAACACAGTTGGACGAATTACTGGCGAAATGATGGATTCGTCCCAGCACTTTAAGTTGGGGATCACCTGTACTACTTGTGAAGAAGAAGGAAGGTTCATACAGAATGTGCATCGATTACAGAGCCTTAAACGAAGTCACTATAAAGAACAAGTATCCACTTCCGCGCATCGATGATTTATTCGATCAGCTAAGTGGATCTTGTGTTTTCTCTAAACTAGATCTTCGTTCAGGTTATCATCAAGTGAAGGTCAAGGAAGCTGATATTCACAAAACAGCTTTCAGAACTCGCTATGGACATTACGAATTTCTAGTGATGCCATTCGGAGTGACCAACGCACCCGCAATATTCATGAACCTTATGAATCAAGTTTTCCGGGAGTACTTAGACAGGTTTGTTGTCATCTTCATCTACGACATCCTGGTGTATTCTAAGAATCAGAAAGAACATGCAGGGCATCTACGAATTGTCCTAGAAACTCTTCGACAACATCAGCTTTATGCCAAGTACAGCAAGTGCGAGTTTTGGCTAAATCAAGTTGGTTTTTTTGGACATATTGTATCAGGAGAAGAAATCTCTGTGGATCCAGCGAAAGTTTCGGCAGTTAGCGAATGGCCTACACCAAAGTCAGTGAAGGATATTCGAAGTTTCTTAGGTTTAGCTGGATATTACAGAAGGTTTATTGAAGGCTTTTCGAAGATAGCAACGCCCCTGACCAAGCTCACACGTAAAGATGAAGAATTTGTGTGGTCAGAAGCATGCGTACAAGCTTTCGTAGAACTCAAGTCAAGGTTGACATCAGCACCTATTCTCGTCATACCGGATCAATCTGGAGGATTCGAAGTGCATTGCAATGCATCCGGTAAGGGATTAGGATGTGTTCTACATCAACACGGTAAGGTTGTGGCTTATGCTTCCAGACAGCTGAAGATTCATGAGCGCAATTATCCGACGCATGATCTGGAGTTGGCAGCCGTCATCTTTGCTCTCAAGATTTGGCGTCATTACCTACTTGGTGAACGGGTGAACATCTACACAGATCATAAAAGTCTGAAGTACGTGTTTACTCAGAAGGAGTTGAATATGCGGCAGAGAAAATGGTTAGAACTCATGGCGGACTTTGACATCAACTTGCAATATCACCCAGGGAAGGTGAATGTAGTACCTGATGCTCTTAGTCGCCAACCATTAGCAATGAATCTCACCGCTCAGTGGAAGCTTCAACAAGACTTGCATCATATGGAGATTGAAGTAATCATGCCAGGTAATGCTTCAAGTTTGATGAATTTACAAGTTCAATCAACCATTGTCAATCAGATCAAAACAGCTCAAACAAGTGATGCTAAGTTGCAAAAGATCAGAGAACAAATGGAGAATGGACTCAGAACAGACTTCATCATCCATGAAAACGGATCTTTGAGATATGGCAGCAGATTGTGTGTACCAAAAAGTCCTGTTCGGGAAGAGTTAATGAAAGAAGCTCACAGCTCTCCCTACTCAGTACACCCTGGAGGTACCAAAATATACAAAGATCTACGTCATAATTATTGGTGGCATGGATTGAAGCGTGAAGTAGCCAGAAGCGTCGCAAAATGCTTGGTGTGTCAGCAAGTAAAGCCTGAACATCATAGGACTGCTGGATTACTTCAACCGTTACCAATCCCAGAATGGAAGTGGCAACACATCATGATAGACTTTGTGACTGCTCTTTTTCGCAGCACAAAGGGTAACGATGCGGTATGGGTTATCGTGGATCGACTCACAAAGTTGGCTCACTTCATCCCATTTCGAGTTGGCCAATCTACTGAGACACTAGCGAAGAAGTACATGGAGGTAATAATCTAATTAAGATTTAAACTCTTCATAATGTACTATCTCTGATACCCATAAACTCATACAGGAAATTGTGAGACTTCATGGAGTACCGGTCTGCATTGTCTCCGATCGTGACACCAGGTTCCGATCGCAATTTCGGCAGAGTCTGCAAGCAAGCTTGGGAACAAGTCTGAACTTCAGCACGGCTTATCATCCATAAATAGATGGTCAGTCGGAACGAACTATTCAGATCTTGGAGGATATGCTCAGAGCGTGTATGCTAGACTTCAAAAGATCGTGGGAAGATCACCTACATCTTGTGGAGTTTTCGTACAACAGCAGCTACCAAGCAAGTATAGGAGTGACACCTTTTGCAGCATTGTATGGAAGGAAGTGTCGATCGCCATTAAGTTGGGACGACATCGGAGATAGGGAACTTCTTGGACCAGAGATGATAGTAGCGACTGTTGATGTGGTTCGTACTATCAGGGAAAGGATGCGCATAGTCCAAGATCGACAGAAGCACTGGGCTGATGCAAAGAGGCGACACTTGGAGTTCCAACCAGGAGATCACGTATTCCTGAAGATATCTCCGAACCGCGGAGTGATCCGATTTGGAAGACGTGGTAAATTGAGTCCGAGATATATTGGCCCGTTCGACATACTCGAACGAGTCGGTGAAGTGGCATACCGCTTAGCGCTTCCACCTTCATTGGAAGGAGTGCATAATGTGCTCCACATATCCCAACTCAGAAAGTATGTGAGTGACCCCAGCCATGTTCTCGATCATTCCGAGCTCACAATACAGCCCAACTTGTCTTGTGAGCAACAGCCCGTGGAGATCCTGGACAGGAAAGTGAAAACACTTCGGAACAAGGAAGTTAACTTGGTTCGAGTGATGTGGAGGAAAGACACTCCAGGAGAGTCCACTTGGGAAAGGGAGGATGAAATGCGTACTAGATATCCACACCTCTTTGTAAACTAGTTCTCAAATAAAAGTTGTAAATTTTGAGGACGAAATTTTTGTAAGGAGGGTAGACTGTAACAACTCCATTTTTAATGTACAAAGAATTGATTTAAATTCAATGTATACTTGGGGTAATTTATTATGGCTGATATCTCTTTAAGTATTTATTTCACTCCATAATTACAAGAAGGAGTTTGTAGCTCATTGGTAATACCTTGCACTGCTGAACCAAGCCACCAGAGTTCAAATCTCATGCCCCACATTATTTTTGTATTTATTTTGTTTTAAATTCTTTTGGAAGTCAACAGTCAAAACGCCATAACTCACAAAACTTGAACTGAACCCAGAAAAGTAAATATACCATAAATCCCCCCACGAGACCCCCCACCTTCCTGCGCCCTGACTCGGCCGGGACCGGCCGACTCGGGCCGGCGCCGCCAGCCGGACTCGGCCGGACCGCCGGGTCCCCTGAACGGAAAAGTTGCGTCTTAACCTGATCTTCTCACCTGCACACACTAAATTCCTAGATCGGTTACCGAATGCACATTAAACCTCTTTTACTCCCAATTTTTAATGAATTTAATGATTTTTATATATTTTTATATTTTTTTTAATTAAAACCCTAACCCTAGCCTAACCCTATATAAACCCCCATACTCTCTACCCTCTCATCCTAAATTTCTAAGTCCACTCTCTCAAAATTTCAAGAGAACTTTGGTACATTAGAAAACGAGCGAAAGGCGAAGCGCTGACGAAATCGACGACGAAATTCCGGTGATCGTACTAGGACCTCTCAACGACGATTCGACGCACCGACAAACCCTCTACTTCCCTCTCACTCTCTAGTATTGTCCAAACCCGCAAGTCCCTCTTTTCTACCTTTCTTTTCTTTCATAAAAATACGACTTTACAAACCGACGGAAATCGGAACAAACCGATTTCCGATTCGGTTTTCTATAAAATCTCACTTATCACCAATTTCATAATGCTTAAACATCTTCATGTTGACTACTAATCACTTAACAATTAATTTGAACAAGTTTTCACACATGAAATGATAGCTTTTGCAATATATCGTATTCTTTCACTTAAATACCATAATGTTTAGTTTTCACATTTAACCCTTTAACATTGCTATACCTTAAAGTAGATCACGAGGTAATGACCTACCTCCTCACACACTCATATGCAATCATAACACGCTACCTTGAAAACTTAGAATACGATAAAACAAGATTTTACATTAAATTACCATTTTCTTAATAAAACCTTTTATAAAAGTTCTAAGTTTTATACAATTTTAAAACAATATCTTTTAATAGGAAATACGATAAGTTGTGGATATCGATCGTTTATCTAAACCTGATTTTGTGGTGTCTAAGGCTAGGCAAATGAGTTTAGGTAACATTAAAAGGCCCGTCTCACGATTCGTGAGCGGATCCCTCCTTCCTCACTTGTACTTACCTGGCCATAATTGGCGGTGAAGAAGCGATTTGAGGCTTCTAATGACTTGTCGTTTAAACCATTTAGAAATAGGCTAGTTGGCTTAGGAAATCCTAGAATCTAAAATACGGAAAATTACACTTTACAAATAAATACCTTTTATTTTATAAAACCGTTTTCTAAAGGATTAGTATTTATAAAATCTTTGCAAAGCGCCACTACAACCCACTTTTGGGAACCCGTTAGGGATAGTACGGTTTATCGTGCACCCTCGGGCTTAGTAGTGCAAGATTCAGACCTCCGCAAGGAGCATTCGGTCTCGAAAGGTTTAAAATACGACATTTAAGAAAAATGAGATTTTGGAAAATAAAATATTTATTAAAAATTATTCTTGTATAAACATATGTCTATTTATCATATAAACACCTATTTTATTATAAAATAAATTTTTCACCTTTTCCTAAAAATCACAATACTAAATTTTACATTATAATACCATGAATTTCAAATAAATCAAAATTACAGATAAATACCTTTATTTATGTAATTAGGATATTTTCACTAGAAATATCACAAATAAAATTTACACTCATTATAACTATAAAGATGAATAATAAATACTTGGGGTGTATCTTGAAAACTATACAAAAGTACTTTTACATAAAAACCCCTCAAGTTTTATAAATTACAATAAGGACCCTAACAATTATAGAACTTCGACTTACATTTCTTTTGGTCTGACTCGGGTTTGAGTCTGATTACTTCTGACTTGAATATGACTCAAGTCAAACTACATTCTTTAATATTCCAACTCAATATGAACACATAAATCCCAGAATCCAGTTAGCAATCTGTACAACTTGACTGAATCAAACCATGGATATACATCCATTATTCCGTTATTCTATTTACCTGATTATGCAGTTACAATCTGTTTACTGATATCATGGTTTTGGTCGGTCATCCAACTTACACAATACAATATAACAATACAATCAAAACACTACGGGGTTTAAGGGGTAGATTGGTGCGGAAAGTGTTAGAAGTGGCACGAGATGGTAAGATTAAGACACCTAACCTATATTCCGTTGCGGTTGTTCCGTGGCTTAACGGTTCCTTGTACATTCCGTTTGCCCTGGTCTCTAGCATACTGAGACCACTCTCGTATACACTTGCATCCTTCCGTACCAAGCTACAAACAACAGCGTGAACACAATATTCTATAACATTATACTTTAGAGGATACCTCTTATTCTGTCTTTTCTTTCTTACTTTTGGGACTTACCGAGCGACCTGTTCGCTGACAACATTATATTTCTTTCTTGTTTGAATGTCGTCAGGTGTTTTGGACCCAGCAGAGATCGAGCCCACCGGTGAAGACTTGGATCAATTTCACGAAGACCCCGAGCTCTAGACATTGTACCTTGTTCTATTCAGTATTTTCATTTCCTGTTATGTCATTGTTTAGGCATCGCTTTTCATTCCAGTTGTATTTACTTTTCATGTATTGTACAAAAGAATGTTATTAATAAAGTTGCTGTTATTTCTATATCTCTTGTTTCCTGTGATTTATTTTATATTGCTTAGATAAGCTCAACGTATTTACTTCACAGTAAATACGCAGCGGACCTCGTCGCGTCCCCTTCGCCATACACTGGGAAGCGGGGCGTGACAATAGTCCATGAGTTTAAGGATCTCACAGTCCAATGTTAGTTTTAAGACATCACGGTCGAGGTTAAGGACATCATAGTCCATAATTTTAAGGACCTCACAGTCCGGTGTTAGTTTTAAGACATCACGGTCGAGGTTAAGGACATCATAGTCCATGGATTTAAGGACTCCACAGTCCAATGTTAGTTTTAAGACATCACGGTCGAAGTTAAGGACATCATAGTCCGTGGATTTAAGGACTCCACAGTCCAATATTAGTTTTAAGACATCACGGTCGAGGTTAAGGACATCATCGTCCGTGGATTTAAGGACTCCACGGTTCGTGAAATGTGTGGTTGTTGGGACCCGTCACCTCTTTGAAGACGTTGAGGAATTACAACGACATATATCAAAGGAGTGAAGAGATGTACCCTTGAACTAAGGTAACATTAGTTTAAAATCATTGGGGTTGATTGTTAGTTTTAAGACATCACGTTCGAGGTTAAGGACATCATAGTCCGTGAGTTTAAGGACCTCACAGCCCGATGTTAGTTTTAAGACATCACGGTCAAGGTTAAGGACATCATAGTCCGTGGATTTAAGTACTCCCCAGTCCGATATTTGCTCTGGATGCTTTCCACGGGTTCACTGCCGTGTTTGGCGAGGATCAGGCTCCGCTCTGGATGCTTCACACGGGTTCACTGCCGTGCTCTGCGAGGACCAGGATCCGCTCTGGACGTTTTCCACGGGGTCAGAAGTGACGTTATCCGCGTTCCACGTAACCAGGAATTTTGCTCTAGATGCTTCCCACGGGTTCACTGCCGTGTTCGGCGAGGACTAGGCTCCGCTCTGGATGCTTCACATGGATTCACTGCCGTGCTCTGCGAGGACCAGGATGCGCTCTGGACATTTTCTACGGGGTTAGAAGTGACGTTATTCGCGTTCCACGTGACCAGGAATTTTGCTCTAGATGCTTCCCATGGGTTCACTGCCGTGTTCGGCGAGTACTAGGCTCTGCTCTGGATACTTCACACAGGTTCACTGCTGTGCTCTGCGAGGACCAGGCTCCGCTCTGGATGCTTCACACGGGTTTACTGCCATGCTCTGCGAGGACCAAAATCCGCTCTGGACGTTTTCCACAGGGTCAGAAGTGACGTTATCCGCGTTCCACGTAACCAGTAATTTTGCTCTAGATGCTTCCCATGGGTTCACTGCCGTGTTCGGCGAGGACTAGGCTCTGCTCTGGATGCTTCACACGGGTTCACTGCCGTGCTATGCGAGGACCAGGATCCGCTCTGGACGTTTTCCACGGGGTCAGAAGTGACGTTATCCGCGTTCCATGTAACCATGAATTTTGCTCTAGATGCTTCCCACGGGTTCACTGCCGTGTTCGGCGAGGACTAGGCTCCGCTCTGGATGCTTCACACGGGTTCGCTGTCGTGCTCTGCGAGGACCAGGATCCGCTCTGGACGTTTTCCACGGGGTCAGAAGTGACGTTATCCGCGTTCCACATGACCAGGAATTTTGCTCTAGATGCTTCCCACGGGTTCACTGCCGTGTTCGGCGAGGACTAGGCTCCGCTCTGGACGTTTTCCATGGGGTCAGAAGTGACGTTATCCGCGTTCCACGTAACCAGGAAATTTGTTGATTATATCCGCATTTCACGGAGTTGGGATTTGACTCTCAGTCATCTGTACACCGCCGAGTCATGGAACTGGGAGTTGCCGCTGTTCCGCTTTCCTTGATGTTGTGTCTGCTGAGACGAATGTTGAGATGATCTCCAGGCTATCTGTGACCCGTCGAGATTTGGCTTCTTCTTCTGATGAAATCTGGGGAGGAGGAGTGTGATTCCTTCTTTGTTTGCGCCCCTGGATTGTATACAGGGATTGATGTA
Organism: Agapanthus africanus; assembly: GCA_030015575.1. Classification (NCBI taxonomy): domain Eukaryota; kingdom Viridiplantae; phylum Streptophyta; class Magnoliopsida; order Asparagales; family Amaryllidaceae; genus Agapanthus; species Agapanthus africanus. The sequence goes on from JASDDO010000016.1 coordinate 568,566,809, forward strand.
ATATCACCTGTAGGGCATAAATTTCATTCATTTTTATTTTTATTTTATTTCTTTCCGCGATGCTCTATCATTTCAGCTTTTATATCGCGAAGGTCACGATTGCTCCATCATTTCGGCTATTTTTCGCGGTGCCCAATCATTTTGGCTATTTGTTTTATTTTTACTTGCTGCTTTTTATTTTGAGTTTCCCAATCATTTCGGCTATTTCGCGTGAATACATTTTTACCTGCTGAATTTGTCGCAAGTTGCCCCATCATTTCGGCTATTTATTTTGTATGCATGTGTGGCTTGCTGGCTTTTCGCTGCAAGTTTGGAATTAGACACTGATTTCGGCATCAGCACCGCTACAACTGGGACATTGTCAGGAGCGACTCATCATTTGCCTCTGTCGATGTCGAACAAAGGTGGCTTAGTAAACAGGGTTAGGATCCTGTCGACTAAGGCTTTTGACTTCATGAGCCGTAAGGGTCTCACAAAGGTATTTCTCCCTGCGAGTCGTGAGGATCTCGTAGGTGTGTTTTCTCCTCAGAAATCGTGAGGACTCCTAAGTGTATGGCTTCTTGTAAGTCGTAAGGATCTTACAAGAGAGTTTTCTCCTTATAAGTCTAGGGGACTCACAAGGGTTGTTCACCGTACGAACATATCCCTAGTCACGGATGGGGCTTTGTTAGGGAAATGTTTATTTGCGCCCGTGGATTGTATACAAGAGTCAGTATTGAGCCGCTTGTAGGGCATTATCGGAGGTTGTGGGGGTTGCTTAAGAACAGGTTCAGGCCTCTGTAGCTTAAGACTTTCAAATCTTATGAGCTGTGAGGGTCTCATAAGAGGATTCTCCTTACGAGTCGTGAGGATCTCGCAAGTGTTATTTCTCCTTAGGAATCGTGTGGCTCCCTAAGTGTGTAGCTCCCTTGTGAGTCGTAAGGATCTTACGCAGGTGGTTTCTCCTTACAAGGTCGAGAGGACCTTGCAAGTGTCTTTTAACGAGGTTGTGCCATTTCGGGTTTTCACAAACACTCGCCGATATCCCTGCTGTTTTTACTCACGGAGCCCTTTCGAGATTTCATCCGTGCCCATTTTGCTTATGGACATACCGTTTTTTTTTATTCTAACGAAGTTCCGCCCTTTCGGGTTTTCACAAAACTCGCCGATAGCCCTGCTGTTTTTTTTCTCACGGAGCCCTTTCGGGTTTTCATCCGTGCCCATTTTGCTTATGGACATACCGCTTTTTTTTTTATTCTTTTTTTTGTATTAGCTTTAGGATGTTGCAATCCGCCGTAATTTCTCGACATCTCAGTCAGCAGCTAGTTTTAGGACATAGTGGTTCGTTGTTAGTTTAAGGACGTTTCGGTCCGCTGTTAGTTTAACGACGTTTCGGTCCGCTGTTAAGAAAGTCGGTTACTACTACAGAGTTTAGGCTCAGGAAGATAGCGAGCGGACATAGTCGTCGTCATCTATGGTTAACCTAGGCCGTGACTCGTTAAGTGTAGTACTTCTTCAGGAAGCGACCGTTTATTGGCCTGAAGGGTCTTTCATCATGCATGTCCATGAGTAGATATGCCCGATCCTGGTAGACCTTGTCTATGATGTACGGACCTTCATAGTTCGACTCGAATTTTCCCCGCTTGGCGCGATTGGGGATCATAGGTCTTTTGACTACTAGCACGAGTTCGCCTTGGCGGAATGTCCTCGGCCTGGTCAATCTTTCATATGAGCGCGTCATTTTTGCTTTATAAGCTTCCAGTTTTTGCTGCACCAGGAGCCAGGTTTCATCAAGGGCGTCGAGCTCCTCGAGGCGAAGGTGAGCGTTCTCTTCGTCCGTTAGCTCGTAATGAACTGCCAACCGTAGAGAGGGTAACTCTATCTCGAGGGGAAGTACTGCTTCTGTACCGAATACCAATGCATACGGCGTTGTGTTCGTGGCCGTCTTGAACATAGTTCGATATGCCCAGAGAGCTTCTTGCAGTCTCTCGTGCCAGTCTTTTTTATTTCGGGACACCGTCTTCTTCACGATCTTTGTCAGGGTCTTGTTAAAAGCTTCAGCTAGACCGTTGGCTCAGGGATTATAAACTGAGGAGTATCTTCAGTCTATGTTGTACTGTTGTGCGAAGCGGCTAATCTTGTGGCTTCTGTAGGCTGGCCCGTTATCGGAGATGATCTGCCGTGGAGTTCCAAACCGATAAATAACGTGCGTATTGAAGAAGTGGAGGATATTCTCCGTCTTCACTTCCCTCAGCGGTACTGCTTCTGCCCATTTAGAGAAGTAATCAGTTGTCGCCAAAATGAAACGATGTCCTCTGGATGATGCCGGTTCGATGGGGCCGATTGAGTCAGTTCCCCACATTTCGAACGGCCAGCTAGCCACTGTCGGGTGTAGTGAATTTGGGTGCTGATGGATAAAGTCCCCGTGAATCTGGCACGAGTGGCATTGCTTCGCATACTCGAGGCAGTCTTGAATCATTGTAGGCCAATAATAACCCATCCGTTTAATTTTCAACTTCATCGTCGGGCCTGCTTGGTGAGAACCGCAGAGTCCGTCGTGAGTTTCCTGAACGGCCCTCTTCGCCTCTTCAGGTCCCAGGCATCTCAGCCACAAGGAATCAAATGACCTCTTATACAGAGTATCGTTGACGAAGGCAAAAGATAGGGCTCGCTTCATGAGCTGATGTTTTGAGTACGCATCTTCAAGCGTTCGACGGGATTTGAAGCAGTCTATAAAGACTTCTCTCCAATCCTCAACCGTTTCTTGGTATTTTATTTGCAGGGCCGTCTGCTCAGTCTCTTCCTTTTCCTCGGATGACTCCGGAGATGTTTCCGCCGGTGCAAGAACCCGACTGCTTTGCACAATGATCCTCACGTCATCGAGGTTCTCGCCGGCCAGTTCTTTAGCGAGCTTAGCTAGTGCATCCGCTTTACTATTTTATGCACGCGGTATGCTTTCAAGCATTGAGGAGGGAATTTGAGTCAGCAGCTGCTGTACTCTCTCGCCATATTTCACCAGCTCTGACTTGCATGTCTGGTAGTCGCCGTTTACTTGACTAACGACCAGTTGGGAGTCTCCGTATATGAGAAGGTTTTCAATTCCCATGTCGATGGCGATCTCGAGGCCTGCTATCAAAACTTCGTATTCGGCTTCATTGTTCGTCCTCGGCTCTGTCAAGGAGAAGGCGAAGCGCTGTTCATATCATAATATTGCATTTTATATTCTCCATTCTTATTCTTTTTACAAATAAACAGGTGCTTTTGACGCATATCTGCTACATATTACAGGTTACAGATTCTTGGAGCGAAAACAGTGAAAAAGACAAAAGACGACACAAAAAAGAGACTTTGACCAACAAATAGAAGGATCTTAATCAAGCCTACACAAAAGATCAGTATAAGGCAACGCAGGGTCCAAGATTACAAAGCAAACGGTTAAAAATCCACTGCAATTGTTCACTGGAGATCTGGAAGAAATAGAGAAGCCAAATTGAATAAAGATCCAAAGAAATAAAAAGCCCAAGAAGCCCAGAATCAGTTCCAAAATTTCGAGACATAAAATTTTACCAAAACTTGGAAGTCTACTTTGACTAGGTCTTCCTAAGGATATTTTGGTAAATGTAGACATGCGAATCAATTGTAACCTAGGGTTTCTATCTCCTATAAATAGAAGCCCAAATCATTGTATTCTTTTCATGCCTCCCTATGCCTCTTTCTATGAATAAAATTTAGCATTCTTTTGGAGAGCATCGATGCCTCTTTTCATATCATCTATTCAGATCTGACAACCCTGTGTAAATGTTTGGAGAGAGCCATCTGTAAAGTAAGTAGATTTATTTAATTGCCCTAGTTTAGATTTCAATTCTTGCCCTAGGTAATTTTCATTCTCTGCCCTAGACAAATGTTTTTAAATTCCCTAATGAGTGAGTAGTCTCCTCGCTTGTTAGGGTTAGCTCTGGGGAAGGTTTGAGAGACGAAAATCTCTCATCCCCTTTCTTGCCCGTCATATATTTTCATAGGACTTCATGCATGCATGCACATACCGCTCCCTACGGCACCCTATCCATCGAGGTAGCGGTGATACCGTAGTATAAAGGCCCGGTTGTGATGGTTTTCCATGGAGGTTAGGGTAAGGATTTCTAAAGGAAGGACAAGAACCTAGAGTAAGAAACATCTTTCCAAATGGTTCTAATCCCTTTTATTAATAATTACCATAACACCTAATTAGATCTTCATATGGGTATAGAATGCGGTGAGATTTATTGACTTTCCAAACTTAATCTAGACCTAACCCTAGTAAGATTTAGATATAGATTAATTTAGTTTTTAGATTTAATAATCAATCCGACCACAATCGGAATTAACTCGTTTGAGCGAATAGGAAATTCACAACATCCCTGTGGACTGACCCGTACTCACCGGCTAGCTGCAAAGCGACGCCGTTCTTGATTGCGGTTAATAGATAGTTTTTGAGATCAATCAAATGGCGTCGTTGCCGGGGATGGCGTAGTAATTTCCTTTTTGCAATTTCGGGTTAATCAAAATTCAAAAAATCATAAAAATCTGAAAAATCACAAAAAAATATAAAAATTTATCATTTTGTTATTTTGTGAAGGGTATCTTTGTTTGAATTTTGCAGGATCTACAATCAAGTTCGGATCTGGAAATCTCCAGAGACCAAAACAGAAAATATCAAATCTGAACAAACAGAAGATCATAACAACTGAGGAACAGAAGAAATTTGGAGGACCGAGTCTACAAGGCAACCGCGGCGATCTGGTGCAAAAAAAAAACCGCCGGCGACCCCATTCCGGTCGCGGAACCGCCGCGCGACCTGCCTTCGACCGCGGAACCGCCGCTTTTTGGTCGGAAAAAAAAGGGCAGAAGCGCGGTAAAAAAAAACTGTAAGTCTTCTGATCTTCTCCTTTGCAAATCTCTGATATCTCTTCTGAAAAATCTCCTGCAGGATTTCTTTGCGCTTAAAAATCTTCCCCCTTCCAAATAACAAATCTTATGCAGGATTCGTTGCGCTATGCTTAAAATAATAATTGATTGCAAGTGATCTTTTCTGATTTGCATATCCTTAATCTTTTTGCTAAAAATATCTTTCCAAATAAAAAGCAAGCGGAAAAAGGAAAATTTTAATTAGAAAACTTGCAAACCTTGAAATTCACAAAAAAGATTTGATTGCAAGTGATTTACTGTTTTGCATATCTTTAATCGGATTTTAAGGGGCTTTTGATCTATTCAGATTGGGTGGGGATTTCATCACCCTTCCCAGGACCCCAGAAATCACATAAAGCATTTGCATTGACCAATCTTTAATTAAAAAATACTAGACTCGGCCCTAAGGACTTCGAGCTCAATAGGACAGAGGACTAGTTATAGGCATCGACCGTTTATCCTAACTTGACTTTGCGGTGTCTAGGCAAGTGTGTCTAAGGCAAGTGGTTACTTAATTAGGACCGCTACTTATAGCGGGTAGCCTCCCACTTACCTGGCACTTACCTGACCGCAATTGGCGGTGAAGAGGCGGTTTGAGGTCCTATTTCTAGCCCTTTGGAACAGTTAGGAGCTGTCTACCTGAACTAGGTGACCCTAGATCTAGGCCTGATTGTGCATGTTTGGTTGATCGAAAGTGTGTCTTAGCTCTTTTCTCGAAAATCTTTTTGCAAACAGTTCTAAATAAAGAGAAAAAGGAAATTTTTTTATAAAAACTTGCAAAATTTTGTCGCTAAGAAATCCTTGCACCCCACTTACACCCACCTTCTTTCTCTTCTCCTTCTGACATCATGAGTACCCCACATCACAAATCTCTTGCCGAACTTTGGTATCCCGAACCTAACTTTGCTTCGTACGTCAATTGTTTCGGTCGATTTAAAGCAGATCCCTCCATGCCCAAAATTTCTTTGAAAGATCAAATAGAAGCTTCTAGGAGAAACAATTTTACTTTACAACCCACTTTGTGTCAACCAAGTCAACCTTTACCACCTTCATATGTTGATACTATTTTTTCGAGTCGAGCTGTAACTCCTAAACCGATGTCCATTGCTGAGCATATTGCTCAATCTCGTAGCCGATCTTTCACCCCTCTCCACACATCTAGTTCTAGGGATCAACAAGTCCATCCACCTTTTTATCCACATGTTGATCCTAATCCTGTCCAACCATCCAATTCCTACCAGTCCTACCCGACTTTCCCACCTTCACTAGACCCTGTTTCTACACAACCTTTTGGGAGTTTCACGTATCCAAACAGTTTCGAATCTTTTACTGAAACCCCTTCACCACCCATGTCTAGTTTGGAACAGTCGTTGCAAGCTTATATTTTAGCAACAAACAAAATGGTTAGGAATGTGGAAGCGTCCGTGGCTGCCCTTATGCAACCTAGTGAACCGGTAGCTAGTTTCCAACTAGCTCCAAATTTGCCAATGTATGAGGAGGCGGTTAGACATAGTGAGAATTTGAGAGGATTTCCAAATCAAACCTACCCATACCCGATTGAATCCAACAACTCAAATTTTCATACATGTGTCCAAAATGACGAGTTGTGTGAATTTGTAGTTCTTGATTTGCCAGATTGTGAAGAACCCATTTCGAGTGAAACCACACTTAATCCTTTCGATCTTTACACCTCCACTCTAGAACCTAAATGGATAAATATCCATGCTTTTGATGAGCTGTCAGAAAAAATTGATTTTCACTTGATTGATGATATAGACGCCGGGAATATTTCGGATGATGAACCCGTCGATTTAATTGAAATTTTATGTCCAATTCATCATCCCGAGTCATTAAATGTTTCTCCCGAACTTCATATGCGTCTTGATTTTGATGATATTGGCATGGATAAGCAAATTTTTGAGGAAAATATTGAGGAGAATTATGAGGATAGTACTGAGGATAATATTGAGGTTGAACCATTTTCGTTTGATGTGTCGAATTTTCCAATACACCCTCCTGAATCCTTAACTGATACCCTTCCTCACTCACTTCCTTCCGTCCTTCCTATCGTTCCGATTGTGCAAGAGACCGTTACGCTTTCATCTCCAATACCAAGTTCGACGTACCCATGTTTGCTCACGACTCTTGAGGGATTTAATCTCATTTTTTCGCGGGTTGATAGATTAGCACAATCGCTTTTTACACATCGGTTATTACAAATTGTGCTAATTTATACGCTCCATCCCCACCCTTAAATTCGTATTCCCGCTTTTTTTGGTTCTACTAGTCTTCCTTTAATAATCCCAAGTGTTGATGAATCACAATCCGATATTTTGAGTTCGATAATTTTCAATTGGACCTTCGATGACAGTTTCGAAGATATTTTCGCCGACGAACTCGCATTCTTAAACAATACGAATTTTGTGATTAATCAACCTCCACTTGAAGAAGTAAAACCACTACCATTTCTTTTCCCCTTCCGCCATTCTTCTCCTCCACCGAGACCATATACTGCTTCCATCTCGACACGGTCTCGTGTGCTTCTCATCTCATTTCTCTACACCCCATTCTTTCACCAACTTTGCCATTATCACGATAGAATTTTTAAATGGTTGGTGCTAACATTTGGCTTGTGTAAAGCCTTGCTTAAGTTTGGGGGGGACCTTGTTGTAAATATGTATACATATTTTTTGTTTTCTTTTTCTCTAAAAAAAAAATTTTCAAAACATTAAAAAAATATTTAAAAATTTATAAATAAATAAACAGGAGAGTGCCGAAAATTTTAACCCTCTTGGTGTAGCATGACAGTGAGGACACTGTCAAGTTTAAGTTTGGGGGTATGCTCGGTACGTTTTCTTCCTTCGCATTCATTTGCATTTTCATACTTATTTTAAAACCCATAAAAAATTGAAAAATTTCAAAAATTATAAAAATTATTGTATTCAATTTTGGCCTTATTTGACTTAAGTTAGACAAATAGGTTAACTAGCTAGGAACAACTAGATCTTAGACTTAGTAAATTAAAAAATCCTAAAAATAACCTTGCTTAAAGTTTAGCGGTAGAAAGTATATGTCTTTGTAGTTTATTTAGAAATAGGCAAATTTTGAGTTCACTTCTTGGGCTAAGTTAAAACAAAGGAAAAGTATTGATATTTTTATTAGAGTATGAGTTTGAAAAATAATTCCTAGCTTAAGTCTAGATTCTGAAAATGTATACCCTACAATTTGCACAATCACGCACCTTGAAACTTGGAATAGTAGAGGAGAGCTTGAAATGCTCTTGTCTAAAGTCCTTAGTACGAAGAAAATAAAAGAAAAAAAAGTGAATAAAGAAAAAAAATGAACACTGGTTTTTGTGATTACTTAAGGCTGTAAAAATAGAAAAATATTTAGCGAGGGTGCTTCATCACCTAGTGCCTTAGACCAACTGGTTTGGGAGTCACTACTAAAAAGCCTTGGGTGTTACAAGACTAGGAAGTACGCTTTAAAGTGCAAATGCATTTTGTAATCGGTCGTTGGTACCTCAAGAAGTATTAACGATCGCATGAAGGATGTGTAAGCAAAATTCATTAAAATTCACCAATTAAGATGTGCTTTGGACAACGGACAAGAGTATGATTGCTTGATTTGAATTTCCAAGTGTAGGGGTGATATTTACACACACGTAGGGGTATGTGATTGGAGTTTAGATGAGAGAAAGGAGTGAAGAATAGAACTTGTATCTTTAGTAGAGTTGATAGAAATTCCTAAGTGGAGATGGAACCCTAGAAGGAAAACTTAAGAGATGCCGAAAGCTAAGTAAGTCTACAGAACATATATAATCTTAAATTAGATGATGAGGAAGTGTGAAGAATATGGGTAGATAATTTACAAGTCGAAGATAATAGAATTCCTTGTTAGAAAACCTAATTGGAGAATTAAAGTCGAAAAGCCAAATTGATAGGATTTTGTGGATAGTATCCGCTGAAAACCCTCAGGAGACAACACTCCTCCTACTAGGGACACCTAGAAATTTAACGGCTTGTTACACGAGCTCAGTGCAATCGCGTTTCCCTGCGAAAGTGCGGTTAGGTTTTATCGAGAATAAAAAAAATAAGTTTGCTCGAGGACGAGCAAAAGATAAGTTTGGGGGTATTTGTTCATATCATAATATTGCATTTTATATTCCCCATTCTTATTCTTTTTACAAATAAACAGGTGCTTTTGACGCATGTCTGCTACATATTACAGGTTACAGGTTCTTGGAGCGAAAACAGTGAAAAAGACAAAAGACGACACAAAAAGGGGACTTTGACCAACAAATAGAAGGATCTTAATCAAGCCTACACAAAAGATCAGTACAAGGCAACGCAAGGTCCAAGATTACAAAGCAAACGATTAAAAGTCCACTAAAATTGTTCACTGGAGATCTGGAAGAAATAGAGAAGCCAAATTGAATAAAGATCCAAAGAAATAAAAAGCCCAAGAAGCCCAGAATCAGTTCCAAAATTTCGAGACATAAAATTTATCCAAAGCTTGGAAGTCTACTTTGACTAGGTCTTCCTAAGGATATTTTGGTAAATGTAGACATGCGAATCAATTGTAACCTAGGGTTTCTATCTCCTATAAATAGAAGCCCAAATCATTGTATTCTTTTCATGCCTCCCTATGCCTCTTTCTATGAATAAAATTTAGCATTCTTTTGGAGAGCATCGATGCCTCTTTTCATATCATCTATTCAGATCTGACAATCCTGTGTAAATGTTTGGAGAGAGCCATCTGTAAAGTAAGTAGATTTATTTAATTACCCTAGTTTAGATTTCAATTCTTGCCCTAGGTAATTTTCATTCTCTGCCCTAGACAAATGTTTTTAAATTCCCTAATGAGTGAGTAGTCTCCTCGCTTGTTAGGGTTAGCTCTGGGGAAAGTTTGAGAGACGAAGATCTCTCACCCCCTTTCTTGCCCGTCATATATTTTCATAGGACTTCATGCATACATGCACATACCGCTCCCTACAGCACCCTATCCATCGAGGTAGCGGTGATACCGTAGTATAAAGGCCCGGTTGTGATGGTTTTCCATGGAGGTTAGGGTAAGGATTTCTAAAGGAAGGATAAGAACCTAGAGGAAGAAACATCTTTCCAAATGGTTCTAATCCCTTTTATTAATAATTACCATAACACCTAATTAGATCTTCATATGGGTATAGAAAGCGGTGAGATTTATTGACTTTCCAAACTTAACCTAGACCTAACCCTAGCAAGATTTAGATATAGATTAATTTAGTTTTTAGATTTAATAATCAATTCGACCACAATCGGAATTAACTCGTTTGAGCGAATAGGAAATTCACAACATCCCTGTGGACCGACCCGTACTCACCGGCTAGCTGCAAAGCGACGCCGTTCTTGATTGCGGTTAATAGATAGTTTTTGAGATCAATCAAGCGCATTATCCCACCTTGTGGGGTCACGAAGATAAGGCCTACCCCTGATTTGATTATAGGTGTGCTTTGTTCGCGCTTCTTCATGGAAGACGCTCCATCAAAATAAAGTTCCCATCGGGTGCCATTTCCGTCGATCGTGTCAAATGCATGTCCGTCTGGCAGTTCACAATTCAAGGGGGAATCGGCGGGTATCGGATGCTCAGCGAGGAAGTCGGCAATGGCATGTCCCTTCACTGCCTTAAGAGGCTGATACGTTATTGAGAATTCCATCAAGAGCAAGGCCCATTTAGCGAGTCGCCCCGTCAATATGGCCTTTGATATCAAATATTTGAAAGGATCCACCTTCGATATGAGACGGACGTCATGCGCCAATGCATAGTGCCTGAGCTTCGTTATCGCGAAGATTAATGCCAGGCAGTGTTTTTCGATGGGAGAATAATTGCTTTCTGCCCCCAGCAGAACTTGACTCAAATAATAGAGCGCTCTCTTCTTCCCTTGGTCGTTCTCTTGTGTCCATAATGCGCCTAAGGAACCTTCAAGGGCGGTTGTATACAGAATGAGAGGTTTTCCCTTGACCGGAGCGGCCAGCACTGGCGGGTTCTGCAGATACTGCTTGATTTCGTCCAGCGCGCCTTGGCATTTGTGATCCCAGACGAACGGGGTTCCCTTCTTCATCAGGTGGCTGTAAGGACAACACTTTCCAGAGAGATTGGCTATAAATCGCCGGATATACGCGAGCTTCCCTTGGAGAGACCGCAATTGCTTGAGAGTCCTTGGCGGGGGCATTTCCATAATTGCTTTGATCTTTGACGGATCTATTTCGATGCTTCGATATCGGACGATAAATCCCAGGAATTTGCCTGAGGACACTCCGAACGCGCATTTCAGAGGGTTCATCTTCAAGTTGTATTGCCGAAGGTGTTGAAACACGATCTTCAGATGCTCGAGATGTTCCTCGTATGATTTTCTTTTCACCACGAGGTCATCGATATAGCATTCGACGATTTCATGTATAAGGTCATCAAAGATCTTCGTCATGGCCCTCTGATAGGTTGCACCGGCGTTCTTTAGCCCGAAAGGCATCACCTTGTAGCAGAATATGCCCAAAGGGGTCCGGAAAGCGGTGTGCTTCTGGTTCTTATGATGCATCCTTATCTGATTATATCCTGACGATCCGTCCATAAAGGAGAAGACTTCGTGAGTGGACGTTTTATCTGTCATCAGCTCAGTGACTGGTACTGGGAAGTCGTTTTTCGGGCAGGCTTTATTAAGATCCCGGAAGTCCACACATATGCGCACTGTCCCATTCTTCTTCATCACTGGGACGATGTTAGCGATCCAATCAGGATACTGAACCTCTTGGATGAAACCAGAGTCGATTAGCTTCTTGACCTCGGCGTTGATACTCATCTCAAGCTCAAGCCGCATTCTCCTTGGTGCTTGTTTGATTGGCTTAACGTCCGGGGATATCGCCAATTTGTGCACAGCAATCTCTGGATCTAATCCCGGCATCTCGGAATAGTTCCATGAGAAGCAATCTCTATGCTGCATAAGCACGTCTTTTAGCACAGCCACCCTTTCTTCAGATAACAGCTCACTGACGAATGTCGGTCGCGGGTCACTTGTCGTCCCCAAATCAATTTTCTTGAGGTTATCTGCAGTAGTGTGTATTCCATCTTCCAGCTCTTTTAGCGCTGGTGGAAATTCATCACCTCATCATCATCATTTTCGAAACACCGGGGGAGGTCATCCATATTCTCGGGTTCTTCTTTTGATATCGTTATCATATGACAAGCACGAGCTCGCTTCCAAGACCGATGTGGATCTGGTTCTACCCTCGTGGCTTTGGGTTCATACTTCTGTGGCGGAGTTATCCTCCAACTGTCGGATAGAGCGAACTTGCCGAGCTGATATTGATCTTCGACCCAGTTCATGAAGGTGAAGCAATCTTCGAGAGGGTGTCCTATTGCTCGGTGATAAGAGAAATAGTCTGGGTGAGAGACTTCGCCTACTTGCTCGGGGTGTTTAGACTCCGGAAGTGTAATCATTTGATGTTTTATAGCGAGGTCAAGTATCTTCTTTGTCTTGTCTTGAGAAAAAGAGTATGCTCGACTCATCTTCTTCATAAGGGACAAATCCGGACCGCTCGATTCTCGATCGCGTGACTTCTTGGTCCCACTTTGTCGCTGTCGAACGCCTTTTCCGCTCTTTGACTTGTTTCTGCCTCTGCGTCAGGCCCTTTGAATGACGGGTTGACAGGGAGGAGCATTTTCATCTTTTGCAGCCTGTTGAAGAAGGCGTTGCGTCCTGGCTTTCTCGTAGATGGTCATTTCGCGATTATGGTCGTCTCGAACCTTCTGACCTGCTTCCCTTATAACCTTGTCCATTTGTTCTTCGAATGACGGACTGGGCATTTTCACATCAGGGGCTCTTTCTGGTTCAGGGTCAGCATTCTCCCATTGAGCATCTCCTTCTTCATCAAAGTCATGTACGACATAGCAGTCGCGGAGTAGCTCCCGTTTCTTAGACCGAACATATCCAAGCCCGATCGTTTCCATTCTCCCGTTGGGCAACTTGCGCTGAGTTCCGGGAACGTTCCAGATCCTGTCATAGAACTTAGCTTTTTGAACGGTCTGTTTGAAAGGTATCCCTTGGTGCTTCAATAGCCTTTTCAAGCCTTCTGTGTAATATCTAGGCAGACGGATAGGCTGGAGCCTGTCAAGTGTAGAATCCGCGCCATGCCAAACTTCTTTCTCCACTCTTGTTTCCGTGGATCGGTAGAATAGGATTGCCTGTTCGCCTTCTCGCCTGGGAGGGACATAGAATGTCTGCAGCTCTTCCACACTGTAGGTATCAAGCGCGTCTAGTTCTTTATGATATTTGGGCGGAACCAAGGCAACTTGCAAACTTTGCTCTTCATCAGTGAATGCTTGTATTGAAGGCCGAGCGAAGAATATAGCATGGACCTCATCTTCCAAGTCACTGCTAAAGACCAACATGGGAGCGGACGGTCCTGGCTTGTTGTACTGGGGTGGGCCTGAATAAACTATCTCTTCCTCTTCCTCAGTATCACTACCGAAGACGGGAATGGTGGTGATAGTTTTGTTCTCCGGTTTGTGGCATCTCTCCGTGTCTTCGAAATCTGGCAAGAAATATTTTGCATCTTCATACTTGCAGACTTCGTTTACGGAGAATGGATTCAGCTCTTCTGTTACGGTATACTCGAGACCATCCTTAAAGTATTTCATACAGTGATGTTGTGTAGAAGGGATGATATTGTACTCGTGTAACCAGGGCCGACCGAGCAAAGCGTTATAGCATGTCATGGCGTCAATGACATGAAATTTAATATCTGTGACAAGTAGCCCGAATCTTAATGTCAATATCACAGACCCGAGAGTCCGTGATGACTGGGAGTCGAAACCAGAGATGGTGATTTTATCACGAGCGAGATGCTGAACGCTCATGCGGATTTCCTTCAACACTCGCACGTTGAGGAGATTAACGGAAGACCCATTGTCGACCAGGATTTTGCCTATCTTTATATCGTGGCAGTATCCCGAGACATAGAGGGGATGGTTGTGCTCGCACGTCCCAAGGAGGGGGTCTTCATCGCCGAAGGTGATATCGGCTGTGTGTACTTCCTCTAGCTCGTCCTTCATCTTTTCTTCGGCGAGGGAAGCTTGGAATTGCTCTGGCTCTTGTAGTGCCTTGATCAATGAATCTCTCGCTTCTTTGGATAGTAAAAGGACGTCGAGAATGCTGAGCTGCGAGGGTAACTTCTTCAAGTGCGCCAAAACATTGTAGTCCACCTTACTTTTCTTTGGCGGGTCCTTGGCGGTCAGCTCTTTCATGACTTGGTCATCCAGGACGATATCCTCAGAGACCTTTTCTTTTCCCTTATCTTTTCTACTCGTGGATCCGAGATTCTTTTCTGGAAGCGTGCGATTGCGCAGCTGAATGTTTTCACAGGCCTTTGGTTCTTCCTCCTTCCCCAATGTGGATTCTTTAAAGAGAGGGCTAAGAGCCATCTCTTCGTCGGAATCGCTTCCGAAAGTGAGAACCTGCGATCCCCCGATGTTGAACATATGACAGTTACCGGTAGTTTTTCCATGCTCCTCAGTTGCACTTCTTTGCTCCCGACGAGTTTTGCGTTTCATCCGCTTAAAATGTTGCCGGTGAGCAACATATCCCTGCCACCATCTTTTAAAAGCGTCGCACTCTTCGGTAGGGTGCGAAATCTTTCGATGATATAAGCAGTAGCTAGGATGTGTTTCTGTTTCACCGGGAGTGTTTCCTTCATAGGGTGATAGCTTCATCCCCATTGATATGGCTTTAGCAAACCATTTCCTCGTCTTGAACTTGATTTTATCCGCGATGGATGTCTCTTGATTTGGCGGGAGTGTCTCAACTCTTTCGTCTAGTCGCCGGCGTTGGGCTCTTTCAAATATTGTCATCTCACGCTCTCGATCGGCTTTACTTTTCAGATGAATCTCATTCAGGAAGGCGTCGATCGTTTCGTCTGACGGCTATAGAAGTTCCGGTTCGGGACCTACCCCCGGTCTCTCTGTGCAAGGAGCCTCTTCATTTTCTATCGATGAATGAAAGATCACATGGCAACTTGCTACGTAATCCCCAGATTCGTCCGATGATTCTTCTCCCTCATCTTCGTCCTCAAGGACGTGGCCGAGGAACTCTTGAAGCGTGATTGGGGTTCGCGCCTTCTGGTTGTACTCTTCCAGCACGTCAATCTGTTTCTGTAGGTCCGTGCGCTTGTCGCCAGGCTTCACGGGCTTCTTGGATTTCTTCTTCTTTTTCGAAGATTTCGACGGCTGGGTGTATGTGCTTTGGCTATTACCACCGATTTTTGGAGTCGGGCGCGGTTTCAGCATCCCCTCGATGATCTCAGGCTCCAACGGATTCTTCCACCTGATCACCAGGCAAGTCTGGAGATCATTCAGCATCCTTTTGGTTTTGGCCGAAAGAACGACCTCCCATGGGGCTTCTTCAACAAAAGAGCACGTTGCCCCCGGTGTGTCCGTCTTCTTAGGAGTGTACAGTTGTGGTGGGTTTACTTTCCACTTTTCAGACAGCGCAAACTTGCCCTGCAGATATTGATCCTCGATCCATCCCTTAAAGACGAAGCAATCTTCAATCGGATGGCTTACCATTTGGTGGTAAGGGCAATAATTGGGATTATTCACTTTGCTGGGCTGCGGCAGTCGCCTGGGATTCGGCAAATTGATAAGCCTGTTGCGCATAGCTAGCTCGAACAGCCTCTTCGTTTTATCCCGTGGGAATGAGTTAGGGCGCTTCATTTTCTTATTGTAATAGAGCCATCTCTCCTCCAATAGATCCGCTAGTCTTGGAGCACTGGGCTGCTGTTGGGTGTTCGCAATAAAGGTCGCCTTCCCTTTACCCTTTTCGTTCCGCGGTTCCGGTTTCGGAGGAGACGGACTGTGACCCATCTGATCCATCTGGTCTAGCTTGTCGATTAAAGCCTGGAAGGTGGTCGGTTTGAAGAACATCATGAACTGTGAAATAGTTGCATGAGGGTCTAGGGTGCCCACAAACATGCCCACCGCTGGTGCTTCTTCGATACGCTGTTCACACTTTGACCACAGGTTCCGCCATCGGATCACGTACTGAACCCACGTCTCGCCCGGCTTCACCCTAGCATTGATCAACGCCGTGATTGGGGTACGCTCGCTGGCGCTTGCGAAACGCTGGGTAAACAATAACTCCAGTTCAGCGAAAGTTTTGACGGAGTCATTTGGAAGTTTGGAGTACCACTCAAATGCCGTCTCGGATAAACTGCCGACGAATTGGCGAAGCAAGAGCTTATCATCGCCACCGGTGTTACCACAAAGAGCCCTGAACTGGGCGACATGTTGATGGGGATTGCCTGTCCCCTTATACACATGAAATTTCGGGATCGTATAGCCTGGCGGGTATTTTATCTGATCATACCAACCTGGATATGGTCGCCCAATTCTAACAACCTGTCCAGCCGCTTCATTTGCCTGGTGAACCCGTATCTGCTGAGCTATATAGTCATCCAGGGCAGCCTTAGAAATAGTTTCCTCCTTGGCTGCTGACAGAGCCGGCAGAGGGTTTGATGTTTCTCCTCTGTCGTCTTCAATTATGATCAGAGGGTCTTCGGCTGGAGGATCCGGCTGTATCATCATCCCGACCATGTCTTAGAACAGAAGAGCCATTTGCTTTATATTGGCCGCTTGTTCCGCATCCTCCTTGTCCTTCTTTTCGAGCATTCTCCGAAGGAATTCAACATCGGTCTCATGTTCGTGACGTTGTTCCGATGACGCCTCCGGGCTTTCTTTTGGCCCGATGAGTGCGGCCATGGCAGTCAGCATCTCCTGAAGCTTCTGCTGTTGCTGTTCCTGAGCCCTTGTGATGGATCGGGTGAGTGGTCGGTGGCCTGTAGAAGCGCGGTTGTCCTCTTTCCCGGATGCCATGTAGACGGTATGCACCACCATGCCCCCAGACTTAGGGCGTTTGGGCTCAGTGCCTTTGACATTTGTCGTAGGCATGGGGATCTTCTCCGGCCTTTTCTTCTTATGAGCGGTCAAAATTGAGGGGGCCGTCGCAGTGGGCACCCAGATAGCTTTTCGTGGCTTAGCAGGATAACTTTCTTCTTGTTAAACCTTCGCCCTTTTCTGTCGGCGAGGGTAATCTTGATCAACCACTGAGTTCCGGACCTGCCGCCAGACTTTGTAGATCTTGGAGGATAGCCGCTGAGGGGACTATTCTGGCTTTGCTTCCGCAACATTCTCCACCGGAGGAGGAGATCTTTTCAGTACGGCAGTGGGAGAATTCCTGCGCACCCTATTCAGCAGCTCGAAACTGTTCCCGATTGGAACAGCGACATTAATTTCCATCGTCGGAGCTGGTGGAGTTAGCCCAGAGGGGGAGTTGCCCCCGGCCTTCCTTACCCGGCGCCAATGGCGACGTCGAGCCCGTCGAGCTGATGGAGTTGGCTCAGTGATGGGGATGACTTTATCTTGCCCCCTGTTCAGGTGAGGGGCTGTTGCTGGTATCAGCCTGTTGAAGACTGATGTCTTTTGAGTAGCAGGAGCAGGAGTGGGAGTTGGGACAGTCAGTCTTGTAAAGACCGACCCCTTGGTAGGAGAAGTCGCCTTGACGACTTCAGGAGCAGGGTTGGTTACTCTCTTCGGAATAACCTTCTCTTGAGGTGCAGGCTTCATCCTGGGCCCACCTGAACTTTGGACCAATCTGGAGAAGACCGAGGTGCCGGTGCTGGACGACCCGTTGGGAGGGGCCGCAGTAGGTGTAAGCCGATCAAAGACCGACTTCTTGGGAGCTTCCGGTGTCAGCACAGGAGCGGTGAAGCTCGTTGGCGGGAGCGGTTCCGAAGAACAATCATGTGGTGGCTTGAGTGACCTGTTCCACGGGCATCGTGAACAGGGAAGCCGCTTGGGGCCTGTAGGTTATGCCCCCAGTTGAGGCAGGACGTGGGTTGCAGCTGCATGTGGAACACTTTGAGCAGGTGAACGCCATTGATCCTTTGCTTTCTGCACCAAGCAAAATGCCAAATCTTAGCACCTCGAAACCCAAGGGCAACCATTAGCAAACCGCGATTCGTTCGCGAATACGACACACGAAGTGTGGAGTGGAAAGAGGAAAAGGTCCCACCGGGCGTGCCAGAATCTGTTTACCGCCGGAAGCCAGGAAGACTGGACGTCTTGCCTGAATCTGGGGGCAGATGCTAATTGGTGCTATCCGTCCACCTCTCTGAAGATGCCAAGTTGATTTATGGCACCATGTATCGAAGGTTTAAACGGATGCGGCCGATATAGCAGACTTCGTCAGATTCCCCCTCGTTTAAGAGGTTTTTGATTGTGGGGACGCTCTTCCCTGTAGGCACAAGTCCCTGCACACTACCGCATCGCGGTAACAACTTTCTCCTTCTCTAGATGGTCACTTCGTGTCGTGGGTGTTTGTTTTGTGTTCGGTTGCCCGTGGATTGTATACGGAGACTAAGTTATGATGTCGCCAGTAGGACGTGGATTAGTCCAAATCCGTATCTTTCTTAGATTTGGGTTTGGGGGGTTGTGTTTAAGGATACGTTAACCTTATTTGAGGCTAAGATCACCTTAAACGTTTGTTAAGGACACGTTAGTCTAATTTTAGACTAAGATCAACTTAACGGGATCGTTTAGATCCGATAAGAGAGCAATTGGGCTTTATTGTTTAGTTTAATGACATTGCGGTCGATAATTAGTTTAAGGACATTACGGTCCATTGTTAGTTTTAAGACATTGCGGTCGAGGTTAAGGACATCATAGTCCGTGAGTTTAAGGACCTCACAGTCCGGTGTTAGTTTTAAGACATCACGGTCGAGATTAAGGACATCATAGTCCATGGATTTAAGGACTCCACAGTTCGACGTTAATTTTAAGACATCACAGTCGAGGTTAAGAACATCATAGTCCATGAGTTTAAGGACCCCACAGTCCGTAACAATGTGTGGTTGTCGGGACCCGTCACCTCTCTGACGACGCTGAAGGATTACAACGACAGATATCAGAGGAGTGAATAGATGTACCCTCGAACCGGGTGTAAATTTATTGGAAGAGCAGGTGTGCTCAATTCAATTTAAATTGAGGACTTATGGCCAGAATTGGGCTAAGTCCAGTTAAAATTGTTAGCATTTCATTTTTGTTCTGCCTGTTAGGCCTTTTGTTTGGGCTCTGCCCTTTTAACAATGCTAAGCATTGGGCTCTGAAATTTTTTGTCTTATATTGAATGCATAGCATTTATCAGAACAAATTATATTCTGACAGCGCGCCACGTGGCTCATCAGGCGCTTTGCGCCAGTCAAAGAGCGCATTGCGCTTCTGTTGGTTAGCGCACACGAGAAGGACACGTGTCGCTTAGCGCTCAGCGCTAGTTTGTTAGCGCACTGCGCTTTTAATTTATGAGCACGCGGCGCTGGTTTATGGGTGAGCCAGTGAGTGACACGTGGCGCGCTTGGCGCTGAGCGCCAACCCAAGAGCGCAGTGCGCTATTTTCAGGAGCGCAAAGCTCAAGCTGTGTCTGTGGTTGACGCATGGCATGTTTTGGCACTGAGCGCCGGTCCAAGGAGCGCAAAGGCGCAGTTCATGAGTACAAAGCACTTTCCAGTAGCGCAAAGCGCATCAGATCAAGTTTAAGATCAAAGAATAAATTTTATGTTCTTCTAAGGAGGCCTTGCCTCAAGATCCAAGAACCAAAGTTCTTGTTCTTATCAAAAGGCTCTGCCTTTATAGATCAAAACATCTGTGAATGAAGTAAAGTACTTCTTTATTTTAAGGATTGGATCTTTTAATCCTTTATGTTTAATCAAAGATTTTGGTCTTTTTATAGATCTAAGATCTTTTTAGAAGAGGATTCTTCTTTTTATGAGATGCTTTCATCTCTATTGTTCAAGAATTAATTGTTTTTACCTTTAAAGATGAAGAAATGATCTTCTTTCTTCAAAGGCTTGCATTTCTTTCTTTTTTCTGAGTTCTACTCAAAGTTTGCCGAGGGTTTTTTTCTTCTATGAGACTTAAAGTCTTGAGGCCTTTATATAGGGCCAATTGATTTGTTAAGTTAGTTGAAGAGATCTTTCTCTGATTGATTTGGGGATATTTCCCCACCGTTGGATCTTTGATCTTAGGGCTTCTATTTTACAGAAGGCAATCTTCTTGTTTTCAACAAGATTGGAAAGATCTTTCCAGAACAGAATTTTAATTCTAATTAATTAGTAATTTATTATTATTAGGTCTTTTGATCTAACGGTGGGGAATTCTTTTAATTCCAGCGCTGGCGCACTTGGCGCGAGCGCACCTACGTTTGACACGTGGCGCAAAGCGCAGCGCAACTGCGCTAGCGCACCTATGTTTGACAGGTGGCGCGCAGCGTAGAGCACTGGATCTGAAGCGTTGTTTCAAATTTAAAATTTGAATTTTGAAACAGAGCTTTGCTCTGATTGGGGTGCGCTGCCTAGGGCGCAGTGCTCCTGGCGCTGGCGTGTCTGCTTTTGACACGTGGCGCGCAGCGCACGGGATCTGAAGCGTTGCTACAATTTTTTTGAATTTTGAAATTCAAAACAGAGCTTTGCTCTGATTGTGGGAAACACACACCCGTATTCGTACTAAAATACGAATACCCAAAAAGATAGAATAACACAAAGAACATAATACTAGAATATACATATCAAAATACATATACGTAAATTATTAAATCAATACCTAATTTAATAATCTGGCTCAAACCCGAGCCGGCTAGTATTATCAACCGTCCAATCGAAAGTCCGGATAACTAGTACAATCATTCGATCGGAACTCTGCACGTATCAAAATACAGCTACTACATCTTTTTGCCTGAACCAGAGAAACCCTCTGTGTGGGACTCTAAAGACTCGTCAATATGCTGGCAGTGGGTTTAACCACAAGCACGTCAGCGGCACTATCTGTACGTAACGGCTACCCGGGTATTGAGCGAAAGAAAAGCCGACGAGCAAACTCATCTGAACCCCTACTGAGCCTGTCTGTGATAATCTCCATACAGTTCAGTCTGTTCATCTAAGAGTATCGCATATCGGATCTAGGAGGGTGGATAAAGCCAGACCCATAATAACGTGATATTGCGTGTCGATATGAAGCCCATCACCTACTGAGAAACTACTGATCCAAATCAGTAATTCTCGTCTACCTTGGCCAAGGATTTCTGGTGATGGCTACCCGTGCACAGCGCGACATCAACCCCTAATACCGAGAGAGACGAATCCCCGACGATCCGCTCACTGCCTCCATGTGGTACTCAACTAACACCTGTTTACACGACTCCTTTGAGCGGTGGTAGGATAGTAATCAAAGCACAGTGGGAACTCACACGAGACAAATGACGATCTCAGGTCGACAGACTAACCTGTACTCATGTCACCTGAAAACCGCTATCTGACAATAGGTATAATACTATCGTATGTTCCCGGCGGGTCTGTCAGTGTAACTCATAACCCAATAAATGGTGTATACTATCTTTGGTGACTAACTGACAACAATGGCTTGTGAGACCAGCCACCGCTCCTCGTCGGGGTCTCGAAAGTATACACTAGTCTACTCCGGAGTATCGATGCTCAGTCTTGATACTCCCTCGACTAGGGACATTTAAGGATGTGCTTATAGACCACCCAGCTCCCACGTATATGATCGCCGTCATAATACTGGTAGTCAAACAAGAATCATATGGGCTCTATCATCATGTAATAGTAATCTGTAATACTACATAATGCATGTATATGATGATAAAGACAAACCAGATAGCATACTATCATTTTGAGTAAGACTGTTCTACCCGTATAGGTCCTCCCTCAATCATCACAATCGCGTGCCTGCGATTACAATAATTTACTTGAGGGCACTATAACCAACAATCTCCCACTTGCACTTAAGGCTAATTATTGCGGTATCATATACTCACAGCCCGTGTGATACTGAACACCCAACTTCTCTACTAATCAGTCTTACAAAGCCCGTTTGTGAAACTATTGCGTTTGAGAAATAGCCTCAGTGAATGGATCCGCTCCAATATTTTTATCTTTATCTCTCTATATCTCAACTTCGTGGAGAATGACTATCTCTCGAAATGAGCAATACATGTCTTAGAATTTGTCTGGATATCTGATGGGATCCAGTTCACAAATGAACTCCAAATCCAATAAACTTCTTAGACCGGATCTTCCACTGAATTTAATCAGTATCCTGCGCCATGCCTTCCTCAGTATCCGCTTGGACCACCTGTCCAATATACTGCCCCTCAAAAGAGAGAAAACTATTAACTTTGACAGCCACTCTGTTACCCAGGTCACCTTGGAAGCCTGAAATGATAACCGCCTCCTAAAAGAGCTTGCCGTTACCATATACCAAGAACATCCACTTATGTTCATAACCGCTTCCCAAAGTTTCTCCACGATTGGATTAATATATGATTATTACAGCCAGTGCAAAAACAATATCTGGTGTGGTACTTAACATCTCATGATTAACTCAATTGCCTAAGCAAGTGATATACCAATCATGCAAATCACTCTCCTCATCAGTTTAGAAGACATCTCTTTAGAGAGGGTGACTTCATCACCTGCGGGTATACCACCACGCCAGAAGTCATCCATTCTAAAACACTTTAGAATAGTGTCAAAGTACCCAAATTGGGACACTTCCCAAATCTAGATCTAAAATCATTGATCTAGTGACCAGAATCCCTGATATTTTATCCAGATCATATGTGGAGAAACACCTTGTGACAACCACAATATAACCGATCGTAGTATAGGAAGATCACTTCATATCAAGAGCATGTAATCCAAATATCAGGACATCACTCCCTACTACCTTCTTACCAGGTCCATCTGTTATTCTGATGAAGTCAAACTCTATGACTGTCACATCAAAAATAGATGATCTATCTCCGCTATACTTGCTTTAGTCTATAAATAGACATAAGCTACTTGCCCACCACGCTTCTGTTGCTCCCACTGACTATAATAACCCTCTGGATAATATACACGTGCATTTCTAAAGCTAATTTAGAACGACATTATAATCATCTACCTGCCAGATCTCATAGTCTAGGACAGTAGTAGTGGCAAGCTTGGGTCATCAAAACCTCCCTATCACCGTCTTTGAGGAGACCGAAATACCTCTCGAATGGTTGAGGTTACCCACCAAATCTGCGAAGTGACTAATGGATTGTCGAATCCAATTGAATGTTTAGGTCCTACTAAATTTTCAGTAATCGTTTGTGGTTCTGGAATAACTTCCAGTTCTACCATACTCCCACCAATGTTTTCTAAAAAGAATCCATTTTACTAAAATAGGTGGCCAGTCAATAACAATATAACTATTGATCTTCCAAATGGTAGAATGTCAACTCTTGTCAAAGCCCGAGAAAACCCACAAACTGCCATTACTGAAACGTGCCTAAGGTTTATCCGGATTCTGGTTTTAAGCATAAGACGGACAACTCCTTATAGCTTAACATCGTTAAGATATGAATCCATTCTATATCTAATATAGAAACAAAGGCACTGATTTAATTGGAACCAGATTCAAAATACATGCAGCCGTTTCCAGTGCATATCGACTAAATGGAAGAAGGCCAAGCAACATTACTCATCAAGGAGCGTACTCACGGATGAGTAACCTAATAGAGAAGCAAGTTCTCAAAACTATTACTTACGACGGAATACCTAGCACAAGTATCTACATCTTCGATCAGCTTGAAGAATCCTGATACTTGCAACATATGGTTCTCTATTTTATTCTTATACCTATAACTTCTCAAAATTTGGACATTGTATTTTAATGAAATACTTGTCTGAAACCAGAGAAGTCATAAATAAACAGAATATAGTACGGGTACCAACCCTTTTGTCCTAACGAATACCGGACAACATACAATACTTTGTATAACTTCTCTGAGTTTAATAACTCAAACCCTGTGCGTCGTAGGTTGAAAACTGTGCTATGGTTAAGAAGAATTACACCGCTGTTGAATGCACCTTACCTAACCATCAACTGATAAAGGTAAATGTCATAGACATAATTTCAAAAAGTTATATCTTCCTTTATAAAATAAACGTACAGATATATCAGTTTGAAATTTGCATAAGAACGGATATTCAAAACCAAATATTTGTCGTTAGGCAAAACCCAGGTGATTTTCTCAAATATCACAAATTGCAAAGAATTCTGATATATTGAGAATCTAATCACCCAATTCCTAATATTCTTCTCCCACTCAGCATCTGTAGCGCCATACAGATGTGAGAATTAAATCTGGTAAATACATACCCTAGAGTCAGAATCTAATTGGGAAAACAGTTTTCAATTAATACCGCACAGTAAAACTAAAACATGAAAATGTTTCGAAGGGATGACCGAGTATTTCTAGTAATGCCTCTTCCACTATCCAGATTCATGACAGTAACCGTATATTTTCTTACCCTAACTCCAATCCTTCATGTGTCTTTACTTCTTACTTTCTGTACACCATACTTAAGCTAATTGGTTTTCTTCCTTCCCTACCTTTCGGCACCAGCCTAAAGTTTGGAAAAAGACTATCCAATAAGCGTAATAGATGTACTCTCCTAATACTAGAAGCCCTCGCAACCTGTGAGAAGGTAAAGAGAAAAGACAACTGAATAATCCTATTCAATTTCTCCAGAACTAGAATCCATCTTCGAACAGAAACAAGTTTTTCCGAGTTCGTATGTAACTATACGATGGCATATCCAAGTAATATGGATCTTCGTAGTGATACGGAGTGTTCTGGAGAAATGCGAAGGGAAAGTAGGAGTGTCAGGGATATACGTGACTTCATCGTGAATAATAGTAGTCGCAATTTCCCTTGCCCTCACTCTAATCCCTTTATATGTCTTTATTTCTTACCTTCTGTACACCATACTTATGCTAATTAGTTTTCTTCCTTCCCTACCTTTCGACACCTGCCTATGGTTTGGAAGAATTCTATCCAATAAGCGTAATTGGTGTACTCTCCTAATACCAGGAGCCCTCGTAACCTGTGAGAAGGTAGAGAGAACAGACAACCGAATAATCCCATTCAATTTCTCTAGAATCGGAAACCATCCTCGAACTGAAACAAGTTTTTTCGAGTTCGTATGTAACTATACGATGGCATATCCAAGCAATATGGATCTTCATAATAATACGGAGTGTTCCGGAAAAATGCAAAAGGAAAGTAGGAGCGGCATGGATATATGCGACTATGACAATCCAAAAGCCAAAATGTTTAAGAAGCTTCGGTTAACTTGGTTTACGAGTTTTAGTTTAGGGTCAGGTCATGGTCTCTGCTAAAGAGAGAGAGAGAGAAAAGAAACACTCAGCGTGCACTCTAACCTAGATCAGATTGGTTAATCACTTTATTTAATCAAGATGGCTCCTACTGTTTTCTCGAATTCTCCTTCAAACTCTAAAAGGAGAATTAGTCGGGTTCATCTGAAAATCACCCGAGGAGTAACACCTACTCATCAGTGGGAATCGGGACCCAACTATCATCGCATGATAACTTGATGGAAGCCACTCAAGTCACCACATTCCAGAAGGCGTGCGCATGCCTGGCAAGTTTCTTGTATATTTGAAACTCATGATGTGGTTTTTGCCCTTAGGACCCAAGTGACCTTGACGAATAATCAACAAATCAAAAGGTCCTAATCAAGTTCAACCTGTCATTATCCAAGATTATATTAGACCCACCCGCATGACCCTTGACAAATAATCAACAAAGTCACACGACCGTCCTAACCAATCGCATTATCTATGCTACAGACAATCATTACTCAGCTACCGTACACTACGCCTTGACGAATAATCAACAAACGCAGCACGAATACTAAGTAGTAATTATCTGAAATGACGGAGGGCTACTGCTGGATTTTGGCGAAAAATCTTTAACGTAATGAACTTGATATTGTTGAAGGAACCGAGTGGTTTTGCAAATATATAGTGGCGTAAACTTTTGCTATAGAGGTCACTCCCTGTGAAGGGATCTAGGCTCTTTCCTCATCGAGTGAGGTGCAGAATATTCCTAACTGAATACCACGATGCAAAGCAAAAGAATCAACTATAGTGAAGTTATTACAAAGACGCAAACTTTTGCCCAAGAGGTCACTCCCAATGAAGGGATCTCGGCTCTTGCCTCGTCGAATGAGATGCTGAATATTCATAACAGAATACCGCTGTGCAAAGCAAAAGAATCGTCTGTAATAACAGTTTTCAAAAATTGGTTCCAACAACATCATTTAGCTTTATTTTTCCTTGCATTAATCAAAATTAACACAGTCCCATCAATTAATCCATATCACATCAGAAAAGAACGAAAATACAATGTACGTATATGCCATCCGCATTCGCTATGGGGACCCGTCATGCACCGTTAGGTTACTTAACTAACGGCAGAGCGGAAGATGGACTAGCGCGGATGCAAAACATATACAACATCTACTAGTATATATAAATATATATATAACATTCGTCCCAGGAATGATATAAGCAACATCACAGAAAAGCGATAAGCAACACAGAATAACACATAATCTAGGAGCCCCGGGTTTCCTTTGAGCCGCAAATGAAACCCGACGTTTCCCGATCGTGTGGTATAACCAAGACCCCTACGAGTGCGGCAAGTTATCCGCCAATCCCAGAAGTGAGGCAACCCCAATCAACAAAGTGAATGGGCCACCAAACACTTCACGGAATCCGGTAACTTGAGCACCCCACCGTGGGCCATCCTATACCCCCTACGAGTACGGCGAATAGCCCACCAATTTTAGAGTGAGGGCCTCTCCGTCTCAACGCCATGAGATGCGGGCTCGTTGCCCTCTAAAACCCGACTACTCGAGCACTCCACTGCGGGGTAATCCTAGTACAGAAAAGAAAAGTATATATACAATGGTGACATCGACTTCAATTCCGTCGATCAAAACTTTAAACTTGTGTAAAATAGCTAGTAAAGGTTTATGGAGTGGCTCTGATACCATGTTGGGGTTTGCTAACGCCCTGGCCATCTACCGCGGCCGTTGCGGAACAAAAATAGTGTTTAAAACTGGCGCTAAAAACCCGTCCTAGAATCGAACCATAAACCTAAACTAACTAACTACAAAGATGTCTAGCTACAGAGTTAGAATTGTTTTATTGAATGAACCGTGTCCTTTGGTCTTCTACCATCATCTTTAGCTCCTAGAGGTTTCCTCGATCGAACTTGGCAGCCGGTCTTCCTCCGTCGAAGATGATCCACCCGAGAGATGTAGCTCATGGCTTTAGCTCCACACTAAGAATCTAATGAAGCAACGAGGAACTCTAGGTTGCTAATTTAGAGTGCCTAGGGATGTAGTGAGTTGCTCTAAATGAGTATCTATCTCTCTTCTACCCTTGTTTCTCAACACATGAGATGGTAGGGTAGAAGATGAAGAAGAAGGAGGAGGTCAAGAAAGATAAGTGAAGAGAGCAACCAAAAAATGGTGAGTGTCAGAAAAATCCCATGTCAAAAATGAACCATCCTCAAGTGAGAGAAAATAGGAAGCAAGGTTTTGTAAAACCCATTTCCAAATATAATATGCAACCATACTTGAATAGTTTGCACAAATGAATTAACAATTCATTTGTCAACACTATTCAAGCATGGTTCTCACCATTCTCTCTTCTTCACCTTTACACCTCATTTCCATTTAAATAAATAAATGGATAATCCAAAATGAGGTGTCCACCTTCTAAAATGTTTTTCGTATAAATACGGATTACACTCAACTGTATATACATACCCGTATTCGTGCCAAAATACGAATACCCAAAGATATAGATTAACACAAAGAACATAATACTAGAATATACATATCGAAATATATATACTTAAATTATTAAATCAATACCTGATTTAATAATCAGGCTCAAACCCGAGTCGGCTAGTATTATCAACCGTCCGATAGAAAGTTCGGATAACTAGTACAATCATTCGATCGGAACCCTGCACGTATCAAAATAGGGTTACTACATCATTTTGCCTGAACCAGGGAAACCCTCTGTATGGGACTCTAAAGACTCGTCAATACACTGGCAGAGGGTTTAACTACAAGCACATCAGCGGCACTAGCTGTACGTAACGGCTACCCAGGTATTAAGAGAAAAGAAGGTCAATGAGCAAACTCATCCGAACCCCTACTGAGCATGTCTGTGACAATCTCCATACAGTCCGGTCTGTTCATCGAAGAGTATCGCATATTGGGTCTAGGGGTGGATAAAGTCATACCCCTAATAACGCGATATTTCCTATCGGTGTGAAGCCCATCACCCACTGAGAAACTACTGATCCAAATCAGTAATTCTTGTCTACCTTGGCCAAGGATTTCTGGTGATGGCCATCCGTGCAGAGCGCGACATCAACCTCTAATACCAGGAGAGACGAATCCCCGACGATCCGCTCATTGCCTTCATGTGTCTCGAGACTGTACCCTACTAAAACCTATTTGCTCGGCTCTTTTGAGCCGTGGTAAGGTAGTAATCAAAGCATAGTAGGAACTCATACGAGACAAGTGACGATCTCTGGTCGACAGACTAAGCTGTACTCATGTCACCTGAAAACTGTTATCTGACATTAGGTATAATACCATCTAGCATGTTCCCGGCGAGTCTGTCCAGTGTAACTCATAACCCAATGAGCACGTATATACTATCTTTGGTGATTAACTGACACCAATAGCTTATGAGACCGGCTACCATCCCTCGTCGGGGTCTCGAAAAGTATACAACAGTCTACTCCGGAGTATCGATGCCCAGTCTCGATACTCCTTCGACTAGGGACATTTAAGGATGTGCTTATAGACCACCCAACTCCCACGTATTTGACTGCCATCATAATGCTGGTAGTCAAGCAAGAATCCTATGGGTTCTATCAATATGTAATAGTGATATGTAATACCACATAATACATGTACATGATGATAAAGACAAACCAGATAGCATACTATCATTTTGAGTAAGACTGTTCTACCCGTATAGGTCCTCCCTCAATTATAACAATCGCATGCCTGCGATTACAATAATTTGCTTGAAGGCACTATAGCCAACAGTTGGAACTCTAGATATCGACGTTTTGCATCTGCCCAATGTTTCTGTCGATCTTGGGCTATGCGTATTCTTTCCCTGATCGTGTGAACTACGTCCATAGTTGCCACAACATCTCTGGTCCAAGGAGTTCACGATCTCCGACGTTGTCCTAACTTAGCGGTGAATGACACTTCCGTTCATAGAGTGCTGCAAATAGTTTCATTCCAATGCTTGCCTGATAGCTGTTGTTGTATGAAAACTTCACAAGGTGTAGGTGATCTTCCCATGAACCTCCGAAGTCTAACATACAGACTCTTAGCATGTCTTCCAGAATCTGAATTGTTCGCTCAAATTGTCCATACGTTTGTGGATGATAAGCCGTGCTGAAATTCAGACTCGTTCTAAAGCTAGCTTGCAGACTCTGCCAAAATTGTGATTGGAATCCGGTATCATGATCGGAGACGATGCAAACAGGTACTCCATGTAATTTCATGATCTCCTGCATGAGTTCATGGGTATCAAATATAGTACATCTTGAAGTTTAAATATAACTTTAGATTTATGCTAACCTCCATGTACTTCATTGCTAACGTCTCGGTTGACTGACCAACTCGAAATGGAATAAAGTGAGCTAACTTGGTGAGCCGATCCATAATAACCCATATTGCATCGTTATCCTTCGTGATGCGAGGAAGGGCAGTCATGAAGTCCATGGTAATTGTTGGAGTAAAAATTTACACCCCGGTTGACCAAGTCAAAATCAAAGTCAACCCAAGCCAAGTGGGCCCAAGCCCAGGTCAAGTGGGCCAATGCCCGGGTCGAGCCCGAACATGAAGCCGCCGGCCCCCATGCCAAAATAAAAATTTTGTAATAAATAATTTTGGTATATTTTTTTTATAAATAAATGTAAGAAAGTGGGCATAAAGCCAAAATTTTGTAAAGCCCATGGCTCATGTGCAAAAGAAATGAGCACATGAAGTATGGGATAGGAAAAATGCCATTTTGTAAAGCCCAAGAGGCTATGTGTAAATGTGTAAGCCTATATAAGGCAACATGATGATGAATAAAGCATACACTTTTCATTCTCTCAAAAATCTAGGGTTTTTGTGCCTCCTTCTCCTTCCTTAAGGTTCTAAACCT
Source organism: Agapanthus africanus (assembly GCA_030015575.1). NCBI lineage: Eukaryota > Viridiplantae > Streptophyta > Magnoliopsida > Asparagales > Amaryllidaceae > Agapanthus > Agapanthus africanus. The sequence goes on from JASDDO010000016.1 coordinate 568,596,923, forward strand.
TCTTCCCCTTTTCAATTAAATCAAGAGTTTTACTCTTCCTTTATCAAAACTAAATAGTTTTTCACCACAAAACCCACATAGAGAAGCTCAGATCTTCTATTAGATCTCAAAAAGGGGAGATTTTTAAATCTCACCCCCTTTCTCGAAGATCCGGCCAACCGAGAGGAAGAAGAAGGAGACCCATCTCCAGAAATCCCATCTTGGGAATATCCAAGGCCAAATGGGAGAAACAAAGCAGCCCCCTTTGATCATTTCTAAACATTTTTAGGAGTTTAACTCCATTCCAGATCTATTGGAGTTCAACTCCCTAAATTAATCTCTGTCAGGAGTTCAACCCCATAAGTCAAATCGGGAGCACAGCTCCCAGTGTAGGGACCAGGTCCCTTTCCCTGCTGACACCTAGCGCCCGCGTGCCGAGCACGTAGGGCGCTGGCGCCCGGCGCCCGTGTGCCATGCACGCTAGCGCCTGCCAAGCACGTGAGGCGCTAGCGCCCAGTGCCTGCGTGCCACACATGTGAGGCGCTGGCCCCACGCGACCTTTGGACGCTTTTTCCCTTTCTTATATATATGTATATATGTGTATATATAGATACACACACTCCACGATACTGCCCCTGTTAGAAAAAATTTCTAACGGGGCGCTGTCCCACATCCCGCAAAGGGGCTGCAAGCCCCCTTGACCCCCAGCCCGCTATTCGGGTAGCGGGACCCCCGTAAAAACTCTGCGGGGCCCCCGATATATCTAAAACCCCTTCAAAACACAACACTGCACATTGAGTTTGCATGATCTATTTGACCTGTCAATCGGAGGTTCTCTCGCTCCAAAGCCGAAGGGTAATTAACGGCAGCTTAGTCCGTGGTTGCCAGAGATTCGGATCCCCACAATCAATAAACCCCAGCCTACCCTTGGCAGGGGGAATCGGTAATGCGCCTGACAAGCGTGCACGTATTCCCATCTCAATGGGGTGACGAAAACCACCCTACAGTAATGTGTTGCCATTTCCATTCTGGGATTGGTAACAGCTGAAGTAAACCAACGGTTCTGTGATATTTAGTTTTCACTTGCTGACACACCAAACACTTGGCTACGCTTCTAGCTATTTCGCGCTTCATTCGATACCACCAGTAGTGTTGCCGTAGATCCTTATACATTTCGTACCACCGGGGTGTACAGAATAAGGTTAGCTGTGAGCGTCATTCATCAACTCTTCTCAAACTGGGCCGATAAATACACATAATCGACTTCCAAATCTCAAGGATCCATCTTCGTGGATGATGAAGTCAGTTTGAAGTCCACTTTCTACTTGTTCTTGGATCTTTTGTAGCTTGGCATCATTTAATTGAGCTGTCTTGATCTGATTGACAAGAGTGGACTGGACTTGTAAGTTCATCAAATATGAAGCGTTATCTGGCATAACTACATCGATTGCCAATCCGTGCAATTCTTGCTATAGCTTCCACTGAGCGGTGAAGTTCATTTCTAATGGCTGGCGGCTAAGTACATCAGGAACTACGTCCACCTTCCCAGGATGATACTGTAGGTTGATATTGAAGTCCGCCATGAGTTCTAGCCATCTTCTCTGCCGCATATTTAGTTCCTTCTGAGTAAATAAATACTTCAGACTCTTGTGGTCAGTGTATATATCTACTCGTTCTCCTAAGAGATAGTGGCGCCACATCTTAAGTACGAAGATGACGGCTGCCAATTCTAAATCATGTGTTGGATAGTTGCGCTCATGAACCTTCACTTGTCTTGATGCAAACGCCGCAACTTTTCCATGCTGGTGTAGAACGCATCCTAATCTTTTACCGGACGCATCACAATGCACAACAAATCCTCCAGATTGATCCGGTATTACAAGGATAGGAGCAGAGGTTAATCTTGACTTGAGTTCTACAAAATCTTTTTCACATGCTTCTGACTACACGAATATTTCATCTTTACGTGTGAGCTTGGTCAGGGGTGTTGCAATTTTTGAGAAGCCTTTAATGAATTGTTGGTAGTATCCTACTAATCCTAAGAAACTTCGTATATCTTTCACCATCTTTGGTGTCGGCCATTCGCTGACAGCTGATACCTTAGCTGGATCTATTGAGATTCCTTCGTCTGAAATGATATGTCCGAGAAATCCGACTTGATCTAGCCAAATTTCATACTTGCTGTACTTAGCGTAGAGCTGATGTTGTCACATTGTCACCAAGACAATCTGTGATCGACATGTTCTTTCTGATTTTTTGAATACACCAGGATGTCGTCGAAGAAGATGACAATGAACCTGTCTAAGTACTCTCAGAAAACTTGGTTCATCGGGTTCATAAAGATGGCAGGTGTATTGGTCACTCCAAATGGCATTACGAGATATTCATAATGACCATATCGAGTCCTAAATGCCGTCTTTGGAATGTCGGACTCTTTGACCATCACCTAATGATAACCCGAACGGAGATCTAGCTTTGAAAATATACAAGATCCACTTAACTGATCGAAAAGATCATCGATGCGCAGTAGTGGATACTTGTTCTTAATCGTCACTTCGTTCAGAGCTCGATAATATACACACATCATGTATGAACCTTCTTTCTTCTTCACAAGTAATACCGGAGATCCCCAGCTTGAAGTACTGGGACGAATCCAACCTTTCTTTAGGAGTTCGTCCAATTGAATGCGGATCTCCTTCAATCCTTCTGGACTTAACCGGTACGGATCTTTGATTACAGGTTGCGCACCAGGTTGTAAATCGATGCTGAATTCAAGAGCTCGATCGGGAGGCAAACCCGATATATCTTCCGGGAATATATTCTCGAACTTTCGAACTACCTCTAGCTTCGATTCTTCCGCTTGCAATACTGCAATCACTGCCTTCTTAGGTTTTGCTTTGTAGACGCTAGGTTTCAAGGTACGGTCTCCACTCTTGAAATAGAACACTGGATGATCTGGTATTTCGAACACTACCTTCCTTTGGCGACAGGTAATAGTAGTGAAGAAAGCTCCCAGCCAGTCCATTCCCAAGACTACGTCGAAATTCGGTATGTCCAGCACTTTGAAGTCCACATAAAATTCTCTACTGTAGACGACCACTGGACATAGATCGTATCCTAAAGTTTCTTTTAGAACGTCGTTCCCTGAACTGACATTCCAGCTGGATACGAGCGGTTTAACCGGAATCGCATGAGTTCAGACGAACCGTTGCGACATAAAGCAATGTGATGCCCCGATGTCGAAAAGTGCTAGAGCATGTATGGAGGCTACTAAGATTGTACCTAAGTTGTATGGGATATGTTTAGGTATAGGAAAAGTTATAGTGATACACAAATATTGAAAAATTGAAAGGATTAAGGGATTACCAGCGATGACTTGTCCTGTGGCGTCGACCTCCTCAACCATCATTATGAAAGCCTAACGTCATGGTACATTCCTCCTTGCTAGAGGCACATTCCTCTGTCGTTGAGGCACGTTTCTCTGCCCTTGAGAGATGTTTCTCTGTGCCTGATGGAATTGACATTGAGGCTGTGCAGAAGGTCTATGTGGAGCTGGTGCAGGGAGAGATAGTCGGGGTGCAGGTGCCTGAATGGATGGCCGCTGCGGTACTGATTGTGGGTCAGGATGCAGAATTGATTCTCAGCAGGTAAAGAATTCGGCATCATATTCATCCACCGATTTTACCCACATAGAACCTTGTTGCAGGTGGATGAACTGTTGCTCCATCTCAAATCGAGAAGTCTCTAGAAAGAACTTCGCATCGAACAGATCGCGAAACGTCTTCCACTCAATAGATTGGGTGAGACGGCTTTCTTCAGTCTTCCACCAGATTCTGGCATTGTCTGTCAGTTGCAGCTTAGCAACTCTTACCTAGAAAATATCTGGCACTTGAGCCGCTGCCAGATCATCTTCGATCGATTGAGCCCATTCTTCTGCCTCCAGTGGGCTCTCTTTTCTCGAGAAGTGTTTTGGATACAATGCCCAAAAATGTTTGACTCCAGGTGCCTCGACTTCGGGGCGGTGCATGAGGATAGCAGTCTGCAGCTGCTGAACTTCCAATAGGCTCTTGATAGCCTCAAGCAGTATCGTTTGCTCATTGATGGGAGCTGCAATAGTAGGTGGTGGTGGTAGAGTAGGCGGTGTGGTATTGCCGTTGACATTCGTGCTGGTCTTGTTCGGAGAATCCATTACCTTGATAGAAAAGGAATAGTTAGGATAGATTCAAGAAATTAGAAATGTAAGGAATGTATAATTGCCGATTCTTATAATTCTTATGCTATATTGCTTAAGACTTCATGCAGAACTGACCTGCATGGGCCACCAACAAAACCTATCACGCCCCGCTTCCCAGTAGACGAAAACGGTGACGTGGTAAGCCGCAACGTATTTACTAAGAAATAAATACGTTAAGCGTAAATAAGTAATATATAAAATGAACAAGAATGACAAGAGTAATAAAATAACAGCAACTTTATTTACATTCAACTTTACATACAACTGTTTGAAATGAAAAGATATAATGAGTAAAGCATTGCTTAAATAATGGCATACAGGAAAGTAAGTGCAACGGAACTAGAAGTCAGGCTGAGCAATAAGCTGGTCCAAGTCCTCCTGGCTCGGCTCGATCTTCTCAGATTCTGGTCCTCCTGATGAACATTCCAAAGAAAGAAATAGAAAGGAATGTCGTTAGCGAACTAGCGCTCGGTAAGTTCCAAAAGAAGAAAAAGAAGATAATATATAAAGTGAAATGAACATGTACAGCATATGACTGATTACTGGTATGTGCTAGTTATTATAACATGCTTGTTTGTAGTTTGGTAAAGAAGGTATTCATGTATATGAGACGAGTCCATCTTACCCCGTGGACTATGGTAACATATAGTACAAGACCCCGTAGTAACCCACAGGACAATGGCATGAGAATTCATGTAGGTGTCTTTTAAGTGACATCTCGTGCCACGGTATACGTTCCATACCAATCTACCCCTTTATCCCTGCATAATATATTGTATAGATTATATTTACAAGTGTCACGCCCCGCTTCCCAGAGTACGCTAAGATGGGCACGTGACATAGCCAACCATGCTACCTATGGGTAGGAAGCATCCATCCACAGTCACATTACGGCTGTAGAGATATCAAGAATAAAATATAGCTATCTAATACATGTCCATAAGCTAAGATAACATGAGTCAAGAATAATAAAAGTGCGGAAGCAAGAGATCCAATACAAAATAACTGGAATGTATGTCCCATAATGCAGGCTCATATCAGGAATAAAATGGTGAAAGTAAAAGAACTAACTACTACAGAATTCTCACTGCTCAGCCTGCTGGCTGAAGTACTCCTGATCAGACTGCAGCAAAGGTACGGTATCTGGGCCATGCAAAACCCAGACGTCAGTGCGTCATGTCATCAAGTAATAAAGTATAACAGGGTAACAGGCAATGCAAATATAATCATGAATGATAAGCAAGTATAACAGCAATATAAATCAGGGCAGTGAAGGGTAGTGTGCAGTGAGTAAACTAAACTAGTCTATTGGGTTATCTACTCTCAAGTCTTTGAAATCAATTTGATGAATCATCGATGTAACTCAATAGTATCCCGTGCATGCCCGGGACCACGGTCTAAGACTCTCGGGCTGAAACCGAGACGTGCCGCTAGGCACTAAAAGGAAAAGGGTACAGACCAACGATGTCAGCAACATCGTCACGAGGCGGGCCTAGCCTCTAAAACTGATCAGTAAAAGCAAGCAACTGTCGAGTTACAAGTCAGGATTTCATCATTGATTTCCCCATACCCCCAAGTTATGTATGTCAAGTCATGTATTCAGTAATCAAGAACTAATGCCAACACAGGATCAGGTAAGAGCAGGTTTGTCTGGATAGACAACAGGAACGGTCCGTGAGGACTACATGTCAGGTTTGTTGGCATTAGACACAAGATCAGGTAACAGGTAATACTATGGTACATCAGGTCAAGCCAGGTAATGTATAAAGGGGTCATGTCATGTCAAGAGTGTACGGTACCATGTCAGGTCAAGTAATATGTGTAGCAAGTCAAGTCAGGGTGCACAAGATATCATGGGGATGCTTATAATCGACTGGCATAATCATGGTTATAAATAAACAAGCATAATACTATCAGAACAATAAACAGGCACAGTAACATGATAGCAATAGGTGCAGATTAAACTTAGTTGTACGGTTATCAGTTTGGTTTAAGGAATGGTTTTAACATTTCAGGAATGCAATATTACACTTGTGGATGATAAAATCATGTTAATATGTATTAAAACAATCTAGAGATGCAATCGAGTGTGAATAAGGCTAAATGTATGCAATCGGTCGTCCGATAGGGTAAAACTACAAAAAAAAAGTAATATGGCTATAAAACAATTGTGATTATGAGATCTACATATAAATGTGACTACTAAGTATAGTCAATTAAATGCAACAATCAGGTTTCAAGTTTTAGATCTGAAATATATAAACAGAACAATGTACTGTTAATCTGGAATTCAAAGCTTTAGATTTTATTTATAGATTAATAAGAAAATAGATAGATTGATATATGAATAGTATGACTAGCATGTAGCAAGATTAACTTGCCTCGACGGGGCGCGACACAGAAAACGGAACGTCTCGCGTCGGCGGGAAAAGTCGCGACGCGCGCACGGTACACGGAAAGGGCCCAAACGACGAACAGTGGAGTCACACGAGTCAGAGGTCCTCGCTGGGTCGTCGGGAAACGTCGCCGGCACGGTCGGATTCCGGAAATGGAAACAACAGTGAACTCCATGAGGGTAAAAGAATGCATGTACTGGAAAATAAGGAAATAACTGAGGACAAAGGGAATTTGAGGAACGAACCTACTCCCTGGATTGCAGAGGGGTGGCAACGTCGTTGGTGAGGGTCGGCGGCGCTCCGGCGAGGGTGTCGGTGCTCGGGTAAGAGGTTAGGGTTGCGCTAGGGTTTGGTTTGGTGTGAAGTTTGGTGGGGTTTTGTTGCAGGGTTAGGTGCTCGGGGAAGCGCAGAGGAAAAGAGCAAAGGGAGAGGGAGGTGGTGACGGCGAGAAGAGGGAGTCGGTGGCGACAAGATGGCAGTGTCGGGTTACGGCCGCGATGGGTTTTATTCCGGGTTTAGTGAGTTTCTTTTGAGGGAGGAAGAAGGAGAAGAGACGATGGAGATGAGGGGCTGCAGGAGGGTGTCGATGAGGAACAGGGTTAGGGTGATGAAGGCGGTGAGGAGTTGGGTTCGTGGAGGCGAGGGTTGTGCGTGGGCTGATAAAGAAAAGGAGAAGAAGAAGAAATGTAGAGGGAGGTGACGAGATCTACGCAGGGGGTGACGAGATTCGAGGAGTGCACAGTGATCGCGAGATCTGAGAGAAAGAGCGCGAGAGGAGAGAGAAAGTGAAAAGAGAGAGAGACTCGCAGTGGAGAGAGAAAGAGAAAAAGAAAGGTGAGAGAGAGAGCTGTGGGGCCCGGTGCAAGCAGAGGAAACCTGATTGGCTCGTGGTGAATAAAAAAATGAGAAGGAGAAGAAAAGAAGATTTTCTGATTGGTGAAAAGAGAGAGGCAAAGAAAATTAAAAAGAATTTGTGGGGCCCGGTGTTTATCAAGTAAGAATTGTGATTGGCTGGATAAAAATATGAAAGGGTTTTCTAAAGATTTCTGGGTGATAACAATGATCTCGTTGGTTTAAAAAAAATTTATAATCGGCTGAAAAAATATTTATTTGGCTGATAAAAAGATTTAGAATAAATAGGATTTGGCGGGCTGCAAAATAATTCAGAATTGCGCCCGGGTCGGGTCCAAAAATTTGAATTTGAAATATGAAAAATATTAGCAAGTTCCAAAATTTGAAATGAAGGATTTTGTAATGAAAAAGCATACCCCCAAGAATGGACGCACGTACATGCGCGTAGTCGTCCAAACACGTCCGTTCTACTGAACGGGACGAGAACACGATGCAAGGACGCTATCACAGGGTTAGGGGTATCAAGCAAGCCATGACAAGTATTATTAATTTATTTTAAATGACTTAAATTGTTATATACAAGAATATGAAATGTCGGGGTAAACTATAACTAGTAACAGCCAAGCATGATAAATGAAATAAATACCACAACAATCCATACGGTAACAAAAATTTGTAGAACTGAACTCGGTTGTTACAACAAGTCTTGCCGAAACTATGGATACAAAATGTTCAGGTATTTATGATCAGGATGTAATCATGTATTCAGGTAGTCATGTCAAGTTATAACCATGGTTCAGTCAAGTCAAGTCAAGTATACATGTTTGATATTGATATTTGAATTCAAGTATTCATGTTCATGATCAAATATTCATGTTTGATTTTGGATTCAGGTTTGAGGTTGGACTCAGACTGAGTCAGACACTTGTACTGATTTAACTCTGGAATTCTTAGGTTCGGGATTTATCAGCAACTGCTGCACATGGACGGCAGGATTTGTGTCTTTTTTTAAGACAATTGTCATTGATAACTCCTGTTAAGTTTTCTAATCTGAATAGGCAAGCACTCACTTTCTCCGGCTCCCTGGGGCTCAAGAGAATTGATCCAGCTTAAACCTATATTTACTAAAATTCTTAAAATATCGTTTTGTATATCTCGAGGGGGTTTTATGAAAAATATATTAATATGGATTAAAAATAAAACCTCGAAGGTGTTTTATATTACTTAGAGTTTTCATGAGCATGTATTTTAAGTATTGGGTATTTTGATGATAATTACTTAGCTTTCAAAAGATTATGGTATTTTAGTGAAAACTAGTCTTTTTTAGTAATTTGATGGTATTTTATTGACATTTCTTACTCTTTCATTTTTATAAAAATATAGTTTCATATTATAATGAAAATACGGATTTATAATTTTATATAATTTTTAATATTAAAAATATTTAGTTTTATTTAGAAAATTTGTTTTTTCTTAAAAACCGTATTTATATCCTTCGAGATCGAATATTCCGTGAGAAGGTCTGCATCTCGCTCTACTATCCTCAGAATGTGCGATAATCCGCACCATCCATTAGCGGGTCTCCTAACAAGGGTTGTAGATGTATAATTGCAAAGAAATATGAAATATCGTTTAAAAGAAACCCGGTTTTAAAGTAAGTGGTATTTTATTGTAAAGCTTATACTTCGAAATAAATCTTCATACAAATTAGCATCGGGCTTTAAAACCAAAGTGTTCGTGAGGGATAGGTCGTTACCCTGTGATTTTTTTTAAAGGTATAGTTTTAACAAAACTAAAGGAAATGATATCAAAGTTCATGGTATTTTAATGAAAAAGATCAATTATGGATGTTCCACCTGAGATTCTTGGTTAAAATTGATTCTAAACATTTATATTTAAGATTACAAGTATTGTGTAAAAACTTGGTTGATCAAAGAATAAAAGAGAAGGAATTTCTAGGGTTTAGAAAAAGATATCGGTATTAACTCCGCTTACCGATATAAGTTTTAAAATTGGATTTCAATGAAGAGAAAGGGAGATTGGGAGGGGCTTACGGTTTAGAAATTTCAAGGAAAGAGTGGGGAAGAAGAGAGATGCTTCGGGGAGTCGCGGAAGCTCCGGAATTGGTTTCGATCTTCGCCGGAACCAACTTGCTCGCTAACTCCACTTTACTCTACTTGCACTTAGGAACTTTTTAGTGAGTTTTGGCTAGAATTTTCAGAATGGTGTTGTGCCAAGGTAGGGGTGGTATTTATAGTGGAGAATTAGGGTTTGGGAATTAAAAATATGGATTAAAAAGTATTAAAATGTGTTAATTGGTGAATTGAAATGTCTCTGTTTGATTGCAGGGAAATCAAACAGTGCAGAGGAGTTAAGGGGGTGTGTGAAGGGTCATGTGTGCAAAGCACGGAGCTCATTGGCCACCATCTAACCGTCGGCGCCAGCCCCTAGGGCTATTTGGCCGGTCGATCTTGAGGCTCTAGCCTTGAGATTCGTGCCATCTGATTAAATCTCTGTTTACTCCATAATCCACATGTTTGATTTTTCTGAACTTTTCATTTTCCGTGTATTGCACGTGAAATCTTTTGTGCTTCCAAAAAGTTAAAAAGAAAAATCGGAAAAAATAATTGTGTCTGATGGGAATCGAACACAAGGGCTACGTAACAGCAGTTCAAAGGTTTTACCAGTGAGCTACAAGTGGTTTCTTGCTTTTATTTAACAATGGTAACTTATAACTCAAACTCATGCTGTAAAACTCATTTCTTATATATTAACAGAAAAATTTCCGTATAAATATTTTAGAGTCGTTATACTGGACGAGAACATTGAGACGAAGATTAACCGGCTTCGGAGAATTCAGGACGGGCCATATGATAAAAAAGATTATAAGAGAGTAGACACTATATTTATCAACAAGATATATCGGTTTATCCTCCTCAACAGCGTATGCCTTGAAGAAATTAGAGAGTAAGTTTTTTTGGATTAATTGTTATATTTGTGTTGGTTTGTGTATGGAATGAAATAATATTAATGTCATAATTTATTGTTGAGAACGGAATTCATATTGATGAGGTACGTGAGGGGCATCCTGATTGAAATGATGAACGATTGGAAAAATATCATCAGGATAATTTTTATGATTGGGTTGCAGATCATGTAAGTTGTTCGAATAACATATTATTGCTACCAGTCTTAATCTAAACTGATATCGTTATGTATTTGCCGTAAAATTGGTTTTGTCAGATCCACAATCCAAACTTGTTTGTATAATTAGAGAGAGATTCAAGATATTAACTCAGTTTCCTCTCATGAAAGTTGCATATTATAAAGGATTCGGTGTCCTTAGATACAAATTTGAAGTTAAGGATATAGAAATATCACGAACCACTCAGAATAGTGGGATTGCGACAGTAGGATCGGATGGTGTGATTTATTATGGATACTTAAATTTCATACTAGGCATCCAATATCCCAGACGATCAGAACCATTTTATATATTTCAGTGTATTTGGTACGATACACGAACCGATACGGATAAGTGGAGAAACAATTTTGGGACTTGGAAAGATGAATATGGATTGACTAGTGTGAACACACTTCGATTTTACGGTCAGGACGATCCATTTATCTTTCCGAACCAAGCATTCCAAGTATACTACTCACAGTGCTTGAAGAATCCGGGATGGAGTGTTGTATGCCGTTGGAAACCTAGGGATGTTTACGATGTCCGAGGATAGTATAGAGGACAGCGATGAGGATGAAGAAGAGAGAAGACTTAGAGTGCTCCGTCCGACTGTTTCAAAAGACGGGTCGTCTTCGGCTGACCTTGAAGTTATGTGGATTAGAAATGATATCGATGATGAAATCCAAGTAGATATGTCTAATGCGTCTACGAAACGAAAAATGTTATCAGTAATATTATATTATTACTTCACATTTCTACGATCTATACATATATTGCATTCATATGTAATGATTGTACTCTTATTTAGGTCTGATTATGACGCCCGGAGCAGCGAGGGGTGACAGGAGCACCAGCCACGGCAGAGGTAAAGGCAGAGGCAAAGCGGTTCTACCGTCTGGGGAGCTGCGTAAGGAGCTCCAGAGGGCTGGTCTTGCACCCCGATCCATATCCCCTTCGGATAACTCTTTCCGTGTGGACTTTACCCTAGGAAGGGGTAATTAATGACAACTTAGTTCACGGCTGCCAGAGATTCGGATCCTCACAATCAATAAACCCCAGCCTACCCTAGACAGGGGGAATCTATAATGCGCCTGACAAGCGCGCGTGTATTCCCATCTCAATGGGGTGACGAAATCACCCTACAGATTGTGACTCGTCTGGTGGGACCTAGTCTCTCCTCCCATATTTCGGGTTAAATGTTCATGCGAACTCAATCAATATACATATCGATTGCCTGTACTGAAATCATGCTTCTTTGTGCAGGTTAACAAATTTCAAATTGCAATCTCCGGAAGCAACAAAATGTCTCTAAGGTTCAGCTCAGCTCTCGACACGGCTCCCATCTCCTACACGATGAAGATGGACGCGAGAACAGTCCTCCCGGCCAGTCTTGGGCGACAGTGGAAAGAGCCCTGCTACAGTTCGGCTCTATTCTATTCATGCTAGCTAGCACCATTCCAATTCCTCATGCTCCGGTAACCGACAAACCGGCCTCGAAAGGCAAGAGGCCAAATGTGGTGGTCTCAAGGGCGCCCCGACCTAAATGCAAATCGGTGTTCGAACGGCTCTCCATGGCCCCAGCTGGGGGCAAAGCCGTCAGAACAAAAGAAGTTGCCAGACGTCGCGGGAAAGCCTAGGTGATACCTTCAACTGACACACGAGCGGATGTCTTCTCAAGGCTCCCCATCACTCGGTCTATGGCGGCTTCCTGAAGAGCAGAAGCCTGCCAAGCGCTCAAGACAGAGAAGCTGAGGTAGAAGCGGCTCAAATACAGAGCCAACAAAAGGGCTAGGGCTCTGGCCATATTAAAATTTGTGAATTTCTGAAACCCAGACCGCTCTTCAAAATCAGCCACCAAAGATAAAGAGATGGCTAGATATATGGTCCACACTGTCTATATGGTCGGACATGAAGAAACAAACCCTCCTATGCTTCACACCTATAGTGATGATATGGTTGACGCTACCCAACGTCGACCCGGTCTAAATAATGAAGAGCCCGCTCATGCCGATAAGCCAAAGGAGCCTGTGGTTCTCGCTGGATCAAGCTCAGGCGGTAAAGATGACCCCGTTGTCACGTCCGGAACTACAGAACAAGTGTTATTCCAATGGCTTCAAAGGCAGCTTCAGGACAGGGACGAGAAGTTGGCCAAAGTCCACTCCAAAGTCGACGAGCTGGCAAACGTCGTGGTAGATCTCACGACTCAAATCGCCCGATTACTATTAAATCAAAATCAAATTTTGGTTCATGAGCCAGGGATTGATATTCTGAGGCAGCCAACTAATACCCCATTCTGCCCAAGAGTAGAGCGCCTTCGTGAAAAACAGCCGCGATCAGCCTCCAGTCCCTCCGATACGTACACCGAACGTCGTAAGCGGACAGCAGACGAACTTAATACCGACCAACCTCGAAAATCGATGTTGGGAGGGGGAGGGGAATCGTCACTGAAAAAGAAACTGGATAAGGTTTATTCCTACAAAAGGAACAAAGTCCATAAGATATTCAAAGACGCCCTAAGAAACGGTCTACAACTGCCAGAATCAAAGAGACCGCAAGAAGCGAATATGACCGACGACCCCAAATATTGTCCCTATCATAGAGTGATAGGTCATGCCATTGAGGACTGCTTCGTTTTCAAAGATTGGGTCGAAAAGCAATACAAGGTTGGAGAGATAGAACTGTCTAAAGGCGTGTTAATAAACAGTCAAGCTGCGACCGCCAATTTCATACAAATGGAAACCGAAGCCCTTTGGGAATCTGCTGCTCTTAATCGACCACCACATCGTTAAACTAGGGGACAACTGACCACCATGTCATTAAACTGGGAGCATACGACCACCACGTCGTTAAACTGAGAACAATCAACCTCTAAGTCGTTAAACTGGGGATGTAAAAATGTGTAAATAAATCAAAAATAAAAAAATAAAAAAATAAAAAGACGAAATGATAGGGCAACTCGCAATAAAAATCAGCGGGTAAAAATAAAGATGAAATAAAGCCGAAATGATGAGGCAACCGCGAATAAATAGCCGAAATGATAGGGCAATCGCGACCTTCATGATAAGAAAAGCTGAAATGATAGAGCAATCGCGGTAAAAAAACGGCGATTGATGAGTCGCTCCTGGTACCATATTCCAGTGCAGCGATGCAGACGCCGTCCAAAACTCAAATCCCCAATGGCGAATGATGAGTCGCTCCTGGTACCATATTCCAGTGCAGCGATGCAGACGCCGTCCAAAATTCCAAATCCCTGAATGTCCCAACGACGAATGATGAGTCGCTCCTGGTACCATATTCCAGTGCAGTGATACAGATGCCAACCAAATCCCAAATCCCTGAATGTCCCAACGGCTAATGATGAGTCGCTTCTGGTACCATATTCCAGTGCAGCAATACAGACGCCAACAAAATCCCAAAATTCTCCCAGCCCTATGGATGGTCCCCGAACTGACTACCATATACAATCCACGGGCTCAAATAATCCTCATTACACCCATACCCCACCGCAATCACCAGTCACGCGGCCGGTCTCCGCCTTTAGAATTATCTCCATTGGGAAGACCCACTCATGTGTCCTCACGATATATGAGGAGAACAAACCTTCGTGGGATCCTTACGACTCACAAAGGAAAAACACACTTGGGAGTTCTCATGACTCCTAAGGAGAAAATACACATGTGATATCCTTTCGACTCGTAGGGAAAAAATGCTTTTATGGGACCCTTACAACCCATAAAATTGAAAAGCCTTATGTGATAGGGACCTAAACCTGTCTCCTAAGCTATCGCTCCCCAACGGGTAAGGCAAATGATGAATTGCTTCTGGCACCTGTGCTTCAGTGTTAGCAATGCCGATGCCAAACCCTTACCCCAAAATTCTAAACTTCCGATCCAATAGACCCCTAAGTCTTTAAACTGGGAACAAATGATCTCTAAGTCGTTAAACTGGGAATAGATGACCGCTAAGTCGTTAAACTGGGAACAGATGACCTATAAGTCGTTAAACTGGGAACATGTGACCTCCAAGTCGTTAAGCTGGGCACAATAGACCCCTAAGTCTTTAAACTGGGAACAGATGACCTCTAAGTCGTTCAACTGGAAACAGATGACCTCGAAGTCATTAAACCGGGAACGAGGGAAATCCACTCATATGTCCTCACGATGCATGATGAGAACAAAACTTACGAGATCCTTACGATTCGTAAGAAAACGCCTTCGTGGGATCCTTATGACTCACAAAGGAAAAACACGCTTCGGGTCCTCACGACTCTTAAGGAGAAAATGCACCTATGGGATCCTTATAACTCGTAGGGAGAAAATGCTTTTATGGGACCCTTACGACCCACGAAATTGAAAAGCCTTAGGTGATAGGGATCTAAATCTGTCCCCTAAGCCATCGCTTCCCAATAAGCAAAGGCAAATGATGAGTCGCTCCTGGCATTGCTTCAGTGTTAGCGGTGCTGATGCCGACCCAAAAATCAATTCCCAAATCCTCCCGGGGCAAATGATGAGTTGCTCCTGGTATTATTCCAGTGCAGCAATGCAGATGCCGACCAAAACCAAAATCCCCAAATCCTCTCATGATAAATGATGATTCACTTCTGGTACCATATTCCAGTGTAGCGATGCTGATGTCAACCAAAATCAAACCAAACCAACAATCTCTACGTCGGAATCATACTTCGTCTCAGAGTATACCCCGTGTCGAAATCATGCTTCGCCTCAGTGTATCTGCCTTCCATATCGGAATTATGCTTCGACTCGGAATCAACCAACGACACTTCATATCGTCGACCGTCCATGTCGTAAAAAAGGCAGTGCCAGCTTCCCACAAAGCGGGAACCAAATCACTCCGCGCCGGGGAAATATCTACCAAGGACACTCCGTCTCGGAGACACGTCAAGCGTCGACCGTCCATGTCGTAAAAAGGGCAGTGTCGGCTTCCCACAAAGTGGGAACCAAATCACTCCGTGCCGGGGAAATGTCTACCATGGACACTCCGTCTCGGAGACGCGTCAAGCGTCGACGGTCCATGTCGTAAAAATGGCAGTGCCGGCTTCCTATAAAGCGGGAACCAAATTACTCCATGCCGGGGAAACGTCTATCACGGACACTCCGTCTCGGAGACGCATCAAGCGTCGACCGTCCATGTCGTAAAAAGGGCAGTGCCGGCTTTCCACAAAGCAGGAACCAAATCACTCCATGCCGGGAAAACGTCTACCACGGACACTCCATCTCGGAAACGCGTCAAGCATCGACCGTCCATGTCGTAAAAAGGGCAGTGCCGGCTTCCCACAAAGCGGAAACCAAATCACTCCGTGCCGGGGAAATGTCTACCACGGACACTTCGTCTCGGAGACGCATCAAGCGTCGACCGTCCATGTCGTAAAAAGGACAGTGCCGGCTTCCCATAAAGTGGGAACTAAATCACTCCGTGCCGGGGAAACGTCTACCATGGACATTCCATATCGGAGACGCGTCAAGCATCGACCGTCCATGTCGTAAAAAGGGCAGTGCCAGCTTCCCACAAAGCGGGAACCAAATCACTCCGTGCCGGGGAAACGCCTACCACGGACACTTCGTCTCGGAGACGCGTCAAGCGTCGACCGTCCATATCGTAAAAAAGGCAGTGTCAGCTTCCCAAAAGCGGGAACCAAATCAAGTTGCCTCCACGTGAAAGAAGATCCATCAATTTCATGCACACGACCCACATGTGTAGTGTGCATTTATTGATGGAAGGCACTTTGTTGGGGTCAAAAATTACATCCCGGTTGACCAAGTCAAAATCAAAGTCAACCCCAAGCCAGGTGGACATAAGCCCTGGTCAAGTGGGCCTATGCCCAAGTCGAGCCCCGCGGCCGACCTCTCCCATGCCAAAATGAAATCATGTAATAAATAATTTTGATGTAATTTTTTACGCATGATTGTAAGCAAAATAGGCATAAAGCCAAATTTTTGTAAAGCCTATGGCTCATGTGAAAAGAAATGAGCACATGAGGCATAAGATGGGCAAAATGCCATTTTGTAAAGCCCAAGAAACTATATATAAATTTGTAAACCTATATAAGGCAACATGATAATGAAATAAAGAAGAATGTTTTATTTCCCTCAAAATCTAGGGTTTTTGTGCCTCCTTTTCCTTTCTCAAGGTTCTAAACATTTTTCCCCTTTTCAATTAAATCAAGAGTTTTACTCTTTCTTTTTCAAAATTAAATAGTTTTTCACCACAAAACCCATAAAGGGGAGCTCAGATCTTCCATTAGATCTCAAAAAGGATAGATTTTTAAATCTCACCCCTTTTCTCCAAGATCTGGCCAACCGAGAGGAAGAAGCAGGAGACTCACCTCCAAAAACCCCACTTTAGGGAAGATCTAGGGCCCAAGGGAGAAGAAAGGAGTCCCCTTTCATCAGCTCCAAAACTATCTTTGGAGTTTAACTCCTCAAAAAAATTATTCATATATAAAATAATAAATCTTTCTTTTTGGGAGTACAACTTTCAGTGCAGGAGCTAAACCCCTTTGTCCTCTTTGTCAGGAGTTCAACTCCAAAAGTCAATCGGGAGCACAGCTCCCAGTGCAGGGACCAAGTCTCTTTTGCTGCTGACGCTCAGCGCCCGTGTGCCAAGCATGTGGGGTGCCGGGCCCGCGCGCTGGGCACATGGGGCGCCGGCGCACGGCGCCCCCGTGCCAGGCACGTGAGGTGCCAACGCCCAGTGCCCGCGTGCCAGGCATATGTAGTGCTAGCACCCACGCGTCCTTTGGACGCTATTCTTCTTCTTCTTTTATATACACACACTCCACAAACACTGTCCCCGTTAAAGAAAATTTCTAAGGGGGCGCTGCCCCGCACCCCGAAAGGGGGCTGCTAGCTTTCTTGACCCCCAGTCCACTATCCGGGTAGCAGGACCCCGTAAACTCTGCGGGGCCCCCGATATATCCAAAACCCCTTCAAAACACAACACACTACACTTTGAGTTTGCATGACCGTTTTGACCCGTCAATCGGATGTTCTCTCGCTCCAAAGGCGAGAGATAATTAACGGCAGCTTAGTTCGCGGCTGTCGGAGATTCAGATACTCGCAATTAATAAATCCCAGCCTATCCTAGGCAGGAGGAATCTGTAATGCGCCTGACAAGCGCACGCGTATTCCCATCTCAATAGGGTAACGAAAAACACCCTGCAGAACCATCGTCCGCTCATGCTGCTGCCTTAGTCCAGGCTCGTGCTGCTGTCGCCGGAAATATATATCGCACTTCAATTTTTGTTAATCCTTAATTTCTTAATACCGTTTTGTCTTAATATTGCTTGTCTTGATATTTCTTATAGATGCAGGGCGGCCCTATCCTGAGAGGGAGACTCGAGGGATGAATCAGCCCCACAGGCTGAGTCCCGATAGATATAGGGGGCAACATTCTCCCTCTTCTTTACCCCCGATTATCTCTATACTGGAGATTATACCGAGAGGTTCGGCCAGTATATGGAGGATGAGAGCCGCATCCAAAAGAGATATCCACTTCATGTTGAGTGGGGCGATCGCCACCGGAGCTTATTTGCCCTCTTCTGGGATCAGGCTCGGGTATTAATATATATTTTCATTTGAGATATTCAATAAATTTATTATTATTTAACACATGTAATTTAAATACATTATTTTTTTGTATTTGCAGTTGGATTATGACTTTCAGCCTACCCGACCCTGATCACCCTGACAGAGTGCTCGATCTTCACGCTCTTTACCTAGGCCTCATGAAGAACATGCAATCTAAGGTCTGATATAGTAGGAACGAGCTAAAGATCGATTGCTATCAGGTATGGCTGGCGACCCCCGACGCAGAAAGAGTGTCTCTCCTACATACTCCGGCCTTTGCCATAGTCGACATAGATACATGGCCTCTCTTGTGCCAATATTATGACTCTGAGCGCAAATATGTTTGTAATTTAAATGTAATTCATTGTTTAGTATATAATTTATTTTTTTGTGTTGCTTAATTAGTAAACTAAATCCGATTGTGTTGTGCAGAAACAAGCCAATTAAAATAAAGAGAATAGAAAGTCGGCGAAAAGGGATCGCCCCACTTACACAGGTAGCTCGATGAATATTACTCGTGCCTTGGAGGCATCGGTAAATTATAATAGATCTATTTTAATATAATGCAATATTAAAAGTTATTTTATAATATATGTAAATTTTTGACGAATTGCAGAGAGTTCAGACCCTGGCTCAGGATGGTACACCGAGCGTGTTGACCGTGTATCTTGTCGTCCACGACACCTCGACAGATCCCGCCATGGGTGAGCTTCGATTTCCCGACACCGCTACCCAAGAGTATTGCGTAAGTGTTAATATTTATTCTAATTCGAATGAAATTTTTGTTTTGATAAGTTCAAATTTAAATGATATACTTATATTTTAATGGTTAATGTGGGTATAGGAGCGAGTGGTGGAGTAGGCGGGGGTATCGGGGATCGATTTTAGTAGACAGACCGATCCGATGCTACTGACCCCAGTCCTAGACGCCGCACACGTAGGGCACCACGGAGGTTAGGAGAGAGGCCGGGGGCCGGGTCCTAACAGGGCCCATATGAGGCTGGTCTTCACTCCGGCGGTTACTTCCCCTATCCCCGTGAGCGACGTCTGGAGCATGATATTGCTGGCTTGAAGACCACCGTCGACCAGTTGAAGGAGATGTTGGTACGTATATTAGTTAATAGTAAAATATTATATCGCATTATAGATAGTAACATATGCAATATTAGTAGCCTGAGCTTATTTGGTTGTAGACTTATGTTTGATTAATCATACTTACATAAAACTATCTAATTAAAATAAACTACGGTTTTCCAAACTAGATACCCAAACTAGGCCTAAGTTCCTGAGTATTCTTAAATTGGGGTTTCACAATAATCTGATAATGATACGAACTTGACTAAAATCTAATACACCGTTTTTACTCGCTTATTACACACACAAAATTTTACAGATTCGGCAGGCTAGTTCGACTGCGGCTCCACATGCATCTCTTTCGGCTGTGGCTCCGCAAGCCACTACCTCGGCTGCGGTTGCACAGACCACTCCTACAGCTCCACAGGCCGCTTAGACCCCCGCACAGTCCGCTCCTTCATTAGTCGAGTTTTTGACGACTCAGGGTTGCACCGAAGAGCAGATGCGTCAGATTACGGCAATTATCAGAGGTGGAGGAGCTGGACCGAGTTAGGGTAGCTTTATTTATATTTTTGAGGATATATGTACTTATCGGATACATACTGTATCTATTTTGGATGATATTTGTGGTTGTTTGATTGTTCACGATGATTTAGATTGATTTCGTATTCTGTTTGTTTATTTCTTTTATATATTATGCGTGAGATATTGATTTTGAATATTTCTGTATTTGGTTATATATATATATATATATATATATATATATATATATATATATATATATATATTATTGTGCATAGGACATGGAGAAAACGAGAAGCCCTCTTTTTAAAAAAAACCTGATATAATGTCCCTACAAATTACTCCGTATGGACAACTGTTGCACCTACGGATTAATCCGTAGGGGCAATTTTTGCCCCTACACATTTCTCCATAGGGACAAAATATAAGAATATCTAATATTTTGTCCCTATGGACTCAGTAACAGGGGTAAAACTCGTCCTTACGAATTAATCCGTATAAGCATTTATCAGGACCTATAGATAACTCCATAAGGGCATTTACCAGGCCCTACAGATTAATCTGTAGAGGTAAGTATTTTATTTTATAAACAAATAAATTAAATAAAGATTATGTCTTTGTGGAATAATCCGCGGGAATAAATGTCCCTAGCAGTAAGGCGTATGGGCAATTATTACTCCGTAAGAGAATATTGAGAGAGAAAACTTGTATCTGCGGCCTTTGGACCTACGGAGGAATTTTATGTCCTACTGATATATCCGTAGGGATAGTGGTTTGCCCCTACGGCTAAATCCGTAGGGACAAATGATTACTGTAGCAGTGGGAGGACCTTCTCTATACTTCCACTCAGTAAGTGCTTCTCTGAACTAATCCAATTTGAATACTATAGCTCCATATCGTTTTTGTTAATGTGTCATGCAACACACAGGCACAAAATACAGGGAAAAACAAGTCAAGACGTTAACTTTCAGTTTGTTTTTAAGCATTTTTACAGGTGCCTGTCACTGAAAATCCTTGTCCTTCCATTACTCCTGTACAACGAAGCTCACTTCTCAACGATAGCTGGCAAATGGAAGAACCTCGAAAGGCTTTACATCGGTGAGAACAATTATCCAGTTGAAGAAACCCTTCAAGTACCTACAACCAATGCAACCACATTAGCAGGCTTCAGATGCTTTTTTATACAGATATCTACCCAAATCGGGCACTTTATCTCTTGGCGAATCTCCCGAATCTGACCTACCATTGTATTAGTGGAATGCCTTCAGTAGATGAAAAAGGACTAATGGTGATCTTGGGCTGTTGCAAGTCGCTCAAGGAACTTTATGTGAGGAATGTGTTCTCTACAGGAGTAATAGATGAAAAAGTAATCATCAAGGCATCGAGGATTCAAACCTTTGAGTGTGATCTCATGATGCCACCAGATGAGCACGAGACCGAGTATCCGTATCAAAGACTAGCATGCGGTGGCACTTGGGGGTCTACATTATGCAGATATCTTCATGATAGCCTCGAAAACCAACGAGCGTTCGAGGCTCATATGAAAGCTTTGAATGAGTATCGGCATATCCCATCCTATAAGTGATGAAGTCAATTGGTTATCCTTTTTGGATTAATTTGCTGGTTGATATTAGACGTCGATTTGCATGTCTCTCTTTTGTTTGTGGGTGCAAGAATATTTGAATGAGATTATGGGATTATGGGATCATTAGATGTGAAGAATGTATTCTATGTCAGTACCTTGCTATTAGTGTTTGACTGTTTCGGTGCTACATTTGATATTTTTTGTCCCATAAAGTTAGAGAAATGAGAAGCTTTCTTAATTAAATTTTAGTGGAATGGTTATAATTAGATAATGATTATGCTTTGATGTGGCAATGGATGGTAAAATATATTCCTGCACACCACTATGAAATGTTTAACTTTCTTCCGGCACAAACAGTTCCCAATAGTCATAGCAGAGTTCTGTTGACTAAAATCCATAAGCACATACAGTCAATTCTTCAACTAATGTTAATACCTTTATTTGATGTCATTTTGTCAAACTTCATTTTATTGGTTCTCATTGTGCAAGCAACAAGATAAAGTATTGCTTCGTGTAATATATAGACTAAGGAGCCTTACCTTGCCCGAAGATAAAAGAATGGGGTTCAGATCATATGTGGATATTAATGCATGTACCTTTTCCGATGCCTCGCTTGCCTCCAGTGCCTCATATCCCTTTCCTTCCTCCACTGCCTCCTTTTCATATCCCAGGGATTCCGTCTCCTCTGCCTAATTAATCAAGTCTCCTTAATTGTTAGGGTCTTATGTTGCTGTTTGAAGCTGGTTGTTTGTGTAAACTGTGAAGGGTAGTTGTGTTTTGTTTATGATGGATTTGATTTTGGTTAAGCATTTTAGCTTCTGTTGTTGTTACTGTGTTACTGGTGACTGGCATGTGATGTTGGTCTTCTTTCTCTCAGCTGAAGTATGTGCTTCTGTTTGTTGCCTAATGTTTAAGCAAGGTTTGACAGTGTAAATTATCTTCATAATTTCATTTATGAGATATATGATAACCATAGAAACATGTTCAGGCAGTAGCTTAAGCATATTTAGAGAATTTTATATTCTTTTGATGATTATTAAAATTACTCACTTGTTACGGACTTTGGGGGGTGTGGGGGGGGGGGGGGGGGGGGGGGGGGGCGAAAAAAATTATGGTGAGAATTTGTGCCAAACACACCCCTTAATTGATCCAAATGTACATAGCATTTGTAGGGTGAAATCCTTAGATCAAAGGAAACCCCCCCCCCCCCCCCCCCCCCCCCCCCAAGAATGAAGTTGATTATCTACCTTATTCTGACTTCATATTTGAAATTATAGCAAAATCTAAGAAATTAAAGAGGAAGAACAAGCACAAAATCAGATTTAAAAAAATAGCACATAACACGGGAAAAGCTCATTTTCCAGTTCACCTGATTTCATATCAGAAAATGTTGAATCCTCATAGGCATGAAAATGACATATACTGATAAAAGAGACCTTAAATTGTTCCTAACTAATACAAATGTTGTTCACGAAAACAGAAACTCTGCTCTCGTCACAACAACAACAACAACTGAGCCTTTTATCCCAAGCATATGGGGTAGGCTACATGAACCAACATGAGAATCACGCCGGGTCCAGCACATGAATCCTCCGCTTCCACTCACTCCTATCGAACAATATACATTCAATGAGTCCTTTGGCAACCATATCGTTTCGTATCACCTCCATCCATGTTTTCTTCGGTCTCATCTTTTGCCCTTTTGCCATTTCCCATATCGAGATTATCTATCATAGGTCTGCGTCGCACATGACCAAACCATCTTAGCCAGTTTTCCCGTATCTTCTCCTCCACATGTGCTACACCAACTTTTGCACGAATATCCTCCTTTCGCACCTTATCTTTTCTAGTGTTACCGCACATCCAACGAAGCATGCGCATCTCCGCTACGTGCATCTTCTGTGTATGATGCTTCTTAGGAGCCCAGCATTCTATACCATATAATAAGGCATGCCGAATAGCGCTCCGATAAAACTTCCCTTTCAATTTTAACGGAAAGTTACGATCACACAAAATCCCTGTTGCACTCCTCCATTTCAACCAACCAGCTTGGATACTTTGATTAACATCACTATTGATCTCCCCATTCTTTTGGATGATGGAACCTAGATATCTAAACTGGTCGCTCGGTGATATCTCTTGCCCTTCCAATATTATACCAATATGGTTTTGACTTCTCTGGTTACTAAATTTGCAATGCATATATGCTGTCTTGGACCTGCTCAATCTGAATCCCCGAGATTCCAATGTTTGCCTCCATAATTCCAATTGGCATTAACCCCTGCTTTCGTCCCATTTACCAGAACAATATCATCAGCGAATAGCATACACCAAGGTACCTCATCTTGGATAGTTCCAGTAAGCTCATCCATCACGATGGTAAATAGGAATGGACTTAATGCAGACCCTTGATGTAAACCAATTGTAATCGGAAAATCACTTGTTAAGCCGCCGCAAGTTCTGACATTTGCCACTACTCCAAAATATATGCAGGAAGTTAGGGCTCTACGGTGCAGAACACTAGACCTTCATACATGCCCCATATAATTACCATACTCAAATCTTTGATACGGATACTCGTTTTCGTGCTCTTCAAGGGGCATCTAGTGATAAAAGTCGAAGGTTTGAATGTTTGACACCTTTATAATTATGTCTTGATCAACTCCTGCAGACACGTTCCTCGCAAAGAGATGCTTTAGACTCTTGCAACAATCCAACATTACCGTTAGCCCTTCTTTACTCAGGTCGAGCATGCCGCTAACGCAAAGGTAAGTTAGCTTCGGGAGCGTCGTCAAGAGACACGGCGCCTTAATTAGGTCTATTTTAAATGGAGAACTGGTCGCGGAACCGCGGCCATCTAAAGCCCGTGTTGGCACGGAAAATGATGGCGGTGCTCTGGAGTTGATTAGGTCTTTTCTTAGGGGGTATTTTTGTAATTGTGGACATGCGAAACAAATGTAACCCTAGGGTTTCCTATTCTTTATAAATAAGAACTCTAAAAATTGTAACTCTTTATGCCTCCCTTCATTAATAAATTTTAGAATTCTTTTGGAGAGCATCGGTGCCTCTTTTTCACTTCATAAATTCAGATCTGACAACCCTGCGTTGATGTTTGGAGAGAGCCATCTGTAAGTAGTTTTATTTAATTGCTCTAGTTAGATTTTAATTCCTTGCATTAGATGTTAGCTTTGGGGAAGGCTTTTGAGAGATGAGATCTCTCATCCCTTTCTTGCCCATAATATATTTTCAATAGGACTCCATGCATACACGCACACACCGCGCCCTACGGTACACTATCCCTCGAGGTAGCGGTGATACCGTAGTATAAAGGACCGGTTGCGCACGTTTTCTATGGAGGTTAGGGTAAGGATCTCTAAAGGAAGGACAAGAACCTAGAGTAAGGAACACATTCCCGAATGGATCTAATCCCCTGTATTGATAATTACCATAACTCCTCTTAGATCCTAATTTGGGTATAGAAAGCGTTGAGATTTATTTACATTTCCAAACCATTCCTAAACCTAACCCTAGCAAGAATAGATCTAGATAATTAGTATAGAATAATTAGATTTTTAGATTTAATAACAACTCCGAACACCCTTCGGAATTAACTCGTAAGAACGAATCGGAGATTCACAACATCCCTGTGGACCGACCCGTACTCACCGGCTAGCTGCAACGCGACGCCGTTCTTGATTGCGGTTACAAATATTTTTGATCTATCTTTTAGAAAGCGCAAACACACTGAATCATTTTAAATCAAATGGCGCCGTTGCCGGGGATGGCGTAGAACTTTCCTTTTTGCGATTTCGGGTTAATCTTAAATTAAAAATCATAAAAATCTAAAAAATCCAAAAAAATTATAAGAATATATCAATTGTTATTTTTTGGAAAGGATACTTTGTTGTTTGAATTTTGCAGGATATACCAAATCGGATCTGGAAATTTCCAGAAAGCGAAACAGAAAACGATAGATCAAAACAGAGAGAGATTTGCAAAACAGAACAGCAGAAAAAATATGGAGCAGTGAACCCCCCACATCACCGCCCTTCCGCGGCCAAAACCTGCCTTAGGCCGCGGAACCGCGGCCGTCTTGTCGAATCAGAGCGTCAAAAAATTCTTGGGACTCGAGCCAGCAAACTGGCCGCGGAAACGCCGCGGGAGGTGGCTTCAGACCGCGGGAACGCGGCTTCTTGGTGACTTTAGCTCTTGAAAATTGCACTGTAAGTCTTCTCTGTTCCTTCTCTGTACATTTTGAAATATCTTTTCTGAAAATCCCTGCAGAATTCTGCGCGCTATAAAAATATTTCCCCTTCCAAATAACAATCTTGTGCAGGATTTGTGCGCCTCGTTTAAAATAGAAAGTGATTGCAAATAATCTTTTTTGTTGCATATTTTTTCTCGAATATCTTTTTGTAACAATTTTTTTTCCAAATAAAGATTCTTTGTGATATGCTTAAAATAATAACTGATTGCATGTAATATTTTTCGGTTGCATATCTTTAATTAAAAATCTTTTTGCAACAATTTTCAAATAAAGAAAAAGAAAAAGGACAAATCTTTTATAGAAACTTGCAAATTTTGCCGCAAATAAATCCTTGCACCAACCATCTTTCTTTCTTTCACCCTTTCTTCTAACATGGGTACCCCCACATAATAAATCACTTGCCGAACTTTGGTATCCCGAACCTAATTTTGCGTCGTACGTCAATTTGTTCGGTCAATTTAAAGACGATCCGTCCTTGCCTAAAATATCTTTGAAAGATCAAATAGAGGCGTCTAGGAGAAACAGTTTGACTTTTCAACCCACTTTGTGTCAACCAAGTCAATCTTTACCACCTCCATATGTTGACACCACTTTTTCAAGTCCTTCTGTCACTCCTAAGCCGATGTCCATTGCTGAGCATATTGCTCAATCTCACAGTCGATCTTTCACCCCTCTCCACTCATCTAGTTCTAGGGACCCGCACGACTATTCACCTTTTTATCCACATGTTGACCCTACACCTGCCCAACCACCCACTTCCTACCATACCTACCCGACTTTCTCACCTACACTAGACCCTGTTTCTACACAGCCATTAGGGAGTTTCACGTATCCAAACAATTTCGAATCTTTTACCGAAACCCCCTTACCACCCAAGTCTAGTTTGGAAGAGTCGTTGGACGCTTATATTGCAGCAACAAACAAAATGGTTAGGAATGTGGAAGCGTCCATGGCCGCTCTTATGCAACCTGCTGAACCGGCAGCTAGTTTTCAACTAGCTTCAAATTTTTCAATGTATAAGGAGGCGGTTGGACAGAGTGAGAATGTGAGAGGATTTCCAAATCAAACCTACCCATACCCAATTGAATCCATAACTCCAATTTTCAAACATGTCTCCAAAATGATGAGTTGTGCGACTTTGTAGTATTTGATTTGCCAAATTGTGAAGAACCCCTTTCGAGTGAAACCACACTTACTCCTTTCGATCTTTACACCTCCACTCTAGAACCTAAATCGATAAATATCCATGTTTTTGATGAGGTGTTTAAAGAAATTGATTTTCACTTGATTGAGGATATAGACGCCGGGAATATTTCGGATGATGAACCTGTCGATTTGATTGAAATTTTATGTTCAACTCATCATCCCGAGTCATTAGATCTTTCTCCCGAACTTCATATGCGTCTTGATGTTGATGATAATGGCATGGATGAGGTGAATTTTGAGGAGAGTTTTGAGGATAATATTGAGGTTGAATCATTTTTGTTTGATGTGTCTGATTTTTCAATTCATCCTCCTGAACGTTTAACTGTTATATCACCCTCCCTCCTTTCCATCGTTCCGACCACGCTTGAAGACTGTGAGCTTGAAAATTTTTCCTTTGAATCTGACACAATTCTCACAGCCGATAACACTTACGAGTGTTTCACTTTTTCGGACGATGTTGATGACTCACCGCCCGAGTTTGAGTCCTTTACATTTTCAGATGAGTTAATTGAACCATCAGACTTGGTTGCTTACAGTATTTTCGAACCATTGATGGAATCTTTCAAGTTCGAGACAGTTTACTACGGTAAGAATTATGCCATCCCTAATTCACTCCCTTTCGTCCTTCATATTGTTCCGACCGTACAAGAGACCGTTACGCTTTCATCTCCAATACCAAGTTCAGCGTACCCATGTTTTCTTGCGAATCTTGAGAGATTTGATCACATTTCTCGACGGGTTGATAGGTTAGCGCAATCGCTTTTAACATTTCGGTCATCACAAATTGCGCTAATTTATTCACTCGATTTACACCCTCAAAATTGCGCGGCCCTTCTTTCTCCTTTCCGCCATTCTTCTCCCCCACCGAGACCATATTCTCTTCTTCCCATTCGGTCTTGTGTGTTTCTCATCTCTTTTCTTTCTACTCCATTCTTTCACCAACTAGATCATTACTACGATAAGATTTTTGAATGGTTGGTGCTCACCTTTGGCTTGTGTAAGGCCAAGCTTAAGTTTGGGGATATTTGTTCATATCATAATATTGCAATTTATAGTCCCCAATTCTTATTCGTTTTATAATTAAACAGGTGCTTTTGACGCATGTCTGCTGCATGTTACAGGATACAGGTTTCTGGAGCGAAAACAGTGAAAAAAGACACAAGACAACAGAAAAGGGACTTTTTACCAACAAATAGACGGATCCTAGTCAAGCCGAGACTAATCACAGTTCACATAGGTACAAGGCAACGCAAGGTCCAAACATGTCAAAGTGAAACGGTTAAAAAACCAATACAAATTTTCACTGAAGATCTGGAGAAGAATAAGAAGCCAAACAAAGAAATAGGATGAAGAAATAACAAGCCCAGACAAGTACAATGCAGCCCAGAAAAGATGGTGAGCCAAGCCCACCAAAGGGCCGTGGAACCGCGGCCCAAGCCAACCAATGCCGCGGTTCCGCGGCCGCTTAGTGCCCGTGTCGGTGCATTTTTCCCGTGTCGGTGCGTCGGTGCAGGGGTTGGGATTTTTCGTGGGCATATCTGTAATTGCACATGCGCGAGACTCTGAAACCCTAATTTTCCCTGTTTACTTATAAATTGTAATCTCAAATCTGTAAAAGGCTATGTCTCTTTTCAATCAATAAAATTCAGAATTGTTGGGAGTTTATTCAGATCTGTTCTGTTTTCTTGCTTGGAGGGAGCCATCAATACAATTAGTAAGTTATTTTTCACAGCTTTGTTTTAATTCTCTTTTTTTAGAATGTTTATTAATCCCCTAATGAGCGAGTAATCTCCTCGCTTGTTAGGGTTAGCCTTAGGGAAAGGTTTGAGAGATAAGATCTCTCACCCCTTTCATGCCATTCACAACTAAGAATTAGAACTCCATGCATACGCGCACAACCGCTCCCTACGGCACCCTACCCCTCGAGGTAACGGTGAACCGTAGTATAAAGGGCCGGTTGCGCGCGTTTTCCATGGAGGTTAGGGTAATTATCGATAAAAGAAGGTCACGAATCTAGAGCAAGAAATATTTTCCCAAAAGATTCTAATCCACTTTATAGATAATTACCACAACATCTAATAGATCAAAAATAAGGCATTGAAAGCGGTGAGGAAACCTTTAATCTCCAAACTTCCCCTAAGCCTAAGCCTAGCAAGACTTTAAATTAGATTAATTTAGTTTATTGATAGATCTAGGTTTTTATAGATTTAATAAACCAACCAAAACAACATTTGGAATCAACTCGTAAAAACACATTAAGATAATTATCCATCTCTGTGGATCGACCCGTACTCACCGGCTAGCTGCAAAGCGACGCCGTTTCTGATTACGGTTAACATATAATTTTTGGACTAATCAAATGGCGCCGTTGCCGGGGATGGCGTAATATTTCTTTTGTGTAATTTCGGGTTGATATAAATTCTAAAATTATAAAAATCTGAAAATATAAAAAAAGTACAAATTTTTTTATCCATTTTTATCTATTTGAAGGGTTTATTGTTTGAATCTTGCAGGAACAGCGAAGAATCGCGGATCAGGAAATTTACAGAGGGCAAAATAAAAAAAATCACATCAAAACAGAAGGGAAAGTTCAAAACAGGGCTGTACAATTTTTTTCAAGAGCCGATCCCGCAACCCAGGCGCGGAACCATACATGCGCAATCATTTGATTAGTTCAAAAATTATATGTTAACCGTAATCAGAAACGGCGTCGCTTTGCAGCTAGCCGGTGAGTACGGGTCGATCCACAAAGATGGGTAATTATCTTAATGTGTTTTTACGAGTTGATTCCAAATGTTGTTTTGGTTGGTTTATTAAATCTATAAAAACCTAGATCTATCAATAAACTAAATTAATCTAATTTAAAGTCTTGCTAGGGTTAGGTTTAGGGGAAGTTTGGAGATTAAAGGTTTCCTCACCGCTTTCAATGCCTATTTTTGATCTATTAGATATTGTGGTAATTATCTATAAAGTGTATTAGAATCTTTTGGGAAGATGTTTCTTCCTCTAGATTCGTGACCTTCCTTTATCGATAATTACCCTAACCTTCATGGAAAACGCGCGCAACCAGCCCTTTATACTACGGTTCACCGTTACCTCGAGGGGTAGGGTGTCGTAGGGAGCGGTTGTGCGCGTATGCATGGAGTTCTAATTCTTAGTTATGAATGCCATGAAAGGGGTGAGAGATCTTATCTCTGAAACCTTTCCCTAAGGCTAACCCTAACAAGCGAGGAGATTACTCGCTCATTAGGGGATTAATAAACATTCTAAAAAAAGAGAATTAAAACAAAGCTGTGAAAAATAACTTACTAATTGTATTGATGGCTCCCTCCAAGCAAGAAAACAGAACAGATCTGAATAAACTCCCAACAATTCTGAATTTTATTGATTGAAAAGAGGCATAGCCTTTTACAGATTTGAGATTACAATTTATAAGTAAACAGGGAAAATTAGGGTTTCAGAGTCTCGCGCATGTGCAATTACAGATATGCCCACGAAAAATCCCAACCCCTGCACCGACGCACCGACACGGGAAAAATGCACCGACACGGGCACTAAGCGGCCGCGGAACCGCGGCATTGGTTGGCTTGGGCCGCGGTTCCACGGCCCTTTGGTGGGCTTGGCTCACCATCTTTTCTGGGCTGCATTGTACTTGTCTGGGCTTGTTATTTCTTCATCCTATTTCTTTGTTTGGCTTCTTATTCTTCTCCAGATCTTCAGTGAAAATTTGTATTGGTTTTTTAACCGTTTCACTTTGACATGTTTGGACCTTGCGTTGCCTTGTACCTATGTGAACTGTGATTAGTCTCGGCTTGACTAGGATCCGTCTATTTGTTGGTAAAAAGTCCCTTTTCTGTTGTCTTGTGTCTTTTTTCACTGTTTTCGCTCCAGAAACCTGTATCCTGTAACATGCAGCAGACATGCGTCAAAAGCACCTGTTTAATTATAAAACGAATAAGAATTGGGGACTATAAATTGCAATATTATGATATGAACAAATACCCCCAAACTTATCTTTTGCTCGTTCTCGAGCAAACTTATTTTTATTCACTAAAATCCTAACCACACTTTCATAGGGAAACGCGATTGCACTGAGCATGTGCAACAAGCCGTTAAACCTCTAGGTGTCCCTAGTAGGAGGAGTGTTGTCTCCTGAGGGTTTTCAGCGGATTACACCCATAAAATCCTATCAACTTGGCCCATTGACTTTTGTTTTCCAATTAGGTTTTCTAACAAGCAATTCTATTATCTTTTGACTCGCAAATTATCCACCCACATTCTTCACACTTCCTTATTATTTAACTTAAGATTATATAGGTTATGTAGACCTACTTAGCTTTCGGCATCTCTTAAGTCTTTCTTCTAGGGTTTCATCTCCACTTAGGAATTTCTATCAACTCTACTAAAGATACAAGTTCTATTCTTCATCCCTTTCTCTCATCTAAACTCTAATCACATATCCCCACGTGTGTGTAACTATCACCCCTACACTTGGAAATTCAAATCAAGCAATCATACTCTCGTCCATTGTCCAAAGCACTTATTAATTAGTGAATTTTTAAATGAAATTTTGCTTACACATCCTTCATGCGACCGTTAATACTTCTTGAGGTACCAACAACCGATTACAAGATGCGTTAGCACTTTCAAGCGTACTTCTTAGTTTTGCAACACCCAAGGCTTTAGCAGTGACTCCCAAACCAGTTGGTCTAAGGCACTAGGTGATGAAGCACCCTCGCTAAATATTTTTCTATTTTTTACAGCCTTAAGTAATCACAAAAACCAGTGTCCATTTTTTTATTCTTTATTCACACTTTTTCTTTTATTTTCATTGTACTAAGGACTTTAGACAAGAGCATTTCAAGGTCTCTTCTACTATTCCAAGTTTCAAGGTGCGTGATTGTGCAATTTGTAGGGTATACGTTTTCAGAATCTAGACTTAAGCTAGGAACTATTTTTCAAACTTATACTCTAATAAGAACATCAATACTCTTCCCTCATTTTGACTTAGCCCAAGAAGTGAACCCAAAATTTGCCTATTTCTAAATAAACCACAAGGCATATACTTTCTACCGTTAAACTTTAAGGAAGGTTATTTTTAGGGTTTTTAATTCACTAAGTTTAAGATCTAGTTGCTCCTAGCTAGTTAACCTATATGTCAAACTCTAGTCAAATAAGGCCAAAATTGAATACAATTATTTTTATAATTTTTCAAAAATTTTCAATTTTTATGGGTTTTCAAATAAGTATGCAAATGCAAAAAATATGTACAAATGAATGCGAAGGAAGAAGACGTACCGAGCATACCCTCAAACTTGAACTTGACAGTGTCCTCACTGTCATGCTAAACCAAGAGGGTCAAAATACCGGCACTTCCCTGTTTATTTATTTATAATTTTTTTTTATTGTTAAGAAAAACAAAAATATATACAGAAAAGCCCTCCCCCAAACTTCATTTAAACTATGTTAGACATTACTGCCAAACCTTGCATAGACCAAACGTTAACACCAACCAGTTGAAAAATTTATCAGTAAATAGTATTAGTTGGTGGAAGAATACGTTGTAGCGATCCACAAAGAATTGGGGAAGATAGAAGTGGTGGTATGGAAGGTGTGGAGGTGAATATACAGGAGGTAGTGATACATCTAAACGAGAATGTGAATGATCAGCAATCAAAGTAATATTGGCATTCTCGTAGCTTATTAAAAGAAGTGGGGGTGGTTCAACTTCTAAATGAGGAGGTTGACTAACCACAATACCCACAAAATGTTCCTGTGGGTCCTCTATTGACTTGGCATCATCCATCAATTTCATATGATATTCAATTATAAGGGAACTGATCTCCTCGATGTCCGCCATAGTCCAACCGAAAACTTGCCGCCTATCTTGTAAGACCTTTAAAATAGCGTTCTCTTGCTCGAAGGCTAGAGAGGCTGATATTATAATGGAAAAAGTCTCATTCTCACCTATATAAGCATATTTAAGGTGGGGCGGTAAGGACATGAGTTCGAGTTTCGGAGGCGAAAGAATCATTGCGGAATCTAGCTCGAACTCAAAGGACTCCAACACAGGTTCGAAATCACTGCAAACAACCGATTCGGATGGTTCAACTAACTCATCCAAAAATTCAAAAGACTCATATTCGGGCTGTGAGTCGTCATCATCTGAAAAAGTGAAACATTCATAATCCATATCGGTTGTGTCAACGGTGGTAGGCTCAAGAAGGGACGCACTAGTGGCGTCAAAACTGTTTTCATCAAACAAGAATCTTTCAAGCTCGCAGTCCTCCTGCGTGATTTCGTGAACAGAGCAAACTTCTCGTATACTAGTCTTAGGCACGGGGGGCAGACTTCCCATCTTATAAATATTGAACTCACTAGACATCTTCCCAAAGGATAGAGTCATGAAGCCATTGCGACAGTTTATTACAGCATTGGAAGTGGCCAAAAATGGTCGACCGAGGATCACCGGAATTTGGTTCCGTGGGTTAGCAACAGGTTGTGTATCCATAACAATAAAATCAACGGGGAATATGAACTCCCCAACTTTGATCAACACATCCTCTAGCTCACCCCTTGGATGGGTGATTGATCGATCAGCCATTTGGAGAGTACAACGAGTGGGTTTCAACTCTCCAACCCCTAATTGTTCGTACACGGAGTAGGGAAGCAGGTTAACACTAGACCCAAGATCTAAAAGTGCTCGATTAATTTTCTTATCCCCAATTGTGATTGAAATCGTAGCACAGCCGGGGTCCTTTCGTTTTTGGGGTAACGTTTGATAGTGGTTAATAGCATTGCTACTGCACTAGCCACTAGCACTTTCTTGGGTACTTGAGATGCCTTTCTCTTCGAGGTGCATAAGCCCTTTAAGATTTTCGCGTATGAAGGGACTTGTTGGATTGCATCCAAGAGAGGTATATTTATGCTAACCTGCTTAAATAACTCCACAATCTTCTCCACTTGCACAGTTGGTTTATTGGGACTCAATCTGTTTGGAAATGGAGCATTTTGAAAATTTGTTGAGTCAAATGTCTGTAGAGTAGAATGTGGAGTAGGAACGGATCCCAGTGTGGATGTGTTCGTGTTGTGAGAAATGGGTCCGTTCGAGTTAGAAGAAGTAGAGCCGTGTGAAGGGTGGAGAATAGGCTCTAAAGAAAAAGGTGAAGAAGAAAGTGAAGAAAATGAAGAAGGGGAAGATGACGATGGAGAAGAAGAAGAAGAAGAAGAACCACCGGCGGGAATGTCATCACTAGTGCCCATATTATTTTGCAACTCTCTTCCGGATCTCAACGTAGTCACCGCATTTACATTGTGATTGTGATATGCGTTTTGAGTGTGACCGGGATTTGGCAATGGTTGAGATGGAAGCTTTCCCTTTTCTCTCTCGCTCAACGCAGCAGTTAATTGTGCAATTTGTGCCTCAATAGATTTGATACTTTGATCGTGTGAAGCATTGTTATTCATCAAAGACTGAACATAATTTTCAAATCTTGCTGCGGATTCTGTAGATTGCTTGAGAAATGCATCTAGACTTTTTTCTAGCGAGATAACCTTATCATCATTTGGTTGAACCAAATTGTTCGCTTGATTTGTATAAGGTTGTTGTTGGAAAGGTTGCTGTTTTTGAGTTTGTGGAGGTGCTTGTTGTTGTTGTGGAGGAGGAGGTCTTTGAAAATTGTTATTTCCTTGGACTTGTTGATTTTGGTTCCAAGCGAAATTTGGGTGACTCCTCCACCCCGGATTGTATGTCGAAGAGTATGGATCGTTTCTTTGTCGTTGCTGAAATGCAGTATTGACTTGATCTTGTCCTTGAATAGGTGCATTATAAGGACACTCTTCGGTTAGATGCGATGGATTCGAACAACAAGCACAAACAGTTCATGTGGGCATAACAGGGGCAGGAGAAGACGATGAGATTTTGGTCTCAATGGCTTCTAGCTTTTTCATAAGTGCGGCCATCTCGGCCTTCATAGCAATCGACATATCTACTTGATGTATGCCTGCCCTAGATTGACCAACAGAAGAAGATGATGTGGTCTTGGTACTCTCCCACTGAATTGTTTGCTCACTAAGATCCTCAAGAAACTGCCACGCTTCGTCGCTAGACTTGGAAAGAAAATGACCTTGACATATAGTTTCTAGCAACTGCTTCGTTGCCGAGTTCAATCCCTCGTATAATGTTTGGCAAAGTTGCCAACTTTCGATCCCATGATGAGGGCATTGAACAAGTAGGTCTTTAAATCTCTCGAAGCACTTCTAAAATGGTTCGGAAGGAAGCTGTGAAAATTGTATAATCTCGTTACGGGTTCTAGCAGTTTTGTGATGCGGATAGAACTTTTTCAGAAAAGCTCTCACAAACTCGTCCCAATTTCTAATGGAATGTGATGCGGTGCTGTATAGCCACTTCTCGGCTAGGTCACATAAGGTAAAAGGAATGACCCTTAGCCTTATAGCGTCATCACTTAATTGGGTCGTTTTCATCATAGCGCACACATTTTGGAATTTATTGATAAAGATATATGCATCTTCAGATTCCAAACCATGAAATTTTGGCAGCATATTGATGAAATGTGGTTTTATTTCAAAATTGTTCCCATTTGCCGGTGGGGGTGAAAGACATGTAGGTAAAGAAGTGCGGACGGGATAGAAGAGATCCTGGAGCGCAACTCGTGCGGGCGCTACAACAGGCGGAAGATTCGGGTTATTCGCACATAACGGAGGTGGAATCATTCCCGTCGGTAAGGTATCGTTGGGGTCGTGTCTCGACATACCTTCGAAAGAAGAATTTGAAGGTGGAGGTAAGGAAATGGAGGGAATTTCGACTTTGGTGTCGAAAGGTTCGTCGGTCGGTACCAACGAAACACGGACTAATCGGGCGTTAGTATGCCTAGTCCAAAGTGACATACACTAAAGGGGTAGTGTAGTCAGAAAAAATTTAAAAACAGAATGTGGAGGTAAGATAACGTCAATGAGAAGAAATGGTGGAAGTGAGGTGCAAGTTTCTTTTAGCGACAAGTTGCAAGTTTTGAAAAGATTTTTCTTTTTTTTCTTTTTTTTTATTTATGTTAGAGTTTTGCAAAGAGGTTTTTGAAAAGGGACTTGTGACACAAATGTATCAACCACACATGCGCAATCAGGCCTAGATCTAGGGTCACCTAAGTCTGCTAGACAGCTCCTAACTAGGGCTAGAAATAGGACCTCAAACCGCCTCTTCACCGACACTTGCGGCCAGGTAAGTGCCAGGTAAGTGGGAAGGAACCACAGTAGTGGGCCTAATTAATAACCACTAGCCTAGACACACTTGCCAAGACACCGCAAAATCAGTTAGGATAAACGGTCGATGCCTATACTAGTCTTTTTCCTATTGAGCTCGATGTCCTTAGGTCTGAGTCTAATATTTTTTAATTAATTGTGGTCAATGCACATGCTTTAGGTGTTTTCTGGGGTCCTGGAAAGGGTGATGAAATCCCCACCCAATCTGAGTTTGGTCGATTAGCCCCTTAAAGTCCGATTAACTTATGCAAAACAATAAAATTCACTTGCAATCAATTTTTAGCGCGGCGCAAAGAAACCTGCAGAAAATCTGTTATTTAGAAGGGGGAGAAAAAAAATTTAGCGCAAAGAATTCCTGCAGAAAGTTTTTAGAGAAAGATATATGGAGGTTGAAAGAGGGGAAGGAAAGAAAACAAACAGAGCTGATTTCGCGCAAAGAACCCCCAAAACGACCGCGGTTCCGCGGTTTTAACCTGGTCAATGCCGCGGTTCCGCGCCTGGGTTGCGGGATCGGCTCCTGAAAAAAATTGTACAGCCCTGTTTTTAACTTTCCCTTCTGTTTTGATGTGATTTTTTTTATTTTGCCCTCTGTAAATTTCCAGATCCGCGATTCTTCGCTGTTCCTGCAAGATTCAAACAATAAACCCTTCAAACAGATAAAAATGGATAAAAAAATTTATACTTTTTTTATATTTTCAGATTTTTATAATTTTAGAATTTATATCAACCCGAAATTACACAAAAGAAATATTACGCCATCCCCGGCAACGGCGCCATTTGATTAGTTCAAAAATTATATGTTAACCGTAATCAGAAACGGTGTCGCTTTGCAGCTAGCCGGTGAGTACGGGTCGATCCACAGAGATGTGTAATTATCTTAATGTGTTTTTACGAGTTGATTCCAAATGTTGTTTTGGTTGGTTTATTAAATCTATAAAAACCTAGATCTATCAATAAACTAAATTAATCTAATTTAAAGTCTTGCTAGGGTTAGGCTTAGGGGAAGTTTGGAGATTAAAGGTTTCCTCACCGCTTTCAATGCCTTATTTTTGATCTATTAGATGTTGTGGTAATTATCTATAAAGTGGATTAGAATCTTTTGGGAAGATGTTTCTTCCTCTAGATTCGTGACCTTCCTTTATCGATAATTACCCTAACCTCCATGGAAAACGCGCGCAACCGGCCCTTTATACTACGGTTCACCGTTACCTCGAGGGGTAGGGTGCCGTAGGGAGCGGTTGTGCGCGTATGCATGAAGTTCTAATTCTTAGTTGTGAATGGCATGAAAGGGGTGAGAGATCTTATCTCTCAAACCTTTCCCTAAGGCTAACCCTAACAAGCGAGGAGATTACTCGCTCATTAGGGGATTAATAAACATTCTAAAAAAAGAGAATTAAAACAAAGCTGTGAAAAATAACTTACTAATTGTATTGATGGCTCCCTGCAAGCAAGAAAACAGAACAGATCTGAATAAACTCCCAACAATTCTGAATTTTATTGATTGAAAAGAGGCATAGCCTTTTAAAGATTTGAGATTATAATTTATAAGTAAACAGGGAAAATTAGAGTTTCAGAGTCTCGCGCATGTGCAATTACAGATATGCCCACGAAAAATCCCAACCCCTGCACCGACGCACCGACACGGGAAAAATGCACCGACACGGGCACTAAGCGGCCG
Organism: Agapanthus africanus; assembly: GCA_030015575.1. Classification (NCBI taxonomy): domain Eukaryota; kingdom Viridiplantae; phylum Streptophyta; class Magnoliopsida; order Asparagales; family Amaryllidaceae; genus Agapanthus; species Agapanthus africanus. The sequence goes on from JASDDO010000016.1 coordinate 568,634,762, forward strand.
CGGAACCGCGGCATTGGTTGGCTTGGGCCGCGGTTCCGCGGCCCTTTGGTGGGCTTGGCTCACCATCTTTTCTGGGCTGTATTGTACTTGTCTGGGCTTGTTATTTCTTCATCCTATTTCTTTGTCTGGCTTCTTATTCTTCTCCATATCTTCAGTGAAAATTTGTATTGGTTTTTTAACCGTTTCACTTTGACATGTTTGGACCTTGCGTTGCCTTGTACCTATGTGAACTGTGATTAGTCTCGGCTTGACTAGGATCCGTCTATTTGTTGGTAAAAAGTCCCTTTTTCTGTTGTCTTGTGTCTTTTTTCACTGTTTTCGCTCCAGAAACCTGTATCCTGTAACATGCAGCAGACACGCGTCAAAAGCACCTGTTTAATTATAAAACGAATAAGAATTGGGGACTATAAATTGCAATATTATGATATGAACAAGAACCAATCATCTGAAGCCCACCAATGCGGTTGCATTGGCCGCCTAGTACTTTAAGGGTTGCTTCTATTGGACAAGAATTTTCAGTGATGGGCACCTGTTGAATGCTTACAAACTGAATTCCATCATCTTGACATATATGTCTACAATGCACAAAACCCTTGGCAGTTTACGACGCATACCACTTTCACTAGCTCTGGTTATTTATCAGCACAAACAACATCTTTGCTCATCAACCAGAACCCTTAAAACACTCAAATTGAACTCTAAATAACTCAAAAGATATGGGTTAAACTACAAAGGCCTTTTTTGCAAGTAACCCTAGTTTATAACTAGAATAAGTTCAGTGGAGCATTTACAGGGCCGAAATATAGAGAAGGCCATCCCATGTTGCTCCACTCTCATGTAAAATGATCTCTTCAGCAAAACCCTGGCTTTTGTGAACCACAAGCTCAAGAAAGCCGCCTAAAGAGAACTTATTGAGGCAGTATTGTTGCTTGAAACTGTCAGCAAAAGAGTCACAAGGCTTCGCATACAAAGGATACAAGTTCAAAACCTTCCAGCAATAAGGAGATAGTAATGCGTCGTGCCATGTCTTGCAAACAAAGGGAAGCCAAAGAGTCTTCTCTTCTAGTGTCAGCTTGTTGAACACAGTAACAAGACCGTCACTTGGCAAATCTTCCCATCTCCTCTCATTCTCCATCTCTCTTCACCTTGTAAAACTAATTAATAATGAAGCTGGGTTAGTACTTATCATTTACTATAGGAATATATATAAGAGGCAGTTGATTAATTCATTAATTTGTGTTATTATTCCCAAGATTCATAATTTCCTTTTGCAATGACTGAGACTCCTGAGCTTCTTAGAGAGAATTAGTTAGTACAGTGCCATTATTGCCAGGCCTTCAGCCTTGTGTTTAACCATACCATTTAGACTTTTTTTTTGGCGTTGGCCCATATGCCCTAGTCTATGCATACAACACACACAAATAAACCCACACATCACACACAAGCACACAACACACGCACCAAGGGAACTCACAAATTTGCCCCGAAAGCATTAATTTGTGGCCACTTCCCTTGGGTTGAAAACCCGCACTCTCTCCAAGAGGGGAAGTGCCCATACCAACTGAGCTATAACTCATTGGTAACCGTACCATTTAGACTTTGATTTCATAGAAGTACTTCTTTAACAAGCATTTTGTTTTTACAGAACATTCAGCATACACACCCTTAATCTTCAGGATTCAATTAACATGGATCATTCTAGTATATTATCCCAGAAAGGGTACGAGCCTTGTCGTTTTAACGTAAAGGACGAAGGCTATTCTTCATCACAAATCATGTGTTTTGCTGATCTAGGATCATATTAACCTACAAGGGCAGGCATGCATATAAGCAGATAAAATACTATTCAATCCACTTGAATAGAAGTCACAACACTCCTCTTGTCGACAAATGGAAACAACATGCAGCCACTAGTATCCAAGAGCCCTAACTTGTAACTCTACAGTGTCAAATTCAATTCTAGTATGTTTTCCCAGGTTCAACTAATTAATGCAGTTAGACCCTATTGTTGAATAAAACCATGAAGCATTCCATGCTCCAAAAATCTAGGGTTTCTCAAGCATGCACTCGTTTTACTGCCTTCATTCACTAGCCATCAAAGCAGGCACTCCTCTCAACTCTGAGTAGGTGAGTACAAGTCCCATAAACCCTTAAAAACTCTCAATCCTTACCATGCGTACCTTCAATTCAAGTATAAATATTATCCAATACTTAACCAACTACTCACAGGATGAAAAGAGCCAAGACAAAGTTTGATTACTCATTTAGTTTCATTTTTCTCCTAGTGATTATGAGCAGCCTAGAGCTTGTAAAAGGCAGAGAGGTAAGGGAAGCAAAGAAAGAGTTGAACATCAAATTTGTAGCTTTGCCGCCTCTTCCCACGATTCCTTTTGGGCCGCATTTTCCGATGCCTCGTCTGCCGCCGATTCCGCATATCCCTGAGTTTCCTCCATTGCCTCCTTTCCATATTCCTGGCTTTCCTTTTCCTCCACCAAACTCTCCTTAGAGTAACTTTTGTAACCTTTTGAGGATGGTTATGTTTTGGTCATGTATGTGTCGAGAGTTTGGTTTTATTATGTTTTGTGTTTCGTTATGGTAGCTTTTGAGCTTCTTCTGTGTTGACGTTTAAGGAAATTTTATGTGATGATGAATTGGTGGCGAACATGCAAAAAGTGATTTGAACTGAATGTGTTGGAAATCTTTTTGAGATAATGTATATGGTATCAAATGTTATGGCTGGTTACATATATCTGGAGGAAGAACATGAGGAATAGTAGATAGAAAAACATTGTAAACTCAAATTCAGGGGATATGCTATTAAATAAAAAGCAGCTACACTAGCTAGTGCCCACAGTTAAATTAATCTTCTTTTAACTCATGAGCAAATGAAAGGAAAAATAAATAAATTAGTAGATGCTATGGGTATGGGTTGAATAGTTGGGCCTCGAAAGGAATTGGATAAAGTGAGACAGAATTTCCATAGTTGGCCTACCTATGTGCATTTTGTTTTATAGTATTCTAGTTCTAGTCAGAAATAACTTAGAAAAAGCCTTCAAAAATACTTGGATTTTTTTTTAAAAAATATTTAATGGAAAAGGATAATAAAGAATCCCGTGTCCTTGTATACCAACAAGTATTCAGAATTCCTAACATGTTGCAGCCAAGAGTTACAATAACCTTTTTTTTATAGCAGTATAATAATTATGAGAAAATTGGGATAGCTTGTCAAATCACATTTGTACCTCCTCGTTTGACAACAGGTTTATAGTTTATGAAACCACGGTTTTGTAAGGTTTTCGATGCCGAACTCCAAAAATTGAAACCGTGGCCTGTTGGCAGCCAAAATATAGCAGTTTTCCAAACCATGATTTCAAAAACTTTTGAGGACTCAAAATCACATTCGTCAAACTCCAGAAAGAATGGGGTTTCACAAAGTTGCGTGTCGTCTCTCTCACTCACTCACTCACACACACAAATTAATAGATGAAACCTTGATAAACTATATTGCCAAATGAATCTAAACTTTGTGAAGCCCCAACTTTAGCATGCATGCCAACCGTGGTTTTATTTCAACTTAGACGAAACCAGAGTTTGGAAAACCTTATCCCCAAACTAGGCGGAGATGAGATAATTTAGGTTATCGGACACATATAATTAACAAATTATGTATTTTACATGCAAATGTTACTTTTTCGGTGAATTAACGCTATTTTCTTTCTTTTTTGGAAAATATATGTAAGGTAGTTACAAATACTAAAAGAAGTTGATGGTAGTTTCCTGGAGAAACGCAGAAAGTTTAGGTTGGTTATGAAATTTACCCTAAAATGAATATTTCAAACTTCATGAGCTTAAAACTCAATGAAATTTACCCATACTAAACTACTAACATACAACATGAAAACTAGAACATCTGTAATTTGTAAAAGAGACAGAAATTGAAAACAAATTCTATTTTACCATAAAACTCAAATAAATACAGAAACGCCAAAAAGATATTATATTTACAACAGAAACCAACCCCCCAAAAAAAATTACAAATCATACCTAATCACGTGAGGCCCGCACGCCCTTCGCCTTCCCTTTTCCTTTCCCTTTCCCCTTTCTCGAAGAAAAGAACCCAAGAACCGAACCGGAGCAAACCGGGACGTTAAGAACCGGGCTCACTCGAACCACATTCGCGGAAAAAGACCGCTGCATTCCTCTAGCCCTAGCCCTAACCCTAGCACCGCCATCGAAGCTGCTGGGGCTGCTCGAGCTCCTCTCCAAACCCCCACCAAAAAACACAATTTTCCCCGATGAACTCATCCTCGGGCTCTCCGCGGGTCTCGTAACTGGTCGGATCCGGACCCGATTCGATGACTCCGACGACGACGACGACGACGACGCGGATGAGAGAGAGAGGCGGGACGTGGAGAGAGAAAGCGAGTCGCAGTCCGAATCTCGAAGCGATGGAGGAGTTCTAGGGTCAGGGTCAGGGCCAGGGTTAGGGTTAGGGTTTCTGGACGGATCGGGTTTCGGGTTGCGGACCCTCCTCAGGCCGAGCAGCTCGCGCCAGCGGCTGACGCATTTCGGAGCCCTGGGAGATGAAATCGGAGGATCCGATAACGCGATAGTGGACTTGATCTCGGGTCGCGGGCGAGATGACGTCAGCTGGAGGGGGACGAGCTTGCCGTCGGCGAACAGCTCGTCGGCGGTGAGCATTGCGGCAGAGTTGCTGAGGGTGAACTCGAAGTCGAGCGGATCCTTATCGGATCCGTCGCGGTCCGCACCCGAATCCGATAACTTCGGTGGTGGATTCGGGTTCGGGTTCGGATCGTTGAATGCATACGAGAGGTGCCGCGGCGAATAATTCAACCAAGCGGAGGCCATTGAATAAATTCGGGGATGATTTGGCGAATTTTGCAGGTAAGTGCTATAATGTAAGCTCTTTATTCAAGTGTGGGTATTATATATAGATATAGCGGTTGAGGCTTGAGACTTGAATTTGACCAATTTTAGGACCCGTTACCGTAATTGGAAAAAAATCTCGTCATGATTAGTCGATACGTAGCCTAATATGGGATTATCAGTGGAGTTGGTGGGGATAATAGTGTTTTGATTTGGACACTAGTAATGTTTAATGGAGTAGGTCACAAAAGTTTGAAGGAGTAGGTGGTGATATGTATCTTTGTCCGGAATTTGTAGTACATCGTTTTGTTGTTATTTGGAACTGGTTCGCTGAAGATCTTATCCAGGATAGAGTCTGTAGCGTCAAGTCAGCGACGGATGAAAATTAATTATAGGATAGTCATGTATCGGCGAAAATACTCATCGAAGTTGTTAAGCTGAGTAGATATTTGGGATGATGCTTGCGTTCATGTGGCTTACTCAACTTTATATGGGATAATGTTGATTAGCTGCCCACACAGAATCCTTCCGCTATAGTGTTGATTGGATTAGTTATGTTGTTTATCTTGAAATTCATACCACTATATTAATTCTAGTGCTTTTAATTAGTTATATATCTGTATCTAACAGAATATCAAGAGAGGAGATTACCTCATGATGAAGCTGCATAGACAATAAGAATCTATGCAAGCTTTTGTTGTTGCAAGAATTATGGAATATTTGATGTTGGGATGTTAATCATGATATGCTTTTAGGGAAACTATTATAAGATCGACCAGTTCCCAATTGCTGTTGTTTGGATCCAACAATCTATTCTATCTGCGTAAACTTTGGTTCAATTTCTTGTTTATGTTCATCATAAAAAGCTCCAATTTATTGTGTCTCTTGAAAAGTTCAATAATATGTTTTCATATTGGTTAATTTCAAGTGACCGGTTTCTCCCACACTTGAAACCAGGAGAAATTTGACATTCAAGAAATTTCTATTTTCCTCTCTCATATTCAAGATGGGCTCTAGCCTTTTGCCCCTAGCTTTAAAAATGAATCCTAATTTGTACAAGTAATGCCAATTTCTTCTATCTTAGGGTGTGCGATAAAGTTTTAATATCGTTGCGCTCAACCTCAGCGGTTGACACAGCATTTGGGGGTGGATCCCACCCACTAAATCCCAAGGCGGACTCAACCCCCTATTTCACGTTGTTGATAAGCTATGGTCGACCACAGCTACATAGGGCTCGTGCGGTAATACTACGCACCAGTCTGCAGCTTCAGCTTCAGCACAAAACCATGTGATTGTATGGTAAAAGAGATGCTCTCTGCATTTTGGCAGACTTTTGCTTTCAAATCTTACAATTCAATCATTGAAGAACTAGGGAGGGATCACAGAGGTCTATTGGGGGAAATTGAGTAATTTAGTGATGGGTCTCCTCTGTAACCACAAGAAGCACATAGAACAAGACAAATTGATAAAAGGGCTTGCCACTGTGGCAAAACTGCAGGCTGCAGTGCAGTTTGCCAATAAAATAGTGGAATTGGGGGTCCATTTTGTAGATCATTAAAAAGTTTAAAAGAATCCAAGGCTAAGGTCTGGCCCATCTGCTATAATAGTAGTAGTAGTAATGATAGTGTTTTGGTTCCTTATGATGTGCAGTGTGAATAGAAATTTCTCTGATAGGTGCTGTTGTTTTGTTTATGTTATCGTCTGCGTCTCATTACTTTTGTTTGCCAAAATTTTGTCCTTCATCTTCATATATAATGAGTTATTTTGTCCAATTCAATAATGGTCTGAAGCCCACCTGAAATTTCTAAAATCGATTAAAGTTAGTTGCGGGCCTTCAATAAAGGGAAAATTTGGCCCACAAGACTACCGATAACATTGCTAGTCCCAAGTCTAACCCCATCTAGGGTTCATGAGGAATTAGGATGTTGATGGGAAATTTTGAGTAATTTCGTGAACTTTTACTTGGTTCTCTTGATTAATGATGTTTAGTTTGTTTAGTCCCAAGTCCCGGTATCTGTTATTTTGATGAATTAGCCTTATATGCTGTGTACATTTCAGTGAGTACCGTGCACATTAATTTCAATGGAAGAACTGAAAACTTTCATCACTAAATTTACTCGTCTCAAACATTTGAGCTGTAATGCTAATGAACAATTCCATTTCATTTTTAGTTGCATCCAATGTCTCATGACTATCGATGTAATGAACCATCAGGAGTCATCAAATCAATGGTGTTCAAAGCTTTATGTAGTTGTAGCTAGAAAAGTCATTCTGAGGTCAGAGATGATGAGTCTGTCGAGAAATTTATTTTGCACGCTCATTGGATAATTAGAAATGTTTCCATATTTTTTATTTTATAATTTTTTGGGGTAAAGCATGCTGAAGAAGAATGTTGAAGACTGAATTTTAAAGAGTCATTACAATCTATTTAGTTGTGTGTGCAAGTCATGAGGTTTTATAATTAATTTTATACTAGAAAACTTGGCTCACAGTATTAAATATGCAACTTGGAATGCAAAAGATGATCATTTCATATTGAAAATTTGGATTATTTAGAATGGTCGCTTAGGTTGCGCTACATGTATAGCTTGAATCCATTTTCATTCATGACATACGTATAAAAGGAGCCGTAACCTCTTGCATAAAAGAGTAGGCATCTTGTCATTTGAATCACTGCCCACCACATTTGACAGAAAGGTATTGTTCCTTTATGAGAACATTTATGTGTTTCAAACCTCACACGGTATCCTAGGAAAAGAAGAATCTGCATGTTCTAGTACCTCGTGTGTTCATATCGTACGCATCTTTGTTGTTGTTTTATGGATTGATTATGAAGATGTTGCAAAGCCAATTCTTACCAAACTTCCAACATTTGATCAATTGTGAGTTTAAAAAGGGTTATTGGTTATCAATACATTTGGGAATAGAGGTTTTTTTTATTTAAATACAATTAGGATTTAGCTTTGATGTTCTTCTTACTAGGTATTAAATTCAGTATTCTACATATATACATGAGCTATTAGCCTCTTAAACTTGAGGACGTATCAATGAATCAACAAAAATAGAATCAGCGGCTAACAAAAAGAACAGTGATGGGTCTCAGCCATTAGGATGAAGTACTAACATGCAATAACTTGAACTCTTTATTTGGAATTGAACTCTAAAACAAATCTGGAAATCTGTATAAGTTTTTCCTCGTATATTTTGGGGCCAACTATGTAAACCCATTTAAGATCTTAACAGTGGTTGCTGTTTAGTTTGTATATTCTAGTGGTTCTTTGACATAACCAATTGCATGAAGCAGAATAATGAAACTCATGAGTCATGAGTATAAGCATCAGTTAAGTTGTTTTTGTTGTATTTTACTCGTAAGCGAAGAATTTGGATGGCTATTTACACCTGATTGTCACAACATTCTGTCACTTTGAAGGAAATGATTATTATATCATGAATAGTCATTGGCCTTGGGTTAAGAACTTAATGTCCATTTTTCTATTCCGAAGCCATTACTTTATTAATTTTTACTTCTCAAAGTTAGAGGGAGGACACTTTTTATAACAATTTCTTCACCTAATTAGATTTGCACACGTGAACTTGATTTTATTAAATTGGCGCCACAATGCATCATTTTACACTTTTGGCAATTATAGAAAGCCTGCATAACTAATTATTAATTTGGAATGAGATCGTTGCTTATTATTTCCTTTGCTAAACTTGTAGATAATCTAATTTTGCTGATAATCTAGATATGGAAACAGCTTATATCATTTGTAGAGAATGATGGTTACTAATATTGCTCTTCAAATTCCACTTAGCATCTCTCTCATTCATAAAGGAAAGTTTAAAAATGACTATCATGTAATCTTTTTCCTTTCTTTAGAAGGTGATTATATATATATGGAAGAAAGCAAAGCTGGAGGAAGTTCACTTGATTAACTTTAGTTAGTGTCGGAGGTTACATGTTTTAATTATATTCATATCTGGAACCAAATAAGTTGATTTGAACTGATATTACAATCCTTAGGGTTAACTGCACAAAACAACTCTATAGTTTTCCTTTTATAGCTCTCATGCCCCTCAAGTAGGGTTGCATCTGGAAATCAGCTGGATACGGATACGGATTTTGATATCCGGACGGATATGGATACGGATATATATTTAAATATTTTTCCGGATACAGATACGGTTTTAGGAAATTATCTGGATACGGATATCCGGATATGTAAATTCGGATATGAATACGGATCCGACTATCCGTAGAAAAATACAAGAAAATATATCTTTTAAAGTTGATTTTTTCTTTAATAATGCCTATTTAAACTATACGTTTCTTACTCATTTTATATGCTATGCATTTAAAAGAATATTATGATATCATTTCATCAATTTTTTATAAATTGTTTTTTAAAAATATGCTATTTATATTTAATATATTTGTTATCATATTTATTTATTCATATAATTTCCATTTCCATGCAAATTTGTCTCTATTAAATATTTTTAAGTCATATAAAATCAACCCACCGTTGCCGGTCCCAAGTCCGGATAAGAAAGGGTAAGGGTTGTAGTAGGCTTGTGACAGCCAACGTAAAACTTTGTCACATTCTATGACATGAACCATAATAAGAATATCGTTGGGGCGTCCCCTACTCAGCGATGTGCTATATCGGATTCCGGATGTAGTGTTAAAGTATGTAAGGGATACTAGATCGTCGTCCGAAAGCGGCGCGCTATATCGGACCCTAGGTGTAGTGAGGGTTTCATAGGATTCATCTAGCTTCGTGAAATATAGGTTCCCTTATGGGTAGACTAACAGAATTAGTGGAGGTGATGATTAAAAGGAGAGTTGGTATTATGTGTTTGTAAGAAACTAAGTGGGTAGGTGAAAAATGTAGAGTCATAGAGCCTTTGAGTTATAAGCTTTGGTATACGGGTAGAGATAAAAATCATAATGGGGTAGGCGTAATCATAGATAGACGGTTGCTTGAGAATGTAGTTGAGATTAGGAGAAAAAGTGATAGAATTTTACTGGTTAAGCTTATTCTAGGCGGGGAGATTCTTAATATTATTAGTACTTATGCACCACGGATAGGTCTTGATGATGCTAGTAAGCGTCTATTTTGGGAGGATTTAGACGAGATGGTGCAAAGGATATCTAGTGGAGAGAAGTTATTTATTGGTGGTGATATCAATGGACATGTAGGTACTAGTCGTAGTGGGTTTGATATTATCCATGAAGGTTTTGGTTTTGGACAAAGGAATGAAGCAGGTAGCTCGATTATAGATTTTGCCTTGTCTTATGACTTGATTTTAGCAAACACTTGGTTTTGGAAAAGAGAGTCACCATAGCTCCTTTAGAAGCGGATCAAGTGCAAATCAAATAGACTTTTTTCTGACGAGAAGCATAGATAGAGCTTGTTGTATCGACTGTAAGGTAGTACCAGATGAGAGTGTAACCACTCAACATAGAGTTTTAGTTCTAAATTTTCGATTTAGAAGAGAATTTAGGAAGATTAGACGTATGGAAGAACCTAGAATTAAGTGGCGGCGACTGAAGGAAGGTGACCAAAAGAATTTTATAGATCGTGTAGTTCAAGAGCGGATTGGCAGTCTGAAAATGATTCAGACAGAATATGGAACATGATAGCTAGTTGTATCAAGAGGGTAGTTAGAGATCTACTTGGTGAGTCAAGAGATGGTGTTCCACCATCTAAGAACACATCATGGTGGAACGAATAAGTAAAAACTGTTATTAAAATCAAGAGAGATTCTTATAAAAATTTGAAGAAAAGCATAGATGCGGAGAGATTTGAGAAGTATAAAATAGCTAAAAAAAGTTAAGAAAGCTGTTCGAAAAGCTAAACCTAAGGTCTATAAGGAGGTGTATGAGAAGTTAGACACTAAAGAGGCTAAAAATGATATATACTGGATTGCTCGGATGCGGGAAAAGAAGAACAGAGACTTATGTGCAGTGAAGTGTGTCAAAGATGAAGATCAGAAGGTTTTAGTTCAAAATGAGAATATCAAGAAAAGATGAAAATATTATTTTGACAAATTGTTAAATAAGAGCTTTACTAAGAATTTGGATGAACTTGTCATTCAATCTTAAAATATAAACCATGATTTCATGCGTAAATTAAGAATACCAGAGATTAAAGAGTCTTTGAAGAGAATGAGATCAAGAAAAGCGGTTGGTCCAGATGGGATTTCTATCAAGATTTGGAGATATTTAGGAGAAATAGGCATTAAATAGCCGACAGATCTATTTAATAAGATTTAGCAGACAAAAAAAATACCAAATAAGTGGAGGAAAAATACCCTTGTACATGTCTATAAGAACAAGAGTGACATTCAAAATTGCTCAAAGTACCGTGGAATAAAACCTATGTGTCACACCATAAAGTTTTGGGAGAGTAATTGAACACAGGCGAAGAAAGGATGTTAAGATAATAGAGTACCAGTTTGGGTTCATGCCTGGACGATCTACGACAGAGACTATTCATTTGCTTCGTCAACTTGTCGAGCGTTTTCGAGAGAAAAGAGATTTGCATATGATATTTATTGATTTAGAGAAAGCATACGACAAGGTACCTAGAGAGGTATTATGGGGGACAATAATAAAGAAGGGGGTTCCCGTCAAATACATTGATATAATCAAGGATATGTACGATGGAGTAGTGGCAAATGTCAGAACTTGCGGCGGCCTAACAAGTGATTTTCCGATTACAATTGACTTACATCAATGATCTGCATTAAGTCCATTCCTGTTTACCATCGTGATAGATGAGCTTACTAAAACTATCTAAGATGAGGTACCTTGGTGTATACTATTCGCTGATAATATTGTTCTCGTAAGTAAGACGAAAGCATGGGTTAATGCCAAATTGGGTCCTTCTCCAGAATACATTTTAGGATTCCCTAATGACTGGCATCCATCTAATCACTCAGTAGTGGGCACCGAGCAAGTCAGACCAACCCTATCCGCCTAGTTGAGTAGCTCATCCATGAGGCAAACGTCTGAATCTCGGAGATTCAGATTGAGCAGGTCCAAGACAGCATATATGCATTGCAAATTTAGCAAACAGAGAAGTCATGACCATATTAGTATAACACCGGAAAGGACAAAAGATATCACCGGGCGACAGTTTATATCTACGTTCCATCATCCAAAAGGATGGGGAGATCGATAGCGATGTTAATCAGATGATCCAAACTGGTTGGTTGAAATAGAAGACTGCAACAGGAATTTTGTGCGATCGTAACTTTCCGTTAAGGTTGAAAGGAAAGTTTTATCGGAGCACTATTCGACCTACCTTATTATATGGTACAGAATGCTGGACTCCTAAGAAACATCATACACAGAAGCTGCACGTAGCGGAGATGAGAATGCTTCGTTGGATGTGTGGTAACACTAGAAAAGATAAGGTGCGAAATGAAGATATTCGTGCAAAAATTGGTGTAGCACCTATGAAGGAGAAGATGCGGGAAAACCGGCTAAGATGGTTTGGTCATGTGCGACGCAGATCTATGATAGCACCGGTTCGATAAATGGATACTATCGATATAGGCAATGTCAAAAGGGTGAAAGGAAGACCGAAGAAAACATGGATGGGGGGGATACGAAAAGATATGGTTGCCAAAGGCCTGAATGAAAGTATATTGTTCGATAGGAGTGAGTGGAGGTGGAGGATTCATGTGCTGAACCCGGCGTGATTCTCATGTTGGTTCATGTAGCTTACCCCATATGCTTGGGATAAAAGGCTCAGTTGTATAAAATAAACATTCAATGAAATATATCAATCACATACATATTTCTGCTTCACATTTATATTTGTTTTATATCATGTCTTATTTATACAAATATCCGATTCATATCGGTATCCGTTTCTTTAATATCCGCTTCGCATCCGTATCCGTTTTTTCCGGATATGAATAAGTTTTACCGGACCATATCCGTATCCTTATATGTATCCGAAATTAGAAATCGGATACGGATATGGTAATTCTCATATCCGATCCGGATGCAATCAAACCCACCGTTGTCGGTCTCAAGTCCGGATGAGAAATGGTGAGGGTTGTGGTAGGCTTGTGACAGCCAACATAAAACTTTGTCATATTCTATGACATGAACTATAATAAGTGTAACACCCTAGTTCGATACGTTTCTTTTCTTTTTGGATATATTGGGTTTTGTTTTATTATTATTATAACTTGGAGTTTAATACTTTTAATTAAGATATATACATATACTTATGGTTTTTCAAGTTTGTTAAATAGGTATATTATTAGTATTTAAATATTTATTTCTCTAACATTATTTTGTAACCATATTTATATTTTAGTATTATAGTTTAAACAAAAGATATTTTTGTTTGGTATTTCTTTAAACAATATATACACACAAGATTTTACCCTTTTTAAATCTTATTTATAAGATATTTTGTTTAACGATATTTATTTAGTTAAAATATTTAGTTTTGACTGGTCATGAGAGTCCCTGTTAAATCTTTTAACCATATAAATATTTTTTTTAAATTAACAACTCAATTTTCTCTCTAATCGCCATATATCTCTCCCCTAATCTTATCTCTCTCTCACCTGATAACTCTTTCTTCTTTTAAAACAAATACTATTTTTTCTCTCTCCAAACAATTATTTTTTCCAACAGATTTCTCTTTCCATATTCTATTTTATTTACATATATTTTTCTATATCCCTAACTATATTTCACGGAACCTCAATCTCTTTCTATATATATATATATATATATATATATACACTCCCTAATAAAATCTCTCTTTCCAATTCAATCCAATCTCTTTCAGCAAATTCTCTCTCTCTCTTTAATTCTTTTTCTACAAACCTATATAAACAATATATATATATAATTGAAGATATTTTATTATGATAGTTTAACTGATGATATATTTTAGTTGTTTGATATCTTAAAATCATATATATATATATATAGCAACTAATTATTTTTATTTTCACGAACCCATAACCATATACATATCTACATATATTTTTACTATATACTAATATATGTATATACATATACTTTCCTATCCTAACTATATACAAACTAATATATGTATATACAATTTTTCTAATATCTTATAGAAGTATATATAACAACCCATCATATCTCTCTTTTATATTTATATATCTTTCTCTCTTTTAAAATCAAATCCAAATATCATCTCATCAGAATATTTCTTTCTCTCTCCAATTATAATAATCTCTCTTCAATTTTTAACAGAATCTCATTCTTCTCTATAAAAAAAACAACCTAATTATCATCATCTTTCTATATATAAATCAACCTTCTCTTTCTTTTCCATCACAATATTTTCTTCTTCTTCAAAATTGGCCGAGCCATCAAAGTTTGGAGTTGCACTTCGTATCGTTGTGTTTATCCGTTTCCGAAGCAAGTACTCTTGTTTTTTTAGCCGATGCAATATCGGCAAATATCGCAATAAATTCTTAGTCTATAATATTTGAATGAAAATTGTATTATTATGCAATTTCACTAAAATACCACGTAATTATTATATACATAATGAAAACCTTAGTTTTATACTGCTCACATAAGTTTGCATGCTACTCACATATATATAGCTTATATTTCGACTTATTTGCATAGTTGATATAAATTTTAATTAGTAGATGTGAGTTTTCATTTTATTAAGTTAAATAATCAATTTAGTTTTATTTTTGTTGAATCTTTGTAGAATATAGCTTATATAATATAGTGTTTAGTGCACAGTAGTTCAGGATAATTAAATTATATATATATATAAGATCAGATCATTGTAACAGTTAGAAAATAAATATACAATATATAATGCAATCACGAAATTACTCATTTTTACTAATAGTATGAAACAGAACGCTTAAGTGCATTTATATAAGATAACTATATTGATTGTGTTTTAATACTCTTAGTGTTAATTTTATATATTTAGCTTTGTGTTTTTATTAACAATCAAACCATATGCTATTAAATGAAACCTTATGTTCATCATGCATGAAATGAAAACCCTAGGATTTCTAGAACACCCATTAATCATATTAATCCTTTAAAACCATATTTTAATTTATTATTCTTCCCAATAATAAATTCGGATATTAAATGGAGATACTTGCAAATTCATGTAGATTCTTATTTACATTATTGATACTTGTTGGGGTCAAAATTACACCCCAGTTGACCAAGTCAAAACCCAGGGTCAGCCCCAAGTCAAGTAGGCCTAAGCCCAGGTCAAAGGGACCGGCCCCATGACAAAAGAAATGAAGCCATAAATTGGTTTAATGTAATTCTTTTTTTTATATATATGCATAGAAATAAATGTATGTAAAATAAGCAAAAAGCTAAAATTTTGTAAACCCCATGACTTATGTGCAAAACGAGCTAAGCACATAAGGCATGGGGTGGCATAAGTGCCATTTGGCAAAGCCCAAGAGGCTATATGTAAAGTATGTAGCCTATAAAGGCAACATGATGAAAAAATCAATGATAACTTTTTCTCTTTAAATAAAACTAGGGTTTGTATCTCCTCCTCCTTCCTCAAGGTTCTAAACCTTCTTCTTTTCTTTTGAATTAAATCAAGAGTTTAACTCTTCCTTTTTCAAAAATAAATAATTTTTCACCGTAAAACCCTTGAAGGGGAGCTCGGATCTGCCATCAAATCCCTAAAAGGGGAGATTTTAAGTCTCACCTCCCCTTTTCCCCCAAGATCCAGCCAACAGAGAGGAAGAAGAAGGATACCCGTCTCCAAAAATCCCATTCCAGAAGGATCCGAGACTCAAAAGAAGATCCAAAGATTTTTAGGAGTTTAACTCCATTCAAGATCGGTTGGAGTTTAACTCCATAAATCAACCCCTTTTTAGGAGTTTAACTCCAAATCTATACATAATTCCTATTAGGAGTTCAACTCCAAAGCCCCTTGGGAGTTCAACTCCTAACCCAGGTGCTAAGCCTCTTTTCCGCTGGTGTTTCCAGCGGTCGCGTGCCGCGCACGTAACCCGCGGGCGCCCAGCGGTCGCGTGCAAGACACGTGACCCGCGGATGCTAAGCGCCCCCGTGCGCCTCACGCGACCCGCGGGCGCTCAGCGCCCAGTGGTCGCGTGCTGCTCACGTGACCCGTTGGCGCCCAGCGGTCGCTTACCGCGCATGTGACCCGCTGGCGTCCGGCGGTCGCGTGTTGCGTACGTGACCCGCGGGCGCCCACACGCCTGGCACATGACCCACGGGCGCCAAGAGCCCACGTGCCAGGCACGTGACCCATGGGTGCCTAGCGCCCATATGCCATGCATGCGCCTTTAAGACACTCTTCACCCCTCATTTTCCGTGCACTCCACACCATAAACACGTCCCCCGTTAGGAAATTTTTTCTAACGGGGCGCTGCCCCGCACCCCGCAAAGGGGCTGCTAGCTCCCTTGACCCCCAGCCCGCGGGACCATCGTAAAAACTCTGCGAGGCCCCGATATATCCAAAACCTCTTAAGACACATATACACACACTGCACATTGAGTTCGCATGACCAGTTTGACCCGTCAATCGAAGGTTCCCTCGCTCCAAAAGCGAGGGGTAATTAACGGCAGCTTAGTCCGCGGCTGCCGGAGATTCGGATCCCCACAATCAATAAACCCCCGCCCACCTTAGGCAGGGTGAATCTGTAGTACGCCTGACAAGCGCGCGTGTATTCCCATCTCAATAGGGTGACGAAAAACACCCTTCAGATTCTTACACGTCCGGTGGGACCTCTCTCTCCTCCCATATCTCGGGTCAAGTGTTCATGCGAACTCATTTAACATATATACCGATGTTTGTACTGAAATAATGTTTTTTCCGTGCAGCAATCAACTTTCAACGACGATGTCAACTTCCGACGCGACCCCGATGCAGTACGTGGTCAAGATCAATGCCCGCGTGGTTCTCCCTGCAAGTCTCAGCCGGCAGTGGGAGGAGTCACCCCGTCAATTTGGTTCCGTCATCATCTACCCTGCCGGAAGCGCTCATCTGGCGGAGGTCACGGCAAACCAAGCGGCCAAACCGACCTCAAGGGGTAGGAGGCCGGACGTTGTGGTCGCTAAAGCATCCCACCCTAAATGCAAACCTGTATTCGAACAGCTCTCCGCTGTTTCAACTGGGGGCAAGGCCGTCAACACCAATGGGGCCACAAAACAGCTCCAGCAAGCTCAGACGTTGCCCTTGACGATCGAGCGAGCAGGCATATGCTCTGGACTCTCTGTCAGTCGGTCTATGACGTCGTCTCGAAGGGCCGAAACCTGCCAAGTGCTCAAAACAGAAAGGTTGAGAAAGAAGCGGCTCAGGTATCGAGCCAACAAAAGGGCCAGGATTTCGGCCAAGTGGAATCTTGTGAGGTTTCAAGAGCAAGGTTACTCCGTGACGACGGCTGAGTCGGCCGTAAAAGTCAACAATTCCTTCGAACCTCTGAAGTGGGTTCAGAAAAATGCCATGACCGTCAGAATCAAGAAGACAATCGGTCTGAACAATGCTACAAAGGGACGTGTCCCAGCCCCAAAAGAGAAAGCATGACACCATCTCTTCAAGAGTCTATCAGACGCTATGTGCTATGCGAAAGCAGCGACGCAGATCCACAGAAGAAGCGCCAGCACCACTCATGAATCCGGTCAGGCCAGCCATCTTCAACCGATTGTTCGCTATCAAAACAGGAGGGTCAAGACGGTGGTCCACAAAATCAGCTACCAATAATGAAATGATGGCCGGGTTTGTTGTCCACACAGTCTATATGACGGGCACGCGCCTCAGCGACAACTTTCGCAGCAAAAATAAGGATGTGGCCACCACATCCCAAGCCCAATCTGGCTTGAATATGGTTGCCGCTTCCCAAGAACAGCCGCCTTCGCTGGATGATGAAAACCATCTCGATGAGGATGATAAGCAGAAAGACCCCTCAGTCCATGTAGAGTCAAGCTCGGACAGCTAGGAAGAGCTGACTTTCCGCCCCAGAACCGCAGAGCAAGAGCTGCTTTAAGAGCTTCGAAAACAGCTCAGGAGCAAAGATAAAGAAATGGCCAAGCTTTACTCCAAAATCGTCGACCTGACGAATGTTGTGATGCAGCTCACGGCTCAAATTGCTCGAGCGCCTTCCAATCATGCACATGTCTCTACTCATGAGCCGGGCGATGGCAACCCGAAGCAACTGATGCATGTCCCCTTGGGTCCAAGATTGGGTGAGCCGCATGAAAGCCGACCACATTCCGCTTCCGGGGACGCCTTGGTCCCATATAGCACTATCCCGCTAACACAAGATCGGATAATGGATTTGGTCACTAGCAAGGTTAGAACATTGGTAGCCGAAGCCGAAGCCGAAGCTCAGAAAGAAATCGGCAGTAGTGGGCGGCCATATCCCGCACAGTACGATCTGATCGAGTTCCCGAACGGCTACGTCATTCCTAAGTTCGGAAGATTTGACGGGACGGGAAACGCAAATCAGCACGTCGCCCACTTTAAAGCATCGTGCGGAAACACATGGGGCAATGATGCGCTCCTTCTTCGTCAGTTTGTCAACAGCCTGACCGGCGTCGTTTTCGACTGGTACGCGAGTATACCAGACGGGTCCGCCATTACCTTTGCCTAAATGGAGTCTCTGTTTCGGCAAAGATTCATAAGTGTCAGTGATAAAATCTCCATTGCTGACCTTGTGAGGACCAAACCAGGGAAGAATGAAAGCAACACCGACTTAATCGCCCGTTGGCGTAATCTCACGGTCAAGTGCGAACCGCCGCTGGAGCAGGACCAGTCCGTTAGCCTTCTCATTAGGAACCTCAGCTATTGGATGGTCCCATTCTTGTGTACAGCATGCCTCAAGACGTTTCATGAGCTAACCAAGAAAGTCCAAATGCTGGAACGCTCAAAGCAAGAGTCTACCCCAGACTCTCCGAGAGACAAGACTTGGAAAACCAAGAGGGACGACAACCGTAGAAGCGGGAATTCCAGCAGTACCAATGTTTTCAATGCGTCCGACAATGAAGACAAGCGAAAGGCAAGCGAATCCAAAACTAATCGGCCTCGAAAGCCAGTACTGGGAGGAGAAGGGCCTTCCCTAGAGGAGAAAAAGAACAAGGTTTACTTTTTCAAAAGGGATAAGGTCCGCAAGATATTCAAAGATGCCTTGAACAATGGTCTACAATTGCCGGAGTCGAACAGACCCCACGAAGCAAAAATGACCGACAATCCCCTGTATTGCCCATACCACAGAGTAGTGAGCCATGCGATTGAGGATTGCTATATTTTTAAAGACTGGATCGAGAAGCAATATAAGACTGGAAAGATCGAGCTGTCCAAGAGTGTGTTGGTGAGCAATCAAGTTGCAAGCACCAACTTTATACAGACAGAAGACAGCTGAACCCGCTGTCCTGAGAAATGAAACTGACTCACCGCAGTCTCCGTAGAGTACGCACATATCTAATAAGACGAAGAAGATGCTAAACCTACTTCGGAAAGAGCCCAGAACGGAATGGGAAGGGCAGAAGAAGCCTACCATTCCAGCTGCCAATTTGGCTCCATCGGGTTCAAAATCCAAAAGGCTCAAGAAGAGAAAAAATGCAACTCGACGCGAAAAAGAGTCTGCAGGGAGATCGACCATTCAAAAATATATCGATTCTCTCGAAGACTATGAACAGAAGGAAAGAACTCTGATTCAATTGAAAGAGTTTCTCCCTATAAAAGCGGCTGAAATTCTGGAGGAGTTAGAAGAAGACTCCAATGAAAAGATCTCTATAATGACCTGCTACGCCATCCATCTTGGCAGCGACTCTGAAGAGGAGCTTTGTTTCCCCGAAGAGGACGAGGAGCTCGCTACAAAGGCCAACCAAATCCAGCTCAGAAGCGGCAGGGCTCTGCCGCCAAATCAGGGCAACGCCCCAAAAGGAAAGGAAAAACAGGTGGCTAATGAGGAAGATGGCAGAGAACCGGCTAATGAAAACTCAAGTCCTTCCTCAGTGGACTACAATGTCTTAGCTTATCTTCGGAAGCTTCCGACTCTCCTGAGCATCTACGATGCCTTGGTCCTATCTAAAGAGCTTAGAGATGTTCTCATTCACGCTCTACAAAACCTCGAGCGGTATGGCTCGCTTTGCGGAAATTAATATGAAAGAAGCCCAGTACGCTCTGCATGCCGCCGCAGTGACGTTTAAGGACGAAGACTTGCTACTGGGAACGACTGAGCATAATCGGCCACTTTATGTGACAGGGTACAGCGACGGAGATCGGATTAATCGCATATTGATTGATCCAGGATCCTCAGTGAACATCATGAACTTGCGGATACTAAAGAGTTTGTCAATGGACGTCCGACACCTGTTAAGGGAAAGAATTGTCATTTAAGGTTTCAATCAAAACTGCCAGCAAGTTCCGGGCTCTATAGCTCTGCCAATCAAGTTTGGGGATCTGCAAACCGAAACTAAGATATACGTGATCGACGCTGACACGTCTTATAAGATTCTTTTGGGACGGCCGTGGCTCCATGATTACGGCATCGTTCCGTCAACTCTCCATCAATGCATGAAGTATACTAAAAATAGCGAAGAAAGACGCATTGACGGAGACATCCAGTCGTTCGGTGTGCATGAAGTCCGATATGAAGATTCTCGGTACTTTGTGAACCTCCAAAGTGCTGAGCCACAGCTGACCAAAGACAGAACGGCCCCGAAACTCAAAAGCAAGTCTGAGCCGGCTGTCACTTTCAAAAGCAAAACCCCCCAAGTGCGTCCGCATTTCGACAGTGACACTGAAGAGTCCGACATTGGAAGTCTATCTGTCCATAAAAACCGCCCTCATTTTGGTAGCGATACGTACGAGCCTGATATCGAAGACCCATCCGACAGCAAAATTCGCCCTCGTTTAGGCAGCGGCACTGAAGAGTCGGAGGAGGAGGACCTTCCTTGCAACAGCTATACAGATTGGGCCACCACGCAACAAGCAAAGCTACGAGAGACCTTCAAAATTGCAGAAGGGTCCCTAACCGTCACAAAGGTGCCGGAGCAGATGTGTAAAGAGCTCGATGCATTGTCAGTCTCCACCGTGGACCAGCTGAAAATTTTCTACGTTCCCGGAAGGAAAAGTGGATAGAAGGGTATCCTGTTTTATGGGTCAAATCCTGTTGTGCATCCGGACGATTTGTCTGTTGCGTGCCTTCCCTATGAGAGAGGCATAAGAGCCGTCCTCAATCCCAGATACTATGCGCCCGAGATGCAGGAATATTTCAAAAGGTGCGGATGCCGGTTATATCAAACGGAGTCCGAAGCAAAGTTTTATGAAGGGCTATGGCCGCCTCAGGTCCGGGCACTCATCGATGGACGAATTCCAGATAGATGGGGCATAGGTTTCATCCAGCCTGATTCCAAGGAATGCTACATGATCCATGTTGGTGAAGCCAGCGAAAGATCAAATGATAATGACGAGATAGCCAAGCCAGAAGAAGCTCCTCAAGAGCTCGAAGATGGCGGACAAGCAACCTTCGATTAGCTAACCGAGATCGATTTGGGAACGCCTGATAATCCAAGATCAACCTACATCAGCTCACTCTTGTCAGAGAAAATGAAAGCCGATAATTGCCCTGCTGCATGAGTTCGCCGACTGTTTCGCATGGACGTACAAAGAAAAGCTTGGCCTCTCTCCTGAAGTGGCCGTGCATAAGCTGGCTATATCTCCTGATGCCAAGCCTATGAAACAAGCTCCTGGAAGAATGAGAAGAGTGCTGGAAGAAAAGGTCATCGAGGAAACTAAGAAACTTATCGATGCTGGCTTCATCAAGGAAGAGAAATACGTAGACTGGATCGCATGCATTGTCCTAGTAAAGAAGAAAAATGGGCAGATCCGGGTTTGTGTCGATTTCAGGGACCTTAATAAGGCATGCCCTAAAGATGATTTCCCGGTTCCGGTCATGAAAATGATGGTTGATGACACCTCAAATTACGAGCTGTTCACCTTCATGGACGGTTGGTCTGGTTACAATCTGATAAAAATGCCGCCTGAGGATGAGAGGCATACAACATTTCGAACCCCGATCGGCATATACTATTACAAAGTGATGTCGTAAGGACCCCAAAGTGTGTTTTTTCCTTGTGAGTCGTAAGGATCCCGCAAAGGTGTTTTCTTACGAGTCGTAAGGATCTCGCAAGTTTTGTTCTCCTCATGTATCGTGAGGACACATGAGTGGGTCTTTCCAGATGGAGCATAATTCCAAGGGCGGAGACCGGCCGCTGGACTGGTAATTGCGGTGGGGCATAGGTATGATGAGAATTATTTGAGCCCGTGGATTGTATGCGGTAGTCAACTTGAGGACCAACCGTAGGGCTGGGAGAATTTTAGTTGGCGTCTGCATCACTGCACTGGAATATGGTATCAGGAGCGACTCATCATTTGCCGTTTGAGAATTTGGATTTTGGTTGGCGTCTGCATCGCTGCACTGGAATATGGTACCAGAAGCGACTCATCATTCGCCGTTGGGACATTCAGAATTTGGTTGGCGTCTGCATCGCTGCACTGGAATATGGTACCAGGAACGACTCATCATTCGCCGTTGGGGATTTGAGTTTTGAGCGGCGTCATCGCTGCAGTAGAATATGGTACCATGAGCGACTCATCATTCGCCGTTTTTTTACTACCGCGATTGCTCTATCATTTCAGCTTTTCTTATCGCGAAGGTCGCGATTGTCCTATCATTTCGGCTTTATTTATTCGCGGTTGCCCCATCATTTCGGCTTTATTTCCCTCTTCATTTTTACTCGCTGATTTTTATTGCGAGTCGCCCCATCATTTCGGCTTTATTTTCATCTTTATTTTTACTCGCTGATTTTTATTGCGAGTTGCCCCATCATTTCGGCTTTTTTTTTTATTTTTTATTTTTTATTTTTACTCGCTGAATTTTATTGCGAGTTGCCCCATCATTTCGGCTTTTTATTTATTTATTTTTTATTTATTTTTTTTGTTTTATTTACACATTTTACATCCCCAGTTTAACGACTTAGAGGTCGACTGTTCCCAGTTTAACGACGTGGTGGTCATCTGACGGGGAGCTTAGAGAAGATACCCGATTGAGCAGTTTTCAGGGGCACCGCTGGAGCTTGCCCGAGATGCCTTATCACGTTGTCGGTGTTGATGGCCTTGCCCCCAACTGGGGCCAAGGAAAGTCGTTCAAATACCGACTTGCGTTTGGGTTGGGGCGCTTTCGAGACCACCATATTTGGCCTCTTGCCTTTTGAGGCTGGTTTATCCATCACCGGGGCCTGAGGGGTAGAGATGGTGTTAGCTGGCATGAACAGAATAGAGTCGAATGGTAGCTGCGGCTCCTCCCACTGTCGTCCGAGACTGGCCGGAAGGACCGTCCTGACGTCCATCTTCATCATGTAGGAGATGAGAGTTGTGTTGAGAGTTGAGCTTGCCCTTAAAGACATTTTGTTGCGTTCGAAAATTGCAGTCGAAAGTCGTTAACCTGCAAATAGAAGCATGATTTCAGTACAGACAATCAATGTATATGTTTATTGAGTTCGCATGGATGTTTAACCCGAAATATGGGAGGAGAGATCGGTCCCACCGGGCGTGCCAGAATCTGTAGGGTGTTTTTCGTCACCCAATTGAGATGGGAATATGCGTCGCTTGTCAGGCGTATTACAGATTCCCCCTGCTTAAGGTAGGCGGGTTTTATTGATTGTGAGTATCCGAATCTCCAGCAGCCGCGGACTAAACTGCCGTTAATTATCTCTCGCTTTTGGAGCGAGAGAACCTCCAATTGACGGGTAAAACCGGTCATGCGGCTCAATGCGATGCATTGATGTGTTTTTTTTTTACATATTATAATGGAGACGTGTTCATTTTGTAAAAAAAAGGATATATATATATATAAACAAAAATAAATAAATATTTAGAGAATGTTTTTTTAAAACAAATATTATTTTTATTTATTTATTTTTATTATTTTAAATAAAAAGATTTAAAAGAAAAAAAAGGTCTCCCACTCACGTGAGGGGAGAAAAGAGGCTCCCATTTAGTGGGAGCCTCCCCCTCTCACGTGAGGGGAGGAAAAAGGCTCCCATTTGGTGGGAGCCTACCCCTCACGTGGGGTGCTCCAAATTAAAAAAAAAAAAATTATTTTTTTTACATGGAGTTCAACTCTAAAAAAATATTTTTGTGGAGTTAAACTCCAAAAGAATTTTAAATGTGGAGTTAAACTCCAAAAAAAATTTAAATTGAGTTTCTCCAAAAAGATTTTTATTGCGGAGTTAAACTCCAAAAGAATTTTAAATGGAGTTCAACTCTAAAAAGATCTTAAATGGAGTTCAACTCCAAAAAGATTTTTATTGCGGAGTTAAACTCAAAAAGAATTTTAAATGGAGTTGAACTCCCAAAAAGATTTAAAGTGGAGTTAAACTCTCAAAAAAGAATTTTATTGTGGAGTTAAACTCCAAAAGAATTTTAAATGTGGAGTTAAACTCCAAAAGAATTTTAAATGGAGTTCAACTTAAAAAAGATTTTTATGTGGTGTGGAGTTAAACTCCACTAAATTGGAAGCCTCCCCTTCACGTGGGAGGGAGAAAGCTCCCACTTGATGGGAGTTCCCTCTTCCTCACGTGAGAGAGAGCAGGCCCTCCCAAAAGATTTTTTTTGTGATGGAGTTAAACTCCAAAAATATTTATTTAGAGTTAAACTCCCAAAACAATTTTATTCGTAGTTAAACTCCAAAAAAAAGGTTTTTATTATAGAGTTAAACTCCAAAAGAATTTTATTTATGGAGTTAAACTCCAAAAGATTTTCTCCTTTCTCTTTTGAGAAGAAACCCAAAATGGGTTCTCTTGAAACTCCAAGATTTAGATCTTGGATGATAAAAAAAGAGACCCTTTTTCTTCTCTTGATGGAGTCTTGGGAGGTGGGTTTATGGTGAAACTTTATTTAGTTTTAAAAAAAGGGAGCTAAGCTCTTGATTCAATTGGAAAATGAAAAGGAAGAGGAAGAACTTGGGAGAAAAAGGATAGAGGCACAAACCCTAGTTTTTGGGGAGAATGAATTGTATTCTTTATTTCATTATCATGTTGCCTTATATAGGCTTACACATTTACATATAGCCATTGGGCTTTACAAAATGGCATTTTGCCGATCCCATATCTCATGTACTCATTTCTTTTGCACACGAGCCATGAGCTTTACAAAAATTTGGCTTTTTGCCCATAAAGATTACATCAAAATTATTTATTACATGATTTTTATTTTGGCATGGGGGAGGCTGGCCGCGGGGCTCGACTTGGGTATGGGCCCACTTGAGCTGGGCTTGGGCCCACCTGGTTTGGGGTTGACTTTGACTTTGACTTGGTTAACCGGGATATAATTTTTTACCCCAACATATATGGTATGGCCGGATTATCGGATTAAGTGTTGATTCGATAGGTTGTTACATTTGATATTAGCCGATTGTATGTGATATAGCCGGATTATTAAATCAAGTGTTGATTTAATAATTTAATGTATAATTATATATTTGATATATTATCTTACATTAACTAATATTAGCTCATTTAAGTATTCTTTTTCTCACTGGTGTACATTTATTATATATGTGATATATATTATTGTACATCTTTTGTGTCATGCTTGATGCCACATGCTTCATGGGTGAATGAGACTCACATCATGCTTATGATAATCCTAGGGTTTTTATTTATCAAAGTAAATCAAAATTGGTTGGAAATTTGTCATGGCTAGAAGCTTGGAGAAGCTTATTGTGTCCATTGACTTAGTCCTCTAATTTCTTTTACTTAAAATATTTATTGACCTAACCATTATCCTTAATTATAGTTTAGTCTCTATATGAGTTAGTATATAATACAAACTCACCCATGGTTGCTATTCTCACCTCATGAGTTTCATTCTCTTCTCCATTTTCATCTTCTTCTTCATCTCTTTCCTCAAGCTCACTAGATTTTTGGGAGATGAAGAAAATGAGTGAGAAAATTATTTCTAAAGTGAGCAAAATTCCTATTTCATCATCCTCTACTAAATTAGCCATTTAGTTTAGGGTGTTTGCTTCACTAATCTACCATTAGTGAAGAGGTAGCATGAGCTTGAGTCTCCTCGACGTAGATCATTTTCGGCCTCGAAGACTTCAAGCAAGCTTGTTCATTTCTTCATGTGAACCCTTACTAGAGTTCGGGTGTTCACTACTTGGAGCAAACGAACTACTACACGGAGCTTTAGATGTGAAGCACCGGTCTACAAAGGTTGTATTCCTTATTCACTTAGATGTAAAGTTGTTTGCATTCCTGATTCGTATAATTCTCTAGTTAAGATTCTAGGGTTAGAGTTATGCGGCATGGACGATACCTCCCGAAACCTTGTTGTCATGCTAGGTAACCCTACATCTCCGTATCCAGTGAACGGAGTTTTTGTCATCTTTCTTCTGATACATGATTGACAAGTTGCATATGATTGATACTCAAACGGATCTAAGTATCCATCTTTATGTAACTTAGTCAATCATGTTTCATTGATATGACCGAGTGTACAATGCCATAAGAAAGCTTGGTTTGATTCTAAAGCCTTTCTTTTAAGTGTGTTTTGGACGTTGAAACTTGATGTTGATTGAGAATGAATATTCCGTTACTAACTGTACCCGACCCAACCATTTCATGATTTTGGTGAATGTTGATAATATTGCTTACAAGTGCAAAATTATATTCTTCATTTAATAATAAAGATACCGATATAATATTACACACCATACTGGGTACACAAAAGCAATTACACAATAACAAAATATGCCACTCGCCAATCCTAGGTGATATTCTCCTACTGCAACAGCGTCCACACTGGATCCGTTGCCAACCCTGAGGGTCATATCATCTTTTCTCAAAACTCTACGGCTTCTCAGCGCCTGCAAAGAATTACAAATGTGAGATCCTGATCCGGTATCCAATACTCAGGAAGTAGAGTTTATAGTGAAGCGGTTTTCAATCATGAACCCACCTGAAACCGAAGCCACAACTTTCTTCGTGTCTTGATTTCTGTCATTTAGGGCCCTGCGGTCCTTCTTCCAATATCCCTTTTTCCGACAATAGAAGCATTCTTCCTTTGTGGCCGCCCCTCGATCTTTTCCTTTCCCTTTTCCTGCACTTTCTGCACGCCTCCCCTCGGTTTGGTGAGGGCCTTCTTCTTCTTTCTCTTGACCTTAGCCTTGGATTTAGCAGAAGATCCCCTAATGAACAGAGCGGGTGTTTTCTTGGTTTTGTTCAAGGTGCCCTCTGCCATTCTCAATATGTTGAGGAGCTCAAGAAGTGAAACTTCCATATTATTCATATTGAAATTCAATATGAACTGGGCATAGGTGGAGGGAAGGGACTGTAAGATCAAGTCGATGTACAACTCATTTTCCAACGTAGTTCCGAGGTCTGCGAGCTCTTCGATGAGAGAAATCATCTTTAGGACATGGTCCCCAACAGATGATCCGATAGCCAACCTCGCTTGAAATAATTTCTTCGATATCTCATATCTAGCGATACGAGATTGCTCTCCATATAATTCTTTTGTATGGAGGAAGATGGAAGCAAGGTTCATATTCTCGTGCCGACTCTGATGTTCATTATCCATAGAGGCCAGCACGAGGTACTTGGCTTTCACGCAATCAAGATCCCAGATCTTACGGACCTCAATATCCGCGACCGAGGATTCTGGACCGCGTACAGGGGGAGCTTTCGCCGTGAGGACGTATGCGACCTTATAATATATAAAGGGCCATATGGACATTCCTCGACTAGTCTTTATAGTTTGGCCCAGCGAGTTTATTTTTATCTAATATTAGGTTAAGTCCCGTCATAGTCGCTACAATTAGGAGAGAGAGAAGAAACACTCAGCATACGCTCTTAAAAGTTTAGATTGTTTATTAGTTTATCTAAACATGATGGCTCCCAATATTTCCTCGAATTCTTCTTCAAATCCTAAAAGAAGAATTAGTCAGGATTAATCGCACGTCACAATACTGAACCTTTCGGCCAGACTAGTGTCGGTACTTCGAGGGAGGCTTTTCAACGCTTTCGCGAAATTCCTTAATTACATAACCACTTTTCTCTGGAAGCGTAGCCCCGCTAACACCGTTCTAGGCACCTACTTGGTTTATAGCATTGATTGTTAAGTGAAAAAATTCTCCCGAAGAGCAGCAGATACTCACAGTAGGATCAGGACCCAACTATCATTGTGTGATGATTTTGAAGGAAGCCTACCAAAAACACCACACTCCAGAAGATATGCAGCACTAGCAAGTTTCCTTTATGTTTGAAACTCGATGTGATTTTTGCCCCGAGCGCTTATAACCTTGACGAAGGTTAAAATATCATAAGTCGCAAGTCAAGTTCAACCCGTCATTGTCCAGATTAATCTAGACCCATTCGTTCAAGCCCTTAACAAAAGTCAAAACAGCTGTACGCCTGTCTTAGATTAATGCATCTATCTATGCTGCAGATAAGTACCCATTAGCTACCGATCACTATATCTTGGCAAAAGTCAAAACACATAGCATGAATACTAGTAGATACCTTTCTGAAATGACGGAGGGCTACGGCTGGTTTTGGCGAAAACCGTTAACGTAATGAACTTGATATAGTCGAAGGAACCGAATAGCTTTTTAAAAGGAGTGGTTTAAGCTCGGCTTTTAAAAGTTGTTTTTGAAGAAAACCGAGTGGTTTTGCAATTGTTCCAACGACGTCATATTTTAGGTTTATTACTTTGCATTAAATGAGATTAATGCAGTCCTATCAATTAACCTTATCACACCACAAAAAGAACGAAAATAGAATGTACATATATGCCAACCGCATTCGCCACAAAGCCCCGTCATGCACTGTTAGATTACTTAACTAACGGCAGAGCGGGGCTGGACAAGCGCGGATGCAAAACATATACAACATTTATTTATATATATATATATATATATATATATATATATATATATCACAGGCATGATAAGCAACACATGCAGATATAATCATCACAGAATGGAAAAATGGATCAACTGGGAACATTTGCATTTCAACGGGCCACCTAAGAAATACAGTCCTCCACGGTCGTGTGAATAGCCAAGTGTGAATCATCCTAGACCCCTACGAGTGCGGCAAGCTACCCGCCAATTCTAGAATTGGGTGATCCGAGTCTCGACTCCTCGAGATGGTCACCCACTGAATTCTAGAACCCGGTAGCTTGTGTACTCCTCCGTGGGTCAACCCTAGATGCGGAAAAGAAAAATAATATACAGCCGATGACTACATCCTCAACCCGGATGCGTCCCAATAAAAGAATATACAAGAATTATTACATGAATTACAAAAAAATCCACTCACATCTCACATCTAGATTCTCACCGAGCCATTCACACGACGATCTATGAAACCATTCGCATCCAAACATCACAAGATATGTGCAACCCCTTCTAATCGACGTATAGCGATTAGAAGACGTTTAAGAACACATATACACATCATAAAGCAAGTAAAGAAATCCACGATGTTATAAAATCCGCGCACAATTAGCGAATGAAACTAATTTTCCAAGACTTGATAAAACTGTCTACTAAAGTCACCAAAAATTTCGTTTTAAGCCAATCCGGAAGTCGAAACGAACTCGAAACCCGTCTGAATCTTTGCGGAGGCGAGGAGCAAAAATTATTTGTCAATCCGGGGGTTTCGGGGGATACCCACCCCCGAGGGCCACCACGAGGTGGCCCCCAAAGGGAGGCAGACCCGAGAGCACCCTTTCGGGGTGCTCTCGGGTCACCACCCCCAAGGCCACCTTGTGGTGGTCTTTGGGGTTGGGTCCTCCTCGGGGTATCCCCGGGATGCCCATGCTCCATCTCGCGGCTTCTCGGTTCAAACCGTGAGCCCGCGGAATGTACAAACATCTTAAAACAATATTTTCAAGATTGTTTTTGTCGGCAGTTCGTGTGCAACAAAAACGGCGGATTTTAAACGTCGCTACAAGCTATCTAAGGCTTATGGAGTGGTTCTGATACCATGTAAGGTCAGTCAGCGCAGCGGAAACTGGCTGTGGCGCCCATAGGTCCCTCAGCAGCTACTTTTTACGTAATCCCCACGCGACGGACTACAACCCGTCGGACCATATAACCGCACGGGGCACCCTGGAGGTAAGAGCATGTGCTTAGCCACTACTGTCACCACAGTGAGAACCCCCCATGGGTCGACATCCCTGCCTAGTAGCTCTGATACCATATAAGTCGATGTTGCACACTCCACATGGTTTGTAGAGAGGCGGAATTTACAAAAAACAATTTTAAAACAAGCAATATCGACTAAACTTTCAAGATCGACCATAAGTCCTAGCTAGAAAAATAAACAAAGGTTCTAATCTACCATGAAGTGATTTATACCTTTGTGTTCTAGTCCTTCGGGTCTTTTTTTCCTTCTTAGCTCCTTGGTTTAAGCTTGAATCTTCTTCTCCTCTTCTTGGCTCCTAGAAAACTTGAATGGAACTCGATCGTCGGTCTCCTCTTTGTCGAAAATGATCCACCCGAAAGCCTATGGTTCAAGCTTCAACTTCAGGTGTGAGCTAACTAAGATGTCTAGTTTGCCAGAATGGACAACTTAGAAGATATAGAGAAAGATGAATAGAGTATTTTATCTCAAGAGCCCTAGGATTCACAACTCATGTGAGGGTTATGGCTTGAGGAAAAATGGAGAGAGAATGAACAAGTGCAAATGAGCTAGGGTGTGGAGGCAAATGAGAATGGCTAAGTCCTTGCAATAATCAAGCATGGATTATTTTCAATAGAAAATAAGCAACCATGCTTGAATAGTAAAGTCAAATGAATAAACAAATGACTTGGCCATGCTTTCATCCATACCTCAAATATCTCCAATTTCCACCTCATTAATCTATTTGCATAAATAGATAAATTTAATAATGATGTGTCTCCTTCTAGAAGCATGTCTTGTGAAAATTACAAGAATGCCCTCACCGTATATAAATACCCGTATTCGTATTCCGAAAAATACAAATACAATGAGATAATAATAATCCAATAATATAATACTAGGATCCGGCTTAAACCAAAGCCCACTAGTATTATCCGTCCGAACAACATCCATGTAGCCAGTACACGTATATAATCAGAACCCTGCCGTAAAACCATACAGCCTCTACATCATTTCGCCTGAACCAGGGAAACCCTCTGTGTGGGACTCTAAAGACTCGACAGTATGCTGGCAGTGGGTTTAACCACAAGTCTGTCAGCGGCACTAGCTGTACGTAACGGCTACCCAGGTATCTGTCGAAAAAGAAGGCCGGCGAACGAACTCATCCGAACCCCTACTGAGCATGTCCGTGACAATCTCCGTGTAGTCCGGTCTGTTCGTCTGAGAGTATCTCATGTAAGGTCTAAGGGGTGGAAAACGTCAGATCCCTAATAACCATATAAGTCCTGTCGGTGTGGCTCAAGATCATCCGAGAATCTACTAGTCCAACCACCAGTAATTCTCAATCTGCTCTGACTAGGGACTTATGGTGTTTAACCAACCGATCACTGTGCGACATCGATTTTCTATACTGGTAGAGACGAATCCCCAACAGTCGCCCACTGCCTTCATGTGACTCGGGACTGTATCCAACTAAAACCTATTTGCACGACTCAGTAGAGCCATGGTAGGGTAGTAATCAAAGCACAGTGGAAACTCACGAGACAAATGACGAGCTCAGGTCAACAGACTATCTGCACTCATGTCACCAGAGACTACTATCTGACTCTAGGTATAATATCATCTAGCCAGTCCTCGGCGAGTTCGTCCGGTATACTCACACCGAGTGAGCACCTGTATACAATCTTAGGTGCACCTCACCAATGGCTGCGGGACCAATCTATCGCCCCTCGTCAGGGTTTAAATATGTATACACTATCTACTATAGAGTATCGATGTCCAGTCTCGATACTCCTACGACTAGGGACACTTTAAGGATGTGCCTATCGACTATCTAGCTCCCACAAGTATGATTACAATCACAACGCTGGTAGTCAGGCAAAATTCGTACAGACTTTATCAATATATATACAAGATATGAAATACTAAGTAAAACACATTACATATTAAGATAAAAACAAACCAAATAGCGTATTATCATATCGAGCAAGATTGTTCTATACATACATATCCCTACAATGAAGGCCTCTAGGGCATACATATCCAACATCAGTAGCCAGTCGATTGAAGACCGACCTTCGGGGAGCTGCATCTTGTGGCGTTCTGGCACTAAAGCTCATCGGTGAGAGCATGGTCCCAAAGAATTGCCCGGTAGTGGCCTAAGTCATCTGTCCTACGGCATTAAGAAGATGGAAGCCATATTGGGCCTGAACGTCACTTCTCCAGTTGGGGCAGAGTGAGAGTTGTTTTTGCAGGAAGTGCGGTTGAGAGCCATTGATTCTGCACAGAAGCGAAATACCAAGTTTTAGTATCTCGCATCCAAGGATAACCATGAATATAGCGAACCACGATTTTGTTCTTGAAACACGACACACGAAGTGTGGAGTGGAAAGAGGAAGATGTCCTACCGGGCATGCCGGAATCCGTTTACCGCCGAAGACTGGACTGAGATGCTGAGAACGTTTAGGCTGAATTTGGGGCATATGCTATTCGGACATATGCTCCACCTTTCCGAAGATACCAAATTGATTTATGATACCGAATATCGGAGGTTTGGATAGATGTGACCGATATAGCAGACTTTATCAGATTCCCCTCATTTGTGAGGGGTTTTTTGATTGTGGGGACACTCTTTCCTGCAAGTGCAAGCCCCTGCGGTTAATTACGTTATCGTGTTGCGATGACAACTTTCTCCTGTTTCGGTAGATCACTTCGTGTTGTATTTTATTTTGTTTATTTTGGTTGCCCGTGGATTGTATACGGAGACTAATTTATGCCGTCGCCCGTAGGGCGCGAATTAGTTAAAATCCGTATATATATGAATTTGAGTTTGAACTTAGGACGCGGATCTTATATGAACGAAGTCCATTAGTTCGAAATATATTATCTGAGAATCGTTTGTCATTTTCGAAGATCAACTCAGGAGTATGTAGTTAAGGCTCGTTAATCCTGTTTTGGATTAAGATCAACTTAACAAGTATAGATTAAGGATCTTTAGTCATTTTTGAGACTAAGATCACTTAGGTTTATTGATATTTTAATCAAAAGAAACTTCATCATTTAATTAAACTTTTTTTAAGTGATTAAATGATATTTTATGGTACAAGTGCGCAAGTATATGCGACACATGTGCCCGTTTATTTCATTTTGGAAAGGGGTGTGCACATGCGTTGCACGTGGTTATACACTGTTTTGTTTCAAGGATGTTGCGCATGTGTATCACATGACACGTCTGTTATGGGTTTCAAGTTATATATGCACGCATGTATGTATGTGCGCATGTATTTAGTAAGTCAACATGCATTGTACATCAGCGCGCATGCCTTTGTAGGCGACTTTTATTAAGTGTCCACACGCGTGTATCACATGATGCGCATGCTTTCAGAAGCCATTTTTATCAAGTCCACACACGTATGTATCACGTGATGTGCATGCCTTCAAAGGAAATTTTTTTTAAGTGTGCATACGTGTGTATCACGTGGTGCGCACATCCCGGGAGATTATTTTTCCAAGAGCAGCAACGTTTTTTTATTAAGCGCACACTGATTTAGGTGCGCACTTGTTTTTATCACATGCTTTCATTAAGAAGTCATGGCTTTTATTTTATCTTTTGTTCTTCTTTTCTTATTTGCAGAAAAGTGAAAATCTTAATTTTTATATCAGGTATACATGTGTTTGATGGTGCGCATCTTCTTATTTTTAATAGCGAAGGACGAATCTTAAGATCATTTGAGCCCATTTTAGTGAATTAATAGATTCGAAGAGAAGTAAAAACTTCTGTATAAAAGTGAAGGCTCTTTAATGGAGAAAAAGAGAAGTTTTCTCTTGATTTCTACCTTGCGCAATTTTTCGATGAAAGAGAAGTCTTGATACTTTCAAGCTTATGGAAAGTTTTTCCGTCCCTGATTTCTTCATAAGAGGCTCCTATTTATAGGAGAGAGAAAATTAAGGTTTGTTTCAGTTTGTTTTTATCTCAATATGATTTTAGATTGATTTAAAAATGTTTAATTGATCTATATCAATTAAGGGTGACATGCGCACTGTTGGATCTTTGATCCCAGATCTTTTGGTTAAGATATTTAACTAACAGAATGCTTTACTGTTAATTAAAGATTCGATCACTTATCGTAAGCAGACAAGATCGCCATGTGCACGTATATGTAGGTACACAAGTTGATTAAATCAAATTTCATGAAGTGCGCTTGTATGTCAGGTGCGCACTTAAATTGGTGCGAAAACGCATTATAGAAGCGCATCTCCCAAAGTTTGACTAATCGAAGGTTTGATTTCGCTGAAAACAAAAGCTTTCTGAAAAGGGCAAATACCCTTCACAAAAATAAAGAGCGCACCATGCGCTGCGCCATGGGGAAAGCACGTGCGTCAATACCAAGTGTGCTCTTCTAAGGAGCCGCATTGTTTCACCATAAAACCATGCGATACACGTACGCATGCGCTAGGCAAAATGCCAAATTCTGGCCTATCGTGCGCCTAGCAAGGCAGATGCGCCATGCGCATGAGCCAATGCCAAGCGCATCCCATGAAGGCGCAAACGCATATGATGCCAAGCAAAAGCCTGAAGGCTTAGTAAATAAACTTAGTATAGAAGCCTAGGCTTCATTTAAGATCAAATGATCAATCGAGAACAAGTTCTCAACATATAATCAAGTTATTTAAGTTGATCTTAGTTCTCAAGTGAGGCTAACGATCCTTAGATAAAACTTAGCCTTCCACAAACGAAAGCGAACCACGGCCAAAGTATCCTGTGAACTGTTGAACTTCACGAATGTGAGAAATGTAACCCAGGTTCATTCTTATTGGCAAACCAAGATACTAACATGGACCCCGTCAAGCAAATGCTTACCCAAATCATGAAAATATATGTAAGAATTTGGACTAATCCGCGCCCTACGGGCGACGACGAAATTAGTCTCCGTATACCATCCAAGGACAATCCAAAATGAACTAAAACACGATACATGAAGCTAAAAACCTGGAGTGCAGAAAGTTATTATCGTTCACGATAACGTAATTAAATGTAGGGGATTGCGCATGCAGAAAAGATGCGTCCCCACAATCAATAAACCTCTCCATCCTGAGAGGGAATCTGAAGTCAGCTACATCGGTTGTATCTATCCAAACCTCCGGTATACAGCGCTATAAATCAATTTAGTATTTTCGGAGAGGTGGATGGATCAAACCTATGCATATGTTCCCAAATTCAGGCAAGACGTTCAATCCCAGTCCGTCTTCTGTTTTCGGCGGTAAACACCGCCGTTCAGCTCAGGTGCCACGGCCACCGGTTTAGACTATGCCAGTGTGCTACCCACAGCATCAACCACCTCACCGCAGGCCACCTCCACCGCCACGCGCACTTTAAACAAACATTCTTTAGTCTCCGACCAATCCACCGCCGGAATATCGGTTTTGTGGTAGGTTAGCACCCTGAGCCTTGCAAGCTTCGTTTTTTCCTTTGCGAGGGTTCTGCTATCCACCTCCTGTGGCCACCCAAATTCCTGACACTACAAGTGTTAGTTACATGGATATATAATTCCCTTTTTTGAGAGGGCAATTGCAATTTCTTTTATTTAATTATTATGTTTTATTTTATTCTGCATATGTGGACTTTTGATGAATATATAAGTCATACCTGTCAACAATCCATCACATTGAAAGAAATGGTTATTTATCTCACCATGAATCGTTCGTTGGGCCTAAATCTGAAGAAGTTCATGTCCATTTTAACATTTGAAACCATCACTCTAACGATCCTATATTTTTCTCCGGAAATTAGGGTGGAGAACAACTTCTTGAGCATTTTTTCACCTAATTAGATCTGATCACATGTGAACTTGATTATTTTAAATTGGCACCATTTGAATCTTTTGGCAATAATAGTTATCCTGCATGATTAATCATCATTAATTTGGAAAGAGATGGTCGCCTATAATTTCATTTTGTACACTTCTAGAGAATCCAACCTTGCTAATGGTTTAGTCAAGGAATTAAGTTATATCATATGCAGGGAATGATGGCTACAAATATAGCTCTTTATATTACACTTAATTATCATCGATCTCTCATACTGAAAGGGAAGAAGAAAATGACCTATCAACTAATCATTTTCCTTTGTCTAGCAGGTGATTTGATATATCAGAAAGAGACCAAAGCTAGTTGAAGCTCACTTGCTTAATTGTAGCGAGTGTCTGAGGTTACTTCTTCTTTTTAATCATTCACATTTTCAAAAGGATAATTTCATTACCAAATAGATTGGTTGAAATGGATGATATTAAAAGCCTTAATTACCATTGGGTAGGCTGCTATAACGTGAAAAACTTGTTTAAATTCATGATCGTGGTTCTCTTAAAATTGAATTTTGAAACAGGTTTCCTTATAGGCTGGCTCATTCAAAACACATGCACCAATATCTGGTTGACGAGGTTATAAAATAATTTCCTTCATTACAACTTCGTCGATTGTCACAACTTTGACCTGTAACATATCTAAATTTGATATTTTAAACACTAAAAATTACAATAAAGACACAGATTGATAATAACTAGATGCATATGCAGTCTTCGAAGAAAAAAAATCATAGTTCAGCAAAGGTGTCTTCAACACAAACGGCTACTTCCTTACACACAAGCGTTTGAAAATCACAGGTACTTGCTTTGGCGATCAAACATAAAGAAATGGAAACATAAATGACAAATTACGGTCATGGCTATATTATCGATTGTTCTATACTTATTATTAGTATAGTGAGTCTAGCCACTAATCTGAACTTTCAAATATGAGACTGTTGATGCCAAAGATGATCATCTCTCATTGACAATTTAGAGCATTAATGTTTTCCTAGGTGGTGCAACATATTTAGCTTGAACCCTTTTCCCTCGATGCTTAGTATGAAAAGTGTCATGATCTCTTACATAAAAGATTAGGCAACTTGTGATATGAATCGCTACCCACCAATTTTGACTAAACAAAGAAGCTTATGCATGAGTCTGCACCGGAATCACGGTGATGAATCGACGACTCCTAGTTCAAGGTCACTTTCAGAATTAACCAAAGCCGATGTTTAAAACATTTGCTTTATAGACATCATCCTTCTAGTATCCTAGGCATTGTAGAGGCTTATCCAATCCTATTTTGGACATGAGTCCGAACTTTGTTCCTTTTGAAGGTTCTGCCTATTTTACTATTTTAAACACTTGTTTGGTTGCTTGAGCTTGAACTCTGACTAATATGCTTGCAGGCCCATCTTTCTATAATCGCTGGGGGTTAAGATTACTACCGAAGTATAGATTAGTTGTAATTTTCCTGTTTTTAGATAAAAATGTTGAACTTTATAAATCACAGATGACTTCATTGAACTGTCTCTTAAAGTAACAGATTGCTCCAGTAAAATGAAAGGAAAATGGTAAATTCAGTAGTGTTATCCAATTATAACGTGTTCAATGGTTTTATTGGTGAAAGTTTGTGGGGATTTAGCATAATTTACCCTTGTTATGTTCTGAACGGTGATTTCCTGGCGACGTAGAACCATTCCAGTACCCTACTGAAATCCATTAGCACCGATATTGTGAGGTAACTAAGTTTGCGATTTTGGCTTTGAATCAGTTTGTCTTATGCCCATTTAATTCCTCCACATTCCATACTGATAATCTATAATCAGTAACAATCATTGCTATCTAATAGTTGAATGATTAGTTTATATAGGAAAAATGATTCATCCAAGACTTTTGTTAAGGCTTTGCCGTTGTTCTATTTCTGTGACTATTTTATATATTTAATAATATTAGATACTTATCAAATTGCTCTGGAATTTATGGATCTTGACTTACATACAATAACTGGTGAACAAATATATATGATACATATTGTCATTAAAGCTGTAAATACCACAATATAGGAAATGTATGGCCCGGATTTTCTTGCTTGTAAATATACCCATGCGTTAAAAAAATATATGTTGAAACCAAATCTACTCTAATTACTTTAGACTTTCAGGTTGGATTCAAATATAATGTGCATATTTTCATATGCTAAATTACACTAAACTACCCTTAAAGTTATTTTTAATACAGTAAAAATTCTTTAACCTTGGTTTTAACTGATTTTCATTTTCATAAAATACCCTTACCATTTGAATTAGAGTTTTTCTTTATGCTATTAGGATTAAGATTCTATATTCTTCTTTTATCCCAAAAAAATAAATAAAATTCTATATTCTTTTTATTATTCTTATCATGACTTTTGGCATCAAGTTCAGTTTTCAATATACATATCGGGCTATTTACCTCATGGATTTTTAGGACTTATCAATGAATCAATCAAAATAGAATCAGTAAAAATATAAAATCAAGTCTCGGGCATCAAGAAGCGTTTAGCATTTGCGAGCTAGAACCTTTCCATCAGGACTTGGACTCAATTATAGAACTGGATATCTTTATATGTTCTTCTCCAATTATTAGGAGAAATGCTTTATTGATTGACTTAAGAATCCTTTTATAATCTTAACAATTGTTGTTTTTTGGGTTGTATGTTCTTGTGCGGACAATTTTTGAGAATTATCAATTTTTTAGAAATATTTAGCAAAATTTTGTTCCCCAGAAAATATTTAGCAGAATGACGTTGGGCTGGAGATTAGCCCGCTTTAGGTATTCTTAACTAAAACCGCACTTTAAAAATCCGGTTTTAAGATTAACAAGGAAAACTTATAAAACTTGTAATCTTTGTTGGTTGGAGGGGATCTTTATTGGTTGTGGAGGGGAACTTAAACCCACGGTTTCAAAGTGCGGTTCTTAACTTACAAGATTTTTATGAAGATTTTAGCTTAAAAACGCACTTTAAAAGTGCGGTTTTAGTTAACAACAACTAAACCGGGCTCATCATCGGCCCAACACCATTCTTCTAAATATTTTGGAGGGAACATCATTTTGCTAAATATTTTGAAAAAATTGCTAATTCCCAAAAATTGTGCTTCTTGTGCTTGCTTCTATAACATAAAAGAGTGCATGAAGTAGAATCAAAAATCATGAGTCAAGTATAAGCGGCATGAAAACTAATGTGCCTTCAAAGAGGCATTGCAATTATTCATTTGGTTTTGTTTCACATTACTCCGTACATAAGGATCGATTTTGGATAACACCCAACTTCTCAATAT
Source organism: Agapanthus africanus (assembly GCA_030015575.1). NCBI lineage: Eukaryota > Viridiplantae > Streptophyta > Magnoliopsida > Asparagales > Amaryllidaceae > Agapanthus > Agapanthus africanus. The sequence continues at coordinate 568,673,992 of JASDDO010000016.1, forward strand.
TACATCACCTTGAAGAAAAATGGTTATAATATAATGAATCATCTCTGGGCCTAAGGCTAAGGAACTTCATGTCCAATTTTCTATTTTGAAGCCATTACTCTATTGATTTTATTTCTAAAAGTTAGAGCTCTTCACCTTATCTGCACGTGAACTTGATTATTTTAAATTTGCCCCACGATGATTCATCAAAAGTTTTGACAATAATAGAAGTCTGCATCGTTAATTATTAAGTTGGGATGAGATGGACACCTAGTGATTCTAACCCCTCTTAAGAATTGGTCATGGAAACAGATTATATTATTTTGTTCGAATGATGGCTACAAATGTAGCTGTTCATATTCCACTTAGCATTCTTCTCTCATTGATAAAGGAAAGATGAAAATGACTTGTCAACAATTTTTCCCTCTTTTTTTAGCAGATGAGTTGATATATATCACCTTTTCTATCTAAGGAAGGATATTAAGATAACAGAGAACCAATTTGGGTTCATGTCTGGACGATCGACGACAGAGACGATTCATTTGCTTCGTCAACTTGTCGAGCGCTTTCGAGAGAGGAGAAGAGATTTACATATGATATTTATTGATTTAGAAAAAGCGTACGACAAGGTACCTAGAGAGGTATTATGGGGGACAATGATGAAGAAGGGGGTCCCAGTCAAGTATATTGACATAATCAAGGATATGTACGACGGAGTAGTGGCAAATGTCAGAACTTGCGGCGGCTTAACAAGTGATTTTCCGATTACTATTGGTTTACATCAAGAATCTGCATTAAGTCCATTCCTGTTTACCATCGTGATGGATGAGCTTACTAGAACTATCCAAAATGAGGTACCTTGATGTATGCTATTCACTGATGATATTGTTCTAGTAAATGAGACGAAAGCAGGGGTTAATGCCAAATTGGAATTATGGAGGCAAATATTGGAATCTCGGGGATTCAGATTGAGCAGGTCCAAGACAGCATATATGCACTGCAAATTTAGTAGCCAGAGAAGTCAAAACAATATTGGTATAACATTGGAAGGGCAAGAGATATCACCGAGCGACCAGTTTAGATATCTAGGTTCTATCATCCAAAAGAATGGGGAGATCGATAGTGATGTTAATCAAAGGATCCAAGCTGGTTGGTTGAAATGGAGGAGTGCAACAGGGATTTTGTGTGATCGTAACTTTCCGTTAAAATTGAAAGGGAAGTTTTATCGGAGCGCTATTCGGCCTGCCTTATTATATGGTACAGAATGCTGGGCTCCTAAGAAGTATCATACACAGAAGATGCACGTAGCGGAGATGTGCATGCTTCATTGGATGTGCGGTAACACTAGAAAAGATAAGGTGCGAAATGAGGATATTCGTGCAAAAGTTGGTGTAGCACCCGTGGAGGAGAAGATGCGGGAAAACCGGCTAAGATGGTTTGGTCATGTGCGACGCAGACCTATGCAAGCACCGGTTCGACGAATAGATACTCTCGATATGGGCAATGGCAAAAGGACAAAAGGGAGACCGAAGAAAACATGGATGGAGGTGATACGAAACGATATGATTGCCAAAGGACTCAATGAAAGTATATTGTTCGATAGAAGTGAGTGGAGACAGAGGATTCATGTGCTGGACCCGGCGTGATTCTCATGTTGGTTCATGTAGCCTACCCCATATGTTTGGGATAAAAGGCTCAGTTGTTGTTGTTGTTGTTGTTGATGAGTTGATATATATGCAAGAGACCAAAGATAGTGGAAGTTCACTTGCTAAAACATAGCAAGTTTCTGAGGTTGATTCCTCTTTTCAATCATTCACATTTTGAGACGGATAATATTAAATGCCATAATTATGTATGCCTGGAGTGAGATCCTATGAAAAGATTGGTTTTCTTTACGAGGACGGGTCAATAGAATTCGAAACCTAGCAAAAATATCTTAAACGCTAATGGCTATTTGTTGCATATCAGTGTCAGAAACTCACATCATCTGGTTTGGAGATGAAACATAAAGAAAGAAAATGGAAAAAAAAAAAAACAGAATATACGTGCACTTCGTGGTCTTTTAAATCCTGGCAATTCCTAGCAATTCCTGGCATATTTTGGTGCAAGTCACACAGTTGTATACTACGAACCTTGCCTCAAACTAACAAATATGCAACTTTGAATGTAAAAGATGATCATCTCTCATTTTGACAATTTGGAGCATTTTAGAATGTTTCCTTAGGTGGTGTACGTGTGTAGCTTATGTCGTCAAAAAGGAGTCGTGGTCATTTGCATAAAAGATTAGGCAACTTGTCATTTGAATCACTACCCACCAAGTTTGACCAAAACATATATGCTTTCATCAACTTTGATCCCCTCCTCTCTATCCATGATTTCAGTCAGTTCTCCTGCAAACTTGAAGCGACGGCCACTACACTTTGTTCCAGGTCACTTTCAGGATCACCCAATTTATCCTTCTATGCTCATCATTCAAGAATCTTTGGCATTGTAAAGACTTGAGCAATCCTCTTTAGGATATGGATTCAATCATTTTCCTATACTACAGGATATAACTTTGAACCCTTTCTTGGTTGCACGAGCGTCAACACTGTGATTTATATGTTTTGTAGGCTCATCTCTTCTCTAGAGTAGTTGGGAGTTCAGAATATGATGATGATGATAACCGATCTACATGAAATTAGCGTTCTTGAAGAGTTAGGATAGTAAAATTTGTTATTAAGGTAAATTATACTAACCCCACAAACTTTCGTAGTTTTTTTCGAATTCAACATTTTAAATTGCAGATGACCTCATTGAAAATAAAGCTCAATAAATCCGCTTTCATCTATTTGTTCTTTCGAGGTTTGTCCCTTATCGGGGTTCAGCGCCGGTTAATGTCAGGAGAGCCATCATTCCCCTACCCTATGGATATAGCTAGTTAGAACTGGATTTTGGGAGGTAGCTGTGTTTGTGACCTTACTTTAAATCGCTTTGTCTTCTACTCTTTTAATTCCACCTCATTCCATATTTGATTAATCTATAAACAGTAACAATGATTGCTACTTAATAGTTGGATGATTAGTCTATAATAGAAATTTTTGATTAAGCTAGCTATCCAAAAGACTTATGGTGATGGCTGTCATTGTTATATTGCTATGATAATCAAATATAATTACATTAACCTGGAATGTATGAATCGCTGCTTATTATATGCTAAACATTATTATTGATATAATCATTTCAATTGTTAGGTTATATTCAAAAAACATATATATATATATATATATATATATGGTTCAGCTCTTGCTACTGTACAAGTATGCGTGAAAGAATCAATAACAGTTTACGTATTTCTATATTTTGCATCGAATACTCTTAGGGTTACATTTGTCGTTGCCTCAATGGAAAGCAGCATAGCCATTGTGAACTCTCCCTTTCTTATGAATGTGGCCTTTGTTCATCTCCATCCACAAATTGGAATTATCCAAATTAAGTCTTTAATCTATCCTATCAATTGCACTCTTGTATTGAGATCAACATGTAGGTTACCTAACTTCATTTATTCTATTAGGTATCTCATTATTATATCACTAATCAGCCACTGGAGCTTATATAGAATTTTAGGTGGAGGTTTGACATAAGTCTCATTTGATTATTTTCTGTTGCAGAGAGAAGAATTTGATGAGATCGAGTCGCACGCACGCGTGTGAGCCGCAGTGGTATCTAATTATTCACTCATTATATTCTTCAATAAATTTGCCTAGCAAGTCATAACTCTGAAAATATGTTGAAGGTAATTTTATTTTTTTTGTGAAATATATGTTGGAAGGTAAGTTATATTTGTGAAATTACAGTTAATTTTTTTTCTGACTATCAAATTTTTGTTTGCAATATACCAAGTATATTATATGTGTATTTTTATGAATTAAATCATTTGTCAGGGTCAAAGTTATGGCTAGCCAATCTTTTGAAATGCTTTGATAAATAGATTTGTAGCCGCCGTGGATATTTTTCAATTATATTGACAAATTCCTAGAGTTTCCTTATATATATATATATATATATATATATATATATATATATATATATATATGATGGCATACAATGGCTCCCTTGCATCATTAAATTGGAAAAGTCCAAGACGACGATTTGAGAATTAGCCAAATGTGATGATGATGATGATGATCATCCCATTGTTACCCTAGGATGCCTAACAACCTACGCAATCTCTCGCCTAATCGAGTGCAAAGCTCATATAGGGTCCCCTTGAATTGGATACACTTAAGACTCGATTGCTAGATAACAATAATATTGTCATCAAGGATGGTGGTGACACTAAAGGCTTTGACATTGACCCCTGTTCTACATCAAAACAAAGGAGTAGCTGTTCCCAACACGTGCTTTTAGCATGACTGGTGCTTCCGATCGTGATCCGACGATTGTAAATGGCGATGTGCATGTGTCCAACATGTGGATGTGCTGGAGAAGTGAGCGGGTTGGGACCGCAACTTACCCGTAATGATCGATCGTTGTCATGGGACGATGCTACCCAAAACTGAAGGTCATTAGTGTCATAATGATACTGATTTATAGCTAAATTTATGTTGTAATTATCTATTGTTAAGGGATAATTTTGGCTAATGTAAGTATGTGAACGAGCAATGAGCATAGAAAAGGTGATATAAAGGTGGTGATGGCAACACTTAATGAAGCATTATATGGTTGAGGGGTGATCTAAAACAGGAAACAGCTATTTTGGGTCTATGCTTGAATCCAAAGGAGATAGGGCCATAATCATGTGGTGTTGATTTGACAAGAATAATTCATGAGCCCTGAATTTGCGTGAATCGGACCGTGACGATCCATCTAGATCTCATGAGTAGTTAAGATGAACGAAGAAAAAGGATGGAAAAAATCGTCTTTGACCGTGAAGGATGCTTTAACCGGGATGACTTCCAGGCAAATAACGAACAACAACCGGAGGGGGGTTGGGTGTTTTCTAATGCATGTATCTAGCATCATGTCTCGCATTTGTGGCTTATAAGATTTTTGTATATTAATTTAATTGTGCTTGCATCTTCGAACAACTAAAGATTTTTGCAAATTCAAATCCGCTCCATCATGTAAACTAAACTGGATTTTCACACAGGTATTGGGTTGGATGGAGTTAAAGTCGAATATATGCCTGGCCGGCCCGCAAATATTGGGAATATCTCTTTGCTGTTCTGGACTATACAGCTGATCCTAGAAGCAGTTTGGCTGCTGCATGCTGACATCAGCATGCCTAGTTGGCAGTGGCATCTTAATTAATTTGGAAGCAAACAGCGTGAAGCACAGCTATTATTGGAAGTCGACTTCCTCCCTTGGTTCTTTATATTTAACACCCCTCCCTTGGCCTTTCTTTTTGTCCTACGAGTTATATATATTACACACCTCTCTCATCTCTCTCTCATCTTCATTTATTTGAACTATATATTCACCTGTCAATATTCATGGCTATGAGCTCCTTAAGCATGATGGAGGCAAATTTGCCACCAGGGTTTAGGTTTCACCCTAGAGACGAAGAACTCGTTTGCGACTATCTCACGAAGAAAATCTCAGGAGATAGCAGTACTATCGGAAACTTATGTGATGTTTTTCCTACAATTATCGATGTAGATCTCAACAAGTGTGAGCCATGGGAACTTCCTGGTGAGAACTTAGTTCTTTGTTAGTTATCTATATATCTTGTTAATATTTTGCGTCTTTTACTTTGCAAATTGATTATATGATACCGTTGTTGATTACTTTCAACTTCTTACCGATGAAATCCTAATTATTAAAACTTAACGAACAAGTTAAGCTTTAGTAAGCTTCTCATATCTCTTAAAACTCGATCTAATCCTCCAAATTTCATTGCTATTCATCAAGTAATTTCCATGCATGCATGTAGGTAGATTGTCATTTTTCTTAGACTTTTTAAATTACTGTAACCTCTTCATATAAGCTGCATAAAGTTTAATTATTCTTGTAGAGTTTTGTTAATTTCTCCTATATGCCAAATTCATAATAAAACAGCCTGAAGAGACCAAGTTCCATGTATGTGATTGTTTGGCTAAGTATTGATGTTAGCTATGTAAATATATACACCAAAGGAAAATGATTATTGGCTAAGCACCAGATTATATGACTTTTCTGAAGATAGAGATTTTTGTTTTCCTTAGTCTTTGTTTCTTTTATGTGTTGTCTTTTTTGTCCTTTTTGTCATGTTATATGATGTGATTATCTCATGGTTGTAGCTTATAAATAATTAAATAAAATAGTAATTATGGTGTTGATCAGTCTACTCACATCCCTTCATGTTTAAGTTTTTATAATTAAAGTCTGATCTTAACGAGGCTGCGGGCGTCCTCAACCTCATTAGCTATGCTCCAATACGGGCCAAACAAAAGGGTGGGGTCATGAGTTAGGTTGGGCATGCCCCGCTTCCGGGAGGCCAGGTCTCATGACCGCAGTCGTCATGGTCGACCCCGGCCTCATTAAATTCTTAAATTTTTAAGAACCGCCAATTAAACATATGGATACATTGCATATATATGGAAGTCCAAATGAAGTCACTTTCTTTGGCCATTTCTCCCCCCATAACAGAGAGATATTCTCTATCAAGAATCCGTGCTCTTCTCAACCTCTTCATGTGTCATCCCTACCTTCATTTATCCCTGAGATAGTGATGCAGTGGAAAGCTAGAGAACTTTTGCCCGTTTATAGAATCATAAGAATCCAAAGAATAAAGCACAATTTAGTTCTTTAATTCCCTTTTTCTGTCATATATATTTTCTTTTCTCTTTTGAAAAAGTAGGAACTAATTAAGCAAAAGCTATTTAGGACTAAAATAATCATATACCCATATTAGTATGAATTTGTATTTTGGTTTTTAAATGAACTGTCCATTTATTGTGATGCTAAAACTCTTACTTTCATATATCTATAGAGGTGGCGTGTGTGGGAAGCAAAGAGTGGTACTTCTTCAATCTCCGGGATCGAAAATACGCAACAGGACAACGGACAAATAGGGCGACAGAGTCAGGATACTGGAAGGCCACAGGAAAAGATAGGCATATAACTCGGCAAGGAATGCTTGTTGGGATGAGGAAAACATTGGTGTTCTACGAAGGAAGAGCCCCAAAAGGAAAAAAGACTGAGTGGGTCATGCATGAATTTCGAATGGAATCACCAGAAGACGTTTCAAAGTGCTATGCTAAGGTATAATCTAGTCTATTTTAATGCGATTTTCAAATTCTTTTAATTGTGATTTGGTTGTATTTAGTCATAGAGAAAACATTTATTGAATGTCAATGAACATGTTTTATCTAAACATCAAGTTTTCTAAATAAGACGATGGATAAATTGTTGACAAGTGGGGTGAATGAGATGGTATAAGATCAAGTTGAAAGTACTAAATAGGAACATGGAATTAGATAGATTCAAACATAATAAAATAATTTTAAGAAAAGGATGTGTGGCTGATGGCTTTGAATAAGAATTTATCGACTAGATATAATTAATTCCTACATTTATATATGTTTAAATTTATATACAATAATTCGCTTGATTTTGTTAGTATATCCAACAAGATAGCAAAATCTTACTTGCATATAGAACAATTAATGAATAACTTGGTATGATCATTAGTGACATTTGAATTATTGTTTTCTTTCCGAAAAAACAGGAAGATTGGGTGTTATGCAGAGTGTTCTACAAAAGCAGAGGCCTCCTCTCAAAACCAAGTCCAAACAGTACTACCAACTACAATGAAGACACAAGCTCTTCATCCCTTCCACCATTAATGGAGAGCTACCTCACCTTTGGCCATGGCCAAACCCCAATGACCTTGGAGAGCTATCATCATCATCATCATCATCATCATCATGAGCAAGTGCCCTGCTTCTCCATTAACCCCTTCCAAAACCCTAATCTGGCGATGGCGGGCCCGCTGGTTCCGACGGTGGAAAGAAGCATGGTCATCAAGAGTCAAGCTCATGACAATATGGATTCAAGTCTAAACCAATTGGATCATGATAAGAAAGTGATGAGGGATGTTTTGTATCAACTGACAAAGTTGGAGGGAAACCAAAAGAGGGACCCACTGCTTCCACATCTTGGAGAAGGAAGCATTGGTGGCAGTTTTCTGTATGATAATGGATTGTCTTTTATGTGGTAAACCGTTTTTGTAAAATATAAGTGAATTAATGAATGTTCTTCGATTTTAGATTATTACATAAAAACCCATTTCTTTGTGATTGTAGATTGGGCAAACCCTAGGATTGCCTCTCTCCTTTTTCCCTTTCTTCTTCTATTGTTGTTTTTTGAGAGAGATTGTTTCTTTCAAGGAAATATTTAAGAGAAACTGTGAGTAAAAGATTTACATTTCGTTGTCATGAAACGCTATCAATGATTTTTTACACAACATAAAAGACAGTAAGTACGACAGACCGATTCATTCAAAAAAAGTAGCATTAAATGGTATCAGTGCAAAAAGTGTTCTAGATTATAAAATCATAAGTAGCTATACATTTGATGGTTAGTTAAACTGCATGATCTGGCCCTTGCAGCTTCATGAAGCAATTTGTTGCATAACTAATTTTTCTTTACGGCTTAATTGTTTAAGTGTCCGTATAAAATAACCAACTAACACGCTCAAGACATTGAAGCCGCGTCCTGCGATACTCTATTTCTAACGGATTAACATAACCACATAAATTTAAATTAGTTAACTTTCCATAAAAGAAGAAATTTGTCTTTCTATGGTGAAAGAGAACCTAATTAACTATGGAAACCCCCTCAAATGAAGAATTGAATTTTGTATGTACACACTACAATTCAAATTGTTGTGCATGATTCATCACCCCCCTCGCCCCCCCCCCCCCCACCCCCGCACCCCACCCAACCAAAAATAATAATTAGGTTGATGAGAGCACAATGATAGTGATTGAATATGAAGATTGTTGTATAATACAAGTTAAAACAAATTAAGCATGCCAATAATTAATGGTTTTGGAATTTAGAATGATTCAGCATGACAAAAATTCTTCCTACCTTCTCATTATTAAGACTCAATCTTATAATTGTATGGCATCTTAATTTTATGTTTTATACCTCATTGTCCAATCTTATTTCTACAAGTACTAACCATATATATATATACATTTCATTTCATCAGTGTTGAATGTTGACAACTTTGCTTGTTAAGCCACTAGAATTTCTGTTTTATTTTATCCAAATCACCTAATTGAGAATTTTTCTTGCATCCTACTCCGCCTACTGAGATTCCTGAAAACAACAGCATATATAAATTAGTGATCGTACGTGTTGTTATTATATGAGTTGTATGTTTGAGATTGTTTAAAGCTATAATTGAATGACAAACAACACCCTATCATTCATCTTAAGAGAAGGGTGGGATATATCCACATTACTTCTAGTTCAAAGTCCATGCCTGCGTCACATTCCTTCAAAAGTAATTAATTTGCATTAGAAAATAACTTTTACAAAGTTGAGCATTATCACCGCCTATGGAAAATTATTCCAAAAAACAAAAACCGTTGCAAGCGTAGAGCGCGATCAGAAAATTTAGAATTTGTAGTGAACCGAAGGTCTAAATCGGCAACAAAAGGATGAAAATGAGTTGTGTAAGTTTCAATTTTTACCCATGTGTTTCATGAAAGATTCACATGTTTCTCCTCAATACATGTAAACAAAGAAAAAATAAAAAGAACGAAGAGTAGCTACGCAATTTTCCAATACGACAAACCACACCACACACTCAAACACTTGATGCAGAACCATACATTTAAGAGCAGTACCGTTGATTTTGTAAGGGTAGTATGGTTTTTTTGTGTAGAAAAAGGTTGGATGGCAACCTTATTACTAAATAAAAATACATGTCTAATATCTTTAGTTGATGGGAAAAAGGCTGCATTTATTATGAAAGGACAGGATAAGACTTGGTAACGTCTTATAAAATGAATCCAAAGAAAAATTAATGGGTAAATTGTCAAAAAGCCGCAGGAGTTGTCTAAAAAACCCTTGTAATTTTCAAAATTATTGAGAAAGACCTACCGGTCAAAATCTTTATGAAAAATTCTTGGTCCGTATTTCATTTAGGCCTTATGTTCCCTCGACTGCTTGGATATCACAGACAGCTGCTTTAATATTACATGCAACTAGTCTATATGAGATTTTGTTTGCCCAAGGGTCTTTTAACAAGAGCGAAAAACCCAGGAGTTTTTACACAAGTTTGACGAGAGGGGCCGAAGGCTTTTTGATAACTTACCCAAAATCAATACCTTAATCATCTATTTTATCCAATAAATTTCTCGACCAATGTAGTTCACACCACCATAACTTCGCGTTTTGGCTGCCAAATTTTCTTCCAAAAAAAACACAGAAAGAAAAACAAACAGACAACTTCAAGTTTAATGCATTGCTCACTTTCATCTATAAACAATCGTAGTACAGTTTCTTATGTTATTATCATTCCCAATAGCATAGTTGAGTCCCCCCCAAATATAATATGATAAAAGAAATTTAGCTGCTTTAAATTTACAACAAATATACTTCCACAATATCTGAAACAACATTTTGTAATTATTTTTTATCTGTGGTGACCCCAACCACAACATTGCTCACCTGAAACATGAAAAAAGAAAAGCACTTTCAGAAATCGTGATTCTGTAATAATATAAAGGTTTCTGATATGATTACCTAAGGTTAAAATCTTTAATAGGGATCTTGTGAGTACTGATTTGTTCATATGTGATCATTGGTTAATGCTACAGTGCATAGCTTAATGAGCTTGATTAGAGGGGGAAACACATAATATGGTTGGATTTTGCAATGTATTGCATCAGTCAAATCATCAAAGGTATTCAAATCCATTAAACTTAGATGTGCATTCTTCTGCGTAGATGTGTATTCTTCTATTTAGTGTAAACATTAGCATCGGCAACAAGTCTTTATCCCAAACTTTTGAAGTCGATTACATGAACGTTTTCGTCCATTACACCCATGATTGCTTAACCCTGCCTCTAGCCTTGTTGCTTCACTAACTATATATCGACCTTGCACATACCTAAACACCGTCTCGACTGTTTCTCCTTCATTTTTAGAGTATACCATTCATCCGTCTCAATGTTCTCATTTCATCTCAACCTTATCATATCAGCTAAGAGTCAAATGCAAATCACCCAATCAATCATTGTTTAAAAAACTAGAATTTCTTGTATGATGTATGTTTCACAAGAAAATTGATCTTCCTAATTAAACTTACTGAAAAGAAAATTACTAGAGAACCCCTAATGAGCCCACATCCCCTGCTCATTTTTCTATTTCTTCAAAAAAAATTGAAATCAAAAAGGGGCAGGCTGCTTGGCCAATTGTCGCAATGTATTGTGAAACAAAGGCAAGGTGCAATGGTATGATGCACAAGAACTTTAAACTAAAGCGGAAGAAAAATAAGAAAAAGAGAAAGCCAAGGGTGATACCAGTTTGCCACTTGCATCCCTTGACATGGGATTCTCAACAACAACAGTTTGACTGTTAGACTGTGCCAAAAGCCAAAAAAAGAGGGTTAAACAAAGATCCTAAGCAAAAGACACGGAAGAAAATAAAATTGTGGAATAATTGCACATACAGGTGGAGCAGATGGAGGAATGGCTGTATTTCCATTTGGCCTATTGACAGGGATTGGCACTCTCATGCTACCCATCTATTTAAGAATGGGAGAGAAAAAGTAGAATAATATATTTAGAAAATAAAACGTATAAATAAATAGACAAAGAAAGAATATATTAAGATATCTGACGTACCCCAACATTTGTAACATAATGACATATTGCACATTTAACCGACGGTGCTCCATAAGGATACATCAGAGTAGTCCGACATTGGGCACAATTCACATGGGCAACCTGATTTGCTGCTTATCATACATGATTGCAACAAAAATCAATTTTAGAGGCATCATGCATGATTATGATCATATTGATGAATTGAGAAATAACATTAAGTCTCCTGGTGGTGTAATTCTCTACATATAGCCTCAAAAATACACCTATGCATCTGGTTAATGGCTACGTCCAGACTGAAAGATCGCCAGTGGGTTATTTATTCTCCAATAATCAATTTATTCGTAAACTATGTCATTGAAAAACTAACAAAACTTTCTGTAATCAAACTCATTCAAATAAACATTAAAAGTTCGCATAAAATCCTAGTAACATAATTTATTAATAATGCCATTTTCTCTATATGACTATATACCCCGCACGAGTTCTGTGGTCACTAAAGTAATAAATACAGTGGGAGCATTTGCTTTAGTAAGTTCATTCTTGGATTCTCCACAATCTTTTGAAATGTTGTCATAGGTTGAGAACTTGCACCAGCTTGGTGATTAGGTAGACAGCTTGAGCTGGTCAAAGAAAATGGATTGATCATTCAGGTAGGCCTCCTCTAGGTTAGATTTGTATTCCTCGGTTTGTGAAAAGACATTTTATGATGTTAATTTATCTATCTATAGACTTGTACGTTGAAGCATAGTCTGCATAGATATTCCAAATAACCAAAATATCCTAGAATGCTTTATGTTACTTGATATGCATCCCACAAGCCAAAATCTTAAAGCTTTTAGGTAAAGTATTCCTTGAGATTTGGAGATTTGAAAAATATACATATAGTAGACATGGATATGTTAATTTCCATATTCGAAAAAGGATGAAGAGAATCAGGTGAAGTTAGATCAGATTTTATCTGACCCATTCTTTCATAGAATTGGGAAACGAGCCGAACATATATACTTAGTAAAGTGGGCGCGGAGAGAATCTTCTGCAAACTGAAATTCCCAACATTCACTTCTCTGTCCCTGAAATTTGGTGATGTTCCACCTATATCCTTTTGTGGCTTTTAAGTTTGGCTAATATTTTGGAAATAACATGGGCTATTTTAGGTATTTGGCATAGGAGATTCTTTTGCAATATGCTGCTCAGAAGACCCAGTCGTTAGCTCTTAATTGGGTTGTGGGATCCAAGGCCATATGCCTATGAGAGGAGGGACTACAATTTAGCTGATGTGGGACCCTATCAATTAAGGGATAAGAACATATAGATAAAGGCCTAAAGAAAGAAGCGTTAAAACTTACAGAGCTTTGCATTTAACAACAAATATTATTCGCAAGCTATTTTCTAAAACAAAATAATAGCAAGAATAATTTTAGAATCTTATTTCCTTAAACAGCAGGCAGAATTATCAAATACTTCTACTGTTAATTCAGGATAGTTACCAATGTTCTCCATTTTCATTATTCTTTGAGAAAATATTAGTTTTCTGCATTATTTCTGCCAAAAGTAAAAAATTGTTTCGATCGTTTAGAATTTTTAAGATTTCCACAATTATTTAAAATATCAAGAGAGTCATGTTCATAATTCTATTGTTATTGTAGGAAAGGTAGCTACAAACCACTTTTATTTGAAACTTTGAAAATTTATTCTCTTTTCCGCTGTAGTTTCAGGTATTAACAAGTGGTTGTAGAGATTCTAGTGAGTTTTCTGCATGTTCTCTATTTATAAGATGTTAGTTGTTTACAATATTCATATTCATAAATCTTTATCGAGAATATTAGTTGTCTTTTTAATTCACAGTCTACGCTAACTTACTTCAGCTCTGTTTGATTTGCATGCCTAGTTCTGTTTGATTAAAAGTGACAAGTTTTTCATTTTTTTCGTTCTATTTATGTTCAATTTCTTTTTCTATGTTATACTTGTAAATTTCTACAATGGCTCAACTCAACCTTCCACTATTGTTTTAATAATCGTATAATAATTATGGTTATCCCAATATGAAAGTTAATATTGTATTTAGTTAATGCAAGGTAAATTTCAAAGATTTTGAGCCTTTTACGGCAATATGTTCATATTTCAGCTAAATGGGTCTGGGCGTGCTTCCATTTTTATAAGAGAGTAGGGGTATTTTAGGTATTGGGTTTACAAATTTAGCCGAAGCAAATGAACAACAATGCTACATAGAAGTCATCTGTGCACCCAGGAGTGTTAAGGGAAACAATCAACCATTAATAAAATTTAAAGCACGTATAACTTGGTGAAGATATAAGTATGAAAGTAGAAACACTATCATTTACAAAAACCAGGGTAAGATTAACTGTAAAATGCACATTTAAATATATTGTTGGGTCCAATTACAATATTCGAGTATAAGCGATACCTGATCTAGCAAGATTCATTGTGTTACAGCAGGAACATCGCACACTGGTTGCACCACGGGTGTACATTAATAGTGTTCGACAATTTCCACACACCAGTTGGGCCATCTCCATTCCTGCAAAAGTAGAAAAACTAAATTGTATAAACTTTAATACATTAAACTGTCTTCGAGATGCTCTTTGTAATACGACATTTGATTTGTTTATCAAGGATGATTGTCACAAAGTGATCTTCATCTCGAACTGTATCATTAAAGTCGAAAATATCAATACCGGTGAAATGAGAAACAAGCTAGAATTACACACATAAACTTCATCAAACTATCTTGCATTCACCTTGGTCCAACTTAATGCATAATAATGCTATAAATAAGCCGCATTGGTGCAAAAAAAGGCCACCAACTAACAGTTCAGAGCAGGTCAACAAAACAAAAACAAATATTAAAAGGTAAAATTGCCATGCATTAAAGTCCAAGCATCATTAGAATGACAGATAAGCTCAGGGAAATAAGGTGGTAAAAACATGTGGTGAAAAATAAGTTTAAATCCAAAATAGATCATATGCATGAACAGGTGCCTAGGTCTTCTCTACATGCACTTGGGTATACTCCTCGTCAACATCATTTGCATTATGTGGGATTTTTCATCCAAGAAAAAATGGTTGGAGCACAGTTCAGACGGAGAAAGTTCCACACCAAAACAGAAGGGAAGAAAAGGGGGGGAAAGACCAAGTGTTGTGGCTCTTTCTCAACCAGATGCAACCCTGGTAGAACCGTTGCCGGATTTCTTGAATAGGAGCAAATTATGAGAATGCCAGCAAGCGAGGAACCTAAAATAAAATCTCGACAGCCAATTGAAACTCATATACATTCTGCAACACAATGGAAGAGTTAGACTTAAAACAAAGAGGATAGATGATAAAAAAAAATACTAAATGTAGACATATTTCTTTTTGAGGCATAAAATAAACCAATGGGACAGAAGATATAAGTATAAGAACTTGATTACCTCGTTATTTGAGAATTTTCACATTGGAGCCTTGGAGATCCAAGGGGAGAATAGGAGAAGTCTTGATGGTTATAATTAAGAATTAAAATATCATGTCAATATATATGGAGAATTTTCTCAAGCTAAATGATACGAAAAACATCAGTTTCAAAGCAACAATACAAATAACCGCTCTTAAAATCTCAAGATGAAGAAAATAATAAGTTGCTAATCCTGTTAGATTATGTAACCAGATCTAATATATATGGCATTATGACATATGTTAATGTTCATGTAGGCCTGAAGCTATGCATGCGTCGGCAAGCATAGTTCACATTCTTTTAGACCACAAAAAGCATTCAAAACCAAAAGAAAAAGCATCACAACGACGAAATGAATCAAGACTTGAAATTGGTGCTCTTAAATTTCTCAAACAAGATAATCAAATGGCATGTTCTTGTTGCCAATAATATTCACCAGTGTTGATATTCTGGGGATGTAAAATAAATATACAAGATATCAAACATCTATGATCAAAGTAACAAGGAAAGATATATGAAAAAGGAATGATACCTGGAGGGGGCACTGGGGTTATTGTATTGCATATTGCACAACAAACGTTGGTTGCTCTCCTAGGGTAAAGAAGAACATTCCTACATCCATTGCACACAAGTTGGCTCTGCATCCTACAATGCCATTAACCAAAATCAGCATACCACTTGTCCAAGAGAGAGAGTATTTAAAGTTGAGAGTGATGGACTTTTTATAGGTACACATGAACTCAAGCCTTGTTGAGGTTTCTTATATATTATACCCATGTGTTTCTCTTGTTGTTTCCAATGTGGGACTATCTTTAAAGTCTCATCATTTGGTTTTATTTTCAACACTCCCGCTCACGTGCAGCCATCACTTTTTCTTGGTGTTGTCATGTGGAAAGTACGAGTAGAGTTATGTGCAACCATTGCTTTTTCTTGGTATGGCTGTTACGTGCAAAGTACGAAAAGAGTTACGTGCAACTATCACTTTTTTCTTGGTGTGGTTATCACGTGGAGGATCAAGCCATTGGCTCTGATATCATAAACATAATTAAAAAGAGGAAAATTCTATTGGTTTTTTGAGAAAAGTAACAGTGCATACAACTATATACAGAAAGTTATAGATCACCTCTCCTAACAAACATATAACTAATCAAACCGATAACTAAATATAATAACTAAAATATATTTCCATAACATTCATAAAACTTCCTCGCAAGCTGGAGCGTAGAAGTCAATCATGTCAAACTTGGACAGAAGACGAACGAAAACCGGTCGAGAAAGAGCTTTGGTAAGAATATTTACTAGTTGAGTTGCTGAGGAAACATGCTCGAATGCAACCACCTTATCGATCACTTTGTCATGAATGAAGTGACAATCTATCTCGATATATTTGGTCTGCTCATGAAAAACTGGATTCTCAGCAATATGAATTAAGGCCTTATTATCATAGAAGAGTGTAGTCGGAAGAGAAGAAGGAACTCCACGATCTGTCAAAATAGAGATAAGCCATACTAACTTAGCAATTGTATGCGCCATAGATCTATACTCTGCAGAAAAACGAGCAACTACATTTTGCTTCTTACTTTTCCAGGCAACCAAGTTTCTTCCCAAGAAAACACAATAGCCACTCGTGGATCGCCCATCATCAACAGGTCCAGTAAAGTCAGCATCAGCAAAGACTGTGAGCGATAACATAGATGATGGTCTGTAAAGAAAACCATGTCCTGAAGAACCTTTGATGGATCTGAGAATATACTCAACTGCCTTAAGATGAGAGGTCAAAGGATTCCGCATATATTGACTCGTTGTACTAACGGCAAAGGCAATGTTTGGCCGAGTAACAGTGATGTAAATAAGTTTCCTAACTATACGTCGATATCGTCCTGAGTCAGATAGTGGAGAATCCGAAGAACTTAATCAAGACAGCTTGACTGAGAAATCCATAGGGGTGTTTGCTGGTTTACATCCAGAGATCTTGTCTCGAATAGAAGATCAAGTGCATATTTGCGCTGAGAGAGCTGCAATCTACCAACATTCCATGATGCTTCAATTCCAAGAAAATATCTAGATAGCCCAAGGTACTTGGTACGAAAGTGTGAAGCTAAATGTTTTTTCACATTGGAGATGCCAGCAAAATCATCTCCGGTGATAATAATATCAACATACACCAACACAATTACCCTGCATGTGTAAAAAGAGACGTGTCGGCGCGACTACGTTTGAAACCAATATGTCATAAAATCATGCTAAATTTTTCAAACCAGACAGGTGATGACTACTTCAGTCCATATAACGATTTGCGTAAAAGACAAACAATTGACTCCTCCAGACGCTCAAAGCCAGAAAGTTGCCGCATATAAATAGTCTCAGAAAGATCGCCATTAAGAAAGACATTTTTCACATCAAGCTGATGAAGAGGCCAAGCCTTAAAAACAACTAAGGATATAAGAATACGAATCGATGGTAATTTGGCAACTGGTGAGAAACTGTCGACATAATCCAAACCATACTATTGAGTAAATCATTTGGCTACCAATCGAGCTTTGAGACGGTCAGTCGTCCCATCTGAATTTTGCTTGATAGTAAACACCCATCAACAGCCAACCATCTTCTTATCTGAAAGCGGAAGTACCAATTTCCAAGTCTAATTAGAGCGCAGTGCAGCAATCTCCTCTAATGTAACGGCATGCCAACCTGGGTGTTGAAGTGCTTCCTGAACAGAGAAAGGAAAAGTGATGGCAGATAAGGAAGAAACAAACTGACGAACAGATGGGGTCAATCTATGATATAAAACAAAGTTAGAAATCGAATGTGTAGTAGTACAGGAACGCTTACCCTTGTGTAAGGCAATAGGAAGAGAGATTTTCTTCGGAATGCAGCGGTGGTGGAGAATCAGAATCACTAGAGTGTATTATAATACCTGCAGAAAAATAATTGGTGGGAGATGGCTGGACAACTTTCTTACGACGGTGGTATACCTATGGATAAGGGACTACAGGCTGAGTACTAAAAAGCATAGGTGGAATAGATGAATCAAGCTCTGGGGAAGGTATATATGCAACCGGAATAGTAGAAGTGGGTTTCTTAACAGGTAGTGGAAAATAGGCTTGTTCTTCTAAGGTCACATCACATGAAATACAAACTTTGGGTATGGCAGGGTCAAAGCAAACATACCCTTTTTGGGATCGAGAGTAACCTACAAAAACAATGTGTAGCTCTAGGATCAAGTTTGTCAATATGAGGAGACCGAGAACATGGGAATAAAATAAGCAACCAAACGCCTTTGGAGGAATAGGAAAAGGCTTGCCATGTGGAAACAAAATAGAGAAAAGAGACCGGTTGCCTATGACCGAAGAAGGCATGCGATTGATATAAAAGCAGGCAGCTAAAACGGCAAAATTCCACAATCGTTTAGGAACATGCATATGTAAGAGAAGAGAACGAACTATCTCAAGTAAATGTCGGTTTTTTCGTTCAGCAATCTTATTTTGCTGAGGAGTAAAAGAACACGAAGTTTAGTGCAATATTCCACGTGTCTTATAAAATGCAGTAAAGTCCGTGCTAAGAATCCATGCTCTTTCGACCTCCAACCACCATGATAATGCAGCTGTCAATATACTCCTTAGTATTATCTGAATGAAGAACCTTAATCGATACACTAAATTGATTAGAAATTTCAGCAACAAATGTTTTAAAAGTAGACAAAAACTCAGACCTATTATGCAGAAAATACAGCCAAGTAATAGATGAATGATCATCAATAAATATAACAAAATATTTATAACCAAACACACTTAGAAATTTAAAAGGTCCCCAAATATCGGAGTGAACTAAAGCAAAAGGTAAGTAATGTCTCTTATTAACCGGAAAAAAAGAATGCGACCAAGAATACAAGACTCAACTAAATTCTGATAAACTAATAGTGTAACATAGTACGTAAAGACGAAAGGGGAGTGACCAAGTCTCCGGTGCCACCGGACAGTAGAAACAACTGCAGATGTACTGGGAAAATGATCAATATAATACAATCCATTCTTCTTATGGTCCCACCAATCTGTTGCTTCGTCGGAAGATCACGTATCACAGAGTAAAATGGTTAAATAGTTACAGAACAGTTGGAATCATTTGTAAGCTGACGAATGGAAAACATGTTTTGTTTTAAAGATGGCACGATTAAAGAATTTTTAAGATGTAAAGATGAAGTGATAAATCAGCAGAGCCAGAAACATGTGTAGTATTACCATCAGCCATTGAAATAAGCTTGTGAAGACTAGAAGTAATATCAGATGGTCCATCACGAGACATGTGATGTGAGCGTCAGAATCGGCTACTCCGAATCAGAATGAGAAAGTAAAGATATACCTGACGGAGTGGAAAGGTTGGCAGGTGTTACAGAAGAGAGGAGACGACGTAACTGGCCCCACTCATCACTTGATAAAGGTACCTGTCCGCCAGAAAAGAAAGGTTGATTAGTAGTTGCCGGTGTGGATGTCTGGCGAGCGATAGCGTAACATCAGGATAGCCATATTTCTCCCAACACCAGTCGTCCCGATGATTAGTCCCTCCGCAATAAGTATAATAAAGGCGGGAGCAGCCACGACCATGTGCACGGGAACTACAACCACAAGCAGTCATAGGGGGACGACCACGTGACTCCCCGCGGCCACCAGAAACAGAATCAAAGGACCCACGACCAGACTGAGTGTAGGTCTTTTATCCACGGCCTCGAGTAACAAGTGTGGTAGAGATAGGCTCAGGAGATGGAGAAAAGACTGTTAGCATACGATAAACGCTCGACAGGATGCTCGTCAAAGAAGGAGAACCTCTGAGAAAGAATAGGGGTGCTGACGCCCTCAAAATTGGGTGGTAGTCGAGCCAAAGGTAATGCGCCAATAAAAGACTCGCGTTGTTTGCGAGTGACAGCAGCGTCAGTGGAGATAGGCTGATAGATGTTCCACTGATCAAGAAGTCCACTAAAAAGGGCACCAAAATCCTGAATATTTTCTCCTAGATTAGCCGAAATAAAGGTATGAAAGATATCATAGAGCTTCTGTAAGTTATCCTCAGATGAGTATAGAGAACGAAGATGCGTCCAAACTTTCTTAGCAGTTTTGACAGACATAATAGACGTATAGCAGCGAGAATCCATAAATTTATACAACCAAACAATTTCCTTGTCGTGCTGGAACCAGGTATTAAAGTTGAGATCTTTGGAGTCGAGATGAGCATCCGTCAAGTAGCAGTGAAGGCCCTTGTTGTTCAAGACTCGTTCCACGGCACTAGACCATTGAAGGAAGTTCTTTGCGCCGGAAAGAGAGATCGTGGTCATACGAAGATCCGTTTTGAAATCAACGGACGACAGAGAGGCCGAAGTAGCTTTATCTTCAGCAAAATCCATGATAAGAAGCGCAGAGATAGATCCCGGGAAAGAGAAAAGGTTGTCTAACCCAAAATAAGTAGAAGACGCAAATTGATCTAATATATCATGTATATGGCCAGGTGTTTAAGAGTATTTAAACCTCTGGAGTAGTGTTGCGGCAAGGATAGAAGGCTTTTCGAGGCGTCTGGAGGGGAGCGAAGGCGTCTGGAGGTTTCTGGAGAGGTGCGGGAAGGGATCGAAGGCTCCTGGATAAAGGGATTGAAGGCTTCTGGAAGGATCGATGACTTCTGGATGTAGGGGTTTGGAGGGATCGAAGGCTTCTAGAGGGGAGATGCAAGGGATCGAAGCCTTCTGGTGACTTTAGAAGGGGATAGAAGACTCTAGAGTCGTCGAGGAGTGCTGGAGGGGAGATCAGGGGTGTTGGAGACGGTGTCGCGGGCAAGACGAGGGTCCTGGAAGTGGCGTCGAAGGGTGGCGAAGGATCTGGGGTGTTGGATGTGATGTCGACGGCAAGGAAAGGGTCGGTGGGGGTAGGGTTCAAGAAGAGGAGCAGCGGCGGTGGGTGCGAAGGGGTCTTGTGGAGGGTAGCCGTGGCTGGGAATTTTTTTTTAATTCTGTTCGAAACTCTGATACCGTGTTAAAGAGATGGAGTATTTAAAGTTGAGGGAGTGATGGACTTTTTATATATACACATGGGCCTTTGATATAAGTGGGTTCAAACAATAAGACTAAAGTTTTGTTGAGATTTGATCCATCTTATATCTTATAGCCATATATTTATCTTGTTGTTTCCAAGGTGAAACTATCTTTAAAGTTCCATCGTTTGGTTTTACTTTCAACACCATTATATCTGGAAGAAATCATTAGTGAAAATTATTGATGGTGTAGAGAGAGTTTTTTTTTTTTGCCACAGGTGTAGATAGAGTTGTCTGCATTCAGCTGCAGGTGCAAAAACGTAAATTCAAGATCAAAGATTCCAAAATTGAGAATACTAAAATACCGTCTGCCACCAATTTTCAACAACCAACAGGGCCACCGAAAAGTACATAGCAATGACTAATATTTACTTCTAACACTAATCACCTCATATAAATATTTAGTTGCATGATACCTATATTGCTTTCACCCCCTACAAGGAACAAAGGCACAAAGAACGATCTGTGCACATCACACATATTGTCTTACCATGTAGGCATTGAGTGCCATTCGTTGCAGCTGAACATCCGAATAACAAACTCACCAAACAACATAGCGATATCCAATTCATCTATCTCTATAATATGGCTGTTGGGGTAAAAATTTACACCCCCGTTGACCGAGTCAAAGTCAAGGTCAACCCCAAGCCAGATGGGCCCAAGCCCAGGTCAAGCGGACCCATGCCCAAGTCGAGCCCGCGGCCAGCCTCCTCCATGCCTAAATATAGATCATATAATAAATAATTTTTATGTAATTTTTTATACATGAATGTATGCAAAACGGGCATAAAGCCAATATTTTGTAAGCCCGTGGCTTATGTGCAAAAAAGAAATGGCACATGAGCCATGGGATGGGCAAAATGCCATTTTGTAGAGCTCAAAGGGCTATATGCAAATATGTAAGCCTATAAAAAGCAACATGATGAATAAAAAACAAGACTTTCATTCTCTCAAAAACCTAGGGTTTGTATTTCTTTCCCTTTTCTGAAGGTCTAAAACCTTCTTCTTTCTTCTGAATTAAATCAGAGTTTTACTCTTCCTTTTCAAAAACAAAATAGTTTTTCACCACCAAACCCACAAAGGGAAACTTGGATCTGTCTTTAGATCCCAAAAAGGAGAGATTTTGAGATCTCACATCTCTTGATCTTCAAGATCCAGCTAACAGAGAAGGAAGAAGAAGAACCCCTTTCACTAAACCCAAAAAAAAAGACACTCAGGAGTCCAACTCCTCTCTGATTTCCCTTCCGAGAATTTTTTTAGGCTAAAAGCCTCTTTTTCTCGCCGGTGCTCAAGCGCAGAGCGCCCGCGTGCCGACACGTGGTGCGCTTGCGCTCAAGCGCTCAACGTTCGAGCGCAAAGCGCCCACGTGCCGACACGTGACGCGCTTGCGCTTTAGCGCGAGCGCGAGCGCTCGAGCGCAAATCGCCCCGATGCCGACACGTGGAGCGCGCTCAAGCGCAAGCGCTCAGACGCAAGTCGCCCCCGTGCCGACACGTGGCGCACTTGCGCTCGAGCGCCCAGCGCTCAAGCGCAAGTCGCCCCCGTGCCGACACGTGGCGCGCTTGCGCTCGAGCGTCAGGCGCTGAAGCGCAAAGCACCCACGTACCGACACGTGGCGCGCTTGCGCTCAAGCGCAGAGCGCCCACGTGCCGACACGTGGCACTCTAGCGTCTGAGCGCACAGCACCTGGGCGCACAGCGCCCAAGGTGTTGTCCCCACGCATCCTTTGGATGCCTTTTCTTCCCTTTTTTTCTTATATATATACATATATATATATATACATATATATACATATGTGCACACACACATACACCACGACACTGTCCCTGTTAGAAAAAAATTTCTAACGGGGCGCTGCCCCGCACCCCGCAAGGGGCTGCTAGCCCTCTTGACCCCAGCCCGCTATCCGGGTAGCGGGACCCCCGTAAAAAACTCTGCGTGGCTCCCGACATATCCAAAAAAACCCTTTCAAAACACATCACACGAACACTGCACGTTGAGTTCGCATGACCAGTTTAACCCGTCCATCGGAGGTTCCCTCGCTCCAAAGGCGAGGGGTAATTAACGGCAGCTTAGTCCGCGGCCGCTGGAGATTCGGATCCCCACAATCAATAAACCCCAGCCTACCCTAGGCAGGGGAATCTGTAATGCGCCTGACAAGCGCGCGTATTCCCATCTCAATGGGATGACGAAAAACACCCTACAATGGCATTACAAGACAAGCATCATTCAGGTGATAGATAAAAACATATAACTATAATTGACATGAGAGAAGCAGTTGACAAAAGAAAGAAGCCGGTTTTAAAGATCACATATAATGCATTACTTATATTTGTTGAACAATCAAGGATCATCAGCATTGTTGAATTGCAACGCAGATAAGATTCAACATAATTACCACAGGAGACCATTCACAATAACAACATAGAAAGCAGCATATTCATCAGAGAGCAAAACCCTAAATTAATCTCAGATCAATAATGCTTTCAAAGCGCTACCTAAATTAAAGTTCAGATTCATCAATTACATCAAGAGAAAACCCAAATATCTCCATAAATTGCAACATAAAATCCATTTGCATCAAAATTACCTCCGATATCAAAGAAATTGGGGCTGAATCCCTCGAAACCCTGATCAAAGGAGACACCTTTTTTAACTCTGCCGTATATGTAACACACGGATCACTCAATTGAGACCTTCAATTCGATTATCGTTCTCCTTTCTCGTGCCCTCAATTGAATGGGCGGAGAAAAAAAACCTGAAAATTTGGGATTTGATTTCTTCGAGGATTTCAAAGAAAAATGGGGGATTTGTTCGATAATCAATTCGGCAACCAATGATAAATTCGGAATCGAAGGAGAGATAAGAACGAGAGGTATTTGTAGGTTTTGCACAAAAGTCACGCTTAAATTCCGAAATTGTAATGACTTTTTGCATAAAAGCCCTTCTTCTTTGTAATTTCGAAACTATTGTAAGATTGGATGAAATATGCGACATGATGGCATATTTTGCAAACATAAATGTTTGCTTGAAATTTGGTTTGTTGCCAGTTTCTTTTCCTAATCCAATGATTATGACCATTTTAAGAAATTTGGAAAACTCATTATGGTCCTTGTAGAGCTGATATTATGATAATATATTGACATCTTTATCAGTAGTTGAAGACCCATTTGACGTCCAGCGAAAACCTAATATATAAATGTTATATATTAGGTTAAATGATATAAATGTTACCGCCACAGCTTGTCGACATCCACCACACAAAACGATGGAAATAGGGAGCGGCCCCAAACGCACATGGGTTGTCCGGTTTGTTTTCTAAATTTTTTTTTTTTTGCATCGGACGGAAGCAAGTTACCTACGGCCTGCCACATAGCAATTTATATCATTTAACTAATATAAAGTTGGATCATGGAAAAGGAATCTTTTGCACACGGGGTCACATTTTGCCAAAACACGATCTTTGGTAAGTGTTTCCCAAAGTGTCCTTATAAATTTGAATGTAACAATATTCCTTGGCCTTGGATGAGCAGGGATATTTTTGGAAAACCAAATTATTGATGAGACATATTTCCCAAGTTATTCGCATTTGCAAAAACTTTAGGAAATCCAAAAAGGAATTTTATTTAGAAAGGGTTTATTTGGAAAAAAAATTCTTAATAATTCCCATGCTGCTCATGTAAAAGATTTGCAATATCCTTAGGAAAAACTTACCCATTGTCTAACATGGCATTTCTTCCCTTGGATTCAATTTATGGACATCATCTTTATAGTATGAGTGCTATAGAGTTTTTCCTTTAATTCTTGTTGTGTTTTATAGTTCATAATATTTGATAGCAATTTAAAAATAAATAATAATATTTGTATCGAAATAGTCACAAAAATTGTCCTAAATCTTTTTTTCGAATATGGTGAAACAATAATGTTTCAAATAATAATAGCTATTTTACAAATATTCATAGAAATTATAATTGCTTTAAAGTTTATGCTAAAATTTCACGACGTAAATAACTGTCGCTATTTAAAAATTTACTAAGTAATGAATTTATTGAAAAATAATTTTTTGGCTAAAATGTTACATAATTTATTATTTACATTGGTTTATAACCACATTACATAATATAAAACGTTCGTATTTGTAAATTGTGGATTGAAAACACCAAAACATAGCATTTATGTAGATATGATGATTATTCTTGGTATCTACTCACAAGTCACAAAGTATAAGGCATTTATATTAAAAAAACTATCAAAAGGTTTTGGTATTTAAGTGAAATTTTGCATTTATATAATCTTGAATTATTAAACTAAGATCTAACTTGTCATATGGTGTTTCTCATAGAAAAAGAAATTAAATACCATCTTGATAATCAAGTAAAAATACTGACTATTTAGAAAATTATTAAAATTATATTCAATAATTAGATTATTTATTATACATAATATAAATTATATAATTATCTTTTTTAATAAATTACATTCAATAATTATAGTTCCATTACAACGAATAATGTATTACGTACCTATAATTCATGCAAAATGTAACATCCTAGTTCGATCATACGTTTCTTTTTATTTTGGATATATTAGGTTTTGTTTTATTATTATTATTATAACTTGGAGTTTAGTACTTTTAATCAAGATATATATATATAATTATGGTTTTTCAAGTTTGTTAAATATGCATATTATTAGTATTTAAATATTTATTTTTCTAACACTATTTTCTAACCATATTTATATTTTAGTATCATAATTTAAACAAAAGATATTTTATTTGGTATTTCTTTAAACAATACATATAAATAAGATTTTACCCTTTTTTAAATTCTATTTATAAGATATTTTGTCTTACGATGTTTATTTGGTTAAAATATTTAATTTTGAAAAGTCATGAGAGCCCCTGTTAAATCTTTTAACTATATAAATATTTTTCCTAAACTAACAACTCAATTTTCTCTCTCCAATCACCATATATGTCTCACGTGATAACTTTATTTTTTTAAAACAAATACTATTCTCTCTGTCCCGTGATTAAAAATCAGGAAAAAACTTAAAAAGAGACATCACGTGCTTACACGTGACCAATAGTCACGTGTCGGCACGTGATGGTTAAAGCAGCGGCACAAAACAGAGCACAGAAGAGGAGTCCATTCGGGGGGTCACGTACTTACACATGACCGGGTCACGTGCTCACGCGTGACCAAAGGTCACGTGTCAACACGTGACTGGCTTTAAAAGCCTTACGGTTTAATAGAATTAAATTCTAAAAGATCATTTAAATCTTTCCAAAATGGAGGAGAATTAAGGAGAACCGTTGATTAAGAATCCAAGGGTGATTAAATATCACCAATTTATGGAAAAATCTTGGACAGGGAAAGATTTCCCATAAATCTCACCGAAATAACAAATAGAATATCTTTGGATTAAAACATCCAACGGTGAATAAAATTCACCTAGTAATCTAAAGGCTCAGACTAATGATGAAAACAAATTAAATCTTTCAATGAGAGATTTACTAAACAAATTGATTATTTTTCTCCTCCTATAAATAGGAGTCGAGAAGGGAGAATTATAAAAAGGAGGAGAGACAGAATTTTGGAGAGAAAACTTTGAAGAGAATTTTAGCATCTTGAAAATTCAGAAAGAAAATCCTATGTAAGAAAAAGAAAGAGGATCAAAACTTCAGAAAAAAGAAAATTTAATTCTCAAAGATCTAAGAGTTTAACTCTTTTGCAAAGAACTTAGTTCTTTCTCTGGTTGAAGATCGGCAAAGTGCACATCTCCCCATAAGTTGAGAATTTAATTCTCATCGGGTCGAGATCCTGCCATGCAGATCTAAAACTTAGAGGAAGAATTGAGTTTGGAGAATTTAATTCTCCCAAAATTATAGGAATTTAATTCCTCTAAGATAAAATTAGGGTTTAACCCTATATGAGAATTCAATTCTCCAAAATTATAGGAATTTAATTCTTTCAAGATGGACAGAACTAGGGTTTAACCCTAATTTAAAATTTAATTCTCTCAAGCTCGCAGGAATTTAACTCCTCTTAAAATGAAATTAGGGTTTCACCCTATACCAGAACTTGTTTCTTTACATATATGGGAATTTAATTCCCACGAAAGGAAAATTAGGGTTTAACCCTACCTAAGAATGTAATTCTTCCAAAGAAAATAGGAATTTAATTCCTCCAAAGTTATAGCTAGGGTTTAACCCTATGAAGAATTTAATTCTTAAAAAGATAAAGAGATCTTCAAACAGGCAAGAACCAGGGTCACGTGTCCGCACGTGACCCCTGTAAAGATCCGCAGAAAAGAACTCAGAGGCAACGCCTCACGTGCTCCACGTGACCCCTTAAGCATAGAAAGAGAAAGCAAAAGAAACAGAAGCTCTGGGCGCTCTCACGTATTACCACGTGACCCCTTGGCAAACCAGCACACAAATCCCCGTCACGTGTCAGCATGTGATACTCCAAAATCAAATATAGAAAGTATTCGATACTTTTTTGCAGAACAGAATAAGAGGAATCTGGTCCCACCTTTGGGCGCTCTCACGTGTCCACACGTGACCCCTCTTTCTTTAGTGTTTGACACTAATTGGAGATCTTTATTCCCAGTGTTTAACACTGATTTTTCTTAGTGTTTAACACTAATTTGAAAACCCTATTTGCAGTGTTTAACACTGATTATTTTCTAGTGTTTGATACTAAATCGAAAACTATATTTCCAGTGTTTAACACTGATTTTTCTTTTAGTGTTTAACACTAGTTCGAGAATTCTGTCTCTAGTGTTTAACACTTTTGTTATTTGGTGTTTAACACTACTGTTCCCTTCCGAATGACGGCGCGACGAGAGATGTCTTGCCTGAGATTCGGGGCAGATGCTATTTGGTTTTATCCGTCCACCTCTCCGAGGATGCCAAGTTGATTTATGGCACCGTGCATCGGAGGTTTAGACGGATACGGCCGATATAGCAAACTTCGTCAGATTCCCCCTCGCTCGAGGGGTTTTTGATTGTGGGGACGCTCTTCCCTGCAGGCGCAAGCCCCTGCAGTTAATTACGCTACCGCATCGCGGTAACAACTTTCTCCTTCTCCAGATGTTCACTTCGTGTCGTGGGTGTTTGTTTTGTTTGTGGTTGTCCGTGGGTTGTATACGGAGACTAATTTATATCGTTGCCCGTAGGACGTGGATTAGTCCAAATCCGTATTTTCTTAGATTTGGGTTTGGGGTTTTGGTTTAAGGATACGTTAGCCATATTTGAGGCTAAGATCAACTTAAATGTTAGTTAAGGATTCGTTAGTCTAATTTGAGACTAAGATCAACTTAACAGGATCGTTTAGATCCGACAAAAGAGCATTTGGGGGCTCTATTGTTCTAGTTTAGGGACACAGTGGTTCAACATTCCCATTTTGGGGACGAATATTGGTTTAAGGATGCATTAGTCCATGAGCTTAAGGACCCCACAGTCCGTATTACCAGTTTAGGGACACGGTGGTCCAACATTCCCATTTTGGGGACGAATATTGGTTTAAGGACCTCATAGTCCATGAGTTTAAGGACCCCACAGTCCATATCAATGTGTGATTGTCGGGACTCGTCACCTCTCTGACGACATTGAAGGATTACAACGACAAATACCAGAGGAGTTCAGAGATGTACCCTTGAACCGAGGGTAAATTGATTTGGGAGAGTAGTTGTGCTCAGTTCAATTTAATTTGAGGACTTATGGCCAGAATTGGGCTAAGTCCAGTTGAGAATATTCAACATTTTATTTGTGTTTGGCCTGTCAGGCCTTTATTTGGGCTATGCCCTTGTTTAATAATGCATAGCATTTGTTTTGATCTGTTGGACCTTTTAATTGGGTTCTGCCCTTTTCTAATAATGCATAGCATTTTGTTTGGTCTGATAGACCTTTTAATTGGGCTCTGCCCTTTTTTAATAATGCACTGCATTTAATAGTCTGACAGCGCGACACGTGGCCTGTCAGACGCTTTGCGCCAATTGAGGAGCGCAAGGCGCAAACTGATGTGGAGGTGACACGTGTCACACTCTGGTGAGCGCAAGTCTGTTAGCGCAGTGCACTGCGCCAGTGCGCTGCGCAAGTGCGCTGCTGACACGTGTCGTGCTCTGCTGAGCGCAAGTCTGTTAGCGCAGTGCGCTGCGTCAGTGCGCTGCGCAAGTGCGCTGCTGACATGTGGCACGCACTGGTGACTTGCGCCAATCCAAGAGTGTAAGGCACTGTTCAGTAGCGCAGAGCGCATCTTGATCAAATTTAGATCAAGGAAACAAGTATTTTCTTGTTCCAAAGAGGTTCTACCTCAAATTTCAAGAACTAGTGGTTCATCAAAAGGCAATGCCTTTATATAGATCAAAAGATCTAACAAAGAAGTAAATTACTTCTTTTTATTATTTTTTTTATGGAAGATCTTGATCTTGTTCTTAGATCTTTGATCTTTTCAGAAGAACTTCTTCTTTTTTTCCAAAGGTTTACCTTTTTTTCTTTTTCTTTGAATTCTTCTCGATGTTTTTAGAAGAGTTCTGTATCTCTATCTCTGTATATTTTAGACTTGGAGTCTAGGGGCCTTTATATAGGGCCAATTGATTTGTTAAATTGGTTACAGAGATCTTTCTCTGATTGATCTGGGGATATTTCCCCACCGTCGGATCTTTGATCCAAGGACTCTGTTTTACAGAAGATAATCTTATTGTTTTAATAAAATTTAAAAAGATCTTTCTAGAATTTTAATTATGATTTGGTGCTGGCACAGTTAGCGCAAGCGCGCTTGCGCTTGACACGTGTCGTGCAGCGAGCGCAAGTCATCTGAAGCGTTGCTTCCTTTATTATTATTTGAATTTTTTTAAAACAGAGCTTTGCTCTGATTGGGGGAAACAGAAGCGTTGCTTCCTTGGAATTTAAACAAAGCTTTGCTCTGATTGGGGGAAACAAATGCCCCCCCCACCATTGTGCTTACGTGGCCCCAGACGTGAGCACGGCGATGGCAGAATTCCAACCGTTGCGCCATCTTTTGGAAGTTGAAACGGCTCTCAATACCTATAAATAGGACCTTTGGTCCCTTAGATGATTTTCATCTCTTCATAAGAATTTTTATTCAGAGCATTGCTCTTAGGCTTTTAAGATCCTTTCAAGAGTAAGACTCTGTTAAAACTTAGGTATAGTTTAAAACTTTTAAGAAACCAGGGTTTTACCCATTAACAGAGCTTTGCTCTATATAGATCTTTGATCTACAGAGAACCATTTTAGGGTTCCAATAATTGAGCCTTTACTCTCTAAAAGGATTTTATTTTTTGATGAATTATGTCATTTTTTCAGAGCAAAGCTCTCAATGTTCTCGGGGGATTTCTTTAAACTCCTTTCATAACTGACATTGACGGGTGTCACTCCTGTCTGTAGAGCATTGCTCTCGGGGAGTTTAATTTCCTGCGCCTGTTTTGAATCAAAAATTGCTTAATCAGACCGTCCGCTGATTTTGTTGATTTTGTTTTACAGGAGTAATGAACGCCCACATGTATGACCTTGATGAGATCATCTCTTATGGAGACATTCGCCGACTCGGCCGTTCTCAGAACCGGGAACTCACAAACGCCGATTTTGCCGAAATTATGAGTCGCTTCGACGCCTATAACGGTCAACTGCTTCCTCGACGCTCCCCTCTCCTGAAGCTTATTGTGGGAGCAATTTGGGAAGCGCTTCCCCTATTCTTTACCGGCGTGCCGCTCTGGGCGTTAGATGCCGCCGAGGATAAGGTGCACTCGGTGTACCTGATGAACCTAATCTCGAAGAGACGGCGAGACAATCTTGTCGATCTTCTGCACCAGGCCTTTCAACAGTCCGCCATACTCGCTGCTTATCGGAGGGTGGAGGACATCAGTGGGGATCCCAACGCTCGTGCTCGGGAAAGAAAGCACACTAGGATGGTTCGCCAGGCTTGGAAAGTTCTGGACAAGGTCACTTTCGAGTTCCTCAATCCATGTCCTGGATTTGAGGTTTTGCCATTGTAATAGCATTTCAACAATGTTGTTTTTGTTTATTGTCTTTATTGATGTAAGAATTTTCCAAGTATGAATGACAAATCTTTTGCCTCCTTTCTTTTATTTTCTGCTTTGTTATTGGCGTATTCCTCAAGTAAGCATAGCCTATAGATGATATAGAACATTCCGTCTTGGATACTTTGGAGAGTAGTGATGGCTTAGGAGGCAGGTTCAGATCTGCTGCCTAAGACTTTTCAACTCTATGAGCCGTGAGGGTCTCATAAAGAATTTTCTCCCTACGAATCGAGAGGATCTTGTAGGTGCATTTTCTCCTTAGGAATCGTGAGGATTCCTAAGTGCGTTTTCTCTTGAGAGTCGTAAGGATCTCACAAGAGAATTTACTCCCTTACGAGTCGTGAGGACCCGCAAGTGATAGGTGAAGTTGTCCTTATCTGCATTTCATGGAGTCAGGAGTTGCTCTGGATGCTTCCATGGGTTCACTGCCGTGTTCTGCGAGGACCAGGAAGGGTTGACTTTATCCGCATTTCATGGAGTCGGGGTTTGACTCTCGATCATCCATGCATCACCGAGTCGTGGAACTGGGAGTTGCCGTTGTTCCGCCTTGTTGACGTCGTATATTCCTGCAGAGAGACTGATTTCTCTGCGGGTCGAAACGAATCGAGATGTTCTCGTCAAGGACGCTGGTTTTCCTGAATCGAGGAGGTTGCCAAGGACACTGATTTCCTTGAATCGAGGTATTTGCCAAGGACATTGATTTCCTCGGAGTTGAAACGAATCGAGGTATTCCTACAAAGACACCGATTTCTTTGCGGGTCAATGCGAATCAAGATGCTCTCGTCAAGGACGCTGATTTCCCTGAATCGAGATGTTTGCCAAGGACACTGATTTCCCCGGAGTTGAAACGAATCGAGGTATTCCTGCAAAGGCACTGATTTCTCTGCGGGTCGACGCGAATCAAAATGCTCTCGTCAAGGACGCTGATTTCCCTGAATCGAAGTATTTGCCAAGGACACTGATTTCCCCGGAGTTGAAACGAATCGAGGTATTCCTGCAAAGGCACTGATTTCTCTGCGGGTCGACGCGAATCAAGATGCTCTCCTCAAGGACGCTGATTTCCCTGAATCGAGGTATTTGCCAAGGACACTGATTTCCTCGGAGTTGAAACAAATCGAGGTATTCCTGCAAAGACACTGATTTCTCTGCGGGTCGACGCGAATCAAGATGCTCTCCTCAAGGACGCTGATTTCCCTGAATCGAGGTATTTTCCAAGGACACTGATTTCCTCGGGGTTGAAACGAATCGAGGTATTTTTGCAAAGACACTGATTTCTCTGCGGGTCGACGCGAATCAAGATGCTCTCGTCAAGGACGCTAATTTCCCTGAATCGAGGTATTTGCCAAGGACACTGATTTCCTCGGGGTTGAAACGAATCGAGGTATTCCTGCAAAGACACTGATTTCTCTGCAGGTCGACACGAATCAAGATGCTCTCGTCAAGGACGTTGATTTCCCTGAATCGAGGAGGTTGCCAAGGACACTGATTTTCTCGGAGTTGAAACGAATCGAGGTATTCCTGCAAAGACACTGATTTCTCTGCGGGTCGACGCGAATCAAGATGCTCTCGTCAAGGACGCTAATTTCCTTGAATTGAGGTATTTGCCAAGGACACTGATTTCCTCGGAGTTGAAACGAATCGAGGTATTCCTGCAAAGACACTGATTTCTCTAATGGTCGACGTGAATCAAGATGCTCTCGTCAAGGACGCTGATTTCCCTGAATCGAGGAGGTTGCCAAGGACACTGATTTCCTCGGAGTTGAAACGAATCGAGATATTCCTGCAAAGACACTGATTTCTCTGCGGGTCGACGCGAATCAAAATGCTCTCGTCAAGGACGCTGATTTCCCTGAATCGAGGAGGTTGCCAAGGACACTGATTTCCTCGGAGTTGAAACGGATCGAGGTATTCCTGCAAAGACACTGATTTCTCTACGGATCGATGCGAATCAAGATGCTCTCGTCAAGGACGCTGATTTCCCTGAATCGAGGTATTTGCCAAGGACACTGATTTCCTCGGAGTTGAAACGAATCGAGGTATTCCTGCAAAGACACTGATTTCTCTGCGGGTCGACGCGAATCAAGATGCTCTCGTCAAGGACGCTGATTTTCCTGAATCGAGGTAGTTGCCAAGGACACTGATTTCCTCGGAGTTGAAACGAATCGAAGTATTCCTGCAAAGACACTGATTTCTCTGCGGGTCGATGTGAATCAAGATGCTCTCGTCAAGGACGCTGATTTTCCTGAATCGAGGTATTTGCCAAGGACACTGATTTCCTCGGAGTTGAAACGAATCGAGGTATTCCTGCAAAGACACTGATTTCTCTGCAGGTCGACACGAATCAAGATGCTCTCGTCAAGGACGCTGATTTCCCTGAATCGAGGAGGTTGCCAAGGACACTGATTTCCTCGGAGTTGAAACAAATCGAGGTATTCCTGCAAAGACATTGATTTCTCTGCAGGTCGACGCGAATCAAGATGCTCTTGTCAAAGACGTTGATTTCCCTGAATCGAGGAGGTTGCCAAGGACACTGATTTCCTCAGAGTTGAAATGAATCGAGGTATTCCTGCAAAAACACTGATTTCTTTGCGGGTCGATGCGAATCAAGATGCTCTCGTTAAGGACGCTGATTTCCCTGAATCGAGGTATTTGCCAAGGACACTGATTTCCTCGGAGTTGAAACGAATCGAGGTATTCCTGCAAAGACACTGATTTCTCTGCGGGTCGACGCGAATCAAGATGCTCTCGTCAAGGATGCTGATTTCCCTGAATCGAAGTATTTGCCAAGGACACTGATTTCCTCGGAGTTGAAACGAATCGAGGTATTCCTGCAAAGACACTGATTTCTCTGCGGGTCGACGCGAATCAAGATGCTCTCGTCAAGGACGCTGATTTCCCTGAATCGAGATATTTGCCAAGGACACTGATTTCCTCGGAGTTGAAACGAATCGAGGTATTCCTGCAAAGACACTGATTTCTCTGCGGGTCGAGACGAATCGAGCAGTTCTCGCAAGAATATCCTAACGTCACAGTTAACTTCTGCTCTTTACGACAGAGGTCCGTTAGGGTCTGTGGTACTAGAGTTTTGTCCGTTGTACCGTCGCATTGGTTGATATATTCCTCGATAGGCAGTCTTGCTGTTCGAGTAGCCTTGCGACTGTCGTGTCTCTGATCCCTTCGGGGGCTGTACAAGATGTCTTCAAGCAATCCTCCTAGGCAGTTTGACCGTCGAAAGAGCAAGCGTTAGGAATTTTGCCATGCCGCTTTTTACTTGAGGTTAGGCTCATTTTGGAGAGCCCCGATGAGTCATAACCACTCCGCGCTGGCGTGGGATGATCTCCGATAGTCTTTCAGGCTTTATATAACTTGCCGTTAAGACCCTGAAACTAGGAATTTAGCCTTTGCTTCGTTTGCTGGCATTGCGTCTGTTGTATCGAGACGAATGTCGCGGTTGTCTCTAGGTTGCTGGTGAACCGTCGAGGTTTGGAACTAGGGATTTTGCCGTAGCTCCTTTTGGTGATGTTGCGTCTGCTGTGTTGAGACGAACGTCGAGGTGGTGACCACTCCGCACTGGTGCGAGATGATCTCCGATTGTCTTTCAGGCTTTATATGACTTGCCGTTAAGACCCTGAAGCTAGGAATTTGGCCTTCGCTTCGAATGTCGCGGTTGTCTCTAGGTTGCTGGCGAACCGTCGAGATTTGGAACTAGGGATTTTGCCGTGGCTCCTTTTGGTGATGTTGCGTCTATTGTATCGAGATGAACGTCGAGGTGGTGACCACTCCGCACTGGTGCGAGATGATCTCCGATTGTCTTTCAGGCTTTATATGACTTGCCATTAAGACCCTGAAGCTAGGAATTTGGCCTTCGCTTCGTTTGCTGGCATTGCGTCCGCTATATTGAGATGAATGTCGCGGTTGTTTCTAGGTTGCTGGTGAACCGTCAAGGTTTGGAACTAGGGATTTTGCCGTGGCTCCTTTTGGTGATGTTGCGTCTGTTGTATCGAGACGAACGTCGAGGTGGTGACCACTCCGCACTGGTGCGAGATAATCTCCGATTGTCTTTCAGGCTTTATATGACTTGTCGTCAAGACTTGGCTCCGTTTTCTGATGGAGCATGGGGAGAGAAGGTGTGTTTCCTTCTTTGTTTGTGCCCCTGGATCGTATACAGGGATTGCTATGATATCGCCTGTAGGGCATAAATTTCATTATATATATATTTTTTATTTTAATTCTTTCCGCGATGCTCTATCATTTCAGCTTTTACATCGCGAAGGTCGCGATTGCCCAATCATTTCGGCTATTTTTCGCGGTGCCCAATCATTTCAGCTATTTATTTTCACTCGCTGCTTTTTATTGCGAGTTGCCCAATCATTTCGGCTATTTACTTTATTTTTACTCGCTGCTTTTTATTGCGAGTTGCCCAATCATTTCGGCTATTTTGCATGCATACATTTTTACTTGCTGATTTTGTTGCAAGTTGCCCCATCATTTCGGCTATTTCGTATGCATGTGTGGCTTGCTGTCTTTTCGCCGCAGGCTTGGGATTAGACACCGGTTTCGGCATCAGCATCGCTACAACTGGGATATTGCCAGGAGCGAATCATCATTTGCCTCTGTCGATATTGAACAAAGGTGGCTTAGCAAACAGAGTTAGGATTCTGTCGACTAAGGCTTTTGACTTCATGAGCCGTAAGGGTCTCACAAAGGTATTTCTCCCTACAAGTCATGAGGATCTCATAGGTGTGTTTTCTCCTTAGGAATCGTGAGGATTCCTAAGTGCATGTTCCCCTGTAAGTCGTAAGGATCTTACAAAAGGGTTTTCTCCTTATAAGTCGAGAGAACTTACAAGGTTTGTTCACCATATGGACATATCCCTAGTCACGGGTGAGACTTTGCTGGGGAAATGTTTATTCGCGCCCGTGGATTGTATACAAGGGTCGGTATTGAGCCACTCGTAGGGCAATATCGAAGGTTGTGGGGGTTGCTTAAGAACAGGTTTAGGTCTCTGTAACTTAAGACTTTCAAATCTTATGAGCCGTGAGGGTCCCATAAGAGAGTTCTCCTTACGAGTCGTAAGGATCTCGCAAGTGTAATTTCTCCTTAGGAATCGTGAGGATCCCTAAGTGTGTTGTTCCCTTGTGAGTCGTAAGGATCTCACGCGGGTGGTTTCTCCTTACAAGGTCGAGAGGACCCTGTATGTGTCTTTTAACGAGGTTGCGCCCTTTCGGGTTTTCACAAACACTCGCCGGTAGCCCTGCTGTTTGTACTCACGGAGCCCTTTCGGGTTTTCATCCGTGCCCATTTTGCTTATGTACATACCGTCTCTTTTTTTTCTTTTTATTCTTTTTTCTAACGAGGTCGCGCCCTTTCGGGTTTTCACGAACACCCGCCGGTAGCCCTGCTGTTTTTACTCACGGAGCCCTTTCGGGTTTTCATCCGTGTCTATTTCGCTTATGGACATACCATCTTCTTCTTTTTTTATTCTTTTTTTTATAACGAGGTTGCGCCCTTTCGGGTTTTCACAAACACTCGCCGGTAGCCCTGCTGTTTTTACTCACGGAGCCTTTTCGGGTTTTTATCCGTGCCCATTTTGCTTATGGACATACCGTTTTTATTTTTTATTATTTTTTTTCATATTTTTTTATCACGTCAGCCTGAGGATGCTGCGGTAGTAGTTTAAAGACGTTTCGGTCATTGGTCAACGTACGATTACGCAGCTAGATTTTGCCGCAAATCTTCGCATGTTTTGTGCCGGAAGTAGATTCCTTGAAGAGAGGGCTAAGGGCGACTTCTTTGTCAGAGTCACTCCCGAAGGTGATAACTTGCGATCCCTTGGTGTTGGCTATGTGACAGTTGCTAGCAGCTCTTTCATGCTCATATGTCATGCTTTTCTGTTCCCGACGAGCCTTGCGCTTCACTCGTTGAACGTGTCGTCGATGGGCAACATATCCCTGCCACCAGTTTTTAAAGGCTATGCACTCCTCGGTGGGGTGTGCAATCCTCTGATGGTATAAACAGAAGTTAGGATGTATGTCCGCTTCATCAAGACGTATATTGCCAGGAGAATTTCCTTTGAGAGAGGACAACTTCATTCCTATTGCCAGGGCCCTAGCGAATTGATTCCTTACTTTAAGCTTGCTTTTGCTGGCGATAGGGATGCTTTGCTCTAGTTGGGGCGTCTCGACCTTTTCCTCCATTCGTTGGCGTTTGGCCTTTTCAAATATAGCCAGTTCACGCTCTCGATTGGCTTTGCTTTCCTGACGGGCTTTGTTTAGGAATGCATCAATCATTTCGTCCGATGGTCCTAGCAGTTCTGGTTCGGGACCTGCCCCCAGTTTCTCTGTGCAAGAAGCCTTTTCATCGTCTGTAAATGAGTGAGAGATCACATGACAACTTGCTACGTAACCCTCAGATTCATCCGACGAGCTTTCTCCATCATCTTCCTCCTGAAAGACGTGACTGAGGAACTCTTGGAGCGTGATGGGAGTCCGCGCCTTCTGATTATATTCTTCCAGCGCGTCAATCTGTTTCTGTAAGTCCGTGCGCTTGTCGCCAGACTTCACGGTCTTTTTGGATCTCTTCTTCTTCTTCTTTGAAGATTTCGACGGCTGGGTGTGAGTGCTTGGGCCATCACCACCGATCTTTGGAATTGGGCACGGCTTCAGCATCCCCTTGATGATCTCAGGTTCCAACGGGTTCTTCCATCTTATCGCTGGGCATGTCTGGAGATCATTCAGCATCTTTTTGGTTTTGGTGGAAAGTACGACCTCCCATGGAGCTTCTTCAACAAAAGAACAAGTTGCCCCCAGCGTGCCCGTCTTCTTTGGAGTGTGCGGCTGTGGTGGGTTTACTTTCCACTTTTCAGACAGCGCAAACTTGCCTTGTAGGTACTGATCCTCAATCCATCCCTTAAAAACGAAGCAATCCTCGATCGGGTGACTTACCGTTTGGTGGTAAGGGCAATAATTGGGATTATTCACCTAGCTGGGTTGCGGTGGTCTCCTTGGATTCGGGAGATAGATAAGCCTATTGCGCATCGCCAGCTCGAACAGCCTCTTCGTTTTATCCCGCGGGAATGAGTAAGGGCGCTTCATTTTCTCATTATAATACTGATGTCTCTCTTCCAGTTGATCCGCTAGCTTTGGGGCACTGGGCTGCTGTTGAGTGTTCGCAACGAAGGTCACCTTCCCTTTACCCTTGTCGTTTCGGGGTTCCGGCTTCGGAGGAGACGGTCTGTGACCCATTTGATCCATTTGGGCTAGCTTATCAATTAAAGCCTGGAACGTGGTCGGTTTAAAGAACATCATGAACTGTGATATGGTCGCTTGCGGATCAAGAGTGCCCACGAACATGCCCACCACCGGCGCTTCTTCGATGCGTTGTTCGCACTTCGACCATAAGTTTCGCCACCGTATTGCTTATTGGACCCACGTCTCACCTGGCTTCACCCTGGCATTAATCAGTGCTGTTATCGGGGTGCGCTCACTAGCGCTCGCGAATCTTTGTGTAAACAATAGCTCCATCTCCGCAAATGTTTTGACAGAGTCGTTAGGTAGCTCCGAATACCATTCAAAGGCTGTTTCTGCTAAGCTGCCGATGAATTAGCGAAGCAACAGTTTGTCATCGCCTCCAGTGTTGCCGCATAAGGCTCTGAATTGAGCGACATGCTGATGTGGATTCCTCATCCCTTTATATACATGAAACTTGGGGATCGTATATCCCGGCGGGTAACTGATTTGGTCATACCAGCTCGGATATGGTCGCCCCGTTCTAACAATTTGCCCAACCGCTTCATTCGCCTGGTGAGCTCATATTTGCTGAGCTATATAGTCGTCTAGTGCAGCTTTGGAGATAGTTTCCTCTTTGGCTGCTGAAAGGGCCGGAGGAGGATTAGATGTCTCCCCTCCGTCATCCCCAACAATGATTGGAGGGTCTTCAGCTGGAGGGTCCGGCTGTAATATCTTGGAAGAGGAGCGCCAATTGTTTTATGTTAGCCGCTTGCTCTGCGGCTTCTTTGTCCTTATTTTCGAGAACTCTGCATCGGAAGTCAGCGTCGGTTTCTTGTTCGTGACTCTGCTCTGATGATGCCTCCGGGCTTTCTTTTGGCCCGGTGAGTGTGGCCATTGCAGTCATCATTTCCTGAAGCTTCTGCTGTTGCTCCTGGGCTTTTTTCATGGATCGGGTGAGCGGTCGGTGACCCGTCGAAGCACGGCTTTCCTCCTTTCCGGAAGCCATATAAACAGTGTGCACCACCATGCCCCCAGACTTGGGGCGTTTTTGCTCAGCGCTTTTACGGTTCGCCATGTTCACAGGAGCTTTTTGCGGCCTCCTTTTCTTTTGAATGATTGACGTTGAGGGAGCCGTTGCAGTGGGCACCCAGCTAGCTGTCGCTTTTTCTGGCTTGACAGAGTAGTCCTTCTCCCGCCGAACCTTCATCTTTTTCTGTCGGCGGAGATAGTCTTGATCCATTACGGAGTCTTGGACTTAACGCCAGACTTTATAAACTTTGAAGGACAGCCGCTGAGGGGGCTGCTCCGGCTTTATTTCTGTAACGGTCTCCACTGGTTGAGGAGATCTTTTCAACACGGCAATCGGAGAGTTTCTGCGCACCTTGTTGAGCAGTTCAAAGCTGTTCTCGGTTGGAACAGCAGCATCGATCCCCACCATCGGAGCTAGCGGGGTTATCCCAGAGGGGGAGTTGCCCCCAGCCTTCCTCACTCGGCGCCAGTGGCAACGTCGAGCGTGTCGTGCGGATGGAGTTGTTTCAGCTATAAGGGTGACTTCACCATGTCCCTTGCTTTGAGGAGAGACTGTTACTGGTGCTAGCTTGTCGAAGACTGACACCCGTTGAGAAGCAATGTCTAATCTGTCAAAGACGGACCTCTGGGCAGGGGAAGCAGCTTTGAGGATCTCGCCTGGAGCAGAAACTGGAACGGCCAGCCTTATAAAAACTGACTTCTTGGAAGGAGAAGCCTTTCCAATGATTTCGTCCGCTTGAGCCAGGATGGCTATCCGCTTTGGGATGGCAGCTTCGGGTATCGCGGGGTTGTAGACGTTCTGGGCCGGTCTGTTGAAAACTGAGGTACTGAAGTTGGGCGACCCGTTGAGAGGAGCCGCGGCAGTGGTAAGTCGATCAAAGATCGACTTCTTTTGAGTTTCTTGCGACGACATCGGGGTATTGAAGCTCATCGGTGGGAGCATGGTCCCAAAGAACAGTCTGGTGGTGGCTTGAGTTACCTGTTCCACTGGCATCTTGAAAAGAGAGGTCGCTTGGGGCCCGTAAGTTACTCCTCCAGTAAGGACGGAGTGAGAGTTGCAGTTGCAGGTAGTGCAGTTTGAAGCCATTGATCTTCTGTTTTCTGCACGGAGCAAGACACCAAATCTTAGTACCTCGAATCCACAGGCAACCACAGCAAACCGCGATTCGTTCGCGAACACGACACACGAAGTGTGGAGTGGAAAGAGGAAGAGGTCTCACCGGGCATGCCAGAATCTGTTCCCCTCCGAATGACGGCGCGACGAGAGACGTCTTGCCTGAGATTCGGGGCAGATGCTATTTGGTTTTATCCGTCCACCTCTCCGAGGATGCCAAGTTGATTTATGGCACCGTGCATCGGAGGTTTAGATGGATGCGGCCGATATAGCAAACTTCGTCAGATTCCCCCTCGCTCGAGGATTTTTTGATTGTGGGGACGCTCTTCCCTGCAGGCGTAAGCCCCTGCAGTTAATTACGCTACCGCATCGCGGTAACAATTTTCTCCTTCTCCAGATGTTCACTTCGTGTCGTGGGTGTTTGTTTTGTTTGTGGTTGCCCGTGGATTGTATACGGAGACTAATTTATATCGTCGCCCGTAGGACGTGGATTAGTCCAAATCCGTATTTTCTTAGATTTGGGTTTGGGATTTTGGTTAAAGGATACGTTAGCCATATTTGAGGCTAAGATCAACTTAAACGTTAGTTAAGGATTCGTTAGTCTAATTTGAGACTAAGATCAACTTAACAGGATCGTTTAGATCCGACAAAAGAGCATTTGGGGGCTCTATTGTTCTAGTTTAGGGACATAGTGGTCCAACATTTCCATTTTGGGGACGAATATTGGTTTAAGGACGCATTAGTTCATGAGTTTAAGGACCCCACAGTCCGTATTACCAGTTTAGGGACATGGTGGTCCAACATTCCCATTTTGGGGACGAATATTGGTTTAAGGAGCTCATAGTCCAAGAGTTTAAGGACCCCACAGTCCATATTAATGTGTGGTTGTCGGGACACGTCACCTCTCTGACGACGTTGAAGGATTACAACGACAAATACCAGAAGAGTTCAGAGATGTACCCTTGAACCGAGTGTAAATTGATTTGGAAGAGCAGTTGTGCTCAGTTCAATTTAATTTGAGGACTTATGGCCAGAATTGGGCTAAGTCCAGTTGAGAATATTCAACATTTTATTTGTTTTTGGCCTGTCAGGCCTTTATTTGGGCTCTGCCCTTGTTTAATAATGCATAGCATTTGTTTTGGTCTGTTAGACCTTTTAATTGGGCTCTGCCCTTTTCTAATAATGCATAGCATTTTGTTTGGTCTGATAGACCTTTTAATTGGGCTCTGCCCTTTTTTAATAATGCACTGCATTTAATAGTCTGACAGCGCGACACGTGGCCTATCAGGCGCTTTGCGCCAATTGACGAGCGCAAGGCGCAAAATGATGTGGAGGTGACACGTGTCACACTCTGGTGAGCGTAAGTCTGTTAGCGCAGTGCGCTACGCCAGTGCACTGCGCAAGTGCGCTGCTGACACGTGTCGCGCTCTGCTGAGCGCAAGTCTGTCAGCGCAGTGCGCTGCGCCAGTGCGCTGCGCTAGTGCGCTGCTGACACGTGGCACGCTCTGGTGATTTGCGCCAATCCAAGAGTGCAAGGCACTGTTCAGTAGCGCAGAGCGCATCTTGATCAAATTTAGATCAAGGAAACAAGTTTTTTCTTATTCCAAAGAGGTTCTACCTCAAATTTCAAGAACCAGTGGTTCATCAAAAGGCGATGCCTTTATATAGGTCAAAAGATCTAACAAAGAAGTAAATTACTTCTTTTTATTATTTTTTTAATGGAAGATCTTTGTTCCCCAATCAGAGCAAGGCTCTGTTTGAATTTTAAAATTCAAATCTTTGAGGCAGCGCTTCAAATTCCGTGTGTTGCGTGCAATGCGCCACGTGTCAAAAGTTGACACGCCAGCACAACGCCCAAGGCAGTGCGTCCAATCAGAGCAAGGCTCTTTAAAAAACAAAAGCAACGCTCAGTTGCGCAAGCGCTGCGCTGCGCGACACGTGTCTGCGCAGTTGCGCAAGCACTGTTGCGCAAGCGCACCGCTGCGCGACACGTGTCTGCGCAGTTGCGCAAGCGCAGGTGCGCAAGCGCTTCACTGCGCGACACGTGTCACGCACTGGGGATTCTTGCGCAAAACAGAATAAATCTTGTTAAAACAAGAATATTTTCTTGTATAAGGCGGGCCTTTGGATCAAAGATCCAACGGTGGGGAAAATTCCCCAAATCACTCAGAAAAAGATCTATGTAACAAATTTAACTAATTAATGGGCACTATAAAAAGGACCCCAGACCTTAATTCAGGAGAAGGAACATCTTGCTAAAAAAAAAAGAGAAGAGAACTCTTGAGAATTCTTGAAGAATAAAAAAAAGGTAAAAACCTTTAAAAGAAGAGAAAATTCTCTTATGAACAGATCATTGATCTAAGAATAAGATCATGGATCTTCAACAATAAATAAATAAATAAATAAAATAGTGCCTTGCACTTGTTTTATGAACCATCGGTTCTTGAACCTAAAAGGTTCTTAAATTAATAGTGCTTTGCACTTTCATGAACCTTTGGTTCTCTGAGATAAGAAAAACAAGAAAAAACTTGTTTTTTCTTATATCTAAATCAAATAGTGCTTTGCACTTCTTTTATGAACCATCGGTTCTTGAATCTAAAAGATTCTCAAATTAACAATGCTTTGCACAAATCCAATGCATTACTTAAAGGGCCAGGCCCAAATCAAAATGACCTAACATGCCAAAATAAATTGCAAGGCAATAAATGGGCAGAGCCCAAATAAATTGATGCTTTGCATCCTTTATACAAAGGTAAAGCCCAAATAAAATTGATGCCTTGCATCATTCCTAAAAGAACAGAGCCCAAAACAAATTGATGCTCTGCATCCTTTCTGGGCAAAGCCTAAATCAAAATAAAAATAAAAGAAATGCAATGCAAAAGCAAATAAAATGTTGAACATTTCAACTGGACTTAGCCCAATTTTGGCTATAAGTCCTTAAATTAAATTGACTGAGCAAAATTGCTCTCCTAAATCAATTTACATCCGGTTCGAGGGTACATCTCCGAACTCCTTTGACATCCGTCGTTGTAATTCCTCAACGACGTCAAAGAGGTGACGGGTCCCAATGACCACACATCGATACGGACTGCGGGGTCCTTAAACTCGTGGACCGAAATGTCCTTAAACTAATATCGGACCGAAACGTCCTTAAAATTATATCGGACCGAGATGTCCCTAAACTAATATCGGACCACCACGTCCCTAAACTGGCGATGGACCACCACGTCCCTAAACTGGAACAATAGAGCCTCCAAATGCTCTTTTGCCGGATCTAAACAGTCCCGTTTAAGTTGATCTTAGCCCCAAACACGGCTAACGTATCCTTAAACATTCAAATGGACTATAAAACCCTAAATCAGCTTTGGCTCGAGGGTACATCTCCGAAATCCTCTGACACCTATCGTTGTAATCCTTCAACGACGTCAGAGAGGCGACGAGTCCCGACGGCCCTATATTAAATGGATCACCCCGTTAAGTTGATCTTAGTCCCAAACAGGACTAACGTATCCTTAACGAATGTTTAAGTTGATCTTAGCCGCAACGCGACTAATGCATCCTTAAACTAAAAACACCAAA
Organism: Agapanthus africanus; assembly: GCA_030015575.1. Taxonomy (NCBI): domain Eukaryota; kingdom Viridiplantae; phylum Streptophyta; class Magnoliopsida; order Asparagales; family Amaryllidaceae; genus Agapanthus; species Agapanthus africanus. The sequence goes on from JASDDO010000016.1 coordinate 568,718,323, forward strand.
CCCAAATCTAATTAAATACGGATTTGGACTAATCCACGTCCTACGGGCGACGGCATTACTCAGTCTCCGTATACAATCCACGGGCAACCACAAACAAAACAAACACACACGACACAAAGTGAAATTCTGGAGAAGGAGAAAGTTGTTACCGCGATGCGGTAGCGTAATTAACTGCAGGGGCTTGCGCCTGCAGGGAAGAGCGTCCCCACAATCAAAAACCCCTCAAGCGAGGGGGAATCTGACGAAGTCTGCTACATCGGCCGCATCCGTCTAAACCTCCGATACACGGTGCCATAAATCAACTTGGCATCTTCGGAGAGGTGGACGGATAAAACCCAAATAGCATCTGCCCCGAATCTCAGCGTCAGGACTTCGCGGTCCTGTGCGCCGTCTTTCGGAGGGGAACAATCTTGATCTTGTTCTTAGATCTTTGATCTTTTCAGAAGAACTTCTTCTTTTTTTTCCAAAGGTTTACCTTTTTTTCTTTTTCTTTGAATTCTTCTCGAAGTTTATAGAAGAGTTCTGTATCTCTATCTCTGTATATTTTAGACTTGGAGTCTAGGGGCCTTTATATAGGGCCAATTGATTTGTTAAATTGGTTACAGAGATCTTTCTCTGATTGATCTGGTGATATTTCCCCACCGTTGGATCTTTGATCCAAGGGCTCTGTTTTACAGAAGATATTCTTATTGTTTTAATAAGATTTAAAAAGATCTTTCTAGAATTTTAATTCTGATTTGGTGCTGGCACAGTTAGCGCAAGCGCACTTGCGCTTAACACGTGTCGCGCAGCGCAACTGCGCTGACACGTGTCAGCGCAGCGCAGAGCGCAAATCATCTGAAGCGTTGCTTCCTTTATTATTATTTGAATTTGTTTAAAATGATGGGGCAACTTGCAATAAAAAAAAGCAGCAAGTAAAAGGTATGCATGCGAAATAGCCAAAATGATGAGGCAACTCGCAATAAAAAGCAGCGAGTAAAGATAAAATAAATAGCCGAAATGATTGGGCACCGCGAAGAATAGTCAAAATGATTGGGCAATCGCGACCTTCGCGATATAAAAGCTGAAATGTTAAAGCATCGCGGAAACAAAATAAAGAAAATGAGTAAAAAAAATGATGATGATAAAACTTTGGCCCTACAGTTAAGATCACATCGATCCCTGTATACAATCCAAGGGCGTAAACAAAGAGGGAACCGTACTTTCCCAAAAGACTCCGTCAGACGACGAAGCTAAACCTCGACGGTTCATTCCAACCGAAGAAGCCAGTGTCTTTAGCAAAAATCCTCGACTCACGGATACAAACACTCCTTGACGAGAGCCTTCTGATTCGCGTCGACTCGCAGAGCCACCAGAGCCTCTGTGGGAACCCTCGACTCGTTTCAAACCCCAAGGAAACAAATAATCCTTGGCGCTTGGGAAACAAATAATCCCTAGCAAAAACTCCTCGACTCACGGATACAAACACTCCTTGACGAGAGCCTTCTGATTCGCGTCGACTCGCAGAGCCACCAGAGCCTCTGTGGGAACCCTCGACTCGTTTCAAACCCCAAGGAAACAAATAATCCTTGGCGCTTGGGAAACAAATAATCCCTAGCAAAAATCCTCGACTCACGGATACAAACACTCATTGATGAGAGCCTTCTGATTCGCGTCGACTCGCAGAGCCACCAGTGCCTCCGTGGGAACCCTCGACTCGTTTCAAACCCCAAGGAAACAAATAATCCTTGGCGCTTGGGAAACAAATAATCCCTAGCAAAAATCCTCGACTCACGGATACAAATACTCCGTGACGAGAGCCTCCCGACTTACGTCAACTCGCAGAGCCACCACTGTTCGTCCCACCTTGCAAGATGAAGTCTCGGGCAGCAAAGATTGAAAAACTTGCTTCCTGAACAATGGGGCCCTGCAAGTCAATCCAAAATGGTCTCTTGCATACTATTCACGGGTCTCACTCTCCAAAGTCGAGTTTCGACAACGAGGGAAACAACCGCTTACGAATCCTCTCGACTCGTAAGGGGGAAAATTCTCTTATAGGATCCTTACGACTTATAAGAGAAAACCACGCTTAGGAATCCTCACGATTCCTAAGGAGAAAATCCACCTATGAGATCCTCTCGATCCGTAGGGAGAAAGATCTCTATGAGACCCTCACGGCTCATAGAATTGAAAAGTCTTAGGCGGTAGACCTGAACCTGCGGCCTAAGCCATCGCTATCTCTGGGAGAAATGAAGTTATCGGCCAATAAGGTTCATCAAAGATATCATGCAAAAAAAAAGCGGCGGAGAAATGACACAAGACATTACAAAAATGTGCATCTTTTACTCATAAATATTGATCGAGTACAGGATACATTGTGCTAAAGAATAAAAAAATATATACATCTATTTTACAAGTACAAATGATACAAGGAGAATTACTGAGAAGGAAGCGTCTTGCATAGATTTAGCAATTGCTCGCATACTTCCTTCCACGCCTTCTCTTGACCAGCCGCCACCGCCAGTTCGGCCTCTGCTTGAGCCCGCTGCTGCATGAAGGATGCAAGCTGTTCCCCAACGACCTGCTGAGCTGCTTCACGGCCTCGGGCATCACGCTCGGCGACATCAAGTCTTCGCTTCAGTGCTAGCCCATTAGAAATACGCTCCAGCAGGCCTTCGAAGACAGCTTTCACCTCGGCAGCGTTCGTCCTAACTTCAGCGCGCAGGCGAGAAGTTGCGCTTGAAGATTCCTGATGTTCCTTCAACCGTAAAGCTGCTTCTTGCTCCAAATGGCGGAAGTAAGAAGTGCTTTGCTCGAGCCAAGCTGTCCGTTGGGTGCTTATATCCAAAACTTTGGGAGAAGGGCGCGTCGACTCCAACCGATGCAGGCAGGCCTCAATCTCTCTGCAGTGGTTAACCCAAGATTCAACGACGCCTTCGTTGTGAAAGTTTACGAGCGCCGCCAACATCGGGTTAACCTCCAAGGCGAAATCCACGGCAAAAGGGAGAGCGTCCATATTAAGCTCTTCGATATACCCGCTCAGCATGCCCAAACTCATCACAACACCTTTTAAAGATGGACGTTTCAAGAAAGGGCCTGCCGGTGAAAGGACGCGAGACTCAAGAGGGACCGGAGCCGGAACAATAGCTGCAAAACAAAACATGGTTAAACGATGGTTCAAGAGATGTTGAAGGGTTATCAAAAAGGCAATTTACTATACCAGCTGCAACGGACGGCAAAGCCGGAAGGGCCGGTGGCGTGGCAGGTCTTGCGTCCCCTCCTTCGATTTGTGGCACTGCAATAAGGAAGAGGAAAAGTCAGAAATCATCCCATTGCTAAAAAAAGGGAGTAAATAAAGACATCGAAATAACACTCACCGGCACCACTAGAAGAAGAAGCGAGTTCGGATGGGAAGGAGAAGTGTGGGAGCAACACTTGGTATAGATGATCAAAGAGCACTCCTAAAAGGACACAGTGGTATAACGTTAGTACAGAAGCTACACGTTTAAAAGATTAACTCATGAGTCGTAAATCCATACCTTCCAACATCCGCGATGGCACAAGGGAAGGCGGGGAGGTGACCACCGCCAAAGCAGTAGTTGACGGTGCTCCTTCGAGCAATGGAGCGTCGGCACTGGCCGCACCTGCAAAGACAAACTTGTTAGAAGAGATCGCAAGATATATAAAAAGAAAAACGCTGGTAACTCGAAATTTACCTGACGAGCTGCCAGCCGAAACTGAGGCAATCCCCTCCTCCATTGACATGAGGCCACCGCCCGTAGCCTCATCACCCGACTCAATGGGAACCGTTGTTGTGCTCGCAAGCCCTGGAAACGGCAGGGGACCATACGCGGGGAGGGCTATGATTGGGGTATTGCCAGATTCCTGGGAAAGAGCGGTTAGCTCCTCCTCAGGAATCGTGGCCGCCTCACCCGATACTCCCTCGGGTTCTGCGGTCACGGTTGTCTCGTCCATCGGCGCCGCGAGGTCTCCAGCCTCAAGCGCCTTGCCCTCTACTACCTTCGGCTCGGTTAAGACAATCATCTCATCTGCCGCCACTTCAGGTTCGGCGTCCATGACCCTCTCGGCTGCAGGTCCCCCAACCTCTGCTTCGGGTCCCGTGGCACCAACGACGTTGCTCACCGTCGGCTCGGGTTCGGCAGGCACCGCTTCCGCCATTTCCCTGGGTTCAACGGTCTCCGCCTCCCCCTCAGTCGGACTTGGCCCTGCAAGATAGAATGCATATGAGCCAATGGCTTTATAATAATTCTTACAACAAGGTTCTGAAAGAGATGCTACATGAAAGGGATTTATTGTTTGCACTTCGGGCCGCGCACGCCACTTGCCTATGAGCAGTAGATAGAGCGACAGGGACCTCTTCAGAAGGAGTGTCAGCGTGAGGAATAGTCCTAGGGCCCGCTCCCGCGGCCAAAGCAGCTCTGCGCGCCTTTACCTCGCGTCTCAACCGCTTCCGCTCCTCCCGAGCCGTTGAGACGGATGCCACTAGGGCTTCTTTAATTGAGGCGTCCTCATCCGTGAATAGGGATGCCTCCAGATTTTTCAGGGCATCCCTCATCATTTTGTCAAGTCGAGGCTCCTCCAGCAGCCTCGACGAGACCGGGACTTCAGTAACAGGCTCGGGAAGGATCCCCGCATCAACTGATATAACCCCTGCTAAGAAACGAAAGAAGGTTAGGTTGACCATCAGAAAAGATGACAAACTTTCCTTATAAAAGAGAAAGGGGTGGGACATACCAACTCCTGCTAGAGCGCGCTTCTCCTCCTCCTCTTGGAAGGTTTTCAAAGAGGCAGCGATAGCCTCTTCAGTAGAGACACCTGTTGAAAATCGGGCAAATATTAGTTAAAGATAATAATAAAAAGTGCAATAAAATGACGAAGAAAGTGGCTGATGATTACCTGACTCAGCGAGTTTACTTAACATCGCTTCGAGCCTCGCCGATCGCTCCGAAGCTGCAATGGCGGCAGCCAAGTTGGTGTCTGCAGGGTCTACCAAGAAGCCCTCATTGCTGCCATATTCACTTATGCCTTCGTTGGGAGGAGCTGCAGGCTCTAAGCTGAGGACCGCGTCAAGGGAAAGGACGGACTTCTTCTTCTTCTTCTGTCCGCCAGCCTTAGATCCACCCGGAATAGATTTGCGCTTGGCAGTTATTTTAGGGCGGCGGGTCCCGATATCTGCTCCTGCGCCGGACCCTGGCGATACCACATTAACCGTCTTTGTGGGAGCACGGGGCGCCGGTGGTGCATCCACCGCAGCAGGCAGTGGCAATCCACGCGGGGGGCTCAACACGCGTGGTCGATCAACTCCGGCATCTTTTATCAGGAGAATGACCTGGATCCTTGGCTGCAAGGGAGCCTTGCGATCACCGCCAGGAGGCGCACCCCTACGGTCAACCAGCATACGCTTCTCCGTTAAGATAATTGGGCCCATCGCGTGCGCATACCAGGCCACATATGAATTAAGCATCTTAGGGGCACAGCTGGGTTCACTGATAAAGAAATAGGAACCTGTATTAAGTCGTATGAAATGATGCATCGCATTCCTTATCCCCTCTTGGTTGGCCACGGGTGTTTCCAGAAAAGCTTCCATCGGGATCCCTTGGTTGTAACTCGATTGCCGGGCAAATAGGTGTGGGTTATACCTCATTAACAGAGCTGTCTCATTCTGCCTAAACACTAGATAGCCCGGCCGAATGGAGTAGAGGTGGAGGATTTCCCGAGCCTTCAGTACAGAAGCCCCGCCCTTAAAATCATCACGTAGTGGCACCACTGACTTAGTGGTCTCTGAGCCTATGGTGATGACCTTATCCATAAAAGAAATCTTCGCTCCGACCAGATGTGGACGCAGGAGCAGTCCCCTAGAATCCCGTGGGGATGCGACCACAATTGAAGCCCCGACCAACCGCATGATTCTCGGAAGTCTACATTTCTCAAAGAACGGAGGAGTCTTATGAGCACCAAACACCCCTTGCACGTGCATCTCCATCCAAGAAGTGAAATAGTGCATCGGAAAGTTGGCAGGCTGTACTCCAGGCTCACTAGCGTCCGCCGCTACGCTAAGTCCATTATAGAGGTAAGCCAGCCCGGCGATCCCTACCGATAACTGCAAACCAGCCACCATTCGATGCGCCGGGTAAAAGACGGAGGGCCGCATGAGGCGTGGGTGCGTGGGAAGCGCGAAGCTGCATAACCATAAACCCAAGAACCCTATAAAAAAGGTCTCCTCGTCCATGCCAGGAACGGCGATCTCTGAGAAAGGGACGTTGGCAGTGCCGGGGAGATAAAAATCTCGCTGGTCATTTTCCGATACAGGTCGGCGGTCCAAGCCGAAACCAAAAGGGTCAGCAAGCTGAGCGAACTTCTCGCCCTGCTCTGATAGGAATTCCGGGCGAATAAAGCGAGCAATAAAATCTGCGAAACTGATGCCCCGCTCGCCCGATCCCAAATGGAGTTCCTCATAGATCTCCAACACCTTCACCAAGCCCGTATACTGATGCTGAATGGCATTCTCCGGAGTTAAGTCAAACACCAGCTGCTTGGTGGCAAAGACGTACTCGTCAAGAGGAAGCAGCTCCTCGTAGTGCTCTCCCCTCATTGGTAGACCCGAAATCTCAGCGAATTCCTCCAAGGAGATAGAGACTTCCCTATCCGCCATCAGGAAGGTGTGAGTGGGGATATTCCATTGTTCAATAAAGGCCTTGACCCACCATGTTGGAAGAGAGGAATACTCAAAAAGCGAAACGTAGATGGCCGAATATAAACCAATCCTCGTTAGATGAGTCCTTTTCGCCGATAAGATGTACCGGGCCCATTGCAAATATCCGGCAAGCGGTCGCGGGATCAATCCAATATTGTAAGCCTGTCCCCAAGGGCGTGCTTCACCCTGACGGATTCGCCTCCCCAAGATGTCTATCGCCGGCGGCGGCTGCACTGGGATGGCACCGATCGCAGGCTGGAGGAGGTCGTCAGAATTCCAGTTTTTAACCTCCACGGCCTACTTCACCGGGGGCTCGTCCGCATAAGGGATCGTAACTATGGGCTCAGAGGGCGAGGCGGAGCTGAAGATGCGACGGCCTTGGATGATTTGGCTGTACCACCTTCCCCACAGGTGGAGTTTCTTGCACTCGGGATCATGATCTTTAATCAAAGCGAATGCCACCCGGCCCACCGGCGAATGGGGGAACCCTCCTTCCGAGCGAACAAAGGGGAAAGACAAGTCATCAGACATGTTTCCTGTAGAAAGACAAAAATAACCGTTAGTGTTGACACTTGGCATTTTAAAATCTTACTCCACACTGTGATGTAATGGGTAGGGGACAAAAAGGGGACCCACAAAATCTGGATGACGGTACATCATTTAATAAGACAACCCCATCATTAGATGAGACTGTCAATTAATAAAAAGGTCCCCAAGAAAATACCCTCATTGATGGGACATCCCTATAGACAAGGAGAAAATTTCCTCTTTTAGAGCAAAACTCTGTCACAGAGTGGCATTTGTCAAACTCTGGTCTCAAGGGAACAAGATTCCTTAAAAGAACATAGCTCTGTGGTAATAATGGAAAGATCCATCAATTTTTTTTTACTTAGAATTAGAATTTTTGGAATCTTGAAAAACCCATGAAAACTTATAAAAAAAAAGAAGAAGAAAAAAAAAGTGTTTTATTTTTCAAAATCTAAAAAAGATCTACAGTGGATCCAAGAGCAAAGCTCTGTTCATGGGTTAAAACCCATGGACCAGATCTCTGTAAATCTGTGAGTTTTTGAGAGCAAGGCTCTGTTGATGAAACCCTAGAGGGGTTCTTTTTAGATCAAAGATCTATGAGAGCAAGGCTCTATTAATCAGCTTTAACTTAATTTTATTTTATTTTATTTTATTTTATTTTATTAAATACCTACGATGGTTATGAACTCTGGAGTTCTTGGAAAAAAATCAAGAGCAAGGCTCTGAAAATTCTTAAGCAAGAGCAAGGCTCTGAGTCAAAATTCTTTAAGTGGTAAAGAATTTTCTGAGAACCAAGGGTCCTATTTATAGGCGCCTGCGCCCCTTCAACTGACCCCCTTGATCCAACGGCTAGGATATTGCTACCGCTGCACTCACGTGCGCGCCACGTGAGCGCAACGGTGGGGGGGCATTTGTTCCCCCAATCAGAGCAAGGCACTGTTTGAATTTTAAAATTCAAATCTTTGAAGCAGCGCTTCAAATTCCGTGCGTTGCGCGCAATGCGCCACGTGTCAAAAGTTGACACGCCAGCACAACGCCCAAGGCAGTGCGTCCAATCAGAGCAAGGCTCTTTAAAAAACAAAAGCAACGCTCAGTTGCGCAAGCGCTGCGCTGCGTGACACGTGTTGCGCAGTTGCGCAAACACAACTGCGCAAGCGCACCTCTGCGCGGCACGTGTCTGCGCAGTTGCGCAAGCACTGTTGTGCAAGCGCACCTCTGCGCGGCACGTGTCTGCGCTGTTGCGCAATTGCGCAAGTGCTGCGCTGCGCGACACGTGTCTGCGCAGTTGCGCAAACGCAGGTGCGCAAGCGCTTCGCTACGCGACACGTGTCTGCGCAGTTGCGCAAGCGTGTGGGGATTCTTGCGCAAAACAGAATAAATCTTGTTAAAACAAGAAGATTTTCTTGTATAAGGCAGGGGCCTTTGGATCAAAGATCCAACGGTGGGGAAAATTCCCCAAATCACTCAGAAAAAGATCTATGTAACAAATTTAACTAATTAATGGGCACTATAAAAAGGACCCCAGACCTTAATTCAGGAGAAGGAACATCTTGCTTAAAAAAAAAAGAGAAGAGAACTCTTGAGAATTCTTGAAGAATAAAAAAAAAGGTAAAAACCTTTAAAAGAAGAGAAAACTCTCTTATGAACAGATCATTGATCTAAGAACAAGATCATGGATCTTCAACAATAAATAAAAAAATAAATAAATAAAAAAAATAGTGCCTTGCACTTGTTTTATGAACCATCGGTTCTTGAACCTAAAAGGTTCTTAAATTAATAGTGCTTTTGCACTTTCATGAACCTTTGGTTCTCTGAGATAAGAAAAACAAGAAAAAACTTGTTTTTTCTTAGATCTAAATCAAATAGTGCTTTGCACTTCTTTTATGAACCATCGGTTCTTGAATCTAAAAGATTCTCAAATTAACAGTGCTTTGCACAAATCCAATGCATTACTTAAAGGGCCAGGCCCAAATCAAAATGACCTAACATGCCAAAATAAATTGCAAGGCAATAAATGGGCAGAGCCCAAATAAATTGATGCTTTGCATCCTTTATACAAGGGCAGAGCCCAAAATTGATGCCTTGCATCATTCCTAAAAGAACAGAGCCCAAAACAAATTGATGCTCTGCATCCTTTCTGGGCAAAGCCTAAATAAAAATAAAAATAAAAGAAATGCAATGCAAAAGCAAATAAAATGTTGAACATTTCAACTGGACTTAGCCCAATTTTGGCCATAAGTCCTTAAATTAAATTGACTGAGCAAAATTGCTCTCCTAAATCAATTTACATCCGGTTCGAGGGTACATCTCCGAACTCCTTTGACATCCGTCGTTGTAATTCCTCAACGACGTCAAAGAGATGACGGGTCCCAACGACCACACATCGATACGGACTGCGGGGTCCTTAAACTCGTGGACCGAAATGTCCTTAAACTAATATCGGACCGAAACGTCCTTAAACTAATATCGGACCGAGACGTCCCTAAACTAATATCGGACCACCACGTCCCTAAACTGGCGATGGACCACCACGTCCCTAAACTGGCGATGGACCACCACGTCCACAAACTGGAACATGGACCACCACGTCCCTAAAATGGAACAATAGAGCCTCCAAATGCTCTTTTGCCGGATCTAAACGGTCCCGTTTAAGTTGATCTTAGCCCCAAACACGGCTAACGTATCCTTAAACATTCAAATGGACTATAAAAACCTAAATCAGCTTTGGCTCGAGGGTACATCTCCGAAATCCTCTGACACCTATCGTTGTAATCCTTCAACGACGTCAGAGAGGCGACGAGTCCCGGCGGCCCTATATTAAATGGATCACCCCGTTAAGTTGATCTTAGTCCCAAACAGGACTAACGTATCCTTAACGAATGTTTAAGTTGATCTTAGCCGCAACGCGACTAATGCATCCTTAAACTAAAAACACCAAACCCAAATCTAATTAAATACGGATTTGGACTAATCCACGTCCTACGGGCGACGGCATTACTCAGTCTCCGTATACAATCCACGGGCAACCACAAACAAAACAAACACACACGACACAAAGTGAAATTCTGGAGAAGGAGAAAGTTGTTACCGCGATGCGGTAGCGTAATTAACTGCAGGGGCTTGCGCCTGCAGGGAAGAGCGTCCCCACAATCAAAAACCCCTCAAGCGAGGGGGAATCTGACGAAGTCTGCTACATCGGCCGCATCCGTCTAAACCTCCGATACACGGTGCCATAAATCAACTTGGCATCTTCGGAGAGGTGGACGGATAAAACCCAAATAGCATCTGCCCCGAATCTCAGCGTCAGGACTTCGCGGTCCTGTGCGCCGTCTTTCGGAGGGGAACAATCTTGATCTTGTTCTTAGATCTTTGATCTTTTCAGAAGAACTTCTTCTTTTTTTTCCAAAGGTTTACCTTTTTTTCTTTTTCTTTGAATTCTTCTCGAAGTTTATAGAAGAGTTCTGTATCTCTATCTCTGTATATTTTAGACTTGGAGTCTAGGGGCCTTTATATAGGGCCAATTGATTTGTTAAATTGGTTACAGAGATCTTTCTCTGATTGATCTGGTGATATTTCCCCACCGTTGGATCTTTGATCCAAGGGCTCTGTTTTACAGAAGATATTCTTATTGTTTTAATAAGATTTAAAAAGATCTTTCTAGAATTTTAATTCTGATTTGGTGCTGGCACAGTTAGCGCAAGCGCACTTGCGCTTAACACGTGTCGCGCAGCGCAGAGCGCAGCGCAACTGCGCTGACACGTGTCAGCGCAGCGCAGAGCGCAAATCATCTGAAGCGTTGCTTCCTTTATTATTATTTGAATTTGTTTAAAACAGAGTTTTGCTCTGATTGGGGGAAACAGAAGCGTTGCTTCCTTGGAATTTGAACAGAGCTTTGTTCTGATTGGGGGAAACAACTACTTTCAGCCAAATTGGCTAATCTTTCAGAGGCAAAGCCTCCCCTTCAATTGAACCTCAAAATTGAATAACATCCAGAGCTACAACAGAAATGTTATCAAGCCCCTCAAAACTTTTGTGGACTGGAACCAGACAAATGTTAAACAGTCCAACAAAGGGCCAGACTTAATTGGACTTAGCCCAAGTTGGCCATAAGTCCTCAATCCAGACTTAACTGAGCCAATGGGCTCACAATATAATTAATTGGTCTTGGTTCCAAATTGGGCTACAGATCATTTAATCTACCTTGGTTCAAGGGTATATCTCTTCACTCCTTTAATATTTGTCGTTGTAATTCCTCAACGTCTTCAAAGAGGTGACGGGTCCCAACAACCATACATTTCACGGACTGTGGGGTCCTTAAACTCATGGACTATGATGTTCTTAACCTTGACCGTGATGTCTTAAAACTAACAACGGACTATGATGTCCTTAACCTTGACCGTGATGTCTTAAAACTAACACCGGACTGTGAAGTCCTTAAACTCACGGACTATGATGTCCTTAACCTTGACCGCAATGTCTTAAAACTAACATTGGACCGCAATGTCCTTAAACTACCTATCGACCGCAACGTCACTAAACTAAACAATAGAGCCCCCAATTACTCTTTTGTTGGATCTAAACGATCCCGTTAAGTTGATCTTAGTCTGAAATTAGACTAACGTATCCTTAACAAACGTTTAAGTTGATCTTAACCTCAAATAAGGCTAACGTGTCCTTAAACACAACCCCCAAACCCAAATCTAAGAAAGATACGGATTTGGACTACTCTACGCCCTACGGGCGACAACTTAACTTAGTCTCCGTAAACAATCCACGGGCAACTAAACACAAAACAAACACCCACGATACGAGGTGACCATATGAAGAAAGAGAAAGTTGTTACCGCGATGCGGTAGCATAATTAACTACAGGGGCTTACGCCTGCAGGGAAGAGCGTCCCCATAATCAAAAACCTCTCAAACGAGTGGGAATCTGACGAACTTTGCTACATCGGCCGCATCCGTTTAAACCTTCGATACATGATACCATAAATCAACTTAGCATCTTCGAAGAGGTGGACGGATAGCACCTATTAGCATCTGCCCCGAATCTCAGGCAAGATGTCCCTGTCGCGCCGTCTTTCGGAAGGGAACAGATTCTGGCACGCCCGGTGGGACCTTTTCCTCTTTCCACTCCACACTTCGTGTGTCGTGTTCGCGAACCAATCGCGGTTCGCTAATGGTTGCCCTTGGATTTCGAGGTACTAAGATTTGGCATTTTGCTTGCTGTAGAAAGCAAAAGGATCAATAGCTGGCACATGCTCAAAGTGTTCCACAAGCAACTGCAACCTACGCTCCGCCTCGACTGGGGGCATAACCTACGGGCCCCAAGCGGCCTCTTTGTTCGCGATGCCCGTGGAGCAGATTACTCAAGCCACCACATGGCTGTTTTTCGGGACCATACTCCCGCCAGCGAGCTTCACCATCCCTGTACCCGTATCGGAAGCTTCAAAGAAGTCGGTCTTCGATCGACTTGCTACCACCACGGTCCTTCTCAACGGGTCGCCCGATTCCGATCCCTCGGTCCTCACCAGGCTGAACTCGAGCTCCAAAAGGCCTATCAAGAAGCCCATAATACCTGAAGTGGCCATCCCAAAGAAGATAGCCATCCATGCTCCTGAAGTCGTCAAGGCGGCTTCTCCTGCCCGAGGGTCGGTCTTTGCAAGACTGACTGCTCCCATTCCCGCTCCCGCTCAGAAATCTGTCTTTGACCGGTTGGACACGGCTTCTCAACGGACGTCAGTCTTCAAGAGGCTGACACCAGCAACAGCCTCTCACCTGAACATGGGGCAAGACAAAGCCATCCCCATCACCGAGCCAACTCCATCAGCTCGACATGCTCGACGTCGCCACTGGGGCCGGATAAGGAAGGCTGGGGGCAACTCCCCCTCTGGGCTAACTCCACCAGCTCCAACGGTGGAAATTAATGCTGCTGTTCCAACCGGGAACAACTTTGAGCTGCTGAACAGGGTACGCAGGAATTCGCCTACTGCCGTACTAAAAAGATCTCCGCCACCGGTAGAGACTGTCGTAGAAACACAGCCGGGGCAGTCTCCTCAACGGCTGTCTTCCAAAGTCTACAAGATTTGGCGACGAGTCCGAGAATCGGTGATTGATCCGAATTTCTCCCATCAGCATAAGAAGTCGAAAGTCCGACAGGAAGAAAACCGCCCTGTTAAGCAACGGAAGACGACAGCCACCTGGGTGCCCACAGCAACGGCCCCCTCAACTTCGATGGCCCACAAGAGAAGAAGGCCGGAGAAAGTCCCCACGCCTGCGGCAAATGTCAAAGGCAGTGAGCCTAAACGCCCTAAGTCCGGGGGCATGGTGGTACATACCGTCTACATGGCGTCCGGGAAAGAGGATAGCCGTATATCCACAGGTAATCGACCGCTTACGCGATCAGTGACTAAGGCTCAAGAGCAGCAACAGAAGCTCCAAGAAATGATGACCGCGATGGCCGCACTCACCGGGCCAAAAGAAAGCCCAGAAGCATCCTCGGATCAGCGACAGAAGCAAGAAACCGATGCCGAATTCCTTCGCAGGATACTTGAAAAGAAGGACAGAGAGGCTGCAGAACAAGCAGCCAATATAAAACGAATGGCCCTTCTGTTCCAGGACATGGTGGGTATGATGATCCAGCCGGATCCCCCAACTGAAGACCCTCCGATTATCCTTGAAGATGACAGAGGAGAAACGTCAAATCCACCTCCGGCTCTTTCAACAGCCAAAGAGGAAACAATCTCTAAGGCTGCCCTGGATGACTACATAGCCCGGCAGATACGAATTCACCAGGCAACTGAGGCAGCCGGCCAAGTTGTCAAAACGGGGCGACCATATCCGAGCTGGTATGATCAGATCAAATACCCGCCGGGCTACACGATCCCAAAATTCCATGTCTACAAGGGGACAGGCAATCCCCATCAACATGTTGCCCAGTTCAGGGCTCTTTGTGGCAACACCGGCGGCGATGATAAGCTCTTGCTTCGCCAATTCGTCGGTAGTTTATCGAAGACGGCATTTGAGTGGTATTCCGAACTTCCAAATGACTCCGTCAAAACTTTCACTGAAATGGAGTTGTTGTTTACCCAGCGTTTCGCAAGCGCCGGCGAACGTACCCCGATAACGGCATTAATTAATGCAAGGGTGAAGCCGGGCGAAACCTAGGTTCAATATGCAATCCGATGGCGGAACTTGTGGTCGAAGTGCGAGCAGCGCATCGAAGAAGCACCAGCGGTGGCCATGTTCGTGGGCACCCTAGATCCTCATGCGACTATTTCACAGTTCATGATGTTCTTTAAACCGACCACGTTCCAGGCCCTAATCGACAAGCTGGCTCAGATGGATCAAATGGGTCACAGACCGTCTCCCCCGAAGCCAGAACCGCGAAACGACAAGGGTAAAGGGAAGGCAACCTTTGTCACGAACACCCAACAGCAGCCCAGTACCCCAAAACTAGCAGATCAATTGGAAGAGAGACGACGCTATTACAATGAGAAAATGAAGCGTCCTTACTCATTCCCACGGGACAAAACAAGGAGGCTATTCGAGCTGGCAGTGCGCAACAGGCTTATCAACTTACCAAATCCAAGGCGACTGCCGCAACCCAGCGAGATGAATAACCCCAATTACTGCCCTTACAATCAAACGGTAAGTCACCCGATCGAGAATTGCTTCGTCTTTAAAGGATGGATCGAAGATCAGTACCTACAAGGCAAGTTTGCGCTGTCCGAGAAGTGGAAAATAAACCCACCACAACCGCACACTCCAAAGAAGACGGACACACCGGGGGCAACTTGTTCTTTTGTTGAAGAAGCTCCATGGAAGGTCGTGCTGTCAGCCAAAACCAAAAGGATGCTGAATGAGCTCCAGACATGCCCGGCAATCAGGTGGAAGAACCCGCTAGAACCCCAGATCATCGAAAGAATGCTGAAGCCGCGCCCAACTCCAAAGATGGGTGGTGATGGCCCCAGCACTCACACCCAGCCGTTAAAATCTTCAAAGAAAAACAAGAAGAAATCCAAAAAGCCTGTGAAGCCTGACGACAACCGTGCGGATTTGCAGAAACAGATTGACGCGCTGGAAGAGTATAACTAGAAGGCGCGGATTCCAATCACGCTCCAAGAGTTCCTCAGCCACGTCCTCGAGGACGAAAGTGATGGAGTAGACTCATCAGATGAATCTGAGGACTACGTAGCAAGTTGTCATGTGATCTCTCACTCATTGATAGATGATAAAGAGGCTCCTTGCACCGAGAAACCAGGGGCGGGTCCTGAACCAGAACTTCTATGGCCGTCAGACGAGATGATCGACGCCTTCCTGAATGAGATTCGTCTGAAAAGTAAAGCCAATCGGGAGCATGAGATGACCATATTGAAAGGAGCCAAACGCCGGCGACTAGACGAAAGAATCGATGCACTCCCGTCAAATCAAAAGACATCCGTTGCGGATAAAAACAAATTCAAGACGAAGAAAAGGTTTGCTAAATCCATATCAATGGGAATGAAGCTACCACCCACTGAAGAAAACACTCTCAGTGGAGCAGAGATGCATCCTAATTACTGCTCATATCATCGAAAGATTTCGCACCCCACCGAGGAGTGCGACGCTTTTAAAAGATGGTGGAAGGGATATGTTGCTCACTGGAAACATTTTAAGCGGACGAAACGCAAAACTCGTCGGGAGCAGAGAAGTACGACCGAGGAGCATAAAAGAACTACCGGTAACTGTCGCACGGTCAACGCCGGAGGATCACAGGTTCTCACCTTTGGGAGCGACTCTGACGAGGAAATGGCTCTTGGCCCTCTCTTTAAAGAATCCATCTTAGGGAAAGAGGAAGAATCGAAGGCCTGTGAAAACATTCAGCTGCACAATCGCACGCTTCCAGAAAAGAATCTCGAACCCATGAATAGAAAAGATAAGGGAAAAGAAAAGGTCTCTGAGGATATCGCCCTGGATGACCAAGTCATGAAAGAGCTGACTGCTAAGGACCCGCCAAAGAAAAGCAAGGTGGACTACAACGTCCTAGCGCATCTGAGGAAGCTACCCTTTCAGCTCAGCATTCTCGACGCCCTCTTATTATCAAAAGAAGCGAGAGATTCATTAATCAAGGCACTGCAAAAGCCCGAGCAATTCCAAGCCTTCCTCGCTGAAGAAAGGATGAAGGATGAGCTGGAAGAAGTGCACACAACCGATGTCACGTTCAGTGATGAGGACCTTCTCCTTGGGACGTGCGACCCAAACCGTCCCCTATATGTCTATGGATACTGCCACGATATCAAGATAGGTAAAATCCTAGTTGATAATGGATCCTCCGTCAATCTCCTTAATGTACGGGTGTTGAAGAAAATCTGCATGAGCGTTCAGCACCTTGCTCGTGATAAAATCACCATCTCCGGTTTTGAATCCCAGTCATCGCGGACCCTCGGGTCTGTGATATTGACATTACGATTCGGGCTGCTTGTCACAGACATTAAATTTCATGTCATTGACGCCAAGACATGCTATAACGCTTTGCTTGGCCGGCCTTGGTTACACGAGTACAACATCATCCCTTCTACGCAACATCAGTGTATGAAATACTTTAAGGATGGTCTCGAGTATACCGTAACAGGAGAGTTGAACCCATTATCCGTGAACGAAGTCCGCAAATACGAAGATGCAAAATACTTTTTGCCAGAATTCGAGGACACAGAGAGATGTCACAAACCGGAGAACAAAGCCGTCACCACCATTCCTGTTTTCGGGAGTGATACCGAGGAAGAAGAAGAGATAGTTTATTCTGGGCCGTCTCGACGTAACAACTAGGGACCGTCCGCCCCCATATTGATCTTCGGAAGCGACTCGGAAGATGAGGTTAATGCTGTGTTCTCCAGTCGGCCGTCAATACAAGTATTCGCTGGTGATAATCAGAGTTTGCAAATTACCATGATTCCGCGGGAGCACTACAAAGATCTCGACACACTTGAAGCTTACAGTGTGCAAGACCTGCAGACATTTTACGTCCCTCCCAGGCGAAAAGGTGAAAAGGCGATCCTATTCTATCGGTCCACGGAAACAAGAGTGGAGAAAGAAATCTGGCATGACGCGGATCCTACACTTGACAGGCTCCAACCCATCCGTTTGCCCAGATACTATACGAACGGACTAAAAAGGCTATTGAAGTGCCAAGGGGTACCTTTCAAACAGACTATTCGGCAAGCTCGGTTCTACAACAGGATTTGGGATGTCCCTAAGACTCAACGCAAGTTGCCTAACGGGAGAATGGAAACGCTTGGGCTTGGATATGTGAAATCCGGGAAATAGGAACGAGTCTATGGTAGCTACGCTATATATAACTTCGATGAAGAAGAGGACGCCCTGTCAGAAAATGCCAACCCCGCACCAAAACAAGATCCTCCAATCAAAATGCCGAGTCCGTCATTTGAAGAATGAATGGACAAGCTTATCAGGGAAGTGGGTCAGAAAGTTCGAGACGATCATAACCGCGAAATGGCCATCTATGAGAAAGCCAGGATGCAACGCCTTCTTCGACAGGACGCGAAAGATGAAAATGCTCATCCCTGTTAACCTGTTGTGCAAAAGGCCCGACGCAGAGGCAGAAACAAGTCAAAGAGCGGAAAAGGCATTCGACAGCGACAAAGCGGGACTAAGAAGTCACGCTGTCGAGAATCAAGCGGTCCGGATTTGTCCCTTATGAAGAAGATGAGTCGAGCATACTCTTTTCCTCAAGACAAGACAAAGAAAATACTTGACCTCGCTATAAAACATCAAATGATTACACTTCCGGAGTCCAAACACCCTGAGCAAGCTAACGAGGTCTCTCGTCCAGACTATTGCTCTTATCACCGAGCAATAGGACACCCTCTCGAAGACTGCTTCACCTTCAAGAACTGGGTCGAAGATCAATATCAGCTTGGCAAATTCGCTCTATCCAGCAGTTGGAGGGTAATACCACCGCAGAAGCATGAACCCAAAGCCACGAGAGTAGAACTAGATCCACATCGGTCTTGGAAGCGAGCTCGTACTTGTCATATGATAATGATATCAAAAGAAGAACCCGAGAATATGGATGACCTCCCCTGGTGCTTCGAAAACAATGATGACGAGATAATCTCAGAATTTCCACCAGCGCTAAAAGAGCTGGAAGATGGAATACATACCACTGCAGATAACCTCAAGAAAATTGATTTGGGGATGACGAACGACCCGCGACCGACATTCGTTAGTGAGCTGTTATCTGAAGAAAGGGTGGCTGCGCTAAAAGACGTGCTTATGCAGCATAGAGATTGCTTCGCATGGAACTATTCCGAGATGCCAGGACTAGATCCAGAAATTGCTGTCCACAAATTGGCGATATCCCTGGACATTAAGCCAATCAAACAAGCACTGAGAAGAATGCGGCTTGAGCTTGAGATGAGTATCAACACCGAGGTCAAGAAGCTAATCGAATCCGGATTCATCCAAGAGGTTCAGTACCCTGACTGGATCGCCAATATCGTCCCGGTAATGAAGAAAAATGGGACGGTGCGCATCTGCGTAGACTTTCGGGATCTCAATAAAGCTTGCCCGAAGGACGACTTCCTTGTACCGGTCACTGAGCTGATGATAGACAATACGTCCACTCACGAAGTCTTCTCCTTTATGGACTGCTCATCAGGATATAATCAGATAAAGATGCATCCCGAAGACCAGAAGCACACCGCTTTCCGGACCCCTTTGGGTATATTTTGCTACAAGGTGATGCCCTTCGGTCTAAAGAACGCCGGTGCCACCTATCAGAGGGCGAAGATCTTCGATGACCTCATACATGAAATCGTCAAATGCTATATCGATGACCTCGTGGTGAAAAGCAAATCATACGGGGAACATCTCGAGTATCTGAAGATCGTATTTCAACGCCTTCGGCAATACAACTTGAAGATGAACCCTCTCAAATGCGCATTCGGAGTTTCTTCAGGCAAATTCCTAGGATTCATTGTCCGGCACCGAGGTATCGAGATAGATCCGTCAAAGATCAAGGTGATCATGGAAATGCCTCCGCCAAGGACTCTCAAGCAATTGCGGTCTCTCCAAGGGAAGCTCGCGTATATCCGGCGATTTATAGCCAATCTCTCAGGCAAGTGCAGTCCTTACAGTCACCTGATGAAAAAGGGAACCCCTTTCGTCTGGGATCACAAATGCCAAAGCGCACTGGACGAAATCAAGCAATACCTGCAGAATCCGCCAGTGCTGGCTGCTCCGGTCAAGGGAAAGCCTCTCATTTTGTATACAACTGCCCTTGAAGGTTCCTTAGGCGCATTATGGGCACAAGAGAACGACCAAGGGAAAGAGAGAGCCCTCTACTATTTGAGTCGAGTTCTGCTGGGGGCGGAAAGTAATTACTCTCCCATCGAAAAACACTGCCTGGCATTAATCTTCGCGATAACAAAGCTCAGGCATTATGCGTTGGCGCATGAAGTCCGTCTCATATCGAAGGTGGATCTTCTCAAATACTTGATGTCAAATGCCATATTGACAGGGCGACTCGCTAAATGGGCCTTGCTCTTGATGGAGTTTTCGATAACTTATTAGCCTCTTAAGGCAGTGAAAGGCCAGGCCATCGCCGATTTCCCCTCTGAACATCCGATACCAGCCGATTCCCCTTTGAATTGCGAACTGCCAGACGAACATGCGTTTGATGCAATCGATGGTGCTGATACCCGATGGGAACTTTACTTCGATGGAGCATCTCCCATGAAGAAGCGCAAACAAAACACGCCTATAATCAAATCAGGGGTAGGCCTTATCTTCGTGACCCCGCGAGGAGGGATAATGCGCTTTGCTTTCTCCTTGACAGAGCCGAGGACGAACAATGAAGCTGAATACGAAGCTTTGATAGCATGCCTCGAGATCGCTATCGACATGGGAATTAAGAACCTCATCATATACGGAGACTCCCAACTGGTTGTTAGTCAAGTGAATGGCGACTACCAAACATGCAAACCAGAGCTGGTAAAGTACGGCGAGAAGGTGCAGCAACTGTTGACCCAGATTCCTTCCTACACTCTGGAAAGCATACCGCGTGCGGAAAATAGTAAAGCGGATGCATTAGCCAAGCTCGCTAAAGAGCTAGCCGACGAGAACCTCGATGATGTAAGAATCGCGGTACAAAGCCGTCGAGTTCTTGCTCCGACAAAAATATCTCCGGAATCATCCGAGGAAAAGGAAGCGACTGAGCAGACGGATCTACGAATAAATGACCAAGAAAAGGTTGAAGATTGGAGAGAAGTCTTTATAGACTACTTCAAATCACGTCGAACGCCTGAAGATGCGTCCTCAAGACATCAGCTTATGAAACGAGCTCTGTCTTTTGCCTTAGTCAATGATACTCTGTACAAGAGGTCGTTTGATTCTCTGTGGTTGAGATGCTTAGGACCTAAAGAAGCAGAAAGAGTCGTTCAGGAAGTTCACGACGGACTCTGCGGTTATCACCAAGCAGCCCCGAAGATGAAATTAAAGATCAAACGAATGGGTTATTATTGGCCCACGATGATCCAGGACTGCCTCGAGTATGCGAAGCAATGCCACTCGTGCCAGATTCATGGGGACTTTATCCACCAACATCCAAATCCACTACATCCAACGGTGTCTAGCTGGCCATTCGAAATATGGGGAACTGACATAATCGGCCCCATCGAACCAGCGGCGTCCAGGGGACATCGATTCATTTTGGCGACAACTGACTACTTCTCCAAATGGGCAGAAGCAGTACAGCTGAGGGAAGTGAAGACGGAGAATATCCTCCATTTCTTCAAGACGCGCGTCATTTATCGGTTTGGGACTCCGCGACGGATCATATCCGATAACGGGCCAGCCTACAGAAGCCATAAAATCAGCTGCTTCGCACAACAGCACAACATAGACTGGAGATACTCCTCGGTTTATAATCCCCGAGCTAACGGTCTAGCTGAGGCTTTCAACAAGACCTTAACGAAGATCGTAAAGAAGACGGTGTATCGAAACAAGAAAGACTGGCACGAGAGATTGCAAGAAGCTCTCTGGGCGTATCGAACCACGTTCAAGACGGCCACGAACACAACGCCGTACGCGTTGGTATTTGGTACAGAAGCGTTACTCCCCCTCGAGATAGAGTCGCCCTCTCTACGAGTGGCAGTCCATTATGAGCTAACGGACGAAGAGAACGCTCATCTTCAGCTTGAGGAGCTCGATGCCCTTGACGAAACCCGGCTCATAGCGCAACAAAATCTGGAAGCTTATAAAGCGAAGATGACGCGCTCATATGAAAGATTGACCAGGGCGAGGACATTCCGCCAAGGCGAACTCGTGCTAGTGGTCAAAAGACCTATGATCCCCAATCGCCCCAAGCGGGGAAAATTCGAGCCAAATATGAAGGCCCGTATATCATAGACAAGGTCTACCAGGGTGGGGCCTATCTACTTATGGACATGCATGGTGAAAGACCTTTCAGGCCAATAAACGGTCGCTTCCTAAAGAAGTACTACGCTTAACTAGTTACGGTCTAGGTCAATGATAGATGACGATGAATATGTCCGCTCGCTATCTTCCTAAGCCCAAACTCTATAAGTAGTAACTGACTTACTTTACAACGGACCGAAACGTCCTTAAGCTAACAACAGACCGAAACGTCCTTAAAACTAACAACGGACCGAAACGTCCTTAAACTAACAGCGGACCGAAATGTCCTTAAACTAACGACGGACCACTATGTCCTAAAACTAGCTGTTGGCCGAGATGTCGATAAACTACGGTGGATTGCAGCATCCCAAAGCTGATACTAAAATAAAAAATAAAGAAAAAAGAAAAAAAAGAAAGAATAAAAAAAACGGTATGTCCATAAGCAAAATGAGCACGGATAAAAACCCGAAAGGGCTCCGTGAGTAAAAACAGCAGGGCTACCGGCGAGTGTTTGTGAAAACCCGAAAGGGCGCAACCTCGTTAGATAAAAAAAAGAATAAAAAAAACGGTATGTCCATAAGCAAAATGGGCACGGATGAAAACCCGAAAGGGCTCTGTGAATAAAAACAGCAGGACTACCGGTGAGTGTTTATGAAAACCTGAAAGGGCGCAACCTCGTTAAAAGACACTTACAGGGTCCTCATGACCTTGTGAGGAGAAACCACCTGCGTGAGATCCTTACGACTCACAAGGGAGCAACACACTTGGGGATCCCCATGGTTCCTAAGGAGAAATTACACTTGCGAGATCCTCACGACTCGTAAGGAGAACTCTCTTATGGGACCCTCACGGCTCATAAGATTTGAAAGTCTTAAGTTGCAGAGACGTGAACCTGTTCTTAAGCAACCCCCCACAACCTTCAAAACTGCCCTACAAGCGGCTCAATTCTGACCCTTATATACAATCCACGGGCGCGAATAAACACTTCCCTAACCGAGTCCCATCCGTGACTGGGGATATGTTCGCACGGTGAACAACCCTTGTGAGTCCTCTCGACTTATAAGGAGAAAACCCTTTTGTAAGATCCTTACGACTTACAGGGGAACACGCACTTAGGAATCCTCACGATTCTCAAGGAGAAAACACACCTACAAGATCCTCACGACTTGTAGGGAGAAATACCTTTGTGAGACCCTTACGGCTCACGAAGTCAAAAGCCTTAGTCGACATGACCCCAACCCTGTTTACTAAGCTACCTTTGTTCGACATCGACAGAGGCAAATGATGATTCGCTCCTGGCAATATCCCAGTTGTAGCGGTGCTGATGCCGAAATCGGTGTCTAATCCAGAGCTTGCGGCGAAAAGCCAGCAAGCCACACATGCATACGAAATAGCCGAAATGATGGGGCAACTTGCAGATAAAATCAGCAAGTAAAAATGTATGCATGCAAAATAGCCGAATGATTGGGTAACTCGCAATAAAAAGCAGCGAGTAAAAAATAAAACAAATAGCCGAAATGATTGGGCAACTCGCAATAAAAAACAGCGAGTAAAAGATAAAACAATTAGAGGAAATGATTGGGCAACTCGCAATAAAAAACAGCGAGTAAAAGATAAAACAAATAGCCGAAATGATTGGGCACCGCGAAAAATAGCCGAAATGATGGGGTAATCGTGACCTTCGCAATAAAAAAGCTGAAATAATAGAGCATCGCGGGAAAAAGAAATAAAATAAAAATGAAATTTATGCCCTGCAGGTGATATCGTTTCGATCTCGGTATACAATCCAGGGGCGCAAACAAAGAAGGAATCACATTCCTCCCCCCCCCCCAGGTTTCATCCGAAGAAGAAGCCAAATCTCGACGGTCCACAGATAGCCTAAAGATCATCTCAACACTCGTCCCATCACAACGGACAAAACATCAAGCAAAGCGGAACGGCGGCAACTCCCAGTTCCATGACTCACTGGCGTACAGCTGACCGAGAATCAAATTCCGACTTCATGAAATACAGACAAAGTCAAAAAATTCCTGGTCACGTGGAACACGGATAACGTCACTTCTGACCTCGTGGAAAACGTCCAGAACGGATCCTGGTCCTCGCAGAGCACGGCAGTGAACCCGTGTAAAGCATCCAGAGCGGAGCCTAGTCCTCGCCGAACACGGCAGTGAACCCGTGGGAAGCACCTAGAGCAAATTCCTGGTCACGTGGAACGCGGATAACGTCACTTCTGACCCCATGGAAAATGTCCAGAGCGGAGCCTGGTCCTCGCCGAACACGGCAGTGAACCCGTGGAAAGCATCCAGAGCAAAATTCCTGGTCATATGGAACACGGATAACGTCACTTCTGACCCCGTGGAAAACGTCCAGAGCGGAGCCTAGTTCTCGCCGAACACGGCAATGAACCCGTGGGAAGCACCTAGAGCAAATTCCTGGTCATGTAGAACGCGGATAACGTCACTTCTGACCCCGTGGAAAACGTCCAGAGAGGAGCCTGGTCCTCGCTGAACACGGCAGTGAACCCATGGAAAGCATCCAGAGCAAAATTCCTGGTCACGTGGAACACAGATAACGTCACTTCTGACCCCGTAGAAAACGTCCAGAGGGAGCTTGGTCCTCGCCGAACACGGCAGTGAACCCGTGGAAAGCATCCAGAGCAAAATTCCTGGTCACGTAGAACGCGGATAACGTCACTTCTGACCCCGTGGAAAACGTCCAGAGCGGAGCCTGGTCTTCGCCGAACACGGCAGTGAACCCGTGGAAAGCATCCAGAGCAAAATTCCTGGTCACGTGGAACATGGATAACGTCACTTTTGACCCCGTGGAAAACGTCCAGAGCGGAGCCTAGTCCTCGCCAAACACGGCAATGAACCCGTGTGAAGCATCTAGTGCAAATTCCTGGTCATGTGGAACACGGATAACGTCACTTCTGACCCCGTGGAAAACGTCCAGAGCGGAGCCTGGTCCTCGCCGAACACGGCAGTGAACCCGTGGAAAGCATCCAGAGCAAAATTCCTGGACACGTGGAACACGGATAACGTCACTTCTGACCCCGTGGAAAACGTCCAAAGCGGAGCCTAGTCCTCGCCGAACACGGCAGTGAACCCGTGGGAAGCACCTAGAGCAAAATTCCTGGTCACGTGGAACGCGAATAACATCACTCTTTGACCCCGTGGAAAACGTCCAGAGCGGATCTTGGTCCTCGCAGAGTACGGCAGTGAACCCGTGTGAAGCATCCAGAGCGGAGCCTGGTCCTCGCCGAACACGGCAGTGAACCCGTGGGAAGCATCCAGAGCAAAATTCCTGGTCACGTGGAACGCGGATAATGTCACTCTTTGACCCCATGGAAAACGTCCAGAGCGGAGCCTGGTCCTCGCAGAGCACGGCAGTGAACCCGTGTGAAGCATCCAGAGCAAACATCGGACTGTGGGGTCCTTAAAATCCACGGACTATGATGTCCTTAACCTCGACCATAATGTCTTAAAACTAACGATCAACCATAATGATTCTAGACTGGTTTTACCTTGGTTCAAGGGTACATCTCTTCACTCCTTTGATATTTGTCGTTGTAATTCCTCAACGTCTTCAAAGAGGTGACGGGTCCCAGTAACCACACACTTCGTGGACTGTGGAGTCCTTAAATCCACGGACTATGATGTCCTTAACCTTGACCGTGATGTCTTAAAACTAACATCGGACTGTGGAGTCCTTAAATCCATGGACTATGATGTCCTTAACCTTGACCGTGATATCTTAAAACTAACGTTGGACTGTGGAGTCCTTAAATCCACGGACTACGATGTTCTTAACCTCGACCGTGATGTCTTAAAACTAGCAACGGACGGTGGAGTCCTTAAACCCACGGACTATGATGTCCTTAACCTTGACCGCGATGTCTTTAAACTACGGTACCCCGGAAAACATCCAGAGCAACCCCTGACCCCGCGAAATACGGATAAGGGCAACTGCACCCAGCACTTGCGGGTCCTCACGACCCGTAAGGAAGCAAATTCTCTTGTGAGATCCTTACGACTTTCAAGGGAAAACACGCTTAGGAATCCTCACGATTCTTAAGGAGAAGTTACACCTATGGGATCCTCTCGACCTATAGGGAGAAAAACTCTTTATGAGACCCTCACGGCTCATAAAGTTGAAAAGTCTTAGGAAGCAGATCTTAACCTTGAATCCTAAGCCATCGTTGTCCTGCAAAGAGATCAAGATAGACTATCCGCAGGATACATTCAATAAAAGGGACACACCATTGAGAAGAAAAATATGTTTTTTATTCATAAACCAAAATGGATACAAAGTACAATTCATGAAAGAACAAAAAATATATACTCTCATTCAGGAGTATGTACAAAAGAAGAAAAAAAAGATATACAAGTCTTCAGGACGGCGGGCGATTTAGCAGAGTGGTCAGCTCATCCCTCTTCTGCTGGGCCTCGCCTTCGTGGTTCAATATCGCCAAAAGACGGGCTTCCGCCTGAGCCTGCTGGGCCTGATATGAGGCAAGCCGACCTTCGAGTTCCTTCTTGGTAGCCTTATGAGCCTCAACCTTTTCGCGAGTGAACACGGCAGCTTTATCGAGGGCCACCACCTCTTTGATAGACTCTTGAAGCACTCGCCAAAGTTCATAGGCTTTGTTGGCTTTGGCTGTAAGGTTGGCTTGGAGCTCGTTCAGCGCCTTAGAGGCCAGCTCTCTCTCCGAGAATTTGCGGCCGAGCCTCTTCTCGCACGACACCATGTTCGTCGCGCACCGCTCTATCAGACTCCGCAAGCCCGTAACGCAGCCACAGCCTCTGAAATAGGACATGTACGCTCAAGACTGTATAAACAAGCCTCCATTCGACGGCACTAGTCGATCTAAAACACGCGCACATCACCTGATATGGGAAGCAACAAGGAAAATTTCCGATGTATATCCTATCAAACATGCATTTGCAACTATATGAATATTCGAAAAGAAATGATACCCGAAGCTCTGATGTGCACGCAACATAATGATAGGGCTCGCAATTAAAGAAAGTTTTCATGGGAAGAATATGAACCTCATTTACGCAAGCAAGACACACGCACGAGTACCCAACAAACATGAAAATTCAACATAAAGCATGCGACAACTAATGATAAAAGAGTACACTGATTTGAATATACTACGCTAGCGGGAAAAGGTCACCAAACAAAGGACCAGTAGCACAAGGGTTAACAAAACAAAGAACAAAATTCTCCATCTCTTTCTCTGCTTTCTCCAACACATCAAAGCGACGGTTCTCGAGAGGAGTCGCTCCCCACCGATTGGCGCCATGTTCGTCCGCAAAAGTAGACATAATAGCCCGCCGGGCTCTTATTTGGCCCAACAGGTGAACCGAGCAATCTTTCAGAGCCTAAGTAATCAGGCACGCTTCGTGAAAACTCTCGAGCTTGTCTTCAGCCGCGTCAAGCACCGCCAGGGTCATCTCCGCTGGGTGAGGAGGAATGTCAGCAAGCACGGCAGCAAGAATCATCCGGAGCCAAAGGGATCCCATTGGAAGGGGGACCCCCTACGGATCAAGAGTTCATATGTCGCCGAATCACATTCGTCGTCGGTAAGAAGGGGATCCACCAATCGTGCAGCAAAGCGAGGAATCATCTCCTCGATAGGTACTTCCCATGGCTGTCGACGAGCATGGGGGCGGTTGCAGGCCATGGCACTCAGTTGTTTCCTCAAGATAAACCACACTAAATTCAGAATAGATTTCTCTATAAAGAGAAAAAGAAGGCCACGGCCTCATGTTATAAAGAGGAGCATTAAATGCTGCGCACGGAGAATATTGCATGGTGGAACTATTTCCGAGGCCCAAAAAAGGGAAGGCATTGGAAATCAAGAAAATGGAACTATTTCCAAGGCTCCTTTTATGCATCTAATGCTGTGCACAGAAAATATGGCATAAAAAATTAAACAGCCCCATCAAAAGGGCCCTACGTGCGGAGCACGTGAGCACCAAACTTGATGTGCACGGAAAGGTGAAGTAGTGCCCCACACACCAAACACGTCAACGGCAACAATGACAAAATGAGAAAATCCCATAAAGGAGGCATGCAAACACAGAAGGGCACAATAAAACTTATCACTCATACTTTAAAAGTTCATACAAAAATAAAAAGAAACGATTACAACGGCAAGACCTCAGATGCGGGGCATAGATTGAGAAACTCAAAAGTGACTTTGTCTAAGATCTTCCAGGCATTTCGAACCATCCTAGTATGTTTTCTTTCGCGATCACAAGCGTTGGGATTCTCACGGATGTCCTCCACCCTCCGATAGGCAGCAAGTATGGCCGACTGCTGAAAAGCCTGATGCAAGAGATCAATAAGATTGTCCCGCCTTCTCTTCGAGATTAGGCTCATCAAATACACTGAATGCACCTTATCCTCGGCGACATCCAATGCCCTGAGCGGTACGCCGGTGCAAAAGAGAGGGAGCGCCTCCCAGATCGCCAGCACGACGAGTTTCAAAAGAGAAGAGCGACGAGAGAGTAGCCGACCGTTTTACTCGTCGAAGCGGTTCATGATCTTAGCACACTGAGCATTGGTGAACTCCTGGTTTTGACTGCGGCCCAGTGCACGAATATTTCCGTAGGAAATGATTTCATCAAGATCATAGAAATGGGCATCCATAATACCTGAAATAAAGATCATAAGAATTCATTGCAAACTTCTTCTTCTCGGATGTGAAAGAGACAACTCAGGGCAAGAAAACCCCAAGAAGTCCCCATGGGAAGAACTCAGTTCCTCATGGGAATTAAATTCCCAGAAATTTTTGCTCTAGAGCCAGAGCTCCTTGATGATGGAATTAAATTCCATGGAAAAGACAATCGTCACCATTAGCCCCCTGAAGATCAAAGGAACCCTAAAGGGTCTGTTGATTGAATGATTTTCTCTTTATTTTAAAGAACTTAAAAATAGGTTCTTGTTAAAAAGGGGAAACCCTTGGTGTGGATTTAAAATCCAAGGAGTTTATGTGTATGAAAGTTCTTCAGTTGTCCAAAGCCATTACCTGAAGAGATGGGTCTTTCTTCAACAGAGTTAAACTCTGGAAAATTTGCAAGGCAGAGAACTAAGCTCTGAGGAAAGAGAATTAAATTCTCAAAAGGAAAAGAGATCGCAAAGAGGAAGATGAAAGAGTGGAGGCGCTTCTGAAGAGACCCCTGCATTTATACGATGTGATGGAAAACGTTTCATCTCCCCGATTCCCTAGATGGATCCAACGGTCACAAAAGTGACAGCGTTGCACTCACGTGCAGACACGTGAGAGCAACGCTGTGGGGGCATTTGTTCCCTGATTAAAAATCAGGAAAAAACTTAAAAAGAGATATCACATGCTCATACGTGACCAATGGTCACGTGTCGGCACGTGATGGTTAAAGCAGCGGCACAAAACAGAGCACAGAAGAGGAGTCCATTCGGGGGGTCACGTGCTCACACGTGACCGGGGTCACGTGCTCACACGTGACCTGGGGTCACGTGCTCATACGTGACCAAAGGTCACGTGTCAACACGTGACTGGCTTTAAAAGCCTTACGGTTTAATAGAATTAAATTCTAAAAGATCATTTAAATCTTTCCAAAATGGAGGATAATTAAGGAGAATCGTTGATTAAGAATCCAAGGGTGATTAAGTATCACCAATTTATGGAAAAATCTTGGACAAGGAAAGATTTCCACTAAATCTCACTGAAATAACAAATAGAATATCTTTGGATCGAAACATCCAACGGTGAATAAAATTCACCTAGTAATCTAAAGACTCAGACTAATGATGAAAACAAATCAAATCTTTCGATGAGAGATTTACTAAACAAATTGATTCTTTTCCTCCTCCTATAAATAGAAGTCGAGAAGGGAGAATTAAAAAAAGAAGGAAAGACAGAATTTTGGAGAGAAAACTTTGAAGAGAATTTTAGCATCTTGAAAATTCAGAAAGAAAACCCTAGGTGAGAAAAAGAAAGAGGATCAAAACTTCAGAAAAAAGAGAATTTAATTCTCAAAGATCTAAGAGTTTAACTCTTTTGCAAAGAACTTAGTTCTTTCTCTGGTTGAAGATCTGCAAAGTGCACATCTTCCCATAAGTTGAGAATTTAATTCTCATCGGGTCGAGATCCTGCCATGCAGATCTAAAACTTAGAGGAAGAATTGAGTTTGGAGAATTTAATTCTCCCAAAATTATAGGAATTTAATTCCTCTAAGATAAAATTAGGGTTTAACCCTATATGAGAATTCAATTCTCCAAAATTATAGGAATTTAATTTCTTCAAGATGGACAGAACTAGGGTTTAACCCTAATTGAAAATTTAATTCTCTCAAGCTCGCAGGAATTTAACTCCTCTTAAAATGAAATTAGGGTTTCACCCTATGCCAGAACTTGTTTCTTTACATATATGGGAATTTAATTCCCACGAAAGGAAAATTAGGGTTTAACCCTACCTAAGAATGTAATTCTTCTAAAGAAAATAGGAATTTAATTCCTCCAAAGTTATAGCTAGGGTTTAACCCTATGAAGAATTTAATTCTTAAAAACATAAAGAGATCTTCAAACAGGCAAGAACCAGAGTCACGTGTCCGCACGTGACCCCTGTAAAGATTCGCAGAAAAGAACTCAGAGGCAACGCCTCACGTGCTCCACGTGACCCCTTAAGCATAGAAAGAGAAAGCAAAAGAAACAGAAGCTCTGGGCGCTCTCACGTGTTACTACGTGACCCCTTGGCAAACCAGCACACAAATCCCCGTCACGTGTCAGTACATGATGCTCCAAAATCAAATATAGAAAGTATTCGATACTTTTTTGCAGAACAGAATAAGGGGAATCTGGTCCCACCTTTGGGCGCTCTCACGTGTCCACACGTGACCACTCTTTCTTTAGTGTTTGACACTAATTGGAGATCTTTATTTTCAGTGTTTAACACTGATTTTTCTTAGTGTTTAACACTAATTTGAAAACCCTATTTGCAGTGTTTAACACTGATTATTTTCTAGTGTTTGACACTAAATCGAAAACTATATTTCCAGTGTTTAACACTGATTGTTCTTTTAGTGTTTAACACTAGTTCGAGAATTCTGTCTCTAGTGTTTAACACTTTTGTTATTTGGTGTTTAACACTACTTTCAGCCAAATTGGCTAATCTTTCAGAGGCAAAGCCTCCCCTTCAATTGAACCTCAAAATTGAATAACATCCAGAGCTACAACAAAAATGTTATCAAGCCCCTCAAAACTTTTGTGGACTGGAACCAGACAAATGTTAAACAGTCCAACAAAGGGCCAGACTTAATTGGACTTAGCCCAAGTTGGCCATAAGTTCTCAATCCAGACTTAACTGAGCCAATGGGCTCACAATATAATTAATTGGTCTTGGTTCCAAATTGGGCTACAGATCATTTAATCTACCTTGGTTCAAGGGTACATCTCTTCACTCCTTTGATATTTATCGTTGTAATTCCTCAACGTCTTCAAAGAGGTGACGGGTCCCAACAACCATACATTTCACGGACTGTGGGGTCCTTAAACTCATGGACTATGATGTCCTTAACCTTGACCGTGATGTCTTAAAACTAACAACGGACTATGATGTCCTTAACCTTGACCGTGATGTCTTAAAACTAACACCGGACTGTGAAGTCCTTAAACTCACGGACTATGATGTCCTTAACCTTGACCGCAATGTCTTAAAACTAACATTGGACCGCAATGTCCTTAAACTACCTATCGACCGCAACGTCACTAAACTAAACAATAGAGCCCGCCAATTACTCTTTTGTTGGATCTAAACGATCCCGTTAAGTTGATCTTAGTCTGAAATTAGACTAACGTATCCTTAACAAACGTTTAAGTTGATCTTAACCTCAAATAAGGCTAATGTGTCCTTAAACATAACCCCCAAACCCAAATCTAAGAAAGATACGGATTTGGACTAGTCTACGCCCTACGGGCGACAACATAACTTAGTCTCCGTATACAATCCACGGGCAACTAAACACAAAACAAACACCCACGATACGAGGTGACCATATGGAGAAAGAGAAAGTTGTTACCGCTATGCGGTAGCGTAATTAACTGCAGGGGCTTGCGCCTGCAGGGAAGAGCGTCCCTATAATCAAAAACCTCTCAAACGAGGGGGAATCTGACGAAGTCTGCTATATCGGCCGCATCCGTTTAAACCTTCGATACATGATACCATAAATCAACTTGGCATCTTCGAAGAGGTGGATGGATAGCACCTATTAGTATCTGTCCCGAATCTCAGGCAAGACGTCCCTGTCGCGCCGTCTTTCGGAGGGGAACACTCTCTCTCCAAACAAATATCTTTTCCAAATTTTCTTTCTCCCCATATTCTATTCTATCTACATATATTTTTCTATATCACTAATTATATTTCACCAAACCCCCGCTCCTTATATATATTCCCTAACAAAATCCCTCTCTCCAATCTAATCTAATATCTCTCAGCAGATTCTCTTTCTCAAATCTACCCTCTTTAATTATTTTTCTACAAACCTATATACATACATACATATATATAATTGAAGATATTTTGTTATGATAATTTAACTGAAAATATATTTTAGTTGTTTGATATCATAAAATCCTATATATATAACTAATTACATTTATTTTCATTAACCCATAACCATATACATATCTACATATATTTTCACTATATACTAATATATATATATATATACATATACTTTTCTATTATTCTAACTATATACAAACTAATATGTATATATACAATTTTTCTAATATCTTATAGAAGTATATAATATATAACAACCCATCATATCTCTCTTTTATAAAATCAAATCCAAATCTTATCTCATCAGAATATTTCTCTCTCGAATTATAATAATCTCTCCAATTTTTCACATCTCTCTTCCCTATAAATAACAACATGATTATCATCATCTCTCCCCTTCTCATATAAATCAGCCTTCTCTTTTTCCCATCACAATATTTTCTTCTTCTTCAAAATTAGCCGAGCAATCAAACCTTGGAGTTATTCTTCGTGTCGTCGTGTTTATCTGTCTCCACGGCAAGTACTCTTACTCTTTTATTTTTTTCAGTCGATGCAACATCGACAATTCTCTAAATAAATTATTAACTTACAATATTTAAATAAAATTATAATATTTTGCCGTTTTATTAATATATCTTATAATACTTGTACATATGATGAAAACCCTAGGATCTAGAATACCTATTAATCCTTTCATCAAGTGAACAACTGTAAAAGTGCAAGCGTAATAAAATAACTATTAACATGTAAATATGGTTTAATATATAAAAGGCTTTATAAGTAATTATATGTTTCTGTTGCAACAATATTGGTATACACTAGCATGCAAAATGTCAACACTTTTATTCTAATCTAAAATATAAAAATATACCATTATTACTGTTAATCAATAAACGCTTTGGGCTTAATATTTTATATATATAAATTAAACTTTCTACACTATCACTCCTTATAATATCGCTGCCCTCTATGTGCCCTAATCATATAAATTATTTTGATACTATAATTTGTATTAATATTTTCTATTATCACATGATTATAAAACTTATTATTAGTATTACATGATAACTAGTCAATCTGTCATTTATTTTATCTTACCTACTATTATCTCATAATTATACTATTACCACTATCCGCTTTATGCATCTGTAATTTGTCATTCCTATTTAACTATATTAACCTTTTAAAACTATATTTCAGTTTATTATTCTTTTCAATAAATAAATCCGGATGTTAAATACAGATGCTTCCATATTTATGTTGAATCTTGTTTACATTTTTGACCTTATCATATCCTATCGTCTATATTTAACATTTTACTTGAGACTATCATTGTCGGCATGCTTGAAAAAGCTTAACATGCTATTCTTGTTTATGAACACCATCATTTTATAATTATTGTACTTGACATGCCATGACTACTCATTGTTCCAGACTACTTATATTAAAATGAGTTTTCTAATTTGAATACTGAATTACATGACATGACACAATCTATACTGTTTACAAGTTTCTTTTTTATACAATTAACATTCCAGTCTTTTCAGCGTTCGTACTTATTGATCCAGACATTACCATAGTAGCTATAAATACCGGGTATTGGGCTAGTTTGAGTGTGCGTTCGTACAGCAGGATCTCAGGAGTCCCATGCCGGCAGCTCGTAGTTTAGCGATGTCGTGCGCGTTAGATGCGCTAAGTACGCAGTGTAATTTTCTGGCCGTTTTCATTTCGTTTCGTTGTCTTTCCGTCGATATAGGATATTTAGCTTATGTGATGTATTTGTGAAATTTTAGGTTCGCAGGCGGGGACTTTGGACGCTACGACAAAGGGAAAATATATGGTAGGCTTCACTTAGCCAGGAGAGTTGGTGAGTAGATTTAACATCTACAGGGGAATCGCCCGCATGGCGTTATGCGTCTAGGCTAGAAATGACTTGACTTGTCTCATATTCTATTTCATATTTAGAATTGCGCATTCACCCTACTGCTTAATTATTGTTGTACTTGGACTAGTATCCTTAGGACACTGCACCATTATTGACGGCTTATGTTGCACGAGCACTGATTGTATGCCACACACACCGTCAATAATTGCCATATCACGCACAACCCACATATAGAAATGCTATTGTTTGGTTAGGAACATTGAGACAATGATTCATATTTCTTATCGCATATGACATTTAGTATACTTGTATATCCACATGCTTACACATATGCCTTCACATACTTACGTGTTAGATACCTGTATACCTATAGAGTATCGTACCATTAGTGATAGGTACATACACACTTTATGTCATAGCTACAGGTATACTTTGCACACATACTTCACTTATACCCAGGGGGTATACTACATCATTACTTATAGGTAGATACATATATCTTGATATACCTTCATATTTACACACATATCTGGTTATAACTACATGTTTATCTTTACTTGATGTTATTTAGAATTGGAGAAATTAGGAACCGCATATATTTATATTTAAC
Organism: Agapanthus africanus; assembly: GCA_030015575.1. Taxonomy (NCBI): domain Eukaryota; kingdom Viridiplantae; phylum Streptophyta; class Magnoliopsida; order Asparagales; family Amaryllidaceae; genus Agapanthus; species Agapanthus africanus. Next base: position 568,753,009 of record JASDDO010000016.1, read on the forward strand.
TTGTTGCAGTTAAATAGCGGCTTTTCCTTTATATGCTTACATTACAGTTTTCTGTTGCATATATTATATTCATGGATTTTTCATGATGTTTTCTGGATTTGGGGACCGTGGGAGTTCATGAAATTATGCATTATTTGAAAAACCCGGTTTCCCTTGATATGATATTTCAGTATCCACCATGAGATTTATCGGTTCTGATTATATACTCCATACGAGGAGTGGTGTCGTATGAGGGTACATGGTGGGGCCCGGTACGGTTCCCCTCGGCAAGATGATCGACGGTCCATGCCGATTGAGCCTGGAAGGTGGGCAAGTACCTACCGGTGACATTATCAATGACTCGGCGGTTATCATGGGGATACCGACGGGAGTCATGTACGTATAGATACGTCGAGAAGCGAGGGTCAGAGCTAGGTGCTCGTGCTTTCGGGATAGCGTATGATACGTACCTATCAGGGTGCCATTCATGGTGACAGCACCTGATAGATCAGCATTTCTGTGTCGATACTTGACACATTGGTTTCATGATATTTCTTTTACTCCTTTGTATATATAACAGGGGATTAGGCCGCTGTTATATATGCCCTTACACCAATATTAGTGGAATAGGACGCTAATATATGTGTATTGACATTAATTTATATACATCATCATATTTATTCATGCAAATATACCTAGAATGTAAAGGACTCATTGACATTGGATTTAGGACATTTGAAAATTCATTTGATATTGATTACAGGATACAGATGAGATTGCTGATTTTGTACACTCGGGATATGTGAGATCTACTTGATATTGTACATTCGGGGTATACGAGATACACTTGATATTGTACATACGGGATATGTGAGATCTACTTGTTAGTGTACATTCAGGATTTGTGAGACTTATATGATATGAGAGCCAATTTGGGGGCTGATTTGAGGAAATTGGGATTTGGATTGTCTTGATGGATTTTGATCCTACCACGGTGTCAGGATTCCGTGGAAATGACATATTTCATTCCATACTCCACATTTATTGTTTATGCACTGCTTCATGTATTAGTTATACCTGATATAGTACCTTTCATGACTGTTGCATTTACATACCTTTATTTATATGCATTTCTTCATGTGTTAGTTGTACCTGTTAGAGTATCTTTCATGACTGTTGCATATATACATTGTCATATCATTACTTCATGTATTAGTAGTACCTGATTTAGTACCTTACATGATTGTTGCATACAGATTGTCATATTATTGCTTCATGTATTAGTTGTACCTGCTGATGTACCTTTCATGATTATCGCATTCATATGACCTATTACTGCTTTTAGTTTACATATGTTAGATTCGCGCTGTACGTGCATACTTGCGATTACCTGCATATGTTATTTACTATTCACGAGTTGGCAACTCACCCCCGTTGTGCCACAGGATTTTGCAGGTTGTTTCCCCGGAGTAGTCGAGGCAGGCTATTCATCTATCTTATCTTCTTTTGCTGCGGACACCGCATCAGCTCACAGTGTGCAGTTTGCTTAGGTGGGTTTTGTGGTTATTCTTTTTTGTATTGTATATTCGTTGTATCCTTGTACTCTCCATCTACCATTATCTTGTATGATTTAGAGACTTAATGTGAGGACGATACTTGTATATTTTGGGGATTTGGATGTCTTTTATGCAGTTTTACTTATATCGTCTTTTATTTCTTCGCTACAGCGTCGTATATCTGTTGTGGTGGTTGTTTTCCGCCTTTTGGCGTGGATTTGCTCCTGTTGGGGATGCTTTACTTTATATTTATGTTGTACCCATTTTTGGGGTTGGTTTTTACAAAGGAGGTGCTGCCGAAATTTTCAAGAAAGTAAATTGGACTTAAAGAATTTATACTTGAGATTTTCAAAAGATTAAACAATATTTCTTATCTTTTCTTATCTTTTAATGGTTTAGATTTCTGGGTTTTGGCTTTCTTTTACTGCGTTACGCCTGTAGACGTTGCGTAGTATTAGGGTCGTCACGTGCCAATTTCAGGTCGTGACAGCCCTCTATGTGCCCTAATCATATAAATTATTTTGATACTATAATTTGTATTAATATTTTCTATTGTCACATGATTATAAAACTTATTATTAGCACTTATATGATGACTAGGCAATCTGTCATTTATTTTATTCTACTTACTATTATCTCGTAATTATATTATTACCACTATCCGCTTTATGCATCTGTAATTTGTCATTCCTATTTAACTATATTAATCTTTTAAAACCATATTTCAGTTTATTATTCTTTTCAATAAATAAACCCGGATGTTAAATACAGATGCTTGCGTATTTATGTTGAGTTTTGTTTACATTTTTGACCTTATCATAACTTATCGTCTATATTTAATATTTTACTTGAGACTATCATTGTCGGCATGTTTAAGAAAGCTTAACATGCTATTCTTGTTTATGGACACAATCATTTTATAACTATTGTACTTGACATTCCATGACTACTCATTGTTCCAGACTACTCATATTAAAACGAGTTTTCTAATTTGAATGCTGAATTACATGATATGACACAATATATACTGTTTACAAGTTTCTTTTTTATACAATTAACATTCCAGTCTTTTCAGCATTCGTAATTATTGATCCAGACATTACCATAGTAGCTATAAATACGCGGGTGTTGGGCTAGTTTGAGTGTGCGTTCATACAGCAGGATCTCAGGAGTCCCATGCCGGCAGCTCGTACCGGGTTATATCGGTCGCATGTTATTACAACTCGTACCGGGCTATATCGGTCGCTTGTTCATTCCACAGTCGGACCCGTGTTTTCTAGCCCCTGGGGCACCACTCTTGGGTTAGGAATACTCCTGCAGAGGTTGACACACACACTCGAGCTTACGATAAGGTAGTTTACCTTTTAGTGACCAGTTAAGTTATGACTTGACCTCTTTATATGTTGGTTTTATAGTATTAATGCATCTATTTATATATATCTGTTTTACTTGCGCACACGGGCTTCACTACATTCATATATTCATGTTATCATACCACACATACACTTTATACGTTGAGTACTTGCTGGGGTGTTCTGACATCCCTGAGATTTGCCATCTCAGGTTTAGAGACAGATTTTCAGGCCGAGCAGGATCGCAGCGACTATCAGAACTTTACCGAAGTTCAGTAACCCGTAGATTTATTTTCCTTTTCTGCTAGTATTTAGTATGTGCGCCCTTATGGGACATTAGGATTTATGTATCTCTTTTGGATCTTATTTTTTTTCGAACCTATTGTATCAGATCTTTAATTGCATCAATTATCTAGTGGACACATTTTTAATATTCCTTATGGTTTCATTGCAGTATGATTATCAGTATTATTCCTTTTGGTATTGGATTTTATTTTTGACAGATTAATCTAGACAGCCTTATGTGATTATGGAAGGATATTTTCTTACCGTAGATAGCACGGCTGGCCTTCGTTACTCTCCGTATTCCGTATTTCGGGAAGCGGGGCATGACACAAAATTAAAAATAAATACAAACTCTATTTATTTTTGTAAGAACTATATTGTGTATGAAGAAATATCACAATATATAAAGAATCCGATTAATGACGATTATTTTGAGCTGGCAACATATGACTATGTGCTTTCTTTTATTATGTGTTACTTACATCTCAAATTATATGTACCGCATGAATTTATCTATGAATATATTGAATCGTTTTTTATCTCACGTGTTACACGTGGGGTCAAAGTCTAGCATACTACTAAGTAGGGCCATTGAAGAGAATCTTTTGCCTGCATCTTTCACCACTGTTTTCCATTTTCCCTTTTTACCCTTTGCCTTGTCACTTTATTCATTTTCCTTTCATTTTTCAAATGGCCATGTGAGGGCCAATGAGGAAAATAATTATATGGTGTATCATTGCTTATATATTTTAATTGTTTATGTTTCTAAATTTTTTTTATACATAGAATACCAAAAACATGATATTTATCCAGCTATCATGGTTGTGCTTGGGCTCAATTTACAACTTACAAAGTATAAGGTAATTATGTTCAAAAAGTAACAAAATCTTTTCATATATTAATTTCCCCGTCTCTTGGCCCCAAAAAAAAATTGACATTTTTTGGTTTATTTCTTATATATTATTTGGTTGTCAAGTTTGTTTTTTTAATCCTTTTCTATGTCCTCAATTTATCCTTGGATGTCTAAGAGCAATTAGGTATTAATTTAGAAAGAAAATCGTTTTTTAAAAGAGAACCGATAATATTTTTTTATCATGATACAATATTTTAAAAAAATCCAAACATAATAGAATGAAATATTTTTTACTGGATAATCCATTTTTTACATTTATTTATAGGAATTATGCTTACTTTAAAAATTGATGCTCAACTTTCATTATTTAAATTATCATTGTTTTAAATTTATTGGATACTTCTAAAAAAATTAATATGGATATTTTATTAAAACATGAGTACTAATTCCTTCTTGATAAAATGAATGCATATTGTTTTTCTATTTACTTCTTTAATTATCCAAAAAATATCTTGAATTATATTTGATTCCACCACGTTACGTGTGGGTCGATTTCTAGTACTACTAAAAAGTTGGGCCATTCAAGGAATCTTTTGTAAAAATGGAATTTTTTCCTAAAACATTGTTGTTTTTCCCCGTTTCCTTTTTGCCCTTGTCATTTCATTTTATTTTTCCTACCCATTTCCAAACATCCCGGCACCAAAAAAAAATTTATGGGTTTTTTTTCTAATTATTTGATTTTCAATTTTTATTTTATTTTCTTAATCTATACTTGGATTCTTCAACCGAGCAATGATTTGGTATTGATTTAGGGAAAAAATTCTACCATTTTTTTTCAAGCAAACCAATAGTATTTTTTTCCGTCATACAATTTTTTTTATAAAATCAAGCATAATAGAATAAAATATGTTTACTGGATAAAACATTCTTTACATTTGCTTATAGAAATTGCAATTGCTTTAAAGCTGGTGTTCAGCTTTTATTATTTAAATAATTATCAAATGGTCCTTCAAATAAAAATATCAATATTTAAAATTTTATGGAGTACTTTCAAAAAAATAAATAAATAATAATATGGATTTCTAACCACTTCTAGACAAAATTAATGTATGTTGATTTCCGATTTACTTTTTCAATTTTTTCAGAAATATCTTGCATCATTTTGACCCCACGCGTTACAGGTGTGGTCGATTTCTAATACTTATACAAAGAAGAGTCGGTCAAAGGATTTTTTTGCAAGTCAACATCTTTTGATCAAAACACTAACCTTCCACTTTCCTATTCTGCCCTTGGCTTTTCTCATATTCTTTTAACCAATCCCGGGGTTTTATAGTCAATGATAACTAAAAGGAATTTGGGAAAAAGGAAAAAATAATAATAATTGTATCTAAATACAAAAATAACTAAAAGCATCACATATTTTTTATCAACATAATGAAAATAATATTGTTCCAAATAACAAATAGTTGCTTTACATTTGCTTATAAAAACTACATTTGTTTTAAAACTGATAATAAAATTTCACGACTCAAATAACCATCGCTATTTAAAAATTTACCAGGTAATGAATTTGAAAATGAAATTTTTGTTGCTAAAAACTTAGCATAATTTATTGTTTGATTTGGTAACCACAATGCATAATATAAATAACTTTTGTATTAGTAAATTATAAATCCAAAAAGACATGAGTTTGTATTAGTAAATTATAAATCCAAAAAGGCATTTATTTGGCCATCATGAATGTTTTTGGTATCTATTTACAAATCATAAATTATATGGTATTTATATTAAAAAATACCAAAATATTTTGGTATTTATGTAAAATTTAGCTTTTATACAGTCATGAAATAATAAATTAAGATAAAGAAAAAATCAAATTCTATCTTGATATTCAAATAAAGTACAGACTATTTGGAAAATTAAAAATTACGTTCTATAATTAGATTATTTATCATGCATAATGTAAAACATGTAACTATTTTTTAAAACTTAGTTCAGTGGGATATTTTTCCATCAACACTATTAATGTATGATGTACTTATAACTCATACAAAATTAAAAATAAATGCTAACTGCATTTATTTTTTGAGGAACTATGGTGTTATGAAAATATATTATTATTCTATATTGCTTCCATATTAAATTATGAAATATTAAATCGCGACAACTATATGTAATGTATGGCTTCATCTATAAATAATGGATCATCTTTAATCACACACACGTTCTTTGCTCGTAGGGTCAAAATCTAATATGGTTCATATGGAAATCGTATAACCCAAATTGCCATAAGAAAGTCCCTTTTATTGTTTACTTTCTTGCTATGCGTCTAAACATTATTTTCGAGTTTCATATAATTTCTCGTCATCATAGAGTATCAACAAAATAGTCATCAATGAAAACACATGACAAGCATAAAACACAGTCAAAACCATGTCACATAGGTAAAATGATTTTCACATTGGAAAAATTACATGGAACAATTAAATGGGTTCTCGGTTCATGATCTCATATGCAGTTTGATCTCATTGGACCGATAATTTGGTCCAACTTCGGTAAAAATAGAATAACTGCTGCTTCTTCCCCCACTAATTACAGCTTCCTTTTTCTACACGATTTGTATTCTTTGGTTCAGTATATATTCTCTCCACCTCATTCTCTCGATCGTCGGGTAACTGTCAAGTAAAATTTTCATGAGAGTTCACATAAAAATTGTAGGAAATGAATGTTATTTGCACCCCCGAGCATTTATAATAAAAATCAAGAATAACAACAATAAATTGTAGCGGTTTTATGTTGAGCGATCGTGGCAAGCTATAGTCTGAAGCAACAAACTAGTTATGCAAGGGAAGCCATCAGAAGAAGAGAAAAGAAAGAAAAAGTAAAAATTGGGACTTAAAACTTATGCCTTATTTATCTGCTTCAATTGCGTACCTGATGCAGTATTGTTTCTTTTGTACTTCCCAGCAGAAGCGATAGAGAAACCAGGCGGAATATCTGTAATGCTTCTACCTGTAGCCTTCATTTTAGACATGGTGCGACGCCTATTTTTCACCTCTCGGAATACTCCCCATAGATACATAGCGATACCTATACCTGTATCAAATTGACGATCATCTCATCATGAAAATACCAGCATCATTTTCACATGCCAGAATGACGATGTAACAAATAAAAGTTGTGTTCTATCTTGGAGTTCTATATTTGTTCAATCATGAAAGAACTCGAATAATTTCTTATCCTTCTACCACCTTGCTTGCCACTTAAAACATATATTCTTTTCATATTTCATTTAATAATCTTTTTCTAATCTAGAAACCTATTAGATTAATAATAATTTTCTTAAAGAGGTGGTCAAAATCAAGCATTAGTCTACGAAATGTTTTTGAAAAATGCAAGATTACTTACTTTCAGATTTTGTAGACAGTTGTTTAGAGGAATATATCATCAATTCTGCATTGCCCACAGAACTTTGCAGTGCTAAGTCGTTTGAGTTTATATACTCCATAAGTTTCATGTAGTTCTCATTAGACCTAAAGCAAAAGAGTAAACAAGCATTAGAAAAATAGTTAGAGAGACTCATATGAGCCTATGTCAACTAAAGTATATATAGATTATACAATATTTGAATTAAAAATAAATTCAAGGTAGCTGACCAAACCTCTCATGTTTAGAGGGGAAGAAGTATAATGCAATGTCTTGATGGGTTGCGGGGTCTAATCGAAAGATTTTTGGCCAAACAAGTAGGCGAGACAAGATATGAAATTTCATATCTCCATTAAATTCCTTTGAAATGGAAGCTGCTTTGTCGGACACTTGGCGAGATAAATGAGCTTGCACTCCAAACCGACTATTGAATTTTTTATCCGAAACATGGAAGATCCCCCTGCAGGAAAAGATGTTCCTAAAAGTAGATCTTGTATAAAAATAAAACAGAAAAATAAAAGCAATATGGCAGCATGAATTTGCTGGAGGGAACTTGAATTATTAAATGAATAATTAATTCATTAACTTGTGTACAAGTAATTGTGGGTAATGTGTTTCTTCTTCATTTTTTTCCTTAGCTTACTATGTCTAAAAACTAATATCAGACACAATTCACTGCTTATCTTCCCTTCTTTTAGAACTTGTTTACAGCACCAATATAAATAATCACATTTGTCTATGAGATAGCCTTTCCGAGAGGAGGGGGGGGGGCTCTGTGTGCGCGTGCGTGCGTCTTTGGAAAATATAGTGAAAGGGGTTCTAAACTCTGGTCTTTGGCATAACTAGAGAAAGACTTGCCGGTGCACTCAGTGGCACAAAAATTATGCAACTATTTAGCACACCGTCATGGTATGGAAGTTTTCATTATGCATTAACAGGTAAAAATGTGAAAGGCGTTTCTTTCTGATACTGAATGTGAGTTAAATTATTTTTTTAAGGAAAAAAAGAACTGGCTTCATTTGCATGCTGGACATTGTCCACAATCGCATCATTTGTATGATATTCACCTCTCATTGTCCACAATCGCATCATTTGTATGATATTCACCTCTCAACATGCACAATAAGTATGCATATTGAATGGATAAGGCAACTAACTTTTCTTATTCTATATACACAAAAAATAAACTTCGTTAGAAGGATAAGGTGTTAAGAATATAATTAGTTATTAGATATGAGTATATTTAGTTAGTAGATATTAGTTATAAATATATTTTGTTATTAAGTTGAGAGGTGATCTATAACTCTCTATATATAGATTTGTATGGACTCTTGTTTAATCAAGCAAATAAAATATTTCCTCTCGATTATTTTTCATGGCGTCGGTGCTTTGAAAAGAATTGGAGGAAATCCTAATTTCCCAAAACCCTAACCCTAATCCTCTAGCCCTAGCTACCTCCCTCTCCATTGCAGCCCCTCCTCCACCGCTATAGTAACATGCTACTATATTTCCGGCGCTACAGTATTCTGCTACAGTAACTTTGCTATGTTATTTTCGACGCTGCGGTATTTCCTATGCTATAGTAACTTCGCTACAGTGCTTCACTGATGCTACAATGGTTTCTGCCGCTCCTCCATGCCGATCGTAGCCCTATCGAACCTTAGTCCTAGCCCTCGCCAACAGTCGTTTTCGCTCTTCTCGATTAATGACGATCTATTCAATCGTCTTGTTCTGACTTCTTTACACTTATACTTGCTTTGGTTTTAAAAAACCATACTATCTTCTGTGATTTACTTCTGCGCCATTCATCATGAATTCTGATTCGGTCTCTAATGGCCGTAGGATGTCGCATGGTCGTCCCTCTATAACCGCTCGTGATCATGGTTCCCATGGACGTCATGCCGGCCTTTATTATACTTATTATGGTGGTACTAATTATCGCGAAGACTGGTGTTGGTAGAAAGATGGCTACCCTGATGATATACCTACAGCTCGTCAGACATCCATACCGGTTGCTACTGATTGACCTTCCTCTTCTGCAGGCCATTTACCTTTATCCGGTGCTGAGTGGAGCCAGTTGTGTCGTCTTCTCTCTTCTATAGCTCCTGCTAATCTTTCTACTCTATTAGGTATATTGTTCCTTTCTCATTCTAATTTGTGAGTCGCTGATTTCGGCGTCTTACATCACATGTCTCGTGATAGACCGTCTGACCTTACTTCTAGCCCTCACAAGCTTATTTCTATGGTTGATGGTATTACCACACCTGTTTCTGGTTTTGCCGATTTATCGCTTACTTCATCGTTACACCTGAAAAGTACTTTAAGTGTGCAATCTTTAAAACAAAACCTACTTTCTATTCGTCAGTTTACAAATGATTCTAATTGCTCCATAACATTATCCCTCTCGTTTTGTGATATAGGATTTTCTAACGAAGCAACGAATTTGTGGGACATGAACAGAATAGACTGTATTACGTTGATCATCTTCCCAGTACGTCTGCAGTTGTCTCTACTATCCATTGGCATTGAAGACTTGGACACCCTACTCTTTCTTCTTTACGTACTATGCTGCCCTCTTGACTGATTACTAATCAATTTGAAGTTTCGGTAAAACTTCTTCGCTCAGATAATGCTAAGAAGTATATTAACACGGAGTTACTGCATTTTGTCAAACCCATGAAATATTGCATTAAGTTTCATGTTCTTATACTCCTCAGCAAAATGGGATTGAGGAACGAAAAAACCGACATTTGCTTAAGGTGGCTCGTTTCTTGTCTTGGAACATGTCCCTTAATGATTGTGGAATTTTACGGTGTTAGCTGCCTGTTTTTATATCAATCGCATGCCTCCTCTGGTCCTAGACAACCAGTCCAATTTTATCTATTTGTTTCCACAGGACAACCATTTTTTCTGTTCCTCCTAAAGTGTTTGGTTGTCTATACTATTCTCATATTGTAGGTCTTCAGGTAGACAAACTTGATTCTCAAGCTATCCGTATGGTGTTTGTAGGTTACTCACGATCTCAGAAAGGGTATGTTTTCTTTGACCCTGCCACATCTAAAGTTTGTACTTCTAGTGATGTGGCCTTCTTAGAAGATCAAGCCTATTTTCAACCACCTATTACCAACCCTTCCTGAAAGTCTACTCTAGCACCACAATAAGGTTTTGGTAGCATCAAGCATGTCAAATTTTAAAATTTTTAGGTGCTAAGTAAGACCAACCAAAATCTTAACTAGAAAATTAGGGTTTACTATGATGATATGATCTAAACTAAAGAAGTGAACGAGATTATACCTCGTAGATCGAGTCCTTCACTTTTAAGCCCCGGGTTGTAATCCACGCGACTCCACTAGGCTCTCGCTTGAGAGTTTGGACGAGCTTCCTCCAATGACCTTCATGCCGAAGATGATCCATACGAAGCCTACTAGCTCAAGCTACCTCTTCACTAATCTCCTATTAGTGAATGAAACACGCCACATTAAAGTACTAGTTTGGTGTGAGATGGTGAAGTAGGGGATTTGAAGCTTACTAGTTTGTTCAAAACTCCTTCGTCCACATCACATGTGAAGGGTTGGAGTTTTGATGCATGATGAGGAAAAAGAGGTAAAGAGCTCAAGAAAGCAACACTAGAAAATGGCTAAGTGTTGTGAATGAAGTGAAGAATGGCAATCCCCTTGACCCTCGCACCTTCAAGTATGGAGTAAATTGCAATATAAAATTGCAACCATGCTTGAATAGCGAGTCAAGAGAAATAAATAAATGAAAAATGCCATGCCTCACCATACCTCCTCATTTTCCATCTCTTTTTCTATTTTCCAAAAATAGAAAAATCATGTCATACTTCATAAAATATATATATATACATTATGAAGAATAATTAGTGAGCTAATGATATTAGTTAAGATATAATTATATCAAATATAATATATATCAAATTATTAAATAAACACTTGATTTAATAATCCGGTTATATCACATATAACCGACTAATATCATTTATCTGTATATCACATTATCAAATCAACACTTGATTCGATAATCTGGTTATATTACATATAACCTAACCGACATCAGATAACTGAAAGATTACAATACGATATCTCATACACGTATTTAATCAGGCATACGCACATATCATATATGTGCCCTACTTCGTTTCATTTGAACCAGGAAACTTCTGTATGGGACTTTAAAGACTCGTCAATACGTCAGCAGTAGGTGATGATCACATCAGTTATCTACAAGCCGCCGGCGGTACTAGCTAGACATAACGGCTACCCGGGTATTGAGCGATATGAAGATCAACAAGCAAGCTTGTCCATACTTTCCATGAAGCCTATCAGTAACACTACCGTACAGTCCGGTCTCTTCGTCTGATATGTCGCATATCATGTCTAGGGATGGTAAACGTCAGATCCCAGTAACGTGATAAGTCATGCCGATATCTGGCCTATAATGGTTCAAGAAACTACTGATAACTTTTATTAGTAAATCTCAGCAGCAGCCATGGCCAAGGACTTCCAGTTATAGCCAATCGAGCATAGCGCAACATCAACCACCAATACCGGAAGAGACGAAACCCCTCCTATCGCTCATTGCCTTCATGTGACTCAGGACTGTACCCAAAATCCACCTGTTTGCACAACTCCTCTTGAGCGTGGTAGGGAGGAAATCAAAGCACAGTGGGAGCCACACAAGACTCTATGACGATCTCGGGTCTACAGACTAACCTGTACCAGTGTCGCCAGAGGACTGCTATCTGACGATAGGTATACTACCAACTAGGAGTTCTCGGCGAGTCCTGTTCGGTGTACCCATTCTCCAATGAGCATATGTGTACAATTTTTGACGTCACACACCAATGGTTGTGCGATCAATTGTCGCCCTCTAAGAGACAAGAAACGTACACATTAGTCTACTCTGGAATATCGATGTCCTATCTCGATATCCCCTCGACTAGGAACTGTTAAAGGATGTACTTTTGGACCACCCTGGCCCTACTAGTATGATCTTATCATAATCCTAGTAGTTAAGTACATATCATAAAGGCTTTATCAATATGTAAGAGACATACAGTATAGTAATACCAATCTACGTGTTAAGATAAAGGTAACCAGATAGCACACTATCATGCCGAGCAAGAAAGTCCTCCATATATATGTCCAAGCATCCACTATATCATACAATAATGTCCTCTAGGGCATACATATCACTAACAATCTCCTACTTGCACTAAGGCCGGTTGTTGTAGTATTTCATATCCAACATCCCATAAAGTCTCTCGATTAGCATCTAGGGGAGGGCATCGGTGAGCGAATCCATTGTGTTATCATCTGTGTCAACTCTCTTGATCTCGATCTTCCGGAGATCAACTATCTCCCTGATCAGGTGATACTACGTAAGAATACGACTGGATCGCTGATGAGACCGGGGTCCTAGGCCAAAGCCACAGTTCCATTGTTATCACAATACACATATATTGGACTCAAATGGTAGGAACCAAGTTCATCTTATGAACTTATTCATCCAGACAGGCTCTTTGACAGCTTCGTTGGTAGCGATGTATTCAGCCTTCATCAATGAGTGCTACGGTATATAGCTTGGAACCCTTCCAACATACCGTCTATTCACTGAGAGTGAAGACAAAACCCGAGACTGACTTTCAGTCGTACTTATCACTCTGGAAGCTCGAATCGGTAAAATAATCCACCTAGAGTTCACCGTTACCATACACCAAGAACATCTCTTTAATACTTCTCAAGAACTTAAGAATGTTCTTCACAGCTGTCCAATGTTTTCTTTTCTGGATCTGATTGATACCCACTCACTACACCTAGTGAGTAAACTACATCTGGTCTGGTACATAACATCGCATACATGATTGAACCGACCGCCGAAGTATAGGGCATCCCTTGCATGCGAGCCCTCTCCAAATCAGTCTTGGGAGACATCTTTTTAGAGAGAGTGATTCCTGAACAAGCAGGTACATTACCACGCTTAGAATCTTCCATACCAAACCTCTTTAGTATGGTGTCAATGTACCTGGATTGGGACAATCCCAACATTCGTCTAGATCTATCTCTATAGATCTATATCCCCAAGATGTAGGAGGCATCACTTAGATCTTTCTTGGAGAACATGCGTGATAAGAAAAACTTGACCGAGTGTAGCATAGGAACATCGTTTCTTATCAAGAGTATGTCATCCGCGGACAACACGAGAAAGATACTCTCTACAACCTTCTTATATATATACGTGGTTCATTTACCTTTTTGATGAAGTCAAACTCTTTGACAGTTTCATTAAAACAGATGTTCCATTTCCGCGATGCCTGTTTTAATTCGTAAATGGATTCAAGCAGCTTGCACACGTTTCCGCTGCTCCCACTGTCCACGAAGCCCTCTGGCTGTGTCATATACACGCTCTCTTCTAAATTATCATTTAGAAAAGCGGTCTTAACGTCCATCTGCCAAATTTCTTAGTCATGGTATGCAGCAATGGCAGGTAGGATCCTGATGGACTTAAGCATAGCAACAGGAGAAAATGTTTCATCATAGTCGACCCCAGGTCGTTGACGAAAACCTTTTGCTGCAAGTCTAGCTTTGAAAGTCTCAACTTTTCCATCTATACCAAATTATCTTTCTCAAAAATCCTCTTATTCCCGTGGGTTTTACCCCTTCAGGAGCAATATCCAAAATCAATATTTTGTTGGTGTACATGGATTTCATCTCAGATCGCATAGCATCCAGCTATTTCACAGAGTCCCTACTCGTGATGGCCTGTACGAAACTAGTTGGGTAATCATCTTCCATGATGCAATCCTCGCTCCTACCGTCTATGAGAAAACCGTAGCATCTCTCAGGTAGATGAGAAACCCTACTAGATCTGCGCAGTCGCTGCGGTTCGTCGGGGACTATTGAATCCTCTGGTTCCACCAAATCGTCAGTTATAGTTTGTATTGCTGGAACTTGCAGTTCTACCTCATTGCCACTAATTTCTTTCATAAGAAATTCCTTTTCTAAAAAGATGGCAATTCCGAGAAACAAACACCTTTTGTTTCTCGGTGTGGTAGAAGATATACCCTCGCGAATGTTTGGGATATCCTACAAACTTGCACAGAACTGACATTGCCTTGAGCTTGTCCGGATTTTGCTTTTTAACATAGGCCGGACAACCCTAAATCTTAACTTGTTTAAGAGATGGTCTCTTCCCATTCCATATCTCATATGGAGTGGTAGGCAATGGATTTGGTCGGAACTCTATTCAATAGATATACACCAGTCTCAAGTGCATAACCCCAAAAGGAAATGGGTAACTCAGCAACACTCATCATAGAGCGCACCATATCTAATAGGGTGCGATTCCTCCATCCCGATATACCGTTGTGCTGTGGTGTATACGGAGGAGTAAGCTGAGAGAGAATCCCATTCTCTTTTAAATAGTCTCGAAATTCTGTGTTCAAGTATTCTCGTCTCCGATCATATCGAAGGATTTGAATACTTTTACCCGTCTGGTTCTCTACTTCGTACTTATATTTCTTGAATTTCTCAAAAGATTCAGATTTGTGTTTTAACAGGAACACATGTCCGTATCTTGAAAGATCATCGGTGAATGTAATAAAGTACGAGGAACCATTCTTGGTATTGTAGACATAGGATGGAATACATCACTATGTATTTGTCCAAGAGTTCAGTAGCTCTTTCTCCATTTCCAGTAAACGGAGATTTGGTCACCTAGTCTTTGAGACATGATTGGCCAGTTTCATAAGATGCAATTTCGAACGGATTCAAATATGCATCCTTATGGAACTTTAGCTAGTCTTGTCGCATCGATATGACCTAGTCTACAATGCAATAAGAAGGCTTCGTTCATTTCTGAACTGTTCGTTTTGTGTGTGTTCTGTATACTTAGAACTGTGGTTTGATTCAGAACGTATATACCGTTACATAACGTACCAAACCCAATCAACACTTAATTTAGGAAAATATTAATAACATTTTTCTTTAATACAAAGTTATATCTTTCTTTATCCAAATAAATAGATGAATATGATATTGCACATCATCGAGGGTACGTAATAACAGTTGTTTTGAATCATTGTATTACCAGTTGGTAACACTAGGTGACATTTGCCAACTGCATTGGCCGCATCAATTGCACCATTCCCTACTATCAGAGACATATCACCATTTCTCAGTTCTCTACCTCTCTGTAGCCCATGTAACAAATTATATATGAGGGATCCTGGTCCGGTATCTAATACCCAGGACGCAGAGCAAACTGAGAAACAATTCTTGGTTACGAACACACCCGAAGACAATGCATCAACATGCTTATTCTTCGTTTGGGTGGCGTGGGAATCTGAATATTCACTTATTCCTTGCTCAGACATATGACAATCATAAGATAGAGCGGAACCTAGCCCAGTATAATAAGTAGGCTCGGTCAATACATCCATATTATTATCTTGATTAAGGCATATCATTGGTCGCTAACAGGAGAGAGAAGGATAATCACTTTGTGTGCGCTCTTTGCAAGATTAGATTGGTTATTATTTTATCTAATCGGGATGGCTCCCACTGTTTTTATCAAATCTTCCTTCAAACCCTAAAAGGTAAGATCAGCCGGGATTAATTACATTCTACAAGTTCGTTAATCGGTCAGCCAGGCAAGTGTCGGTACTCCAAGGGAGGTTCCCCGTGCTTTCGCACGGACCTAATTAAAATAAACCTCATTTTCCTAGAGGCATAACCGCGTTGACACATTTCTAAACACCTACTGGATTAGCTAATTGTAAAGTGCAAAACTCTCCCAGGAGTAACTCTTACTCGTAATGGGTATCGGGATCCAACTATCATATAGAAAGTATGCAATCTCATTGCAAATTTAAACACTTGGAATTCCCGATAATAGTTTTTACCCCTAGCAACTTATGACCTTGGATATGGTCAACAAATCATAAGCGCTAGCCAAGTTCAACCCGTTATTTCTTGATTGAATTAAACTCACCCGTACGATTCTTGGCTATGGTCAACAAAGCCGTACAACTACCATAATCCAATCGCATCACATGCTGCAGACAGCACTAATTAACTACCGCGCACTACTACGTCTTGGCTATGGTCAACAAACGTAGCACGAATACTAAATAGTACTTATCTGAAATGACGGCGGGCTACGCAGGTTTTTAAAAAAACCATGAGCGTAATGAACTTGATATCGTTGTAGAATCTAGTGATTTGGAGTATTTTAAGCTCCGTTTAAAAATCGAATAGTTTTGTAGCGTTTGCTAGTTTTGCTAAAGAGGCCACTCCCGGTGAAGGGATCTCGGCTCTTTCCTCATCGAATGAGGTGCTGAAAATTCTATAAGAAATACTACTATGCAAAACAAGAACTAGTGCAGCTTGCAAAACCAAACAAGTGAGTTGTAGCATTTGCTAGTTTCGCTAAAGAGGTCATTCCAGATGAAAAGATCTCGGCTCTTTCCTCATCGAATGAGGTGCTGGATATTCATCAAGGAATATCACTATGCAAACCAAGAACTAGAGTTATCTGGTTTTAAAAAACTGATTCTACAACATCTTTAGGTTTTTTTCTTTCATTAATCTCATTAATGAAGTCCCATCATTTAATGTTTCCTAAACATCAAAGAAAAATGAAACGAAAATAGAATGTATGCTTATACCATCCGCATTCGCCACTAGGCACCGTCATGCACCATGAGATTACTTAACTACCGGCAGAGTGGGGGCTGGACTAGCGCGGGTGCAAAACATAGCAACGTTTATTTTATATATATATATATATATAATATAACATTCGTCTCACGCAGTTATATGATCACATCACAGAACCAATCAGCAGAAACAACATATGAAATATTGGATATACTAGCATGTCCGTGTTTTAAATTTAGCCAGTAATGTAAAACACGGATTCTACGGTCGTGATGAATAGCCAAACTCACATTCCTAGACCCCTACGAGAGCGGCAAGTAACCCTACCAATTCTAAAGTTAGGAGATCCGGTCTCAACTCCTTGAGATGGTCTCCCACTGGACTCTAGAACCCGGTTACTTGTGCACCCCGCTTTGGGTCTATCCTAATGCGGAAAAGTAAATAATATAAATCAATAGTGACATCATTCTCAACCCGGAAATGCCCCAATAAAAGAATATTACATACAGATTTAACATAAATGAAAATGAAAAACTCTCATCTCACATAAAACCCCCGGCTATTCATTCACAACGATCCAATAATCATATCACCAGCAACACATAACATCTCATGTCATCAACGTAAGTAAATATGCGTATCCCGAAATTTCGTTGACATATAGCAACGAGATCGGGATACCCCACATATTACACTTACGGTCGCAGAAAAGAAATGAAAAACTACAATAATTAAAATCCATATATCCTTAGACATCATAAACCCGGAATATCTCATATTCCGGATTCCATGCCTAACCTATAAACATTGTATTTTAGTCTTAAATTGAAAACACTTTTCAATTACTTTAGTCGGGTAATTCAACAGGATTCCCGACTACATTATCGAATACTCGTCGGAAACTTTAGCAGATGGTCGCACCCCCGATGCCGTCGACAAAGTGCACTAAGACGGAACACCATGGCTGCAAGCACTCGAGTGGGTGCTTTTGGCAACGGGGTTCTCCTACAGTCACTTGGTCGGGGCTATAGGACGTGGTTGTCTACTAGGGTTACCCGGCAAGTGTTCGCATACAATACGCGATTGCGACGGAGTTTTGATTCGACTCCGTGGCAACCGATTAACTGAGACTAAAACACTAGATTTACAATATACTAATTAGTTTTCAAAAAACTAATTAACCTGGATTCTAAATACTGTATGACATACATCAAGATCTATACGAAGTTAAACATTTCGATCGGTTAATGAAACTTCCACAAATTCCAGAGACCTCAACAACTTGAGAAGCATTAAAAATACCCAGAAAGTGCTAAATGAAACCACAGAGCAGCACAAGAAAAATAGACCCACAACTCCCCAAAACGGTGGCGGAACCACGGTCAAAGAAGGGTTTTGGCGGCGGTTCCGCGGCGCTTTAGAGGAGTTGGGGCTCCAAATTTCTTAGGGCTCTATAGAAAACCCTGCACGATTTTTTGGATATTTTTAATCACGAAAATTCCAACTTCTGAAAAATTCGACATTGCGGTTTTGAAAACCGATCGAACACTTAACGTCGTAAAGACTTACCCAAATATTCTAGCTTGGCTCCGATATCATAAAAGTCTACCTTAGCACCACAACAAGATTTTAGTAGCATCAAGCATGCCAAATTTTAAAAATTTTAGGTGCTAAGTTAGACCGACCAAAATCTTAACTAGAAGATTAGGGTTTACTATGATGATATGATCTATACTAAAGAAGTGAACGAGATTATACCCTCGTAGATTGAGTCCTTCATATTTTAAGCTCCGTGTTGTAATCCACGCGACTTCACTAAGCTCCACTTTAGAGTTTGGACGATTTTCGTCTGATGACCTTCATGCTGAAGATGATCAACGCAAAGCCCACTAGCTCAAGTTACCTCTTCACTAATCTCCTATTAGTGAAGGAAACACGCCACATCAAAGTGCTAGTTTGGTGTGGGATGGTGAAATAGTGGATTTGAAGCTCACTAGTTTGTTCAAAACTCCATGGTTCATATTACACGTAAGGGGTTGAAAGAAGAGGTCGAGAGCTCAAGAGAGCAACATTAGAAAATGGCTAAGTGTTATGAATGAAGTAAAGAATGTCAACCCCTTTGACCCTCACACATTCAAGTATGGAGTAAATTGCAATATAAAATTGCAACCATACTTGAATAGTGAGTCAAGAGAACTAAATAAATGAAAAATGCCCATGCCTCACTGTACCTCCTTATTTTCCACCTCTTTTTCTATTTTCCAAAAATAGAAAAATCATGCCATACTTCATAATATATATATATCATATATATTAATATATATTATGAAGAATAATTAGTGAACTAATGACATTAGTTAAGATATAATTATATCAAATATAATATATATCAAATTATTAGATCAACGGTTGATTTAATAATCCGATTATATCACATATAACCGACTAATATCATTTATCTGTATATCATATTATCAAATCAACACTTGATTCGATAATCCAGTTATATCGCATATAACCTGACGGACATCAGATAACTGCTAGATTACAATACGGTATCTCATACACGTATTTAATCAGGCCCATGCACATATCGCATATGCGTCCTACTTCGTTTCGCTTGAACCAAGAAACTTCTGTGTGGGACAAGACTCGTCAATACGTCAGTAGTAGGTGATGATCACATCAGTCACCTACAAGCCGTCAGCGGTACTAACTGGACGTAACGGCTACTCGGGTATTGAGCGATATGAAAATCAACAAGCAAGCTTGTCCATACTCTCTATGAAGCCTATCAGTAACACTACCGTACAGTCCGGTCTCTTCGCCTGATGTGTCGCATATCATGTTTAGGGATGGTAAACGTCAGACCCCAGTAACGTGATAAGTCATGCCGATATCTGGCCTATAATGGTTCAAGAAACTACTGATAACTCTTATCAGTAAATCTCAGCAACAGCCCTGACCAAGGACTTCCAGTTATAGTCAATCAAGTATAGCGCAACATCAACCCCCAATATCGGGAGAGACGAAACCCTACCTATCGCTCATTTGCCTCCATGCGACTCGGGACTGTACCCAAAATCTACCTGTTTGCACAACTCCTCTTGAGCGTGGTAGGAAGGAAATCAAAGCACAATGGGAGCCACATAAGACTCTATGACGATCTCGGGTCTACAGACTAACATGTACCAGTGTCACCAGAGGACTGCTATCTGACGTTAGGTATACTACCAATTAGGAGTCCTCGGCGAGTCCTGTTCGGTGTACCCATCCTCTAATGAGCACATGTGTACGATCTTTAATGTCACACGCCAATGGTTGTGGGATCAACCATCGCTCTCTAAAAGACAAGAAACGTAAACACTGGTCTACTCTGGAATATCGATGCCCTATCCAATATCCCCTCAACCAGGAACTGTTAAAGGATGTGCTTTTGGACCACCCTGGCCCCACTAGTATGATCTCATCATAATCCTTGTAGTCAAGTACATATCCTAAGAGCTTTATTAACATGTAAGAGATAGACAATATAATAATACCAATCTACATGTTAACATAAAGGTAACCAGATAGCATACTATCATGTCGAACAAGAAAGTCCTCCATATATATGTCCAAGCATCCACTATATCATACAATAATGGCCTTTAGGGCATACATATCACTAACACCTCCTACTATTCATGTTCCTCACTTGCCTTCCTCAGAACTTGATTCGTCTATTCAACCCGTGAGCCGTAGTTTTCATCCTCTACTTCCTTATCCACAGGTGTATCACCGTCATAAGAAAGTTGTCCAACTCTCTCCCACCAATGATTCTTCTAACGAGTTTTTTGCAGGTACTCCTATACAGTCAACTGTTTCTGATTCTCAACCGTCACTGCTTTCAGAAGATCTCTCTTCCTATTGCCTTACGTAAGGGTAAGCGTTTTTGTACTACTGCACATCCAATTTCTAATTTTGTTTCCTATCATGGACTGACATCATTTGCTCATCAGTTTATTTCTTTCTTATCTGTCATCACCTTCCTTCCTCTGTCCAGGAAGCTCTTCAGCACCCATATTGGCATGCAACTATGTTAAAAGGGATTGCCGTATTGCGCTCTAATCAGACTTGAAAATTGGTACCTCCGTCTTAAGATAAGAAGATTGTCGGCTGTCGATGGGATTTTGCTATCAAGCATAATCCAGATGGGACGATTGACCGTCTCAAAGCTAGATTAGTGGCTAAAGGTTTTACTCAGCAGTATGATTTGAATTATGTTGAGATTTTTTCGTCAGTTGCCAAATTGACCTCGGTTCATGTTCTTATATCCTTGATTGTTTCTAAAACTTGGTCTCTTCATCAACTTGATGTGAAAAATGTTTTTCTTAATGACGGTCTTTCAGAGACTATTTATATACAGCAGCCTCTTGATTTTGAGCCACCGGGAGAGTATGTTTGTCTTCTACATAAATTGTTATATAGATTGAAGCAGTTATGGCGTGCCTAGTTTGAAAAGTTTAGTGCAGTTCTACGGCAGATTGACTTCAAACGCCGTCGAGCCGACACATCTCTCTTTACATATAATCGTCCTCAGGGCAGGGTAATTGTGCTGCTGTATGTTGATGATATTATCATTACTGGAGATGATTCTGTTGGCATCTCTAAGCTGAAAGAACATTTAGTTTCACACTTTCATACCGAGGACCTTGGGCCTCTTAGATATTTCCTTAGAATTAAAGTATCATGGAATTCTCACAAATTGCAGCTTTCTCAGCGTAAGTATGCACTTGATCTTCTATCTGAGGCAAGGTTTCTGAGATATAAACCAGCAAACACCCATATGGATTTCTCAGTCAAGCTATCTCAATTGAGCTCTTCTTCGGATCCTCCACTACCTAACCGAGAACGATATCAACATTTAGTTGGGAAGCTTATTTATCTCACCGTCACTTGTCCTAACATTGACTCTGTCGTTAGCACAGTGAGTCGGTATATGCAGAATCTTTTGATCTCTCACTTTAAGACAGTTGAGCATATTCTCAAATACATCAAAGGTTCTCCAGGACAGAGTCTTCTTTACAAACCGTCATCTATATTGTCGCTCACAGTTTTTGCGGATGCTGACTTTGTTGGATCCATTGATGATCACTGTTCCACGAGTGGCTATTGTGTTTTCTTAGGAGGAAACTTGATTACGTGGAGGAGTAAGAAGCAAAATGTAGTGGCTCGTTCTTTTGCAGAGACTGAATATAGAGCTATAGCGCATACAGTTATTGAGTCAGTGTGGCTTACCTCACTTCTGACAAATCTTGAGGTTCTTTTCTCTTTTCCGACTTACACTCTTATGTGATAATAAGGCCACGATCCACATTGTTGAGAATCCAGTTTTTCATTAGCGGACCAAGTATATTGACATAGAATGTCACTTCATTCGTGACAAGATAACAGATAAAATAGTTACACTCCAACACATTTCTTTTTCGATTCAACTAGCAGATATCCTTACCAAACCCCTTTCTTGACTGATTTTCGCTCGTCTTTTTTCCAAGCTTGGCATGATTGACATCTATGCTCCAGTTTGCGGGGAAGTGTTGAGAATATAATTAATTATTATATATTAGTTATGAGTATATTTAGTTAGCAGATATTAGTTATGAATATATTTTGTTGTTAAGATTGAGAGGTGATCTATAACTCTCTATATATAGATTTGTATGGACTCTTATTTAATTAGGCTAATAAAATATTTCCTCTTGATTATTTTCATAAGGAATCATCTAATATCTTAGTTCAAAGAAAGGCTTACAGGTGCACACAGGGGAACAAAAATTAAGCAAATATTATAATAACATCATGGTATAGAATTTTTCATAAAGTACTAATTAAGCAAGAAAAAAGTGAGGCATTTCTTTCTGATATTGAAAGTGAAAGGTAGATTTGTAATTCAAAAATGACTTCATTAGCATGTAGTACATTGTCCACAATAACATTGATTACAGGATATTCATCTCTCAGCATGCACAATATTCACTTCTCATATTGAAAGGATCAGGCAAATTCTACTAACTTTTTCCGTTTTTATATGCACCACAACATCTTCGTTGAAAGATAAGCAATCATCTGATATCCTAGTTCACCGTATTATGTCATTACTCCTGCTTATAACAATTATGAGCCATTTCTGATATTTAAACATCACAAGTCACTAGTAGAAAATCCAATTCTTATTTAAGACCAACATGAGTAAAGAGTGATACTTACTCCCAATGCATTGCTGGGATAAGGCTATTTGAAATGTTTGGATCTGGATGCAATAGTAGACTAAATGGTTGAATGGTGCCTGTAGAAGAAGTCCAGAATTGAAATGGAAGAAACAAATTATAATATATTTAACTAGACCCAATATCTTCACAGCATCTACAATAATAATTGGAAATTTTTTTATTTTACCAGACACACTAGATGGTCGAAGGCCCGCAACAATTTTATCATGTAAATCATCAAATTTCTTATCAATTGTACATCCTTTTGCAGTCTCTGACATGGAAGGACATTCCTCGCATGGCTTCATAAAAGACTTTTGTCCGGCAATCCAACAAGAAACAAAGGAGGGATGCATGCCTAAGCGTTCGATTTCAGATTCATTTTTTGCCCTCCCAGGGCATAAACAGGTATCACAACAAAGGCACCCTAAATTTGTTCACTTAAATGCTTCAGCTTGCTTGTGAACTTTTACATCTTTATTTTATTGTTTTTTCTCTGACTGAACAATGCGTGGAATGCCATCTGGTAACAAATATGCTATGCCAAGACTTTTTATGTATTCATGCATTTGTTCGTATTGGAAGCATTCTGTTACTTTGGACATGATATTGGATCAGAAGGGCATTTTTGTCTATTTGAAATCTAAGGAAAATTTCATTAATTAGTTTTGTCCTTCTATTTAAGTGTGATCCCCAGCATTCTTGTCTGGGGCATTTTAGTCACCTCTTTCTCAAGGGTCAAAAAATTCATTTATCATCAACATTAGTTGATCTTTAACATGCAGGGTCATGAGACACATCATAATTCGAGTAAAGTTCAAATTAAGGTTAATTTCGTAAAATGAATTATAAAATAGAATTATCATTTGAATATCAAAGGAAATAGTTTTAATTCGAAAATCGAGGAAAATTTTGTCATTTGAGGAATCTAAAATTAATGTTGCAATTTTTAATTTCAAGGGTTCTTGAATCTAATTCTTGTCCGCAATGTTGAAACATTTAGGGACTAATGAGAAAAGATACAAAAGCCACATTACTGTCCTTGCCAAAAGTAATCCAGGAGCTTACTATCAACAGCAACAGTAGACATCACTGCCCTTATAATCTTTGATGGAGACTTGGAAACATCACCATCTAAACAGTCTCCATTGGGTTCTTCCTTGATGCGGGCTGTTCAAACCACTTCTAGAGTTTAAGTAAAAATAAAGTTGCACCATCTATATACAAGAAAATATAAATATGCACATACCTACAACCACATTTTCCATTTTGTTTTCGAAAACCGATTTTTGTCCATCACTAGATCCCTTCATGGTTTCTTTTCCGTGGAAGTCGGGAGAAAGCACTTTCCCTGAAATTTAGTTCAAGCACAAAGAAACATGAGCATTAGCCCATCACTAGATCCCTCCATGGTTTCTTTTCCGTGGAAGTCGGGAGAAAGCTCTTTCCCTGAAATTTAGTTCAAGCACAAAGAAACATGAGCATTAGCCCATCACTAGATCCCTCCATGGTTTCTTTTCCATGGAAGTCGGGAGAAAGCTCTTTCCCTGAAATTTAGTTCAAAGCACAAATAAACATGAGAATTGGCCATTAAAATAATATGCTTAAATTTCAATAAATTACCTTTAACTATTGTTGTGTTTGACTACACTACCTTAAAGTTATCTATTACAGCAAACTCAAAGAGTTTTTATCATGAAGATTCCCTTTAATGTAACATTTAAGGACTTTAAGGGAATTTTTAAAAATTTGGTAGTCAAGTGAGAAGCATTTATAGTTTAAACTATTTTAGTGAAACATAAGATTGGTTCATTGTTAGGCATACCCATGGTTTGAGAACTCAGCTGAAACCAAGTGGGTATGCCTAAAAAGTTTATAGTTTAAACTGAGTGGGGGTTAAAGGTTATGCCTAACAATGATTCATAGTTTATCATTAGCAACGAAGCATAATTTAAACCAAAACCAAGCGGGCATACCAACCTGAATCTTCATTATCCCGACTCATTCCTTGCTTATCATTACCGCTGCTCTTAGGAACAGCAAGATACTTTGGGGGAGGATAATGTGCTTCGATATCTATCTCTCTCTTGCTCTGATGAGAATCATGAGACGGGACCTCAAATTTCTCCAAATCAATTGGATTCTTCACATCAAATGTGGTTTGTTTAGAACTGTAGAAGTTCCTCACCAGTTCCCTTAGATATTTCTGAGCATCCAAACTACACTCTTCCATAATTCTCTTGTATGTGAGCTGAACATTTTCGTTTCCAAAAAGAATTTCTTTGCAGTCATCACAGCACCATTTTTTGGGAATAGGATGAAGAAATATCCTCATACAAAAGCTGGAAATAGATATAAGATACAAGGATAATGGTATCAAAACAATTTAAAAATGAACTGCAAATGAAGTGATGTATCAAAAGGGACTAGGTTACCACAAAAGTAGACTATCATATCCATTAACATGATTGTTGTTAAATGCCTGTTGAAAGGAAAGCATTCGGATAAATATAAATGGCACATACACATGTTCAGTAGTTTCTTTGCAAAAGCAGCAAGTTTTCAAGCAGTCAGCAGAGCCACTGCCACCGCATGTGTAACAAACTCTAAGCTGCATGGTAAAATGAATGAAAATGTAAGTCAATATAATATAATTGGTGTGATTCAACTATCAAAATATCCAAGTCATTTGTGTAAATCCTCAAAATCACCTTTTTTTTGCAGTGTGGAAAAGAATGCTACTTTCACAAATACAAGCAACATGTGGGAAGTAACGGGCAAACAACTGATTTCTCGACATAATTATGGTTTTCCTAATTAATTTTCCATATCATGGATAAATCTCATTGCTGGAAATGCAAACTCATGGAGCATCAAAGACATTAAAGCACAGGAAAAGAAAATTGTCCACACAGATATTAACAGGAAGAAAAGACTTGAACACGGCGAGTATTTTCCAATCACTTCATTATCAAGAATCAACCTTTTTTGGGGGGGGGAAAAGGAACTAAACTGAAAGAATTATAGAAAGCAAAAAATGAAATACATGTTCACCATTCATACTCTATGCAATCCCAATTAACCCGTACATGGGCACAAAATTGCAGAGAAAGGAAATATAAAATAAGAACAATGCTAATAATGTGTAGAAGAGGATGCTATTTCTTATAATGAAAAGAGTGAACAACCCCACCCCACCACCCTTTTCTAGTCTGAATATAATGATCATGGCTTGCAATTTGCGTGCATTCATCCCCCTACGTTTATCTCAAAAGGCTAAGTCATTATCTTGTACATGCCCTCTTGCTCAAATTCCACAATGGATGTATCTGTTCCTCATTGTCTCATAGCAAATACAATTAGATATGCAAATACTATTAAATAAGTAACTTAAACATCAACACGTACTTCAGTATCTCTCTGTCTATATAACCGCACTATGTTCCTTACCGTCAAGTTCAGAATTTATGATGGATCTAATGATATTTTATTCTTATAAACACAAAGAACACATGCCCATGAATATACTCACATGTGTTTGCACACTCATATGCAGTACCACTTTACAACAGAGTCATCGCTCTGAATACTTTCATGAATATTGTTCTCATTTTTGTCAAGAGCTGTTTCATAACTAGAATTTACCTGACAATGTTAGCATTCTTTTTCTTGTATAAAAACTAAATAGAAACAAACATCTTAACAAGTTCATTGAATCAGCTTGACTACAATATTAGCTTGGTTACGCAACTACCAACTACCAGATACAAGAGAAGCATATACGAGGAACAATTAGCTTCCGCAATCCATATTTTAAATCAAGTTTGGAATTTTATATGATGTGTCAATGCCTTCGTTGATATCTCTAATTACTTGTTTGCTTGTGGAACTTCAACCATTTCTGATTAAGATGAAACCCTAAGCCTAATTGGCAACAAAAGTTTTGAAACTACTGATTTGTTTAAGTTGAAGTGTAATCCAACAATTGTATGCATGCGAATCCGGGTTTTTATAACTGGGATAGTTTTGCTAATTTTAAGGGCTCACAAAATCTCAATTTTTTAGCTCCCAAACATAACAAAATCTAATATTTTGGAGTTTGGCATCCAAAAAACTTCAATAAACAAGGTTTTTGGCGCCTGAGACCCAATTTCGAAAACAAGGCCTTGATTTCCCAAGCAATCAACCAAAAATGAATCAATAATGCAAAATGAGTATGTTAATATTATTAACAAATCAAAAACCACAAACATTTCTCAATAACAGCCCAGTTCCGCCACTGCCCAATACAAAATCATCTTTAAAAAATCAAAATGGATTAAATTGAAGCATACCCATCATCTAAAAACATCTCATTTGCAACAAAAACTAAACAAATTGAATAGAAACATAACAAGGGGGAAGATAAATGAATGACCTTTTGGGGATTTTTCGCATCACCCATCTTCGAAGAGAGTGAGAATAGAAGAGAGGAAAGGGATCCGAGGGTTTTCGCTGGGATTTGGGAGGGTTTCGTTGCTGGGTTTTTCATTTTATGGAAGCATGGAAATGCAAAGATATAATTGGTTTGGGTTTGTTTCAACCGTAGAGTTGATATGATGGTAAATTCCATTTTTTTTATTTTAAAGAATTTTAAATGGCAGATAAATAATTTCATTCTGCACATGCGCCAGTGCGCGGTGGTAAAAGGGATTTTTTTTCAGCTAAAAAACTGTGGCAGGGATTTTTTTTCAGCTTGAAAATGCGAACAGACGGATATGTTGAATTTTGTCATGCAGGCATACTATAATTTGTGCAGGTGCGACGCACGTGTTAAACCCAACAGTCAAAGTTAAATTTGTCTTTGGTGATATATCACCAAAGGTATTTGCATTATAAATAGGTATGGATGTTTATTTGTCCTTGTATCAGTTTTAACCTACAAGCCAAATACAAAAATTCTGTTTTCTTTAAGGTAAAATTGATTAGTGGTTAATCGCGAGGAAAAATAAAAGAACGTTGGGTGTTGATTAAAAAAATCTCATATTAAAAGGATTGTGCGGGTAGGTTTGTATATTTTTGTCTGGGTGTATCGCGTTTCACATGTCATCGTATCCGATCGGCTTGCACTGTAATGGTGGCAAGCTTTTTTCATGCTCAGACAGAAAAAAGAAAAATAAATAAAGACATGTCATGTGAATTTGTCATAATTGAGCTAAGATGTAAAAGAAAGATGAAACTTGATCATGTGGTGCAAATGTTTTGTTTGGTTAAAAGCAAAAGCTATAAACTAATTGCTTTTTATAGTACTTGGGACAGCTGGTTACTTGGATATACACCGTTTGTTAAAAATGGCAATGCCTCTCTCACATTAGTACTCCACATTATGTGGATGGATGTGCTCCAAGTTGTCATTTTCATCAAAAATAATAATGGCTTTTCCAATTTATTGATCAACAACAAATTTAGGTTGAAAACAAACAAAAAGATTAAAATTATATCACAGTTATTACAAATTATTAAAGAGATGGGTTTCCAAATGATTTCTAATTTACCATGATCATTTGTAAAGATCGACCTCTTTCTATAGAAGAATTTGCACAAACCCTTTTAAGGTTTTTAAATTGCAGTAAACTCCCTTGAACTTTGGGTTTAAGAGTCTTTAACTAAAATACCCTAAAAATTGTAACGTTGGAAAAAAGCCTGCTGTGTCAAAACAAAAATGAAAAATATGGCAGTTTAGTGAAAAACGGTGATAGTTAAGTGTAGTTTAGTGTAAATTAACCGGAAAGAGAGAAGGTATCAAATAGTCTCGAGCAAAGATAATGAAATGCGCCATACATTCAAGACAGCTAAAGGAGGAAAGAAAGAAGAGCTTGCACTTTTATTTCTAGTTTCAAACTAACAAGGCTCGATCTCGGATTAGATAACAAAGTATTAAACCTATAAGCTAAACAATTAGCGATGAACGATTCAATCAAGATCGAGTGCAGATCTATTCTGAGGCAGCTGCATGCTCAAAATGTCCTCTCTTGGTAAGTTGTGTATCGAATTGTTAGCTTCGGTGTTAGCAACATTGCTCACGGTTTGTCCAGCCTCGGCATCTCTAAGCAAAGGTTCAGTTGATTTTCTATTCTTGCGAAATACCAAGTAGAGTATCGCGGCCAAGTACACTAACATGGCCGAAAAGCCAAATATTCCCGCAAAAGCTTTCGAAACGGTTGGTAATCCACTTTTAAGGAGCAATTTGATGAAGCCCGACATGATATAGTATGAGTTGATGGTCATTATCAACGAGCTTGCGATCCATGTAAATGCTGAGATCTAGTATATCACGAGGCAAAAAGAAAGACTAAATTAAGATATATCAAGGAAGACGGGAATAGATTTATTGCTTTTTTCCGTAAGCACTAAAATCGATTAACCTTCACTAGAATACCACCTACATGTGTTTCTGAGATAAATACTATAATTTTATATATTGAAAATAAGTACCATGAATTTAGTCACTTCTAGCATTTTTTAAGTTTAATATCATACATTGTTTTTCAATTGATCACCTTTAGTTTAAGATTTTACAAACATTGCTATTGAATGGAAAGTTGCTGAAAGTTTGTGGTATTAATTTGAAAATTGACCAAGTTCATGGTATTTACTTTGTTATTATAAACTTTATGGCTTTGATTTATTTCTCCATCTGATAATCGGCCGAATATTAATTTTCTACAACATGCCTTTTCGGCTTCCAATTAACCAAACTGTAGCTTAGTGCAAACACAACCTAAACAAAGAGGATAAATACTCAAACATGATGAACTTACCACAAATGGGTTGACATAAGGCCCCATTTTTGTCTTGCTACTTGTAAACTTCAGGAGGGGAACAAGAGCAAATGGAAGCACAAATGATAATATCATCTGCCAAGATTTATATAATTTTAGAAAGGCTAATCTAGAGACCCAAAAATCATTCTTAACAAGCTTACAAGATTAACAGGCGCATAATAGATTTCGATAAGAAAAATGAAAAGATGATATATACCGAAGCAATGATTATAAGCTGTCCAGCCCCAGCCGAACCACCAATTAGTGCTACGATCAAACTGGGAACAATTGCTAAGGATCGGGTTAGCATATTCCGTATCCATGGTGTAATCCTTAGATCAAGAAAACCCTGTAAACAAAGACGAATCACTAGTTAGAGAAAACCGAGGAAACATCGGTTAGTTCCTGTTGCGGCAAATACAATCACGAAGCAAATAAACGAAGCAATAAACAATCGATAAAGAGAAGCGAACAAATGAACAAAAGCAATAGAAATCGAGCACAAACCAAAACATACAAGATTTACGTGGAAAACCCTTACGGGAAAAACCACGGGAGAAGGAGAAGCACTTTATTAATCGTCAAATTTGAAGGATTACAATGGTGGATGAACTCTCACAATACAAGATCCCTCTCAAAACCCTAGCCTCATCTCTCTCTAATTAACAAAAGGGTTCTAACCCAATTAGGGTTACAAAATACAATTTATGGTACGAGGCAAATAGAGTAAAAATGGGATTTCCCAAAACAACCTAGAATTCGGCCCGAGCCGATTTAAGCCGGCTCAAGATTGTCCTGAGTCGTCTCTTGCAAACATAAAACAATTGATGATTCGAAATAACTTGTGAGCCAGCTCAAACTTACCATGAGCCGTCATATACAAACAGAGAGAACTCTGTAATTCCAGATATGTTGTGAGCCGACTCAAACTTATCTTGAGCCGTCTCATCATCCGGGAATCAGAGAATACGAGGTAAACACAACAAATCTCCATATTGCCTCGCATTCACCATAAAAGTCCTTCATAATATTAGCAATAATTCCACCTTCTCCACAAAACGCATAAAGGGCTTAATGAGTGTGACACACTCCAATTAAGTTCCAGCAATGCTTAAACTTAACAAACGAAAGAGACTTGGTCAACATGTCGGCCGAATTATCCGCTGTGTCAACCTACTTTACGATTATCTCTTCCTTTTTAACGACCTGAACAAACCAATACCGAACGTCGATGTGCTTCGTTCTGTCCTTATGCATATGGTCATTTGTCAAATGAATAGCGCTTTGGCCATCACAATAGACTATTATGGTATCCTTCTGGATACCAAGTTCCGAAAATAGTCCCTTCAACCAAATTGCTTTCTTAACAGCCTCAACAACGGCCATATACTCTGCTTCGTCGTAGACAACGCTACCGTAGACTGTAACGAAGCATGTCAACTAATGGCACACCCTCCTAAAAAGAAAATATAGCTGGTGATCAATCTTCGCCTATCGAGGTCACCTGAATAGTCACAATTGCTGAAACCAACCAAACTGTCAACGTTCCTTCCAAACTCCAACCCCACATTAGACGTACCTCGTAGATATCGTAAAATCTATTTCATTGCTGGATAATTGTCTTTACCCGGAGATGCCATATAACGACTAACAACACTAACTGCATATGAAATGTCGAGTCGGATATATACCATGGCATTCATTATGCTACCCACCACACTCGAATAAGAAACATACAACATATACTTAATTTCTTCCTCAGTTTACGATGATATACAAGCTGAAAGTTTAAAATGAGCAACCAAAAGGATACTTACAGATTTAGCGTCTGCCATGCCAAAACATTCCAAAACTTTCTCAGCGTATTGTTGTTGAGACAAATAAAGTTTACCTCCCTTGCGATCGCGCCTAATTTCCATACCGAGAATTTTCTTGGTTGTTCCCAAATCTTTAATCACGAACTTGCCTTTCAACTGTTCCTTAAGTTTCTGAATATCAACCATATACCTTACTGCTATCAACATATCATCAACATAAAATAATAAGTATATGAAAGAACCATCGACAAGCTTATTATACCAACATCTAGACGACTGATTCAAACCATAGAGAGACTTCTCTAATAAACAAACGTGGTCTTTCTTGCCTTCAATTTCGAGAAACCTTCGGGTTGTTGCATGTAGATAATTTCTATCAAATAACCATGCAAGAAAGTGATCTTAACATCGAGTTGCTCGAGCTCCAAATCCTGCATAGTTACCAAACCGAGTAACACACGAATAAAGGTGTGTTTTACAACAGGAGAAAATACATCATTGAAGTCCACTCCCTTAACCTGTGAATAGCTTTTAGATACCAACCGTGCCTTGTATCGAGTATCTGCAACCTCTTGATCTCCTTCCTTCTTTTTGAAAACTCACTTGCAGCCAACTTTCTTTCCTCTTTCGGGCTTAATGAGCTTCCATGTTTAGTTCTTGTAAAAACACTACTTCATTCATAGACACTAGCCAATGAGCTGACCCATCGGAAGAGATAGCTTCTTGATAACTCGTAGGCTCGTTACTATCAACTGCCTTTGCAACGGACGGCACATACGCTACTAGATCATCGTAGCCATATCTCTGTGACAGTCTAATGTCTCCTCGTTGTCGGTCTCGAGCGAGTAAATATTGCTCATCTTGGAACTAATCTTCATCAGGCGATGGTGAAAGAGAGATCTCCTGCGAACCCTAGCTTTCACCGACCTCAAATTCAATGCCTGTCTCGTCCTTCCTTGTATCGTCTTGAGTCAGAGATTCCGCGTTCTTCGGCTTTAACATAGCAGACTCGTCAAAAGTGACATCTCTGTTAATCATAAACTTTGACGACTTAAGATCTAGGCACCACAACCTATAGCTTTTAACCCCGGTAGCATAACCAAGAAAAATGCATTTCGCTCGAGGATCTAACTTGCCTTCACGACAATATGCATATACGGGACAACCACACACTCTCAGTGTAAAATAATCGGCGTGCTTTCCAGACCACACATGCTCCGGTGTTTTACTACCAAGTATTGTATGAGGTAATCGATTCACCACGTAGCATGCCCTAAAACTCCTTGTCGAGCCCTGCATTAGATAACATGTACCGAGCTTTCTCCAAGAGAGTCCTGTTGGGGTTAAAATTCACACCCCATTACCAAAATCAAAAGGTCAAAATCAACGCCCAAGTGAACCCGGGTCCGACCCCAAGCAACCGGGCCTATGCCAAAACCGCCTTAAGCCCAAGCAAAAGACAGCCGGCTATCGAAGAAGAAAGAAAAAGAAATTTTGTAATAAATAGTTTTTTACATGTAAATAAGTGTTGTAAGTTAAATGGGCAAAAAGCCAAATTATGAAAAACTCATGGCTTATGTGCAAAAGAAATGAACATATGAGCATGGGGAGGCAAAAGAGCCATTTTGTAAAGCCCAAAGGGCAAAATGTAAATGTAAAGCCTATATAATACAAACATAACAAAGAAAATAAAAAACTTTTTCATTCTCCAAAAATTTTCTAGGGTTTGTGACTCCCTTTCTTTTCAAGTTCTTCATCCTCTCTCTTTTCAATTAAATTTAGAGATTAACCTTTTTTTCAAAAACAAAATAGATTTTAGCCATAAACCCTTTAAGAGAAACACCAATCTCCCATCAAATCTCCTAAAGAAAAGATTTTTTCTACATTCTTCCTCCTCAAAATTCAATTTGAAAGAGGAAGAAGAAAAACTCACCTCCAAAACTCCCATTGAGACAAGATCCAAGACTTTAAAGAAGGAAAAGGGATCCCCTTTTATCATCCAAGATCCAAACTCAAGGCTTTGAAGATTCAATCGAGCCCCTTTAGGCCAAACAAGGAGGAAGTGGGGGGGGTAACCCTCTATTTTTTATGAGCTAGTGCTACTTTGGGTTTCGACCCCCTTTCGTGCACCGCGTGCACTGGATGCGCATCGGGTCGGGTGCGCATCGGGCCAGGTGGGTGCGCGGCCACTCAGCGCTTTTTAAAAAAAGGATAAATAAAGCTTTCTTTTAAAGTTTTCCTTGTACATACTTACAAAACAAAATTTAAAAAAATGAAATGAACACGTTCATCCGCATTTGTTTTTCAAAAACACACGTTCTGCACTCAAAAGTCTTCTCTTGTTAGAAAAAAATTCTAACGGGACGCTGCCCCACATCCCGAAGAGGGCTACTAGCCCCCAGCCCGCTATCCGAGTACCAGGGCCGGATAGCGGGCCCCGTAAACTCTGCGAGGCCCCCGATATACATAAAACGCCCTCAAAACACACATCGCACATCGCACAATGAGTGTGCATGATCCGTTCGACCCGTTAATCGGAGGTTCTCTCGCTCCAAGTAAGGGGTAATTAGCGACAATTTTTTCCGCAGCTGCCAGAGATTAGGATCCCCAAAATTAATAAACCCCTGCCTACCCTAGGCCGGAGAATCTGTACACGCCTGATAAGCGCGCACGTTGCTATCTCAATAGAGTAATGAAAAACACTCTATAAGTTCGATTCATGCGCTCTGCGACTTCATTTTACTGTGGTGTTTGGACAACGGTATGATACCGAACGATACCTTTGTTTTTGCAAAATTCATTGAAATCTCCACCATAAAATTCTAATCCGTTGTCCGTTCTTAACCTCTTAATCTGCTTTCCTGTCTGGTTCTCAATCAATGTCTTCCATTGCTTGAACGTATTAAATATATCACTCTTTAGCTTCAAGAAGCAGACCCAAACATTTCTCGAATAATCGTCGATGAAAATAAGCAGATAATTTGCACCGCTTCCTTTGGAGGCAACTTGAGAAGGTCCCCAAAGATCTGAACGGATATAGTCAAGAGTACATTTTGTGTTGTGTACCACCGTACCGAAACTAATTCGTTTCTGCTTCCCAAAAATGCAATGCTCACAAAATTCCATCTTCGATGTACTTTGACCACATAGTAGACCCTGCTTCGATAACTTGGTCATATCTCACTCATATAACACCCTAGTCCGATCGTACGTTTCTTTTTCTTTTTAGATATATTGGATTTTGTTTTATTATTATAATTTGGAGTTTAATACTTTTAATTAAGATATATGCATATAATTATGGTTTTTCAAGTTTGTTAAATAGGCGTATTATTAGTATTTAAATATTTATTTGTTTAACGCTATTTTATAACCATATTCATATTTTAGTATTACAGTTTAAACAAAAGATATTTTGTTTGGTATTTCTTTAAATAATATATATACAAAAGATTTTATCTCTTTTTAAATCTTATTTATATGATATTTTGTTTAACGATATTTATTTAGTTAAAATATTTAGTTTTGACAGGTCATGAAAGCCCCTGTTAAATCTTTTAACCATATAAATATTTTTTTTTCTAAACTAACAACTCAATTTTCTCTCTCCAATCACAATATATCTCTCCCCTTGATCTTATCTCTCTTTCACCTGATAATTCTCTCTTCTTTTAAAACCAATACTATTTTCTTTCTCTCTCTAAACAATTATTTTTCCCAACAGACTTCTCTTTCCATATTCTATTCTATCTACATATATTTTTCTATATTCCTAATTATATTTCATCAAACCTCGCTCTCTCTCTCTATATATATATATATATATTTCCTAACAAAATCCCTCTCTCCAATCCAATCTCTCTCAGCAGATTCTTTCTCTCAAATCTACTCTCTCTAATTCTTTTTCTACAAACCTATATAAACAATATATATATATATATTTGAAGATATTTTGTTATGATAGTTTAACTGAAAATATATGTTAATCGTTTGATATCTTAAAATCATATATATAACAACTAATTATATTTATTTCAACGAACCCATACCAATTTACATATCTACATATATTTTTACTATATAAGAATATATGTATATAGATATACTTTTGTATTATCCTAACTATATACAAACTAATATGTGTATATACAGCTTTTCTAATATCTTATAGAAGTATATAACCCATCATATCTCTCTTTTATATTTATATATTTTTCTCTCTTAAAATCAAACCCAAATCTCATATCATCAGAATATTTCTCTCTCCCCAATTATAATAATCTCACTCTCCAATCTTTAACATCTCTTTCTTCCCTATAAATAACATGATTATTATCTCTCCATCTCATATAAATCAATTTTCTCTCTTTTTCCCATTACAATATTTTCTTCTTCAAAATTAGCCGAGCCATCAAAGTTTGGAGTTGCGTTTCGTGTCGTCGTGTTTATCCGTCTCAAAGGCAAGTACTCTTGTTTTTTAGCCGATGCAACATCAGCAAATATCGTAATAAATTCTTAATCTATAATATTTAAATGAAAATTGTATTATTGTGCAATTTCACTAAAATACCACGTAATTATTATATACATGATGAAAACCTTAGTTTTATACTGCTCCCATAAGTTTGCATGCTGCTCACATATATATAGCTTATATTTAGACTTATTTGCATAATTGATATAAATTTTAATTAGTAGATGTGAGTTATCATTTCATTAAGTTAAATAATCAATTCATTTTATTTTTTGTTGAATCTTTGTAGAATATAGCTTACATAATATAGTGCTTAGTGAACAGTACTGCAGGATAATTAAATTATATATATAAGATCAAATCATTGTAACATCAAGAAAATAAATATACAATATATAATACAATCAAGAAATTACGCATTGTTACTAATAGTATGAAATAGAACGCTTAAGTGCATTTATATAAGATAACTATATTGCTTGTGTTTTAATACCCTTGGTATTAATTTTATATATTTAGTTTTGTATTTTTATTAACAATCAAACCATACGCTGTTACATGAAACCTTATGTTCATCATACATGAAATAAAAACCCTAGGATTTCTAGAACACCCATTAATCACATTAATCTTTCACAACCATATTTTAGTTTATTATTCTTCCCAATAATAAATCCGGATATTAAATGGAGATGCTTGTAAATTCATTTAGATTCTTGTTTACATCATTGATACTATCATATTATATCGACTGTATTTGACATACTACATGAGACTATTATCATTGACCTGCTTGACATGACATGCATGTTCACGATTTATGTTTCCTTGCATTAAAACAATATCACTAATTAGAATGTTGAACATTCATGCCATGAAACAATTACTTGTACTTACATGTTTACCATACTGCACTATCATCGTGACTTGTCCTATTTTCCTGTCCAGTCAGCATTCTATGTTGTGATTGAATTTATTACCATGTTAGCTATAGATACGCGGGGGTTGAGATAGTTTGAGTGTACGTTCATACATCAGGATATCAGGAGTCCCATGCCGGCAGCCCGTACCGGGCTACATCGGTCGCATGTTATTACAGCTTGTACCGGGCTATATCGGTCGCATGTTATTACAGCTCGTACCGGGCTATATCGGTCGCATGTTATTACAGCTCGTACCGGGCTATATCGGTCGCATGTTATTACAGCTCGTACCGACTATATCGGTCGCTTATTCATTCTACATTTGGGCCAGTGTTTCCTAACCTCTGGGGCCCTACTCTTAGGTTAGAAATACTCTTGCAGAGGTTGACCCACACACTCGAACTTACGATAAGATAGATTACCTTTTAGTGACCAGTAGGATATGACTTGACCTGTTTATATGTCTGTTTTATATTATTACTATATCCATATGTATTTATAAACATGCGCACACGGGCTTCACTCCACTTACATACTCATGTTATCATACTACATACACATTCCTTTTACGTTGAGTACTTGTTGGGATGTTTTGACATCCCCTGAGATTTGCCATCTCTGAGATTTGCCATCTCAGCTTTAGAGGCAGATTTTCAGGCTGAGCAGAATTGAAGCGCCAATCAGGACTTTGCCGAAGATCAGTAACCCGTAGGTTTATTTCTTTTCTGTTAGTATTTAGTATGTACGCCATTGTGGGACATTAGGGCTTATGTATCTCCTTTCGGATCTTGTTCTTATTTCGAACCTATTATATCGGATATTTATTTGCATCAATTATCTAATAGGGCTATTTTTAGTATTCCTTATAGTTTTGTTGTAGCATGATTATCAGTATTATCTTTCCTGTTGTTGGATATTATCTTTGATAGGTTAGCTAGACAGCCTTTATGTGACTATGGAAGGATCTTTTCTTACCATAGGTAACACGGCTGGCCTTCGTTGCTCTCCGTATTCCGTATTTTGGGAAGCGAGACGTGACACATATGCCCGAGCCTCATGTGCTATAATCTGGTTACATCTGACATGGATTTAAATAATGAAATTGCCGCCGACCCTGTAGCATCAAACCCTGCAACACATATAAAGACCCTGTTTTTAAGCCCTTCATAACGACGAAAGCACCTTTACTGACTTTCAAAACTTCACCTTCAGCGAAAAACTTATAGCCATTAACATCCAGTGTACCCAATGAAATGTGATTCTTCTTCAAGTCAGGGGCATGTCTACCTTCAACTAATGTTCTCACAACGCCATCAAACATCTTGATTTGAATCGTTCCCTTACCAATAGCTTGACACATACTATTGTTGTCCATCAAAACCACACCACCATCAACAGACTTATAGGTGGAGAATAAATCCCTATTAGGACACATATGGTAGGAACAGCCCGAATTCATAATCCAATCATCCTTGGATCGATATGTGTTGTCAAAAACCATAAATAGATCTCTTTCTCCTCGACAATACTAGTTTTAGCTGAAGACTTCTATTTGTCTTCCTGCTTCTGCTTGTTCTGCAATTTGAAACAATCGACTTTAAAGTGCCCCTTCTTCTTATAATAGTTGCATGTCAAGTTCTTATGCTTGGACTTCAATCTTGACTTCTTCTTGGTACCTTTCGGATTTCTCTTCTTCGCTCACCCTCGAACAGATAAACCTGAAGATTGACCATCGCTTTCGCTAGAAATTAACTCCTTATCGATCTTCTCCTAATTCGTCTAATTTTCTTTGACATCCTTGATCGAGATAATATCTCGTCCATAGATCATGATATTACGGAAGTGCTTATAAGAGAGTGGCAAAGAACATAACAATAAAAATGCTTGATCTTCATCATCAATTTTAATATCGATCTTACCAAGATTTGTAATGATCGAATTAAACTCACCGACGTGAGATTTGATAAAGGGCCTTCTAACATACGAAGTGTGTAGAGACGCTGCTTCAAAAAGAGTCCATTTGTGAGAAACCTTTTCAAATATAACTCCACTAACTTCAACCACAAATTAACCGCCATCTTCTCCACCAAAACTTTTTACAAAACTTCGTTTTTCAAACACAATTGGATGTCTGTAAGAGCCTTTTTTATCCAACTCCTCACATGCTTCCTCTATCATAGTGGAAGACCTTGAATCCTTCTTAAAAATCGCCTTCTTCAAATTAGGCAATCATACAAACTTGCCGCAGACAAAAGCTCATATTCCTATCAAACTTCTTAATATCAAACTTCATAATCATTAAAGACATGTTGTGGAATTAAAAAACAGTTGAAATTCACTTAAAAATTTCCACAAACACCTTAAATGCTTACAAACTAAAAAAAATTCAAAATCACAATCTAAGAAGATGAAAAGAGGACACAAGTGTCGCCATCCACCTGAACCAAGATCGTAAGATCGAGGAACTAACGGTTCAAGCAAATAAATCTTTAAACACCAAATCTCCCAAAGAAACACGAGACTCTCATACCAATTCGTTGCGACAAATACGACCACGAAGCAATAAACAAACGATAAAGGGAAACTGACAAATAAACAAAAACAATAAAAATATAGCACAAACCAAAAGGCATAAGATTTACGTGGAAAACCCTTACGGGATAAACTAAGGATGAAGGAGAAGCAATTTACTAATCATCAAATATGGCGGCTTACAATGATGGATGAACTCTCAAAAGATCCCTCTCAAAACCCTCTCTTTCCAATTAACAAAAGGGTTCTAACCCAATTAGGGTTATAAAATACAATTTATAGTATGAGACAAATAGAGTAAAAATCGGATTTCCCAAAACAACCCAGAATTCGGCCCGAGTCGATTTGAGCCGGCTCAAAATTGTTCTGAGTCGTCTCTTGCAAACAGAGAACAATTGATAATTCCAAACGACTTGTGAGCCGGCTCAAACTTATCTTGAGTTGTCTCGTACAAACAAAGAGAATTCTATAATTCCAGACATATTATGAGCCGGCTCAAACTTACCTTCAGCCGTCCTGGATCAGCGAATACGAGGTAAACTCAACATACCTAATAGCAAACTATAAGCTTCAAAAAAGAAAAATATACTTTTATATCTATTTTTATTTTGGCTAAGAATACAAGATGATACCTGCATGACATATTGTCCGGCATATGTTCCTGTAATAGTTGAACTTTGACCGGATGCGAGTAAAGCAATCGCAAATAGCTTTGAACTCCAGTTTCCTAGGACATTCTATAAAAGCATTAATAACTTAATATTTTCATTGGTGAAGCAGTTTCATATAGATAATGGGTGTAAATCTCCTAACCTCATGGATTAAAATGAATGGAATAAAATAAAATGATGAACATAGGAATGTCAATAGTATACCTTGAGGAGAAATGAAGCTTTGTTGAGATCAAGGTCTTGGCAGCTCATCTTATCTTCTGGATTCAGATCCGGTGAGCTGCAGACAGAACCACTAACGGAAATAACAGCTACATTGATTAAAAAGGCAATGGCGAGAGCAAAAGCACTTTCAATAGTATAGAACCTACATGCCTCCTACAACCAATACAAATCCTATTAAATAATAATATCCCAACTGCACTATCCAAAATCGACTATGCTTAGCATAATTTATTGATAAATAATATCTAATGGAAAAGAAAAGATATTTTACTTTAATTCCACCAATTGAACGTGGCACTTTCCTAGATAGTACCAATGCAGAATGGAGGAATAAATTATGCCTGCACCAATTACACGCGAAATATGATATTATAAAATACATCAACATTTCATCAAAAGAAAAAGCTTTAACAAAAAGATATTGTTACTAAATAATGGATAAATAAATAGATAAGGATATACATCAAATTTAAATAAATACAGCAAATTTTAACAATAGACAAAAAAGAAAACTTACGGCATAACCATGGCACCAAGCAACGAGATAGCTAGGCCAGTAGCACCATCTCCTTTGAGTTGAGGGACAAATAATCCCTTCAAAACATCTGAAGTTTTAGGCTTTGCATAGCCAAATTCGACAAAGAAACAAGCAGCCATCGTAGAGACCAAAAAGCCTATGAAGAATTCAAGTTTCCGAACCTGCAAAGATTTGTAGAAAAATCATGATTTGTAGTATGAAAAATCGAAGCCGTACCATTTTGGGATTAACATACCCCGTATTGTTGAAGCAACAGAAGCATCAAAGTGCTGAGACCTGTGATAAGTACACCGCACCATATTGGAATTCTAAACAGCATATTCAAAGCAAAGGCAGTGCCAATGACTGCAATGAAGAGGGGGAAATAGTTAAGGGATTATCTTTGTATTGTACGACCCGAGTATGCTCTGAAATGGCAATAAAATGAAATAATATAAGATAATATAATACAAGTTTATATGGTTTTAGTTGACACCTTCCGGAATATCGCACGCAACCACTGCTAATTCCGCAAGCAACCACAAAATAAAGTTCGGCACCTTCGAGTATTCAGCTCTACAGTGCTCAGCCAAATGCTTTCCTGTCATTAAATCACTATTCATTAAACAAAAGGTGAAAAAATATCAAATATTATACGCTCGTATGCACCCACAAATGCAAAATTTTATTTGAAATTTCCTATATTGATTATTGGTGCACTTTATGCATGTCATATCAAATAAATTAACAAGAAATTTCCACATCAGTGTCACTGTAGGTTGAATCTGATACACGCAAAGCTATAGCAAGCTACCTGTAACGACTCCCAATCTGGCTGCAAGGGACTGGATAATGAGAGCAGCACAAGAGGCCACCAATATAATCCAAAGCAACTAACAACGAAGGATGAAACATAAAAAATTAGAATCCAAAGTTATTTCAATATATGTCAATATGTTTTATATACTAATACAGTAATACACTTGTTAAAAATACTCAAAGTCAAGAGTAGTGACATTTTTTAGATCAGGAGATACTAGGAATCGAAATTAAGAATGCACCTCATATTTATATTGGGCACCTGACTGCAGATCCGTCTCAACTGCATATTGATAAATAATGCAAGTTAAAGAATCTAAAACTCTTCTACTAAAGATTGATGGAAATGGGAAAAGAATAAAATAATTCTTACAATTTCCAGGATCAATATATGCAATAGATACAAGAAATCCTGGGCCTAGATATGAAAAGAAGTTCTTCCAACTTTTCGTCTGCAGAAATTGTACCGATTAATATTTGAACAATTTATAACAATATATGTAATGCGGCGTGTATTGTGTAGATAATAGAATTATGAAAAGCAAAAGAAATAATACCTCCGGGACTATGATTTGATCGACATCGACACTATCGATCAAAGGCTCGGTAGGACCTGCAGAATTACGACCGTTCGAATGGCTTGTAATGAACTGAGACTGAGAAGAATTATGCCCTGAAGCAGCCATCTTTAATTTCTGCCCTCCGGTACAATTCCTGTAAAGATAAAAAAACGCACTTTTAAAGTTAGTTGCTAACCATCCAAAAAAGAATCAAATTCCTTCTTTTAAAAAGGCAGACATCCTGGGTTTCAAATTGATAAATGAGCACTTTTAGGCCTAGTTTGGCATGGTTTCAATTAAGTTATAAAACGAAACCACGGTTAACGAAACCACGGTTTGCATGTCTGCAAACCGTGGTTTCGTAAAAGTTAAAACGAAACCACGGTTTGCATGTCTGCAAACATTAGTTTCGTAAAATTGGGGTTTTGCAAAGTTAAGTGCTGTTTGGCAACACAGTTTTTTTTATTAAAAAAAAGAAAGAACAGGGCTTGGGCGGAGCCCGTCTCAAAGAAATTATATTAAAACTCAACTGAAAATACAAGTAAGTACTGTAGCAGTATACACAAGGTTTATGGTCGTTTGCCAACGGTTTATGAAACCAGGGTTTCGTTCAAGTTAACTTATTTTTAAGTGAGAAAGAGTGAGAGATAAAATAAAGAGAGAAGGCACCAGACTTTCCGAAGCTCCACTCTTTTTATACCTAGTTTGTCGATAAGCTTTCTGAAACCATGGTTTCGATTAAGTTAAAATGAAACCATGGATTGCATGTGTCCAAAACGTGGTTTCATAAAATTGGGATTTCGTAAAGTTTATGGTCGTTTGCGAACACAGTTTATGAAACCTCGGTTTCGTTTAATTTAACTTGTTTTTAAGAATTAGAGAGAGACCGTACCAAACTTTCCAAAACTCTACTATTTTTGGAGTGTAGAAAAATGAGGTTTCGAGTCCCAAAGCTTTTTTAAACCCCGGTCAGGGATACTCTGTTTTGGTTGCCAAACGAGACAGTTTCAGTTTTTAGAGTTTAGAATAGAAACTCTGCGAAACCTCGGTTTCAGAAACCATGACCCCCTTGCCAAACTAGGCCTTATGATCTTTATAACATTAGAATCAAAACACATTAACAAAAATGGGTGGAGCTGAAAGAAAGCAACATGTCACCACAAACTTGCAATACACAAGATAATCACATCAAAAGATACGATTTTGACTGTTTAATTTTGGGAACATGCAATG
Organism: Agapanthus africanus; assembly: GCA_030015575.1. Classification (NCBI taxonomy): domain Eukaryota; kingdom Viridiplantae; phylum Streptophyta; class Magnoliopsida; order Asparagales; family Amaryllidaceae; genus Agapanthus; species Agapanthus africanus. The sequence goes on from JASDDO010000016.1 coordinate 568,796,962, forward strand.
GGTTCTCAGAGCCAAGAAAAAAATTTGATAAAAAGATATGAAAAAAGAGAGTAATTATGAGTGAGAAATCTAAGCAGAATTCTCTACGATTATAGCAAAGATGCCATTTTGATATCCTTTTTTAGAATTGAAAGTTAACAAAAGATACCCGTTACATTTTGGTAATGAAAACATCATTCGAGCAAACATCTAAGACCTAGAAATCAAAGTAATCAGATTAGCAACTAATAAGAAACCAAAAGAACTTTTTATTCCATAATACAAAAATAATAAAAGAAAAATTGGTGCCATTTTCAAAAATAAGCAATTTTGGGCATATTCCAAGGCTCAAGGGAAAAACCCATATGAAATTACTGCCAAAAATACATCAAATGTAAATCAAAAGGTCAGGATAGATACCCAATGATGCAAATCTCATGCCATTTTTTAGATTAGAGAAAAACCCAGAAAAGATTTAAACCAGATTTGAAAACAAATCCAAGAGAATGATAAACAACTCACAACTTAGGAAGAGAGAGAAAGAGAGAGATTACCTTTTTGATCTACAAAGAGAACAAAAAACAGAGGTTTTGGTGTGCTCCTCAATTCTTCCTCTGCTCTGCCTCTCTCTGTGTCCTGTTTAAAGAGAGGACAAAGGAAAATGGGTTCAGGTCTTATTTGAAAACTATAAGAATAATAAATATTTTTAAAGATGGGCACGTTACTGCAAATTTTTCTTCCTTTTTTTGACACTTTATTATTAACATGACATTAAAGTCTAGAAGTTTTTAGTAATTTTTTTTTTTTTGTATTTGGAAATTAGAATCATAAGTGTCATAATTTTTATTTTTATGATTTGGACACTTATTACCTAAATTGTTTTCTTTTAAAAATGTGAGCTGTGAATCATAAATACTGCATATGAAAGATGTTGGGATGAAATTTATTTTATGTGATTCCTTATAAAAGGGGTTGTATGGGAAAAAGATTGGTAGAGAGAAATGAGGGGATCCCAAATTCCTAATATATATTTTATATGTAATCCTTATGGTTTTGGCAAAAGCATTTATGAAAAATCATAAATAACTACTCAAATCTTCATAATTCTTATAATTATAAAACATATTACCATGTTTATGAATTTTGGCATGTGAATGCGCGTGTGGGTGTGTGGCTTGCGTTTGCGTCCCGCGTGTCTGCGGGAGTATGTGCGCCAAACTTTTGACATGTGGATCCAGGAAAAATGACTAAATTGCAGGCCTGGAAAAAAAATGTTACATGACTGTTTGGAAGCCCTCTTAATCAAAAGGCCACAACTGCTCTCCTAATTCCGGCATAATTATATGTTACGTTTCATGTTTTGTCTCATTTTGCAAAACGCCTTAAATGGCTAAAGGGTATAAGACCTATTCTTCTTCATAGGATCATCTCAACTATATTTTCTTCCAAATTTCTTTATTCTGGTCTTAATCAATCTAGATCAACTACAATTCGCAAATTTGCCTAGTCAAAATAAATGGCTAAAGGGCATTTTCGGAAGAGAAATAAGAAAACAAACAACATTATCAGACAGGTCGGCGGTGAATGCATACCCATTTTACTGTTTTGGATCTCGCCACAACTTAAAAGGGACTCATCCAAACAATAAAATAGGTGTGCTCTTCGCGGCCAAACTTAGCTCCTGAGTGTGAAGTTTCATTTTTGACTTATCAAAATCGACAAGCCGTAAGCTTTTTAATCCGGAGGGGTTTTTGTGAAACAAAATCCACGTCCGCTTTGTGGGCCCCACACTGCCCTAATTAGATTGGGTGGGCCAATTCAAATAAGGACGGCCCAAATTCACCAAAGTAAAAAGACCCAAGTAGAAAGCACCCAAGTCATAATGTAACGTAGGTGGGCCCAGTTTGGTATAGGCCTAACCGGGTGCAGAGCTATCACGTGAACGCACGTGACGCGTATCGATCCAAGTCAGAGCTCGTGCTGTGACGGCGTCTACGCAAAGTGGGCCCCACCCCCCAACATCGCAAAAGACAAAATATGCACGTGTCTTATCGTATCGAATAGAATACTCGGGTGCAGTAGCTTGCACACACACTTTGGTCAACTTAAGGGATGGCCCGCATCAAATTGCTCCTTCCTTTTTGTTTCGTGGGAATGATTAAAGCTTAATGATGTTTGATAGGCTCGGATCCGCTATTTGTGCTGCAATAAAATTATAATTTATAAAAGGTAATTAATTGGGACCGCAGTACCTGCGAGCCCCAGTTAGTGGGATTTCACATGGGCCAGTGGGGTCCGCTGGCAATTTTGCAGTCAGGCCTCCGAAACCTCATTAGCCCGTGTAAGAGGCCAGTGCATTTTGGGACATGCATGTCACGTTTTCTTATATTTTTAAAGCTGATTAGCAAAACCGTTGTTTTCTTCCTTGTAGATGCAAAACATCGTTACGAGGAATTATTCGGTATACCAAATGCAATGTATTCGGACAAGAAAAAGAAGAAAAAATATTGCTTTTCGCTCATCCTTTTAGCAGTTTCGTGGCACCCGTGTTTCATTATCGCTCTCGTATGACTGAGCACATATGGCCGGTGCTCGGAATATTGATCGACGGGTTTTCATTTTTGTCAATATTGAATTTTTTTGCTTGTTAAAATCTCTTGAAACTCGTATCATTCTTGTGTCGTTTCTTGGCATAGGGTTCTCCTTACTAGTTTCTTAGAGATAGATGTTGAGGTAAGAAAGAAAAGAAGAAGATGCTAATGAAATAATCAACGGATGTTAAAAAATGAGAAGGATAGTGTCTTTTAAGAGAAATGATGTTTTTTCTGCATGGAGGGGATTATGAACTTCGGTCTAGTTGTATATTATAGCTATTGAGTAAATAATCTTCTAGTGCTTACTAGCAAGGGGACCTCATATGGACACACGGGGCCGGAGAGAACGTTGCTGAATTTTCTTTTGATATTTTTGATGGTTTTTTTGAAATTTTTTCAAGTTTGTTTTCGAGATTCTCAAGATTTTTCGGCAGAATTTAAAGATTTCCCCCCAATTTTTCCAATATTTTTCTCAAGATTTTTCAAGATTACCAAGAGCTTTGAGTGCCAGAGAAAACACCAAGGAATTTTCCATTTTTATGTTTTATGCGTTTTTTTTTGAAGTTTTTCCCCAGACTATGAAGATTTCTTCCCAGATTCTTAAGATTTTTCGTCATATTTTTTCAAGATTTTTCACCGGATTTTTCAAGATTATGAGGAGCGTTTTTGCAATTGCGTGGAAAATGGGGGGTCTTTTGTAGTTTTCCCCTAGAGGAATAAAACTGGATTGAAATTTGAGGAGTTTTTTGTAATTACGGAAAAATGGGGGGCATTCTGAAAATTTCCCGATGCAGCAGCAGTTATGGGGAAATTAGGGGCCTTTTTACAATAATAGGGAAGTTGAGGGACCTTCTGATAATTTTCGGCAAAAAACAATATAGCACCAGAAAAAATCTACCTTTTAATATAGATAGACGGTCGTAGGTTGAAGTTACATGGTCCATCCATTTATCTATCTATACAATTGAAAGCCTGGTACGCTGAAAGACATATTTTATTATATATCTGATTTATTATTACTTATTATTACCAACTATCTTGAAACTAAAAATGCACAGGCCTTGTGGGAGACTGTATGCCTATTGGTTTTTCAAGAGAACAATATTATTTTCATTAATTCTTCTTAAGTTTCATTTTATCATTAACCGTTCCTAATATGAAATGTCCCCACCACTACACCAACACTACGAAATTATGATAAGAGTTGAGAGAATATATTTTATATTTTAACACCTATCGAGGAGCCATGGTGAAGAATTTTTTTTGGGTTTCTACAGAAACGTCCTTCCCCCAAAAGTTAGTTAATTACAAAAAAGCTCCTTCCTTTTAGCCAATTACAAAAAAAAAAACCAAAAGTTTTAAATTCCACAAAAAAAACCTTTGACGGTTTTCACTCATTCTATTTTTACATCCTTCAAAAAAGTTAAATCACTAAAAATCTAAATAACTAAATACTAAACTCAATTAACAAATTTTAACCCCTATCAAACTCTAACCCTAAAAATGTTCTCCTCTCTCCTCGACTTCACCTTCGTCGTCATCACTACCCCGAACTCCTCCCTCCTCCTCCCCCTCCTCCATCCTCCTCTCTGCATTGATCATCATCTTCATCGCCGCCGCCACCATCTTCTTCTTCATTCTCCACCCTCTCTCTCAATCACCACCATCACCATCCCACCTATCATCTTCTTCATCCCCCACCCTTCCTCTAATAGCCACCGCCGCCATCTTCTTCTTCTTCTTCTTCTTCTACCTCCGCTCGACCTCCTACCTCCTACCTCCTTCCCCTCCCTCTTCTCATGCTCCTCCTTTCCCAACCTAACCCTAGCCCATAAGTTTAACATAATCCTAACCTAAGCCTCCATGCCGCCGCCATCGCCCTCTTTCCGCCCCCGTCTCCCTCGACCTCACTGCTGCCGCCCCCACAATCCCATCCTTCACATCCTCTTTCTTCTTCTCCCTCTTCCCCTTTCTTAGTCGTCCTTTCCCCTTCCTCTCCTTTGTCGTTATAAATTCCCAGTTCCATAAATGCAATTTTTCTATATTTTCCAAGTCTTCCGAATGTTTTTCTATTTTTCCTCGCATTTTTGTATGAAATTGGTTGCTTAGGTTTTTAATATTTAAATTTTCCTAACCAAATAAAACCAAGCCCAGCCCAAGAGAGAAAAAATAAAAACTAAATAAATGAATAAACCCATTTCCCGGCCCAATCCCTCCGCGCCCAAACCCGACCCGACCCGACCGTTAACCCTTTCTTCCCCACTCATCTTCTTTTCCCGCTCCTTTCTTTTTACCTCATTCCCACGTCGACGCAACACACTCCTTCGCCCACGTCGCCTCGTTCGCTCCCACGTCGCCGCTCCCCAACGCGACCGCGACCACGATCTTGTGCGTGCGCCTCTCTCTAACTCCCCTCCCCCCTCACTCTCATTTTCCCGCTCTCTCATCCCCCATACTCTCCCGCTCACCCCCATGTCCCCACTTCTCGACGCACGACCTCGCGAGCGACCACTCACCCCTCAACCTCGTCTCCCTCCCTCGCACAAAACCGAGCCTCCCTCATCCAACACCCCCTGTTGCTTCCATCACCCTCTTCACCAACTACACAGAACCCAACCTTTCACCGAGCCTCCCCTGCACACCCTCTCGCCGCTGACGATCACCTCGCTCCCATCGCGCTGCCGGCTACCTCGTCGACCCCTCAACGTCATCACCATCACCTCCATAGCCGAGCCCCTCCACTACTTCACTGCACTCTACACCAAGCTTGAGCCTAGACCCCCCTCGCTGCACCCTCACCGGCGACCACCACAGCCACTGCTGTTCACCTGAGCTTCGACGTTGCAGCCACTCGAGCTCCTCAACTATCCGCGACGCCAACAGAGCCATTCCCCGAGCAACTCCGACGACGAACCCAAACTTGAGCCAAGGCCGTGAATCCTAGCCGCGCCGTTCGTGGCGCGATCTCGCCGTTACCGCTGCCGTGCGTCGTCAACGCGTCATCAGGCAAGTACCATGCTTGCTTTATGCTAAATTGATCTATTACAATTCGAAACTCTAATGAATTCCGTGTATACAATTCGTGCAAATTAATATGATACAAGTGTTTGATGCAAAACCCGAATAAAAAACTCCCATTAAATTGACGGAAACTGATCATATAAGTTGGACCGTATAGTAATGAACATCGTGTTATAATGTGGTTGAAAAATACAGTCGTTACTGATGTGAGCGACCATCCCCATTTAAGCCCGTTAAAACTGGAACTTTCCACGTCTGAAACTTGTAAAAATCATAACTAATTGACTATAGATTGGAATGTTGAGTTCGAGGGCTCAAATCTAAGCCGACTCGACGACCTAGAACCAAATAAGAGTTTTTAATTGTTTCTATGCTGAAAAGACGACGGAAACTGGTTCGGGGTACGGCTCTGGACTGCAGTTCAGAGCAGCACTGGCTGTTGATTCTCATCTTGTAATACTTACCCTTTGCTGCATGAACTTGTTATATTGCGGAACCCTATACCATAGCGAAGATGAAACAGTTATCTAACTAATGAAAGTGATTTCATCCCTTTTCACTGCCGTTTACTATTTAAACTGTATTTTAGATTAACAGGACGTATAGCAGTCCCAAACAGAAACAGAACTTATACCCCATGGTTGTACAGTACATAACATCTGACGTAGAGGCGCGATTGAGAATCCGTCTGGTGCGTTGGAAACCTCATTGATAAACCTAAATTTCGTTCAACTATAATGTCGCCTAATTCTGATCCCAACAGGATGAAAATTGTGTTGAGAAATGGACATTCAGTTCAGGAACTGAATTTCCAGCAGCGAACACTTAAAATGAAACGGCTGTAACTTGCAAACCTGAAATCCGATTGCACTGAAATAAATTTTGTTGAACTTCCGACTGAGTTTATTTGCTACCGCATTTGTATCTTTTTACTGAATTTTGAATGTATGATTTAATGCAATTTTTATAAGTTCATAAGATGCATAATAGTTCGTATTACACATGATTTGTTAACTGCATAAATGCACATATTTTACCCGATTGCCATACTTCTAGTGATAGTGCGCGTTATTGTTCAGTGTACGATGCATTGTCGTGCGCGAATGGTATCGGTTTAGGTGTGTCAAGTACGCCAGTGAAAAAGTGAATGATTCGTGACAGTGAACAATACAGTGAACAGTGACTAAGACCGTGTTATTGGTGCGTACTTGTATACGACTAGACCATACTCATAAATAGTGTAAACCTGGGAAAAAAGGGAAATCGAAGTGGAAAGAGAATTGTATTTAGCGAGGACAGTGATTTAGAGGATGATCATTCGAACAACGACTCTTATATATATTAGGTTGGGCCTAGCGGTCCGACTGACAGAGTTATGTCCCGGGCGATAGCGGGCCGTAGTCTCGGGTATGTACGAGACCCTCGTTAAACATGATCCTCCTTTCCACAACTCGATTTCAAAGATGACTTAGAGACTGATAGGGACACAAATCATACATTGCATCAGTTAGTGACATATTGATTACCTGCATTTTACCTCCACTGTTATTACCTTCTTTGCTTGTTTCTTGTCACCATTATAATATTGCTATTACGTTGCTCTGACGACCTGAGTATGCATGCTCAGATCTCGAGGAAGAACCAGTACAGGAGTCAGACTTGCCTGTTCCCGCCAAAAATTTCTGCGCAAAAGAGCCCAAGGTATCAAATGGCAGTGATACGCTTATGAAAATGCGAACCAGTATCTTCCGGGCTGTTTTTTGACAAACTCCCGAAGGAGAAAAAGCTAAATTCTGATGGTATTGGAAGCATCTCGAAAAACCCTTCGATTTGATATATTATGGGCTTCATAATTCATTCGGGATCAAAAGTTATGGGTAAATATGCTATGCGCTGTTTCCTGATTAAAAAATCAAGAATTATTTCAATGAGGTATCACGTGCTCACACGTGACCAATGGTCACGTGTTGACACATGATGGTTGAAGCAGTGGCAAAGGACAGAGCGCAGAAGAGGAGCCCATTCTGGGGGTCACGTGCTCACACGTGACTGGGGGTCACGTGGCAACACGTGACTGGCGGTAAAAGCCTTGCTGTTCAACAGAATTAAAAAGATCATTTAAATCTTTCCAAATAGAATTAAAATTCTAAATTTCTCTAAATCTTTCCAAATGGAAAAGGATTAGGGGGACCGTTGGATTAAAAATCCAATGGTGATTAAAAATCACCAATTTATGGAAAAATCTTAAATAAGGAAATATCTCCCCAAATCTCACCGAAATAACAAACAGAATATCTTTGGATCTAAAATCCAACGGTGAATAAAATTCACCGAATGATCTAAAGGATCATATTAACTATGAAATCAAATCAAATCTTTCAATGAGAGATTTGCTAAACAAATTGATTCTTTTCCTTCTTCTATAAATAGGAGCCAAGAAAAGAAGAGAGGGGGATCTACCTTGGAGAGAGAAGAACAGAGAGAGGAGAATTTAAGAAAGGAGAATTTAATTCTCAACAAAGAAAAACCCTAGGTGAGAAGGGAAAAATGATCAAAACTTCAATAAAGAGAATTTAATTCTCAAAATCCAAGAGTTTAACTCTTATACAAAAAAACTTAGTTCTTCTTCTGGTTGAAGATCTGCACAGAGCACATCTCCCCATAAATTGAGAATTTAATTCTCATCGGGTCGAGATCCTGCCATGCAGATTCTAAACTTAGAAGGGGAATTGAGTTTTGAGAATTTAATTCTCCCAAAACAAAACTAGGGTTTAACCCTAATCAAGAATTTAATTCTTTTACATATCTGGGAATTTAATTCCTTTAAAAAGAAATTAGGGTTTTACCCTAAATAGGAATTTAATTCCTCCAGAATCAAAATTAGGGTTTTACCCTAAATAAGAATTTAATTCTTAAAGATAAGGAGACTTAAAAGATCTCTGTGCATGAAAAGAACTAGGGTCACGTGCCCCACGTGACCCCTGAACAGATCCCCCAAAATGAGAAGAGGAAAGCTTTGAGGCAATGCCTCACGTGCTCCCACGTGACCCTCGTTATATATGGAACAAAAGCAAAGGCATAAACAATTATGGGCGCTCTCACGTGACACAACGTGACCCCTAATAAATGTTCTAAAAAATCAGGGCATGAGTATACATCACGTGCCCACATGTGATGGCTATGAAAATTAAAAGTGTTTAACACTTGTTTGCAGAACAAAATAAAGTGGATCTGTCCCCACTTTTTGATGCCATCACATGCTCCACATGACTTCCAAAACGCAGAAAGAAAAAGCAAAGGAAATGAAAGCTTTGGGCGCCCTCACGTGTCCACACGTGACCCCTAAAAAATCCCTTTAATATCCAATGGATGGATGCCTATCACGTGCCCACACGTGATGGTCAGAAAATGAAAAGTGTTTAACACTTAATTGCAGAACGAAGAAAAGGGATCTGGTCCCCCTTTTGGGCGCTCTCACGTGTCCACACGTGACCCCTCTGTCTTTAGTGTTTAACACTAATTTGGGGATTATATTTCCAATGTTTAACACTGATTGTTTCTAGTGTTTAACACTAAATTAAAGATTATATTTCCAGTGTTTAACACTGATTGTCTGTTAGTGTTTAACACTAATTTGAGAGTTCTATCTCCAGTGTTTAACACTGTTGTACTCTAAGTGTTTAACACTACTTTTAGCCAAATTGGCTAATTTTCCAGAGGCAAAAGTCCCTCCTCCAAATGAATCTCAAAATTGAGGAAGTCAAAGACAAAATGTTGTCAGAACCCCAAATCTCTGTTTAGCACTGCTGAATGATGAGGGGCTGAATCCAGACAAATGTCTAATAGCCCAAAGGGCCAATATTTCAAACATAATTGGACTTAGCCCAAACTGGCCATAAGTCCTCAAATCATCTTGAACTGAGCACATCTGCTCTTTCAACCAACTCATTGGTTCGAGGGTACATCTCTGAACTCCTCTGACATCTGTCGTTGTAATCCTTCAACGTCGTCAGAGAGGTGACGGGTCCCGACAACCACACAACAATACGGACTGTGGGGTCCTTAAACTCATGGACTTATGCGTCCTTAAACTCATGGACTGTGGGGTCCTTAAACTCATGAACTTATGCGTCCTTAAACTCATGGACTTATGCGTCCTTAAACCTATATTCGTCCCCAAACGGGAACATGGACCACCATGTCCCTAAACTGGTATTGGACCACCATGTCCCTAAACTGGCAATGGACCACCACGTTCCTAAACTGGAACTTGGACCACTATGTCTCTAAACTGGAACAATAGAGCCCAAATGCTCTTTTGTCGGATCTAAACGATCCCGTTAAGTCGATCTTAGTCCCAAACTGGACTAACGTATCCTTAACAATCGTTTAAGTTTATCTTAGCCTCAAATATGGCTAACGCATCCTTAAACCTTCAAATAGACTTTAGTCCCAAATTGGACTCTAGATCCCCCAATCAACTTTGGTTCAAGGGTACATCTCTGAACTCCTCTGACATCTGTCATTGTAATCCTTCAACGTCGTCAGAGAGGTGACGGGTCCCGACGGCCATACATGCAATGGACCCCTATGTCCCTAAACTGGAACAATAGAGCCAATTGCTCTTTTGTCGGATCTAAACGATCCCGTTAAGTTGATCTTAGTCTCAAACTGGACTAACGTATCCTTAACAAACGTTTGAGTTGATCTTAGCCTCAAATATGGCTAACGTATCCTCAAACCAAAACCCCAAACCCAAATTTAAGAAAACACGGATTTGGACTAATCCACATCCTACGGGCGACGACATAAATAGGTCTCCGTATACAATCCACGGGCAACCACAAATAAAACAAACACACACGACACGAAGTGACCATCTGGAGAAGAAGAAAGTTGTTACCGCGAAGCGGTAGCGTAATTAACTGCAGGGGCTTGCGCCTGCAGGGAAGAGCGTCCCCACAATAAAAAAAACCCCTCAAGCGAGGGGGAATCTGACGAAGTCTGCTACATCGGTCGCATCTGTCTAAACCTCCGATACACGGTGCCATAAATCAACTTGGCATCTTCGGAGAGGTGGACGGATAGCACCAATTAGCATCTGCCCCGAATCTCAGGCAAGACGTCCACGTCGCGTCTCTGTCATTCGGAGGGGAACATTGCCCTTCGACTTTGCCGAGATTTAGTCGGGAGTACCTCCTTCACCTTTACTGCTTTCCCTAAAGTAATCTTGTATTCGCACTTGGTTAGTAGTTCTTTTCGTTATTTTATTATAAATTGTGAACAATGAAAGTTGATGTAATAATTTAGTGAGTATTTCCTTTACTTCTGAGCTTTGTTTACTGATTACCATGTAATGCTAGAAGCCGAAGTGTGACTACGGCGGGATTATTCCCTGACCATAGGAGCATGGCTGGCTTAGTCATCTCTCGTTTTCCGTATTTTGGGAAGCGGGGCGTGACAGTCGCCGTCTCGACCTTACCTCTCGACCCTCTCGCCACTTCTCCATGGACCTCCATCTCCTCCTCCGCCCACTGCTTCCTCCCCCTTAAATCATCCCCGCATCCTCCGTGACGACGTTTTCAATGGCCTTATCTGCATCCTCTCCTCCGCCGCCTGTAGACACTATCCTCGACTCCGACGAGCTCCCCGCCCCTGACCATCTCATCGCCGGCAACCCCCATTCCCGATATTTTATTTTTTTTATTAATTTTAAATACTTTAATTATAAATTAAACTGTTTTAAAATAAAAAATAAACAATAACAGTTCAAAACCAACAGAGTTAGCGGAATATTCGGAAAATATTCTCTTTTTGGATGGTTGGAAAACTTACATAAAAAAACGGGGGGATTTTTTGTAATTAGCTAAAAGTAGTTTTTTGTAAATAGCTAACTTTGGAAGGTGCTCCCGTAAAAACCCATTTTTTATACATAGAGCGTCTTGCCGTTGATAAAAATTGAGCAGGTATTTCATGCAATTTTACTGTATATAAAGAGAGCTTTTTGGCGTCTCAAAATTATAAAACAGTAGGCCACACGCCCTTCACAAAACGGAAGTCGGAGGGACTGAGGTAGAGGTGAAACCAGGTCGGATTGGATGGGTATTTAACAAAACTGTTACACGATTTCAAAATTAAAACCTAAACTCAAAACTCGTCCGAACTCGACGGGTTTCCAATGTGCTAAACACGAACCCGAAACTTCGAGTTTCGGATTTATGTGGGTGGGTTGGTTTTTGCAGTTTTTTTGGGCTTAGCTCCTTATAATTTATCAAAAAAACGCAATCATAATATTTAAGGCATGTTTTGTATAAAATTTATATTCTGAATATAAATTATATCTTATGGATTTATAAACTAAACTTAAAAATCGCACTTAGCATTTGCCCTATAATAAGTAGACATATTTCTTGAAAACACCCATGTGGTTTGCTCTGATTCCTAAAAACCTAATTGAGCCTTTTTCCTTACCCAATACTCTCGTGTACTTTAATTCTACTTGACCCCCTGTACTTAAATTTTGTTAAGTTTTTGTGATAAATCGATGGAAATGGATCACGTGGACCCTATTTTGTATCTTTAATTATGTTACGGACGCTTAGAATTCACCATCTCTTGAGCCTGCTCTACAAATTTAAAAGTCCCTATAGAAAAAGAATTGGGGATGGTTGTGGTTTTAATTGGATGAAGAAGATATGCAGCTATTTAATGGATATAGAGGGAAATATTGGAAGAAAAAACAAAACAGGGTTGCATGCATTACACGTGAACCATTTTCGTCGACTTATCATAAAAACTTAACAGAATTAAAGCAGAAGGGGATCAATTAGATAACGGAATTAAAGTAAAGGGTGTATGGTGTAAGATAAAAAGCTCAAGTGGCTCTTAAGGAATAAGGTCAAACTACATTGGTGTTTTCAAGAAATAAACCTAACAAATAACAATAGATATCTTATAATTATAGGAATTAAATGTCTATACAAAATACACACACACACACACACATGGAATCGGATACAATATCTCTACCCGATTTCACACCAAAGTAAAAAGCTTATCCTATTTGATATCCGTCAGCAAAAGCGGCCAAAAAGATATTTACTTGACCCGACCCATGAACTACTCAACCCGTTAGTCACCTGGTATATTCTTCCCAGTTTCTTCAAGGGCGTTTCGAGCTCAACGCTTAAATTCGATCGAAAATCAAAACTTTTTGTTAAAATCGATTCGACGAAGGCACTGATCCTCATCGGACGATCAAAAAGTTTGAATCTTGTTGGAAAGTTTCCCAAATTTGAAGGCGTCATCGTAGAAGAAGAATACCTTTATATTGGGTAAGCTCACCTTCGATTTCGTTCATGCAACAGTTTTTTTTAAAGATTTGTTTTGGAGATATCAGCCTTTTGAAATAGTACAAAGGATTGATTTGATTGGCAAATTTAGTTGCTTGGTTGTTTCTATTGAGTTTGGGTCTACGTTAAAATCATATTGAGCTTTACTTTCATCAGTTTGGTAAATTAATGAATGTATCAGTTAGATTCTTAATCTCTAAAAAAGTTCCCCCCTTTTGAAATAAGTATATATTTCAATAGAATTACTGTAGAGAGAAGGAGAGAGAGTTCAAATTACTCCGTGTGCGTGCGCGTGTGAGAGAGAGAGAGAGAGGAGAGAGAGAGAGAGACGAGGATTAGGGCATTTGGGATTGCAAGAAAAAGGAGGAGAAGTGATCCGTTTGCTGATCGAGGGGGGAAGAGCTTTAAATTTGCTGAGTTTGTTAAGAAAAAAGATGGGATTTTGATGTTAAATCTTAAGATTCAAGTTCTCTCGATAAGTTTCCTTTGTGGGTATCATTTTTGGTTTGTTTCCACTGATTGTAGCTGCAAATTGTGGTGCATTCATCATCAACAAGAAATACAACAACAACAACAACAATTAAGAAAAAAGAAGAGGGGGGAGAAAACCTTAATCTCTGTAATATTTCCCCACTCATAAACTACTCTAATCTCGACGGAGCGGTAAAGATAGCGATCTCGAGTAACCAGTTTCCAGAAAAAAATTCGTCTCGAATAACTACATCATGTCTTTTTGTGACTGCTCTGCTCCCAAAAAGATAAAATAGTCCGAGTTACTCAATGTCGGATTGAGAAAGCATTGGAATCCTTTAATGGAAAAGGTTTTTTTCCCCCTTCCGAGAAATGCCTGAATATTGTCCACGAAGATGTTTGGTTGGATATTAAGAATCTTTTCACGTCAGGCACTATAAATCCTTGTATACTTTTTTTTTTCTTGAGAGAGAAGGATAGGGTCAATAAAACCCTAGCCATAAATCCTTGCATACTTATAAATCACAAATTAGATTGTATTCTCCATAAGCCTAAACGAGTAGTTGTATTCATACTCTGTGATTCTCAGAAGTCAGCCACCATGTAGTGGTAAGGTTAAATATATACATCCTTTAACTGCTCTCTCTCTCTCTCTCTCTCTTGCGCGTGTGCCAACACTATTAAACATTAACGGATTCATCTTTATCCCCCTTTTCCATCCAACCTGGTGTAGTCATGCGAACGGGTTCTTCCTTAAAGAATTTGATCAAATTTAAATGGTTTCATCCATATATTTTCTGGGCATGTTTTAGTTCATGATTTGGTGCAGTAGTTGAACTTGAAGGTACAGATTTTAAATGATTTTTAATGATAGCCTTTCATTAGGAAGTTTTGTTTTGATTTGGATGAAGGAATTAGAAGATGCTCCTTTTTGTGCAAGAGTAACATTGGAGATATATTAACAACATGTGTATAAGTTAGGTTCCTGGCTTATGGTTTCTAATTTAGGATATTGCATTAGTATATAATTTGAGTTTTTTGAAGCGACCAAATTAGAAATAATTGAGGGACCTGAAACTAACAGCGATAAGCTCTTGAAAAATAATACTTCTGTTCAGAAGCTGTAGTTATGCCAGAAAGTAGCAAGATACAAAATTCATACATTTTAATAAAAACAACAGTAACGTCCGATTATCATGTCAGATTATGGAAACTTTAGTGGAGTTGAACTTCAAAAAGTATTTATGATAAAACAACATATGTGATGAAGCAAAAAGATATTCATTCTGCAGTAGGTATGATAAAGAAGCATGATATTTAGATTATTGATGAACATGGCTATATATGGGCAAAGAAAATTCATATATGTTGCTCTATTAGTATGTTTGTAAATCAGTACAACAGAAACTAAAGCCGTAATCTCAGCTTGAGTTACCTTGTCTTAGAAAATAAACCTAACTGTCAATGCTACATTCATCAAGATAAGCAGAATTTGTTAAATTTTGTCTCTAATCAAGTACCACATTGAAAAAGTAAAAATCCCTCTTCACTGTCGCTTCTTCGTTTTCTCTACAATCGCTGCACTGGCCGCATCCTGGTTCTCATATGTCTCTTTTTGACCTTCCTCGACCTTTCCTGTTTCAACCAAAAAGAGCTAATAAGCACAAGTCATTTAAAAAATATATTCTTAATTTATATAAGCAAAACACAATAAATTAAATTACTTTTGTGTTCCTTTCCACATTCATGGAGTCCACATAAGCCTTTGCCTTGAATCGGTTGTAACAATTGGTGCACTGAAAGGGGAACTTCGTTTTGCAGTGTCTGTATAATATGTTCGAATTAGTCTGAGTTTAAAGAGAGGCTACGATTTTATAGGGTTAGATGTAATTTTAAGGTTCAAATTCGTTTTACCTCTACATGTTTCCTTAGATCCTCCTTTGTATCGTACCGAGACACTTCTGCCCACTTCCAGTTTCTTTCGCATGCACATACAGCGCATAAATACTTCCCATCTTTTGTCACCACGGTAAACCATTCATATTCTGCCATTTGTGCTTTTCTGTCAAGAGGTTAGAGAACAAGAAGTTACACTAGAAGCATAATAAACAATAAGGGTATTTATTTATTGTACTTGCACAGAAAATAAGTCATTCCATGTACAGTCATGCGGTAGCTATTATCTAGTGTAGCTCTTCATGGAAGGGGAAAATTTCTCTTATGTGGCTCATAAGTTATATTATCAACTGGGCTATTTCAAGGACTTGTTGCTGGTATAAAATTTTAAGCTCATTCTGGTTCTTATAGTTTGTGCGGACTTTAGATTTCTAATACTACAGATCAAAAGTAGTATAGCTGGCCTTTTGTCCAAAAGTTTTTACCCTAACTTGTTTGTCAACTTTCTATGTAGCTGGTGGAGATGAGGGTACTTCACAGCACAGAACAAAACCTGGCATTTAAAGGGTTATTAGGTGGAAGTGGTGAATACACTTTGGTTTGTGAAGTTTCTTTTGGGGATGTCCCCTAGGAGCAAGTTTTCTTTCCTTTCTTTTTTCTTCAATGAAGCAAGTTTTCCTTAACCCACCCCACCCCCTGCGCGTGTTTTACCCTTTGCTGTGCCAATCGCAGCAAAATTAGCTGATTGAGCGCAGCTACAGTGAGCTCAAGAAATAAATACCTTATTGAACAGTTTTTGGTTTTTTTTGTCATAATATCCTGAGCACTGTAGAAAAAAGGGAGATATGTGGGCGCACATATGCTTTTGCTTGGCGCATAAAAATGGGGGTCGTTTTATGCGGCGCTAAAACAAGCATTGGTACATAAAATCATTATGCGGCCATTAGTCAGGTGGATAGTGTGACTACATAAAATGCATACTGTAGCCTTTAAGAGTTGGGTTGGGTTCATGAAGCGGGTTCGGTTGGGTTTTTTTAATATACCTGTATCCTTGTCCAATAACTTAAACCCAAGTATTAAACCCTTTCTCTACTCATTTTTCCTCTTGGTTTCCTCTTTGATCTCAAATTGAGTTTGATCCTAACAATTTCTCCTCTCTCTAGCGAAAACTCTAACAAGATGACGCCTTTTAGGCAAACACACACACACACACAAAACTAGATGAAGCCTTTTGACTTCATTGTATTGAGACATAGTGGATACTCTAAATATTTTACACTCATTTAGTGTTATTCATTATTCTCTTTTTTCTCATTCATATATAATTTTTTGACTTGTTTGTTTCAAAAAATACAAATCACATATGCGTGTGGACATGCGACACATAATCCGCTTATGCGGTCCTCTAGCCAGGAATTCGCATACCTTCCATGACATTGGTCTTGATTGAATTTTTTTCACTGTATCTTAAAAGAAATGAACTTGTACAATATGATTCAAAGTTTTCGAATTCTCATAGCTTTTTGAGGACAATACATGGATTCAGACTTCAAATAAAATCTAGAAAACACTGAGATCGTGAACCAATAGCAATGACTACAACAATTTACACTGCACTTTTCCCTTTCCCCCCCTTGGTAATGCTGTATATTTTGAAGCCCGGGTCAAGAATCATGTTAATACTTCGAAGGTTTGGGAACAAGAATCATGTTACAAGAATCATGATTTACTTGTATTATTTGTTTTCAGGCGTTGTTGGTTGCTGCCTATATCTGCCGATTGGGGGTATTTCAGTCTCTTATATGCAATATTAAAAAAATTTATTCGGCATTTCTGCTCCTTCTTACGATACAGAATTCAATTTCTTTCCTTTCCCTTCACATCTGGCTCCTTTTTGGCATGTTGAAAGAGGTGGTAAAAATTATGATTTCTATCGAACTGTAACACACGTACGACAATTTGGTAAGAAAAGGATTAAAATTTCATACAGAGGTTTAATATTTTTTAACAAGGGTAATCAACGGATCAGCGCACTCAACGGAAAAGCTTCTTCCTATAGGCTACCTAATTTGTGTATTGGTTCAGTTAAAAATTGCATACTGAGATTCATATATAAATCTCAGTGAGTTATTTAAACTTGCCATTGCGTCTTTCATATCTATATTGTTCAATAAATGTTGGGAAAGATGCCTGGCACTTTTACTAATTTCATATGTGCTTTCATAACAACTTTTTCAAGCTCTTCTATTAATTTTCCAACCTTATGTTCATAGCTATTCTTTGTTCCGTTCATACAGGTTCACGTACAGAAAATAGTGCATTTGGTTTTAATTTATTCTTTCACCGACTTCGAATTCACGCCTTTACTGCCAACATAGTTCACACCTCTCTAAAGTGCTGCACCACTTTTTTAACATTTCGATCATTATTATTCAATTATCACTTTAAGAGGAATTCACTTGTAGTTATTGATTAATTTTATTATTTGTTGTTTTGGGATGCCTTTCTATATGTTATGCATCCTTTCTAACTTTCTGAGTTTGCTTTCATCATGCGACTCATCATGCTAAATTTGTAGTGCTTTGTATAATCGGCATTGTTGAAAAATTAGTTTTTATATCCAAAGTGCAGCTTAATGGAAAAGAGCGTTCCACCGAAGAGGAGAACTTTGACTCCTGAGCAAAAGGCTCGAAAAAATTATCTTGCACGTCTTAGGTAGAGAAAAAAGAGAGCCAAAAATATAGGATTCAGCATTACTGTTGGTGGTAGCAACTCTGGCACACCGGTCAATAAACCTGTTTTGAGTAAAATTGCAAATCTGAATATGGTGGAATGTAGTATTAGTTCATCGACTTCCCAAATTCCAACACATGAACCTACTACTCAAAAACAATACAACAACAACTGAGACTTTTATCCCAAGCATTAGGGGTAGGCTACATGAACCAATATGAGAATCACGCCGGGTCCAGCACATGAATCCTCCGTCTCCACCCACTCCTATCGAACAATATACTTTCATTGAGGCTTTTGGCAACCATATCGTTTCGTATCACCTCCATCCATGTTTTCTTCGGTCTACCTTTTGCCTTTTTGCCATTGTCCATATCGAGGGTATCTATTCGTTGAACCGGTGCTTCCATAGTTCTGCGTCGCATGTGACCAAACCATCTTAGCCGGTTTTCCCGCATTTTCTCCTCCACAGGTGCTACACCAACTTTTGTACGAATATCCTTATTTCGCACCTTATCTTTTCTAGTGTTATCGCACATCCAACGAAACATGCGCATCTCCGCTATGTGCATCTTCTGTGTATGATACTTCTTAGGAGCCCAACATTCTGTACCATATAATAAGGCAGGCCGAATAGTGCTCCGATAAAACTTCCCTTTCAATTTTAACGAAAAGTTACGATCACACAAAATCCCTGTTGCATTCCTCCATTTCAACCAATCAGCTTGGATCTTTTGATTAACATCACTATCGATCTTCCCATTCTTTTGGATGATGGAGCCTAGATATCTAAACTGATCGTTCGGTGATATCTCTTGTCCTTCCAATATTATACCAATATGGTTTTGACTTCTCTGTTTACTAAATTTGCAATGCACATATGCTGTCTTGGACCTGTTCAATCTAAATCCCCGAGATTCCAATGTTTGCTTCCATAATTCCAATTTGGTATTAACCCCTGCTTTCGTCTCATTTATTAGAACAATATCATTAGCGAATAACATACACTAAGTTACCTCATCTTGGATAGTTCTGGTAAGCTCATCCATCACGATGGTAAACATGAATGAATTTAATGCAGATCCTTGGTGTAAATCAATTGTAATCGGAAAACCACTCGTTAGGCCGCCACAAGTTCTGACATTTGCCACTACTCCATCGTACATATCCTTGATTATATCAATATACTTGACGGGGACCCTCTTCCTCATCATTGTCCCCCATAATACCTCTCTAGGTATCTCGTCGTACGCTTTCTCTAAATCAATAAATACATATGCAAATCTCTTCTCCTCTCTCGAAAACGCCCGACAAGTTGACGAAGCAAATGAATAGCCTCTGTCGTCGATCGTCCAGGCATGAATCCAAACCGGTTCTATGTTATCTTAATATCCTTTCTTAGCCTGTGTTCAATCACTCTCTCCCAAAGTTTCATGGTGTGACACATAAGTTTTATTTCACGGTAGTTTGAGCAACTTTGAATGTCACCATTGTTCTTGTAGATAGGTACAAGGATACTTTTTCTCCATTCATTTGACATCTTTTTTGTCAGCCAAATCTTATTAAACAGATCTGTCAGCCATTTAATGCCTATTTCTCCTAAGTATCTCCAAAGCTCGATAGGAATCCCGTCAGGACCAACAGCTTTTCTTAAACTCATGCTGTTCAAACCTTTTTTAACCTCAGGCAGTCTTATCTTACTTCTCAAAAATAATGTAGAACCAAAAAAAAAACCCTAAATGAGAAGCAGAAGGCAAGAAGAAATTATCTTGAATGACCTCGCTATCATAATCGAAAAATGATTGCAAAAGCTACTGGGTTGGATGCTGATACCTCAGCTAGAATGGAAAATATCCCTACAAATGATCATGTAGAGCCTGCCTTGCGTCAAGGTCATAAAAGGAAGATAACTGAGTTGATAACGCAACAGCCAACGCATTGGATGCCGGCAAATTTCAAACCTCAGAGTGAAGAAACAAACACCCTATCGTCTGAAACTCCACTTCATCTTCCCACTGCTACACAGGTTGAACTGTTTCTATATTAGTGTAGATTTGCTTAACATTACATTTTCTAACCGAATAACCTAAATGTAAAACTTCATATTTCAGGACAATGCATCTCCACGGTTACAAAGTCCTTTCCTTTATGAGCATGCTGGCATCCTAAGTACGCCACACAGATCTACACACGCATCACCATCAATCACATCAACTTCTATAGGCATGCTACTAAATTCATTGCTTTCAATTTCCTTTTTCCGATATATCTGCAAGTAAAACACCAACATTCTTCATTAGTTGCAAATAACATTGCAGCTAAGTATGTTTCTCCATACACACTTACTTCCCCTTTTGAGACCTGTCCAAAGTGCGGTGCAATTGTTTGGAAAGAAGAACGTGAAAGCACCATAGAAAAATGAGATATGTTACACAACATGTTGCACGGATGGTAAAATTCAATTACCATTGCTGCAACCAACGCCATGATCACGGTTAGATGACTTAATGAATCCAACAAACTCCACTCCACTGGCAAAGTGCTTTAGACAGAACATCAGATCTTTTAATTCGATGTTTGCCTTCACATCACTCGGTGCAAAAATAGACTACAATGTTATGTGTGGTCGTGGTCCGTACACATTTCGGATGCACGGTCAAAATTACCACTTGATGGGGACATTACTCCCAGATGGTAACTCCACGCCTAGATACGCACAACATTACATATATGACACAGAAAATGAGATAAGCAATCGATATGCATCAATGAAAGAAAGCTTAAAAGCAAATAAGAAAGACATGAAGCACGGTAGAAAACTAATAAGAAAAATCAAAAGAACTTTAGATGAATACAATGTCTGTGTAAAAGAATTTAGACAAGTAAGAGACGGTATGAGCAAAATAAAGATAACGAATTCAGCTTAAGAATCTTGGAAAATCGAAAAACAGAAGGCGTTCAAGACAACAGACCATCATCGAGTGAAATTGCTGCCTTAATAATTGGTGACACACTTGAATGCGCAAGAGAAAGAGATATCATCGTTTGTCATAAAGAAAAAGGAATGTAACGAATAAATGAAACTCACCCTGATTATATGTCACTGCAGTATCCACTCCTCTTTCCTTATGGTGAGGATGGATGGCATGCCTATATGAAAAACAAACGTGTTGGATGCTTGAAAAAAAGCAGACACGAATATCGGATTATTATGCATTTCATTTACAGCAAAGAGCAAACGAAGGCAAAACCTTGCTCCGCGGCGGGAGGCTTTTACAACAATATGTTGTTGATGCTTATTGTGGTATTGAAGAGGAACGCTTAAGATGGGTTAGGCAGCACCAACGCACAATCTGTTGTGAACTGTACCAAGGAATGATGGATGCATTGCATTCAGGTGATACTAATACATCTGAGGCCGGAAAGAAGAGATCATTTTACGCTCCTCTTTCACTGGGGGTCCGAGATACATGCTACAAAACTACCAAGATGCTATGGCGATTTGTGCATGGGCTGGACCTCCAGACCTCTTCATCACACTCACGTGCAATTCAAAATGGCCGGAAATTGATCATTATTTAAGTCTTATAGAAGGTCAAACAGCACCAGATCACCCCGATGTCGTTGCTCGACTCTTTTCATATAAAGCTACAATAACTTGAACATCATCTTATTAAGCAAAACAAGCTTGGTAAAGTCATTGCTGGTAAGTGCAAATTACAAATTTCTTTCAATAGTTTCTCATTCTTTCCTCAGATATCACAATTGTTACATGCATAAAATTTATTGCAGATGTCTCCGTTGTTGAATTTCATAAACGAGGATTCCCACACTTGCACATCCTTCTAACACTTGATCATCTAAAGTTAATACGACAAGTCACATTGATGAGATTGTGAAAGCCGAATTGCCGGATCCGATTACAGAGCCTTTCCTTCATGAATTGGTCGTAAAGAATATGATACATGGGCTATGCGGTGATCATAATCCACGCTCGCCTTGCAGGAGAAAAGGTATTTGCACAAAGGGTTGTCCAAAGCCATACAATGAATATACTTCACTTGGTGAAAAAGGCTTTCCTGTTTATAAGCGGCGAAGGAATGCACCGACAACCATTATAAGAGACATCGTCATTGATAGTGGATGAATAGTCCCATATAATCCAGAGCTTCTACTCCTCTTCCAATGTCATATCAACATAGAGATCTGTAATCATCGCAAAGTTACCAGATATTTATTTAAATATGTGCATAAGGGTCCAGATCGTGCAACAGCTCTCATCCAACGGAAAGGGCATGCTATAGATGAAATAGAGAGCTACCTAGACTCCCGTTATATATCAGTGTCTGAAGCTTGCTGGAGGATTTTTGAATTCAGCTTACAGAAAAGATATCCTGCTGTAGAGCGCTTGCAATATCATCTGCCTAATGAGTACAGTATCTTCTTTCGAGAATGAAAATGTTGAATAAGTTCTTGCTTCGGAAAGAGCCATAAAACAATGTTGCTGCAATGGTTTCATGCAAATTTTACTTGTCCTCATGCTCGAGAGCTCCTATATGTTCAATTTCCAACGAAATTTGTGTGAGATAGACAAGGACTTGCATGGATAATTAATTCGCAAGAGATCATATACAATCGGACGTTTGCCTTATGCACACCCTACACCCGGAGAAAGATACCGCTTACGTATGCTATTAAATGTCATCCGTGGAGCAACGAGTTTCAATTGTTTACGAACTGTCAATGGCACATTACATGCCACTTTCAAATCCTCTTGCATAGAAATGGGACTGGTACACGACGATAGTGAATGGCATCTCGCATCATCAGAAGCATCAAATTGGGCCACCGCATCATAACTACTGCGAATGTTTGCTGCGATACTCATGCATAATGAGGTTAAAGATCCAAAACGTCTATGAAACGAACATTGGGAGATTTTATCATATGATTACGAGCATGCAATGAAGCGTGAATACCCAAACCAGAAGGACACATCTATCTGAAGATCATCTAAAAAATCGAGCGCTCATCGACATGTGTAGAGGATATTCTGCAGCAAAATGTAAAGGCTTTGAAGAAGATTAAAGGAATAAAATTACCGCAACTAAGTTCTGCAGATGGTTTACCTAATAAACTGATCTTTGAAGATAGTTCTTCCCGTTGCCTCCTCGGGGATTGCGTCTTTTCTCCTCCCTGGTGGTCGCACGGCTCATTCAAGGGTTCAAAATTCCTATGCAAATTCGATGTGGTCCGATACATGCCAAATATCACGGCAATCAAAGTTGGTGGAACTTATAAAGGCAGCTAATTTAATTATATGGGACGAGGCACCTATGACAATAAGGTTCGTATTTGATGCAGTGGACCGTTCGTTTAAGGATATACTTACAGATGTGATTCCTGATGAACACAATAAGCCATTTGGAGAGGAAAGACTTATGTTTGGAGGGGACTTCCGACAAATTCTATGCTTCATCCCAAAAGGTAAGCGACAAGATATTTTTTGAGATAATAGGAGGAATAAATTAGCCATCCCCTCATAAATGGGAGAACCTGGCCTCGATCCCGGGTCTCCTCCATGGGCTATACCAAACCCCTTTTAAGCGCCAACATATTGTTGCAGCATCTCTGTAAATCATCACTTTGGGATTCAGTCAGCTTTTTGTGCCCGAAAAAAATATGCGTGTTGAGTCTGCTACTAGCAATAACCGCCAACAAGAGCTTGCCGCTTTCAGAAAATGGGTATTAGATATTGGGAATGGAGCTCTGCAGGGAACCCACAGTGATGATGACTTGGCTGACGCTACATGGATTGAAATTCCCTCGCACGTGCTACTTTACGGGAAACTAGGATTAAAGGGACTCATTCAATTTGTCTATCCAAGCTTGAGTACGCTAAGACCAGATCCTGAGTACTAGAAAAGTAGAGCAACTCTTGCGTGTTGAAATGATGAGGCGGACGAAATTAACGAACAAATCCTTGATATGTTACCCAGAAAGCCAGAATGCTTCCTCAGCGCTGATGAAAAATCAGGTGACAATAATAGAGATGGTGACGAAGGCATATCATTTACACAACATAATTTCTTAACTCTATACAATATTCAGGATTACCTAACCATTGTCTGAGGTTGAAGGTTGGTGTACCGATAATATTTGTCCTCAACTTGGACTAAGGTATTGGGATGTGCAATGGAACAAGCCTTGTTATTGAAGAGATTGTGAGAAGCTCTAATTGTATTCAGTAGCAAGGATTACAATATATAGCTACACGCTAACAGTGCTAGAGATAATCTAGGAGATATAAATGGTCAAATAACAACTAGTAGTTACAACAACCAAGGGATATACATAGACTTTGTCAAACTTAATCCCGCAGGATGGACGACCGAACAGAGAGACCAATCTTGGACATGAACAGATCAAATTTGCAGCGAGCTAAGGGCTTTGTAAGGGGATCAGCAAGCTGGTCACCCGTTGGAACATGAGTAACACGCAAATTTCCATGTTGTACTTGCTCGCGAATAAAATGGTATGCAAGTGCCAAATGTTTCATGCGCGAATGAAAAACTGGATTAGCACTTAAATGAGTGGCTCCAAGATTGTCACAGTAGATAATCGGAACTTAAGGAAATGGAACACCCATCTCATGCAGTAAGTGGCGTAACCATAATAGCTCAGCGGCCGTTGCAGCAACAGCTTTGTACTCAGCCTCGGTAGAAGATTGGGCCAAAAAACGTTGTTTCTTGGAGCTCCAACAAACATGATTACGACCAAGAAAGACCACATGACCCATAGTCGACGTGCAGTCATCCTTGTTACCAGCCCAATCAGCGTCAGAGAAGGCATGAAGATGAAGAGGAGACTCTTGAAGTATCGTTATACCTTTATCAAGTGAACCGGCAAGATAGCGCAGGAGCCTCTTCAAGGCTGCCCAGTGAGCACTTCTGGGAGCATGCATAAACTGTGACAATTTATTGACAGCAAAGGCTACATCAGGCCGGGTAAGCGTGAGATACTGTAGGCTCCCAACCACAGCTCGGTACTCAGTGGGATTGTCAATCAATGCACCTGAATGCAACGTGATGACGCAGTTAACAACCATAGGGGTTGAAACAGGTTTTGCAGTAGCCTCCTCTCAAGAAAATCAGTGACGTACTTCCTTTGGCTCAAGAATAAGCCTTGCACTGATGGAATAACTTCAACCCCCAAGAAATATGAGAGCGTACCAAGATCTTTCAGGGCAAACCTTTGTGCAAGGCGTTTGATGAAGTCATCCAGTACATGAGAATCAGGGCTTGTGAGAACTATATCATCCACATAAACAATGAGATACATGGGTGATGAGTGATGGTGATTAATGAATAAGGAGGCATCAGCGACAGACCTTTTGAACCCAAAGCCCAACAAGAAATTAGCAAGTTCATTGTACCATACTCGGGGGGCTTGCTTGAGCTCATAAATGGCCTTTCGAAGCTTACAAACATAGCTAGGAAAAGAGGTATCGGGAAAGCCAGGTGGTTGGGCCATGCGAAGCTGTTCATGAAGAGTACCATTTAAGAAGGCATTGTTGATATCAAGCTGCCGAAGATGCCAGTGGTTCGTCACAGCAAGACTAAGGAGAGTGCGTATGGTGGCGGGTTTAACCACTGGACTGAATGTTTCGGTGTAGTCAACGCCAGCACGTTGTTGGAACCCCTTAGCAACTAGTCGAGCACGATAACGCTCAATGGTACCATTGGGATTATATTTGATGCGGAAATCCCATTTACATTTGACAAGATTCTGACCCAATTCGGGAGGAACAAGGTCCCATGTGCCGAGTTTATGGAGAGCAGTGATCTCATCAAGCATAGCTTGATGCCATAGAGGGTCTGCGAGAGCCTGGGAAATAGAGGTGGGCTCGGTTGGTCGAGGTTGCATGGTGGTAGGGTTGGCATATTTGGGATTTCGTTTGAAAACGTTATGTTTGGAACATGTAGTGATGGTGGAGGTGGGCCATGGGGGAGGTTGCGAAGGTGTAGGGTTCGAGATGGGGTTTGTGGTGTCGGTGAGGGGCTGCTGGGTAGGTGATGACTGGGCTGTAGGAGATGTGGAGGAGGATGGAGAATGGTGGAGATCAGAGGGGGCGGCTATAGCACTAGGTGTAGAAGAGTCAGAGACACTAGGTGAGGTGATGGGCGAGAGTGGAGGAGAGAAGAGTTGTGTCTCATGTAACGGAGTAGCGGGTGCAGTATAGCTGGAGCTGAGTATGGGGACATAAACTTGACACCAACTTGCAGTAGTGGGGTAAGTAGGAGTAGAATTGGTGGAGGAAAGTTTGGCATAGGGAAATTGGAATTCAATAAACCTGACATGACGAGATGTGTAGAGTTTGTGAGTTGCGGGATCAAGACAATAGTATGCACTTTGAGTGGCCGAGTAACCCACAATAATACATGGAGTGGAGCGGGAGTCAAGCTTGTGTTTGGCGTATGGTCGAAGCCATGGATAACAAAGGCAGCCGAAACTCCCGAGCTTGAGATAATTTGGAGGATAGCCAAAAAGACATTTAAAGGGAGATTTGTGAGATAGGGTGGCAGTGGGTAGGCGATTAATGAGATATGATGCTGTAGTAAAGGAAAGAGATCAATACTGAAGTGGTAATTGAGCATGGGAAAGAAGGGAGAGCCCTGTTTCAACAATGTGACAATGTCGTCGTTCAGAAAAACCATTATGTTCAGGCGTATGTGGAGGAGAAGTGAGATGTGAGACACTATTGATAGTGAGAAAAGTAGAGAGAGATTGATATTGCCCCCCATTGTCAGAGTA
This sequence comes from Agapanthus africanus, assembly GCA_030015575.1. NCBI lineage: Eukaryota > Viridiplantae > Streptophyta > Magnoliopsida > Asparagales > Amaryllidaceae > Agapanthus > Agapanthus africanus. Next base: position 568,823,822 of record JASDDO010000016.1, read on the forward strand.
TATGTTTTTGATAAGCTTCTCAAAATATTTTTCAATTAAGGCCTTAAACCTAATGAAAACCTCTTTAGTGTCAGACTTCTTTTTGAGAGGATAAAACCAAACATATCTAGTGTAATGATCCACAAAGATAACATAATATTTGTATCCATCAAAAGAATAAACAGGAGAAGTCCATAAGTCTGTATAAAGAAGATCAAGAGGAGATTGAGAAGTCAAAGTGTTTTGATTAAATGGAAGTCGATGGCTCTTATTACATTGACAAGCATTGCAATGGAAGGAGAAATCACTACTAACATTGAGCTTTAAAGAAGCAACAATAGATTTGAAAACTGCTAAAAAGAGATGCCCTAATCAATGATGCCAGTCAAGGACAGAAGCTTTGACGCTTGTGTTTGATATAGTGCCCTCAAAGTCAATTATTGGATCGCAGACACGTGATTGCAATGATTGAGGGATGACCTATACCGGTAGGACGGTCTTACTCGAGATGATAGTATGCTATCTGGTTTATCTTTATCAAACGTGTACTGCTTTAGGTGACATGATATATCACTATTGCATGTTGATAGAGCCCATAGGATTCTTGCTTGACTACCAACAGGATGATGGCTATCATATATGTGAGAGTTAGGTAGTCTATAAGCACATCCTTAAAAGTGGTCCCTAATCGCGGGAGTTTCGAGATAGGGCATCGATACTCCGGAGTAGACTAGTGTATACAGTCCAGACCCCGACGAGAGGCGGTGGCCGGTCTCACAAGCCATTGGTGTTAGTCGGTTCACCTAAGATGTATACATGTGCTCATTGGGTTATGAGTACACCGGACATGACTCGCCAGGAATATGCTAGCTGGTTATTAAAACCTGTTGTCAGATAGCAATTCTCAGGTAACATGTGTACAGGTTAGTCCATCGATCTGAGATCGTTATTTGTCTCGTGTGAGTTCCCACTGTGCTTTGATTATTACCCTACCACAGCTCAAAGGAGTCATGCAAATAGGTTTTAGTTGGGTACAATCCCGAGCCACATGGAGGCAGTGAGCAGATCGGCAGGGGATTCGTCTCTCCCAACGTTGGGGGTGAGATCGCGCTGTGTTTAGGAGAGCCATTACATGAAGTCCATGGCCATGGCAAGTGAGAGTTACTGGTAGGTATTCCAGTAGTATCTCATGGTGTTTTGGGCTACACTCCGACACGACTTATACCGCTATTGGGGGTCCGACGTTTACCATCTCCCTAGGCCCGATATGCGATACTCATAGACGAACGGACCGGACTGTACGGATATTGTCACACATAGGCTCAGTAGGGTTCCAGGATGAGTTCGCTCATCGGTTTCCTTTTCGCTCAGTACATGGGCAGCCGTTACGTACAGCTAGTACCACTGACGGTTTGTGGTTAAACCCACTGCCAGAGTATTGACGAGTCTTTAGAGTCCCCCACAGAAAGTTTCCCAGTTCGGGCGAAACGTTGTAGAGGCCGTATGCTTTTATGGCAGGGTTCGAATATACGCGTGCACTTGTGCATGTGTCATGGTTCGGACAGACAATACTAGCGGGCTTTGTTTTAAGCCGGATCCTAGTATTATATCGTGTAGGGATATTTTTTGTCTCATTGCATTTGTATTCGGTCTAAATAAAAATACGGGTATGTATATACAGTTGCGGGGTTATCCTGTAATTTATTACGGGATCGCTTTTTGAAGTTGCCAGTTTGCATTCCATTTTGGCCATTTTTCTTTCTTTCCTTCTTGGCCGAAATTCTTGCTTGTGAAGGGGTTTATTTGCAAATGTTGTTTTTGTAAATGGAGGGGGTTTTCCGTGGTCCCAGGGGCTCCAGCAGTTTCTTGTAGCTTCTAGAGAGCTTGGCTTCATTTGTGCATTATTGGTGCATTTATTGCCATAGATATTTGTTGTAGATTTTTGCTTGTGGTCACTCTCTCACTTGCTCCTACATTCACCCCCCCCACTTGACAATTCCTGCAAGCATTTTTCTGCCTTGGCTGAGCATAACTTTGGCAGCCCCATTTTATTTTTGTGATTGATTCATCTTCAATTGCAACACAAAAATTCCTTAAGCTCATTTGATCTTCACTCCACAAGTTTGGTAACTTCGATTAACCTTCACCCAATCGCTTGTGTGCCTTGAGACAAAATATTCTACACTTTTTCTACTTCAATCTTGGACACGTCGGCTAGCAAACTTCGTTTCCGAGTTGTCTTGGTTCAGAGGCAGGAGCCCGTATAAAGATTCGTTGACGTTGCGCAATTTTCGGCGAGGACGAGATCGTAGATCGAGCGAAACCTAGCGGCCACAATATCCACTAAATATTATAAATAAGTCATACAACCCTAATTAGATTTTTAAGCTTATCAAGTTTTGTACTAAAACGGTTAATTTTGCTTGCTAGATTTTCGGAAAAATAGCTTTTTAAGTGGTTTGAGGTTTTTGTGAATTGCAACCTTTTTCATATTATAATTAATGTTTATGAATGTGCAAATGAGTGTGTTTGGGTTTTTCTCAATGGTTTGGCGTTTGTACGCCGACGTCGAGAGTTTTTGGGTTGAATTGTGAAAGCAACCATAGGTTTTGACCTATGTGGGATTCGTGTGTCGTTTTGGTCATGAGTCGGATATAATGCGATACGGTGCGGTAACCCGGGGCAAGAAGATCGCAGAAGATGGTGTTGAGCCTGTGCAGGGGAGCACGACCGACCGGTGATATTACCCGACGCGTCGGATATCCGGAGGATACCGTCGTGGTCTTGAGATTGATGGTAGGGGCCGGTCTGGACTGACGGCGCCCTAGATAGTGAGATTGATACAGAGATTCTGAGATATTGAGGTACAGAGATTTGATGATACAGCCCAGTCCGGATAGCCGGAGCCTGAGACTTTGAGACATTGGGATTTACGTTTTGTGTCGATGCTAGACACTGTTTATGCTGATTTCATTATGATTAAAAATACAGAAAATCTCACTAATTTATGAAAGTAGTTTTCTTCAGTACATGCATTCTGTTTCGTGCATTCATACATCATCCATGTGATACATTGCTACCTGAGGCACTGACACGGGCACATGGGATTGCACTTGGGTTAGATATTTACGCTAGCCATTGTTATAGGCTGCTGGTTATATATTTGAGGATATATTATGATCGTTGACCTAGGATTGCGTTGTTCATGCGATTTCTGTTCGTAGATGTTTTTCTACTCACGAGTTGGCAACTCACCCCCGTTGTGCCCCAGAAAGATCGGAGAGCGAGCTTCGTCGGTGCATCCGCAACAAGTTAGGGGCTGAGGTTAAAGACCGAAGGACACGGATCGTTCGGTATAATCTCTAAACCCCATTTTACAGAATACTAGTTTACGGTTAATGGAACGATCCGGGTTTTAAGTTTGCGTTAGCGCCAGTTTCGTAAAAAAATTTTGTTCCGCATTTGGCCTCGGAAAGACGGCCGGGACGCTACCGTAGACTTACAGCTTGAATATGCCACGATGAAGGAAAGGGAAGATGACAACTCATATATCCCATTTTTAGTTGGTCCCATAAGAAGAGGTACCCCTGTGAGACGATCCTTCACAAGATAAAAATCAGATGAGAAAAGAATTAGAAGGTTATTCTCTCTACAAAATTGGGAAATGGAAATGATATTACGATGCATAGTAGAAACACATAAGATATTGAAAAGAGCGAGGGATTTAGAAGAACTAGAGATAAGAGAGGAACCAGTGTGAGTGATAGGAAGCCCAGTGCCATCATCGATCACTATTTCTTCAGTGCCGTCATAAGGTTGGTGCGGTGGTAGGAGGTGGGTGAGTGTTGTGGCTGACGATGTGGGTAAGAATGAGCAGACCGGCTTGTGGTGGGGTTGGCAGTAGCAGGCATAACACCAAGAAGTGGTTGACTTTTGATTGTGAGCTCACGATTTATAAGCTTCTCATGAAGTTCAGCAAAGGAGATGGGAGAATCACGAGCATTGACGGCATCGATGACGTATGAGTCATCTAAGCATTCCAGGACACGATCAGTAATATCCTCCTGCGGAATGGGAGCACCAAGAAGAGCAAGATGATCAGTGCACGCCTTGATAGCATGCATAAATTCGGTAATCGTTTGAGGCCCTTTGGTGATGTTTTTGAATTTGGCTTTAAGTTGCTTGATGTGTCCTCGGGATGAGCTAGCGAAGGTCTGAGCAAGGGTACCCCACAGCTGCTGAGTAGTGGTAGTGAAGGAGATGAGCGGAACGATATTTTGATCCAGTGTGCCAATGAGAGAACCAAAGAGAAGACGATCCTGTCGAGCCCATGTTAGATAGGCGGGGTTCGAGATGGACATAGTATCCTTGACAATGGTCGACGGTGGAGCGGGGAAGGAGCCGTCTAGGCATTTGAAGAGGCCATAACCATCTAGGGCAGCCTCGATTTGTAGTTTCCACGAGAGATAGTTTTGCAAGGTAAGCTTGATGACATTAGAGAGGGTAACGATAATGATCGGAGAGTTTGGATCAATATCATTGGGAATAGTATGGGTAGACATTCTGGAAGGAAGAAGGAGAGAGAAAAAAAGATGGATCAGAACTAGGCTCTTGATACCATGAAGAGATTGTGAGAAGCTCTAATTGTATTCAGTAGCAAGGGTTACAATATATAGCTACACGCTAACAGTGCTAGAGATAATCTAGGAGATATACATGGTCAAATAACAACTAGTAGTTACAACAACCAAGGGATATACATAGATGTTGGGGTAAAAATTTACACCCCAGTTGACCGAGTCAAAGTCAAGGTCAACCCCCAAGCTAGGTGGGCCCAAGCCCAGGTCAAGCGGGCCCATGCCCAAGTCGAGCCCGCGGCCAGCCTCCCCATGCCAACAACGAAATCATGTCATAAATAATTTTTATGTAACTTTTTTATGCATGAATGTAAGCAAAATGGGCATAAACCCAATATTTTGTAAGCCCATGGCTTATGTGCAAAAATGAAATGGCACATGAGCCATGGGATGGCTAAAATGTCATTTTTGAAAAGCCCAAGGGGCTATATGTAAATATGTAAGCCTATATAAGGCAACATGATGATGAATAAAGTATACACTTTTCATTCCCCTAAAAACTAGGGTTCTTTGTGCCTCCTGCTCCTTCTCCAAGGTTCCAAAAACCTTCTTCTTTCTTTTGAATTAAATCAAGAGTTTAACTCTTCCTTTTCCCAAAATAAATAGTTTTTCACTACAAAACCCACAAAGGGGAACTCAGATCTCCCACCAGATCTCGAAAAAGAAGAGATTTTTAAAATCTCACATCTCTTGATCTTCAAGATCCGGCCAAAAGACAAGAAGAAGGAGACCCATCTCCAAGAATCTAACTTTGGACAGATCCAAGGCTCAAAAGAAAAACCAAAGATTCCTAGGAGTTTAACTCCTTTCTAGATCTGTTGGAGTTTAACTCCATAAATTAATTTTCTGTCAGGAGTTTAACTCCAAAAATCCCTTGGGAGTTCAACTCCCCAACCTAAGGGCTAGGCCCTCCTTTCAGCGGGTGTTTTCCCGTGGTCATGTGCGCCCACGTGACCCCGGGCACTGAGGCGCCCAATGGTCACGTGCGCCCACGTGACCCCGGGCGCTGAGGCGCCCAAAGGTCACGTGTGCGCCACATGACCCCGGGACGCTGAGGCGCCCAACGGTCACGTGCGCCCACGTGACCCCGGACGCTGAGGCGCCCAAAGGTCACGTGTGCGCCACGTGACCCCGGGGCGCTGAGGCGTCCAACGGTCACGTGCGCCCACGTGACCCCGGGCGCTGAAGCGCCCAAACGGTCACGTGTGCGCCATGTGACCCCGGGCGCTGAGGCGCCCATCGGTCACGTGTGTGCCACATGACCCCGGGCGCTCAGGCGCCCAAAGGTCACGTGTGCGCCACGTGACCCCGGGCGCTGAGGTGCCCAGTGGTCACGTGTGCGCCATGTGACCCCGGGCGCCATGCGCCCGCATGCTGCGCACACGTCTTTAAGACGCCTTCCCCCCCTTTTTTATGCACTCCACACTAAATATGCCTCCCCCGTTAGAAAAAATTTCTAACGGGGCGCTGCCCCGCACCCCATAAGGGGGCTGCTAGCCCCCTTGACCCCCAGCCCGCTATCCGGGTAGCGGGACCCCCGTAAAAACTCTGCGGGGCCCCCAATATATCCAAAACCCTTCCAAAACATAACACTGCACATTGAGTTCGCATGACCAGTTTAACCCGTCAATCGGAGGTTCTTTCGCTCCAAAATACGAAGGATAATTAACGGCAGCTTAGTCCGCGGCTGCCGGAGATTCGGATCCCCACAATCAATAAACCCCGGTGTACCATAGGCAGGGGGAATCTGTAATGCGCCTGACAAGCGCGCGCGTATTCCCATCTCAATGGGGTGACGAAAAACACCCTACAGATTCTGGCACGCCCGGTGGGACCAATCTCTCCTCCCATATTTCGGGTTAAACGTTCATGCGAACTCAATCAATTTACATGTCTATATTTATACTAAAATAATGCTCTTTCATGCAGATTTTCAAGCAATCACCTTCCGACGATGTCTTCGATGATGAACTCAGCTCCTGTCTCCTACACGATGAAGATAGACTTCAGGACGGTCCTTCCGGCCAGTCTCGGGCGACAATGGGAGGAGCCGCTGCTACCATTCGGCTCTATTATGTTCATGCCTGTTGGCACCATCCCGGCTCCTCAAGCCCCGGTGGCAGACAAACCGGTCTCGAAAGGCAGGAGACCAAATGTGGTGGTCGCGAAGGCATCTCAGCCCAAGCGCAAGTCCGTTTCCGAACGACTCTCCATGGCCCCAGCTGGGGGCAAGGCCACCAACACCAACGAAGCTATAATGCATCCCGAGCAAGCTCCAGCGGTGCCCTCGACCACTGCTCGATCGGGTGTCTTCTCTAAGCCCCCCTCTGATCAGCTCACAATGGCTTCCCGGATAGAAGATGCCCGCCAAGCCTTCAAAATCGAGAAGTTGAGGGAGAAAAGGCTCAGATATAGAGCCAACAAAAGGGCTAGGGCTCCTGCCAGGCTGAACCTCATGAGGTTCGAAGAACAGGGTTACCCTGCCGAAGATGAGGAAATGGCTGGGTATGTGGTCCACACTGTCTACACGGTAGGCACACGCAGCAAGAGCAAGGACGGGGCTACCACATCTCAAACCCAATCTGGCTTGAATGTGGTGGCCGCTTCCCAAGAACAGCCGCCTCTGCTGGGTGATGAAAACCCTCTCGATGAGGATGATAGGCAGAAAGACCTTTCGGTCCATGAGGAGTCGGGCTCGGAAAGCGAAGAAGAGCCGACTTTCCGCCCCAGGACCGCGGAGCAAGAGCTGCTTCAAGAGCTCCAAAAGCAGCTCAGAAGCAAAGACAAGGAGATGGCCAAGCTCTACTCAAAGATCGACGACTTGACAAATGTCGTCTTACGGCTTACGGCCCAACTTGCCTCTCAGCCGCCCAATCAAGCACAGGGCTCTGCTCATGAACCGGGAAATGTTGACCCGAGACAGCCGGTGCCTATTCCCTCAAATCCAAGGGTGGGCGGACCGCACGAAAGTCAGCCGCATCCTATCTCGGCAAATGTCTTGGCTACCGATGACAATGGCCCGTTAACTCAAGATCAAATCATGGATTTGATTACCGACAAAGTCAAAACCTTGGTAGCCGAAGCCGAAGCGCAAAAAGATGTCAGCAGTAGTGGGAGACCATATCCTGCTCAGTATGATCTGGTAGAATTTCCTAGCGGCTATGTCATCCCCAAATTCGGAAAATTCAACGGGACGGGAAATGCGAATCAGCACATCGCCCACTTCAAAGCCTCATGCAGGAATACTGGGGGCAATGATGCGCTTCTCCTCCGCCAGTTCGTTAATAGCCTGATCAATGTTGCTTTCGACTGGTACGCGAGCATACCAGATGGCTCCGTCACAACTTTTGTCCAAATGGAGTCTCTGTTTCGGCAGAGGTTCATGAGCGTCAGCGATAAGATTACCATTGCCGAGCTCGTAAGGACCAAGCCCAAGAGCGACGAAAACAACACGGATTTTATAACCCGATGGCGTAATCTCTCCGTCAAATGCGAACCGCCGATAGAGCAGGACCAATCTGTCAGTCTCCTTGTCGAAAATCTCAACAATTGGATGGCCCCGTTTCTATGTACCGCGGGTCTCAAAACATTCCAAGAGCTGACCAAAAAGGTCCAAACGTTGGAACGCTCAAAGCCCGAGTCCGCTCAGGATCTTCAGTTCACAAACAGACCGAAACCTTAGAGGGACGACAACCGAAAAGGCGGAAGTTCTAATATCACCGATTCTCCAAATAAGCAGAGAACGGGCGGAGCAAAAACTGACCAGTCTCGGGAGCCAACTTTGGAGGAAAGAAGAAATAAGGTCTGCTCATTCCGAAGGGACAAGGTTCACAAAATTTTTAAAGATGCTCTGAAGAATGGCCTGCGGCTACCAGAACCAAGAAGGCTAAGTGAAGCGAACATGACCGATCATCCTAACTTTTGCCCATACCACCGAGTGCTGGGGCACACTATTGAAGACTGTTGCATCTTCAAGGATTGGGTCGAGAAACAATACAAGGCAGGAGAAATATCATTGTCCCCTGGCGTGTTAGCAAACAATCAAGAAGCGATCGCCAACTTCATACAGACGGGGACCGAAGTCCTTCAGGGACCTGATTCTCTCAAACGCCCGCCTTTCTCTGGGAACAATCGACCTCTAAGTCGTTAAACTGGAAATGTAAAAAAAATGTAAAAAAAAAGTGTAAATAAAAGAAAAATAAAGAAAAGCCGAAATGATGGGGCAACTCGCAATGAAAATTAGCGAGTAAAATAAAAATGAAAATAAAGCCGAAATGATGGGGCAACTCGCAATGAAAATCAGCGAGTAAAATAAAAATGAAAATAAAGCCGAAATGATGGGGCAACCGCGAATAAAAGCCGAAATGATAGGGCAATCGCGATATTCGCGATAAGAAAAGCTGAAATGATAGAGCAATCGCGGTAAAAAAAGAAACAAACAATAAAAAACACAAAACAAAAAAGTGGCGAATGATGAGTCGCTCCTGGTACCATATTCCAGTGCGGCGATACAGACGCCAACCAAAATCCAGTTTCCCAAAATTCTTCGGCCCTACGGCTAGCCCCCAAATTGACTACCGTATACAATCCACGGGCTCAAATAATTCTCATCATACCCATATCCCACCGTAATCACCAGTTACGCGGCTGGTCTCCACCTTTGGAATTATGCTCCATTAAGAAGAACCACTCATGTGTCCTTACGATGCATGAGGAGAACAAACCTTCGTGGGATCCTTACGACTCACGAAGGAAAAACACACTTAGGAGTCCCCACGACTCCTAAGGAGAACATACACCTGCGGGATCCTTACGACTCGCAGGGAGAAAATACCTTTATGGGATCCTCACGGCCCATAAAATTGAAAAACCTTAGGCGATAGGGATCTAAACCTGTCTCCTAAGCCATCGCTCCCCAATCTCCAAGTGGCGAATGATGAGTCGCTCCTGGTACCATATCCCAGTGCAGCGATGCAGACGCCAACCAAATTCCAAATCCCAATCCTCAAGTGGCGAATGATGAGTCGCTCCTGGTACCATATTCCAGTGCAGCGATGCAGACGCCAACCAAATTCCGAATCCCATACCCCAATGGCGAATGATGAGTCGCTCCTGATACCATATTCCAGTGCAGCGATGCAGACGCCAACAATGTCCCAAAATTTTTCTGGCCCTACGGTCTGGATCATATATCCTGCAAAACCGTATACAATCCACGGGCGTAAAACAATCCCGATCTCTCCAAAAAAAAAAGAAAAAAAAGAAGAACGGTATGTCCACAAGCAAAACGGGCACGGATGAAAACCCGAAAGGGCTCCGTGAGTAAAAACAGCAGGACTGCCGGCGAGTTTGTGAAAACCCGAAAGGGCGCAAACTCGTAAAAAAAAAAGAAATGAAATGCACTCGCAAAGTCCTCTCGACTTTGTGAGGAGAAAATTCCCGCGTGAGATCCCTACGACTCACAAAGGAGCAACACACTTAGGAGTCCTCACGACTCCTAAGGAGAAAATACACCTGCGGGATCCTTAGGACTCGTAGGGAGAAAATGCTTTTGTGGGACCCTCACGGCCCATAAAATTGAAAAGCCTTAGGTGATAGGGATCTAAACCTGTCTCCTAAGCCACCAATTCCCAAATCCTCTCGGGGCACATGATGAGTTGCTCCTGGCATTATTCCAGTGCAGCAATGCAGATGCCAAACAAAAACCCCAATTCCAAATCCTCTCAAAGATAGATGATGATTCGCTCCTGGTACCATATTCCAGTACAGCGATGCTGATGTCAACTCAAATCAAACAAATCAAACCAACCAATTCCAACATCGACCTCTGCGTCAACCAGGCACTCCGTCTCGGGGAAACGTCCTACCACAGGCACTCCGTCTCGGGGATACGTCCTACCACAGGCACTCCGTCTCGGGGATACATCCTACCACAGGCGCTCCGTCTCAGGGAAACGTCCTACCACAGGCACTTCGTCTCGGGGAAACGTCCTACCACAGGCACTCCGTCTCGAAGAAACGTCCTACCACAGGCACTCCTCGGGGAAACGTCCTACCACAGGCACTCCGTTTCGGGGATACGTCCTACAGCAGGCACTCCGTTTCGGGGATACGTCCTACCGCAGACACTCCGTCTTGGGGATACGTCCTACCACAGGCACTCCGTCTCGGGGAAGTCCAATCACAGGCACTCCGTCTCGGGGATACGTCCTACAACAGGCACTCCGTCTCGGGGATACGTCCTACCACAGGCACTCCGTCTCGGGGATACGCCCTACAACAGGCACTCCGTATCGGGGAAACGTCCTACCACAGGCACTCCGTATCGGGGAAACGTCCTACCACAGGCACTCCGTCTCGGGGAAACGCCCTACCACAGGCACTCCGTCTCGGGGAAACGCCCTACAACAGGCACTCCGTCTCGGGGATACGCCCTACCACAGGCACTCCGTCTCGGGGAAACGCCCTACAACAGGCACTCCGTCTCGGGGAAACGTCAACCAGCGACACTCCGCATCGGAAAAACGTCCAATACAGACACTCCGTACCGGGGAAACGTCCAACAGCAGACACTCCGTCTCGGGGAAAAGTCAACCACCGACACTCCGCGCCAGGGAAAAGTCGATCAGCGACACTCCGCGCCGGGGAAAAGTCGATCAGCGACACTCTGCATCGGGGAAATGTCGAACACAGACACTCCGCATCAGGGAAACGTCAATCAGCGACACTCCGCATCGGGGGAAACGTCCAACACAGACACTCCGCATCAGGGAAACGTCCAACAGCGACACTCCGTGCCGGGGAAACGTCAAGCAGACACTCCATGTCGGGGACACGTCAACCAGCGACACTCTGCATCGGGGAAACGTCCAATACGGACACTCCGCATCAGGGAAACGTCAACCAGCGACACTCCGTGCCGGGGAAACGTTAAGCAGACACTCCGTGCCGGGGACACGTCAACCAGCGACACTCTGCATTGGGAAAATGTCCAACATAGACACTCCGCCTCGGGGAAACGTCGACCAACGACACTCCGCGCCGGGGGCACGTCAACGAAATCTCTCCGGGCTAGGGAAACGTCTACCACAGACACTCTATCTCGGAGACGCGTCAAGCGTCGACCGTCCACGTCGTAAAAAGGGCAGTGCATCCCAAAAAGTGGGAATCAAAGCAAGTCGCCTCCACGTGAAAGAAGATCCATCAATTTCATGCACACGACCCACATGTGCGGTGTGCATTTATTGATGGGGGGCAATTTGTTGGGGTAAAAATTTACATCCCGGTTGACCGAGTCAAAGTCAAGGTCAACCCCCAAGCTAGGTGGGCCCAAGCCCAGGTTAAGCGGGCCCATGCCGAAGTCGAGCCCGCGGCCAGCCTCCCCATGCCAACAACGAAATCATGTCATAAATAATTTTTATGTAACTTTTTTATGCATGAATGTAAGCAAAATGGGCATAAACCCAATATTTTGTAAGCCCATGGCTTTTGTGCAAAAATGAAATGGCACATGAGCCATGGGATGGCTAAAATGTCATTTTTGAAAAGCCCAAGGGGCTATATGTAAATATGTAAGTCTATATAAGGCAACATGATGATGAATAAAGCATACACTTTTCATTCCCCCAAAAACTAGGGTTCTTTGTGCCTCCTTCTCCTTCTCCAAGGTTCCAAAAACCTTTTTCTTTCTTTTGAATTAAATCAAGAGTTTAACTCTTCCTTTTCCCAAAATAAATAGTTTTTCACCACAAAACCCACAAAGGGGAACTCAGATCTCCCACCAGATCTCGAAAAAGAAGAGATTTTTAAAATCTCACATCTCTTGATCTTCAAGATCCGGCCAAAAGACAAGAAGAAGAAGGAGACCCATCTCCAAGAATCTAACTTTGGACAGATCCAAGGCTCAAAAGAAAAACCAAAGATTCCTAGGAGTTTAATTTCTTTTTAGATCTGTTGGAGTTTAACTCCATAAATTAATTTTCTGTCAGGAGTTTAACTCCAAAAATCCCTTGGGAGTTCAACTCCCCAACCTAAGGGCTAGGCCCCCCTTTCAGCGGGGGTTTTTCCGTGGTCACGTGCGCCCACGTGACCCCGGGCGCTGAGGCGCCCAATGGTCACGTGCGCCCACGTGACCCCGGGCGCTGAGGCGCCCAAAGGTCACGTGTGCGCCACGTGACCCCGGGACGCTGAGGCGCCCAACGGTCACGTGCGCCCACGTGACCCCGGGCGCTGAAGCGCCCAAACGGTCACATGTGCGCCATGTGACCCCGGGCGCTGAGGCGCCCATCGGTCACGTGTGCACCACGTGACCCCGGGCGCTGAGGCGCCCAAAGGTCACGTGTGCGCCACATGACCCCGGACGCTGAGGCGCCCAGTGGTCACGTGTGCGCCATGTGACCCCGGGCGCCATGCGCTCGCATGCTGCGCACACGTCTTTAAGACGCCTTCCCCCCCTTTTTTTTTATGCACTCCACACTAAATATGCCTCCCCCGTTAGAAAAAATTTCTAACGGGGCGCTGCCCCGCACCCCGCAAGGGGGCTGCTAGCCCCATTGACCCCCAGCCCGCTATCCGGGTAGCGGGACCCCCGTAAAAACTCTGCGGGACCCCCGTAAAAACTCTGCGGGCCCCCCAATATATCCAAAACCCTTCCAAAACACAACACTGCATATTGAGTTCGCATGACCAGTTTAACCCGTCAATCGGAGGTTCTTTCGCTCCAAAATGCGAAGGGTAATTAACGGCAGCTTAGTCCGCGGCTGCCGGAGATTCGGATCCACACAATCAATAAACCCCGGTCTACCATAGGCAGGGGGAATCTGTAATGCGCCTGACAAGCGCGCGCGTATTCCCATCTCAATAGGGTGACGAAAAACACCCTACAATAGACTTTGTCAAACTTAATCCTTAACGGTTATTAAGAGGCTTGGAAAGAATGCAATCAAAGGAGAGATAGTAACTGAAGACAATCCGGCATACATGTCTCGATTCCTAGAATAATCATGACTAATGAAAGTGATGAGTTTACCATTTGTTCTAAGAACACAATTCCTGGTTCGACTCGCATTTGCAATGACGATTAACAAAAGCCAAGGCCAAAAAACCTTGGATAGCATTGGCCTCTACCTTCGAACACCCGTATTCTGCCATGACCAACTATACGTGGCGATCTCGAGCAACCTCAAGTGACTCGTCATTGATGATATTGCTAGAAAGACAAGGAGAAATACCGCATAATTATACTCAAAATATTGTCTACAAGGAGGTGTTACAAAGTGTGCTTTAATGGCAGTTCAACATCGATAGTTACAATGGTATAACCAGTGTTGCTATCGGAACACTCAAAGCTAAAGATAAGGAGGTTGGTACCCGAGATTCGGGACAAGGAGGAGGGAGATGATACGGACAGTGGGGGAAAGGATGATGGAGGCGACGAGACTGATGGCGAGGACTGAATGGAAGCCAAGGTCAACGGAACGGGAGGTGTGCTCTTTTGGGTTTTAGAGCTACTTGGATGCGAGGCGCTTGGTGTACTTTTGTACTTTTGTTGCGGGTTGTATTCCTAAGATGTTTATGGTTGTAGGTTTTATTGGTCTCAATGACATATCGATGTTATCATTAAAAACTTTTTGATGCAATGGGTTATGGGGTGGCTAATTATCCGACTTTTTCTCAAAAACACAGATAGGTACAGTTTCATAAACTCTCAGCAATTTCTCCTCCTCAATTTCTTCCTTGCAAGCCACCGTGAGCTTGGGTTGCGTGCTACACGGTAAAGTGTATGATGTTTGCATGCATGCCCACTTCATAATCCATATACCATATCATTTATTACCTGATTCGTGCTTTTCTGCTAAATCTTCTTGAGCTTCTCCCCAACAAATTCTTATTCATTTTAATGTCCTTTTCTTAGGCACTTTTATGGCGATTGGGATGTTTTTTTGGACATCCTGGATGTTCACTATATTATAATTGAGATCAACGAATGCAGAATCAGGTCTGAAAATGGTTCAAGACACATTTTATCCTTTGCTAATTTAAAACTTTAGGGCGTCATTTTCTGCATTCCTTTAAAATTTTAGGACTTCATTTTCTACATTTTATGTCATCTATACCATATTATTTCTACAGATCTATACATCTTTCTCAATCAATATTGTTCCTTTTAGGTGTTTTTTTGGCATATCAAATGGTCATTTCATAGCCTGGATCTAAAAACCCGACTCATATATCTCAAACTGCAACTGTAACATCAGGGAAGAAAAACAGCATGAGAATTTTTCTTCTTCTGAAGTTTGGTTTTTGTTAGCATTTCTCAGGATTCATAAACTCTAATTATTCTGCAATATAACGCCCTGGATTTTCATCATATTCTAATATAAATCTACAGCTGCAGCATCAGGTGAGAAGTACAAAGTTTTTGTCTTGGTGCCGACACATTATCAATTTCTATTCCAAAGATGGCGAACCATAAACTGGAGCATTCAAGAGAGAATAAACAATGTAACCCTCAGCTTCGACATGTACTTTATGCCCTCTTTTTAAGTACTTTCTTTTAGCTATTGCTATGGTTCTTTATTTTTTTTTTTATAATAATTTAACAATTTAGAGCTTCATTTTTTGCATTCCTTTACTGCAAATCAGAAACAAAAATGAGTTGATGGATTTAGAGCTTCATTTTAGCTGCAGTGGTTTTTGCGTTGAAGATTTGGAGGCACTATCTGTTGGGCGAGAAAGTAGAGGTGTACACGGATTATAAAAGTCTAAAGTGCGTCTTCACTCAAAAGGAACTAAACATGAGGCAGCGCCGATGGCTAGAGCTGATGGCGGATTATGACTTGGACCTTCAGTATCACCCGGGGAAAGTAAATGTTGTACCGGATGCTCTCAGTCGCAAGCCATCGGTCATGATGTTGACCAATCAGAGAAGCATTATTAAGGATTTTCAGAGACTCGAGCTTGAAGTCGTTACACCGAGCGCAATCAGTCAATTTTGGCAACTGCGGGTGCAGTCTTCCCTTATGGATCGCATCAAGACTGCACAAGCGGATGATCCTCGATTGCAAAAGTTCAGAGCGCAAGTAGAAGCCGAGCTGAGAACAGACTTAATCATACACGAAGATGGCTCTCTGAGATTCGGTAGCAGACTCTGCGTACCTAAAGGGGATGTTCGAGAAGAGGTACTGGCTGAGGCACATAGCTCAGCTTATTCTGTACATCCGAGAGGTACAAAGATGTATCGAGATCTAAAGCAGCATTTTTGGTGGAACGGGATGAAGCGAGAAATTGCGTGGTTCGTATCCAGGTGCTTGGTATGCCAGCAGGTGAAGGCAGAACATCAGAGGATAGCAGGGTTGTTACCACCGCTTCCGATACCAGAATGGAAGTGGGAGCACATTACTATGGATTTCGTGACGGCCTTACCACGGAGTCCTAGGGGCAACAACGCCATTTGGGTTATCGTCGACCGCCTCACGAAAGCTGCACACTTCTTACCATTCCGAGTGGGGCAGTCGACAGAGTCACTGGCAGAGAGATACATGCAGGAGATAGTGCGACTTCATGGTGTTCCGGTCAGCATTGTGTCAGATCGAGACACCAGATTTGTTTCGCACTTTTGGAGGAGCCTACAGGAGAGTTTGGGTACCCGCCTCAAGTTTAGCACAGCTTATCACCTACAGACGGACGGACAATCCGAACGTACGATTCAGACGCTCGAGGATATGTTGAGGGCCTGCATGTTGGATTTTCAGGGTTCCTCAGAAGACCATCTGCATCTAGTCGAGTTTTCTTATAACAATAGTTATTAGGCTAGCATCCAGATGGCTCCCTTCGAAGCACTTTACGGGTGGAAGTGTCGATCCCCAGTTTGTTGGGATGATGTGGGAGAACGGAGATTACTGGGTCCCGAGCTCATTGTTCAGACAGTCGACAAGGTCCAAATGATCAGGCAGCGCATTAAGACGGCTCAGGATCGACAGAAGAGTTGGGCGGATACCAGCAGGAGGGCACTAGAATTTGAAGTCGGAGATCACGTGTTCCTGAAGATTTCCCCTGCCCATGGAGTTATCAGGTTTGGAGGTCAGGGAAAACTCAGTCCCCGTTTCATCGGACCTTTTGAGGTGCTAGAGCGAGTAGGAGAGGTGGCCTATCGACTTGCCTTGCCTCCATCGCTAGCTGGTGTGCACAATACCTTTCACGTGTCTCAGTTGCGGCGTTATGTTCGGGATGAGAGTCATATTCTGGACTATTCGGAGTTAGCTTTGGGTACCAACCTATCTTACGAGGAGCAGCCCACCACCATCCTCGACCGCAGAGAGAAAGTGCTGAAGAATAAGGTCATTCCGTTAGTCCGAGTGTCTTGGGGCGGTCGTTCCCCAGGAGAATCTACCTGGAAGCGGGAGGAAGATATCCGTGCACGTTTTCCACATCTCTTTGTTTAGTACTTTTGTTTCTTTGTATCCCTGTTAAATTTCGAGGACGAAATTTTTGTAAGGGGAGTATGATGTAAATCCCCGTTCCCATCTATGAATTTTTCCTACATTTCCCAAGTCCCCAAATGTTATCCCATTTTTCCCGTATTATTATTTTGTGTGAAGATTAGTTGCTTGGGTTGTAGTATTTATTTTTCTAAACCAATTAAAATCAATCCAAAACCATATATATGTAAACAGAATTAATAAAACCCAGCCCAACACTCCATTTCTTTCCCAAATGAATTAATTAAAAATCCCGGCCCAGCCCAAGCTCCCCAGCCTGCGCCCACAAACCCGACCCGGCCCATGCCCTTACCCTTCTTCCCCACTCGTTCTTTCCCGCTCGTTTCTATTTCCTAAGTCGCGCGTACCCACGTCGCCAAGCCCGCGTCGCCGCCCACGTTCCCACGCTCACCGCCCATGACCGCGCGCCCCTCGAGCTCCTCAACCCCTCCTCGTCTCTCCAACTCCCTCCCTCATCACTCTTGCTCTCAAACCTCTTCTCTCTCTCAAACAGAAAAATTTCTGCCTCGTCCCTGCACCCGCAGCCGCCGCCGCCGACGACGAGGAAGACCACGACAATCACCCTATCCTTCTCCTCCATCAACTGAGCTCCCTCTGTTAGGTCCACGTTACCTCTCCCGGTTCTTTCGGACTTGAGGAAATAGTGAAAAACGATTTTTTAGGGTCTAGGTAACATGGACTAGAAAACCCGGATCTTTGCTAAACTACACACTAGCAACTACTATGAGCTTTACCTACTCGGTTAGGGGTTATACCTTAACTTGAACTCCTTCTCTTCTTCTCCTTGGAGTGGGTTGGATGGTTCTCCTCGTCGCCTTCTCATGCCGAAGATGGATCCACCCGAGGGCCTCTACCTTGAGCTCCTTTCTCGAACTTGAGGTAACTAAAGTATTAGGCTTGCTAGACCTTCAACCTTAGGATGAGTAGAGATGAGTTTTGGTGTTTTATCTTCAAGGCAAAATGGTTCTCAACACATGAGGGCTTTTGCCTTGAACTAGAGGAAGAGGGAGAGCAAAGGAGGAGAGAGAATGAGAATGAGATTATGATATGAAAAATAACAACCATATCACATATATGTGAATTAATAATTAACAATATTAATCAAAATGAAAAAGGTGATGGTTGGTTTGATATGACCATTATCATTTCACATTTAATGTGTTTTGCAAAGATCAAAGAGCATCTTTGCTTGAAATGATGATGGTCAAAGTTTCAACCTTGGTCAACAAGTCAACCTTGGTCAAAATGTCAACAACCCTAACCATAACTCAATTTTCTTTTAATTAACATTATTAATCATAATTCACATGTTCATTAGGGTTTGGTAAACGACAACTGTCAACTGTGCATACACACCCGTACCAAAACCCTAATGAGAATCCTCTGCCTCTGCCTCAGTTAGCTGTGCATACACACCCGCATTCGTGTTCCGAGGAACACGAATACAATGAGATAAAACTAATCCCAAAACATATACTAGGATCTGGCTCAAACCAGAGCCCTCTAGTAATGACTGTCCGGACACCAAACGTGCACAAGTGCGCGGATGTGAACGAACCCCGTCGCAAAACCATGCGACCTCTACTCTGTTTTGCCCAAAGGCGAATAACCCTCTGTGTGGGACTCTAAAAACTCGACACTACGCTGGCAGTGGGTTTAACCACAGACCGCAAACGGCACTAGCTGTACGGAACGGCCCCCCAGGTAGATGCCGATAAGAAGACTGATGAGGCGAACCCATCCGAACTCCTACTGAGCCTGTCTATAACAATCTGCGTACAGTCCGGTCTGTTCGTCTGAGAATATCGCATGGCGGGCCTAAGGGGGTGGTAAACGTCAGTCCCCTAATAGCGGTACAAGTCGTGTCAGAGTGTAGCCCAGAACACCCTGAGATAACACTGGAAACCCACCAGTATATCTCGCTTGCCCTGGCCAGGGACGACTATGTGTAATGGCTCTCCTAGACACAGCACGATATCAACTCCCAATACCGGGAGAGACGAATCCCGTCTAACCGTCACTGCCTCCAAGTGCTTCGGGATTGCACCCAACTACTACCTGTTTGCACGACTCAGTAGAGCCGTGGTAGGGTAGTAATCAAAGAACAGTGGAAACATACTCGAGGCGAAGTGACAGTATTAAGTCAGCGGACTAAGCTGTACTCATGTCACCTGGGAACTGTTAACTGACGATAGGTATAATACCAACCAACAGTTCCCGACGAGTCATGTTCAGTGTACTCATAACCTAACGAGCACCTGCATACTATCTCCAGTACGACGTACTGATGGCTGTGGGACAGACCATCTCCCCTGCTGGGAAAAAAAGCGTATGCACCAGTTTACTCTGGAGTATCGATGCCCTGTCTCGATAATCCTACGACTAGGGACCAAAATAAGGATGTGCTTATAGACTACCCAGCCCCCACTAGTGTGATCACCATCACAACGCCGGTAGTCAAGCAAAGATCCTAAGGACTCCATCAATATGTTTTAGCGATATGTTAAAAGAAATATATACACATATTAAGATAGAAACAAACCAAGTAGCATACTACTATATCGAGCAAGACTGTCGTAAAACCGTATATATATCCCAAGCTTCCAAAATGTATTATACAAACTAGTACTATACAATAATGGCCTCTAGGGCATACATATCTAACAATCTCCCACTTGCACTAAAGGCCAGTAATTGGTGTACCGCATACCCAACGTCTGCACTAGGGCCAGCTGCTGGCGTACCGCATACCCAATAGCTCAAAAAGTCGCTCGAACTGTGTTTGAGGGAGGGCCTTTGTGAATGGATCCGCCGTGTTGTCTTTTGTGTCCACTCTCCGTATCTCGATCTCCTGGCGATCAATGATCTCCCTGATCAGGTGATACCGCCTTAAGATGTGTCTGGATTTCTGATGGGACCTTGGTTCCTTCGCTAAAGCTATAGCCCCATTGTTATCGCAATACAAAGGTATTGGGTCAACAATGGACGGAACCACCTGAAGTTCACTAATGAACTTCTTCATCCAGACCGCCTCTTTTGCGGCATCGCTTGCAGCAATGTATTCAGCCTCCATCGTCGAGTCTGCGACGGTATCCTGTTTGGAACTCCTCCAACATACCGCCCCTCCGTTGAGGGTAAACACAAAACCCGAGACAGATTTGCTGTCATCTTTGTCACTCTGGAAGCTTGAATCGGTAAAGGACTCGATCCTGAGGTCTCCATTACCGTAAACCAGGAACATCTCCTTAGTCCTTCTCAGGTACTTGAGAATGTTCTTCACTGCCGTCCAGTGGTCCTCACCTGGGTCTGACTGATACCGGCTCACCACGCTCAACGCGTAAGGTACATCTGGTCTTGTACATAGCATCGCATACATTATAGATCCTACCGCCGAAGCGTAGGGTATAGTGCTCATGCGAACCCTCTCCTCGTTAGTCTTAGGAGACATTTTCTTGGAGAGGGTAATTCCGTGCAATGCGGGTATGTTACCGCGCTTGGAATCCTCCATACTAGATCTCTCTAGTACGGTCTCGATGTACATGGACTGCGAAAGTCCCAGTAGTCTCTTGGATCTATCTCTGTAGATCTTGATCCCAGAATGTACGAGGCATCACCCAGGTCCTTCATGGAGAACCGTTGTGACAAAAATAGCTTGACCGATTGTAGCATAGGAATGTCATTTCCTATCAAAAGAATGTCGTCCACGTACAAGACTAGGAACACGACAGTTCGTCCTACAATCTTCTTATAGACACAAGGTTCATCTTCGTTCTTGATGAAATCAAATTCCTTGATTGCCTCATCAAAACAGATGTTCCAGCTCCGCGATACCTGCTTTAATCCATAAATGGATTTAAGCAACTTGCACACCTTCCCGCTGCTCCCACTGTCTACGAAACCTTCTGGCTGATCCATGTAAACGCACTCTTCCAAACAGCCGTTTAGAAAAGCCGTTTTAACGTCCATCTGCCAGATTTCATAGTCATGGAAGGCAGCAATGGCAAGTAGGATCTGAATGGATTTGAGCATAGCCACCGGAGAAAAAGTTTCGTCATAGTCCACACCAGGTCTTTGACGAAAACCTTTTGCAACGAGTCTAGCCTTATAGGTTTCCACTTGCCCATCTATACCAAGTTTCCTTTTGTAGATCCATTTGCATTCAACGGGTTTTACCCCAGGTGGAGCAATATCCAAGGTCCACACTTTATTGGCGTACATGGACTCCATTTCGGATTGCATTGCTTCCTGCCACTTTTCAGAGTCCCTACTGATAATGGCCTGCCGGAAATTGGTAGGGTCATCTTCTTCCAAGATGCAATCATTTCGATCCCCGTCTATGAGAAAACCGTAGTATCTCTCGGGCGGATGAGAAATCCTACCAGATCTGCGGAGTGGCTAAGGTTCGTTGGGTATAACTGAATCTAGAGGTTCCACCAAATCTTTAGTTAAAGTTTGTGTTTCTGGAATTTCATCCAGTTCTACCGTGCTGCCACTAATATTTTTAACAAGAAATTCTTTTTCCAAAAAATGTGGCATTCCTTGAAACAATTATCTTCTGTTCCTCTGCATGGTAGAATAGATACCCACTAGAATCTTTTGGGTATCCCACAAACTTACACAAAACTGCCCGTGCCTCAAGTTTGTCTGGGTTCTGCTTTTTGATATAAGCTGGGCAACCCCAAATCTTAATACGTTTAAGATACAAACTCTTACCACTCCATATTTCATACGGAGTCTTAGGCATGGATTTGGATGGAACTTGATTTAATAGATGCGCTGCTGTTTGAAGTGCATATCCCTAGAATGAAAGAGGCAACTCGGCACTACTCATCATGGAGCGAACCATATCCAATAGGGTACGATTCCTCCGCTCCGATACACCGTTGTGCTGTGGTGTATAAGGAGGAGTAAGCTGAGAGAGAATACCATTCTCTTTTAAGTAATCTAGGAATTCCGCTTAAGTACTCCCCTCCTCTATCAGACCGGAGGATCTTGATACTTTTGCCAGTCTGGTTCTCTACTTCGTTTCTGAATTCCTTGAATTTCTCAAAAGCTTCAGATTTGTGTTTCATAAGATACACATATCCGAATCTAGAGAGATCGTCAGTGAATGTGATGAAGTACGAGAACCCACCCCTTGCATGTATAGACATTGAACCACATACATCACTGTGTATGAGTCTCAAGAGCGCTGTTGCTCTTTCTCCATGTCCGGTGAATGGAGATTTGGTCATCTTCCCTTTGAGACAAGACTGACAAGTTTCATAAGATGAAAACTCGAACGTATTCAAGAGTCCATCTTTATGCAACTTACTTAGTCTTTTCTCTCCGATATGACCAAGTCTACAATGCCACAAGTAGAATTCATTCGTATCTGAATTCTTCCTCTTGCGTGTGTTTTGTACATTGAGAACTGTATTCTGATTTAGAACGTAGATACCATTACACAGTGTATCTTCTGCAACCAGTACCTTATGAAGGTAAATGTTCATGATATTTCTATCAAGAACAAAGTTATATCCATCTTTATCGAGTAAAGAAACTGATATGATGTTGCAAACCATGGAAGGTACATAGTAGCAATCGTTCAAAATCATAGTATTGCCATTTGGCAATACTAGGTGATATTCACCGACGGCTGCAGCATTAACTTGTGCTCCGTTCGCTACTCTGAGCGACATATCACCAGGTGCAACTTTCCTACTTTTTCTCAGTCCCTGCAATAAATTACTGTAACGTTTTAAAAATAATTAAATAAATAATTTTAGGATTTTAGGATTTTCGGTAAAGTAAAACGTATTTTTCGTAAAACCAAACCGTGATTGTTTTTCATTATAAATTCAAAAATACCTATTTAATTATGTAATTACTAAAAAATAGTGTTTATTTAGCCACTTATAAATTTTTAGTTTAATAAAAAAAAATTCCTAAATTAATTATTTTAAATATTAACATAAGCTTTATTTTTACACTAAATTAGTGTAAATTACAAATTTAAATGGTTTTAAATTGTAAAAATGAACTATGGCATATTAGAATTTAGTGTGTATCATGCAAAAATTATTTGCAAATTTTTCCTAATTTCTAGAGCTTTCTCGAGTTGCTATAGTAAATAAATAAATAAATAATTAATTAAACCATGAAAAGACTTTAAATGATGATTCTTTCTTGAAACTTCCACACTTTTCTTCACTCTTTTCTCTTTCTCCCTCCCCATGGCCGGCCACAACTCATCCATGGCAGCCCCCCCCCATTTTCCACCTCATTTTTATTCAAAAATCATCAAAAATACATCAAAAATTCAATTAAAATTCCACAAAATCATATATATTTTCATACCCTTTATTCTCTACTCTTCTTTACATGGAATTTGGAGTGGGAAAGCATGTATTTTTGAGGCTCATTTTCAAGTTTGGACATGAGGTTGTGGAGGTATAAATCCTTCTCTTTTATTTTATTTCTATTAGATATTTCTTTTAAAGTTTAATTAGATTTAATCTATTAATTCTATTTACTACTTTTAAAATTCAAGTTAGGGTTTGAAAAATCAAGTTGTGATTTTTACTAATTAATGAGGGTTATAATCACTAGTTTAACATATTTAGAAGTGGAAATTCTTATAGGGATGATATGTTGTAAATTGTTAACCTAAAATTGATTTAATTATACTTTTTAGCTAACTAGTTTTTTATAAAATATGTTTATGGGTAATATAAAATTCCAATTAAGATTTCTATCATTAGATTGTAGTTTTAGTGAGCATATTAACATGTTAATGGGAAGAAAAACTTAGTTTGATCACTAGATTCAATTGATAATTGGAAAATAGTAATAAAATGCTATTATTTTATTAACTAGATTTTGGAAAATTCTAAATAAAAGGGATTTAAAATATAATATTGGTTTCATTATATCATTATCATCATAAATTGTGGTTTAAGTCATTAATTTATGCAAAATCATGTTTTGAGGTGGAATTGTGGTATTTTGCTTGGAAAATGTTGAAAATTGTTAAATGTTGTAAACTAGAAATTTCAAATTTATATAAATTTGTGTAATAAAAATATAGTAATGGTTTGTATAGTCTAGTAATGCTATTTAATGAGTTTTATGACCATTAGTTTCATTTAAATGTCAAGTTTTGATGAAAAACGGTATATTGGCATTTTCGGGTTTTTGCGAAATTGGACAGTTTGATAGATTTTAGGGTTTCGATGGATTTAATCGTGTTTTATGGTATAAGTAATGTGTTTTTAAACTACAAGTTGTTTGATGATGTTATCTCGATCCATCGGAGTTTGTACGCCGATATCGAGCGGTATTTGGTTCTTTTGCGTGGACGGGACATAGGTTTTAACCTATGCTTGTTCTTTGTATCGTTTGACTTTTGTATGTGATTCAGTTTACGATGCTATTTAAATGTTTGCGTCTAGGTACCCCTCACGTAGACTGCGGGCGATGAAGAGGAGGATGGCGACACTGTGTTCGGCAGACATGGACCAGGTGAGTAGATGTATATCTACGGGGGAAGTCGGGTGGATGGCGTTTAGCACCCCCGCAACGTAGAATAGGAATAGTACTTAGTGACATTAGGAAACCCGATGTGACCCTAGATTCTTACCGAGCAGGACCCTAGTAATGACCCTAAGCGGGACTAGACTGATTTAGGAAAACCATACCTGAGGATGAATACTTTGGGAAAGGTTCGTAGGTTTCTGAAAGAAACATACACGCACACACTAAAACTTGACTTGGCGTATACGTATATGTGTGTATATATATAAAACTAGGTATAGGTGTATATATATACACCACACGTATATGGGATTCATTGATGTGATATGATATCCGAGGTATGATGAAACAGTATAACTGGGCTTGATGCCGTGATTCTTGACTATACAGTCGTAATAAAGTGTTAGCGGATCATTAGAGAATGAGATAATGAACATGCATTTATAAATTATAAAGAGTGGTGGTGATATTGATGTACATGGGACGCTAGAATAGTACCCGGACTGTAACTGGTGACTGATCACGATATGATATATGTATAACTTGATTACGACATGATATTTCTGAGGATAAACTAATGATGCTTATCATGATGGCAATGATATATGATTGATGTATGCGATCACAGTTTAACACCTTGATCATGAGATGTGCTGATGATGACATTATACGAATGAGGAGACACCTAGGAGATACTTGACCGTACCCCGATATTGGGATGCCGTACGATGGATTTTACCGTACGAGGCTTAGATTTGATGATTGATCCGCACTCTTGATTCGAGGAAGCCGTACTACGTACGTGACGCTATTGAGGCGGGATCGCCGACTATTAGAGATATTGATTAAGACCTTAGGTAGACTCTAGTTTCTTACTGACTAGTCTATTAGGTTTAATTCCTTAGGATGTTAGATGGACACTGGTTTAGGTTCGACTCACATAGTGGTAGTTGTACTCGTATCTCGCAGAGGAGTGGATAATGCACATCTGTATTTACATTCATACTGTAATCATCATGGTGCATGTTCTTTTATATGTTACTATAATCAGTATAAACTTTACCTGTTAGGACACCAGCACTATTACCGATGATGCGCATGTTCCACGCACACTTATTTGCCGGTTCACACACATCATCATCGGTAATTGCTATGTCACGTACACTTTAGATCATATTGTCTTTTATGGATAGAATCAGTTAGCAACTAGACAGATATAATATTGTGATTATTTTCTGACATTAGTATAAGACATGATATTTATTACTTAGACATTGATGCATTCATATTTCATGTTATCGCACAGTAGTATGGGCATATGCTGACACTTATCATATACTTACTCATGATTTTGAGATTTGGATTTCTATGAGATTTCTGGATTTTTGGGGAAAACCGCAAAAATATATAAAAACTTCTCTCTCTCTCCTCTTCTCTTTTTAAATAAGATGCGGTTTTCTCGTGATGTATGAGTCGTCCACCATGAGTATTTCATATTTTCTGTTGGATTTCGAGACCCGATTCGAGGAGTGGATGAACCGTCTCGGGTACATGGTGGGCCCGGTATGGTACCCCGGGGCAAGAAGATCGAGTTGTAGACGATGAGCCTGTCAGGGGAAGGCTACCTACCGGTGATGTCTGGCGCGGCGGATATCCGGAGGATACCGACCGTTGTCGTGAGATTTGATGATATGGGCCGATCCGGACTGACGGAGCCCGAGATATTGAGACTTGAGATTACATGTGTTGTGTCGATGTTTGACACGGATTTCCATGGGTTTCATTATTCAAATTTCAGATTCTTATACACATTCTACTATGATAATAGCTAAAGATTTCTTATACATATATATCTGGATTTCAGGATTTGTTACTTTACCTTCATGGTGCATGCATTTCATTCATATGACATAGTATTATATGAGGCACTGACACGACACGGAGTATTTGCACTTACACGTAGTATTACCCTGCTATTACTAGATGATTGGGATATTATAGTGTATTATTATTATGACCTAGGATAGCGTCGTGCATTTGATTTCTTTTCGTAGATGTCTTCTACTCACGAGTTGGCAACTCACCCCCGTTGTGCCAAATTCTTTACAGGTTCGATGTACAGGTTTCCGTGGTAGCTTGTTGGCACATCTTTTCTTCAGGGTGATTTGCACGGTAGGTTGGTTCACTTGTATCCGAGCCACCATTGTACTTTTATTCATTCATTTGTATCTAGTAAGCTCCATCAACCATATTTGTATTACTTGATAAGTTTATTGGACCAGTTGTTTATTTCGACCTTAGAGTCGCGCATGTGTTATTCAGATCTGGTGGTTTTGTTTTCTTTTGAGTTTTGAGCCTCGCCTATTGGCGTTGTATATTATTGTGCTTGCTGTGGTTGTTTCCGCCTGTTGGCGTTGATGCTAGCTCCCGTTTGGGGATGCTTTTTATTGTTTATGTATATTATACTTGTTGTACCCGTTTGGGGGCCAGTTTTTACAGAGGAGACTCTGCCGAAATTTTTGGGAAAATTGCTGATGCTTTTAAACTTGTTTTCTTTTTCTTCTTCTTCTTCTTCTTCTTCTTCTATGGTTTAGATTTCTGGGCTTCGGCTTACTTAGGTTACGTGGCGCCTCTAGACGCTTCGTAATCTAAGTGCCGGTCACGTTCCGTACTTTCGGGTCGTGACAATTACAGATATGGAATCCTGATCCGGTATCAAGTACCCAGGAGGTAGGGCTGATCGTAAAGCAGTTCTCAATTACAAGAACACCTGAAGTAGATGCAAAACCATTCTTCTTCTTCAACTGGGTATCCTTGGAATCCATACAATCCTCTTTCCCTTGCTCAAACTTATGACTGTTGTCGCAAGTTAGAGCCGAACCAACATTCCCCAGCCCCGAATAAGAATTCAGATTGGTCAAGCGATACATTTTATTATCTTGATTAGGGCGTGAAATGGTTGCTACCTGGAGAGAGAGAAAAGAAACACTCAGCGTGCGCTCTTGCAAGATTAGATTGGTTTATTAGTTTATCTAACCAGGATGGCTCCCACTGTTTCCTCAAATTCTTCTTAAAACCTTTTAAAAGAAGAACTAGTCGGGATTAATTGCACGTCACAATACTTGCTTAACCTTTCAGCCAGGCTAGTGTTGGTACTTTGAGGGAGGTTTTCCAACGCTTTCGCGAAGTTCCTTAATTAAGTAATCTCTTTTCCCTGGAGGCGTAGCCCCGCTAACACCGTTCTAGACACCTACTTGGTTTATAGTATTGATTGTTAAGTGAAATAATCTCCCGAGAGTAATCCAACTCATCAGTGGGATCGGGATCCAACTATCATTGTGCGATGACCTAGATGGAATCTACTCTAGTCACCACACTCCAGAAGGTATGTTAAATTTGCAAGTTTCAGTTTCTTTAGAAACTCCCGATGTGGATTTTTGCCCCTAGGACCCAAGTGACCTTGACACAGTCAACAAATCAAAGAGTCCTAGTCAAGTTCAATCCGTCATTATCTTGATTGCATTAAACCCACCCGCATAACCCTTGACACAGTCAACAAGGTTACACAAATATCCTAACCAATCACATTGTATCCAGCAGATAAGTAATACTCAGCTACCGTTCACTGCGCCTTGACACAGTTAACAAACGCAGCACGAATACTAAGTATAACTTATAAGAAACGACGGAGGGCTACGGCTGGGTTTTTGGCGAAAAACCTGTTAACGTAATGAACTTGATATCGTTGAAAGAACCTGATAACCTTTTTGAAAATATAGTGGCGAAAACTTTTGCTAAAGATGTCACTCCCTGTAAAGGGGTCTCGGCTCTTTCCTCGTCGAATGAGGTACAGGATATTCTAAGCTGAATACTTCGATGCAAAACAAGAATAATCGACTATAATAAAGTTATTACCCTGACGCAAACTTTTGTCCAAAGGGTCACTCCCGATGAAGGGATCTCGGCCTTTGCCTCGTCGAATGAGGTGCTGAGCATTCATAACCGAATACCACTATGCAAAACAAAAGTGAACGTCCTTGCAATAACAGATTTTTGAAAATTGTTCCAACAACGTCTTTTAGGTTTGTTTTCTTGCATTAATTTAATGCGTCCTATCTATTAATCCTACCATTGCAGAAAACAACGAAAATATGACGTACACTTCTGCCATCCGCATTCGCCATAGGGCCCCGTCATCACCCGTTAGGTTACTTAACTAACGACAGAGCGGGGGCTGGACTAGCGCGGATGCAAAACATAAGCAACGCCTAAATAGATATCATATATAGATATATACACATTCGTCAGATGCAAGTATAGCCATTCCAGATCACAGATGAACACATTGGATATACTAGGAATCAGTGTTTCGTTCGAGCCTGCAACGAAAGACGGATTACACGGCCGCGATAAATAGCCAAACCCCACCCTAGACCCCTATGGGTGCGGCAAACTACCCGCCAAGTACCCGAAGCGAAGCAACCTCCTTCAGCAACTTGAGTAGGCCACTCGGCACTTTGAGATACCCGGTAGTTTGTGCACCCCACCTTGGGTCTATCCTAAGAGCAAAAACAGTAAAAAGAAATTATACAACACAGCCTCATCCCGGATGTGCGGCCATACAAATAATATTACATCAACTTACATATTACATGAATTGAAAGATAAAGAAAACTCTCATCTCACAACCCCCGGCTATTCATCCGCGATAATCCAACGAATTCATATACACAAACCATCAACATTACAGATCACAGATATGTATAACCCCCACTAATCGACGTATAGCGATTAGCAGACGTTCAATACATATATCACATCACAGATATAACCCATTAGCTAAAGTCTACAGAAATTCGATCAAAATACGGATTTGTAACCACCCCAAAAACAAATTTTGTTCTCTGAAAATTCTGGGCAGAAACAAACCATCCTAAAAATCCCAAAATACCATTATAAGAACACTGCAAGAAGTTTGACCCACGGCCGAGTTAACTCGACCGCGGATCCGCGGCGATTTAACCGACTCACTGGATCAAATTTCTTGCTTGTTCTGTAAAAACCCTGAGCCGATTTTTAGTATGTGTTAAATTATTTTTTGAACAGAAATAAAAATCGGCAGAAAGTTAACTTTTTCGGCGTGTTTTGCGGTTTTTTGTCCGATCGAAATTCCAGATACTTTGCTAACATGATAGTGTGTGTTTAGCCAGGCTCTGATACCACTGTTAGGTCCACGTTACCTCTCCCAGTTCTTTCGGGCTTGCGGAAATGGTGAAAAACGATTTTTTTGGGTCTAGGTAACATGGACTAGAAAACCCGGATCTTTGCTAAACTACACACTAGCAATTACTATGAGCTTTACCTACTCGGTTAGGGGTTATACCTTAACTTGAACTCCTTCTCTTCTTCTCCTTGGAGTGGGTTGGATGGTTCTCCTCGTCGCCTTCTCTTGCCGAAGATGGATCCACCCGAGGGCCTCTACCTTGAGCTCCTTTCTCGAACTTGAGGTAACTAAAGTATTAGGCTTGCTAGACCTTCAACCTTAGGATGAGTAGAGATGAGTTTTGGTGTTTTATCTTCAAGGCAAAATGGTTCTCAACACATAAGGGTTTTTGCCTTGAACTAGAGGAAGAGGGAGAGCAAAGGAGGAGAGAGAATGAGAATGAGATTATGATATGAAAAATAACAACCATATCACATATATGTGAATTAATAATTAACAATATTAATCAAAATGAAAAAGGTGATGTTGGTTGATATGACCATTATCATTTCACATTTAATGTGTTTTGCAAAGATCAAAGAGCATCTTTGCTTGAAATGATGATGGTCAAAGTTTCAACCTTGGTCAAAATGTCAACAACCCTAACCATAACTCAATTTCCTTTTAATTAACATTATTAATCATAATTCACATGTTCATTAGGGTTTGGTAAACGACAACTGTCAACTGTGCATACACACCCGTACCAAAACCCTAATGAGAATCCTCTGCCTCTGCCTCAGTTAGCTGTGCATACACACCCGCATTCGTGTTCCGAGGAACACGAATACAATGAGATAAAACTAATCCCAAAATATATACTAGGATCTGGCGCAAACCAGAGCCCGCTAGTAATGACTGTCCGGACACCAAACGTGCACAAGTGCGCGGATGTGAACGAACCCCGTCGCAAAACCATGCGACCTCTACTCTGTTTTGCCCAAAGGCGAATAACCCTCTGTGTGGGACTCTAAAGACTCGACACTACGCTGGCAGTGGGTTTAACCACAGACCGCAAGCGGCACTAGCTGTACGTAACGGCCCCCCAGGTAGATACCGATAAGAAGACTGATGAGGCGAACCCATCCGAACTCCTACTAAGCCTGTCTGTGACAATCTGCGTTCAGTCCGGTCTGTTCGTCTGAGAATATTGCATGGCGGGCCTAGGGGGTGGTAAACGTCAATCCCCTAATAGCGGTACAAGTCGTGTCGGAGTGTAGCCTAGAACACCCTGAGATAACACTGGAAACCCACCGGTATATCTCGCTTGCCCTGGCCAGGGACGACTATGTGTAATGGCTCTCCTAGACACAGTGCGATATCAACTCCCAATACCGGGAGAGACGAATCCTGTCTAACCGTCACTGCCTCCAAGTGCTTCGGGACTGCACCCAACTACTACCTGTTTGCACGACTCAGTAGAGTCGTGGTAGGGTAGTAATCAAAGAACAGTGGGAACACACTCGAGGCGAAGTGACAGTGTCAAGTCAGCGGACTAAGCTGTACTCATGTCACCTGGGAACTGTTAATTGACGATAGGTATAATACCAACCAACAGTTCTCGACGAGTCTTGTCCAGGGTACTCGTAACCTAACGAGCACCTGCATACTATCTCCAGTACGACGTACTGATGGCTGTGGGACAGACCATCTCCCCTGCTGGGAAAAGAAGCGTATGCACCAGTCTACCCTGGAGTATCGATACCCTGTCTCGATAATCCTACGACTGGGGACCAAAATAAGGATGTGCTTATAGACTACCCAGCCCCCACTAGTGTGATCGCCGTCACAACGCCGGTAGTCAAGCAAAGATCCTAAGGGCTCCATCAATATGTTTTAGCGATATGTTAAAAGAAACATATACACATATTAAGATAGAAACAAACCAAGTAGCATACTACTATATCGAGCAAGACTGTCGTAAAACCGTATATATATCCCAAGCCTCCAAAATGTATTATACAAACTAGTATTATACAATAATGGCCTCTAGGGCATACATATCTAACACCCTCTCCTCACCATTTCCAGCCTCCGCAGAGCCCCCCTGCACACCCTCCTCGCCGCCGAGCTCCCCTGCACCACCTCGGCCACCACCTGCGCCCTCACGCCGGCGAGCTCCCCACTGCCCTGAACCACCTCGTCGACCTCTACATCCTCAGCATCATCCCCATCACCTCCAAACCTGAGCCCCTACCACCTCTCTCTCTCCTAGCCACGAGCCTCGAACTCCTCGTTGTGCCCATCGCCGGAGCGACCACCGCCGACCACCGTCGACCCCAACGCACTCACAGGAACTTCCCAGCACCACACTCCGCCTCCAGTGATCGCGAACCATCTCCGGACAACTCCGACGACGAACCCGAACACGAGCCGATGCCGCGAACCCTAGCCGTGCCGTTCGTAGCGCGTTCGTGCCGTTGCCGCTGATTTGTTCGAAAAAGTGTTTGTAGTAGTTAACCGCAATCAATAACGGTGTCGCGCGTAGCTAGACCGAGATGAGTACGGGTCGTCCGCAGGGAAACGTGGAACCTTTTACTTCTACTTTATATGTGTTGAAAAAGAGAGGAGGGATAAAGAATTTTGTGGAAAGGTTTCTAGATCTACGTTAAGCACTAATGCAAAAATATAGATCTAGATTATTTTAGAGATGTAGTTAATATAATAAGTGGGCTTGTAGGGTTCGTTAGGATTTAGTAGTTATGGACGATTAATTAAAAGTTACCCTTTTTATCCTTTAATAGATTTAAAACTAGAACGACGGTGATGCATGTAGATCAAGGTTTCTGGAGGGAAAAGGAATCCCACTCTTAACCCTTATCTCGACACGGAACTCCGTTCATATCTAGCCTTTACCAAAACAATCATTAATCTAATCTCTAATCGCGGTCGGGACTAACAAAGAATTGTTAGCGCGCCCGATTAGGATGTTAATGATTCTTTTGATAAAGTTCATAAACTTTATAGGACTTAAAAAGGGTTTAGGGATGTTCATCATCCATTAGCCTACCCTAATCCTACGAACCTTAACAAGCGGAGAATTACTCGCGCATGTTAGGAGAAAAAGAGATGGAAAGAAATTGCATATTTAAACTACGAAGAAATAGAATAAGAAAAAGAAAGCTACTTTTATTAATCAACAATATTCATTACACTTGAATCCTTAGAAAATGATTACAATTTCTAGTTGCTTCTCGATCTCTTCTAAGAAGGTAGACGAACAGTTGATGACCAGCCTGAATGTGTGAGCCGTCTTGGACTTCGTGATCGCGTCGGCTTGATGATTTTTCCAAGAAGCTCTCGGTCCATATTTATAGTCTCCGAAGCCAGAACCCTTGCTTCCAAATGAGGAAGGAAACCGTAAAGATTCACCCATAGAAATCGCCAACTCTATTTCCTCAATCTTGCCGCGGATCCGCGGCCCAAGGAGGGTATGGCCGCGGATCCGCGACCATTTAATCTCAACCCTCGATCATATTTCTGGGGCTCTGTATTTGTGACATTTGGCGATCCTTGGAACCTTTGTAACATGGAAATCTTCTCGTGGTTGCTGCCAGACTTGGTCTCCAAGTTTTGCTTTCTTAATTAGGCAAGTTTTCTTTAACAACCTGATTTCTTGGAAAAATTCTGCACAACAACTTGGAAAAATTCTGCACAACAACTCAAATAATATTTAGTAGACTTTGTCTTCTTAGGATTTGGTCAATGATATTATTTGCATACATTTTCCTACCAAATTCTAATTATAATATATCAACACATGGAAAATAGTATTTTTACAAATAAACCCTCATATGTATGATATATTATAATAAAGACCCTTTTAAATATGGAAATAGTAGGAAAAATGTAATAACAAATGTGCAGTTTTATCAACTGAACAAATACCCCCAAACTCATCTTTGATCGTCCCGAGCAAACTAGTTTATTCAAGAGAAGGAAACAAAGAAAGGAGAAAACAAAGCACACTTTCGTAGGCAAACACGATTGCACTGAGCATGTGCAACAAGCCGTTAAACCTCTAGGTGTACCTAGTAGGAGGAGTGTTGTCTCCTGAGGGTTTTCAGCGGATTACACCCACAAAATCCTATAATAAAAGAGAGATGGTGAAATTTACATATAAAGATAAGAACCATAAAAGAAAGACTTTGAAAATAAGAGTTTCCAACTACACTAGCTTTTCAGTTGTTATGAGCCCTATCTTAATAGTCATGAAAAGATGTTAGAAATCACATTATCCCTCAATAAAACATCATCTTTATTCTTCATTCCTACCTTTCATCCAAACATCGATCATATACCCCTACATGTGTGTAATGGAACATCCCTACACTCGGAGAATTCAATTCAAGCTATCATACTCTTGTCCATCTGCCGTAGTACTTTTTAATTTGATGAATATTTAGATTTGCTCACACATTTTCATGCGACCGTTAATACTTCTTGAGATACTAACCGACCGATTACTCATGTGCTTGCTGATTAGGTGACAGTATTTTCCTCGTCTTACACCACCTAAGACTTAGCAGTGACTCCCAAACCAGTTGGTCTAAGGCACTAGGTGATGAAGCACCCTTGCTATATTTTTTTATTGCTGCCTTGGCGATAACAAAACCGGTGTTCATTTTTCTTTTCACCATTTTTATATTTTCTTCATTTTCTTCATTTCCTTCATACTTTGGCTTTTAGACAAGAGCATTTCAAGGTATCCTCTACTATCCCGAGTTTCAAGACGTGTGTAAGTGCATATAGTAGGGTATCAACATTCAAATGTTTGGCTTCCAGAATAGAAACTATTTTTCAGACTTATTTTTATCCTCAGATTAGTGACTTCCTTCATCTTACTAACCCTTGGGACAGCAGCTCATAACTACTTATTACTAGTTCGTTTAAGAAAACTTCTAATTTTCTTGGTTTTCTTAAACTATTCCTATCTTTTAGATGTAATTTTTTTTCACTTTCTACTCTTTTGTTATAAAAAAATTTTAATACCCAGTGTCAAAGATAATTCAGTGAATACAAACCTCCCCCCCAAACCTGTTTTCAGCAGTGTCCTCACTGATGTAGCCTTTTGAGAACATGGACCTGTATACTAGGAGAGAGATACAAGGGGTAAAATAATAGTTAAATGAAAACTACCCCCAAACTTGATCTTTGACACGCACAGATATTCAATTAAATCCATTTTTACTCACCTCCATTCTTAAAATGAGAAAATGTTACAAAAATATGGAGGTGGGGTAGAGGAAATTAGTTTTGATAAAGCGGCTCCTGTAAAAACAGGAGCTCCTCCGCGGGGTCAGCAGAAAAATACGGTTTTAATCTATACCCATTTACTTTAAAAATTGAACCGTCTTTCAAATTTTCGACTTCAACTGCTCCGTGCGGGTGTACATACCACACCACAAAAGGTCCTTTCCAGCGAGATTTAAGCTTACCCGGATGAAGATGGAGACGAGAATCGTAAAGAAGGACTTGTTACCCCGATGTGAAGGTTTTTCTAAAAAGATTTTTATCGTGAAACACTTTAGTCCTGTTCTTTACTATCACCGCATTATCGTAAGCTTCATCACGGAGTTCGCTTAGCTCATTCAATTGCAGCTTCCGATAGCTGCCTGTATGATCAAGATCAAAATTAAGCTCTTTAATAGCCCACATTGGTTTATGTTCGATCTCGACAGGAAGGTGACATGCCTTCCCAAACACAAGGCGGTATGGAGACATACCAAGATCGGTCTTATAAGCGGTGCGGAATGCCCAAAGAGCATCCGTCAATTTGGTTGACCAATCCTTACGGTTCTTAGAAACCGTCTTCTCCAAGATTTGTTTGATCTGCCTATTTGAGATCTCAGCCTGCCCGCTTGTTTGGGGATGATAGGGCGTAGAAAGCTTGTGAGTGATTGAATATTTCCGCATCAAGGCCTCGAAAGACCGATTGCAGAAATGTGTCCCGTTGTCGCTAATTATAGCGCGAGGGTGTCCGAATCGCGAAAAGATATTTTCTTTAAGGAACTTAATGACAACTTTGTTGTCATTAGTGCGACACGGTATAGCTTCCACCCATTTCGAGACATAATCAACCGCTAACAAGATATATGATTCCCAAAGAAGTTGGGAAAAGGGCCCATAAAATCAATACCCCACACATCGAATATTTCCACAACCAATATAGGTTGGAGCGGAATCTCATTCCTTCGTGAAATCCGACCCAAATGCTGACATCGCGGACAAGTTTTGCAATGTTCAAATGCATCTTTAAATAATGTTGGCCAATAAAAGCCACATTGCAAAACTTTCTCCGCCGTTTTTCGAGGACCAAAATGACCGCCGCATGCCTGATCATGACAAAATGATAACACGCTCTTGAATTCATCGTTAGGGACACACCTGCGAATGATTTGATCGGAACAATACTTAAACAGATAAGGTTCATCCCAGTAAAAGTATTTTACTTGGGATAGAAATCGAAGTTTGTCTTGTTTCGACCAATCTCTAGGAATAAGTCCCGTCGCAAGATAGTTCACGATATCCACGAACCAAGATTCGTAGGATACAGTCAAGAGCTGTTCGTCAGGAAATGAGTCATTTGTCGGCACGGTCAAAGTTGGCGAAGAAGTGATGCGTGAAAGATGGTCGGCTACAACGTTTTCATATCCACTCTTGTCTCGGATGACAAGATCAAATTCTTGTAACAATAGGATCTAACGTATTAGCCTATCCTTCGCATCCTTCTTCGATAAAAGATGTCGTAGGGCGGAGTGATCTGTGTAAACCACAATAGGCGAGCAAATGAAGTAGGGCCTGAATTTCTCTAATGCAAATACAACTGCCAAAAGTTCTTTCTCGGTAGTTGTGTAATTTATTTGTGCATCATTCAAGGTCCTACTTGCATAGTAAATTACATGTGGCATCTTATCAATGTGCTGTCCTAAGACAACACCAATAGCAAAATCTGATGCATCACACATAAGCTCGAACGGGTGGTTCCAATCCGGAGATGATAGAACGGGGGCTGTAGTGAGCGATCTTTTTAGCGATTCAAAAGCAGCCTCACAATCCGAATCGAAGTGAAATGTAGTATCCTTGGCCAATAGAAGGGTTAAGGGTCTAGCAATTTTGCTAAAGTCCTTAATGAATCTCCTATAAAATCCTGCATGGCCAAGGAAGGATCGTATATTTTTGACGTATTTGGGACGAGGGAGGTTATGAATGACATCTATTTTAGCTCTGTCAACCTCAATGCCTTTTCGTGAAATTATATGTCTAAGTACAATACCTTCTTGGACCATAAAATGGCATTTTTCCCAATTCAAAGTCAAGTTCTTATCCTTACAACGGGTAAGAACCGCGTCAAGATTATGAAGGCAGTCCTCAAAGGAGTCCCCAAAAATGGAGAAATCGTCCATAAAAATTTCCAGAAAATTTTCCACCATATCTGAAAATATCCTTATCATGCACCGCTGAAATGTAGCGGGAGCGTTGCATAACCCAAAGGGCAAGCGTCTATAAGCAAAAGTTCCGAAAGGACAAGTAAATGTGGTTTTATCTTGATCTTTTCAGCGATGGGGACCTGGTTATAGCCAGAGTATCCGTCCAAGAAACAGTAGTATTCGTGTCCAGCTAATCGTTCTAACATCTGGTCAATAAAAGGTAGAGGGAAGTGATCTTTCCTCGTTGCGGCATTGAGTTTCCTGTAATCGATACATACGCGCCACCCAGTTTGGGTGCGTGTTTAGATTAACTCATTATCCTCATTAGTGATGACCGTGATGCCAGACTTTTTAGGACCACATGAATTGGACTTACCCATTGGCTATCAGATATGGGGTAAATTATTCCACTATCAAGGCACTTGACGATTTCTTTCTTTACCGCCTCCTTCATAACGGGATTCAACCGTCTTTGTGGTTCTCGGGTTGGTTTGGTTTCATCCATCAGATGTATGTAATGTTCAACAATTAAGAGACTAATCCCTTTGATGTCGGCCATTGTCCAACCAAATGCTTGCCGATTCGATCTCAACACTGCCAAAAGTGCGTTCTCTTGCTCTGAGGCTAGAGAAGCGGATATAATCACTGGCAAAGTCTCATTCTCTCCTAAATATGCATATTTAAGATGAGAAGGTAGCGGTTTGAGATCAAGAACTGGCGGAGAGACAATAGAAGGTGGGGTAAGGGAATGATATTCGGACTCCCTAAGAGGTTCAACACTTGCATAAGATATTGACTCGGAAAGTGCTGTTGACTTTTGCAACGAGTCAACGGGTTCAAACTCAAGGACGGACTCATTGAACATATTCTCACTATGAAGTGGTGCAAGATCAAACGATATCTCATTAGTGTTGTCGAGAACATCAAAGCAAAGTTCCTCATCCATGCAGCTTTCGGGAGCTATCTCGTGGATAGAACAAACATCCAGTAAATGAGCAGAAGGTTCTGATGGCTGACTTCCTAGCTTGTAAATATTAAGCTCAATTTTCATTTTCCCGAAGGATAAGTTCATAGAACCGTTACGACAATTAATTACAGCGTTAGAAGTTGCTAGGAAGGGTCGACCAAGTATCACCGGGATTTGATTGCGTGGGTTTGCCACAGGTTGTGTATCTAAAACAATAAAGTCCACGGGAAATATGAATTCCCCGACTTTAATTAACACATCCTCTAGTTCGCCCCGAGATTTGGTGATAGATCGGTCTGCCATCTGGAGAGTACAATGGGCGGGTTTTAACTCTCCAATTTCTAACTGCTCGTATACTGAATAAGGAAGCAAGTTAACGCTGGCGCCAATATCGAGTAAAGCACGATTAATATTTTTACCCCCAATAGAAATAGAGATTGTAAGACAGCCGGGGTCCTTACGTTTCTTTTGTATTTGTTGGGTAAAAGCTGTGCTAACATTATTCGCCATGAAAACCTTCTTAGGCACTTGAGTTTTTCTCTTCCTAGTGCACAAGTCTTTAAGGATTCTTGCATAAGATGGGACTTGTTGAATAGCATCTAGGAGAGGAATATTCACGCTAACTTGCTTAAACATTTCCACAATCTTCTCCATTTGCGGGTTAGGTCTGTTGGCCCTTAATCTGTTTGAAAATGGAGCTCGATCAATAAGTTTTGGGTCCAACGTTTGTGGAGAAGACTGTGGAGACGGATTCGATCCCAAAATTGGAGTGGGAATCGACTTAGATAGATTTGGCGAAATGTTCGAGCCTTGGGGAAAACGGAGAATAGGTTCGGATGAAGGTGGGAGACTAGACGAATTAGGGGAAAAAGAAGAAGAAGCCGGGGTATCAATGGTGTCACTAACATCAAATTGCTCACCTATTCGGTTATTCAGCACTTTTCCCGATCTCAACGTAGTAACGGCATTCACATTATGATTTTGTGAATGGCCAGGATTCGGTAGGGGTTGAGATGGGAGTTTCCCTTTCTCTCTTGCATTCATTGCGGCGTTTAACTGTGCGAGTTGGTTTTCTATTGATTTAATACTCTCACCATGGGAGGTGGAGTCTTTCTTTATGGTATCAATAGAAGACTTCATCTCAGCCGACAATTGCATGGAATGTTTCATGAACATATCCAAAGTTTATGCGAGTGAAGAGTTATCAGTACCGGCCACTTGTGGTGTAGAAGTGTTGGTCGGATTTTGGAAATTTTATGACTGAAAGGGGGGCTGATTCTGTGGTTGTGGTTGCTGTGGAGGAGGTCTTTGATAATTGCTTTGTTGGTTTTGGTTCCAAGCAAAGTTAGGATGATTCCTCCATCCTTGATTGTACGTGGAAGAATAAGGATCGTTTCTAGGTCGCTGCTGAAAAGCAGCATTAGTTTGAAACGATGCATTCATAGGACATTCTTCCGTTAAGTGTGAAGGATCCGAACAGCAACCACAGACAGTCTTAGGAAGCGTGACCTGATTTAGGAAGAATGATGAGAACTTGTTCTCAATAGCGTCGAGTTTCTTCTGTATCGCTGCCATTTCGGCTTTTACTGCGATAGAAACATCGAGCTGTGAATACCTCCCTTAGATGAAGGTGGTCTTACGCTTTCCCACTACAAAATGTTTTCAGCGAGGTCTTCCAGATACTTCCAAGCTTCACCGTCATCTTTAGACATGAAATTGCATTGACACATTGTTTCAAGCATTTGCTTTATCGCTGGATTAATGCACTCATATATAATTCGGTATAAATCCCATCTATTGATTCCATGATGAGGACATTGGACAAGCAGATCCTTGAAACGTTCAAAGCACTTCCAAAATGGCTCATTGGGAAGTTGGGTGAACTGGTTGATCTCGCTTCTAACACGGGCAGTCTTATGGTTTCGGTAAAACTTCTTAAAAAATGCTATTACGAATTCATCCCAATTAGTGATAGAGTGTGCTGCAGTATTATAAAGCCATTTTTCTGCCAAGTCGCACAATGTGAATGGGAGAAGACGCAAGCGCATAGCATCCACAGTCAATTGTGAAGTATCTATCATTGCACATACGTTTTCGAATTTGGTGATGAAAACGTACGCGTTTTCCGACTCAAGCCCATGGAACTTGGGCAGCATATTGATGTAGTGGGGTTTAATTTCGAAATTATCCCCGTTAGCTGGTGGAATGGATAGACAAGTAGGAAGGGGACCACGGATAGGATAACATCTCTCTTGGAGAGAGATGCGCGGTGGATTCTGCGCACCTACGGGCGGTGGCAGCGTGGTGTTATAATCTGATGGAGTACCGTCCATCTCGGTCGTGGTGTGTGGTGGGGGAAAAGAAGATGAAGAAGTACCGACTTCGGCGTCGATAGCAGGAACGCGGACAAGATGGGCACTAGGATCCCGTGTCCAGCCGAGCATGCACTAAGCGGGTTTAGTGCAAGTGGCAGCGTGTGTGTGATTTAAAATTGGTTTGTTTTGAAAAAAGTAGGACTCAAGATAAATCACTCTAAAATGCACAAGCAACCCTAGAACTAAGGTTACCTAGGTCCAGTCTCTAGACCGCTCCTAGACTTCCAAAGGACAAGCCGTAGGATCAATTCTCTACCGCCTCTTTACTACTCTTGTAGCCAGGTAAGTGCCAGGTAAGTGGGAGGTATCCGCTATATGAATCACCGAAAATAGCGGGCCTAATTAAGTAACCACTTGCCTTTGACACACTTGCTTAGACACCACAAAAGTAATGCGGATAAGCGATAGATTACCCACGACCTTCCTCTGTCCTTAATGAGCGCGACAGTCCTTAGAGTCTGGTCTAGATATTTTTTAAATTAATGTAGGGTTGATGCAGATGTTCGATTTGTGATTTGTG
This sequence comes from Agapanthus africanus, assembly GCA_030015575.1. NCBI lineage: Eukaryota > Viridiplantae > Streptophyta > Magnoliopsida > Asparagales > Amaryllidaceae > Agapanthus > Agapanthus africanus. Next base: position 568,865,008 of record JASDDO010000016.1, read on the forward strand.
GAGCTTAGGAAGGGTGATGAAATCCCCACCTAATCTGGATTTGGTCTTTGCCCCTTAAAGTCCGTATTAAAATATGCAAAACAAAACCAATCACAAAACTTTGCAAAAAGATTTTTGGGCGGCGATATTTTGTAAAGAATCCTGCAGAAAATAGATTTTATTGGATTTGAGAGGAGAGAGGAAGAGGTTAGAATCTTACCAGAGAAGATTGAAGCCCTAGATCACCTAACCGGCCGCGCTTCCGCCACAGGAAAGAGGGATCACTTGATGAAATTTTTTCTGTGGCCTTCTGTGCTCCTCTGGATCTCTAAGAATGTCTCTTTCTCTCTGTTCCTCAATTCCGTGACTCCAGATCTCCTTGCAAAAATTCACACACTTCGTTAAATATACGATTTACAGTTTTGTTTTAATTATGATATGAATCGAATAAGAATTCAACACAAATAGTAAGAATAAAAAATTACGCACGTATCCCCGGCAACGGCGCCATTTGATTTGTTCAAAAAAGTGTTTGTAGTAGTTAACCGCAATCAATAACGGTGTCGCGCGTAGCTAGACCGAGATGAGTACGGGTCGTCCGCAAGGAAACGTGGAACCTTTTACTCTTACTTTAGATGTGTTGAAAAAGAGAGGAGGGATAAGCAATTTTGTGGAAAGGTTTCTAGATCTACGTTAAGCACTAATGCAAAATATAGATCTAGATTATTTTAGGGATGTAGTTAATATAATAAGGGGGCTTATAGGGTTCGTTAGGATTTAGTAGTTATGGACGATTAATTAAAAGTTACCCTTTTTATCTTTTAATAGATTTAAAACTAGAACGACGGTGATGCGTGTAGATTAGGGTTTCTGGAGAGAAAAGGAATCCCACTCTTAACCCTTATCTCGACACGGAACTCCGTTCATATCTAGGCTTTACCAAAACAATCATTAATCTAATCTCTAATCGCGGTCAGGACTAACAAAGAATTGTTAGCGCGCCCGATTAGGATGTTAATGATTCTTTTGATAAAGTTCATAAACTTTATAGGACTTAAAAAGGGTTTATGGATGTTCATCATCCATTAGCCTACCCTAATCCTACGAACCCTAACAAACGGAGAATTACTCGCGCATGTTGGGAGAAAAAGAGATGGAAAGAAATTGCATATTTAAACTACGAAGAAATAGAATAGGAAAAAGAAAGCTACCTTTATTAATCAACAATATTCATTACACTTGAATCCTTAGAAAATGATTACAATTTCTAGTTGATTCTCGATCTCTTCTAAGAAGGTAGACGAACAGTTGATGACCAGCCTGGATGTGTGAGTCGTCTTGGACTTCGTGATCGCGTCGGCTTGATGATTTTTCCAAGAGGCTTTCGGTCCATATTTATAGTCCCCGAAGCCAGAACCCTTGCTTCCAAATTAGGAAGGAAACTGTAAAGATTCACCCATAGAAATCGCCAACTCTATTTCCTCAATCTTGCCGCGGATCAGCGGCCCAAGGGGGGTATGGCCGCGGATCCGCGGCTATTTAATCTCAACCCTCGATCATATTTCTGGGGCTCTGTATTTGTGACATTTGGCAATCCTTGGAACCTTTGTAACATGGAAATGTTCTCGTGGTTGCTGCCAGACTTGGTCTCCAAGTTTTGCTTTCTTAATTAGACAAGTTTTCTTTAACAACTTGATTTCTTGGAAAAATTCTGCACAACAACTTGGAAAAATTCTGCACAACAACTCAAATAATATTTAGTAGACTTTGTCTTCTTAGGATTTGGTCAATGATATTATTTGCATACATTTTCCTACCAAATTCTAATTATAATATATCAACACATGGAAAATAGTATTTTTACAAATAAACCCTCATATGTATGATATATTATAATAAAGACCCTTTTAAATATGGAAATAGTAGGAAAAATATAATAACAAATGTGCAGTTTTATCAACTGAACAGCCGCTTCCGTGCGTCGCCAAAGCGTCTCCAGGCAAGTACCCTACTTGCTACATGCTAGTTATTACTGTTACATTTCTAAAACCTATTAATTCCGTGTTTAAAACTCGTGAAAACTTATACGACTCAAGTGCTTGATGTAAAACTCGAACAAAAACCTTCCTTTAAACTGACGGAAATTGATCGTATAATCTGGCCCATGTGATAATGAACATTGTTGTGAAATTTGACTGAAAAATATGATTGTTACTGACTTGAACGATCACCCCCAACTACACCCGTTAAAACTGAATATTTCCCGCACCTGAAACTTGTTAAAATCATAATTAATTGTGTATACCTTGAAATGATGCGTTCGAGGGCTCGAATCGAAGCTGACTCGACGACCTGGAACCCTATAAAAGTTTTTAATTGTTTCTATACTGAAATTATGACAAGAGCTGATTCGGAGAGCGGCTCTGGACTGCAGTCCAGAGCAGCTATGGCTGTTGATTTCTATCTCGTGATGCGTACTACCTTGCTGCTTGAACTTTTGTATTGCGGAACCCTATACTTTATTGAAGATGAAACTGTTAGCTAAATAACGCAAGTGGTTTCACCCCATTTTACCGTCGTTTACCAGTTAAACTGCAATTTAAAAGAACAGGACGTCTAGCAGTCCCAAACAGAAACAGAACTGATACCCTAGTGTTGAACAGTGCATAATTTCTGACATAGAGACGCGATTGAGAATCTGTATGGTGCGTTAGAAACCCTGTTTAAAACCCTAAATTTCATTCAACTGTAGTGTCGCTAAATTCTGATCCCAACTGGGTGAAATTTATGCCGCGAAACGGACGTTCAGTTCAGAAATTGAATTTCCTGCAGCGAGCACTTAAATTGAAATGGCTGTAACTTGAATACCAGAAATCCGATTGCACTGAAACAAATTTTTCTGAACTTACGACTAAGTCTACTTGTTACCGTATTTGTATCGTTTCTCTAAATTCTGAATGCATGATTTACTGCAATTTTTATAAGCTCATGAGGTGCATACTAGTTCATATTACACATGAATTGTTACTGCACAAATGTACATATCTTACCCAATTGCCATATATCTAGTGATAGTGCGCGTTATTATTCAGTATACAATGCATTATCGTGCGTGAATGGTATTGGTTTAGGAGTGCCAAGTACGCCAATGAAAAAGTGAATGATTCGTGACAGTGAATAATACAGTGAACAGTGATAAAACCGTGTTATTGGTGCATATTTGTACACGACTAAACCATATCAATAGTGTAAACCTGGGGAAAAAAGGGGGAATCGAAGTGGAAAGGGTATCGTATTTAGCGAGGACCGTGTTTTAGAGGATGATCATTCGAGCATCGACTCATATATATATTAGGTAGGATCTAGCGATCCGGCTGACAGGGTTATGTCCCGGGCGTGTGGGCCGTTGTCTCGGGTATGTACGAGACTCCCGTTAAACATGATCCTCCTTTCCACAACTTGATTTCAAACATGACTTAGAGACTGATAGGGACACGGATCATAATTTGCATCATTAGTGACATAGTGATCATCTGCATTTTACTTCCACTGTTATTACCTTATTTGCATGTTTCATGTCATTATTATATTATTGCTATTACGTCGCTCTGACGACCTGAGTATGCATGCTTAGATCTCGAGAAAGAATCAGCGCAGAAGTCGGATTTACCCTTCGAGCTTGCGGAGATCTAGTTGAGAGTATCTTTTTCTTCTTTTCTGCTTTCCCTAAAGAGATCTTGTATTCGAACTCGGTTAGTAGTTCTTTCTTGTTTATTTGTAAATTGTGGACAATGAAATTTGATATAATAATTTAGTGATGTAATTGCTTTACTTCTGTGCTTTGTTTACTGATTACCATGTAATGCTAGAAGCCGAAGTGTGACTACGGCGGGATTATTTCTTGACCGTAGGAGCATGACTGGCCTAGTCATCACTCGTTTTCCGTATTTTGGGAAGCGGGGGGTGACACATTCAGGGCAGAAACGCTAATTCCAATCGACTTGTGAGCCGGATCAACCTTTTTTAAGCCGTCTCAAATAGAGAGGTTCGAGAATATAAGGCAAACTCTACGGTCAAAGACGATAGAGTTTAAAGTGTACAAGCTAGAATATCCTGGTTATAAGTGGGTCGAGGTTAAAAGCTTAGGGTAGGATGTTGGAGTGTTTTTGGGGTTTAACCGCTAGCTGATGCTCTCCATAAGGGACTTTAAATCTAATATAAGTAGAAATTCCATATATTTCATATAGGATTACGAATTAGCTTATATTAATGCACCGGACAAAGCCCGTGACATGGGTGTATTCCTTTTGGAAGGTGGAAGCATAAAGTCGTTGAATCTTTTCGATGATCTTGAGCAACTTAATTGGCCGATTCCACTGTTGTTTACACCTGCCTTGTCTGTTTAGTTCTCGAATGAAATTTAATTCAAATAATCATATTTTTTTATTTTCTTAAAAATTAATTTCTTGTAACAATAATTTCATAATACCATATAATTCGATATCATATTTAGTTATTGATATGGTAATTAATATGATTCGATTTGTTGGTTATTAAGTATTTCTGTATAGCCAGCTGAGCGATGAAAAATTATTTCATAAAGAACTCAGAGTTCTCTTATTTTGACTTAATTATATAGAGATGTGTGTTCTCTTATTTTTTTTCTCACTGTATCAACCAAACAAGCACATTAAGTAAACAAGTCCCTCTTGACTTGAAAGATGTGCCATCATTTTTTTAACACTAGCAACCTATGCATACAACATACACATAACACCGCAAACACAGCTGCGTAACACACACGCACACGCAACTAGAGCACCCATGAATTTGCCTCAAAAGTGTTGTGGTCGCTTCCCCACACAGGATCGAAACTCTCGTAAGAGAGTGAAGTGCCATATTAACTGAACTATTGTTCATTGGTGATGCGTCATCATTTTGGAAGGGGAAACATTTTTATTATGAATTTGACCCCTTAAATTAAATACATGGATAAAGTTGCATGACAAATGAGCTACAAAAATAAACTTTATTATTGAAAGGGCTTGGAGTAGACCATGGGGGTGATCTGGGTTCGAGCCCAGGATGCCTCCATTAATGAGAGAAGAGGGTCCCTAATTTATTTCACCTATAATCCCGATATCGGACCTGGGGTCTCTTTTTTCTTTTCTTTTTGAACAAAAAATGAACTTTATTCAAACAGTCTGCTAGAAAATTTGAAGTCACTGTACACAATATAAAACCCTTTATTAAAACGATTGTTGAGTTATACCGAGATTTGATCTAAAAACATCATACAAAAGAAGGCCAAGACAACTGGAGCTTTTGCGACACGAGCCTTAAATCGAGTAAGGGTTTCGTCGCCTTGGTTTGCTTGGTTTGTTCCTGTTAGTTCAAGTGTAGGACTGGACATTTGAATCAACTGAATGGACACAACATTGGGCGTTTAGGTCACTCGGCCGAATGCTGAGCGGAGCCGACTACGCCGTCTAGATCGAGACTGGATCTAAACCCGTCAAGACACGAACGCAGGGCAGGACATCGGGGCCATTCACACTTGTGACCTTAAGCCAAATCCAGTCATAGGCATCTCCAACCATTTTCGATCGACAGCCATTGGAGGCTGCCCGACGATAGTGAGGTCATCCTATCTCGTGTTCAATGTGGTTTATAGGGGGCGATGGAGGTATTACCTATTCGAGAAGGGCTAGACTTATCGAGATCGAATAGGGCCTCGACGGTGGCGGGCGAGATTCACAGGTGTTCCTAAACTACTGTGGGGGTGGCTATAGAGGCCATTGGATCCAGAATGGTAGGGGTTTTGTTGATTTGGACATCCCTTTTCCCTATCCCTCTCCCCATGCTTTTATAGGGCTAAGGTTTATTTTGGGATCAAGCCATAACACTTGGACCAGGTCTTATTCTTTTATCGTTGGTTTGGATTTTCTTGTGAACCAAATAATTGGGTTCTCTTTTGAACTAAGTAATCCTTCGGGCTGAGTTTTCTAGAGCAGTAGCTTTTAAGATATATTTTCTTTTTTGTTCGAAGTCATATTGGGCGGAACCTTTAATGGGCCTGACCTAATCAAGACAATTTTATTTTTTGCCGAAACAAATATTAAAATCATTTTAATGAAATGTCGACTTTTTTAATCAAAACCATAGAGCATAGAGGGCTTTGGAGCAAAAGCGGTCAAACGCGCAATCAAACTCGACCCGCTATCATGTCCTCTTCTATGCCTAAATATTGCAATTTAACCCAAAAAAAACGGGGCGGCGGCGGCGGCGGCGGCAGGGGGGTTTCCCAAATTTTTAGGCGTCTAGGGGAATCACTTCATCAAGTAAGTTTTCCTTCATTTTTTTTATTTTTTTATGGGGACGTAATCGATCGATGATCTCAATTTTCAGATAATTTTTTGGGTTAAATTTGATTGTTAGTGTGAGTTGCTTGGTGATAGCTTGTTCATAAGCTGGGTAATTTAATCAATGATTTCGATAGAATCCTTAATCTCTCTAAAAAAAAAGGTCTTTTTTGAGAAATAAGTATAAAAAATTAATACGCGCGCGCGTATTAATTTTTTGCGCGCGTATTAATTTTTTGCGCCCGTATTAATTTTTTTACTTATTTCTCAAAAAAAAGCTTTTTTTAGAGAGATTAAGGATTCTATCGAAATCATTGATTAAATTACGTAACTTATGAACAAGATATCACCAAGCAAGTGAGGATGATGAGGGGATTATTCATTAAAAATGGGAGAAAAAGAGTTTATTTGCCAAAATCTGGTACAAAAAAGGTTGGATTTTGATTTCGACTCTTAGTTTGGTGTTCTCCCCCTGGGATTCCTTCGTGTGCATCCAGCAAAATCTCTCTTTTTGGTAGATTTCCACTGATTTTTGAGGGCATATTTGATTGGACAATTTAGTTGCTTGGTTCTTATTATTGACTTAGGGATTCAGAACTAGATTAGCTGTATAAGTTTGTGAAGTCTGATAATGTTTTTCAGATATATACTTAATGTTACATTTAAGTAGAGAATTACATTTAAGAGACAGAGAGAGAGATAGAGAGAGAGATTTTGGGATGAGCAAAAAAAGGAAGAGAGATTTTTTTGATTTTGAGCAGAGCATATTAGGCATTATATGCATGCATCACATTGAATAGTATATGTTCTTATGTCCAATACAAAAAAGAAACAACACAACTACAAATTGTCACAGTGACCTTCAAACAATGTTCGGAAAAGAAGCTCGTCTTCATATATATCTTCATCTTGCTCCCTACACAAGATGGAAAAAAGAGTATTTTTGAGAGTGGAATAAATTAGCCACCGAGCCGGTTCAAATCCAGGTCTCCTTCCCCAAACTGCAACACCCCAACCACTGGGCTACTCCAGGCCCCACAAGATGAAAAAGTAGTCAGTGAATAAAACAAGAATTTGTATTGGTTAAGGCTAAATAATCCTATGAAAACCCACGACATAATGCCATTTAGTATTAACAGAAGAAGATGCAAATGAAAGAAAATGAAGTGGGATACATGAGATTGCTTGATGGAATTGAAACTTTATTAGGAAATAGATATATCATTAATATATAAGAAAAGGAAGAGAAATGATCTGTTTAAAATGAGGGAAAATAGTTTCAACTTTTAAATTTGTCGAATCTGGTAAAACAAGATTGAATTCTGAATTTACATCTTAGATTCAGGTTCTCTTCATTTGTTTCCTTTGTTGGTATAAGATTTGATTTTTAATGTGCATCTTAGATTCAGGTTTTCTTTATCGGTTTCGTGTCCCCGAATGATGCCGGAGCATCTAACCGGGATGCACGAGCATGCAACCCAAGTCTAGACCGAGTAGGATTCGCACGCATAACCAACGTCTAGATCGAGTACGAGCTGAATATGGAGAGATTTCCGAAGATTTGGGTTAGCCATTGTGCCCGATACGGCCCAATATACACCCATATGATTGGGTACCCTATATATTCATATATAGGAGGTTAGGGTTGCATATATAAGACATATGAGAGAAAATATGATGTAACATAAAGAGTTTTTCTAGAGAGAAAAACTAGAGCGTCGTTGTCTCCTTCTTCATTCTTTTCTATCTTGGATTGGCTTACGGGGTGATCAAGAGAGTGATTCTCGCTTTCTACCAAAATGTATTTTCTCTTCGGCCGTTGTTTGGAGGCGATAAAGATCAGATCTTCTACGTAGCGTGGACGAGAAACGATCCAACCAATTGGATCAGGTATATCATAAATCTTTAAGGCAGATACATGTATTTCCATTGTGCTTGATTACTTGTTATGTATCTACGTCACTTAAAGTGAATATTGGTATCAGAGCCATACATCCCACATACGTAGAATTATAGATCTGTAATATTTAAAATATTTACAACTCAAAAGTTGTGTTTTTACGATCTAAACCTAAATCAATTTAATGACATATCTATGATATTAGGGTTATCGTTTGATAGATCTTAAAACATCTATCTATTTTGCATCATTATGTGTTACCATAAAATTAGATCTATTTTATTTATGACGTTTTGATGTAATTTTTTTAAGTTCCTTGATGTGAAATAACACATGGAACAAAGGTGATAAATTTTTTATAAAGATTGGATATTTTGGTTTAAAAAAAGTTTAATTTTTTTCTCTCTTTTGGTGAGTATTAATGGAGGCTAAATCGCATTTTTTTCCTAAAAGCCTAATCCTATTTTTTTTTTGGATAAAAGAAACTTATGGAATATTTTTTTTGGGAGTTTGGTTAGACCAAATATTTTTTTATTTTTGGTTAGATCAAAAATATTTTTCGGATTTTGGTTTGGAACCAAATATTTTTTTGGATTTTTAGTTAAGAGCCAAATATTATTTTTGGATTTTTGGTTTAGAAACAAAAATAATTTTTTCCGAATTTTGATTGGGAACCAAATTTTTTTTTATTGTGGTAGTGGGCCAAATAATTTTTTTTTAAAAAAAATAATTTTCGAAAATTTTAATTTTTCGTATATTTTTTATAAAAAAAAAGAAAAATTCAATTTTAAAAAAAAAGCATTTAAAAAAATTAGGAGGGTCGAGCCACCAGGCCCTAGGTCGAGTCGATCCGGGCCGGGCTTGGCGGCTTGAGCCTAGAGCTGGGTATATTTTTTATTTTAAAAAAAAAATCCAGAATAATCCCAGAAATTCAGAAAATTCCAAAAAATCCAGAAAAATTCTAGAAAAATTCTAGAAAATTATTTGTATAGTTTTCTTATTTTTGGGGAGTTTCGCACTCAAGTTTTAGGTTAGTAAAGGATTTTGCTGTTAGCTTTGAGAATTATATTTTTTCCGAAAATTTTGTTTGCTCACCAAAAGTTTCAAATATTTTACTCTCACATAAAATCTTGGAGGTTTTATGGGTAGTTGTTCCAGTGGCAGCGTTTAGGACGCATGTTAATTTCACGATAAAAACAAAAACCCTAATAAAACGGGCAGGATTAGATAGGGTAGTTTAAATGAAAATGAAATTTATTAGATTGATTATTGCATTTTGTGTTGTGCATGGCATATTATATATATAAAGCCGCATATTGTATTAATCTGACAAATTTCAAATGGGAGATTTCGAGAGGAGACGGGAGTATAGATTCAACTATTCAATTTACTCCGTTTCTAAAAAATCTGTGATCCGTTTTCAATCATTTTAACAAAGTTTTAAATTTTATACTTGTGAAGGATGTGGTTGAGATCATAGGTCTTCTTCTCTTTCTTCGGGATGTAGGTTTATTGTTGTTGTTAAGATGGGTTGAAAACGAAGCGATTTTGGGGAAAGAACGGTATTCTATTATATGCAATAGTCTTAACGCATAGATAATAAAGTCAAGATATCGCCAGTCTCACCACCAGGGATGAGATGATAGATGACGATAACATAATAAAATAGAAATATTAGTTTAATATTACATGAACAAGTTGAAATACTTTGACGCTGGTGACAAGGTGGCAGCGATGTAGAAGGGCTACAAGACGTAGCACCATCAAAGTGGCAGCAATGTAGCGGGATTACACGACGCAGCACTATCAAGATGCAGCAATTTTCGGAGCATTGGCGCATCTAGGATCGCTTTACGCGTGTTCGACGTAATGAAGAGCGATGTCACTAATGGTCATATGTTTTATTGCCAAGTACTCGCAGTTTAGATTGAGCGGTAGTTATAGGGTATATTAGCGCCAAGCAAGAAGTTGTGCGATGATTATGGGGTAATTTATGTGATGTGGCAACATTACATTATTTCTTGATTTGGCCTTATTTTCATATAAGGAGTCGAATCATGTAATGTGGATACACTTAAGAGTTATATCTTCATTGATCTGGGATCTGAAGAGTACTACTCCAGTTAGACTTTAGAGCGACAGCAGTAAACGGATACATGTTTTCTACTCGATATATGAAGCAGTTAGTTATGCGGAAAGCGAATGTGTTGAGGTTTGTTGGTACGTTTGAGTAACTGAGGTTTACGTTTTAATCGTCAGGGATGATAGAACCAAGAGCGCTGCTGATATGTTGACGAGGTCAACAGTGCACAAGGGTTGGTGCTTAACGCAAGAAGAGTTCAATCGAGCAACGAAAATAGAAATAACGTGCCAACAACTTAGTGATCTGACATGTCGAAATGTACTGAAAATAATGGATATAATAAGTCTAACGTTTGACTGTAGGAATTTGAACCGCTCCACTTGACAGGATGCTGAGTGGAAATAAGCCTTCTGCTTGGAGCAGAAAAGTTTATGGAAGAAAATCATGTGTTGGGACATATGAATCTATTTTGCATCGGGGATGTATATAGCTATCCATAAATAATCTTCCTATCAGGGTACTGAGTGAAAGAAGACTTTCTGCTGGGAGCAGAAAAGTTTGTGAAAGCAAATCATGTGTCAAGGACATATGAGTCAATTCTGCATCGGGAATGCAGATAGCTATCTACAAATCATCTTCCCGTCGGTTACAATTTCAGTCTCAGCTTAGGATATTTAGATTGCTTAATGGGACAATCCGTCTTATGAGTTTCTTATGGTTTTGAGGATTGACTTTCTATAAATGTCATGAGTGGTATGGTAAATTAGGTTAATAGATAGATGAGATGACTTAACTATCTGGGGTGGATGAATTGGCATTTGAGCCAAAATCAAACCATCTACTTGTGAAAGTTGCCTTGGAGGCAAAATTACCAGAGTAAAGCCATTTGGATATTCATTACAGATAATTCACTCCGATATATACGGGCCAATAAACATGAAGACACATAATGGAGTTTCCTAATTTAACACCTTCATTGATAATTACCCGATATGGCTATTGATCTCACACGGAACTAAAGCGTTGATTTGTATCAAACGTGGTATTAGTAAAGTGAAGAGTCAATTCACGCAAACAGGGTTGTGCGTGTTTCATGGAGCAGTTCCGGGAACTGTAAGCAAGCCATGAGTATTTATTTTAGCAGTTCAGGAAACTGAATGAAGGAAAAAGAGTCGTCAGATAGCTGATGATACCGTAAACTCTGCAACAAAATGGTGTTGTAGATAGGAGAATTAGAAAACCCTAAATATGATAAAGAATATGATGGTAAGGACCAATCTTATATATTGTTTGGGAGATGCGCTGTTGGCAGTGGCTTATGTTCTTGATCATGTGTTTTCAAAATCAGTGCAGTTAACACTCTATGTATGGTGGATGAATAAGAGATCTAGGTGGTCATTTGTATCCATGAGTTTATGATAGGACTGTGACTGACATTTGGTCGTGCGACGTTGATTTTCTCGAAGAAAAAACAACGAATGATTTCTTTATGGAGGAAACATCGAGCGATTTCCTCGGGGAGAAATTTTCGCAAAAGACGGAAGTAGGTCAGTATTTGGGATTCTACGAGATTGAGGAGACTCCTGGCTGGTCAGCGATGCAGAAAGAATTAGTTCCTTCAGTGGCCAGCGACAATGGGAGCGATTGTCACGACTCGAAATGGTACGTGACTGGCACTTGAATCATATGAAGTCTATGCGACCCCATCTAATTCAAGTAAGCCAAAATCCCATAAATCTAAACCATTTTAAGGAAGAAGTGAAGAAAACTTGTTTTAACGCAAGTGGTTTTAATAACATAAACCGAAATATGCATTTTTAAAATCTCAAGTCTTTTCTGAAAATTTCGGCAGACTTTCCTTTGTAAATACTGGCCCCAAAAAGGGTACAACAAGCATAATATGAATAAAGGCATCCACAAGAGGGAGCTAGCTCTTCGTCAATTGACGGTCACAACCACGCAAGCAATATAATATATAATGCCGAAGGACGAGTATCAAAACTTAAAAGGAAACTCAAATCATCAAGAAAACCCATAATAATACAACGCGCGATTCTAAGGTCGAAAGAATATACAACCGGTCTTCTATGTTTAATAAAATATACAAGTCTGGTTGTTGGAGTTTCTAGATACAACTGAAATATAATAAAGGTACAATGGTGGTCACGATGCGAGTGAACCCACCTACCAAAGTAATCACCCGGAATAGAAGCAGTGTGCCAGAAAGCCGCAACAAAACCTGTCGGTAAAAACCTGCAAGAACTGTGGCACAACGGGGGTGAGTTGCCAACTCGTGAGTAGAAAACATTACAGAGCAGAAATCGAATGTATGACTCAATCCTAGGTCATACGATCAGTAATATTCTCAATATGATATAGTCTGAAGCATCTAAATATGGCATGGATAAACATCTATACATATGTATACCAAGTGCTCGTGTCAGTGTCTCAGGTAATAACATATCATAAACATGAGGTATGAATGCAATATAATGAAAACAGAATGCATCATGCATGAGAAAACTGTTTTCTTAATTTAGTGAGATTTCTGTATTTATAAGTTTACGTATCATCAATGAAATCATCAGAAATCAGTGTCAAGCATCGACACAAAATATATATCTCAAAATCTCAGGCTCCGGCTATCCGGACTGGTTTGTATCATCAAATCTCTATATCTCAGGCTCCGGCTATCCGGACTGGCCTGTATCATAAATCTCAAGACCACGTCGGTATTCTCCGGATATCTGGCGTGTCACAATAAAATCAGCGGTCAGTAGTGCTCCCCTGTCTCAGGCTTAACGACATCATCTGCTACCTTCTCATCCTGGGGTACCGCACCGGGTCCACCATGCACCCATAGACGGTTCGTCCTCCTCCTCGAATCGGGTGTATGATATCGCTCAAGAGCCGAGAAAACTCATGGTGGACATATCTCAAATTATATCATGAGACAACCGCAACTTTCATTTTAAAATGATAATCAGTTTATAAAATCCTTGCGGTTTCTCCAAATCCAGAAATCTCATGGAAATCCGAAATCCAAAACTGAATAGTCAATAATAATGAATACTGGGCTTCTGCAATCCGGACTGGCCCTTATAATATTGCATGACAAATGAATATATAAATATGCATGAATATCACAATAATAAATGCAATATCTAAACTAGCACAATAATGATATATCGGAACTATCAGCTAGCAAACGATATCAATAAAGAAATATTCTCTAAGTGTACATGACATGGCAATTACCGATGATAATGTGTGTGAGCCGGCAAGCAAGTGTACGTGGAGCATACGCATTGTAACGACCGTGATTTCTAATACCTAATAAAATATATTTTATTTAAATTTCTAGTATCAAATAATTATTTGCGTGTTTCGTTAATAGAAAAATATTTTTTTGTAATATTAATAATTTTCAGAGCAGTGAAATATGATTTAGGGAATTTTCTAAAAATCTATTTATTGTTTTCCTAGGCTTAAAATGTTTTAATAAAATTTTATAATGCCTGAAAATAATCTGCATATTTTAGTATCGATTAAAATAATTAATCCGTAATTAAAAATGTTTTAAAGGATAAACTAGATTTTAATAACTAGCTAAAACCATAGGAATGGATATATTATTTAGTTTTAGCACAAAATTATTTTTATACTAAAGATAACAATAAAATATATTTTCTGAAATTTTTCCATAATTTTTCCGTATTTTAAAAACTATTTTTAACAATTTTTAAAACCAAATTCAATTTTTAAAAAAAATAAACAGATTATTATTTTTATTTATAAAAAAATATATATTTAAATCCCCTTGATTCTGGACCGTTGGATACAAGATCCAACGGCCCAGAACCCACCGACGGCGTCCATGTGGTGGGGACCACGCGAAAACGCGTGATCCCCCCACGCGTGACGCGTGGCGCGCAGTTGAGTGGGCACGGCGTGATCCAGACCGTTGGATCTTGATCCAACGGCTGAGATGAAGGGCGGCAACGGCTAATCATCAGCAGAATCATGGGCAATCATTGGCGGCGCGGATTTTGGGATATTTTAACTGCATTTTTGGATTTTATGGTTGGTAATAAAAGCTCTATAAATAGACACTTTCAAACACTGATTTCTAACACCTCAGAGCTCCAAAAATTCTGAAAAAAATACCCACGCCTTTGTAGTGACGACGCCGATGCTACGGCTCCACCCAATCACCAAGGAAAAATATGAGCGCGGAGCTATTGAGGATTTTGTACAAGCCTACGCTTTCAACCCATCGGCATCCGACTCAAACAAAAGGTAGGATCCGCCTCTCTCCACTCATCTGTCGCCTTCTTTTTTTTTTCTATAACCTTAATTACAACTTTTAATCATCAACCCCATATTAAAATGATGTTATAATATTCTTGCATGCCTATACTTTTGTATCCCTTAATGATGATAATCTTAACCTATGATTAAAATGGTTTCCGTAATCACCCCTATATGCCAAAAAAATGCTGCACTCTCATACAATATGGAATGTGACAGGCCTAATATTATAACCCACGAGTATTAATTCACCCCCTACATACCCACACTCACCCATGCTAATTTTGTGATCTCGAAATAGGTTTCTTCCACAAAAATACCCTCGTTTTGTTAAAAATTTATATTTTTTTTATATCCACACGAGATAAGATATTTGGAATAATTATTTTTAGATACGTTATACATCTATATTTTTAGGTACACCCTTTTTCTTCGACTACTATAATGTTGCTAAATTCCTCCACCTTTTGAAAGGGGTTACTACTAAATTTAAATAACGTCATGTGGTTTTTCCAACTTAGTCCCTTTCACTCGAAAGGATATTTTTATATAAATTTTTCTTAGAATAATAACTAAGGTTTAATGTGTTACCCTAATAATAGGGTAATTTTTATGCGAATACCTCGTGGTTTATAGGCAATCGTTCTTGAAAAGGACACAAATCCTGCCGTCCATGTGCAGCGGTTGCCAACACGAACGTATTTTCTAAAATGTTACCCAAACTTAAAACACTATAATTTCATAAAATTATTGTTTACAATAAAATACCTCAATCCATCCTAAAAATAGATGATTTCATTTAAATACCTTGACCTTTACTAAAAGGCTATTTTCAACAAAGACCATAACCCTTATAAATGATATTTTCCAAAAGGATATCTAAAACTTTATTGAAAGATAATTTTCAAATAAATACCATAACCTTTTATCGAAAGGATATTTTCAGTAAAACATTAGGGTTTTCTAAAAATGACGAATATTTCAAACATCATGGTTTTCTTAGAAATAATAAATATACTTAAACACTATTATCCTTTATTAACTAAGTGTTCTATAAGATGATACTAAGTACATTGCAAACTTTAGAAGATAACAAGATAAAACGAGCGGTTGTGGAAGACCATATTAAATGAGATCAACTTATTGATTACACGTCTATGACATATACAAAACATGATACGGTTAGGGTTAGAATGCGCGGACCTAGGTATGGAATACTTATTGAGAAGATCCCGATATTCCGGATGACCAGTCTGATGTACGAACGACTATACATATATGAAGATCCCTGCAGGCAGGGTGACCAGTCCAATGTATGGACGACTACTAACCCGATAAACGGGCAAATACTAACCCCATTTGAGGGCGAATGATCCAAAATGTGGATGACATACAATGTGGAAATTCCATGCCTAGAGGTATACGCACTAACTCTAATTTGTCAAAACCTTTATACTGAACCAGGGGATGGGTAGTTTGATTAGGCAAGGAGATTCGGAATTCGGATTCCCCTACTACTCGATCATGATCCCGGGAAGTGAAACGGTACATTTCACTTTCCTAGTTGTTGTTCCGTGGCCACAACGGAATAATCGTGAGTATCCGGACCCTTGTTTAACAAACTAAAACGTTTACAATACCTATTGATACTCAACACTAAACTCACATCATGTGCTATACCTATCTGTTATCTTATCTACCTTTCTTTATGAGACACGAGTTATTCAGTATCTTGGATGTCGATATTTTACCAGTTTAGACTTGTTGTTTATTATGGAACTGAAGGATGGTAATACATGTGCACTTGAGTGATATTCACGCTAGACAAAACTCCATCGTAGTCATGGGACACCTTTCGGGGATGTTCACGCTACCACATTGATTGCCATCTCAGGCAAGAGCACCAGCTCATACTGCTTCCAGCTAGTCATGGGATACCTCAAGGATACGAATATGTTCACCAGTCAATTCCATCCATACACACCTTGTTTAACCTGATCTAACTCTTAAACTGAATATTCGTTTGACTTGATTTGAACCTTTACCAAATATATACATCTGTCAACATATCTAATTTGCATACAACCTCATACCTTTATACCTATGTACATCATATTCATTATATTTATATACACATGTTTGTTTCTATACCTACTTCCTTATGAGGCAATCCTACCCGAGTGTAACTAGCTGACAGACCTTCCTTTTCTTCCTCTATCTTTGGAATGTCCGTCAGATAAGAATGAGTATTATGGCGAGGATCAAGGTGTGAAGCCAGCTTATGAAGATTATGCAGACTGGACGATGGGAGATTAGTTAGATTTAATTTTTGCTGTTTGCCCACATGTTTAGGGCTTTTGTTTCTTCTCGATGTAATTAAACTACTTGGTTTATTTTACTCTTTCTTTTGGGATGTAATAAAGTTTGGTTAATGGAAATAAATGCCTTTCGCTTTTATTATTTTTGTTTTGGTACACACCCTGCATGTTAAATATTCATACGCTTAACGTAACTGTATTAAATAGACCACCTTCAATACAGTTAGGTTGCAGACCTTGCCACGTCATCCTTCTCCTTCTTTTGGGAAGCGGGGCGTGATAGGTTTTAGTGGTGGTCCATGCAGGTCCTCTTGTGTACTAAAACGAAACCGTTAACCGACTTATTATATTTTTGAATCTCATCCATTTATACCGATTTCATAATTTTCCTATGTCCCTTGTCCCTTCCTTGACATTCTGTACCCTGACCATGACCTTCCCTTCTGGTCATGGCAAATCTTTCCAACGAGGATGACATGTTCGATATTACTTTTGAAGCTACATCTGGAGATTCAGACGACGAAGTAGTAGACTCTCAGGCGGTTATTTCCAACAGCGACTCGGAAGACGAAGAAGTCGATGCTGCAACTCCGGAGCCTATGATGGCCAATGACTTCGAAGATGAAGAAGAAGATCCTATGGAAGATGAGCATATACAGGAAGGGCCAGAAAAAGAGGCACCTGCGGCGGAAGAGAATCCTGTGGAATATGATCCTGATGGGGAGACTCCTGCAGAAGAAGAAGACCCTATAGAGGTGGAATCCGAGAGCAAGGCTGAAGAAGATCCTATGGAAGATGAGCATATACAGGAGGAGCCTAGGATGAGTCGAAGGACGAAGGTTCGAGTGAGGAGGAACTCGAGGCCGAAGAAACTCAGGCAGTTTTCCCCGCAAGGCACCATGGGAATGACCGTACCTTTCTTAGTGCGAAGACCTATCACCACTTGTTGAACTCCCATAATCAAGACTAATAAGTCTTTTTCCTTTTCTTTGGCCGAATAAAACGATGTAAGAACAGTAGGGGCATGTCCTTACTTTTCGGTTGTACTCTCCTTATTGAAGTTGGATAATAAAATCTTAGTTTCGAGCAAAAGTCTCTCGTGCCTTTTGCTCTTCTTATTAGATCTCTCTTGCATTAATTGTTGTTCTTCCATGCAAGCTATTATCTTGTCTCATCCCTCAGCCTGTTTGTAACCTAATCTATTCTGATCATCAATGGCCGGACGACACCATAACCGCAACAGAAAGGGAAATGGAGTCAATGGAGCCGCTTCTCAGTAAAGCAGCTATGCTACAAATTATGCAAGGACTACTGAAGCAACAGCAGCAGCAGACAGCTGCCCTTCATTAGGAGCTATGAGAAAGTAGGCAGCAGCAAGCAGAGATTTGAAGTAAGGCACTAACCCCAGTACCTCAAGGTTCGGCGGGAGTGAAGCAGTTCAGGTCACTCCACCCTAAGATATTTTCGGGGAAGGAAACTCCCCTAGAAGCTGAGGAATGGCTCAAGGGAACAATCAACGATCTCGGTGCCACTCAAATTCCGAAGGACGCATGGGTGAACATCGCTAAGCTATAACTTACGGATAATGCCAGGATATGGTGGGAGGCAGAGGAAAGTAGATTGAATGAGCCCATCGACTGGGAAACGTTCAAACAGCGTTTTGATACCCAGTATTTTCCAGTCGTGGCACACTTAAGGATGGAAAGAGAGTTTATACATTTCCAACAAGGGTGCATGTGGGATAAGTCGGTGGACGGGTACGCTTCGGAGTTCGCAAGGTTAAGTCGGTTCACGCATCATCTGGTGGCAACCCCAGAACTTTATGCTAAGAGATTCGGACAAGGATTGGACCTGAAGACGCAGTCCTCCATGTCTTCTGCTACTCTTTCGACTTTTGATGAAATCTTAGAGGCGACAAGAAACTTTGAAGACCTTCAGAGACGCATGAGGAAGGATGACCGTTTGTCTGGCATTAAGCGACCAGCCAATCAAATTCTTGAGGGATCATCTTCCAGATTCAACGGGAGACAACAACCCAAGAGACCAGCCGGACCAACTATCTTCAGAAAACCAGCCGTTATATGCAACCATTGTGGTAGGGCCGGCTGTCGCATTTTAAACAAACTTTGCATAGTCTGTGGGTCTCCGGATCATACTATTGGGGACTGTCTTTAGAGTGGGAGACAATCAGGCCCCGTCAACAAGCCGGCTAATTATGGGGCACCAACACAGGGAAACCGGCCACTTTCAGCCACTAAACCAACCGGTCAAGGGGCTGTAGGGTTCCGGGGCACTCTTACTAGGGTCTATAAGGCATCAACCATGCCCGATTTAAAATTTAGACGTGCCAAACAACCCAAAGCGAGGATCTTTGCTAGATTATTAGGGTTAAACATGCAAGTAAACATCTTTACAACTAAGAGAGAGGGATTACAACCTTTGTAGTCCACTCCTTCGCTTCATAAGCTCCGAGTAGAAGTCCCTTCGCCGCGATCCATGATCTTCCGGACTCAAGAGAGGTTTCACAAGCCGAACGATCCATACTTGCTTGTAATCTTCCTATTCGAAGATGATCTACCTTGAAATCTCTTTTAACTCAAGCTCTCACTCACTAATGAGGTGAACACCCAAATCTAATTGGCTAGATTAGATGAGGATGATGAAGTAGGATTTATGCTCTCTTTTATTATCAAATTCTCACACTCATTCATCACAAAATAAAAACCTAGAAAGCTTTTGTGAGCTCAAGGAAGAAGAAGAAGAAAATGAATATCCTTTTGTGATGAATAATGAATAATCACTTATGGTTACAAATACAACCATTGAGTTAAGCATGAGTGGCTTAACTCATGTAGAGATTTAACCTAGGGTGAAGGGTTTGGGTTGGGTTAGAAATATCTAGCAAAATATCAACCATAATATCTTTGCTAGAAACAAAGTAAAACCTTCTAGAAGCATCATGAAAGAGTTAACCCAAATCAAACCCTAACCATATTTAATCTCCACTAATCATGTTGTATTAGTAATCATAATATGTTACAATATTATATATCACATATATAATATATATTTGTAACAAAAGAAAATAATACAATTAACATATATCGCATCTATATCAATGTATTATCCGGTGAGAAAATGAAAATAATAAAGCGAGCCAATATTAGATAATGTAATGCAATATATCACATATATAATTATACCTTAACTTATCGAATCAACACTTGATCCGACAATCCGGCTATATCGTATATAACCGACTAATATATCATATACCGATTCATC
Source organism: Agapanthus africanus (assembly GCA_030015575.1). Taxonomy (NCBI): domain Eukaryota; kingdom Viridiplantae; phylum Streptophyta; class Magnoliopsida; order Asparagales; family Amaryllidaceae; genus Agapanthus; species Agapanthus africanus. The sequence goes on from JASDDO010000016.1 coordinate 568,885,246, forward strand.
GAATCAACACTTGATCCGATAACCCGGCTCATATAAAAATATCGCGAGAATATAATACGGTATCTCATATCGCATTATCCTCGGTCATGCACATATCACATATGCGCCCCTACTCCGTTTTTGTCACGCCCCGCTTCCCAGTATACGGCGAAGGGGACGCGACTGGTCCGCTACGTATTTACTCTGAAGTAAATACGCTAAGCGTATCTAAGCAATATAAAAGTAAATACACAAGAGATAAGATATAATAAAACAGCAACTTTTATTTATTAATATTCTTTTGTACAATGCATGAAAAAGGAACTGCAACTGAAATAAAACGATACCTAAACAATGGCATTACAGGAAATGAAAAGTACTGAATGGAAAATGTACAATGAAACTAGAGTGCTGGATCTTCGGCAAACTGCTCCAAGTCTTTTGTAGATGGCTCGATCTCTGCCGGGTCCAACCCACCTGACGACATTCAAAGAAGAAAGAAATCGAATGTCGTCAGCGAACAGGTCGCTCGGTAAGTCCCAAAGATAGGGGAGAAATAGACAGAGAGTAAGAGAGAGAGATAGAGAGTTGCTTTTACAGTTGTATTATATTGTTATATTGTTGTAGTATTGTGTTAACGCTGTTGTTTGTAGCTTGGTACAGAAGAATGCCAGTGTATACGAGAGGAGTCTCTATATGCCAGAGACTAGAGGCACGTTTAGTACAAGGCTCCGTTAGAAGGCCCGGAACAACGGCAATTGGATTCATGTTAGGTGTATTAAATCTGACCACCTCGTGCCACTTTTAACACCTTCCGTACCAATCTACCCCTTAAACCCCGCGATATCTTGTTTGTAGTGTTATCTTGTAAATTGTATTGTTTGTATGATTGATTGACTGACTGACCGAAACCATGATATCAGGAAACGGTTATAACCGTAGAGTCATGTAAATGGAATACTGGGAATCATATAAAAGGAATATATATATCCATGGTTCGGTTCGGTCAAGTTGTATACATTGATATTTGGATTCATGGATTCATGTGTTCACATCGAATTGGAGACTTGTAGATTATAGATTGACTTGAATCATATTCAAGTTAGATTATTCAGACTCAAACCCGAGTCAGACAATCAGAACTGTGAATCGAAGTCTTATAATTTTTAGGGTCCTTAGGGTAATTTATAAAACTTGAGGAGGTTTTATGTAAAAATACTTTTATATACTTTTCAAAATACACCTCAAGTATTTAATACTCGTCTTTAGAGTTTTAATGAGGGTGGATTTTATGTTGTGACATTTCTAGTGAAAATATCCTAGTTTTATAAATAAGGGTATTTATCTGTAATATTGATTTATCTGAAGTTCATGGTATTTTAGTGTAAAATTTATTCTTGTGATTTTTAGGAAAAGGTGAAAAATTTATATTATAATAAAATAGATATTTAAATGATAAATATACATATATTTATACAAAAATAATTTTAATAAATATTTTATATTCCAAAAATCTCATTTTCTTAAGATGTCGTATTTTAAAGCTTTCGAGACCGAATGCTCCTTGCGGAGGTCTGAATCTCGCACTACTTGGCCCGAGGGTGCACGATAAACCGTACTATCCCTAACGGGTTCCCCAAAGGTGGGCTGTAGCGGCGTTTTGCAAAGATTGTAAAATACTAACCCTTTAGAAAACGGTTTTATAAAGTAAAAGGTATTTATTTGTAAAGTGTAATTTTCCGTATTTTAGATTCTAGGGTTTCCTAAGCCAACTAGCTTATTTCTAAATGGTCTAAACGACAAGTCGTCAGAAGCCTCAAATCGCCTCTTCACCGCCAATTGTGGCCAGGTAAGTACAAGTGAGGAAGGAGGGATCCGCTCACAAATCGTGAGACGGGCCTTTTAAAGTTACCTTTGCTCACTTGCCTAACCTAGACACCACAAAGTCAGGTTTAGATAAACGATCGATATTCACAACTTATCGTGTTTTCCTAATAAGAGGTATTTATTTAAAAGTGTATCAAAGCTAAACTTCTAGAATTGATTTTATTAAGAATATGGTATTTAAATGAAAGTATTGTTTTATCGTATTCTAAGTTTTGATGATATCGTTTTAGGGTTGTATTTGCGTGCGTGTGGAGATAGGTCATTACCTCGTGCTCTACTTTTAAATGTATAGCAAAGTTAAGGGGTTAAATGTGGAATCGAAACATGATGGTATTAAAGTGAAAAATACGATAAATTGGAAAGGTTATCATTTCATGTGACGAACCTTGTTCAAATTGATTTTTACAAGTTTAATAGTCAAGATAAAGATGCTTAGGCATGAATGTATTGGTTAGAAGTGAAATTTTATAGAAAACCGAATCGGAAATCGGATTTGTTCCGATTCCGTCGGGTTTCGTAATTTCGTATTTTAGAGAAATAGAAAGAAGGATAGAAAGGGACTTACTGGTTTCAATCTATACTAAGAAGTGTATGAGAACTAAAGGAGTTTCCGAGGCGTTTCTTCGTCGCCGGTTGTTTCTAAAAACGTCGCCGGAATTCCCGTCGGAGCTTCGCCGCGAACTTGTTTTCAACGTACACACTTCTTGGAAAATTTTGAGAGAGTGAGCCTAGGGTTTTGGGATGAGAGGGTAGAGGGTAGGAGGTGTATTTATAGGGTAGACTAGGGTAGGGTAGGTGAAAGTTTTTTTTAATTTAAAAAATGTAAAAAATATAGGAAAAAGTAATAAAAATGGAGTGAATGAGGTATAATTGCGTTTCTGGAACCGATCCAAGCATTTAAAGTATACAGGGGTGTACAGAAGACGAAGAGCCCCAACTTTCGTGTTGGGGACTCGGCCGTCCGGCCGAGTCCGGCCGGCGGCGCCGGACCGAGTCGGCCGGCTCCCGGCTGAGTCGGGGGTCGAGTTGGTGGGGAGTCTCGTGGGGTACACTCTGGTATTTTTACTTTTTAATGTTCAGTTCAAGTTTTGGGAGTTATGGCCTGTGGACTGTTGGGCTTCCAAGAAATTTAAAACAAAAATAATCTAAAAATAATGTGGGGCAGGGGATTTGAACTCTAGTGGCTTGGTTCAGTAGTACAAGGTGTTACCAATGAGCTACAAGCTCCTTCTTGTAATTATTATGGGAAAATAATCACTTAAAGTGGTAACAGCAACATTAAATACCCCAAGTATACTTTAATTTTAAAACAATTTTATGTACACTAAAAAATGGACTTATTTTAAAAACAAAATAATTACTTATATATTATGCTCAGGTTAAAATACTCCTTTATGGATTTTGAAAAAAATTTGTATAGAAAAGTGTATAGGAAAATTATGGTTGTTACATTCTACCCTCCTTATAAAAATTTCGTCCTCGAAATTTGTAAAAGGAAAGTGTAACAGATCCAAGAAAAGTTTGGTGCTGGTGTACTGACAGTATGTGAAAAATAACAAGGTGGTGCAAAGGTTTTAAAATTGTGAAGAATGTGTGAAGGAATGAAAGAATGCGAAGGTTTTGGTAAAATTGTAAAAGAGGTGAGGGAATTTTGGGTTAAGACAGATTCAAGATATATGATTCAAAGAATAAGAAATGATGGGATTCAAGGAACATGATTGTAAAGAATGTTTTAGTTGCTGGTTTTTATGTTTTATATTGCTTAGGGTTCCATACAGCTCCGACCTGCATGGGCCGCCAACAAAACCTGTCACGCCCCGCTTCCCAGTATACGGCGAAGGGGACGCGACTGATCCGCTATGTATTTACTCTGAAGTAAATACGCTAAGCGTAACTAAGCAATATAAAAGTAAATACACAAGAGACAAGATATAATAAAACAACTTTTATTTATTAACATTCTTTTGTACAATGCATGAAAAAGGAACTACAACTGAAATAAAACGATGCCTAAACAATGGCATAACAGGAAATGAAAAGTACTGAATGGAAAATGTACAATGAAACTAGAGTGCTGGATCTTCGGCAAACTGCTCCAAGTCTTTTGTAGATAGCTCGATCTCTGCCGGGTCCAACCCACCTGACGACATTCAAAAAAGAAAGAAATCGAATGTCGTCAGCGAACAGGTCGCTCGGTAAGTCCCAAAGATAGGGGAGAAATAGACAGAGAGTAAGAGAGAGAGATAGAGAGTTGCTTTTACAGTTGTATTATATTGTTATATTGTTGTAGTATTGTGTTAACGCTGTTGTTTGTACCTTGGTACAGAAGAATGCCAGTGTATACGAGAGGAGTCTCTATATGCCAGAGACTAGAGGCACGTTTAGTACAAGGCTCCGTTAGAAGGCCCGGAACAACGGCAATTGGATTCATGTTAGGTGTATTAAATCTGACCACCTCGTGCCACTTTTAACACCTTCCGTACCAATCTACCCCTTAAACCCCGCGATATCTTGTTTGTAGTGTTATCTTGTAAATTGTATTGTTTGTATGATTGATTGACTGACTGACCGAAACCATGATATCAGGAAACGGTTATAACCGTAGAGTCATGTAAATGGAATACTGGGAATCATATAAAAGGAATATATATATATCCATGGTTCGGTTCGGTCAAGTTGTATACATTGATATTTGGATTCATGGATTCATGTGTTCACATCGAATTGGAGACTTGTAAATTATAGATTGACTTGAATCATATTCAAGTTAGATTATTCAGACTCAAACCCGAGTCAGACAATCAGAACTGTGAATCGAAGTCTTATAATTTTTAGGGTCCTTAGGGTAATTTATAAAACTTGAGGAGGTTTTATGTAAAAATACTTTTATATACTTTTCAAAATATACCTCAAGTATTTATCACTCGTCTTTAGAGTTGTAATGAGGGTAGATTTTATGTTGTGACATTTCTAGTAAAAATATCCTAGTTTTATAAATAAGGGTATTTATCTGTAATATTGATTTATCTGAAGTTCATGGTATTTTAGTGTAAAATTTATTCTTGTGATTTTTAGGAAAAGGTGGAAAATTTATATTATAATAAAATAGATATTTAAATGATAAATATACATATATTTATACAAAAGTAATTTTAATAAATATTTTATATTCCAAAAATCTCATTTTCTTAAGATGTCATATTTTAAACCTTTCGAGACCGAATGCTCCTTGCAGAGGTCTGAATCTCGCACTACTAGGCCCGAGGGTGCACGATAAACCGTACTATCCCTAACGGGTTCCCCAAAGGTGGGTTGTAGCGGCGCTTTGCAAAGATTGTAAAATACTAATCCTTTAGAAAACGGTTTTATAAAGTAAAAGATATTTATTTGCAAAGTGTAATTTTCCGTATTTTAGATTCTAGGGTTTCCTAAGCCAACTAGCCTATTTCTAAATGGTCTAAACGACAAGTCGTTAGAAGTCTCAAATCGCCTCTTCACCGCCAATTTTATAGAAAACCGAATCGGAAATCGGATTTGTTCCGATTCCGTCGGGTTTCGTAATTTCGTATTTTAGAAAAATAGAAAGAAGAATAGAAAGGGACTTACGGGTTTTGATCTATACTAAGGAGTGCAGGGGAACTAAAGGAGTTGCCGAGGCGTTACTTCGTCGCCGGTTGTTTCTAAAAACGTCGCCGGAATTCCCGCCGGAATTTCGTCGGAGCTTCGCCGCGAACTTGTTTTCAACGTACACACTTCTTGGAAAATTTTGAGAGAGTGAGCCTAGGGTTTTGGGATGAGAGGATAGAGGGTAGGGGGTGTATTTATAGGGTAGACTAGGGTAGGGTAGGTGAAAGTTTTTTTTAATTTAAAAAATGTAAAAAATATAGGAAAAAGTAATAAAAATGGAATGAATGAGGTATAATTGCGTTTCTGGAATCGATCCAAGCATTTAAAGTATACAGGGGTGTACAGAAGACGAAGAGCCCCAACTTTCGTGTTGGGGACTCGGTCGTCCGGCCGAGTCCGGCCGGCGGCGCCGGACCGAGTCGGCCGATCCCAGTCGAGTCGGGGGTCGAGTCGGTGGGGGGTCTCGTGGGGTACACTCTGGTATTTTTACTTTTTAATGTCAGTTCAAGTTTTGGGAGTTATGGCCTGTGGACTGTTGGGCTTCCAAGAAATTTAAAACAAAAATAATCTAAAAATAATGTGGGGCAGGGGATTTGAACTCTGGTGGCTTGGTTCAGCAGTGCAAGGTGTTACCAATGAGCTACAAGCTCCTTCTTGTAATTATTGTGGGAAAATAATCTCTTAAAGTGGTAACAGCAACATTAAATACCCCAAGTATACTTTAATTTTAAAATAATTTTATGTACACTAAAAAAAATGGAGTTATTTTAAAAACAAAATAATTACTTATATATTATGCTCATGTTAAAATACTCCTTTATGGATTTTGAAAAAAGTTTGTATAAAAAAGTGTATAGGAAAATTATGGTTGTTACAGTTTTGCCCGAGTCAAGAAACCTCTGTGTAGGACTCTAAAGAATCGTCAATACGCCGGCAGTAGATGATGATCATATCAAACACCCACAAGCTGCAAGCGGTCGGCTAAACGTAACAGCCACCCAGGTATTGAGCGATCAGAAGATCAACAAGCAAGCCTGTACATTCTCCTGTGAATCCAATCAGTAACACTCCCGTACAGTCCGGTCTGTTCGTCTGATATGTCGCATATCTAGTCTAGGGATGGTATACGTCAGACCCCAGTAACCGATAAGTCGTGTCGATGTGAGGCTCATAACAGGTCGAGAACCTACTGATAACACTTACCAGTAGTACTCTATATCAGCCCTGGCCAGGGACTTCCAGTTATAGCCAATCGAACACAGCACAACATCAACTCCCTATACCGGGAGAGACGAATCCCCTCCTATCGCTCATTGCCTCTATGTGATTCGGGACTGTACCCAAAAGCCACCGTTTTGCACGCCCTCTTGGACGTGGTAAGGTGGAAATTAAAGCACAGTGGGAATCACACAAGACTCTATGACGATCTCGGGTCTACAGACTAACCTGTACCAGTGTCACCGGAGAACTGCCATCGGACGTGAGGTATAATACCATCTGGGAGTTCTCGGCGAGTCCGTCCAGTGTACCCAGTCTCCACTGAGCACCCGTATACCATCCTTGATGTCAAACACCAATGGATATGGGATCATCCATCGCCCATCATATGGGTCAAGATGCGTATACGCTAGTCTACTCTGGTGTATCGATGCCCCGTCTCGACACACCCTCGACTAGGAACAGTTATAGGATGTACTCGTTGACTACCGTGGCCCCACTAGTATGATCTCATCATAGTCCCAGTAGTCGAGTACATATCCTAAGGGTTTTATCAACATGTGAGAGTAAGACAGTAAACTAATATAAGTCAACATGTTAAGATAAAGAGAAACCAAATAGCATATTATCATGACGAGCAAGAAAGTCCTCTCTATATATATCCAAGCATCCATTATAATATACATCATATGTACAATAATGGCCTCTAGGGCATATATATAACTAACAATCTCCCACTTGCACTAAGGCCGGCTGTTGTAGTATCTCATACCTAGCATCCCGAATAATCTCTCAAACTGTATCTCGGGAATGGCCTTCGTGAGTGGATCCGCAGTATTGTCCTTCGTATCAACTCTCCTGACCTCGATCTCCCGGCATCAACTATCTCCCGGATCAGGTGATACCGTCTCAGAATATGTCTGGACTTCTGATGGGACCTGGGTTCCTTGGCCAAAGCCACTGCTCTATTGTTATCGCAATACAAAGGTATTGGATGCTCAATGGACGGAACCACATCAAGTTCAGTAATGAACTTTTGTATCCAGACAGCCTCTTTGGCAGCATCGTTGGCAGCGATGTATTCAGCCTCTATCGTCGAGTCTGCAACGGTATCCTGTTTGGAACTCTTCCAACACACCGCCCCTCCATTGAGGGTAAAGATAAATCCCGAATGCGAGTCGTCCTTATCACTCTGGAAGTTGGAATCGGTAAAGGACTCCACCTGGAGTTCTCCGTTACCATACACCAAGAACATCTCTTTGGTCCTTCGCAAGTACTTGAGAATGTTTTTCACAGCTATCCAGTGACTCTTTCCAGGATCTGTTTGATACCGACTCACTACACTTAGTGAGTATGCTACATCGGGTCTGGTACATAGCATCGCATATATGATAGAGCCTACTGCCGAAGCATAGGGTATCCCTTGCATGCGAGCTCTTTTCAAATCAGTCTTGGGAGACATCTCTTTGGAAAGAGTGAGTCCAGAGATTGTGGGTAGGTTCCCACGCTTGGATTCTTCCATACTAAACCTCTTTAGTATGGTGTCAATGTACCTGGATTGGGACAATCCCAGTATCCGTTTAGATATATCTCTATAGATCATAATTCCCAATATGCAGGAGGCATCAACTAGATCTTTCATTGAGAATCTTTGTGACAAGAAGAGCTTGACTGATTGCAGCATAGGAACATCATTTCCTATCAAGAGTATGTCATCGACGTACAATACGAGGAAGACAGCCTTACTCTCTGCAACCTTCTTATAAATATAAGGTTCATCAAAATTTTTGATGAAGTCAAACTCTTTGACTGCAACATCAAAGCAGATGTTCCAACTCCGCGATGCTTGCTTTAACCCGTAAATGGATTTAAGCAGCTTGCACACCTTTCCGCTGCTCCCACTATCTACGAAGCCCTCTGGCTGAGTCATGTACACGCACTCTTCTAAATCACCGTTTAGAAAGGCGGTCTTAACATCCATCTGCCAGATTTCGTAGTCATGGTATGCAGCAATGGTAAGTAAGATCCGGATGGACTTAAGCATAGCCACTGGAGAAAAGGTTTCGTCATAATCCACACCTGGTCGTTGACGAAAACCCTTTGCAATAAGTCTAGCTTTGAAAGTCTCAACTTTTCCATCTACACCAATTTTCTTTTAAAAGATCCACTTGCTCCCAATGGGTTTTACCCCTTCAGGAGCAACTTCCAAAGTCCATACTTTGTTGGTGTACATGGATTCCATCTCAGATCGCATTGCATCCAGCCATTTCATAAAGTCACCACTCGTGATGGCCTGCTCGAAACTAGTCGGGTCATCATCTTCCATGATGCAATCCTCCCTCCACCATCAAGGAGAAAACCGTAGTATCTCTCAGGTGGATGAGAAACCCTACTAGATCGGCGGAGAGGCTGGGGTTCATTGAGAACTACTGAATTCTCTAGTTCCACTAAATCTTCTGTCGTAGTTTGTGTTGTTGGAACTTCTTCCAGTTCCACCTCATTGCCATTATCTTGTTTCATAAGAAAACCCTTTTCTAAGAAGGTGGCATGTCGAGAAACAAACACTTTTTGTTCCTCGGAGTGGTAGAAGATATACCCTTGCGAATGCTTGGGATATCCAATAAACTTGCACAGAACTGATCTTGCCTTGAGCTTGTCCGGATTTTGTGTTTTCACATATGCCGGACAACCCCAAATCTTAATATAATTAAGATGTGGTCTCTTTCCTTTCCATATCTCATATGGAGTGGTTGGCACAGATTTGGTGGGAACCCTATTCAATAGGTCTATGGCTGTCTCAAGCGCATACCCCCAGAAGGAAACAGGTAACTCAGCAGTGCTCATCATAGAGCGCACCATATCTAATAGGGTGCGATTCCTTCGCTCCGATACACCGTTGTGCTGTGGTGTATAAGGAGGAGTAAGCTGAGAGAGAATCCCATTCTCTTTTAGATAGTCTAGAAACTCATTGCTCAAGTATTCTCCTTCTCGATCAGATCGAAGGATCTTAATACTTTTGCCCGTTTGGTTCTCTATTTCGTGCTTATATTCTCTGAATTTCTCAAAAGCTTCAGACTTGTGTTTCATCAGGAACACATGTTCGTATCTTGAGAGATCGTCAGTGAATGTAATGAAGTAGGAAGAACCGTTCCTGGCATGTGTAGACATGGGACCGCATACATCACTATGTACCAGTCCTAAGAGTTCCGCAACTCTTTCTCCGTGTCCACTAAACGGAGTCTTGGTCATTTTACCTTTGAGACATGAATGGCAAGTATCATAAGATGATAATTCGAACGGATTCAAATATCCATCCTTATGTAACTTAGCTAGCCGTGTCGCATTGATATGACCAAGTCTATAATGCCATAAGTAGGATTCGTTCATTTCTGAACTCTTCCTCTTATGTGTGTTTTGTATGTTAAGGACTGTATTTTGATTGAGAACGTACATGCCATTATGTAACGAGCCTGATCCAATCAACTTTTGATCTAGGAAGATGTTCATAACATTATCCTGTATTACAAAATTATATCATTCTTTACTTAATAAAGAAACTGATATAATGTTGCACATCATGTTCGGTATATAATAGCACTCGTTCAGAATCAATGTATTACTACTTGGTAATATAAGGTGATATTCGCCAACTGCTTTGGCTGCAATACTTGCACCATTCCCTACTTGTACGGAATGATCACATTTTCCCAGTTCTCTACCTTTGCGTAGCCCACGTAACAATTTACATATGTGGGATCCCGATCCAGTATCTAATACCCAGGACGTATGGTGAACTGAGAAACAGTTCTCAATAACTAACACACCCGAAAAAGATGCATCAGCATGCTTATTCTTCGTTTGGGCGGCGTGAGAATCCAGATATTCTCCTGTTTCCTGCTCAGTCTTATAACTCTTATAAGAAAGAACGGGACCAACGATCCCCTGCTCAGTATAATAAGCGGGTTCAGTCAATACATCCATATTATTATCTTGATTAAGGCCTGACATGGTCGCTACCTGGAGAGAGAGAGAAGGAAACATTTTAGCGTATGCTCTTGCAAGATTAGATTGGTTATTATCTTATCTAATCAGGATGTCTCCCACTGTTTTTATCAAATCTCCCTTCAAACCCTAAAAGGTAAGATTAGCCGGGATTAATTACACCCTACAATTTCGTCAATTTTTCAGCCAGATCAGTGTTGGTACTTTGAGAGAGGTTCCCCGTGCTTTCGCACGGACCTAATTAAAATAAACCTCGTTTTTCCCAGAGGAATAACCCCGTTAACACTTTTCTAGACACCTACTTGATCGGCTAATTGCCTTGTGTAAAATTCTCCCTGGAGTAACTCTTACTCGTAGTGGGTATCAGGATCCATCTATCTCATAAAAGGTATGCAATCTCATTGCAAATTTCAACACTTGAAATTCCCGATTATGCTTTTTCCCCTAGCGTGCCATGACCTTGACGCATGCCAAACAACCCATTGTGCGCTAGTCAAGTTCAACCCGTACATTTCGTGATTGAATTAAACCCACCCGTACGACCCTTGACGCATGCCAAACAACGCCGTACGAATACCCTGATCCAATCGCATCTCATGCTACAGATAAGTAGTAATCAGCTACCGTACACTACGCCTTGACGCATGCCAAACTACCATAGCACAACAACAACAACAACAACAACAACAACTGAGCCTTTTATCCCAAGCATATGGGGTAGGCTACATGAACCAACATAAGAATCACGCCGGGTCCAGCACATAAATCCTCTGTCTCCACTCACTTCTATCGAACAATATACTTTCATTGAGTCCTTTGGCAACCATATCGTTTCGTATCACCTCCATCCATGTTTTCTTCGGTCTCCCTTTTGCCCTTTTGCCATTACCCATATCGAGAGTATCTATTCGTCGAACCGGTGCTTCCATAGGTCTGCGTCGCACATGACCAAACCATCTAAGCCGGTTTTCCCGCATCTTCTCCTCCACGGGTGCTACACCAACTTTTGCACGAATATCCTCATTTCGCACCTTGTCTTTTCTAGTGTTACCGCACATCCAACGAAGCATGCGCATCTCCGCTACGTGCATCTTCTGTGTATGATGCTTCTTAGGAGCCCAGCATTCTGTACCATATAATAAGGCAAGCCGAATAGCGCTCTGATAAAACTTCCCTTTCAATTTTAACGGAAAGTTACGATCACACAAAATCCCTGTTGCACTCCTCCATTTCAACCAACCAGCTTGGATCCTTTGATTAACATCACTATCGATCTCCCCATTCCTTTGGATGATGGAACCTAGATATCTAAACTGGTCGCTCGGTGATATCTCTTGCCCTTCCAATGTTATACCAATATGGTTTTGACTTCTCTGGCTACTAAATTTGCAGTGCATATATGCTGTCTTGGACCTGCTCAATCTGAATCCCCGAGATTCCAATGTTTGTCTCTATAATTCCAATTTGGCATTAACCCCTGCTTTCGTCTCATTTACTAGAACAATATCATCAGCGAATAGCATACACCAAGGGACCTCATCTTGGATAGTTCTAGTAAGCTCATCCATCACGATGGTAAACAGGAAAGGATTTAATGCAGATCCTTGATGTAAACCAATAGTAATCGGAAAATCACTTGTTAAGCCACCGCAAGTTCAGTCATTTGCCACTACTCCGTCGTACATATCCTTGATTATGTCAATATACTTGACGGGGACCCCCTTTTTCATCATTGTCCCCCATAATACCTCTCTAGGTACCTTGTCGTACCCTTTTTCTAAATCAATAAATATCATATGCAAATCTCTTCTCCTCTCTCGAAAGCGCTCGACAAGTTGACGAAGCAAATGAATCGCCTCTGTCGTCGATCGTCCAGGCATGAACCCAAATTGGTTCTCTGTTATCTTAATATCCTTCCTTAGCCTGTGTTCAATCACTCTCTCCCAAAGTTTCATGGTGTGACACATTAGTTTTATTCCACGGTAGTTTGAGCAACTTTGAATGTCACCCTTATTCTTGTAGATAGGTACAAGGATACTTTTCCTCCATTCATTTGGCATCTTTTTTGTCTGCCAAATCTTATTAAACAGATCTGTCAGTCATTTAACGCCTATTTCTCCTAAGCATCTCCAAATCTCGATAGGAATCCCGTCAGGACCAACCGCTTTTCTTAAACCCATTCTGTTCAAAGCTTCTTTAACCTCAGTAAGTCTTATTTTACGCATGAAATCACGATTTATATCTTGAGATTGAATGACAAGTCCATCCAAATTCTTAGTAAAGCTCTCATTGAACAATTTGTCAAAATAATCTCTCCATCTTTCCTTGATATCCTCATCTCCAAACTACCATAGCACGAATACTAAATATTACTTATCTGAAATGTCGGAGGGCTACGCAGGTTTCTCAGAAAACCATGAGCATAATGAACTTGATATCGTTGTAGAAACAAGTGATTTTGAAAAGGAGTGTTTTTTAGGCTTTACTAGTTTCGCTAAAGAGGCCACTCCCGGTGAAGGGATCTCGGCTCTTTTCCCATCGAATAAGGTGCAGAGTATATCATATATACCGCTGTGCAAAGCAAGAACTATATAAGCTGTCAAAAACTAAACCGCGAGTTTGTAGCATCTGCCAGTTTAGCTAAAGAGGTCACTTCCGGTGAAGGGATCTCGGCTCTTTCCTCATCGAATAAGGTGCAGGGTATATCATATATACTGCTGTGCAAAGCAAAACTGTAGCTACCATTTTTATACAGTTTTGATTCTACAACATCTTTTAGGTTTCTTTTCTTTTATTAATCTCATTAATAAAATCCCATCAATTAATGCTTCTTAAGCATCACAGAAGAAACGAAAGCAGTAATATTTATATATCAGCATATATATATATAGTATAAGCATTCGTCTCAGGCAGTAATATGATCTCATCACAGAACATTGCAACAGAAGATAACATATGAAATATTGGATATACTAGGACATCCGTGTTTTATATCGAGCCTGTATAAAACACGGATTCCACGGTTGCGATGAATAACCAAACCCACATCCCTAGACCCTTACGAGAGCGGCAAGCAACACTGCCAATTCTAGGGTTAGGAGACCCGGTCTCGACTCCTCGAGATGGCCTCCCACTGGACCCCAGAACCCGGTTACTTGTGCTCCCCTCCTTGGGTCTACCTAATGCGGAAAAATAAACAATATACAAAGGTGACATCATCCTCATCCCGGAAGTGCCCCAATAAAAGAATATTACATACAAATGAATTTTACATGAATGAAAATAAAAACTCTCATCTCACATAAAACCCCCGGCTATTCAGAACACGACGATCCAATATAACATATCACAGCAACATATAATATCTCATATCATCAACGTAAGTAAGTATGCATACACCGATTGTCGTTGATGTATAGCAACGAAAACCGGCGATACAACTACATACTACACTTACGGTCACAGAAAAGAAAGTGTGAAACTACAACATTTGGAATTCACATTCACTTTAGACATCGTAAATCCGAAATATCACATACTTCGCATTTCATGCCTAACTTTATGAATTCCAGATATTGTATCACATTCTAGATAAATAGACAATATTAAACTTTCCAATCGAATAATCAAATACCCAATATTTCCCAATATAGCTCAACACTTGAGCGGAGTTCAAAAAATCTCAGAACATGTCACAGCCCCAATGGTCCAGCCGTAGAAGGGTCAAACCAACGCTTCACATGTGGCAACGCCATACTGCCCCAAACCCTAAGGTTTAGAGGCAGTTCAGACGGTCACATAATCGAGTTAAGGTTTGTGTTCTTCTAGAGGGTCCACAGATATGCTTGCATGTTTTTCTGTAAGTTTTAAACCCGGAAAAATTCCAACACTTGAAAGTTTTTCGTGTCGGGAAAAAATGAATTATTGATATCCGTTCGAACATTTTAATACTTTCTAAATTATCCGGAAAACAAAATGAAATTAAACATTCCGATCGAATCAACGAATACAAAGGATCTCCAGAAAACTCAACACTTGAGTAATATTAAAAATACCTAGAAGCATGTACAAATACCTACGGATATACCCTTCAAATACGTGTCCCCAATTCCCACTTATGGCCGCGGAACCGCCGCGACAAGCATGTTCTTGCCGCGGTTCTGTGGCTCTTTGAGAGACTTGGGGGCTCGTATTTCATGGTTATCCTTAGAATTCCCTGCTATTTTTTTTGAGTATTTTTAATGCAGAAAAAACCAACTTTTTAGAAAATTTCCAAAGAGGGGGTCAAGTTCGATGTTTCGGGGTTCGATCGGAGTTTTAACTTCGTATACACGTCGCCTAATGCTCTAGCTAGGCTCTGATACCACTGTAGGGTTCCGGGGCACTCTTACTAGGGTCTATAAGGCATCAACTATGCCCGATTTAAAATTTAGACGTGCCAAACAACCCAAAGCGAGGATCTTTGCTAGATTATTAGGGTTAAACATGCAAGTAAATATCTTTACAACTAATAGAGAGGGATTACAACCTTTGTAGTCTGCTCCTTCGCTTCATAAGCTCCAAGTAGAAGTCCTTTCGCCGCGATCCATGATCTCCCGGACTCAAGAGAGGTTTCACAAGCCGAACGATCCATGCTTGCTTGTAATCTTCCTATTCGAAAATGATCTACCTTGAAATCTCTTTAACTCAAGCTCTCACTCATTAATGAGGTGAACACCCTAATCTAATTGGCTAGATTAGATGAGGATAATGAAGTAGGATTTATGCTCTCTTTTATTATCAAATTCTCACACTCATTCATCACAAAATAAAAATCTAGAAAGCTTTTGTGAGCTCAAGGAGGAAGAAGAAGAAAATGAATATCCTTTTGTGATGAATAATGAATAATCACTTATGGTTACAAATACAGCCATTGAGTTAAGCATGAGTGGCTTAACTCATGTAGAGATTTAACCTAAGGTGAAGGGTTTGAGTTGAGTTAGAAATATCTAGCAAAATATCAACCATAATATCTTTGCTAGAAACAAAGTAAAACCTTCTAGAAGTATCATGAAAGAGCTAACCCAAATCAAACCCTAACCATGTTTAATCTCCACTAATCATGTTGCATTAGTAATCATAACATGTTACAATATTATATATCACATATATAATATATATTTGTAACAAAAGAAAATAATACAATTAACATATATCGCATATATATCAATGTATTATCCGGTGAGAAAATGAAAATAATAAAGCGAGCCAATATTAGATAATGTAATGCAATATATCACATATATAATTATACATTAACTTATCGAATCAACACTTGATCTGACAATCCGGCTATATCGCATATAGCCGACTAATATATCATGTACCGATTCATCGAATCAACACTTGATCCGATGACCCGGCTCATATAAAAATATCGCGAGAATATAATACGGTATCTCATATCGCATTATCCTCGGTCATGCACATATCACATATGCGCCCCTACTCCGTTTTGCCTGAGTCAAGAAACCTCTGTGTAGGACTCTAAAGAATCGTCAATACGCCGGCAGTAGGTGATGATCATATCAAACATCCACAAGCTGCAAGCGGTCAGCTAAACGTAACAGCCACCCAGGTATTGAGCGATCAGAAGATCAACAAGCAAGCCTGTACATTCTCCTGTGAATCCAATCAGTAACACTCCCGTACAGTCCGGTCTCTTCGTCTGATATGTCGCATATCTAGTCTAGGGGTGATATACGTCAGACCCCAGTAACCGATAAGTCGTGTCGATGTGAGGCTCATAACAGGTCGAGAACCTACTGATAACACTTACCAGTAGTACTCTATATCAGCCCTGGCCAGGGACTTCCAGTTATAACCATTCGAACACAGCACAACATCAACTCCTTATACCAGGAGAGACGAATCCCCTCCTATCGCTCATTGCCTCCATGTGATTCGGGACTGTACCCAAAAGCCACCGTTTTGCACGCCCTCTTGGACGTGGTAAGGTGGAAATCAAAGTACAGTGGGAATCACACAAGACTCTATGACGATCTCGGGTCTACAGACTAACCTGTACCAATGTCACCGGAGAACTGCCATCTGGCGTTAGGTATAATACCATCTGAGAGTTCTCGGCGAGTTCGTCCAGTGTACCCAGTCTCCACTGAGCACCCGTACACCATCCTTGATGTCAAACACCGATGGATATGGGATCATCCATCGCCCATCATATGGGTCAAGATGCGTATACGCTAGTCTACTCTGGTGTATCGATGCCCTGTCTCGACACACGCTCGACTAGGAACAATTATAGGATGTACTCGTTGACTACCGTGGCCCCACTAGTATGATCTCATCATAGTCCCAGTAGTCGAGTACATATCCTAAGGGCTTTATCAACATGTGAGAGTAAGACAGTAAACTAATATAAGTCAACATGTTAAGATAAAGAGAAACCAAATAGCATACTATCACGACGAGCAAGAAAGTTCTCTCTCTATATATATCCAAGCATCCATTATAATATACATCATATGTACAATAATGGCCTCTAGGGCATATATATAACTAACAGGGGCATCACCAAAGGGACCACCCTTGTCATCACAGAAGCGTGTTTTTCAGCAAGCGCAGAGGAATAGATCCAAATGCCAGACCTTCACCATGACAGCTGAGAAGGCTGGTGCCACGTGGCAAGACAACAGAGCTACCCTTTCTTTTTCTCAACCTTTCTTTCGATACCATGTTTATTTATCTTTCGATGCATATATTAGTTAGACTCACCATAATTCTTCTAGTTTTCATAGTTTTGACTAGTTGTCTTTATGTTATATCTCTCAAGTTTTCCATCAATTCACAACCTCCCTTCAACTTCCAAACTTTTCTATCTGGAAGCAACTACTGATTTTACATTTTCCGATTCCTTGTACTTAAACCCTTCAGAGACTTTCCATGCATCAAGTGATACACCAACTCGCGGGAGCGACACATGCAACAAAGAGGATTCCTGACAGCGTTACTGAATTCCGTGCCCAGTAGTGGCTACTCCTTTGAAAATTTTAAATATGAAATTATTCTAAGGAGGGTAGATCGTAACTATCCCAACCATTCTTGCAATTCTTAGCAAACTCAGAAGTTTTAAACATCCACAGCGATATTTTGGAGAAGGGACTTGGTGGTGCGATATATCAGCGCGGCGATATAGTTGCACATGCGTCAAGACAACTAACGACTTGTGGACGCAACTATCATGTTCAAATCTAGAACTGGCGATGGTAATATTCATCTTGAAGATATAGAAACACTACTCTAAGGAGAACGTGAGGACACGAAGGGTTGAAACACCTGAAGCGGATAATAGGGGTCAAGTTTTACATGGGAGAAGTGCCGATCGGTTGGGACGATCCTAAAGATGGAGAATTTGTAAGATCGAGATAATTGTAGAAAGAGTGGACGATGGTGATACAATGCAACGAGCGAGGAAAGCTCAGCCCATGACTCATCGGCCGATTAACATCTTGGAAGGAGAAGGTGGGTTTGTGTATAGGCTACTTTTGCTACTTTCCTTGGAGGGTATGCTGGAAACCCTAGTCATACTTTTGATCATTCCGAGATCACGGAAAAGTTAGCGTAACCTACGAGCAGCAACCAGTCGGGATACTAGAAGGATGAAACCTTGAGGGACAAGACAATCCAGCTGGCTAGAGTTATCTGGAGAAAGAACTACTAGGCAGACATACACGGACGAGAGAGCGAACCCAAAATTTTAACCACGATAAACCTTTCTTGGTGATTTTTTCTTTCCTTGACCTACCTTCTCAAATTTCGATGACGAAATTATTTTAAGGAAGGTAGATTGTAACGACCGTGATTTCTAATACCTAATAAAATATATTTTATTTAAATTTCTAGTATCAAATAATTATTTACGTGTTTTGTTGATAGAAAAATATTTTTTTGTAATATTAATAATTTTCAGAGCAGTGAAATATGATTTAGGGAATTTTCTAAAAATCTATTTATTGTTTTCCTAGGCTTAAAATGTTTAATAAAATTTTATAATGCCTGAAAATAATCTGCATATTTTAGTATCGATTAAAATAATTAATTCGTAATTAAAAATGTTTTAAAGGATAAACTAGATTTTAATAACTAGCTAAAACCATAGGAATGCATATATTATTTAGTTTTAGCCCAAAATTATTTTTATACTAATGATAACAATAAAATATATTTTCTGAAAATTTTCCATAATTTTCCCGTATTTTAAAACTATTTTTAACAATTTTAAAACCAAATTCGATTTTAAAAAAAAATAAACAGATTATTATTTTTATTTATAAAAAAATATATTTAAATCCCCTTGATCCTGGACCGTTGGATATAAGATCCAACGGCCCAGAACCCAACGACGGCGCCCACGTGGTGGTGATCCCCCCACGCGAAAACGCGTGACGCGTGGCGCGCAGTTGAGTGGGCGCGGCGCGATCCAGACCGTTGGATCTTGTTCCAACGGCTGAGATGAAGGGCGGCGGCGGCTAATCATCAGCGGAATCATGGGCAATCATTGGCGGCGCGGATTTTGGGATATTTTAACTGAATTTTTGGATTTTATGGTTGGTAATAAAAGCTTATAAATAGACACCTTCAAACACTGATTTCTCACACCTCAGAGCTCCAAAAATTCTGAAAAAAATACCCACGCCTTCGTATCGACGACGCCGACGCTACGGCTCCACCCAATCACCAAGGAAAAATCTGAACGCGGAGCTATTGAGGATTTTGTACAAGCCTACGCTTTCAACCCATCGGCATCCGACTCAAACAAAAAGTAGGATCCGCCTCTCTCCACTCATCTGTCGCCTTCTTCTTTTTTTCAATAACCTTAATTCCAACTTCTAATCATCAACCCCATATTAAAATGATGTTATAATATTCTTGCATGCCTATACTTTTGTATCCCTTAATGATGATAATCTTAACCTATGATTAAAATGGTTTCCGTAATCACTCCTATATGCCAAAAAAATGCTGCACTCTCATACAATATGAAATGTGACAGGCCTAATGTTATAACCCATGAGTATTAATTCACCTCTTACATACCCACACTCACCCATGATACTTTTGTGATCTCGAAATAGGTTTCTTGCATAAAAATACCCTCGTTTTGTTAAAAAGTTATATTTTTTTTATATCCACACGAGATAAGATATTTGGAATAATTATTTTTAGATACGTTATAGATCTATATTTTTACGTACACCCTTTTGCTTCGACTACTATAATGTTGCTAAATTCCTCCAGCTTTTGAAAGGGGTTACTACTAAATTTAAATAACGTCATGTGGTTTTTCCAACTTAGCCCCTTTCACTCGAAAGGATATTTTTATATAAATTCTTCTTAGAATAATAACTAAGGTTTAATGTGTTACCCTAATAATAGGGTAATGTTTTACGCGAATACCTTGTGGTTTATAGGCAATCGTCCTTGAAAAGGACACAAATGCTGTCGTCCATATACAACGGTTGCTAACACGAACGTATTTTCTAAAACGTTACCCAAACTTAAAACACTATAATTTCATAAAATTATTGTTTACAATAAAATACCTCAATCCATCCTAAAAAGAGATGATTTCATTTAAATACCTTGACCTTTACTAAAAGGCTATTTTCAACAAATACCATAACCCTTATAAATGATATTTTCCAAAAGGATATATAAAACTTTATTAAAAGATAATTTTCAAATAAATACCATAACCTTTTATCGAAAGGATATTTTCAGTAAAACATTAGGGTTTTCTAAAAATGACGAATATTTATATACAAAACATGATACGGTTAGGGTTAGAATGCGCGGATCCAGGTATGGAATACTTATTAAGAAGATCCTGATATTCTGGGTGACCAGTCTGATGTACGGACGACTATACATATATGAAGATCCCTGCAGGCAGGGTGACCAGTCCAATGTGTGGACGACTACTAACCCGATATTCAGGCAAATACTAACCCTATTTGAGGGCGAATGATCCAAAATGTGGATGGCATACAATGTGGAAATTCCATGCCTAGAGCTATACGCACTAACTCTAATTCGTCAAAATCTTTATACTGAACCATGGGATGGATAGTTTGATTAGGCAAAGGAGATTCGGAACTCGGATTCCCCTACTACTCGATCATGATCCCGGGAAGTGAAACGGTACATTTCACTTCCCTAATTGTTGTTCCGTGGCCACAACGGAATAATCGCGAGTATCCGGACCCTTATTCAACAAACTAAAACATTTACAATACCTATTGATACTCAACACTAAACTCACGTCATGTGCTATACCTACCTGTTATCTTATCTACCTTTCTTTATGAGACATGAGTTATTCAGTATCTTGAATTTGGATATTTTACCAGTTTAGACTTATTGTTTATTATGGAACTGAAGGGTGGTAATACATGTGCATTTGAGTGATATTCACGCTAGACAAAACTCCATCGTAGTCATGGGACACCTTTCGGGAATATTAATGCTACCGCATTGATTGCCATCCCAGGCAAGAGCACCAGCTCATACTGCTTCCAGCTAGTCATGGGATACCTCAAGGACACGAGTATGTTCACCAGTCAATTCCATCCATACACACCTTGTTTAACCTGATCTAACTCTTAGACTGAATATTCGTTTGACTTGACTTGAACCTTTACCAAACATATACCTCTGTCAACATATCTAATTTGCATACAACCTCATACCTTTATACCTATGTACATCATATTCATTATATTTATATACACATGTTTGTTTCTATACCTACTTCCTTATGAGGCAATCCTACCCGAGTGTAACTCGCTGACGGACCTTCCTTTTCTTCCTCTATCTTTGGAATATCCATCAGATAAGAATGAGTATTATGGCGAGGATCAAGGTGTGAAGCCAGCTTATGAAGATTATACAGACTGGACGATGGGAGATTAGCTAGATTTAATTTTTGCCGTTTGCCCACATGTTTAGGGCTTTTGTTTCTTCTCGATGTAATTAAACTACTTGGTTTATTTTACTCTTTCTTTTGGGATGTAATAAAGTTTGGTTAATGGAAATAAATGCCTTTCGCTTTTATTATTTTTGTTTTGGTACACACCCTGCATGTTAAATATTCATACGCTTAACGTAACTGTATTGAATAGACCACCTTCAATACAGTTAGGTTGCGGACCTTCCCACGTCATCCTTCTCCTTCTTTTGAGAAGCGGGGCATGACAATCGGTAATGGTGCTGGTGTCCTGACAGCATGGTTTCATAATCACTACAGTACACAATAAACATGCAATGCGATGATAACAACATGAATAAACGGAGAATGAATAATAAACGCAGCAATACCGAATATACAGAAATGAATAGTAAATGCAACAATAAGGAATCTACATTAATATATATGGGTCATACAGTTTTGCTGTTTGAAATAACACGAATCGTGGTGTTTAAAAAATAGGGCTACGGTGTTTTTAAGAAAAGGTACGTCCTTTGAAATATCCGTAGAATCTCTTGGCCTGTCTTTAAAATACTCATGATTCGTTAGTTTTGAAATAGGTATGACCCGAGTCTAGTCTAACATCTACAAGTAAACTACTGGATTAAACCAACATACAGATCAAGAGGGTAAGGAAAACCACCTAAGTCTGGGTCGATATATATATATATATATATATATATATATATATATATATATAATAGTCTGTGATCCCGCCTCAATAGTATCCCATAAGTTACAATATATAATATGACATCCTCGAGTCAAGAGTGCGAATCAATCATCAATATTCATCTCGTACGGTAAATCCATCGTACGGCATCCCAAATCTGGGTACGGGTCAAATATCACATTTATCTCGTTATTCATCCGGTATCCTTATCATCACATCGTGAATTGGGGGCACTGATCTAAGTCTAGTACAATACTGATACCATCTACATATATATATGCGTGTGTATGAAACACATCGCCTAAAGACCCGTTATAATATCATGTCATATCTCATAATACGAACCACATCATATCACCGATCTCATGGCACCATGCCCAACTCATCGATTCATCTCCAAGTACCATATACTATCCTCATCATCCATGTATATGTATACACGTGTGTGTATATACACACACACACACATATACATAGTCCCATACTTATGTGTGTGTATATACATATCCCTATATACATACAAGTAATAAAATGTATGCATGAGTGTGTGCATGTGTGTGCAACAACTATTCTAGGGTTTCGCGATTTACACTAAACTATAGCATTAACTTCTAAATATGCTAACATCGATCCAAAGTCACCTAAATCATTTCTAGCTACGTATATACAATTATAATAACACATAATTATATAGCTATAACACTTGTACACTGTACTGCGAAACTGCGGGGGTGCTATACGCCATCCACTCAACTTCCCCCGTAGATATATATCTACTCACCTTGATCTTCGCTTGCCGAAGTCGATGTCGTCATCCTCTTCTTCATCGTCCGAAATCCACTTGAGGGTACCTACATAAATACACATATAGTATCGTAAACAAAAACCACGTACGGAAAGCAAAACGTCGCACGAATCACACATAGGTCAAAACCTATAGTGTACGCATGCAAAACACAACCAAATAACCCCCGTCGTTGACGTTCGAACGCCACACGACGGAATTTAAACCAAATACAAAAACTAAAGTTTCAGAATCGCAAAATACGAAAATAGCAACTAAGGAAAACCACTCCCAGATTTCGTCTCAGGTAAAATTAGCAAATTTTGCATATGGGGTTGCCCTAGATATCAGATAACAATGCCGCATACCAAAAATCACAAGTTTTCATCCCAACATGGCCGCAATTTGCGGCCAATACGAATAAATATGCGGCCAAGTTAATGAATTAGGGGCTAGGGTTTCAGTGGTAGTCTTCTGGTCACCTGCACACATCACTATACTTGCTAAATAATTTTCCACGTCCCCGGGTTATAGCGGTTCACTAAACTTCATCACAATTTCCACAATTTCAATATCGGCAGAATTTCAAAGTTCGCATTTGGGGTTAAGTCTCAGGTTTTGGTCCAATATACTATCGCTAAAAGGGGGTTTAAGGTCACTAATAACTCAATTACCCTATCTCAATTCAAGAATTCCTCAAAACCCTAACTTGGAATTTTCTAACCTCACTAAATATCACAATATCACTTCTAAACATGCAAGGATACTAAAGTGAAAGTAATACTATGCTAATGGTAAAGAAAGTACCTCATTTGGCAACTCAAGAAGTTTCTTGAGTTGCCCTAAGTGTCCAAAATCCTTTTTTTCTTGGTCCAAAGTGTTTGTAGTGAGCTTATGCACATTTTTAATGAAAGTGAGATGAACTTTTGATGTTGTTTTGAGGGTGTTTTGAGGTGATGAAGTGGAGGTGAAGGAAAGGGCAGCCATGAGAGAGGAGAAAGTGAGAATGATGAAGGAAGAATGAAGGAAGAATGCCCATGGTCCAAGGTTGACTTTTCACCCTCTCTCTTCTCTTCTCTCTCTTGCCCATACTTCATATTTTATTCCATTTTCTTTTGTTTTGTTTTCTTATCTTTTCTTTTAACACAAAACCATGCATGAATAAAGAAATAAACCATGTAGGAAAATGTAACAAAGTGTAATATGACATGGTGCATGTCATGTGTACAAAACACGCTTAATGCATGATTAGCGATATTTAATCGCGATTAGTATTAAAATAGTATATAATTAATTATAAAAATTTGAATTTGCATAAATCACATAAAGCACCCTTATTTCACTAATTTCTATAATTTTCCAAATATTTTTCCGATTTATCGGTATTTAATTATACCGCATATTAAAAAATTCATAATATTTATTATTTAATTATAAAATTCCCAAAAATAATATTTTATTTTTTCTGAAATGTTATAGCGATATTTTGGTTAATAGCTCGGAGCCAATCATGGATTCTCAAGAGACTTGTAGATAGTGCTGTAAATTGACACTCCGACGATATTTCGATATCAAAGGAAAGACATCTATGGTAACTCTGCATTGGTTGTGAAACCAAAGTCATTTGTGAATGCTATTTCTGGGCCTACTGCGAAGAAGTGAATAATGATAATGGAAGAGGCGCAAGAGTTGACGTTAAAGGATCAAGTCTGCGATTTGGTTAAATTATTCTACCAGACGCAAGACTATTGATAAAAACTGGATTTTTTGAAATCTTGCGAAAGCAGGAGGATATTGTAGAGAGATACAAGGCACACTTATTGGCGAAGGGATTCACCTAGCTTAGGTGGACAACGAATAGACACTTTTCATCCGGAGTGATGATTACGTCAATTTCGTCTTCCTTTACGCATCGTTGCATATAAAGATCTTAAGCTAGTCCTGAGAACTTAGATCGTATTATCGATGGAGATTTGGATAAGGAGATCTATACCAGTTTCAAAGCCAAAGGGGCTCGGAGAGTCCATTTATGGTTTGAAACACTTATCCAAGTAGTTGTTGGTTCGATATCATCGATCTATATGGGATATGAACTAACGATAATTGAATGCGACAACTGTAAGTTCAGAGATCTTGTTGTGAACGATATTGTAATGACCAAAAGTGACTTAGAGACAATGAATACTACTTGTCACGCCCTACTTCCCAGTGTACGGGCAGAGGACGCGACGAGACCGCTACGTATTTACTCTGAAGTAAATACGCTAAGCATATCTAAGCAATATAAATAAAAATGCACAAGAGACAAAGACAATAGGTATAATTGAACATCAACTTTAGTTATTAACATTCTTTTACAGTACATGGAAAAGTAAATACATCTGAATGAAAGCAATGCCTAAACAGTGGCATAACAGAAATGTAAAGTACTGAAATGAAATGTGTACAATGAATCTAAAACTCTGGGTCGTAGGCTAACCGATCCAAGTCCTCACTGGTGGGATCGATCTCCTAAAGATCCGAATCATCTGACAACATTCCAAAGAAGAAAGAGAAGGAATGTCGTCAGCGAACAATCGCTCGGTAAGTCCCAAAGATAAGGAAGAAGTAGAATAGATAGAGAGAGAGTGTAACTTTTAAAGATGTATTATATTTTTATAATATTGTATTTAGTGTTAACGCTGTTGATTGTAGCTTGGTACAGAAGAATACCAGTGTATACGAGAGGAGTCTCACTTGCCCCGGAGACTAAGCTATCAGAAACTCAAGGAACCGTTCATGCCACAGTACAACAGCAATGGAATACAGGTTAGGTGTCTTATGGTTGCAGTCCCGTGCCACTTCTAACACCTTCCGTACTAATCTACCCCTTAAACCCCGCGATATCTTGATTGTATTGTTTGTATTGTATTGCAACTTGTATTGTCTTGTAATATAGATTGTATAATTGGATGACTTGCCGAAACCATGATATCAGTAAATGGATGTAACTGGAGAATCATGGATGTAACTGGAGAATCATGTAAATGGAAGTATATCCATGGTTCGGTTCGATCAATATAGATTGAATAGTTTGAACAGATTGAATATATGGATTCATATTATATTGTAGATTGTACTTGAATCATATTCAAGTCAGATTGATTATATTGAGACTCAGTCTAAGTCAGACAATTAGAAAAGAAATTGAATCCTGAATTAAGTTTTGATGTTATCGGTAACCGCTGTACATGGACGGCAGGATTTGTGTCTTTTTCAAAGACGATTACCGTGTTGATAACACCATTTGTTATGTTGTCTATCTTAAATAGGCAAGCACCCACTTCTCCGGCTCCCTGAGACTCAAGAGATTGGTCCCGCTTAAGCCTATGTTTATTAGGGTCCTTAGGGTAATTTATAGAACTTGAGAGTGTTATATGTAAAAATACTTTTGTATAATTTTCAAAATACACCCCAAATATTTAATTATCGTCTTTAGAGTTGTCATAGATGTAGATTTTATATATATGACATTTTTATGAATAAAACCTAATTTCATAATATATGATATTTAATTGTAAAGTATTAAACTTGTATGGAATTGCATGGTATTTTCATGTAAAGTGATTCTTTGACTTAGAAAAGTTGGAATATTTATATTATATAAAAAATAGATATTTTGATGACACACACACACACACATATATATATATAAATAATTTAATTTATTATTTTTCTAGAAATCTCATTTTCTTAAGATAGTTGTATTTTTAAACATTTCGAGACCGAATGCTCCTTGCGGAGTTCTGCATCTCGCACTACTAAGCCCGAGGATGTGCGATAATCCGCACCATTCCGAACGGTTTCCCCAAATGGGTTGTAGCGGCGCTTTGCAAAGACTTGTTTAAAATACATAATCTTGTGAAAATGGTTTTTATAAGTTAAACGTAGTTTTGTGTAAAACGGTATTTTTCCGAATCTATATTTCCCAAAAGGTATCGTGTTATATTGCATATGAGTGTTGTGAAGAGGTAGGTCATTATCTCGTGATTTATCTAAAGGTATAGTAAGGAAATATGATGTTTAATATCAAAACTAAACTACATGGTATTTTACTGAAAAAGTACGATAAAAATTGCAATATGAAATATTTTGCTATGAAACTTTTTCATGATGTTTTTTTAATTTTTAATAGTCAAGATGTGAGGGTTTGGTATGTTGTATTTAAGAAAATTGGAACATTTTAAACAAAACCGAATCGGAAGTCGAATTAACTCCGCTTCCGTCGGGTTTTAGAAATACGAGTTTTTAAGAATAGAATAGAGAAGGGGGATGGGACTTACTGGAATTTAGCTTAGAAAAGAGGAAGGGGGAGTGGAAGTAGGTTCCGGTACGTCGTTTCGTTGTCGGGAGCTTCTAGATTTGTCGTCGGAAATTCGCCGGAGTTTCGCCCTTCGCTAACTCCACTTGTACACAAAAATTCTTGAGAGTTTGGACAGAGTTTGTGAGTGAGGGGTGTGTGTTTAGGTGTGGTATTTATAGGATAATTTTAGGGTTAGGGTTCGATAGAAAATGTATTAAAATAAATTGCATTAAAATGGATTTAATTAGATTTTAAAGCCTTTGTTAAAGTGCAGGAGAAATAAACATGACAGGGGTTACAAGAAGACCAAGAGGCGCAGAATCCTAGAAGGCAAACTCCGATTTTGGGATGACTCGGCCAGCGGCGGCGGCCGATCCGTCGGCCGAGTTAGGCCGAGTCGGCCCCCCTTGATGCCACGTGTCTCTTGTCTCCTGGTTAGCACAGTGGAATCGTTTGTTTTTTAGGGTGACCTTTGGTTTTACGTGTTTAGCATGTGTAGACTCTTGTGATTCTAAAATTATTAAAAGAAATCAATATTAAAAATAATGTGGCTGATGGGATTTGAATTCTGGTGCTTTGGTTCAACAGTGCAAGGTCTTACCAATAAGCTACAAGCTCTTGCTTGCTATTAAAAAGCAAAACAAACTTATAACTTGTGCTCAGACAAAAGTACCCCTTTCTGTATTCAAGAAAAATTTGTACAGAAAGTTGTACATGAAGTTTAGAGTTGTTACACTACTTGGAGTGGTTGTTCTCATTATAGAGGACACATGAGATATTGAATTTGTGCTTGAGAATTGGATCCATGAGGAGCCGTTTTAAGAGCATTTTATGTTTGTCTTCGGAAACTCACATGAGGTATGTCTTAAAACGGTTCCGCCCGCACAATCACTCTTCAGTTTATTACTCCAGGCACTAATGGACATGTTTTTAGCTTTAATCTTTGCTATAAGACTTTTGACACAGAGAGAGATTTTATGGGTTCTTTTTTGCATAGTCGGTCGTCAAATATTATGCACGGTGTGTAATTGACCAGACATATAATCCTTATTGATTGGACTTAGTATTAGAGTTTGCTTGTTGGGATGAAGTGACGAGAACTTTTAGGTATTTATGTGGGACTGTCCATAATACATAGTGCTATGAGGAATCAAGTTTGTAGTCATGTGGACATACAAATTCGACTGGGCCGGCAATATGGGTATGTGTATATCCATATCTGTACATGCTTTCTTGCATAATGGCAGGGTCATCACTCAGAGTAGAAAGAAGCAGGAGGTGCAGCTTTTTCACCATGGGGGTGGAATATGCGGCTACCTCAGTAGCGCCAATGGGGCTGCTAGGCTGAGGAGTTTACGCGTGATTTCGCACGCAAAGGAAACATGGTTTCTCTTTATCGTGACATCAGGTCAACGATAGCATACTCAAACAATCCCATATATATGGAAAGTTGAAAAATTTACAGATTTGACTATACTTCATCAAGGAGTAAGTGGCATGAGAAGGTGGTCTAAACTATAGGGTTTTCCCCCACGTCAGACGATCGGGGATTCGATGACGAAGGAAATAGCTGAGTAACGCTATATGTGTTTGGGCTTTGTCCTAGATGACGTATTGCATTTCAGATAGCTTGATAAATCTTACTCTTATATTTGACATTATAATTATGGGTGGCGACTTTTTAGATGTATATTTTAAGATTGATGGTGTATACCTTTCTTTCTTATCTGGGATGGATATTTCTATATTTTGTTTGACTATTTCAGGCATGGAGTACAAGTGTACATGGTACATGATGTGTGCAGGGCATATATTTAACAAGGATACGTCAGCATGTAGGAACTATTCCTCACACGAGAGATCCTCTTTATGCTAGAAAAGTATACAAAGGTGAGACTAAGTGCTAGACGTCAGCTGCTCGGAGCAATGACTGTGGTGTTGCATACTGGATATGGCGACAGTGAGAGCACTTAATAAAGTTGTCCTGACCGGATCAGGATGAGATTGTCATGTGCTGTAAGCCGAGCGACCGAAGTGGTTATCCCATGGTCACTTTTACCTGTATACATATAGCCGGACTAGGGTCTAACTCGTCGTACGGGGTGCGAGCTTATCGGGAGACCCCAGGCATATCGCAGGGCGTATGGCCTGGCAAGTCAATCACAGGATGATTAGACTTGGGCCCGTACAATATAATCTTAATGGCGTAAGCTCTCAGGAAGAGAATTTTATACCGTAGCACGTTGCCATACGACGTGTGCTTAGATCGTCCATATAAGGAGGTTGAGGGATGGATCACATCTCCCTTACTGTGTGACCCTTTATGAAGGCCTTCTTCACAGAAAGACGGGCAGTCTATACCCTTAGCGATACTAGGCTGTCTGGGTCGGCATATTATGAGTGCCCGCTACTTTGGCTGCTATTTCCTGCCGCGATGACCATATACCGCACATACGGGGCAGTATCAGGAAAGCGGATGAATAGCAGACCTAACTATTTAGAGCCGGAGGAATATCGATTGGAATGTCTCCTGATTGTATTGCATGGCCAACTCTTATTGACGCCATGGTGGCGAAATTTAGGAGTGCGATGAATCGAGAGGTACGCCTAAATTTTCAAATATGTTTCTGAGAGGGATCGAAGGAACTTGAGCAGACATGTCTGATCGGATCTGGGGTATGAGATTTCGCAAGCGTAACATATTTTGGTTTATGCTGTTTTCTTTTAGGGAGATTCTTGTGTCGGTTCTAACGAGTTTTGGTGTAAGGCTATCCGTTTGCAGGTTTTCAACGATCCACGCCGCACCAATATATATATATATATATATATATATATATATGGGTATGAATGAAGAAGAGAAAAAGGAGATTCTCAGAGAGACAATTGATTCAGGAAATCAATGGTTCAGTGAACCAGCTCATAGACATCCACTCGAATGTGCGAGTGGGAGTATGCTAGCTATTGGGTCCGATCCGGCCCAATATCCGCTCATATGCGTGGGTATCGTATATATTTATATATAGGATGCTAGGGTTTCATATGTGAGATATATGAGAGAATATATGATGCAACATAGAGAGTTTTTCTAGAGAGAAAAACTAGAATGTCGTTGTCTCTTTCTTCATTCTCTTCTACTTTGGATTGGCTTGCAAGGTGATCAAGAGAGGGATTCTCGCTTTTTACTAAAGTGTGGTTTCTCTTCGCCCGTTACTTGGAGGCGATAAAGATCGGATCTTCTACGTAACGTGGAAGAGAAATGATCCAACCAATTGGATCAGATATATCGTAAATATTTAGGGTAGATACATGTATTTCCGCTGTGTTTGATTGCTTGTGTTGAAGACTCGGTTAAGATTTGAAAAGATTTGTTGCGATTTAAATTGAGATTTAATTGAATGTCTACATCAATTTAAATTGTTTAGGTTTGTTTAGATTATTTAGTTCTAATTAGATTTAGTTTGTTATTTCCTTTTTAGATAAGATTAGTTTCTTTTAGGTTAAGCTTTTATTCTCTATGAGAATTATTGTATTAGGGATTTGAATTGATTATTGAATAAAGGTTACTTGTTAGCAAAGGAAAATCCGCGGCTTTTATGTTTAAGGAGAGACGATCATACCTTGTCTTTGGTTATTTAAGATTTTGTTCTTATGATTTCTCTTGAGAGGGAGTAGATTGTGCTAAGCATTGAGCCTCCGTAGGCCGATCCTCATCACCAATCTCCTATTTTAGTTTGTTTCCACTGAAATTTAGTTGTAAATTGTGAAGTTTCCATCATCAACAAGATAAAAAACAATGATGACTACAAAAGAAGAAAAAGGAGAAACAAAGAATAATTTTAATCTCTCTCTAATACTTCTACATTCATCTACCCTCGTTACACTAGAAATCCTTGCAAAATCTATAAATTATAAAATTAGGTTTGCCTTTCCTATACTATATTGAAAAACAAAATCACCTTTCTCCTTTATTCCCCTTGGTCTATCCAAAATAGGGTTTTTAAAGATGAATTTGAAATTAAAAGGTTTTCATCCATTTGTTTTCTAATTTTTTTTTTCCGCATATTTTTATTTTGACAGGCTGGCTGCTATATCTAAATCCTATGTATAGTAACTAGATTAAACTTTTTTTGGGGGGTGTTGGGGTGGGGTTGGGGGGAGTAAACTTGGAGTTATAGATTTTATATAATTTTGATTGTTGGTTTTTCTTCCTTGAAAGTTTGGATTTTGGTTAAGAAATTAGGAGGTCCTTCTTTTCGGGAAGAACAACCATGAGAGGTATAGTGTTTGAGAGTAAGAGTAACTTCAGTCAGTGGGTTTAAGATAGCGTATTAAGGTCCAGTTTTCAGTAGCAATGTTTGTGGGAATGCTTAGATGAGTTTCTCATCTGATACTGATGAATTGTTATTGAGTATGTATCTTAGAATGGAGTTTTTTTGGATATCTAAGGTTAGTGGAATCGGAGTTATTATGGAGGCGTGTTTTTATTATGCAAGAGCAGAAGTTATAACATTTCTTTTTAGATGATTTAGTAATCTCTGCATGTCTCTTTTGCATGGCCTAATCATGTCTCAACATAATTGATAATACGGAGTTTGGTTTGGTGGAGGAATTGGAAGATATATATATATATATATATATATATATATATATATATATATATATATATGCACTAGAACAAAATTGGAATATATTAGTATCAATTTGTAGAGTTCAGTAAGTTTGGCTAATGGATATAAGGTGGATACTGATTTAAGATATTGCATTAAGGTCCATTAATCAGTATAAAATTTGAGTTTTTTAGGCAACCGAGTTAGAAATAATGGAGGGACTCGACAGTTTGAGCTTTTGGAAAATACTACTGATGTTGAAGATGTTACCAGAAGCTGTTGTGATAACAAAGAGGCATGATACAAACTAGTAACACAGCAGCAGCAGCAGCAGCAACCATCACAATCATGTCAAATATTAAGGAGAATCTATATTATTGGAACATGTTGAAGCGAACCTATGTAAACGAACAAAATTCATATTTATGGATTCAGTACCTACAACTCGGCTTGTTTGGGTTCTGTATAACCGCTTCTTTATCCGCAACCGCTTCATTATCCTCATCCTCCCCTTCAACAATATCTTTCCAGCCTTTTCTTCAGTTTCTTTCTCTCCGACTTTTACCTTTATTATTTCAACAAATATATATATAAAAAAAAAACCACAAGTCATTTCAAGGAAGTATAAACTTAATGCATCTAAGGTGTAGTTAATGAAGTAGTTACATATATATTCTTTTCCACACTCGTGCAGCTTGAGGTAGGCTATTTTGTGAAACCGGTTGAAGCACTTTTGGCATTGAATAGGGAATTTCTTTTTGTCATGCCCCTGTAAAAAAAGTTCAAATGATAATACACAAAATGAAATATCATTTTAATAAGAATTTGATGAAATTCAACATACATCCGCATGTTTTCTGATGTCTTTAATGCTCTCAAACTGTGGAACCTCGTCGCACTTCCAATTTCTTTAACAGGCACATGCTGCACATAGGTATTTCCCAGTCTTGGTCATAACACAGAATCTTTCATATTCCACCATCCCTATTCTATCCTGTAATAATAAACAACAAGGGGTGTTACTGGAGTTGCAGAGAAATGACGTCGTCAAATAATATCAAGTCATTTCATTTAAAACACACAGGATCTATATATTATCTTCATTTAAAATCATAACGACTAAACAAAGAAGATAATTCAGCCATATCAAAAAAGTTTATTTTATCATAAATTTTATATTACGACGGCTTTGGAAGGGTTCTCGTGTTGTATTTCAAGGACTTCTTTCTAGTATAAATTTGTAAATTCATGTTGCTACTTATAATTCTTATGTACCCAGTAAATTTTCATACTACATATATAGAAACTATGGAAACACTGGGAAAACACCAAATATTCGAAACTAGATATGGAAACACTGGCATCAAGAAAACAAGAACAAGGGAAAATGCCTACTATTCATTACTAATAAAGTATCTACTGATCAATAGGTGCTTGTATTCTCCCCTTTGTAAGTTAGGTCCTTTAAAGATTTATGTGGCAAGAATATTTCTGGACTTACGAAAAAGGTAGACTACTAATTTCTAATGTATTTTAGAATCAAACTGGCTCCATAACTATAATCAAGGGTAGTTAATTAAGGAAGATGCATACTAGAGACATCAAAAGAACAATTTTAAGCTAATCAAGAAAGATTCCTGTGATTGACTTGACATTCAAGCCTGTTTGTATTGTAATAAAGTTAATGAAGAACAAAAATGCGCCTATCAGAACATACGGATTTAGCTAAATGCGTTTGGAATTTCCTTACCTGATGATCTTCTTCCTATTCTGTTCTTCAAAAGGAGCATCCCACACTTTTTTTCTCTTCTTTTCTTGATCTGGATCAGTCTCAACTGTTAAATATGATGTTGTGAGTGCATCGTTCTTGAGATTGCAATGCATTCATGAGAATTTACGGATTTTACTAAATGAGTTTAGAATTTCCTTACCTGATCTTCTTCTTCCTCTTCTTTTCTTGAAAAGAATCAGCCCACAACTTCTCACTGTTGTTTTCTTGAAAAGGATTAGCCCTAGCTTGATGTTATTAGTGCAATGAGGAGAGTAATCTTGGGATTATTGTTATTTGAATGATGTAGAAAGGGAGTTCTTCGCTTCTGTTGCTATAAATATCCTGGAGATTGGTTGTTAAATTAATCACTTGATTTGGCCAAGTATTCACTTGATTTAATAATGTGTTCCCCTCTTATTTTCTGGTTAAAATAGAATCCATCTCTGGTTAATAGCACAAAACCCTCTTGTAGTTTGACCGTATATAGCACTTCTGCCCTCTCGAGTACTTTCACTAAGCAAAACTCTTTCAGCTTTTATTTCAGAGACGGGACTAAGCTGGCTAAGGCACCCTTTCGAGTCATCGAAATAGCTTATATTTGGTTAAAAACTGATTTTGTTCCGGAATTGAAAATCTAGTAAAGGTAAAAGACGTTCGATGTGGTTTGTATGGTCAGCTGGCATATTGCTGACTTGCGATTGATGTCGAGACAACACCTTTGTTAAGATGATCTTTACGGGGTGTGCTATGGGCATTATATAAAGTACGTGGGGATGACTTGGACTCCCAACTCTTTCTTGATACAGGGAGTTGTTGTTCTGTGAATATCAAACAACAGCTTGCTGATGCATTGCAAGAATTAAGAAGACGTGAGTTGATGCCACCATGTAGCTCCGTCTAGGCTTGTACACATTGAGTAAACCCTATACATGTATCATATATTTTTGCAGAATGTCACATTTGGTTTTATTAGAACCAAAATGCTCTCTCTGATGTGTGTAATGCATGTAGACACATGTAGAATTCATGTATACAATAATAGTTGAAATTATGACGGCTTTTGCTACAATATTCAAAGATTTTTTTTACTCCAGCTTTCCTCTATGCGTTCCTCATGCTTATTACAAGATGCCTATCACTTTTTTTAATTGTTTTCTGAATTAATTTGCTAATTTTTTTTAATATATCTTAGTTTTCCCTAAGGTTTCACTAATTTGGTATGTGGTCGGTACTTTCAATTTAAAAAAAAAATTAACCTTTGGCACGCGTGATGCACATGGTCAAAAGTAGAGAGATGGTGGTTATTTTGACTAATTCTAAAGTAGAGAGTAGTGACAGTGTCGGCAATGGCGGTAGATTAGAGTTAGGGTTGGGACGAGAGGATGAATACGGTATATTGAGCATTTTGTAAATTTTTTGATGATCGTGGCAAATGTGACTGGCATGGCCATGACATGACACCATTAGTGCTCTCATATGGAGGAGCTAAAAAACATGGTTTGTTCGAGATTTTAAACTTTTAGGTAGTTTTCTTGTGAAACATTCAAACCTTAAGGAGTTGTATAAAAATAACCTCTAGTTAAAATTTATAGATATGTTGGAATTCAAAGATCTTATGTTCTTTTTTCTGGTGAAACATTCAAATTTGAGTACCCTTTTTTCATCTTCCACCACCTAATGATTGGATTAAAATTTATTTGAATTTGACTTATTGGTTATTAATTCATATCAAAATTTAAGTTTTGGTTTAATAGATTTAATAGAGTTAATTCAATTAATTTTGTTTGAAATTTAGGAGATAAAAAAGAAACCCTTAGAATTAGTAATTAAAATGCATATATTTAAGGCTAAAATGTTGGAAACCCTCCTCACTTTTACATGAAAAACAAGAAAACCCCTTAAATTTGAAAAACATACACTTTGGCTCATGCATTTAACACCGTTGGTCTTTTAGTATATATTTCCCAAAATGCCCTCAAACCTTTCTTCCCCAAAAGTTTGCCCTCTTTCTTTTCTAAGGTTTTTTCCTTGAAACTTATTTTTCACATTATTTCTCCAAAATCTCTAATTCAAAACATTACATGCCTTCTCTGAGTTTCTCTACTTCTCCAAAGACCAAGTATGGTTTCAAAAGAGTATGGAGTTGGAGAAATTGAAGAAAAAGGAAGAAATTATTCGGTTAATCAATTAAATTTATTAAAGGGGCATTTTTAGTATAAAAAATTATAAGTATGGTAAAACTAATACCGTTAGGTTTTTTGGGGGAAAATGCATTGTTTTCAAGTTTATGGGGTTTTCTGCTTTTCAACCAAAAGTGAGGGGTTTCCCGCATTTTAGGCTAACTGTAAAATAAGACGCTTTTACTATCCCAAATAGGTTTATGAAGTGTCAACTATTTATAAAGCATTCAAAGTTCTAAATTCCATAAATCAATTGGATCTCCTCATAAAAAACTAGGGTTTCTCAAGAGGTATACTTACTTTGAATTTTTTTTATCATGATTATGATTATTTTTATTCGATATAAAGAATAGGAAATTGTAATTATTATCTATACTAATTTTTCTAGATATTTTATAATAATTTTAAGGGGGAAAAAATCTTAACTAACAAGACTTTAGCTCCTCTATTTTTTATTAAAAAAAAGACTAAAATTTGAAGGCTCTAAAATCCACTAATTTTTAACATCCAAAATAAACTGAAAGTTAGTAACAACAAATTGAAAAGGCAAAGGTTTATATAACTAGGATATACATAAATAGTTATCAAACATTATCATAAAAGATTGTATATCATAAACAATATTTTTATGATAGATTACAGATTATAGAGACTAAAGGGTATAGTTATTGCCGGCTAACATGAATATATTATAGATAAGACTATATTTAAACTAAAATTACATGAATATATTATAGATAAGACTATATTTAAACTGAAATTACGGATGAATATAATATGACGGAAGTACCGTAGATATAGATAAATATACCCATATAGATCAGTTGATTTAGACATAGACATAGACATAGATTGAATAAGAATAGGCATCCCTATATAAATATTTCATATCTTTTTTCTCACTATTGATATAAATAAACTGATCATGCTTATTCATATTTATCAGTAGAGAGCAAGCAATCAATCATGTCCGTATCCGCCGTCTTGGGTTGGGCCGACCTTTGCCCTGATATTCTTAGTGGGATATTTTGCCGTCTTGAGTTTATCTATCGATTTCATCCGTGTAAGTGCTGTATGTAATTCATGGCATTCCACAATCAACAACAGAGACTATTGCTGATGGGGGCCTCGATCTTCTTCATATGTTATCTTCCGTTGATCTTTTCGCGTAATGGCGGACGGGTAAGATTTGATCTGGGGGTTGACTCCTTTAGCGTGTGGATCTCAATGGGCTTGGATTTGAGGTTGAGCCGAGCTACCTGCAAGGAAGTCCCGGAATGGTTGTGCCACCGAGGACCCTCCGACGATCAAGTTAGTGGTGCAAGTTGGGCAGGATAGCGGCTTAGTGGAAAGAATTGCGTACCTCGATCGTTTGAGAGAAGGGTTTATATAGCGGCAGCAATAGGCAGGCAGGCACGAGAATCACGCCGGCCGTTACGCCCCTGGCGTCACGCCCGCGTGATAGGCGGGATCCCGCATTAATGACGAGACATGCTCGTTAATGGGGGATCGTGGTGGCGTGGAACGCGGGGTCGTGGGCGGCGGAGGCGCCAGTTATCAGTGCCACGGGTCGGTCTGGTTGAGACCGAGGAAGATGAGCTCGGCGGGAGGCTCGGACACGAGCGGGAGGCTGAGGTTTCTTGGTTCTGTGATAGCTCGGAGGCGAGCCGAAGGATGGTCTGGGAGGCCACCAGAGGTCGGGAGACTCCTCAGGCCAGAGGCCCGGGGTGCGATCCCAACCATGGTTACTGGTCCTTTCTCGTTGGTTCTAGGACATGTCATCTGCAACGTGTCAGCATCTGGAGAGTCACCGATATCGAGCCTTATCATTAGCCCCCCACTCTCGTCTCGACCCACTCCTGGGTCGGATCGAGAGTGGTATGACCGATCATTCGAGGTGAGCTCTTATTCGAGATATCGTCGGCGCGCATTCCCGGGCAGAGAGCAATATTTTTTTGATGGCGTCAGCGGATCAGGGGAGAGATCTCGCATCTAAGGGAAGCGCCGGATCGTGCGTACGTTCGTCGAAGCGACAGTCCACGTGTCTGGCATTGGTTGGCCAGAGAGACGCGCCGCAGGAGTTCCCGCGCCCGATGGGACGCGCCCAACGCGAGTGCGACGGGTGGAACGCTGTCGGCCGTTGGTTGCGAAACATTGTTTTGACAGGAGGCGATCGGAGCCGTAGGATGCGTACGCCGGCAGCTATAAATAGAAGTGGGATCCCTATCAGGGCCCATACATTCTCATAATTTCCTCGTCCCTAGTCGTGTTAGCTCGGTTCTCTTCTCTACAGGTCGGATTCCTTATGTTTGATTTCCCGAGGACACCCCCTTTTGATCAAGTTAGATGTCTTTTTCTGAGGAGTCTGTAGATGTAGTCCGGGTAGAGTCTAGGGAGTCTTCTGGAGCTTCCACTTCTACTTCTTCTGCTTCTTCCTCTGAGTCGGAGTCCTCTTCGGGGAGTTAGGGTTAGTAATGCTTCCCGGGGTCGTGCGACGGGGGGGGGGGGGGGGGGGGGTCCCTAGAGCACATGTCGCGGGTGTTCTTGGCGTGCGATCCTAGCTGAGGCGTGCGAAGGGGCTCGCCAACATCAAGACTCGTTTTCTCATTCCTCCCGGCTATTCACTTCGTCTGGCCGAAAAGGGGGAGATGGCAGACCAGATACAGAGCAATGAGATTGCCTTGTACCTGGAAGCCTTTTGGGCCGGGATGCGTCTGCCCTTCTCCCCCGAGGTGAGTGCGGCGTTGAATTATTTCGGGTTAGCCCCAGGCCAGCTAATGCCGAACTCTTGGAGGATCCTCCTCGGGTTCCTGGTCCGGTAGAAATTGAGTCTGATCCCCTTCAGCCTGAGCCTTCTCGTTTCTTCTCTTTACTACAAAAACCATCCTGGCGCCCGCAGGGGCGACCCGAGCTGGGTATACATTTCTTTTAGGAGACAACAGGGGGACGCCGCCGGGTCGGGGGTCGTCGTAGTACCTTCTTCCATTCACGAATGGAAGAAGAAGTTTTTGTTTGTCGCCTCGCCCGAGGGCGAGGATTGGTTTGTACCCACCCAGTGGCAAGGGGCCAACTGTCTGCGACTGAGTCGGTCGAATGATGCCGACGCGGTGGCGGTGTCAAAGTGGGAGCCCCTCCCTCGGGTCGATGGGCTGCTTTCTAAGCGGGCCCTCAGTTGGGCCGGGCTCAGCCCCGCCCAGTACGCGGGTAAGTTAGGAGCTCTCAGGCGACTTGTTTGGACTTGTGCATTCTTTTACTTTTCTGGCATTGCTGAATCCTCTGTATTTTGTCTTATGCAGAACCCATGGACTTAAACAAGTTCCGGGCGGCAGTGGTTGATGTGAAGAAGGGGAAGAAGGCCGGAGGCGCCGGCCCTTCTCGCCCGTCGTCGGCTCCGGCCCAGCCGACTTCGTCCCCGCCGGCGGCGGCCCCATCCAGGCGTCCAAGCGCTCCTCGGGCCTCAGAGTCCAGCCGCGCGCCGGTCCGAAAGCGTGCCCAGGAGCAGGAGCCCCGGGGTCTCGAGGTGAGAGCCGAGACAGGTTCTCCCGCGTCGCTCCTCAAGAGGTTTCACAGGACGGAGCCCCGCTCCCCGGCTTTCCCAATCCTCATGGACGATGGAGAGCATCGCTTTGAGGTGCCCTCGGGGCTTTCCGTCGCTGACAGCCTGCTTTCTGAGATGGAGAGATCGGCCGGGGGCAGAATCCCTCGAGGGACCCTCCGGGCCCAAATGGCGGCCATAGCTCAAGAGTCCGTGCAGGTTAGTGTTTGCACTCCACCTGGTTCTTTATTCAGCATTTTTGTTCGCATGATTGGGCGCCTCCCTTCCCTTTTTAACCCTCTTCTTTTTTTTTCAGGTCCTCCAGCACGCCGCCCTCGTCGTCAACATGGAGGACGAGGAGATATCCCCGGCGATGCGGGCCGCAGGCCGTGAGGAGAGCTCGAGGCAGAAGCTGGGGGCGGCGATGGAGAGGATCGCTGTCCTTGAAGACCGAGTGGCGGCCGGGAGTTAGGAGGCCGCCCGAGCCGTAGAGGCCAACCGAGCCGCCGAGGCCAAATGGGAAGACTCCCAGGTGCTCGTCGCCACCTTGAAGAAGTCGGTGAACTCCCTCCGTGGGGAGAATGAGGCGGCGAAGGATAGGACGAGGCGTGCCGAGCTTCGGGCGTCGGAAGCTGAGCTTCGGGCGTCGAAGGCGGTGGAGAGCTATAAGAAGTCGGACCAGTTTTATACCGGCCTTGCTGAAGCTGGCGGCGTTATTTAGCACGACGCCCTCGACGCTTTCAAGGCCCAGATGCCAGAGTTTCCTGACGGCGAGCTCCGGGCTGCGTACCCCCGTGGGGAAGAGGTGCAGGGGGACGATCCCGACGTTGCTGCAAGGGAAGAGGCCTTGGTGGGCCCGCCGGGGATGAGTCGGTCGACCCGGCTACCGGCACCGGGGTTCCCGCCATAGGTGTCGACCCTGAAGATGCCGCCTCGGTGGTCGTAGTGGATGCGTGGCTCATCGGGGTTCGCCTCGGCCCTGAGGCCTGAACTTCCTCGCCTCCTTATTTTGCGCCAAAATTTGTAAGCCTCCAGCATTTTTGTAAGGCCGGGGAGCCCATAATACCTTCGTAAATACTTCTGATTTTTTTGAATAGGGAATCCATTTTTCAGTTTCTTTGCGTGCGCATTTTCCTTTTGTTTGTGGTAAACATTTGTACTTGCACAGTACTGCTTTCATCTTTAAGTCGGTATTTCGTATATCGAGTTGAATTCAATCATTTGCCAAGTGTGCAAAGACCGGTGAATGGACGGTATCTCCATGGCCCCGAAGTCGAGGTGGAGATCGCTTAGACATGGACGGACTGAGCAGGGTCGCTGCCCGATACCTCTTGGCGAGGGCTTTGATCCCTGGCGTCGTAGGGTTGGGAACTACCATCCAGGGATGACCGAGCTGGGAAGCTGCTCGGTCGCCTCTTTGGGAGGGTTTTGATCCTTAGCGCGGGAGGGGCTGTAAGTGGCCTGCTAAGGATGGGCCGAGCAGTGAAGCTGCTCAGTTGCCTCTTGGCAATGGCTTAGATCCCTGGCATCGTGGGGTAGGGAACTACCAGCCATGGATAACCGAGCAGGTCCGAGCCCGGTTGCCTCTTGGCGAGGTTTTAGATCCCTGGCGTCATGGAGTACGGAACTACCTGCCAAGGATAACTGAGCGAGGGCGGCCCCGGTTGCCTCTTGGCGGGGGCTTAGATCTTTGGCGTCGTAGGGTAGGGAACTACTAGTCAGGGATAACCGAGCAGAGGCGAGCCCGGTTGCCTCTTGGCGAGGGCTTAGATCCTTAAGGACGGGCCGAACAGGGTTGCTGCCCGGTGCCTTTTGGCGAGGGCTTTGATCCTTAGCGCGGGAGGGGCCGTAAGAGGTCTGCTAAGGACGGGCCGAGCAGGGTTGCTGCCCTGTGCCACTTGGCGAGGGCTTGGATCCTTAAGGACGGGCCGAGCAGGGTTGCTGCCCAGTGCCTCTTGGCGAGGGCTTTAATCCTTAGCGTGGGAGGGGCCGTAAGAGACATGCTAAGGACGGGCCGAGCAGGGTTGCTGCCCGGTGCCTCTTGGCAAGGGCTTTGATCCTTAGCGCGGGAGGGGCCATAAGAGGCCTGCTAAGGATGGACCAAGAAGGGTTGCTGCACGGTGCCTCTTGGCGAAGGCTTAGATCCCTGGCGTCCTGGGGTAGGGAACTACCAGCCAGGGATAATCGAGCAAGGGCGAGCCCGGTTGCCTCTTGGCGAGGGCTTAGATCCTTAAGGACGGGCTGAGCAGGGTTGCTGCTCGATGCCTCTTGGCGAGGGCTTTGATCCTTAGTGCGGGAGGGGCTGTAAGATGCCTGCTAAGGATGGGCCGAGAAGGGTTGCTGCCCGGTGCCTCTTGGCGAGGGCTTTGATCCTTAGCGCGGGAGAGGCCGTAAGAGGCCTGCAAAGGACGGGTCGAGCAGTGTTGCTTCCCGGTGCCTCTTGGCGAGGGCTTTGATCCATGGCGTCATGGGGCAGGGAACTACTAGCCAGGGATGACCGAGCAGGGTAGCTGCTCTGTCGCCTCTTTGGGAGGGCTTTGATCCTTAGCGCGGGAGGGGCCGTAAGAGACCTGCTAAGGATGGACCAAGCAGTGAAGCTGCTCAGTTTCTTCTTGGCGAGGGCTTAGATCCCTGGCGTTGTGGGGTAAGGAACTACCAGCCAGGGATAACCGAGCAGGGGCGAGCTCGGTTGCCTCTCGATGAGGGCTTAGATCCTTAAGGACAGGCCGAGCAGGGTTGCTCTGTTGAGTCGTGTGGTTCTGTCTGATCTTCCACGGCGTTCGAACATCGGGAAGAGTGACCGTCATGGTCGACACGTGTTATTAACGCATGGGGGGAGGCGGAGCATAAGAGCCGCGTTGTTCCGATTTCGCCGAGAAAGGCGGGATGCCCGCCGCGTGGCGGTACAGTTGTGGAAGGCACGAGCGACTGTTAGACTCTTGAGGGCGCAGTGAGGCTATAAAGAGGAGGGCTTGTTGAGCATTCCTTTCTCCGTCTCCAAATCGTAAGAATGGAAACTTTCCCTTTCACCATCCCCGATATCATAACTTTCCTGGACGTGTACTTGTACGACCAGAACTGCACCGAGGATACGGTACAGCTAGTTATAGGCCGCATCGAGGGTCACTCTGGCTGATTGCTTTCCCGGCGCTCACCCATCCTCCAGCTATTGATGTACTCAATCTGGAGTGCATCGCCAGGCTGCACAACCCCTTGTCCGAGCAGCTGAAGGACAAGGCGGTCGGTAAACTGAGGTCTTTGTGCCCCTTCGGCCTGATCTCGACCGGTCGGCGGGTGATTTAAGAGGTTTTAATCGGCTTATGCGCTTTTAAAAGATGAATCAAAGAATTTATATAACCGCAATCAAGAACGGCGTCGCTTGGTAGCTAGCCGGTGAGTACGGGTCGGTCCACAGGGATTTTGGTACCTAGTTTTATTCTCAATAAAAACCTAACCTCACTTTCGCAGGGAAACGCGATTGCACTGAGCTCGTGCAACAAGCCGTTAAACCTCTAGGTGTCCCTAGTAGGAGGAGTGTTGTCTCCTGAGGGTTTTCAGCAGATACTACCCACAAAATCCTATCAATTTGGTCCATTAACTTTTATTCTCCAATTAGGTTTTCCAACAAGGAATTCTATTATTTTCGACTTGTAAATTATCCACCCGTATTCTTCACTCTTCCTTATCATTTAACTTAAGATTATATATGTTCTATGGACTTACTTAGCTTTCGGCATCTTTTAAGTTTTCCTTCTAGGGTTCTATCTCAACTTAGGAATTTTTATCATCTCTATTAAAGATATAAGTCATATTCTTCATTCCTATCTCTTATCTAAACCCCAATCACACACCCTTGCGTGTGTGTATATATCACCCCTACACTTGGAAATTCAAATCAACCAATCATACTCTTGTCCGTTGTCCAAAGCACTTAATAGGTGAATTTTTAGATGATTTTCGCTCACACATCCTTCATGCGACTGTTAATACTTCTTGAGGTACCAACAACCGATTACAAGATATGTTTGCACATTAAAGCGTAATTTCTAGTCTTACAACACCTAAGGCTTTAGCAGTGACTCCCAAAACAGTTGGTCTAAGGCACTAGGTGATGAAGCACCATTACTAAATATTTTTCTATTTTTGCAGCCTTAAGTAATCACAAAAACCAGTGTTCATTTTTTTATTATCTCTTTATTCACACTTATATTTTTATTTTATTTTCCTCGTACTAAGGACTTTAGACAAGAGCATTTCAAGGTCTCCTCTACTATTCCAAGTTTCAAGGTGCGTGTTTGTGCAATTTGTAGAGTATATATTTTCAGAATTTAGACTTAAGCTTAGGAATTATTTTTCAAAGTTATACTTTAATAAAAATATCAACTCTTCCCTTGTTTTAACTTAGCCCAAGACGTGAACTCAAAATTTGCCTATTTCTAAATAAACTACAAAGGCATATACTTTCTACCGTTAAATTTTAAGAAAGGTTATTTTTAGGGTTTTTAATTTACTAAGTCTAGATCTAGTTGTTCCTAGCTAGTTAACCTTTTTGTCAAACTCAAGTCAATTATGGCCAAAATTGAATACGTTAATTTTTATAATTTTTGAAATTTTTCAATTTTTTATGGGTTTTAAAATAAGTATGCAAAATGCAAAAATGTACATATGAATGCGAATGAAGAAGGCTTACCGAGCACACCCCCAAACTTAAACTTAACAGTGTCCTCACTGTCATGCTACACCAAGAGGTTTGAGAATGTCGGCAGTCCCCTGTTTATTTATTTATAATTTTTTAAAATTTTTTTTATTATTATTTTTTTGATTTTTTTATTGTTAATAGAAAAAGAAAACAAATACACACACACACACACACACACACACATATATATACAACAAGGTCCTCCCCAAACTAAACAAGGCCTTACACAAGCCAAAGGTTAGCACCAACCATTCAAAAATCTTATC
The DNA here is from genome assembly GCA_030015575.1 of Agapanthus africanus. Classification (NCBI taxonomy): domain Eukaryota; kingdom Viridiplantae; phylum Streptophyta; class Magnoliopsida; order Asparagales; family Amaryllidaceae; genus Agapanthus; species Agapanthus africanus. The sequence goes on from JASDDO010000016.1 coordinate 568,929,842, forward strand.
GTGGTAATGGTAGAGTTGGTGAAAGAATGGAGTGGAAAGAAAAGAAATGAGAAGTACACGAGACCGTGTGGAGATAGAAACGGTATACGGTCTCGGTGGAGGAGGAGAATGGCGGAAAAGAGAAAGAGGTGTAGTACGATCTTGAGGGTGTAAATCGAGTGAATAAATTAGCGCAATTTGTGATGACCGATGTGTTAAAAGCGATTGTGCTAATCTATCAACTCGTCGAGAAATGGGGTCAAATCCCTCAAGATTCGCAAGAAAACATAGGTACGTCGAACTTGGTAAACCCTCCATTGAAAATGGAAACGCGACGGAGTCTTGCATGGTCGAAACGATAGGAAGGACGAAAGGAAGTGATTTAGGGATAGTCTTAATCTCACCTAAGTAATCTGTCTCGAACTCAAAGGATTCCATTAATGGTTCGAATTGACTGTAAGCAATTGAGTCTGATGGTTCAACTAACTCATCTGAAAATGTAAAAGACTCAAACTCGGGAGGTGAGTTTTCAACATCGTCCGAAAAAGTGAAACACTCGTAATCGTTATCGTCTGTAAGAATTGTGTCGGATTCAAAGAGAAATTTTTCAAGCTCACAGTCTTCAAGCGTGATCTTTTGCGTGGTCGGAACGATGGAAATGAGGGGGTTTGATTTAGGAAGTATAACAGTTAAAGGTTCACGAGGATGAATTGGAAAATCCGACACATCAAACAAAAGTGGTTCAACCTCAATATTATCCTCAATACTCTCCTCAATACTATCCTCATAATTCTCCTCAAAATTTAGCTTATCCATGCCATTATCATCAAAATCAAGACGCATATGAAGTTCGGGAGAAACATTTAATGACTCGGGATGATGAATTGGAGATAAAATTTCAGTCAAATTTACGGGTTCATCATCCAAAATATTCCCGACGTCTAAATCCTTAATCAAGTGAAAATCAATTTTTTCGGACACCTCATCAAAAGCATGGATATTTATCAATTTAGGTTCTAGAGTGGAGGTGTAGAGTTCAAAAGGATTAGGTGTGGTTTCACTCGAAAGAGATTCTTCACAATCTGGCAAATCAATCACTACAAAGTCGCACAACTCATCATTTTGGACACATGTTTGAAAACTGGAGTTGTTGGATTCAATTGGGTATGGGTAGGTTTGATTTGGAAATGTGTATAACTTACTCTCTCCTCTCAAATTGTCATTCTGTCCCACCGCCTCCTCATACATTGGAAAATTTGGAGCTAGTTGGAAACTAGCTACCGGTTCATTAGATTGCATAAGGGTGGCAATGGATGCATCCACATTCCTCACCATTTTGTTTGTTGCTAAAATATAAGCTTCCAACGACTGTTCCAAACTAGACATGGGTTGTGAAGGGGTTTCGGTAAGAGATTCGAAATTGTTGGGATATGTGAAACTCCCAAATGGCTATGGAGAAACAATGTCTAGTGAAGGTGGGAAAGTCGGGTAGGACTGGTAGGAAGTGGATGGTTGGACAGGAGTAGGATCAACATTTTGATAAAAAGGTGAATGGACTTGTTGATCCCTAGAACTGGATGTGTGGAGAGGAGTGAAAGATCGGCTATGAAATTGTTCAATATGCTCAGCAATAGACATGGGTTTAGGATTTACAATAGGACTTGAAGAAGGAGTATCAACGTAAGAAGATGATGAAGGTTGAAATGGTTGATATAAAGTGGATTGCAAAGTCGAACTGTTTCTCCTAGACGCTTCTATTCGATCTTTCAAAGAAATTTTGGGCATGGAGGGGTCGTCCTTAAATCGACTGAAACAATTCGCGTAAGAGGCAAACTTAGGTTCAGTATACCAAAGTTCGGCAAGAGATTTGTGATGTGGGGTACCCATGATGTAAGAAAGGAGAAAAGAAAGAATGTGGGGTGCACGGATTTCTTAGCGACAAAATTTTGCAAGTTTTTATAAAAAAAAATTCCTTTTTTTCTTTTTCTCTTTATTTGGAACTGTTTGCAAAAATTTTTTTTGATAAAGGGCTTAGACACAAATGCAATCAACCACAAATGCACAATCAGGCCTAAATCTAGGGTCACCTAGATCATCTAGACAGCTCCTAACTGTTCCAAAGGGCTAGAAGTAGGACCTCAAACCGCCTCTTCACCGCCAATTGCGGCCAGGTAAGTGCCAGGTGAGTGGGAGGCTCCCCACTACGAAAGTAGTGGTCCTAATTAAGTAACCACTCGCCTTAGACACACTTGCTTAAACACCGCAAAGTCAGGTTAGGATCAACGGCTGATGCCTACAACTAGTCCTCTGTCCTATTGAGCGCGATGTCGTTAGGGCTGAGTCTACTCTTTTTAATTAAATAATGGTCAATGCATATGCCTTATGTGATTTCTGGGGTCCTGGGAAGGGTGATGAAATCCCCACCCAATCTGGATTGGTTTCTAGCCCCTTAAAGTCCGATTAAAAATATGCAAAACAGTAACAACCACTTGCAATCAATTTTTTTATTTAAGCGCGGCGCAAAGAATCCTGTACAAGATTTGTTATTGGAAGGGGGAAGATTTTTAAGCGCAAAGAATTCTGCAGGAGATTTTTCAGAAGATATATGGAGATTTGCAGAGGAGAGAGAAAATAAGCTCACAGAGGAAATTTGGACAGATGACATCACCAAATGGCAGCTTTTCCGCGGCCAAAGGGTGCCTCCCGCCGCGGTTCCGCGGTGGAGGAGACTGCACGGTTCCCGAGAAATTTTTGCAGAGGGTGACGTCACCTAGCCGCCGCGGATGCGCGGTCAGAACTGGGTTTCGGCGGCGGAATCGCGGTGGGTTGATCGGTTCACTTCTCCAGATTTTTTCTGTTGCTTTGTTGTTGGAATCCTCTGCTGTTCAGATCTGCCTTTTTCTGTTTTGATCTCTGGATTTTTCCAGATCCGAATTTGATTGTAGATTCTGCAAAATTCAAACAACAACACCCTTCACAAAATACAAAGATGATAAATTTTTATATTTTTTAATTTTTCAGTTTTTATGATTTTTTTCTAGATTAACCCGAAATTGCAAAAAGGAACTAACACGCCATCCTCGGCAACGGCTCCATTTGATTTAAGAGGTTTTAATCGGCTTATGCGCTTTTAAAAGATAAATCAAAGAATTTATATAACCGTAATCAAGAACGGCGTCGCTTGGTAGCTAGCCGGTGAGTACGGGTCGGTCCACAGGGATTTTGTGAATTTCCTAATCGCTCTTACGAGTTAATTCCGACGGGTGTCGGATCTTATTGATTAAATCTAAAAACTAAATCTATCTAGATCTAAATCTTGCTAGGGTTAGGTTTAGGGTAGGTTTGGAAATGTAAATAAATCTCACCGTTTTCTATACCCAAATTAAGATCTATGAGGTGTTATGGTAATTATTAATAAAGAGGATTAGAACCATTCGGGAAGGTGTTTCTTCCTTTAGGTTCTTGTCCTTCCTTTATCAATCCTTACCCTAACCTCCATGGAAAACACGCGCAACCGGACCTTTATACTACGGTATCACCGCTACCTCATGGGATAGGGTGCCGTAGGGAGCGGTGTGTGCATGTATGCATGGAGTCCTATGAAAATATATAACGGGCAAGAAAGGGATGAGAGATCTTTATCTCTCAAAAGCCTTCCCCAAAGCTAACCCTAACAAGCGAGGAGACTACTCGCTCATTAGGGAATTGAAGAACATGCTATCTATCTAACTAGGGCAAGGAATTAAAGATCTATACTAGGGCAATTAAATAAAACTACTTACTTGATGGCTCTCTCCAAACATTTACACAAGACTTGTCAGATCTGAATAGATGAAGTGAAAAGAGGCATCGATGCTCTCCAAAAGAATTCTGAATTTTATTAATGAAAGGAGGCATAACCTAATACAAGATTTAGGGTTCCTATTTATAGATTATAGAAACCCTAGGTTACAATCGCGTCACATCTGCTTTTACAAAAATACCCCCTAAGAAAAAGACCTAGTCAACGCTCCGCACCGCCTCTGGAATTTTCCGCCGACACGGGCTTCGCGCGGCCGCGGATCCGCGGCCAAAGCCCATGTTTGGCCGCGGTTCCACGGCCGTAGTTGGGCTTTGATGGCTCATTTTCTTTGGGCTTGTTCTGTTGCTTATTTACTTCTATTTTCTTCAGTTTGTTCTTCTGGTTGGCTTCTAGTTCTCTTTCAGATTCCACAGTTAATAATTGTAGTGGACTTTTACCGTTGCTTCGTGACGAAGTCTTGAACCTTGCGCTGCCTTGTATTTTGTGAAATGATCTTCGTGTAGGCTTTATCAAGATTCTTTGTTTGTTGGTCGAAATCTCACTTTTGCATCGTCTTTTCATTGTTTTCACTGTTTTTGTTCCGAGAACCTGTAACCTGCAACTATGTAGCAGACATGGGTCAAAAGCACCTGTTTATTTGTAAAACGAATAAGAATGGGGAATATAATAATGCAATATTATGATATGAACAGCGGGATCGCTCGGTGGCACTCGTCCTCGAGTGCTACCAACCGAGGCACCATGCAGACTTTCGAGGGCGGCATCAGAGGCAAAGGTCCGAGGCGGCAAGGGCTCGGCTGGCGGAAATATGCTCGGAGTACCACGGGCAATGTTTCCTGCACCCCCTTCCCCCGCTATTATAATTTTTCTTTTATTCCAATGTACGGCTGAGGAGCCCATAGTACCCTTTGGAATAAATAAAACTCTTCTTTTTGCAATGTCTTATTGTTCCCTTCTTATTATATGAATAGAAAGAACTTGAGAAAAGTTTAAACTGCCTTAGTAAAAGAAGTACACGCTAGTAGATGTTCTTTTTTATTGGTACAATTTGAGCTTCTCGGCGTTGTAAGGCCGTGGAAACTTGTGTCCTTCCGCGTCTTGCAAACGGTAGGCTCCGCCGGGCAGCACCTCGGAGACGAGAAAAGGACCGTCCCATTTTAGGGAAAACTTATGCAGCCTGCCTTGGTCGACGAACTCGTTCCGCCTTAGGACTAAATCTCCGGCCTTGAAGAGGCGAAGCTTAACTCACGCATTGTAGTAGCGGGCGGTCTGTTGTTGATAGGCAGCGGCTCTGATATGAGCCCGGTCTCGTTTCTCTAACAAGATGTCCAGGTTGGTTCGTACTGTCGAGGTGTTTGCTTCATCGTCGAAGTGTTCGACCCGGTAACTGGGTAGCCCGATCTCCGCTAGAACCATTGCCCCGGTTCCGTAGCAGAGACTGAAAGGGGTTTCCCCGGTGGGGGTCTTCTTTGACGTGCGCAGGGCCCATTAGACCCGGGACAATTCTTCGACACAACTGCCTTGGCGTCCTTCTAGGCATGTCCGGAGACCTCGGAGGACGTCCCGATGAGCGACTTCGGCTTGCCCGTTGCATTGGGGATGTGCAACCGCGGCAAACTTCATGAGGATATGATATTCATTGCAGAATTCGTTCACTTTTTTTGTTTTCGAAGTTCGTCCCATGGTCGGTGATGATACACCTCGGGATGCCGAACCGGAGTATCACATTGTTCTGCAGGAACTTGATAGTTGTGGTGGCATCCGGTTTCCTGATGGGGATGACCTCGATCCACTTCGTAAAGTAATCCACTGCGACGAGGACGTACTTGTGCCCGCCCGTACCGGTAGGGAAATGGCCTATCATGTCCATTCCCTACTGGGAAAACGGCCACGGTGAGGTTAGGGCGGTCAGCTCGGTAGCCGGAAGGCGAGGAACGCTTCCATGGAGTTGGCAACTTTTGCATCTCCTGACGAGCTTCTGGGCGTCTTGGTGAATAGTTGGCCAGTAGTGCCCCTGGAGCAATGCCCTCTGGATTAAGGTGCGGGCCCCTTGGTGCGCGCCGCCGACCCTTTCGTGGATCTCACGGAAGACATAGTCGGCTTCGTGGGGGTCGACGCATCGGAGCAGGGGCTGAGTGAAGGACTTCTTGTAGAGGTTCCCATTGCTCCAGACGAAGTGACGGGCTTTGGCTCGGAAACGGCGGGCTTCTCCCCGATTTTCTGGGAGCGTACCCTCCCTTAGGAATTCCACGAGGGGCTTCCTCCAGTTCCGGTCTTCTTCCTGGGCTTTGTACACATGAAGTGTTGTTGCCCTGTCCTCTACGCTAGGCCGTGGCAAAATCTCGAAGAGGATGGACCGCTTGTTGTTGGCCGAGTACGATGAGGCCAGCTTACTCAAGGCGTCAGCTTGGGCGTTGAGCTGTCTGGGGATTTGCTCTACCTGGACTTCGTCGAAGTTCTTTCAAAGTCTTCTTACCTCGGCCAGATACTTCACCATCAGAGGTTCCCGAGCCTCGAAATGGCCGGTCACTTGGCCAACGACTAGGGCTGAGTCGCCGCGAATCCAAATTGTTTTCAGCCCCAGTCCGGAGGCTATGCGTAGTCCAGCCAGTAGGGCCTCGTATTCCGCCACGTTATTTGAGGCCTTGAACCTGAGCTTCAGAGAATACTCCATTTCTACCTCGTTCGGGCCCCGAATGATGAGGCCGGCACCATAGCCTTCCTCGGTCGAGGACCCGTCGACGTAAAGGATCCAATCAGGGACTGAGTCGGGCTTCCTATCGACCGAGAGTTGAGCTACAGGGGCCAGCGTCGACTCCAGCTCCTTGCTGGGGATGGTGCACTCTATGACAAAATCGACCAGGGTTGTGTTTTGATGGTTTGCATCGGGCGGTATTTTATGTCGAACTGGAACAATTCCCACCTCCACTTCTCTAAGCGGCCAGAGGACTCGGGTGAGGCGAGGATAGCCTCCAAGGGGCACTTGGTAAGAACAAGGATGGTGTGCGCCTGGAAATAGTGCCGCAGTTTCCTTGAGGCCACGATAAGTACCAAGACGATTTTCTCTATCGCTTGGTACCTCGTTTCTGCGTCTTTGAAGATGTGGCTCACATAGTATACCGGCCTATAGACTCCGTCGACCTCATGGACGAGCACTGTGCCCGCTGCTTGGTCGGATAATGCCAGATATAGCGATAGCTCGTCCCCTTCCACTGGTCGGGTGAGCAAAGGTGGAGTCGCAAGGTGCCTCTTCAATTGGTCAAAGGCGGTCTGGCACTCCTCTGACCATTCGAACCTCGGAATTTTCCTTAGAGACTTGAAGAACGGGAGGCACTTCTCGCCAGACCTCGACATGAAACGCGACAGAGCGGCTACTCGTCTTATCAGCCGCATGATCTCGACATTAGTCTTGGGCGTGGACATTTTGAGGATGGCGTTGATTTTCTCCGGGTTAGCTTCGATCCCGCGGTGAGTGACCATGAAACCGAGGAACTTTCCCTCGGCGACCCCGAATGCGCACTTGGCGGGGTTCAGTTTCATCTTGAACTTGCGGAGTACTTCGAAGGCCTCGCCGAGATCCTTGGCGTGGTCGACCGACGAAACTGATTTGACGAGCATATTATCGACGTAAACTTCCATGTTCCTGCCGATCTGCGGCTTGAACATGCGATTGACCAAGTGTTGGTACGTAGCTCCGGCGTTTTTGAGGCCGAAAGGCATTACCTTGTAGCAGTATACTCCCCGTTCCGTTGTGAATGCGGTGAGATCTTTGTTTCCCACAATCATTGCAAAGCTCTGTTTAAATTTTGAAATTTGAAATGAATCAGCGCTTCATAAAAGCGCTCGCGCTAAATGTGCCAGCGCTAAGAGTCAAAGACTCTGATGCAAAGCACGAGAGCGCTAGCGCTCACGTGCAAAGCACGAGAGCGCTAGCAGCGCCAGCGCTAAGAGTCAAAGACTCTGATGCAGCGCTCACGAGCAAAGCACGTGCGTGCTAGCGCTAAGTGCGCTAGCACCAAGAGTCAAAGACTCTGATGTAGCGCTCACGTGCAAAGCACCAGCGCTAGCAGCGCTGGAACTAGCAGCGTCCGCGCTAAGAGTCAAAGACTCTGATGCAGCGCTCACATGCAAAGCACGAGAGCGCTAGCGCTGGAACTAAATGTTCCTTATCCTTGGATCAAAGATCCAACAAAGATGACTAAAAATCATCAGATTACCTCTGAAAATCAGAGCACCGTTGGATCAAAGATCCAATGGTGATTAAAAATCATCAAGATACAGAATAAGTTCTATATGGGAAAATATTTTCCCAATCTTGTTAAAAACAAGAAGATTGCCTTCTGTAAAAAAGAAGCCCTTGGATCAAAGATCCAATGGTGGAAAACATCGCCAAATCAATCAGAAGAAAGATTTCCTTAACTGATTCAACAAATCAGCCTCCCCTATATAAAGGACCGAAGATTTCAAGTCTTGCATGGAGAACCCCCCCCCAAACTTTGAGAAATTTCAAAGAGAAGAGAAAGCTTTCGAAAGAAGAATTTCTTCAAGGTAAATAAAACAGAGAGATCAAAGAATCCCGTCAAAAGAAGAAGAACCTAGTTCTTTTTCTAGATCATAGATCTATAAGACAGATGTCTTTCACAAAAAGAGATCATAGTATCTCACCATAAAAATGAAGGGAGAAGAATTCAGTTCTCTTCAGATCACAGATTCATAAAGACAAAGTCTTTCACAAAAAAAACACATAAGATATTGTAACATCTCCTATAAAATAAGAACTTTGTTCTTAGAGCTACGAGACAAAGTCTCTTATAAATGAGAATTTAATTCTCAGAGCGCAGAACTGATCAAAGCTGCCTAAAAGAGCATTAGTGCTCCAATTAAAAAAGAAGCGCCTTAGCGCTCCAAGACTGGCGCACAGCGCCGCGGCCGCTCCAATTTAAAGAAGCGCCTTAGCGCTCCAAGACTGGCGCACAGCGCCGCTGCGCTCCTAGCGCTCCAATTTAAAGAAGCGCCTTAGCGCTCCAAGTCTGGCGCTGACCGCCCAACGCTCCAAGCACTATTTTAAAAAAAGCGTCCAGCGCTCCAAGGTTGGCGCTCAGCGCCAAGCGCACCACGTGCCCCTCACATGGGCGCTATTTTATAAAGAGCGCTCTGCACTCATTGTTTGGCGCTCAGCGCCAAGCGCGCCACGTGCTCCTCACGTGTGCGCTGAGAGAACATAAACTGTTCTTCAAATAAAGTCCCAGAGCCATAATGAGTGCTCAACACTCAACAAAAGACAAAAAAGTTGTCAGAACCCTGTTCCCCGCCGAAACACAGAGACGCGACCACGTGGGTCCGTCTTGCCTGAATTTCGAGGGCAGATGCTAATTGGCGCTATCCGTCCACCTCTCCGAAAATGCCAAGTTGATTTATGACACCATGTATCGAAGGTTTAAACGGATGCGGCCGATATAGTAGACTTCGTCAGATTCCCCCACGTTGAGGGGTTTTTGATTGTGGGGACGCTCTTCCCTGCAGGCGCAAGCCCCTGCAGTTAATTACGCTACCGCATCGCGGTAACCACTTTCTCCTTCTCCAGATGGTCACTTCGTGTCGTGGGTGTTTATTTTGTTTTTGGTTGCCCGTGGATTGTATACGGAGACTAATTTATACTGTCGCCCGTAGGGCGTGGATTAGTCCAAATCTGTATTTTCTTAGTTTTGGGTTTAGGTTGGGTTTAAGGATACGTTAGTCTCATTTGAGACTAAGATCAACTTAAACGTTCGTTAAGGATACGTTAGTCAAATTTTAGACTAAGATCAACTTAACAGGATCATTTAGATCTAACAAAAGAGGATTTGGGGCTCTATTGTTTAGTTTAGGGATATTGCGGTCTATTAGTTTAGGGACATTACGGTCCATGGGTTTAAGGACCCCACGGTCCAAGGTTAAGGACATCATAGTCCATGGGTTTAAGGACCCCACAGTCCTGTTTAAAGACGTCACAGTCTATGAAATTTATGGTTGTCGGGACCCGTCACCTCTCTAAAGACGTTGAAGGATTACAACGACATATATCAGAAGGGTTCAGAGATGTACCCTTGAACCAATTTTGGTTGGGATCTATAGTCCAATCTGGGACTAAGATTTGAGATTTTATGAGCATATGGGCTCAGTTAATCTGAATTAAGGACTTATGGCCAATCTTGGGCTAAGTCCAATCAAGTTAAAATGTTTAACATTTATTTTGGGCTGTTGAGCATTTATTTGGGCTTGGCCCTTTTAACAATGCTGAGCGTTGATTTGGATTCTGACAGTATTTCTGTCTTTTGTTGAATGCTGAGTATTCATCAGAGCTTTAGGCTTATTAAAGAACAATTTATGTTCTATCAGCGCAGCACATGGTGCGCTTGGCGCCAATCGAAGAGCGCAGTGCGCTAGTTTATGAGCGCATTGCGCTTCTGCTGGGTAGCGCACACGTGGGGGACACGTGTTGCGCTTGGCGCTAAGCTCCAGATGACGGGCGCATTGCGCCAGTTTATGAGCGCAGAGCGCTATCTTATGAACGCAAGCGCTACTTGTATAGTGGCGCACACGTGGGGAGCACGTGGTGCGCTTAGCGCTAAGCGCCAGTCTTATGAGCGCAAAGCACTAATTCAAGAGCGCAGAGCGCTTACTGTTGAGTGGCGCACACGTGAGGAGCACGTGGTGCGCTCGGCGCTTTACGCCAGATCAGGAGCGCTGAGATGCTTTTTTTTAATATGGAGCGCTAAGGCTCTTTTTATACAGTGCTGTGCGCTAGTTCCGGTACGCTGAAGCCCTTTTTAATACGGAGCGCTAAGGCTCTTTTATGCAGCGCTATGCACAGAGAATTAAATCCTCTTTTAAGAGACTTTGTCTCATAGATCTAAGAATAAACTTCTTAGCTTCACAGGAGATGTTTTAATCTCTTATATTGATGAAAGGCTTTGCCTTTATGGATCTGTGATTCTTAAGAGAATTGAATTATTCTCCCCCCTTTTTTATAGTGAGATATTCATGATCTCTTTGAGAAAGACTTTAGTCTTATAGATCTATGATCTGTGAGAAAGAAGCAAATTCTTCTTTTATTTTATGATGAGATCTTTTGATCTCTTTGTAAAAGACCTTGGTCTTGTAGATCTATGATCTTAAAGAAAGAAGTGAATTCTTCTTTTTAACTATGAGATGATTTTATCTCTCTGTTCTTTTATCTTGAAGAAAAGAAGTTCTTCTACCTTGAAGAAAAGAAGTTCTTCTACCGAGAGCTTGGCTCTTCTTTCTGAAATTTTCTCAAAGCTTCTGGGGGGTTCCTCTCTATGCTTCTGTATATCCGAGACTTGAAGTCTTGAGGCCTTTATATAAGGTGAGCTGATTTGTTCAATCAGTTAAGGAGATCTTCTCTCTAATTGATTTGGGGATTCCCCACCATTGGATCTTTGATCCAAGGGCTTCTGATTTATAGAAGGCAATCTTCTTGTTTTTAAGAAAATTGGGAAATCTTTCCATACAGAATTTATTCTGTATTTTTGGTGATTTTTAATCACCATTGGATTATTGATCCAACGGTGCTCTGATTTACAGAGCACAATCTTGTTATTTGGAAAGATTTTGAGGAATGTTTCCTTAACAGAATTTAATTCTGATTAATTAATGATTTATCATTATTCTTGGATCTTTGATCCAGTGGCCGAGAACATTTTGTTCTATTGCTAGTGCTTACGTGCTTTGCACGTGGTGCCCTGCTTAGAGTGCAGCATTCTTAGCGCTAGCGCTCACGTGTTTTGCACCTGGTGCTCTGCTTAGAGTGCAGCGCTCTTGGCGCTAGCGCTCACGTGCTTTGCACGTGGTGCGCTGCAACAGAGTCTTTGACTCTCAACGCTGGCTCTACTAACGCTAGCGCTCTCGTGTTTTGCACGTGAGCGCTGCAACAAAGTGTTTTAACTCTCGGCGCTGAGACATTTACATTCTTTGCATGTGGAGTTTTTCCCTTTATTTTTTATTTTATCATTATTTTTTATAAGGGAGTAGGTTGTGAGCCAAAATTTTGGCGGGAACAAATGCCCCCCACTACTTTGCCCACATAAGTATGTACGTGGGTGAAGTAGTGCAGAGTTATGCATGGCCACAGAATTGAGGGCTTAGGAGACAAGTTTAGGGTCCTTGTAGTCTAAGACTTTCTTCGTCTTCATGAGCCGTAAGGGTCTCAAGAAGGTTTTTCTCCCTACGAGTCGAGAGTATCTCGTAGGTGCAAATTCTCTCTAGAAATCGTTAGGATTTCTAAGTGTTCATTACCTCCGTGAGTCGTAAGGATCTCACTCGGGTATTTTTCCTTACGAATCGTGAGGATCCGTAAGTAGCTTCTTCACTTCAGCGGCGAATGTGGTTTTGGCAAATGTGGCCCATAGATGGTAGATGACATTTCATCCTGAACTCTTTATAAGGTAGCGATGGCTTAGGAGACAGGTTCAGATCTGCCGTCTAAGACTTTTCAACTTTATGAGCCGTGAGGGTCTCATAAAGTCTTTTCTCCCTACGAGTCGAGAGGATCTCGTAGGTGTATTTCCTCCTTAGGAATCGTGAGGATTCCTAAGTGTGTATTCTCTTATAAGTCGTATGGATCTTACAAGAGAGTTTTCTTCCTTACGAGTCAAGAGGACCCGTAAGTGATTGATGGGGTTGACATTATCCGCATTTCACGGAGTCAGGGGTTGTTCTGGGCGTTTCCCACGGGGTCAGGATTGATTTTAGCCGTGTTCCACAGGACCAGGATTTGCTCTGGATGCTTCCTACAGGGTCATGATTAACATTAGCCGTGTTCTGCAAGGACCAGGATCCGCTCTGGACGCTTCCCACGGGGTCGAGATTGACATAAGCCGTGTTCCACTAGACCAAGATTTGCTCTGGATGCTTCCCACGGGGTCATGATTGACATTAGCCATGTTCCGCAAGGACCAGGATTTGCTCTAGACGCTTCCCACGGGGTCAGGATTAACATAAGCCGTGTTCCACTAGACCGGGATTTGCTCTGGACGCTTCCCACGGGGTCAGGATTGACATTAGCCGTGTTCCGCAAGGACCAGGATCCGCTCTGGACGCTTCCCACGGGGTCAGGATTGGCATAAGCCGTGTTCCACTAGAACCAGGATTTGCTCTGGATGCTTCCCACGGGGTCAGGATTGACATTAGCCGTGTTCCACTAGGACCAGGATTTGCTCTGGATGCTTCCCACGGGGTCAGGATTGACATTAGCCGTGTTCCGCAAGGACCAAGATCCGCTCTGGACGCTTCCCACGGGGTCAGGATTGACATAAGCCGTGTTCCACTAGACCAGGATTTGCTCTGGACGCTTCCCACGAGATCAGGATTGACATTAGCCGTGTTCCGCAAGGACCAGGATCCGCTGTGGACGCTTTCCACGGGGTCAAGATTGACATAAGCCGTGTTCCACTAGGACCAGGATTTGCTCTGGATGCTTCCCACGGGGTCAGGATTGACATTAGTCGTGTTCCGCAAGGACCAGGATCCCCTGTGGACGCTTCCCACGGGGTCAGGATTGACATAAGCCGTGTTCCACTAGACCAGGATTTGCTCTGGATGGTTCCCACGGGGTCAGGATTGACATAAGCCGTGTTCCGCAAGGACCAGGATCCGCTCTGGACGCTTCCTACGGGGTCAGGATTGACATAATCCGTGTTCCACTAGAACAGGATTTGCTCTGGATGCTTCCCACGGGGTCAGGATTGACATTGGTCGTGTTCCACTAGACCAGGATTTGCTCTGGATGCTTCCCACGGGGTTAGGATTGACATTAGCCGTGTTCCGCAAGGACCAGGTTCCGCTCTGGGCGCTTCCTACGGGGTCAGGATTGACATTGGCCGTGTTCCACTAGACCAGGATTTGCTCTGGACGTTTCCCACAGGGTCAGGATTGACATAAGCCGTGTTCTGCAAGAACCAGGATCCGCTCTGGACGCTTCCCACGGGGTCAGGATTGACATAAGCCGTGTTCCACTAGACCGGGATTTTCTCTGGATGCTTCCTACGGGGTCAGGATTGACATTAGCCGTGTTCCGCAAGGACCAGGTTCCGCTTTGGACGCTTCCCACGGGGTCAGGATTGATATTGGCCGTGTTCCACTAGACCAGGATTTGCTCTGGACGCTTCCCACGGGGTCAGGATTGACATTAGCCGTGTTCCGCAAGGACCAGGATCCGCTCTGAACGCTTCCCACAGGGTCAGGATTGACATAAGCCGTGTTCCGCAAGGACCAGGTTCTGCTCTGGACGCTTCCCAAAGGGTCAGGATTGACATTGGCCGTGTTCCACTAGACCGGAATTTGCTCTGGACGCTTCCTACGGGGTCAGGATTGACATTAGTCGTGTTCCGCAAGGACCAGGATCCGCTCTGGACGCTTCCCACGGGGTCAGGATTGACATAAGCCGTGTTCCACTAGGACTAGGATTTGCTCTGGATGCTTCCCACGGGTCAGGATTGACATTAGCCGTGTTCCACAAGGACCAGGATCCGCTCTGGACGCTTCCCACGGGGTCAGTATTGACATAAGCCGTGTTCCACTAGACCAGGATTTGCTCTGGATGCTTCCCACGGGGTCAGGATTGACATAAGCCGTGTTCCGCAAGGACCAGGATCCGCTCTGGACGCTTCCCACGAGGTCAGGATTGACATTAGCCGTGTTCTGCAAGGACCAGGATCCGTTCTGGACGCTTTCCACGGGGTCAGGATTGACATAAGCCGTGTTCCACTAGGACCAGAATTTGCTCTGGATGCTTCCCACGGGGTCAGGATTGACATTAGCCGTGTTCCGTAAGGACCAGGTTCCGCTATGGACGCTTCCCACGGGGTCAGGATTGGCATTGGCCGTGTTCTACTAAACCAGGATTTGCTCTGGACTCTTCCCACGGGGTCAGGATTGATATAAGCCGTGTTCCGTAAGGACCAGGATTCGCTCTGGACGCTTCCCATGGGGTCAGGATTGACATAAGCCGTGTTCCACTAGACCAGGATTTGCTCTGGATGCTTCCCACGGGGTCAGGATTGACATTAGCCATGTTCCGCAAGGACCAGGTTTCGCTCTGGACGCTTCCCACGGGGTCAGGATTAACATTGGTCGTGTTCCACTAGACCAGGATTTGCTCTGGACGCTTCCCACGGGGTCAGGATTGACATAAGCCGTGTTCCGCAAGGACCAGGATCCGCTCTGAACGCTTCCCACGGGGTCAGGATTGACATAAGCCGTGTTCCACTAGACTAGGATTTGCTCTGGATGCTTCCCACGGGGTCAGGATTGACATAAGCCATGTTCCACAGGGACCAGGATCCGCTCTGGACGCTTCCCACGGGGTCAGGATTGACATTGGACGTGTTCCACTAGACCAGGATTGGTTGACTTTATCCGCATTTCACGGAGTCGGGGGTTGACTCTCGGTTGTCTGTGCTCCGCCGAGTCATGGAACTGGGGATTACCGCGGTTCCGCTTTGCTGATGTTGCGTCTGTGGTAATGAGACGAATATTGAGATGATCTCCAGGCTGTCTATGAACCGTGGAGATTTGGCTTCTTTTTCTGATGGAGCCTGGTGGGAAGGTATGGTTCCCTCTTTGTTTGTGCCCCTGGATTGTATGCAGGGATCGATATGATCTCACCTGTAGGGCAAAAAGTTTCACTTTATATATTTTTCTTTCCACGATGCTCTATCATTTTAGCTTTTTATATCCCGAAAGTCGCAATTGCCCAATCATTTCGGCTATTTTTCGCGGTGCCCAATCATTTCGGCTATTTGTTTTATTTTTACTCGCTACTTTTTATTGCGAGTTACCCAACCATTTCGGCTATTTTTTATGCATACATTTTTACTTGCTGATTTTGTTGCAAGTTGCCCCATCATTTCGGCTATTTCGTATGCATTTGTGGCTCGCTGACTTTTCACCGTGAGTTTGGGATTTGATACCGGTTTAGGCATCAGCATCACTACAACTGGGATATTGCCAGGAGCAAATCATCATTTGCCTCTGTCGATGTCGAACAAAGGTGGCTTAGCAAACAGGGTTAAGATCCTGTTAACTAAGGCTTTTGACTTCATGAGCCGTAAGGGTCTCATAAAGGTATTTCTCCCTACGAGTCGTGAGGATCTCATAGGTGTGTTTTCTCCTTAGGAATCGTGAGGATTCCCAAGTATATGGCTTCTCGTAAGTCGTAAGGATCTTACAAGAGTGTTTTCTCCTTATAAGTCGAGAGGACTTACAGGGGCTGTCCACTGTGTAAACATATCCCACGTCGCGGATGGGACTTTGTTAGGGAAATGTTAATTCGCGCCCGTGGATTGTATACAAGGGTCGATATTGAACCGCTTGTAGGGCAACACTGGAGGTTGTGATGGCTTAAGAACAGGTTCAGATCCCTGTAGCTTAAGGCTTTTGAATCCTATAAGCCATTAGGATCTCAAAGGGGAATTCTCCTTACGAGTCGTGAGGATCCCGCAAGTGTAATTTCTCCTTAGGAATCGTGGAGATCCCTAAGTGTGTTGCTCCCTTGTGAGTCGTAAAGATCTCACGCAGGTATTTTCTCCTTACAGGGTCGAGAGGACCTTGCAAGTATCTTTTAACGAGATTGCGCCCTTTCGGGTTTTCACAAAACTCACTGGTAGTCCTGCTGTTATTACTCACGGAGCCCTTTCGGGTTTTCATCCGTGCCCATCTCGCTTATGGACGTATCTTTTTTTTTGCGTCAACCTTGGGATGCTGCGGTCCGTAGTAGTTTATCGACGTCTCGGTCAATGGCCAGTTTTAGGACACAGTGGTCCATCGTTAGTTAAGGACGTTTCGGTCCGTCGTTAGTTTAAGGACGTTTCGGTCCGTCGTTGGTTTAAGGACGTTTCGGTCCGTTGTTAGTTTTAGGACATCTCGGTCTGTTATTAGTTTAAGGACATTTAGGTTCGTTGTTAGTTTAAGAACATTTCGGTCCATTGTTAGTTTTAGGGCATCTCGGTCCGAAAGCCGGCTACTACTTACAGAGTTTGGGCTTAGGAAGATAGCGAGCGGACATAGTCTTCGTCGTCTATCGTTGACCTAGGCCGTGACTCGTCAGGCATAGTACTTTTTCAGGAAGCAACCGTTTATTGGCCTAAAAGGTCTTTCACCATGCATGTTCATGAGTAGATAGGCCCCACCCTGGTAGACTTTGTCTATGATATACGGGCCTTCATAGTTCGGCTCAAACTTCCCCCGTTTGGCACGATTAGCGATCATAGGTCTTTTGACCACTAGCACGAGTTCGCCTTGGCGAAATGTTCTCGGCCTAGTCAATCTTTTGTATAAGCACGTCATCTTTGCTTTATAAGCATCCAGATTTTGTTGCGCCACGAGCCGGGTTTCATCAAGGGCGTCGAGCTCCTCAAGCCGAAGGTGAGCATTCTCTCCGTCTGTTAGCTCATAGTGAACCGCCACTCGCAGAGAGGGTAACTCTATCTCGAGGGAGAGTACTGCTTCTGTGCCGAATACTAATGTATACGGCGTTGTGTTCATGGCCGTTTTGAACGTAGTTCGATACGCCCAAAGAGCTTCATGCAGTCTCTCGTTCCAGTCCCTTTTATTTCGAGACACCGTCTTTTTCACAATCTTCGTCAAGATCTTGTTGAAAGCTTCAGCTATACCGTTAGCTCGGGGATTATATACTAAAGAGTATCTCCAGTCTATGTTATGCTGTTGTGCGAAGCGGCTGATCTTGTGGCTTCTGTAGGCTGGCCCGTTATCGGAGATAATCCGTCGCGGAGTGCCGAACCGGTAAATGACGTGTGTCTTGAAGAAATGGAGAATATTCCCCGTCTTCACCTCCCTCAGCGGTATGGCTTCTGCCCGTTTGGAAAAGTAATCGGTCGTCGCCAATATGAAGCGGTGTCCTCTAGACGATGCTGGCTCAATGGGTCCGATTATGTCAGTTCCCCACATTTCGAATGGCCAGCTAGCCACCGTTGGATGTAGTGGATTTGGATGCTGATGGATGAAGTCCCCTTGAATTTGGCATGAGTGGCACTGCTTCGCGTATTCGAGGCAGTCCTGGATCATTGTGGGCCAATAGTAGCTCATCCTTTTGATCTTCAGTTTCATCTTCGGCCCGGCTTGGTGAGAACCGCAGTTCCGTCATGAGTTTCTTGGACGACTCTTTTTGCTTCTTCCTGTCCCAGGCATCTTAGCCATAAAGAGTCAAATGATCTCTTATACAGAGTATCATTGACGAAGGCAAAAGATAAATCTCGCTTCATGAGCTGATGTTTTGAGAACGCATCTTCAGGCGTTCGACGGGATTTGAAGTAGTCTATAAAGACTTCTCTCCAATCCTTAGCCTTATCCTGGTCTTTTATTTGTAGGGCCGTTTGCTCGGTCGCTCCTTTTCTTCGGATGACTCTGGAGATATTTCTGCTGGTGCAAGAACCCGACGGCTTTGCACAACGATCCTCACGTTATCGAGGTTCTCGTCGGCCAGTTCTTTAGCGAGCTTGGCTAATGCATCCGGGTTACTATTTTCCGCACGCGGTATGCTTTCCAGGGTGTAGGAAGGGATTCGAGTCAGCAGTTGTTGCACTCTCTCACCGTACTTTACCAACTCTGGCTTGCACGTTTGATAGTCGCCATTTACTTGGCTAACGATCAGCTGGGAGTCTCCGTTTATGAGGAGGTTTTCAATTCCCATGTCGGCGGCGATCTCAAGACCTTCTATCAAAGCTTCATATTCAGCCTCATTGTTCGTCCTCGGCTCTGTTAAGGAGAAGGCGAAGCACATTATCCCCCTTTGTGGAGTTATGAAGATGAGGCCTACCCGAGATTTGATTATGGGGGTACTTTATTTGCGCTTCTTCATGGAAGATGCTCCATCGAAATAGAGTTCCCACCGGGTATCATTCTCTCTTCTCTCCCCGTCGATCGTGTCAAACGCGTACTCATCGGGCAGTTCGCAATTCAAAGGAGAATCGACAGGTATTGGATGCTCAGCGAGGAAGTCGGCGATGGCCTGGCCTTTCACTGCCTTGAGGGGTCGGTATGTCACCGAGAATTCCATTAAGAGTAGGGCCCATTTAGTGAGCTGTTCCATTAATATGGCTTTTAACATCAAGTATTTTAGAGGATCCACCTTTGATATGAGGTGGACCTCATGTGCCAAAGCATAGTGTCTGAGCTTCGTTATCGCGAAGATCAACGCCAAGCAGTGTTTTTTGATGGGAGAATAATTGTTTTCTGCCCCCAGTTTCTCTGCGTAAGGAGCTTCTTCATCATTTATCGACGAATAAGAGATCATATGGCAACTTGCCACATAATCCTCAGGTTCATCCGACGAGTCTTCTCCATTGTCTTCATCTCCGTCCTCAAGAACGTGGCTGAGAAACTCCTGAAGCGTGACCGGGGTCCGCGCTTTCTGGTTATATTCTTCCAGCGCGTCGATATATTTTTGCAGGTCCGTGCGCTTGTCACCAGGCTTCACGGGCTTTTTGGTCTTCTTTTTCTTCTTCGAAGACTTTGAAGGCTGGGTGTGAGGACTTTGACTATCACCACCAATTTTTGGAGTTGGGCGCGATTTCAGTATTCCCTCGATGATGTCGGGCTCCAGTGGATTTTTCCACTTGATTGCAGGGCTTGTTTGGAGATCCTTCAGCATCCTTTTCGTTTTGGCTGAAAGAGCGACCTCCTATGGAGCTTCTTCGACAAAAGAGCACGATGCCCCCGGTGTGTCTCCCCCTTTTAGGAGCGTGTGGCTAAGGCGGGTTTACTTTCCAATTCTCGGCCAGTGCGAATTTGCCCTGTGGGTACTGATCCTCAATCCATCCCTTGAAGACGAAGCAATCCTCAATTGGATGGCCTATCGCTTGATGATAGGGAAAATAGTTGGGATTATTAGCTTCACCAGCTTGTAGTGGGCGTTTTGGATCTGGCAAGGTGATGAGCCTGTTGCGCACTGCCAGCTCAAATAGTCTTGTCGTTTTATCCCAGGGAAACGAATAAGGGCGCTTCAGCTTCTCGTTAAAGAATCGCTGCTGTTCCCCTCCGAAAGGCGGCCAAGACGACGTGAGAGACGTCTTGCCTGAAGTTCGGGGCAGATACTATTTGGTTTTATCCGTCTACCTCTCCGAAGATACCAAGTTGATTTATGGCACCATGTATCGAAGGTTTAGACGGATGCGGCCGATATAGCAGACTTCGTCAGATTCCCCCTCATTTGAGGGGTTTTTTTATTGTGGGGACGCTCTTCCCTGCAGGCGCAAGCCCCTGCAGTTAATTACGCTACCGCGTCGCGGTAACAACTTTCTCCTTCTCCAGAATTTCACTTCGTGTCGTGTGTGTTTGTTTTGTTTGTGGTTCCCCGTGGATTGTATACGAAGACTAATTTATGTCGTCGCCCGTAGGACGTGGATTAGTCCAAATCCGTATTTACTTAGATTTGGGTTTGGTGTTTTAGTTTAAGGATACGTTAGCCGTATTGAGGCTAAGATCAACTTAAACGTTCGTTAAGGATACGTTAGTCCTGTTTGAGACTAAGATCAACTTAACGTGGTGATCCATTTAATATATGGCCGTCGGGACCCGTCACCTCTCTGACATCGTTGAAGGATTACAACGATAGGTGTCAGAGGAGTTCAGAGATGTACCCTTAGACCGAAGTTGATTAGGGGATACGAAGTCTATTTGAATATTTAAGGATACGTTAGCCGTGTTTGAGGCTAAGATCTACTTAAACGGGATCGTTTAGATCCGACAAAAGAGCGTTTAGGGACTCTATTATTCCAGTTTAGGGACGTAGTGGTCCATAGGTAGTTTAAGGACATTGCAGTCCATGTTCCAGTTTAGGGACGTGGTGGTCCATGTTCCAGTTTAGGGACGTGGTGGTCCATTGCCAGTTTAGGGACATGGTGGTCCAACATTCCCATTTGGGACGAATATTAGTTTAAGGACGTCTCGGTCCATTGGTAGTTTAAGGACGCTTAAGTCCATGGGCTTAAGGACCCCACAGTCCATATGGGTGTGTGGCCGTCGGGACCCGTCACCTCTCTGACGTCGTTGAAGGATTACAACGATAGGGGTCAGAGGAGTTCGGAGATGTACCCTCGAACCAGATGTAAATTGATTTAGGAGAGCAGCCGTGCTCAGTCAATTTAGTTTGAGGACTTACGGCCATAATTGGGCTAAGTCCAGTTGAAGAATGTTCAACATTTTTATTTGCACTTAGCCTATTAGGCCTTTACTAGGGCTTTGCCCCTTTTTTTTAATAATGCACTGCATTTTTTGTTTTGTTTGGGCTCTGCCCTTTTATAAATGATGCAGGGCATCTATTTTGTTTGGCTGTGCCCTTTTAATGCATTGCATTTTGTTTTGGCCTGCTAGGGCCTTTTTGATTTGGGCTTGGCCCTTCAGTAAACAATGCAGTGCATTTGTCAGGCGCTTTGCGCCAATTATTGAGCGCAAGCGCTTGTGGTGGTGACACGTGTCACGCAAGCACAGTGCGTTGCGCCAGTGCGCTGTGCTTGCGCTGCTGACACATGTCGCGCTCTGATGAGCGCAAGTGCAACAGCGCAGTGCACTGTGTCAGTGCGCTGCGCTGATGACACATGACGCTCTCTGGTAGCTTGCGCCAACGCAGGAGCGCAACAGTGCAGTTTTTGCAAGTGCAGGGCACTGTTTTATCTTTGGATTAATTTTAGATCAAAGAAAACAAGTTTTTCTTGTTTTCAAAGAACCAGTGGTCCATAAAAAGTGCAAGGCACTGTTCTTATTTCTTTTTCTTTTTTATTGAAGATCATTGATCTTGTTCTTAGATCAATGATCTGTTCATAAAAGAATCTTCTCTTTTTCTGAAGGTTTTTACCTTTTCTTTTTGTTTTTGAAGAGTTTCTCTCAAATTCTTCAGAGTTCTTTTCTTCTCGATCTTGATGATGATTTGAGTTGGGGTCTAGGGGTCTTTATGTAGTGCCCATAGATTGGTTGGGTTTGTTAAAGAGATCATTCTCTGAGTGATTTGGGGAATTTTCCCCACCATTGGATCTTTGATCCAAGGGCTTCTGTTTTACAGAAGGCAGTCTTCTTGTTTTAACAAGAACAGAAGGATCTTACTAGAATTTTAATTCTGTTTGGCGCAAACGCCCCAGCGCGTGACACGTGTCCCGCAGCGCATCGCGCAGCGCAACTGCACTGACACGTGTCGCGCAGCGCAACTTCGCTGACACGTGTCGCGCAGCGCAACTTCGCTGACACGTGTCGCGCAGTGCAGCGCTTGCGCCACTGCGCTGACACGTATCGCGTAGTGCAGCGCTTGCGCAGCTGAAGCGTTGCTTCCTTTAATTTTTTGTTTTAAATAGAGCCTCGCTCTGATTGGGCGCGCTGCCTTGGGCGCTGCGCTGATGTATCAGTTTTTGACACGTGGCGCGTTGGCGCAGCGCAAGGAATTTGAAGCGTTGCTTCTAATTTTGAATTTTTGAAATTCAAATAGAGCTTTGCTTTGATTGGGGGAAACAAATGCCCCCCACCGTTGCGCTCATGTGGCGCGCACGTGAGTGCAGCGGTGGTAAGATCCTAGCCATTGGATCAACCGGTGAGGTGAAAGGGCGCAGGCGCCTATAAATAGGACCCTTGGTCCTTGAATTTTTTTTACCATTTTCAAGAACTTGATTTTCAAAGCTTTGCTCTTGCTTAAAAAATTCAGAGCCTTGCTCTTGTTTCTTCCCAAGAACTTCAGAGTTCAGAACTTAGAACATTTTAAGGTAAAATTTAACTTAAATTAATTTTAATCAACAGAGTTTTGCTCTCATAGATCTTTGATCTAAAGAAAACCTCTTTGGGGTTTCACCAACAGCGCTTTGCTCTCAAGAATCCATAGATCTGAAGAGATCTTGTTCATGGGTTCTAACCCATGAACAGAGCCCTGCTTATGGATCAAAATGTAGATCTTTTTGATCTAAAAATGAAGAATTCCCAAGAGTCTTCATGGATCTTTTAGAATCCCAAAAAATTTAATCTTTTAGGAGTTTAAAGAAAACTTTTCTTTTTAGATTTTCTCATCATTATCACAGAGCTAGGCTCTTTTAAGGAATCTTACTCCCCTGAAACCAGAGTTTGACAAGTGTCACTCTGTGACAGAGCTTTGCTCTAAAAGAGGAGATTTTCTTCTTGTCTCTAGGGATTTTTATTATTAATGAGAATGTTCTCTTGGGGATGTTTTCATTAATTGACAGTCTCATCCAATGATGAGGCTGTCTTATTAAATGATGCACTGTCATCCAGATTTTGTGGGTCCCCATTTGGTCCCTTACCCACTGCATTGCAGTGTGGTGTAAAATTTTAAAATGTTGAGCGTTGGAATTACAGCACTGACGGTTAATTTTTGTCCCTCTACAGGAAACATGTCTTTCGATACTTCATTCTCATTTGCTCGTTCGGAGGAAGGATTTCCCGAAGCGCCCGTGGACCGCGAAGTCCTAGCTATGATCAGGGACCACGACCCGGAATATAAGAATCTTCACCTTTGGGGGTCGTGGTACAACCAAATTAATATGAGTCGACGGAGCTTTTTATGCGCAGTACCGTCAGAGCCTATTACGGCAATCCACTATGCCAGCCCACCCCCGGTGCAGTATGCCGTAGAGATGGTCGATTGGACTTCAAAGGGCTTTCTTCACCCTGCTATAGATGCTATACCGGTTCAGCGTCCTATGGTTTTGGATATCCTGGGACGCCGTATTTGTCAAGGCGAGGCGCGACCCTGGGGGCAATCATATAACATAGGTCTGATCCCCCGCCATCCGATCGGCTATCTGCCATGGGCTCGCTACATCCTGTCGGCGAAGAAGTCACAGTTGATAAGGCTAGGGTTGTACACTGCAGTTTACGTCTCTCTTTTCCAATATCCCATGCTTCCTACCTGGTGGTTTAAGGCCTTTCTGAAGTAGTGGAACATTCCTACTCACACTTTCCTCGCAATGGATCGAGAAGTGTCGATTTCTTTGGAGGAATTCACAGAGGTCTCCGGCTTACCGGTTATAGGGGAGCACTATGAGGAGTTGCTTCCTACAGACGAGTATGTCTTCGGTGCTAAGCCGGCAGTAAGGGGCCTCACTCCGGAGAATGCTGTTCAACACCGATTTCCAAGTTTGATCAAAGTGTTGAACATCTATGAGGCCCTTTTTATCGAGCGTGGGAGCCGCGGGGTCAGTTTTGAAGATTTCATCGCCTGATTCCTTCATCCAAACGTCCTCTCGGCAGAAGCTGCTAAGTTTGCCACACTTGATGACCCTTTCGGTCTAGGTTTGGATAACCTGCCGGCGAAGGAAATAGATCACAAGGACTTTTTCCTTCCTAATTCTTCAATTGCGTCTTTTGCGGAAGTTGCAGCCCCCGGGATGGACGAGGAGGCCTTCTTCTTAGGATTTCTCGGGCTATGGCTGAGTTGGTTTGCACTCCCAATGCATTCTCGCCTTATGAGGCCCTCCGTCTTTTACCCAGCTCACCGGATGACCATTGGGGTAAAAGTGGCTGTTGGGATCGCCGGCTTGGCACACCTGTATCACGGCCTCAGTCAAGCAGCGGATGCTAATGAACCTGGGGTACTGCATGTGATCTTCCCGATGCACTACTTCGTATCATGGCTTAAGCTACATACATCGGGCGTCTTCGGTATGCACAAAAGGCCCCCGTTCTATGACAGGTGCAGCTTCCCTCGAACCATGCAACTGATCGGTGCCTCCATTGTGACCCTATCGCCACGGAATGCCAGAGGTCTGCTCCTTCTCCCCCACACAGTTGGAGACGGGATGTCTTTCATTGACAAAGCACTGACTATCGGAAAGGCATCTACCACTGCAGTGCGGCCATTGCAAGACACCTTCAAAGATGGAGCCTCAGTTTTGACGGCCCGGGAGACCCTCCATCTATATTCCATCAGACCGGGCTTCCTGGTGTTTAGGCAGAACGGTGCGGCGATTTTCATGAGATACAACCCGCATCGTTTCGCCCAACAACTGAGCTACGATCAAGGGGTACCATTGGAAGCTTTCTTACTGGAACCTGCTGCCACTGAAGAAGGGATGGAGAACGCGCTGCATCATTTCATGCGTCTGAATACGGGTTCTCGCTTTTTTATCAGTGCGCCGGCTTGCACCCCACGACTCCTCAATGTATATAAAGAATGGTATAATCATTCGACGGGAGCCGTTATAAAGGAAGAAAGGCGATTGCTGGTCGACCGTAAAGGTGTGCCTCCCGGTAGCGACCGCAAAGCTCCTCTGGTGCCAAGGACCCCGGTAGTGCCTCCACTGAAAGATGCCAGAGCCGGACCACCGCGTGCGCAGAGTCCTCTACACGGATTGCCGCTTCCCGATATTGCGGATGTACCACCAGCGCCCTGTGCTCCAGTGGAGACAGTAGTTGTGGATTCGGGGGAGTCTGGTGTGGGCGTAGACATCGGGACCCGCCGCCCCAAGGTGCCTGCAAAGCGCAAGTCGATCCCTGGTGCACCTAGGGCTGGTGGGAAAAAGAGGAAAAGAAGTCACTCTTCGCAGCTGACGTCGCGTTCGGTCAGGAACCTCACGCTCCCTATAGCGAGGGCCTGGGTGAGTATGGGACCAACAGGGGATTAGTCATGCCGCCGGATGATACGGACATGGCGGCCGCCATCGCAGCTTCAGAGCGATTGGTGAGGCGTGACGCATGGCTAGCTAAGCTTGCGCAATCGGGTAATCACTAGTCGCATTTTTTATTGCATCATATCTTTATTATTACTTTTGACTAATGTTTTTCCCCTCTTTTCTTCAAACAGGCATCACCACTGAAGAAGCCATTGCCGCTTCCCTCAAGACTTTCCAAGAGGAGGAACGACTTAGAGCGTCCTTAGGCCTTGGTACATTTCGACTCATCAAGTCTTTTATTCTCCTTTTGTTATGGTCAATCTAATCCCCCCTTTTTTTATCGCAGGAACCATAATGCCGGTCCCGTCAGGTGACGCGGAGACTCTTCCTGAGCCAGCCGCTGGTGTTTCTACCTCCTCGGGGCTACCGCGAGAGGCCAGACTTGAAGAGCCGATGAGAGATGCCTTGAAGGCTCTGGAGGCAACTTTAAACGAGGACGACGACACCTTGATGAAGGAAGCGTCGAAGAGGTCCATCGCGACGGCCCGGGAGGAGAGTAAGCAATTGAGGCGTGAAGCGAAGGCACGCAGGGCTTCTTTGGCCATTGGAGTGGGCCCAAGCACCGTCCCTCGTGCTGACACTCCTTCAGAAGAGCCCCCGGTCGTCTTGTCTACAGCTCATAGACAGGCGGTGCGAGCCAATAGGGAGGCTAACAATAAGTCCACCTCAGGTAATATTTCTTTCAAAATTTTGTTGTAAGAATTATAAAGTTGTCGGTTCTTATATATTCTGTCCTACAGGGCCAAGTCCAACCGAGGGAGAGGCAGAGACCGTCGAACCTGAGGGGCCGGAGGAAGAGGTACTGGTCGAACCCGAGCCGATAGCAGACGACACAACCGGGATTGCCGGGCCCGAGCTAGTGGCTGACGAAATGGTCACGTCCACTATGCCTGAGCAGGTGGCCGATGCCGAGCCTGAGGTAGCAGCGGACGGAGCGTCCGAGCCCGATGACCTCGTGGCGATGGTGGACGAGACAGCCGCGACTGCTGAGCCCGAGGGAGTAGCGGGTGAGGTGGACATGATTCCTGAGGACGAGCCGACCGCTCTTTCTCAAGAGTCTGGCAATGCTCCGATCATTGCTCTCCCTGCCTATGGCCCTCCGCCGTCTCCTGGCCTCGCAAGCACGACAACGGCCCCCGTGGAGTCTGGGGATGAGGCCACGGGTGGTGGACTTATATCGATGGAGGAGGGAGACGCCTCCGTCTCGGCTGGAGGTTCATCAGGTAAATTTCGAATTATCGTCCCCCCTTTTTATCTTGCAATCTTTCCTGACAGGTTTATCCTTGTTTTTTAACGCAGGTGCGGCCAGTGCCGATACTCCATTGCTCGAGGGAGTACCGTCAACTACTGTCTTGGCGGTGGTCACCTTTCAGCCCTCCCTTGTACCATCGAAGATGTTGGAAGGTATTGGTTTGTAACTTATTAGTTTCATCTTTCAGACGCATAATTTATGTACTAAAGTCGTACTGTTGTGTCTTTTTCAGGAGTGCTTTTTGACCACTTTTATCAGGTGTTGCTCCCACACTTCTCCTTCCCATCTGAACTCGCTTCTTCCTCCAGTGGCGCTGGTAAGTATAGTTTCCAACTGACGCCTTTCTTTTTCAGTGACTGAATTATTTCTAACTTCTTCTCGTCCTAACTGCAGTGCTACAAATCGAAGGAGGGGATGAAAGATCGACCGCGCCACCGGCCCTTCCGGCCTTGCCACCTATTGCAGCTGGTATAGCAAACTATCGCATTGATGACCCCCCTTTTTTTGTCTTTCTTAAAGTGTCATCTAATCGTATCTTGTTTCTTTTTAGTTGTTGTTCCGATCTTGGCGCCCTTTGAGCCTCGCGTCACAATGCCGGCAGGCCCTTTCTTGAGACGTCCGTCTTCGAAAGGCGCCGTGAATAGTCTGCGCATGTTGAGCGACCATATTGAGGAGCTCGACCTCGAGACTCCTACGTCTGCAGCAGATTTCGCTACGACGGTTAACCCAATGCTGGTGATACTCGTGAACTTCCATAACGAGGACATCGTCGCGTCTTGGGTTAACCAGTGCAGGGAGATCGAGGTCCGCCTGCATCAGCTGGAGTTTATGCGCCCCGCTCTCGAGACCTTAGCCGCAAGCAATCAAAGAGCAGCGTGGATTGAGCAAAGCGCCTCTTACGTCCACCACTTGGAACAAGAAGCGGCTTTAAGGCTGAGGGAATACCAAGAGACCTCGAGTGAGATGGCTCGTCTGCGTGCTGAGGTTGAGGCGAATGCTGCCCAAGTGAAGGCTATCTTTAAGGGCCTTTTGGAATGCATCTCTCATGGGCTAAACTTGAAGCGAAAGCTTGATGTCGCCGAGCGTAACACCCCAGGCCGGGAAGCTGCTCATCAGGCCGTTGGGGAACAGCTTGCATCTTTCTTGCAGCAGCGGGCTCGAGTGGAGGCAGAACTGGCGGTGGTGGCCGATCAGGAGAAAGCTTGGAAGGAGGTGTGCGAACAATTGCTAGAGCTATGCAAGACGCTTCCTTCCCAGTAGTTCTCCTTGTATCCATATACTTGTAAAAAAAAATTTCTTTTTCGAATAAGATGTATCCATTCTTTATTCTTTTGTACGCTTCACCTTGTACTTGATTGAATTAATAAATAAAGATACACATTTTTTCCTCTGCAATGTCTTGTATGCTCTTTTGCTCTTTCTCTTTCTCTTATTATCAGCATTTTGTCTTGATGAACATAATTGACAGATAATAGAGTAAGCATCTTGACTCCTTCACGAGATAGCGATGGCTTAGGCCGTAGGTTCAGATCTGCTGTCTAAGACTTTTCAACTCTATGAGCCGTGAGGGTCTCATAGAGACTTTTCTCCCTACGGATCGAGAGGATCTCGTAGGTGGATTTTCTCCTTAGGAATCGTGAGGATTCCTAAGTGTGTTTTCTCTTATAAGTCGTAAGGATCTTATAAGAGAATTTTCCCTCTTACGAGTCGAGAGGACCCGTAAGCGGTTGTTTCCCTCCTTATCGAGATTCGACTTTGGAGAGTGAGACCCGTAAATAGTATGCAAGAGGCCATTTTAGAATGACTTGCAGGGTCCCATTGCTCAGGAAACAAGTTTTTTAATTCCTGCCGCCTAAGGCTTTATCTTGCAAGTTGAGATGAATCGGGAATTTCTCGCGGAGATACTGGTTTCTCTGCGAGTCGACATGAATCAGGATTTTCTTCGTCAAGGACACTTGTTTCTCTGAGTCGAAGGATTTTGCCGAAGACACTGGTTTCTTCGGAGTTGAGACGAATCGGGAATTTCCCGCGGAGACGCTGGTTTCTCTGCGAGCCGACGCGAATCAGGAGGCTCTCGTCAAGGACGCTAGTTTCCCTGAGTTGAGGAGTTTGCCAAGGACACTTGTTTCCCTGGTGTTGAAACGAATCGAGAATTTCCCGCAGAGACACTGGTTTCTCTGCGAGTCGACGCGAATCAGGATTTTCTTCGTCAAGGACACTTGTTTCCCTGAGTCGAAGGATTTTGCCGAAGACACTGGTTTCTTCGGATTTGAGACGAATCGGGAATTTCCCGCGTAGACACTGGTTTCTCTGCGAGTCGACGCGAATCAGGAGGCTCTCATCAAGGACGCTAGGTTCCCTCAGTTGAGGAGTTTTCCAAGGACACTTGTTTCCCTGGAGTTGAAACGAATCGAGAATTTCCCGCGGAGACACTGGTTTCTCTGCGAGTCGACGCGAATCAGGATTTTCTTCGTCAAGAACACTTGTTTCCCTGAGTCGAAGGATTTTGCTGAAGACACAGGTTTCTTCAGAGTTGAGACGAACCGGGAATTTCCCGCGGAGACACTGGTTTCTCTGCGAGCCGACGCGAATCAGGAGGCTCTCATCAAGGAAGCTAGTTTCCCTGAGTTGAAGAGTTTGCCAAGGACACTTGTTTCCCTGGTGTTGAAATGAATCGAGAATTTCCCGCGGAGACACTGGTTTCTCTGCGAGTCGACGCGAATCAGGATTTTCTTCGTCAAGGACACTTGTTTCCCTGAGTCGAAGGATTTTGCCGAAAACACTGGTTTCTTTGGGGTTGAGACGAATTAGGAATTTCCCGCGGAGACACTGGTTTCTCTGCGAGCCGACACGAATCAGGTGGCTCTCATCAAGGACGCTAGTTTCCCTGAGTTGAGAAGTTTGCCAAGGACACTTGTTTCCCTGGAGTTGAAACGAATCGAGAATTTCCCGCGGAGACACTGGTTTCTCTGCGAGTCGACGCAAATCAGGATTTTCTTCGTCAAGGACACTTGTTTCCCTGAGTCGAAAGATTTTGCCGAAGACACTGGTTTCTTCGGAGTTGAGACGAATCGGGAATTTCCCGCGGAGACACTGGTTTCTCTGCGAGCCGACTCAAATCAGGTGGCTCTCATCAAGGACGCTAGTTTCCCTGAGTTGAGGAGTTTGCCAAGGACACTTATTTCCCTGGAGTTGAAACGAATCGAGAATTTCCCGCGGAGACACTGGTTTCTCTACGAGTCGACGCGAATCAGGATTTTCTTTGTCAAGGACACTTGTTTCCCTGAGTCGAAGGATTTTGCCAAAGACACTGGTTTCTTCGGAGTTGAGACGAATCGGGAATTTCCCGCGGAGACACTGGTTTCTCTGCGAGCCGACGCGAATCAGGAGGCTCTCATCAAGGACGCTAGTTTCCCTGAGTTGAGGAGTTTGCCAAGGACACTTGTTTCCCTAGTGTTGAAACGAATCGAGAATTTCCCGCGGAGACACTGGTTTCTCTGCGAGTCAACGCGAATCAGGATTTTCTTCGTCAAGGACACTTGTTTCCCTGAGTCGAAGGATTTTACCGAAGACACTGGTTTCTTCGGAGTTGAGACGAATCGGGAATTTCCCGCGGAGACACTGGTTTCTCTACGAGCCGACGCGAATCAGGAGGCTCTCATCAAGGACGCTAGTTTTCCTGAGTTGAACTGATCTGTGGTGGTCTTTCAGGTTTTATATAAGTTACTGTCAAGACCGTGAAGCTAGGAATTTGATCCTCGCTTCGTTTGTCGGTACTGCGTCTGCTGTATTGAGACGAATGTTGCGGTTGTCTCTAGGCTGTTGGTGAACCGTCGAGATTTGGCTTTGCTTTCCGGCGGAGCCTGCTGGGAGGGTGTGGTTCCCTCTTTGTTTGCGCCCTTAGATTGTATACAGGGATCGATGTGATCTTAACTGTAGGGCAAAAGTTATATATATATATATATATATTTTTTGTTTTATTTCCGCGATGCTCTATCATTTTAGCTTTTATATCGCGAAAGTCGCGATTGCCCAATCATTTCGGCTATTTTTCGTGGTGCCCAATCATTTCGGCTGTTTATTTTATTTTTACTCGCTGCTTTTTTTTGCGAGTTGCCCAATCATTTCGGCTATTTTGTGTACATACGTTTTTACTTGCTGCTTTTTATTGCAAGCTGCCCCATCATTTCGGCTATTTCGTATGCATGTGCGGCCTACTGGCTTTTCGCCGTAAACCTGAAATTAGACACCGATTTCTGCATCAGCACTGCTACAACTGGGATATTGCCAGGAGCGAATCATCATTTGCCTCTGTCGATGTCGAGCAAAGGTGGCTTAGCGAACAGGGTTAGGGTCCTGTCGACTAAGGCTTTTTACTTCGTGAGCCGTAGGGGTCTCACAAAGGTATTTCTCCCAACAAGTCGTGAGGATCTTGTAGGTGTATTTTCTCCATAGGGATCGTGAGGATTTCTAAGTGTATGTTCTTCTGTAAGTCGTAAGGATCCTACAAAAGAGTTTTCTCCTTGTAAGTCGAGAGGACTTACAAGGGTTGTTCATCATGCAAACATATCCCCAGTCACGGATGGGACTTGGTTAGGGAAATGTTTATTCGTGCCCGTGGATTGTATACAAGGGTCAGTACTGAGCCGCTTGTAGGGCAATATCTAAGGTTGTGGGGGTTTGCTTAAGCACAGGTTTAGGTCTTTGTAATTTAAGACTTTCAAATCTTATGAGCCGTGAGGGTCCCATAAGAGAGTTCTCCTTACGAGTCGTGAGGATCTCGCAAGTGTATTTTCTCTTTAGGAACCGTGGGGATCCCTAAGTGTGTTGCTTCCCTGTGAGTCGTAAGGATCTCACGCGGGTGGTTTCTACTTACAAGGTCGAGAGGACCCTGCAAGTGTCTCTTAACGAGGTTGCGCCCTTTCGGGTTTTCACAAACACTCGCCGGTAGCCCTGCTGTTTTTACTTACGGAGCCCTTTCGGGTTTTCATCCGTGCCCATTTTGCTTATGGACATACCGTTTTTTTTTTTTATTCTTCCCTTTTTTTTACGAGGTCGCGCCCTTTCGGGTTTTCACGAACACTCGCCGGTAGCCCTGCTGTTTTTACTCACGGAGCCCTTTCGGGTTTTCATCCGTGCCCATTTTGCTTATGGACATACCGTTTATATATATTTTTTTATTTTATTTTATTTTTTGTCTTTTTTTATATCGGCTTTGTGATGTTTCAATCCACCGTAGTTTATTGACATCTCGGTCAATGACTAGTTTTAGGGCGTTTCGGTCCACCATTAGTTTAAGGACGTTCAGGTCCGCCATTAGTTTAAGGACGTTCCGGTCCGATCAAGAGAAAGCCGATTACTGCTTATAGAGTTTCGGGCGTAGGAAGATAGCGAGCGGACATAGTCGTCATCGTCCATCGTTGACCTAGGCTGTGGCTCATTAAGCGTAGTATTTCTTTAGGAAGCGGCCATTTATTGGTCTGAAAGACCTTTCACCATGCATATCCATGAGTAAATAGGCTCTACCCTGGTAGACCTTGTCTATGATGTACGGGCCTTCATAGTTAGGCTCGAATTTTCCCCGCTTGGCGCGATTGGGGATCATAGGCCTTTTGACCACCAGCACGAGTTCGCCTTGGCGGAATGCTCTCGGCCTGGTTAATCTTTCATATGAGCGCATCATCTTTGCTTTATAAGCCTCCAGATTTTGTTGCGCTATGAGCCGGGTTTCATCAAGGGCATCAAGCTCCTCAAGCTGAAGGTGGGCATTTTCTTCGTCCGTTAGCTTGTAATGGACTGCCACTCGTAGAGAGGGTAACTCTATCTCGAGGGGGAGTACTGCTTCTGTACCGAATACCAACGCGTACGACGTTGTGTTCGTGGCCGTCTTGAACGTGGTTCGGTATGCCCAGAGAGCTTCTTGCAGTCTCTCGTGCCAGTCCTTCTTATTTTGGGACACCGTCTTCTTCATAATCTTTGTCAAAGTCTTATTGAAGGCCTCAGCTAGACCGTTAGCTCGCGGATTATAAACTAAGGAATATCTCCAGTCTATATTATGTTGTTGCGCGAAGCGACTGATCTTGTGGCTCCTGTAGGCTGGCCCATTATCGGAGATGATCCGTCGCGGGGTTCCAAACCGATATATGACGTGCGTCCTGAAGAAATGGAGGATGTTCTCCGTCTTCCCTTCCCTCAATGGCACTGCTTCTGCCCATTTGGAGAAGTAGTCAGTCGTCGCCAAGATGAAACGATGTCCTCTGGAGGATGCTGGTTCGATGGGGCCGACTATGTCAGTTCCCCACATTTCGAACGGCCAGCTAGCCACCGTTGGATGTAGTGGATTTGGGTGTTGATGGATAAAGTCCCCATGAATTTGGCATGAGTGGCACTGCTTCGCATACTCAAGGCAGTCTTGAATCATCGTGGGCCAGTAGTAGCCCATCCGTTTGATCTTCAACTTCATCTTTGGGCCTGCTTGGTGAGAACCGCAGAGTCCATCGTGAACTTTCTGGACGACTCTTTTCGCTTCGTCAGGTCCTAAACATCTCGACCATGGAGAATCAAATGACCTCTTGTACAGAGTATCATTGACGAAAGCGAAAGACAGAGCTCGTTTCATAAGCTGATGTCTCGAGGACGCATCTTCGAGCATTCGATGGTACTTAAAGTAGTCTATAAAGACTTCCCTCCAATCCTCAGCCTCTTCTCGTTCGTTTATTTGCAGGGTCGTCTGCTCAGTCGCTCCCTTTTCTTCGGATGATTCCAAAGATATTTCCGCTGGGGTAAGCACCCGACGGCTTTGTACCACGATTCTTACGTCATCGAGGTTCTCATCAGCTAGTTCCTTGGCGAGCTTGGCTAATGCATTTGCTTTGCTGTTTTCCGCGCGCGGTATGTTTTTCAAAGTATAGGAAGGGATTTGGGTCAATAGTTGCTGCACCTTCTCGCCGTACTTCACCAGCTCTGGCTTGCATGTTTGGTAGTCGCCGTTTACTTGACTAACGACCAGTTGGGAGTCTCCGTATATGAGGAGGTTTTCAATTCCCATGTCGATGGCGATCTCGAGGCCTGCTATCAAAGCTTCGTATTCGGCTTCATTGTTCGTCCTCGGTTCTGTTAAGGAGAAAGCGAAACGCATTATCCCTCCTTGTGGAGTTACGAAGATGAGGCCTACCCCCGATTTGATTATAGGGGTACTTTGTTTGCGCTTCTTCATGGAAGATGCTCCATCGAAATAAAGCTCCCATCGGGTATCACCACCGTCGATCGTGTCAAACGCATGATCGTCTGGCAGATCGCAATTCAGAGGAGAATCGGCGGGTATCGGATGCTCAGCGAGGAAATCGGCGATGGCCTGGTCTTTCACTGCCTTGAGAGGCTGATAGGTTATCGAAAACTCCATCAAGAGCAGGGCCCATTTAGCGAGTCGCCCCGTCAATATGGCCTTCGACATTAAATATTTAAGGGGGTCCACCTTCGAAATGAGACGGACTTCATGCGCCAACGCATAGTGCCTGAGCTTTGTTATCGCGAAGATCAACGCCAGGCGGTGTTTTTCAATGGGGGAGTAGTTGCTTTCTGCCACCAGTAGAACTCGACTTAAGTAGTAGAGTGCTCTTTCCTTCCCTTGGTCGTTCTCTTGCGCCCATAATGCGCCTAAGGAACCTTCGAGGGCGGTTGTAGTCGGCGGAATCAGTCCAGAAGGAGAGTTGCCCCCAATCTTCCTTACTCGGCGCCAGTGGCATATCCCCAGTAGGAGGAGTGTTGTCTCCTGAGGGTTTTCAGCGGATTACACCCACAAAATTATGTAATAAAAGAGAGATGGTGAAAGTTATATGAAGATAAGAACTATAAAAGAAAGAACTTGAAAATAAGAGTTTTCAACTCTACCAGCTTTTCAGTTGCTATGAGCCCTATCTTAATAGTCATGAAAAGATGTTAGAAATCACATCATCCCTCAATAAAACATCGCCTTTAGTTTTCATTCCTACCTTTCTTCCAAACATTGATCATATACCCCTACGTGTATGAACTGGACATCCCTACACTCAGAGAATTCAATTCAAGCAATCATACTCTTGTCCATCTACCTCAGTACTTTTTAATAGATATTTAGATGGAATTTGCTCACACATTCTTCATGCGACCGTTAATACTTCTTGAGGTACTAACCGATCGATTACTCATGTGCTTGCTAATTAGGTGTTTTTCCTCGTCTTGCAACACCCAAGGCTTAGCAGTGGCTCCCAAACCAGTTGGTCTAAGACACTAGGTGATAAAGCACCCTCGCTATATTTTTTTATTGCTGCCTCGATGATAACAAAACCAGTGTTCATTTTTCTTTTCACCATTTTATCTTTTCTTTTCCATTTATTATTTCCTTCATACTTTGGCTTTTAGACAAGAGTATTTCAAGGTATCCTCTACTATCCCGAGTTTCAAGATGTGTGTAAGTGCGTATAGTAGGGTATCAACGTTCAACTGTTCGGCTTCCAGAATAGGAACTATTTTTCAGGCTTATTTTTATCCTCAGATTAGCAATTTCCTTCATCTTACTAACCCTTGGGACAACAGCTCATAGCTACTTATTACTAGTTTCATTTAAGAAAACATCTAATTTTCTTGTTTTTCTTAAACTATTCCTATCTTTTAAATATAATTTTTCACTTTCTACTCTTTTCTTATCACAATTTTTGTGTGTACAGAGTAAGGCGTGAATAAGCACAGGAGCGCTGAAAAACGACTTCTTGGGAGCTTCTTGCGATGGTACGGGAGCGCTGAAGCTCGTTGGCGGGAGCATGGTTCTGAAGGATAGCTTGGTGGTGGCTTGAGTTACCTGCTCCACTGGCCTAATGAAAAGGGAGGCCGCTTGGGGCCCGTAGGTTACTCCTTCGGATGGGACAGAGCGAGAGCTGCTGTTGCAGTTAATGCAGTTCGAAGCCTGTCGATTTCTTGAAGAGCTTGAATATTCTGCCCCCTGCGTCGACCTTGGTCTTTGACATGTGCCAGTTGTTTGAGGACCGATTCCGTCGGCAAGGCTGCTGTTTGACAGACATCCTCTGGGCTTCCTCCATCGGCGTTGAGGCACCTGAGGGTGGGACGTGGGAGCATCGACCCAAAAATAATCCCGTTGATTTCTTGAAGAGCCGGATTGCAGATATTTGAGGCTGCAATTGACCCATACTTGACTCCGCCGGGTATGACAGAGCCTGAGTTGCTAGGGTGGGAGCAAATGCCATTCTTCATAGAGACGAAATGCCGGCTTCAATATCCACTCCCCTAAGGGCAACCAAAAACATACACACCGCGATTATTTGATCGCGGAAAAAACACGACACACGAAGTGTGGAGTGGAAAGAGGAAAAGGTCCCACCGGATGTGCCAAAATCTGTTCCCCTCCGAAAGACGGCCAAGACGACGTGAGAGACGTCTTGCCTGAAATTCGGGGCAGATGCTATTTGGTTTTATCTGTCTACCTCTCCGAAGATACCAAGTTGATTTATGGCACCATGTATCGGAGGTTTAGACGGATGCGGCCGATGTAGCAGACTTCGTCAGATTCTCCTCATTTGAGGGGTTTTTGATTGTGGGGACGCTCTTCCCTGCAGGCGCAAGCCCCTGCAGTTAATTACGCTACCGCGTCGCGGTAACAACTTTCTCCTTTTCCAGAATTTCACTTCGTGTCGTGTGTGTTTGTTTTGTTTGTGGTTGCCCGTGGATTGTATACGGAGACTAATTTTTGTCGTCGCCCGTAGGACGTGGATTAGTCCAAATCCGTATTTACTTAGATTTGGGTTTGGTGTTTTAGTTTAAGGATACGTTAGCCGTATTGAGGCTAAGATCAACTTAAACGTTCGTTAAGAATACGTTAGTCCTGTTTGAGACTAAAATCAACTTAACGTGGTGATCCATTTAATATATGGCCATCGGGACCCGTCACCTCTCTGACGTCGTTGAAGGATTACAACGATAGGTGTCAGAGGAGTTCAGAGATGTACCCTTAGACCGAAGTTGATTAGAAGATACGAAGTCTATTTGAATGTTTAAGGATACGTTAGCCGTGTTTGAGGCTAAGATCTACTTAAACGGGATCGTTTAGATCCGACAAAAGAGCGTTTAGGGACTCTATTGTTCCAGTTTAGGGACGTAGTGGTCCATAGGTAGTTTAAGGACATTGCAGTCCATGTTCCAGTTTAGGGACGTGGTGGTCCATGTTCCAGTTTAGGGACATGGTGGTCCATTGCCAGTTTAGGGACATGGTGGTCCAACATTCCCATTTTGGGACGAATATTAGTTTAAGGACGTCTCGGTCCATTGGTAGTTTAAGGACGCTTAAGTCCATGGGCTTAAGGACCCCACAGTCCATATGGGTGTGTGGCCGTCGGGACCCGTCACCTCTCTGACGTCGTTGAAGGATTACAACGATAGGGGTCAGAGGAGTTCGGAGATGTACCCTCGAACCGGATGTAAATTGATTTAGGAGAGCAGCCGTGCTCAGTCAATTTAGTTTGAGGACTTACGGCCATGATTGGGCTAAGTCAGTTGAAGAATGTTCAACATTTTTATTTGCACTTAGCCTATTAGGCTTTTACTAGGGCTTTTCCCCTTTTTTAATAATGCACTTCATTTTTTGTTTTGTTTGGTCTCTGCCTTTTTATAAATGATGCAGGACATCTATTTTGTTTGGGCTCTGCCCTTTTAATGTATTGCATTTTGTTTTGGCCTGCTAGGCCTTTTTGATTTGGGCTTGGCCCTTCAGTAAACAATGCAGTGCATTTGTCAGGCGCTTTGCGCCAATCATTGAGCGCAAGCGCTTATGGTGGTGACACGTGTCACGCAAGCACAGTGCGCTGCGCCAGTGCGCTGTGCTTGCGCTGCTGACACGTGTCGCGCTCTGATGAGCGCAAGCGCAGCAGCGCAGTGCACTGTGTTAGTGCGCTGTGCTGTTACGCTGATGACACGTGGCGCTCTCTGGTGGCTTGCGCCAACGCAGGAGCGCAACAGTGCAGTTTTTGCAAGTGCAGGGCACTGTTTTATCTTTGGATCAATTTTAGATCAAAGAAAACAAGTTTTTCTTGTTTTCAAAGAACCAGTGGTTCATAAAAAGTGCAAGGCACTGTTCTTATTTCTTTTTCTTTTTTATTGAAAATCATTGATCTTGTTCTTAGATCAATGATCTGTTCAGAAGAGAATCTTCTCTTTTTCTGAAGGTTTTTACCTTTTCTTTTTGTTTTTGAAGAGTTTCTCTCAAATTCTTCAGAGTTCTTTTCTTCTCGATCTTGATGATGATTTGAGTTGGGGTCTAGGGGTCTTTATATAGTGCCCATAGATTGGTTGGGTTTGTTAAAGAGATCATTCTCCGATTGATTTGGAGAATTTTCTCCACCGTTGGATTTTTGATCCAAGGGCTTCTGTTTTACAGAAGGCAATCTTCTTGTTTTAACAAGAACAGAAGGATCTTACTAGAATTTTAATTCTGTTTGGCGCAAACGCCCCAGCGCTGGACAAGTGTCGCGCAGCGCAGAGCGCAGCGCAGCTGCGCTTGCGCTGACACGTGTCGCGCAGCGCAGCGCTTGCGCTACTGCCCTTGCGCCACTGCGCTGACACGTGTCGCGTAGCGCAGCTGAAGCGTTGCTTCCTTTAATTTTTTGTTTTAAATAGAGCCTCGCTCTGATTGGGCGCTCTGCCTTGCGCGCTGCGCTGACGTATCAGCTTTTAACACGTGGCGCGTTGCGCGCCGCGCAAGGAATTTGAAGCGTTGCTTCTAATTTTGAATTTTTGAAATTCAAACAGAGCTTTGCTCTGATTGGGGGAAACAGCTGCCTATCCTCCTGGCGAGCAATTAACCTTGAACCACCGGGTTGCTACTGAGCATTGGCGACAAAGGTCGCTTTCGCTTTTCCCTTTTCATTTCGAGGTTCCGCCTTTAAAGAAGAAGGTCTGTGACCCATCTGGTCCATTTAGGCCAGTTTGTCAATCAAGGATTGGAAGGTGGTGGGCTTGAAAAACATCATAAATTGGGAGATGGTCGCCTGTGGATCAAGAGTACCCACGAACATGCCCACCGCAGGCGCTTCTTCGATTCGCTGCTCGCATTTCGACCATATATTTCGCCACCGTATTGCATACTGGACCCATGTTTCTCCAGGCTTCACCCTGGCATTGATCAATGCCATTATTGGAGTGCGTTCACTAGCACTCGCGAATCGCTGGGTGAATAGTAGCTCCATCTCTGCAAAAGTTTTGACAGAGTCGTTCGGGAGTTTAGAGTACCATTCGAACGCTGTCTCCGATAAGCTACCGATGAACTGGCGAAGTAGCAGTTTATCGTCACCTCCAGTGTTGCCACATAGAGTCCTGAACTGGGTGACATGCTGGTGGGGATTGCCCGTCCCTTTATATACATGGAATTTAGGGATCGTATATCCCGGTGGGTACCTTATTTGGTCATACCTGCCTGGATAGGGTCGTACAGTTTTAACGATCTGCCCGGCCGTTTTGCTCGCATGATGAGCTCGTATTTGCTGAGCGATATAATCATCCAGAGCGGTTTTAGAGATGGTCTCCTCCTTGGCTGCTGAAAGAGCCGGAGGAGGGTTCGATGTCTCCCCTCTGTTGTCTTCAACGATAATCGGGGGGTCTTCAGCTGGAGCTTCCGGCTGTAACATCATCCCGGCTATGTCTTGAAACAAAAGAGCCATTCATTTTATGTTGGCCGCTTGTTCCGCGGCCTCTTTTTCTTTCCTCTCGAGCATTCTTCGGAGGAATTCAGTATCAGTTTCTTGTTCCCGACACTGCTCTGAGGTTTCTGGATTTTCTTTTGGCCTAGTGAGTGCGGCCATTGCAGTCAGCATCTCCTGAAGTTTTTGCTGTTGTTGCTTCTGAACCTTTGTTATCGATCGGGTAAGTGGTCGATGACCCATAGAAGCACGGCTTTCCTCTTTTCCGGAAGCCATATAAACGGTATGTGTTACCATGCCCCCAGACTTAGGGCATTTAGATTCAGCGTCCTTGCGGCTCGCCGCGGTCACAGGGGCTTTCTCCGGCCTCCTTCTCTTGTGAGCGGTTGAAATTGAGGGAGCCGTTGCAGCGGGCACCCAGACGGATGACATCTTCTGTGGTACCACGGGATAGCTCTTTTCTCGCCGAGGTTTAATCTTTTTTGGTCGGCGAGAGTAGTCCTGGTCAATCACCGATTCCTGGACCTTTCGCCAGACTTTGTAAATTTTGGAGGACAGCCGCTGAAGGGGTTGCTCTAGTTTCGCCTTTGGGGCATTCTCCACAAGTGGAGAAGATCTCTTCAGCACGGCAGTTGTAGAGTTTTTGCGCACCCTCCTTAGCGGTTCAAAACTGTTCCCAGTTGGAACAGCAGCATCGATTTCCACCGTTGGAGCCGGCGGAGTCAGTCCGGAAGGGGAATTGCCCCAGCCTTCCTCACTCGGCGCCAGTGGCGACGTCGAGCGTGTCTTGCAGTTGGAATTATCTCTGTAGGGTTCCTAGGCACACTATAGAGGTTTCACAAGGATCAACCATGCCAATTTCAAATTTTATGAGTACCGAGAAACCCTAATACGGATCGTCGACTAGAATTTTAAGCGAAACAGGAAACTAGTTAACATCTTAACTAAAAGTGAGATGCTACAACCTTTGTAGATCCGGTTATCCACTTCCTTAGCTCCACGTGGTTTTCCCCTCGCTGTCCATCTCGAATCCCGGACTCTCGCATCGGCTTCATCAGAGAAATGAACGGAACAGCCGTCGGCTTCGATGCCGAAGATGATCTGCGTCGAGGCTTCACAAGATCAAGCTCCAACTTCACCAAGTTGTGAAACTTGTGAAGAAAACACCCTATACTACTTGGCAAGAGGTAGAGGGTGAAGAAATAGGAGGTGGGTTCACTTTAGAATTGGATTTCTCACACTTTTGCTCAAGATGCCATTGATGGAATCAAGCTTTCTTTCTTGATGAAGATGATGAAGAAGAAGAAAGAATATGATAAGTGTTGCTTTTAAAATGAAAATAAAATCAATACTTATCATATGCTAACCATGGTAAAGTGTAGAGAATAGATTATGGTTAGTTAGAATGGTTAGGGTTAAGGATGAAGACAAAATGGTAACAAAGTCAAACCTTCATGAAGCTTCAACTAAATACAAAGAAAGCCACCATTTTTCTTCATAATCCTTTCCAAAATCAATAAATAAATAAATGAGTAATAAAAAGGAAACCCTAACCATTACACAAGCATGGTTTAATCTTTACACAAAACACAAGTTAGCATGCAACATCAAACATGATACAATCAAGTGCACACAAAATATATCACATATACAATGTGCTTTTCAAGTGAGAAAATCCCTTTAAAGTGAACCAATACTAGTTAATGCAAAGTAATATATCAAATATATAATTATACATTAAATCATTAAATCAACACTTGATTCAATGATCCGGTCATGTCGCACATAACCGACTAGCATCCAATGTATCGACTTATCGAATCAATGTTTGATTCGATAACTAGGTTATATCACATACAACCAATCGAAATATTCATCGCGAGAATGAAATGCGGTATCACATACACGCATCATTCTCGGTCCCGCACATATCTCATATGCGCCCCTATTTCGTTTCGCTTGAGCCAGGAAACCTCTGTGTAGGACTCTAAAGACTCGTCAATACGCCGGTAGCAGATGATGATCATATCAAGCACCCACAGGCCGCAAGCGGTCTGCTAAACGTAACGGCCATCCGGGTATTGAGCGATCAGAAGATCGACGAGCTAGCCCGCTCACACTCCTGTGAATCCAACCAGTAACACTTACCGTACAGTCCTGTCTGTTCGTCTGATATGTCGCATATCAAGTCTAGGGGTGGTAAACGTCAGACCCCAATAACCGATAAGTCGTGCCGATGTGAGGCTCATAACGGGTCGAGAAACTACTGGTAACACTTACCAGCAAATCTCTGATCAGCCCTGGCCAGGGACTTCCCTGTTACGGCCAATCGAGCACAGCGCAACATCAACCCCCAATACCGGGAGAGACGAAACCCCTCCTATCGCTCATTGCCTCCATGTGACTCGGGACTGTTGGAGATAGTGCCCTCAGAGTCAATTATTGGATCACAGGCACGTAATTGCAATGATTGAGGGGAGGACCTATCCCAGTAGGACAGTCTTACTCGAGATGATAGTATGCTATCTGGTTTATCTTTATCATCATGTACTGCTTCAGGTGACCTTACGAGTCGCTATTACACGTTGATAGAGCCCCTAGGATTCTTGCTTGACTACCAGCAGTATGAGGGCGATCATATACGTGAGAGCTGGAGTCTATAAGCACATCCTTAAAAGGTCCCTAGTCGTGGGAGTTTCGAGGCAGGGCATCGATACTCCGGAGTAGACTAGTGTATACAGTCGAGACCCCGACGAGGGGCGGTGGCCGGTCTCACAAGCCACTGGTGTCAGTTGGTTCACCTAAGATGTATACAGGTGCTCATTGGGTTATGAGTACACCGGACAGGACTCGCCGGGAACCTGCTAGTTGGGATTATACCAGACGTCAGATAGCAGTTCCCTGGTGACATGTGTACAGGTTAGTTCATCGACCTGAGATCGTCATTTGTCTCGTGTGAGTTCCCACTGTACTTTGATTACTACCCTACCACGGCTCAAAGGAGTCGTGCAAACAGGTTTTAGTTGGGTACAGTCCCGAGCCACATGGAGGTAG
The DNA here is from genome assembly GCA_030015575.1 of Agapanthus africanus. Taxonomy (NCBI): domain Eukaryota; kingdom Viridiplantae; phylum Streptophyta; class Magnoliopsida; order Asparagales; family Amaryllidaceae; genus Agapanthus; species Agapanthus africanus. The sequence goes on from JASDDO010000016.1 coordinate 568,972,292, forward strand.
TGAGCGGATCTGCAGGGGTTCGTCTCTTCCGGTATTGGGGGTGAGGTCGCGCTGTGTCTAGGAGAGCCAGAACATAAAAAGTCCTTGTCCAAGGCAGGAGATTTGTTGGTAGGTATTCCAGTAGTATCTCAGGGTGTTCTGGGCTACACTCCGACACGACTTGTACCGCTTTTGGGGGTCTGACTTTTACCAACCCCCTAGGCCCGCCATGCGATGCTCATAGACGAATGGACCGGACTGTACGGATATTGTCACTGATAGGCTCAGTAGGGTGTCAGGATGAGTTCGCTCATCGACGTCCTTTTCAGTCAATACCTGGTAGCCCGTCACGTATTGGCTTATACCTCTGACGTGCTAGTGGTTAAATCCACAGCCATAGTATTGACGAGTCTTTAGAGTCCACCACACTCAGTTACTCAAGTTTCGGGCGAAACGCTGTAGAGGCTGTATGGAGATATGGCAGGGTTCGATCAGATACGTGCGGTATTGCGCGAATCATGATCGGACGGTTTTTTACTACCCGGCTTTGGCTTAAGCCGGATCCTAGTATTTGATAGTGTAGATTTTGTCTCTTTACATTTGTGTTCAGTGGGAATACAAATGCTGGCATGTATTTGCAGTAGCGGGGTTTTCCTGTAATTTATTACGGGATCAGTTTTCTGAGGTTGCCAGTTTGTATTCCGTTCCGGCCAGTTTTCCTTTGTTCTTTCCCGGCCGGACTTTCCGTTGGAGGGTGTTATTTGCACATTTGCAAATAACATTTTGTTGAGGGGTTTCTTGTATAATGGTAGCATCATGATGAGATTCTATTCTAGTCTTATTCCTTGCTTTATTGTGATTAGAGTTGATAAGAAATTGATTTGATGATATTATCATTACCTTTTTGGATATGGTCACCTTTGAGCTATCCTACACTTACCTCCTTTCTTGATTATTGCATCCACCATATTTCTTATAGGGGCCGGCCACATTAGAGGAGGAGAGAGAGAGGTTTCATTTTGATGAGGGAAAATGATTCATTCTCATTTTAGCTTTGCTTGCTTCAAAATTCCTATGCTCATTCCCTACATCCAATGGCAACATCATAACCCCAAAAGAGACAAGCTTCTACACTAGTCTACAGCAAACCTTGGACGCGTCGGCTAGCCAACTTCGCGCCCGAGTTGCCTCGGTCAAGAGGTGGGAGCCCGTAAAAGATTCCGGCTATGTGGTGCCCTTTCCGACGAGGACGTGACGGACGGAGATTCCGCAGGAGATCGGAGTGGAGACGAAGACCGAAGGACACGGATCGCTTGGTATACTTCTCTACTCTTATTTTAGTTTGCTAGTTGCTAGGTTAATGGCCCGATCCGGGTGAAAAGTGCGCGGTGGTGCCGGTTTGCTAGTTTGCAAAGTTTTTGTTTCCGCGTTTCCGGCGTCGGATCGACGACCGGGGCGCCGCCGCGGACTTACATTGGTATCAGAGCCACGCCATTAACCATGCCTAGCTTGCTCTAGTATGTTTAGAACTCGATCGAACAAAATTCCCCAAAAACCGTATTTTCCAATGCATCGTGTTTCTGTCGAAATTTTTTCTGCTCCAAAAATTTTTCAGGTTGTTGCAGAACATTGTGCATGAAAATCTAAGAATTCTGTGAAAAATTGGTCGCGAGATCTCACCATAACGCCGCGGAACCGCGGCCAAACCCTTGCTTGGGCCGCGGTTCCGCCGCTCTTTTGAGTGATCATTTGACCAAATTTTTTCAGATTGCTTCTGAGTTGGAAATAGGGGTTTTGGGATATTATTTTTGGGCCCAGATTTTCTGTAAGTGCTACAGTATTGCTTGGGGCCCACTTGATAGAATTTGTTCGATCGGATATTTTAAACATGCTAGTTCACAGTATTTACATTATATCTGCGACCGTGAATGTCACTCGATCGGTAAATCCAGTCTATCTGCTATAGCCCTTTTAGACGGATTTGCGAACGTGACATTCACGTTGATGTTCTGTGTTGTGCTGTGTTGTTGCGGATCGGTCGTGGGGGATAGCCTGGATGCAATAGTAGTACAGTTTTGTTTTATATGTACATTTGATATTGCGGGACGAGCATCCGACATGTAGACTGCCGTCACTGCCTGTTTGTATTATTATTTTGGGGCACGACCAGGTTGCGGTCAGTGTACCTGTTGTATGTATATTTTACTTTCTGTACTAGGATTACCCCGCGGAGGAGTGCATGGATAGCCGGGTTCTAGAGGGCAACGGGCCCGCATCTCATGGCATTGAGACGGAGGGGGCTTCACTCTAGAATTGGTGGGCTATTCGCCGCACTCGTAGGGGGTACAGGTTGACCCAGGAGGGGTGCCCAAGTTACCGGATTTCGTGAAGTGCTGGGTGGTCCATTCACGTTGCTGAAGGGGGCTGCCTCGCTTCAGGTTTTGGCGGGTAACTTGCCGCACCCGTAGGGGTCTAGGGTTTCATTGCACAGGCTATCCACACGACCAGGGGAACGTCGGGTTTCAGCAGCGGCTCTGTGAAACCCGGGGATCCCAGATATCTGTATTGATCTGTATTGCTGTACATTTCTGTGTTGTTGCACTTTATCACGCCTTGAGCGAAAATTATATATTATATATATACTAGTAGATATTGTATATGTTTTGCATCCGCGCTAGTCCAGTCCCCGCTCTGTCGTTAGTTAGCTAACCTAACAGGTGATGACGGGACCCAGTGGCGAATGCGGATGGCATATACGTACGTCGGTATATTTTCGTTCTTTTGTGGTGTGATCATTTGATGGGACCGCGTTGATTCGGATCAATGCAAGATTACTAAACCTATTCTGATGTTGTTGGAACATTTTTCAAAAAACTGTTATTGCAAGGGCATTCTCTTTTGTTTTGCACAGTGGTATTCAGTTGGAATATCCTGCTCCTCAGTCGACGAGGCAAGGGCCGAGCTCCCTTCACCAGGAGTGACCCCTTGGACAAAAGTTTGCGTCAGGGCAATAACTTCACTATAGCCGATTACTTTTGCTTTGCATCGTGGTATTCAGTTGGAATATCATGCACCTCATCCTACGGGGAAAGAGCCGAGATCCCTTCACCGGGAGTGACCTCTTTAGCAAAGGTTTTTGTTACTATAATTTTATAAAGCTATCAGTTCCTTCAACGATATCAAGTTCATTACGTTAAAGGTTTTCGCCAGAAACCATTCGTAGCCCTCCGTCGTTTCAGACGGGTAGCACGTAGTATTCATGCTATGTTTGTTGACCTTCGTCAAGGCATAGTGTATGGTAGCTGCTTGTCACCTTTCTGCTGCATAGATAGATGCGTTGGTTTGGGACAGTCGTATAGCCTTGTTGACCTTCGTCAAGGACTTGTACGGGTGGGTTCAAATTAACCTGGACAATGACGGCTAGAACTTGACATGTGACTTATGATTTGTTGACCTTCGCCAAGGTCATAAGAGCATGGGGCAAAAATCCACATCGGGAGTTTCAAAAGAACTGAAACTTGCCAGATATGCGCATACCTTCTGGAGTGTGATAGTGTGAGCGGATTCCGTCACGTTATCATGCGATGATAGTTGGATCCCGATTCCCACTGATGAGTTGGTTTACTCCTCGGGTGATCCCGGCTAATTCTTCTTTCAGGTTTGGGGAAGAATTTGACGTTACAGTGGGAGGTTTCCAGATTAGATAAAGTGATAACCATTCTGATCTAGGTTAGAGTGCACGCTGAGTGTTTCTTTTCTCTCTCTCTTTGGCAGCGACCATTGACCCGACCCTAGACTATGACTCAGTGGCCAAGTTGACCGAACCTTCTTAACACTGGCTTTTGGATTGTCAGAGTTGCAAACCTCATTGCCACTCCTACTTTTACCCTTTTCTCCAGGACACCCCTGTTTCCCCCAATCAGAGCAAGGCTCTACTGAATTTTGAAAATTCAAAATTTGAAGCAACGCTTCGGTTTCCGTGCGCAGTGCGCAATTTGCCACGTGGCAGAAGCCAATTCGGCAGCGTAACGCCCGAGACGGTGCGTCCCATCAGAGCAAGGCTCTTCAGAAAAACGTAATTAAAGACTTAACTGCGCAAATGCATGACAGCGCGACACGTGTCTGCGCAGTTGCGCAATCGCAACTGCGCAAGTGCAGTGATGCGCGACACGTGTCTGCGCAGTTGCGCAATCGCAACTGCGCAAGTGCACGGATACGCGACACGTGCGCGCGCAGTTGCGCAATCGCAACTGCGCAAGCGCACGGATGCGCGACACGTGTCTGCGCAGTTGCGCAATCGCAACTGCGCAAGCGCTCGGATGCGCGACACGTGTCTGCGCAGTTGCGCAACCACAACTGCGCAAGCGCACGGATGCGTGACACGTATCACACTCTGGTGAGTTGCGCAGCAACTGAATGAAGATTTAGACAAATCTTTTTTGTTTTCCTGTAAAACAGGAACCCTTGGATCAGAGATCCAATGGTGGGAAAATTCCCAAAATTATTCAGGAAAGATTTTGTTAACAAATCCAACAAATTGGTGGGCACTATAAATAAGACCCCAGGCCTCATTCAAAGGGCATCAGATAATCAATCATCATCAAGAGAGGGAAAAAGCTTCTGAAAAAAGAGAGCTCTTGAAGATTAATCAAGAACAAAAAAAAAAGAAGGTAAAATTTCTGAAGAACAGAAAATAAGAAAATAAATAGTGCCTTGCACTTGATAGGAACCCCTGGTTCTAAAGAAAAAAAAATATAAATAAAAGAATAATAAATAGTGCCTTGCACTTGATATGAACCCTTGGTTCTAAAAAATAATAATAATAATAAATAGTGCCTTGCACTTAATATGAACCCTCGGTTCTGTATGATCAGGAAAAAACAAGAACTTGTTTTCCTTTGATCCAAATTCAAATCAAAAGTGCCATGCACTTGTGTTCTTCAATCTGAAGATTTCTAGGGTTTCTGCAACCCCTTGTTTTGGGCCCGGCCCAAATTAAATTGAAATAATAAAAGGGCAAGGCCCTGTTTGGAAAAATTCCTGAGTTTCTGCAAACTCGTTATTCAAATGGGCCTGGCCCAAACTAAATTACAGAACAATAAAAGGGCAAAGCCCTGTTTGTAAAAACTTCTTGAGTTTCTAAAACTCATTATTTAAAAGGGCCTAGCCCAATTGCAAAAAAAAATAAATAAATAAAAAGGGCAAGGCCCTGTTTGGAGAATTCCTGAGTCCTTGTAACTCATTAATTAGAAGGGCCTGGCCCAAATCAGACTTGCAAAATAATGAAAGGGGCAAAGCCCTGTTTAGATTGATTCTTCTAATCAGGCAAAGCCTAAAATAAAAATTGGACTTAACCCAATCCTGGCTGTAAGTCCTTAAATTAAATGCCCCTCATAAACCAAGTCATGACCGGTTCGAGGGTACATCTCCGAACTCCTCTGACATCTGTCGTTGTAATTCCTCAGCGACGTCAGAGAGGTGACGAGTCCCAACGACCACTCATCTAATATCGGACCGAAACGTCCCTAAACTAATATCGGACCGAAACGTCCCTAAACTAATATCGGACCGAGACGTCCCTAAACTAATATCGGACCGAGACGTCCTTAAACTAATATCGGACCGAAACGTCCTTAAACTAATATCGGACCGAGACGTCCTTAAACTAATGTTGGACCGAGACGTCCTTAAACTAATATTGGACCGAGACGTCCTTAAACTAATGATGGACCACTACGTCCCTATACTGGCATCGGACCGAAATGTCCCTAAACTAATGACGGACCACCACGTCCCTAAACTGGCGATGGACCGAAATGTCCTTAAACTAATAATGGACCACTACGTCCCTAAACTGGCATCGGACCGAAACGTCCCTAAACTAATAATGGACCACTACGTCCTTAAACTGGTATCGGACCGAGACGTCCCTAAACTAATAAGGGACCACTACGTCCCTAAACTGGAACAATAGAGCCAATTGCTCTTTTGCCGGATCTAAACGATCCCGTTTAAGTTGATCTTAGCCCCAAATACGGCTAACGTATCCTTAAGCACTTAAATGGACTATAAAACCCTCAATCAGCTTTGGTTCAAGGGTACATCTCTGAGCTCCTCTGACACCTATCGTTGTAATCCTTCAACGATGTTAGAGAGGTGATGAGTCCCGATGGCCATAAATTAAATGAATCACCACGTCAGGTTGATCTTAGTCCAAAGCAAGACTAACGTATCCTTGACGAATGTTTAAGTTGATCTTAGTCGCAACGCGACTAATACATCCTTAAACTAAAAACACCAAACCCAAATCTAAGTAAATACGGATTTGGACTAATCCACGCCCTACGGGCGACGGCATTACTCAGTCTCCGTATACAATCCACGGGCAACCACAAACAAAACAAACACACACGACACGAAGTGAAATTCTGGAGAAGGAGAAAGTTGTTACCGCAAAGCGGTAGCGTAATTAACTGCAGGGGCTTGCGCCTGCAGGGAAGAGCGTCCCCCACAATCAAAAACCCCTCAAGCGAGGGGGAATCTGACAAAGTCTGCTACATCGGCCGCATCCGTCTAAACCTTCGATACACGGTGCCATAAATCAACTTGGCATCTTCGAAGAGGTGGACGGATAAAAACCAAATAGCATCTGCCCCGAACCTCAGGCACGTGACGTCCTAACGTCGCAGGCCGCCGTTCGGAGGGGAACAGATTCTGGCACGCCCGGTGGGACCTTTTCCTCTTTCCACTCCACACTTCGTGTGTCGTCTTCGCGAACCAATCGCGGTTTGTTAAATGGTTGTCCGCGGATTTCAAGTTGCTAAAATTTGGTCTTTTGTCTGGCGCAGAACTCAAGATCCAATGGCCACCAACTGCACCAGCTGCTCGAAATGCCATTGCAGCGGACGTTCCACCTCACCGAGAGGTGTAGCATATGGGCCCCAAGCGGCTTCCTTCCTGACTTTGCCGGTAGACCAGGTGACGCAAGCCACCACCGGCTTGTTCTTCGGGACCATGGTCCCACCTACAAGCTTCTCCATGCCGATATCCGCACCAGAAGCGAACAAGAAGTCGGTATTCGACCGGCTCACTGCTACCACGACCCCTGTCAACGGGTCGCCCGCTACTAAGATGACAGCCTCTGTTTTCACCAGGCTAGGTCAGGATCATAAAGTGGCTGTCCCAAAGAGGGCAACGGCCACAGCTTCGGAAGTCGTTGGAGCGGCTTCTCCTATCAGAAAGTCAGTCTTCACAAGATTGACGGTTCCTACTCCTCCTTCAGCTGATCAAAAAGCATCAGTCTTTGATAGGCTGACACCGGCAGTTACCCCACACCCAAACAGGGGGCAACAAGAAATTGTATCGATTTCCGAGCCAGTCCCAACGGCCCGTCGTGCACGACGTCGCCATTGGCAGCGAATAAGGAAAGCAGGAGGCAACTCCCCTCCAGGGCTAACCCCGCCTGCTCCAGTGGCGGAGGTCAACGCTGCTGTTCCAACTGGGAACAGCTTTGAATTGCTAAGGAAGGTGAGAAAGAACTCCCCGGTTGCTACATTGAAAAGGTCTCCTCCACCCATGGAAAAAGCTCCGGAGACGAAACAGGAACAGCCCCCTCAACGGCTGTCATCAAAAGTTTATAAAATATGGCGCAGGGTTCAAAACTCTGTGATCGATCCGGACCACTTGCGTCACCAGAAAAAGGCGAAGGTGGAGAAAGACAAGAACCCCCCCATTAAACGGCAGGGGGCAACAAATGCTAGGAGGCCCACTTCAACGGCTCCTTCAACCTCAAAGGTCCATAAAAGGAAAAGACCAGAGAAAGCTCGCGCGACGATGACAAAATCTAAAAGCGGAGAACCGAAACGCCCCAAGTCAGGGGGCATAACAATTCATACGGTCTATATGGCTTCAGGAAAAGAAGAAAGTCGTACTTCTACGGGTCACCGACCGCTTACCCGGTCAGTGACCAGGTCTCAGGAGCAGCAACAAAAGCTCCAGGAGATGATGACTACAATGGCTGCACTCACGGGGCCAAAAGAGAATCCTGAGACGTCCTTAGATGAACGCCAAGAGGAGGAGACCGACGCTGAGTTCCTCCGCCGAATACTGGAAAAGAGAGACAAAGAGGCTGCGGAACAGGCGGCCAACATAAAGAAAATGGCCCTCCTGTTCCAGGATGTGGTGGGTATGATGATTCAACCAGATCCACCTGCTGGAGATCCCCCGATCATTCTTGAAGATGATAGAGGAGAGACATCGAATCCTCCACCGGCTCTATCCGCAGCTAAAGAGGATACCATATCAAAAGCTGATTTGGATGAATATATTGCTCAACAAATACGGGCGCATCAGGCGGTTGAAGCAGCCGGCCACGTTGTAAAAACGGGACGGCCATATCCGGGATGGTATGACCAAATCAAGTACCCGCCAGGTTACACAATTCCTAAGTTTCATGTCTACAAGGGGACCGGCAATCCCCATCAACATGTGGCCCAATTCAGGGCTCTTTGCGGTAATACCGGCGGCGACGACAAGCTTTTGCTTCGCCAGTTTGTTGGAAGTTTATCTGATACGGCGTTTGAATGGTATTCTGAGCTTCCCAACGACTCTATAAAAACCTTTGCGGAGATGGAGCTACTCTTCACCCAACGCTTTGCAAGTGCCAGTGAGCGTACCCCGATGACGGCACTGATCAATGCCAGGGTAAAACCCGGCGAGACATGGGTTCAGTACGCTATACGGTGGCGTAATCTATGGTCTAAGTGTGAACAGCGCATAGAAGAAGCCCCTGCGGTGGGAATGTTTGTTGGAACACTCGATCCACAAGCAACCATTTCACAATTTATGATGTTCTTCAAGCCGACTTCCTTCCAGGCTTTGATCGACAAATTGGCACAGATGGACCAGATGGGCCATAAACCCCCTCTCCCGAAGCCGGATCCCCGAAACGACAAAGGAAAGGGAAAAGCGATCGTCGTTGCTAATGCCCAACAACAACCGAACGATTCGAAGCCGGTTGCTCGTCCAAATAATACGCGCCCATACGTACCTCTTGAGGACAGGATGGGACGTGCTTACTCCTTCCCCCGTGATAAAACAAGGAGGTTATTCGAGCTGGCATTGCGCAACAGGCTCATAAATCTGCCAGATCCAAAACGTCCGTCACAACCGAGTGACGTCAACGATCCTAATTACTGCCCTTATCATAGAGTGTTGGGACACCCAATCGAAGACTGTTACGTTTTCAAAAATTGGCTTGAGAATCAATACCGTCAGGGCAAATTTGCGCTGTCTGACAAATGGAAGGTGAACCCTCCGCAGCCCCACACCTATAAGGGGACGAATACGCCGGGGGCAACATGCTCCGTTATTGAAGAGGCTCCCTGGGAGGTTGTATTATCGGCCAAAACGAGGAGAATGCTAAATGATCTTCAAACCTGCCCAGCGGTCAAGTGGAAGAACCCCTTGGAACCGCAGGTTATTGAAGGGATGTTGAAGCCACGACCGACTCCGAAGACCGATGGTAGTAGTTCAAGCGTTCATAGCCAGCCGTCAAAATCTTCGAAAAAGAAGAAGAAGAAATCTAAGAAGCCCGTGAAGCCTGGCGACAAGCGCACGGACTTACAAAAGCAAATCGATGCGCTGGATGAATATAACCAAAAGGCGCGAACTCCCATCACGCTCCAAGATTTCCTTGATCACGTCTTCCAAAAAGAAGGTGAAGGAGAAAGTTCATCGGATGAGTCTGACGAATATGTAGCAAGCTGTCATATGATCTCCCATTCGACCACGAACGATGAAGGAACTTCTGGCACTGAAACGCTGGGGGCAAATGCCGAATCAAGAACCCCAGGGTTACCAGTTGATTAGCGCGTTTCTTAATGAAGCACGGTTGAAAAGCAAGGCTGATCGAGAACGCGAGACGGCTATATTCGAAAGGGCCAAGCGTCAGCGACTTGAGGAAGGAGCCGAAATGATCCCGTTGGAGCAAAATGCCTCCACCACTGACAAAAGCCAATTCAAGATAAAAAAGAAATTTACTAAGGCCATATCGATGGGCATGAAGCTACCACCCTCTGAAGAAAAAGTTACTGGCGCGGTAGAAATGCATCCCTCTTATTGCTTATACCATCAGAAGGTCTCACATTCCACCCAAGATTGCAAAGCTTTCAATGGATGGTGGCAAGGATACGTCGCTAATCGACAACGATTTAAACGGGAAAAACGTAAAATTCGCCGAGAGCAAAGAAATACGACTAAAGAACTTGAAAGAACTGCCGGCAATTGTCACATGGTTAACACTACCGGGTCACAAGTGCCTACATTTGGGAGCGACTCCGATGAAGAGCTAGAGCTTGGCCCCCTCTTCGAAGAATCCACTTCGGGAAAAGAAAAAGAACTGAAGGCCTGCGAGAATATACAGCTGCGCAATCGAACATTACCCGAAAAGAACCTCGGACCCTTGAATAAGAAAAACAAAGGGAAAGAGAAGGTCTCTGAAGACATCGCTTTGGATGACCAAGTTGCGGAAGAGTTAACCGCCAAGAATCCCCCAAAAAGGAATAAAGTAGATTACAATGTCTTGGCGCATCTGAGAAAGCTACCCTCACAACTCAGCATTCTCGATGCCCTATTGCTATCAAAAGAGGCGAGGGATTCTTTGATTAAGGCCCTACGGGATCCGGACCAGTTCCAAGCCTTCTTAGCCGAACAAAAGATGAAGGATGAATTGGAAGAGGTGCACACAGCCGACGTTGCTTTTGGTGATGAAGACCTTCTCCTCGGGACGTGTGAACACAATCGCCCCCTTTATGTCTCGGGATACTGCCATGACATAAAGATAGGAAAAATCTTGGTCGATAACGGATCGTCTGTCAATTTACTCAATGTGCGAGTGTTAAAGGAGATTTGCATGAGTGTCCAACACCTCGCCCGGGACAAAATCACCATCTCCGGTTTTGACTCTCAATCCTCAAAGACTCTTGGGTCTGTGATATTGACGTTACGCTTCGGGGTGCTCGTCACAGACATCAAATTCCATGTCATAGACGCCAAGACGTGCTACAATGCTCTGCTCGGCCGACCATGGCTACACGAATACAATATCATCCCTTCTACACAGCATCAGTGCATGAAGTATTCTAGGGACGGCCTCGAGTACACAGTGGCAGGAGAGTTGAATCCATTTTCCGTGAACGAAGTTCGCAAGTATGAAGATGCCAAATACTTCCTACCGAGTTTCGAAGACACGGAAAGATGTCACAAACCGGAGAACAAAACTAACGCAACCATCCCTGTCTTCGGCAGTGACACCGAGGAGGAGGAGGATATAATTTATTCAGGTCCGTCCCAGTCCACCAGGCCAGGACCATCTGTTCCCTCATTGATCTTCGGTAGTGACTCAGAGGATGAAGTTCATGCTGTATTCCCCGCTCGGCCCTCAATACAGATTTCCACTGATGAAGAGCGAAATCTGCAGGTAACCATGGTGCCGCTTGAACATTACAAAGAACTGGATGCACTCGACACCAACAGCGTAGAAGAATTGCAGACATTCTATATCCCTCCCGGAAGAAAAGGCGAGAAGGCAATCCTATTCTACCGTTCTGAAGAAAACAAGGTGGAAAAAGAAATTTGGCATGGCGCGGATCCCACGCTCGACAAGCTTCAGCCTATCCGTCTTCCCAGATATTATACCGAAGGTTTGAAGAAACTGCTGAAACGCCAAGGGATGTCCTTCACACAGACCATCAGAAAAGCCAAATTCTATGACAAGGTCTGGAACGTTCCCGGAACTCAATGCAAACTGCCTAACGGGAGAACGGAAACAAAAGGGCTCGGGTACATTCGGCCAAAGAAACGGGAGTTAATAAACAGCTGTTATGCCATGTATGACTTTGATGAAGAAGCGGACGCTCAATGGGAAGACGCTAATCCTGAATCAGCAAGAGTTCCTGATGCAAGACCTCCCAGTCCATCGTCTGAAGACCAGATGAGCAAACTTATAAAGGATGCGAGTCAAAAAACCCGAGATGATCACGATCGTGAAATGGCAATCTATGAGAAAGCCAAGACACAGCGTCTCCTTCGACAGGCAGTAAAGAACGAAGATGTTACCCCACGTCAGCCTGCTACAAAAAGGGTTCGACGCGAAAGCGAAAACAAGTCGAGGGGCCAAAAAGGTGCTCGACAACCACAAGACAGAGCTAAGAAGCCACGCATACGAGAGTCGAGCGTTATTGACCTAGCCCTTATGAAGAAAATGGGTCGAGCATACTCGTTTCCTCGGAACAAAACAAGGAAAATACTTGATCTTGCTCTAAAACATCAAATGCTTACTCTGCCAGAATCTAAACACCCTGAGCAAGCAGGCGAAGTCTCCAACCCAAATTATTGCTCTTACCATCGAGTAGTAGGGCATCCGCTTGAAGATTGTTTCACCTTTAAGAATTGGGTTGAAGACCAATATCAGCTTGGCAAATTCGCATTGTCTGACAGTTGGAAGGTAGCGCCGCCGCAAAAGCACGAACCCAAAAACACAAGAATAAAACCAACCCCGCATTGGGATTGGCAGAAAACTCGCACCTGTCATGTGATAACAACATTAAAAGAAGGGTCCGAGGACATGAACGACTTCCCTTGGTGCTTTGAAAACGGCAGTGATGAGGTAATCTCAGAATTTCCCCCAGCTCCGAAAGAACTGGAGGATGGAATCCACACCACTGCAGATAATCTCAAGAAAATTGAGTTGGGGACGGAAAATGACCCGCGACCAACATTCATCAGCGAGCTGTTATCTGAAGAAAGGGTGACTGCGTTGAAAGATGTGCTTCTACAACATAAAGATTGCTTCGCGTGGAACTATTCCGAAATGCCGGGACTAGATCCAGAAATTGCTGTACACAAATTGGCGATATCCCCGGACATCAAGCCAGTCAAAAAAGCGCCGAGGAGAATGCGACTCGAGCTTGAGATGAGCATCAACGCCGAAGTCAAAAAGCTTATAGACTCTGGCTTCATCCAGGAAGTTCAATACCCTGAATGGATCGCTAACATCGTCCCAGTGATGAAGAAAAATGGGACAGTGCGCATATGCGTAGACTTTCGGGATCTTAATAAAGCCTGCCCAAAAGATGATTTCCCAGTGCCAGTTACTGAACTTATGATAGACAATACATCCACTCATGAGGTTTTCTCCTTCATGGACGGCTCGTCGGGGTATAATCAAATAAAAATGCATCCTGAAGATCAGAAACACACAGCTTTCAGGACCCCTATCGGGATATTTTGTTATAAAGTGATGCCCTTCGGTTTGAAGAACGCCGGTGCTACTTATCAGAGGGCCATGACAAAGATCTTCGATGACCTTATACACGAAATCGTTGAATGCTATATCGACGATCTCGTGGTTAAAAGCAAATCATACGGGGAACATCTCGAGCATCTGAAGACTGTATTTCAACGCCTTCGGCAGTACAACCTGAAGATGAATCCTCTTAAATGTGCGTTCGGGGTTTCCTCGGGCAAATTCCTAGGATTCGTTGTTCGACACCGAGGTATTGAAATAGATCCGTCAAAGATTAAAGCAATCATGGAAATGCCTCCGCCGAGGACTCTCAAACAGTTGCGGTCTCTCCAAGGGAAACTCGCATACATACGGCGATTTATAGCCAACCTTTCAGGAAAGTGCCGCCCTTATAGTCACCTGATGAAGAAAGGAACCCCATTCGTTTGGGATCAAAAATGCCAAGTCGCACTAGACGAGATCAAGCAGTACCTGCAGAACCCGCCGGTGTTGGCTGCCCCGGTTAAGGGGAAGCCTCTCAGTCTTTATACGACCGCCCTCGAAGGTTCCTTAGGCGCATTATGGGCACAAGAGAACGATCAAGGGAAAGAAAGAGCACTCTACTACTTAAGTCGAGTGCTGCTGGGGGCAGAAAGCAACTATTCTCCCATTGAAAAACACTGCTTGGCATTAATCTTCGCAATAACAAAGCTTAGGCACTATGCGTTGGCGCACGAGGTCCGTCTGATTTCAAAAGTGGACCCTCTCAAATATTTAATGCCAAAAGCCATATTGACAGGACGACTCGCTAAATGGGCCCTGCTCTTGATGGAATTTTCCATAACATATCAACCTCTCAAGGCAGTAAAAGGCCAGGCCATCGCTGACTTCCTTGCTGAGCATCCCATACCTGCCGACTCTCCTTTAAACTGCGATTTGCCAGACAGACATGCATTTGACGCAATCGACAGTGGTGATACCCGTTGGGAGCTTTACTTCGATGGAGCGTCCTCTATGAAAAAGCACAAACAAAGTATGCCAACGATCAAATCGGGGGTGGGACTCATCTTTGTGACTCCCCAAGGAGGAATAATGCGCTTCGCCTTCTCCTTAACGGAGCCGAGAACGAATAATGAAGCTGAATATGAAGCTTTGATAGCAGGCCTCGAGATCGCCATCGATATGGGAATTGAGAGCCTCCTCATATACGGGGACTCCCAACTGGTCGTCAGTCAAGTGAACGGCGATTACCAAACATGCAAACCGGAATTGGTAAAATACGGTGAAAAAGTGCAACAACTGCTAATCCAAATTCCCTCCTACACGTTAGAAAGCATACCGCGCGCGGAAAACAGCAAAGCAGACGCACTAGCCAAACTTGCTAAAGAACTGGCTGACGAGAACCTCGACGACGTTAGAATCGTAGTACAAAGCCGTCGAGTGCTCGCCCCAACAAAAATATCTCCGGAATCGTCCGAAGAAAAAGGAACGACTGAGCAGTCGACCTTACAAATAAAAGACTATGAGAAGGTTGAGGATTGGAGGGAAGTCTTTATAGACTACTTCAAGTCCCACCGAATGCCCGAAGATGCGTCCGCAAGACATCAGCTCATGAAACGAGCTCTGTCTTTCGCCTTCGTCAATGATACTCTGTACAAGAGGTCATTCGATTCTCTGTGGTTGAGATGCTTAGGACCTGACGAAGCGAGAAGGGTCGTCCAAGAAGTTCACGACGGACTCTGCGGTTCCCACCAAGCAGGCCCTAAGATGAAGTTAAAGATAAAGCGGACGGGCTACTACTGGCCCACGATGATGCAGGATTGCCTAGAATACGCGAGGCAATGTCATTCATGCCAAATTCATGGAGACTTCATCCATCAGCATCCCAATCCACTGCATCCAACAGTGGCTAGTTGGCCATTTGAAATGTGGGGAACTGACATAGTCGGTCCCATCGAACCAGCATCGTCAAAGGGACATCGTTTCATCTTGGCGACGACTGATTACTTCTCCAAATGGGCAGAAGCGGTACCGTTGAGGGAAGTAAAAACGGAGAACATCCTCCATTTCTTCAAAACGCATGTCATATACCGGTTTGGAACCCCAAGAAGGATCATCTCTGACAATGGACCAGCCTACCGAAGTTTATAAGATTAGCCGCTTCGCACAGCAGCACAATATAGACTGGAGATATTCCTCAGTTTATAACCCGCGAGCTAACGGTCTAGCTGAGGCCTTCAACAAGACCTTGACGAAGATCATCAAGAAAACGGTGTCACGAAATAAGAGAGATTGGCACGAAAGATTGCAAGAGGCTCTTTGGGCGTATCGAACTACATTTAAAATGGCCACAAACACAACGCCGTACGCGTTGGTATTTGGGACGGAAGCAGTACTCCCCCTCGAGATAGAATTACCCTCTCTACGAGTGGCAGTCCATTACGAGTTGACGGACGAAGAAAATGCCCACCTTCGGTTTGAAGAGCTTGACGCCCTTGATGAAATCCGGCTTCTAGCACAGCAAAATTTGGAAGCTTATAAAGCAAAGATGACGCGCTCATATGAAAGATTGAGCCGCCCGAGGACATTCCACCAAGGCGAACTCGTGCTAGTCGTCAAAAGGCCCATGGTCCCCAATCGCGCCAAGCGGGGAAAGTTTGAGCCAAACTATGAAGGACCGTACATCATTGATAAGGTCTACCAGGGCGGGGCCTATCTACTCATGGACATGCACGGTGAAAGGCCTTTCAGGCCAATAAATGGTCGCTTCCTAAAGAAATACTACGCTTAACGAGCCTTAGTTTAGGTCAATGATAGATGACGACGACTATGTCCGCTCGCTATCTTCCTAAGCTCAGGCTTTATAAGCAGTAGCCAGCCCTCTCAACGGCGGACCGAAATGTCCTTAAACTAATAGCAGACCGAAACGTCTTTAAACTACTACCGCAGCATCTTTAGGCTGACGAGATAAAAAAAAAAAAAAAACAAAAAAACAAAAAAAAACGGTATGTCCATAAGCAAAAAAGGGCACGGATGAAAACCTGAAAGGGCTCCGTGAGTAAAAACAGCAGGACTACCGGCGAATGTTTGCGAAAACCCGAAAGGGCGCAACTTCGTTAAAGAACCCTTACAGAGTCCTCTCGACCCTGTAAGGAGAAACCACCTGCGTGAGATCCTTACGACTTACAAGGGAACAACACACTTAGGAATCCCCACGATTCCTAAGGAGAAAACACACTTGCGAGATCCTCACGACTCGTAAGGAGAACTCTCTTATGGGACCCTCACGGCTCATGAGATTTGAAAGTCTTAAGTTACAGAAACCTAAACCTGTGCTTGAGCAAACCCCCACAAACTTCCAATGTTGCCCTACAAGTGGTTCAATATTGATCCTTGTATACAATCCACGGGCGCGAATAGACATTTCCCTAACCAAGGTCCATCCGTGATCGGGGATATGTTCGCATAACCCTTGTAAGTCCTCTCGATTTACAAGAAGAAAACCCCCCTGTAGGATCCTTACGACTTACAGAGGAACAAAACACTTTGGAACCCTTACGATTCCTAAAGAGAAAATACACCTACAAGATCCCCACGACTTGTAGGGAGAAATACCTTCACGAGACCCTTACGGCTCATGAAGTCAAAAGCCTTAGCCGACAGGACCCTAACCCTGGTCGCTAAGCCTCCTTTGTTCGACAACGACAGAGGCAAATGATGATTCGCTCCTGGCAATATTCCAGTTGCAGCGGTGCTGATGCCGAAGTCGGTGCCCAATTTCAGGTTTATGGCGAAAGCCAGTAGGCCGCTCATGCATACAAAATAGCCGAAATGATAAGGCAACTTGCAATAAAAAGCAGCAAGTAAAATGTATGCATGCAAAATAGCCGAAATGATCGGGCAACTCGTAATAAAAAGCAACGAGTAAAGATAAAATAAAAAAAGCCGAAATGATTGGGCACCGCGAAAAATAGCCGAAATGATTGGGCAATCGCGACCTTCGCGATATAAAAGCTGAAATGATAGAGCATCGCGGAAATAAAATAAAACAAAAATAAGAAATGATGAAACTTCGGCCCTACAGTTAAGATCACATCGATCCCTGTATACAATCCAAGGGCGCAAACAAAGAGGAAACCATACTTCCCCAGCGGATTCCGTCGAATGACGAAGCCAAACCTCAACGGTTCATTTCAACCGAAGAAGCCAGCAAATTCCTCGACTCACGGATACAAACACTCCTTGACGAGAGCTTCCTGATCCGCGTCGACCCGCAGAGCCACCAGTGCCTCCGTAGGAACCATCGACTCGTTTCAAACCCCAGGGACACAAATAATCCTTGGCGCTTGGGAAACAAATAATCCCTCGCAAAACTTCTCAACTCACGGATACAAACACTCCTTGACGAGAGCCTCCTGATCCGCGTCGACTCGCAGAGCCACCAGCGCCCTTGTGGGAACCATCGACTCGTTTCAAACCCCAGGGACACAAATAATCCTTGGCGCTTGGGAAACAAATAATCCCAGCAATTTCCTCGACTCACGGATACAAACACTCCTTGACGAGAGCTTCCTGATCCGCGTCGACCCGCAGAGCCACCAGTGCCTCCGTAGGAACCCTTGACTCGTTTCAAACCCCAAGGACACAAATAATCCTTGGCGCTTGGGAAACAAATAATCCCTCGCAAAACTTCTCAACTCACGGATACAAACACTCCTTGACGAGAGCCTCCTGATCCGCGTCGACTCGCAGAGCCACCAGCGCCTCCGTGGGAACCATAGACTCGTTTCAAACCCCAAGGACACAAATAATTCTTGGCGCTTGGGAAACAAATAATCCCAGCAATTTCCTCGACTCACGGATACAAACACTCCTTGACGAGAGCCTTCTGATCCGCGTCGACTCGCAGAGCCACCAGCGCCTCCGTGGGAACCATCGACTCGTTTCAAACCCCAAGGACACAAATAATCCTTGGCGCTTGGGAAACAAATAATCCCTCGCAAATCTTCTCAACTCACGGATACAAACACTCCGTGACGAGAGCTTTTCTGACTCACATCTCGGGCAGTAAGGATTCAAAAACTTGCTTCCTGAACAATGGGACCCTGCAAGTCAATCCTAAATGGTCTCTTGCATACTATTCACGGGTCTCACTCTCTGAAGTCGATTCTCGACAAAGAGGGAAACAACCGCTTACGAGCCCTCTCGACTCGTAAGAAGGGCAATGGGATCCTGCAAGTCAATCCTAAATGGTCTCTTGCATACTATTCACGGGTCTCACTCTCTGAAGTCGATTCTCGACAAAGAGGGAAACAACCGCTTACGAGCCCTCTCGACTCGTAAGAGGGAGAAATTCTCTCATAAGATCCTTTCGACCTATGAGAGAAAACCACACTTGGGAATCCTCACGATTCCTAAGGAGAAAATCCATCTACGAGATCCTCTCGATCCGTAGGGAGAAAAGTCTCTATGAGACCCTCACGGCTCATAGAGTTGAAAAGTCTTAGACAGCGGATCTGAACCTGCGGCCTAAGCCATCGCTATATCTCGAAGAAACCAAAATGCTTACTCTATTACCTGTCAATCATGTTTATCAAGACAGCATGCTGATAATAAGAGAAGGGAGAAAGCAAAGAAATGATACAAGACATTGCAAAAGAAAATGTGTATTTTTATTCGTTAATTCAGTCAAGTACATGGTGAATCGTGCAAAAGTATAAAGAATGTATACATCTTATTCGAAAAAGAAAATTACAAGTATATTGATACAAGGGCAGCTACTGGGAAGGAAACGTCTTAAATAGCCCTATCAATTGCTCGCGTACTTCTTCCCACGCCTTCTCTAGATCAACTACCACTGCCAGTTCAGCCTCCACTTGAGCCCGCTGCTGCGCGAAGGATGTAAGCTCTTCCCCAATAACTTGCTGAGCTGCTTCTTGGCCTCGGACGTCACGCTCAGCAGCATCAAGTTTCCGCCTCAGAGCTAGCCCATTAGATATACGCTTGAGAAGACCTTCGAAGGCAGCTTTCACCTCAGCAGCATTCGTCCTAACTTCAACACGAAGGCAAGCGGTCGCGTTTGAAGATTCCTGATGCGCCTTTAGCCGTAAAGCTGCCTCCTGCTCCAAATGGCGGAGATAAGAGGCGCTTTGCTCAAGCCAAGTTGTCCGTTCGGCGCTAGCGGCCAAAACCTCAGGAGAAGGGCGGGTCGACTCCAACCGATGCAGACGGGCCTCGATCTCTCTGCAGTGGTTAACCCACGATTTGACGACGCCTTCGTTATGAAAAGTTACGAGCGCTGCCAACATCGGGTTAACATCCACCGCGAAATCTATGGCAGAAGGTAGGGCATCCATGTTGAGCTCTTCGATGTACCCGCTCAGCATACCCAGGCTCATCACAGCACCCTTTGAAGATGGGCGTCTCAAGAAAGGACCCGCCGGCAAGAGGACGCGAGACTCAAAAGAGGTCAGAACTGGAACAATGGCTGCAAAACGAAACATGATCAAACAATGGTTCGAAAAGTCGGTGGAAGATCATATAAAAAGGGGAAAGGAATATCTGTACCGGTTGCAACGGACGGCAAAGCCGGAGGCGCCGGTGGCGGCACAGGCCTGGTGTCCCCTCCCTCGATTTGAGGCACTGCAATCAAGAAGAGGAAAAGTCAGATACAATCCTATATTCCCTCAAAAGAGACCAAGACAGCGCTTACCAGTACCCCTAGAGGGAGAAGCGGGCTCGGAAGGGAAGGCGAAATGTGGAAGCAGCACTTGATACAAATGATCGAAGAACACTCCTGAAAAGAGCATAGTGGTATAACGTTAGTACATAGGCTGCACGTTAAAAGATTAATGCATAAGTCATAAATTCATACCTTCCGACATCCGCGATGGCACAAGGGAAGGCTGAGGAGTGACTACTGCCAAGGCAGTAGTTGACGGTGCCCCCTCGAGCAATGGAGCATCAGTGCTAGCCGCACCTGCAAGAACAAGCCTGTTAGAAGAGATCACAAGATACATACAAAAAAAGGGAAACGCTGGTGACTAAAAAAAATTTTACCTGACAAACTGCCCGCACAAACGGAGGCAGTCCCTTCCTCCACTGACGGAAGGCCACCGCCTGTAGCTTCATCACCCGATTCAAGGGGAATCGTTGTTATGCTCTCAAGCTCTGCAGGTAGCGGGAGATCGTAGGCAGGGGGAGCCAAAATACGAACATTGCCAGATTCCTGAGAAGGAGCGCCTAGCTCGTCTTCAGGAATCATGGCCGCCTCACCTGCTGCTCCTTCAGGATCGGCGATTACAGCTGCCTCGTCCATCAGTACCGCGAGGTCCCCGTCCTCAGGCACCTCGCCCTCTACCGCCTTCGGCTCAGTTGAGACAATCATCTCATCTGCCGCCACTTCGGGTGCGACATCAATGACCTTCTCTGCGGTAGGTTCCTCAGTCTCGGCTCCAAGCCCCATGACCTTGATAAAGTTGTCCACTGTCGGTTCGGGCTCGGCGAGTACCGCTTTCTCCGCTCTCTGGGGCTCGACGGTCGTCTCCGCCTCCCCCTCAGCTGGACCTGACCCTGCAAGATGAGATGTGTATAAGCCAATGGTTTTACAAGTTATACAACAAGGTTCTGAAAGGAGTACTACCTGAAGCGGATTTATCATTGGCGTTCCGAACCGCGCGCGCAACTTGCCGATGAGCGGTAGACAGAGCCACAGGGGGCTCTTCAGAAGGAGTACTAGCGTGAGGAACAGTGCTAGGGCCCGCTCCTGCGGCCAGAGCAGCTCTGCGCGCCTTAGCTTCGCGTCTGGACCGCTTCCGCTCCTCTTGAGCCGATGAGACGGATGCCATCAGAGCTTCCTTGAGCGAAGCCTCCTCATCCGTGTAGAGGGATGCCTCCAGATTTTTCAGAGCATCCCTCGTTGTTGCATCAAGCCGAGGCTCTTGCGGCAGCTTCGACGGAGCTGGGACTTCGATGACGGGCTTGGGAAGGGTCCTTGCGCCGATTAATACAACCCCTATAAAGAAACAAGAGAAGATCAGGTCGACTATCATAAAAAGATAACAAACTTTCCTTATAAAAGAGAAAGGGATAAAACATACCGACGCTTGCCAGGGCACGTTTCTTCTCCTCCTCTTGGAAGGTCTTCAAGGATGCAGCGATAGCATCTTCAGTGGAGATACCTGTTAAAAAAGGGAGCAAGAGTTAGTTAAATGTAACAATATAGAGTGCAATGAGATAACAAATAAGGCGTCTGATGATTACCGGACTCGGCGAGTTTACTCAGCATCGCTTCGAGCCTCGCTGATCGCTCTGATTCTGCAATGGCGGCGGCTAGGTTGGTGTCCTCAGGATCCACCACGAAACCCTCGTTGCTGCCGTACTCACATATAGTCTCGGCAGGATGAGCCGCGGGCTCCAAGTTAAGAATCGCATCGAGGGATAAGGTGGACTTCTTCTTCTTTTGTTCACCAGCCTTGGATCCACCCGGAGCAGCTTTGCGCTTGCCAGTTTTGGCAGTCACTTTCGGGCGGCGAGTCCCGATGTCCGCTCCTGCACCCGACTCCGGCGATGCCGCTTTAACCGTCTCTGTCGGAGCACGGGGTGCCGTTGGGGCATCCACCGTAGTAGGCAGTGGCAGTCCACGCGGAGGGGCCAACACGCGTGGTCGATCTGCTCCGGCCTCTTTCGTCGGAGGGATAACCTGGACCCTAGGCTGCAATGGAGCCTTGCGATTGCCGCCGGGAGGCGCAGCCCTACGATCGACCAGTAGACGTTTCTCCATCAAGATAATTGGGCCCATCACGTGCGCGTACCAAGCCACATACGAATTGAGTATCTTGGGGGTACAGCTGGGCTCACTGATGAAAAAGTAGGAGCCTGTATTGAGCCGGATGAAGTGATGCATCGCATTCCGTACTCCCTCTGGACCGACTGCAGGTGTTCCCAAGAAGGCTTCCAACGGGACTCCTTGGTTATAACTCGATTGCCGGGCAAATCGATGCGGGTTATACCTCATGAAGAGGGCCGTTTCATTCTGCCTAAATACCAAGTAACCCGGCCGAATGGAATAAAGGTGGAGGATTTCCCGAGCCTTCAACACGGAGACACCGCCCTTAAAGTCATCACGCAGCGGTACCACCGACTTAGTGGTCTCGGAACCCATGGTGATGACCTTATCCACAAAAGAGGTCTTCGCCCCGACTAGATGCGAACGCAGAAGCAGTCCCCTAGACTCCCGCGGAGGTGCAAACACGATGGAAGCCCCGATCAATCGTATGATTCTTGGAAATATGAATCTCTCAAAGAATGGAGGAGTTTTGTGGGCACCAAACACTCCTCGAACATGCAGCTCCATCCAAGAAGTGAAGTAATGCATCGGGAAGTTAGCAGGCTGCACCCCAGGTTCATTAGCGTCCGCCGCTACGCTAAGTCCATTGTAGAGGTGAGCCAACCCGGCGATCCCCACTGATAACTGTAGACCGGCCACCATTTGATGCGCCGGGTAAAAGACAGAAGACCTCATGAGGCGTGGGTGCATGGGAAGCGCGAAGCTGCACAGCCACAGACCTAAGAACCCGATGAAGAAGGTCTCCTCATCCATGCCAGGAACGGCGATCTCTGAGAAAGGAACGCTAGCAGTGCCGGGAAGGTAAAAACTTCGCTGATCAATTTCAGATGAAGGTCGGCGGTCCAGGCCGAAACCAAAAGGATCAGCAAGTTGGGCGAACTTCTCACCTTGCTCTGATAAAAATTCCGGGCGAATAAAACGAGCAATGAAGTCCGCGAAACTAACTCCTCGGTCGCCCAATTCCAAATGAAGCTCCTCGTAAATCTCCAACACCCTCACCAGGCCCGGATGCTGATGCTGGATGGCATTTTCCGGAGTCAAGTCGAGTACCACTTGCTTGGTGGCAAAGACGTACTCATCAGGAGGAAGCAGCTCTTCGTAGTGCTCCCCCCTCGCCGGTAAACCAGAAAGCTCAACGAATTCCTCTAGAGAAATTGAAACTTCCCTATCCGCTGCCAGGAAAGTATGCGTGGGGATATTCCATTGTTCGATGAAGGCCTTTGTCCACCACGTTGGAGGAGTAGGATACTCGAAAAGCGAGACGTAGACGGCGGAATATAAACCTATCTTCGTCAGGTGAGCTCTTTTCGCCGCTAAAATGTACCGGGCCCATGGCAGGTATCCAGCAAGCGGTCGCGGATTTAATCCAATATTGTAAGCCTGTCCCCAAGGGCGTGCTTCACCCTGACAGATTCGCCTTCCCAAGATATCTATGGCCGGCGGCGGCTGTACCGGAATAGCGCCGATTGCAGGCTGGAGAAGGTCGTCTGAATTCCAATTTTTTACCTCCACGGCATACTCCACCGGGGGTTTGTCCGCATAGGGGATCGTAACTATGGGTTCGGAAGGCGAGGCGGAACTAAAACTGCGGCGGCCTTGGATAATCTGGCTGTACCACCTTCCCCATAGGTGAAGTCTCTTGCACTCAGGATCGTGATCTTTGATCAGAGCAAACACCACCCGGTCCACTGGTGCATGTGGGAACCCTCCTTCTGAGCGAACAAAGGGGAAAGACAAATCTTCAGACATGTTTCCTGTAGATAAAAAAAAAAAAATAATAACAACTGTTAGTGTTCCAATGCTTCACATATCAAAGGCATACATCACACTACAATGCAGTGGGTTGGGGACCAAAGGGGGACCCACAAAATCAAGATGACGGCGCATCATTTGATAAGACAGTCCCATCATTGGATGAGACTGTCAGTTAATAAAAAGGACCCCCAAGAGAATATCCTCACTGGGGGATCTCTAGAGACAAGGAGAAAATCTCCTCTTTTCAGAGCAAAGCTCTGTCACAGAGTGACACTTGTCAAACTCCTGTTTCAAAAGAATAAAACTTCTTAAAAAAAAAAGAGAGCCTAGCTCTGTAGCAGTAATAAAAAATTTATAACCAAGGATTAAAATTTTGGGATCTTAAAGATCCATGGAAACTTTTAAAAAGTTTTTTAATTGACCTATGAGCAGGGCTCTGTTCATGGGTTAAACCCTAAGAACAGAATCTCTGCAAATTTTTGAGAGCAAGGCTCTGTGAATAAAAACCCCAAAGGGGTTTCCTTTAGATCAAAGATCTATAAGAGCAAGGCTCTGTTGAAGAAACCCCAAAGGGGTTTCCTTTAGATCAGAGATCTATAAGAGCAAGGCTCTGATTATTTAAATTTGATTTAAATTAAATTAATTTACCTAAAATGGTTCTGAAGTTAGAACTTAGAAGTTCTTAAGGAAATCACAAGAGCAAGGCTCTGAAGTTTTAAACAAGAGCAAGGCTCTGGGTAAAAATTCTTGAGAATGGTAAAAATTACCAAGGACCAAGGGTCCTATTTATAGACGCCTGCGCCTATTCACCTGACCCGTCGATCCGATGGTCAGGATCTTGCCACCGCTGCACTCACGTGCGCGCCACGTGAGCGCAACGGTGGGGGGGCATCTGTTTCCCCCAATCAGAGCAAGGCTCTACTGAATTTTGAAAATTCAAAATTTGAAGCAACGCTTCGGTTTCCGTGCGCAGTGCGCAATTTGCCACGTGGCAGAAGCCAATTCGGCAGCGTAACGCCCGAGACGGTGCGTCCCATCAGAGCAAGGCTCTTCAGAAAAACGTAATTAAAGACTTAACTGCGCAAATGCATGACAGCGCGACACGTGTCTGCGCAGTTGCGCAATCGCAACTGCGCAAGTGCACGGATGCGCGACACGTGTCTGCGCAGTTGCGCAATCGCAACTGCGCAAGCGCTCGGATGCGCGACACGTGTCTGCGCAGTTGCGCAACCACAACTGCGCAAGCGCACGGATGCGTGACACGTGTCACACTCTGGTGAGTTGCGCAGCAACTGAATGAAGATTTAGACAAATCTTTTCTGTTTTCCTGTAAAACAGGAACCCTTGGATCAGAGATCCAATGGTGGGAAAATTCCCAAAATTATTCAGGAAAGATTTTGTTAACAAATCCAACAAATTGGTGGGCACTATAAATAAGACCCCAGGCCTCATTCAAAGGGCATCAGATAATCAATCATCATCAAGAGAGGGAAAAAGCTTCTGAAAAAAGAGAGCTCTTGAAGATTAATCAAGAACAAAAAAAAAAAGAAGGTAAAATTTCTGAAGAACAGAAAATAAGAAAATAAATAGTGCCTTGCACTTGATAGGAACCCCTGGTTCTAAAGAAAAAAAAATATAAATAAAAGAATAATAAATAGTGCCTTGCACTTGATATGAACCCTTGGTTCTAAAAAAAAAAAATAATAATAAATAGTGCCTTGCACTTAATATGAACCCTCGGTTCTGTATGATCAGGAAAAAACAAGAACTTGTTTTCCTTTGATCCAAATTCAAATCAAAAGTGCCATGCACTTGTGTTCTTCAATCTGAAGATTTCTAGGGTTTCTGCAACCCCTTGTTTTGGGCCCGGCCCAAATTAAAT
Source organism: Agapanthus africanus (assembly GCA_030015575.1). Taxonomy (NCBI): domain Eukaryota; kingdom Viridiplantae; phylum Streptophyta; class Magnoliopsida; order Asparagales; family Amaryllidaceae; genus Agapanthus; species Agapanthus africanus. The sequence goes on from JASDDO010000016.1 coordinate 568,998,041, forward strand.
TGAAATAATAAAAGGGCAAGGCCCTGTTTGGAAAAATTCCTGAGTTTCTGCAAACTCGTTATTCAAATGGGCCTGGCCCAAACTAAATTACAGAACAATAAAAGGGCAAAGCCCTGTTTGTAAAAACTTCTTGAGTTTCTGAAACTCATTATTTAAAAGGGCCTAGCCCAATTGCAAAAAAATAAAAAAAAATAAAAAGGGCAAGGCCCTGTTTGGAGAATTCCTGAGTCCTTGTAACTCATTAATTAGAAGGGCCTGGCCCAAATCAGACTTGCAAAATAATGAAAGGGGCAAAGCCCTGTTTAGATTGATTCTTCTAATCAGGCAAAGCCTAAAATAAAAATTGGACTTAACCCAATCCTGGCTGTAAGTCCTTAAATTAAATGCCCCTCATAAACCAAGTCATGACCGGTTCGAGGGTACATCTCCGAACTCCTCTGACATCTGTCGTTGTAATTCCTCAGCGACGTCAGAGAGGTGACGAGTCCCAACGACCACTCATCTAATATCGGACCGAAACGTCCCTAAACTAATATCGGACCGAAACGTCCCTAAACTAATATCGGACCGAAACGTCCCTAAACTAATATCGGACCGAAACGTCCTTAAACTAATATCGGACCGAGACGTCCTTAAACTAATGTTGGACCGAGACGTCCTTAAACTAATATCGGACCGAGATGTCCTTAAACTAATATTGGACCGAGACGTCCTTAAACTAATGATGGACCACTACGTCCCTATACTGGCATCGGACCGAAATGTCCCTAAACTAATGACGGACCACCGCGTCCCTAAACTGGCGATGGACCGAAATGTCCTTAAACTAATAATGGACCACTACGTCCCTAAACTGGCATCGGACCGAAACGTCCCTAAACTAATAATGGACCACTACGTCCTTAAACTGGTATCGGACCGAGACGTCCCTAAACTAATAAGGGACCACTACGTCCCTAAACTGGAACAATAGAGCCAATTGCTCTTTTGCCGGATCTAAACGATCCCGTTTAAGTTGATCTTAGCCCCAAATACGGCTAACGTATCCTTAAGCACTTAAATGGACTATAAAACCCTCAATCAGCTTTGGTTCAAGGGTACATCTCTGAGCTCCTCTGACACCTATCGTTGTAATCCTTCAACGATGTTAGAGAGGTGATGAGTCCCGATGGCCATAAATTAAATGAATCACCACGTCAGGTTGATCTTAGTCCAAAGCAAGACTAACGTATCCTTGACGAATGTTTAAGTTGATCTTAGTCGCAACGCGACTAATGCATCCTTAAACTAAAAACACCAAACCCAAATCTAAGTAAATACGGATTTGGACTAATCCACGCCCTACGGGCGACGGCATTACTCAGTCTCCGTATACAATCCACGGGCAACCACAAACAAAACAAACACACACGACACGAAGTGAAATTCTGGAGAAGGAGAAAGTTGTTACCGCAAAGCGGTAGCGTAATTAACTGCAGGGGCTTGCGCCTGCAGGGAAGAGCGTCTCCACAATCAAAAACCCCTCAAGCGAGGGGGAATCTGACAAAGTCTGCTACATCGGCCGCATCCGTCTAAACCTTCGATACACGGTGCCATAAATCAACTTGGCATCTTCGAAGAGGTGGACGGATAAAAACCAAATAGCATCTGCCCCGAACCTCAGGCACGTGACGTCCTAACGTCGCAGGCCGCCGTTCGGAGGGGAACAACCCCGTATTACTACGAACGTCCACTTCCATTGGAAAAAGCCATCGTATGGTTATATACGAACTCGAAGGGATTTATTCGAGGATGGTTTCTGGTTTTGGAGAAAACGAATAGGACTATTCAGTTGTCTTTTCATTTTTACCTTCTCTCAGGTTGCGAGTACTCCTTAGTTTAGGAGACAGTACACCTATTACGCAAATTGGATAAGTCTTCTTCCAAACCATAGGCAGGTGCCGACCGGTAGGGAATGAAGAAAACCAATTAGCCTAAATGGTGTACAGAAGGTATTAAGTTAAGACAAAGCAAGGGATTAGTAAGAGGGCAAAGTAAACTGCGACTGCTATTCACGACCAAACCAAGTATTTCTTCGCCAATCCTAAATCACCTTTGTATTTCTCCAGGACACTCCATATCACTACGAAGATCCTAAGTTTATTGGATAATCCATCGTATGGTTATATACGAACTCGAAAGGAACTTGTTCCAGTTCGGGGATGGATCCTGGTTCAGGAGAAATAGGAATAAAATTCATTCGGTTGTCTTTTATCTTCACCTTCTCTCGCGTTGCGAGTGCTCCTAGGATTAGGACAGTACACCCATTATGCTTATTGGATAGTCTTCTTCCAAACCATAGGCTGGTGCCGAACGGTAGGGAAGGAAGAAAACTATTTGGCCTAAAGGGGTGTACAGAAGGTAATGACTAAAGACATATAAAGGGATTTGGAGAGATGGCAAAGAGATATACGGTTACAGTTGTGAATCTGGATAACGGAAGAGGCATTACTGAGAATACCAGGATACCCCATCGAAACATTTCAATGTTTCAATTTCACTGTGTACTGTTAAAAGAAAACTGATTTCCCAATTAGACACTTGCTCCAGGGTATGTATTTACCAGGTTGGATTCTCACATCTGTATGGTTTTACAGATGATGAGTGGGAGTAAGTTGTTGGGAATTAGGTGACCATCCTCATTATATCGGGATTCGTTGTAATTGGTGGTATTTGAGGAAGTCACCTGGGTTGTTTGCCGGTCGGCAAATATTTGGTTTTGAATATCCGTTGTTATGCACCAATTTCAAATTGATATATCTGTATGTCTATTTTTTATAGAGTGAGATATACCTTTTTGAAATTATGTCTATGACATTTACCTATATCAGTGGATGGTTAGGTAAGGAGCATTGAACAGCGGTGTAAGTCTTCTTAACCATAAGTACAGTTTTCAACCTACGACACACAGTGAATGAGTCACTAGACTCAGGGGACTTATACAGAGTATTGTATATTGTCCAGTGTCCATTAGGACAGAGGGGTTGGTCCTCGTACTATATTTGGTTTACTTATGACTTCTCTAGTTTTAGACAGGTGTTTCGTAGAAACACAGGGTCTGAGTTTTGAGAAGTTATTGGTATAAGAATAAAGTAGAGAACCAGGTATTGCAAGTATCGGAATTCTTCAAGGTGATCGAAGATGTAGATACTTGTGCATGGTATTCAGTTGATAGTAATGAGAACTTGCTTCTCTTTCAGGTTGCTCATAATTGGAAGTATTCCTAAGTTGAGTAACGCTGATCGGCCTCCTTCCATTTAATTAACATGCACTGGAGACAGCTGCATGATTTGAATCTGGTTCAATTAAATCAGTGCCTCTGTTTCTTGGATATAGAACAGTTCATATCTTGACATTGTTAAGATACGGGGAGTTGTCCGGCTTATGCTTAAAACCAGACTCCGGATAACTTAAGGCACGTTTCAGTAGTGGCTGTTTGTGGGTTGACCCGGGCTATGACGAGGGTTGACTTTCTACCATCTGGAAGATCAATAGTGATATTGTTCTTGACTCGCCACAGTTTTAATAAAAATGGATTTTTTCAGAAAAACAGTAGTGGGAGTATGGTAGAACTGGAAGTGATTCCAGAACCGCAAACGATTACTGAAGATTTGATAAGAACCTAAAGATTCAATCTGGTTTGACATTCCATTGGCCACTCCGCAGACATGGTGGGTATCCTCAGGCACTCGAGAGGTACTTCGGTATGCTCAAGGACGGTGGCAGGGAGGTTCTTGTTTACCCAGACTTGCCATTGCTGTTGTTCCAGACTGTGAGACCCGGCAGGAGGATGAGTATAGCGTCGTTCTAAACTTGCTTTAGAAATATACGTGTATATGACTCTGCCAGAGGGTTGTCGTAGTCAGTGGGAGCAGCGGAAGCATTGGTGGACATGTAGCTTGTATCTATTTATAGACTAAAGCAGATGTAGCGGAGATAGATCATCTATTTCTGATGTGACAGTCATAGGCTTGACTTCATCAGAATAGGGGATGGATCTGTTGAGAAGGTAGTAGGGTGTGATGTCCTGGTATTTGATGACATACACAGAGTAGGAAGTGATATTCCTATACTACGATCGGTTATATTTTGGTCGTCACACAGTAGTTTCTCCACACAGGACTTGGATATTATATCAGACATTCTGGTTACTAGATCTATGGTTTTAGATCAGGATTTGGGTGGTTTCCCAATCAGGGTACTTAGACAGCATTCTATGAGTATTTAGAATGGACGACTCCTGGCACGGTAGTATACCTGCAGGTGATGGAGTCACCCTCTCTAAAGGTGTCTTACAGACTAAAGGGGAGAGGGATACGCATGGTTGGCAGATCACTTGCTTAGGCAATTGAGTCAATCATGAGATGTCAAGTACCACACCAGATATTGTTCTTGCAGTAGATGCAATAAGTTGATATTAATCCAATCCTGGAGAAACAATCGGAAGCAGTTTTAGAACATAAGTTGATGTTCTAGGGATATGATAACAGCATTCTCCTTCAGGAGACAGTTATCATTCCAGGCTTCCAAGGTGACCTGGATGACAGAGTGGCTGTCAGAGTTATAGTTTTCCCTCTGACGAGGGGCAGTATTTTGGACAGATGGTTCAGGTGGATACTGAGGGAAGGCATGGCGCAGGATACTGATTAAGTTCAGTTGACGATACAGTTTAAGAAGTTTGGATTTGGAGTTCATTTATGAGCTAGGTCCCATCAGACATCCAGACATTCTAAGACAGGTATTGCTCATTTCGGGAGATGGCTTTCTCCGCGAACTTGAGATATAGAGAGACATAGAAAGAAACATCGCAGCGGATCCACTCACTGAGGCTATTCCTCGAACGCAATAGTTTCGCAAACGAGCTTTGTGAGACTGACTAGTAGAGGAGTTGGGTGTTCGGTATCACACGGGCTGTGAGTATGCGACATCGCAATAATTAGCCTTGAGTGCAAGTGGGAGATTGTTGGAGATAGTGCCCTCAGAGTCAATTATTGGATCACAGGTACGTAATTGCAATGATTGAGGGGAGGACCTATCCCAATAGGACAGTCTTACTCGAGATGATAGTATGCTATCTGGTTTATCTTTATCATCGTGTACTGCTTCAGGTGACCTTACGAGTCGCTATTACACGTTGATAGAGCCCCTAGGATTCTTGCTTGACTACCAGCAGTATGAGGGCGATCATATACGTGAGAGCTGGAGTCTATAAGCACATCCTTAAAAGGTCCCTAGTCGTGGGAGTTTCGAGACAGGGCATCGATACTCCGGAGTAGACTAGTGTATACAGTCGAGACCCCGACGAGGGGCGGTGGCCGGTCTCACAAGCCACTGGTGTCAGTTGGTTCACCTAAGATGTATACAGGTGCTTATTGGGTTATGAGTACACCGGACAGGACTCGCCGGGAACCTGCTAGTTGGGATTATACCAGACGTCAGATAGCAGTTCCCTGGTGACATGTGTACAGGTTAGTTCATCGACCTGAGATCGTCATTTGTCTCGTGTGAGTTCCCACTGTACTTTGATTACTACCCTACCACGGCTCAAAGGAGTCGTGCAAACAGGTTTTAGTTGGGTACAGTCCCGAGCCACATGGAGGCAGTGAGCGGATCTGCAGGGGTTCGTCTCTCCCGGTATTGGGGGTGAGGTCGCGCTGTGTCTAGGAGAGCCAGAACATGAAAAGTCCTTGGCCAAGGCAGGAGATTTGCTGGTAGGTATTCCAGTAGTATCTCAGGGTGTTCTGGGCTACACTCCGACACGACTTGTACCGCTTTTGGGGGTCTGACTTTTACCAACCCCCTAGGCCCGCCATGCGATGCTCATAGACGAACGGACCGGACTGTACGGATATTGTCACTGATAGGCTCAGTAGGGTGTCAGGATGAGTTCGCTCATCGACGTCCCTTTTAGTCAATACCTGGTAGCCCGTCACGTATTGGCTTATACCTCTGACGTGCTAGTGGTTAAATCCACAGCCATAGTATTGACGAGTCTTTAGAGTCCACCACACTCAGTTACTCAAGTCTCGGACGAAACGTTGTAGAGGCCGTATGGAGATATGGCAGGGTTCGATCAGATACGTGCGGTATTGCGCGAATCGTGATCGGACGGTTTTTTACTAGCCGGCTTTGGCTTAAGCCGGATCCTAGTATTTGATAGTGTAGATTTTGTCTCTTTGCATTTGTGTTCAGTGGGAATACAAATGCGGGCATGTATTTGCAGTAGCGGGGTTTTCCTGTAATTTATTACGGGATCAGTTTTCTGAGGTTGCCAGTTTGTATTCCGTTCCGGCCAGTTTTCCTTTGTTCTTTCCCGGCCGGACTTTCCGTTGGAGGGTGTTATTTGCACATTTGCAAATAACATTTTGTGGAGGGGTTTCTTGTATAATGGTAGCATCATGATGAGATTCTATTCTAGTCTTATTCCTTGCTTTATTGTGATTAGAGTTGATAAGAAATTGATTTGATGATATTATCATTACCTTTTTGGATATGGTCACCTTTGAGCTATCCTACACTTACCTCCCTTCTTGATTATTGCATCCACCATATTTCTTATAGGGGCCGGCCACATTAGAGGAGGAGAGAGAGAGGTTTCATTTTGATGAGGGAAAATGATTCATTCTCATTTTAGCTTTGCTTGCTTCAAAATTCCTATGCTCATTCCCTACATCCAATGGCAACATCATAACCCCAAAAGAGACAAGCTTCTACACTAGTCTACAGCAAACCTTGGACGCGTCGGCTAGCCAACTTCGCGCCCGAGTTGCCTCGGTCAAGAGGTGGGAGCCCGTAAAAGATTCCGGCTATGTGGTGCCCTTTCCGACGAGGACGTGACGGACGGAGATTCCGCAGGAGATCGGAGTGGAGACGAAGACCGAAGGATACGGATCGCTTGGTATACTTCTCTACTCTTATCTTAGTTTGCTAGTTGCTAGGTTAATGGCCCGATCCGGGTGAAAAGTGCGCGGTGGTGCCGGTTTGCTAGTTTGCAAAGTTTTTGTTTCCGCGTTTCCGGCGTCGGATCGACGACCGGGGCGCCGCCGCGGACTTACAGGGACTGTACCCAAAGACCACCGTTTTGCACGCCCTCATGGACGTGGTAAGGTGGAGATCAAAGCACAGTGGGAATCACACAAGACTCTATGACGATCTCGTTTCTACAGACTAACCTGTACAAGTGTCACCTGAGAACTGCCATCTGACGTGAGGTATAATACCATCTGGGAGTTCTCGGCGAGTCCGTCCAGTGTACCCAGTCTCCACTGAGCACCCGTACACCATCTCTGATGTCAAACACCAATGGATATGGGATCATCCATCGCCCATCTCATGGGTCGAGAAGCGTATACGCTAGTCTACACTGGTATATCGATGCCCCGTCTCGATACACCCACGACTAGGGACCTTGAAGGATGTACTTATGGACTACCATGTCCCCACTAGTATGATCTGCATCATAGTCCAGGTAGTCAAGTACACATCCTAAGGGTTTTACCAACATGTAACTATAAGACAGTTTGAAGAGACTAGTGTACATGTTAAGATAAAGAGCAACCAGATAGCATAATATCATATCGAGCAAGAAAGTCATCTCTATATATGTCCAAGCATCCAATATAATATACATCATCTGTACAATACTGGCCTCTAGGGCATACATACAACTAACAATCTCCCACTTGCACTAGGGCCAGCTGCTGTAGTATCGCATACCGAGCATCCCGAAGAGTCTCTCAAACTGTACCTGGGGAATGGCCTTCATGAGTGGATCCGCCGTGTTGTTCTTCGTGTCAACCCTCCTGACCTCGATCTCCCGGCGATCAACTATCTCCCGGATCAGGTGATACCGCCTCAGAATCTGCCTGGATCGCTGATGGGACCTAGGTTCCTTGGCCAAAGCCACCGCTCCATTGTTATCGCAATACAAAGGTATTGGATGCTCAATGGATGGAACCACTCCAAGTTCAGTAATGAACTTCTTGATCTAGACAGCCTCTTTAGCAGCATCGTTGGCAGCGATGTATTCAGCCTCCATCGTCGAGTCTGCCACGGTTTCCTGCTTGGAACTCTTCCAGCTAACCGCCCCTCCGTAAAGGGTAAAGACAAATCCCGACTGCGACTTAGAGTCGTCCTTATCACTCTGGAAGCTCGAATCGGTAAAGGACTCCACTTGGAGTTCTCCGTTACCATACACCAAGAGCATCTCTTTAGTCCTTCGCAAGTACTTGAGAATGCTCTTCACAGCTGTCCAGTGACTCTCTCCAGGATCAGCTTGATACCTGCTCACTACACTTAGTGAGTATGCAACATCGGGTCTGGTACATAGCATCGCGTACATGATAGAGCCTACAGCCGAAGCATAGGGTATCCCTTGCATGCGAGCTCTCTCCAAATCAGTCTTGGGAGACATCTCTTTGGAGAGAGTGACTCCAGAGATCGTGGGTAAATTCCCACGCTTGGATTCTTCCATACTAAACCTCTTTAGTATGGTGTCAATGTACCTGGATTGGGACAATCCCAATATCCGTTTAGATCTATCTCTATAGATCCTAATTCCCAATATGCAGGAGGCATCACCTAGATCTTTCATTGAGAATCTTTGTGATAAGAAGAGCTTGACCGATTGCAGCATAGGAATATCATTTCCTATCAAGAGTATGTCGTCCACGTACAATACAAGGAAGACAACCTTACTCTCTGCTACCTTCTTGTAGATACAAGGTTCATCTGGGTTTTTGACGAAATCAAACTCTTTGATAACGACGTCAAAGCAGATGTTCCAACTCCGCGATGCTTGCTTTAATCCATAAATGGATTTAAGCAGCTTGCACACATTCCCGCTGCTCCCACTGTCTACGAAGCCCTCTGGCTGAGTCATGTACACGCACTCTTCTAAATCACCATTTAGAAAGGCGGTCTTAACATCCATTTGCCAGATTTCGTAGTCATGATATGCAGCGATGGCAAGCATGATCCGGATGGATTTAAGCATAGCCACTGGAGAAAAAGTTTCGTCATAGTCCACACCTGATCTTTGACGAAAACCCTTTGCAACAAGTCTAGCTTTGAAAGTCTCCACTTTCCCATCTACACCAAGTTTTTTCTTGAAGATCCACTTGCTCCCAATGGGTTTTACCCCTTCAGGAGCAACTTCCAAAGTCCACACTTTGTTGGTGTATATGGATTCCATCTCGGACCGCATTGCATCCAGCCATTTCACTGAGTCCCTACTCGTGATGGCCTGCTTGAAGCTAGTTGGGTCATCATCCTCCATGATGCAATCCTCGCTCCCACCATCCATGAGAAAACCGTAGTATCTCTCAGGTTGGCGAGGAACCCTACTAGATCGGCGGAGAGGCTGAGGTTCATCGGGAGCTACTGAATCCTCTGGTTCCACTAAATCTTCTGTTGTGTTTTGTTCAGCTGGAACCTCTTCCAGTTCTACCTCAGAGCCACAAATCTCTTTTGCAAGAAATTCCTTTTCTAAAAAGGTGGCATGTTGAGCAACAAATACTCTTTGTTCCTCACTGTGGTAGAAGATATACCCTCGCGAATGCTTGGGATATCCAACAAATTTACACAAAACAGACCTTGCCTCGAGTTTGTCCGGTTTTTGTCTTTTGACATAGGCCGGGCAACCCCATATCTTTATAAAATTAAGATATGGTCTCTTCCCTTCCCATATCTCATATGGTGTGGTAGGCACAGATTTGGTGGGAACCCTATTCAGTAGGTATGCGGCTGTTTCCAGTGCATATCCCCAGAAGGAAACAGGTAACTCAGCTACACTCATCATTGAGCGCACCATATCCAATAGGGTGCAGTTCCTCCGTTCTGATACACCGTTGTGCTGTGGTGTATATGGAGGAGTTAGCTGAGAGAGAATCCCATTCTCTTTTAGGAAGTCCAGGAATTCAATGCTCAAGTATTCACCTCCTCAATCAGATTGTAGGATTTTAATACTTTTTCCGGTTTGGTTCTCGACTTCTTGTTTATATTCTCTAAATTTCTCAAAAGCTTCTGATTTGTGTTTCATCAGGAACACATATCCGAATCTAGAGAGATCGTCAGTGAATGTAATGAAGTACGAAGAACCATCCCTGGCATGTGTAGACATGGGACCGCATACATCACTATGTATCAGTCCTAAGAGTTCGGTAACTCTTTCTCCGTGTCCCGTAAACGGAGTTTTGGTCATCTTGCCTTTGAGACATGACTGGCAAGTGTCATAGGATGAAAATTCAAACGGATTTAAATATCCATCTTTATGCAACTTAGCTAGTCGTGTCGCATTGATGTGACCCAGTCTACAATGCCATAAGAAGGATTCGTTCAATTCAGAACTCTTCCTCTTGTGTGTGTTTGTTATGCTCAGAACTGTTGATTGATTTAGAACATAAATGCCATTGCACAACGTGCCTGATCCAACCAACTTTTGGTTACGGGAAATGTTCATAACATTGTCCTGTAATACAAAATTATATCCCTCTTTACTCAACAAAGAAACCGATATAATGTTGCATATCAGGTTCGGCATGTAATAGCATTCGTTCAGAACCAATGTATTACCAGTTGGTAATACAAGGTGATATTCCCCGACAGTCTTAGCTGCAACAATTGCACCATTTCCAACTCTAATGTCTTTATCACCTTCTCCAAGTTCTCTACCTTTTCTAAGCCCATGTAACTGATTACATATATGGGATCCTGACCCGGTATCTAATACCCAGGACGTAGAGCAAATGGAGAAACAGTTCTCTGTAACGAACACACCCGAAGAAAATGCATCATTATATACTTTCTTCATTCGGGTGGCATGGGAATCCTGGTATTCCCCTATATCCTGTTCAGTCCTATAACTCTTATAGGAAAGAACGGAACCAACGTTCCCCAGCACAGTATAACATGCGGGTTCGGTCAATACATCCATATTATTATCTTTATTAGGGCATGAAATGGTCGCTACCTGGAGAGAGAGAGAAGAAAACACTTTAGCGTAAGCTCGTGCAAGATCAGATTGGTTATTATCTTATCTAATCAGGATGGCTCCCACTGGTTTTTATCAAATCTTCCTTCAAACCCTAAAAGGAAAGACTAGCCGGGATTAATTACACACTACAAGTTCGCCAATCTTTCAGCCAGGCCAGTGTCGGTACTTTGAGGGAGGTCCCCCGTGCTTTCGCACGAACCTAATTAATGTAAACCTCGTTTTCCCAGAGGCGTAACCTCGTTGACACCTTTCTAGACACCTACTTGATCAGCTAATTGCAATGTGTAAAACTCTCCCAGGAGTAACTCTTACTCGCAGTGGGTATCGGGATCCAACTATCTCATAGAAGGTATGCAATCTCATTGCAAATTTCAACACTTGAAATTCCCGATAATATTTTGCCCCAAGCATCCTATGACCTTGACGGAGGTCAACAAACCACAGGGTGCAAGTCAAGTTCAACCCGTCATTTCTTGATTGAATCAAACCCACCCGCACGACCCTTGACGGAGGTCAACAAGGTCGTACGACTACCCTAATCCAATCTGCATCGCATGCATAAGCAGATAAATACTAGTTAGCTACCGCACACTACGCCTTGACGGAGGTCAACAAACGTAACACGAATACTAAGTAGGATTTATCTGAAATGACGGAGGGCTACGACAGGTTTTTCTGAAAACCTATTACGTAATGAACTTGATATCGTTGTAGAATCAAATGAAGTTTTTTAAATGGAGAGATTTTGAGGCTTTTCTAGTTTTGCTAAAGGGGTCACTCCCGGTGAAGGGATCGTCGGCCCTTTCCTCGTCGAATGAGGTGCGGGATATATCATATATATCACTGTGCAAATCAGAAACTATAGAAGCAGTCAAAAGCAAACCGAGTATGTAGCATCTGCCAGTTATTGCTAAAGGAGTCACTCCCGGTGAAGGGATCTCGGTCCTTTCCTCATCGAATAAGGTGCAGGATATATCACATATACCGCTATGCAAAGCAAAACTGTAGCTACCCCTTTTATTTAAAATTTGATTCTACAACATCTTTTAGGTTTCTTTTCTTTCATTAATCACATTAATGAAGTCCCATCATTTAAGTCACCTAAACATCACAGATAAATACGACGTACACTTATGCCATCCGCATTCGCCTGGATGTCCCCTTGTGCACCGTTAGGTTAGGTAACTAACGACAGAGCAGGGCAGGGCTAGTGCGGGTGCAAAACATAAGTAACGTCTATATAATATATCATATATACTATATACTGTATCTATCAGAGAGCATCACATGATCACATCACAGATATCGCAGCAGAAGAAACAAATGAAATATTGGATATACTAGGACGTCCGTGTTTTCAATACGAGCCAGTATAAAACACGGATTCTACGGTCGTGATGAATAGCCGATCCCACACCCCTAGACCCCTACGAGAGCGGCAAGCAACCCTACCAATTCTAGGGTTAGGAGACCCGGACTCGACTCCTCGAGATGGTCTCCCACTGGACCCTAGAACCCGGTTACTTGTGCTCCCCTCCTTGGGTCTATCCTAATGCGGAAATGTAAATAATATACAAAAGGTGACAACTTCCGCAACCTGGAAGTGCCCCAAATAAAAGAATATTACATACAAGTTTTTACATGAATGAAAATGAAAAACACTCATCTCACATAAAAAACCCCGGCTATTCAAACACGACAATCCAATATAACATATCCAGCAACACATAACATCACATGTCATCAACGTAAGTAAATATGCGCATCCCAATTGTCGTTGACATATAGCAACGAAACCGGCGATATCACATATTACACTTACGGTCACAGAAAAGAAAGTATAAAACTACAACAGTTGGAATTCGCAACCTCTTTAGACATCGCATGCCTAATCAAATGAAATACTTAGACATCACATGCCTAACAATTATAAACCCCGCATTTTAGTCCCATTATCGAAAACTCTTTTCAATATCAAATGAGACTAAACCGCTAGATTTATAACATTCATTCAGTTATCTCATAACTATTTGTGAATTCCAATTATTGTATCCCGTTCCGGATAAATAGAAAATATTAAACTTTCCGATCGAACATTCGAACATCCAAGTTTTCCCGAAACCGTTCAACACATGAATTAGGTTCAAAGACATTCACTTCATGCCTCAGTACCAACGGTCCAGCCGTAGAAGGGTCAAGCCAACGCCTCACATGTGGCACGCCGTACTGCCCCAAACCCGAAGGTTCAAAGGGCAGTTCAAGACGGTCACATAATCGAGTTAAGGTTTGTTGTCCTCTAGAGGGACCATCGCGTTACTTGCACTACTCAGAACGTCTTTAAACCACAGAAAAATCCAACACTTGGAAATTTTCGGCAGGGGAAAAGTTGGGTATTTATATCCGGTCGAACTTTTTAACATATTCGAAAATTATCCGGAAAAACCACATAGACAAAACTTGATAATCCGATCGAAACGACGATTTTCAATGCAACCCCAGAACACTCAACTCTTGAGTCATATTAAAAATTCCCAGAAAACTCAGCATAATAAAATAGGAATTACTGTGCAAATTTGGAAGCCTGACGTCAGAAGATGGCCGCGGTTCCGCCGCACTTTTGACTCTTCGTTTGGAAAATTTTGCACCGTAATTCTTAGATTTCCCTGCTGATTTTTTTAAGCATTTTTAATGTCGAAAAAACCCAGTTTTTGAAAAAAGTCCAGAGAGCAATTAGGTTTTTAGGGTTTCGGTTCGATCGGGTTTCAAACGTCGTCTACTCTTTGCCTAAGGCTCTAGCTAGGCTCTGATACCACTGTAGGGTTCCTAGGCACACTATAGAGGTCTCACAAGGCATCAACCATGCCAATTTCAAATTTTATAAGCGCCGAGAAACCCTAATACGGATCGTCGACTAGAATTTTAGGCAAAACAGGAAACTAGTTAACATCTTAACTAAAAGTGAGATGCTACAACCTTTGTAGATCCGGTTATCCACTTCCTTAGCTCCACGTGGTTGTCCCCTCGCTGTCCATCTCGAATCCCGGACTCTCGCATCGGCTTCATCGGAGAAATGAGCGGAACAGTCGTCGGCTTCGATGCCGAAGATGATCTACGTCGAGGCTTCACAAGATCAAGCTCCAAATTCACCAAGTTGTGAAACTTGTGAAGAAAACACTCTATACTACTTGGCAAGAGGTAGAGGTGAAGAAATAGGAGGTGGGTTCACTTTAGAATTGGATTTCTCACACTTTTGCTCAAGATGCCATTGATGGAATCAAGCTTTCTTTCTTGATGAAGATGATGAAGAAGAAGAAAGAATATGATAAGTGTTGCTTTTAAAATGAAAATAAAATCAATACTTATCATATGCTAACCATGGTAAAGTGTAGAGAATAGATCATGGTTAGTTAGAATGGTTAGGGTTAAGGATGAAGACAAAATGGTAACAAAGTCAAACCTTCATGAAGCTTCAACTAAATACAAAGAAAGCCACCATTTTTCTTCATAATCCTTTCCAAAATCAATAAATAAATAAATGAGTAATAAAAAGGAAACCCTAACCATTACACAAGCATGGTTTAATCTTTACACAAAACACAAGTTAGCATGCAACATCAAACATGATACAATCAAGTGCACACAAAATATATCACATATACAATGTGCTTTTCAAGTGAGAAAATCCCTTTAAAGTGAACCAATACTAGTTAATGCAAAGTAATATATCAAATATATAATTATACATTAAATCATTAAATCAACACTTGATTCAATGATCCGGTCATGTCGTACATAACGACTAGTATCCAATGTATCGACTTATCGAATCAATCTTTGATTCGAAAACTAGGTTATATCACATACAACCAATCGAAACATTCATCGCGAGAATGAAATGCGGTATCACATACACGCATCATTCTCGGTCCCGCACATATCTCATATGCGCCCCTATTTCGTTTCGCTTGAGCCAGGAAACCTCTGTGTAGGACTCTAAAGACTCGTCAATACGCCGGTAGCAGATGATGATCATATCAAGCACCCACAGGTCGCAAGCGGTCTGCTAAACGTAACGGCCATCCGGGTATTGAGCGATCAGAAGATCGACGAGCTAGCCCACTCACACTCCTGTGAATCCAACCAGTAACACTTATCGTACAGTCCTGTCTGTTCGTCTGATATGTCGCATATCAAGTCTAGGGGTGGTAAACGTCAGACCCCAATAACCGATAAGTCGTGCCGATGTGAGGCTCATAACGGGTCGAGAAACTACTGGTAACACTTACCAGCAAATCTCTGATCAGCCCTGGCCAGGGACTTCCCTGTTACGGCCAATCGAGCACAGCGCAACATCAACCCCCAATACCGGGAGAGACGAAACCCCTCCTATCGCTCATTGCCTCCATGTGACTCGGGACTGTACCCAAAGACCACCGTTTTGCACGCCCTCATGGACATGGTAAGGTGGAGATCAAAGCACAGTGGGAATCACACAAGACTCTATGACGATCTCGGGTCTACAGACTAACCTGTACAAGTGTCACCTGAGAACTGCCATCTGACGTGAGGTATAATACCATCTGGGAGTTCTCGGCGAGTCCGTCCAGTGTACCCAGTCTCCACTGAGCACCCGTACACCATCTTTGATGTCAAACACCAATGGATATGGGATCATCCATCGCCCATCTCATGGGTCGAGAAGCGTATACGCTAGTCTACACTGGTATATCGATGCCCCATCTCGATACACCCACGACTAGGGACCTTGAAGGATGTACTTATGGACTACCATGTCCCCACTAGTATGATCTGCATCATAGTCCAGGTAGTCAAGTACACATCCTAAGGGCTTTACCAACATGTAACTATAAGACAGTTTAAAGAGACTAGTGTACATGTTAAGATAAAGAGCAACCATATAGCATACTATCATATCGAGCAAGAAAGTCATCTCTATATATGTCCAAGCATCCAATATAATATACATCATCTGTACAATACTGGCCTCTAGGGCATACATACAACTAACAATCTCATCTACTGGGGTAGTTTCCTCATGCCCCCTGTCTTGATCAAAAGTTGTCGCTATCAACCTGTTGAAGAATAACGTCCGCTGAGTGGGGATGGCCAACCTATCGAAAGCAGACTTCTGAGCAGGGGAAGCAGCCTTGACGATTTCGCCTGGAATAGGAGCCGGAATGGCCAGCCTTGTGAAGACTGACTTCTTAGCAGAAAAAGCCTCTCTGATGATTTCGTCCGCTTGAGCCGGAATGGCTATCCGCTTTGGGATGGCTGCTTCAGATATCGCGGGCTTGTTGGCGTTCTGGCTCAGTCTGTTGAAAACTGAGGCATTGGATTTGGGCGACCCGTTGAGAGGGGCCGTGGCAGTGGTAAGTCGATCAAAGACTGACTTCTTTGGGGATTCTTGCGACAACAGCGGGGCATTGAAGTTCATGGGTAGGAGCATGGTCCCAAAGAATAGTCCAGTGGTAGCCTGAGTCACCCGGTCCACCGGCATGTAAAAACGGAGGCCGCT
Organism: Agapanthus africanus; assembly: GCA_030015575.1. Classification (NCBI taxonomy): domain Eukaryota; kingdom Viridiplantae; phylum Streptophyta; class Magnoliopsida; order Asparagales; family Amaryllidaceae; genus Agapanthus; species Agapanthus africanus. The sequence goes on from JASDDO010000016.1 coordinate 569,014,609, forward strand.
TGGGGCCCATAAGTTACACCTCCAGATGAGGCGGAACGGGAGTTGCAGTTGCAGCTGGAACAGTTAGAGGCCATTACTGTTCTTTTTTCTGTACGGGAGAAAAACCAAATTTTAGTACCTCGAACCCAAGGGCAGCCATATCAAACCGCGATTTGTTCGCGAAAACACGACACACGAAATGTGGAGTGGAAAGAGGAAAAGGTTCCACCGGATGTGCCAGAATATGTTCCCTGCCGAAACACGGAGACGCGACCGCGTGGGTCCGTCTTGCCTGAATTTCGAGGGCAGGTGCTAATTGGCGCTATCCGTCCACCTCTCCGAAGATACCAAGTTGATTTATGACACAGTGTATCGAAGGTTTAAACGGATGCGGCCGATGTAGCAGACTTCGTCAGATTCCCCCTCGTTAAGGGGTTTTTGATTGTGGGGACGCTCTTCCCTGCAGGCGCAAGCCCCTGCAGTTAATTACGCTACCGCATCGCGGTAACCACTTTCTCTTTCTCCAGATGGTCACTTCGTGTCGTGGGTGTTTGTTTTGTTTTTGGTTGCCCGTAGATTGTATACGGAGACTAATTTATGTTGTCGCCCGTAGGGGGTGGATTAGTCCAAATCCGTATTTTCTTAGATTTGGGTTTGGGTTGGGTTTAAGGATACGTTAGTCTCATTTGAGACTAAGATCAACTTAAACGTTCGTTAAGGATACGTTAGTCTAATTTTAGACTAAGATCAACTTAACAGGATCATTTAGATCTAACAAAAGATGATTTAGGTCTCTATTGTTTAGTTTAGGGACATTACAGTCTATTAGTTTAGGGACATTACGGTCCATGGGTTTAAGGACCCCACAGTCCGAGATTAAGGACATCATAGTCCATGGGTTTAAGGACCCCACAGTCCAAGGTTAAGGACATCATAGTCCATGGGTTTAAGGACCCCACAGTCCAATTTAAAGACGTCATAGTCTATGAAATTTATGGTTGTCGGGATCCGTCACCTCTCTGAAGACGTTGAAGAATTACAACGACATATATTAGAAGGGTTCAGAGATGTACCCTTGAACCAATTTTGGTTGGGATCTGTAGTCCAATCTGGGACTAAGATCTGAGGTTTTATGAGCATATGGGTTAATCTGAATTAAGGACTTATGGCCAATCTTGGGCCAAGTCCAATCAAGTTAAAATGTTTAACATTTATTTTGGGTTGTTGAGCATTTATTTGGGCTTGGCCCTTTTAATAATGCTGAGCATTGATTTGGATTCTGACAGTATTTCTGTCTTTTGTTGAATGCTAAGCATTCATCAGAGCTCTGGGCTTATTAAAGAACAATTTATGTTCTATCAGCGCAGCACATGGTGCGCTGGGCATTTTGCGCCAATCGAAGAGCGCAGTGCGCTAGTTTATGAGCGCATTGCACTTCTGCTGGGTAGCGCACACGTGGGGGACACGTGTTGCACTTGGCGCTAAGCGCCAGATGATGGGCGCATTGCGCCAGTTTATGAGCGCAGAGCGCTATCTTATGAACGCAAGCGCTACTTGTATAGTGGCACACACGTGGGGAACACGTGGTGCGCTTAGCGCTAAGCGCCAGTCTTATGAGCGCAAAGCGCTAATTCAAGAGCGCAGAGCGCTAACTGTTGAGTGGCGCACACGTGAGGAGCACGTGGTGTGCTCGGCACTTTGTGCCAGATCAGGAGCGCTGAGTGCTTCTTTTTAATATGGAGCGCTAAGGATCTTTTTATACAGCGTTGTGCGCTAGTTCCGGTGCGCCGAAGCACTTTTTAATACGGAGCGCTAAGGCTCTTTTTGCAGCGCTATGCACTGAGAATTAAATCCTCTTTTAAGAGACTTTGTCTCCTAGATCTAAGAATAAAGTTCTTAGCTTCACAGGAGATGTTTTAATCTCTTATATTGATGAAAGGCTTTGCCTTTATGGACCTGCGATCCTTAAAAGAATTGAATTATTCTCCCTTCCTTTTTTTATAGTGAGATGTTCATGATCTCTTTGAGAAAGACTTTAGTCTTATAGATCTATGATCTGTGAGAAAGAAGCAAATTCTTCTTTTATTTTATGATGAGATCTTTTGATCTCTTTGTAAAAGACCTTGGTCTTGTAGATCTACGATCTTAAAAAAAGAAGTGAATTCTTCTTTTTAATTATGAGATGATTTTATCTCTCTGTTCTTTTACCTTGAAGAAAAGAAGTTCTTCTATCGAGAGCTTGGCTCTTCTTTCTGAGATTTTCTCAAAGCTTCTGGGGGAGTTCCTCTCTATGCTTCTGTATATCCGAGACTTGAAGTCTTGAGGCCTTTATATAAGGTGAGCTGATTTGTTCAATCAATTAAGGAGATCTTCTCTCCAATTGATTTGGGGATTCCCCACCATTGGATCTTTGATCCAAGGGCTTCTGATTTACAGAAGACAATCTTCTTGTTTTTAACAAGATTGGGAAATCTTTCCATACAGAATTTATTCTGTATTTTTGGTGATTTTTAATCACCATTGGATCATTGATCCAACGGTGCTATGATTTACAGAGCACAATCTTGTTGTTTGGAAAGATTTTGAGGAATGTTTCCTTAACAGAATTTAATTCTGATTAATTAATTATTTATCATTATTCTTGGATCTTTGATCCAGGGGCTGAGAACATTTTGTTCTATTGCTAGCGCTAACGTACTTTGCACGTGGTGCCCTGCTTAGAGTGCAGGGCTCTTAGCGCTAGCGCTCACGTGCTTTGCATGTGGTGCGCTGCTTAGAGTGCAGCGCTCTTGGCGCTAGCGCTCACGTGCTTTGCACGTGGTGCACTGCAACAGAGTCTTTGACTCTCAGTGCTGGCGCTGCTAACGCTAGCGCTCCCGTGCTTTGCACGTGAGCGCTGCAACAGAGTGTTTTAACTCTCGGCGCTGAGACATTTACATTCTTTTTATGTGGAGTTTTTCCCTTTATTTTTTATTTTATCATTATTTTTTATAAGGGAGCAGGTTGTGAGCCAAAATTTTGGCGGGAACAAACCCAAACCAATGCTCAGCATTGTTAAATAAAAATGGTTGAGCCCAAACAAATGTTTAGCATTTTAACTGAGTGGACCGAGCCCATGTTGGCCACAGGTCCCTAACTCAGATTAATTGAGCCCATATGCTCATAAATCTTTTTAACCGATCTTAATCCCAAACTTGACTACAGATCTCCCAACCAACATTGGTTCAAGGGCACATCTCTTCAGACCTCTGATATATATCGTAATTCTTCAACGTCTTCAGAAAGATGGAGGGTCCCAATAACCAATAACATTTGGCGCATCCCCAAACGGTTGAACCAGAACCACACAGACCATGACGTCTTTAAACTGGACTATGATGTCCTTAAACTTTACGGACTATGATTTCCTTAAACTTATGGACCGTAACGTCCCTAAATTAAAACAATAGAGCCCAAATACTCTTTTTTGGATCTAAATGATCCTGTTGAATAGATCTTAGTCTAAAATTAGACTAACGTATCCTCAACAAACGTTTAAGTTGATCTTAGTCTCAAATGAGATTAACGGTCCTTAAACCCAACCCAAACCCAAATCTAAGAAATTACGGATTTGGACTAATCCACCCCCTACGGGCGACAACACAAATTAGTCTCCGTATACAATCCACGGGCAACCAAAAACAAAACAAATACATACGACACGAAGTGACCATCTGGATAAGGAGAAAGTTGTTACCGCGATGCGGTGGCGCAATTAACTACAGGGGATTGCGCATGCAGGGAAGAGCATCCCCACAATAAAAAAAACCCTCAAATGAGGGGGAATCTGACGAAATCTGCTACAACGGCCGCATCCGTCTAAACCTCCGATATACGATGCCATAAATCAACTTGGCATCTTCGGAGAGGTGGACAGATAAAACTAAATAGCATCTGCCCCCAAATTCAGGCAAGACTAACCTACGCGGTCCCGTCTCCCGTTTTCGGCGGAGAACAATCTTCGTCTGGCGGATTCATACGGATCTGATTGTAGCCGGAGAAGGCGTCCATGAAGCTAAGTAGCTCGTAACCCGCCGAGCTGTCGACGAGCTGATCTATCCGAGGGAGAGGATAATTGTCTTTTGGACAGGCCTTGTTGAGGTCGGTGAAGTCGACGCGCATGCGCCACTTCCCGCTTGACTTTTTCACCATGACCACATTCGCCAACCATTCGGAGTAAGGCACATTACGAATGAAGTTGGCGGCGAGGAGACTGTCTACCTCGTCCTTGATTGCCTTCTGCTTGATCGGGGCGAAGCTTCGCTTCTTTTGCCTGACGGGTCGGGCCGTAGGATCTACCCCGAGCTTATGAGATATGATTTTGGGGTCGATCCCAGGCATGTCAGCGGGAGAGGGAGGTCTTGTCGAAAGCAAGAAAAGGAATGTCTTAGCTTAGCCCAGGAGAACACGTCGGAGTTGTTTCTGAGGAAGCCAACTAGGTCGTCTTGCTGAGTCCCTGTCAGAAGCGACCCGATCTGAACGGTTCGTTCAACGTCCCCTTCTATGAGGGGGACCTCTGTCAATGGCTCTACCGGGATCCCTCGGACCTCTTTTTGCTCGTCCCGAGTGTCCAGAGAATCCTGATTTCACTCTCGGCCTCAACATCGTTGTTTGCCCGCTCAGACGAAGATGTTGCGGTGAAGCAAACGTTTGCAGTCCGTTGGTCTCCGTAGGCCCGACCTATCCCGCCTTGGTCGAGCGGGAACTTCATCGCCAGGTGGTAGGTCGATATCTGGGCCCTGAGGGAGTTCAGCGTTGGGCGGCCGAAGAGGATGTTGTAGGCCGATGGGATTCTCGCTATGATGAATTCCTTAGGCACTGTTCACGTACTTCCGGCCTCCCCGACGTTAAACTGCAGAGTGATTACCCCTTCTGCCGGGATGGAGTGGTTGGTGAATCCTGACAGGACGTGAGAAGTCGGCCTTAGGTCTGCCGGGATGAGCCCCATGCGTAGAAAGCAGTCGTAAAAGAGTATATCCGCCGAGCTTCCCGAGTCGACCGGTATCCTCTGCACTTCGTAGTGGTGGACCCGAGCTGTGATCACCAGCGGGTCGTTGTAGGGCAGGGATATACCGTGGAGGTCCTCATCGTCAAAAACGATCGGGTCGGTCTCCCTGGCCTTCTTCTTCGGATGGTTGTTAGCCTCCATGACCGGCGTGGGGTGCTGAGCCTCATAGGTACTCGACGTACCCCCCGCTGACATGACCATGATTTGGCCGATTGTCAACTCGCCGGGAGGGGGACGTTGCTCTTGCTCACGGTCAGCCTGCCGCTTGTCTCGCAAGTATATCGCCAGGTGCCCCGAATGGATGAGCTCCTCGATGTAGTCTCGGAGCTGCTTACAGTTCTCCGTGGAGTGGCCTTGCGACCTGTGGAAGCCGCAGTAGGGGCCCCGGGTGCACTTTGCCGCCATGCGCGAGACCAGGGGGAGTTTGAAGAACCTCTCGCCCTTAGCCTCCTCTAGCAGTACCGTCTGGGAGACTTGAGCGGGGTGTACTCCTGAAACTTCGGGGAGTAGGGCTTTGGCCGCTCAAGCCTCTTTTTCTTTTCTCTCGCCCTTTTCCTCTAGTCAGTTTGCTTTGCCCGGGGGAGATTTGCGTTCACCTCGGACTCGAGCTGGATCTCTCGCTCGGTCCAGGCCTTTACCTCGGCCATGGTCTTAGGTTGCGCTAATACAAAGGAGTGTAACCACTCCTTGTGCCTAAGACCTGACCTAAGGGCCATAATGACTGTCTCGTCCCGGTGTTCTGGGACCTCGAGGAGGGCGTTGTAGAAGCGGGTTACATACCCTTTGAAGGTTTCCTTGTCCCCGCTTTTTATTGTGAAGAGGTGGTCGATGGTCCACTTCTGTCGCCTGTTCCCGACGAAGTGGCTGAGAAATTGGGTGGCCAACTCATCGAAGGTTGAGATTGAGCTTGGCGCGAGTCCTCGGAACCAGTCTCGCCCGGAGCGGATGAGAGTGGCCGGAAAAGCGCGACATTGGGTGGCATCAGAACAGTCTTGGAAACTCATCCCGGACGTGAATTTATCCAAATGGTCCTTTGGGTCGGACTTACCGTCGAAGAGCGAGACCTTCGGGGGTTTGTTTCGGGAAGAGACGTGAATGGCGAGAAGCTCTTCTGCGAAGGGCTTCGTGAGCGAGTCGGCGGCGTATTTAGCCCCGTCACTCGAATGACGACTTTCCCGATGCATGCTCTCGATTTTCTTTTCGAGGGCGTCGAGTCGGCCGTGGTATCCCGATGATTCAGCACATTCTGATCTTTGGCCTCTGCTGTTGGAGACCAGTGCCGGGCCGCGACCCCGGTTCTTTTCGATGAGGTTCCTTAGGTCCCCTGGCGAGGTAGTCTTTGAGCTACCGTGACGAGTCTCTTCCGCGCGACCCCGTCGAGGGAGGGGGTGTTGGTCATGCCTGGGCGCAGGCGAGCTGACTGACACCTCCTCGGAAGGGACATGTGCGCGATGGGGCTCGGGGCAAGGCACTCTGGCGACGGACCTCGGTGTTGAACTATGGAGCGCCCAGCAGGTCATAGAATATATTGGCCCGGGGGATCTGCGGCCGCCGGAGGTAGCGAGACGGTGGTCGGTAGTGCCGACGCGAGCAAAGTCTTCTCTCTCTCTGTAGGGGTCCCGGTCCCGAGGTGAGGGAGCGGCGACCTGGGGAGCTCGCCCTGCCGTTTGGACACGGACGAGCGCATCCACGATGGACGCGAGTCGATCTATCCGAGCGGCTAGGACGTTGATGGCGTTCGAGGGAGGAGATTCGTCCGCGCCTCCGTTGTGGGGGAGGCGGCGGCTAGCGCTTAGATCATCGCGCTGATCGCTCGCCATGAAGTTGGGATCGGAAGATGAACTTTCGTTGAGTGGAACTAGACGTTTCCCATAGACGGCGCCAACTGATGGAGGCCTGGATCTCCTTCAGATGTTATCTTCCATTGATCTCTTCGTGTAATGGCGGACGGCTAAGATTTGATCTGGGGGTTGACTCCTTTAGCGTGTGGATCTTAATGGGCATGGATTTGAGGTTGAACCGAGCTACCTGCAAGGAAGTCCCGGGATGGTTGTGCCACCGAGGACCCTCCGATGATCAAGTTAGTGGTGCAAGTTGGGCAAAGTAGCGGCTTGGTGGAAAGAATTGCATACCTCGATCTTCTGAGGGAGGGGTTTATATAGCGGCAGCAATGGGCAGGCAGGCGTGAGAATCACGCCGGCCGTTACACCCCTGACGTCACGCCCGCGTGATAGACGGGATCCCACATTAATGACAAGACAGGCTCGTTAATGGGGGATCGTGGTGGCGTGGAACGCGGGGTCGTGGGCGGCGGATATCTTGTGCATGGAGAGATTCGCGGTGTCGTGGCGAAGGCGCCAGTTCTCAGTGCCGCGGGTCGGTCTGGTTGAGACCGAGGAAGATGAGCTCGGCGGGAGGCTTGGGCACGAGCGGGAGGCCGAGGTTTCTTAGTTCTGTAATAGCTCGAAGGCGAGCCGAAGGGTGTTCTGGGAGGCCACCGGAGGTCGGGAGATTCCTCAGGCCGGAGGCCCGGGGTGCGATCCCAACCGTGGTTACTGGTCCTCTCTCGTTGGTTCTGGGACACGTCATCTGCAACGTGTCAGCATCTGGAGAGTCACCGATATCGAGCCTCATCAATTGCCGTCCAAAATTTCAAATCTCGTGGTTAATGCTTTCCTCTCCCGATGAACCGCGATTTCGCTACTTCTATACCCTTGCAGAGATGGAATGATGCTGATGATGTTGCTCAACTCCATGCTATGAATCCTATACTCCCCCTGCTTCCCTTCCTGGCTTCAATGGCGTAGTCTATAATGCCTCGTCCAGCAAGATCACACATTATAAGATTTGGCTCGGTTCTGACTCCACCCTCACGGTGTGTAAGACGTCCGGAAGTACTAGTTTCAAAAGGTCATCTTCTCCCCATCCACATGCGGCTTGATTGCAGTACTAATCTATGTTATGCGTGATGAGCTTGTATTTGCTCGAGAGACGGATAATTGTCGGACCGCCTTGAAGTCTCTGATTCGGTTTAGCGTTATGATATTCCACAAGGGTATGCTTCACGCGGTCGACATTAGAGGGGAACTTGCTATTTTTGACTTAAACATTCACTCTTCTTTGGAACCAATTGTTTGTTCGAGGTCAGGAGCCGAGGGAGGCTTTATGAAATATTTGGTAGAGTCATCGTGTGGGGACGACTTGTTCATGATATCAAGAGACACACAGGAGGTGTGGTGTATCCCAACAATGATGAATGGGAAATAGTCAAGACAATGGGGTTTAAAGTGTACAAGCTAGAATATCCTAGTTATAAGTGGGTCGAGGTTAAAAGTTTATTAGGGGAGGATGTTGCAGTGTTTTTGGGATTCAACCGGTCGATGATGCTCTCTGTAAGGGACTTTAATTCTAATATAACTAGAAATTCCATATATTTCACAGACGATTACAGATTGGCTTATATCGATGCACCAGAGAAAGCCGGCAATATGGGTGTATTCCATTTGGAGGATGGAAGCATAATGCCATTGAATCTCTCCGATGATCTCAAGCAACTCAACTAGCCGACTCCGCTGTGGTTTACACCTGCCTTTCCCGTTTAGTTCTCATTTAAATTTTTATTGAAATAATCATATTTTTTATATTTTAAAAAGTAATTTCTCCTAACTAGAATTTCATAATACCATATATTTAGTTGTTGATGTGGGATTATCATGATTCTATTTGTTGGTTATTAAATATTTAGGAAAATTATTTCCTGGCTCCGTTTGGAGTTAGCATAAAGTTCCAAAATTATGAAAAAACCCGAAAATATACTTTGATATTATTTTAAACCTAAAACACGTATTTATGTATGCATTACTTAAAATACCCTTTTAACATTTTTAAGATATTAGAATATGAGATTTTTTGGATTTTCCAAGACATTAGAATGTAGGATTTTGTGACAATGTACAAAAAGTTTTCAATCACTTCTTTATTATTCTTTCTTTATCATTGCTTTTCCTAAATTTTTTTAAACCCATCCTTTTTCTCATCTTCTTCATTGTTACTTGCATTCGCTATTATTTCTTGTCCTAATTTCCAATTTATTTTTCTTTTTATTATTGATTGCTCTAGTTTCTGACTCCTTTATTTTTTTCTCATTCACAAATCCATCCTTGTTATGGGAGTAAGATGCCGGAAACATAAAAAGGAGATTGATGGAGTAGGAGCGGAGATAGAAGAATCGTGGGAATTTGTCACGCCCCACTTCCCAAAATACGGAATGCGATGGGTGACTAGGCCATCCATACTCCCACGGTCAGGGAATAATTCTGCCGTAGTCACACTTCGGCTTCTAGTATTACATGGTAGTTAGTAAACAGTACTAAAGTAAAAGAAATCACAGCTCACAACTTTATTACATCAAAATAAAAGAGTTCAAGATACATTTATTTGCATGGAAGAACTAATTAACCAACGAAATAACAATATTCTTATAGCAAGAAAGGGATGGCGCTGATGTAGCGGTCTAAACCTCCGCGATCTCGAATTGCAGGTCTTGCTTCTTAGCTGGGTCTACTTCGTCCTCTGAGCATGCACACTCAGGTCGTCAGGGCGACACATATAGCAATAAATATATAATATATGTACGATATTATTAAACATGAAAGGTGCGACAAAATACAGAAATATGAGAATAATGAATATCATTTGAATATGAACAGCGCGATATATGTATCATGTCAGTAAACCAGGCAATGTGGATGTCATTACTTATCAGTCACTAAGTCAATGAAATCAATTGGTGGAAAGGATACTCGTGTTTAACAAGGGTCCCGTGCATGTCCGAGACTACGATCCACTGTTGTCCGGGACATAACCCTGCAGCCGTGCCACTGGGCCCATGACCTGATGTATATAAATATATCACTAATATCGAATGATCATCCTCTAAGTCACTGTACCTTACTAATACGAGTTCAATTCCATCCTGATTTCCCCATTCCCCAGGTTTCAATAACCATAAGCATAGGATTAATTGTATACCAGTACGCGCCAAATCACGGTCTTACTCATTTTCACTGCATTGTTCACTTTCACTAGCCAATCACTTATCACTGGCGTGCTTGATACCACTAATTCAATACCACTCACGTTCGACAATACAAGTCAGTCGCTAAGTCTCAATGTAAACGATCACTTTGCACTGGGTATAAAGCAACACAGAACAATGTAGAAATGCACTAAACAAATGTTCACTAAATTATGACAGTCAACTCCATATGACTTGCAAAATTCACCATAAATCACACGTGTAGAATCGACCAAAACAATATAAAAGGCATACGAAGTAAACATGATTATCTGAGCGGTAAAATTAGTTTCATGTCAATAGGAATTCAGGTTAAGGATTTATTATCATTTTAAATCAGCGATCAGTTGCTGGAATTCTAGTTTCAGAACTGGAAGTTCAACTTCACCCGCGGTTTCCTAGGGATTGTGTCTAGATTCAAATGTTGCTCTAGTTGAATAAAACCTAGTTTTATCTGTTAGGTTTCCGACGCATCAAGCGGATCGATTATAGCCTTTCTATATTAGGAGATATGTCTTGTTTAGTGTGAAGGTGAAAAAATGTCACTGCAGAAACTGCAGAACACATCAACAATCTAAAATATAAACAAAATACCAAAAGACGGTAAAACTGAATAAGACCAGAATCATATGTTATCTAACTAAATTATCTACGCAACGATATAGGACTCCACGTATTTTCAGTTTTATGTAGGGATGTACCGGCAAGCAGTTCAGGTATCAACATGAAAAACTGCAGAAATCAGCCATATACATCGATAAAATAAATTATATTAAAAATATCAAACAGCGGCGTAATTCATTGAAACCAGTCGCATAAGAAAGCTAACTAAATTTCATACTTATCTATATAGAGTTCCGCACATTTGCGAATTTGAACAATGAGTTGCAGGTGTTTGATTTCAGGTATTCGTAAGGATTTCGGTTCAGGACTGTAGTCCAGAGCCACAAATCCTTTCATTTTCCGCTATCTAAAGACACGATATTCAGTAAAAGTCATCGTAGATTTTTAGGTCATACAGTCCTCTTCGCAGAGAGCCTAAGAACGCCATGATCCAATTTTTGTATGATTTATTATGAATTAAATGGTTTAGCATATTCAGGAAAATTCTGATTTCGCAATGGTTATCGGGGGCAACATATTATTGGGGGGGGGGAACGATATTAATTTGCAACCAAATTTTTGTAGTATATATATGAATAGTAAAACAGTAAACGGGTTCAACAAACACAAGTTCCGCCGATTTTAATTAGATTCTGGCGTAAGCTTTTTATCGAACACCTTGGGTAAACATTCGGTTGTCAATCGAAACACATGTTTGCTTTAGCCAAACAAATTTAGATATTAACCATATAACTTCTACGTGATACCAACACATTAATAAGCTCTAGTCGGGCTCCAATCCATTAGATGGCATTATGGTTCGCCACACAAATTCTCAATAATAGTTTACGATCTAATTATATTTATATATATTTAGTTATTGTAAATTTCTTTGGCTAATGTTTATAATAGCATAAAAAACAAGTGAAGATTTTCACTTGCCTTCGGTCGCTGATATAGAATCAACACCACGTGCGGGATCCGTCTCGACACACGAGACGATGTGATGCTGGATACGGTAACGACACGGGTGTGATGCGGTAGTAGGTGCGGTGATGACGCAGGCGTGACACGATACTGGCACGATCTTGGCTCAGTGGGTGGTGCGGGTATGGCACGGCGCGACACGGCACTGGACGCGACACTGGTGTGGGAGTGAACACGGTGTGTGCAATGGACCAAGACACGGCGTGGCACGGAGGTTGGTGAGGTGGGGTTGACGGCGACTGACGGTGGTGGTTGCCGGAGGTGAGGGCGAAGGAGGTAGGGCTCGGGCGCGGTTGCAGAGGAGAGGCGACGGCGCGGTGAGGAAGTGGAGGTAGCCGGTGGCGTTGGGTTACCGACGGTGAGAAGCTCGGTTGCGGCTTGAGGTGTGAGGGGGTTGGCTAGGTGCGATGGATTTTTCGGGTGCACGGCTGTTGATGGGATGCCGATGAGGACAAGGATGAGTTGTGAGAAAGCGCAGGCAGTTAATAGGGTCGATGGGGAGGTCGAGGGCCCGGTGGCGGCTGCTAGCAAGGGGCTCAGTGGTTGGAGGAAGGTGGTGTTGGGTTGTTGCGGTGGTGGTGCGCGGTGGTCAGGGATGTCATGGTCGTTGGAGAGGCGGTGTGAAGTGGTCGCCGGTAGTGGGTTTGAGAGTGGGTAAGTTAGAGAGATATAGAGGGTGTGTGTGAGAGAGAGACGTTGAGATTAAGAGCGGAGAGGTAGGTTAGCTCGTTTTTCATGGGCGAAGTCACCGGAGGTGGGCGCGAAAGTCACGGAGGTAGCAGGCGAAGAGTTGCGGGGGCTCGAAAGAAGAAAAGAAGAAAAATAAAGAATAGGAAATGAAGAGAAAAGGGAGAGAGGGAGGAAGCGAGAGAGGATGGAGAAGGTAGCCGCGGAGATCGCGGGGTCGTCGGCGTGACGAGGACGAGGTCGGGGGCGAGTTCGAGAAAAGGGGAGGGGAGCCGTTGGGGAGAGAGAGGAGACGAGGGAGTGGAGAGATGGGCGTCGAGGATCTCGGGGTTGTTAAGATCGTGGCGAGGTCATCGCAGAGGTGGACGCGAGTCACGAGGCGGCGATCACGAGGAAAGGGGAGAGGGACGTTGGAAAATTTGGAGGGAAAAGAGAAAAAGGAAAAGAAGAAGAAGAGAAGGGTGGGGGTGTAACGGGTCGGGTTTGGGTCGGGTTTGGGCTGGGATTAGGGATTGGATTTGGGTTTAGATTAGGAAAATAATTAATAAATAAATAAAAATATGAAGAAAATAATAGGAAAATTTTAGGAAAATACGGAAAATAGATATACAAGGAACTGGGGATTTACATAATTGGATAGGAATTAGTGATTTGAAAGGTAAGATGCAACTTTTGGGAGAGGAGACTAGAGAGAAAAAAACGAGGAATTGGAAAATAAGCATCGAGGAAAAAAAAGCTAACCATAGTTGTTAATAATCTTTTTGATCGAATAATCATGTGTATTTGATTAAAAAGAATGAGGGTAAACACGGATTTTTTGCAAAAATATTAAAAGTAAAATACACATAATCTACTTTGGGCGGGTTAAAAAATAAATCATCCTTCCGAACTGGGTCCGAAAACAATTTTCCCTAAATATTTCTATTTAGCTAGCTGAAAAATGAAAGATCATTTCATAAAGAACTCATATATTACATTCTTTTCGTATTCATTTTGACATAATTATACATATGATGTCTGTTTAGCTAGAAGAGCGTCATCATATCAATGGAGGCATTTCCTATTTGAGGAGGGCTAGACTTTTCGAGCTCAAATTGGACCTCCATAGTGGGGGTTTTGAGATCACTTTTCTCTGCCCCTTACCCTTGCTTTCATAAGGCTAAGGTTTACTTGGGATCAAGTCATAACTTTTGGACCAGATCTTATTCCTATATCCGGCCCTTCGTTTGGATTTGCTTGTGAACCATGTAATCATTCGGATCGGATTCTATAAGGTCTTTTTTGAACTTGAATTATCCTTCAGGTTGAGTCTTAATCCTTGGGTCTCAGCTTTTAAGATATCTTTCCTTTTTTCATTCCAAACCATATCGGACGGAATCTTTAATGGGCCTGACCGAATCAAGCCAACTTTATTTTTTTCACAAACAAATATTAAAATCATATTTATTGAAATGTCGACCTTTTTGACCAAAACCATGGAAAATACAGGGCTTTGGAGCAAATGCGGTCAAAAAGTCGTCTGACCCGACGCGCAATCAAACCCGACCCGCTAATAATGTCCTCTTCCGTGCATAAACATCGCGATCCAAATCTTAACGTCGGACCAAAAGTTAACAAAAAAACGAAAAAAGAAAAAGAAAAAGAAGAATAAATCAATCAATCGTTTATCTTAAAGTTGAAATTTTGGGGAGAAATTTCTCAAATTTGAAGGCGTTTAGGGGAATCACTTCATCGAGTAAGTTTTCCTTCAATTTTTGTTCATTTTTTGGGGGAACGTAATCGATCGATGATCATTATTTTTCAGATAATTTTTTGGTAAATTTGATTGGTGACAGCTTGTTCATAAGTTAGGAAATTTAATCAATGATTTCGATAGAATCTTTAATCTCTCTAAGAAAAGTTCCTCTTTTTTGAAAAATAAGTAAAAATTTTAATACTAGAGGAAGGTGGGGGGGTGGGGGGGTGGCGTGGCGTGATGATGATGATGATGATGATGATGATGATAGGATTTTTCAGTAAAAATGAGAGAAAAAGAGTTTATTTGCCAAAATTGGTACAAAAAGATTGGATTTTGATTTCACTCTTAGTTTCGAGTTCTCCCCCTAGGATTCCTTCGTGTGCATCTAGCAAAATCTCATCATTTCCACTGATTTTTGAGGAGTTAAGGATTGGAAATTAGTTAAGCTATAGAATCTCTCTCTCTCTCTCTCTATATATATATATATATATGAGAATAATGGAGTAAAGAGGCCATGTGAGCGAATTTCCTCCTATGGCGTCGAAAAAATATGCCCTCCATCGTGTTTTCCGACGATCGGAATCCATCATCTTTTCGATGGAAAACACGACGGTGGGTGTATCTTTTCGACGCCATAGGAGGAAATTCCCTCCTAGGGCATCTTTCCTTCATTATTCTCATATATATATATATATATAACCAAATTTCATTTGATTCTACAATTTTTCACCGTTGATTTAGCAATGTAAAAAGTTATATTGTCGGTAAACCGTTAATTTTGAACCCACTAAATCAACGGTAAAAAAGTTGTAGAATCACAAGAAATTTGGTGTACCCACATCTTAGATGATAACGATGAAGATGGTTGATGCCGATCGTCGAAAAAAATAAGAGGACCGTGTATTTTTTCGACGCCATAAGAGGAAATTCCCTGTATGGCCTCTTTCCTCCATTATCCTCTCTCTCTCTCTCTCTCTCTCTCTCTCTCTCTATATATATATATATATATATATATATATATAATGAGTAAGGAAGAGATTTTTTGTTTCAGAATTTGAGCGGGGCATATTAGGCCCTATATGCATCACACTTAATGTTATACGTTCTAATGCACAATACAAAAAGAGACAGCAACACTACAAATTATCTAGACATAAGAAGATTAATCGTTGTAGAAAAGAATAATGAAGGAGTAGAAGAATCTTCGCCTATAGTGACCTCTGATATAGTTCTTCAAACATTATTGGGAAAAGATGCTCGTCTTCATATCTATCTGCATCTTAGTATCTGCACAAATTGAAAGATGTAGCATTAACATATAGAAAAAGGCAGAGAAATGAGCTGTTCAAGATGAGAGAAAACAATTTCAGATTTGCCGAATCTGGTGAAAGAAGATTGGATCCTGAATCTATATCTTGGATTCAGGTTCCATTAATTGGTTTCCTTCATTGGCATTCCTTAAAATTTCAAATTTGCCGAATCAATGATTTTACTGTAGCTCACCTTTATATATTCGCATTACCATCTTTTTGATGATACTGCTTTATCTTAGTGATGCACCGATGCTTATATTTTGTTTATGAGTTGACTTACCACAATTAGGACTTTATTAATATCTCCAAATATGCTTCTTCTGCATCAGCTTCAGCCTTTGTTTCATCCTTTGCTTCATTAGACCTTCACTGTATCGACACAAGTGCAAGTCATATAAGGAATAATAAAGATAAATGCATCAAAGTAAAAGAGAGTTAAAGTAATTACATATGCGCTCATTTCCACATTCATGGAGGTCCTTGTATGCCCGCGTCGGAAAGTGGTTGTAGCATTGGAAACATTGGACGGGGTATTTTTTCACGTCATGTATCTAAATAAGAGTTTTGGATTAGTTATGATTTAAGCAGATCACACATCGTTAAAGCACTTAATGTATGGCATAAGTTTACTCACTTTTGCAACATGACTCTTTTTCTGTTCTTTTGTATCATACTCCCCCACCTCGTCCCACTTTTCCAGTTCTTTTCATATGCGCATGCTGCGCAAAGATACTTGCCGGTCTTCGACATCACCGAAAATCTTTCGTACTCAGCCATTTATCTTATTAGCTATATCCTGTTGAAAGTTAAGAGAAGAAAAGGTTACATAAGAAGCATAAATGCATAGAGAGGGGAAATTGCTGGACTTGCAAAGAAAAGAACGTCAGCAATGGATTTTCCAAGTCATATAGTTGTACAATCATGCAGATCTTATCTATAATCAAGTATAGCTAAATCATCAAAAGGAATATAAATCTAAGTCAAAAATTCCTTACTCTACTCATTTCTCCTCGCACTTTCCTCTGCCGTTTCAAATTGGGGTTAGATCCTAACAATTTCTTGTCTCTCCGACGAAAACTCTAGAAAGATGATTCTTTTTAGGCCCAAAAAAAACCTACAGGAAGCTTTTTGACTTCATTGTGCTGAGACATAGTGGATAATCTAAATGTTTTATACTCGTTTAGCTGTTATTCATATTATTCTCTTTTTTTGTCGCTTTTTTAAATTTTTTGATTCATTTTTATTTTTAAAAATGCAAATTACGTAAGCGTGTGCATATACGACGACGTATGCGTGCTTATGCCGTATATGGGGTCCTCTAGCGCACGATTTCGCATACCGCCTTCCGTACCATTGGTCTTGATTCAATATTATTCACTTCATCTTAAAAGAAGTGGCAAACTTGTACAAGATGATTCAAAGTTTCCTAATTAAGTGATAGCTTGCTAAGGACACTACATGGATATGGACTTACAATAAAACCATGAAAACGCTGAGATCATGAAATCAATGGCAGTGGCTACAACAATTTACACTGCACCCCCCCCCCCCCCCCCACACACACACCCCGGCGGGTAATGCTGTATTTTTTGAAGGGCTGGGTCAAGAATCATGTTAATATTTCGAAGGTTTGGGAACAAGAATCATGTTATGAGAATAAAAATATTGCTGGACTCCCAAAAAACGAACGAAAGAAAGAAAGTCAGAGAATGACTATTTTGTAAAGCTATGTGTAGTGCAATACAATCAAGAAAACTCGTCAAGGAACGGGGTGCATCATCTTTAGTGATCAAGAAAGGTTTCTCTAATTGTCTTACCGAAGTTTAGCAGCCTCTTTTTTCCGTTCCTCTTTTAGAATCAAACTGGCTCTATAACTATAATCAAGGGTAGTCAATTCAGGAAGATGCATGCATACTAGAGTACCAGAGACATCAAAAGAACAAATTTTAGCTAATCAAGAAAGATTCCTGTGATTGACTTGCCATTCAAGCCTGTTTGTATTGTAATAAAGTTAATGAAGAACAAAAATGCGCCTATCAGAACTTATGGATTTAGCTAAATGCGTTTAGAATTTCCTTACCTGATGATCTTCTTCCTCTTCTGTTCTTCAAAAGGAGCAGTCCGCACTTTTTCTTTTCTTTTTTCTTGAACAGGATCAGTCTCAACTGTTAAATATGATGCTATTGATGTTGTGAGTGCATCATTCTTAAGATTGCAATGCATTCATGAGAATTTATGGATTTAACTAACCGAGTTTAGAATTCCCTTACCTGATCTTCTTCTTCCTCATCTTTTCTTGAAAACAATCAGCCTACAACTTCTCACTGTTGTTTTCTTGAAAAGGATTAGCCCTAGCTTGATGTTATTAGTGTAATGAGGAGAGTAACCTTGGGATTATTGTTATTTGAATGATATAGAAAGGGAGTTCTTCACTTCTGTTACTATAAATATCCTGGAGATTGGTCGTTTAATTATTCACTTGATTCGGCCAAGTATTCACTTGATTTAATAATGTGATCCCCTCCTAGTTTCTGGTTAAAATAGAATCTATCTTGGGGTTAATAGCAGAAAACCCTCTTGTAGTTTGACCCTATATACCACTTCTGCCCTCTCGAGTACTTTACGTCTTTAAAGAAAAGCCGAGAGCGCTCCGCTCACTAAGCAAATTCAACCCCTAGAGGGAAATGGCCACAATTTAACGTTTGCGGTGCAAATTCATGAATCCACAAGATGCATGTGTGGACTATGTGCATGTCTGTGTTGTGTTCGTGGGTTAGGCAACTCTAATTCTCTATTACTCACTCTCTCTCTCTTCTCTATAACTATAACTCAATTCCTCTTTTTATTCTCTTTTTAAACCTAACATGCTTTATGTGCACCCAAAAACTTGCCAATCTTTGTCCCTTAGGTGAAATACAAATTTCTATATATATTAGTTCTTTCATGAAAACAAGGAAAATAAAAGCAAAAAGATGAATGAAACAAGAGTTGAAAATTTATGTCATCATAACCGAAAAGGGACCCTTATCTATATAAAACATAACACACAACAGGCGGAATAATCCCCACCGATTATTGATTAGATTTTGATCATCATCGAATTTGTATTTGAAAGTTTTGCTTGGTTTTATTTATCTGAGGGTATTTATGTCTTTTAGCATCGACAATTAACACCATAAGTTAGTAAAATGCAATTCAATTTTTTCAGGTATTTTAGCTTAAAAAATCAATATAGGGTATTAATGTGCAATGTGGTAAAACTTTTTAAGGTATTGTTATGCGATTAACCTGAGAGGAATTAATTACAAATCAAAATAGATTTGCCTCAAACTTCTTATTAATATTATCTTATCTTATTCAGGTTTACAAATTAAGTATGCTAATTGATACTTTCAAATTTTGAACACTAATGTCAATTTTAAATTTTAGATCTACATATAAACCTTGGAATTCAAATTATATCATTTATTTATTTATTTATTTATTGAATAGGATTCATATATTGATTATACTGAACAGGAATTGGTTTCCCCTCTCTATATATTTCATCCTTTTTAATTTTAAAAAACTCTCTTTAGCAAGGGAGAGAGATTAATCATGTCTGTTGCCGCCGGCTGGTCCATCCTTTGCCCTAATATTCTTGGTGCAATCTTCTGCCGTCTTGAACTTGCCGGCTTCATCCGCACAAGTGTTGTATCCTGTTGCAAGGCGATGAGGATTGGTATGTTTTCAGGACAACAGGGTTTAAGTGTTCAAGCTAGAGTATTTGGGTTATAAGTGGGTTGAGGTTAACAATTAAGGGGAGGATTCTGCGTTGTTTCTAGGATTCAATCGCTCAATAATGCTTTCGGCGAGTTACCTTCCTTCTAATATGTTATTAATATAATTAGCTTTAGTCTCATATTGCTTAACCATGAAAAGAATTTAGAAGAAATAATTTATTAGCTTAATAAAATATGAGTTCCTACTACATATATATAGGGAGAGTAATAGACCACCTCTCCTACTGCAAGTAATATGGGACTAAAACTAATTATATTAATAACATTCTTCGGAAGCTGGAGTATAGATGTCAATCATGCTGAGATTGGACAGAAGATGGGTGAAAACTGGTCGAGAAAGACGTTTGATAAGGATATCTGCTAGTTGAGCCGAAGAAGAACATATTGAAGCGCGACCATCTTATATGTCACATTGTCACGAATAAAATGGCAATCTATTTCGATATGCTTGGTCCTCTCATGAAAAACCGAATTCTCGGCAATGTGGATGGTGGTCTTGTTATCACAGAAAAGTACAGTCTGAGAAGAAGAGGTAACCCTAAGATCTGTGAGGAGGAAGGTAAGCCATACTAACTCAGAGACTGTATGCGTCATGGATCTATACTCGGTCTCAGCAGAAGAACGAGCCATTACATTCTGCTTTTTACTCCTCCATGTAACCAAGTTCGTCCCAAGAAGACACAGTAGCCACTAGTGGAACGACGATCATCAATGGATCCAGTAAAGGCAGCACCTGCAAAAGCCGTGAACGACAACGTAGATGATGTTTATAGAGAAGACCTTGTCCTGGAGAATCTTTGATGTATCTGAGAATACGCTCAATTGTCTGAAGGTGAGAAGTAAGTCAAAGGATTCTGTATATATTGACTCGCTATGCTAACGGCGAAGGCAATGTCAGGACGAGTGACGGTGAGGTAAATAAGCTTCCCAATTAGACGTCGATATCGTCCTGAGTTAGGCAGTGGAGAATCCAAGGGAGAGCTCAATTGAGATAGCTTGACTGTGGAATTCATAGGAGTGTTTGCTGGTCCAAACTTAGAAATCATGTCTCAGATAGAAGATCGAGTGCATACTTACGCTGAGAGGGCTGTAAACTACCAGAATTCCGTGACACTTCATTTCCAAGGAAGTTTCTAAAGGTCCTAAAGTTCTTGGTATGGAAGTGTGAAACCAAATGTTTTTTCACCTTGGAGATGCCAGCAGAATCATCTCCAGTAATGATAATATCAACATACACCAGCACAATTATCATGTCCTGTAGACGGTTATATATGAAGAGAGATGTGTCGGTGCGACTACGTGTGAAGCCAATCTGTTGTAAGACCGTACTAAACTTTTTAAACCAGGCATGCGATGACTGCTTCAATCCGTATAAAGATTTACGTAGGAGACAAACCATACTTCCCCGGTCGCTCAAAACCAGGAGGCTGCTGCATGTAAATAGTTTTCGAAAGATCGCCATTAAGAAAGGCGTTTTTCACATCAAACTGATGAAGTGGTCATGCCTTAGAAACAGTCAACGATATAAGAACACGAACCGAGATCAATTTGGCAACTGGCGAAAAAGTCTCAATATAATCCAAACCATACTGCTAAGTAAAGCCTTTGGCTACCAATCTAGTTTTGAATTGTCAATCGTCCCATTCGGATTTTGCTTGACAGTAAAAACCCACCGACAGTCGACATACTTGTCTGAAGGCGGAGATACCAATTTCCAAGTTTGATTAGAGCACAGTGTGGCAAGCTCCTTTAATATAGCTGCATGCTAAGCTGGATGCTGAAGAGCTTTCTGAACAGAGAAAGGAAGAGTGATGACAGTCAAGAAAGAAATAAACTGACGAGTAGAGGGTGTCAGTCTATGATAGGAAACAAAGTTATAAATCATGTGTACTGTAGTATAGGAATGCTTACCCTTGCATAAAGCAATAGGAAGAGATCTTCTGAAAGCAGCGGTGGTGGAGAAGCAGTAACAGTGGACTGTATCGGGGTACCTGCAGAAGAATCGTTAGGAGTAGAAGGAGAAATGATGTGAGGGGGTGGAACAACTGGGTCATGATGATGATACACCTGTGGATAAGAGGCCACATGCTTAAAACTAAGGCGCACAGGTCAACCAGACGAATCAAGCTCCGAGAAAGGTAGGTGAGAAACAGAGACAGTAGAAGTAGGGTCCTTGAAAGGTGGTGGAAAATATGTCCGATCTTCTAAGAAGGTCATATCACATGAATTACAAATTTTAGATATGGCAAGGTCAAAGCAAACATACCATTTCTGAGATCGTAAGTAACCTACAAATACCATACGGGTAGCTCGAATATCAAACTTGTCTACCTGAGGATCTAAAATATGAGAATAGTATAGACAACCAAATACTTTAAGAGGAACATAAAAAGGCTTGCCCTGTGGAAATTAAATAGAGAAAGGGGTTTGGTTGCCTAGGACCGGAGTAGGCATGCGATTGATATAAAAACAGGCAGTTAAAACCACAAAATTTCACAATCGTTTAGAGACATGCATATGCAAAAGAAGAGAACGAGCTATCTCAAATAAATATCGGTTCTTCCGTTCAACAATCTCATTTTGCTGAGGAGTGTAAGAACATGAAGTTTAATGCAATATTCCACGTGTCTGACAAAATGCAGTAAACTCCGTGTTAATATACTCCTTAGCATCATCTGAACGAAGAACTTTTACCGAAACACCAAATTAATTAGTAAGCTCAGCTACAAAGTTTTTAAAGGTAGACAAAAGATCAGATCTATTATGCAGAAAATACAACCAAGTCATACGTGAATGATCATCAATAAATGTCTGAGAAGATGATCAACATAGTACAGTCCATTCTGCTCATGCCTCCCACTAATCCTCTATTTCGTCAGAAGATCCTGTATCACAAAGTGGGATGGATAAAATATTACGGAGCAGTTAGAATTATTTGTAAGCTGATGAATAGAAAATAAGTTTTATTTTAAAGATGGCATAATTAAACCATTTTTCATGTGTAAAGATGAAATAAGTGATAAATGAGCAGCACCAAAAACAGGTGCAGTATCATCATCAGCCATGCAAATAAATTTATGAGGACTAGAAGCAAGATCAGACGGTTCATCAAGAGACATGTGGTTTGAGGCGCCGGAATTAGCAATCCACGAATTAAAATGAGAAAGTAAAGATATACCTGACGGATTAGAAAAGTTGGCAGGTGCAACAGAAGAGAGGAGGCGACTTAATTGGCCTCACTCATTACCGGATAAAGGTAGCCGGCCGGCAGAAGAGGAAGGTTGGTCAGTAGCAACTGGTGTGGATGTCTGACGAGCTGTAGGTGTATCATCAGGATAGCCATGTTTCTCTTAACACCAGTCTCCATGATAATTAGTGCCGCTGCAATTAGCACAATAAAGGTCGGCACGGCCATGACCGTGTCCATGGGGACCACGAGCCGTCAGAGGGAGGCGACCACGGGATGCCCTATGGCCAACACAGACAGAATCAGAAGAACCACGTCCAAACTAAGTGTAGGTCCCCCACCTACGGTCTCGAGTAATAAGTGCGATCGAGATAAGCTCAGTAGATGGTGAAGAGACTGTGGGCATATGATAAACGGTCGACAGGATGCTCGTCAAGGAAGGAGAACCACTCTGAGAAAAAAAGGAATGGATGCTCTCAAAGCTGGATGGTAGTCGGGCTAAGAGTAAAGCGCCAACAAGAGGCTCTAGTTGGTGGCGAGGAACAGCAGGGTTAGTGGAGATGAGCTGATAGACATTCCACTGATCAAGAAGCCCACTGAAGAGAGCGCCAAAATCCTGAATATTTTCTTCTAAAGTAGCCGTAATAAAAGTATGGAAGATATCATAGAGCTTCTGTAAGTTACCTTCAAATGAGTACAGAAAATGAAGATATGTCCAAACCTCCTTAGCTATTTTCAGAGACATAATAGACGTATAGCAGCGAGAATCTATTGAGTTAGACAACCAAACAATTACCTTATTGTCGTTCTAGAACCAGGTATCATAGTGGGGATCTTTGGAGTCAAGAGAAGCATTCGTCAAGTGGCGGTGAAGGTCTTTGCTGTTCAAGACTCGTTCAACAGCACTAGACTATTGGAGATAGTTCTTCGTGTCGGAGAGAGAAATCGTAGTCAAGCGAAAATCCGTCTTGAAGTTAACGGACGACAGAGAGGCCGATTTAACTTTATTATCACTAGAATCCATGATGAACGGCGCTGAAGTAGATTGCGAGAGAGAATAATGGTTGTCTAACACACAAAAGAGTACATGAGTAAAGAAGTCGGAGTAGGACGATATGATAGATCATCGTCAGTAACCGAGAGGAGAAAGCTGCGGTTGGAATGGAGGAGGCAGGGGCTAGCGCAGCGTCGGCTAGGGCTAGGCAGCATTGGATGAAGCGGCGGCAAGGGCTAGGGCAGCGGGGGCGTGAAGGAGGCGGCGGCTAGGGTTTGGGAATTAGGGTTAGGGTTTTGGTTTTGGAATATTAGGGTTTCGTCTCAATTCTTTTGAAAGCTCTGGTACCATGAAAAGAACTAAGAAAAAAATAATTTATTAGCTTAATAAAATATGAGTTCTTACTACATATATATAAGGAGAGTAATAGACCACCTCTCCTACTACAAGCAATATGGGACTAAAACTAATTATATTATTAACATAATATAAGTTGGAATTGCATATATTTCATGGACGATGACGGGTTAGGTTACATCATTGAGCCGGAGAAAGCCGGTGACATGGGTGTATTCCTTCTGGAAGACGAACGCGTCATGCCTTTGAACCTTGATGATAATCTTAAAAAGCTTGATTGGCCGCCCGCAATGTGGTTTACACCTGAGATTTACGTTTTATTCGCAGATGATTTGATTCAAGTAAACATCCCCCGCCCACCCCACCCCCTCTTTTTCTTTCTTTTTTAATTCCTTAAAACACAGTTTGATAATATTATCTATTTCACAACTTATTAGAAACATAATGTGATTTTGCGATCAGTTTGTTCATTTTGTTTATTGGTCGATAATTATGCACTTTCAGGTCACATTTGATATTTGCCTGAGTGAATTGAAGTGGTAATCAAATGCTTACTGTTAGTTAGAGTAAAGAAAGCCTAATCAAAATATAACTCATACGTTTTGTTTGTTGTATGTTTTTTGATGTAATTATCTTGAGGATGCCCCATAAATTCAAAATAGACTCTTCAAGTGTAATTGCAAATCACAATATTTTACATTATTGCTTCATATTTATTGAAAATTTTATTCTACTGAAAGAAACCCGAAATTCTTTAGAATCATGAAACCTGCCACCTCTAAATAAAATTTAAAAAATAAAAGGAATTAAAACATCCAAAAGCAATTATAAAGAGGACAGATTTATAACTCTAATGCAACTCCTAATTTTGCCTCAATACACCACCAAACTCTTCCAGTAGCCTCTCTATGGTCCTCCTTGATGTCATTTTGTTATCAATCTCAAATGCTCTCAACTCTTCTTTTGCACCTGAAATTTGAAAGGAAACTTTGTAGCGACCTTGGTGTATAATTTTATGAAAAGAGAATCGGATAATATATGACAAGAGATAACATTGCTCACCCAATTGATCTAGAGCTTTGAGGGGAAGATGAGTTCCGTTTATGTCGAAAAAGTGATGAAAATCTCTCATAAGCTCTACAGAGGTGGCAGAGACCAAAATCTCCCTCTGAAGTAAAAATGCATTGGTAAAAACATCTTAGAGAAAAAAATATGTTAAAAACACTAAGAAAGGGTAAAAATTAGTACCTTGAAGTTCTTCTTGTCTTCGTAATATCCTGAAACGATCATGAACAGCCGCAACTTCTCTGATTCTGAAGGAATAAACTTTGCATCAAGTATGTCAAATAGTTTAACACCTTGAATTCTTCCTATTTTGAAGAAAATGTAATAATACACATAAATAAAGCATAAAAAAATTTGAATTTGTTACCTTGAAATAAAAGAATTTCTTCGACGGAGGAATCGTCGTGAGTGAGAAGATCCTCGAGTGAAATTCCTATGCAACTCATCCCGCTGTGCGAAATAGTTAATCTTGAACCTGTACTGTTAGGTTTCCCTGTTGAGTGTAAATTGTATTAGAAATCTCAATTTCAAATGTATTGCATAACTTGACTTCCATTTAAACAATATATTTGTATATATGAAGATCGTTACCTGTGACTTTAGTCCACTTCTTAAATTCTCGACGAAGTATATCCCTCACATTCAGATCAGAAATATCATTCATCTTGTTTTTTACTGAAAATAATAAAGGGTGTTATGACCTTATATACCCAACTTTATGAAGTTAATCAAAGATAAATAGCGATAAAATGAGGGCTGATTTATATTTTTTACCCAAATTCACATTAATATATTAAAATAACTTACATATTTGGTAAAGCCCATTGCATCCAAGCCTACCAGCTCCTTTAATCAATAATGTTGCCATGTATTTATCTTTCGAGGTGCAATTAGCATCAGTCAAATTAGTTGTGTCTAACAGGATGCTTGATAACTGAATCAAAATCATAAAAAACCAGTAAATTTCTTTCAGTAATTTTCGTTATTGTAAAATGGCTGTTTTTGTTGGCTTGAATGAAATATTTATACAACATAATAAGAAAAATACTTAAATGTGGGGCAAAAAAAAGTTATAGTTGAGTATATAAATACCAGAAGTCGACTAAATCCCTTTCCAGCTAAGATTTCTGGTATATTCTCCACAAACTTCTCGGCGAGAAGTGTACAAGATGAGCAGTCCTGTTTCATTCAGAGAATCATAGTAATTAAATTTCTTTCATTAATGTTTTTTTCCCGTCGTTTGCATTTCGATTTATAGAACCAAATTATATTACCTGTGCTATGGTGATTTCTTTAACCCAAGGATATTGTGAATCAACCTATATTTCAAAACGAAATAATTTAGGAAATGCAATATTAAGCGGTGGAAGTTATAGGTTTAGTTGCAGATAAATATTGATCAAAGAACAAACATACTTCTTTGATGTAGAATATTTCAACCACAGCCTCCTTCAATCCCTGTACAAAAAAGAATTATACCTTCATTTAGCGAAATGCCGATATCTGAATATGAAATTATTAATGTGAACTAGAAAATATTTACCTCTTGCTTCGAAGGAAGTTTGTTTCCGTTTACTAGTACTAGCTTCAGATTCCCGAACTGTTCATAATACGAGAGTTCGACCTATTTGTCACTAAACATGTTTAGTCCATGTTCTGCAATTTCTTTTTTTATATTAAATGCAAGTAAAATATGTGAACTAAATAGATGGAAATAGATGAGCGAAAAATTAACAATTACGCGTATACCTCATCAATGAAAATCAAACCCGATTCATCCAAACAACACGATTTAAGCAACCATTTGATCTCCGTGTGCATGCTCAAATCCGCTCTCTTCATGTTAATGACAGGCACTGTACAAACCTGGGTTTCTTTTCGAGTCTCATTCAAGTAAAATGCATACATAATCGCGCCAACGAAACACCCTACATCTGCAAACAACGAACTCTTATATATAAAAACATGAAGAATATTGGCACAAATATATAAAGACCAAATCATGAAATTACCAATTACATCCTGGGTAATCACGGCACGCAGATATCGTCCAGGGACGCCTGCTTCGACATCGTCTTTACAAGATTTCAAATATTGATTCATTTTTTCCATGCTTTTGCATAATTTTGATGCATCATTTTGCATTAAGTAGCCAGAATAGTAAGTTGCAGCACATTGAGGAATGTAGACTTCAGGAATTTCTATGTTATCTTTGATCTCCTCTTCCTCTTCGTCCTCTTCTATTTCTAATATTTTCTCTGATTTCATTGGGACGGCTTCTGTGATAACGACCGGCGAGCTTTGCTTGGACTCAAATTCCCAGATATCCGATAAAGATCTTGATAGAAATGGTTGAGAGACATCTCCAAGTGAAGTTTGTGATTTGTATGTTCGAACCGATGAAGAAGAATACTCTGATTTTCTAATTCCTTCAAATTGCGGATGATCTCTTTTTCGAGCAAACGGTACCTGGAGTAAACCATTAACCTTTTTTAGGTGTGTTTGACGAACTACAATAAGAAATGAAAGCATCGTCGTGTGTAGCATTTGATTTGTTGCAAGAAATACGCTCCGGGTCCTTTGTTTTAATGGTAAGCACAAAAGGTGTAAGATTTTGAAGTTGAAGTTCAATATTATGTTTTTAAAAAAAAATAAATAGTATGCCCCTTATTATTTTTAATGAGCTACAACATTCGTTGCATCCAATTTGACGGCATATGTAGCAGAAATTTGAAGGATGTCAAAGGGTTATTTAGGATCATCTTCATGAAGTACTACATGATTGATGATGACACGCAGCAACACGGGTTTATATCAAACCTACTATATGAATCTTTTTCTTTCCTTCAGCTTTGTCAGGGATCATGTCTCAATTAAATTGATTTCATTTTTCACAATAACGCTCTTATTATGAAAAAAACTCAGCGATATCAGAATGCATCATTACAAAAGCTGACCTGTTTTTTTCCTGTGGCTGCTGCAGAATTGGAGTTCATCATCATAGAGAGAGGAGAGAGAGGTTGTATGGGAATATTTTGTTGCTTAATGCTTAGGTTTGTGCTACTGTTTTGATTAATTAGAGAGAGAGAGAGAGAGAGAGAGGTGTTGGCAAATGAAAGAAGAGGACACAGGGAAAAATATCAATTCTGTAACTTTGTGGTGCTCGCCCATGCACTTTGGTTGCCTCGGCTCTTTCTACACCTGTGTTTGGTCTCTAGCCCTTGGAGACATGTGCAACTGCTCTACTTGGGCCAGCTTGACAATATTGAGTCCAGCCCATTCTAAGCCCAGGATATATATATAGAGAGAGAGAGGGGGGGGGGGGGGGGGGTTGGGCTTTGGAAAGCCTATCCATTATAAACTGTAGCCCAATTTAAGATTTAAACTCCAATGATTAAATACTTTTTAACTAGGCCTAAAGATTTATCAAAAGCTTAATGAACAAACAGTGATGCATTGAACTTCATTTTCCATTTTCTTTTTGAATAAAACCCCTTCAATTTAGGTGTTTCATAATTTCATCTTTTTCTATTTTTCAATAATAATGCCGTTAATTAATTCAAGCAGGTTTAAAGCTCTGACATCGCTGCAGATAGGTTTTACCCCTAAGCTAAGCTATGGTGACATGCGCTCATAGGCATGATTAAGGCTGTTACAATATTAAGGAAAAGCCCAACCCAATAAAGAGTTGGAACCTTTGCTGAAAGCCTTTTGAAGGTGCATTTCTTTTGCCTTTGAGTGAGGAGCTGCGTCGCGCACGTGGGACAGAGCCTCATTTTTTTACCTTCACGAGCTCCGAGCTCAATGATTAGATTCTCCGGTCCAAGTCAAACTACAAAACCTTTGTATATTTTTTAAAATAATATTAACAACTTTTTTCTTTAAAAGAAGCAAAAAAATTATATTCAAGTAAAAGAAAAATGTTTTTTTTAAAAACTTTTTAAAATGCAGCTTTTATTTGCGCATGCGCATTGGCAGCCAGAGAATATTGGAAAAAGCCAATATTCTCTGCTAAAAGTTATATTAAAGTAAACATTTCATATTATTATAAATTTAGTTCTTTTATTATTATTATTTTTTTTCTAGGCTTGTTATGTTTATGGGTGTGATTTGATTGTATAGCTCTCACTTTTGTGGATTCCAGTGTCCCTTTTTATGATTACACCTCATATGCCCTAATACTTAGAGGATGTACTAATCCTACTATGATATGAATATGTTGTGTCTAGCTTTTTTCCCCTTTGTCTCTTCATTTAAACTTTTTGTTAACTTATTTCTTTTCAATATAAAGATGTACAATCAACAACAGCAACAACAACTGAGCCTTTTATCCCAAGCATATGGGGTAGGCTATATGAACCAACATGCGAATCACGCCGGGTCCAGCACATGAATCCTCCACCTCCACTCACTCCTATCGAACAATATACTTTCATTGAATCCTTTGGCAACCATATCGTTTCGTATCACCTCAATCCATGTTTTCGTCGGTCTCCCTTTTGCCGTTTTGCCATTGCCCATATGGAGAGTATCTATTCGTCGAACCAGTGCTTCCATAAGTCTGCGTCGCACATGATCAAACCATCTAAACCGGTTTTCCCCCATCTTCTCCTCCACAGGTGCTACACCAACTTTTGCACGAATATACTTATTTCGCACCTTATCTTTTCTAGTATTACCGTACATTCAACGAAGCATGCGTATCTCCGCTACGTGTATCTTCTGTGTATGATGCTTCTCAGGAGCCCAGCATTCTGTATCATATAATAAGGCAAGACGAATAGCGCTCCGATAAAACTTCCCTTTCAATTTTAACGAAAAGTTATGATCACACAAAATCCTTGTTGCACTCCTCCATTTCAACCAACTAGCTTGGATCCTTTGATTAACATTACTATCGATCTCCCCATTCTTTTGGATGATGGAACCTAGATATCTAAACTGTCCGCTCGGTGATATTTCTTGCCCTTCCAATGTTATACCAATATAGTTTTGACTTCTCTGGTTACTAAATTTGCAATGCATATATGCTGTCTTGGACCTGCTCAATCAGAATCTCCGAGATTCCAATTTTGCCTCCATAATTCCAATTTGGCATTAACCTCTGCTTTCGTCTCATTTACTAGAACAATATCATCAGCGAATAGCATACACCAAGATATCTCATTTTGGATAGTTCTAGTAAACTCATCCATCACGATGGTAAATAGGAATGGAGTTAATGCAGATCCTTGATGTAAACCATTTGTAATCGGAAAATCACTCGTTAAGCCGCCGCAAGTTCTGACATTTGCCACTACTCCATCGTACATATCCTTAATTATGTCAATATACTTGACGGGGACCCTCTTCTTCATCATTGTCTCCCATAATACCTCTCTAGGTACCTTGTCGTACGCTTTTTCTAAATCAATAAATATCATATGCAAATCTCTTCTTCTCTCTCGGAAACGCTCGACAAGTTGACGAAGCAAATGAATAGCCTCTGTCGTCGATCGTCCAGACATGAACCCAAACTAGTTCTCTGTTATCTTAATATCCTTTCTTAGCCTGTGTTTAATCACTCTCTCCCAACGTTTCATGATATAACACGTAAGCTTTATTCCACGGTAGTTTGAGCAATTTTGAATGTCACCCTTGCTCTTGTACATAGGTACAAGGATACTTTTCCTCCATTCATTTGGCATCTTTTTTGTCTGCCAAATCTTATTAAACAGATCTGTCAGCCATTTAACGCCTATTTCTCATAAGCATCTCCAAATCTCGATAGGAATCCCGTCAGGACCAACCACTTTTCTTAAACTCATTCTGTTCAAAGCATCTTTAATCTCAGGTAGTAATATTTTACACATGAAATCACGGTTTATATCTTGAGATTGAATGACAAGTCCATCCAAATTCTTAGTAAAGCTCTCATTGAATAATTTGTCAAAATAATCTTTCCATTTTTCCTTGATATTCTCATCTCGAACTAAAACCTTCTGATTTTCATTTTTGGCACACTTCACCGTACATAAGTCTTTAGTCTTCCTTTCTCGCATCCGAGCAATCCGGTATATATCATTTTCAGGCTCTTTAGTGTCTAATTTCTCGTACACCTCCTTGTAGACCTTAGATTTAGCTTCCCGAACAGTTTTCTTAACTTCCTTTTTAGCCATTTTATACTTCTTAAATCTCTCCATATCTCTACTTTTCTTCAAATCTTTATAAGAATCCATTTTAATTTTAATAGCAGCCTTTACTTCTTCATTCCACCATGATGTGTTCTTAGATGGTGGAGCACCACCTTTCAACTCACCAAGTAGATCTCTGCCTACCTTCTTGATACAACTAGCCATTTTGTTTCATGTTCTGTCTGAATCATCTTCCGACTGCCAATCCGCTTCTTGGACTACACGATCTATAAAACCCTTTTGGTTACCTTTTTTCAATCGCCACTATTTAATTCTAGACTCTACCTTATGTCTAATCTTCCTAGGTCCTCTTCTAAATTGAAAATCTAGAACTAAAAGTCTATATTGAGTGGTTACACTCTCACCTGGCACTACTTTATTGTCGATACAACAACCTCTATCTATTCTTCCCGTCAGAAAAAGTCTATTTGACTAGCACTTGATCCGCTCCTAAAAGTGATAAGGTGGGACTCTCTTTTCCTAAACCAGGTGTTTGCTAAGATCAAGTCATAAAATAAGGCAAAATCTAGAATCAAGTGACCTACTTCATTCCTTTGTCCAAAACCAAAACCTCCATGGATAGTATCAAACCCACTACGATTAGTACCTACATGTCCATTAAGATCACCACCAATAAATAACTTCTCTCCACTAGATATACTTTGCACCATCTCGTCGAAATCCTCCCAGAATAGACGTTTACTAGCGTCATCAAGACCTATCTGTGGTGCATAAGCACTAATAATATTAAGGATCTCTCCATCTAGAATAAGCTTAACCAGTAAA
This sequence comes from Agapanthus africanus, assembly GCA_030015575.1. Lineage (NCBI taxonomy): Eukaryota > Viridiplantae > Streptophyta > Magnoliopsida > Asparagales > Amaryllidaceae > Agapanthus > Agapanthus africanus. The sequence continues at coordinate 569,046,384 of JASDDO010000016.1, forward strand.
ATTCTATTACTTTTTCTCCTAATCTCAACTACATCCTCAAGCAACCGTCTATCTATGATTATGCCTACCCCACTACGATTTTTATCTCTATCCGTATACCAAAGTTTATAACCCCAAGGCTCTATGACTCTACTCTTTTCACCTACCCACTTAGTTTCTTGCAAACACATAATATCAACTCTCCTCCTAATCATCACCTCCACTAATTGTATTAGTCTACCCGTAAAGGAACCTATGTTCCAGGAAGCTAGACGGATCCTATGAAACCCTTGCTTATTTGTCACTACACCCGGGGTCCGATGTAGCGTGCCGTTTCTGGACGACGACCCTTGCTTATTTGTCACTACACCCGGGGTCCGATATAGCGCGCCGTTTCTGGACGACGACCCTTGTTTATTCGTCACTACACCCGGGGTCCGATGTAATGCGCCGTTTCTGGACGACGACCTAGAAGCCCTTGCATACTTAACACTATACCCGGAATATGATATAGCGCGTCGCTGAGTAGGGAACGCCCCAACGATATTCTTATTATGGTTTATGTTATAGAATGTGACAAAGTTTTGCGTTGGCTGTCACAAGCCTACCACAACTCTCACCCTTTCTCATCCGGACTTGGGACCGGCAACGGTGAGTTTAATATAAAGATGTACAACGCATGAGATAAATGTAATAAGTTCACTTTTTACTAAGAGTAAAAATAATCCGGTTAGCCATGCCCTTTTTACTAAGAGTAAAAATAATCCGGTTAGCCATGCCGCTTAAAACATACATTGCAGCTTTGGCTCCAAATATTGTCTCCTTTGCATATGTCGGGCATTCTATCAGTATGTAAAAGTTAAGCAAATACGTGAGCATTGAAACTTATACCGATTCATCATCGATTGAAGCTTAATAATTATATTATTAATCGGCACGGCTTTGAGAAAAAATGTGGTGATCTCAAGAAAACTTTATGAATATTTATATTATTATAAAGAAATGGCCTGACTTTTAAAATACGTTAGAAAAATTCAATAAATAAATTGATTAATTGACTTTTATTGCCCCATATGTGAAATTGCTAGATATTTTATTCATCTGACCTAAGGTTTGGTATTGTTATATAAAACTTATAATCATAAATTTAGAGAAAGCCTAAATTATATCGAGCAATAATAGATGTGCATTTGGAACAAATATTGCAACATAGGAAACTTGAAGGCTCGTTAACTTGATTATCTTAATATTTCTTTGTTGTCATTACTTAGAGCAATGCAATTCGATGTAATTTTATTTTGTGCTTGCTATAATATATTTGTTAAAATCAGTTTAGAAACTTATACGTCTATTAAATAATCTTATTTAAGGACAAAATAAGAAATGAATAGCCGAAAGAAGGAACATGAATTGAAATTTTACTCTTTAAAAGTAAAGCTGGTCGAAAATTCTTCTACTAGGGTAATTTTATGCATTATTAATGAAAAAGGTCATAAGATATGCCATATAGTAAAATTAAATTATAACAATTAAAGTTATTTAATAATATAGAAAGTTATCTTCATAAACGAGCTTAAGAGAAAATTATGCTAGTACCCCTTACACCTAGAACAAAATCATCAAGAAGAAGGAAAATAATACTCTCTGTCATTTGCCAAAAGATTCCAAGATGATGGAATAATCTCTTGGTGACTTACCTTTTGTAATAATGTAAATATGGCCTAGTTTGATAATTGAAATTTAACGAAAATAATTGAATGAAACACCATAGTTGATTAATTAAAATACCACATTCCTTGTTATTATTTCACATCAAATCCATTTTTTTTCTTTCTATACATGCATCCATGCATGCCCGTAAGATTCGAATATTTTAATATCTTTTCCACGGCACCAGGACTCTAAAATTGCAATAAGGTTCGAGAATGATTATTCCATATCTAATTGAGACTATAAAATTCTTGCATCATATGATCATTTAGAGTTTATTTGAGATACATCTTGCATCCAATGGTCCCTTAACTTGGGGGTTGGGGCTTTTTGAGATGTCCAAGTCATTGCAGTTTCCCATGATGAGAGGGGAGACGCAAATATTCCCCCACCTCCTTCAATTTGAAAAGCCCCCAAACACAAAAGCCATGAGAAAGCCACACATTCATGCCACCATGCACATGTGTTGCACTTTGGATCTTGTTCTATTATCTAAACATACCATCACATGTTCCACTTGGATCTTCTTACTTGTCACATTCTTCTCAAAATACAAATTCCATTTCTTTAATCCGTATCGGTATTTTAACAAATATATACATATTCAACGTTCATCTGTTTAGAATATAATTATAGGTTATCATAACGTCATTTATACACTATTGTTTTTGCATGTGAATACGGATGATATATAATCTAATAGCCGATGAAAAAATGACTTCTTTTGCCAGATGTGTTAAAATTCAAAAGCGCAATCTATAGAAATAGTATTTTCTACCGTATAGATGATATCTGGATTTATAATACGGTAGATTCAAGAGCATATATATTGCATTTGGACAAAAATTGAAGGTTGATATATACACCAAATGTTGGTGGTCCAATTGATTAGGTTAGAACAACAAACAAGATAGCCATTCCATAAAATAGTTTTTGTTGTTAATAGGATAGCATTATCCTTTTGATTGCTACGTTTGAGATAGAGATTGTGCCACAATTATCATTGGAAATTATATTATGGCATGGCCCGGCCCCTTAACAAAAACATAATTAAATATAGTTTGTTTTTTTTCTTTTTTAATGAAAATTAATTGTTGTCTATTTCATTAAAGAGAATTGGTACCATTCAAAGGAAACAACATTACAAGATGGTGGGATTAAGGACACAGCTGGAAAAGAAACCCCAGGGATGGGCCAAAGGGAATGTTTTTGACCTCATTGTCTCAGATGATTTGGAATAACTCTACACGGTAATTCTATCAACATGACAACAAAACAAAAGGAAATTGTTAAGAGGTATTTTAGTTTCAAAATGATGAAAAACCTAGCTAATGGTTTGCAATGTCTGGGTTTGGCATCGTCACTTCCCCTCTTGGGGAGAATGCTCAATTCGAACCCCAAAAACCCTAGAAGGAGAAGTGACCATAAATTAACGTTTTTCGGGACAACTTTATGCATGGGCCCCTTGGATGCTTGTGTGATATGTGGGGATGTGTTGTGTGTGTTGTATGCATAGGTTAGGATTTACACTCTAGTGTGCAAAAAATACAAAAAAAGGGTTTTTACATATGTACCCCTTGCAAACTTTTTAATACATATATATATATATATGTGTGTGTGTGTGTGGTGTGTGTGTGTGTGTGAGAGAGAGAGAGAGAGAGAGAACTGTCAGCTAGCCTATTATATAACCCAATTCAACCGTCAAATCAACGATCCACTCCGGCCATCTTGTTTAATAGATGGAGTGATCTATGTGTGTGAAATTTTGATCGATTTGACATGTTCTATGTCTTCGATCAAGTGTCCCAATGTATGACATATTTATTGTGTTTAAAAACCATATATTTTTGACATGCTTGATCCATCACTTTAATGTATTATATCGATAAAAAAAATTCACACTTATAGATCACTCCATGTGTAGAACAAGATAGCTAAAGTGGATCGTTGATTTGATAATCGGATTTGGTCACTAAGCACTAGCTGACGGTTTAATATCAACTGGTAACTGATAACACCCTCTCACCCTCACCCTCTCTCTCTCTCTCTCTCTCTCTCTCTCTCTATAATAATAATAATAATAATAATAATCATCTTTTTATTTGTATATTATCCCCCACAAATCTTATATGTTGTCTTAAAAACCCCTTTATTTATCTAACAGTACATTACTTTTTGTCTAAAGTGAATGTACATATAAAGAGGACATTACTTAAGTTAATGCAAACTCTGTTATATTTATCTAGTTTTTATTTAACTTAACCCTTTTATCCATTGCTAAGCACTATGGCTATGTTTAACTAAGCTATATTTTCAAATTTGCCACTCAAATCTTCATAATTGTGGTCGAACTAAAGTAAAATGTATATCATATAGTGAAATGGGTGATAAAAAGCATGAGTTTGTATAAATTAAAACAATTTAATGAAGTTTGAATAATATATGTCTCTTGTATATATTACTAAAATTGATTTTAAAAAACTAAGAACTATTTGGACTGATATCCACTTTCCATTTTGGTATTAAATAAACTAAGTAAAGTCCATCAATGACCACTAGCTCAGTTAATATTGGCACTGTCCCTCTTAAGGAGAGTGCGGGTTCGAACCCCAGGAACCCAAGAAGAAAAGTGACCACAATTTAACGCTTTCAGAGTAAATTCGTGGATCCCTTGGGTGTAGGTGTGTTGTTGTGTGTGCATGGAGTGTGTTTAAGTTAGGACTTATAGACCAGTGCCAAAAAAATGCAACCAACGAAGAGAACGTTTGAGCGAAGACAATGCGTTTTTATGTAACAACTCACAAGATTAATATAAACGATCAACAGGTCGGAGGTAAGATTAAGCGGGGGAACCCTTTTAATTAAATGAATTTGTATGAGCCGGCTCCCGGTGGCCCCTCTTTTAAAAATGAGTCATCACCTCAAAACACACATACATCCGTATATTGTACCGATCCAAAACCGGTCATCTTGATCTACGTATTATGAAACCCCTATATACAAAACATCTCCGGATTTAAAGATCTCTAACCCGTGTATGTTCATTTTTTCATTATATATGAACAAAGAGTGGAGGATTAAAATGGTTGGATATTTATCGTGACATTTTCATTTAATTTGGACAAATATCTGCCAACAGAATAGGAAAATTCTTCTTTTCATTCATGACAATATTTGTCATGACTTTTTGTTGCTGTTTTAAATAATTAATGCTAGCATTTCACGCATCAAATCCTTTTTTCTGTAGAGTATAAAATTATCTCTCTTGCCTCATCGCAGATTTGATGTTTTGATGATATTGAACTAATAAGAGTATATATATATATACACACACACACACACTGAGATTAATTAGTTTGCAGGTCAAATACTTGGAAAGAGAGATTCATTCAATATTTTTCATTCCGAGTAGGAAATACTCTTGATTAATTTCATACGTACTGAACTATATATATCTGCCATGACCCCGTTGCTTTAATATTTGAAATTAACTGTTCGGGCTACCTCGCTGATACTTGATGCACAAATTAAGCCTCTTGTTAATTTAGCTTGCTTGGTGCATGCAGCAACAACAAAATATTTTCTTCAAGCAACCGCTATACCTGCTAATTTATGACCCAACAACAAGATGCATGCATGCATGTCTTCAAGTTACAGTAGAATCGATCGGTGCGTGCATCCTCGAGGCTTTTATTTTCTTCTAAATTAATGGATGATATGGCATGGGAACAGCCCACGTATACCAAGCCGAGTTGTTGTATTGTCACAAATCATAAAACAAGAAGTCCAAATAGAAGGAACAAACGACTTTTCAAAAGCTCTCTCAATTTCTAGAACTGATAACATAACAACAAATCGAAGTATGTTTGCACAAAAGTACATGCATGTAACCCTTTTCTTCTTGTCAAGCATGCACTTCATATATATTCTTGCCAACACTGTAATTTTGATATTTATTGTATAGTTTTGTTACACACACAGAGAGGGATGCGGGTTAGAATAATGGAGTAAAGAGGCCGGCGTTAAAAGCCTACGCTCTCCATCATTTTTCCGACGATCGGCACCGCCCATCTTGATCTACACCATTTAATATGTCATTAATATGTCGGTATACCAAATTTCATTTGATTCGAACACCTTTTCACCATTGATTTAGTGAGTGCAAAATTAACGGTTTATCGACAATAAAACTTTTTACATTTGCTAAATCAACGGTGAAAAGGTATAAAAATCACATGAAATTTGGTTTACCGACATATTAGATGATGTAGATGAAGAAGGCCGGTGCCGATGGTCGGGAAAAATGGTGAAGGGTGTATTTTTTTAACACCGCCTGACGAAAAAATCACCTAAGACCTCTTTTCTCCATTATTCTCATATATATAGAGTTAAACCGTGCGCGATGAGCAGTATTTACGAATAATCTGTGCAACCTTATTACATTGAAAAATTGATTATATAAAGCGATATTTATATTTGGTTAAAGATTCGTCGATGTAAAAGTCCATGATATTTTTATTAATAGTAATAAACTAAGTCCATGGTGTTTATTTAAAGGCCATGGTATTTATATGAAAAATGGTTAAAGCTAATAGTATTTATTTCCAAAAATACAAAGTCCATAAAATTTATTTGAAACTCATTGTATTTTTGGGTAATAAACAAAGTTCATGATATTTATTTGTAATAAAGAAAGCCCATAGTATCTGCCTAGAAAATATTGAAAGTTTATGGTTTTAATTTGCAAGAAAAAATCACATGGTGCTTATCTGAAAAACGTTAAAAGTTTTTATTTATTTATTTGTATTAATCAAAGCCCATGGTATTTGAAAATGTCGAAAATTGATGATATTTATTTGATATATATAAAAAATTCATGGTATTGATTTAAAAAACTTTGTGAAGTTCATGGTATTTATTTGGAAAAAGTTCATGAAATCTATTTTAAAAACGTTGGGAAGTTCATGATATTTTTGTAATAAATAGATCCATGACAAATTGAAAATGTACTAAATTTTGATAATAAATGGTATTTTAATGAAAATCAATGTGAGATTACAAATTGATGGCAGTTTTATAATTTTTGAGAAAATGGCAAAACTGTAATTAATAGGACGGCCGTTGATAGCAAAATTGTAATTAAAGTGAAGATTTGTCATTACAAGGATTTTCGAGCATTACCCTCACACCTTCATCAAAATCTCATATTTGCTACAAAAATTCAAGTTATATAATAAGTACGTTGAATGCATAGTAAGGGAAAGAGTAGAATTATTAAAATTTCCATTCTCACTACCATATTAGTTATTATAAAAAGGTCTTTTTAATACGGTCATGCTTCGCTAATTGCCAAAAAAACATCTCCATATTTCGTATTTGCTTTAGAAAAAAACCTCATGCATTCAAATTGCACTAAAAAAACCCTTAACATGCCAAAAATATAATCTTTTGGCATTTCCATTAGTCGGTAAGGAGGCTAACGGTAAGTAACGAGTTAAGGTTTTAAAACCTTTTCAACCCGTCTTCTTTTCCCAAAATTCCTAAATTTTCCGCCAAATTGGCTTTAATTAGGATTAGGATTTTGATCAAAGATTTCTCAAATTGATCATGGAAATCGGCACATGTTTTTCAACCTTCTCCAGCTACGAGCTTGTCGAGTGCCATTGTCTCCTTAATAGCAAGTTTCGAAAGAGCGATTATGTAGTTGTGCTAACTCCCAATTTTCAACTAAGTGAGAATGTGAGTTCTGTTTATGTGAGAAAGACATACCTGAATATCTAAAAGGCAAGAGAACGGCTCAAACATAAGTTCCAGCTCCACTTTCCTAACGGGACGTTAACTTTTGATGGAAAACTAGTGAAGGAGGCTTTTTAGTGCAATTTAAATATATGGGGGCTTTTAAGTAAATCTGAAGTATGGAGAGCTTTTCAGTAAATAGCAAAGTACGGGAGGTCTTTTTAGCAAAAAGTCCTATACATAAAGATTGGCCATAAATTTGAAATACGCTTAATGCCTTATGTTTTGCTTTTGAGGGTACTTACTAAAAGAATCTCTTCAAAAACCATAATTTAAGGTATTTTAGGCTTTAATTTTAGTGCAATTTGCCCTTAGTAATTTTCACATCATTAAACACATTAACACTTGCTGCAGCATATTGGCTAATCATATTTTTTTTGCTGGCAGTACAAGAAAATGACACCTATTTTATTGGTTTTTTTTTATTCCGTTAGTTATTATCCGATGAAATAAACCCCCATTATACCAACTCTGCCACGAAAATCATTTAATAATTACTTTGGGTTATTCAGCCGGCTGTTACCCGACGGAATAACCCAATAACATAAAGAGGCGCGGGTTTGAGATCATCTTCTCAAATCTGTCCCTTTTTCCCCCAAAAAAAAACACCCTGGCTCCTTCCCTCGTCCAAGGCTCCGACTTCCGACCTCCTCCTCCTTCCCTCGTCTCCCCTCCCATCGCCGGTGAGATCTCCACCTCCACCCCCCTATGTTGTGACCTCTCCCCTCTATCCCGTCGTCTTCAGCCTCCTCCACCGTCTCTCTATATGGAGGGTTTTTTACTAATTAGCGAGGTACGAGGGGTCCTTTTAGCAAAAAATCCTATAAAGAAAGATTGACCAAAATACATTGAAATACGCTTAATGACCTCCACGCTTTTTCTCTACAACATCTTTAAGTATTTTCGTTATAGTAAAATGCCTTATTATGTTCTGCTTTTGAGGGTACTTCAGTAAAAGAATCTCTTAAAAACCATAGTTTAAGGTATTTTACTGTAATTAAAAAAACTTTAATTTGTGTAATTTGACCTTTATAATTTTCATATCATTAAACACATTAATACTTGCTGCAGTTGGCTAATCATATTTGTTTTTGTTTAGCACCACAAGAAAATGACATCTATTTCCTAGGGGGTTTATTTCCTCGGCTATCATTCGACGAAATAAACCCCCATTATACCAATTCTGCCACAAAAATCATTTAATAATTTCTTTGGGTTATTCTGTCGGTTATTACCCGACGGAATAATCCAATAACATATGGAGGCTCGGGTTCGAGATCATCTCCCCAAATCTTCCCCCTTTTTTCCCCAAAAAAACCCTTGCTCCTTCCGTTGTCCAGAACTCCGGCCTCCTCCTCCTTCCATCATCCCCTTTCCCATCGCCGGCGAGATCTCCTCCTCTCCCCTCTCTGTTGCGACCCCCCCCCCCTCTACCCCCTCTTCTTTAGCCTCCTCCACCGTGCAACAACCATAAAATTCCTATACACTTTAATTGATCCATATTAATAAAGAGTGTATTTGTGTTCTGGTTTTGAATTATAAGTTATTATCGATAATTTATGTACAAGAAACAATTTGTAACTCACTCGTTAAGCCTCTACACTACTGTCCCATAACCCACATGTTTGAATCCCAACGAAACGATATTCTTATTATTTATTTTTTACGACGTTTTGGAAGCCCAAGAGTTTGCAAAGACATTACACGGAAATACGAAAAGTTTCAACTGAAAAGACGTATGTAACTGCGACCTTTAAACCCAATAGAGCACCTGGCACGTTTCCCGAGACCCCAGCCCACATCCAGGTAGAGCCTAGGCCGAGTTCGGCGGCCCCACATGCCCCATTCACCTCCGTTCTTTGCATGTGCGATGTTTGGACTCCCCTCAACCCTGTTCAATATACTAAAACTCCTAATTCAATACACAGACTTTAAGACTCTTCATTTCACCCCTTTAATCATTTTAATTCTTTTAATTCCAATATTAATCTTTTTAATTAACCACACCCCTCTTCTTTTCACCTATAAATACTCACTCAGTCCTACCCTCTTTCCCTTAGGCATACTACTCTCAAATACACTCCTTTAAAGAAATTCTAAATTTCAAGTACTCTCAAGTTCATCTCTCTCAAGTCCAAGGTGAAGGCAAGCTCTTGAACTCGAAACACTCAAGAATCCTTCCAAGTTTTTCTCCGGTGCTATACTACTCGCGTAAGGGATGTCGGTAGATCAAGCCTACTCTTTTAGTCGCAATCACGGTATCAGTTCTTCAAACCGAGCTTATTTCTCTTCTTTTTCTCGCTCGTACGAGTACGAATGGTACAGGGTAAGTTCCTACCTTCCATCTTCACCTCATGAGTGTAAGGCTACGGCAGCGTCCCGGCCGTCAATCCGAGACCAAATGCGGAACAAAAACTTTTATAAACCGGCGCTAACGTAACCCTAAACTACGGTTCGTGCCATTAACCCTATACTAGTAAACGAATTCCCTGCCGATCCGCTCACCGCCTCCATGTGGCTCGGGACTGTACCCAACTAAAATCTGTTTGCACGACACCTTTGAGCCGTGGTAGGGTAGTAGTCAAAGTATAGTGGGAACTCACACGAGAAAAATGACGATCTCAGGTCGATAGACTAACCTGTACACATATCACCAGGGAACTGCTATCTGACGACAGGTATAATACCAACTAGCATGTTCCCGGCGAGTCCGTCCGGTGTACTCATAACCCAATGAGCACATGTATACATCTTAGGTGAACCAACTGACACCAATGGCTTGTGAGACCGGCCACCGCCCCTCGTCGGGGTCTCGATCTGTATACACCAGTCTACTCTGGAGTATCGATGCCCTGTCTCGAAACTCTCTCGAGTAGGGACACTTTAAGGATGTGCTTATAGACTACCCAACTCTCACGTATATGATCGCCATCATACTGTTGGTAGTCAAGCAAGAATCATATAGGCTCTATCAATATGTAATAGTGATCTGTAATGTCACCTGAAGTATGTACACGATGATAAAGATAAACCAGATAGCATACTATCATCTCGAGTAAGACTGTTCTACCGGTATAGGTCCTCCCTCAATCATTGCAATCACGTGCCTGCGATCTAATAATTGACTTTGATGGCACTATATCCAACAATCTCCCACTTGCACTCCCACTTGCACTTAAGGCTAATTATTGCGATGTCGCATACTCACAGCTCGTGTGATACCAAACATCCAACTCCTCTACTAATCAGTTTCACAAAGCTCGTTTGTAAAATTATTGTGTTCGAGAAATAGCCTTAATGAGTGGATCCGCCCTGATATTTCATTCTATGTCTCTCTTAATCTCAAGTTCGCGGAGAAAGTCATCTCCCGAAATAAGCAATACCTGTCTTAGAATATATCTGGATGTCTGATGGGACCTAGTTCACAAATGAACTCCAAATCCAGCAAACTTCTTAGACTGTATCGTCAACTGAATTTAATCAGTATCCTGCGCCACGCCTCCCTCAGTATCCACTTGGACCACCTGTCCAAACTACTGCCCCTCGTCAGAGGGAAAACTATAACTCTGACAATCACTCTGTCATCCAGGTCACCTTGGAAGCCCGGAATGATAACCGTCTCTCGAAGAAGGCTGCCGCTATCAAATCCCTAGAACATCCACTTATGTTCTAAAACTTCTTCCGAACGTTTCTCCAGGATTGGATCAATATCAACTTATTGCAGCTAGTGCAAAAAGCATCTGGTGTGGTATTTGACATCTCATGATTGGCTCAATTGCCTAAGCAAGTGATATGCCAATCATGCACATCCCTCCCCCCTTTAGTCTGTAAGACACCTTCACAGAGGGTGACTCCATCACCTGCAGGTATACTACCGTGCCAGGAGTCGTCCATTCTAAAATACCTTTTAGAATACTGTCTAAGTACCCAGATTGGGACACTACCCAAATCTAGATCTAAAACCATAGATCTAGTAACCAGAATGCCTGATATTATATCCATATCCTATGTGGAGAAACCACTGTGTGACAATCACAGTATAACCGATAGTAGTATAGGAATTTCACTTCCTACAACGTGCATGTCATCCAAATATCAGGACATCACACTCTACTACCTTCTTAATGGATCCATCCCCTATTTTGATGAAGTCAAAGCCCATGACTGTTACATCAAAAATAGATGATCTATCTCTGGTATATCTGCTTTAGTATATAAATAGACATAAGCTGCGTGTCCACTATGCTTCCGCTGCTCCCACTGACCACAACAACCCTCTGGCAGAGTCATATACACGTGCACTTCTAAAGCTAGTTCAGAACGACGCTATACTCATCCTCCTGCCGGGTCTCATAGTCTAGAACAGCAGTAATGGTAAGTCTGTGTAACAACCCTAAACTCTCTGTACAACTTTCTGTACAATTTTTTCAAAAATACAGAAAGGGGAACTTTTGCCTGAGCACAAGTTATAAATTTGTTTTGCTTTTTAATAGCAAGAAGGAGTTTGTAGCTCATTGGTAAGACCTTGCACCGTTGAACCAAAGCACCAGAGTTCAAATCCCATTAGCCATATTATTTTTAATATTGTTTTATTTTAAATTTTTAGAGGTTCAAGGGTCTACACGTGCATACCTTGCAAAAACCTCACTACACTTATAAAACAAATTGACCCAGGGGCTACACCATACGACATAGGACACGTGGCAGCGAGCTCCGTCCCGACTCGGCCGACTCGGGCCAGCGACTCGGTCGACTCGGCCCGCCTCCGCAGCCCAATTTGAGACGGATCGCCGAGTTGTCAATAATGAAAGTGTGTCTACCTGCCTCCCCATTACCCCTGTACACTTTAAATTTCCTGCAATTTAACAGAGCTCTTTAAAATCCCATTAAACCATATTTTTAATACAAATTTAATACATTTTCAATTCACCTTTTCACCTACCCTAACCTTAGCTTTACCCTATAAATACCACCCCAAAACACCCCCCCACTCACAATTCTGTCCAAACTCTCAAGAAATTTCTCTAGAAATTTGTGTACAAGTGGAGTTAGCGAAGGGCAAAACTCCGGCGATCTTCCGACGACGACTCTAGGAGCTTCCGACGACGAAACGACGCACCGGCAAATCCTACGTCTTCCTCTCCCTATTCTCTTGATTTTAAACCCGTAAGTCCCACCCCCTCTTCTCTATTTTATTCTAAAAATTTGTAAAATTAAAACCCGACGGAAGCAGAGTTAATCCGACTTCTAATTCGGTTTTCTTTGTAAAATTCAATTTTCCTTAACACAACCATACAAAACTCTTACATCTTGACTATTAATCATTAACAAAACATATGCAACAAATTCCATTTCAAAAGAATGTATATTTCAATTTTTATTGTACTTTTTCAATAAAATACCATGTAGTTTAGTTTCAACTTTAAAACATCATTAAGCTTGCTATACTTTTAGATAGATCACGAGGTAATGACCTACCTCTTCATAACACTCATATGCAATATAGCACAATACCTTTTGGGAAATATATATTCGGGAAATACCGTTTTACACAAAACTACCTTTTACTATTAAAAACCGTTTTCTACAAGATTACGTATTTTTTAAAAAATATTTACAAAGCGCCGGTACAACCCATTTGGGGAACCCGTTCAGGATGGTGCGGATTATCGCACATCCTCGGGCTTAGTAGTACGAGATGCAGACCTCCGCAAGGAGCATTCGGTCTCGAGAGATTTAAAAATACAAATATCTTAAGAAAATGAGATTTCTAGAAATATAATATATTAAAATTATTTTATATAAATATATATAAATATGTATCATCAAAATATCTATTTTTGTGATAATATAAATATTCCAACATTTCCAAATCAAAAGAATCACTTTACATGATAATACCATGAAATTCCTGTAGGGTGTTTTTCGTCACCCCATTGAGATGGGAATACGCTCGCGCTTGTCAGGCGCATTACAGATTCCCCCTGCCTAGGGTAGGCTGGGGTTTATTGATTGTGGGGATCCGAATCTCCGGCAGCCGCGGACTAAGCTGCCGTTAATTACCCCTCACATTTAGAGCGAGAGAACCTCCGATTGACGGGTTAAACTGGACATGCGAACTCAATGTGCAGTGTTGTGTTTTGAAAAAGTTTTGGACATATTGGGGGCCCCGCAGAGTTTTTACGGGGGTCCCGCTATCCGGATAGCGGGCTGGGGGTCAAGGGGGCTAGCAGCCCCCTTGTGGGGTGCGGGGCAGCGCCCCGTTAGAATTTTTTTCTAACGGGGGAGCTGTTTTTAGTGTGGAATATGTGTATGTGTATGTATATATACATATATATATAAAAAGGGAAAGGGCAACCAAAGGATGCGTGGAAAAAAGCGCCAGCGCTTTGGGTGCTAGAGCTTTGAGCGCAAGGGCGCTAGCGCCCCACGTGCCAGGCACATGGGTGCTCGGACGCCAGCGCTTTGGGTGCAAGAGCGCTAGCGCTTTGAGTGCTAGCGCCCCACGTGCCTGGCACGTGGGCGCTCGTGCGCTAGCGTTTTGGGCGCTAGCGTTTTGAGCGCAAGAGCGCTAGCGCCCCCACGTGCCAGGCACGTGGGCGCTCGGGCGCTAGCGCTCTGAGCGCAAGAGCGCTAGCGCTAGCGCCCTACGTGCCAGGTGTTTCGGCCAATCAGAGCAAAGCTCTGTTGAAATTCAAAATTCAAAATTTTGAAGCAATGCTTCAAATCTCGGGCGCAACGCGCCACATGTCAGGCGCTGATACGTCAGCGCAGCGCCCAAGAAGACGCGCCCAATCAGAGCAAAACTCTATTTTAAGCAAAATTAAAGGAAGCAACGCTTCAGTTGCGCAAGCACTGCGCTGCGCGACACGTGTCAGCGCAGATGCGCTAGCGCAGGCACCTGCGCTTTGCGCTGCGTGACACGTGTCAGCGCAGATGCGCTGCGCTTTGCGCTGCGCGACACGTGTCAGCGCAGATGTGCTAGCGTAGTTGCGCTGCGCTGTGCGCTGCGCGACACGTGTCACGCGCTGGGGCATTTGCGCCAAACAGAATTAAGATTTTAAAGAAATCTTTCTGTTCTTGTTAAAACAAGAAAATTTTCTTCTGTAAAACAGAAGCCCTTGGATCAAAGATCCAACGGTGGGGAAAATTCCCCAAATCACTCAGAGAAAGATCTCTTCAACAAAATTAACTAATTTATGGGCACTATAAAAGGGACCCCAGACCTCAATTCAAAGGCATGAACATTTTCTTGAAAAAAGTCAAGAGCTTCAAACAGAGAGAGAATTCTGAGAAAATTTCAAAGAAAAGGTAAAAACCTTCACGAGAGAGAAGAAATCTCTTTTAATAAATCATTGATCTAAAAACCAGATCAATGTTTCTTCACATAATAAACAGTGCTTTGCACTTCTTATGAACCACTGGTTCTTTAAAAACAAGAAAGCAACAAAAATAAAAAATAGTGCTTTGCACTTTTATGAACCTCTGGTTCTTGAAACAAAAAGAAAAACTTATTTCTCTTTGATCTAAATTAGATCAAGAAATCAAATAGTGCTTTGCACTTCTGTTCTTGAATCTAAAAGATTCTTAGTGCTTTGCACTTCCAAACTGCGCTGTTGCGCTCTTGAGAGAGCGCCACGTGTCGGCCACAGAACAATTTGCGCTACGCACTCTTGAAATAGAGCTTTGCTATCTGGAATTGGCGCAACTCACCAGAGTGCGCCACGTGTCAGCAGCGCAACAGCGCAGCGCACTAGCGCAGCGCACTGCGCCGTTGCGCTTGCGCTCACCAGAGCATGACACGTGTCCTCACCACAAGCGTTTGCGCTCTCTGATTGGCGCAAAGCGCCTGACAAATGCAAGGCATTTCTTAAAGGGCCAGGCCCAAATCAAAAAGACCTAGCAGGCCAAAATAAATTGCAAAGCAATAAAAAGGGGGCAGAGCCCAAGTGAAATTGATGCTCTGCATCTTTTATAGGCAGAGCCCAAACAAAAAAAATAGAAGTAATGCAATGCATTATTTAAGTGTGGGCAAAGCCCTAGCACAGGTCTAATAGACCAAAAATAAATAAGGGTGTTGAACATTTTCAACTGGACTTAGCCCAATTTTGGCCGTAAGTCCTCAAATTAAATCGACTGAGCACAGCTGTTCTCTTAAATTAATTTATTTCCGGTTCGAGAGTACTCTCCAAACTCCTCTGACACCCATCGTTGTAATCCTTCAACGACGTCAGAGAGGTGACGGGTCCCGACGACCACACATCAATACGGACTGCGGGGTCCTTAAACTCGTGGACCGAAACGTCCTTAAACTAATGTTGGACCGAAACGTCCTTAAACTAATGTCGGACCGAAACGTCCCTAAACTGGAACATGGACCACCATGTCCCTAAACTGGAACATGGACCACCACGTCCCTAAACTGGAGCATGGACCACAACGTCCCTAAACTATCTATGGACCACTACGTCCCTAAACTGGAACAATAGAGTCTCCAAATGCTCTTTTGCCGGATCTAAACGATCCCGTTTAAGTTGATCTTAGCCCCCAAACACGGCTAACATATCCTTAAACATTCAAACGGACTATAAAACTCCAAATCAACCTTGGTTCAAGGGTACATCTCTGAACTCCTCTGATATCTGCCGTTGTAATCCTTCAACGACGTTAGAGAGGTGACGAGTCCCGATGGCCAGATATTAAATGGATTATCACGTTAAGTTGATCTTAGTCTCAAACAAGACTATCGTATCCTTAACGAACGTTTAAGTTGATCTTAGCCGCAACGCGACTAATGCATCCTTAAACTAAAAACACCAAACCCAAATCTAAGTAAATACGGATTTGGACTAATCCATGTCCTACGGGCGACGGCATTACTCAGTCTCCGTATACAATCCACGGGCAAACACAAACAAAACAAACACACACGACACGAAGTGAAATTCTGGAGAAGGAGAAAGTTGTTACCGCGATGCGGTAGCGTAATTAACTGCAGGGGCTTGCGCCAGCAGGGAAGAGCGTCCCCACAATCAAAAACCCCTCAAGCGAGGGGGAATCTGACGAAGTCTGCTACATCGGCCGCATCCGTCTAAACCTCCGATACACGGTGCCATAAATCAACTTGGCATCTTCGGAGAGGTGGACGGATAAAACCAAATAGCATCTGCCCCGAATCTCAGCGTCAGGACATCGCGGTCTTGTGCGCCGTCTTTCGGAGGGGAACAGATTCTGGCACGCCCGGTGGGACCTCTTCCTCTTTCCACTCCACACGTCATGTGTCGTCTTCGCGAACCAATCGCGGTTTGTTAAATGGTTGCCTTCGGATTTCAAGTTACTAAGATTTGGTCTTTTGCCTGGCGCAGAACTCAAGATTCAATGGCCTCTAATTGCACCAACTGCTCGAAGTGCCAATGCAACAGACGCTCCACCTCACCAGGAGGTGTAGCATATGGGCCCCAAGCGGCTTCCTTCCTCGCTCTGCCGGTAGACCAGGTGACTCAAGCCACCACTGGCCTGTTCTTCGGGACCATGATCCCACCTACAAGTTTCTCGGAGCCAATACCTGCACCGAAAGTGAACAAGAAGTCGGTCTTCGACCGGCTCACTGCTACGACGACCCCCGTCAACGGGTCGCCCACTACCAAACCGACAGCCTCTGTTTTCACCAGGCTAAATCAGAACTCTAAATTGACTGTCCCAAGGAAAGCAATAACTGCTGCTCCAGAAGTCGTCAAGGCGGCTTCCCCTGTCAAAGAGTCAGTCTTTTCAAGACTGACAATTCCTGCTCCTGCCCCTGCCCGAGGATCTGTCTTCGACAGGTTAAATATCATCCCTCAAAGGACAACCTCAGTCTTTGAGAGGTTAACACCAGCGACGCCTCGTTCAGACAGGGGGTAAAAAGAAGCTGTCTCTATCTCCGAGCCAGTCCCAACGGCTCGTCATGCTCGACATCGCCATTGGCGACGAGTGAGGAAGGCAGGGGGCAACTCCCCCTCAGGGCTAACTCCACCAGCTCCAGAGGTGGAAGTCAACGCTGCCGTTCCAACTGGGAACAGCTTTGAACTGCTGAGGAGGGTACGTAAGAACTCTCCAACCGCTACACTGAAAAGATCTCCTCCACTTGCGGAGAGAGTTCCGGAAACGAAGCAAGAACAGCCCCCTCAACGTCTGTCCTAAAAAATATACAAGGGTTGGCGTAGGGTTCAAGACTCCGTGATTGACCCAGGTTATTCTCGTCAACAGAAGAAGGCGAAGGTGCAGAAAGAAAAGGACCGTCCTATTAAACAACAGAGGACAATAATCACCAAGATGCCCACTGCAACGGCCCCCTCCACTTCAACGGCCCACAAAAGAAGAAGACCGGAGAAAACCCCCGCGCCCGCGGCAAATGCCAAAGGTGGTGAGCCTAAACGCCCTAAGTCCGGGGGCATGATAGTTCATACAGTTTATGTGGCATCGGGAAAGGAGGATAGCCGCATATCAACAGGTCATAGACCGCACACGAGGTCAGTGACCAAGGCTCAGGAGCAGCAACAAAAGCTCCAAGAAATGATGAACGCCATGGCCGCACTTACAGGGCCAAAAGAAAACCTTGAAACGTCCTCAGACGAACGTCAAGAGGAAGAAACCGACGCCGAATTCCTTCGTCGGATATTGGAGAAGAAGGACAAAGAGGTTGCTGAACAAGCAGCCAACATACAGCGTATGGGCCTCCTCTTCCAAGACATGATTGGGATGATGATACAATAAGATTCTCCGGCTGAAGAGCCCCCGATTGTCCTTGGAGACGATAGGGGAGAGACATCAAATCGACGGCTAAAGAGGATACAATCTCCAAAGCTGATTTGGATGAGTACATCGCCCAACAAATACGGGTTCATCATGCGACCGAAGCAGCTGGCCAGGTCGTAAAAACGGGACGGCCATATCCAAGTTGGTACGATCAAATCAAGTACCCACCCGGTTACACAATTCCCAAGTTCCATGTCTACAAGGGGACGGGCAATCCTCACCAACATGTCGCCCAGTTTAGGGCACTCTGCGGCAACACCGGCGGTGACGACAAGCTGTTGCTTCGCCAGTTTGTTGGAAGTTTATCAGATACGGCGTTCGAGTGGTAATCTGAGCTCCCGAATGACTCTATCAAGACCTTCGCGGAGATGGAGCTACTATTTACTCAGCGTTTTGCAAGCGCCAGTGAACGTACCCCGATGACGGCACTGATTAACGCCAGGGTAAAGCCGGGCGAGACATGGGTTCAGTACGCTATACGATGGCGGAACTTATGGTCGAAGTGCGAGCAGCGCATTGAAGAAGCTCCCGCGGTGGGTATGTTTGTGGGAACCCTTGATCCGCAAGCAACCATCTCACAATTTATGATATTTTTCAAGCCGACTACCTTCCAGGCTTTGATTGACAAGCTAGCACAGATGGATCAGATGGGCCATAAACCTCCTCTTCCAAAGCCGGACTCCCGAAATGACAAAGGAAAGGGAAAGCGATCGTCGTCGCCAATGCTCAACAACAACCGAGCAACTCAAAACCGGTCGTGCGTCAAAATAATATGCGTCCGTACGTAGACCTTGAGGAGAGACTAGGGCGTCCTTACTCGTTTCCCCGCGATAAAACAAGAAGGTTATTCGAGCTGGCGTTGCGCAACAGACTCATAAATCTGCCGGATCCAAAACGTCCGTTGCAACCAAGTGACGTCAACGAGCCCAACTACTGTCCTTATCATCGAGTACTAGGCCATCCGATCGAAGATTGCTACGTTTTCAAGAATTGGCTTGAAAACCAGTACCGACAGGGCAAGTTCGCGTTATCTGACAAATGGAAGGTGAATCCCCCGCAGCCCCACACCTCTAAGGGGACAAATACGCCGGGGGCAACATGCTCCGTCATTGAAGAAGCTCCTTGGGAGGTTGTATTATCAGCCAAGACAAAGAGGATGCTAAACGATCTTCAGACATGTCCAGCGATCAAGTGGAAGAATCCGTTGGAACCGCAGGTCATTGAAGGGATGCTGAAGCCACGTCCAACTCCAAAGACCGATGGTGGTGGTTCAAGCACTTGCAGCCAGCCGTCAAAATCTTCGAAAAAGAAGAAGAAGAAATCTAAGAAGCCCGTGAAACCTGGCGACAAGCGCACGGATCTGCAAAAACAAATTGACGCGCTGGAGGAATACAACCAAAAGGCACGGACTCCCATTACGCTCCAAGAATTCCTCAATCACGTTTTTCAAGAAGAAGATGGGGAAGGAAGTTCATCGGATGAATCCGAGGAATATGTGGCGAGCTGTCATATGATTTCCCATTCGGTCACAAACGAGGAGGAGACTCCTTGCACTGAAAAGCTGGGGGCAGATCCTGAACCAAAAGTTCTGGGGCCATCAGATGAGGAAATTGACGCATTCCACAACGAAGCTCGATTGAAAAGTAAAGCTGATCGAGAACGCGAGACGGCTATATTCGAAAGGGCCAAGCGCCAGCGACTTGATAAAAGAGCTGAGACGATCCCGCTGGAGCTAAACACTTCTACTACCGACAAAAGCCAATTCAAGATGAGGAAAAAGTTTGCTAAGGCCATATCAATGGGCATGAAGCTACCATCCTCTGAAGGAAACATCACTGGTGAAATAGAAACGCACCCCTCCTATTGCTCATATCATCAAAAGATTTCGCACCCCACTCAAGAGTGCAAAGCTTTCGATAGATGGTGGCAATGATATGTTGCTCATCAACAACACTTTAAGCGGGAAAAGCGTAAAACTCGTCGAGAGCAAAGAAATATGACCAAAGGGCTTAAAAAACTGCTGGCGATTGTTGCATGGTTAACACCGGTAGATCACAAGTGCCCACATTCGGGAGTGATTCTGATGAAGAACTAGAACTTGCCCCTCTCTTTAAAGAGTCCGCCTCGAGAAAAGAAGAAGAACCGAAGGTTTGCGAAAATATCCGGCTACGTAATCGCACGCTGCCCGAAAAGAACCTCGGACCCTCGAACAAAAAAGATAAAGGGAAAGAAAATGCCACTGAAGATATCGTCTTAGATGACCAAGTGGTGGAAGAGCTAGCTGCCAAAGACCCACCAAAGAAGAATAAGGTGGATTACAACGTCTTAGCACATCTGAGGAAGCCGCCCTCACAGCTCAGCATTCTTGACGCCCTTTTACTATCAAAAGAGGCGAGAGATTCGTTAATTAAGGCGCTCCAAGACCCAGAACAATTCCAAGCATGCCTGGCCGAGGAAAAGATGAAGGATGAATTGGAGGAAGTGCACACGGCCGATGTTACTTTTGGCGATGAAGACCTTCTACTTGGGACGTACGAACACAATCGCCCTCTCTATGTCTCGGGATACTGCCATGATATAAAAATAGGCAAAATCCTGATCGATAACGGGTCGTCTGTTAACCTACTCAACGTGCGAGTGTTGAAGGAAATCTGCATGAGCGTCCAGCACCTTGCTCGGGACAAGATCACCATCTCCGGGTTCGACTCCCAATCGTCAAAGACTCTTGGATCTGTGATACTGACGCTACGCTTCGGGCTACTCGTCACGGACATTAAGTTCCACGTCATAGACGCCAAGACATGCTACAACGCTTTGCTCGGCCGACCATGGTTACACGAGTACAACATCATCCCTTCTACACAACATCAGTGTATGAAGTATTTTAAGGATGGTTTCGAGTATACCGTAACGGGAGAACTGAACCCGTTCTCTGTGAACGAGGTCCGCAAATACGAAGATGCCAAATACTTCTTACCGGATTTCGAAGATACGGAGAAGTGTCACAAGCCGGAGAATAAAACTAACGCCACCATCCCTGTCTTCGGCAGTGATACCGAGGAGGAAGAGGAGATGGTTTATTCGGGTCCGCCCCAACACAACAAGCCGGGACCATCAACTCCTACGTTGATCTTTGGCAGCGACTCGGAAGATGAAGTCCATGCTGTATTCTCTGCTCGACCTTCAATACGAACGTTCGCTGATGAAGAGCAAAGTCTGCAAGTCGCCATGGTGCCGTTTAAACACCATAAAGAACTGGATGCACTTAATATTTACAACGTAGAAGAGCTACAAACATTCTACATCCCTCCCAGGCGAGAGAGCGAGAAAGCAATTCTGTTTTACCGCTCTGAAGAAACCAAGGTAGAAAAAGAAATCTGGCATGGCGCGGATTTTACGCTCGATAGGTTTCAGCCTATCCGTCTACCCAGATATTATACGGAGGGTTTGAAAAAGCTGCTGAAACGCTAAGGGATATCCATCAAGCAGACCGTTCGAAAAGCCAAGTTCTACGACAAAGTCTGGAACGTTCCTGGAACTCAACGCAAGCTACCTAATGGGAGAATGGAAACAAAAGGGCTTGGATACATCCGGTCAAAGAAACGAGAGTTACTACACGGCTGCTACATCGTGTACGACTTCAATGGAGAAGCAGATGCTCAATGGGAGGATGCTAATCCTGAGACAGTAAAAGTTCCAAATGCAAAAGAGTCCAGTCCGTCGTTCGAGGAACAAATGGACAAACTTATAAAGAAAGCTGGTCAAAAAGTCCGAGATGATCACAACCGTGAGACGGCCATCTACGAGAAAGCCAAGACGCAACGCCTTCTCCAACAGGCCGTAAAGAATGAAAATGCCGCTCCTTGTCAACCTGTTATAAAGAAGGCTCGGCGCAAAAGCGGAAATAAGTCGAAAAGCCAAAAAGGCGCTCAACAACAACAAAGCATGGCTAAGAAGCCACGCAAACGGGAGTCGAGCGTTATTGATCTATCCCTTATGAAGAAAATGGGTCGAGCATACTCGTTTCCGCGAGACAAGACGAAGAAGATACTTGACCTCGCTCTAAAACATCAGATGCTTACACTGCCGGAGTCTAAATATCCTGAACAAGCGGGCGAAGTCTCACACCCGGACTATTGCTCTTACCATCGAGTAATAGGGCATCCTCTTGAAGATTGCTTCACCTTCAAGAATTGGGTCGAAGATCAGTATCAGCTTGGCAAATTCGCTCTATCCGACAACTGGAGGGTAGCGCCACCACAAAAGCACGAGCCCAAGGCCACGAAAGAAAAACCAGTTCCACATTGGGATTGGAAACGAATTCGTACTTGTCACGTGATAACAATACTAAAAGAAGAATCCGAGAACATGGACAGCCTTCCCTGGTGCCTCGAAAACAGCAATGATGAGGTGATCTCAGAATTTCCGCCAGCTCCGAAAGAACTGGAGGATGTCATATATACTACTGCAGATAACCTCAAGAAGATTGAGTTGAGATCGGCAAACGATCCGCGACCGACATTCATCAGCGAGCTGCTATCTGAAGAAAGGGTGGCTGCGTTAAAGGACGTGTTTCTACAGCATAGAGATTGCTTCGCGTGGAACTATTCCGAAATGCCGGGACTAGATCCAGAAATTGCTGTACACAGATTGGCGATATCCCCGGACATCAAGCCAGTCAAACAGGCGCCGAGGAGAATGCGGCTCGAGCTTGAGATGAGCATCAACGCCGAGGTCAAAAAGCTGATCGACTCTGGCTTCATCCAGGAAGTTCAATACCCTAAATGGATCGCCAACATCGTCCCAGTGATGAAGAAAAATGGGACAGTGCGCATATGCGTAGACTTCCGAGATCTTAATAAAGCTTGCTCGAAGGACGATTTTCCAGTGCCAGTCACCGAACTGATGATAGACAATACGTCCACTCATGAGGTTTTCTCCTTCATGGACGGCTCGTCAGGTTATAATCAGATAGAAATGCATCCCGAAGACCAGAAGCACACAGCCTTCAGGACTCCTTCGGGAATATTCTGTTATAAAGTGATGCCCTTCGGGTTAAAGAACGCCGGTGCCACTTACCAAAGGGCCATGACGAAGATCTTCGATGACCTTATAAACGAAATCGTCGAATGCTATATCGACCATCTCGTGGTTAAAAGCAAATCATACGAGGAACATCTCGAGCATTTGAAGACTGTATTTCAACGCCTTCGACAATACAACTTGAAAATTAACCCGCTCAAGTGTGCATTCGGAGTTTCCTCAGGCAAATTCTTGGGATTCATCGTTCGACACCGAGGTATTGAAATAGATCCGTCTAAGATCAAGGAGATCATGGAAATGCCTCCGCCAAGGAATCTCATACAGCTGCGGTCTCTTCAAGGGAAGCTCGCGTATATACGGCGATTTATAGCCAACCTTTCAGGAAAGTGCCATCCTTACAGCCACCTGATAAAGAAGGGAACCCCGTTCATCTGGGACCAAAAATGCCAAAGCGCACTAGACGAGATCAAGCAATACCTGCAGAACCCGCCAGTATTGGCTGCTCCGGTCAAGGGAAAACCCCTCATTCTTTATACAACCGCCCTCGAAGGTTCCTTAGGCGCATTATGGGCACAAGAGAACGATCAAGGGAAAGAAAGAGCACTCTACTACTTAAGTCGAGTTCTGCTGGGGGCAGAAAGCAACTACTCCCCCATTGAAAAACACTGCCTGGCATTGATCTTCGCGATAACAAAGCTCAGACATTACGCATTAGCACATGAAGTCCGTCTCATTTCGAAGGTAGACCCTCTCAAATATCTAATGTCAAAGGCCATATTGACAGGTCGACTCGCTAAATGGGCCCTGCTCTTGATGGAGTTCTCGATAACGTATCAACCTCTCAAGGCAGTGAAAGGCCAGGCCATCGCCGATTTCCTCGCTGAGCACCCGATACCGGCCGACTCCCCTTTAAACCGCGATCTTCCAGACGAACATGCGTTTGCTGCGGTCGACGGTGATGATACTCGATGGGAGCTTTATTTCGATGGCGCATCTTCCATGAAGAAGCGCAAACAAAGCACCCCTATAATCAAATCGGGCGTAGGGCTCATCTTTGTAACTCCACAAGGAGGGATAATGCGCTTTGCTTTCTCCCTAACAGAGCCGAGGACAAACAATGAAGCCGAATACGAAGCTCTGATAGCAGGCCTCGAGATCGCTATCGACATGGGAATTGAAAACCTCCTCATATACGGAGACTCCCAGCTGGTCGTTAGTCAAGTAAACGGCGACTACAAAACGTGCAAACCGGAGTTGGTGAGGTACGGCGAAAAGGTGCAACAATTGTTGACCCAAATTCCCTCCTATACTTTGGAGAACATACCGCGCGCGGAAAACAGCAAAGCAGACGCGTTGGCCAAACTTGCTAAAGAGCTGGCTGACGAGAACCTCGATGACGTCAGAATCATGGTACAAAGCCGTCGGGTGCTTGCCCCAGCAGAAATATCTGCGGAATCATCCGAAGAAAAAGGAGCGAGCGAGCAGACGACCCTGCAAATAGAAGACCGGGAAAAGGCTGAGGACTGGAGGGAAGTCTTCATAAACTACTTTAAGTCCAACCGAATGCCTGAAGAAGCGTCCACAAGACATCAGCTTATGAAACGAGCTCTGTCTTTCGCCTTCGTCAATGATACTCTGTACAAGAGGTCGTTTGATTCTCTGTGGCTGAGATGCTTAGGACCTGACGAAGCGAAAAGAGTCGTCCAGGAAGTTCACGACGGACTCTGCGGTTCTCACCAAGCGGGCCCAAAGATGAAGTTGAAAATCAAACGGATGGGCTACTATTGGCCCACAATGATCCAGGACTGCCTCGAATATGCGAAGCAATGCCATTCATGCCAAATTCATGGGGACTTTATCCATCAACATCCGAATCCACTACATCCAACGGTGGCTAGCTGGCCATTCGAAATGTGGGGGACTGATATAGTCGGCCCCATCGAACCAGCATCGTCTAGAGGACATCGTTTCATCCTAGCGACGACTGACTACTTCTCTAAGTGGGTAGAAGCGGTACCGCTGAGGGAAGTAAAGACGGAGAATATCCTCCATTTCTTCAAGACGCATGTCATATATCGGTTTGGAACGCCAAGACGAATCATCTCCGATAACGGGCCAGCCTACAGAAGCCACAAAATCAGTCGCTTCGCGCAACAACATAATATAGACTGGAGATATTCCTCAATTTATAATCCGCGAGCTAACGGTCTAGCTGAAGCCTTCAACAAGACCTTGACGAAGATCATGAAGAAAACGGTGTCACGAAATAAGAAAGACTGGCACGAAAGACTGCAAGAAGCTCTCTGGGCGTATTGAACTACGTTTAAAACGGCCACGAACGCAACGCCATATGCGTTGGTATTTGGTACAGAAGCAGTACTCCCTCTCGAGATAGAATTACCCTCTCTACGAGTGGCAGTCCACTGCGAGCTAACGGCCGAAGAAAATGCTCACCTTCGGCTTGAGGAGCTTGACGCCCTTGATGAAACCCGGCTCATAGCACAGCAAAATCTGGAAGCTTATAGAGCAAAGATGACGCGCTCATATGAAAGATTGACCCGACCGAGGACATTCCGCCAAGGCGAACTTATGCTAGTGGTCAAAAGGCCTATGATTCCCAATCGCACCAAGCGAGGAAAATTCGAGTCAAACTATGAAGGCCCATACATCATAGATAAGGTCTACCAGGGTGGGGCCTATCTACTCATGGACATGCACGGTGAAAGGCCTTTCAGGCCAATAAACGGTCGCTTCCTAAAGAGATACTACGCTTAATGAGCCACAGCCTAGGTCAATGATAGATGACGACGACTATGTCCGCTCGCTATCTTCCTAAGCTCAAGCTTTATAAGCAGTAGCCGGCTTTCTCCATATCAGACCGAAATGTCCTTAAACTAATAACGGACCGAAACGTCTTTAAACTAATACCGCAGCATCCTTAGGCTGACGAGATGAATAAAAAATAAATAAATAATAAAAATAAAATAAAATAAAAAACGGTATGTCCATAAGCAAAAATGGCACGGATGAAAACCCGAAAAGGCTCCGTGAGTAAAAACAGTAGGGCTACCGGCGAGTGTTCGTGAAAACCCGAAAGGGCGCGACCTCGTAAAAAAGAAGAAAAAAAAAGAATAATAAAAAAAAACGGTATGTCCATAAGCAAAATGGGCACGGATGAAAACCCGAAAGGGCTCCGTGAGTAAAAACAGCAGGGCTACCGGCGAGTGTTCGTGAAAACCCGAAAGGGCGCGACCTCGTAAAAAAATGTGTAGAAATAAAAAATAAAAAAAACGGTATGTCCATAAGCAAAATAGGCACGGATGAAAACCTGAAAGGGCTCCGTGAGTAAAAACAGCAGGGCTACCGGCGAGTGTTTGTGAAAACCCGAAAGGGCGCAACCTCGTTAAAGAACACTTACAAGATCCTCTCGACCTTGTAAGGAGAAACCACCCGCGTGAGATCCTTACGACTCACAAGGGAGCAACACACTTAGGGATCCCCACGATTCCTAAGGAGAAAATACACTTGCGAGATCCTCACGACTCGTAAGGAGAACTCTCTTATGGGACCCTCACGGCCCATAAGATTTGAAAGTCTTAAGTTACAGAGACCTAAACCTGTGCTTAAGCAAACCCCCACAAACTTCCAATATTGCCCTACAAGTGGTTCAATACTGACCCTTGTATACAATCCACGGACGTAAATAAATATTTCCCTAACCAAGTCTCATCCGTGACTGGGGGATATGTTCGTATGGTGAGCGACCCTTGTAAGTCGATTTACAAGGAGAAAACCCTCCTGTAGGATCCTTACGACTTACAGAGGAACATGCACTTAGGAATCCTCACGATTCCTAAGGAGAACATATGCCTACAAGATCCTCACGACTTGTAGGGAGAAATACCTTTGTGAGACCCTTACGGCTCATGAAGTTAAAAGCCTTAGTCGACAGCACCTTAACCCTGTTCGCTAAGCCACCTTTGTTCGACATCGACAGAGGCAAATGATGATTCGCTCTTGGTAATATCCCAGTTGTAGCGGTGCTGATGCCGAAATCGGTTTACAGCGAAAAGCCAATAGGCCGCACATGCATACGAAATAGCCGAAATGATAGGGCAACTTGCAATAAAAAGCAGCAAGTAAAAATGTATGCATGCAAAATAGCCGAAATGATTGGGCAACTCGTAATAAAAAGCAGCGAGTAAAAATAAAATAAATAGCCGAAATGATTGGGCACCGCGAAAAATAGCCGTAATGATTGGGCAATCGCGACCTTCGCAATATAAAAGCTGAAATGATAGAGCATCGCGGAGGTAAAACAAAAAAAAATGATGATAAAACTTTGGCCCTACAGATAAGATCACATCGATCCTTGTATACAATCCAAGGGCGTGAACAAAGAGAGAACCATACTTTCCCAACAGGCTCCGCCAGAAGACGAAGCCAAATCTCGACGGTTCGGTCCAACTCCGAAGAAACCAGTGTCTTCAGCAGATACCTCGACTCACGGATACAAACACTCCTTGATGAGAGCCTCCTGATCCGCGTCGACTCGCAGAGCCACCGGTGCCTCCGTGGGAAATTCTCGACTCGTTTCAAACCCCAAGGAAACAAATAATCCTTGACGCTTGGGAAACAAATAATCCCTAGCAAACTCCTCGACTCACGGATACAAACACTCCTTGATGAGAGCCTCCTGATCCGCGTCGACTCGCAGAGCCATCAGTGCCTCCGTGGGAAATTCTCAACTCATTTCAAACCCCAAGGAAACAAATAATCCTTGGCGCTTGGGAAACAAATAATCCCTAGAAAACTCCTTGACTCACGGATACAAACACTCCTTGATGAGAGCCTCCTGATCCGCGTCGACTCGCAGAGCCACCAGTGCCTCCGTGGGAAATTCTCGACTCGTTTCAAATCCCAAGGAAACAAATAATCCTTGGCGCTTGGGAAACAAATAATCCCTAGCAAACTCCTCGACTCACGGATACAAACACTCCTTGATGAGAGCCTCCTGATCCGCGTCGACTCGCAGAGCCACCAGTGCCTCCGTGGGAAATTCTCGACTCGTTTCAAACCCCAAGGAAACAAATAATCCTTGGTGCTTGGGAAACAAATAATCCCTAGCAAATTCCTCGACTCACGGATACAAACACTCCTTGACGAGAGCCTCCTGATTCGCGTCGGCTCGCAGAGAAACCAGTGTCTCCGCGGGAAATTCCCGATTCGTCTCAAATTGCAAGATGAAGCCCCAGGCAGCAGGAATCAAAAAGCTTGCTTCCCAAACAATGGGACCCTGCAAGTCGATCCAAAAAGATTTCTTACATGCTATTTACGGGTCTCACTCTCCAAAGTCGAATCTCGACAAGGAGGGAAACAACCGCTTACGGGCCTTCTCGACTCGTAAGAGGGAAAAATTCTCTTATAGGATCCTTACGACTTGTAAGAGAAAACACACTTAGGAATTCACACGATTCCTAAGGAGAAAATCCACCTATGAGATCCTCTCGATCCGTAGGGAGAAAAGTCTCTATGAGACCCTCACGGCTCATAAAGTTGAAAAGTCTTAGACAGCAGATCTGAACCTGCGGCCTAAGCCATCGCTATCTCTTGGAAAAAACTAAGTTATCTGCTAATTATGTTTATCAAAGATAACATGCTGATAATAAGAGAAGGCAGAAAGCAAAAGAGCATACAAGACATTGCAAAAGAAAATGTGTATCTTTATTCATTGACTTCAATCAAATACAAGATGAATCGTACAAAAGAATAAAGAATGGATACATATTATTTAAAAGGAAAATTTTACAAATACATTGATACAAAGGCAGCTATTAGGAAGGAAGCGTCTTAAGTAGCTTTATCAGTTGTTCGTACACTTCCTTCCATGCCTTTTCCTGATTGGCCACTACTGCCAACTCCGCCTCCACTTGGGCCCGTTGCTGTGCGACAGATGCAAGCTGATCCCTGACGGCCTGATGAGCAGCTTCACGGCCTGGAGTGTCATGCTCGGCGACATCAAGTGCCCGCTTCAGTCTCAGCCCATTTGAGATGCGCTCCAGAAGGCCCTCGAAGACGGCTTTTACCTCAGCGGCGTTTGCCTTAACTTCAGCACGCAGGCGAGCAGTTTCGCTTGAAGATTCTTGGCACTCCTTCAACCTCAAAGCTGCTTCTTGTTCCAAATGACGGAAATGAGAAGTTCTTTTCTTGAGCCATGCTCCCCGTTGAGTACTCACGGCCAAAGTCTCGGGGGATAGGCGCATCGACTCCAGCTGATGAAGGCGAGCCTCAATCTCCCGACAATGGTTAACCCAAGAAGCGACAATGCCCTCATCATGGAAGGTGGAAAATATCACCAACATCGGGTTAACCGTCGTAGCGAAGTTCTCAGCAGATGTAGGAGCCTCGACGTCGAGTTCCTCGATGTAGTCGCTCAACATGCGCAGACTATTCGCCGCACCTTTTGAGGACGGACGTCTCTGGGAAGGGCCGCCCGGTATTGTAATACGAGACTCAAAAGGCACCGAGACTGGAACGACAGCTGAAAAGGACAAAATGTGATTAGATGATGATTCAATAGATACGGAGAAAATCATTGATAAGATAGTTTACTATACCGGTTGAAGCAGGTGGCAAGGCCGGAAGGGCCGGTGGCGCAACCGATCTTTCTTCTTCCCCTTCGATTTGTAATACTGCGGTCAGGACAAGAGAGAGTTAGAAATAATTCTACCACTGAAAAACAAAGATATCAATCGGGAAAGGTACTCACCAGCGCCACCAAAGGGGGAGGCGAATTCAGATGGGAAGAAGAAGTGTGGGAGCAACACTTGATAGAGATGGTCAAAAAGCACTCCTGAAAGACACAACAGTATAACTTTAGTACACAAATTATGCGTTTGGAAGATAAGATTAATAAATTGCAAACCCATACCTTCCAACATTTTCGAGGGTATGAGAGAGGGTTGAGAGGTGACCACCGCCAAGGCAGTCGTTGAAGGCGCTCCCTCGAGCAGTGGGGCATCGGCGCTGACTGCACCTGCGTTACAAAAAAGGTAAATTTGTCAAAAAATTGTGAGGTAAAGAAAGAACACTAACTTGGGATTTACCTGACGAGCTGTCGGCTGAAACGGAGGCGTCTCCCTCCTCCGTGGACATGAGGCCACCGCCCGTGGCCTCATCACCCGACTCGATAGGGACCGTTGTCGTGCTCGCAAGACCTGGAGACGGCGGAAGATCGTACACGGGGAGGGCAATGATTGGAGCGTTGCCGGACTCTTGGGAGAGAGTGGCTAACTCTTCCCCAAGAGTCGTACCCATCTCACCCGCTACTTCTTCGGGCTCCGACGCCTCCATCGGCTCATCCACCGTCACCACGAGGTCGCCGGCCTCAAGCGCCTCGTCCTCCACCACCCTCGGTTCAGTTGTAATGATCATTTCATCTGCCGCCACTTCAGGCTGGGCATCAATGACCCTCTCAGCTGCAGACCCCTCAACCTCCATCCCGGGCCCCGAAGCCTCGGCGACGTTGCCCACCGTCGGCTCAGGCTCGGTAGGAGCTGCCTCCTCTGTCTCCTTGGGATCAACGATTTCCGCCTCCCCCTCGATCGGACTTAGCCCTGCAAGATAAGAGATATAAGGACCAATGGCATTAAAATCCTTATAACAAAAACCCTGAGAGAAATATTACCTGAAGCGGATTTACCGTTTGCGCTCCGAACTGCGCGCGCCACCTCTCTGCGGGCAGTGGATAGGGCGACAGGGGCCTCTTCGGATGGAGTATCAGCGCGAGGGACGATGCTGGGGCCCGCTCCCACAGCCAAGGCAGCCCTGTGCGCTTTCGCCTCACGCCTTAGCCGCTTTCTTTCCTCCCGAGCTGTCATAATGGACCTCTGTGACGCCTCTTTCACCACGGCGTCGTCATCCGTAAACAAAGACACCTCCAGAGCCTTTAAGGCGTCTCTCATCGGCTCCTCAAGACGGACTTCTTGCGGTAACCCCGAGGAAGCAGGTACGTCGGCAGCCGGTAGGACATCTGCATCACTTGGCGGGAGCGGCATTGAGGTTCCTGTGATTAAAAGGGAAAGGTTAGATTGACCATAATACAAGGGAAATGAAAACTTAATGAATCGAAACTTACTAAGGCCCATAGATGCTCTAAGACATTCCTCCTCCTGGAAAGTCTTCAGAGAAGCGGCAATGGCTTCTTCATCAGTGATGCCTGTTGAAAGAAAAGAAAGAAAAGCGTTAGTCAAAGGCAATGAAAAAGAAATGTTGCAATAAAGAAAAGGTGACTAGTAGTTACCTGATTGCGCAAGCTTAGCTAGCCACGCGTCATGCCTCGCCAACCACGCTGAAGCTTCGAGAGCAGCCTCCAAGTCTGTATCGTCCGGCGGCGGCATCACTAATCCTTCGTTAGTCCCGCATTCGAT
Source organism: Agapanthus africanus (assembly GCA_030015575.1). Taxonomy (NCBI): domain Eukaryota; kingdom Viridiplantae; phylum Streptophyta; class Magnoliopsida; order Asparagales; family Amaryllidaceae; genus Agapanthus; species Agapanthus africanus. The sequence goes on from JASDDO010000016.1 coordinate 569,078,135, forward strand.
CAGGCCCTAGGCATAGGGAGCATGGGGTTCCTGACCGAACACGACGTCCGCAGCGAAGAGCGACTTCTTTTTTTTTTGCCCTCCGACCCTAGGCTCACGTGGGATCGACTTTCGCTTAGCAGCCACTTTGGGACGACGGGTCCCGATGTCCGCACCCACGCCAGACTCCGGCGAGGATACAACCACTGTCTCCACTGGAGCACAGGGTGCGGGAGGTGCATCTGTGATATCAGGGAGCGGCAACTCACATGGAGGACATTGCGCACGCGATGGTCTGCCCCCGGCATCTTTTAGAGGAGGAACCACCGGGGTCCTTGGCACTAAGGGAGCGTTACGGTCGGTGCCGGGAGGTGCACCTTTACGGTCGATCAACATTCGCCTCTCTTCCTTTATAACGGCCCCTGTCGCATGATTGTACCACTCTTTATATACATTAAGGAGTCGTGGAGCGCAGGCCGGCGCGCTGATGAAAAAACGAGAACCCGTGTTCAGGCGCATGAAGTGATGTAACGCGTTCTCCATCCCTTCTTCATTGGCAGCAGGTTCCAGTAAGAAAGCTTCCAAGGGTACCCCTTGATCGTAGCCCAGTTGTTGGGCGAAACGATGCGGGTTATATCTCATGAAGATTGCCGCACCTCCCTGCCTGAAGACTAGGAAACCCGGTCTAATAGAATACAAGTGGAGGGTCTCCCGGGCCGTCAACACTGAAGCTCCATCCTTAAAGGAGTCCTGTAATGGTCGCACCGCAGCGGTAGACGCTTTTCCAATGGTTAATACCTTGTCAATGAAGGACATCCCGACTCCAACGGTGTGAGGGCGAAGCAGTAAACCTCTGGCGTTCCGTGGTGAAGGGGTCACGATTAATGCGCCAATCAACTGAATGATGCGAGGGAAACCACACTTGTCAAAGAACGAGGGCCTTTTATGCATGCCGAAGACACCCGCCGTATGTAGCTCGAGCCACGACATAAAGTAGTGCATCGGGAAGACCACGTGTAATACCCCGGGCTCGTTAGCATCCGCTGCTCGGCTGAGACTATGATATAGGTGCGCCAAGCCAGCGATCCCAACAGCCACCTTTACCCCAATGGCCATCCGGTGTGCTGGGTAAAAGACAGAGGGCCGCATACGATGAGAGTGCATTGGGATCGCAAACCAGCTCAGCCACAATCCAAGAAATCCTAAGAAAAATGCCTCCTCATCCATTCCAGGGGCCGCAATTTTTGCAAATGACATGGTAGGGAAGTACGGAAGGAAAAAACCCTTTTGATCTATCTCCTTCTCCGGTAGGTTGTCCACACCTAGACCGAAAGGGTCATCCAGAGTGGCAAACTTGGCAGCCTCTGATGAGAGGACGCTTGGGCGAAGGAACCGAGCGATGAAATCTTCAAAGTTAACCCCCCGACTCCCATGTTCGATAAAAAGAGATTCATAGATGTTCAACACCTTAATCAAGCTTGGGAATTGATGTTGAACGGCATTCTCCGGTGTGACCCCCCTTACCACCGGCCTAGCACCAAAGACGTACACATCTGTCGGGAGCAGCTCCTCATAATGTTCTCCCATGACTGGTAGACCAGATACCTCCGTGAACTCCTCCAAAGAGATGGACACTTCCAGATCCATGGCAAGGAAAGTGTGGGTGGGAATGTTCCACTGCTCCAGGAAAGTCTTAAACCACCAGGTGGGGAGCGTGGGATACTAGAAGAGAGAGACGTAGACCGCGGTGTACAATCCTAATCTTATCAACTACGACTTCTTCGTCGACAGGATGTACCGGGCCCACGACAGGTAGCCAATCGGATGGCGGGGGATCAGACCAATGTTATATGATTGCCCCTAGGGTCTCGCCTCGCCCTGACAGATACGACGTCCTAGGATATCCAAGACCATAGGACGTTAGACCGGAACCGCATCCATAGCGGGATGAAGAAAGCTGTTCGCGGTCCAATCCACCATCTCCACGGCATACTGCACCGAGGGTGGGATAGCATAATGAATCGCCGTGATGGGCTCGGACGGCACTGCGCATGTGAAGCTGCGTCGACCCATAATGATCTGGTTATACCAAGACCCCCAAAGGTGGAGATTCTTGTACTCCGGGTCGTATTCTCTAATCATGGCCAGGACTTCACGGTCCAAGGGCGCCTCGGGAAATCCCTCCTCCGAGCGGACGAACGGGAATGAAGTGTCTAGAGACATGATCGCTGCAAAAGAACAATTTAGCCGTTAGTGTTGTAATTCCAACGTTTGGCGTCTAAAAAAGAAAATGCATTAATTAAATTAAAATTAATTAATTACACCACACAGCAGTGCAGTGAGTAGGAGACCAAAGGGGGACCCACAAAATCTGGATGACAATACGTCAGTTAATAAGACAACCTCATCATTGGATAAGATTGTCAGTTGGTCCCCAAGAAAACATTCCCATTTATTAAAAAAAGGGAGGGAAGAATCCCTAGAGACAAGGAGAAAATCTCCTCTTTCAGAGCAAAGCACTGTCACAGAGTGACACTTGTCAAACTCTGATCTCAGAGAAATAAGATTCCTTAAAAGAGCATAGCTCTATGGTCCATAAAAAATGTTACACCTAAAAGAATTTGAATTTTTGGAATCTTGGAAAATCCATGAAAAACTTGTGAAATTTTTTCATTTTTCAGATCTAAAAGATCTACAGATGATTCAAAGAGCAAAGCTCTATTCATGGGTTAAAACCTATGAACAAGATCTCTACAGATCTATAAGTTCTTAAGAGCAAAACTCTGTTTATGAAACCCCAATGGGGATCTTTTTAGATCAAACGATCTGTGAGAGCAAAGCTCTTTGGTCGAAAATTAAGTTCAATTAAGTTTAATTAATTTTACCTAAAGTTTTTGACTTCAGAAAAGAGCAAAGCTCTGAAAGTTCTTGAATGAGAGCAAAGCTCTGGGAAATAAAAATCTTGAAATGATGAGATTTTTCTAAGGGCCAGAGGTCCTATTTATAAGGCGTTTGCGCCCCTTGAGCTCACTCCTTGATCCAACGATCAGGAGTTTGCCACCGCTGCACTCATGTGTGAGCCACGTGAGCGCAATGGTGGGGGGGCATTTGTTTCGCCCAATCAGAGCAAAGCTCTGTTGAAATTCAAAATTCAAAATTTTGAAGCAACGCTTCAAATTTCGGGCGCAACGCGCCACATGTCAGGCGCTGATACGTCAGCGCAGCGCCCAAGAAGGCGCGCCCAATCAGAGCAAAGCTCTATTTTAAGCAAAATTAAAGGAAGCAACGCTTCAGTTGCGCAAGCACTGCGCTGCGCGACACGTGTCAGCGCAGATGCGCTAGCACAGTTGCGCTGCGCGACACGTGTCAGCGCAGATGCGCTAGCGCAGTTGCGCTGCGCTGTGCGCTGCGCGACACGTGTCACGCGCTGGGGTATTTGCGCCAAACAGAATTAAGATTTTAAAGAAATCTTTCTGTTCTTGTTAAAACAAGAAGATTTTCTTCTGTAAAACAGAAGCCCTTGGATCAAAGATCCAATGGTGGGGAAAATTCCCCAAATCACTCAGAGAAAGATCTCTTCATCAAAATTAACTAATTTATGGGCACTATAAAAGGGACCCCAGACCTCAATTCAAAGGCATGAACATTTTCTTGAAAAAAGTCAAGAGCTTCAAACAGAGAGAGAATTCTGAGAAAATTTCAAAGAAAAAGGTAAAAACCTTCACGAGAGAGAAGAAATCTCTTTTAATAAATCATTGATCTAAAAACCAGATCAATGTTTCTTCACATAATAAACAGTGCTTTGCACTTCTTATGAACCACTAGTTCTTTAAAAACAAGAAAGCAACAAAAATAAAAAATAGTGCTTTGCACTTTTATGAACCTCTGGTTCTTGAAACAAAAAGAAAAACTTATTTCTCTTTGATCTAAATTAGATTAAGAAATCAAATAGTGCTCTGCACTTCTGTTCTTGATTTTAAAAGATTCTTAGTGCTTTGCACTTCCAAACTGCGCTGTTGCGCTCTTGAGAGAGCGCCACGTGTCGGCCACAGAACAACTTACGCTACGCGCTCTTGAAATAGAGCTTTGCTCTCTGGAATTGGCGCAACTCACCAGAGTGCGCCACGTGTCAGCAGCGCAACAGCGCAGCGCACTAGCGCAGCCCACTGCGCCGTTGCGCTTGCGTTCACCAGAGCATGACACGTGTCCTCACCACAAGCGCTTGCGCTCTCTGATTGGCGCAAAGCGCCTGACAAATGCAAGGCATTTCTTAAAGGGCCACGCCCAAATCAAAAAGACCTAGCAGGCCAAAATAAATTGCAAAGCAATAAAAAGGGGGCAGAGCCCAAGTGAAATTGATGCTCTGCATCTTTTATGGGCAGAGCCCAAACAAAAAAAATAGAAGTAATGCAATGCATTATTTAAGTGTGGCCAAAGCCCTAGCACAGGTCTAATAGACCAAAAATAAATAAGGGTGTTGAACATTTTCAACTGGACTAAGCCCAATTTTGGCCGTAAGTCCTCAAATTAAATGGACTGAGCACAGCTGTTCTCTTAAATTAATTTATATCCGGTTCGAGGGTACATCTCCGAACTCCTCTGACACCCATCGTTGTAATCCTTCAACGACGTCAGAGAGGTGACGGGTCCCGACGACCACACATCAATACGGACTGCGGGGTCCTTAAACTCGTGGACCGAAACGTCCTTAAACTAATGTTGGACCGAAACGTCCTTAAACTAATGTCGGACCACCATGTCCCTAAACCGGAACATGGACCACCATGTCCCTAAACTGGAATATGGACCACCACGTCCCTAAATTGGAGCATGGACCGCAACGTCCCTAAACTACCTATGGACCACTACGTCCCTAAACTGGAACAATAGAGTCTCCAAATGCTCTTTTGCCGGATCTAAACGATCCCGTTTAAGTTGATCTTAGCCCCCAAACACAGCTAACGTATCCTTAAACATTCAAACGGACTATAAAACTCCAAATCAATCTTGGTTCAAGGGTACATCTCTGAACTCCTCTGACATCTGCCGTTGTAATCCTTCAACGACGTTAGAGAGGTGACGAGTCCCGATGGCCAGATATTAAATGGATTATCACGTTAAGTTGATCTTAGTCTCAAACAAGACTATCGTATCCTTAACGAACGTTTAAGTTGATCTTAGCCGCAACGCGACTAATGCATCCTTAAACTAAAAACACCAAACCCAAATCTAAGTAAATACGGATTTGGACTAATCCACGTCCTACGGGCGACGGCATTACTCAGTCTCCGTATACAATCCACGGGCAAGCACAAACAAAACAAACACACACGACACGAAGTGAAATTCTGGAGAAGGAGAAAGTTGTTACCGCGATGCGGTGGCGTAATTAACTGCAGGGGCTTGCTCCTGCAGGGAAGAGCGTCCCCACAATCAAAAACCCCTCAAGCGAGGGGGAATCTGATGAAATCTGCTACATCGGCCGCATCCGTCTAAACCTCCGATACACGGTGCCATAAATCAACTTGGCATTTTCGGAGAGGTGGACGGATAAAACCAAATAGTATCTGCCCCGAATCTCAGCGTCAGGACATCGCGGTCTTGTGCGCCGTCTTTCGGAGGGGAACACCAGGCACGTGGGCGCTCGGGCGCTAGCGCTCTGAGCGCAAGAGCGCTGGCGCTTTGAGCGCAAGGGCGCTAGCGCCCCACGTGCCAGGCACGTGGGCGCAAGGGTGCTAGCGCTTTGAGCGCAAGGACGCTAGCGCTTTGAGCACTAGCGCCTCACGTGCCAGGCACGTGGGCGCTCGGGAGGCAAAAGGGGCTTGGTCCCTGCAATGGGAGTTGTACTTCCAGAAAAGAGCACTTATTATTTTGTTGTGTGTGTGTATGAGGAGTTAAACTCCTGGGATATTTTGAAGCTGATAAAGGGGCTTCTCCCCTTGAACCCTAGATCTTCCCCAAAGTGGGGTTTCTGGAGATGGGTCTCCTTCTTCTTCCTGTCGTTTGGCCGGATCTTAGAGAAAGGTGGTGAGATTTAAAAATCTCCCCTTTTTGAGATCTGATGGAAGATCCAAACTCCCCTTTGTGGGTTTTGTGATGAAAAACTATTTAGTTTTGGAAAAGAAAGAGTAAAACTCTTGATTTAATTCAAAAGAAAGAAGAAGGTTTTAGAACCTTGAGGAAGGAGAAAGAGGCACAGGCCCTAAATTTTTTAGAGGAATGAAAAGTATCTTAGATATTTTCATCATGTTGCCTTATATCGGCTTACATATTTACATATAGCCCATTGGGCTTTACAAAATGGCATTTTGCCCATCCCATGGCTCATGTGCCATTTCTTTTTATACATAAGACATGGGTTTTACAAAAATTTGGCTTTATGCCCATTCATGTATAAAAAATTATATCAAAATTATTTATTACATGATTTTTTATTTCAGCATGGGGGAGGCCGGCCGTTTCATGTTCGGGCTCAACTCGGGCATGAACCCACTTGATCTGGGCTTGGGCCCACTTGGCTTGACTTTGACTTGGTCAACCCGGGTGCAATTTTCGACCCCAACAAAGTGCCCCCATCAATAAATGCACACCGCACATTTGAGTTGTGTGCATGAAATTGATGGATCTTGAAGCTGGACTTCGAGGTGGAACATCATTCCGGGGGCGGAGCATCCCTCGGGGAGCATGATTCCCGGGGATCGGAGCATCATTCCGATTTGCGAAGCATAATTCCGGGATCGGAGCATCATTCCGAAGAGCGGAGCATGATTCCAGGGATCGGAGCATAATTTCAAAGAGCGGAGTATGATTCCAGGGATCGGAGCATCATTCCGAAGGGCGGAGCATGATTCCAGGGATCGGAGCATCATTACGAAGAGCAGAGCATGATTTCAGGGATCAGAGCATCATTCCTAAAAGTGGAGCATGATTCCAGGGATCGGAGATCATTCCGAAGATCGGAGCATCATTCCAGGGTTCAGAGCATCATTCCGAAGAGCGGAGCATTATTCCAGGGATCGGAGTATTATTCCGAAGAGCGGAGCATGATTTCAAGGGGGTCGAAGCATAATTCCGATGAGCGGCAGACATTCTGACCGAAGCATAATTTCGATGCAGAGATTAATTCCTAGGCGAAGCATAATTCCGACAGGGAAGGGAAATACTCCGAGGCGAAGCATGATTTCGACACGGGGTACATTCTGAGATGGAGCAATATTCCGGCGCAGAGCTTGTTGGCCGACTTGATTCCGAGATGAAACATAATTTCGACAGGGAAGGCAGATACTCCGAGGCGAAGTATGATTTCGACACGGGGTACATTGTAAGACGGAGCATTATTCCGGCGCAGAGCTTGTTGGCTGACTTGATTCCGAGACGAAGCATAATTTCGACAGGGAAGGCAGGTACACCGAGGCGAAACATGATTTCAACACGGCGTACACATTCTGAGACGAAGCATGATTCCGACGCAGAGCTTGCTGGTTGACTTGATTCCGAGGCGGAGCATAATTCCGACGAGGAGGTCGTTGGTTGATTCCGAGCCGAAGTATAATTCCGACAGGGAAGGCAGATACAACGAGACGAAGCTTGATTTCGACGTGGGGTACACTCTGAGACGAAGTATGACTTCGATGCAAAGCCGGTTGGTTGATTTGATTCCGAGGTGGAGCATAATTCCGGCAGGGAAGGTAGATATCCCGAGGCGAAGCATGATTTCGACACGGGGTAAATTCTGGGACGGAGCATGATTCCGCCGCAGAGGTTGTTGGTTTGATTTGATTTGGATTGACATCAGCATCGCTACACTGGAATATGGTACCAGGAGCGAATCATCATTTGCCATGAAAGGATTTGAGGATTTGGTTTTGGTTTGGCATCTGCATTGTTGCACTGGAATAATGCCAGGAGCAACTCATCATTTGCCCCGGGAGGATTTGGAAATTGGTGGCTTAGAAGACAGGTTTAGATCCCTATCACCTGAGGCTTGTCAATTTTATGGGCCGTAAGGGTCCCATAAAAGCATTCTCTTCCTACGAGTCGAAAGGATCCCGTAGGTGTATTTTCTCCTTAGGAGTCGTGGGGACTCCTAAGTGTGTTGCTCCTTTATGAGTCGTAAGGATCTCACACGGGAAATTTCTCCTCACAAAGTCGAGAGGACTTTACGAGTGCATTTCATCTCTTTTTCACGAGTTTGCGTCCTTTCGGGTTTTCACAAACTCGCCGGCAGTCCTGCTGTTTTTACTCACGGAGCCCTTTCGGGTTTTCATCCGTGCCCATTTTGCTTGTGGACATACCCCTTTTTTTCTTTTTCTTTTTTGAATTTTCACCGCCGATGGGACTTTGAATGTGGTCTCGCCGGTAGTACTTGGGAGAGATTGGGATCGTTTTACGCCCGTAGATTGTATACGGTTTTGCAGGATGTATGATCCAGACCGTAAGGCCGAAAAAAATTTGGGACTTTGTTGGCGTCTGCATCGCTGCACTGGAATATGGTACCAGGAGCAACTCATCATTCGCCGTTGGGGTATGGGATTTGGAATTTGGTTGGCGTCTGCATCGCTGCACTGGAATATGGTACCAGAAGCGACTCATCATTCGCCATTTAGGATTTGGGTTTGGAATTTGGTTGGCGTCTGCATCACTGCACTGGAATATGGTACCAGGAGCGACTCATCATTCGCCATTTGGGATTTGAGTTTTGGACAGCGTCTGCATCGCTGCACTGGAATGTGTACCAGAAGCGACTCATCATTCGCCGTTGGGGTATGCGATTTGGAATTTGGTTGGCGTCTACATCGCTACACTGGAATATGGTACCAGGAGCGACTCATCATTCGCCACTTGGGGATTGGGAAGCGATGGTGTAGGAGACAGGTTTAGATCCCTATCACCTAAGGCTTTTCAATTTTATGGGCCGTAAGGGTCCCATAAAAGCATTTTCTCCCTACGAGTCGTAAGGATCCCGTAGGTGCATTTTCTCCTTAGGAGTCGTGAAGACCCCCAAGTGTGTTTTTCCTGTGTGAGTCGTAAGGATCCCACGAAGGTTTGTTCTCCTCATGCATCGTGAGGACACATGAGTGGGTCTTCCCAAATGGAGCATAATTCCAAGGGCGGAGACCGGCCGCTGGACTGGTGATTGCAGTGGGGCATGAGTGTGATGAGAATTATTTGAGCCCGTGGATTGTATACGATAATCAATTTGGGGACTAATTGTAGGGCCGGAAAAATTTCGGGACTTTGTTGGCGTCTGAATCGCTGCACCGGAATATGGTACCAGGAGCGACTCATCATTCGCCATTTTTTTGTTGTTTTTTTTGTTTTACCGCGATTGCTCTATCATTTCAGCTTTTCTTATCGCGAAGATCGCGATTGCCCTATCATTTCGGCTTTTATTCGCGGTTGCCCCATCATTTCGGCTTTATTTTCATCTTTATTTTATTCGCTGATTTTTATTGCGAGTTGCCCCATCATTTCATCTTTTCTTTATTTTTCTTTTATTTACACATTTTTTTGTTTATTTACATATATATATATATATATATATTACATTCCCAGTTTAACGACTTAGAGATCGATTGTTTTCAGAGAAAGGCAGATGTCTGAGAGAATCAGTTTCACGAAGAAGTTCGGTCTCCGTTTGTATGAAATTGGCGGTCGCAGCTGGACTGTTTGTCAACACGCCTTTAGACAGTTCTATCTCTCCTGCCTTGTATTGGTTTTCGACCCAATCTTTGAAGACGAAGCAGTCCTCAATGGCATGACCTATCACTCTGTGATAGGGGCAGTATTTGGGGTCATCGGTCATATTCGCTTCCTGCGGTCTTTTTGACTCTGGCAGTCGTAGACCGTTCTTCAGGGCGTCTTTGAATATTTTACGGATTTTTTCCCTTCTGAAGGAATAGACTTTATCTAGCTTCTCTTTGAGTGGAAATTCTCCTCCTTCTCCGAACACTGGCTTCCGAGGCTGGTTGGCACTAGGCTCGCTCATCCCTTGCTTATTTCGGTTAGCCGAAGTGTTAAAAGATTCAGAATCGTCGGAATTTCCGCCTTTGCGATTATCATCCTTTCGGTTTCTCCAGGACCTATTGTTATTTTGGGAATCCGAGGAGGACTCCTGCTTTGAGCGCTCCAGCATCTGAACTTTCCTGGTCAGCTCTTGAAATGTTTTGAGACCCACGGTGCATAGAAACGGGGCCATCCAATTGTTGAGATTTTCGACGAGGAGACTGACAGATTGGTCCTGCTCTATCGGCGGTTCGCATTTGACGGAGAGATTGCACCATCGGGTTATAAAATCCGTGCTGTTTCGTTGTTCTTTGGTTTGGTCCTTACGAGGTCGGCGATGGTGATCTTATCGCTAACGCTCATGAACCTCTGCCGAAACAGAGACTCCATTTGGACGAAAGTTGTGACGGAGCTATCCGGTATGCTCGCGTACCAGTCGAAAGCAATATCGGCCAAGCTATTAATGAACTGGCGGAGGAGAAGCGCGTCATTGGCCCCAGTATTCCCGCATGAGGCTTTAAAGTGGGCGATGTGCTGATTCGCATTTCCCGTCCCATCGAATCTTCCGAATTTGGGGATGACATAGCCGCTAGGAAATTCTACCAGATCATACTGAGCAGGATATGGTCTCCCACTACTGCTGATATCTTTTTGCGCTTCGGCTTCAGCCACCAATGTTTTGACTTTCCTGGCAACCAAATCCATGATTTGATCTTGAGTTAGCGGGCTACTGTCATCGGTAGCCAAGACATTTCCCGAGATAGGATGCGACTGACTTTCGTGCGGTCCGCTCACCTTTGGATTTGAGGGAATAGGCGTCGGCTGCCTTGGGACACCGTTTCCCGGCTCACGAGCAGAGCCCTGCGCTTGATTGGGCGGCTGAGAGGCAAGTCGGGCCGTGAGATGCATCAAGACATCCGTCAAGTCATCAATTTTGGAGTAGAGTTTAGTCATTTCCTTGTCTTTGTTCCTGAGCTGCTTTCGAAGCTCTTGAAGCAGCTCTTGCTCCGCGGTCCTAGGGCGGAAAGTCGGCTCTTCCTTGCTGTCCGAGCTTGACTCTACATGGACTGAGGGGTCTTTCTGCCTATCATCCTCATCAAGAGGGTTTTCATCATCCAACGGAGGTGGCTGTTCTTGGGAAGCGGAAACCACATTCAAGCCAGATTGGATTTGAGATGTGGTGGCCCCGTCCTTGCTCTTGCTGCGCGTGCCCACCGTGTAGACAGTGTGGACCACATATCCAGCCATTTCCTCATGTTCGGCGGGGTTACCCTGTTCTTCGAAGCTCATGAGGTTCAGCCTAGCAAGAGCCCTAGCCCTTTGGTTGGCTCTATATCTGAGCCTTTTCTGCCTTAACTTCTCAATTTTAAGGGCTTGGCGGGCATCTGTTTCCTGGAAAGCCACCGTGAGTCGATTAGCGGGGAGCTTAGAGAAGACACCCGATCGAGCAGTTGTCAAGGGCACCGCCGGAGCTTTCTCGAGACGCCTTGTTGCCTTGTTGGTGTTGATGTCCTTGCCCCCAGCTGGGGCCAATGAGAGTCGTTCAAACACCGACTTGCATTTGAGTTGGGGCGACTTCGAGACCACCATATTTGGCCTGTTGCCTTTCGAGACCGGTTAGTCTGCTACCGGGGCTTGAGGAGCTGGGATAGCGTTAGCTGACACGAACAGGATAGAGCCGAATGGTAGCGGCGGCTCTTCCCATTGTCGCCCGAGACTGGCCGGAAGGACCGTCCTGGCGTCCATCTTCATCGTGTAGGAGATGGAAGCCGTGCTGAGAGCTGGGTTCATCTTTGGAGACATTGTTGAAAAGTGATTGCTTGAAAACCTGCATGAAAGAGCATTATTTTAGTATAAATATAGATATGTATATTGATTGAGTTCGCATGAATGCTTAACCCAAAATAAGGGAGGAGAGATTGGTCCCACCGGGCGTGCCAGAATCTGTAGGGTGTTTTTCGTCACCCCATTGAGAAGGGAATACGCGCGCACTTGTCAGACGTATTACAGATTCCCCCTGCCTAGGGTAGGCTGGGGTTTATTGATTGTGGGGATCTGAATCTCCGGCAGCTGCGGACTAAGCTGCCGTTAATTACTCCTAGCATTTAGAGCGAGAGAACCTCCGATTGACGGGTTAAACTGGTCATGCAAACTCAATGTGCAGTGTTGTGTTTTGAAGGGGTTTTTGGACATATCCGGACCCTGCAGAGTTTTTACGAGGGTCCCGCTACCCGGATAGCGGGCCGGGGTCAAGGGGGCTAGCAGCCCCCTTGCGGGATGCGGGGCAGCGCCCCGTTAGAAATTTTTTCTAACGGGGGATGTGTTTTTAGTGTAGAGTATGTGTGTGTGTATGTATATATATATATATATATATATATATATATATATAAAGGGAAAGGGCATCCAAAGGATGCGTGGGAAAAAGCGCCAGCGCTTTGGGTGCTAGCGCTTTGAGCGTAAGAGCGCTAGCGCCCCACGTGCCAGGCTTGTGGGCGCTCGGGCGCTAGCGCTTTGGGCGCAAGAGCGCTGGCGCTTTGAGCGCCAGCACCCCACGTGCCAGGCACGTAGGCGCTCGTGCGCTAGCACTTTGGGCGCTGGAGCTTTGAGCGCAAGAGCGCTAGCGTTTTGAGGGCAAGCGTCCTACGTGCCAGGCACATGGGCGCTCGGGCGCTAGCGCTTTGGGCGCTAGCGCTCTGAGCGCAAGAGTGCTAGCGCTTTGAGCGTAAGGGTGCTAGCGCCCCACGTTCCAGACACGTGGGCGCTCGGGCGCTAGCGCTTTGAGCGCTAACGCCTCACGTGCCAGGCACCAGAGTTCAAATCCCATGAGCCATATTATTTTTAATATTGTTTTATTTTAAATTTTTAGAGGTTCAAGAGTCTACACGTGCATAACACTTAAAAACTCCAATGCACTTATATAACAAACTGACCCAGAGGCTACACCATACGACATAGGACACGTGGCAGCGAGCCCCGGCCCGACTCGACCGACTCGGGTCGGCGACTCGATCGACTCGGCCCGCCTCCGCCGGCCGAGTTAAGACGAATCGCCGAGTTGTCAATAGTGAAAGTGTGTCTATCTGCCTCCCCATTATCCCTGTACACTTTAAATTTACTGCAATTTAACAGAGCTCTTTAAAATCCCATTAAACCATATTTTTAATAAAAATTTAATACATTTTCAATTCACCCTTTCACCTACCCTAACCCTAGCTTTAACCTATAAATACCACCCCTAAACACCCCCCTCCACTCACAATTCTGTCCAAACTCTCAAGAAATTCCTCTAGAAATTTGTGTACAAGTGGAGTTAGCGAAAGGCAAAACTCCGGCGATCTTCTGACGACGACTCTAGGAGCTTCCGGCGACGAAACGATGCACCGGCAAATCCTACGTCTTCCTCTCCCTCTTCTCTTGATTTTAAACCCGTAAGTCCCACCCCCCTCTTCTCTATTCTATTCTAAAAATTTGTAAAATTAAAACCCGACGGAAGCGGAGTTAATCCGACTTCTGATTCGGTTTTCTTTGTAAAGTTCAATTTTCCTTAACACAACCATACAAAACTCTTACATCTTGACTATTAATCATTAACAAAACATATGCAACAAATTCCATTTCAAAAGAATGTATATTTCAATTTTTATCGTACTTTTTCAGTAAAATACCATGTAGTTTAGTTTCGACTTTAAAACATCATTAATTTTGCTATACTTTTAGATAGATCACGAGGTAATGACCTACCTCTTCACAACACTCATATGCAATATAGCATAATACCTTTTGGGAAATATAGATTCGGGAAATACCGTTTTACACAAAACTACCTTTTACTATTAAAAATCGTTTTCTACAAGATTACGTATTTTTTTACAAATCTTTGCAAAGCCCCGCTGCAACCCATTTGGGGAACCCGTTCGGGATGGTGCGGATTATCGCACATTCTCGGGCTTAGTAGTACGAGATGCAGACCTCCGCAAGAAGCATTCGGTCTCGAGAGATTTAAAAATACAAATATCTTAAGAAAATGAGATTTCTAGAAATATAATATAATAAAATTATTTTATATAAATATGTATCATCAAAATATCTATTTTTGTGATAATATAAATATTTCAACTTTTCCAAATCAAAAGAATCACTTTACATGATAATACCACGAAATTCCTGTAGGGTGTTTTTCGTCACCCCATTGAGATGGGAATACGCGCGCGCTTGTCTGGCGCATTACAGATTCTCCCTGCCTAAGGTAGGCTGGGGTTTATTGATTGTGGGGATCCGAATCTCCGGCAGCCGCGGACTAAGCTGTCGTTAATTACCCCTCGCATTTGGAGCGAAAGAATCTCCGATTGACGGGTTAAACTAGTCATGCGAACTCAATGTGCAGTGTTGTGTTTTGAAGGGATTTTGGACATATCGGGGGCCCCGCAGAGTTTTTGCGGGGGTCCCGCTACCCAGATAGCGGGCTGGGGGTCAAGAGGGCAAGCAGCCCCCTTGCGGGGTGCGGGACAGTGCCCCGTTAGAAATTTTTTCTAACGGGGGAGGTGTTTATAGTGTGGAGTATGTGTGTGTGTGTATGTATATATACATATATATATATATAAAAAGGGAAAGGGCATCCAAAGGATGCATGGGAAAAAGCGCCAGCGCTTTGGGTGCTAGCGCTTTGAGCGCAAGGACGCTAGCGCCCTACGTGCCAGGCACGTGGACGCTCGTACGCAAGAGCGCTATCGCTTTGAGCGCAAGCGCCCCCACGTGCCAGGCACATGGGCGCTCGGGCGCTAGCGCTCTGGACGCAAAGCGCTAGCGCTAGCTCCCCACATGCCAGGCACGTGGGCGCTCGGGCGCTAGCGTTTTGGGCGCAAGAGCGCTGGCGCTTTGAGCGCAAGGGCGCTAGCGCCTCACGTGCCAGGCACGTGGGCACTCGGACGCTAGCGCTTTGGGCGCTAGTGCTTTGGGCACTAGCGCCTCACATGCCAGGCACGGGGGCGCTCGGGAGGTAAGAGAGACTTGGTCCCTGCAGTGAGAGTTGTACTCCCTGAAAGGAGCACTTATTATTTTGTATGTATGTATATATATATGAGGAGTTAAACTCCTGGGATATTTTGAAACTGATAAATGGGCTTCTCCCCTTGAACCCTAGATCTTCCCCAAAGTGGGGTTTCTGGAGATGGGTCTCCTTCTTCTTCCTGTCGTTTGGCCGGATATTGGAGAAAGGGGGTGAGATTTAAGAATCTCCCCTTTTTGAGATCTAATGGAAGATCCAAGCTCCCCTTTGTGGGTTTTGTGGTGAAAAACTATTTAGTTTTGGAAAAGAAAGAGTAAAACTCTTGATTTAATTCAAAAGAAAGAAGAAAGTTTTAGAACCTTGAGGAAGGAGAAAGAGGAACAGGCCCTAAATTTTTGAGAGGAATGAAAAGTATCTTAGATATTTTCATCATGTTGTCTTATATAGGCTTACATATTTACATATAGCCCCTTGGGCTTTACAAAATGGCATTTTGCCCATCCCATGGCTCATATGCCATTTCTTTTTGCACATAAGCCATGGGCTTTACAAAAATTTGGCTTTATGCCCATTCATGTATAAAAAAATACATCAAAATTATTTATTACATGATTTTTAATTTCAGCATGGGGGAGGCCGGCCGCTTCATGTTCGGGCTCGACTCGGGCATGAGCCAACTTGATCTGGGCTTGGGCCCACTTGGCTTGACTTTGACTTGGTCAACCGGGGTGCAATTTTCGACCCCAACAATTCCATACATTTCCAATATTACAATTAAATACCCTATATTATGAAAAATAGGTTTCATTCACTAGAAATGTCACATATATAAAATCTACATCTATGATACCTCTAAAGACGATAATTAAATACTTGGCATGTATTTTGAAAACTATTCAAAAGTATTTTTACATAAAACTCCTCAAGTTTTATAAATTACAATAAGGACCCTAGTAAATATAGGTTTAAGCGGGACCAGTCTCTTGAGGCTCGGGGAGCCGGAGATATGGGTGCTTGCCTATTTAAGGTAGACAACCTAACAAACGGTGTTATCAACACGGTAATCGTCTTTGAAAAAGACACAAATCCTGTCGCCCATGTGCAGCGGTTACCGATAACACCAAAACATAATTCAGGAATTTAATTTCTTTTATAATTGTCTGACTCAGACTGAGTCTCATTATAATAATCTGATTTGAATATGATTCAAGTACAATCTACAATACTACAATTCAACATGAATCCATGAATCTATATATTCAATCTATTCAATCTGTATTGACTGAACCAAACCATGAATATACTTCCATTTAAATAATTCTCCAGTTACATCCATGATTCTCCAGTTATATCCATCTACTGATATCATAGTTTCAGCAAGTCATCCATATACACAAGACAATACAATTTACAATACAACACAAATAATACAATCAATACTTTGCGGGGTTTAAGGGGTAGATTGGTACGGAAGGTGTTAGAAGTGGCACGAGACAGCAACCATTAAGACGTAATTACATCCATGCCGTTGTTCCGTGGTATTATCGACGGAGCCTTGTACTTCCATTTGCATTAGTCTCTGAGACTCCTCTCGTATACACTGGCATCTTTCTGTACCAAGCTACAAACAACAGCGTTAACTCTAAATACAACTTTAAAAGCTACACTCTCTCTCTCTTACTCTCTGTCTATTCTACTTCTCCCTTATCTTTGGAACTTACCGAGCGATTTGTTCGCTGACGACATTCTCTTTCTTTCTTCTTTGAATGTCGTCAGGTGATTCGGACCTTCCATAGATCGGGCCTAGCACTGAAGACTTGGACCAGTTTATTGAAGATCCCGAGCTGTAGTTTCACTTGTACATTTCCTTTACATTATGTATTTCCTTTTCTGTTATGCCATTGTTTAGGCATTGCTTTCATTCAGATGTATTTACTTTTCCATGCATTGTACAAAAGAATGTTAATAAATAAAGTTACTGTTCAGTTATATTACTGTCTTTGTCTCTTGTGAATTTTTATTTATATTGCTTAGATACGCTTAGCGTATTTACTTCAGAGTAAATACGTAGCGGCCAGTCGCGTCCCCTTCACCGTATACTGGGAAGCGGGGCGTGACAGTCTGGGTAAACAAGAACCTCCCTATCACCGTCTTTGAGAATACCGAAGTACCTCTCGGGTGCCTGAGGTTACCCATCATAACTGCGGAGTGGCTAATGGAATGTCAAACCTGATTGAATCTTTTGGTTATTAAATTTTCAGTAATCGTCTGTAGTTCTGGAATCACTTCCAGTTCTACCATACTCCCACTACTGTTTTCTGAAAAAGTCCATTTTACTAAAACTGTGGCGAGTCAAGAACAATATCACTATTGATCTTCCAGATGGTAGAAAGTTAACCCTCATTAAAGCCCGGGTTAACCCACAAACTGCCATTACAGAAACGTGCCTTGAGTTATCAAGAGTCTGGTTTTAAGCATAAGCCGGACAACTCCATGTACCTTAACATCGTTACGATATGAACCATTCTATATACAATATAGAAACAGAGGCACTGATTTAATTGGAACCAGATTCAAAATCATGCAGCTGTCTCCAGTGCATGTCAACTAAATGGAGAGAGGCCGATCTGCATTACTTAACTTAGGAGTGCATCCAAATATGAGTAACCTGAAAGAGAAACAAGTTTCTCAAAATCATTACTATCAACTGAATACCAAACACAAGTATCTACATCTTTGATTACCTTGAAGAATCCCGATACTTGCGACACCTGGTTCTCTACTTTATTCTTATACCTATAACTTCTCAAAACTTAGACTTTGTATTTTTACGAAACACTTGTCTAAAACTTGAGAAGTCACAAGTAAAACAGAATATAGTACGAGGACCAACCCCTCTGTCCTAATGGACACCGGACAACATACAATACTTTGTATAAGTCTCCTGGGTTTAATAACTCAAACCCTGTGCGTCGTAGGTTGAAAACTTTACTATGCTTATGAAGAATTACACCGCTGTTGAATACTCCTTGCCTAACCATCAACTGATATAGGTAAATGTCATGGACATAATTCAAAAAGTTATATCTCACTTTATAAAATAAACGTACGGATATATCAGTTTGAAATTGATGTATAACAACGGATATTCAAAACCAAATATTTGCCGTCCGGCAAAAACCCAGGCGATTTCCTCAAATATCACCAATTACAACGAATTCCGATATAATGAGGATGATCACCTAATTCTCAATAATTTACTCCCACTCATCATCTGTAAAACCATACAGATGTGAGAATCAAACCTGGTAAATACATACCCTGGAGTAAGGATCTAATTGGGAAATCAGTTTTCTATTAACAATGCACAGTGAAACTGAAACATAAAGATGTTCCGAAGGGGTATCCGGGTATTCCTAGTAATGCCTCTTCCATTATCAGATTCACGACTGTAACCGTATATTTCTTTGCCATCTCTCCAAATCTCTTTATTTGTTTTTACTCATTACCTTTTGTACACTATCCTTAGGCTAAATGGTTTTCTTCCTTCCATACCATTCGGCATCGGCCTATAGTTTGGAAGAAGACTATCCAATAAGCATAATAGGTGTACTCTCCTAATCCTAGGAGTACTCGCAACCTGAGAGAAGATAATGATAAAAGACAACCGAATAAACCTTATTCTATTTCTCCTGAACCAGAATCCATCATCGTACTGGAACAAGTTCCTTCGAGTTCGTATATAACCAAACGATGGATTATCCAATAACTGTGGATCTTCATAGTGATACGGGGTGTTATGGAGAAATTCAAAGGTGAAGTAGGAGTGGCGATGAAATACGTGGTTTGGTCATGAATGATAGCAGTCGCAATTTACTTTGCCTTCTTTCTAGTCCCTTTATTTGTCTTTACTTATTACCTTCTGTATACCAAACTTAGGCTAATTGGTTTTCTTCCTTCCCCAACTTTCTGCACCTGCCTATGGTTTGGAAGAAGACTATCCAATAAGCGTAATAGGTATACCGTCTTCTAATCCTAGGAGCCCTCACAATCTGAGAGAAGGTAAAAGGAAAAGACAACTGAATAGTCCCATTCATTTTCTCCAGAACCGGAAACCATCCCCGAATCTGAAACAAGTTTCTTCGAGTTCGTATGTAACTATACGATGGTCATATCCAAAAAATGGGATCTGCGTAGTGATACGGGATGTTTCGGAAAAAAGCAAAGGGTAAAAGTAGGAGTGGCAATGATGTATGCAACTCAGACAATCTAAAAGCCGGTGTTTTAAAAAAGTTCAGTTAACTTGGTCACTGAGTCATAGTCTAGAGTCGGGCCATGGTCGCAGCCAAAGAGAGAGAGAAAAGAAACGCTCTGCGTGCACTCTAACCTAGATCAGAATGGTTAATCACTTTATCTAATCAGCATGTCTCCCACTGTATCCTCAAATTCTTCTCCAAACCTAAAAGAAGAATTAGTCGGGATCACCCGAGGAATAAACCAACTCATCAGTGGGATCGGGATCCAACTATCATCGCATGATAACGTGATGGAACCCACTCACGTTATCACACTCCAGAAGGTATGCGCAAGCCTGGCAAGTTTCCTGTATGTTTGAAATTCTCGATGTGATTTCTACCCCATGCTCTTATGATCTTGACGAAGGCCAACATATCATAAGTCACATGTCAAGTTCTACCCGTCATTGTCCAGGCTAATTTGAACCCACCCGTACATACCCTTGACGAAGGCCAAAATAGTAGTACGACTGTCCCAAACCAACGCATCTATCTATATAACAGAAAAGTAACAAATAGCTACCATACACTATACCATGACAAAGGCCAACAAAACATAGCATGAATACTAAGTGCTACCTGTCTGAAATGATGGAGGGCTACGAATGGTTTTTGGCAAAAAGCCTTTAACGTAATGAACTTGATATCGTTGAAGGAACCAGATAGCTTTTTACAAATATATAGTGGCGAAAACCTTTACTAAAGAGGTCACTCCCGGTGAAGAGATCTTGGCTCTTTCCTCGTAAAATGAGGTGCTGGATATTCATAACGGAATACCGCGATGCATAGAAAAAAGTAATCGACTATAGTGAAGTTATTACCCTGACGCAAACTTCTGCCCAAGGAGTCACTCCCGATGAAGGGATCTCGGTCCTGGTCTCGTCGAATGAGGTGCTGGATATTCATAATCGAATACCGCTGTGCAAAACAAAAGAGAACGTCCTTGTAATAACAGCTTTTTGAAAATTGTTCCAACAACATCATATAGGTCTATTATACTTGCATTGATCAGAATCAATGCAGTCCCATCAATTAATCACACCACAAAGAACGAAAATATGATGTACGTATATGCCATCCGCATTCGCCACTGGGTCCCGTCATCACCCGTTAGGTTACTTAACTAACGACAAAGCGGGGACTGGGCTAGCGCGGGTGTAAAACATATACAACATCTACTAGTATATATATCAATATATAATAATCGCTCCAGGCGTGATAAATGCAACATCACAGAAAAGTAATAAGAATCACAGAACAACACAGATAATCTGGGAGCCCCGGGTTTCCTTTGAGCCGCAACTGAAACCCGACGTTCCCCTGGTCGTGTGGATAGCCTGTGCAATGAAAACCTAGACCCCTACGAGTGCGGCAAGTTACCTGTTAAAACCAGAAGCGAAGCATCCCCCTTCAGCAAAGTGAATGGACCATCCAGCACTTCACGGAATCCGGTAACTTGAGCATCCCTCCTTGGGTCAACCTATACCCCATACGAGTGCGGGGAATAGCCCACCAATTCTAGAGTGAGGCCCCATTCTTCTCAACGCCAGGAGATGCGGACCCGTTGCCCTCCAAAACCCGGCTATCCGTGCACTCCATCGCGGGGGAATCCTAGTACAGAAAAGAAAATATGTACAACGGGTGTATCAACCTCAATCCGGTCGTGCCCCAAACAAATAATATACAAATAGGCAGTGATGGCAGTACACATATCGGACGCTCGCTCCGCGATATCAAATGTACAAATATATCTAAACTATACTACCATTGCACGCAAGCTATCCACCACGATAAATCCGCAACAACACAGCACAACACAGAACGTCAATGTAAATGTCGCGTTCGTAAACCCGTCTAAAAGAGCTATAGCAATTAGACAAGTTGTACCGCTCGAATGGTATTCACGGTCGCAGATAGTAATGTAAGTACTGTAAATTTTAAACAATGTTAGAAAATATCGAGTTCGAAATAACCTCCGATTAGCCCCAAACAAGTAGATAAGACCATATCCAAACTGGGCTAAACAAACAATACCACTAAACCAACATTCCAGAGACTAGACTACACTGCAAATTTCAAACCCAGACCCTTCAAAATGGCCGGCCTGCTCGGATTATTGAGCAATGTGCTCGGGTCAATTTTAGTGGAATTGGCTCATATTTGGGGTGCAGGCTAGTGGTCACTTAAGTAGTCTTCTGCAGTTGTTTAAATAATTTTTGAAGACACTTTGAAATTCGACAGAAACTGCAATGTATCGGGTATTGTTTTGGCGTTGTTTCGGTTTCAATACTTTAATATTGTCTAAACCAACTAGTATGCGGTTAATGGTTTGGCTCTGATACCATGTAAGGCTACGGCAGTGCTCCGACCGTCAATCCGAGACCAAATGCGGACCAAAAACTTTTATAAACCGGCGCTAACGTAACCCTAAACTACGGATCGTGCCATTAACCTTATACTAATAAACAGAAAAGAGTTTGGAGAGATTATACCGATCGATCTGTGTCCTTCGGTCTTCAATCTCTGCGCCAAGCTCCTCACGGCTTCTCCGATCAAGTTCGATCTCTGGTCTCCCTTCGTCAAAGAAGATCCACGTCGAGGGTTCTTTATACGGGATCCCGCTTCTAAACCGAAGCAACTCGAACAACTAGTTTTCTAACCTAGGTGCCCAAGACGAAGTAGAGATAGTGTGTGATTACTTTGTCTCAATACACTCTAGGATTCTCAACACATGAGAGAGATAGAGTGGAGGTTGAAAATGAAGACATTGAGGAAAGTTGTGAGCTCAAGAAAAAGCTAGTGAAGAAGCTTGCTTATTGTGTGAGATATATTGTGAGAGGTCTAAATACAACCCAAGACTAATTCCAAGCCATCATGTGGCTGCCCCCTCTCTCTCTACAAATATCCCACATAATAAACCAATAAAGAAATAGAAATGGCACAAGAAAACACACCATAAGTCACCAAAAATGCACATGCCGCATTCAATGCTCTAGGTCAAAACTTGCACTCATAATTTCCACATAATCAAACATTAAACTAAATGTTTAATCAAAAAGAGAATGGCAACTTCTAAAGTAAACTCGTAACGGATCACAAGAATACCCCTCATCTGTATATACATACCCGCATCCGTATTCCGACTGAATATGAATACTACGAGACGAAAATAATCTAACAATCTAATACTAAGATCCGGCTTAAACCAAAGCCCACTAGTATGATCCGTGCACAAGTGCACGTATATGATCGAATCCTGCCATAAAACCATACGGCCTCTACAACGTTACGCCCGAACTAGGGAAACCCTCTGTGTGGGACTCTAAAGACTTATCAATATGCTGGCAGTGGGTTTAACCACAAGCACGTCAGTGGCACTAGCTGTACGTAACGGCTACCCAGGTATTGAGCGAAAGGGAGGCCGGCGAGCAAACTCATTCTGAAACCCTACTAAGCATGACAGTGACAATATCCGTATAGTCCGGTCCGTTCGTCTATGAGTATCGCATATCGGGCCTAGAGGGATGGTAAACGTCAGACCCCTAATAGCGGTATAAATCATGTCGGGGTGTAGCCCAGAACACCCTGAGAAACTACTGGAATATCTACCAGTAAATCTCACTTTCCTTGGCCAAAAACTTTGTGTAATGGCTCTCCTAAACACAACGCGATATCACCCCCAATACCGGGAGAAACGAATCCCCTGCCGATCCGCTCAATGCCTCCATGTGGCTCGGGACTATATCCAACTAAAACCTGTTTACACGACTCCTTTGAGCCGTGGTAGGGTAGTAGTCAAAGCACAGTGAGAACTCACACGAGAAAAATGACGATCTCAGGTCGATAGACTAACCTGTACACATGTCATCAGGGAACTGCTATCTTACGACAGGTATAATACCAACGAGCATGTTCCCGATGAGTCCGTCCGGTATACTCATAACCCAATGAGCACCTGTATACATTTTAGGTGAGCTAACTGACACCAATGGCTTGTGAGACCGGCTACCGCCTGATTGAAAGAGATTTGAAATCAAAGAATATTTACCGCAATTAAGAACGGTGTCGCTTGGTAGCTAGCCGGTTGAGTACGGGTCGGTCCACAGGGAGATGGATTCCTATTCTTTGTGTTCTAACGAGTTAATCCAAAAAAATGGTGTTTTTATTTTAAGATCTAAGAGTTCATTTTTATGATTTTAATTTAACAACTACGGCAGATAAATAAAATTAACGACTACGGCAGATAAATAAAATTTATAACTAGGGCAGAAAAGAAATTTATAATTAGGGCAGAAAAGAAATTAACTAGGGCAAGATAAAAAAAACTTTTTATAATTAGGGCAGAAAAGAAATTAACTAGGGCAAGATAAAAAAAACTTACTTCTTTATTGATACACTCTTTGACGATTACATTGAATTGAAAATCTAAGATCTGGAATTTAAAAGAGGCATCTCTAAAGAGGCACCCAAAAGGAGGCACACTCCAAAAAGAGCATTAGGATTTCTATTTATAGATTATAGAACCCCTAGGATTACATCTGATCCCTATCTGCATTTACAAAATTACCCTAAGAAGCCTAGTCAACGCACCGCCACACCGTCAAAATATGCACCGACACGTGCATATCATGGCCGCGGAACCGCGGCCAAAAGCCATGTTTGGCCACCGCGGATCCGCGGCCATCTAGTGGGGTCTTTGGCTGGATTTTTCTGGGGTTCTTTCTGTTGCTTTTTACTTGGTTTTTCTTCACTTGGTTCTTCAGATTGTCTTCTAGTCTCTTCCAGATTTCCACAGTGCATAATGTCGTGGACTTTTACCCTTTGCTTCGTGCCGAAGTCTTGAACCTTGCGCTGCCTTTGTGCTTTGTGAAATTTTCCATTGATCTTCGTTTATTCTTCAAACTGTAGGCATGATAAAAATTCTCTATTTGTTGGTCGTAGTCTCACTTTTGTAGCTTCTTTTCATCATTTTCACTGTTTTGTTCTGAGAACCTATAACCTACAACTATGTAGCAGACATGGATCAAAAGCACCTGTTTATTTGTAAAATGAATAAGAATGGGGAATATAATAATGCAAAATTATGATATGAACAAATACCCCCAAACTTTTCTTTTGCTCGTCCTCGAGCAAAACTAGTTTTATTCTCGAAAAAGACCTAGCCTCACTTTCACAGGGAAACGCGATTGCACTGAGCTCGTGCAACAAGCCGTTAAATCTCTAGGTGTCCCTAGTAGGAGGAGTGTTGTCTCCTGAGGGTTTTCAGCGGATACTACCCACAAAATCCTATCAATTCGGCCTATTGACTTTTATTCTCCAATTCGGTTTTCTAACAAGAAATTCTATTATCTTTGACTCAGAAATTATCAACCCGTATTTTTCACGCTTCCTTATCATTTAACATAAGATTGTATATGTTCTGTAAATTTATTTAGCTTTTAGCATCTTTTGAGTTTTCCTTCTAAGGTTCCATCTCAACTTAAGAATTTTTATCATCTCTACTAAAGATATAAGTCCTATTTCTCATTCCTATTTCTCATCCAAACCCCAATCATATACTCCTACGTGTGTGTATGTATCACCCATACACTTAGAAATTCAATTCAAGCTCTTATACTCTTGTCCATCGTCCAAAGTAGTTTTAGTTGGTGAATTTTTAGATGAAATTGCTCACACATCCTTCATGCGACCGTTAATACTTCTTGAGGTACTAACGACCGATTATAAAATGTGTTTGCGCATTAAGGCGTAATTCCTCGTCTTGTAATACCTAAGCTTTTAGCGGTGACTCCCAAACCAGTTGGTCTAAGGCACTAGGTGATAAAGCACCCTCGCTATATATTTTTTTATTTTACGCAGTCTTAAGTAATTACAAAACCAGTGTTCATTTTTTATATCTCTTTATTCACACTTGTATTTTTATTTTATTTTCCTTCATACTAAGGACTTCAGACAAGAGCATTTTAAGGTCTCTTCTACTATTCCAAGTTTCAAGGTTCGTGTTTGTGAAATTTGTAGGGTATATATTTTCAGAATTTAGACTTAAGCTTAGGAATTATTTTTCAGATTTATACTTTAATAAAAATATCAATACTTTTCCTTTATTTTGACTTAGCCCAAGAAGTGAGCTCAAAATTTGCCTATTTCTAAGTAAACTACAAAGACATATATTTTTCTACCGTTAAATTTTAAGAAAGGTTATTTTTAGGGTTTTTAATTTACTAAGTCTAGAATCTAGTTTTTCCTATCTAGTTAACCGGTTTGTCAAACTTAAGTCAAATATGGCTAAAATTGAACTTTTTAACTTTTATAATTTTTAAAAAATTTCAATTTTTATGGGTTTTAAAATAAGTATGCAAATGCAAAAATATACACATGAATGCGAAGGAAGAAGGCTTACCGAGCACAACCCCAAACTTAAACTTGACAGTGTCCTCACTGTCATGCCACACCAAGAGGGTCAAAAATGTTGGCACTCCTCTGTTTATTTATTTATTTTTTAAATATTTTTTTATTGTTGAAAGAAAAACAAAAAATATATATACAAAAAGGTCCCTCCCAAACTTAAGTGAGACAGTGTTTCCACTGTTTAAGCATTAAAATTCAGAGTTGGGGAAGAGAAAAACACAGTATCAAGCTATACAAGGCCTTACACAGGCCAAAGGTTAGCACCAACCATTCAAAATTTTTATCGTTATAATGGTATGGTTGGTGAAAGAATGGAGTGTAGAGAAAAGAAATGAGAAACACACAAGATCGTATGGGAAGAAAGGTGGAATATGGTCTCGGTATATTGGGAGAAGAATGGCGAAAGAGAGAAAGAAGTGTAGTACGAACTTGAGGGTGTAAATTGAGTGAATAAATTAGCACAACTTGTGATGACCGATGTGTTAAAAGCGATTGTGCTAATCTATCAACCCGTCGAGAAATGGGGTCAAATCCCTCAAGATTCGCGAGAAAACATGGGTACGTTGAACTTGGTAAACCAGACTTTGAAAATGGAAACGTTACGGATTCTTGCGCGGTCGAAAGGACGAAGAGGAGTGATTTAGGAAGGGCCTCATTCTCACCTAAGTAAGCGTATGTAAGGTGAGATGGCAACAGCTTGAGTTCGAGTTTCAGTGGTGAAACAATTGAAGGTGAAATTGGTGAAACTGACTCAAACTCGAAAGATTCCATCAAAGGTTCGAAATGACTGTAAGAAACCGAGTCTGATGGTTCAACTAAGTCATCTGAAAATTCAAAGGACTCAAACTCGGGAGGTGAGTCTTCAAAATCGTCCGAAAAAGTGAAACACTCGTAATCGTTATCGGTTGTGAGAACTGTGTCAGATTTAAGGAGGAACGCACTAGTGGCGTCAAAACTGCTGTGATCGAACAAATTTTTTTTAAGCTCACGGTCCTCCTGCGTGATCTCTTACGTGGTCGGAACGATGGAAAAGATGAAGGGGGGTGATTTAGGAAGTATAACAGTTAAAGGTTCAGGAGAATGAATTGGAAAATCCGACTCATCAAACAAAACTGGTGCATCCTCAATACTATCCTCAATACTCTCCTCAATACCATTCTCATTACTCTCCTCAATACTATCCTCATAATTCTCCTCAAAAGTTATCTCATCCATGCAATTATCATTAAAATCAAGACGCATATGAAGTTCGGGAGAAACATTTAATGATTCGGGATGATGAATTGGAGAGAAAAATTCAGTCAAATCTGCGGGTTCATCATCCAAAATATTCCCTGCGTCAATATCCTCAATTAAGTAAAAATCAATTTTTTCGGACACCTCATCAAAAGCATGGATATTTATCAATTCAGGTTCCAGATTGGAGGTGTAGAGATCGAAAGGATTAGTGATGGTTTCACTCGAAGGGGACCCTTCACAATTTGGCAAATTAAGCACTACAAAGTCACACAACTCATTAAACGTTTTATTTTCAACTGGTGAATCATTTGGGACACTTGATAGATATTCAAAACCGGAGTTGTGGGATTCAATAGGGGATGGGTAGGTTTGATTTGGAAGGGTGCACAGCTCACTCACTCCACTCAAATTCTCAATCTGTCCAACCGTCTCATCATACATTGGAAAATTTGGAGCTAGTTGGAAACTAGCTATCGGTTCACTAAGTTGTCTTGATGAATTAAGGGCGGCAATGGACGCATCCAAATTCCTCATATGTTGGTTTGTCGCTACAATATAAGTTTCCAACGACTGTTCCAGACTAGACATGGGTTGTGAAGGGGTTTCAGTAAAAAATTCAAAATTGTTTGGATACATGAAACTCCCAATTGGTTGTATAGAAGCAATGTCTAGGGAAGGTGCGAAAGTCGGGTAGGACTGGTAGGAATTGAATGGTTGGACAGGAGTAGGATCAACATTTGGATAAAAAGGTGAATGGACTTGTTGATCCAAAGAACTAGACGTGTTGAAAGGAGTGAAAGATCGGTTACGAGATTGTTCAATATGTTCAGCAATAGACATGGGTTTTGGAGTTACAACAGAACTCGTAAAAGGAGTATCAACGTAAGAAGGTGGTGAAGGTTGAAATGGTTAATATAAGGTGGATTTCGGAGTCCAATTGTTTCTCCTAAACGCTTCTATTCGATCTTTCAAATAAATTTTGGGAATGGAGGGGTCGTCCGTAATTCGACCAAAACAATTCGCGTAGGAAGCAAAGTTTGGTTCAGGGTACCAAAGTTCGGCAAGAGTTTTGGGAGGTGGGGTACCTATGATTTGAGAAAGGAGAAGAAAAAGAATGTGATGATTTTTTTTTAAATTTTTTAAATTTTTTTAAATTTTTTTATTTAAAAAAATTGTTTTTGGAGTTTTTGAAAGTGTTTTTTTTAGAAATAGTTTTGCAAAAATTTGTACGGCACTACGGCACAATCACAATTTATATATGCACAATCAAGCCTAGAGCTAGGGTCTCCTAAGTCAACTAGACTGCTCCTAACTGTTCCGAAGGGCAAGTTGTGAAATTCTCAAATCGCCTCTTCACCGCCAATTGTGGCCAGGTAAGCACAAGTAAAGAAAGGAGGAATCCGCTCACGAATCACCGTGAGATGGGCCTTTTAAAATTACCTTTTCTACTTGTCTAGCCTAAGCACCACAAAGTCAGGTTTAGATAAACGACTGATGTCTACAACTTTTCCTTTGTCCTAATGAGCACGACATTCCTTAGTTGGCTGAGTCTAATATTTTTTAATTTAAATGAGGGTTGATGCAAAATGCCTTTTGTGATTTTTGGGGTCCTAGGAAGGGTAATGAAATCCCCACCCAATCTGGATTGGTGTTAAAGCCCCTTAAAAGTCCGTTTTAAAAAATGCAAAGCAGTAAACACAAAAAATCTAAAACACTTTCAATTTTTTTTTTATTTTGCAGCGCAAAGAATCCTGCAAAAAAACAATTTATTGGAGAGGGAGAAAGATTTTTGCGCAAAGAACCCTGCAGGAAAATTTTTTTAGTGGAGCTCACGGAGTAGGAGGAAAGAGAAAATACTTACAGAGAATTTTTGGGCCCTGATGTCAGCAATTTGACCGCGGTTCCGCGGTCAAACACCTCTTTTAGCCGCGGTTCCGCGATGGTTCAGTTGGATCTGGTCGTTAAAATTTTTCTGTTATCTTGTTATGATTCTCCTCTGTCTGTTCAGATTTTCTGTTTCTTGATTTATTCACTGGGATTTTCCAGATCTGAATCTGTTCTCTTTTCCTGCACAATTCACACAATACCTCTCAAAAAGATCAAGATGAATTTTATTTATAAATTTTTTTTAAAAATTTTAAATTTTTATAATTTTTCAATTTTTATAATTTTAAAATTTTTTATTTTTTTTATTTTAACCCGAAATTACACAAAGAAAAAGACTACCGTCTCCCCGGAAACAGCGCCATTTGGTTGAAAAAGATTTGAAATCAAAGAATATTTATCGCAATCAAGAACGATGTCGTTTGGTAGCTAGCCGGTTGAGTACGGGTTGGTTCACAGGGAGATGGATTTCTATTCTTTGTGTTCTAACGAGTTAATCCAAAAAATTGGTGTTTTTATTTTAAGATCTAAGAGCTCATTTTTATGATTTTAATTTAACAACTACGGCAGATAAATAAAATTAACAACTACGGCAGATAAATAAAATTAACAACTTTGGCAGATAAATAAAATTTATAATTAGGGCAGAAAAGAAATTTATAACTAGGGCAGAAAAGAAATTAACTAGGGCAAGATAAAAAACTTACTTCTTTATTGATGCACTCTTTGACGATTACATTGAATTGTATATCTAAGATCTGGAATTTAAAAGAGGCGTCTCTAAAGAGGCACCCAAAAGGAGACACACTCCAAAAAGAGCATTAGGGTTTCTATTTATAGATTATAGAAACCCTAGGGTTACATCTGATCCCTATCTGCATTTACAAAATTACCCTAAGAAGCCTAGTCAACGCACCGCCACACCGTCAAAATATCCACCGACACGTGCTTATCATGGCCGCGGAACCGCGGCCAAAAGCCATGTTTGGCAGCGGATCCGCGGCCATCTAGTGGGGTCTTTGGCTGGGTTTTTCTGGGGTTCTTTCTGTTGCTTTTTACTTGGTTTTTCTTCACTTGGTTCTTCAGAATGTCTTCTAGTCTCTTCCAGATTTCCACAGTGCATAATGTCGTGGACTTTTACCCTTTGCTTCGTGTCGAAGTCTTGAACCTTGCGCTGCCTTTTTGCTTTGTGAAATTTTCTATTGATCTTCGTTCATTCTTCAAACTGTAGGCATGATAAAAATTCTCTATTTGTTGGTCGTAGTCTCGCTTTTGTAGCGTCTTTTCATCATTTTCACTGTTTTGTTCCGAGAACCTGTAACCTGCAACTATGTAGCAGACATGGATCAAAAGCACCTGTTTATTTGTAAAATGAATAAGAATGGGGAATATAATAATGCAAAATTATGATATGAACACCGCCCCTCATCGGGGGTCTCGATCTGTATACACTAGTCTAATCTGGAGTATCGATGCCCTGTCTCGAAACTCCCTCGACTAGGGACACTTTAAGGATGTGCTTCTAGACTACCCAACTCTTACGTATATGATCGCCATCATACTGCTGCTAGTCAAGCAAGAATCCTATGGGCTCTATCAACATGTAATAGTGATCTGTAATGTCACATGAAGTATGTACACGATGATAAAGATAAACCAGATAGCATACTATCATCTCGAATAAGACTGTTCTACCGGTATAGGTCCTCCTTCAATCATTGCAATCACGTGCCTGCGATCCAATAATTGAATTTGAGGGCACTATATCCAACAATGAGACACCCCTCTCTCTTCCTTCTCTTTTGAATCCACCCCCCTGAACTCTTATTCAATTCTATCAACAACTTTTAACATGAATTTAATAAATAAAGATATTTATATAATCGTTTTCACAAAATTTTGAAGTAATACTTTGCTAATTCATGTCGATAAATAGATAAAAAAAATCATGCTATGATATGAGTAACCATGACTATTCCCTCCATGATACCGCTTGATATTTTATAGGATTTTAGTTGCATATTAGAAAAACTTTCAATCGATATATACCAATTAACGTTTCAGTACCATAAACTTTATGCTTGCTCGGTATCTTTTCTTGGGACATATTAAAGTAGTTAGCGCACAGGGTAACGACCTATCCCACTCATGTACACTATGGAATCATTGCACGATCATATGTTGTCACAAAAGATCCGAATTTACATTAAAATACCATCAAGTTTAAAATACGATATTTTCCTTTGCAATTACGCCTCTACAACCCTCTTTAGAGGACCCGTTTATGAATAGTGTAGATTATCGCATATTCTGGGGATAATAGAGTGAGATGCAGAATACCTCACGGAGAATTCGGTATCGAAAGGAATAAAATACGATTTTAAAGAAATATGACTTTTAAAACAAATTAAATCGTTGGAAAATTATATAAATCATAAATCTGTATGTTTCAAGAAAAGCAAATTGTAAAAAACTATATTTTTAAATGAAAAATTAAAGTTACACAAAAATACCATCCAGTTTCCAAAAGTAGTATTTTTCATAAAAACACCATAAACTTTTAAAACTGAGTTTTATCACTAAAATAGCACAAAATACATTTTTATACAAAAATTTTGACATTTTAATCAACTTATTTTTATTAAAAACATATTCGAGGTTTTAAGAAGAATTAAAAACTCTCGAGAATTTTAAATGACTTTTTATAAAATACCCTTAAAATCAAAATACTAGTCTAGATTACGTGTTTAGATTGTAAATTGGTTTGAATGATATCCTCTTATCAGTTGCCTCGGGGTTGCCGAAGACAATAATGCACCACTTGCTTCTCTCTAAATATAAATCGTAAGCTTAGGGTGGAATTTATCAAATGGCAATCGTCTTTAAAAAAGACACAATTTCTGCCGTCCATGTGCAACGGTTGTCGATATTTCCTAAACTTAAGAATTTCAAAAGTTAAATTTATTAATGACTATAACCCGAATACAAACTCGAACTTGATTTGAAGTCGAACTCGAATCCAAACTCAAACCTAATTTTGAACTTGAACACTTGAACTTGAACTTGAACACTTGACTTGATTTGACCGAACTATGGATATAACTTGACATGAATACACGAATCCAATATGAATATCTTGTTTCCTCATGGGAACTGAATAAAACATATGAATAAAGCAACGAGGAAAGCCCTCAGGTGGAGCATCACGTGCCCACACGTGATTGGGCCTCACGTGCAGACACGTGACTTTTTATAGGCAAAGTTTATAGGCGCTGAATGAAATAAACAATTGGAGATGCTTAATTGGTGGGTCACATGCCAACACGTGATGGGTTCCTGAGCCCTCTGAACTAATAGAATTAAATTCTAATTAGAAGCTTTATGCTTAATTGGTGAGGTTACGTGCCAACACGTGAAGGGCTCCTGAGCCCTCTGAATTAATAGAATTAAATTCTAAATTAAAAGGAATCAAAAGCCCTAATTGAAAAAATATCTCCCTAGATCTTTCCAAATAAGAAAGATTGCACTCTGTAAAGTAGAGCACCGTTGGATTAAAAATTCAATGGTGATTAAAAATCACTAATTTATAGGAAGATTCTGTGCAAGGAAATATTTTCCTAAAAATTTGCCAGGAACAACAAATGAAATATCTTATGTGAAATAGAAGTCTTTGGATTAAAAATCCAACGGTGAATAAAATTCACCGAGTGATCTAAAAGATCATGTTGGTTATAAAATCAATCAAAATCTCTCAATGAGAGATTGGCTGAACAAACTGATTCTTTTCTTTCTCCTATAAATAGGAGCCAAGTTTTGGAAAAAGAAAAAACAGAGAAAAAACCCCTTCGTAAGCCAAAAGAAAAGAGAATTTAATTCTCCAGAGAGAAGAAGATCTCCAAAAAGAAACCCTATGTAAGGAAAGGAACAAAGACAGAAACTCTTACCTCTTCTTCATATTCACAAGAGTTTAACTCTTCTAAAAAGAACTTAGTTCTTCCTCTGGTTGAAGATCTGCAGAAGCAGACCTCCCCACAAGTTGAGAATTTAATTCTCATTGGGAAGATCTGTTATGCAGATTCAAAACTTAGGAGGAGAATCGAGTCCAAAGAATTTAATTCTTACAACAGAACATCTAGGAATTTAATTCCTCTAAATAAAACTAGAGTTTAACTCTACAAAAGAATTTAATTCTTATTAAACAGGGGATTTAACTCAAGATCTCCATGCACGTAAAAGAGATTAACACCCAACATGATAAATGACAGATCATGAGCACCCTTGTTGAAGGAGAGAAAACAAATAAGATCAGGTCACGTGCTCCCATGTGACCCCTGAACAAACCCTTCAGAACAAAAAAGGGGAATAAACCCAAGGCTGTTTCTATTTTAGGGCGCCTCACGTGACATCACGTGACCCCTTAATAGTGCTTAGCACTTTTCAAAAGAGAATAAAACAGAGGCAGCTTTCAGTCTTTGGGGACGCCTCATGTGATCCCACGTGACCCAATAGTACTCAGCACTCAGAAAAGAAAAAGGGAACAAAATCAAAGAAGCTGTGCCAAATCTCAGGTGCCTCACGTGACCTCATGTGAGCGCCTCAGACTTTCAGTGTTTAACACTACTTCAAGCGACTCACGTGATCCCACGTGAGCGCTTCAAATATTCAGTGTTTAACACTACTTCAAGCGCCTCACGTGCCCCACGTGAGCGCTTCAAATCTTCAGTGTTTAACACTACTTTAAGCGCCTCACGTGACCCCACATGAGTGCTTCAAATCTTCAGTGTTTAACACTACATCAAGCACCTCATGTGACCCCACGTGAGAGCTTCAAATCTTCAGTGCTTAAACAATACTTTAAGACCTCACGTGGGAGCACGTGAGCACCGAACATATGCTAGTGTTTAACACCATGATAGGCCAATCTTAGCCCAAGTTAGCTAAGTATCTCAAAGCCAAAACCTTGTTTTTTAACCGAGCCCTAATTATGTTCAGGTCTTCCAAAATTAATCATCTCAGATGGCATTTACAATAATGTTCATCCCATTGCTTCTCAATCTGGCATTTGGTTCAAGGGTATATCTCTTCACACCTCTGATACATGTCATTGTAATTCTTCAACATCTTCAGAGAGGTGGTGGGTACCGATGACCAATAACTATCTGGTGCATTTCCAAACCCATGTTTGCATCTAAACTGCGGACCGTAATGTCCTTAAACTAACTTCGGACCGTAATGTCCTTAAACTAACTTTGGACCGTAACGTCCGTAAACTAATCTTCATGGACTATGATGTCCTTAAACAAAAAACCCCCACAGACTATGATGTCTTTAAACTTCACGGACTATGACGTCCTTAAACTCACGGACTATAATGTCCTTAAACTTATAGACCGTAATATCCTTAAACTAACTACGGGCCGTAACGTCTTTAAAACTAAAACGATAGAGTCCAAATGCTCTTTCGCTGGATCTAAATGATCCTAAAACCCTGTTAAGTAGAGTTTAGTCTAAAATTAGACTAACGTATCCTTAACAACCATTTAAGTTGATCTTAATCTCAAACGAGCGTGCACCCTCAAGCGGCGGGGCCTATGCGCCACCCGGTCCGTCCTTGGATCGTTCGCTTCGCTCTCTTGCCGGAACCGGAGTTAAGGGTCCTTAAATCAATCCAACTACAGATCTCTCAACTCACATTGGTTCAAGGGTACATCTCCTCACACCTCTGATATATGTCGTTGTAACTCTTCAACGTCTTTAGAGAGGTGACGGGTCCCGACAATCAATAAACCCAATGGACCGCAACGTCCCTAAACTAAACTCTATAGACTATGACGTCTTTAAACTATGAACTATGATGTCCTTAAACTTATGGACCGCAACGTCTCTAAACTAAACTATATGGACTATGAGGTCTTTAAACTCATGGACTATGATGTCCTTAAACTTTACGGACTGTGAGATCCCTAAACTCATAGACTATAATGTCTTTAAACTTTACAGACTATGACGTCTTTAAACTGTCACGGACTATGATGTCCTTAAACCCAATGGACCGCAATGTCCCTAAACTAAAACAATAGAGCCCAAATGCTCTTTTGTTGGATCTAAATGATCCTGTTAAGTAGATCTTATTCTAAAATTAGACTAACGTATACTTAACAAACGTTTAAGTTGATCTTAGTCTCAAATGAGATTAACGATCCTTAAACCAACCCAAACCCAAATCTAAGAAAATGCGGATTTGGACTAATCTACGCCCTACGAGCGACAACATAAATTAGTCTCCGTATACAATCCACGGGCAACCAAAAAACAAAACAAACACCCACGACACGAAGTGACTATCTGGAGAAGGAGAAAGTGGTTACCGTGATGCGTAGCGTAATTAACTGCAGGGGCTTGCGCCTACAGAGAAGAGCGTCCTCACAATAAAAAACCCCTCACAATGAGGGGGAATCTGACGAAGTCTGCTACAACGGCCGCATCCGTCTAAACCTTCGATACACGGTGCCATAAATCAACTTGGCATCTTCGGAGAGGTGGACGGATAAAACCAAATAGCATCTGCCCCCAAATTCAGGCGAGACGACCTACGCGGTTCCGTCTCTGTATTCGGCGGCGAACATACCTGAACCCAATATATACTCTAGAACCGACTTGATTCGAACCATGAATACAACTTGACATGAATATATGAACATTTGACACGAATACTTGATCTTGATATGAACTCAATCTTACAACTTGATATATTCATGGATTCGAGCATGACCGGTAACTTTAACTATAATCTAGAATACACGGGGTGTTGGGAAAGTTTAAGTATGAATCCGAAGGAATCTCACGAGTCTCATACTTACATCATGAAATCACGAATTTACAAATGAGGGCCCGTGGTTCCTTGTCCCAGGATTACAGCCTGTTAGGTTCGAGAACACTCCTGAGATACGTTGGCATTCACACTTAAACTCACTTTAGTTAGAGTACCTTTTAGTGAGCTCTGTAGGATATATTGACAATACACTTCATGATCACAATACCTTCATTACACGGCAAAGCTATACTAAATTGCTAAGCTCATGTTAAATTTCCATACTTACATAGTTTCCTTTAACATTGCCATGTTATACTTGTTCATGCTTTATTCCATCCATACTATATCACATTATATCTTGCATTTCATTTATATACATCACCCATCCTTTTTGGGGATTTACCGAGCGAAAGTTCGCTGACGGGCATTCCATCCATTTTTCTTTCTTTCTTGAAATGTTCGTCAGATAATTTAGAGACTAAATAGGTGGAACAGACTTCATAGGACTACTCGCAGTTTGAACCTTAGGCCCACTGCTAGTCCTTCAGCAATTATTTCTTTTCATTTCAGTATGCCATTGTTTAGGCACTTTCATTGTACTTTTCTTTTAAGTGATCTTTTATCAGTGTAAATTTTGTAAAGTTGGGAATATAAATATATGAAGTGTTGGATTTTATTATCACTTGTCTAATCTTGTCAAATATTATACTGCTTATTTTACGCTTAGCGTATTTGTTGCGAGAAATGACCTTCTCGAAATAAATATGCTACGGGCCTCGTCACGTTTCCTGCTAATGTATTTTGGGAAGTGGGGCGTTACACACTGCCTCCCTATCCTCCCCGTCCTCTTTATCGCCGCTGTCCTAGCTCGAGCCCATCTCATCGTCGACGACCGCCACCCGATCCCACCTCGCCGTCGATCCTCGTGCCGCTGTCCGAGCTCGAAGCCGCTGTCCTAGCTCGCGCCCAACTTGCCGCGCATCTGAACCACCGATCCTAAGCCCACTGCGTCGACGATTGCCATTCCGAGACCATCTCGCCATTGTTCATTGCCGTCGACCTCGCCGTCATATGACTCCCAATTTTTTTATTTTGTTATTTTAAAAAAATAGTTGTTTAATAATGATAATTGGATATAAATGCCAGAATTGTATATTGTG
This sequence comes from Agapanthus africanus, assembly GCA_030015575.1. Classification (NCBI taxonomy): domain Eukaryota; kingdom Viridiplantae; phylum Streptophyta; class Magnoliopsida; order Asparagales; family Amaryllidaceae; genus Agapanthus; species Agapanthus africanus. Next base: position 569,114,924 of record JASDDO010000016.1, read on the forward strand.
GAAGTTTTTGGTATTGGATTGTGTGGAAATTTGGTATTGAATAAACCCATAAGTTAATTTTAGAAATGAAGAAATTAGAAAAAGGGAAAACTTTTTTGAAGTTGGAGTTTTGTTGGGGGAGGTGATGCAAGCATCCAAATTGATGAGAAGCATTCATCATGAACTCAATTAAAATGAGGTGAAACTCTCTATAAAAGTTAAAGCAATTATCTAAATGAGTTATTGATTTTTAAAATAATGTTGCACCTACATTCACCTTGCACTTCTCATACCCAACTCAATTTTTTTCCCGCTATGCAACTAAACATCTGGTTTTCAATGTTTTTTATTAGAGTTTTGAGAGGAGAAATGAAATTAGATAAAAAAAAGTATTGTTTTGGAGGGTGAATGAGTAACGTAGCATTCCTAACTGAGTTAACTTACCCCTTTAACCATAGTTCAAAACCAGAGGGTTCTTTTTAGTTAACGATGGAGTTTTGAAGGCTGTTACTTAAAATATGAAGTTATGGAGGTTTTTTTCCCAAATTAGCACGAATTAGGGATCCTATATCAAAAGAACCTTTCATGTATTATCCCTAAAGTTTATAAGTTATTCAAAATCTTCCCACCAATTTTGCAAACCTACAACAATTAAGAATATATTTCTATATTATTACCCTTAAAGCTTATAAGTTCTTGATTCTAAGTTTGAATTGGAAATAGTATGCCTTAAACTTGATGTGAAACCAAACTCATAACTTGAAACTAAAACACTAAGTTTTAAAAGAAAACCTTAAATGTGAAAATTTCGATATTATTATCGAGATTCTTATATAATATTAAAAAACCATAAAACCCTAAACTTGAATTGGAAATCTTAAACCTTAAACATAATGTGAAACCTAACTCCTTATTTGAAACTAAAACTTTAAACTTTAAAAGAAAATTTGAGAAATTAAAAAGCGAAAAGAAACCTGTTCCCGCCTAAAATTTAGGCGTAAAACGGCCCAAAGCGTCAAATGGTTTGAGAAAATGTGAACAGTTTTTTCTGGGTTGTATTTTGCCAAACTTTCGAACGAGAATCAAAAAATTCCGATGGCATCGAAGCGTCTCAAAAAGAGTTTCGATTTGAGATATTACGGGTATCATAACTCTTCTGGAATCAAAATTTATGAGCAAACGTGCTATGCTCGTATGATCTGAACAAAGCTCTACCACATGAAAGGATATAACTTTAGTCCCACATCGGCTCCCATGCAAGCCTCCTCTCTACCATCCCCTATAAATAAAAGGGAATATCTCTCCCAAAAAATGGGAGGAGAGAGGCCCCGCGCTTTATCCCAAGAAGCTTAAGCTTCACCATGCAATACTTAAGTATCATTGAAAAGTTAAACTTTCCCCCATAGTGCGTAAATGCGCAAAACGTGTCATGTGCACCACGTGCAGCGCACGCACATTGGCTCTATGCGCACCACGTGCAATGCATGCACGACGGCGCCAAGAAGCCTTTTTGGCAACCAGGAGCTTAAGCTCCAAAAAGTTCCCTCCTCTTATGAAAGGGGCATGACCAAGGATACATCCTTCCCCACCTTTGTCCTGCGTCGCTGTAAGTGCTCAGCATTTTCGGAGAGGTGGTAGGTCGCAACGACAAATGATCCATCGTTCCGTATAAAGAATCCTCCCCATAAGGTGAAATAAATGAGACTTAAGCCTCTGCAAAATTCTTCTCCTTCCTCAAACTTTCGGGAGATTAATCTCCATTAAAACAGAAGCTTAACCTTCATGAAACTTACGTTTCTAAAGTATAGAGATTAATCTCTGGAAAACCCTAAGTGTTGTGTTCCACATGACCTGCACGTGGCGCCGGCGCCAGAAAGGGGATGCGCTAAACATGTTAGCGCCAAATATGTCAACGCCGGACATTCATAAACTTGATCCATGCACCACGTGATATACACGTGGGCATGCGCTAAAGCTCTTTATGCGCCACGTTGAAGGCATGTAACCAAGCACCAAATATGTCGAGCGTCAACACCTTCTATGCGCCATGTGATATGCACGTGGGTTGCGCTAGCGCCAATATGCTATGTGCCAAACCATGTTATATATACCCCAAAATCTTAGCCTAAATTGGCTAAGTCCCTGATCAAGCTTAAGCTTTTTTTATTTTAAGATCAATTAAGCCCATATGCTCAAAACTTCTAAGTTGATCTTAGTCCAAAATACGACTAACGATCCTTGGATAAAAACCATGTATCCCGTGAACTGACGGACCTCATCGATATGAGAAATGTGTCCTAAGTTCACTCCTGTTGGAAAACCAAGATACCAATATGAAACGCGTCAAGCAAATGCTTAGCTCAAACCCCAAATCTAAAATATATAAGGATTTGAACCAATCCGTGCCCTACGAGCCTGACGCATCAAACGTGTCGTATACAATCCATGGGCACAAACAATATAGATCCCAACTATGTTTCCCAAGTATGTACTGCCCTACAGTTTGGATCATACAACCAACCTTATAGAATTCACGAGCGCAAAAAGTATGAAAGCATACAAAATTGTTGGTCATATCAACAGTCAAATACATAGACACATGGAACAAAAGACCTGGAATGCAGAAAATTGTTATCGTTCGCAATAAAGTAATTAACTGCATGGGCTTGCGCCTACAGGAAAAAGCGTCCCCACAATCAATAAATCTCTCATCCATGAGAAAGAATCTGAAGCCACTTACATCGGTAGCATCTGTTCAAACCTCCGATATGCGGCACTATAAATCAACTTACTGTCTTCGGAGAGGTGGATGGATAAAACCTATGCGTCTCAGTCCGGTTTCCAGCGGTAAACAAAACTTTTATCCAAGTGTAAGGATATAACTTGATGATAACATGGAAATCCATGTTATCATTGAGAATTTTAACAAATCACTGCGCGCCTTAGCACCCATCTATCAATTATATAAGTAACAGTTTTTGTCGTGACATAAAACTTCGTGATGGTTGTCAACGCCAAGTGTTAATCATTTGTTTCTGGCAACCGTCATGTAGTTTATGTGACAAGAAAACCGATCATACTATAACCGATAGATTTGTCCAGTATGGATAACTTAGGAATTTATAACGCAAACACGCCCTGCTGTGTTTTTATTCATTGCGAGGTTGGTTTCGTCGGCACCTTTTCACTGGTTCTCCATATACAAATATAGAGGGGATGATCATTTCAGTGTTGATATTTAACATTAAAATGATTATTATCTCTTCTATTGCAGTGTACTCGAAGAACAGCGGGGAGATACTGTCGAAATTTTCTCGAAACGAATAAAAACATAAATGCAGGGGTGTATGCGTTATAAATTCTTGCTGGGATAGAAATCTTACCCCCGACGGCTGATGTGATGTATTGATTGATCAAACTGAAACATTAAACCTTAATTACAAGTCATAAAATAAATGTCCAAATGATATACTAATTATGTAATACATAATGTCAGAAATCAGAGAGTAATGGATAAAATTTGGATGAAAATGTCCAAATTTAGTGATGAATACAAGGCTAACGTCGAAGAGTTTATGGAATTTGTATTGAGCGACCAATCCCCTGAAGAATTGATTTCGTGTCCATGTAAAAAGTGTCATAACGGCTGCTACCTCAAGACAGAACGACGAGGATACAAAGTAGAAAATGGGCTACTCCTACTAAATTCATCAAAACTCACGTTCACGAATAAGTCTTACATATTAACGAGTCGAGTACGTAAGTGTTTTTATATCGAGGACCCTAGAGATGCTATCTGGCATGTCGCTATCAGTACAGATCCATGGAACTATTTTAACATAAGAAATCCTGATGAAAATCTTGAAATTAGCTGACCAAGCATGCTAGTCATGTTATTACAAGACCTGACTATGGATTTCGACGATGTTAGCCTTTCAAGGGCTGACATCTCCGGAGATTATTGTAGAAGACGGATTATCAAGATCAGCTCCCCGTAGACAAAAACAAACAATGCGTGAACCAGACCAATTCATCGATGATCCCGAGCAAAATTCAGTGAGTGTGAGTAGTGCTACAGAGGATGATTGCTAAATTTTACTTGTCTGTACTATTCATAATCTCGTAGACAATAAAACACTTCAGTTTATCGCATTTTTCTTGTTCGTCTCCTTTATATATATGCGGTTTTTAGATATGCAGAATTTAAATTATGTATTGAATATCTTGACTGTGATAAATTTAATTTCATCTACAGCTATATAATTTTGCTTAGCTGTTTCTTGAAATTGTTATTGTATATGTATGTTGCATTAGTTATTTTTTCAGGGTATGGCATCCAATCTGCGGTGTGGTGGTGGACGTGGACAGACTGAGGAGGACTTGGTATCCAGTTCCTGTAGTCGGAGTCGGGGTCCTGAAAAAAGGGGTCCCACACAGGCAAATGATATATTGACCCGCGATCGAGACGGCCCGAAGATCGAGGTTCATATATCAACAACTAGGGATTTCGTTGATCTCGGGACAAAACAGCTAAAGAAATTTTGTGTTTCGATCTACAATAACGAGAAACACATGCCACGTTGCATGAAATACGGTTCCGGTTTTGTCCCGGTGGACCGGACGTCGAGAGCTTTAGAGGCCAAGAAGCAAACGGTCTTGGATGAGATTTTGGTAAGCTTATTTAATTAAGCATTTGTTTATTACTTTCGCATATATATGTTTGACGCTAATAGCTTATCGGTGTTTCTTTGTAGGCAGGCTTTTCCGTAGTTTGGTGGATTGATTGCTCTCCCGTACCTCTTCATGTCGTTCGAGACCGACTGTTTATATACATGTCGAGTAGTTGGCGTGTTCATAAACACGCCGTACACAATAAATGAAGGGCCGCTGCCACCGATGAAGCGAAATGGACGGCGAAGCCCGACAAAATAAGTTTATCTGACGAAATAAGTTTATTTCATTGGGTACACATTTATTCCATCGGGTGGAGCCCGACAAAACAACTATGTTTTTCTTGTAGCGTAGAAAATATTTTAAATATTAATTTACATATATGTTATACCTGAATATATGTATACTACTTAAAAAGTATATATATATATATATATATATATATATATAAAGTAGTTTTAGAAGTTATTCGTTCTGAACCCTATATAGATCATACGAGGACGAATGGAACCAAAAGTTTTATCTGAAAGAAATACTTAAGTAACTTTCAAAATTAAGTAATAGACATAAATAATTTCTTGCAATTTTGATGTTTTTTGTTTCGAAATCTTTTACAAGTGTAATAGAGTATGCTTCTACTCCTTTGCCTTGTATGCTCTTTTGTTCGGTAGAAAAATGGCTGGAGAAAAGGTATAGGAATTTAGCAGCAGATGACCTTATATCGGGACCCGATTCTTGCTCACGGAACAAAGTGCCACACGGAAAAAAATACCATTCTTATTGTCATGCCAAGGGGGCGGGGTCACCTCTTGAATCCGTGAGGGCCACCTTTTGAGTCCCTGAGACCCGCTGTAGAACAATGGGGAATCTTCTGAACACATTCCGAAAGAGGACCGAATTGTATTACAAATATAATGATATCATCCTTAATTACAGAGGCTTCTTTTAAGTGAATCGGTATTACAGGAGCTTGAGAACTCCGTAGTTAAGCATGCTCAGACCATAGATGTCTTCGGATGTGTGGCCTTCTGGAAAGTGGCCCATGCTCAGGTCCGGTTCGCTCTAAAGGTCAAAACCGTGCAGTTTCGATCAGAATAGACAATACCATCTGTACTGGACGTGGGGCGTTACATTTATGGTGGCCCATACAGGTCAATTCTGCATGAACATCGTAAGTAATATAATACGAAAATTATGAAATCCAATTATTACCTTCGACTTTTCTTTTGAATCCTACCCTATTTCTTGAGTCCATCTTGAACTCCACCTTCGGCTTCAATGAAGTCCGTCTCTCGATTTTTGAATTCTTAACTCTTGTTTATCCTTTCTACTTATATCTCGTAAGCCTATTAGCTCAATTGGTTAGAGTATCGATCGACGGAGCTCGAATACGATATCATCCTTAACTTTCCAGTACTTTATTGCGACGTACTTCTTATGGGAATTTCGGGGACGAAATTCTTTTAAGGAGGGTAGACTGTAACGACTGCACCATAATTTCATCCCTTCGAATTCTTTTCTTATTTTCCCCGATAATCGTGTCTCGACGTAAAGAAAATGAAACTGTGAACCATTCATTTCCGGTTGATCTCATTTTGTTAATCTTCTTAATTTCTTATTGTTTTCTTTCATTGATTCTGATGGTAGAATTTTGGGTGACTTAAATAGAGTTATGTGATTGTAAGTATAAACCGCAATATAGTTACAATGCGGTACTCTACTTGAGTGACTTGGAATTCTACCTTTAATTCTTTTTTCTCTTAATTTAGCTATGTTTTACCGTGTATCCTTATTTTTTATTATCGAATTTTATTTTCTTTGTTAACTTATATCCTTTCCTGATTTAATTCGATTTTCAACCTTATTTTTGTACCATTCTTGAATTCAATGCCTAATTACTTTTCTTCTATTCAAGTGCTGGCTTGCGGCTTTCTTGTAAACTACTCTTGAATTATCTTAACAGCATTTCCTCGTCTTCCTGGCTGTCTTATCGCGAATTACTTAGAGTATCGACTAAAGAAGCGCAACGACGAAACGCGACATCATCTTAATCTTGTTTCCTTACTCTGTTGTAAAATCCTTCTTGAGTAATTTTGAGGACGAAATTATTTTTAAGGAGGGAAAAATGTAACGACCCAAATATTACCATACTTTCGTGTTTTCTTTGTTTAGTAAAATATTGTATTTATTTATTCTTAGTATTTTCCGTATATTTTATTTTCTATTAAATATATTATTTTATTATTCCATTAATTTTCCCAAACTCATTTCTTTAAACTAAATCTTAACCTATTTCAAATTAAACTCAAGACCTAACCCAACCCATAACCCAAATCCAATCTTATTTTCATTTTCTTTTATAAAACTATGAACCCAAAAATCTACTCTCTTTTCAAGCAACAGTATATATTTAATTCTTATTAAATGTGTGAATGAACAATCTTGTAACTCATTGGTTAAGTCCCTGCATTGTTATTTTACAGGTCACTTGTTCAAATCCCTATTCTTGCAATTATTTTTTTATCAATTTTTATCCTTCATAATTGACCTTTCATTTCATATTCTTTTTAACTCCCAAAATAATTAGAATGATTATGAGCTATAATTTATTAGAATTATGGTGCCAATGCAGATCCCTCGGTAGTAGGTATATGGTTCGAGAATGAACCATTGTTCAAAAGTGGGGAGAATGTCGGGATCCGGAGGCGGAGGCCACCTCCTGAATCCATAGGGGCCACCTCTTGAGTCCCTGGGACCCACTGTAGAACAATGAGGAATTTTCGGAACACATTCTGAAAGAAGACCGAACTGTATTATAAATATAATGATACCACTCTTAATCACAGAGGCACTTTTTAAGTGAATTGGCACTACAGGAGCTTGAGCGCTCCGTAGTTAAGCGTGCTCGGACCAGAAAAATCTTGGGATGGGTGGCCTCCTGGGAAGTGGCCCCTGGTCGGGTCCGGTTCGCTCTAAAGGATAAAACCGTACGGTTTCGACCAGAGCGGACAATACCATCTGTACTGGGGTGTGGGGCGTTTTACTCCTTGCATTTACTATTTGATAAACTATTGCTTCCTCTTTGCATGCAAAAGTCGACGAGTAGAAAACAGACGCCCTAGCTGACTCTCTCTCCTCCTTCATGGTTCAAAACTCCTCCAAAAGCTAATTCTCAATCATTCTCGGGCCTGTTTGGATGCTTATTTTTAATTGATTGTTTGCCATAATCATTTATAAGTGATTATTTCTGAAAAAAATGAAAAAATCACTTATAAATGTTTATGCCAAATAAGCAGGGCTCTCTTAGAACTTTATACAAAGAAGAATGACCTACACACGTGTGTGTACTAGCACAAAGGAAATAATTTTTTTACTTGTTATGGCTTTTACAAAATAAATAGTTAGTTAATTTTTAAACCAATGTTAAGCAAAAAATAGATGAAATGTGAATATATATAAAAAAAACATTTCCTTAATTAAAAAACCACAAGAAAATATAAATATTAAACTAACATGCATCATAAATTATCATTCCTAATACTATCATGCTTTCAAAAAAGAATGGAAAAAATATCAATTTATGAGAGAGAGATAATAATTAACTTTCTCGTACGGTTTTTTTTCTTTCTCTTTTCTAATTTTTCGCATATCGATATCGTTACTTCCGAAAAATAAGAACAACTTTTTAAAAACAAAATCTGACTCTTAAATCTTCGGTAAGAAGACAAATTTTACCGTCATCATAGTTGAACTTAATTTGGCACTTATAATTAATTTCTAATAATTTCTGCATTATCCTATCTATAATTAATGATTTAAGACAAAATAAGTGCCTCGGCCACCACAACAAGTTCGCTTTGATTGGTTGTCATTTTCCTATTAATTGAGAGAAACTGAAGACACATGAAATGCATGCATTGATAATAAATTTCACTTGTTATTATCCACTAGCTGCTACTAAATTGTACCATTAGCGTTAATTCCACATTATTATCTTATCTTTATTTTTATATATTGTGTAATAAAAAGATCAAGCATTGAGATAATATGTTATTTGTAAAAAAAATGATTGTCTTAGGCATGCAGCCAGAAAAAAGATATTGAATTTTTTTCTTCTAATTTATAGCAAGGAAAAGAGAAAAGAAAAGACAAAGCTTAATTTAGACTTATTAAACCTTTTCCTTAAAAGAATTATTATATAGGACAAGCTTTAATTTTTTTTATTCCTTCAAATATAAGCTAATTATTAATTTCATAATGCCATTTGATTTAGAACATAATATTAATTAAACGTATGTCCTCGCCGCTACACCAAGTCTCTAACTAGGCCATGACTAAAGATGATAAAATAGAATGATATGCAATTGAATGTGATTATATTGTGCTCCAACAACTATTGATCATGTTTATTCTTTTTACTAATATAGCTTCCAACAAAACATACTAAAGGTGTCCTGATGCACCAATTAAGATTGACTTGTACATATACTTGCATCATAATAATTAATTATCTACTTTGGGAAAAAATTAAATTAAAAAAAAGGAAAGCCAAAACAATTATCTATAATCGTAGGTCCTATATCCTATACCAAATTTGGCAGTATGCATGGGCAAATATGCTATTCTGTTATTACGATTTATACGATATGATTATAGAAAGTCAGTTACCTTCATCTCAAGAATATTTGAAACTCAAGGATTATATATTGCGTTAAACATGCACGGCAATTTTACTCCCCGCCAAAAAAATTAATGACCGAAAAGTCGTTACCCTCAGCCATTAATTCACCAAACGATAAAAGTTCGATACCAAGTGCCTATGTCCATCGAGTACTATAATATCACAGTGGTAGAACTTTTTTTCTCCCTTAGTGTGAAAATTTCAAGCTTAAATCTTGCATTAGGTCACGGTCGTTTGCTTACCAAAAACATCATCATATGTGAACTCGCTCACAAAAATCCACATGTATTCCAATTCCATCACATTTGTTTACATAAAAATAATCATATCACGTGGGAAAAGATATTATAAATGGAAAGGGAGGGAACAAAAGTAAAGAGAAATAGATTATGATATATGTGATTGGTGGAATGAGGTTGGCTCAAAAGAATCCAGCTTAATCCAAGCACACCAAGACAAAGCTTGGTCCAGAGAGAGGAGAGAGAGAGAGAGAGAGGCAAATATATTTTTTCGAGAGAGAGAGAGAGAGAGAGCGCGCTCTACAGATATAGTTTGAATGCTTCATGGGTCATGATCTCTATCCCAAAGAGTAGTTGGGTTACTAGACCAACTTAGCTAGCTAGGGTTTGCTAACTATATATGGTCCAAGTCTTGATATTTCTTTTTATCAAAATGTAAATTATATATTTCTTTTATTTTATTGCAAGAATAATCTTGTCTCAGGCCTATAAATCCTCCATCACTTCACTCCCTTGGCCCATCTCTTTCACTTTCTTCTCTCCTTCTCCCCCCCCCCCCCCCCCCATTCTCTCTCTCATTTCTAAACAAATGAAGATATGGGTCTTCTTCTTTCTCACCTAGTTCTTTCTTTCTCTCTCTAGAATTAACTATAGAGAGAGGAGAGAGAGAAGGGAGGCGGAGGAGGAGGGAATGGGATTGTGCCTGGTTCCCTGTATGCCACATACATATAGATCAATCAATCTCTCAAAATGAAGGAGGAGGAGGTGCCCATGATTGGATATTGTAGGTGGCTTGCATGGAATCAAGCATATGCTCTCTCTCTCTCTCTCTCTCTCTCTCTCTCTCAATGAAGAAGAAGAAAAGGAGCAAGTGATGAAGGTGAAATGGGTTGTGCCTGGCTCCCTGTATGCCACACGTGTGGACCAAATCAATATTTGATTCTAGGGTTTGGCTTCTATGGGTGGCGTGCGAGGAGCCAAGCATACCCTAAACCTCTTTCTCTCTCTCTCATTTTTCTCCTTGTTTAATTAATTGTCAACTCCTTTTTAAGTTGATTTTATTGGTTAGTATTTCATGTTTTATTTGATGCCAATGATCCTTTTTTCTTTGATTGTTTTCTTGCAGAGATTAAAAGGAGTGAGGACGATTCTTACTTTTTCTTCTTTTTTTTTTTCCTTTTTTTGAGATAATTTTATGATAATTAAATCTCTTACCTTTTTTCATTTCATGTCCCTTTTTATAGTTGATTTATTGGTTATTTCAAGTTTCATTTTGATCCTAAGTTCCTTTTTTTTGCCCTTTTTTGCAGATGGCTTTTATCATATATATATATATTTATTGTTGCTCAAATCTCTCACACAAATTTGTTGATTAAAAGATCCATAAACATAGGTATATTATCTAACCTTACAAGACTTATTTGGTAACATTTTTTGGGCTAATCATAATATTGCTTGCTATTTTATATATGTTTATAATTTGATGCTGATGAAGTTTTTTTTATTTGACACATGCAGATTGTTAAACAAGCAAATATTAAAAAGCCATCAAGGATCTGATTAGTCTCTTGAGCCATTTTCTTGTTGTTAACGAAAATTTTTATTATAGGGATTTAGCCTGCATTCTTTGTATCATGACTCTGTCAAATTATTCATCAGTGGAAAATTTTCTTCATGATATATTTTGGATCTTATTTTCATCACATGGCCTATAGCATCATGATGAAGGCAAGTTTCATGATTTTAGAAAGATGTGCATGGTTTGCTAATATATTGGAATGATTGCAGCTCTTGGGAAGGAAAAAGTTTTCATTTTTAAGGACTTTTGATTCGGCCTAGATTTATTTTTAAAAAGGAAAATGTCCATAAATATATCCTCCTGTTTTTGTCTGATTGCTTAATTTGAAGAAGACCCTATTCATCAAAATATGGAAAAATATGTAGATAGATTGTGTTGGTTTGAGGGGAAAAAATGATGATGAAGTGAAAGTTTGAAGGGTGTAAGTGAACTCCATTGGAAGCATGAGACCCCCTCTTCTTCTGTAAAGATTCTTGCTAGCTGCTTCAGAATATGTCAGCGCTCAATTTGTACTAGGGATGTGACTCTCTCTCTCTCCCTCCCTCCCTCCCTCCCTCTCCATGACATTGTTATTGAGTATATGTGCAATGTGTGAAAATTCAATGATCAATATATGCAATGAAGTAACTTTTTCTTCCTGCATGTTATGCAACCCTAAGTTTCTAGCAATGGCATCATTGATCTCAATTTCTAGGAATGCTTCTTTTGCTTTTGCTTTGTTATCGACCTCTTTGCTTTGTTTCTTTCAATTTGCTCATGTATATATGTGTAAGCCAAAAGCAAGGATGGAAATTCACTGCAAAATGTAAAGTTGCATGTAGATAATAAAATAAAGAGGAAGCCTGGCAGTGGCCTCTCACATGACTATTATGCAGTAAGGTCCATGGATCCCACTGGCCCATATGAGAGATCACTACAGTTTTGGACCTGAAGGTCCTTGCAGACCCCGTTTTCTCTAAAAGAAAAATGAGATTTATAAGATGTTACCAACCTCAAGGATGGCATATATATTAGGGAAAAAAATTAAATCCTCCTAAAAGATACCTAACTTTGATATCTATAGTTAGATTAGCGCAACGAAAACCTTACTGATCGTCTTATGACAATTAATCAAAGACACAAAAATAAAAATAAAACACAGAAAGAAACAACAACACAAGAGAAATAAAAAAGCAATAAAGAGAGAGGGATATATTTACCATGGTTTGGCAATATACCTAATCCATGCCAGGAGCCAAAGAGAGTCTAATATAATCAATGCTAAGCCACATGCCTTCTCCAAATTCTAATACAAAACCCTGGATCTAATATAAATAAGCGCTATGCCTTCTCTAAATTCTTATACAAAACCCTATTATGATAATACCTTTGTCTTGGTTTTGCTTTTGACCCGTGAGAGCCGACCCTTGTGCCATTCTACTCAAAACCTCTCTCTAATCTTTTGTCTCCTCTAAGCCTCTAACAATCCATCCCGTAGATGAAAGCCACTCTTATTTATACCATATAATATGATAATACTACTACAAAGATGGCTTGTCCCTAAGGACAAACGCCGTAGGGGCAGCTAAATACCTCTAAGGTTACGAATTTGCCCCTATAATTTCCAACGTAGGGATAATTATTTTCTTTATTTTTTAAAAAAACAAAATAAACTGATGATATATTGCTCCTACTGTTCCTACCGTAAGGGCATATATGTGCCCCTATGGTGTGAACAATAGGGGGAAATTATTATTTTTTTATAAAAATACTGATATAACTTGGCGCTACAGCCGTAGAGGCATATATTTGCCCCTACAGTGGGAAAAGTAAGGGCAAATTATTACTTTTTTTAATAAAAAACTGATAATATTTATGTCCCTACGGTGGGAACCGTAGGTGCAAACATTTTTAAATTTTTTTTAAAAAAATGATGCCTCTTTTCTTTATCCGCTATGTTCACAATAATATATCACATACTAATATACCCAAATACAAAAATATATATCGAAAAAATCTCACCCATAGTATATAACGAAATAATCATACACAATACAAAATCACTTTAGATCATCATCATAGTCATCATATACAACAACCGATTTTCAAAACATACACATGTCGCAAACTGATAACCTGTCATCCTACAAAAATCTCAACAAAAAAAAAATCAACTCGATCCGGGTGCTCCATCTCCAAGTATCTAGCGCATCTTGTGAAGCCGGTCCACGCTGTAGCTCATGCGCCTCAAATGCTCCAAAACTGATATTATTATTTAAATTTAAAATTATGAGAAAGATACAGTCATAAAGATGTTAATTTATAAACTTTATTTAAACAAGACACTTCTGTATCAATAGCATGTTAAGTTCCCTTAAATTTGCCCCCCCCCCCCCCCCAACACCCACACACACATCACCACACACAATCCTTACTAATTTATTTAAACTTTAGATAAAAAGTTTCTTACTCTTAAGAAACGGTACAAATTTCTAAAACTAATTTATTTCCCTCTTAATCATAGAACCTAAAGAAGTTTTTTGTACTTCTGTAAAAGCAAGTAATCTGCTCAAACACAAATATTATGTGTTAATACACCAAGACTATCTTCATATGGCTTATCATAGATGCAGCTAGTAAAGCAATGCAGCTAAAAGTGTGTCCTAAGTATTCTCACTGTAAAGATATAAAAAAAAACTCAAATCTTTGATTTCCCGCCAAGTTACGCCTCCCTATTGAGAAACAATCAACAACATTCTATAGGTTATAGATATGCCGTATCGACAAATCTACCAACAAGCTAAGCATCTAAAATCCATGAGAGAAGCAAACTAATGTGTTTAATATAAATAGTGATATTAATAGATATCATAGACAAACAAGATACCTGTAAAGTCAAACTGAAAAAGAAGACGATGATAAAACACAGCGCGGGGCAATTCAAAAAAGTAACTTATATCAAGCTCTTCTAACTTTTGTACTGCTTCCTGAGTAGCCTTAACCGCTTGATTTTTCATGCCAAAATGTGAGCAAAAACGTCTAAGTGCATATATCAAAACCAAAAAGTCATATAAAGAACAAACACTACTACAAAGAAGGGTTGCCCCTACGGATTTATCCGTAGGGGCAACCCACTGCCCCTACGGATATATACGTAGGGGCGAAAAAATACCCCGTAGGTGCAAAGGCCGCAGGTGCAAGTTGAGGCCCTGAACTTGTCCCTACGGTCAAATTTTTGCCCCTACGGATATATGTGTAGGTCCTGTTGCCCCTACGGATTAAGCCGTAGGGTATAAGATTTTATATTATTTACGGTTTATTTTAATAAATTACTTGGACCTACGGATATGTCCGTAGGGGCATGTACTACCCCCTACGGATATATGCGTAGGTACGTTTCCGTAGGGGCACAAATTCAGGATTCCTGATATTTTGCCCCTACGGATAACGCCGTAGGGGAGAGGCAGTGGCCCCTACGGATATATCCGTAGGTCCTTTCCCAACCCCCTGGCACTGAGATCAGGGGGAAATATCAGTTACTGCTGATATTTTGCCTCTACGGACATATCCGTAGGGGTAACATGTGTGCCTACGGATTAATCCGTAGGTACATATTGTCTGTAATTTTTTTTAAAAATGGGCTGCTTGATTTTTTTTCCCGCCCTGTGCACAATAATATATACATCAATCAAATCATATATTGCAGTATTCATAATCACATCTCACGCATATATATAATATACAAAAGAAACACAAAAACTGAATATGATATAAATACAAACCAATATCAATATCGTTTCAAAATGTAGTACAATGTGTATGATATAAATAAATACATGTTTCAAAAAATAAGAACCAAAAATCTACCCTAGCTCGGTCCAGCTCCACCTCTGAATAACGATAGAATAACGCGCGCCTGCTCCTCGGTCAATAAACTCTGCAATTCGTCGCGAGCGGGAGTCTGAGCGGCATGTGGAGCCGGCGATTGTGGTCTGCGCAGCCGCCGTCGAGGGTAGTCGCTTGCAGAGCCGCGGCTGCGGGAGTCTGAGTGGGCGGTGGAGCTACAGGAGCTGTCTGCGGAACCGCAGCCGATGTAGTGGCTTGCGGAGCCACAGCCGAAGGAGATGCATGTGGAGGCTCGGCCGATCTATCCTGTCGCGTCTGGATATAACGTGTGTAAGAAGCGTGTAAGAGCTGTTTATTATTCGAATTCGTATCATTATTAAGTTATTTCGAAACCCTGTTTGGATATCTAGTTTGGAAAAGCGTTGTTTATTTCAATTACATATGTATGTATGATTAATCAAACTTAAGTCTAAAACCAAATAAGCTCAAGCTACGTACTAATTATGGATATGTTGATATGTATATAATATGAAATGATATTTTACTATAAAATAGTATACATACCAGTATCTCCTTCAACTCCTGAACGCTGGCCCTCAAGCTATCCAGTTCATGATGGACATGCCGGTCACTGGAGACGGAGGAAGTAACCGCCGGGGTGGAGTCCAACCTCATATGGGCCCTGCTAGGGCCCAATCCCCGGCCTCTCCCAACCTCCGTGGTGCCCTCCGTATGCGGCGTCCAGAACTGGGGTCAGCAGCCTCGGATCGTTCTGTCCGGTAAAATCGATCCCCGAGGCCTGGGCCTGCTCAACCACCCGCTCCTACATCCACATTAAGCAGTAAAGTATAAGTATAAAATTTAAACTTGAACCTTCCAAAACTAAAATTTCAAATTTGGGTAGAAAAAATATTAACACTTACGCAGTACTCCTGGGTAGCGACGTCGGGATATCGAAGCTCGCCCGTGGCGGGATCTGTCGAGGTGCCGTGGACGGCAAGATATGCGGACAGCACGCTCGGTGTACCACCTGACGCCACGGTCCGAGATGTCTGCAATATTAGAAAGTAACTCTTAATATTAGAAATATTAGAGAATAACTCTTAATATTGCAGAATATTAGAGAATAACTCTTAATTTACCGATAACTCCATGGCTCGAGTAAAGTTCCTCGAGCCACCTGTGTAAGTGGGGCGGCCCCTCTTCGCCGACTTCCTGTTCTTCGTATTCTGAGCGGCCTGTTTCTGCACAACGCATTAACATTTAGTTTTCTAATTAAGAAACACAAAGAAACCAAAAAAAACCATATAATATACAAAAGAAACCAAAAACCTGAATATGATATAAATATAAACCAAAATCAATATCGCCCAAAATGTTTCAAAATGTAGTACAATATGTATCATATAAATAAATACATGTTTCAAAAAATAAGAATCAAAATGCTAGCCTAGCTCGGTCCAGCTCCACCTCTGATAAACGCTAGAATCTTGCGCCTACCCCGTCGCGTCTGGACCTAACGTGTGCAATAAGCGTGTAAGAACTCTGTTTTATTCGAATTCTTATCATTATCGAGTTATTTCGAAACCCCATTTGGATATCTAGTTTGGAAAACTGTAGTTTATTTTAATTAGATATGTACATGTATGATTAATAAAACATTAGTCTACAACCAAATAAGCTCAGGCTATGTACTGATATTGGATATGTTGATATCTATAATATGACATTATATTTTACTATTAAGTAGTATACATACCAGCATCTCCTTCAACTCCTGAACGTTGGCCTTCAAGCTCTCCAGTTCCTGCTGGATACGTCGCTCACTGGAGACGGAGGAAGTAACCACCAGGGTAGAGTCCAACCTCATATGGGCCCTGCTAGAGCCCAGTCCTCGGCCTCTCTCCTAACCTCCGTGGTGCCGTCCGTGTGCGGCGTCCAGGACTGGGGTCAGCAGCCTCGAATGCTGCCTTCCCCCTAGCAACTGTCAGAACATTATATTTAGCACATACTGGTCTATAAAATTGACAAGAAATACCAAAATCAACAAATTCAAAGCCTTACCTACAGAGATAGAAGATGTGCTCCTCTGGTATCTGCATGTATCAAAATTTGAATAATATTAATTAATTTCAGTACATACATACTAACAAGGTAAACTCGCATATAGCGCTGCTTACACATATGACAGGGAGTGAACAAGCTCTTGTAGATCATCAGGCGCAAATCTAATCTCATCAAGCAGCCCATGATAATGAGTTGGACGACTAAGAGCAAAAGGAATGTGTGTATATTTATGATATAGCATTCTAAATCAATATACATGCCCTATATAATATATAAACATACCTGGAGGAACGGGAGTGGCCTCTGTCCCTGATATGGACGCATCACCAACAATTAGACAATCAAACATTGACAATATAAGTAATTTTGACATAAACAGGCATGGATATCTATAATATTACATTCAAAATGGATATTAGAGAGCGCACCTGCAGTGAGAAGTGATAAAAGTATCACCCAACAAGAGTGTAATTTACAGAATCAGTTGAGACTCTTGAAAGTTATAGAAGAACCTGACCTGCACAAATCTGATGTATGCTTTCCATTGGACACTAAGAAGTCTCTAAAGGGAAAAGCCTATGTGAAAGCCATCATTAGTTCATATCAGAAGATTGATGCTGATATTGACCATCTTACTAATCTGCTTGGATAATATTTTTTCAAAGGGATCATGGATGATGATGATGAGCAATGCTATGGACTCCATTTCTTCAGGGTCCTGCTAGCTGATTTCTCTACCAAACTGGTGTTCTCTCTGTGTGTGTGTG
Organism: Agapanthus africanus; assembly: GCA_030015575.1. Classification (NCBI taxonomy): domain Eukaryota; kingdom Viridiplantae; phylum Streptophyta; class Magnoliopsida; order Asparagales; family Amaryllidaceae; genus Agapanthus; species Agapanthus africanus. The sequence goes on from JASDDO010000016.1 coordinate 569,132,732, forward strand.
TGTGTGTGTGATATTAGGTTAGAAAAATACATATGTATATGTATAATAGCTTAAATTTAGTCCTCATGATATGATTGCTTCAACTAAGAAAATATCTACCCAAGGTGTTTAAAAGTTTTAATTACTTTATACGAATAATACTTTCCATATTCTGAAATATTTGTCCATGATGCCTGACGCATTCGCACGCGCACCACGTGTGTAGAAATAAATATCTCTGGATTGCCATCGCAACTTTGAAGTTTCGATGTATCGGTATGCTATATATCTGTATTTTAGCTTTCTTTCTTATGCATGTATTTTAATGATTCGCAGCCGGTTCCGAATAAATTTACCAAGTAGATTAGTAAGATGGTCAATAGAAGAGAAAATACTAACCTAGTGAGTCACAATGGATAATTTGTCATTATTAATCCATCTTCCTGAAAACGGTTTATACGGAGGAAGTATATTTCATGGTACTTGAGAAAAATATATGTTGAAGTCAAAAGCTATCAAGATTTAAATGCTCGCTTATAGTCTTCCAAGATATTTTATATTCCAAGGCAAGGTGACAATAAGTGCATGCTTTTGCATGATTTGGTATGTAGATTCAAGGTTATGCATGGCTACGACCCTTTCTTATGGTTTCTTATCATAATTTTCTGCACACTTATAGTTTATAGATGCAGTTAGATCATATCTCTATAAGGGAAAACTTAAAATAATAACCTTTATACTAAAAAAATTATGTATGCTATTACTTAGTAGTTTATGGTTTTTAGACGCAAAAACCATTTGAGAAATACTTTTCCTACCCATTATTAATCCATATTCTCAATATAGTCATTGAATTTGCACGCGCACATAATAAGAAGGAGAAGACAGTAATGTGGCAGAAGAAGAAGGAGAAGACAGTAATGTGGCAGAAGAAGAAAAAAATGACATTCCTTGTTCTCTGTTTCAGTATCAATCTTCTGATATGAACTAATGATGGATTTCACATAGGCTTTTCCCTTTAGAGACTTTTTAGTGTCCAATGGAAAGCATACATCAGATTTGTGCAGGTCAGGTTCTTCTATAACTTTCAAGAGTCTCAACTGATTCTGTAAATTACACTCTTGTTGGGTGATATTTTTACCACTTCTCACTGCAGGTGCGCTCTCTAATATCCATTTTGAATATCGATAATATTACATTCAAAATGGATAATAGAGAGCGCACCTGCAGTGAGAAGTGGTAAAAGTATCACCCAACTAGGGTGTAATTTACAGAATCAGTTGAGACTCTTGAAAGTCATAGAAGAACCTGACCTGTACAAATCTGATGTATACTTTCTATTGGACACTAAGAAGTCTCTAAAGGGAAAAGCCTATGTGAAAGCCATCATTAGTTCGAAGATTGATGCTAAAACAGAGAACAAGGAATGCCATTTTTTTCTTCTTCTGCCACATTACTGTCTTCTCCTTCTTCTTCTGCCACATTACTGTCTTCTCCTTCTTATTATGTGCGCGTGCAAATTCAATGACTATATTGAGAATATGGATTAATAGTGGGTAGGAAAAGTATTTCTCAAATGGCTTTTGCGTCTAAAAACCATAAACTACTAAGTAATGGCATACATAATTTTTTAGTATAAAGGTTGTTATTTTAAGTGCGCGTGCAAATTCAATGAAAGCGGAAACTCCAGTGATAAACTTAGGTTGCATACGTTGTTGCCAATTCACATACATCCAGTCCATAACCCTGACGTACTCATGGGCCATGTTAGACTGTATCATATAAATTGTAGGTTATGATGACTATATTGAGAAATCTAAGAACGGGATGGTTACTGACAAAGGAGAAAATCCGTGTATATGCTTTGTGTGTGCGTTTATCGTTGAAAAAAATAAATTATCGATAATTAAAGTTAGATTTGAGGATACCCATGTATGAGTTGTATTCTATATATATGTGTTTCGATTTATGATTTCGCTTAAGTGTATGGTTGTTTTTACTTAAAGAAGTATCACCATCTACTATATATAAAAAAATGTAGCAAACTAGGACTAGAACTCATTTAACATTATCAACTAGTGAGATTTCAATGTCGAAAACTCCCTAAAAAGGAAAATTACTAAAAGGAAAAGACTCTTTGAACAAAACGCATCCACTAGCAATAATATGGAACTGAGACTCGATCAAGATTCTCTGGACTAAAAAATTCCAAGGAATTGCTATTTGAATTACGTTAATTTGGAACACGATCGTTGTAAGTTGTACTTTCCAGACTTGTGCCATGCCCATGAGCACACAAACTTTTCCCCAATCACAAATCCCAGTCCAGATTGGTATTCAAAATTTATTTAATTAGTTTGTGATCCACATCATTGATTCGTTGCTTGAGGCATCAATGTAGGCACAAATATCACTGAAGCAGCCTAAATCACCATATGAACCGGTTATCGGTTTCAATTCCACCAGAATTAGAATTTCATCCGAACAACTTTCACACAGTAATCGGAACCTGGTCAACAAATTTGTCATGCCCGTTGTGGTTTTACTTATGTACAGTACTTCCACAAAATACGTGCTGTCATTTCTAAATGGAAGTTTCTCAGTGCCACCATAGTAGCAGAAGATGGAATTGTTTATCGCAACTAGATTATGCTAAGCCTCGGATAGATTAGGCAAACATGATCCAGAAGAATATAATTAGCAGAGGAAAAATATAATAAAACAAAACAAAGCGTAGCGAATAAGATAAAATAAAATAAAGATATATAAAATAAAAGAGAAATAAGTTTTCGAGAGGAGAGGTGCAAGATATCATGTGCCCCGAAGAAAAGGAGGGCAAAAACAATGTTGGCATTCATAAGAGGAAAGCTAGACTAACAAGAAGAAACATTACAAATATTACTATGTTTATGAATTATCACAGAAAATCAACCCAGAATCTGCAAGAAAATCAAAAGTATGGCTCAAATATGAGACGGACAAATATCTTTTCCTCTCTTATCTTTTCTTTTTGAAAACAAATACCAGAAGATGTTGACTTTCTGGATAGATAGGAGTGGATATGATAAAAACATGTAAAGGGTGCATGGAAGTGCTAACAGAGACTCTTTGTTGCAACTTTATAGTAAACGGAACAATAACTGGCTTATTCAAGTTAAAAGAATTGAAAGAATAATGAACATGGCTTACAAACTTGGGTGAGAACGATGTGACACTCAGGAAAACATCTAAAAGACAAATTCATAAATGCGATTAGGCCAAAACCGGACTAAATCCTGCCATGCGACTGATATTCCTTGATGTAGAAGTAAATATAACTGTGGCACACACGCACACATGCACACAAAAACTATGGCACAAACAAGTGGAAATATGCAAATAAACATGCATGCATGCAGACATTAAAAGATTAATATAACAGAGATGTCTACTGATGATTTGTAAGATGTTATCGCAGGTAGGACAACTGCCAATTCTATGGCTTGTGGCCACCAGCGACTGCTTTCTCACCACAGTAAAAATAATGAGGGACTATAACATATCATGAATTCGATATGCACCGTGATTTCATAGCATATGTCTATTAACCTATAATGTACAAGTTCTCGGCGTTGATTGCAGAGGTGCATACAGTCTGAACTAGTAAATATACGTAAGAAGGAAAAAGAAGAAACGATTCATAAGTATGATTGGGCCAGAAACAGATTTAGTCACTGGATGACATATAACTGATATTCCTTGATGTAGAAGTCAATACACCTTTGATAACAAACTCATTCTTTTTTGGGAGATATATGAATAACCGACTCTGACCCTCAGCATTCCATTGAACACATGGAAATCCATCGTATCTCATATCCAGCCACCTCACTTCACCGATCCTATGATCGCCCTCTAGAGCCCTAGCCGCAGCCCCAGCCGCAGCCCCAACCCCAGCCCCAACCCCAGCCCTAGCCCCAGCCCGCAGCCCCAGGCCCAGCCCGCAGCCCCAGCCGCACCCCCAATAAAAAATTTGATAAATTGACCCTTCCCCGACCCCGACCCTAACCCTACCCCGACCCCGAACCCGAACCCGCAGCCCAGCCCCTGCCCCAACCCTAACCCGACCCCGACTGCAACCGCGACCCCAGCCCAACCCCAACTCGCGCGCCATGAACCCTAAGCCCAAAATAATCCAATAAATTCTTTAACTTACCTCGAGATTTACTCACCTGAACGGCTGCTGGGGCTGGGGCGACGACCTGAACGGCGGTGGCGACGACCTGAACCGCGGTGGCGACGAGAACTGCAGTGGCGACGAAACCGGCGGTGGCGACGAGGAGAACAACCTTGGCGGCGACGGCGTGGCGATTTGGGGCTTATTTTCGCGCGCGATCGAGAGAGAGAGGGAAGTGAGCGTAGGCGATCGATCTGGGATTTTGTTAAATCGATATTTACTTGCCCCTACGGACATATCCGTAGGTCCTTTGTTTGCGGCTCCGTAGGGGCAAACACCTAATTAAGAATTAATATTTTTATTCTTGGACGTCTTTGCCTGTAAGGGCAACCTTTTAGCCCTACGGATTAATCCGTAGGGCCAAGTTATTTCTGCCCCTACGGATTACAATATCCGTAGGGGCAACCCTCTATTTTACTAGTGAAAGACTGGACATGCTGAAATAAAATTACAGAAAAACCATGGAAATATGGAAAGAGTCAAAAATAAAACCCAACTGCTTCAAAATACCAAGAAATCTCCTGCATGTATAGTACCCATCTCCATCGATTGGCCCATCTCAACTTCAAGCTGCTTAATAATGAACACTTTTGCGCAATCATTTTCTTTCTTCCGCTTCTCTCGTTCCATTGTTGTTCTCATTCCAAGTCTTTTATATATTACAAATCTAAGGTAATAAAAGCATCCTTGAACAGCTCGACTACAAAGATCATCAACCATTGAATGAATATTTAAATGATTTCTTGGAGGGAAAATAGGCACTACAATGGCATCTTCTGCTTATGACTACTATTTTTCCCCTAGTTTATTAATTTATAATCGACTTCATATCATCCAAATAACTGGAAAATACTTATACCATAATAAGTTTACATCTTACCCTTAACCGATAAGAACCCGATATAAAGATAACGGCATTTTCTTCCTCGACCATCTGATCAGTATACCCTCTCTGACGAGTCAACTGCTTCACTCAGGTTTTAACAATCTGAAATAAAAATACTGCAAATTTTTAGTCATCAAAGATTTTAACATGCAAGTTGTACAATTAACCAGAATCTCCAAAAAAGTTATCAACATTGTCTACAACTTGTAAGCGAACAACCAAGTATCTACATCAAACCAAAGCAATCTAAGTACGTTATCGTAAATAAAATTCACATAACGGTAACTTTCTAATTACTATCACCATTGTTCTGTTAGTGATATGTATGTCCTAGAGGCCATTATTATATGATATAGTGGATGCTTGGACATATATATGGAGGACTTTCTTACTCGACATAATAGTATGCTATCTAGTTTCATTTATCTTAACATGTTCACTGGTATTATTATACCGTCTCTCATATATATGTTGATAAAATCCTTATGATGTGGCTTGACTACCAGGACTATGATGCGGATCATACTACTGGGACCTGGGTAGTCCACAAGCACATCCTTCAATTGTTCCTGTCGAATGTATATCGAGACAGGGCATCGATACACCATAGTATAATAGTGTGTATGTTTCTTGACCCTGTATGAGGGCGAGGGTTGATCCCATATCTATTGGTGTTTGACATCAAAAATTGTACACAGGTGCTCATTAGAGAATGGGTACACCGAATAGGACTCGCCGAGAACTTCTAGTTGGTATTATACCTATCGTCAGATAGCAGTTCTCTGGTGATACCGATGCAGGTTAGCCTGTAGACCCGAGATCGTCATAGAGTCTTATATGGCTCCTACTGTGCTTTGATTTCCTCCCTACCATGGCTCAAAGGAGTCGTGCAAACATATGGATTTTGGGTACAGTCCCGAGTCACATGGAGGTAATGAGTGATAGGAAGGGTTTCGTCTCTCCCGGTATAGATAATTGATGTTGCGCTATGCTCGATTGGGTATAACAGTAAGTCCCTGGTCAGGGCTGTTGATGAGATTTACCGGTAAGTGTTATCAGTACTTTCTCATATCGTTATAGGCCTTACATCGGCATGACCTATCAAGTTATTGTGGTATGACGATTCCACCCCCAGACTCGATATGCGACATATCAGACGAAGAGACGGGACTGTACGGTAAGTGTTACCTATAGGCTTCATGGGAGTTTGGACAACCTTACTTGTTGATCTTCTAATCGCTCAATACCTGGGTAGCCGTTACGTCCAGTTAATACCGCTGACGGCATATGGGTGATTGATGTGATCATCACCTACTGCTGGCGTATTGACGAGCTTTCAGAGTTTCACATAGAAGTTTCCTGGTTCAAGCGAAACGAACTAGGGCACATATGTTGATATGTGCAGGGGCCTGATTAAATACGAGTATGAGATACCGTACTGTAATCTAGAGGCTATTTGTTATCAGTTAGGTTATATGTGATATAACCGGATTATTGAATCAAGTGTTTGTAGGGTGTTTTTTGTCACCACCATTGAGATGGGAATACGCGTGCGCTTGTCAGGCGTACTACAGATTCTTCCTGCCTAGGATAGGCTGGGGTTTATTGATTGTGGGGATCCGAATCTCCGGCAGCCGCAGACTAAGCTGCCGTTAATTACCCATCGCCTTTGGAGCGAGAGAACCTCCGATTGACGGGTCAAACAGGCCATGCGAACTCAATATGCAGTGTTGTGTTTTGAAGGGGTTTTGGATGTATCGGGGGCCCTGCAGAGTTTTTACGGGGGTCCCGCTACCCGGATAGCGGGCTGGGGGTCAAGGGGGCTAGCAGCCCCCTTGCGGGATGCGGGGCAGCGTCCCGTTAGAAATTTTTTCTAACGGAGGGGGGTTAGTGTGGAGTACATGTAAAATGAGGGGGGAAAAGGCGTCCAAAGGACGCGTGAGCGCCGGCGCTTGGACGCTTGGGTTAGCGCTAGGCGCTTGGGTACTGGCGCTAGCGCCTCACGTGCCTAGCACGTGTGCGCTCGAGCGCTAGCGCTCTGGACGCTCGGGCGCTAGCGCCTCACGTGCCCGGCACATGGGCGCTCGGACGCTAGCGTTTTGGACGCTCGGACGCTAGCGCTTTGGGCTCTAGCGAAAGGAGGGGGTTTTACCCCAGAAATAGGAGTTAAACTCCAAAAAGAATATTTTGAGTGGAGTTATACTTCTGAAGGTCTGGATTAGGAGTTAAACTCCTTTAAGGATTTTGGTCTTGGAGTTGAACTCTCTAAAAATCTTCAGAGGTTCTTCTCTCTTAAGTCTGGGATCTTCTCTTGAGCCTTGGAACTTTTCCAAAGTGGGATTTTTGGAGATGGGTCTCCTTCTTCCTCCTCTTTGTTGACCGGTTCTTGAAGAACAAGAGGGGTAGGATTTTAAAAATCTCCCCTTTTTGAGATCTAATGGGGGTAGGATTTTAAAAATCTCCCCTTTTTGAGATCTAATAGAAGATCTGAGCTCCCCCTTATGGGTTTTGTGGTGAAAACTATTTAGTTTTGAAAAAAAGAGAGTAAAACTCTTGATTTAATTCAAAAGAAAGAAGCAAGTTTAGAATCTTGAGCATGAGAAGGAGGCACAGACCTTGATTTTTTTAGAGAGAGAAAAAGATCTTTAGATATTTTTATCATGTTTGCCTTTATATGCTACACACTTTATATATAGCCCCTTAGGCTTTACAAAATGGCATTTTACCCATCCCATACCTCATGTGCTATTTCTTTTTGCACATAAGCCACGGGCTTACAAAAATTTGGTTTTATTCCCATTTTGCTTAAATTCATGCACACAAAAAAAATTACATCAAAATTATTTATTACATGATTTTTATTTTGGAATGGAGGGGTCGGCCGCGGGGCACGACTTCGGCATGGGCCCACTTGCTTGGGCTTGGGCCCGCTTATTTAGGGTTGACCTTGACTTTGACTTGGTCAACCGGGGTGCAAATTTTGACCACAATAAAGTGCTCCCATCAATAAATGCACACCACATATGTGGGTCGTGTGCATGAAATTGATGGATCATCTTTCGCGTGAAGGCGACTTGCTTTGGTTCCCACTTTTTGGGATGCACTGTCCTTTTTACGACATTGACGGTCGACGCTTGACGCGTCTCCGAGACGGAGTGTCCGTAGTAGACGTTTCCCTGGCACAGAGTGATTGCTTGTTGACGTGTCCCCGGCACGGAGTGTCTGCTTGACGTTTCCCTGTTACGGAGTGTCGCTGGTTGACGTGCCCCCGGCACGGAGTGTCTGCTTGACGATTCCCCGAGACGGAGTGTCTGCGTTGGACGTTTCCCCGAGATGGAGTGTCTGCTTGTTGACGTGTCCCCGGCACGGAGTGTCTGCTTGACGTTTTCCCTATTATGGAGTGTCTGCGTTGGACGTTTCCCCGAGACGGAGTGTCTGCTTGTTGACGTGTCCTCGGCATGGAGTGTCTGCTTGACGTTTCCCTATTACGGAGTGTCTGCGTTGGACGTTTCCTCGAGACGGAGTGTCTTCTTGTTGATGTTTCTCCGGTGCGGAGTGTCGGTTTGTGACGTTTTCCCGGCACGGAGTGTCTGCTTGACGTTTTCCCGGCACGGAGTGTCGCTGGTCGACGTTTCCCCGGCGCGGAGTGTATGTTTATGACGTTTCCCCGGCACGGAGTGTTTGCTTGACGTTTCCCCGAGACGGAGTGTCTGCTTGTTGACGTGTCCCCGTTACGGAGTCTGCTTGACGTTTCCCCGTTACGGAGTGTCTGTGTTGGTTCCGAGTCGATGTATAATTCCGACAGGGAAGGTAGATATCCCAAGGCGAAGCATGATTTCGACATGGGGTAAATTCTGGGACGAAGCATGATTCCGCCGCAGAGGTTGTTGGTTTGATTTGATTTGGGTTGACATCAGCATCGCTACACTGGAATATGGTACCAGAAGCGAATCATGATTTGCCATGAGAGGATTTAGGAATTTGGTTTTGGTTTGGCTTCAGCACCGCTACACTGGAATATGGTACAAGGAGCGAATCATCATTTGCCTTTTCTTATTGGGAGGCGATGGCTTAAGGGACAGGTTTAAATCCCTATCACCTAAGGCTTTTCAATTTTACGAGCCGTAAGGGTCCCATAAAAGCGTTTTCTCTTTACGAGTCGTAAGGATCCCGTAGGTGCATTTTCTCCTTAGGAGTCGTGAGGACTCCCAAGTGTGTTTTTCCTTTGTGAGTTGTAAGGATCCCACGAAGGCGTTTTCTTACGAGTCGTAAAGATCTCGCAAGTTTTATTCTCCTCATGCATCGTGAGGACACATGAGTGGATTTCCCTCGTTCCCAGTTTAACGACTTAGCGGTCATCTGTTCCTAGTTTAACGACTTAGCGGTCATCTGTTCCCAGTTTAAAGACTCAGGGGTCTATCATGCCCAGTTTAACGACTTAGCGGTCATCTGTTCCCAGTTTAACGACTTAGCGGTCATCTGTTCCCAATTTAAAGACTTAGGGGTCTATTAGATCGGAAGCTTAGAATTTTGGGGTAGGGGTTGGCATCAGCGTTGCTAACACTGAAGCACATGTGCCAGGAGCAATTCATCATTTGTCTTTCCCTGTTGGGGAGCGATGGTTTAGGAGACAGGTTTAGGTCCCTATCACCTAAGACTTTTCAATTTTATGAGTCGTAAGGGTCTCATAAAACTATTTTCTCCCTACAAGTCGTAAGGATCCCGTAGGTGCATTTTCTCCTTAGGAGTCGTGAGGACCCCCACGTGTGTTTTTCCTTTGTGAGTCATAAGGATCCCACGAAGGCTTGTTCTCCTCATGTATCGTGAGGACACATGAGTTGGTCTTCCCAAATAGGCGAGACCACATTCAAAGTCCCACCAGGCATGCCAGAGTCTGTAGGGTGTTTTTCGTCACCCAATTGAGAAGGGAATACGCGCGCGCTTTTCAAGTGTACTACAGATTCCCCCTGCTTAAAGTAAGCTAGGGTTTATTAATTATGGGGATCCGAATCTCCGGCAGCCGCGGACTAAGCTGCCGTTAATTACCCCTCGCCTTTGGAGCGAGAGAACCTCCGATTGACGGGTCAAACAGGCCATGCAAACTCAATATGCAGTGTTGTATTTTGAAGGGGTTTTGGATGTATCGATGGCCCCGCAGAGTTTTTATGGGGGTCCCGCTACCCGGATAGCGGGCTGGGGGTTAAGGGGGCTAGCAGCCCCTTTGCGGGGTGCGGGGCAGCACCCCGTTAGAAATTTTTCTAACGGGGGAGGTGTTTTTAGTGTGGAGTACATGTAAAATGAGGGGGGAAAGGCGTCCAAAGGACGCGTGAGCGCCGGCGCTTAGGCGCGGGCACTGGCGCCTCACATGCCCTGCACGTGGGCGCTCGAGCGCTAGCGCTATGGGCGCTAGCGTTTTGGGCGCTAGCGCCTCACGTACCCGGCACGTGGGCGCTCGGGCGCTTGCGCTCTGGGCGCTCGGGCGCTTGCGCTCTGGGCGCTCGGGCGCTTGCGCTCTAGGCGCTCGGGTAAGGCGCTAGCGCCTCATGTGCCTAACACGTGGACGCTCGGGTGCTTGCGCTTTGGGCGCTCGGACGCTAGCGCTTTGGACGCTAGCGAAAGGAGGGGGGTTTTACCCCAGAAATAGGAGTTAAACTCCAAAAAGAGGATTTTGAGTGGAGTTAAACTCCTGAAGGTCTGGATTAGGAGTTAAAATCTTTTGAGGATTTGGGTCTTGGAGTTGAACTCCCTAAAAATTATCAGAGGTTCTTCTCTCTTAAGCCTGAGATCTTCTCTTGAGTTTTTGGATCTTTTCCAAAGTGGGATTTTCGGAGATAAGTCTCCTTCTTCCTCCTCTTTGTTGGCCGGTTCTTGAAGAACAAGAGGGGTGACCCCTTTTTGAGATCTAATGGAAGATCTGAGCTCCCCTTTGTGGGTTTTGTGGTGAAAACTATTTATTTTTGGAAAAGAAAGAGTAAAACTCTTGATTTAATTCAAAAGAAAGAAAAAATTTTAGAACCTTGAGGAAGAAGAAGGAGACACAGACCTTGATTTTTTTAGAGAGAGAAAAAGATCTTTAGATATTTTCATCATGTTTGCCTTTATAGGCTGCACACTTTACATATAGCCCCTTGGGCTTTACAAAATGGCATTTTGCTTATCCCATACCTTATGTGCTATTTCTTTTTGCACATAAGCCATGGGCTTACAAAAATTTGGCTTTATGCCTATTTTTCTTACATTCATGTACAAAAAAAAATTACATCAAAATTATTTATTACATGATTTTTATTTTGGCATGGAGGGGGCCGGCCGTGGGGCTCGACTTGGGCATGGGCCCACTTGCTTGGGCTTGGGCCCGCTTACTTGGTGTTGACCTTGAATTTGACTTGGTCAACCGGGGTGCAAATTTTGACCCCAACAGTTTTGATTTAATAATGTGATATACAGATAAATGATATTAGTCGGTTATATGTGATATAACCGGATTATTAAATCAAGTGTTGATTTAATAATATGATATATATCTATATTTGATATAATTGTATATTGACTAATATTATTGCTCACTTTATATATATATATATATATATATATATATATATATATATATATATATATATATGAAGTATGGCATGGTATTTCTATTTTTAGAAAATAGACATTGAGATGATAAATGGGGAGACTTTGGAGGCATGGGTATAGCATGGCTTATTCTATATTATATTCATTTGCTTGCACTATTGAAGCATGGCTACAATTTTTAAGTGTTAAAAAATTGTATACTTCAATAATGTGTGAGCTTTGGATGAGCCATTCTACACTTCATTCCACACTTGGTTAATTTTTCTTGAGTTAAACTCATGTGATGAGTTTTCTCTCTAGCTCTCTCCCTTTTCCTCACTTCCACCTCCAAGCTCAATCCCTCACATGAGTTTGTGAGAACCCTGGTGAGCTAACATAACCTCTACTTCACCATCCTACACTAGATTAGCGCTTTGGTGTCGTGTGTTTACTTCAGTAAAGAGTTTAATGAAGAGATAGCTTGGATTGGCGGACTTCGGGTGGATCATCTTCGGCACGAAGGTCATCGGAGCAAGTTCGTTCAACCTTCAAGTGGAGCCTAGTGGAGTCGTGTGGACTACAAGCCGGAGCTTTAGAAGAGAAGGACATGGTCTAGAAAGGTTGTAGCCATCCATCTCTTAGTTTAGTTTTTGATATCTTAATTAAACCCTAATCATCTACTTTAAGATCTTGGTTAGTGTAGATTAGCACCCCTAAAATTTTAAAAATGGCATGTTTGATACTAGTAAAACCCATGCTAACGTACACTTTCATGGTATCAGAGACAAAGCTAGAAAATTATACGATATTATTAAAATCACAAAACCGAAAAACTCCGAAACAGTCAAATCCAAACCCAAGTTTCTGTCAAATTTTCCAGAGCCTCTAAATTTTTTTTAAATAATTGCAGAGTGCTATTCATGTTGTAATAAGAACACTGTAGAAAAACGAGACCATGGTTCAATAAAATGGCCGGCGAGAATGGAGAAAAAACCGGCCTGGTCGGTTTTTCTATAAGTTTTGATCTCGAGATTTTTACAGTGTTCTGGTCTCTTGGGTTTATGGTTTATGGTACTGTTTGTTTAGCCAAGTTTGCATGTGATGTTAACTATTCTGTTAGGGCTAATCGGAGTGTTTCGTAGTCGTGTTTTTAACGTCGTTTCAGGTTTAAATTTTATATGTGATACACTAGTTGGAATCCACATTTAATTAGTTTTGTGAAAACTAGTGTTTACCACCGAAAACCGGGAAGACAGACGTCTTGTCTGAATTTGGGGGCAGATACTATTTGGGTTTATCCGTCCACCTCTCCGAAGATGCCGAGCTGATTTATGCCACCGTATATCGGAGGTTTGGATGGATGCGGCCGTTGTAGCAGACTTCGTCAGATTCCCCCTCGTTGTGAGGGGTTTTTGATTGTGGGGACGCTGGCGCAAGCCCCTGCAGTTAATTACGTTACCGCATCGCGATAACCACTTTCTCCTGCTTTAGAGGTTCATTTCGTGTCGTGTGTGTTTGTTTTATTTTTGGTTTCCCGTGGATTGTATACGGAGACTAATTTGTGTGTCGCCCGTAGGGGATTAGTCCAAATCCGAATATTCTTAGATTTGGGTTTGGATTGATTTAAGGAACGTTAATCTTGTTTGAGACTAAGTTCAACTTAAATGTTTGTTGAGGATACGTTAGTCTAATTTTAGGCTAAAATCTACTCAACATGATTTTGGGGTCATTCAGACCCAACAAAAGAGCATTTGGGCTCTATTCCTTTAGTTTAAGGACGTTACGGTCCGTAGCTAGTTTAAAAACATTGCGGTCCATAGGAATATGCTCATAGATTTGGGAGTGCACAAAAAAGCTGTTGGTTGTCAGGACCATCCATATCTCTGAAGACGTTGAAGAATTATAACGACATGTATCAGAGGTATGGAGAGATGTACCCTTGAACCGAACTCCAGATTGAAGGGAGAGATCATGGTGGAACGAACACCATTTTAGATGTCATGTGTCAGGAAATCATTAGTTATCTTTGGAACTAAGATCGATTTGGGGAGACCTGAGTATAGGAGGGCTCGGTTGATTGATGGTTAAAAGGTTTTTTTTTTGCCTCAAGAGACTTGGGTAATTTAGGCTAAGATTGGCCCCCTCATAGTGTTAAACACTGATATTTGTTTGGCGCTCATGTGCTCCTACGTGAAGCTCTTAAGCAGTGTTAAACACTGAAATTTGGAGCGCTCACGTGTGGCACGTGAGGCGCCTGAAAATTGGGCATTGCTTCTTTGGGTTTATTCCCTTCTCCTTTTATAAGTGCTAAGCACTACTGAGGGTCTCGTGGGAGCACGCGAGACGCCCCAAAATGGGAACTGTTTTTGATTTATTCTCATTTTCCTTTTATAAGTGCTGAGCACTATAAGGGGGGTCACGTGGGATCACGTGACTCGATCTCAGTCGTTCCTTTTTGTTCCTCAGAGATGCTCACGTGGGAACACGTGATCTGTCGTAATAGCGTTGAGCGCTAATCATTTCTTTTATATGCATGGAAATCTTGAACTGAGTTTTGAGCATTTCAGATCCCTTATTTTGATAAGAATTAAATTCTTTTATAGGGTTAAACCCTAGTTTTATCAGAGAAATTAAATTCCTATATTTTTGGAAGAATTAAAATTTTCAAACTTTGTTCTTTCTCCTAAGTTTTGAGTCTGCATGACAGAATCTTCCTGATGAGAATTGAATTCTCAACATGTGGAGGGATCTGCTTCTGCAGATCTCAACCAGAGGAAGAACTAAGTTCTTTTTAGAAGAGTTAAACTCTTGAAATGGCGAAGAAAAGATGAAATGATTTCTATGTCTTTCTTCTTATCCAGGATTTCTTTTTCTAAAGGAGTGCTCTTCATCTTTTTTTGTTTCTCAAATCTTATGGGGTGGTCTCCTCTCTTTCAGACTTGAAGTCTTGGGTCCTTTATATAATAGAGGTAAATTTGTTTATTTAGTTAAGGAAATCTCTCATTGAGAGATTTTTAAATTGATTTGCGGATTTTATCCACCGTTGGATTTTTGATCCAACGATTTCTGTTTTACAGAAAATATTTTTCTTGTTTTTAACAAGATTGGAAAAATATTTTCCCATACAGAGTTTATTCTGTAGCTTGGTGATTTTTATCCACCATCGGATTTTTAATCCAACGGTGCTATGTTTTACAGAGAGCAATCTTTCTTGTTTAGAAAGATTCAAGAAAATATTTTCCAAATAGGGTTTTGATCTATTTACTTAGAATTTAATTCTATTGGCTCAGAAGGCATTTGAGACCACTCACGTGTAGCACGTGACCCCACAGAGTTAAACTCATTTTCATATGTGCAACAGTCAAAAGAAGGCATCACGTACTAACACGTGAGCCTTTCTGGCCTGTCATTTGTCTTAATATGGCGTTTATATACTTTGTATATAGACGTCGCGTGCTTACACGTGAGGCTCTATTTCAGCCTATCAATTGTTTAAACCCAGCGCCTATACTCTTTATATAGGCGCTCACGTGTGGACATGTGATGTTTTATTAGTGGAAATTTTCCCATCACTTTTTCTCTCTTTCTTCTCCTTTTCTTTCTTCTTTTTTTTTTATAAGGGAACGACTAGTTTGTTTGAAAATCTAGCCTGTTAGTCTCTATTGATCGATTGCCACGAAGTTTCGATTTGAATCGAAACTCCGTCGCAATCGCGTATCGTACGCGAATACTCGCCAGATAACTTTACTAGGTAGCCATGCACCATAACCCCAACCATGTGACTGTAGGAGAACCCCGTTGCCAAAAGCATCCACTCGGGTGCTCGCCGCTATGGTGTTCCGCCTAAGTGCACTTCGTCGACGGTATCGGGGGTGCGGCCATCTACTAAAGTTCCCGACGAGTATTCGATCGGATAGCCGGGAATCTTGTTGAATTACCCGACAAAATTATTGAAAAGAGTTTTCGATATGATACTAAAATGCGGGGTTTATATTGTTAGGTATGAAATCTGGAATATGAGATATCTCGGGTTTATGATGTCTAAGGATATACGGATTCTAATTATTGTAGTTTTCATTTCTTTTCTACGACTGTAAGTGTAATATGTGGGTGTCACGACCCGAAATTTGACTCGTGACCGGCACTTAACCACGCAACGTCTACAGGCGCAACGCGACTAAGTAAGCCGAACCCAGAAATCAAAACCATTTAAAAGTAGTGAGTATTGAAAACATATGATTAAAACATTTAGGAAAAAACCTTAAGTAGCTTAATGAAGTTCTTTAAGGTTAAGTTATCATCTTAATAATCTTGGCAGCATTTCCTTTGTAAAACTAACCCCGAAGTCGGGTATAAACAGGATATAAGTGAAGATGATACAGGATATAAATAAGCATCCCAAACGGGAGCAATCACGCCCAACGGCGGAAAACAACACCTCAAGAGTAATATGTAAAACATCACAGAATAATATAACTGCATGTAATAATTCGGCTCCCACGAGCTCGACAACAGAACACAAATAATATATACATCATCGTCCTCATACTGTCTCTAAGTCAAATACATATAAGGTAAATGGAGAATACTAGATACAAAAGAGTGTACAATAGAAGTAACCAGATACCACAACCCACCTAACCGCAAAACAGCTCTCGCACCAACTGTAGTGGTATCTGTAACCAAAAGATGTAAGAAGGCAGCCTGCCGCGACTACTCTGATGGCTACCTGCAAATACTGTGGCACAACGGGGGTGAGTTGCCAACTCGTGAATAGAGATAACATATAAAGGTAATCGCGAGCATGCACGTGCTGCGCTACTCTATCAAGTGCCAGCAGGTAAGTCTATATGCAATAAGCAGTATATGCATAATCATGCAAGTGCTCTGTCAAGTAAAATAACTACAGGATGAGATGTAAAATAATAAATGCTGAGCATGGGATGAAATAACATTTACACCGAATGTCAACGTGGAAAGATAATCGGTACCCACCAATGCACCCAAATCCCAACAACTCAGGCGCCGGCACTCCCATCGGCCCTCAAATCCTGTAAATCTATGAGAATCACGAATGCCCAACATCGGCACCAAAATATCATAAATACTCGTGTCCAGCATCGACACGCAAATCCTCATATATCGGGCTCCGTCAGTCCGGATCAGCCCACGGGCTCCGTCTGCGGTATCGGCCCTCGGCCCCGGCAGTACGGGTCATCCCGCATCCATCTATCGACTCTGGTCAGTATCCTCCGGATAACCGCCAGGTCCAACCAATCACCGGTAGGTAGTGGTCCCACTGCCGGGCCCATCGCCTGCTGCACGACAGATCCGTTCTCGTCCCAGGGTACCATACCGGGTCTACTATGTACCCGCAATCGGCCTCATCCAACTCCTCGATTCGGGTTCACAAGTCACACGTCTCAGAACCGAGAAAACGCATGGTGGACGCACTGAAATATCATATCAAGAGGAACCGGGTTTTTAAAACAGTGCATATTTTCTTAAATAATCTCACGGTCCTCAAATCCAGAAAACACATAAAATCCAAAGCCAGTGAGCAAATCCATGCGATGTAATATATGCAATTTCTACCAAAATCAGCTTTTCTAGGTAGGTACAGTTGAATATGCATGGGTATAGATATGTTAATGGGTATGTGCACAAGTAACAAAATCATGTCAGATCTCATAGAAGATGAGCTACAGTATAATGATCATGGCAATTCTACAGTGTGAGTGTCATGACAATTACTAACGGTATGTGTAACATGCAGATTAGTGCTCGTGCAACATGAATCGTTAGTAATAGTGCGGTGTTCTATCAATTCTAGTTTATATACATATAGCAGGGAATGCGGTATGCAATAAACAGTAGCCATGTAGGTAAATGCAATATGTAGCTATAAGGTCCTATCAGCCCTGACGCATAACGCCATGCGGGCGATATCCCCGTAAATGTTAAATCTACTCACCGTAGTCTCTCGCTAGGTATAGCCGACGACTTGCTTCCCCTTCTTCGCGGCATCTGTAGCACTTGCCTGCGAACCTAGAATTACACAATATATCACACATAAGCTCAAAACCATACAAACACGACATTTAAAGTCAAACTAGAAACCCGTGTCGCAAACCAAGCGCGATACGCTAAAACGTGTGATTACGCGCCTGAAGCTAACCCGACGCGTCGCGATACGCAGAAACCCCAAACCCACACATGTATCACGCGTGTCGCGAAGATTTAAAATATGAGAAATAGGTATTTTACTCCAGATTTTGATACAGAAATGATATTACAAAACTATATATACCATAATACTCCACATAGCAGCAGACTCCTGTGCTCCAAGCCCCAACCCCCAACTCACTCATCTGGCCGCAATTTGCGGCCAGAACTCATTTTTCGGCGGCCTGGGTAGGGAGGTGGGCTCCCGGGTTTGGTGTGTGCACTCCATACCTACTGTGTATGCCCCAGTAATTACAATTTCCATCTGAAACAACTCGGGTAGCAGCAGATTCAACAGAACCCAATTTCAAGTTAAAATCCACATTTTAGCACTAAAAAGATACTTTATGGTATTTTTGTGCAAACTGAAAGTAAAACCTGGTTTAAATAGCTCTAATAGCACATAATAGATTTAACCAAGCCAACAAAAACCCAATCTAACATATGCATCACAAATATCCTTTAATATCACTAAAAAGCACATAAAAACATGATTTTTGCTAAAGAATACTACAAGTTATGGGAAAAGGGTGTTAAACATGAGTTAATACCTTCAAAAGACCTTAAGAAACACTAAAATCCCTAGCTCTAGCCTCAAGTGTCCAGACTTGCCATCAACTCCTCTAAAAGGTCATTTTTCCATGGTTTTTGTGAAGGGAAAAGGGATTTTGGGTAGGGTTTTGTGTAGAGAAGAAGTGAAAATGGAATGAAAAGGTGATGAATTTATGATGTTGCTGCTGCCTCTCTGCAGAATTTCCAGAAATGAGAAAAGAGAGAGAAGAGAGAAGGAAAAAATGGGTCAAAAAGTCAAGTTTTCTCACCTAACACCAAGCTTTCATTTTCTATTTGAATTTTGATATTCAAAAAGGGTTTGACTTGCTTTTAAAATGGTAGGGATAATTAACAATCATGCAAGAAGAAAATGGTTACTTGCTACACTTAAAATCTAAGTCAAAAGAATTGTGCTAGGTGTGCATGTGTGCACTTAACATAAAAATTCCCAATTAGGGTAAACACAACTAAAATATAATTAGTAAACCCTATATATATATACATATAAATATACATATAGCACTTCACAACACAATTATCACTAATTAAAAAGGAAAATAAGATATTCGGGTTTTTATGAAAAACACGCAAAATTGCTAATTATCGCGAAAATATCCTAAACGAATTTCAAGGCGTTTCAATCTACCCCCCTTAAAGAAATTCGGTCCCCGAATTTAAAAATCTAACTACACGTACCTTCAAAAAGATGGGGATACCTCTTCCTCATTTCGCTCTCGGTCTCCCAAGTGACCTCCTCGCTGCTCGGACCACGCCAAAGTACCTTGACGGACGGTATCTCTTTCGATCTCAATTTCTTCACTTGTCGATCCAAGATGATCACCGGCTGCTCTGCATAGGAAAGGTCGCGCTCAAGCTGGATCGTTGTTTATACCATAATATTGCATTATTATATTCCCCATTCTTATTCGTTTTATAAATAAACAGGTACTTTTGACGCATGTCTGCTACATGTTACAGGTTACAGGTTCTTGAACAGGAAACAGTGAAAACGATGTAAAGACGATGAAAATATGGACTTTTGACCAACAATTAGGAGGATCTTAGTCAAGCCTAGACGAAGAACAGTTCACAATCAACAAGGCAACGCAAGGTCCAAGAATACAAGGCAAACGGTTAAAAAGCCATTGCAAATTGTTCACTGAAGATCTGGAACCAATGTAGAAGCCCAAATGGAGAAAACACTAAAGAAATGAAAAGCCCAAAAGACACTGAAGCAGCCCAGAAGAAATAATCATCCGAACTTACTAAAGGGCCGCGGAACCGCGGCCCAAGCCCGCAATTGCCGCGGTTCCACGGCCATGTGTTACACATAGTGGGTCAAATTTTCCAGAAAGGTTTGCGGCGCATTGACTAGTCAACCTAAGGGCTATTTTTGTAATTTCAGACATGCGAATCAAATGTAACCTAGGGTTTCCTATCCTCTATAAATAGGAACTCTAAAGAATGTATTTTCTTATGTCTCCCTTTAATGAATAAAATTTAGAAATCTTTTGGAGAGCATCGGTGTTTCTTCTCCATTCAGAAATTCAGATCTGACAACCCTGCATGGATGATTGGAGGGATGCATCTGTAAGTAATTTAATTTCTTGCCTTAGTGTAGATTTAAATTCCTTGCCCTATGTAGATTTAATTTCATGCCCTAGGAACTTGTTTAGGGTTTAGCTTTTGGGAAGGATTTTGAGAGATGAGATCTCTCATCCCTTTTTTACCCACCAAATATTTACAATAGGACTCCATGCATACATGCACATACTGCTCCCTACGACACTCTATCCCTCGAGGTAGCGGTGATACCGTAGTATAAAGGCCCGGGTGTGATGTTTTCCATGGAGGTTAGGGTAAGGATCTCTAAAGGAAGGACAAGAACCTAGAGGAAGGAACACCTTCCCGAACGGATCTAATCCACTTTATTGATAATTACCATAACTCCTCATAGATCTTCATTCGGGTATTGAAAGCGGTGAGATTTAATTACATTTCCAAACCATCCCTAAACCTAGCCCTAGCAAGAGTAGATCTAGATAATTGCCCTAGGTTAATTAGGTTTTTAGATTTAATAATTAATCCGAACACCCTTCGGAATTAACTCGTTAGCGCGATTAGGAGATTCACAAAATCCCTGTAGACCGACCCGTACTCACCGGCTAGCTTCATGCGACGCCGTTCTTGATTGCGGTTACAAATATTTTTTGATCTATCTTTTAGAAAGCGCAAGCATGCTAAATCTCTATCAATCAAATGGCGCCGTTGCCGGGGATGGCGTAGAATTTTCTTTTCGCAATTTCGGGTTAATCATAAAATTTAAAAATTCATAAAAATCTAAAAAATCCAAAAAAATATAAAAATATATATATTCTGTTATTTTTGGAAGGGATACTTTGTTGTTTTAATTTTGCAGGATTTACAAAGACGATCTGGAAATTTCCAGAAGGCGAAACAGAAATCAGAAGATCGAAACAGAAGGGGAATCAAATAACAGAACAGTGAAAATTTTTTGGAGACCCAATTCCCCCAACCCGCCGCGATTCCGCGGCCAAAACCCACCTTAGGCCGCGGAACCGCGGCCTTCTAGTGGAATCAGAGCGTCAATTTTTTTTTGGGGATTCGTGCTGATTAGACTGCCGCGAAAACGCGGCAATAACGCGTTTATACCGCGGAACCGCGCTCTTTTGGTGAGATCGTCCTACGAAATTTGCATTGTAAGCTCTCTGTTATTTCTCCTCTGCAAATTTTAATATATTTTCTGAATAATGCCTGCAAGATTTTGTGTGCTTTAAAAATATATTCTCTTCCATATAACGAGTCTTGTGCAGGATTTTTGGGTCCCGCTCAAAATTAAAATTGATTGCAAGTAATCTTTTTTGTTGCATATCATTTCTCGAATATCTTTTTGCAACAATTTTTTCCAAATAAAGATTCTTGTGATATGCTTCAAATAATAACCAATTGCAAGTAATATTTTGCTGTTGCATATCTTTTCTATAAAATATTTTGCTGTTGCATATCTTTTCTCTAAAATCTTTTTGCAACAAAAATTTTTCCAAATAAAGAGAAAGAAAAAAAAAGATCAATGAAAAATGAAAATAAAAAGGACAAATATTTTATAGAATTTGCAAAATGTTTTTGCCCCAAATAAATCCTTGCACCACCCAACCTTCCTTCTTGTCACCTTTCTTCTTTTAACATGGGTACCCCACACAATAAATCATTAGCCGAACTTTGGTATCCCGAACCTAATTTTGCGTCGTACGTTAATTTGTTCGGTCAATTTAAAAACGATCCCTCCTTGCCTAAAATATCGTTGAAAGATCAAATAGAGGCGTCTAGGAGAAACAGTTTGACTTTTCAACCCACTTTGTGTCAACCAAGTCAACCTTTACCACCTCCTTATGTTGACACCACTTTTTCGAGTCCTTCTGTCACTCCTAAGCCGATGTCCATTGCTGAGCATATTGCTCAATCTCGCAGCCAATCTTTCACCCCTCTCCACTCATCTTGTTTTAGGGGCCCGCACGATTATTCATCTTTTTATCCACATGTTGACCCTACCCCAGTCCAATCACCCACTTCCTACCAGTCCTACTCGACCTTTCCACCTTCACTAGACACTGCTTCTACACAGCCTTTTGGGAGTTTCACATATCCAAACAATTTCGAATCTTTTGCTGAAACCCCCTTACCACCAAAGTCTAGTTTGGAAGAGGCGTTAGAGGCGTATATCGCCGCAACAAACAAAATGGTTAGGAATGTGGAAGCGTCCGTGGCCACCCTTATGCAACCTAGTGAACCGGTAGCTAGTTTCCAACTAGCTCCAAATTTTCCAATGTATGAGGAGTTGGTTGGACAGAATGAGAATGTGAGAGGATATCCAAATCAAACCTACCCTTACCCAATTGAAGCCCACAACTCTGGTTTTCCATCGATTGTTCCCAATGAGTCACCAGTTGAAAATAAAAATGAGTTGTGTGATTTTGTAGTGCTTGATTTGCCAAATTGTGAAGAATCCCTTTCGAGTGAAACCGCACTTAATCCTTTCGATCTTTACACCTCCACTCTAGAACCTAAATCGATAAATATCCATGCTTTTGATGAGGTGTTAGAAAAAATTGATTTTCACTTGATTGAGGATATAGACGCCGGGAATATTTCGGATGATGAACCCGTCGATTTAATTGAAATTTTATGTCTAATTCATCATCCCGAGTCATTGAATGTTTTTCCCGAACTTCATATGCGTCTTGATTTTGATGATATTGGCATGGATAAGCAAATTTTTGAGGAAAATATTGAGGAGAATTATGAGGATAGTACTGAGGATAATATTGAGGTTGAACCATTTTCGTTTGATGTGTCGAATTTTCCAATACACCCTCCTAAATCCTTAACTGATACCCTTCCTCACTCACTTCCTTTCGTCCTTCCTATTGTTCCGACCGTGCAAGTGACCGTTACGCTTTCATCTCCTATACCAAGTTCGGCGTACCCATGTTTTCTTGGGAATCTTGAGGGATTTGATCCCATTTCTCGACGAGTTGATAGATTAGCGCAATCGCTTTTAACACATCGGTCATCACAAATTGCGCTAATTTATTCACTCAATTTACACCCTCAAGATCGTACTCCATTTCTTTCTTCTTTCCGCCATTTTTCTCCTACACCGAGACCATATTCTACCCTTCTTCCTACACGGTCTCGTGTGTTTCTCATTTCTTTCCTCTACACCCCATTATTTCACCAACTTGACCATTACCACGATAAGATTTTTGAATGGTTGGTGTTAACCTTTGGCTTGTGTAAGGCCAAGCTTACGTTTGGGGGGAACCTTTATATATATGTATATATATTTTTTGTTTTCTTTTTCTATAAAAAAATTTAAAAAAAATTCAAAACAATAAAATAAAAAAATTATAAATAAATAAACAGGGGAGTGCCGGTAATTTGACCCTCTTGGTTTAGCATGACAGTGAGGACACTGTCAGGTTTAAGTTTGGGGGTATGCTCGGTACGTCTTCTTCCTTCGCATTCATTTATACATATTTTTGTATTTGCATAATTATTTGAAAACCCATAAAAAATGAAAATTTTCAAAAATTATAAAAATTATTGTATTCAATTTTGGCTAATTGACTAAAGTTTGACAGATAGGTTAACTAGCTAGGAACAACTAGATCTTAGACTTAGCAAATTAAAAACCCTGAAAATAACCTTTCTTAGAGTTTAACGGTAGAAAGTATATGTCTTTGTAGATTATTTAGAAATAGGCAATTTTTGGGTTCACTTCTTGGGCTAAGTCGAAATGAGGGAAGAGTATTGATGTTCTTATTAGAGTATAAGTTTGAAAAATAATTCCTAGCTTAAGTCTAGATTCTGAAAACGTATACCCTACAAAATGCACAATCACGCACCTTGAAACTTGGATTAGTAGAAGAGACCTTGAAATGCTCTTGTCTAAAGTCCTTAGTACGAAGAAAATAAAGAAAAAAGAGTGAATAAAGAAAAGAAAAAAATGAACACTGGTTTTTGTGATTACTTAAGGCTGCAAAAATAGAAAAATATTTAGCGAGGGTGTTTCATCACCTAGTGCCTTAGACCAACTGGTTTGGGAGTCGCTGCTAAAAGCCTTGGGTGTTGCAAAACTAGGAATTACGCTTTAAAGTGCAAACGCATCTTGTAATCGGTCGTTGGTACCTCAAGAAGTATTAACGGTCGCATGAAGGATGTGTAAGCAAATTTCATTTAAAAAAATTCACTAATTAATAACTGCTTTGGACAATGGACGAGAGCACGATTGCTTGATTTGAATTTCCAAGTGTAGGGGTGATATTTACACACACGTGGGGATATGTGATTAGAGTTTAGATAAGAGAAAGGAATGAAGAATAAAACTTGTATCTTTAATAAAGTTGATAGAAATTCCTAAGTGGAGATGGAACCCTAGAAGGAAAACTTAAGAAATGCCGAAAGCTAAGTAGATCTACATAACATATATAATCTTAAGTTAAATAATGAGGAAGTGTGAAGAATGTGGGTGGATAATTTGCGAGTCAAAAGATAATAGAATTCCTTGTTAGAAAACCTAATTGGAGAACAAAAGTTAATGGGCCGAATTGATAGGATATTGTGGGTGTAATCCGCTGAAAACCCTCAGGAGACAACACTCCTCCTACTAGGGACACCTAGAGGTTTAACGGCTTATTGCACGTGCTCAGTGCAATCGCGTTTCCCTGCGAAAGTGCGGTTAGGTTTTTGTAGAGAATAAAAAAAAATAAGTTTGCTCGAGGACGAGCAAAAGATAAGTTTGGGGGTATTTGTTCATACCATAATATTGCATTATTATATTCCTCATTCTTATTCGTTTTATAAATAAACAGGTACTTTTGACGCATGTCTGCTACATGTTACAGGTTACAGGTTCTTGAACAGGAAACAGTGAAAACGATGTAAAGACGATGAAAATATGGACTTTTGACCAACAATTAGGAGGATCTTAGTCAAGCCTAGACGAAGAACAGTTCACAATCAACAAGGCAACGCAAGGTCCAAGAATACAAGGCAAACGGTTAAAAAGCCATTGCAAATTGTTCACTGAAGATCTGGAACCAATGTAGAAACCCAAATAGAGAAAACACTAAAGAAATGAAAAGCCCAAAAGACACTGAAGCAGCCCAGAAGAAATAATCATCTGAACTTACTAAAGGGCCGCGGAACCGTGGTCCAAGCCCGCAATTGCCGCGGTTCCGCGGCCATGTGTTACACGTAGTGGGTCAAATTTTTCAGAAAGGTTTGCGGCGCATTGACTAGTCAACCTAAGGGCTATTTTTGTAATTTCAGACATGCGAATCAAATGTAACCTAGGGTTTCCTATCCTCTATAAATAGGAACTCTAAAGAATGAATTTTCTTATGCCTCCCTTTAATGAATAAAATTTAGAAATCTTTTGGAGAGCATCCGTGTTTCTTCTCCATTTTGAAATTCAGATCTGACAACCCTGCATGGATGATTGGAGGGATGCATCTGTAAGTAATTTAATTTCTTGCCTTATTGTAGATTTAAATTCCTTGCCCTAGGTAGATTTAATTTCATGCCCTAGGAACTTGTTTAGGGTTTAGCTTTTGGGAAGGATTTTGAGAGATGAGATCTCTCATCCCTTTCTTACCTACCAAATATTTACAATAGGACTCCATGCATACATGCACATACTGCTCCCTATGGCACTCTATCCCTCGAGGTAGCGGTGATACCGTAGTATAAAGGCCCGGGTGTGATGTTTTCCATGGAGGTTAGGGTAAGGATCTCTAAAGGAAGGACAAGAACCTAGAGGAAGGAACACCTTCCCGAACGGATCTAATCCACTTTATTGATAATTACCATAACTCCTCATAGATCTTCATTCGGGTATTGAAAGCGGTGAGATTTAATTACATTTCCAAACCATCCCTAAACCTAGCCCTAGCAAGAGTAGATCTAGATAATTGCCCTAGGTTAATTAGGTTTTTAGATTTAATAATTAATCCGAACACCCTTCGGAATTAACTCGTTAGCACGATTAGGAGATTCACAAAATCCCTGTGGACTGACCCGTACTCACCGGCTAGCTTCATGCGACGCCGTTCTTGATTGCGGTTACAAATATTTTTTGATCTATCTTTTAGAAAGCGCAAGCACGCTAAATCTCTATCAATTAATCGTCGGGTGCTGAATCGCATGCGAAGGATCATGAAGATACTTGCGGAGCATCGAAACGTGAAATACGGGGTGCACATCTGGAAAACTGGGCGGAAGGGCTAATCGATACGCAACTGCACCAACACGCTCGAGGATCTTGAAGGGGCCCACATATCTGGGACTAAGCTTCCCCTTCTTCCCAAATCTCATCGCACCTTTCATTGGGGAGACCCTCAAGAAAACATGATCACCAACAGAAAACTCAAGTCTGCGCCGACGACGGTCCGCATACGATCTCTGCCTACTCTGTGCTGCTCTCATCCTATCGCGAATCAACTGGATCTTCACGATCGTCTCCTCGACAATCTGTGGACCTAAGATATTGGTCTCACTGAGCTCCGTCCAACAAACGGGCGATCTGCATCTCCTCTCATAAAGAGCCTCAAACGGTGCCATCTGAATGGTCTCCTGGTAGCTGTTATTGTAGGAGAACTCTACTAAGGGTAAATGATGATCCCAGCTACCTCCGAAGTCTACTACACACGCTCTGAGCATGTCCTCGAGAGTCTGAATAGTCCGCTCTGACTGTCCGTCGGTCTGCGGATGAAATGCTGTGCTGAAACTCAAGCGGGTGCCCAAAGCCTACTGAAGCCTCTGCCATAGTCGGCTGGTAAACTGGGTGCCCCTGTCGGACACGATACATGTCGGAACTCCGTACAGTCGTACAATCGCGTCGATATATATCTGGGCATACTGAGAAAATCCGAAAGTCGTCTTCACCGGTAGGAAGTGAGCCGCTTTCGTCAAACGATCTACGATCACCCAGATGGAGTCATACCTTCGACTAGTCCTGGGCAGACCCACAATAAAGTCCATAAAAATCTGTTCCCATTTCCACTCTGGAATGGGTAACGGCTGTAGCTCTCCCGCGGGCCTCTGGTATTCAGCCTTGACTTGCTGACAAGTCAGGCATTTCGACACGAAATCTGCGATGTCCCTCTTCATTTCGTCCCACCAGTAAACATCCCTCATATCGTGGTACATCTTGGTGGAACCTGGAGGAACACTATAACCGATCGATGTGCCTCCTCAAGAATCTCACGCCGCAGTCCCTCATCATCTGGTACGCACAGTCTAGTCCCAAATCGTAGTATCCCCTGATCATCGATCACGAACTTGGAAAATCTGCCCTGTCCAATCTGTGCCCTGATCTCTGAACATCGGTCATCACTGTGCTGTGCCTCATGTATACGGTCGAGCAACTGTGGACGTGCACGAACATGCGCAATCTGTCCTCCGATCGGCGTACACTCGAACTGTACCCGGCTGTCGCATAAAATCTGCCAATCTGACGACGACTGCCTCTGTACTGCACTCAAACAAAATAGACTACCCCTGGGCCTCCTGCTCAAAGCATCCGCCACTACATTAGCCCTGCCCGGGTGGTACAAGATCTCGCAGTCGTAGTCCTTCGCTAACTCCATCCATCGGCGCTGTCTAAGGTTCAGGTCTCGCTGCTGAAATATATACTTTAAGCTCTTGTGATCAGTGAATATCTGGCACGACTCGCCATATAGGTAGTGTCGCCAGATCTTAAGTGCAAAGACCACTGCAGCTATCTCCAAATCGTGAGTGCGGTGGTTCTGTTCATGTTTCTTCAATTGTCGCGAAGCATACGCGATCACCATGTCATGCAGCATCAAAACGCACCCTAGCCCCACTAGAGAAGCATCACAATATTGTTGGGGTAAAAATTTACACCCCGGTTGACCAAGTCAAAATCAAAGTCAACCCCAAGCCAAGTGGGCCCAAGCCCAGATCCAGTGGGCCCATGCCCGGGTCGAGCCCGAACATGAAGCGGCCGGCCTCCCCCATGCCAAGATAAAAATTTTGTAATAAATAATTTTGTTGTATTTTTTTTATTTTATTTTATGGATAAATGTAAGAGAAATAGGCATAAAGCCAAATTTTTGTGAAGCTCATGGCTTATGTGCAAAAAGAAATGGCACATGAGCCATGGGCTAAGCAAAATGCCATTTTGAAAAGCCCAAGGGGCTATATGTAAAGTGTATGGCCTATAAAAGCAAAGATAATGAAATATCTCAACAACTTTTCTCTCTCCAAAAAAAATTTAGATCTGAGATCTTTTCTCCTTCTTCAAGGTTCCAAAAATCTTCTTCTTTCTTTTGAATTAAATCAAGAGTTTTACTCTTCATTTTATAAAACAAAATAGTTTTTCACCACCAAACCCACAAAGGGGAACTTGGATCTGTCACTAGATCTCAAAAAGGAGAGATTTTTAAAAAATCCCATATCTCTTGATCTTCAAGATCCAGTCAACAGAAGAGGAAGAAGAAGAACCCCCTTCATTAACCCAAAGCATCTTAGTAGTTTAAACTCCATCCTATTTTCTCTTTAGAGAATTTCCGGGGCTAAAAGCCCCCTTTTCCTCGCCGGCGCGCTAGCGCTGGAGCGCAAGGCGCCCACGTGCCGACACGTGGCGCGCTTGCGCTCCGATGCCCTGCGCCCGAGCGCAAGGCACCCACGTACCGACACGTGGCATGCTTGCGCTCCGGCGCCCTGCGCCCGAGCGCAAGGCACCCACGTGGCGACACGTGGCGCGCTTGCGCTCCGGCGCCCTGCGCCCGAGCGCAAGGAGCCCACGTGCCGACATGAGGCGCGCTTGCGCTCCGGCGCCCTGCGCCCGAGCGCAAGGCGCCCACGTGCCGACACGTGGCGCGCTTGCACTCCAGCCCTCTGTGCTCGAGCGCAAAGTGCCCACGTGCCGACACGTGGCGCGCTTGCGCTCAAGCGCCTAGGCGCTGGCCTTACGCATCCTTTGGGTGTCTTTTCCCCCCTTTATTTATACATAAATATACATATACATATGTATACATATTTGCACACACACGTGCTCCACGATACTGTCCCTGTTAGAAAAAAATTTCTAACGGGGCGCTGCCCCGCACCCCGTAAGGGGGCTGCTAGCCCCTTGACCACCAGCCCGCTATCCGGGTAGCGGGACCCCCGTAAAAAACTCTGCGTGGCACCCGATATATCCAAACCCCCCTTTCAAAACACAACACACGTACATTGCATATTGAGTTCGCATGACCAGTTTAAACCGTCAATCGGAGGTTCCCTCGCTCCAAAGGTGAGGGGTAATTAACGGCAGTTTAGTCCGCGGCTGCCGGAGATTCGGATCCCCACAATCATTAAACCCCGGCCTACCCTAGGCAGGGGGAATCTGTAGTACGCCTGGCAAGCGTGCGCGTATTCCCATCTCAATGGGGTGACGAAAAACACCCTACAGATTCTGGCACGCCCGATGGGACCAATCTCTCCTCCCATATTTCGGGTTAAACGTTCATGCGAACTCAATCAATATACATATCGATTGTCTATACTGAAATGATGTTTTTTTTCTGTGCAGCAATCAACCTTCGACCCAGACGAATTCAGCTTCCAACGTGACCCCGATTCCGTACGTGGTCAAGATCAACGCTCGTGTGGTTCTCCCCGAAAGCCTCAGTCGACAGTAGGAGGAACCGCCCCGCCAGTTTCGCTCTGTCATCATCTACCCTGCCGGAAGCGCTCTTCTGGCGGAAATCCTAGCGAAACAGGTGGCCAAGCCGGTCCCAAGGGGCAAGAGGCCGAATGTTGTGATTGCTAAGGCACCACAACCAAAACTTAAGATGGTGTCTGAACGACTCCCTGACGCTCCAGCTGGTGGCAAGACTTCCGGTGCGAAGGGCAACATCAAATGTCGCGGACGAGCTCAGGCGATGACTCCAACAAATGCGCAATCGAGCGTATCTCCAAGGCCCTCCATCGCCCGGTCTGCGGCATCTTCCCAAAGAGCCGAAGTCTGCCAGGCGCTTAGAACAGAAAAGTTAAGGTAGAAGCGGCTCAGGTATCGAGCCAACAAGAGGGCCAGGGCTTCAGCCAAATGGAATCGTGTGAAGTTCCAAGTGCAGGGTTGCCCTGCGACGACGGCTGAGTCGGACGTAAGAATCAGCAATTCCTTCGAGCCTCTGAAGTGGGTTCAGAAAAATGCCATGACCGCCAGAATCAAGAAGACAGCGGTCCGAACAGTGCTACAAAGAGACGTGTCCCGGCTCCAACAGAAAAAGTATGACACTGTCTCTTCAAGGGTCTATCAGGCGCTCTGTGCCGCACGAAAGCAGCGGGGCAAATCCAGAAAAGAAGCGCCAGTACCATTCAAGAAACTGGTTAGGCCAGCCGCCTTTAATCGACTACCAGCTACCGAAGCAAGGGGGTCAAGACAGCGATCCGTGAAATCAGCCGCCAATGATAGAAAGACGGCCGGATATATCATCCATACGGTCTATATGGCGGGCGGGCGCCCCAGCGACAACCTTCGCAGCAAAAGCAAGGATGGGGCCACCACATCCCAAGCCCAATCTAGCCTAAATGTGGTTGCCGTCGCCCAAGAACAGCCGCCCCCGCTGGATGAAGAAAACCCTCTCGATGAGGATGATAGGCAGAAAAACCCTTCGGTCCATGCAGAGTCAAGCTCGGACAGCGAGGAAGAGCCAACTTTCCGCCCCAGGACTGCGGAGCAAGAGCTGCTTCAAGAGCTTCGGAAATAGCTCAGGAGCAAAGATAAAGAGATGGCCAAGCTATATTCGAAGATTGACGACTTAACGAACGTGGTGATGCAGCTTACGGCTCAAATTGCTCGAGCGCCTCCCAATCAGGCACAAGCCGCTACTAATCAGCCGGGTGATGACAATCCGAGGCAGCCAATGCCTGTTCCTTTGGGACCAAGACTGGCCGAGCCGCATGAAAGCCGGCCACATTCCGCTTCTGTGGATGCCTTGGCCCCAGATAGCACTATCCCGCTAACACAAGATCGGATAATGGATTTGGTCAACAGCAAAGTTAAAACATTGGTGGCTGAAGCCGAGGCTCAGAAAGAAATTGGCAGTAGTGGGAGGCCATATCCTGCACAATACGATTTGATCGAGTTTCCGAGCGGCTACGTCATTCCTAAGTTCGGAAGATTTGACGGAACGGGGAACGCAAATTAGCACGTCGCCCACTTCAAAGCATCATGCGGAAATACAGTGGGCAATGACGCGCTCCTTCTTCGTTAATTTGTCAACAGCCTGACCGGTGTCGCCTTCGACTGGTACGCGAGTATACCAGACGGGTCCGTCATTACCTTTGCCCAAATGGAGTCTCTGTTCCGGCAAAGGTTCATGAGTGTCAGTGATAAAATCTCCATTGCCGACCTTGTGAGGACCAAGCCAAGGAAGAATGAAAGCAACACCGACTTTATCGCCCGATGGCGTAATCTCACAGTCAAGTGCGAACCACCGCTGGAGCAAGACCAGTCCGTCAGCCTTCTCATTGGGAACCTCAGCAATTAGATGGTCCCATTCTTGTGTACAGCGAGCCTCAAGACGTTTCAGAAGATAACCAAGAAGGTCCAAATGCTGGAACGCTCGAAGCAAGAGTCCCCGCCGGACTCTCAGAGAGACAAAACTTGGAAAAGCAAGCGGGACGACAGCCGTAGAAGCGGGAGTTCCAGCAGTACCAATGTCTTCAATGCGTCCGACAATGAAGAAAAGCGAAGGGCGGGCGAATCCAAAACCAACCGGTCTCGAAAGCCATTACTAGGAGGAGATGGGCCTTCCCTAGAGGAGAAGAAGAACAAGATTTACTCTTTCAGAAGGGACAAGGTCCGTAAGATATTTAAAGATGCCTTGAACAACGGCCTACAATTGCCGGAGTCGAAAAGACCCCAAGAAGCAAAAATGACCGACAATCCCCTGTATTGCTCGTACCACCGAGTAGTGAGCCACGCGATCGAGGATTGCTATATCTTCAAGGACTGGTCGAGAAGCAGTACAAGGCTGGAGAGATTGAGATGTCCAAAAGCGTGTTGGTGAACAATCAAGTTGCAACCGCCAACTTTATACAGACAGAAGTTGAAGCCTTCTGGGAGCAGACAGCTGAACCCGCTGCCCTGATAAATGAAACGGACTCATCGAGGCCTCCGTGGAGTACGCACATATCTAATAAGACGAAGAAGATGATAAAGCTACTTCGGAAAGAGCCCAGGACGGAATGGAAATGGCAGAAGAAGCCTACCAGTCCAGCTGCCAATGCGGCTCCATCAGGCTCAAAATCCAAGAAGCTCAAGAAGAAGAAAAGTGCAGCTCAGCGCGAAAAAGAGTCTGCAGGGAGATCGACCATTCAAAAATATATCGATTCCCTCGAAGAATATGAACAAAAGGAAAGAACATTGATTCAATTGAAGGAGTTCTTCCCTGTACAAACGGCTGAAATTCTGGAGGAGTTAGAAGAAGACTCCAATGAAGAGATCCCAGTAGTGACCTGCTACGCCATCCATTTTGGTAGCGACTCTGAGGATGAGCTCTGTTTTCCTGAAGAGGACGAGGAGCTCTCCATAAAGGCCAACCAAATCCAGCTCAGAAGCGGCAGGGCTCTACCGCCAAATCAGGGCAATGCCCCAAAAGGAAAGGGAAAACAAGTGGCTAATGATCAAGATGGCGGAGAACCGGCTGATGAAAACTCAAGTCCTTCCCCAGTAGACTATAATGTCTTGGCTCACCTTCGAAGGCTTCCGTCTCTCCTGAGCATCTACGATGCCTTGGTCCTATCTAAGGAGCTTAGAGATGTTCTCATTCACGCTCTACAAAACCCCGAGCGGTATCAGGCTCACTTTGCGGAAATTAATATGAAAGAAGCCCAGCACGCTTTGCATGTTGCCGCAGTCACATTTAAGGATGAAGACTTGCTACTGGGAACGGCTGAGCATAATCGGCCGCTTTACGTGACCGGGTACAGCGACGGAGATCGGATTAATCGCATATTGATTGATCCGGGGTCTTCAGTGAACATCATGAACTTGCGAACGCTGAAGAGTTTGTCAATGGACGTCCGACACCTGTCAAGGGAAAGGATTGTCATTCAAGGCTTCAATCAAAATTGCCAGCAAGTTCTGGGGTCCATAGCTCTGCCAATCAAATTCGGGGATCTGCAAACTGAAGCTAAGATATACGTGATCGACGCCGACACGTCTTATAAGATTCTCTTGGGACGGCCGTGGCTCCACGATTACGGCATCATTCCGTCAACTCTCCATCAATGCATGAAGTATACTAAAAATGGCGAAGAAAGACGCATTGACGGAGACATCCAGCCGTTCGGTGTGCATGAAGTCCGATATGAAGATTCTCGGTACTTTATGAACCACCAAAATGCTAAGCCACAACTGACTGAGGATAGACCGGCCCTAAGACTCAAAAGCAAATCTGCGCCGGCTGTCACTTTCAAAAGAAAAAATGCCCAAGTGCGCCCGCATTTCGGCAGCGACACTGATGAGTCCAACGCTGGAAGCCCGTCCTTCCGTAAAACTCGCCCTCGTTTCGGCAGCGATACGGACGAATCTGTTACTGAAGGCATATCTAGCAGCAAAGTCCGCCCTCATTTTGGCAGTGACACTGAAGAGTCATAGGAAGAGGACCTGTCGTGCAACAGCGGTGCAGATTGGACCCCCATGCAAAAAGTGAAACTACGAGAGACCCTCAAAATTGCAGAAGGGTCCCTAGCCGTCACAAGGGTGCCGGAGCAGATGTGCAAAGAGCTCGATGCGTTGTCAGTCTCCACCGTGGACCAGCTGAAAACTTTCTACGTCCCCGGGAGGAAAAATGGACAGAAGGGCATCCTGTTTTACGGGTCAACCCCCGTTGTGCACCCGGACGATCTTTCTATCGTGTGCCTTCCCTATGAGAGAGGCATAAGAGCCGTACTCAATCCCAGATACTATGCGCCCGAGATGCGGGAATACTTTAAAAAGTGCGGATGCCGGTTATATCAAACGGAGTCCGAAGCAAAGTTTTACGAAGGGCTATGGCATACACCCCAGGTCCGAGCACTCATCGATGGATGAATTCCAGATAAACGGGGCATAGGCTACATTCAACCTGATTCCAAAGCGTGCTACATGATCCATGTTGGTGAGGCCAGCGAAAGATCAAATGATGATGACGAAATAGCCGAGCCAGAAGAAGCTCCTCAAGAGCTCGAAGATGGAGGACAAGCAACCTTTGATGAGCTAACCGAGATTGACTTAGGAACGCCCGATAATCCAAGGCCTACCTACATCAGCTCACTCTTGTCGGAGGAAATGAAAGAGCAGATAATTGCCCTGCTGCATGAGTTCGTCGACTGCTTCGCGTGGACATACAAAGAAATGCCTGGCCTTTCCCCTGAAGTAGCCGTGCATAAGCTGGCTATATCTCCTGATGCTAAGCCAGTCAAACAAGCTCCTCGAAGAATGAGAAGGGAGTTGGAAGAAAAGGTCATCGAGGAAACCAAGAAGCTCATCGATGCCGGCTTCATCAGGGAAGAGAAATATGCGGATTGGATTGCATGCATAGTCCCAGTAAAGAAGAAAAATGGGCAGATCCGAGTTTGTGTCGATTTCAGGGACCTCAACAAGGCATGTCCTAAAGACGACTTCCCGTTACCGGTCATGGAAATGATGGTCGATGACACCTCAAATTACGAACTGTTCACCTTTATGGATGGCTTGTCTGGATATAATCAGATCAAGATGTCGCCTGAAGATGAGAAACACACAGCATTTCGAACCCCGATCGGAATATATTGCTACAAGGTAATGCCGTTCGGACTGAAGAACGCAGGTGCTACATATCAAAGGGCAATGACCAATATCTTTGATGACCTAATCCATAAAGTCGTCGAATGTTATGTTGATGATCTGGTCGTCAAGACTAAAACCAAGGCCGATCATATCCAAGATCTTAGGACCGTTCTCACCAGACTGAGGGAATACGATCTGAAGATGAATCCTCTGAAGTGCGCTTTTGGCGTGTCATCAGAAATATTCCTGGGCTTCATAGCCCGACATCGAGGGATCGAAGTTGACCCGTCAAAGATAAAAGCCATCATGGAGATGCCCCCTCCGAAGAGTCTGACGCAGCTAAGATCTTTTCAAGGCAAGCTTGCTTATATACGGAGGTTTATCTCAAATTTATCGGGGAGATGTAAGCCCTTCTCAAAGCTCATGAAGAAAGGAGCTCCTTTTATCTGGGATGCCGAATGTCAAGCAGCGTTCGAAAGCATCAAACAATACTTGTTGCACCCTCCAGTGCTGGCCGCTCCCATTCCAAATAAACCACTGATTCTCTACACTGCCGCGCTAGATGAGTCACTCGGTGCGCTCCTTGCCCAGAATAATGAGGAGGGAAAAGAAAATGCCCTCTACCACCTCAGTCGAACTCTAGTCGGGGCGGAACACAACTATTCCCCAATCGAAAAGCAATGCCTGGCTCTGATATTTGCTGTGAAGAAGCTGATGCACTATCTGCTCGCTCATCGGGTTATGCTGATCTCCAAGGTCGACCCGCTCAAACACTTGATGACCAAAGCAAGCCTAGCCGGCAAAATGGCAAGATGGGCTGTCATGCTACTTGAGTTTGACATAGTATATACTCCTCAGAAAGCAGTAAAAGGGCAAGCTCTTGCAGACTTTCTCGCTGCTCATCCTATACCAGAGAGGTCACCACTCAATTGCGAGTTACCCGACGAACAAGTGCTGCACCTAGAGAATGATGAGCCATGTTGGGAGCTCTACTTCAATGGGGCCTCATCAATAAGAAGCTCCGGCCGATCAAGCGTCCCGGAGGTAAAAGCGGGGATAGGATTGGTGTTCATCACGCCATCAATGGGAACCCTACGGCGTTCTTTCGCTCTCACCGAGCCTCGGACAAACAATGAAGCTGAGTATGAAGCCCTGATAGCTGGTTTGGAGCTCGCCATAGAAATGGAAATCCTTCGGCTACGGGTTTACGGTGACTCCCAGTTTGTCGTCAACCAAGTAAGCAGCGATTATAAGATATACAAACCTGAATTAGCTTGGTACAGAGGCCGAGTGGTGGAACTCATGAAACGGTTCACTCATATTGAACTAACAAGGGTCCCTAGAGCGTTGAACGGAAAGGCCGACGTACTCGCTCGCTTAGCCAAGGAGCTGGCTGATCCTGATATGGACGAAATTCTGATCACAGTCAGGAGCCGGCAAATTCTACCCCCAGTCTCTCTACGAGAAGAGGAAAGCGCGGAACAGAAGAGCAGTCCCGCCGAAGAAGCTTCGATCATCCAAGACGAGCCCGATTGGAGAGAATCCTTCATAGAGTACCTCCGATACGACAAGCTGCCCGAAGAAAAATCTGCGAGGATTCAGCAGAAGAAAAGTGCTCTCCGATACGTGTTTGTAAATGACACGTTATACCGCATGTCATATGACCAACTCTGGCTCAGGTGTCTGTCATTGGCCGAAGCCCAAAAGGTCATGAAAGATGTTCACTCGGGCGTTTGCGGTGCTCACCAATCTGGCCCCAAGATGCGACTTCAAATCAAACGGCTTGGGTATTACTGGCCCACCATGATACGGGATTGCGGAGAGCATGCAAAGAAATGTTAGATCTGCCAAATCCACGGTGATTTCATTCACAAGCATCCCAATCCGTTGCATCCTATGGTGGCGTCGTGGCCCTTCGAAGTCTGGGGCACCGACATTGTTGGCCCAATTGATCCTCCGTCATCCAAAGTCCACCGGTTCATACTGGCCGCGACAGACTACTTCTCCAGATGGGCTGAAGCTGTCCCGCTAAAAGAAGTCAAGACAAAAGATATTCTGACGTTCTTCCAGCACAATATTCTATACCGCTTCGGTACACCAAGAAGAATCATTTCTGACAACGGGCCTTCTTTCAAGAGCTTCAATGTCTCAAGGTTCGCTACTCAGCACAAGATAGACTGGAGATATTCCTCCATCTATAATCCAAGAGCCAATGGGCTAGCCGAAGCCTTCAATAAGACTATATTCAAGCTCCTGAGGAAAAATGCTTCAGCCAACAACAGAGACTGGAATCTCAAACTTCACGAGGCATTGTGGGCGTATCGTACCACGCACCGTACTCCAACTCAGTCCACTCCATACTCATTGCTCTTCGGAGTGGAGGTGGTCCTCCCCCTCGAAGTCGAAGTTCCAAGCTTAAGAATGGCCGTTCAGCACGAGTTGACGGAGGAGGAAAACGTGCTCCTTCGACTTGAAGAGCTCGATGCCCTTGAAGAAAAAAGGCTCGCGGTGCAACAAAATCTGGAGCTATACCGTGCCCAAATGTCACAGGCCTATGACAAAATAACCTGTCTCCGCGCTTTCAAGAAAGGTGAATTGGTGTTGGTCCTCAAAAGACCGATCATCCCCAATCGACATACCAAGGGAAAATTCGAGGCAAATTGGGAAGGACCATACGTCATCG
Source organism: Agapanthus africanus (assembly GCA_030015575.1). Lineage (NCBI taxonomy): Eukaryota > Viridiplantae > Streptophyta > Magnoliopsida > Asparagales > Amaryllidaceae > Agapanthus > Agapanthus africanus. The sequence goes on from JASDDO010000016.1 coordinate 569,170,182, forward strand.
AGAAAGCGTTCAATGGAGGATCCTACCAACTAATAAGTGCCGAGGGAGAAAGGCCTATGCCACCCATCAATGGCCGATATCTCAAGAAATACTACGCGTGAATGCTCCAAGTCGCAGGCGAATTGAGCACATCAGCCCTACGGTCTGGATCATACATCCTGCAAAACCGTATACAATCCACGGGCGTAAATGACCCCTATTTCTCCCAAATCCTGCCGGTGAGACTACTTTTAAAGTCCCACCAGCAGCAAAAAAAAAGGAAAGAAAAAAAAAGAGAGAGGGAGAGAAAAAAAAAAGAAGGTATGTCCACAAGCAAAACGGGCACGGATGAAAACCCGAAAGGGCTCTGTGAGTAAAAACAGCAGGACTACCGGCGAGTTTGTGAAAACCCAAAGGGGCGCAAACTCATGAAAAGAGATGAAATACACTCGCAAAGTCCTCTCGACCTTGTGAGGAGAAAACCCCTGCGTGAGATCCTTACGACTCACAAAGGAGTAACACACTTAGGAATCCTCACGATTCCTAAGGAGAAAATACACCTGCGGGATCCTTACGACTCGTAGGGAGAAAATACTTTTATGGGACCCTCACGGCCCATAAAATTGAAAGGCCTTAGGTGATAGGGACCTAAACCTGTCTCCTAAGCCATCGTTCCCCAACGAGCAACGGCAAATGATGAGTCGCTCCTGGCATTTCGCTTCAGTGTTAGCGGTGCTGATGCCGACCAAAAATCTAAATCCCAAGTCCTCCCAAGGCAAATGATGAGTTGCTCCTGACATTATTCCAGTGTAGCAATGCTGATGCCAAACAAGATCCAAATTCCAAGTCCCCAAACGGCGAATGATGAGTCGCTCCTGGTACCATATTCCAGTGTAGTGATGCAGACGGCAACCAAAATCCAATTTCTAAAAATTCTCCAGCCCTGCGGCCAGTCCCCAAATTGACTGCCGTATAAAATCCACGGGCTCAAATAATTCTCGTCATACCCAGGCCCCACCACAATCACCAGTTACGCGGCTGGTCTCCGCCTTTGGAATTATGCTCCATTGAGAAGACCCACTCATGTGTCCTCACGATACATGAGGAGAACAAACCTTTGTGGGATCCTTACGACTCATAAAGGAAAAACACACTTAGGAGTCCTCATGACTCCTAAGGAGAAAATACACCTGCGGGATCCTTACGACTGGTAGGGAGAAAATGCTTTTATGGGACCCTCACGGCCCATAAAATTGAAAAGTCTTAGGTGATAGGGACCTAAACATGTCTCCTAAGCCATCGCTCCCCCAACAGGAATAGGCAAATGATGAATTGCTCCTGGCACGTGTGCTTCAGTGTTAGCAACGCTGATGCCTACCCTAACCACAAAATCCCAAACTCCAATCCAATAGACCCCTAAGTCTTTAAACTAGGAACAGATGACCCCTAAGTCGTTAAACTGGGAACAGATAACCCCTAAGTCGTTAAACTGGGAACAAGGGAAATCTCCTCATGGCATATGATGATTCGCTCCTGGTACCATATTCCAGTGCAGCGATGCTGATGCCAAACCAAAACCAAAATCCCCAAATCCTGTCATGACTAATGATGATTCGCTCCTGGTACCATATTCCAGCGTAGCGATGGTGATGTCAACCCAAATCACATCAAGTCAGCAAAACAACCAATGGCCTCCCTGGCAAAATTAAATTCCACCTCGGAAACAAGTCAACTTCATCCCTAACGCCGCAAGAAGCGGGGCAAGTCAAATCCGGAATCGACCGTCCACGTCGCTAAAATGGCAGCACCGACCGTCCACGTCGCAAAAAGGGCAGCACCGACCGTCCACGTCGCTAAAAGGGCAGCATCGACCATCCACGTCGCAAAAAGGGCAGCACCGACCGTCCACGTCGCTAAAAGGGCAGCACCGACCGTCCACGTCGCTAAAAGGGCAGCACCGACCGTCCAAGTCGTAAAAAGGGCAGCATCGACCGTCCACGTCGCTAAAAGGGCAGCATTGACCGTTCACGTCGCTAAAAGGGCAGCACCGACCGTCCACGTCGCTAAAAGGGCAGCACCGACCGTCCACGTCGCTAAAAGGGCAGCACCGACCGTCCAAGTCGCAAAAAGGGCAGCACCGACCGTCCACGTCGCTAAAAGGGCAGTATCGACCATCCACGTCGCTAAAAGGGCAGTATCGACCGTCCAAGTCGCTAAAAGGGCAGTATCGACCGTCCAAGCGCAAAAAAGGGCAGCATTGACCGTCCATGTCGTAAAAAGGGCAGCACGGGATTCCTACAAAGTGGGAACCAGATCACTCCGGGCCAGGGAAACGTCTATCACGGACACTCCGTCTCGGAGACATGTCAAGCAACGACCGTCCATGTCGCAAAAAGGGCAGTGCCAGCTTCCCAAAAAGCGGGAACCAAATCAAGTCGCCTCCACAAGAAAGAAGATCCATCAATTTCATGCACACGACCCACATATGTGGTGTGCATTTACTGATGGGGGGCAATTTGTTGGGGTAAAAATTTACACCCCGGTTGACCAAGTCAAAATCAAAATCAACCCCAAGCCAAGTGGGCCCAAGCCAAGATCCAGTGGGCCCATGCCCGGGTCGAGCCCGAACATGAAGCGGCCGGCCTCCCTCATGCCAAGATAAAAATTTTGTAATAAATAATTTTGTTGTATTTCTTTTATTTTAATTTATGGATAAATGTAAGAGAAATAGGCATAAAGCCAAATTTTTGTAAAGCCCATGGCTTATGTGCAAAAAGAAATGGCACATGAGCCATGGGCTAGGCAAAACGCCATTTTGAAAAGCCCAAGGAGCTATATGTAAAGTGTATGGCCTATAAAGACAAAGATAATGAAATATCTCAACAACTTTTCTCTCTCCAAAAAAAAATTTAGATCTGAGGTCTTTTCTCCTTCTTCAAGGTTCCAAAAATCTTCTTCTTTCTTTTGAATTAAATCAAGAGTTTTACTCTTCATTTTATAAAACAAAATAGTTTTTCACCACCAAACCCACAAAGGGGAACTTGGATCTGTCACTAGATCTCAAAAAGGAGAGATTTTTAAAAAATCCCATATCTCTTGATTTTCAAGATCTAGCCAACAGAAGAGGAAGAAGAAGAACCCCCTTCATTAACCTAAAGCTTCTTAGGAGTTTAAACTCCACCCTAATTTCTCTTTAGAGAATTTCCGGGGCTAAAAGCCCCCTTTTCCTCGCCGGCGCGCTAGCACTCAAGCGCAAGGCGCCCACGTGCCGACACGTGGCGCGCTTACGCTCCGGCACCCTGCGCCTGAGTGCAAGGCGCCTGAGTGCAAGGCACGTGGCGCGCTTGCGCTCCGGCGCCCAGCACCCCCACATGCCGACACGTGGCGCGCTTGCGCTCCAGCCCTCTATCCGGGTAGCGGGACCCCCGTAAAAAACTCTGCGTGGCACCCGATATATCCAAACCCCCCTTTCAAAACACAACACACGTACATTGCATATTGAGTTCGCTTGACCAGTTTAACCCGTCAATCGGAGGTTCTCTCGCTCCAAAGGTGAGGGGTAATTAACGGCAGCTTAGTCCGCGGCTGCCGGAGATTCGGATCCCCACAATCATTAAACCCCGGCCTACCCTAGGCAGGGAGAATCTGTAGTACGCCTGGCAAGCGCGTGCGTATTCCCATCTCAATGGGGTGACGAAAAACACCCTACAAATATACCACAAATCCGCCTGATCCTGAAGGCAACGATAACACCGGCGCCGTAGTCAGTCGAGTCTGTAACTGCTGAAAACTGTGCTCACACTCCTCCGTCTAATCGAAAGGAACTCCCTTCCGGGTCAACCCGGTCAAAGGTGTAGCAATACGGGAGAAGTCCTGCACGAATCGCCTGTAGTAGCCGGCCAGCCTTAGAAAGCTGCGAATCTCCGTAACTGATGTGGGTCTGGGCCAACTCCGAACGGCCTCAATCTTCCTCAGGTCTACACATATACCATCTCGTGTAATCACGTGGCCCAAGAGTCTACGCTGTCCAGCCAGAAAGCACACTTGGAGAATTTGGCGAAAAGCTGATGCTCCCTCAAGGTCTGCAGTGTAATCCGCAGGTGCTGCTCGTGCTCCTCTCTACTCCGGAAATACAGCAAGATATCGTCAATGAATACTATGATGAACAGATCAAGATACGGCCGGAAAATACGGTTCATCAAGTCCATGAATGCTGCTGGCGCGTTGGTGAGTTCGAACGATATCACCAAAAACTCGTAATGGCCGTAGCGCGTGCGGAAAGCTGTCCTATGAATGTCCTCCTGTCGAACCCGCAGCTGATGGTACCCTGATCGCAAATCGATCCTCGAAAAGTATCCTGCCCCCTGAAGCTGGTCGAACAAATCGTCAATGGGTGGCAAAGGATACATGTTTCGCACTGTAACCCTGTTCAGCTGGCGGTAGTCGATACATAAACGCATACTGCCGTCCTTCTTCTTGACAAACAGGACTGGAGCACCCCAAGAAGAAACACTGGGTCGAATAAGCCCCTTATCCATCAAATCTTGCAACTGACCCTTCAATTCTCGAAGTTCCGCCGGGGCCATCCGATAAGGCGGTACAGAAATAGGCCCCGTGCCAGGAACCAAATCAATACAGAAAGAAATATCACGCTCGGGCGGTACCCCAGGAAGCTCGTCAGGGAACACATCAGGGAACTCGCTAACAACCGGAACCTGATCCAACGGAACCTCTGTAGCTCTAGCATCACAAACATAGGCGAGAAATCCCTGACATCCCTTCCTCAAAAGCTGTCCAGCGTGAAAAGAAGAAATCACATTGTGAGGGGCGGCACCACGGTCCCCCAACACAACAAAAACCGACTCGCCGGGAAAACAAAATCTAACTATCTTCTCACGGCAGTCCACAGAAGCATAGCACATGGCTAACCAATCCATGCCCAAAAGAACGTCGAAGTCCAACATCTCAAGAAGGATCAAGTCGACAGGCAACTCTCTCTCGCCAATACAGACGGTACAGGATCGGAACACGTGCCTAGCAACAAACAACTCTCCCACAGTAGTGGTCACAACAAGCGGCTGATCAAGCAAACCGGACTCTCTACCCAAACTCGGCACAAAATGTGTGGATACGTACGAGTGCGTGGATCCGGGATCGAACAATACGTGTGCATCAACAGAACATACTGGAAGGATACTTGAGACCACCGCATTGGACGCCTGCGCGTCCTGATGCGTCAAAGCAAAAACTCGCGCCTGTCCTCCACATGTGACTGACTGTCCCCTGCCGGCAGCTGGCTGCCCTCTGTCTCGGTCACCTCGTCCTCTATGAACAAATCCTCCGCGACCACGACCTCTCTGTGCATGAGTCTGACGTGGAGTAATAGTAGGTACAATAGGCAACGCCGTCTGGGGTAGTGAAGGTGGTAATGTGACATGCGGTGCTGATGCCTCCCTCCGGGGTATCTCCGGACAATCTCGTACACGATGATAAGAACTCCCGCAGCGAAAACATCCGGACGACGACCACTGACCCTCATGGGGATAGGAACTGAACAACCGACCTCGCCCTAAATCTCTGCCACCTGCAAGACGTCTATCACGGCGCCGAAAAGGCTGTCTTTGTGCTGATGTATCCGCACGAACTCTCTTCGGCTCTGGAACTACTGAAGTCTCAGCAAAACGCTCCTCGACTAATAGGGCTGCGTCTACAGCTGCTGCATATGTCTCATAATGCTGTGCGCTGATCGCAAGGAACAGTGGTGTAAGCAAGCCTCGGACAAATCTCTTGACTCACAACTCCTCAGTAGCCACTAGGTACGGAGCATAAACTGATAGCTCGGTGAACAGCACATCATACTCTTCCACTGACATCTCCGGAGTCTGGTGTAAGGACTCGAACCTGCGTGCTCTAGCATCTCTGACGCTCAGTGGAAGAAAGCGAGCAAGGAATAGCGCCACGAACTCTGTCCAGGTCATAGGAGGAAGACCTGCTGCTCTACCCTTCTCGACTGATTCGCACCATTTCTGCGCAAGACCTTCCAGGCGAAAGCTCGCAAACTCTACCCATCTCGCATCTGTGCATCTAAGCGAACGACATATCCGAGCCACCCTATCAATGAAAGACTGGGGGTCCTCGGCTGCATCGGTGTCTGTGAAGACCGGAGGCTTCAGCCTCATAAACTCTGACAGCGATACCGTAATGACCTCTGTAGCTGTAGGGGAAACTGCCTGTGCTGTGGGTATCACCGCGGTCTCTGCAACGGGTGGAACTTTCTCTGGTCGCTGCGCTCGAAGTGTCTCAACTAGAGATCCCATCATCTGGCGCATCTCCTGCATACCAGCCCCTAACATGGCAATCTGATCTGTCACGGGAGGAACAGCCTGCTCGGGAACAACCGGTGTACTACCCGGATCAGTCCTCGTCTCGGACGAGTCAACTCGAATCTCGGCCCTCGCAGCCGCTCTCTGCGCCCTCGTAGTCTTTGGCGGCATAATGGCTGAAAGGAAAAGTAGGATTCGATAAGGATACGGAAATCGAATCTCAAGAATGTATATTCTCAAGAAGGAATTTAAATCAATAAGTCCTAAGGTCGCTTTGGCGGAGTACCGTGTCTTGAGTATGCCGCAGAACATACGCACGCTACGCCACTCTGCTTCAGCTACCTACTCCATCATACCAGGGTCATCCTACACTCCGAAAGGTAAAACCTACGCTTTGATACCAACTTTGTCACGACCCGAAATTCGACTCGTGACCGGCACTTAACCACGCAACGTCTACAGGCGCAACGCGACTAAGTAAGCCGAACCCAGAAATCAAAACCATTTAAAAGTAGTGAGTGTTGAAAACATTTGATTAAAACATTTAGAAAAAAACCTTAAGTAGCTTAATGAAGTTCTTTAAGGTTAAGTTATCATCTTAATAATCTTGGCAGCATTTCCTTTGTAAAACTAACCCCGAAGTCGGGTATAAACAGGATATAAGTGAAGATGATACAGGATATAAATAAGCATCCCAAACGGGAGCAATCACGCCCAACGGCGGAAAACAACACCTCAAGAGTAATATGTAAAACATCACAGAATAATATAACTGCATGTAATAAGTCGGCTCCCACGAGCTCGACAACAGAACACAAATAATATATACATCATCGTCCTCACACTGTCTCTAAGTCAAATACATATAAGGTAGATGGAGAATACTAGATACAAAAGAGTGTACAATAGAAGTAACCAGATACCACAACCCACCTAACCGCAAAACAGCTCTCACACCAACTGTAGTGGTACCTGTAACCAAAAGATGTAAGAAGGCAGCTTGCCGCGACTACTCTGATGGCAACCTGCAAATACTGTGGCACAACGGGGGTGAGTTGCCAACTCGTGAATAGAGATAACATATAAAGGTAATCGCGAGCATGCACGTGCTGCGCTACTCTATCAAGTGCCAGCAGGTAAGTCTATATGCAATAAGCAGTATGTGTATAATCATGCAAGTGCTCTGTCAAGTAAAATAACTACAGGATAAGATGCAAAATAATAAATGCTGAGCATGGGATAAAATAACATCTACACGGAATGTCAACGTGGAAAGATAATCGGTACCCACCAATGCACCCAAATCCCAACAACTCAGGCGCCGGCACTCCCATCGGCCCTCAAATCCTGTAAATCTCTGAGAATCACGAATGCCTAACATCGGCACCCAAATATCATAAATACTCATGTCCAACATCGACACGCAAATCCTCATATATCGGGCTCCGTCAGTCCGGATCAGCCCACGGGCTCCGTCTGCGGTATCGGCCCTCGGCCCCGGCAGTACGGGTCATCCCGCATCCATCTAGCGACTCTGGTCAGTATCCTACGGATAACCGCCAGGTCCAACCAATCACCGGTAGGTAGTGGTCCCACTACCGGGCTCATCGCCTGCTGCACGACAGATCCGTTCTCGCCCCGGGGTACCATACCGGGTCCACCATGTACCCGCAATCGGCCTCATCCAACTCCTCGATTCGGGTTCACAAGCCACACGTCTCAGAACCGAGAAAACGCATGGTGGACGCACTGAAATATCATATCAAGAGGAACCGGGTTTTTAAAACAGTGCATATTTTCTTAAATAATCTCACGGTCCTCAAATCCAGAAAACACATAAAATCCAAAGCCAGTGCGCAAATCCATGCGATGTAATATATGCAATTTCTACCAAAATCAGCTTATCTAGGTAGGTACAGTTGAATATGCATGGGTATAGATATGTCAATGGGTATGTGCACAAGTAACAAAATCATGTCAGATCTCATATAAGATAAGCTACAGTATAATAATCATGGCAATTCTACAGTGTGAGTGTCATGGCAATTACTAACGGTGTGTGTGTAACATGCAGATTAGTGCTCGTGCAACATGAACCGTTAGTAATAGTGCGGTGTTCTATCAATTCCAGTTTATATACATATAGCAGGGAATGCGGTATGCAACAAACAGTAGCCATGTAGGTAAATGCAATATATAGCTATAAGGTCCTATCAACCCTGACGCATAACGCCATGCGGGCGATATCCTCGTAGATGTTAAATCTACTCACCGTAGTCTCTCGCTAGGTATAGCCGACGACTTGCTTCCCCTTCTTCGCGGCGTCTGTAGCACTCGCCTGCGAACCTAGAATTACATAATATATCACACATAAGCTCAAAACCATACAAACACGACATTTAAAGTCAAACTAGAAACCCGTGTCGCAAACCAAGCGCGCGTGTGCGCGATACGCTAAAACGTGTGATTACGCGCCTGAAGCTAACCCGACGCGTCGCGATACGCAGAAACCCCAAACCCATACATGTATCACGCGTGTCGCGAAGATTTAAAATACGAGAAATAGGTATTTTACTCCAGATTTTGATACAGAAATGATATTACAAAACTATATATACCATAATACTCCACATAGCAGCAGACTCCTGTGCTCCAAGCCCCAACCCCCAACTCACTCATCTGGCCGCAATTTGCGGCCAGAACTCATTTTTCGGCGGCCTGGGTAGGGAGGTGGGCTCCCGGGTTTGGTGTGTGCACTCCATACCTACTGTGTATGCCCCAGTAATTACAATTTCCATCTGAAACAACTCGGGTAGCAGCAGATTCAACAGAACCCAATTTCAAGTTAAAATCCACATTTTAGCACTAAAAAGATACTTTATGGTATTTTTGTGCAAACTGAAAGTAAAACCTGGTTTAAATAGCTCTAATAGCACATAATAGATTTAACCAAGCCAACAAAAACCCAATCTAACATATGCATCACAAATATCCTTTAATATCACTAAAAAGCACATAAAAACATGATTTTTGCTAAAGAATACTACAAGTTATGGAAAAAGGGTGTTAAACATGAGTTAATATCTTCAAAAGATCTTAAGAAACACCAAAATCCCCAGCTCTAGCCTCAAGTGTCCAGACTTGCCATCAACTCCCCTAAAAGGTCATTTTTCCATGGTTTTTGTGAAGGGAAAAGGGATTTTGGGTAGGGTTTTGTGTAGAGATCAAAGAGAAGTGAAAATGGAATGAAAAGGTGATGAATTTCTGATGTTGCTGCTGCCTCTCTGCAGAATTTCCAGAAATGAGAAAAGAGAGAGAAGAGAGAAGGAAAAAATGGGTCAAAAAGTCAAGTTTTCTCACCTAACACCATGCTTTCATTTTCTATTTGAATTTTGATATTCAAAAAGGGTTTGACTTGCTTTTAAAATGGTGGGGATAATTAACAACCATGCAAGAAGAAAATGGTTACTTGCTACACTTAAAACCTAAGTCAAAAGAATTGTGCTAGGTGTGCATGTGTGCACTTAGCACAAAAATTCCCAATTAGGGTAAACACAACTAAAATATAATTAGTAAACCCTATATATATACATATAAATATACATATAGCACTTCACAACACAATTATCACTAATTAAAAAGAAAAATAAGATATTCGGGTTTTTATGAAAAACACGCAAAATTGCTAATTATCGCGAAAATATCCTAAACGAATTTCAAGGCGTTACAGTGGGGTATCCCAAATCTCGTTGCTATATGTCAACGGAATTTGGGATACGCGTATTTACTTACGTTGATGACATATGATATTATGTGTTGCTATGATATGTTATATTGGATCGTCGTGAATGAATAGCCGTGGGGTTTTATGTGAGATGAGAGTTTTACTATTTTCATTCATGTAAAATCTGTATGTAACATTCTTTTATTGGGGCACTTCCTGGTTAAGGATGATATCACCATTGATGTATATTATTTACTTTTCTGCATTAGGATAGACCCAAGGTGGGGAGCACAAGTAACCGGGTTCTAGAGTCCAGTGGGAGACCATCTCGAGGAGTCGAGACCGGGTCGCCTAACTCTAGAATTGGCGGGGTTACTTGCCGCTCTCGTAGGGGTCTAAAGATATGGGTTTGGCTATTCATCACGACTGTGGAATCCATGTTTTACATTACTGGCTGAATTTAAAACACAGACCTCCTGGTATATCCAATATTTCATATGCTGCTTCTGCTGCTTGGTTCTGTGATGTAATCATATAACTGCGTGAGACGAATGCTTTATATATATGATATATAATAAACGGTAAACACCGCGTGCGTACCCAAAGACTCGTGGGACCCCCGACATGACTGAGAAAGGTTTCAGAGAGTTTCCCTAAGGGTCAATTTATGTTTCCTTTCTCCGCCCTTTCCTTCCATCTTTTGGTCGGCTACCTAAGCGGTGATCCTTTATTCCAAGCGGATTCCCCAAATAGAGAATGAAATGCAGAAATAGGGGGATGGTCGCGCCTTTGATTTTGTTTAAGGGCCTATACTGGTCTTTTTGGGTTTTCACATTTCGGGATCAGGGCTATAAACGTTGCCTTCCATTGAACTGGCAGGTTACCTTTATCCAAAATGTGCTCAACCGCCATGAATATCTCAACTCTTTCCCGACAGTCACGGACGATCCAACTCTCGTGGCGCTTGGAGAACTAGGCACATCGCTCCACTCCCCTTAAAGCACTTTCAGAATCCAAAACCTCTCTTCCGAAGCCACTTCTCATTCGAATGCCGCTGATTGCTTGCCGCCAGGAGTTTGGGCCTTGGTTCCTCAAACCGATATACCACTTTCACAAGAAAGCTGGACTTGGTGGGTAAAACCTCCCTTGGGTACGAAGGTAAGCCATAAACAAAGGTGGTCGTAGATCAGGTATTCACTCCTCCCAGAAAGAAAAGAAGCGACGAGGAAGCGAGTTTTTCTTTTTTGTTTACGAAACGAGCCCATTTATAACACCTGGCAGTGGAATTCGATGTTAACAAATTATAGCACCTATTCTGAAGGGCCTCTTTAACGAGACCCGTCGGTCTCTCCCTATCGGCTAACATAGCCTCGACCGGGTTCGTGCCTTAAAAAGAAAAAGGTAGCACCGAAGAAAGGAAAGAGTGAGATGGTGGTTTTTGTTGTTCCCGCGAAGCGAAGATCATTCGCGCCCGCACGGCAAAAACACTGGCCAAGGCCAGACCCCCGGAGCAGCCCATTTTTTTTCGAAAGAAGGAGAGCGCTCGTGAATTTGACTTTGAAAATTCTCTGAAAAGTTTATGACTTTTCAAAGGCAAATCGACTTTCGATTATCATTTGCCTCTGAAAGCAAGCGTCCTTCCTTCTCAATGCCCGGGCATCCATCCAATGCATTCTTTTCGATAGCTTTCACCTCTCGATCTACTTACTGCAGCCCAGGACGGGCGTCGTCGTCTAGGCGTTCCCTGTTGCTCTGGATTTCTCACATCGGGCCCTTTTAGCTGTCCCGAAAAAGAGCTCAACAAATCAAAATAAAAGAAAAGAAAGAGGTCTTATGTTTTGCACCCGCGCTAGTCCATCCCCCGCTCTACTGTTAGTTAAGTAACCTAACGGTGCATGACGGGGCCTCGTGGTGAATGCGGATGGCATAAGCATACGTTCTATTTTCGTTTCATTTTCTGTGATGTTTACGAAACATTAAATTATGGGACTTCATTAATGAGATTAATGAAATGAAAAGAAATCTAAAGATATTGTAGAATCAAAAGTTTTTTTAAAAGGTAGCTCTAATTCTTGCTTTGCATTGTGGTATTTCTTATTGAATATCCAGCACCTCATTCGATGAGGAAAGAGCCGAGATCCCTTCACCGGGAGTGACCTCTTTAGCAAAACTAGCAAATACTATAACCCACTCGGTTTATCATCATAGCTTCTGTAGTTCTTACTTTGCATAGTGGTATTCCTTGATGGATATCTAGCACCTCATTCGATGAGGAAAGAGCCGAGATCTCTTCACCGGGAGTGATCTTTTTAGCAAAAGCTAGTAAAAGCTATTCGGTTTGTTTTTGAAAACTATTCAATTTTAAAAGCGGAGCTTAAACCACTCCTTTTCAAATCACTAGATTCTATAACGATATCAAGTTCATTACGTTAAAGGTTTTCTTAAAAACCATCTGTAGACCTCCGTCATTTCAGATAAATACTATTTAGTATTCATGCTACGTTTGTTGGCCTTCGTAAAGGTGTAGTATGCGGTAGCTGATTAGTGCTTATCTGTCGCATGTGATGCGATTGGATTAGGGTAGTCGTGCGACTTCGTTGGCCTTCGTCAAGGGTCGTACGGGTGGTTTAATTCAATCAAGAAATGAACAGGTTGAACTTGACTAGCGCCCTATAGTTTGTTGGCCTTCGTCAAAGTCATATGAAGTTAGGGGTAAAAACAATTATTGGGAATTTCAAGTGTTGAAATTTGCAATGAAATTGCACACCTTCTATATGATAGTTGGATCCCGATACCCACTGCGAGTAAAAGTTGCTCCTGGGAGAGTTTTGCACTTTACAATTAGCCGATACATTAGGTGTCTAAGAAAAGTGTTAACGGGGTGATGCCCCTGCGGAAACGAGGTTATTTAATTAGTTTTATGCGAAATCATGGAGAGACTCTCGGAGTACCAATACCTGCCTGGCCGAACGATTGGCGAACTTATAGGGTGTAATTAATTCCGGCCAATCTTACCTTTAAGGGTTTGAAGGAAGATTTGATAAAAACAGTGGGAGCCATCATGATTAGATAAAATAATAACCTATCTAATCTTGCAAAGAGCGCACGCAAAGTGATTATCTCTCCCTCTCTCTCCTGATAGCGACCATTGACACGCCTTAATCAAGATAACAATATGGATGTATTGACCGACCCACTTATTATACTGGGCTAGGTTCCGCTCTATCTTATGACTGTCATAAGTCTGAGTAAGAAATAGGGGAATATCAGGATTCCCACGCCACCCAAATGAAGAAGGAGCATACTGACGCATCTTCTTCGGATGTGTTCATTACCGAGAACTATTTCTCAGTTTGCTCTACGTCCTGGGTATTGGATACTGGATCAGGATCTCACGTATGTAATTTGTTACATGGGCTAAAGAGAGGTAGAGAACTGGGAAAGGGTGATAAGTCTCCAGTAGTTGAGAATGGTGCAATTGTTGCAGCCAAAGCAGTTGGTGAATATCCACCTTATATTACCAAGTGGTAACACAATGATTCTGAGCGACTGTTATTTCGTACCAAAAATATTGTGAATATTTTCCTAAATCAAGTGGTGATTGGATATAGTACATTGTATAACGGTATATACGTTCTAAATCACAAAACAGTTCTAAGTATACAGAACATACACAAGAAGAACAGTTCAGAAATGAACGAAGCCTTCTTGTGGCATTGCAGACTGGGTCAAATCAATGCAACAAGACTAGCTCAAGTTGTATAAAGATGGATATTTGAATCCGTTCGAATTTACATCTTATGAAACTTGCGAGTCATGTCTCAAAGGTAAAATGACCAAAACTCCGTTTACTGGACACGGAGAAAGAGCTACTGAACTCTTGGGACAAATACATAGTGATGTATGCGGTCCTATGTCTACACATGCTAAGAATGGTTTCTCGTACTTTATTACATTCACTGATGATCTCTCAAGATTCGGACATGTGTTCCTGTTGAAACACAAATCTGAATGTTTTGATAAATTTAAGGAATATAGGTACGAAATTGAGAACCAGACGGGTGAAAGTATTCAAATCCTTCGATCTGATCGGAGAGGAGAATACTTGAGCACGGAATTCAAAAACTACTTAAAAGAGAATGGGATTCTCTCTCAACTTACTCCTCCGTATACACCATAGCACAACGGAGTTTCGGAGCGGAAGAATCGCACCCTATTAGATATGGTGCGCTTTATGATGAGTAATGTTAAGTTACCTATTTCCTTTTGGGGATATGCACTTGAGATAGCTGCATATCTATTGAATAGAGTTCCGACCAAATCCGTTGCCTACCACTCCATATGAGATATTGGATGGGAAGAGACCATCTCTTAAACAAGTTAAGATATAGGGTTGTCCGGCCTATATTAAAAAGCAAAATCCGGACAAGCTCAAGACAAGGTCAGTTCTGAGCAAGTTTGTAGGATATTCCAAACAAACGCGAGGGAATATTTTCTACCGCACCGAGGAACAAAAGGTGTTTGTTTCTCGACATGCCACATTTTTAGAAAAGGGATTTTTTGTGAAATAAATCAGTGGTAATGAGGTAGAACTGGAAGAAGTTCCAGCAGCACAAAGTATAATTGACGATTTGGTGGAACCAGAGAATTCAATAGTCCCCGACGAACCTTAGACACTCCACAGATCTAGTAGAGTTTCTCATCCACCTGAGAAATACTACAGTTTTCTCATAGACGGTAGGAGAGAGGATTGTATCATGAAAGATGATGACCCAACTAGTTTCGAGCAGACCATCACAAGTGGAGATTCTGTGAAATGGCTGGATGTTATGTGATCTGAGATGGAATCCATGTACACCAACAAAGTATGGAATTTGGAAGTTGCTCCTGAAGGGGTAAAACCCATCGGGAGCAAGTGGATCTTGAGAAGATAATTGGTGTAGATGGAAAAGTTAAGACTTTCAAAACTAGACTTGTAGCAAAAGGTTTTCGTCAACAACCAGGTGTCGACTATGATGAAACCTTTTCTTCAGTGGCTATGCTTAAGTCCATCAGGATCCTACTTGCCGTTGCTGCATATCATGACTATGAAATCTAGCTGTTGCACGTCAAGACCGCTTTTCTAAATGATGATTTAGAAGAGAGTGTGTACGTGATACAGCTAGAGGGCTTCCTAGACAGTGAGAGCAGCGGAAGCGTGTGCAAGCTGCTTAAATCAATTTACGGATTAAAATATGCATCGCGGAGATGGAACATCTGTTTCGATAAAGCTGTCAAAGAGTTTGACTTCATCAGAAATGTAGATGAACCATGTATATATAAGAAATTTGTAGAGAGTAAGGTTGTCTTCCTCATACTGTACGTGGATGACATACTCTTGATAGGAAATGATGTTCATATGCTGCACTCGGTCAAGCTCTTCTTATCACACATATTCTCTATAAAAAATCTAGTTGATGCCTCCTACATCTTGGGGATTAAGATTTAAACGGATGTTAGGATTGTCCCAATCCAGGTACATAGACACCATAATAAAGAGGTTTAGTATGGAGAGGGCTTGCATGCAAGGGATACCCTATGTTTCGGCAGTCGGGTCAATCATGTATGCGATATTATGTATCAGACCAAATGTAGCTTACTCATTAGGTGTAGTGAGTAAGTATCAAACAGATCCTGAGGAGAAATACTGGACAGCTATGAAGAGCATTCTTAAGTACTTGAGAAGCACTAAAGAGATGTTCTTGATGTATGGTAATGGTGAACTCCAGGTGGAGTTATTTACCAGTTCGAGCTTCCAGAGTGATAAGGACGACAGTATGTCGGTCTCGGGTTTTGTCTTCACCCTCAGTGGAGGGACTGTATGTTGGAAGAGTTCCAAGCTAGATACCATAGCAGACTCGACGATGAAGGTTGAATACATCAATACCAACGATGCTGCCAAAGAGACTGTCTAGATGAAGAAGTTCATGAGATGAACTTGGTGAGATTCCTACCATTGAGCATCTAATACCTGTGTATTGTGATAATAATGGAGCTATGGCTTTGGCCTAGGAACCTCGGTCCCATCAGCGATCCAGACATATTCTTAGGCAGTATCACCTAATCAGGGTGATCGTAGATCGCCGAGAGATCGAGATTATGAGAGTTGACATTAAGGATAACACAGCGGATCCACTCACCGAGGCCCTCCTCCATATGCTAATCGAGAGACTTTCTGGGATGTTCGGTATGAGATACTACAACAACTGGCCTTAGTGCAAGTGGAAGATTGTTAGTGATATGTATGTCCTAAAGGCTATTATTATATGATATAGTGGATGCTTGGACATATATATGGAGGACTTTCTTGCTTGACATGATGGTATGCTATCCGGTTTTCTTTATCTTAACATGTTCACTGGTATTATTATACCGTCTCTCATATACATGTTGATAAAGCCCTTAGGATGTAGGCTTGACTATCAGGACTATGATGCGAATCATACTACTGGGACCTGGGTAGTCCACAAGCACATCCTTCAATTGTTCCTAATCAAGGGTATATCGAGACAGGGCATCGATACACTAGAGTAGACTAGTGTGTAAGTTTCTTGACCTCGTATGGGGCGATGGTTGATCCCATATCCATTGGTGTTTGACACCAAAGATTGTACACAGGTGCTCATTAGAGAATGGGTACACCGAACAGGACTCGCCGAGAACTCCTAGTTGATATTACACCTATCATCAGATAGCAGTTCTCTGGTGACACTGGTACATGTTACTCTGTAGACCCGAGATCGTCATAGAGTATTGTGTGGCTCCCACTGTGCTTTGATTTCCTCCCTACCATGGCTCAAAGGAGTCATACAAACAGGTGGATTTTAGGTACAGTCCTGAGTCACATGGAGGCACTGAGCGATAGGAAGGGTTTCATCTCTCCCGGTATAGAGAGTTGATATTGCGCTATGCTCTATTGGATATAACAGTAAGTCCCTGGTTAGGGCTGTTGATGAGATTTACTGGTAAGTGTTATCAGTAGTTTCTCATACCGTTATAGGCCTTACATCGGTATGACTTATCAAGTTATTGGGGTCTGACGATTCCACCCCCAGACTTGATATGCGACATATCAGACGAAGAGACCGGACTGTACGGTAAGTGTTATCTATAGGCTTCATAGGAGTTTAGATAAGCTTGCTTGTTGATCTTCTAATCGCTCAATACCTGAGTAGCCGTTATATCCAGCTAGTACCACTGACGGCTTATGGGTGACTGATGTGATCATCATCTACTGCTGGCGTATTGACGAGTTTTTAGAGTCCCACATAGAAGTTTCCTAGTTCAAGCAAAACGAAGAAGGGCACACATGTTGATATGCGCGGGGACCTGATTAAATACGAGTATGAGATACCGTATTGCAATCTGGCGGTTATTTGTTATCAGTTAGGTTATATGTGATATAACCGGATTATTGAATCAAGTGTTGATTTGATAATGTGATATACAGATAATTAGTCGGTTATATGTGATATAACCGGATTATTAAATCAAGTGTTGATTTAATAATATGATATATATTTATATTTGATATAATTGTATATTGACTAATATTATTGCTCACTAATTATATGCTTATCTTTATATATATATATATATATATATAATGAAGCATGGCATGGTATTTCTATTTTTAGAAAATAGAAATTAAGAGATAAATTGGGAGATTTTGGAAGCATAGGCATAGCATGGCTTATTTTATATTATATTCATTTGCTTGCACTATTGAAGTATGTCTACAATTTTTAAGTGTTAAAAATTGTATTCTTCAATAATGTGTGAGTTTTGGATGAGCCATTCTACACTTCATTCCACACTTAGTTAATTTTTCTTGAGTTGGACTCATGTGATGAGTTTTCTCTCTAGCTCTCTAACTTTTTCTCACCTCCACCTCCACCTCCAAGCTCAATCCCTCACATGATTAGTGAACCCTAATAAGCTAACACAACCTCTATTTCACTATCTTACACTAGATTAGCGCTTTGGTGTAGTGTGTTTACTTCATTAAAGAGTTTATTGAAGAGGTAGTTTGGATTGGCGAACTTCGGGTGGATCATCTTCGGTACGAAGGTCGTCGGAGCAAGTTCGTTTAACCTTCAAGTGGAGCCTAGTGGAGTCGCGTGGACTACAACCCGGAGCTTTAGAAAAGAAGAACATGGTGTACAAAGGTTGTAGCCATCCATCTCTTAGTTTAATTTTTTATATCTTAATTAAACCCTAATCATCTAGTTTAAGATCTTGGTTAGTGTAGATTAGCATCCCTAAAATTTGAAAACGGCATGTTTGATACTTGTAAAACCCGGTGGTAGTGCTAACGTACACTTTCATGCTCAACGCGTAGCCAACAACTGATATTTTTCTAAGTAGCATGGCCTATTGAATAATCAATAAATCAAATGAGAACTTCTTAAATAAATTACTAACAGCATTATAAAAAATTCATTTAAAATTTTTAATTTTGTCACTCGGTCAATTTGCCCTAAGACCTCTTCTCTCTTCACAGCTTCATCCTTGCTCTCGTAGAGTCCAGCATCGACAAAAACTTCCACAATCAACAAACCAATTCAATTTCAACAAAGTTCAAATATTTATTCCACAAAAATTAAAATATACATACTTTATCCAGTTCCGAACTGCTTCGCCGATCAACCTCCATCGGCTCCCAAACGCCCCACATTAGCAAATTTTTAAATATTTTTAAAAAGTGCACCTGAATCGACGGCGATGAACGGCAACGAATGCTGGAGGCGATGACGAACGGCGATGGTGATGGAGGCGGCACTGGCGAACGACGACGACGAACGACAGTGGGGAAATTTTCGGGGGGGGGGGGATTTTTTTAAGGCGGGGGGGGGATTTTTTTAAGGCGGGGAATATAATTGGGGTGTGAGGGACGGAGAGGAGGAGGACTCGACGAGGAGGCGGCGGCGATGAGGGCTGGATCGGCGAAGGAGGAGGGCTCGGCGAAGGGGGAGGAGGCGACGAAGAAGAGGGCGAGCTCGGGAAGGAGGGCTAGGGCACGGAGACGGGAGAAAATTTGGGGAGAGAAAATTTGAGGTAAAATTGGGCGCGAAGAAAAGATAAAAGTGGAATTTCGATTTTATTTTTTTTTTAAAAACCTATCTTGCCCTTATGGTGTTGACGATAGGGGTTTCTCTTATGGTGCCATAGGAGCAATTACAAAAGTTAATTTTTATAATTTTTTATGTGTAAATGCCCTTACGATGGGAACCGTAGAGGCAATTTTAGTTTGCCCCTACAGATTTTCCCCATCCGTAAGAGCAATCCATCTTTATACTAGTGTAACTCCTAATAAAACAAATATTCATTATTCTTATCAAAATATGATACCCTTATTTTTATTTAAATAAGGTTACTTTATTCATCTTTTATCTCGTTAGATAATTTAAATGTACACCAATATCCAAACAAACTACATCTTCCTTAATATTTAAATTATTTCATTATTTGCACTCTCATCATCCTTATGCCCCAAGGGTCCACCACGACTCAAGGTTATGCCTTTCGCGGATACAAAATCAACAAAAATCCGCTCTTATCATCTACAGCAATCTGCATCCATCACGAACCGATCTCGTGCGGGTATAAAAATCTTCAAAGTTTTTTTTAAGATGCCTTTAACCTTATGCGAGATACAAACTTGCAAAATTCCACTTTGACTCATATTCTTTGAACCGGACATCTTAGAGATGACCTGCATAGCCTCCTCATACTTGGCCAAATCCTTGATGTATCGAAGACACACGGGATTAACCTTATTCTCGACCTTATATCCAACGAGCCGTCCCTTGAACATCAACTTCGCCTTAGGCCTAAATTCCGGAGCCACCTTATAAAGTTAGCCCTTTATCCATGATTGTATATGTCGCTTGCTTAATACCGTTTTGAAAAAACTTAGCATCCACCGAATCATAGAGTTGCTAACCCACGTATACCAATGTGTCGGTCGATGCTTAATCTCTCTTCCATTGTAACCTAAAGTTTTTCTTGCATCAACTTATATATAAAAATGCTAAACCGTGTGTCTTCTCTTGATCCTTATAAAAGGCCCCTGCGGTGACAAACCGGAATCCTTGTTTTTGCCTTTGAGCCTAAGAGCCTAATCCCATGTACTATGCAATATACCTCTAGATTTTGCCAGATGCAAAAATGCAACATTCCTTGAAATTAATATGATCCATGTGATACATCTCTAAAACATACGTAAACAATTCGGAGGATCCAATAGTAACCCTAAAATTACGAGAGAATAAAAATAATATATCATCAATACTAATTTAAGGATTAGTAACATGAGAGTGGGAAATTAAATTAAAAAAATTATAGTGGTGACAAAAGAAAGAGGACAGGCAGAAAGAGGGGTAGTTTACTGGCATGCCCCAAGTTCAAGTATTCTCTCCGTAGTCCTTTTCCTCCAAACAAACAATTAATGGCCTTCACCATCATCAACTTTCTCTGCTCCCAAAACCCCTCTCATATTTTGATTCTATCAGCGGGGGATCTGATCCAGGATTTTTTTACAGTATGGACGTAATATAATATGATAATTATTTCAGCTGCTCTTACTTGTTGAGGGTAGAATTGATTGAGAGTTTAAAGAGCAATTTATCAAACACTTGGTGAGCTTCAAAAGCAATTTTCTCCGGCAAATCATTTCTATCCAGTATCTAAAGCAATTTATCAAATACTACGTGTGCTTTCTTTCAAAGTCCCAACATTTCATCATCAAATAGACAAAGAATAATACACCATAAGCTTTTCGAAAAAGACCAACTAATTAAAATTAGGTTTTTTCGTTTAAAAAAAATAGAAAACAAACCTTAAATAATGGAGACCGGCGTGTTGACAATTGAGGGGACTTGGTCCGACTTGGAGCCGTGGCCTGTGCAGGGCGCTTATTGTTTAGTGGGGTGAGAGAGAATGATACAATGCGAGCAAAAGTTCCTAGATTCATGGAGATATAGAACAGCATATAAGTTATCATGCTTGCATATCTATCTTCTGAGAGGGAGAGAGAGAAATGGAGGGAAATTAGAAATAAAACGTCATGCTTAATGCGGGTGAGGGAGAGAAATGGGGAAAAAATTATAATTAAAATGTCGATTGTGAGATTTGAAGCCATGTTAATAAAAACCATGTGCCACATCTGTCAACTTAGACCAGTGGGGTATCCTTCAGTTTTCTTTTCTCTTTCTATAGAAATTTTTTGTCGAAAAATGAGTGTGTGGACGGCCGCCTACACTCGCCGTGTATGTAAGCCCCTGGATTCTATCCTTTAAATATTTTCATTAATTTACACCTTAATTTATACCAACCTAGGACAAAAGAATGGGCTATCATGATTCAATATTATATGTTCTTTTCTTAATACTCTAAATAAACATGCTCTAAATAATTTGAATCTGGATTGTTCCAATACCAGCCTGATATACTGTCTGTTATTGTATCGACAATACTAATTTATTGCAATGGTCGAAAAATGAAACGTTTTTATTATATGTGACACTCCTCCCTTGCAGGTGCGGTCGCACGAATTTTCGTCGGAGGGGACACCGAACAAAAGAAGCTTACGAGATTAGGGAATTAAAAATAAATATTAGATAAAATTGTCAAATAATTTGCAAAATAGTAACAAAAGTTTAAATTGTTTGATTCTAACGTAGAAAAAAGAACTTTTCAATAAGAAGATAAAGCTGGAATCCAAAATAATTCAAAAAGTAATTGTGGATAGCAGGAATTGAAATCCATAGTCTCTTTAATAAAACCCAAAATAAATCAAAAGGTAACTATGGATAAGGGGAATTGAACACTCGACACAAAATGCATTACCAAATGAGCTATAACCCTATATCCTTTTGTTATACCATAAATATATATAACACATTCCTAAAATATCCCAAGTCATGTTTATAATCGATATTAGCCACTCTTTTTTTTCAAACTTTCAGCGGGAAGCCTTGCTAGATCCGCCCCTGCTCTCTTGCCTATTCATGGGGTGAAATCATTAGACCGGCTTTTTACTCGATATCATGCAAGTCTGCATTAGATTTAAATCCTACCAAGATTGAAAAGAATCTGTATGCAAATGTTTTGCTTGGATGTCTACGAGGCCGTCTTAATGTCCTTCAGCCATCCGGATCTTCAAAGTTTCAGTGAAGGTTGATGGTTAAATATTAATATTTTAAAATTTTACTAACTCGATGGCCCCAAGATCGAGTATACAAATGGGTACATATTGCATAGATCGGAAAAACATGGCTAAGGTCGATCGCAGCAGCATCATGGCTCCGGTCCCCTAACCCAGCTCCGGCCGGTGGGAACCCAGGGCCCCACCTGCCCCCTTGTTATCGGTAATGCGCGGCCGCAGCCTTACTAAACTCTTCATAAATATGCTGGTTCTTTAACATACTGAGAATTAATAACTCAAAAAGCAAAAGAAAAGAACAAGAAAAAGAATATTAAGAATTATCAAAAGATAAAGGAGAAAGTGAGGGGGTGAAAGGAAATGAAAATGACGGCAAGAAATTCTCAAACGTATCTTGATTTGCTGGCTGGTACGTACCATCAAACTTTTGAAATATTGTGACTTTTTGGTTTGAATCCAAACTAATTGTTTGACTTACCACCATGCTATATGGATACCTGCATTCAAATTGAATATACAATAAAACTTCTGTAAGATATTAGACGAAAAAATTCCATCAAACATGAAAATTTTTAATCATAATAATTCGACTGTTATTACCATCAAATCAATCGACATCCTTTAAGCTCTATATGATTAAATGTTCTCAGAAAAGGTAAATTTGATGTTGGTTTTTCTATAGAAATTACATTCGGTTCAAATTTCCTAAACTTGGTATGCATGACTTTAAAACTGGATTCTTCCACCAAAACACAATATAAACTCCCAAACCCGAATCAGAAGTATCAAACCGGATGGTCGGGTAACTCCCGGATGGATTGGATCATTGTTGGTGGTTGGACATGCACAAGTTAAAATACTGGAGGTAAATGGGCGCTAAATTTTGTGTCCATTATACAACCCATATTGGTAATGGGTTTACGGATTATCCGAGTATGGACAAACGGGTCATCAATAAATGGATTAATGCATGGTTAACTTTTTTTTAAGAAGTGGAGAAATCTTTTCCCTCATTGTTTTAAAATTATGTAAAGAAATATAATACAAAAACACAAGATATAAAATTTAAAAAATAGACACACTGTTTAAAGGGAAAAATTTAGAGTCAGAGATTTTGGGATTTGAGTATATTAAATATTATAATGAAAGATAATAATTAAATTCAAACGTTACATTCTAAAAAACTCAAAAAAAAACCATTATTTATGGCTAGTTTTTAAGAAACACTTGCGGTCATGACTATAAAATTAAATGAAAAGTCACGTGACTTTTCATCGATACGGGTAAGGTAAAATCCATCAGCCCGCGGATCGAATCGGCCTGATGGTATTTCTAAACGGTGGATCTGATATGGGTAATTTTATAACGGATAACAAATTTTTGACATGTGATCGGTGTTTTACATGTCGATGTACGGATCAAACTTGATACCACTATACGATGATGATAAATCACATGTGATAATTACGGAAGGAAAATTCTTTTTCTGCCGGCCCAGCATATTCCACATGTTATATTTTTGAAATCAACCCTTTTCGAAAATCAAAGTGGAAACCTCTCAACTGAGCTAAGCCCATCTGGTTCAATTCCGTGTATTATAGCCTTCCAATGGTTTTTGGTCACACATTATAATAATATCCTAAATATATTAATATAATACACAACTGATTAGAAACAAAGGAGCAAGACAAGAGAGCATTTAGCAACAACTTACCAGCAAAACTTTCACTTACATTGGTGTCAGTCCATGTTTTATTCTCTTCCTACAGTCTCCCATTTGGTATTTTAACCTGCAGTTGCAACCTGTAGGACCACCACCCAATTCTCATCATCATCATCATCTTTCATCAAAATGGGATCCGCTATGAAACAAGACTGTAAAAAAACTGAAGACAAAATTTAACAGCTAAATATTGACATGATCATTATCGATCCCTTTTCCTAGAATCACATATCCGTTTAAAGATTTGACGTCATTCCATTAAGAAAACTATGACAAATAAGTTACCGATCACAAAGTTGGCATTATCCAAATTCTTCAAGGAAAAAATGATATATATTCTATAAAAAATAATGTTCAACTCTAAGACACATACTCCCAATCGATCTGATGTCACACACTCCTTTAGTTTGTGTCCATCTTGACCAAAACCATCATCCTAATAATCATAAACTCGCCAGCATCGATCGAATTCTCTTCTCTTAGGCTGTACAAATAAGAAAGGAAAACATGGTAGGTTTGCCACAGTAAATTATGTTCAAATCTAAATCACAGATGGAGCCAAAAGCAACACTGAAGCACATTTTCAGTTCCACCACACTCAAAAACACATGGACCACAAATATACCAACCCATATTTCTAGAGGAAAGAGACAACAGCAATGGTACCTGCTTGAAGCTGTAAAGAAAAACATTTGAAGGAAAAAAAGTTGGATGCCAATGCTCTGCTGCAGGTTCATGTGAAGCTTGACAGCAACGTGAAAGTAAAACTGGTTTGTTTTGTTGTTTGTGAACCAGTTTTTATTCTCATTTTCGAACTTTTCCCCCCACATGAACCGTTTGGAGAGGAATATCAGAGCAGAGTGATGTCCCCTAATTAAAATTCAAAATGTAATATAATAGAATACATATTATACAATCTCATTGGGAGGGAGGAGGGGGGGGGGGGGGGGGGGATCTATTAGAATCAATCAAATCAAGTGTATTATACATATCCTACACATTTTACAAACCAAGGAAATTAACAAGGCCAATAATGTACCCTTGAGAAAATTTACTCTTGGATGATTCTCCGTTTCCTTTTCCTATCAAAATAGGGTCGGCAAAAGCAGGTGTATTAATCTCTATCACTTATTGCGGTGAAAGACATGGTCGCATGAGTTGTATCACCCGAGGATACTGAGGATGTGTTGTTATTGCTCTTGTTATTGCTTCTGATTTTAAGTTCCATGAAATCAGAGATTAAACCGGGCTTGGTAATTTGGAGAGACTCCACATCCATTTCGCCCGCTAGCATCTTGACAACATCAGACATCCATGGGCGTAATTTGAATCCATCTTGCGTGCACAAAAGACCTATTTTTAAGAACTTGCATGCCTCCTCAACTTCCAAATCATCCGTTATGGAGGTGTCTACGAGTTTTGCAAGCTCATCGCTTTCGTAGAATGTCCAAGTCTGCAAGCAACATTGTTATAATGTAAGAGACAATTTATGCACAACTATTTATTTGGCTTCTTTAAGAATGCGCGAGAACAAAATAAAAACATGAAAAATTTTGATTTTAGTGGGAAGTTGTCAGTAGAAACTTTCCATTAGAGGTTGTGTCTGAACAGAAAGCCTTTTATTTGTTTTGTAGATGGTTTGATTTCATAAAAATTCTTAATGAAGTTTATGTTTTTAAGCGATATTTAAGAATACAGAATATCTATCAGAACAAGCAAGCTAAAAATGTATAAACAACTACAGGCAACTGATAACCGCATTATTGTGCCTTTGAGCTGCATGCTTTATACACTATTTTAGATAAGCGGATGCACATACTTGCAGAGGCGTACCTAGATAAGGCCCAGCAGGGCAGTTGCCCCCACTGAAGCTTCGGAAAAAATATTTATATACCCTATTATTTGTGGTTCTTTTACATATCGAGGGGATTCAATAGATACAATTTCCATATTAAAAGATCATTAAATAACTTGGATTCTTGGTCGGAGCCATTAATGCTCGAGGATTAAGTTGGAAGATCCAAAATTGAATCCCCATCGTTATTTATTTTTTAGTACATCCTATATGTCATATTAAAATTTTACTTTCTATATGTTATTACATTTTTTCTTCCTTTATGTTCACAAATATACCTATATGGACTTCAAATGATGATTGAGAGGAGAATTTATATTTCTAAACTATTCTCATATTTATATATTTCATGTATTTTTCATATTTATTTATAAGCCTTGAAACCTCAAATTGTTTGAAATGTTTTTTATGTAGTCTTTATCCAATATTTGATTCGTAGGTAAATTGATAAAATTATTTTGTGATATTAAATTAAGAAACAAAAAAAAAACTCATATTAATTTTTTTGCATAGTCTTCTTTTCTTACCACATAAATATCTAAAATTTTAGAATCTTTTTTAATTTTCTCTATTTTGCACAACTAATGCTCAAATAACTTTTTGAAAATAATTTAAATAACTTCTTGAAAATAATTTAAATATAAGAAAATGTTGTGTAGAAATATGAAGGAATTCAAGATAGAGATATAACAGAGTGTATAGAGTATATCTACAAAAAAAAAACATTGCTTTTTGCTTGCATACTATTCTATTCATTTACAGCAATAAAATACATTCATTTATTTTATTTTATTTTTATTTTGGGGGGGGGGGGGGGGGTGTCTCGTTTATATGTATTTAAAATAAAAGGATTGTTTAATGATTGAGTAACTTTATAAAAAAAAACCTAAATGGACAATGCAAGGTTCAGTTATATGAGTTTAGGATGCATGATTGATATACTCTCAAGTTCAAGTCTACTTTTAAACAAAAAATTTATTTTCGCGATACCACTAGAAATACAGCTTTATTTTTATTGGTATGGATATTGCTCCCACTCATCAAAAAAAAAAATCTAGATCTGCCCATGCATACTTTGTTATTTCTGGTGTTTAAATTGGTTAATATAACTTCCTAAGATTAATAGATATTTTTCTAGAACAAAGATCACAACAATAGAGGCTTTGTACCCCTGATTTCGGGTTTGCTAGATGAATTGTTTTAAGCTATGTAGTTAACCTCCTTTGTTTGTCAACGATCATAGGAAGATAACTCAAAATCGGGTTTAGTCAGAACTTGAAAGATCGCCGTCATCGTTTTTCTTTATCATTGAGGCAACATAAGTTCCCTTACTCAGCGACGCACTACATCGGATAGGTCTTAATGATGCTAGTAGGCGTCTATTCTGGGAGGATTTAGACGAGATGGTGCAAAACATACCTAATAAAGAGAAGTTATTTATTGGTGGTGATCTCAATGGACGTGTGGATACTAGTCGTAGTGGGTATGACACTATTCATGGAGGTTTTGGTTTTGGACAAAGGAATGAAGCAGGTAGCTCGATTCTAGATTTTTCCTTATCTTATGATTTGATCTTAGCAATCACTTAGTTTAGGAAAAGAGAGTCTCACCTTATCACCTTTAGGAGCGGATCAAGTGCAAGTCAAATAGACTTTTTTCTGACGAGAATGATAGATAAAGGTTATTGTATCGACTATAAGGTAGTACCAGATGAGAGTGTAACCACTCAACATAAACTTTTAGTTCTAGATTTTCAATTTAGAAGAGAACCTAGAAAAATTAGATGTAAGGTAGAACTTAAAATTAAATGGTGGCGATTGAAGGGAGGTAACCTAAAGGTTATAGATCGTGTAGTTTAAAAGGCGGATTGACAGTCTGAAGATAATTCAAACAGAACATGAAACAAAATGGCTAGTTTTATCAAGAGGATAGCTAGAAATCTACTTGGTGAGTCGCGAGGTGGTGTTCCACCATCTAAGAACACATCATAGTGGAATGAAGAAATAAATGCTGCTATTAAAATTAAAAGGGATTCTTATAAAAATTTGAAGAAAAGCAGAGATGCGGAGAGATTTGAGAAATATAAAATGGCTAAAAAGAAAATTAGGAAAGTTGTTCGGGAAGCTAAAATTAAGATCTATTTGGAGGTGTACGAGAAGTTAGACACCAAGGAGGCTGAAAATGATATATACCGGATTGCTCGGATGCGGGAAAAAAGACCAGAAACTTATGTGCGGTGAAATATGTCAAAAATGAAAATCAGAGATTTTAGTTCGAGATGAGGATATCGAGAAAAGGTGGAGAGATTATTTTGACAAATTGTTCGATAAGAGCTTTACTAAGAATTTGGATGGATTTGTCATTCAATCTCAAAATATAAACCGTGATTTCATACGTAAAATAAGACTGCCTGAGTTTAAAAAAGGAATGTAACTTAAAGGCTTTTATAGATCGTGTAGTTCAAGAGGCGGATTGGCAGTCTGAACATAATTCAGACAGAACATGAAACAAAATGGCTAGTTTATCAAGAGAGTAGCTAGAAATCTACTTGGTAAGTCGAGAGATGGTGCTCCACCATCTAAGGACACATCATAGTAGAATGAAGAAATAAATGCTGCAATTAAAATTAAAAGGGATTATTATAAAGATTTAAAGAAAAGCAAAGATGCGGAGAGATTTGAGAAATATAAAATGGTTAAAAAGAAAGTTAGGAAAGCTGTTCGAAAACCTAAAACTAAGGTCTATAAAGAGTTGTATGAGAAGTTAGACACTAAGGAGGTTGAAAATGATATATATTGGATTGCTCATATGCGGGAAAGGAAAACTAGAGACTTATGTGCGGTGAAGTGTGTCAAAAATAAAAATTAGAAGGTTTTAGTTCGAGATGAGAATATCGAGAAAATGTGGAGAGATTATTTTGACAAATTGTTCAATGAGAGCTTTACTAAGAATTTGGATGGACTTGTCATTCAATCTCAAGATATAAACTGTGATTTCATGCGTAAAATAAGACTACCTAAGATTAAAAAATCTTTGAAGAGAATGAAATAAAAAAAAAGCGGTTGGTCTAGACGGGATTCGTATCGAAATTTGAAGATACTTATGAGAAATAGACGTTAAATGACTGACAAATCTGTTTAATAAGATTTGACTGACCAAAAGGATACCAAATGAATGGAGGAAAAGTACCCTTATACCTATCTACAAAAACAAGGATGACATTCAAATTTGCTCAAATTACCGTAAAATAAGATTTATGTGTCATACCATGAAATTTTGGAAGAGAGTGATTGAACACAAGTTAAGAAAGGATGTTAAGATAACAGAAAACCGGTTTGGGTTCATACCTGGACGATCGACGACAAAAGCTATTCATTTGCTTCATCAACTTATCGAGCGTTTTCGAAAGAGGAGAAGAGATTTGCATATGATATTTATTGATTTAGAGAAAGCGTACGACAAGACACCTAGAGAGGTATTATGAGGGACAATGATGAAGAAAGGGGTCCCCGTCAAATACATTAATATAATCAAAGGCATGTATGATGTAGTGGCAAATGTCAGAACTTACGGCGTCTTAACGAGTGATTTTCCGATTACAATTGGTTTACATCAAGGATCTGTATCAAGTCCATTCCTGTTTACCATTGTGATGGATGAGCTTACTAGAACTATCCAAGATGGGATGCCTTGGTGTATGCTATTCGCTGATGATATTGTTCTAGTAAATGAGACGAAAGCAGGGGTTAATGCCAAAGTGGACTTATAGAGGCAAACGTTAAAATCTCGAGGGTTCAGATTGAGCAGGTCCAAGACAGCATATATGCATTGCAAATTTAGCAAACAGAGAAGTCAAAACTATATTGGAATAACATTAGAAAAGCAAGAGATATCACCGAGCGATTAGTTTAGATATCTAGGTTCTATCATCCAAAAGAATGGAGAGATCGATAGCGGTGTTAATTAAAAAATCCAAACTGGTTGGTTGAAATAAAGGAACGCAGCAGGGATTTTGTGTGATTGTAACTTTCTGTTAAATTTGAAAAGGAAATTTTATCGGAGCGCTATTCGGCCTGCCTTATTATATGGTACAGAATGCTGGGCTCTTAAGAAGCATCATACACAGAAAATGCATGTAGCGGAGATGCGCATGCTTCGTTGGATGTGTAATAACACGAGAAAAGATAAGGTGCGAATAAGGATAATCGTGCAAAAGTTGGTGTAGCACATGTGGAGAAGATGTGGGAAAACCGACTAAAATGGTTTGGTCATGTGCGACGCTGACTTATGGAAGCACCGGTTCGACAAATGGATACTCTTAATATAGACAATGTCAAAAGGACGAAAGGGAGACCGAAGAAAACATGGATGGAGGTGATACGAAAAGATATAGTTGCCAAAGGCCTCAAGAAAGTATATTGTTCGATAGGAGTGAGTGGAGGCAGAAGATTCATGTGCTGGACCCGGCATAATTCTTATGTTGGTTCATATAACCTACTCCATATGCTTGGGATAAAAGGCTCAGTTGTTGTTGTATTGAGGCAACATAAGTGAAGCACAAGGAATTTTTTTCGAGATGTGGAAAGCATGTAAAGCTTTCAGAGAGGCAACACATTTTGTCATCTTTTCAATTCAAAAAAGGCATTGACCGGTCGCATTAGACCACGCAAGGAGCCAAGTCTTCAGAAATTAACCTCTAGAAAAGTTGGTTGTAGATAGGTTCTACATAAAGAGACCGGCTGCTAGATGGACCTCCAATTAATCGACAGTAATCACATTTCAACCATCTGTATATATGACAGAAGGCGCTTAAACCATGCAGGTCTAAGCAACATTACATAGCACCTTTCCATTTTCTTGGAAAAAAAACGACAAAAAGAAGAAACTAAATTACACTAAACTAACCTTAAATATGAGTGCTTTCACTAAACTACTTTCAACTCTTATTATTACAGTACGCTCTGTATAAGTGCATCATTTAAGGGCATTTTAGTGGGAAAAAATCTTCTTCAAATCAAAGTTTAAGGGAATTTACTGCACTAAAAAACCTTAAGGTAAATCAGTGAACAATGCAGGTAAATCAGTGAAAAATACCATGGTTAAGGTTTTTTCCAGAGTTATATAAGCCACAAAAATGGGGTGCAAAGGAAAAACAAAAGCTTGGTATAAGTAGCCAACCTTTAGCATCATATAAAATTCTGCCAATTGGTGCAGTTAATAGTTACTTACCCTTTCAAGAAGAAACTGTTCTCCGTGAGGTAATCTGGTGTTGGTGTTGCATCTTCCGGTAACAATCTCCAATAGAAGAACGCCGAAGCTGTAAACATCTGATTTTCGTGTCACCTGCCCACGTATTGCATACTCCGGAGCCAAGTAGCCTCTGCTTGAAAACAAAAAGAACCCGATATATGAGGGAGTTTTCTCAACAAGAAAATAAAGTTACACCATCTCCTATCTCTACCGGTACAATGCAAACTCCTTGTGGGGCTTTGTAGTTTGGTATTTGACTGAGTCATCCATCTATTCCATGATCTTATTATTTTGCACAAGTCCTTAAACCTTAACACGAATTTCTTAGTCATTATTGTTATAATAATTTGAATGGAGTGGTATGAAATTTTAGATTTAAAACTATTTCCAAGATCCTACAAGTTCCTTTATGCAGATGCTTCTCAACTGCCAAAAAACCAGTAGAATTTTAATCATGAAATAGCAAATTATGGAAGTGGGTGTATTCTAATGCGACCAAAGTCAAATGGCAAGCCTGCTTGAATTTGTTTCAACATTGAGTAAATAAAGCTTGTTACCAAATCCACAAGCATTAAATAAAAAATCAATCCGTCCATATTTTCAGAAGTCTAAGCCTTTATGTCAATTAATATAAGTCAAAAGATTAGGACGGTTGTACTTTTAATTTAATATTGGACATATAGTCAAATCCTATAATTGCTACTTTAATCAGGACATGGTATGGAATTAGGTATAGCTATAATACAACCAAAGTCATAGCCTAACCACCTGAATCTAAGTTCATTCAAGTTTTTAAAGGTTGTCCCCTAGGGTCAATAAACATAAGCCAAACGAGAGGAAAACAAATGGGAAAATAAAAAATAATGAAATAATAAAAGATGCATTAACTCACATTGTTCCGGCAACACGAGTGCTGACATGGGTCGTGTGTGGCGGCAAAAGCTTAGCTAGCCCAAAATCTGAAATTTTGGGGGTGAGATTTTTGTCAAGCAAAATATTGCTTGCCTTGACATCACGATGGATGATATGTGGTCTAACTTCCTCATGAAGGAATGCAAGTCCTCTAGCAATGCCAATGCAAATTCTAGTACGTGTTCTCCAGCTAAACTGAATGTTACTGCGATTGGCACCTAAGAAATTACAAACGAGCGTATGTATATAAGTGAAACCAGTCTTCCTCTATATCAGTGAAGTGTGATTATTATAATAAAGTTAAATTTACTAAAATTAAAACTAATACTATATATTATATAAATTGCAAATAAATACCATTAGCTTCCAGCATTTTTCATATTACGTACCTTACACAGTTTCCGGGAAAATAAGGAAGAGGTATATAAAGGTATAAGGCGCACTAGCCAAAAACGAAATATGGCATTAAATTTATAAATATTGAAAGTCTATTTGAAAGAAAGTTCATATCATCGATTTGCAATCTATAATAGAAAGTATTTATATGTAAACCCTGAAAGGTCATGCTGTTTTAGTGAATTTTAGCCTATTTCTCATAACCCCCCCCCCCCCACACACACACACAAAAAAGTCAACGGCTTCAAAATTACCGAGAAGTGTCTGCGCAAGGCTATTATTCTCAAGATAATTGTAGACTAGTATTCGACGATCATTTTCCACACAACAGCCATAAAGTGTAGCAAGGTTCTCATGAGTAATGTTTGAAATTGTAGTAAGCTCTGTCAAAAACTCTCGTTTTCCTTGTGTTGACTCCTTAGAGAGCACCTTTATAGCAATGGCACTCCCATCTTTCAGTATTCCCTAGACAAAAAATATAGCTAATTATTCAAGATGCTCGAACTTCTTGGTTCTGAAATATAATCTAGCAAAAAGGCTACCTTATATACTGGTCCAAAACCTCCTTCACCAACTTTATTTCCATGGCTAAAATCACTCGTGGCATTTCTCAATTCTTTATATGAGTAGATTTTCACATTTTTGATGCCTGCAATATCTGATAACATAAATAATGAAGTCAGTAGTAGAATAACAAGGTTGCAGGAGGAAAACTCATGTTTGTTAATAAATTTGATTTCCTAAGGAAACAAAAAGCTATGTATACATTGTGGGAACATAATTAATATTAAACCAATCGATATGTACCTTCATCGCTCTGAACAGTATTCTCTTCTGAAGTTCTTCCCCCGTAAAATAAGCAAGAGAACCAAGTCATTACTCACTGAAACTGTGAAACACCTATTGAACTTTTTATGCTGAATACTGCCTTGTACAAACTATTTGGTGCCTGCAAAATGAATACTTGATTAAAGAACAAGAAATCTCCGGGTATTCGAAATGGCCATTATGTTAAATTGTACAGCTACAAGAAGTTTGTAACGATAACCCTATATAATTTAGTTACTTGGTGATCTGGAAAGTGATGTTTATATAACATGGGCTTCCTTTCTAATTATCCTAATTAATCTATTTTAGTCATGTATGCAACTAATCAAACTTCACCAGTAAGCCTAGTTAAAATAAAGGATTAACTTATCGATCTACCCACTGAAACTGAGTACAATCCATATTTGCACCTCATTTATAACAGTAAAAGTGTGGAGTATTTGGACCAAATTTATGACCCATTGAGAAAATTTATTCATATCCAGAACATCCCTGAAGTAATTAAGTGGCCAAAAATGCATTTTGATTACTTGGGACCAGTTAAGCGAGGGGCTTCATGAAAATCTTGAAATTATGAATCGCAGATTTAACTATCAAGTACAAAATGCATTTTGATTTACTTGAAATTACAAGAAATATATCCATCTTCTATCAACTGTATGATGCATTTCTTGTGGCGACTATTCGAAAAAAGCAAATACTGGTCTGCATTTTGCTCTTGATATTCATCAAAGCATGAAGCACCATAAATCACCTATGGCTATATCCAATCCAATGCACCTATTTGTCATTCCTTTTAGTAATCACACCACAAAAAGGACACGGATATTTACCTAGGTTTGATTAATGTCAACCAATTTGCATTAGGATAGAAAAACGACAAGCCATTATTCCAAACTTTCAGCTTCCACAGCTTGAAACCTTTCCTTCCATTGAGCTCCATTCACGGTCATTGCCTCGATCAGATTCGTATCAAGATTCGGGATAGATATAGCTTAACAACTTTCCGGGCATCTTTCAAACTAAGTTAGATTTATATTTCAACCCATCCTTGCGCAAACTGGAGCTTGCAATGTTCTAACTCCAGTTTCAAAAAGTACAGCTTTTTGTTTTTAGAATACTAGAGCTATGATAATGAGGTCGGCCAAAATTTTAGATAACTTTGGTCGTCTCAGCTTGCTTGATTTGATTGTTTGTTTGCTTGCTTGCTTCTCTATTTGATAGGATATGATAAAGCAGCATGCTTTAATCATAAGCTATCCAATTATGAAGTACAAAAAAAACAAAAACCTTTATCGATTCATCAAAACTCCAGCTGTCTCTCTCTGGCATATCCCCATTTTTCAAAAAAGTAGAATTTTGAAACTGTAAAATGAAATTACAAGCAAATCTACCACAAAGTTCACTTCTTTCCACAAGCAATCGAATCAAAAACACAAGCGGAAGATGAAATCACCTGACAAAGGATGAGAACAAACACCAGAAATCGCTCAAATCATCAGAAAATGCCGCAGGTCAGCGCAGCTCGCCCCCCAGAATCTTTGAGATCTGGGTGAAATCGACGCCGCGACGAAAGCCTAGGATCGGATCCGCAGGTGGTGGCGCGCACGTTAGCGAGGGAGATGAGCTTAGAGAGAGAAAGGATGAGATTTATTTTGAAGAGAGAGATGAGAAAGCGCAGAGCTTTGAATTGTCAAAAGAGAGGAAAATGGAAGAAAAAGAAGAACAAGAGGGAGCTAATAAACACGTGGAATTAGTTGCGTTTTGACTACGCGGCTGGGAACGCAGTAGGCCCGTCCTATCCTCGGCCCATCGGGCCGTGACCAAGACTTGGAAATTTATTTTTTTACTACTTTTTCGCCTTGAAAATTGAAACCGCAAATAATGGGCATAAAAAACATGCGCGTGGTATGAAAATTAAAAATTCTTTCATTTTTTAAAATTATTGAAATTTTGGAAGAATCTGAGAAATAGACTGTTTAGTATTAGGATTAAGGGTTATATTTTCTTTTTCTCGAATGTCAAATGATTTTGGAGTTATTTTAGTGTAAAGGTTGGTTGGTTTTTTTGGGATGATGTTTTTATTTTGCTTGAGGGGGTACACGATAGGTGATGATACCCACAAGTAGGAATTCCACATATCACAACACGCGGCAGGTGACATGTCATCTGCACAAACCCACTAGATTCATGGGGACAACAAAGCTGGGATAAATACAACGCACCGGGGATGTTCCTCGGCGCCTCGCCTCCGAGATTGCACCAGACCTTTTAGAAGACCCCCCAGAGTACGTTCCCTATTCGTCTAGCAACCAGCCATCAGCTCACCTCCGAGTTATCCTATGGCCGAGCTCCTTCAACCTCCTCGCTTGTCTCTGAATTATTACAGAGCTAAGCTTCCTCAGCCTCCTCGCTCGCTACCGAGCTGAGCTTCCTCGGCTTCTTTATCTGGCAGGGAGCACGGAGCCCGAACGCCCCCGTAACGGCTCCAGGTATCTCGCCACGATGAGATCCCTGCCACTCCACGTCCCGCATCCCACGCTAGCGTATCTCGCCATTAATGGGTGTATCTCGCCATTAATGGGCGTACCCCGCCATCAATGCGAACGTGACACAGGAGCGTAACGGACAACGAGAATATCGCATCGGCTCGCTCTATACGACAGCTACATAAACCCCTCTATCAGAACGACTCAGATAACTCGAACTCAATCCGATAAGTCGCTGCCCTGCCATTATTCCTCAGTACTTACTTGATCGTCAGAGGATCCTAAAGTGGTTTCACATCCCGGGATTTCCCTTGCAGGTAGCTCAGTGTCAACAACCACCCATTGAGATCCACACGCTCAACCCTCATATCAAATCTTAATCGTTCAGCCCCGTTGGCAACAAGATCGACGGAGGACAGCGGTTGACGGAGATCCGACCTCCATCAGCCGGCGCCGTCTGTGGAAACTATTTCTTCTCCTGCCCAAGAAAGTTGATCTTCCGCCGTCGATATAATGGCCAGCGATCCTCATCACGGAGATCCTAGCACAAGCCACCCTTCCTTCCACAACAGAGATGGGGTCGGTCCTACTCCACCCCCCAACGCTATCGACGCCTTATCAGCGCGAATCGACAGGCTCACGGCGATAGTAGATGCACTCGCTCATGTTCAAACGGCCGGCCACGCCCGCCAAACCGCTGTCCCCACCCTCCGGAATGACGGCGTATGTGGGACGACGGAGGGGCGCGTTCGGGTCCTCGACCTCGCTCACGCCCATCTCGATGTCACCGAACACCGAAGCGCCAATTTCGATGGTCATGACCCACGTACGTGGAATGATTCCATGACTCATTGGGCGCCGGATAGTTCGACACCAAGATCTCAAGAGAGACCGGGCTATCGCTTCAACGCCCACCGCGCTCTCTCGCCCCTAAAGAGACGTCGGTCAGGTCCCCTGATTTCAGGAAAGACCGACGTCACCACACTGATCGAGACCGCGCACATGGCGAATGTCGAGGCCGGCCATGAAGAGTCCACCCTGAGGATATGAGAAACGTGATAGAGCGAAGCCGAAACCGCTCCATCGTGCAAATCCGGAGTAGAGATAGCAGGCACTCTGACTGTGCGGAATTCTCGGGGTACCAACAGCAAATCGAGGTCCTCGAGAAGAAGATCGAGGACATGCGGCTCACTGCCCGTTCGACCGGAGGAGTGGCAAAGTACTCCGCAGACTCGCTCACGAGGCCTTTCACGGAGCAATTACTAGGAGAACGGGTCTCGTCTCGGAATAAACTGTCTAAGGTGGCCCTCTTCGAAAGGAAGTCCGACCCAAAGGACCACTCGGATGCGTTTACACTGGGCATGAGCTTCCAAGACAACTCAGATGCAGCTCAGTGCCGGTCCTTCCCCGCCACCCTCATCCGTGCCGGCGGGGATTAGTTCCGTGGACTTGCGCCACGCTCGATCTCGACCTTTGACGAGCTGGCAACCCAATTCCTTAGTCATTTCGTCGGTAACCGATGACAGAAAAGGACGGTCGACTACCTGTTTACCATCAAGAGTGAGAACAGAGAATCCTTCAAGAGTTGCGTCACTCGCTTCTATAGTGCCTTCCTAGAAGTCCGACCACCGTGACGAAACGGTTATCACCGCCTTGAGATCGGGTCTTAGGCACAAAGAGTGGCTCCGCTCTTTTGCATTGGCGCAACCTCGGATCATGGCCGAAGTAAAAGCCTGGATCGAGCGAGAAATCCAACTCAAGTCGGAGGTAAACGCTAACATAACCCGTGGCGATCGAACGGACCGGAAAAAACGGGACAGAGAAGAGAAAAAGAATGCAGACCGTCCAAAATCTTATTCTCCGAGGTTTCACGAGTACACCGCCTTGAACATCTCCCAGACCGAGCTACTAGAAGAGGCTAAGAGCAAGGGGTTTTTCAAACTCCCGCTAGCAACTCAGAGGCCGGGAAAGCGGCTTCGCGGCCCGTACTGCGCCTACCATCGGTCGCAGGGGCACCCGACCGAGAGCTGCAAACAAATCCGTGACTATATTGAGGAACCGATTCACTACGTTCACCTGGTGAAGTACCGGCGAGACAAACGGCAGGCGGATCGGGAGTAAACGAACCAAACCCCTATCGGAGAATTGACGGTCGGGCAGATCATGGTCGTCTCCGTAGGTTTGACTCCGGGCAACGAGGACGACCGCCACTTCCGGCTGGTCATGACTTTAAGTGATCCGCCCCATCAGAAATGCAAGAAGGATGATCCAATCACCTTCACCAATGAAGACCTTCATGGCACATCACTCCCTCACAATGATCCCCTTGTGATAGCAGCCTGGGTAAATCGATACGAGGTCCGGAGAATATTAATCAACTCGGAGAGCTCGGCGGATATCCTGTTCTACGGCTGTTTCCAGCGTATGGGATTAAATCCGTCTGACCTCCAACCGGGCGCCAATGTCCTCTCCGGGTTCACAAACCATTCCGTCATGGCTGAGGGATCGATCACCCTCCTTCTCAATATCGGGGAAGCAGGCAAAAAGTGAACCATATCGGTGAACTTTCTCGTTGCCAAGATCCTGTCGTCCTATAACATTCTCTTGGGACGCCCCACCCTAAACACCCTCCAAGCTCAGATCTTAACATATCACCTTGCGTTCAAGTTCCCTTTGGACAACGGAGGGTAGGCCGGGCCTACGGAGACCAGCAAACCGCCAGGGTATGTCTCGCCTCAACGTCTCCCGGGAAAAAGGAGGGTGACGATTTCGGAAACATGTACGATCCTCAGGAGTCTCTAAATGCACGCAACGACCAAAAAGAAATTCGAGAAGCCCCGGTGGAGCCTTTGGTCGAAGTTCCTCTCAAGGAGAGAGACGACGGCTGAACTGTCCAGATCGTCTCTCTCTTAGTGGGGGGGCGCTCGAGACGACCT
Organism: Agapanthus africanus; assembly: GCA_030015575.1. Lineage (NCBI taxonomy): Eukaryota > Viridiplantae > Streptophyta > Magnoliopsida > Asparagales > Amaryllidaceae > Agapanthus > Agapanthus africanus. Next base: position 569,208,802 of record JASDDO010000016.1, read on the forward strand.
GATCCAGTTCTACCGGAACAACTCTGATGTATTCGCTTGGTCCCCAGCGGACATGCCCTGGATCGACCCTAAGGTGATCTCCCCCAAGCTCGGGGTCGACTCGAAAGCCCGGACAGTCCGACAAAAAAAAAAGATGCTTTACGCCAATGAAACAAAAAGCGATAAAGGAGTAAGTAGATCGACTGCTCACGGCCGACTTCATCAGGAACCTGGACTACTAGGATTGGCTGGCGAACACGGTCATGGTCAAAAAGGCAAACGGGAAATGGCGCATGTGCGTCGATCTCACCGATCTAAACAAGGTCTGCCCAAAAGACAACTACTCACTCTCTCGGATATATCAGTTAGTGGATAGCTTGGCCGGTCATGAGCTACTAAGCTTCAAGGATGCCTTCTATGGTTATAATCAGATCCGGATGAATCTAGCCGACGAAGAGCTAACCACCTTCACCACCGATCGGGGAGTCTATTGCTACAAGGTAATTCCCTTTGGCCTCAAAAACGCCGGGGCCACATACCAGCGGCTGGTCAACAAGCAGTTCAAACCATAAATTAGGAGAAATATGGAAGTCTACGTCGACGACATTCTCGTGAAATCCCCCCTATCGGCCGGGCATACTGCAGGCCTCGGTGAGACATTCGACGTCCTGCGGAAGTACAAAATGAAGCGAAATCCGGCCAAACGTGCGTTCGGCGTCACAAGCGGGAAATTACTTGGATTCATAGTCACCCACCGAGAAATCGAAGCGGACCTGAAGAAGATCAGGGTCATCATCAACATGGCGACACCCACGAGCAATGTTGATATCATGCGACTCATAGGTAGGGTGGCTGTCTTGAGTTGCTTCATGTCCAGATCCGGAGAAAAGTGTCTCCTTTCTCAAAGACTTAAGGAAGATCCCCTGGTTCGAATGGTCCGAAGAGTGCCAAATCGCTTTCAAACAACTCAAGGCATACCTGGCACCCCCCTCCCGGTTCTCACCCGACCAGTTGAAGGGGACGAGCTGTTACTATATATAGCCATCTTCGACCGGGCTGTCGATAATGTACTCATCAGAGAATTCGAAGGAGTATAAAGGCCGGTCTACTACGTCAGCCATGTTTTCAAGGACGTAGAGACCAGATACCCGGCTATAGAAAAAACAGTCCTTGCGCTCGTTGTCGCATCCAGGAAGCTGTGGTACTATTTTCAAGCACACACAATCATCGTCCTCACCGAACGACCCTTGGGGAATATCCTTAGTTCCTCCGAATCGTCGGGCTGCTTGGAGAAATAGAGGTGGGAGTTGTCCCAATTCGACATTAAGTATCGGCCAAGACAAGCTATCAAGGCACATGCCCTAACCGATTTCGTGGCTGAATGCACTATTCCCAATAAGAAAGGAGTATCGGCGCGGGGCCCTAACCCATGGCCCTCAGTCAAGGAGAAGCTCAGCCCAATCCCGAACTGAGTACTCTATGTGGACGGATCCTCCTCAGAGGAAGGGCGTGGGGCTGGTTTAATCATCCGCGGTCTGAATGAGACGGAGATAGTGTACTCTCTGAGACTTGGCTTTAAGGTGTCGAACAACGCAGCAGAATACGAGGCCTTATTAGCCGGGCTACGAATTGCCTCCGGTGTAGGGCTAAATACAATCAGGATCCGCAGCGATGTAACGACTCTGAATTTTTGGTACAAAATTTTTCATCTTAAAGTACAGAAAGGAGTTGTCTAATATGAATCCAATCCAAACATTAATCTGAATCTAACATGAATCTAACATGTATACTTGAACCTGAACCTGAATACCAGAACAATATGCAAATATGACTTGACTTGACCGAACCAAGATTATGACTTGACTTGACTACATGACTACTTGATACATCCTGAAACTGTTTACATGAACAACTTATATCCATTGTCTCGGCAAGTCTGATAACTACAATTTATACAATATACATTACGGGGTTTAACAGGGTAGACTGGTACGGAATGTATTAGAAGTGGAATGAGATGGTCACTAAAAGACACCTAAATGAACATCCGTGCCATTGTCCCGTAGGTTTTGACGGGGCCTTGTACTTCCAATTACCATATTCCACGGAGCAAATTGGACTCCTCTCGTATACACTGATACATTCTGTACCAAACTATAAACACCAACGTTAGCATAACAAACTTAAACCTATACAAATTACAGTTATATTTCTCTCTACTTGTCGTATTCCTTCCTTTCTTTTGGAACTTAACGAGCGCTACTTCGCTGACGACATTCATGTCTCTTCTTTCTTTGGAATGTTCGTCAGGAGGACCCGACTCTCAAGAGACCGAGCCCAGTCAGGAGGACATGGATCAGTTCACAGAGGAGCCAGATTTTTAGTCTTTACTTGTACTTACCTTTTCTTTTGTATGCCACTGTTTTAGGCATTACTTTTATCATTGTACATTTCCTTTCAAATCGGTTGTAATGTAAAGAATGGATATTAATAAAAGGTGCAGTTTATATTACATCTCTTGTCATTCTTGTGCATTTATTTATATTTCTTATTTACACCTAACGTGTTTACTTCTGAGTAAATATGTCGCTGCCAGTCACGTCTACTTCTCCGTACACCGGGAAGCGGGACGTGACATATTTTGTTGGCGGCTCATGCAGGTCGGTTCTTCATGGAATCCTAAGAAATATATATCACAAGAATTATAAAATTCAACAGCTATACATTCTTTATATTTCAAATTCCTTAAATATATCCTAACCTTTCTTTTTCTATCAAAGTTATGAATTCTCCCAACAACACGAGTACCAACGTCAACGGCAGCACCCCACCACCTACTCTACCACCACCACCTACCGTTGCAGCTCCCATCAACGAGAAGACGGTATTGCTTAAGGCGATAAAGATCCTTTTCAGCAGCAGACTGCTATCCTCTTGCACCGCCCTGAAGCTGAGGCACCCGGAATCGAGCAATTCCGGGCATTGCATCCGAAGCATTTTTCTGGAAAAGAGAGCCCACGAGAGGCAGAGGAATGGTCTTAGTCTATCGAGGACGATCTGGCGGCAGCACAAGTGCCAAAGAATGCTTGGGCGAGAGTTGCAAAGTTACAACTAACCGACAACGCTAGAATCTGGTGGAAGGCTGAAGAAAGTCGACTCGCCCAACCGATTGAATGGAGAATATTTTGCGATATGTTTGACACGAAATATTTCCCCGAGATTGCCCGTTTCGACATGTAACATCAATTCATCCATTTACAGGATGGTTCAATGTGGAACAAATCGGTGGATGAATACGATACTGAGTTTACCATGCTTAGCAGGTAAGATATGTCTCAATATTCAATTTTCTGATATCACATAATACACTGCTAACACAAGTTCGTAACAGGTTCGCGGCACATCTTATCCCGACTGCTGAGATCAGGGCACAAAGATTTCAGCAAGGGTTGGACCCAGAGATCCAAGTTGTACTAGCTACAGGGGATTTCCCAACCCATGATCTTGCTTTGAAGGCTGCCCGACGATATGAGTCAGTGGTGAAAAAGAAGGGCGGACCTCAAACTGCCGGTATGAACGCCCTGCCATTCAGATAGTAGGAGGAGCCTCTTCCAAGCCACCTTTTGTACCCAGGAGACCAGGAGTATAATTTAACCGGCCCAGTCCAGATTTTTGCTTCCACAGCAAGAGAAATAGACACCTGGTAAAGGACTGCAGGCGTGCAAACGGCCTGTGCTTTGTTTGTGGCGTATCCACTCACGACATTGTAGCATGTCCTAATAGACTCAATCCAAATCTAGCCCCCATACCAGCTATCACCTTTCCGCAGCGGCCAGCTATTCAGGCTCCTGCACCTCGCTTAGCCCTACCCGCTCTACCTCCACGTGGACCTCCTGCACAGTCTCCTCGTTAGTTCCATCAGGCAATGAGAAACATGCCTCGAGGGCAGAAAAACATGCCCCAAGGACAGAAGAATATGCCTCCAGCTAGGAGGAATGTACCCCAGCATCAGGCTTTCACTTTAGCGGCCGTAGAAGCCGAAGCTCTAGGTCAAGGTAACACTGGTAATACTTCTTCTTTCAAAACCCTTGCATTCTTTCGTTCTTTCAAACATTTTTTCATACACTTCCAGTAGTTCTTTTCAGCGCCACTGTAATCAAATTTTTCTTGAATCTGTTACAGCTTCCTTCTATAAATTTCGGGGACAAAATTTTTATAAAGAGGGTAGAATGTAACAACCCTGAATTTTCAATACAAAATTTTTCTTCTTAAAGTACAGAAAGGAGTTTGCAAGCCTGAGCACAATTTAAAATATATTCTTGTTTAAGAACAGTAAGAAACAGCTTGTAACTCATTGGTAAATCCTTGCGCTACTGTGACATAGCCCCTGTATTCGAACCCCATCAGCCACATATTATTTTTTCCTAATTTTTCTTTTAAACTTTTTAGAAGTCCAAAAGTTTTCACGTGCAATGCACATAAAATGAAAAGTCTGAAGAAATCAAACATGTGCAAATTATGATTAACAGCGACATGGACACATGGCATCAATCCACCGGTTTTACCCCACAAAACGACCGGCCAAAACCCATTTATAACCGGCGCCGACGAACCCCCCATGGCAATTTATGCCCGTGCTCTGCACACTTGTCATTTCCCCACCTCCCATTACCCCTGCTTTGTTTGTTTTCTCTGCAATTTAACAGCGAATTCAATTTCCTAATTAGTCCAATTTTAAATGCATTTTAATTCAACATTTCAATTCCAAAACCCTAATTCCATACTATAAATACAACCCCATACCCTAGCCCCTCCTCATTCTGAAATCCATAAATAAAATTATCAAATTTTTCTAAGTACAAGTGGAGTAGAAGTGGAGTTAGCCTAAGGTCAATTTCCGGCGAGGATCTACGCAAGTTCCGGCGACCCCACGATACCACGAAGGCTGCCACCTTTTCTTCTACCTCTCCTTACTCATTCTAGCTACTAAGTCTCACCCCCTTCTTCTCTTTCTATATAAAAAGTCTCTTTTTATAAAATATATCGGAAGTGAAGTAACACCGGCATCTTCTTTAAAAACCTTATAAATTCCACTTTTCGTACATTTTATTCATGTATTTTCCTACACCATACTTATTAATCATGAAAAATAATAATTAAAAATAATTTTCATCTTAAAATGTCATGTTATATAATTTTAACCTAGCTTCTACATAAAAATACCATGAACTTCATAAATTCGTCTTTTAGTTCTTTTGATAACTATTACCTCTAGAAAACTTCACGGGGTAATGACCTACCCCTCACATACACACATATTGACCTAGAAAGATACTCTTGAAAACCTATTTTTTTGGCGATTACAACTTTTCATTAAAATACCATGAACTATAAAAACCCGGTTTTCTTTAGAATTGTATTTCAAATTTCTTTGCGATTTTGCCACCACAACACATTTTGGGAAACCCGCTATTAGATGGTGTGGATTATCGCACATCATCGGGCTGGTAGAGCGAGATGCAGACCTCCTCACGGAGTATTCGGTCTCGAAAGATTTTTAATACGATTTTTAAGAAAAACGAAATTTTGTAATTAATAATAAAATTAATTTTTATAATTATATAAATATTATCAAACCACATATTTTCAAGATATATTAAAATTTCATGTTTTTCTAAAAATAAAAAGAATGACAAGTTTCACTAAAATACCATCAATAATCAATACAAGACAAGTTTTACGCTAAAATACTCTGAACTATTCAAGCTATGTATATATTCACTAGTATAACCCACTTCTTAAAATTCACATTCATGAAAACCCTAAATAATATAAATAAATACTCGAGATTTATTTTGAAAGCATATAAAATATTTTTTATAAAACCCCCTCGAGTTATATAAAATTACAATTAAGGACTCTAGTAAATATGGGTTTAATCGCGACCAAATCTCTTGAGCCTCAGGGAGCCAGAGAAAGTGAGTGCTTGCCTAATTAAGGTAGAAAAAACTTAACGGAGTTATCTGTAAGTCCACGTTACCTCTCCCGGTTCTTTCGGGCTTGCGGAAACGGTGAAAAACGATTTTTAGGGTTTAGGTAACATGGACTACAAAATACGGATCTTAGCTACACTACACACTAGCAACTAACAAGAGAGTTATCTACTCGGTTAGGGATTATACCTCAACTTGAACTCCTTCTTCTTGGACTCTTTGTAGTGGTCGGATGGTGCTTTCCTAGTCGCTTTCTCTTGTCGAAGATGGATCCACCTGAAGGTTTCTACCTTGAGCTCCTTTCTCGAACTTGAGAAAACTAAAGTCTCCGGCTTGCTAGACCTTCAACCTTAGGATGAGTAGAGAGTGGCTTTGGGTGTTTTATCTCTAAGGAAAGGTTTCTCAACTCATGAGAATGTTTTTCCTTGAACTAGAGGAGGAGGAAGATGAAAGGAAGAGAGAGAATGGTTATGAGAGAATGAGAATAGTTTTTACAACCATAACAATATATGTGAATTAATCTAATTAATAATATTAATCCAAAATGAAAAAAGGTGATGGTTGGTTTGATGAGACCATTATCATATCACATTAAATGTTTTTTGCAAAGATCAAAGAGCATCTTGAAAAGTAATGATGATGGTCAATGTTTCAAACATGGTCAACTAGTCAACCAAGGTCAACAAGTCAACAACCCAAACCATGATACAATTTCATTTAATTACTATTATTAATTGATATTTCACATATTCATTAGGTTTTGGAAAAAGACAACTGTCAACTGTGCATACACACCCGTTCCGAAACCCTAATGAAAAACCTCTTCCTCCGCCTCAATCAACTGTGCATACACACCCGTATTCGTGTTCCGAGGAACACGAATACAATGAGATAAAACTAACCCCAAAATATATACTAGGATCCGGCACAAACCAGAGCCCGCTAGTAATGACTGTCCGGACACCAAACATGCACAAGTACGCGGATGTGAACGAACCCTGTCGCAAAATCATGCGACCTCTACTCAAGGCGAATAACCCTCTGTGTGGGACTCTAAAGACTCGACACTACGCTGGCAGTGGGTTTAACCACAGACCGCAAGCGGCACTAGCTGTGTGTAACGGCCCCCAGGTAGATGTCGATAAGAAGACTGACGAGGTGAAACCCATCTGAACTCCTACTGAGCCTGTATGTGATAATCTCCGTACAGTCCGGTCTGTTCGTCTGATAACATCGCATGGCGGGCCTAGGGGTGGTAAACGTCAGTCCCCTAATAGCGGTACAAGTCGTGTCGGAGTGTAGCCCAGAACACCCTGAGATAACACTGGAAACGTACCAGTATATCTCGCTTGCCCTGGCCAGGGCCTACTTGTGTAATGGCTCTCCTAGACACAGCGCGATGTCAACCCCCAATACCGGGAGAGACGAATCATGTCTAACCGTCACTGTCTCCAAGTGCTTCGGGACTGCACCCAACTACTACCTGTTTGCACGACTCCTTTGAGCCGTGGTAGGGTAGTAATCAAAGTACAATGGGAACACAGACGAGGCGAAGTGACAGTGTCAAGTCAGCGGACTAAGCTGTACTCATGTCACCTGGGAACTGGTAACTGACGATAGGTATAATACCAACCAACAGTTCCCGACGAGTCCTATCCAGTGTACTCGTAACCTAACGAGCACCCGCATACTATCTCAAGTACGACGTACTGACGGTTGTGGGATAGACCGTCTCCCGTGCTGGGATGAGAAGCGCATACGCTAGTCTACTCCGGAGTATCGATGCCCTGTCTCGATAATCCCACGACCAGGGACGTGTAAATAAGGATGTGCTTGTAGATTACCCAGCCCCCACGAGTGTGACTGCCATCACAACGCTGGTAATCAAGCAAAGATCCTAAGGGCTCCACTAATGTGTATAGGTGATATACTAAAAGAAACACATGTACACATTAAAGCAGAGACAAACCAAGTAGCATACTACCATTTCGAGCAAGATTGTCTATACAACTGTGAATATCCCAAGCTTCCATCAAGTAATATACAAACTAGTATGATACAGTAATGGCCTCTAGGGCATATACACTAACAATCTCCCACTTGCACTAAGGCCATGTACTGGCGTATCGAAGACCTATCATCTCGATCAGCCGCTCGAACTGAGTCTGGGGTAAGACCTTCGTGAGCGGATCTGCAGTGTTATCTTCTGAAGCAACCTTCCGAACCTCGATCTCCTGGCGATCCACGATCTCCCTGATCAGGTGATACTGCCTCAAGATGTGTCTGGATTTCTGATGGGACCTGGGTTCCTTCGCTAAAGCTATCGCCCCGTTGTTTTCGCAATACAGAGGTATTGGATCAACAATGGACGGAACCACCTGAAGTTCTTTCAAGAACTTTGTTGGGGTAAAAATTTACACCCCGGTTGACCGAGTCAAAGTCAAGGTCAACCCCAAGCCAGGTGGGCCTAAGCCCAGGTCAAGTGGGCCCATGCCCAGGTCGAGTCCGAAACATGAAGCGGCCGACCCTCTCCATGCCAAAAATGAAATCATGTAATAAATAATTTTTATGTAATTTTTTATGCATGAATGTAAACAAAATGGGTATAAAGCCAAATTTTTGTAAGCTCATGGTTTATGTGCAAAAAGAAATGGCACATGAACCAAGAGATGGGCAAAATGCCATTTTATAAAGCCCAAGAGGCTATATGTAAATATGTAAGCCTATATAAGGCAACATGATGATGAATAGAAAAACACTTTTTCATTCCCCCAAAAACTAGGGTTCTTTGTGCCTCCTGCTCCTTCTCTAAGGTTCCAAAAACATTCTTCTTTCTTTTGAATTAAATCAAGAGTTTAACTCTTCTTTTTCCCAAAATAAATAGTTTTTCACCACAAAACCCACAAAGGGGAACTCAGATCTCCCACCAGATCTCGAAAAAGAAGAGATTTTTAAAATCTCACATCTCTTGATCTTCAAGATCCGGCCAAAAGACAAGAAGAAGAAGGAGACCCATCTCCAAGAATCTAACTTTGGACAGATCCAAGGCTCAAAAGAAAAAACCAAAGATTCCTAGGAGTTTAACTCCTTTCTAGATCTGTTGGAGTTTAACTCCATAAATCAAATTTCTGCTAGGAGTTTAACTCCAAAAAAAAAATCCCCTTTGGGAGTTCAACTCCCCAGCCCGGGGGCTAAGCCCCTTCCCGCGGTCACGTGGGTGCCACGCGACCCCGGGGCGCCAAGGCGCCCGTAGGTCACGTGTGCCCACGTGACCCCGGGCGCCAAGGCGCCCAGTGGTCACGTGTGCCCACGTCACCCCGGGCGCTGAGGCGCCCAATGGTCACGTGTGCGCCACGTGACCCCGAGCGCCAAGGCGCCCTTCGGTCACGTGTGCCCACGTGACCCCGAGGCGCCAAGGCGCCCTTCGGTCACGTGTGCCCACGTGACCCCGGGCGCTGAGGCGCCCTTCGGTCACGTGCGCCCACGTGACCCCGAGGCGCTGAGGCGCCCTTCGGTCACGTGCGCCCACGTGACCCCGAGGCGCCGAGGCGCCCTTCGGTCACGTGCGCCCACGTGACCCCGGGCGCTGCGGCGCCCAATGGTCACGTGTGCGCCACGTGACCCCGGGCGCTGGGGCGCCCAATGGTCACGTGCGCGCACGTGACCCCGGGCACTAAAGCGCCCATGCGCGCGCACGTGACCCCGGGCACCATGCCATGCACGCGTCTTTAAGACGCTTTTTCCCCCTTTTTTTATGCACTCCACGTAAAAACTCTGCGGGGCCCCCGATATATCCATAACCCCTCCAAAACACAACACACGCACACTGCATATTGAGTTCGCATGACCAGTTTAACCCTTCAATCGGAGGTTCCCTCGCTCCAAAGGCGAGGGGTAATTAACGGCAGCTTAGTCCGCGGCTGCCGGAGATTCGGATCCCCACAATCATTAAATCCCGGCCTACCCTAGGCAGGGGGAATCTGTAGTACGCCTGACCAGCGCGTGCGTATTCCCATCTCAATGGGGTGACGAAAAACACCCTACAGATTCTGGCACGCCCGGTGGGACCATCTCTCCTCCCATATTTCGGGTTAAATGTTCATGCGAACTCAATCAATATACATATCGATTGCCTATATTGAAATAATGTTTCTATTTGCAGGTTAATAATTTCCAATTGCCATATTCGACGCAAGTCGGTATTTGAACGATTTTTCTTGGCCCCAGCTGGAAGCAAGGCCATCAACACTGATAAAGTAATAAGGCATCTCGGGCAAACTCCAACGGTGCCCCTTACAGCTACTCAATCAGGTATCTTCTCTGACCTCCACGTCGTTAAACTGGAAATAGATGACCTCTACGTCGTTAAACTGGAGACAGATGACCACTACGTCGTTAAACTGGAAACAGCTGACCTCCACGTCGTTAAACTGGAAATAGATGACCTCTACGTCGTTAAACTGGAGACAGATGACCTCTACGTCGTTAAACTGGAAACAGCAGACCTCTAAATCGTTAAACTGGAAACAGATGACCTCTACGTCGTTAAACTGGAGATAGATGACCACTACGTCGTTAAACAGGAAACAGATGACCTCTAAGTCTTTAAACTGGAAACAGTAGACCTCTAAGTCTCTAAACTGGAAACAGATGACCACTACGTCGTTAAACTGGGAACAGTCGACCGCCACGTCATTAAACTGGGAACAATCGACCGCCACGTCATTAAACTGGGAACAATCGACCACCGCGTCATTAAACTGGGAACAGTTGACCTCGAAGTCGTTAAACTGGGAATGTAAAAAAAATGTAAATAAAAAAATGTGTAAATAAAAGAAAAATAAAGAAAAGCCGAAATGATGGGGCAACTCGCAATAAAAATCAGCGAGTAAAAATGAAAATGAAAATAAAGCCGAAATGATGGAGCAACCGCGAATAAATAGCCGAAATGATAGGGCAATCGCGACCTTCGCGATAAGAAAAGCTGAAATGATAGAGCAATCGCGGTAAAATAAAAAAAAACAAAAAAAAGGAAAAAACAAGGGCGGATGATGAGTTGCTCCTGGCATTATTCCAGTGCAGCAATGCAGACGCCAAACAAAAATCCAATTTCCCAAAATTCTTTCAGCCCTACGGCCAGTCCCCAAATTGACTACCGTATACAATCCACGGGCTCAAATAATTCTCAGTATACCCATGCCCCACCGCAACCACCAGTTACGCGGCTGGTCTCCGCCTTTGGAATTATGCTTCATTGGAAAGACCCACTCATGTGTCCTCACGATGCATGAGGAGAACAAACCTTCGTGAGATCCTTACGACTCACCAAGGAAAAACACACTTAGGAGTCCTCACGACTCTTAAGGAGAAAATACACCTGCGGGATCCTTACGACTCGTAGGGAGAAAATGCTTTTATGGGACCCTCACGGCCCATAAAATTGAAAAGTCTTAGGTGATAGGGATCCAAACCTGTCTCCTAAGCCATCGCTCCCCAATCCCCAAGTGGCGAATGATGAGTCGCTCCTGGTACCATATTCCAGTGCAGCGATGCAGACGCCAACCAAATTCCAAATCTCATACCAACGGCGAATGATGAGTCGCTCCTGGTACCATATTCCAGTGCAGCGATGCAGACGCTAACAAAGTCCTGAAATGTTTCTGGCCCTACGGTCTGGATCATACATCCTGCAAAACCGTATACAATCCACGGGCGTAAAACAATCCCAATCTCTCCCAAGTCCTTCCGGGGCAAATGATGAGTTGCTCCTGGCGTCATTCCAGTGCAGCAATGCTGATGCCAAACAAAAACCAATTCCCAAATCCTCTCAGGCAAATGATGAGTTGCTCCTGGCATTATTCCAGTGCAGCAATGCAGATGCCAAAACAAAAAAAATTCCCAAATCCTCCCGGGGCACATGATGAGTTGCTCCTGGCATTATTCCAGTGCAGCAATGCAGATGCCAAAACAAAACCAATTCCCAAATCCTCCCGGGGCAAATGATGAGTTGCTCCTGGCATTATTCCAGTGCAGCAATGCAGATGCCGACCAAAACCAAAATCCCCAAACCCTCTCATGACAAATGATGATTCGCTCTTGGTACCATATTCCAGTGTAGCGATACTGATGTCAACCCAAATCAAATCAACCAACAAGCTCTGCGTCGGAATCATGCTTCGTCTCAGAATGTGCACCCCGTGTCGAAATGATGGTTCGCCTCGGTGTATCTGCCTTCCCTGTCGGAATTATGCTTCGGCTCGGAATCAACCAACGACCTCCTCGTCGGAATTATGCTCCGCCTCGGAATCAAGTCAACCAGCAAGCTTTGCGTCGGAATTATACTTCGTCTCAGAATGCACCCCGTGTCGAAATGATGCTTCGCCTCGATGTACCTGCATTCCCTGTCGAAATTATGCTTCGTCTCGGAACCAAGTCAGCCAACAAGCTCTGCGCCGGAATCATGCTCCGTCTCAGAATGTATCCCGTGTCGAAATCAATGCTTCGCCTCGGAATATCTGCCTTCCTTGTCTAAATTACGCTTCGCCTGGGAATCAACCTCTGCATCGAAAGTATGCTTCGGTCAAAATGTCTGCCGCTCTTCGGAATGATGCTCCGATCCCCTGGAATCATGCTCCGCTCATCGGAATGATGCTCCGATCCCATGGAATCATGCTCCGCTCATCGGAATGATGCTCCGATCCTTGGAATCATGCTCCGCCCTTTGGAATGATGCTCTGAATCCTGGAATGATGCTCCGCCCATCGGAATGATGCTCCGATCCCCCGGAATGATGCTCCGATCCCTGGAATGATGCTCCGCAAATTGGAATGATGCTCCGATCCTTGGAATCATGCTCCGCCCTTCGGAATGATGCTCCGATCCCTGGAATCATGCTCCGCCCTTCGGAACGATGCTCCGATCCCTGGAATCATGCTCCGCCCATCGGAATGATGCTCCGATACCCTGGAATCATGCTCCGCCCTTCGGAATGATGCTCCGAATCCTGGAATGATGCTCCGCTCTTCGGAAAGATGCTCCGAACTCTGGAATCATGCTCCGCTCTTCGGAATGATGCTCCGAATCCTGGAATTATGCTCCGCTCTTCGGAATGATGCTCCCGGAATGATGCTCCGAATCTCTGGAATTATGCTCCGCTCTTCGGAAGGATGCTCCGAATCTCTGGAACTATGCTCCGCCCATCGGAATGATGCTCCGATCTCTGGAACTATGCTCCGCTCTTCGGAAAGATGCTCCGAACTCTGGAATCATGCTCCACCCTTCGGAATAATGCTCCGAATCCTGGAATTATGCTCGGCTCTTCGGAACGATGCTCCGAACCCTGGAATAATGCTCCAGCCATCGAAACGATGCTCCGATCTATGGAATTATGCTCCGCTCTTCGGAAAGATGCTCCGATCTCTGGAATTATGCTCTGCCTTTCGGAATGATGCTCCGAACCTAGGAATCATGCTCCGCTCATCGGAATGATGCTCCGATCCCTGGAATTATGCTCCGCCCATCGGAACGATGCTCCGATCTCTGGAACTATGCTCCGCTCTTCGGAAAGATGCTCCGAACTCTGGAATCATGCTCCGCTCTTCGGAATGATGCTCCGAATCCTGGAATTATGCTCCGCTCTTCGGAATGATGCTCCGATATCTCTGGAACTATGCTCCGCTCTTCGGAAAGATGCTCCGAACTCTGGAATCATGCTCCGCCCTTCGGAACGATGCTCCGAATCCTGGAATTATGCTCTGCTCTTCGGAATGATGCTCCGAATCCTGGAATTATGCTCCGCTCTTCGGAATGATGCTCCGATCCCCCGGAATGATGTTCCACCTCGAAGTTCAGCTTCAAGATCCATCAATTTCATGCACACAACTCAAATGTGCGGTGTGCATTTATTGATGGGGGGCAATTTGTTGGGGTAAAAATTTACACCCCGGTTGACCGAGTCAAAGTCAAGGTCAACCCCAAGCCAAGTGGGCCCAAGCCCAGATCCAGTGGGCCCATGCCCGGGTCGAGCCCGAACATGAAGCGGCCGGCCTCCCCATGCCAAGATAAAATTTTTGTAATAAACAATTTTGTTGTATTTATTTTATTTTTGGATAAATGTAAGAAAAATAGGCATAAAGCCAAATTTTTGTAAAGCCCATGGCTTAGGTGCAAGAAGAAATGGCACATGAGCCATGGGATAGGCAAAATGCCATTTTGTGAAGCCCAAGGGGCTATGTGTAAAATGTATGGCCTATAAAGGCAAAGATAATGAAAATATCTAACAACTTTTTCTCTCTCCAAGAATTTTCTAGATCTGAGATCTCTTCCTCCTTCCTCAAGGTTCTAAAACCTTCTTTTTTCTTTTGAATTAAATCAAGAGTTTAACTCTTCCTTTTCTCAAAATAAATAGATTTCCACCACAAAACCTACGAAGGGGAGCTTGGATCTCCAACCAGATCTCGAAAAGGGGAGGTTTTTAAGGCTCATCCCCTTTTCTCCAAGATCCCGCCGGTCAAGAGCAAGAAGAAGGAGACCCATCTCCAAAAATCTAACTTTGGACAGACCCAAGGCTCAAAAGAAGAGCAATAAATTCCCCAGGAGTTTAACTCCTTTCTAAAGTTGCTGGAGTTTAACTCCATAATTTATTTTCTGTTGGAGTTTAACTCCATAAAGTTGTTTCTGCTAGGAGTTCAACTCCAAAATTTCCCTTGGGAGTTTAACTCCCCGGCTTAGGGGCTAGGCTTCCCTTTCCGCGGGTTTTTCCCGCGGTCACGTGTTCCCACGTGACCCCGGGGCGCCAAGGCGCCCATCGGTCACGTGTGCGCACGTGACCCCCGGGGCGCCAAGGCGCCCATCGGTCACGTGTGCCCACGTGACCCCGGAGGGGCGCCATGGCGCCCATCGGTCACGTGTGCGCACGTGACCCCGGGGCGTCATGGCCCCCCCTTTCGGTCACGTGTGCCCACGTGACCCTGGGGGCGCCAAAGTGCCCATCGGTCACGTGCGTGCACGTGACCCCGGGCATTAAGGCGCCCACCTGCTGTGCGAGCGTCCTTTAGACGCCATTTTGTTTTCTTTTCCCCCTCGTTTTACGTGCACTCCCCAACAAAATCCCTTCTGGAGTTTAAACCCTTTTAAAAAAATATATATATATATATATATTCTTTGGAGTTTAACTCCACAATAAAGTTCTATTTCAGGAGTTTAACTCCGCGTAAAATTCTTTTAGGAGTTTAACTCCATTTAAAATTCTTTGGAGTTTAACTCCACAATAAAATCCCTTTTGAAATTAAACTCCACTTTAAAAAAAAAAAAGGGAAAGCGGGGGAAGGAAAACATACACAGACTCTACGACACTGTCTTCCGTTAGAAAAAATTTCTAACGGGGCGCTGCCCCGCACCCCGCAAGGGGGCTGCTAGCCCTCTTAACCCCCGGCCCGCTATCCGGGTAGCGGGACCCCGTAAAAAATCCTGCGGGGCCCCCGATATTTCCAAAACCCCTTCAAAACACGATACTGCACATTGAGTTCGCATGACCAGTTTAACTCATCAATCGGAGGTTCCTTCGCTCCAAATGCGAGGGGTAATTAACGGCAACTTAGTCCGCGGCTGCCGGAGATTCGGATCCCCACAATCAATAAACCCTAGCCTACCCTAGGCAGGGGGAATCTGTAATGCGCCTGACAAGCGCGCGCGTATTCCCATCTCAATAGGGTGACGAAAAACACCCTACAGATTCTGGCACGCCCGGTGGGACCCATCTCTCCTCCCATATCTCGGGTTAAGCGTTCATGCGAACTCATTTAACATATACGCCGATGTTTGTACTGAAATAATTTCTTTCTTTCGTGCAGCGATCAACTTTCAATGACAATGTCTCCCAAGACGAATTCGGCTTACGACGCGACCCCGATCTCGTACGTAGTCAAGATCAATGCTCGCGTGTTTCTCCCCGCAAGCCTCAGTCGACAGTGGGAGGAACCGCCCCGCCAGTTTGGCTCCGTCATCATCTACCCTGCCGGAAGCGCTCAGCTGGCGGAGATCCCAGCGGAACAGGTGGCCAAGCCGGTCCCGAGGGGCAAGAGGCCGAATGTTGTGATTGCTAAGGCACCACAACCAAAACTTAAGACAGTATCTGAACGATTCTCTGGTGCTCCAGCGGGATGCAAGAACTTCGGTACAAAGGGCAAAATCAAATGCTGCGGACGAGCTCAGGCAATGACTCCAACAAATGCACAATCGAGCGTATCTCCAAGGCCCTCCATCGCCCGGTCTGCGGCGTCTTCCCAAAGAGCCGAAGTCTGCCAGGTGCTTAGAACAGAAAAGTTAAGGGAGAAGCGGCTCAGGTATCGAGCCAATAAGAGGGCCAAGGCTTCGGCCAAATGGAATCATGTGAAGTTCCAAGTGCAGGGTTGCCCCGCGACGCCAGCTGAGTCGAACGTAAGAATCAGCAATTCCTTCGAGCCTCTGAAGTGGGTTCAGAAAAATGCCATGACCGCAAGAATCAAGAAGACAGCGGTCCGAATAGTGCCACAAAGAGACGTGTCCCGGCCCCAACAGAAGAAGTATGACACTGTCTCTTCAAGAGTCTATCAAGCACTCTGTGCCGCACAAAAATAGTGGGGCAAACCCAGAAAAGAAGCGCCAGCACCATTCAAGAACCTGGTTAGGCCAGCCGCCTTCAAACGACTACCAGCTACCGAAGCGAGGGGGTCAAGACGGCGATCCGTGAAATCAGCTTCCAATGATAGAAAGACGGTCGGATACATCATCCATACGGTCTATATGGCGGGCGGACGCCCCAGCGACAACCTTCGCAGCAAAAGCAAGGATGGGGCCACCACATCCCAAGCCCAATCTAGCCTGAATGTGGTCGCCGCCGCTCAAGAACAGCCGCCCCCGCTGGATGAAGAAAACCCTCTCGATGAGGATGGTAGACATAAAGACCCCTCGGTCCACACAGAGTCAAGCTCGGACAGCGAGGAAGAGCTAACTTTCCGCCCCAGGACTGCGGAGCAAGAGCTGCTTCAAGAGCTTCGAAAACAGCTCAGGAGCAAAGATAAAGAGATGGCCAAGCTCTATTCGAAGATTGACGACTTAACGAACGTGGTGATGCAGCTTACGGCTCAAATTGCTCGAGCGCCTCCCAATCAAGCACAAGCCGCTACTAATCAGCCGGGTGATGACAATTCGAGGCAGCCAATGCCTGTTCCTTCGGGTCCAAGACTGGTCGAACCACATGAGAACCGTCCACACTCCGCTTCTGGGAACGCCTTGGCCCCAGATAATACTATCCCGCTAACACAGGATCGGATAATGGATTTGGTCACCAGCAAGGTTAAAACATTGGTGGCCGAAGCTGAAGCTCAGAAAGAAATCGGCAGTAGCGGGCGGCCATATCCCGCGCAGTACGATCTGATTGAGTTCCCAAGCGGGTATGTTATTCCCAAGTTCGGAAGATTTGATGGAACGGGGAATGCAAATCAGCACGTCGCCCACTTCAAAGTATCGTGCGGAAATACAGGGGGCAATGACGCGCTCCTTCTTCGTCAGTTTGTCAATAGCCTGACCGGCGTCGCCTTCGACTGGTATGCGAGTATACCGGACGGGTCCGTCATTACCTTTGCCCAAATGGAGTCCCTGTTTCGGCAAAGGTTCATGAGTGTCAGTGATAAAATCTCCATTGCCGACCTTGTGAGGACCAAGCCGGGGAAGAATGAAAGCAACACCGACTTTATTGCCCGATGGCGTAATCTCACAGTCAAGTGCGAACCGCCGCTGGAGCAGGACCAGTCCGTCAGCCTTCTCATTGGGAACCTCAGCAATTGAATGGTCCCATTCTTGTGTACAGCAGGCCTCAAGACGTTTCAAGAGCTAACCAAGAAAGTCCAAATGCTGGAACGCTCGAAGCAAGAGTCCCCGCCGGACTCTCAGAGAGACAAAACTTGGAAAAGCAAGCGGGACGACAGCCGTAGAAGCGGGAGTTCCAGCAGTACCAATGTCTTCAATGCGTCCGACAATGAAGAAAAGCGAAGGGCGGCTGAATCCAAAACTAACCGGTCTCGAAAGCCATTGCTGGGAGGAGATGGGCCCACCCTAGAGGAGAAAAAGAACAAGGTTTACTCTTTCAGAAGGGACAAGGTCCGCAAGATATTTAAAGATGCCTTGAACAACGGCCTACAATTGCCAGAGTCGAAAAGACCCCAAGAAGCAAAAATGACCGACAATCCCCTGTATTGCCCGTACCACCGAGTAGTGAGCCATGCGATCGAGGATTGCTATATCTTCAAGGACTGGGTCGAGAAGCAGTACAAGGCTGGAGAGATCGAGCTGTCCAAAAGCGTGTTGGTGAACAATCAAGTTGCAACCGCCAACTTTATACAGATAGAAGTTGAAGCCTTCTGGGAGCAGACGGCTGAACCCGCTGCGCTGACAAACGAAACGGACCCATCGCGGTCTCCGTGGAGTACGCACATATCTAACAAGACGAAGAAGATGATAAAGCTACTTCGGAAAGAGCCCAGGACAGAATGGGAAGGGCAGAAGAGGCCTACCAGTCCAGCTGCCGATGCGGTTCCATCACGCTCAACATCCAAGAAGCTCAAGAAGAAGAAAAGTGCGGCTCGGCGCGATAAGGAGTCTGCAGGGAGATCGGCCATTCAAAAATATATCGATTCCCTCGAAGAATATGAACAGAAGGAAAGAACTTTGGTTCAATTAAAAGAGTTCCTCCCTGTACAAGCGGCTGAAATTTTGGAGGAGTTAGAAGAAGACTCCAATGAAGAGATCCCAGTAGTGACCTGCTACGCCATCCATCTTGGTAGCGACTCTGAGGATGAGCTCTGTTTTCCCGAAGAGGACGAAGAGCTCGCCACAACGGCCAATCAAATCCAGCTCAGAAGCGGCAGGGCTCTACCGCCAAATCAAGGCAACGCCCCAAAAAGGAAAGAAAAACAAGTCGCTAATGAAGAAGATGGCAGAGAACTGGCTGATGAAAACTTAGGTCCTTCCTCGGTGGACTATAATGTCTTAGCACATCTCCGGAAGCTTCCGTCTCTCCTGAGCATCTACGACGCCTTGGTCCTATCTAAGGAGCTTAGAGATGTTCTTATTCACGCTCTACAAAACCCCGAGCGGTATCAGGCTCACTTCGCTGAAATTAATATGAAAGAAGCTCAGCACGCTTTGCATGCCGCCGCAGTCACATTTAAGGATGAAGACTTGCTACTGGGAACAGCTGAGCACAATCGGCCACTATACGTGACCGGGTACAGCGACGGAGATCGAATTAATCGCATATTGATTGATCCGGGGTCCTCAGTGAACATCATGAACTTGCGAACTCTGAAGAGTTTGTCAATGGACGTCCGACACCTGTCAAGAGAAAGGATTGTCATTCAAGGCTTCAACCAAAATTGCCAGCAAGTTCTGGGGTCTATAGCTTTGCCAATCAAATTCGGGGATCTGCAAACTGAAGCTAAGATATACGTGATCGACGCAGACACGTCTTATAAGATTCTCTTGGGGCGGCCGTGGCTCCACGATCACGGCATTATTCCGTCAACTCTCCATCAATGTATGAAGTATACTAAAAATGGCGAAGAAAGACGCATTGACGGAGACATCCAGCCGTTCGGTGTGCATGAAGTCCGCTATGAAGATTCTCGGTATTTTATGAACCACCAAAATGCTAAGCCACAACTGACTGAGGATAGACCGGCCCCAAGACTCAAAAGAAAATCTGCGCCGGCTGTCACTTTCAAAAGCAAAAACGCCCAAGTGCGCCCGCATTTCGGCAGCGACACTGATGAGTCCGACGCTGGAAGCCCGTCCTTCCGTAAAACTCGCCCTCGTTTCGGCAGCGATACGGACGAATCTGTTACTGAAGGCCCATCTAGCAGCAAAGTCCGCCTTCATCTCGGCAGTGAAACTGAAGAGTCAGAAGAAGAGGACCTGCCGTGCAACAGCTGTGCAGATTGGACCCCCATGCAGCAAGCGAAACTACGAGAGACCTTCGAAGTCGCAGAAGGGTCCCTGGCCATCACAAGGGTGCCGGAACGGATGTGCAAAGAGCTCGAAGCATTGTCAGTCTCTACCGTGGACCAGCTGAAAACTTTCTACGTCCCCGGGAGGAAAAATGGACAGAAAGGCATCCTGTTTTACGGGTCAAACCCCGTTGTGCACCCGGACGATCTTTCTGTCGCGTTCCTTCCCTATGAGAGAGGCATAAGAGCCGTCCTCAATCCCAGATACTATGCGCCCGATATGCGGGAATACTTTAAAAAGTGCGGATGCCGGTTATATCAAACGGAGTCCGAAGCAAAGTTTTACGAAGGGCTATGGCATCCACCCCAGGTTCGGGCACTCATCGATGGACGAATTCCAGATAGACGGGGCATAGGCTACATTCAACCTGATTCCAAAGCATGCTACATGATCCATGTTGGTAAGGCCAGCGAAAGATCAAATGATGATGACGAGATAGCCGAGCCAGAAGAAGCTCCTCAAGAGCTCGAAGATGGCGGACAAGCAACCTTTGACGAGCTAACCAAGATTGACTTAGGAACGCCCGATAATCCAAGGCCGACCTACATCAGCTCGCTCTTGTCAGAGGAAATGAAAGCGCAGATAATTGCCCTGCTGTATGAGTTTGTTGACTGCTTCGCGTGGACATACAAAGAAATGCCTGGCCTTTCCCCTGAAGTGGCCGTACATAAGTTGGCTATATCTCCTGATGCTAAGCCAGTCAAACAAGCTCCTCGAAGAATGAGAAGGGAACTAGAAGAAAAGGTCATCGAGGAAACTAAGAAGCTCATCGATGCCGGCTTCATCAGGGAAGAGAAATATGCGGATTGGATTGCATGCATAGTCCCCGTAAAGAAGAAAAATGGGCAGATCCGAGTTTGTGTCGATTTCAGGGACCTCAACAAGGCATGTCCTAAAGACGACTTCCCGCTACCGATCATGGAAATGATGGTCGATGACACCTCAAATTACGAGCTGTTCACCTTTATGGATGGCTCGTCTGGATATAATCAGATCAAGATGTCGCCTGAGGATGAGAAGCACACGGCATTTCGAACCCCGATCGGAATATATTGCTACAAGGTAATGCCATTCGGACTGAAGAACGCAGGTGCTACATATCAAAGGGCAATGACTAATATCTTTGATGACCTAATCCATAAAGTCGTCGAATGCTATGTTGATGATCTGGTCGTCAAGACTAAAGCCAAGGCCGATCATATCCAAGATCTCAGGACCGTTCTCACCAGGCTGAGGGAATACGATCTGAAGATGAATCCTCTGAAGTGCGCTTTTGGCGTGTCATCGGGAAAATTCCTGGGCTTCATAGTCCGACATCGAGGGATCGAAGTTGACCCATCAAAGATAAAGGCCATCATAGAGATGCCCACTCCGAAGAGTCTGACGTAGCTAAGATCTTTTCAAGGCAAGCTTGCTTATATACGAAGGTTTATCTCAAATTTATCGGGGAGATGTAGGCCCTTCTCAAAGCTCATGAAGAAAGGAGCTCCTTTTATTTGGGATGCCGAATGTCAAGTAGCGTTCGAAAGCATCAAACAATACTTGTTGCACCCTCCAGTGCTGGCCGCTCCCATTCCAAATAAACCGCTGATTCTCTACACTGCCGCGCTGGACGAGTCACTCGGTGCGCTCCTTGCCCAGAATAACGAGGAAGGAAAAGAAAATGCCCTCTACTACCTCAGTCGAACTCTAGTCGGGGCGAAACACAACTACTCCCCAATCGAAAAGCAATGCCTGGCTCTAATATTTGCTGTGAAGAAGCTGAGGCACTATTTGCTCGCTCATCGGGTTACGCTGATCTCCAAGGTCGACCCGCTCAAACACTTGATGACCAAAGCAAGCCTTGCCGGCAAAATGGCAAGATGGGCTGTCATGCTACTTGAGTTTGACATAGTTTATACCCCTCAGAAAGCAGTAAAAGGGCAAACTATTGCAGACTTTCTCGCCGCTCATCCCATACCAGAAGGGTCGCCGCTAAATTGTGAGTTACCCGATGAACAAATGCTGCACCTCGAGGAAGATGAGCCATGTTGGGAGCTCTACTTCGATGGAGCCTCATCAATAAGGACCTTCAGTAAATCAAGCATCCCGGAGATAAAAGCAGGGATAGGACTGGTGTTCATCACACCATCAATGGGAACCCTACGGCGTTCTTTTGCTCTCACCGAGCCTCGGACGAACAATGAAGCTGAGTATGAAGCTCTGATAGCTGGTTTGGAGCTTGCCGTAGAAATGGAAATCCGTCGGCTACGAGTCTACGGTGACTCCCAGCTTGTCGTCAACCAAGTAAGTGGCGACTATAAGATATACAAACCCGAGTTAGCTTGGTACAGAGGTCGAGTGGTGGAACTCATGAAACGGTTCACTCATATTGAACTAACGAGATTCCCTAGAGCGTTGAACGGAAAGGCTGATGTACTCGCTCGCTTGGCCAAGGAGTTGGCTGATCCTGACATGGATGAAATTCTGATCACAGTCAGGAGCCGGCAAATTCTACCCCCAGTCTCTCTACGAGAAGAGGAAAGCGCGGAACAGGAGAGCAGTCCTGCCGAAGAAGCTTCGATCATCCAAGACGAGCCCGATTGGAGAGAACCCTTCATAGAGTACCTCCGATATGACAAGCTGCCCGAAGAAAAATCTACGAGGATTCAGCTGAAGAAAAGAGCTCTCCGATACGTGTTTGTAAATGACACGTTATACCGCAGGTCATATGACCAACTCTGGCTCAGGTGTCTGTCATTGGACGAAGCCCAAAAGGTCATGAAAGATGTTCACTCGGGCGTTTGCGGTGCTCACCAATCTGGCCCCAAGATGCGACTTCAAATCAAATGGCTTGGGTATTACTGGCCCACCATGATACGGGATTGCGGAGAACATGCAAAGAAATGTCAGATCTGCCAAATCCATGGTGATTTCATTCACAAGCATCCCAATCCGCTGCATCCTACGGTGGCGTCGTGGCCCTTCGAAGTCTGGGGCACCGACATTGTTGGCCCAATTGATCCTCCATCATCTAAAGGCCACCGGTTCATACTGGCCGCGACAGACTACTTCTCCAGATGGGCTGAAGCTGTCCCGCTAAAAGAAGTCAAGACAAAAGATATTCTGACATTCTTCCAGCATAATATTCTATACCGTTTCGGTACACCAAGAAGAATCATTTCCGACAATGGGCCTTCTTTCAAGAGCTTCAATGTCTCAAGGTTCGCTACCCAGTACAAGATAGACTGGAGATATTCCTCCATCTATAATCCAAGAGCCAATGGGCTAGCCGATGCCTTCAATAAGACTCTATGCAAGCTCCTGAGAAAAAATGCTTCAGCCAACAAGAGAGACTGGAATCTCAAACTTCACGAGGTGTTGTGGGCATATCGTACCACACACCGTACTCCAACTCAGTCCACTCCATACTCATTGCTCTTCGGAGTGGAGGCGGTCCTCCCCCTCGAAGTTGAAGTTCTAAGCTTAAGGATGGCCGTCCAACATGAGTTGACGGAGGAAGAAAACGTGCTCCTTCGACTTGAAGAACTCGATGCCCTCGAAGAAAAGAGGCTCGCGGTGCAGCAAAATCTGGAGCTATACCGAGCCCAAATGTCACGGGCCTATGACAAGATAACCCGTCTCCGCGCTTTCAAGAAAGGTGAATTGGTGTTGGTCCTCAAAAGACCGATCATCCCCAATCGACATGCCAAGGGAAAATTCGAGCCGAACTGGGAAGGACCATACGTCATCGAGAAAGTGTTCGACGGAGGATCCTACCAACTAATAAGTGCCGAGGGAGAAAGGCCCATGCCACCCATCAATGGCCGATATCTCAAGAAATACTGCACATGAATGCTCCAAGTCGCAGGCGAATTGAGCACATCGGCCCTACGGTCTGGATCAGACATCCTGCAAAACCGTATACAATCCACGGGCGTAAATAACCCCTGTTTCTCCCAAATCCTGCCGGTGAGACTACTTTTAAAGTCCCACCAGCGGCAAAAAAAAAAAGAAAAAGAAAGAAAAAGAAAAAAAAAAGAAGAAGAAGAAATAAATGGTATGTCCACAAGCAAAACGGGCACGGATGAAAACCCAAAAGGGCTCCGTGAGTAAAAACAGCAGGACTACCGGCGAGTCTGTGAAAACCCGAAAGGGCGCAAACTCGTGAAAAGAGACGAAATACACTCGCAAAGTCCTCTCGACCTTGTGGGGAGAAACCCCCTGCGTGAGATCCTTACGACTCACAAAGGAGCAACACACTTAGGAATCCTCACGATTCCCAAGGAGAAAATACACCTGCGGGATCCTTACGACTCGTAGGGAGAAAATGCTTTTATGGGACCCTCACGGCCAATAAAATTGAAAAGCCTTAGGTGATAGGGACCCAAACCTGTCTCCTAAGCCATCGTTCCCCAACGGGCAACGGCAAATGATGAGTCGCTCCTGGCATTTCGCTTCAGTGTTAGCGGTGCTGATGCCGACCAAAAAACCAAATCCCAAGTCCTCCCAAGGCAAATGATGAGTTGCTCCTGGCATTATTCCAGTGCAGCAATGCTGATGCCAAACAAGATCCAAATTCCAAGTCCCCAACCCCAAAGTGGCGAATGATGTGTCGCTCCTGGTACCATATTCCAGTGTAGCGATGCAGACGCCAACCAAATTCCAAGCCCTATACCCCTACGGCGAATGATGAGTCGCTCCTGATACCATATTGCAGTGCAGCGATGCAGACGCCAACAAAGTCCCGAAAGTTTTATGGCCCTACGGTCTGGATCATACATCCTGCAAAACCGTATACAATCCACGGGCGTAAAACAATCCCAATCTCTCCCAAATTCTCTTGGGGCAAATGATGAGTTGCTCCTGGCATTATTCCAGTGCAGCAATGCAGATGCCAAACAAAAACTAAAATCCCAAAATCCTCTCAATGACAGATGATGATTCGCTCCTGGTACCAAATTCCAGTATAGCGATGCTGATGTCAACCCAAATCAAAATCAACAAGTCAACTTCCACTCCGACATCGCAGAAAGCGGAGCAAGTCAGAATTCAATCTCGACACCGCAAGAAGCGGAGCCAGTCAAGTCTACCCCCGACACTGCAAGAGGCAGAGCAAGTCAAATCAAGAACCGACCGTCCAAGTCGCTAAAAGGGCAGCATCGACCGTCCACGTCGCTAAAATGGCAGCACCGACCATCCAAGTCGCTAAAACGGCAGCATCGACCGTCCACGTCGCTAAAATGGCAGCACCGACCGTCCAAGTCGCTAAAAGGGCAGCATCGACCGTCCACGTCGCTAAAATGGCAGCACCGACCGTCCAAGTCGCTAAAAGGGCAGCATCGACCGTCCACGTCGCTAAAATGGCAGCACCGACCGTCCACGTCGCTTAAATGGCAGCACCGACCGTCCAAGTCGCTAAAAGGGCAGCACCGACCGTCCACGTCGCTAAAATGGCAGCACCGACCGTCCAAGTCGCTAAAAGGGCAGCATCGACCGTCCACGTCGCTAAAATGGCAGCACCGACCGTCCAAGTCGCTAAAATGGCAGCACCGACCGTCCAAGTCGCTAAAAGGGCAGCATCGACCGTCCAAGTCGCAAAAAGGGCAGCATCGACCGTCCACGTCGCTAAAATGGCAGCATCGACCGTCCAAGTCGCAAAAAGGGCAGTACCGACCGTCCAAGTCGCTAAAATGGCAGCACCGACCGTCCAAGTCGCAAAAAGGGCAGCATCGATCGTCCACGTCGCTAAAATGGCAGCATCGACCGTCCAAGTCGCAAAAAGGGCAGTACCGACCGTCCACGTCGCTAAAATGGCAGTACCGACCGTCCAAGTCGCTAAAATGGCAGCACCGACCGTCCAAGTCGCAAAAAGGGCAGCACCGACCGTCCACGTCGCAAAAAGGGCAGCGCAGGATTCCTACAAAGCGGGAACCAGATAACTCCGGGCCGGGGAAAACGTCTATCACGGACACTCCGTCTCGGAGACATGTCAAGCAACGACCGTCCATGTCGTAAAAAGGGCAGTGCCAGCTTCCCAAAAAGCGGGAACCAAATCAAGTCGCCTCCACGTGAAAGAAGATCCATCAACTTCATGCACAAGACCCATATATGTGGTGTGCATTTATTGATGGGGGGCAATTTGTTTGGGTAAAAATTTACACCCCGGTTGACCAAGTCAAAATCAAAGTCAACCCCAAGCCAAGTGGGCCCAAGCCTAGATCCAGTGGGCTCATGCCCGGGTCGAGCCCGAACATGAAGCGGCCGGCCTCCCCATGCCAAGATAAAAATTTTGTAATAAACAATTTTGTTGTATTTATTTTATTTTTGGATAAATGTAAGAAAAATAGGCATAAAGCCAAATTTTTGTAAAGCCCATGGCTTAGGTGCAAGAAGAAATGGCACATGAGCCATGGGATAGGCAAAATGCCATTTTGTGAAGCCCAAGGGGCTATGTGTAAAATGTATGGCCTATAAAGGCAAAGATAATGAAAATATCTAACAACTTTTTCTCTCTCCAAGAATTTTCTAGATCTGAGATCTCTTCCTCCTTCCTCAAGGTTCTAAAACCTTCTTTTTTCTTTTGAATTAAATCAAGAGTTTAACTCTTCCTTTTCTCAAAATAAATAGATTTCCACCACAAAACCTACGAAGGGGAGCTTGGATCTCCAACCAGATCTCGAAAAGGGGAGGCTTTTAAGGCTCATCCCCTTTTCTCCAAGATCCCGCCGGTCAAGAGCAAGAAGGAGACCCATCTCCAAAAATCTAACTTTGGACAGACCCAAGGCTCAAAAGAAGAGCAATAAATCCCCCGGGAGTTTAACTCCTTTCTAAAGTTGCTGGAGTTTAACTCCATAATTTATTTTCTGTTGGAGTTTAACTCCATAAAGTTGTTTCTGCTAGGAGTTCAACTCCAAAATTTCCTTTGGGAGTTTAACTCCCCAGCTTAGGGGCTAGGCTTCCCTTTTCGCGGGTTTTTCCCGCGGTCACGTGTGCGCACGTGACCCCGGGGCGCCAAGGCGCCCATCGGTCACGTGTGCGCACGTGACCCCCGGGGCGCCAAGGCACCCATCGGTCACGTGTGCGCACGTGACCCCGGGGCGTCATGGCCCCCCCTTTCGGTCACGTGTGCCCACGTGACCCTGGGGGCGCCAAAGTGCCCATCGGTCACGTGCGTGCACGTGACCCCGGGCATTAAGGCGCCCACCTGCTGTGCGAGCGTCCTTTAGACGCCATTTTGTTTTCTTTTCCCCCTCGTTTTACGTGCACTCCCCAACAAAATCCCTTCTGGAGTTTAAACCCTTTTAAAAATATATATATATATTCTTTGGAGTTTAACTCCACAATAAAGTTCTATTTCAGGAGTTTAACTCCGCGTAAAATTCTTTTAGGAGTTTAACTCCATTTAAAATTCTTTGGAGTTTAACTCCACAATAAAATCCCTTTTGAAATTAAACTCCACTTTAAAAAAAAAAGGGAAAGCGGGGGAAGGAAAACATACACAGACTCCACGACACTGTCTTCCGTTAGAAAAAATTTCTAACGGGGCGCTGCCCCGCACCCCGCAAGGGGGCTGCTAGCCCCCTTGACCCCCGGCCCGCTATCCGGATAGCGGGACCCCCGTAAAAAACCCTGCGGGGCCCCCGATATTTCCAAAACCCCTTCAAAACACGATACTGCACATTGAGTTCGCATGACCAGTTTAACCCGTCAATCAGAGGTTCCTTCGCTCCAAATGCGAGGGGTAATTAACGGCAGCTTAGTCCGCGGCTGCCGGAGATTCGGATCCCCACAATCAATAAACCCTAGCCTACCCTAGGCAGGGGGAATCTGTAATGCGCCTGACAAGCGCGCGCGTATTCCCATCTCAATGGGGTGACGAAAAACACCCTACAAACTTCCTCATCCAGACGTCTTCTTTTGCAGCATCAGATGCAGCGATATATTCCGCTTCCATAGTCGAGTCAGCAACGGTTTCCTGTTTGGAACTCTTCCAACACACCGCCCCTCCATTGAGGGTAAAGACAAAACCCGACATGGACTTGGAATCATCCTTGTCACTCTGGAAGCTGGAGTCAGCAAAGGCCTCAATCTGGAGGTCTTTTCCGCCATACACCAAGAACATCTCCTTAGTCCTTCTCAGGTACTTGAGAATGTTCTTTACCGCTATCCAGTGCTTCTCTCCAGGGTTTCACTGATACCGGCTTACCACACTCAGTGCGTAAGCAACATCTGGTCTGGTACACAACATCGCATACATTATAGAGCCTACCGCAGAAGCGTAGGGTATAATAGACATGCGATCCCTTTCCAAATCAGTCTTGGGAGACATCTCTTTGGAGAGGGTGATCCCGTGACAAGCCGGTAGATTACCGCGCTTGGAATCTTCCATACTGAATCTTTTCAGTATGGTGTCGATGTACCTGGACTGTGAAAGTCCTAATATCCTCTTGGATCTATCACGATGGATTCGGATCCCCAGAATGTAAGAGGCATCACCCAGGTCTTTCATGGAGAACCTATGTGACAAGAACCCTTTGACAGATTGTAGCATAGGAATATCATTTCCTATCAAGAGAATGTCATCCACGTATAAAACGAGGAATACGACAGTTCGTGCTGCAAATCTACTTTAGATACATGGTTTATCTGGATTTTTGATAAAGCCAAATTCTTTGACCGTCTCATCAAAACAGATGTTCCAACTCCGCGATGCCTGCTTCAGTCCATAAATGGACTTAAGCAACTTGCACACCTTTCCGCTGCTCCCACTCTGAATGAAACCCTCTGGCTGGTCCATATAGACACACTCCTCTAAATTTCCATTTAGAAAAGTGGTTTTTACGTCCATCTGCCAGATTTCATAATCGTGGAAGGCAGCAATGGAAAGAAGGATCCGAATGGATTTCAGCATAGCCACAGGAGAAAAGGTTTCATCATAGTCCAAAGCAGGTCTTTGATGAAAATCCTTTGCAACAAGTCTAGCTTTATAGGTCTCAACCTGTCCATCTACACCAATCTTCCTTTTGAAGATCCACTTGCATCCTACGGGTTTTACCCCATCTGGAGCAACGTCCAAAGTCCATACTTTGTTGGTGTACATGGACTCCATCTCGATCCGCATTGCATCCAGCCATTTTACCGAGTCAACGCTCTGAATGGCCTGCTGGAAGGTAGTCGGCTCATCATAATCAATGATGCAATCCTCTCTATCCCTGTCTATGAGAAAACCGTAGTATCTCTCGGGCGGATGAGATTGCCTACTACTACCGCGGAGCGGCGTAGGAATGTCCTGTTCTTTCGAACCTTCTGGTTCTACTAAGCTTTCAGTAATAGTCTGTGGTTCTGTAATTTCTTCTAGTTCTATCGCGCTCCCACTAATTTCCTTTTCTAAGAACCGGTGTTCCAGAAAGTGGGCATTACGAGAAACAAAGACCTTTTGTTCCTCCGCGTGATAGAAAAGATACCCCCTGGAGTTCTTTGGGTATCCCACAAACTTGCACAGTACTGAGCGTGCCTCGAGTTTGTCTGCATGCTGCTTTTTGACAAAAGCTGGACATCCCCAGATCTTCAGATATTGAAGATAGGGTTTCTTCCCACTCCATAACTCATATGGTGTGGTAGGCACAGTCTTAGTTGGAACTCGGTTCAAAAGGTATGCAGCTGATTCTAGCGCATATCCTCAGAATGATCGCGGCAACTCAGCGTTACTCATCATGGAACGTACCATATCCAATAGGGTTCGGTTCCGTCTCTCCGATACACCGTTATGTTGCGGAGTGTATGGAGGAGTAAGCTGAGAGAGAATTCCATTCTCTTTTAAGTAATCCAGGAACTCGGCACTTAAGTATTCACCACTTCGATCAAATCTTAGTGTCTTAATACTTTTGCCTGTTTTTTTTTCTACTTCATTCTTGTATTCCTGGAACTTTTCAAAGGCTTCAGATTTATGCTTCATTAAGAAGACATGTCCGAACCTCGAAAAATCATCCGTAAAAGTAATGAAGTAAGAATAACCGCTTCGCGTATGTGTAGACATTGGACCGCACACGTCACTGTGTACGAGCTCCAAGAGCTCGCTCGCTCTTACCCCGTGTCCAGTGAACGGAATCTTTGTCATCTTTCCTTTGAGACTAGATTGACAAGCTGCATATGAATGATATTCGAACGAATCCAAATATCCTTTTGTATGTAACTTCGTCAACCTTCTCTCATTGATGTGACCCAGTCTACAATGCCATAAGAAAGCATGATTGATTTCTGGAGACTTTCTTTTGTGTGTATTCTGGACATTGAAAATCTGTGGTTGGTTTAATATGTATATACCATTGTTTAATGTACCTGACCCAATCAAAACTTGATTAAGGTGAATATTCACAACATTACTTACAAATGCAAATTCATAACCTTCTTTAGATAATAAAGATACAGATATGATATTACAGCTTGCATTGGGTACAAAATAACAATCACGCAAAACCAAAACATGCCCATCTGACAATCCCAGGTGATAGTCCCCCACGGACTCAGCATCCATGCCAGCTCCGTTTGCAACTCTGAGGGTCATATCGCCTGCCTTCAAAACCCTACGCCTTCTCAATGCCTGCAAAGAATTACAGATATAAGATCCTGATCCGGTATCCAATACCCAGGAAGTAGAGTTTATTGATAGACAGTTTTCAATAACATATACACCTGAAGCTGAAGCTGCAACTTGTTTCAGATCCTGGGTTCTGACCTTCCAAGCCCTGCAATCCTTTTTCCAGTGTCCACTCTTGTGACAGTAAAAGCATTCTTCCTTTCCCACAAGCTTTCCCGCTACCTTTGTTGCCTTTGCCTTTCCCTTCGTATCCACTTTACTAACACCGCCCCTTGGTTTGGCGGGGGTTTTCTTCTTCTTTCCCTTGGCTTTCGCCTTGGACTTAGAAGAGGAAGATCCTCCTACAAACAAAGTGGATGTTTCCCTACCTTTCTGTAGGGTGCCCTCTGCACTCCTCAACATGTTGAGGAGCTCCGGAAGTTCAACATCTTTTCCTTGCATGTTGAAGTTCAGGATAAACTGGGCGTAAGTGGAAGGTAGGGACTGGAGAATCAAGTCCGTATAGAGCTCGTTCTCTAACGCGGTCCCAAGGTCCGCGAGCTCTTCAATGAAGCCAATCATCTTAAGCACGTGTTCCGCTACCGATGATCCGATGGCCAATCTTGCCGAAAACAGCTTCTTCGACACTTCGTATCTTGCGATACGAGACTGCTCTCCATACAGTTCTTTTGTATGAAGAAATATGGATTCCAGGTCCATATTCTCGTGCCTCCTCTGATGATTATTGTCCATAGAGGCAAGCACGAGGCACTTGGCCTTCGCGCAATCGATCTCCCATGTTTTACGGATTTCCTTATCCGCGACGCTGGAGGTAGGACCTGGGACAGGGGGAGCTTTGGTGGTAAGGAGATACCCCAACTTGTCGTAAGTGATTGCCATTTTGACATTCCTGAGCCAATCTTTGTAGTTTGGCCCTGTCAGTATGTTTTTATCTAGTAATAACTTAAGTCCGGCCATGTCGAATGGTCGCTGCAATTAGGAGAGAGAGAAGAAACACTTTAGCATGATGCTCTTGCAAGTTTAGAGTGGTTTTTAGTTTGTCTAAACAGTATGGTTCCCACTGTCTCTCGAATCCCTCCTCAAACCATAAAGAAAGAATTAGTCGGGATCAATCTCACCGTACAATACTTGCTTAACCGTTCAGTCAGGCCAGTGTTGGTACTTCGAGGGAGGTTTTCCAACGCTTTCGCGAAGTTCCTTAATTAAGTAACCTCTTTTCCCTGGGGGCGTAGCCCCGCTAACACCTTTCTAGACACCTACTAGGTTTATAGCATTGATCGTTAAGTGAGAAATTTCCCGAGGAGTAGCATATACTCACAGTAGGATCGGGATCCAAATATCATCGCGTGATAAAACTGAAGGAATCCTACCAGAATCATCACACTCCAAATGGTATGCAGCGCTAGCAAGTTTCAGTTCTTTTGAAACTCCCGATGTGGATTTTTGCCCCATGCTCTTATGACCTTGGCGTGAGGTCAAAATGTCATAAGTCACATGTCAAGTTCTACCCATCATTATCCAGAGTAATTTGAACCCACCCGTACCTACCCTTGACGTAGGCCAAAATGGCAGTACGACTGTCTCCGGCTTGCTAGACCTTCAACCTTAGGATGAGTAGAGAGTGGCTTTGGGTGTTTTATCTCTAAGGAAAGGTTTCTCAACTCATGAGAATGTTTTTCCTTGAACTAGAGGAGGAGGAAGATGAAAGGAAGAGAGAGAATGGTTATGAGAGAATGAGAATAGTTTTTACAACCATAACAATATATGTGAATTAATCTAATTAATAATATTAATCCAAAATGAAAAAAGGTGATGGTTGGTTTGATGAGACCATTATCATATCACATTAAATGTTTTTTGCAAAGATCAAGGAGCATCTTGAAAAGTAATGATGATAGTCAATGTTTCAAACATGGTCAACTAGTCAACCAAGGTCAACAAGTCAACAACCCAAACCATGACACAATTTCATTTAATTAATATTATTAATTGATATTTCACATATTCATTAGGGTTTGGAAAAAGACAACTGTCAACTGTGCATACACACCCGTTCCGAAACCCTAATGAAAAACCTCTTCCTCCGCCATACACACCCGCATTCGTGTTCCGAGGAACACGAATACAATGAGATAAAACTAACCCCAAAACATATACTAGGATCCGGCTCAAACCAGAGCCCGCTGGTAATGACTGTCCGGACACTAAACGTGCATAAGTGCGCGGATGTGAACGAACCCTGTCGTAAAACCATGCGACCTCTACTCCGTTTTGCCCAAAGGCGAATAACCCTCTGTGTGGGACTCTAAAGACTCGACACTACGCTGGCAGTAGGTTTAACCACAGACCGCAAGCGGCACTACCTGTGCGTAATGGCCCCCAGGTAAATGTCGATAAGAAGACTGACAAGGTGAAACCCATATGAACTCCTACTGAGCCTGTATGTGACAATCTCCGTACAGTCCGGTCTATTTGTCTGATAACATCGCATGGCGGGCCTAGGAGGGTGGTAAACGTCAGTCCCCTAATAGCGGTACAAGTCGTGTCGGGGTGTAGTCCAGAACACCCTGAGATAACACTAGAAACCTACCAGTATATCTCGCTTGCCCTGGCCAGGGACTACTTGTGTAATGGCTCTCCTAGACACAGCGCGATGTCAACCCCCAATACCGGGAAAGACGAATCCTGTCTAACCGTCACTGCCTCCAAGTACTTCGGGACTGCACCCAACTACTACCTTTGCACGACTCCTTTGAGCCATGGTAGGGTAATAATCAAAGTACAGTGGGAACACACACGAGGCGAAGTGACAGTGTCAAGTCAGCGGACTAAGCTGTACTCATGTCACCTGGGAACTGATAACTGATGATAGGTATAATACCAACCAACAGTTCCCGACGAGTCCAGTGTACTCGTAACCTAACGAGCACCCGCATACTATCTCAAGTACGACGTACTGACGGCTGTGGGACAGACCGTCTCCCGTGCTGGGATGAGAAACGCATATGCTAGTCTACTCTGGAGTATCGATGCCCTGTCTCGATAATCCCACGACCAGGGACGTGTAAATAAGGATGTGCTTGTAGATTACCCAGCCCCCATGAGTGTGACTGCCATCACAACGCTGGTAATCAAGCAAAGTTCCTAAGGGCTCCACTAATGTGTATAGGTGATATACTAAAAGAAACACATATACACATTAAAGCAGAGACAAACCAAGTAGCATACTACCATTTCGAGCAAGATTGTCTATACAACTGTAAATATCCCAAGCTTCCATCAAGTAATATACAAACTAGTATGATACAGTAATGGTCTCTGGGGCATATACACTAACATTATCAATGGTAATTGTCTTGGAAAAAGACACAAATCCTGTCGTTCATGAGCAGCAGTTACCGATAACACCCAAACCTAATTCAGGATCAAAATTCTGTTTAAAGTGTCTGACTCAAGTTTGAGTCTAAGTCTAATATGAATCCAATCCAAACATTAATCCGAATCTAACATGAATCCAACATGTATACTTGAACCTGAACCTGAATACCAGAACAATATGCAAACATGACTTGACTTGACCGAACCATATGATAGCATACTATCATGTAGAGCAAGAAAGTCATCTATATATATGTCCAAGCATCCACTTAGTGCAAGTGGGAGATTGTTAGGAATATGTATGCCCTAGAGGCCATTATTGATGATATAGTGGATGCTTGGACATATATATAGAGGAATTTCTTGCTCGGCATGATAGTATGGTATCAGGTTACCTTTATCTTAACATGTAGACTAGTATTTATACTGTTTGTCTCTTACATGTTGATAAATCCTTTAGGATATGTACTTAACTGCCAGTATTATGATGAGATCATACTAGTGGGGCCAGAGTGGTCAATAAGTACATCCTTTAATTAGTTCCTAGTCGAGGGAATATCGAGATTAGGGCATCGATATTCCAGAGTAGACTAGTGTGTACGTTTCTTGCCCCTTAGAGGGCGATGGTTGATCCCACAACCATTGGTGTATGACATCAAAGATTGTACACAGGTGCTCATTGAAGAATAGGTACACCGAACATGACTCGCCGAGGACTCCTATGTGGTAGTATACCTATCGTCAGATAGCAGTCCTCTGGTGACACTGGTACAGGTTAGTCTGTAGACCCAAGATCATCATAGAGCCTTGTGTGGCTCCCACTGTGCCTAGATTTCCTCCCAACCACGGCTCAATGGAGTCGTGCAAATAGGTGGATTTTGGATACAGTCCCGAGTCATATAGAGGCAATGAGCAATAGGAGGGGTTTCATCTCTCCCGGTATTGGGGGTTGATATTGTGCTATGCTCGATTAGTTATAACTGGAAGTCTCTGGCCAGGGCTGCTGCCGAGATTTACTGATAAGTGTTGTTAGTAGTTTCTCGAACCGTTATAGGCTAGATATCGGCATGACTTATCACGTTACTTGGGACAGACGTTTACCACCCTTAGACATGATATGCGACATATCAGACGAAGAGACCGGACTGTACGGTAGTGTTACTGATAGGCTTCATGGAGAGTATGGATGAGCTTGCTTGTTGATCTTCATATCGCTCAATACTCGGGTAGCCGTTACGTCCAGGTGGTACCGCTGACGGCTTGTAGGTGATTGATGTGATCATCACCTACTGCTGGTGTATTGACGAGTCTTTATAGTCCCGCACAGAAGTTTCCTGGTTCGAGCGAAACGAAGTAGGGCACATATGTTGATATGTGCGTGGGCCTGATTAAATATGAGTATGTGATACCGTATTATAATCTGGA
Organism: Agapanthus africanus; assembly: GCA_030015575.1. Classification (NCBI taxonomy): domain Eukaryota; kingdom Viridiplantae; phylum Streptophyta; class Magnoliopsida; order Asparagales; family Amaryllidaceae; genus Agapanthus; species Agapanthus africanus. Next base: position 569,244,199 of record JASDDO010000016.1, read on the forward strand.
AGTTAGCGGTTATCGTTTAAGTTATATGTGATATAACCAGATTATCGAATCAAGTGTTGATTTGATAATATGATATACAGATAAATAATATTAGTCGGTCATATGTGATATAACCGGATTATTAAATCAAGTGTTGATTTAATATTGTGATATATGTTATATGTGATATAATTATATCATAACTCATATCATTAGCTCACTAATTATTTTTCATAATATATATATGATATATATATGATATATATATTAATATATATATATGATATATATATTAATATATATATATGATATATATATGATATATATATTAATATATATATATATGATATATATATGATATATATATTAATATATATATATATATGATATATATATTAATATATATATATTAATATATATATATATGATATATATATATAAATATATATATAATGAAGCATGGCTTGAATTTCTATTTTTGAGAAAAATAGAAATGAGGTGTAAAATGAGAGCATGGTTGCAAGTATGGGCTTTATTCATAGTTTATTCATCTTGACTCACTATTCAAGCATGGTTGCAATTTTATATTGCAAAATTCCATACTTGAATGAGTGGAGGTTAAGAGTTGCCATTTATTCTAGTCCCATTCTCAACACTTAGCTATTTTCTTGAGTTGCTCCCATGGTTGCTCTCTAACTTCATCTTCTTACTCAATTGCCATGGTTCAAGCTTCAACCCTCACATGAGATGCGAATCATGAAGCTTGAACACAAACTTGTGAGCTTATCAAATCCCCTACTTCATCATCCCACACCAAATTAGCAATTTGGTGTGGTGTGTTTTCTACACTAAAGGAGTTTAGTGTAGAGTTAGTTTGAGCTAGAGGAACTTTGGGTGGATCGTCTTTGACGCGAAGATCACGAAAGAGGTTCGTTCAACTCGAAGAGGAGCCTAGTAGAGTCGCATGGATTTCAACTCGAAGCTATTGAAGAGAAGGACTCGAACTACAAAGGTTGTATGCTCATTTCTTCTCTTGAGTTAATCACATCACAAAGGCAAACCCTTAATAATCTAGTAAAGATCTTATTAGTCTAACTTAGCACCTAATAAAATTAAAATTTGGCATAGAACTTTATGGTGGTGCTAAGGTCGACTTTCATGGTATCAGAGCCAAGCTAGAATATTGGGGTAACTTGTAGCGACGTTAGAAATTCTCCGTTTTTTCCGCGCAAAAACTGCCGATAAAAACAGTTTTCCAAAATGATGTTTTAAATTGTTTGCACACCCCGCGGGCTCACGGTTTGAACCGAGAAGTCACGGGATGAAGCGTTGTTCAGTTGATAAAATTGCACTTTTAATATGGCATTTTCCTTACTATTTATATATAATAAAAGATGTTTATTATAAATATGACACATATAAGGGTTTATCCGTAAAAATACTATTTTCATGTGTTTATATATTATAATTAACACTGTGAAGGAAAATGTAAGCATATAATATTCATGTAATATTTGGTTTATTTAAATATGCTTATTTTATTAAATATCTTTGACCAATTCTCTTAAAACTAAAATATCATGACAAATGATTAAGATAATATCTCAATAAAAACAAATTCTACTAATATCATTTATTGAGATAATTGTGCAGGAATTATATCATGACTGAAATCAAGGAAATCCGAGTTGGCGAGATCAAATCTGCCGAAGATATTCAAGTAAATTGAAGAAACCAATTCTGGCAGAAACGTAGAAAAGATTTTCAAAGTCTAGATATTCAAAAGATCAACAAGTGCTACAGATATAAAGCCACAAAAATTAGAGCCCATGATCCCACCAGAAGGCGGCGGATCCGCGGCCAAACCCACCTATTGGCCGCGGTTCCGCCGCATATCTGAAGAGTTAGGATTCTGGATTTTTTTGGTTGGGATCCTAACAACTAGTTACCATATTAGAAAACTAGGGTTCTGGCTCTGTGACTATAAATAAGGACCAAGGGCCTCTTGGAAAAATTATCAAGCCGACGAGATCACGAAGTCTAAGGCGGGTCACGCATCCAGGCTGGTCATCAACTGTTCATCTACCTCCTTCAGAAGAGATCGAGAAGCAAACTAGGTTTTTGTAATCATTTTCTAAAGGAAACAAAGTGTATTTGATCAAGTTGATTAATAAAGGTAGTTTTATTCTATTGCATTTTATTTTCTTCATGATTTCTATCTTTTCCTTTCCCAACACGCGCGAGTAATTCTCCGCTTGTTAGGGTTCGTAGGATTAGGGTAGATTAATGGATGATGAAGATCCTTAAACTCTTTTTACGTCCTATAAAGTTTATAAACTTTACCTGTAATAACCAGTCCCTATATGTAATTAGCGTATTTTAATAAATAAGTCTTCAGGTTTTGCCCCAAAAATTTACTACAAATTTTCCGTATTTTTATAAGGGTCACTTACAAAATTTACTTATTGATACTTCTAATTATTTTAAGTATTTTAAATAAAACCCTAATCCCTTCATTGTATCTTGGTTCCTTCTTATAACCCTAACCCTATTTCTCTAACCTCAATTTTCTTTTATAATTTCCTAAACTAACCCAGTCCACTCCCTCCTATTTCCTTTAAATTTCTTTTAAATCATTTCCCCATTTCTTCCCGAGCCGGCCCAACCCTCTCTCTCTTTTCAATTAGTCACATTCCCTTTTATCGAATTCCCACAAGAAAACCCCAGCCCAAGCAAAATAAAGTTAAACAAATAAAGCCAGCCCAACAGAATTTACCTTTGAATTAAATAAATTTCCCTCGGCCCAAATCCAAACTCCTCTTTCCCTTTCATCTTTTCCCGACCCATCTCCCCATTTTTCCAATTAAATTCCCCTAATTCCCAACCTGGCCCACCTTTCCCCTACCTCTTTTATTGTTTTCATATTAAATCCCAATTAGCCCAGCCCAGCCCCTCCAAAGCCCGCACCCATACTCAACCCCCCAAGGCAAACCCGACCCGACCCGTTCGTTCCTCTTCCCCACTCGTTTTCCCGCTCCTTTCTCCTGCACCCCCCACGTCGCCAACACCCCCGCTCCTCAAGGCTACAACCGCGCGCGCGCGCTTTACCCCCTCCTCGTCTCCCAGGTTCTCTCTTTTCCCCCTGCTCACTCTCGAACCTTCTCCAAATCCCTCCGCTCCTCTCTCTCCAAAAGATACACCGAGCTTTCATCCCTACACACCACCACCGGTGAGCGACGACGACGGCGAGGACGACCGTCTAAACCGCCTCGTCATTCTCCCCTCGCTTCCCTCTCCAGAACTCAAGCCCCACTACACTACCTCACTTCCCTTGCCTGCGAACCCAACCCACCGCCGAGCTCCGAACCCTGCATGCCTCCTCGCCGCCGACGAGCTCCCCACTGCCTCGTCGACTCCTCTGAACCGTCAGCATCACCTCCTCCAAAACCCAGAACCCCTCCTCGCCACGAGCCATCCCCTGCACCCACTCGCTGCAAACTTCACCCCCTTGCTGCCGGCCACCGGACCACCAACCGCCGGCCTCCCCTTTGCTGGCATCATGGCGACCACTCCGTCGTGGCCAAACCCCTGCGCAACAGCCATCACCTCCACCACAGCACCAAAGTTAGCCCGAGTTTCAAACCAAGCATTAGCCTTTTCATTGAGTACTTGCCTCTATCGTCGATCGCCGCTATTCCAGCCGTCATCGTCACCGAAAAAGCCATGGCTTCAGTCTCTGTGTCCGTCATCATCATCAAGGCTGTAACCGTCGCAACGCCAGTGCACGTCCGTCGCACCCACCGAGCCATCGAGTCTAAGAGCCCAAGCTCGAGCCGAGGCCGCGGACCCTAGCCCCGTCGTTCGCTTCGCGTTCGTGCCGTTGCCGCTGCCATGCGTCGCCAAAGCGTCTCCAGGTAAGTACCCTACTTGCTACATGCTAGATTGCTTCCGTAACAATTCAAAATACTATTAATTCCATGTTTATAATTCGTGAAAACTTATGTGACATAAGTGTTTGATGCAATACCCGAACGAAAACCTTCCATTAAACTGACGGGACTTGATTATATATGCTGGACCGTGTGGCAATGAACATTGTGGTGAAATTTTGCTGGAAAATATAATCGTTACTGGCTTGAACGATCACCTCCAATTATACCCGTTAAAACTGAATATTTCCCGCGTCTGAACCTTATTAAAATCATAATTAATCGTGTACATATTGAAATGATATGTTCGAGGGCTCAAATCGAAGCCGACTCGACGATCTAGAACCCTATAAAAAAATTTAATTGCTTCTGTACTGAAAATATGACAAGAACTGGTTCGGAGAACGACTCTGGACTGCAGTCCAGAGCAGCTCTGGCTGTTGATTTCTATCTTGTAAGGCTTACTACTTTGCTGCCTGAACTTGTATGTTGTGGAACCCTATACTTTATTGAATATGAAACTGTTAGATAAATAATGTAAGTAATTTCACCCCTTTTTACCGTCGTTTACTATTTAAACTGTAATTTAAACGGACAGGCCGCATAGCAGTCCCACACAGAAACAGAACTGATACCCTAGTGTTGAACAGTGCATAACTTCTGACGTAAAGGCGCGATTGAGAATCCGTCTGGTGCGTTGGAAACTCTATTGAAAAACCTATATTTCATTCAACTGTAGCATTGCTAAATTCTGATACCAACAGGGTGATAATTGTGTCGCGAAACGGACATTCAGTTCAGAAACTGAATTTCCTGCAGCGAACGCTTAAAATGAAATGGCCATATCTAGTGATCCTGAAACCCGATTAACGTGAAACCAATTTTGATGGATAGATAATTAAACATAATGCTTACCCCTTTTTTTTTATTGTTTCGCAAAATTTTACATGTGTGATTTATGATAATTTATGCAAGTGTTAGGACACCGATTGATGATCTCTTATTCATGCCTTAATTACTGTATTCTCATCACATTACATATCTGTCATTGTATTGGTAACCTAGTGATCATGTGCATTACCCATTGTTAGGTATTAGTGTTTGATTATGGCAAGTACGTTAGTGGTTAAGCATGAATGGATAAGTGAAAGTGACACGTACTTGTACACAATCAGTGGACCCTATTGATTTATTGCATTGTCGACGTCTGTGGGACGTGTATAAGCATGACTATAATTGGTATGGGACAATTATGGGAGCACTTGTATGGGTGTCACAGGTAAGGCACCAAACACTGTCCATCTACCTTGGGTATCAGTCGGGACATGCTTGATGGAGATCCTGTCTCCAGTTCTCACGCAGACTTGTCATGGACCGACCGGTATTTGAGTTTATGGTTGGCGTTTGATGTAGACCACGGGATGTGGGGTAGTTTGAGTATGAGTTCAACAGAATCTAGGGAGTCCCATGCCGGCACATATGGAGATATATGGAGATATATGGGGATATTACTGATTATTATCGTGCGTGTTTCGGGCCCGTGTTCCCTTGCCCTTGGGTCCTACCTTTGGGTGGGGGATACTCCTGCGTGGTTGACTCTCACACTTGAACTGACGATAGGCTTAGTGACCTATACGGTGAGACTTAGAGACTGATAGGGTTAGTGACATTGACATGCATTGCTTATTGATTCAACACACCTGCCATACTATTTACCGCTTTACTGTTTACCTACTCTTTTAGACACCCGCATTGGCTACTTCATGTTCACATCTTTACTCTTTTGATTTACTGTTACATATTCATTATTATTGTATGAGTTACCATTTTGTATCCATATATATATATATATTGCTATCATGTCGCTCTGACGACCTGAGTATGCATGCTCAGAGTGAGAAATGGATCTAGCCTGGACCAGGACCTGACGTACCTCGAGAATATCGCGGACATCTTGATCAGCAACTCAGAGCTATAAGTCATTGATCTCCACCTGGTTAGTTCTTTTGATTTAGTTACAGCATTTCTCATTACCTGTGCATTGCTTTACTGGTTACCACGTAAAGCTAGAAGCCGAAGTGTGACTACGGTAGGATATTTTCTTGACCGTAGGAGCATGGCTGGCCTTGTCAACCCCTCGTATTCTGTATTCTGGGAAGCGGGGCGTGACATTACCAAAAGAATCGTTAATATCCTAATCGGGTGCGCTACCAATTTATTGCTAGTCTCGACCGCGATTAGAGATTATATTAACGATTATTTTGGTAAAGGCTAGACATGAACGGAGATCCATATGAAGATAGGGGTTAAGAGTGGGAACCCTATTCCCTCCAGAAACCCTAATCTACATGCATTACTGTCGATCTAGTTTTAAATCTATTAAAGGATAAAAAGAGTAATCTTTATGTAATCATCCATGACTACTAAATCTTAAAGAACCCTACAAGCCCCTTTCTAATATAAAACCTACATCCGTAATTAATCTAGATCTATATTCTGCATCCGTGTTTAACGTAGATTTAGAATCTACAACCATTCTTCGCCATTCTTTATTCTTCCTCATTTCCTAATCAACACGCCTAAAGTAAGATTAAAAGATTCAACGTTTCCAGGAGGACGGCCCGTACTCATCTCGGTCCAGCTACACGCGACACCGTTATTGATTGCGGTTATTCTACAAACACTACTACACATAAATCAGATCAATCAAATGGCGCCGTTGCCGGGGATACGTGCGTAATTTTTTATTCTTACTATTTGTGTTGAATTCTTATTCGATCTATATCATAAAATAAAACAAACTGCATCTTGCATATTTAACGATTAGTGTGCGATTTTTGTGAGAGAATCTGGAGTCACAGACTTGATGAAAAAGAGATCCAGAGACATTCATCAAGATCCAGAGGAGCAAATGAGGCCACGTAGCAAAAATACCCACCAGATCTCCCCTCATCTCGCGGCGGAACCGCAGCCAAATCACCAGTATTGAGGCGGAACCGCGGCCTAATTGGTGGATCTTGGCTTCAAAATTCTCTGGTATCTTCTACAACTCTTTATCTCTCTTCTGAAAAATCTAATAATATATTTTCTGCAGAATTCTTTGCAAAATATCGCCGCTCAAAAATCTTTTTGCGTGCTTTGTTTTGCGGGTTGTTTTTGCATATTTTAATACGGACTTTAAGGGGCAAGACCAAAATTCAGATTAGGTGCGGATTTTATCACCCTTCCTAGGCCCCACAAATCATAAAACGAGCATCCGCATAACCCTATATTAATTAAAAAATATCTAGATCAAGACCCTAAGGACCGTCGCGCTCAAATAGGACAGAAGAAGGTCATGAGTAATCTATCGCTTATCTGCATTTTTTTTTTGTGGTGCCCAGGCAAGTGTGTCTAAGGAAAATGGTTATTTAATCAGGCCCTCTATTTTCGGTGATTCGTATATCGGATACCTCCCACTTACCTAGCACTTACCTGTACACAAGATTTATAAAGAGATGGTAGAGGATTGATCCCGCGGCTTGTCCTTTGGAAGTCTAGGAGCGGTCTAGAGCTTGTCCTAGGTAACCATAGTTCTAGGGTTGTTTGTGCATTTTTGTGATTTTGTGAGTTAACCCCTAAGTCCACTTTTAAAGCAAAACAATCCAATAATTTTTTTCCTCTTCCTTTTTACCCTTCCCCTCTCTTTTCGTCTTATAATGGGTAACCCAAACAGACGAACTCTTGCCGAGCTTTGCTATCCACAACCAGATATTTCTTGTCTTCATAATCGCTTCGGTATACCATCCGACTCTCCCATATCTTTAAGAGATCGGATAGAAACAGTTGGCCACTTCAGTCCAGGTCTTATCAACCGTACCCTAATTCTACATCGGTTTCAGTTGATACTCCGAGTGAGGAATCCCCTAGACGCATGTCCATTGCTGAGTATATAGCAAGGGCTAACGGCCAAAGTTTCAATCCGGACCAATATCAGCCATCACCACCACTTTCTAAAGAAGAATTTCATAATCGGTTTGTGGCATATGTGATATCTATTGAGAATAGCCAACCAACCAACTAATATCTGTATTCTTCTTATCATAATGTTGATCCTACTCCTGCTCAATGTTCGCAACCACTCTATTCCTATCAATCCAATCCGACTTTTACACCTTCTTTAGACAGTCCTTCTAATCTGTCATTTGGGAGTTTTAATTATCCACAAGAATTTCAATCTTATACTGAAACCCCTTATCAACCCAAGTCTAGTCTTGAGCGGACGTTAGAAAAATATGTGGAAATGTCGCACCAAATTAGAAAGAAAACAACAGAGTGAATGCAAGCTAATAATTTCAAATCAGCCCAAAATTTTTCAGTATGCAATACAACCATGGGACAAAGTGAGAATTTGGGTGGTGAGACAGAACTGAACACCCTTCCTAATCAAACCTCCCCATTCCAAACTGAAATCGACAACTCCAGTTTCACAGATTCATCGAGTACACTAAATAATTCACCAATTGAAGATAGAATGTCTGATGAGTTGTGTGACTTTGTAGCGTTTGATTTACCCAATTGTGAAGGGTCCATTTCAGGTGAAGCCACACCCAATCCTTGTGATCTCTACATCTCCACTCTAGAACCTCAATTGATTGAAAACTCTGCTTTTGATGAGGTGTCTGAGACTTGTAACCTTCACTTGATTGAGTATATTGATGTTGGAGATATATTGGATGACGAACCCGAAATTTTGGATGAATTTGTCCCACCAATTCATCAGGTTTTTTCACTCCCGTGTGGTCATAATCTTAAACCTGTAACTATTCTTCCTGAACCCCATATGTATCTTGAAATTAATGATAAATGTATAACCGAAAAACAGAACGAAATTCAGCATTCATTTCCCACATCTGGTTCAGCAATACTCGACACACCAATTTATTTACCCATTTCATCTCCCACTTTCTCTGGTTCTTCTTCTAATCAACCTTTACTTTTAGCGAGTGTTGATAAATCACAATCAAGTATTTCGAGTTCGATAATTCTAGAAAGACAACCTGATTTAGATACTTTTGAGAATGAGGTAGATAAGTTTTTCGAGTCCCCTACCTCCATAATTTTTGACAAATCAAGTATGATAGATTCTGACATAAAACTTACTGACAGCAAAATATTCAATTACACCAGCGATAAAAGTTTTGAAGAACTTTTTGCTAACTTGCATTCCTAAACAACACGGATTTTGTGATTAATCAAGCTCCACCTATAGAAGTTGAACCACCACCAATTCTTCTTATAAAATACGAGAATGCCAATATTCCACTCATTTCTGATCATTCACATTCTCATTTTTATTTATCATCACCTCTTATCTCTTCACATTCACGTTCACGCAAACCCTTTCCATACCACCACTTATCTCTTCCCCACTTCTTCTTAGCTCTATATAACATGTTCTTCCACCGACCTATACGTTACATTGATAAAATCTTTGAATGACTGATATTAATTTTTGGTCTTTGTAAAGTCTTATATTGACCAAATAACTTTACCCCCCTTAAAATGCTTAATATTGTTTAACTAAAGTTTGCGGGGGTATATTTTTGGCTCTTGAAAATAAAATTTGTCCTCAAAATTGTGAGCCAAAAATAAGTTTGGGGGAGTATTTTCACTTTCAATTTTTGTTGCCCCCGTTAATAACCTTTCCTGCCAAGTCTACCGGTTTTTGAGATTTAAAAGAGACAACAGTGAGGACACTGCTGCAAACAGGTTTGGAGGAGGTTTGTGTTTATTTACGCGTTACATTGCATTATACTATATATAAGCACAAATTTTTGATAATGAAAGTCTGAAAGTGAAAATTTATATATGAAAAGTATGAATAGTTTGAGAAAAAACAAGAAAATTAGATGTTTTCTTAAACGAAACTAGTAATAAGTAGTTGTGAGCCGTTATCTCAAGGGTTAGTAAGATGAAGGAAATTACTAATCTGAGAATAAAATTAAGTCTGAAAAATAGTCCTTATTCTTGAGTCCAAACTTTTGAACGATGATACCCTACTATATACACTGTCACACATCTTGAAACTTGGGATAGTAGAGGATACCTTGAAATGCTATTATCTAAAAGCCTTAGTATGAAGGAAAATAAAAAATTATAGCAGGGTGAAGGTAAAAAAATGAACACTGGTTTTATGATTACCAAGGCAACATAAAAAAATATAGCGAGGGTGCTTTATCACGTAGTGCCTTAGATCAACTGGTTTGGAAGCCACTGCTAAGCCTTAGGTGTTGTGAAACGAGAAATTACGCCTAAATGCGCAAGCACATTTTGTAATCAGTCGGTTAGACCTCAAGAAGTATTAACGGTCGCATGAAAAATGTGTGAGCAATTTTATCTAAAAATATTCACCAACTATAAAGTAATTTGGAAGATAGACAAGTGTATGATAGCTTGAATTGAATTCTCTAAGTGTAGGGGTGTATTTTACACACACGTAGGGGTATATGATCAATGTTTGGAGGAAAGATAGGGAGGAAGACTAGCGATGTTTTATTGAGAGATGATGTGATTTCTAATATTTTTTCATGACCATTTAGATATGGCTCATAGCAACTGAAAAGCTGGTATAGCTGGAAACTCTTATTTTTAAGTTTTTTCTTTTATAAGTTCTTATCTTTATATGTAACGTTCACCATCTTTCTCTTATTATAGGATTTTGTGGGTGTAATCCGCTGAAAACCCTCAGCAGACAACACTCCTCCTACTAGGAACACCTAGAGATTTAACGGCTTGTTGCACGTGCTCAGTGCAATCGTGTTGCCTACGAAAATGTGCTACTTAGGTTTTTCTTTTTCTTTTTCTCCTTCTCTTGAATAACTAGTTTACTCGGCACGATCAAAGTTAAGTTTGGGGGTATTTGTTCAGTTGATAAAACTGCACTTTTAATATGACATTTTCCTTACTATTTATATATAATAAAATATGTTTATTATAAATATAACACATATAAGGGTTTATCCATAAAAATACTATTTTCATGTGTTTATATATTATAATTAATATTATGAAGGGAAATGTAAGCATATAATATTCATGTAATATTTGGTTTATTTAAATAAGCTTGCTTTATTAAATATCTTTGACCAATTCTCTTAAAACTAAATATCTTGACAAATGGTTAAGATAATATCTCAATAAAGAACAAATTCTACTAATATCATTTATTGAGATAATTGTGCAGGAATTATATCATGACTGAAATTAAGGAAATCCGAATTGGCGAGATCAAATCTGCCGAAGATATTCAAGTAAATTGAAGAAACCAATTCTGATAGAAAGGTAGAAAAGATTTTCAAAGTCTAGATATTCAAAAGATCAACAGGTGCTACAGATATGAAGCTACAGAAATTAGAGCCCATGATCCCACCAGAAGGCGGCGGATCCGCGGCCAAACCCACCTATTGGCCGCGGTTCCGCCGCATATCTGAAGAGTTAGGATTCTGGATTATTTTGGTTGGGATCCTAACAACTAGTTACCATATTAGGAAACTAAGGTTCTGGCTCTGTGACTATGAATAAGGACCGAGAGACTCTTGGAAAAATTATCAAGCCGACGAGATCACAAAGTCTAAGACGGCTCACGCATCCAGGCTGGTCATCAACTGTACATCTACCTCCTTCAGAAGAGATCGAGAAGCAAACTAGGTTTTTGTAATCATTTTCTAAAGGAAACAAAGTGTATTTGATCAAGTTGATTAATAAAAGTAGTTTTATTCTATTGCATTTTATTTTCTTCATGATTTCTATCTTTTATTTTCCCAACATACGCGAGTAATTCTCCGCTTGTTAAGCTTCATAGGATTAGGGTAGATTAATGGATGATGAAGATCCTTAAACTCTTTTTACGTCCTATAAAGTTTATAAACTTTACCAAAAGAATCATTAATATCCTAATCGGGCACGCTACCAATTTATTACTAGTCTCGACCACGATTAGAGATTATATTAACGATTATTTTGGTAAAGGCTAGACATGAATGGAGATCCATGTCAAGATAGGGGTTAAGAGTGGGAACCCTATTCCCTCCAGAAACCCTAATCTACATGCATCACTGTCGATCTAGTTTTAAATCTATTAAAGGATAAAAAGAGTAATCTTTATGTAATCATCCATGACTACTAAATCTTAAAGAAACCTACAAGTCCCCTTCTAATATAAAACCTACATCCGTAGTTAATCTAGATCTGTATTCTGCATCCGTGTTTAACGTAGATCTAGAATCTACAACCATTCTTCACCATTCTTTATTCTTCCTCATTTCCTAATCAACACGCCTAAAGTAAGATTAAAAGATTCAACGTTTCCAGGAGGACTACCCGTACTCATCCCGGTCCATCTACACGCGACACCGTTATTGATTGCGGTTATTCTACAAATACTACTACACATAAATCAGATCAATCAAGCATGTGCACCCCGGGGACACCCTGGGGGGGGACCGAACGGCTGGGCCTACTCTCCAAGGCCACCACAAGATAGTCTTGGCGGTGGGAACCGGAAACTGCCCCACCTTAGGCAGTTTCGGGTCTACCTCACCCCCAGGCCACCTCGTGGTGGCCTCGGGGGTGGGGTACCCTCTAGGCCCCCCATTCGATAGTTAATTTTGGGATCTATGCCCCCGCGAAAATTCAGGCAAGTTTCAAGTTCGTTTCGACTCCCGGATTGGCTTAAAACGATCGGTTTTGGAATTTTAGCTCACTGGATCTTTCATGTCTTGGAAAAATTGGTCAAGTTTGTTAATTGCGTGCGGAATTCTAATGTCGCGGTTACTTTACAAGCTTTGTGATGTGTGTGATACAATTATTAGAATCCGGATTAATTAGTTTTATAAAACTAGTTAGTATATTGTAAAGCTAGCCGTTTAGTCTCAATTGATTAATTGCCACAAAGTTTTGATTCGGATCAAAACTCCGCCGCAATTGCGTGTTGTACGCAATTACTAGTCGGGAATCTTGTTGAATTATCCGACAACCAATTGAAAAGAGTTTTCAATTTGAGACTAAAATACAAGTTTTATAAGTTAGGCATGAAATCCGGAATATGAGATATTCCGGGTTTATGATGTCTAGGGATATTACGTATTCTAATTATTGTAGTTTTCTGTTTTCTTTTCTGCGAACGTAAGTATAATATATGGGGTATCCCAATCTCGTTGCTATATGTCAACAAGTTTTAGGGATACGCATATTTGCTTACGTTGATGATATGTGATATCATGTGTTGTTGTTGATATGATTTATTGGATCGTCATGAAAGAATAGCTGGGGGTTCTATGTGAGATGAGAGTTTTTATTTTCATTCATGTAAAATCTTTATGTGATATTCTTTTATTGGGGCACTTCCGGGTTGAGGATGATGTCACCACTGTTGTATATTATTTACTTTTCTGCATTATGATAGACCCAAGGTGGGGAGAACAAGTAACCGGGTTCTAGAGTCCAGTGGGAGACCATCTCAAGGAGTTGAGACCGGGTCTTCTGACTCTAGAATTGGCAGGGTTACTTTCCACTCTCGTAGAGGTCTAAGGATGTGGGTTTGGCTATTCATCACGATTGTGGAATCCGTGTTTTATATTACTGGCTAAATTTAAAACACGGGCATCCTAGTATATCCAATATTTCATATGTTGCTTCTGCTGCTTGATTCTGTGATGTTGATCATATAACTGCGTGAGACGAATGTAATATTATAAATATGATATATAATAAACGTTGCTTATGTTTTGCACCCGCGCTAGTCCAGCCCCCGCTCTGCCGGTAGTTAAGTAACCTAACGGTGCATGATGGGGCCCCGTGGCGAATGCGGATGGAATAAGCGTACATTCTATTTTCGTTTCATTTTTCTGTAATGTTTAGGAAACATTTATTGATGGGACTTCATTAATGTGATTAGTGAAAAGAAAGAAATCTAAAGATGTTGTAAAATCAAATTTTCAAAAAGGGTAGCTCTAGTTTTTTACGTTGCATAGTGGTATTCCTTAATGAATATCCAGCACCTCATTCGATGAGGAAAAAGCCGAGATCCCTTCACCGGGAGTGACCTCTTTAGCGAAACTAGCAAATTCTACAACCCACCCGGTTTTGTATTTTGACTGCATCTCTAGTTCTTGCTTTGCATAGTGGTATTTCTGAATATCCTGCACCTCATTCGATGAGGAAAGAGCCAAGGTCCCTTAACCGGGAGTGACCTTTTTAGCGAAACTAGCAAAAGCCTAAAAAACACTCCTTTTCAAAATCACTAGATTCTACAACGATATCAAGTTCATTACGCCCATGGTTTTCTTAAAAACCTGCGTAGCCCTCCATCATTTCAGATAAGTACTATTTAGTATTCGTGCTGCATTTGTTGACCATAGCCAAGGCGTAGTGTGCGGTGTTGAAGTTGAAATTGCATCCCGGTTGACCAAGTCAAAGTCAAAGTCAACCCCAAGCCAGGTGGGCCCATGCCCGGGTCGAGTCCGAACATGAAGCGGCCGGCCCTCCCCCATGCCAAAATGAAATCATGTAATAAATAATTTTTATGTAATTTTTTATGCATGAATGTAAACAAAATGGGCATAAAGCCAAATTTTTGTAAGCCCATGGCTTATGTGCAAAAAGAAATAGCACATGAGACATGGGATTGGCAAAATGCCATTTTGTAAAGCCCAAGGGGCTATATGTGAATATGTAAGCCTATATAAGGCAACATGATGATGAATAAAAGAGATACTTTTTCATTCCCAAAAATTAGGGCATGTGCCTCTTTCTCCTTCCTCAAGGTTCTAAAACCTTCTTCTTTCTTTTGAATTAAATCAAGAGTTTTACTCTTCCTTTTAGAAAACTAAATAGTTTTTCACCACAAAACCCACAAAGGGGAACTCAGATCTTCCATCAGATCCCCGAAAGGAGAGATTTTTAAAATCTCATTCTTCTTGATCTTCAAGATCCGGCCAACAAAGGAAGAAGAAGGAGACCCATCACCAAAAACCCCACTTTGGAGAAGATCCAAGGCTCAAGAGGAGAAGCCCCCTTCATCAGCTTCAAAATATCTTAGGAGTTTAACTCCTCATATATATACATATATACAAAATAATAAGTGCTCTTTTCTGGGAGTACAACTCCCATTGTAGGGACCAAGTCCCTTTTGCCTCCCGAGTGCCCACGTGCCTGGCACGTGAGGCGCTAGCGCTCTGGCGCCCAAAACGCTAGCGCCCGAGCGCCCACATGCCTGGCACGTTGGGCGCTAGCGCCTGAGCGCGCAAAGCGCCAGTGCCCAAAGCACTAGCGCTTTTTCCCACGCATCCTTTGGATGCCCTTTCCCTTTTTTTTTATATATATGTATATATACATACTCACACACACAGACTCCATGACACTGTCCCTATTAGAAAAAAATTTCTAACGGGGCGCTTCCCCGCACCCCGTAAGGGGGCTGCTAGCCTCCTTGACCCCCAGCTGGCTATCCGGGTAGCGGGACCCCCGTGAAGACTCTGCGGGGCCCCCGATATATCCAAAACTCATTCAAAACACAACACTGCACATTGAGTTCGCATGACCAGTTTAACCCTCAATCGGAGGTTCTCTCGCTCCAAATGCGAGGGGTAATTAACTGTAGTTTAGTTCGCGGCTGCCGGAGATTCAAATCCCCACAATCAATAAACCCCAGCCTACCCTAGGCAAGGAGAATCTGTAATGCGCCTGACAAGCGCGCGCGTATTCCCATCTCAATGGGGTGACGAAAAACACCCTACAGATTCTGGCACGCCCGGTGGGACCAATCTTTCCTACCATATTTCGGGTTAAACGTTCATGCGAACTCAATCAATATACATTTCTATATTTATACTAAAATAATGCTTTTTCATGCAGGTTTTCAAGCAATCACTTCTCAACAATGTCTCCAAAAATGAACTTAGCTCCCATCTCATACACGATGAAGATAGACTCCAGGACGATCCTCCCGGCAAGTCTCGGACGACAGTGGGAAGGGCCGCCGCTACCATTTGACTCTATTCTGTTTGTATCAGCCATCGCCATCCCAGCTCCTCAATCCCCGGTAACAGACAAACTGGTCTCGAAAAGCAAGAGACCAAATGTGGTGGTCTCGAAAGCGCCCCAACTCAAATGCAGGTCGGTGTTTGAGCGACTTTCCTTGGCCCCCGCTGGGGGCAAGGCCATCAACACCAGCAAAGCAACAAGGCATCTAGGGCAAGCTCCAGCGGCGCCTCTGACAACTGCTCGATTGGGTGTCTTCTCAAGCCTCCCCATCACTCAGCCTATGGCGGCTTCCCGAAGAGCAGAAGTCTGCCAAGCGCTCAAGGCAGAGAAGCTGAGGCAGAAGCGGCTCAGATACAGAGACAACAAAAGGGCTAGGGTTTTAGCCATGTTAAAATTTATGAATTTCCAAAGCCAGGACCGCTCCGCGAAATCAGCCGCCAAAGATAAAGAGATGGCTGGATATGTAGTCTACACCGTCTACATGGTCGGACATGAAGAAACAAACCCTCTCATGCTTCACAGCCATGGTGATGATATGGCGGACGCTGCCCAACATCCACTCGGTCTAAATGATGAAGAGCTCGCTCAGACCGATAAGCCAAAAGAGCCCAGGGTTCCTGCGGAATTGTGCTCAGGCAATAAGGATGACCCGGTTGTCATAACCGGAACTACAGAACAAGCATTATTCCGATGGCTTCAGAGACAGCTTCAGGACAGGGATGAGAAGTTAGCCAAGATACAGTCTAAGGTCGACGAATTGGCAAACGTCGCGGTAAATCTCGCGACCCAAGTCGACCGATTGCAATTACAGCAGAATCAAATTTTGGTTCATGAGCCAGGGATTGATACCCGGAGGCAGCCAACTGATCCCCCTTCAACCTAAGAGCGGAGCGCCTTCGCGAAAAACGGCCGCGATCAGCCTCCGGTCCCTCCGATACATGCACCGAAGGGGAATCGCCTCTGAAAGAGAAACTGGACAAGGTCTATACCTTCAGAAAGGACAAAATCCGTAAAATATTCAAAGATGCCCTGAGGAACGGTCTACAACTGCCAGAATCAAAAATACCGCAGGAAGCAAACATGACTGACGACCCCAAATACTGCCCCTATCACAGAGTGATAGGTCATGCCATTGAGGATTGCTTCGTCTTCAAAGATTGGGTCGAAAAGCAATACAAGGCAGGAGAGATAGAACTGTCTAAAGGCGTGCTACCAAACAGTCAAGCTACGACCGCCGATTTCATACAAATGGAGACCGAAGCCTTTCGGGAACCTAATCCTCCCAGACATATGCCATTATCTGGAAAGGGCGAACCAAAAACTGATCGGCCTCAAGGACCAGCATCAGTAAGGGCACCTACTCTAATGGAGAAAAAGAAGGTGTACTCCTTCAAGAGGAATGAGGTCCACAATATATTCGAGGAAGCCTTGAACAACGGTCTGCAATTTCTTATTCCGAAGAGGCCACATAAAATGAATATGACTGGCAATCCCGTATACTGCCCATACCATAGGGTGGTGAGTCATACCATTGAAGACTGCTGTGTTTTCAAAGATTGGGCATAGGACCGATACAAGCTTGGAAAAACCTCACAGTCCTCGGATGTATCGGCAAGCCACAGAGCTACGGTCATCAATACAGCTCCGCCAAGATCAAAATTCAAGGAGCTGGGATAAGCAAAGATGACCACCACATCGTTAAACTGGGAACAATCGACCTCTAAGTCGTTAAACTGGGAATATAAAAAAATGTGTAAATAAAAAAAAGGGAATGTGTAAATAAATATGTAAAAAGAAAAGCCGAAATGATGGGGCAACTCTCAATAAAAATCAGCGAGTAAAATAAAGATGAAAAATAAAGTCGAAATGATAGGGCAACCGCGAATAAAATCCGAAATGATAGGGCAATCGTGACCTTCGCGATAAGAAAAGCAGAAATGATAGAGTAATCGCGGTAAAAAAAATAAAAATAAAAAAAACGGCGAATGATGAGTCGCTCCTGGTATCATATTCCAGTGTAGTGATGCAGGCGCCAATCAAAATCCAATTTCCCAAAATTCTTCCAGCCCTACGGCCAGTCCCCAAATTGACTACCGTATACAATTCACGGGCTCAAATAATTCTCATCATACCCATGCCCCACCGTAATCACCAGTTACGCGGCTGGTCTCCGCCCTTGGAATTATGCTCCATTGGGAAGACCCACTCATGTGTCCTCACGATGCATGAGGAGAACAAACCTTCGTGGGATCCTTACGACTCACAAAGGAAAAACACACTTGGGGGTTCTCACGAATCTTAAAGAGAAAATGCACCTACGGGATCCGTACGACTCGTAGGGAGAAAATGCTTTTATGGGACCCCTACGGTCCATAAAATTGAAAAGCCTTAGGTGATAGAGACCTAAACCTGTCTCCTAAGCTATCGCTTCCCAATAGGCAACGACGAATGATGAGTCACTCCTTGTACCATATTCCAGTGCAGCGATGCAGACGCCAACCAAACCCAAACTCTCAAACGGCGAATGATGAGTCGCTCCTGGTACCATATTCCAGTGTAGCGATGCAGACGCCAACCAAATTCCAAACTCAAATTCTCAATGGCGAATGATGAGTCGCTCCTGGTACCATATTCCAGTGCAGCGATGCAGACGCCGGCCAAAATCTAAATCCCCAAGTGGCGAATGATGAGTCGCTCCTGGTACCATATTCCAATGCAGTGATGCAGACGCCAACCAAATTCCAAATCCCATACCCCAATGGCGAATGATGAGTCGCTCCTGGTACCATATGTAAGTCTGCGGTAGCGCCCCGGCCGTCTAGCAGACGCCAAATGCGGAACAAAAACTTTTACAACTGGCGCTATCGCATACTATAACCCGGATCTGCCATTAAAGCTAAACTAACAAACTACAAAGTGGGTAGAAATGTTATACCGAACGATCCGAGTCCTTCGGTTTTCAACCATCATCCCACGCTTTGTTGCGGCTGCTCCGATCTCCTGAATCTCCAGTCTTCTCGTCCAGGTGGCACCACGTCGACGGATCTTTAAACGGGCTCCCGCCTCTGAACCGAGGCAACTCGATCATCAAGTTTGCTAAAAGAGATGACCAAAATTGATGTAGAGAATGAGTAGAACACTTTGTCTCGTTACGTCCAAAGCCATGGACGAACGATTAATGAAGTTGCCTTTTGGAATCGGGTAAATGAGAAAAATGGGCAAATGAAATTTCATGAAGCAAATTTCCTTCTCTTTTTTCCAAATGAATCAATCATCATTCATTCTCAAGGGGCCGGCCAATAAAAGGAGTGGGGAGGTGAGTGTAGGAGAGTGGAAGGTGACTATAAGATTAAATCAAAAGAAATGAGTCACAAGACACCTTGCACATACATTAATTGCATACATTGAATCAAAAAACCTAGTCATCAAAACATTAATTGAACAATTAATGCACTAATGACTCACTAGCCTTATCACCGCTTCTAGAAGCCTCTAGAAACTTCCACACTCATGACTCACCCTCATGACGAAAAGATAAATCCGTATTAAACCGAATGTTTAATACGGCCGATAGAAAACTGGAAACTGGCAACTTGCAAAAGCGATCCTGAAACGAATTTCAGGATAACCCCGTAAGAGTATAACATACCCGCATTTATATTACGACCGAATACAAATGCAACTGAGACAAAGATATTATATCTACACAGTATAATACTTGGATCCGGCTTAAACCAAAGCCTACCAGTATTATCTGCCCGAAATATGACACGTGCGTAAACACACGTGCATTTTCCGAACCCTGCCATAAAACCATACGGCCTCTACAACGTTTCGTCCGAACTTGGGAAACTGTCTGTGGGGGACTCTAATGACTCATCAACACACCGGTACTGGGTATAACCACTAGCATGTCAAAGGTACAAGCTGTACGTAACGTTTGCCTATGTATTGATTGGAAGGGAAGCTGACGAGCGAACTCATCCAGAAACCCTACTGAGCCTGACAGTGACAATATCCGTACAGTCCGGTCTGTTCGTCTAAGAGTATCGCATATCGAGTCTAGGGGGTGGATAAAGTCAGACCCCTAATAACGCGATAATTCGTGTCGGTATGAAGCCCATCACCACCTGAGAAACTACTGATCCAAATCAGTAATTCTCCACTACCTCGGCCGAGGATTTCTAGTGATGGCCACCCGTGCACTGTGCGACATCAACCCCCAATACCGGGAGAGACGAATCCCCGACGATCCGCTCACTGCCTCCATGTGGCTCGGGACTGTACCCAACTAAAACCTGTTTGCACGACTCCTTTGAGCCGTGGTAGGGTAGTAATCAAAGCACAGTGGGAACTCACACGAGACAAATGACGATCTCAGGTCGACAAACTAACATGTACACATGTCACCAGAAAACTGCTATCTGACGATATGTATAATACCAACTAGCATGTTCCCGGCGAGTCCTGTCCGGTGTACTCATAACCTAATGAGCACCTGTATACATCTTAGGTGAACCAACTGACACCAGTGGCTTGTGAGACCGGCCACCGCCCCTCGTCGGGGTCTCGACTGTATACACTAGTCTACTCTGGAGTATCGATGCCCTGTCTCGAAACTCCCACGACTAGGGACACTTTAAGGATGTGCTTACAGACCCCAGCTCCCACGTATATGATCGCCATCATACTGCTGGCAGTCAAGCAAGAATCCTATGGGCTCTATCATCATGCAATAGTGAACTAAAGCATGTATACGATGATAAAGACAAACCAGATAGCATACTATCATCTCGAGTAAGACAATCATATCGGTATAGGTCCTCCCTCAATCATTGGAATCACGTGCCTGCGATCCAATAATTGACTTTGAGGGCACTATATCCAACAATCTTCCACTTGCACTTAAGTCTAATTATTGCAATGTCGCATACTCACAGCCCGTGTGATACCGAACATCCAACTCCTCTACTAATCAGTTTCACAAAACTCGTTTGCAAAACTTTTGTGTTCGAGAAATAGCCTTAGTGAGTGGATCCGCCCTGATGTTTCGTTCTATGTCTCTCTTAATCTCAAGTTCGCGGAGAAAACCATCTCTCGAATCGAGTAATACCTGTCTTAGAATATGTCCGGATATCTGATGGGACCTAATTCATAAATGAACTCCAAATCCAAACTTCTTAGACTGTATCGATAACTGAACCTTATCAGTATCTAGCACCATGCCTCCCATAGTATCCTTTTGGACCATCTGTCCATAATACTGTCCCTCGTCAGAGGGAAAACTATAACTCTGACAATCACTCTGTCATCCATGTCACCTTTGAAGCCTGGAATGATAACCGTCATCCGAAGGAGGCTGCCGTTATCAAATCCGTAGAACATGCACTTATGTTCTAAAACTGCTTCCTAGTGTTTCTCCAGGATTAGATTAATATAAACTTATCGCATCTAGGGCAAAAACAACATCTGGTGTGGTACTTGACATCTCACGATTGACTCAATTGCCTAAGCAAGTGATCTGCCAATCATGCACATTCCTTTCCCCTTTAGTCTGTAAGACACCTTTAGAGGGGGTGACTCCATCATCTGCAGGTACACCACCATGCCAGGAGTCATCTATTCTAAATACCTTTAGAATATTGTCAAAGTACCCATATTGGGAAACTACCCAAATCTAGATCTAAAAC
Source organism: Agapanthus africanus (assembly GCA_030015575.1). Classification (NCBI taxonomy): domain Eukaryota; kingdom Viridiplantae; phylum Streptophyta; class Magnoliopsida; order Asparagales; family Amaryllidaceae; genus Agapanthus; species Agapanthus africanus. The sequence continues at coordinate 569,265,821 of JASDDO010000016.1, forward strand.
CATAGATCTAGTAACCAGAATATCAGATATTATATCCATATCCTTTGTGAGGAAACAACTATGTGACGACCAAAGTACAACCGATTGTAGTATAGGAATTTTACTTCCTACTCTGTGTATGTCATCCAAATACCAGGACATCACACCCTACTACCTTCTTAACAGATCCATCCCCTATTCTGATGAAGTCAAACCCATGACTGTCACATCAAAAATAGATGATCTTATCTCCGCTATTTATGCTCAAGCCTATAAATAGACATAAGCTACTTGCCCACTATGCTTCCGCTGCTCCCACTGACTACGACAACCCTCTGGCAGAATAATATATACGTACACTTCTAAAGCTAGTTTAGAACGACGCTATACATATCCTCCTGCCGGGTCTCATACTCTGGAACAACAGTAGTGTCAAATCTGGGTAAACAAGAACCTCCCTGTCACCGTCCTTGAAGCTACCGGAGTACCTCTCGGGTGTCTGAGGTTACCCACCATATCTGCGGAGTGGCTATTGGAATGTCAAACCTGATTGAATATATAGGTCCTATTAAATTTTCCGTAATCGTTTGCGGTTCTGGAATCACTTCCAGTTCTACCATACTCTCACAACTGTTTTCTGAAAAAATCCATTTTACTAAAACTGTAGCGAGTCAAGAACAATATCACTATTGATCTTCCAGATGGCAGAAAATCAACCCTCATCAAAACCAGGGTCAACCCACAAACTGCCATTACAGAAACGTGCCTTGAGTTATCCAGTGTTTGGTTTTAAGCATAAGCTGGACAACTCACCGTACCTTAACATCGTTAAGATATAAACCATTCTATATCCAATATAGTAACTTTGGCACTTATTTAATTGGAACCATATTCAAATCATGCAGCTATCTCCAGTGCATATCAACTTAATGGAGAGAGGCTAATCAGCATTATTCAACTTAGGAATATATCCAATTATGAGTAACCTGAAAGAGAAACAAGTTTCTCAAAACCATTATTATTAACTGAATACCAATCACAAGTATCTACATCTTCGATCTCTTTGAAGAATCCCGATACTTGCGACATCTGGTTCTCTACTTTATTCCTATACCCATAACTTCTCAAGACTTAGACGTTGTATTTCTACGAAACGCTTGTCTAATAAACTAAAGAAGTCATAAGTAAATAGAACATGGTACGAGGACTAACCCCTTTGACCTGACGGACAGTGGACAACATACAATACTCTGTATAAGTCCGCTGAGTTAAATAACTCAAAACCTGTGCATCGTAGGTTGAAAACTGTACCCAGGCGATTTCCTCAAATATCACCAATTACAACGAATTCCGATATAATGAGGATGATCACCTAATTCCCAATAACTTACTCCCACTCATCACCTGTAAAACCATACAGATGTGAGAATCATATCTGGTAAATACATACCTTGGAATAAGTATCTAATCGGGAAATCTGTTTTCCTTTAACAATGCACTGAAACATGAAAATGTTTCATAGGGGTATCCTGGTATTCCTAGTAATGCCTCTTCCATAATCCAATTCATGACTATAACCGTATATTTCTTTGCCATCTCTCCAAATCCCTTTATTTGTCTTTATTCATTACCTTCTGTACACCATCGTTAGGCTAAATGGTTTTCTTCCTTCCCTACCGTTCGGCACCAGCCTATGGTTTGGAAGAAGACTATCCAGTAAGCATAATAGGTGTACCCTCCTAAACCAAGGAGTACTCGCAACTTGAGAGAAGGTGATGATAAAAGACAACTGAATAATACTTTATTCAATTTCTCCCGAACTGGGAAAAAAGCAAAGGTGAAATAGGAGTAGCGATGAAGTACGCGGTTTGGTCGTGAATGATAACAGTCGCAATTTATTTTGCCCTCTTTCTAATCCCTTTATTTTGTCTTTAGTCATTACCTTCTGTACACCCACTCAGGCTAATTGGTTTTCTTCATTCCCTACCTTTCGGCACCAGCATATGGTTTGGAATAAGACTATCCAATAAGCGTAATAGGTGTACTCTCCTAAACTAAGGAGCCCTCGCAACCTGGGAGAAGGTGATAATAAAAGACAACTGAATAAACCAATTCAATTTCTCCTGAACCTGGATCTATCCTCGAATAAGTCCCTCCGAGTTCGTATATAACCATACGATGGATCTATCCAATAGAAGTGGATATCCGCAGTAATACGGGGTGTTCTGAGAAATGCAAAGGGTAAAAGAAGGAGTGGCATTGACTTATGCAACTATAGACAATCTAAAAGCCAGTATTTTAAGAAGGTTCGGTCAACTTAGTCACTGAGTCATAGTCTAGGGTCGGTCAAAGGTCGCTGCCAAAAAGAGAGAGAGAAAAGAAACACTCTGCGTGCACTCAAACCTAGATCAGAATGGTTATTACTTTATCTAATCAGGAAACCTCCTACTGTACCGTCAAATTCTCCTCCAAACCTAAAAGAAGAATCAATCGGGATCACCCGAAGAGTAAACCAACTCATCAGTAGAAATCGGGATCCAACTCTCATCACATGATAACTTGATGGAAGCCACTCAAGTTATCACACTCCAGAAGATATGCGCATGCCTGGCAAGTTTCAGTTTCTTTAGAAACTCCCGATGTGATTTTTATACCTCATGCTCTTATAACCTTGACTTTAGTCAACAAATCATAAGTCACATGTCAAGTTCTACCCGTCATTATCCAGGTTAATTTGAACCCACCCGTACCTACCCTTGACTTTAGTCAACAAGGCAGTACGACTGTCCCAAACCAACGCATCTATCTATGCAACAGATGAATACCCAGCAACTACCAAACACTATGCCTCGACTTTAGTCAACAAACATAGCTTGAATACTACTGAATACCCAAAAGAAATGACGGAGGGCTACGGCTGGTTTTTGGCGGAAAACCTTTAACGTAATAAACTTGATCTCGTTGAAGGAACCTGATAGCTTTTTATAAAAATATAGTGGCGAAAACCTTTGCTAAAGAGGTCACTCCCGGTGAAGGGATCTCGGCTCTTTCCTCGGGGAATGAGGTGTAGGATATTCCAACTGAATACCGCGATGCAAAGCAACTTGTAATCGACTATAGTGAAGTTATTACCCTGACACAAACTTCTGCCCAAGGGGTCATTCCCGGTGAAGGGATATCGGCCCTTGCCTCGTCGAATGAGGTGCAGGATATTCCAAACTGAATATCACTATGCATAACAAAAGGAAACGTCTTTGTAATAACACCTTTTAAAACTGTTCCAACAACATCAAATATAGGTTTGTTTTATCCTTACATTGATAAGAATCAATGCAGTCCCATCAATCAATCACACCAGAAAAGAACGAAAAATAAAATGTACGTATATGCCATCCGCATTTGCCATTGGGTCCCGTCATTACCCGTTAGGTTACTTAACTAACGACAGAGCGGGGACTGGACTAGCGCGGGTGTAAAACATATACAACATCTAATAGTATATATACCAATATACAATAATCGCTCCAGGCGTGATAATATGCAACATTACAGAAAAGTAATAAGCATCACAGAACAATACAGATAATCTGGGATCTTCGGGTTTCACAGAGCCGCTACTGAAACCCGATGTTCCCCTGGTCATATGGATAGCCTGTGCAATGAAAACCTAGACCCCTACGGGTGCGGCAAGTTACCCGCCAAAACCTGAAGCGAGACAGCCCCTAACAGCAAAGTGAATGGACCACCCGGCACTTCACGGAATCCGGTAACTTGAGCACCCCTCTTTGGGTCAACCTGTACCCCCTACGAGTGCGGCGAATAGTCTGCCAATTCTAGAATGAGGCCCCTCTGCCTCTCAAAGCTATGAGATACGGACCCGTTGCCCTCCAGAACCCGGCTATCCATGCACTCCACCGCGGGGTAAACCTAGTACAGAAATAAAAATATATACAACGGGTATATCGATCTCAGCCCGGTCGTGCCCCAAAGGAATATTATACAAACAGGCAGTGACAGCTGTCCACATGTTGGACGCTCGCCCCGCAATATCAAATATACAAATAAATCCAAACAGCACTATCATTGCACACTGCTATCCACCATGACATATCCGCAACATCACAGCACAACACAAAACATCAACGCGAATGTCACGTTCGTAAATCCGTCTAAAAGAGCTATAGCAATTAAACGCAATTTACCGCTCGAATGACATTCCCGGTCGGAGATATAATATAATTACTGCATACTAACAAGTTTAAAATTTCGATCGACAAAACTTGCCGAAGTGGGCCCCACGTACATCTGCTGTAAAGTAATAAAATCTGGGCCCAAAAGAACAGTACCAAAAACCACAATTCACTGTGTAGAAACAACAGAAGAAAATTGGCCAATGTTCCCCTCCGAATGGCGGCGCACAGGACCGCGATGTCCTGACGCTGAGATTCGGGGCAGATGCTATTTGGTTTTATTCGTCCACCTTTCCGAAGATGCCAAATTGATTTATGGCACCGTGTATCAGAGGTTTAGACGGATGCGGCCGATGTAGCAGACTTCGTCAGATTCCCCCTCGCTTGAGGGGTTTTTGATTGTGGGGACGCTCTTCCCTGCAGGCGCAAGCCCCTGCAGTTAATTACGCTACCGCATCGCGGTAACAACTTTCTCCTTCTCCAGAATTTCACTTCGTGTCGTGTGTGTTTGTTTTGTTTGTGGTTGCCCGTGGATTGTATACGGAAACTGAGTAATGCCGTCGCCCGTAGGACGTGGATTAGTCCAAATCCGTATTTATTTAGATTTGGGTTTGGTGTTTTTAGTTTAAGGATGCATTAGTCGCGTTGCGGCTAAGATCAACTTAAACGTTCGTTAAGGATATGATAGTCCTATTTGAGACTAAGATCAACTTAACGTGATAATCCATTTAATATCTGGCCATCGGGACTCGTCACCTCTCTAACGTCGTTGAAGGATTACAACGGCAGATGTCAGAGGAGTTCAGAGATGTACCCTTGAACCAAGGTTGATTTAGAGTTTTATAGTCGGTTTGAATGTTTAAGGATACGTTAGCCGTGTTTGGGGGCTAAGATCAAGTTAAACGGGATCGTTTAGATCCGGCAAAAGAGCATTTGGAGGCTCTATTGTTCCAGTTTAGGGACATAGTGGTCCATAGGTAGTTTAGGGACGTTGCGGTCCATGTTCCAGTTTAGGGACGTGGTGGTCCATGTTCCAGTTTAGGGACGTGGTGGTCCGACATTAGTTTAAGGACGTTCCGGTCCAACATTAGTTTAGGGACGTTCCGGTCCAATATTAGTTTAGGGACGTTTCGGTCCACGAGTTTAAGGACCCCGCAGTCCATATTCATGTGTGGTTGTTGGGACCCGTCGCCTCTCTGACGTCGTTGAAGGATTACAACGAGAGGTGTCGGAGGAGCTCAGAGATGTACCCTCGAACCGGATATAAATTGATTTAAGGGAGCAATATCGCTCAGTCAATTTAATTTGAGGACTTACGGCCATAATTGGGCTAAGTCCAAAGTATTCAACGCCTTTTATATGTTTTTGGTTTGTTAGGCCTGTGTTAGGGCTTGGCCCATTTTTAAATAATGCATTGCATTATTTTCTATTTTTTTTTGTTTGGGCTTTGCCTATAAAAGATGCAGAGCATCAATTTATTTTGGGCTCTACAAGGCATCTGCATAGCATTTTTATTATTTTGTTTGGGCTTTGCTCATTTATAAATGATGCAGAGCATCAATTTAATTAGGCATGTTTGGTCTTTTAATTGGGCTTGGCCCTTCAGTAAAAGAAATGCATTGCATTTGTCAGGCGCTTTGTGCCAATCACTGAGCGCAAGCGCTTGTGGTGAGGACACGTGTCATGCTCTGGTGAGCGCAAGCGCAACGGCGCAGTGCGCTGCGCTGTTGCGCTGCTGACACGTGGTGCTCTCCCAAGAGCGCAACAGCGCAGTTTGGAAGTGCAAAGCACTAAGAATCTTTTAGATTCAAGAACAGAAGTGCAGAGCACTATTTGATTTCTTGATCTAATTTAGATCAAAGAAAAATAAGTTTTTCTTTTTATTTCAAGAACCAGAGGTTCATAAAAGTGCAAAGCACTATTTATTTTTATTTTTTTTGTTTTCTTGTTTTAAAGAAACAGTGGTTCATAAGAAGTGCAAAGCACTGTTTATTATGTGAAGAACATTGATCTGGTTTTTAGATCAATGATTTATTAGAAGAGATTTCTTCTCTCTCGTGAAGGTTTTTACCTTTTTCTTTGAAATTTTCTCAGAATTCTCTCTCTGTTTGAAGCTCTTGACTTTTTTAAAGAAAATGTTGATGCCTTTGAATTGAGGTCTGGGGTCTCTTTTATGGTGCCCATAAATTAGTTAATTTTGTTGAATAGATATTTCTCTGAGTGATTTGGGGAATTTTCCCCACCGTTGGATCTTTGATCCAAGGGCTTCTGTTTTACAGAAGAAAATCTTCTTGTTTTAACAAGAACAGAAATATTTCTTTAAAATCTTAATTCTGTTTGGCGCAAATGCCCCAGCGCGTGACACGTGTCGCGTAGCACACAGCGCAGCGCAACTGCGCTAGCGCATCTGCGCTGACACGTGTCGCGCAGCGCAGTGCGTGCGCAACTGCGCTAACGCATCTGCGCTGACACGTGTCGCGCAGCGCAGTGCCTGCGCAACTGAAGCGTTGCTTCCTTTAATTTTGCTTAAAATAGAGCTTTGCTCTGATTGGGCGCGCCTTCTTAGGCGCTGCGCTGACGTATCAGCGCCTGACATGTGGCGCGTTGCGCCCGAGATTTGAAGCGTTGCTTCAAAATTTTGAATTTTGAATTTCAACAGAGCTTTGCTCTGATTGGGCGAAACAAATGCCCCCCCACCGTTGCGCTCACGTGGCGCACACGTAAGTGCAGCGGTGGCAAACTCCTGATCGTTGGATCAAGGGGTGAGCTCAAGGGGCACAAGCGCCATATAAATAGGACCTCTGGCCCTTAGAAAAATCTCATCATTTCAAGATTTTTATTTCCCAGAGCTTTGCTCTCATTCAAGAACTTTCAGAGCTTTGCTCTCATTCAAGAACTTTCAGAGCTTTGCTCATTTCTAAAGTTGAAAACTTTAGGTAAAATTAATTAAACTTAATTGAACTTAATTTTCAACCAAAGAGCTTTGCTCTCACAGATCTTTTGATCTAAAGAGATCCCCATTGGGGTTTCGTAAACAGAGTTTTGCTCTTAAGAACTTATAGATCTGTAGAGATCTTGTTCATGGGTTCTACCCCATGAACAGAACTTTGCTCTTTGAATCATCTGTAGATCTTTTAGATCTGAAAAAATGAAAAAATTTCACAAGTTTTTCATGGATTTTCCAAGATTCTAAAAATTCTAATTCTTTTAGGTGTAACATTTTCTGATGGACCATAGAGCTATGCTCTTTTAAGGAATCTTATTTCTCTAAGATCAGAGTTTGACAAGTGTCACTCTGTGACAGAGCTTTGCTCTGAAAGAGGAGATTTTCTCCTTGTCTCTAGGGATTCTTCCCCCCTTTTTTTTTATAAATGGGAATGTTTTCCTGGGGACCAACTGACAATCTCATCCAATGATGAGGTTGTCTTATTAACTGACGTATTGTCATCCAGATTTTGTGGGTCCCCCTTTGGTCTCCTACCCGCTGCACTGCTGTGTGGTTTAATTAATTAGTTTTTAATCCAATTAATTTTTAAATTCGTTTAATTGAAGATTTTTTTTTAAACGCCAAGCGTTGGGATTGTATCACTGACGGCTATTTTGTTCTTTGGCAGCAATCATGTCTCTAGACACTTCATTCCCGTTCGTTCGCTCGGAGGAGGGATTTCCCGAGGCGCCCTTGGACCGTGAAGTCCTGGCCATGATTAGAGAATACGACCCGGAGTACAAGAATCTCCACCTTTGGGGGTCTTGGTATAACCAGATCATTATGGGTCGACGCAGCTTCACATGCGCAGTGCCGTCCGAGCCCATCACGGCGATTCATTATGCTACCCCACCCTCGGTGCAGTATGTCGTGGAGATGGTGGATTGGACCGCGAACAGCTTTCTTCATCCCGCTATGGATGCGGTTCCGGTCCAACGTCCTATGGTCTTGGATATCCTAGGACGTCGTATCTGTTAGGGCGAGGCGAGACCCTGGGGGCAATCATATAACATTGGTCTGATCCCCCGCCATCCGATTGGCTACCTGCCGTGGGCCCGGTACATCCTGTCGACGAAGAAGTCGCAGTTGATAAGATTAGGATTGTACACCGCGGTCTACGTCTCTCTCTTCCAGTATCCCACGCTCCCCACCTGGTTGTTTAAGGCTTTCCTGGAGCAGTGGAACATTCCCACCCACACTTTCCTTGCCATGGATCGGGAAGTGTCCATCTCTTTGGAGGAGTTCACGGAGGTATCCGGTCTACCAGTCATGGGAGAACATTATGAGGAGCTGCTCCCGACAGATGTGTACGTCTTTGGTGCTAGGCCAGTGGTAAGGGGGGTCACACCGGAGAATGCCGTTCAACATCAATTCCCAAGCTTGATTAAGGTGTTGAACATCTACGAATCTCTTTTTATCGAACATGGGAGTCGGGGGGTTAACTTTGAAGATTTCATCGCTCGGTTCCTTTGCCCAAGCGTCCTCTCATCAGAGGCTGCCAAGTTTGCCACTCTGGATGACCCTTTCGATCTAGGTGTGGACAACCAACCGGAGAAGGAGATAGATCAAAAGGGTTTTTTCCTTCCGGACATCCCTACCATGTCATTTGCAGAAATTGCAGCCCCTGGAATGGATGAGGAGGCCTTTTTCTTAGGATTTCTTGGATTGTGGCTGAGCTGGTTTACGATCCCAATGCACTCTCATCGTATGCGGCCCTCTGTCTTTTACCCAGCCCACCGGATGGCCATCGGGGTAAAGGTGGCTGTTGGGATCGCAGGCTTGGCGCACCTATATCATGGTCTCAGCCGAGCAGCGGATGCTAACGAGCCCGGGGTATTGCACGTGGTTTTCCCGATGCACTACTTTATGTCGTGGCTCGAGCTACATACGGCGGGTGTCTTCGGCATGCATAAAAGGCCCTCGTTCTTTGACAAGTGTGGTTTCCCTCGCATCATTCAGTTGATTGGCACATCAATCGTGACCCCTTCACCACGGAACGCCAGAGGTTTACTGCTTCGCCCTCACACTGTTGGAGTCGGGATGTCCTTCATTGACAAGGTATTAACCATTGGAAAAGCGTCCACCGCTGCGGTGCGACCATTACAGGACTCCTTTAAGGATGGAGCTTCAGTGTTGACGGCCCGGGAGATCCTCCACTTGTATTCTATTAGACCGGGCTTCCTAGTCTTCAGGCAGGGCGGTGCGACAATCTTCATGAGATATAACCCGCATCGTTTCGCTCAACAACTGGGCTACGATTAAGGGGTACCCTTGGAAGCTTTCTTATTGGAACCTGCTGCCAACGAAGAAGGGATGGAGAACGCGTTACATCACTTCATGCGTCCGAACACGGGTTCTCGTTTTTTCATCAGCGGGCCGGCCTGCGCTCCACGACTCCTTAATGTATATAAAGAGTGGTACAATCATGCGACGGGAGCCGTTATAAAGGAAGAGAGGCGAGTGTTAATCGACCGTAAAGGTGCACCTCCCGGCACCGACCGTAACGCTCCCTTAGTGCCAAGGACCCCGGTGGTTCCTCCTCTAAAAGATGCCGGGGGCAGACCATCGCGTGCGCAAAGTCCTCCACGTGAGTTGCCGCTCCCTGATATCACAGATGCACCTCCCGCACCCTGTGCTCCAGTGGGGACAGTGGTTGTATCCTCGCCGGAGTCTGGCGTGGGTGCGGACATCGGGACCCGTCGTCCCAAACTGGCTGCTAAACGGAAGTCGATCCCACGTGAGCCTAGGGTCGGAGGGCAAAAGAAAAAGAAGTCGCTCTTCGCTGCGGACGTCGTGTTCGGTCAGGAACCCCATGCTCCCTATGCCGAGGGCCTGATCGAATACGGGACTAACGAAGGATTAGTGATGCCGCCGCCGGACGATACAGACTTGGAGGCTGCTCTCGAAGCTTCAGCGTGGTTGGCGAGGCGTGACGCGTGGCTAGCTAAGCTTGCGCAATCAGGTAACTACTAGTCGCCTTTTCTTTATTGCAACATATCCTCTTCATTGCCTTTGACTAACGCTTTTCTTTCTTTTCTTTCAACAGGCATCACTGATGAAGAAGCCATTGCCGCTTCTCTGAAGACTTTCCAGGAGGAGGAACGTCTTAGAGCATCCATGGGCCTTAGTAAGTTTAGATTCATTAAGTTTTCATTTCCCTTGTGTTATAGTCAATCTAACCTTTCCCTTTTAATTACAGGAACCTCAATGCCGCTCCCGCCAAGTGATGCAGATGTCCTACCGGCTGCCGACGTTCCTGCTTCCTCGGGGTTACCGCAAGAAGTCCGTCTTGAGGAGCCGATGAGAGATGCCTTAAAGGCTCTGGAGGTGTCTTTGTTTACGGATGACGACGACGCGGTGAAAGAGGCGTCACAGAGGTCCATTGTGACAGCTCGGGAGGAAAGAAAGCGGCTAAGGCGTGAGGCGAAGGCGCACGAGGCTGCCTTGGCTGTGGGAGCGGGCCCAAGCACCACCCCTCGCGCTGATACTCCATCCGAAGAGGCCCCTGTCGCCCTATCCACTGCCCGCAAAGAGGTGGCGCACGCAGTTCGGAGCGCAAACGGTAAATCCGCTTCAGGTAATATTTCTCTCGGAGTTTTTGTTATAAGGATTTTAATGCCATTGGTCCTTATATCTCTTATCTTGCAGGGCCAAGTCCGATCGAGGGGGAGGCGAAAACCGTTGATCCCAAGGAGACAGAGGAGGCAGCTCCTACCGAGCCTGTGCCGACGGTAGGCAATGTCGCCGAGGCTTCGGGGCCCGAGATGGAGGTTGAGGGGTCTGCAGCTGAGAGGGTCATTGATGCTCAGCCTGAAGTGGCGGCAGATGAAATGATCATTACAACAGAACCGAGGGTGGTGGCGGACAAGGCGCTTGAGGCCGGCGACCTCGTGGTGACGGTGGATGAGCCGATGGAGACGGCGGAGCCCGAAGAAGTAGCGGGTGAGATAGGTACGACTCTTAGGGAAGAGTTAGCCACTCTCTCCCAAGAGTCCGGCAACCCTCCAATCATTGCCCTCCTTGCCTACGATCTCCTGCCGTCTCCTGGTCGCGCTAGCACGATGACGGCCCCCGTTGAGTCGGGTGATGAGGCCACGGGCGGTGGTCTCATGTCGATAGAGGAGGGAATCGCCTCTGTTTCAGCCAGGAGCTCCTCAGGTAAACCCCAAGTTGCTGTTTTTCGTTACTTTACAATCTTTCTGACAAATTTACCTTTTTTGTAACGCAGATGCAGCCAGCGTCGATGCCCCACTGCTCGAGGGAGCGCCTTCAACGACTGACTTGGCGGTGGTCACCTCTCAACCCTCTCTCATACCCTCGAAGATGTTGGAAGGTATGGGTTTGCAATTTATTAATCTTATCTTCCAGACGCATAATTTTTGTACTAAAGTCACACTGTTGTGTCCTTCAGGAGTGCTTTTTGACCATCTCTATCAAGTGTTGCTCCCACACTTCTCTTTCCCATCTGAATTCGCCTCTCCCTCTGGTGGCGCTGGTGAGTACCGTTCCCGATTGATATCTTTGTTTTTCAGTTGTAGAATTATTTCTAACTCTCTCTTGTCCTGACTGCAGTGTTACAAATCGAAGGGGGAGAAGAAAGATCGGTTGCGCCACCGGCCCTTCCGGCCTTGCCACCTGCTTCAACCGGTATAGTAAACTATCTTATCAATGACTTTCTCCATATCTATTGAATCATCATCTAATCGCATTTTGTCTTTTTCAGCTGTCGTTCCGGTCTCGATGCCTTTTGAGTCTCGTATTACAATACCGGGCGGCCCTTCCCAGAGACGTCCGTCCTCAAAAGGTGCGGCGAATAGTCTGCGCATGTTGAGCGACTACATCGAGGAACTCGACGTCGAGGCTCCTACATCTGCTGAGGACTTCGCTATGACGGTTAACCCGATGTTGGTGATATTTGCCACCTTCCATGACGAGGGCATTGTCGCCTCTTGGGTTAACCATTGTCGGGAGATTGAGGCTCGCCTTCATCAGCTGGAGTCGATGCGCGACTTTGGCCGTTAGCACTCAACGGGGAGCATGGCTCGAGCAAAGCACTTCTCATTTCCGTTATTTGGAACAAGAAGCAGCTTTGAGGCTGAAGGAGTGCCAAGAATCTTCAAGCGAAACTGCTCGCCTGCGTGCTGAAGTTGAGGCAAACGCCGCTGAGGTAAAGGCCGTCTTCGAGGGCCTTCTGGAGCGCATCTCAAATGGGCTGAGACTGAAGCGGGCACTTGATGTCGCCGAGCATGACACTCCAAGCCGTGAAGCTGCTCATCAGGCCGTCAGGGCTCAGCTTGGATCTGTCGCGCAGCAACGAGCCCAAGTGGAGGCGGAGTTGGCTGTGGTGGCCAATCAGGAGAAAGTGGGGAAGGAAGTGCGCGAACAATTGCCAGAGCTATGCAGGACGCTTCCTACTCAGTAACTCTCCTTGTATCGTTTGTACTTATAAATAAAAAAAATGTATATATATATTTTTCATCCTTTAGCACAATGTATCCTGTACTCAATCAAGTTTATGAATAAAAGATACACATTTTCTGTAATGTCTTGTGTCATTTTTCCGCCTTTTCTTTCTTTCATTATCAGCACGCCACCTTAGTAAACATGGTTAACAGATAATAGAGCATGCATCTTGACTTTCTTAAGAATCAGCGATGGCTTAGGCCGCAGGTTCAGATCTGCTGCCTAAGACTTTTCAACTCTATGAGCCGTGAGGGTCTCGTAGAGATTTTTCTCCCTACGGATTGAGAGGATCTCGTAGGTGGGTTTTTCTCCTTAGGAATCGTGAGGATTCCTAAGTGTGATTTTCTCTTATAAGTCGTAAGGATCCTATAAGAGAATTTTTCCCTCTTACGAGTCGAGAGGACCCGTAAGCGGTTGTTTCCCTCCTTGTCGAGATTCGACTTTGGAGAGTGAGACCCGTGAATAGTATGCAAGAGACCTTTTTAGGTCGACTTGTAGGGTCCCATTATTCAGGAAGCAAGTTTTTTAGTCCCTGCTGCCTAAGACTTCATTTGCAGTTTGAGACGAATCGGGAATTTTCTCGCGGAGACGCTGGTTTCTCTGCGAGCCGACGCGAATCAGGAGGATCTCGTCAAGGAGTGTTTGTATCCGTGAGTCGAGGAATTTGCTAGGGATTATTTGTTTCCTTGGGGTTTGAAACGAGTCGAGAATTTCCCACGGAGGCACTGGTGGCTCTGCGAGTCGACGCGGATCAGGAGGCTCTCGTCAAGGAGTGTTTGTATCCGTGAGTCGAGGAGTTTGCTAGGGATTATTTGTTTCCCAAGAGCCAAGGATTATTTGTTTCCTTGGGGTTTGAAACGAGTCGAGGATTTCCCACGGAGGCACTGGTGGCTCTACGAGTCGACGCGGATCAGGAGGCTCTCGTCAAGGAGTGTTTGTATCCGTGAGTCGAGGAGTTTGCTAGGGATTATTTGTTTCCCAAGCGCCAAGGATTGTTTGTTTCCTTGGGGTTTGAAACGAGTCGAGGATTTCCCACGGAGGCACTGGTGGCTCTGCGAGTCGACGCGGATCAGGAGGCTCTCGTCAAGGAGTGTTTGTATCCGTGAGTCGAGGAGTTTGCTAGGGATTATTTGTTTCCCAAGCGCCAAGGATTATTTATTTCCTTGGGGTTTGAAACGAGTCGAGGATTTCCCACGGAGGCACTGGTGGCTCTGCGAGTCGACGCGGATCAGGAGGCTCTCGTCAAGGAGTGTTTGTATCCGTGAGTCGAGGCGTTTGCTAGGGATTATTTGTTTCCCAAGCGCCAAGGATTATTTGTTTCCTTGGGGTTTGAAACGAGTCGAGGATTTCCCACGGAGGCACTGGTGGCTCTGCGAGTCGACCCGGATCAAGAGGCTCTCGTCAAGGAGTGTTTGTATCCGTGAGTCGAGGAGTTTGCTGAAGACACTGGTTTCTTCAGAGTTGGACTGAACCGTCGAGATTTGGCTTCGTCTTCTGGCGGAGCCTGTTGGGAAAGTATGGTTCCCTCTTTGTTTACGCCCTTAGATTGTATACAGGGATCGATATGATCTTAACTGTAGGGCCAAAGTTTTATCATCATTTTTTTTGTTTTATCTCCGCGATGCTCTATCATTTCAGCTTTTATATCGCGAAGGTCGCGATTGCCCAATCATTTCGGCTATTTTTCGCGGTGCCCAATCATTTCGGCTATTTATTTTATTTTTACTCGCTGCTTTTTATTGCAAGTTGCCCAATCATTTCGGCTATTTTGCATGCATACATTTTTACTTGCTGCTTTTTATTGCAAGTTGCCCTATCATTTCGGCTATTTCGTATGCATGTGCGGCCTATTGGCTTTTCGCTGTAAACCGCTTTCGGCATCAGCACCGCTACAACTGGGATATCACCAGGAGCGAATCATCATCTGCCTCTGTTGATGTCGAACAAAGGTGGCTTAGCGACCAGGTTTAGGGTCCTGTCGGCTAAGGCTTTTGACTTCATGAGCCGTAAGGGTTTCACGAAGTTATTTCTCCCTACAAGTCGTGAGGATCTTATAGGTGTATTTTCTTCTTAGGAATCGTGAGGATTCCTAAGTGTTTGTTTCCTCTGTAAGTCGTAAGGATTCTACAGGAGGGTTTTCTCCTTGTAAATCGAGAGGACTTACAAGGGTCGTGCGAACATATCCCCAGTCACGGATGGACCTTGGTTAGGGAAATGTTTATTCGCGCCCGTGGATTGTATATAAGGGCCAGTATTGAGCCACTTGTAGGGCAATATCGGAAGTTGTGGAGGTTGCTTAAGCACAGGTTTAGGTCTCTGTAACTTAAGACTTTCAAATCTTATGAGCCGTGAGGGTCTCATAAGAGAGTTCTCCTTACGAGTCGTGAGAATCTCGCAAGTGTATTTTCTCCTTAGGAATCGTGGGGATCCCCAAGTGTGTTGCTCCCTTGTAAGTCGTAAGGATCTCACGCGGGTGGTTTCTCCTTATAAGGTCGAGAGGACCCTGTAAGTGTCTTTTAACGAGGTTGCGCCCTTTCGGATTTTCACAAACACTCGCTGGTAGTCCTGCTGTTTTTACTCACGGAGCCCTTTCGGGTTTTCATCCGTGCCCATTTTGCTTCTGGACGTACCGTTTTTTTTTTTTATTTTGTTTTTTTTTTATATATTTTTTTACGAGGTTGCGCCCTTTCAGGTTTTCACGAACACTCGCCGGTAGTCCTGTTGTTTTTACTCACGGAGCCCTCTCGGGTTTTCATCCGTGCCCTTTTTGCTTATGGACATACCGTTTTTTTATATTTTATTTTTATATGTTTTTTTTTATATCTCGTCAGCCTAAAGATGCTGCGGTAGTAGTTTAAAGACGTTTCGGTCTGCTATTAGTTTAAGGACATTTCGGTCCGTAATGGAGAAGGCCGGCTACTGCTTATAAAGCTTGAGCTTAGGAAGATAGCGAGCGGAGATAGTCATCGTCATCTATCATTGACCTAAGCCGTGGATCATTAAGCGTAGTATCTCTTTAGGAAGCGACCGTTTATTGGCCTGAAAGGCCTTTCACCTTGCATGTCTATGAGTAGATAGGCCCCATCCTGGTAGACCTTATCTACAATGTACGGGCCTTCGTAGTTTGGCTCGAATTTTCCCCGCTTGGCGCGATTGGGGATCATAGGCCTTTTGACCACCAGCACGAGTTCGCCTTGGCGGAATGTCCTCGGTCGGGTTAATATTTCATATGAGCGCGTCATCTTTGCTTTATAAGCTTCCAGATTTTGCTGTGCTATGAGCCGGGTTTCATCAAGGGCGTCAAGCTCCTCAAGCCGAAGGTGAGCATTTTCTTCGTCCGTTAGCTCGTGGTGGACTGCCACTTATAGAGAGGGTAATTCTATCTCGAGAGGGAGTGCTGCTTTTGTACCAAATACTAACGCATATGGCGTTGCGTTCGTGGCCGTTTTAAACGTAGTTCGATACGCCCAGAGAGCTTCTTGCAGTCTTTCGTGCCAGTCCTTCTTATTTCGGGACACCGTCTTTTTCATGATCTTCGTCAAGGTCTTGTTGAAGGCCTCTGCTAGGCCGTTGGCTCGCGGATTATAAACCGAGGAATATCTCCAGTCTATATTGTGCAGCTGCGCAAAGCGACTGATCTTGTGGCTTCTGTAAGCTGGCCCGTTATCGGAGATGATCCATCGCGGAGTTCCAAACCGATATATGACATGCGTCTTGAAGAAATGGAGGATATTCTCCATCTTAACCTCTCTTAACGGTACTGCTTCTGCCCATTTAGAGAAGTAGTCAGTCGTCGCCAGGATGAAACGATGTCCCCTAGACGATGCTGGTTCAATAGGGCCGACTATATCAGTTCCCCACATTTCGAATGGCCAGCTAGCCACTGTCGGGTGTAGCGGATTCGGATGTTGATGGATGAAGTCCCCATGAATTTGGCATGAATGGCATTGCTTCGCATATTCGAGGCAGTCCTGGATCATTGTGGGCCAATAGTAGCCCATCCGTTTGATCTTCAACTTCATCTTTGGGCCCGCTTAGTGAGAACCGCAGAGTCCGTCGTGAACCTCCTGGACGACTCTTCTCGCTTCGTCAGGTCCTAAACATCTCAGCCACAGAGAATCAAACGACCTCTTGTACAGAGTATCATTGACAAAGGCGAAAGACAGAGCTCGTTTCATAAGCTGATGTCTTGTGGACGCTTCTTCAGGCATTCGGTGGGATCTAAAGTAGTCTATGAAGACTTCTCTCCAATCCTCAGCCTTTTCCCGGTCTTTTACTTGCAGGGTCGTTTGCTCAATCGCTCCCTTCTCTTCGGATGATTCCGGAGATATTTCTGCTAGGGCAAGCACTTGACGGCTTTGTACCATGATTCTAACGTCGTCGACATTCTCGTCAGCCAGTTCTTTAGCAAGTTTGGCCAATGCGTCTGCTTTGCTGTTTTCCGCGCGCGGTATGTTCTCCAAAGTATAGGAGGGAATTTGGGTCCACAGTTGTTGCACTTTTTCGCCGTACTTCACCAGTTCTGGCTTGCACGTTTGGTAGTCGCCATTTACTTGACTAACGACCAGTTGAGAATCCCCGTATATAAGGAGGTCATCAATTCCCATGTCAATGGCGATCTCAAGACCTGCTATCAAGGCTTCATATTCGGCTTCGTTATTCGTCCCCGGTTCTGTTAAGGAGAAAGCGAAACGCATTATCCCTCCTTGTGGAGTCACGAAGATGAGACCTACCCCCGATTTGATTATAGGGGTACTTTGTTTGCGCTTTTTCACAGAAGATGCTCCATCGAAATAAAGTTCCCATTGGGTATCACCACCGTCGATCGTGTCAAACGCATGTTCGTCTGGTAAATCGCAGCTCAGAGGAGAATCGGCGGGTATCGGATGCTCAGCAAGGAAGTCGGCGATGGCCTGGTCTTTCACTGCCTTGAAAGGTTGATACGTTATCGAAAACTCCATCAAGAGCAGAGCCCATTTAGCGAGTCGACCTGTCAGTATGGCCTTTGACATTAAATACTTAAGAGGGTCCACCTTCGAAATGAGATGGACCTCATGCGCCAACGCATAGTGCCTGAACTTTGTTATCGCGAAGATCAACGCTAGGCAGTGTTTTTCAATAGGGGAGTAGTTGCTTTCTGCCCCCAGTAGAACTCGACTTAAGTAGTAGAGTGCTCTTTCTTTCCCTTGATCGTTCTCTTGTGCCCATAATGCGTCCAAGGAGCCTTCGAGGGCGGTTGTATAAAGAATGAGGGGTTTTCCCTTGACCGGAGCAGCCAGCACTGGCGGGTTCTGCAGGTACTGTTTAATTTCGTCCAGCGCGCTCTGGCATTTTTGATCCCAGACGAATGGAGTTCCCTTCTTCATCAGGTGACTGTAAGGGCGGCACTTGCCTGAAAGGTTGGCTATAAATCGCCGTATGTATGCGAGCTTCCCTTGGAGAGATCGCAACTGTTTGAGAGTCCTTGGCGGAGGTATTTCCATGATCGCCTTGATCTTGGACGGATCTATTTCGATACCCCGGTGTCGGACAATGAATCCCAGGAATTTGCCCGAGGAAACTCCGAATGCACACTTGAGCGGGTTCATCTTCAAGTTGTATTGTCGAAGGCGTTGAAATACGGTCTTCAAATGCTCGAGATGTTCCTCGTATGATTTGCTTTTAACCACGAGATCGTCGATATAGCATTCGACGATTTCGTGTATGAGGTCATCGAAGATCTTCGTCATGGCCCTCTGGTAGGTGGCACCGGCGTTCTTTAAACCGAAGGGCATCACTTTATAACAGAATATACCTAGAGGGGTCCTGAAGGCGGTGTGCTTCTGGTCTTCGGGATGCATCTTTATCTGATTATACCCTGATGAGCCATCCATAAAGGAGAAAACTTCATGAGTGGACGTATTGTCTATCATCAGTTCGGTGACTGGCACTGGAAAATCATCCTTCGGGCAAGCTCTATTAAGATCCCGGAAGTCTACGCATATGCGCACTGTCCCATTTTTCTTCATCACTGGGACGATGTTGGCGATCCATTCAGGGTATTGAACTTCTTGGATGAAGCCAGAGTCGATCAGCTTTTTGACCTCGACGTTGATGCTCATCTCAAGCTCGAGCCGCATTCTCCTCGGCGCCTGTTTGACTGGCTTGATGTCCGGGGATATCGCCAATCTGTGTATAGCAATTTTTGGATCTAGTCCCGGCATTTCGGAATAGTTCCACGCGAAGCAATCTCTATGCTGTAGAAGCACGTCCTTTAACACAGCCACCCTTTCTTCAGATAGCAGCTCGCTGATGAATGTCGGTCGCGGATCGTCTGCCGATCCCAACTCAATCTTCTTGAGATTATCTGCAGTAGTATGTATGCCATCCTCCAGTTCTTTCGGAGCTGGCGGAAATTTTGAGATCACCTCATCATTGCTGTTTTCGAGGCACCAGGAAAGGCTGTCCATGTTCTCGGATTCTTCTTTTAGTATTGTTATCATGTGACAAGTACGAGTTCGTTTCCAATCCCAATGTGGAACTGGTTTTTCTTTCGTGGCCTTGGGCTCGTGCTTTTGTGGTGGCGCTACCCTCCAGTTTTCGGACAGAGCGAATTTGCCAAGCTGATACTGATCTTCGACCCAATTCTTAAAGGTGAAGCAGTCTTCGAGCGGGTGCCCTATTACTCGATGGTAAGAGCAATAGTTTGAGTGAGAAGCTTTGCCTGCTTGTTCGGGGTGTTCGGACTCCGGCAGTGTAAGCATCCGATGTTTTAGAGCGAGGTCGAGTATTTTCTTCGTCTTGTCCCGAGGAAAAGAGTACGCTCGACCCATCTTCTTCATGAGTGATAGATCAATAACGCTCGACTCCTGTTTGCGTGGCTTCTTAGCCCTGCTTTGTTGCTTTTGAGCGCCTTTTTGGCCTTTTGACTTATTTCTGCTTTTGCGCCGAGCCTTCTTTATAACAGGTTGACAAGGACCGGCATTTTCATCTTTCACGGCCTGTTGAAGGAGGCGTTGCGTTCTGGCTTTCTCGTAGATGGCCATCTCGCGGTTGTAATCATCTCGGACTTTTTGACCAGCTTCCCTCATAAGCCTGTCCATTTGTTCTTCAAACGACGGATTGGGCACTCTTGCATCAGGAACTTTTACTGGTTCAGGATTAGTGTCCTCCCATTGCGCATCTGCTTCATTGAATTCGTATACGACGCAACAGTCACGGAGCAGCTCTCGTTTCTTGGAGTGAATGTATCCGAGCCCGATCGTCTCCATCCTGCCACTAGGCAGCTTGTGTTGAGTTCCAGGGACGTTCCAGACCCTGTCAAAGAATTTGGCCTTTCTAACGGTCTGTTTGAAGGGTATCCCTTGGCGCTTCAACAACTTCTTCAAGCCTTCTGTATAATATCTGGGTAGACGGATGGGTTGAAGTCTGTCCAGCGTAGGATCTGCCCCGTGCCAGATTTCTTTCTCCACTTTGTTTTCTTCAGAGCGGTAGAATAGAATTGCCTTCTTGCCTTCCCGCCTGGGAGGGATATAGAATGTTTGCAGCTCTTCTACATTGTAAATATCGAGTGCATCCAGTTCTTTACGGTGTTTAAGCGGCACCATAGCAACTTGTAAACTTTGCTCTTCGTCAGCGGACGTTTGTATTGAAGGTCGAGCAGAGAATACAGCATGGACTTCATCTTCCGAATCGCTACCAAAGATCAATGCAGGAACCGATGGTCCCGGCTTGGTGTATTGGGGAGGACCCGAATAAACTCTCTCATCTTCCTCCTCGGTATCACTGCCGAAGACAGGGATGGTGGCATTAGCTTTATTCTCCGGTTTGTGACACTTCTCCGTATGTTCGAAATCCGGTAAGAAGTATTTGGCGTCTTCATATTTGTGGACCTCGTTTACAGAGAACGGTTTCAGTTCTCCCATCACGGTATACTCGAAACCATCCTTAAAATATTTCATACACTGATGCTGTGTAGAAGGGATGATGTTGTACTCGTATAACTATGGTCGGCCGAGCAAAGCGTTATAGCATGTCTTGGCGTCTATGACGTGGAACTTAATGTCCGTGACGAGTAGCCCGAAGCATAGCGTCAGTATCACAGATCCAAGAGTCTTTGACGATTGGGAATCGAACCCGGAGATGGTGATCTTGTCCCGAGCAAGGTGTTGGACGCTCATGCAGATTTCCTTCAACACCCGCACGTTGAGTAGGTTAACAGACGACCCGTTATCGATCAGGATTTTGCCTATCTTTATATCATGTCAATATCCCGAGACATAGAGAGGGCGATTGTGTTCGCACGTCCCGAGTAGAAGGTCTTCATCGCCAAAAGTGACATCGGCCGTGTGCACTTCCTCCAATTCATCCT
The DNA here is from genome assembly GCA_030015575.1 of Agapanthus africanus. Classification (NCBI taxonomy): domain Eukaryota; kingdom Viridiplantae; phylum Streptophyta; class Magnoliopsida; order Asparagales; family Amaryllidaceae; genus Agapanthus; species Agapanthus africanus. The sequence continues at coordinate 569,286,789 of JASDDO010000016.1, forward strand.
TCATCTTTTCCTCGGCCAGGCATGCTTGGAATTGTTCTGGGTCTTGGAGCGTCTTAATCAACGAATCTCTCACCTCTTTTGATAGCAAAAGGGCGTAGAGAATGCTGAGCTGTGAAGGCAGCTTCCTCAGATGTGCTAAGACATTGTAATCCACCTTATTCTTCTTTGGTGGGTCTTTGGCAGCTAGCTCTTCCACCACTTGGTCATCTAAGACGATATCTTCAGTGGCCTTTTCTTTCCCTTTATCTTTTTTGTTCGAGGGTCCTAGGTTCTTTTCGGGCAGCGTGCGATTACGTAGCCGGATATTTTCGCAAACCTTCAGTTCTTCTTCTTTTCTCGAGGCGGACTCTTTAAAGAGAGGGGCAAGTTCTAGTTCTTCATCAGAATCATTCCCGAATGTGGGCACTTATGATTTACCGGTGTTAACCATGCAACAATCGCCAGCAGTTCTTTTAAGCCCTTCGGTCATATTTCTTTGCTATCGACGAGTTTTACGCTTTTCCCGCTTAAAGTGTTGTCAATGAGCAACATATCCTTGCCACCATCTATCGAAAGCTTTGCACTCTTGAGTGGGGTGCGAAATCTTTTGATGATATAAGCAATAGGAGGGGTGCGTTTCCATTTCACCAGTGATGTTTCCTTCAGAGGATGGTAGCTTCATGCCCATTGATATGGCCTTAGCAAACTTTTTCCTCATCTTGAATTGGCTTTTGTCGGTAGCGGAAATGTTTAGCTCCAGCGGGATCGTCTCAGCTCTTTCATCAAGTCGCTGGCGCTTGGCCCTTTCCAGTATAGCCGTCTCGCGTTCTCGATCAGCTTTACTTTTCAATCGAGCTTCGTTGAGGAATGCGTCAATTTCCTCATCTGATGACCCTAGAACTTTTGGTTCAGGATCTGCCCCCAGCTTTTCAGTGCAAGGAGTCTCCTCCTCGTTTGTGACCGAATGGGAAATCATATGACAGCTCGCCACATATTCCTCGGATTCATCCGATGAACTTCCTTCCTCATCTTCTTCTTGAAAAACGTGATTGAGGAATTCTTGGAGCGTAATGGGAGTTCGTGCCTTTTGGTTGTATTCCTCCAGCGCGTCAATTTGTTTTTTCAGGTCCGTGCGCTTGTCGCCAGGTTTCACGGGCTTCTTAGATTTCTTATTCTTCTTTTTCGAAGATTTTGACAGCTGGCTGCAAGTGCTTGAACCACCACCATCGGTCTTTGGAGTTGGACGTAGCTTCAGCATCCCTTCAATGACCTGCGGTTCCAACGGATTCTTCCACTTGATCGCTGGACATGTCTGAAGATCGTTTAGCATTCTCTTTGTCTTGGCTGATAATACAACCTCCCAAGGAGCTTCTTCAATGACGGAGCATGTTGCCCCCGGCGTATTCGTCCCCTTAGAGGTGTGGGGCTGCGGGGGATTCACCTTCCATTTGTCAGATAACGCGAACTTGCCCTGTCGGTACTGGTTTTCAAGCCAATTCTTGAAAACGTAGCAATCTTCGATCGGATGGCCTAGTACTCGATGATAAGGACAGTAGTTGGGCTCGTTGACGTCACTTGGTTGCAACGGACGTTTTGGATCCGGCAGATTTATGAGTCTGTTGCGCAAAGCCAGCTCGAATAACCTCCTTGTTTTATCGCGGGGAAAGGAATAAGGACGTCCCATCCTATCCTCAAGGGGCACGTACGGGCGCATATTATTTTGACGAGCAACTGGCTTCGAGTCGCTCGGTTGTTGTTGAGCATTAGCGACGACGATCGCTTTTCCCTTCCCTTTGTCATTTCGGGAGTCCGGCCTTGGAAGAGGGGGTTTATGGCCCATTTGATCCATTTGCGCTAGTTTGTCAATCAAGGCCTGGAAGGTAGTTGGCTTGAAAAACATCATGAATTGTGAGATGGTTGCTTGCGGATCAAGGGTTCCCACAAACATACCCACGGCGGGAGCTTCTTCAATGCGCTGCTCACACTTCGACCATAAGTTCCGCCATCGTATAGCGTACTGAACCCACGTCTCGCCGGGTTTTATCCTGGCGTTAATCAGTGTCGTCATCGGGGTACGTTCACTGGCGCTTGCAAAACGCTGAGTAAACAGCAGCTCCATCTCCGCGAAGGTTTTAATAGAGTCATTCGGGAGCTCAGAGTACCATTCGAACGCCGTATCTGATAAGCTTCCAACAAACTGGCGAAGCAACAGCTTGTCATCACCGCCGGTGTTGCCGCAGAGTGCCCTGAACTGGGCAACATGTTGATGAGGATTGCCCGTCCCCTTGTAGACATGGAACTTGGGAATTGTGTAACCGGGTGGGTACTTGATTTGATCGTACCAACTTGGATATGGCCGCCCCGTTTTTACGACCTGACCGGCCGCTTTGGTCGCATGATGAACCCGTATTTGCTGGGCGATGTACTCATCCAAATCAGCTTTGGATATTGTATCCTCCTTAGCCATCGACAGAGCTGGTGGAGGATTTGATATTTCTCCCCTATCGTCTCCAAGGACGATCAGGGGCTCTTCAGCCGGAGGATCTTGTTATATCATCATCCCTATCATGTCTTGGAAGAGGAGGCCCATACGCTGTATGTTGGCTGCTTGTTCAGCAGCCTCTTTGTCCTTCTTCTCCAATATCCGACGAAGGAATTCGACGTCGGTTTCTTCCTCTTGGCGTTCATCCGAGGACGTTTCAAGGTTTTCTTTTGGCCCTGTAAGTGCGGCCATAGCGTTCATCATTTCTTGGAGCTTCTGTTGCTGCTCCTGAGCCTTGGTCACCGACCTCGTGTGCGGTCTATGACCTGTTGATTTGCGGCTATCCTCCTTTCCCGATGCCACATAAACTGTATAAACTATCATGCCCCCGGACTTAGGGCGTTTAGGCTCACCACCTTTGGCATTTGTCGTGGGCGCGGGGGTTTTCTCCGGTCTTCTTCTTTTGTGGGCCGTTGAAGTTGGAGGGGCCGTTGCAGTGGGCACCCTAGCGACTGTCATCCTTTCCTGTTTGATCGGACGGTCCTTTTCTTTTTCCACTTACGCCTTCTTTCACTGACGAGAGTGATCTGGGTTGATCACAGAGTCTTGAACCCTCCGCCAAACTTTATAAATTCTTGAGGACAGCCGTTGAGGGGGCTGTTCTTGCTTTGTTTCTGGGACTCTCTCCGCAGGCGGAGGAGATCTTTTCAGTGTAGCGGTTGGAGAATTCTTCCGTACCCTCCTCAACAGTTCAAAGCTGTTCCCAGTTGGAACAGCTGCGTTGACTTCCACCACTGGAGCCGGTGGAGTTAGCCCTGAGGGGGAGTTGCCCCCTGCCTTCCTCACTCGTTGCCAATGGCGACGTCGAGCATGACGAGCCGTTGAGACTGGCTCGGAGATTGAGACATCTTCTTTTTGCCCCCTGTCTGAATGAGGCGCCGCCGGTGTTAACCTCTTAAAGACTGAGGTTGTCTTTTGAGGGGTGATATTCAACCTGTCGAAGACGGATCCTCGAGCAGGGGTAGGAGCAGGAATCGTCAGTCTTCAAAAGACTGACTCTTTGACAGGGGAAGCCACCTTGACGACTTCTAAAGCAGCAGCTGTTGCCCTTCTTTGGACAGCCATTTTAGAGTTCAGATTTAGCCTGGTGAAAACAGAGGCTGTCGGTTTGGTAGCGGGCGACCCGTTGACAGGGGCCGTCGTAGCAGTGAGCCGGTCAAAGACCGACTTCTTGTTCACTTCCGGTGCAGGTATTGGCTCAGAGAAGCTTGTAGGTGGGATCATGGTCCCGAAGAACAGGCCAGTGGTGGCTTGGGTCACCTGGTCTACCGGCAGAGCGAGGAAGGAAGCCGTTTGGGGCCCATATGCTACACCTCCGGGGGAGGTGGAGTGTCCATTGCAGTGGCACTTAGAGCAGTTGGTGCAGTTAGAGGCCATTGAATTTTGAGTTCTGCGCCAGGCAAAAGACCAAATCTTAGTAACTTGAAATCCGAAGGCAACCATTAACAAACCGCGAATCATTCGTGAATACGACACACGAAGTGTGGAGTGGAAAGAGGAAAAGGTCCCACCGGGCGTGCCAGAATCTGTTCCCCACCGAATAGCGGCGCACAGGACCGCGATGTCCTGACGCTGAGATTCGGGGCAGATGCTATTTGGTTTTATCCGTCCACCTCTCCGAAGATACCAAGTTGATTTATGGCACCGTGTATCGGAGGTTTAGACGGATGCGGCCGATGTAGCAGACTTCGTCAGATTCCCCCTCGCTTGAGGGGATTTTGATTGTGGGGACGCTCTTCCCTGCAGGCGCAAGCCCCTGCAGTTAATTACACTACCGCATCGCGGTAACAACTTTCTCCTTCTCCAGAATTTCACTTCGTGTCGTGTGTGTTTGTTTTGTTTGTGGTTGCCCGTGGATTGTATATGGAGACTGAGTAATGCCGTCGCCCGTAGGACGTGGATTAGTCCAAATCCGTATTTATTTAGATTTGGGTTTGGTGTTTTTAGTTTAAGGATGCATTAGTCGCGTTGCGGCTAAGATCAACTTAAACGTTCGTTAAGGATACGATAGTCCTGTTTGAGACTAAGATCAACTTAACGTGATAATCCATTTAATATCTGGCCATCGGGACTCGTCATCTCTCTAACGTCGTTGAAGGATTACAACGGCAGATGTCAGAGGAGTTCAGAGATGTACCCTTGAACCAAAGTTGATTTAGAGTTTTATAGTCCGTTTGAATGTTTAAGGATACGTTAGCCGTGTTTGGGGGCTAAGATCAAGTTAAACGGGATCGTTTAGATCCGGCAAAAAAGCATTTGGAGGCTCTATTGTTCCAGTTTAGGGACGTAGTGGTCCATAGGTAGTTTAGGGATGTTGCGGTCCATGCTCCAGTTTAGGGACGTGGTGGTCCATGTTCCAGTTTAGGGACGTGGTGGTCCGACATTAGTTTAAGGACGTTTCGGTCCAATATTAGTTTAGGGACGTTCCGGTCCAACATTAGTTTAAGGACGTTCCGGTCCAACATTAGTTTAGGGACGTTTCGGTCCAATATTAGTTTAGGGACGTTTCGGTCCACGAGTTTAAGGACCCCGCAGTTCATATTCATGTGTGGTTGTTGGGACTCGTCGCCTCTCTGACGTCGTTGAAGGATTACAACGAGAGGTGTCGGAGGAGCTCAGAGATGTACCCTCGAACCGGATATAAATTGATTTAAGGGAGCAATATCGCTCAGTCAATTTAATTTGAGAACTTACGGCCATGATTGGGCTAAGTCCAAAGTATTCAACGCCTTTTATTTGTTTTTGGTCTGTTAGGCCTGTGTTAGGGCTTGGCCCATTTTTAAATAATGCATTGCATTATTTTCTTTTTTTTTTGTTTGGGCTTTGCCCATAAAAGATGCAGAGCATCAATTTATTTTGGGCTCTACAAGGCATCTGCATAGCATTTTTATTATTTTGTTTGGGCTTTGCCCATTTATAAATGATTCAGAGCATCAATTTAATTAGGCATGTTTGGTCTTTCAATTGGGCTTGGCCCTTCAGTAAAAGAAATGCATTGCATTTGTCAGGCGCTTTGCGCCAATCACTGAGCGCAAGCGCTTGTGGTGATGACACGTGTCATGCTCTGGTGAGCGCAAGCGCAACGGCGCAGTGCGCTGCGCTGCTGACACGTGGCGCTCTCTCAAGAGCGCAACAGCGCAGTTTGGAAGTGCAAACCACTAAGAATCTTTTAGATTCAAGAACAGAAGTGCAGAGCACTATTTGATTTCTTGATCTAATTTAGATCAAAGAAAAATAAGTTTTTCTTTTTATTTCAAGAACCAGAGGTTCATAAAAGTGCAAAGCACTATTTTTTTTGTTGTTGTTGTTTTCTTGTTTTAAAGAAACAGTGGTTCATAAGAAGTGCAAAGCACTGTTTATTATGTGAAGAACATTGATCTGGTTTTTAGATCAATGATTTATTAGAAGAGATTTCTTCTCTCTCGTGAAGGTTTTTACCTTTTTCTTTGAAATTTTCTCAGAATTCTCTCTCTATTTGAAGCTCTTGACTTTTTTCAAGAAAATATTGATGCCTTTGAATTGAGGCCTGGGGTCTCTTTTATAGTGCCCATAAATTAGTTAATTTTGTTGAAGAGATCTTTCTCTGAGTGATTTGGGGAATTTTTCCCACCGTTGGATCTTTGATCCAAGGGCTTCTGTTTTACAGAAGAAAATCTTCTTGTTTTAATAAGAACAGAAAGATTTCTTTAAAATCTTAATTCTGTTTGGCGCAAATGCCCTAGCGCGTGACACGTGTCGCGCAGCGCAACTGCGCTGGCGCATCTGCGCAGACACGTGTCGCGCAGCGCACAGCGCAGCGCAACTGCGCTTGCGCATCTGCGCTGACACGTGTCGCGCAGCGCAATGCCTGCGCAACTGAAGCGTTGCTTCCTTTAATTTTGCTTAAATTAGAGGTTTGCTCTGATTGGGCGCGCCTTCTTGGGCGCTGCGCTGACGTATCAGCGCCTGACATGTGGCGCGTTGCGCCCGAGATTTGAAGCGTTGCTTCAAAATTTTGAATTTTGAATTTCAACAGAGCTTTGCTCTGACTGGGCGAAACAGCCAACTGAATCACCAAGACGGCCGCGGTTCCGCAGTCAAAGCTAGGCTTTGACCTCGTTTCCGCGGTCGTATGGTCGATTCAGTTGATCGTTTTTCTTGAGGTTTCTTAAAAAAGCCTGCTTAATTTTCTGTGATGCTCAAAATAATTTTTAGACCCTTTTAAAAATCAACAGAAACTTTTGCACTGAAAATTATAATTTTCGAAAATCCGTTCGATCGATATTTTAAACGCGTTAGCACAAGTTAGTAAAGCTTAATTGTGAGGTTCTGATACCACTGTAAGTCTACGGTAGCGCCCCGGCCGTCTAGCAGACGCCAAATGCGGAGCAAAAACTTTTACAACTGGCGCTATGGCATACTATAACCCGGATCTGCCATTAAAGCTAAACTAACAAACTACAAAGTGGGTAGAAATGTTATACCGAACAATCCGAGTCCTTCGGTTTTCAACCATCATCCCACGCTTTGTTGCGGCTGCTTCGATCTCCTGAATCTCCAGTCTTCTCGTCCAGGTGGCACCACGTCGACGGATCTTTAAACGGGCTCCCGCCTCTGAACCGAGGCAACTCGATCATCAAGTTTGCTAAAAGAGATGACCAAGATTGATGTAAAGAATGAGTAGAACACTTTGTCTCGTTACGTCCAAAACCATGGACGAACGGTTAATGAAGTTGCCTTTTGGAATCGGGTAAATGAGAAAAATTGGCAAATGAAATTTCATGAAGCAAATTTCCTTCTCTTTTTTCCAAATGAATCAATCATCATTCATTCTCAAGGGGCCGGCCAATAAAAGGAGTGGGGAGGTGAGTGTAGGAGAGTGGAAGGTGACTATAAGATTAAATCAAAAGAAATGAGTCACAAGACACCTTGCACATACATTAATTGCATACATTGAATCAAAAAACCTAGTCATCAAAACATTAATTGAACAATTAATGCACTAATGACTCACTAGCCTTATCACCGCTTCTAGAAGCCTCTAGAAACTTCCACACTCATGACTCACCCTCATGACGAAAAGATAAATCCGTATTAAACCGAATGTTTAATACGGCCGATAGAAAACTGGAAACTGGCAACTTGCAAAAGCGATCCTGAAACGAATTTCAGGATAACCCCGTAAGAGTATAACATACCCGCATTTGTATTACGACCGAATACAAATGCAACTGAGACAAAGATATTATATCTACACAGTATAATACTTGGATCCGGCTTAAACCAAAGCCTACCAGTATTATCTGCCCGAAATATGACACGTGCGTAAACACACGTGCATTTTCCGAACCCTGCCATAAAACCATACGGCCTCTACAACGTTTCGCCCGAACTTGGGAAACTGTCTGTGGGGGACTCTAATGACTCATCAACACACCGGCACTGGGTATAACCACTAGCACATCAGAGGTACAAGCTGTACGTAACGTTTGCCTATGTATTGATTGGAAGGGAAGCTGACGAGCGAACTCATCCAGAAACCCTACTGAGCCTGACAGTGACAATATCCGTACAGTCCGGTCTGTTCGTCTAAGAGTATCGCATATCGAGTCTAGGGGGGTGGATAAAGTCAGACCCCTAATAACGCGATAATTCGTGTCGGTATGAAGCCCATCACCACCTGAGAAACTACTGATCCAAATCAGTAATTCTCCACTACCTCGGCCGAGGATTTCTAGTGATGGCCACCCGTGCACTGTGCGACATCAGCCCCCAATACCGGGAGAGACGAATCCCCGACGATCCGCTCACTGCCTCCATGTGGCTCGGGACTGTACCCAACTAAAACCTGTTTGCACGACTCCTTTGAGCCGTGGTAGGGTAGTAATCAAAGCACAGTGGGAACTCACACGAGACAAATGACGATCTCAGGTCGACAAACTAACCTGTACACATGTCACCAGGAAACTGCTATCTGACGATATGTATAATACCAACTAGCATGTTCCCGGCGAGTCCTGTCCGGTGTACTCATAACCTAATGAGCACCTATATACATCTTAGGTGAACCAACTGACACCAGTGGCTTGTGAGACCGGCCACCGCCCCTCGTCGGGGTCTCGACTGTATACACTAGTCTACTCTGGAGTATCGATGCCCTGTCTCGAAACTCCCATGACTAGGGACACTTTAAGGATGTTCTTACAGACCCCAGCTCCCACGTATATGATCGCCATCATACTGCTGGCAGTCAAGCAAGAATCCTATGGGCTCTATCATCATGCAATAGTGAACTAAAGCATGTATACGATGATAAAGACAAACCAGATAGCATACTATCATCTCGAGTAAGACAGTCATATCGGTATAGGTCATCCCTCAATCATTATAACCACGTGCCTGCGATCCAATAATTGACTTTGAGGGTACTATATCCAACACCATATTCCAGTGCAGCGATGCAGACGACAACCAAATTCCAAATACCATACCCCAACGGCGAATGATGAGTCGCTCCTGGGACCATGTTCCAGTGCAGCGATGCAGACACCAACAAAGTCCCAAAATTTTTACGGCCCTACGGTCTGGATCATACATCCTGCAAATCCGTATACAATCCACGGGCGTAAAACGATCCCAATCCCTCCCAAGTCCTGCCGGTGAGACCACATTCAAAGTCCCACCGGCGGTGAAGATTCAAAAAGAAGAAGAAGAAAAAAGGTATGTCCACAAGCAAAATGGGCACGGATGAAAACCCGAAAGGGCTCCGTGAGTAAAAACAGCAGGACTGCCGGTGAGTTTGTGTAAACCTGAAAGGGCGCAAACTCGTGAAAAAGAGATAAAATTTACTCACAAAGTCCTCTCGACTTTGTGATGAGAAAATTCTCGCGTGAGATCCTGACGACTCACAAAGGAGCAACACACTTAGGAGTCCCCACGACTCCTAAGGAGAAAATACACCTACGGGATCCTTACGACCCGTAGGGAGAAAATGCTCTGTGAGACCCTTACGGCTCACAAAATTGAAAAGTCTTAGGTGATAGGGACTTAAAACCTGTCTCCTAAACCATCGCTTCCTGATAATCAAGCGCAAATGATGATTCGCTCCTGGTACCATATTCCAGTGTAGCGATACTGATGCCAAGCAAAAACCAATTCCCAAATCCTCCCGGGGCAAATGATGAGTTGCTCCTGGCATTATTCCAGTGCAGCAATGCAGATGCCGACCAAAACCAAAATCCCCAAATCCTCTCATGGCAAATGATGATTCGCTTCTGGTCCCGTATTCCAGTATAGCGATACTGATGTCAACCCAAATTACAATCAACAAATCAACTTCATCTCAGACACCGCAGAAAGCGGAGCAAGTTAAAATCCAATCTTGATACCGCAAGAAGCGGAGCAAGTCAAGTTCACCCCTGACACTGCAGGAAGCAGAGCAAGTCAAATAGAGCGTCGACCGTCCATGTCGCAAAAAGGGCAGTGCAGGCTTCCCACAAATCGGGAACCAAATTGCTCCGGATCAGAGTGTCGACTGTCCATGGCGTAAAAAGGGCAGTGCAGGCTTCCTACAAAGCGGGAACCAGATCACTCCGGGCCAGGGAAACGTCTACCACGGACACTCCGTCTCGGAGACGCGTCAAGCGTCGACCGTCCATGTCGCAAAAAGGGCAGTGCAGGCTTCCTACAAAGCAGGAACCAGATCACTCCGGGCCAGGGAAACGTCTACCTCGGACACTCCGCCTCGGAGACGCGTCAAGCATCGACTGTCCATGTCGCAAAAAAGGCAGTGCAGGCTTCCTACAAATCGGGAACCAAATCGCTCCAGATCAAAGCGTCGATCGTCCATGTCGCAAAAAGGGCAGTGCAGGCTTCCCACAAATCAGGAGATTAACAGATGATCCGTTATCGACCAGGATTTTGCCGATCTTTATATCATGGCAGTATCCTGAGACATGGAGGGGGCGATTGTGTTCGCACGTCCCAAGGAGAAGGTCTTCATCGCCAAAAGTGACATCTGCTGTATGCACTTCTTCCAACTCATCCTTCATCCTTTCTTCAGCCAGGAAAGCTTGGAATTGTTCCGGCTCCTGTAGTGCCTTGATTAAGGAATCTCTTGCCTCTTTTGATAGTAAAAGGGCGTCAAGAATGCTAAGTTACGAGGGTAGCTTCCTCAAATGCGCTAAGACGTTGTAATCCACCTTATTTTTCTTCGGCGGGTCTTTGGCAGTTAGCTCTTCCATGACTTGGTCATCTAAGGCGATGTCCTCAGAGACCTTTTCTTTCCCTTTGTCTTTTTTGTTTGGGGGTCCGAGATTCTTTTCGGGCAACGTGCGATTACGCAGCCGGATATTTTCACAAATCTTCGGCTCTTCTACTTTTCCCAAAGTGGACTCTTTGAAGAGAGGGCCAAGCTCCAGCTCCTCATCAGAATCACTCCCGAATGCGAGCACTTGTTATCCCCCGGCGTTAACCATGCTACAATTGCTGGTGGTTCTGTTAAGCCCTTCGGTCGCACTGTTTTGCTCTCGGCGAGTCTTGCGCTTCTCCCGCTTAACATGTTGTTGGTGAGCAACATATCCTTGCCACCATTTATCGAAAGCTTTGCACTCTTCAGTGGGGTGCGAAATCTTCCGATGATACAAGCAATAAGAGGGGTGCATTTCCGCTTCACCAGTAACGCTTCCCTTAGAGGATGGTAGCTTCATACCCATTGACATGGCTTTAGCAAACATCTTCCTAATTTTGAATTTGATTTTATCCGCAGTGGGTGTCCTTTGCTCCAGTGGGAGTATCTCAATTTTTTAATCAAGGGTTGGCGTTTAGCCTTTTCGAATTTGACCGCCTCGCGCTCCCGATCAGCTTTACTTTGTAAGAGAGCTTCATTAAGGAACGCGTCAATTACTTCATCCGACGGCCCCGAAATTTTTAGTTCAGGATCTGCCCCCAGCATTTCAGTATAAGGAGTCTCCTCATCGCCCATGAACAAATGGGAAATCACATGACAGCTCACCACGTATTCTTCAGATTCGTCAGACGAACTTTCTCCCTCATCTTCCTCTTGAAAGACGTGATTGAGAAATTCTTGGAATGTAATGGGAGTCCGTGCCTTCTGGTTGTTTTCCTCCAGCACGTCAATTTGTTTTTGCAAATCCGTGCGCTTGTCGCCAAGCTTCACGGGCTTCTTTGACTTCTTTTTCTTCTTCTTTGAAGATTTCGACGGCTGGTTGTGAATGCTTGGGCCACAACCATCGATCTTTTGAGTTAGACGCGGCTTCAACATTCCTTCAATGACCTGCGGCTCCAACGGGTTCTTCCACTTAATCGCTGAGCATGCTTGAAGATCATTCAGCATCCTTTTTGTTTTGGCTGATAATACAACCTCCCAAGGAGCTTCTTCAACGACAGAGCATGTTGCCCCCGGCGTATTCATTCCCTTAGAGGTGTGGGGCTGCGGTGGATTCGCCTTCCATTTGTCAGACAATGCGAACTTGCCCTGTCGGTACTGGTCTTCAAGCCAATTTTTGAAGACGTAGCAATTCTCGATCGGATGACCCAGTACTCGATGATAAGGACAGTAGTTGGGCTCATTGACATCACTTGGTTGCGACGGACATTTTGGATCTGGCAGATTTATGAGTCGGTTGCGCAACGCCAGCTCGAATAACCTTCTCGTTTTATCCTGAGGAAACGAGTAAGGACGTCCCATCCTCTCCTCAAGGGCTACGTACGGGCGCATATTATTTTGACGAACGACCGGCTTCGAGTTGTTCGGTTGCTGTTGAGCATTAGCGACTACGATCGCTTTCCCCTTTCCTTTCTCATTTCGGGAGTCCGGCTTTGGAAGAGGAGGTTTATGGCCCATCTGATCCATTTGCGCCAGCTTGTCGATTAGTGCCTGAAAGGTGGTCGGCTTGAAGAACATCATAAATTGTGAGATGGTTGCTTGCGGATCGAGGGTTCCCACAAACATTCCCACTGCAGAAGCTTCTTCTATGCGCTGCTCTCATTTTGACCATAAATTACGCCACCGTATAGCATATTGGACCCATGTCTCGCCCGGCTTCACCCTGGCGTTAATCAATGCCATTATCGGGGTACGCTCGCTGGCACTCGCGAAACGTTGGGTAAACAGCAACTCCATCTCTGCAAAGGTCTTGATAGAGTCATTCGGGAGCTCGAAATACCACTCGAACGCTGTATCCGATAAGCTACCAACGAACTGGCGAAGCAACAATTTATCATCACCGCCAGTGTTGCCGCAAAGTGCCCTGAACTGGGCGACATGCTGGTGGGGATTGCCAGTCCCCTTATACACATGGAATTTTGGTATCGTATAACCTGGTGGGTACTTGATCTGGTCGTACCAGCCCGGATACGGTCGCCCCGTTTTTACGACCTGACCTGCTGCTTCAGTCGCTTGATGAACCCGGATCTGCTGAGCTATATATTCGTCCAGGTCGGCTTTGGAGATCGCCTCCTCCTTGGCTGTTGACAGAGCCGGTGGAGGATTCGACGTTTCTCCCCTATCGTCTTTAAGGATGATCGGGGGATCTTCAGCAGGTGGATCCTGTTGAATCATCATGCCCACCATATCCTGGAACAGGAAGGCCATTTTCTTTATGCTGGCTGCCTGTTCCGCAGCTTCTTTATCCTTCTTCTCCAGTATGCGACGAAGGAATTCGGTGTCAGTTTCTTGTTCCTGACGTTCATCCGAGGACGTTTCAGGGGTTTCTTTTAGCCCAGTGAGTGCGGCCATCACGGTCATCATCTCCTGGAGCTTTTGTTGTTGCTCCTGAGCCTTGGTCACTGACCGTGTAAGCGGTCTATGACCTGTGGATGCACGGTTGTCCTCCTTTCCCGACTCCATGTATACTGTATGAACTGTTATGCCCCCGGACTTAGGGCGTTTAGGTTAACCACCTTTGGCATTTGCTGCGGGCGCAGAGGTTTTCTCCGGCCTTCTTCTTTTGTGGGCCGCTGAAGTGGAGGGGGCCGTTGCAGTGGGCACCCTGGTGATTGTCGTCCTTTGCTGTTTAAGAGGATGATCATTTTCTTCTTGCACTTTCACCTTTTTCTGTTGACGAGAGTGACCCGGGTCAATCACGGAGTCTTGAACCCTCCGCCAAACCTTGTAAATTTTTTAGGACAGCCGTTGAGGGGGCTGTTCTTGCTTCGTTTCCGGAACTCTCTCCGCGGGCGGAGGAGATCTTTTCAATATAGCGGTTGGAGACTTCCTACATACCCTCCTCAACAGTTCAAAGCTGTTCCCAGTTGGAACAGCAGCGTTGACCTCCACCACTAGAGTAGGTGGAGTTAGCCCTGAGGGGGAGTAGCCCCCTGCCTTCCTTACTCGTCGCCAATGGCGACGTCGGGCGCGACGAGTCGTCGGTATTGGCTCAGAGACAGAAACAGGTTCTTCTTACCCCCTGTTCAGGTATGGGGCTATTGCCGGCGTCAGCCTATTGAAGACTGATGTATTTTGAGCAGCAAGAATAAGAGTGGGAGTTGGGGCGGTCAATCTTGTAAAGACCGATCTCTTAGCAGGAGAAGCCGCCTTGACGACTTCAGGAGCAGGTTTGGCTACTCTTTTTGGAATAACCTTTTCTGGGACTACAAGCTTCATTGTGGGCCTGCAATAGTTTTGGCCCCGTCTGGAGAAGACCGAGGCACTGGTGTTGGGCGACCCGTTTAGAGGGGCCGCAGTAACTGAAAGTCAATCGAAGACCGACTTCTTAGGAGCTTCTTGTACGGGCACGGGGGTGCTGAAGCTTGTTGGCGGAAGCATAGTTCCGAAAAACAACCCCGTGGTGGCTTGAGTAATCTGCTCCACGGGCATGGTGAACAAAGAGGCCGCTTGGGGCCCGTAGGTTATGCCCCCAGTTGAGGCCGGACGCGAGCTGCAGCTGCAGTTGGAGCACTTCGAACGGGTAGAGGCCATCGATGCTTGATTTCTGCGCCAGGCAAAAGACCAAATCTTAGTAACTTAAAATCCGAAGGCAACCATTAACAAACCGCGATTCGTTCGCGAATACGACACACGAAGTGTGGAGTGGAAAGAGGAAAAGGTCCCACCGGGCGTGCCAGAATCTGTTCCCTTCCGAAAGACGGCGACGACGTGAGGACGTCTTGCCTAAGATTCGGGGCAGATGCTATTTGGTTTTATCCGTCCACCTCTCCGAAGATGCCAAGTTGATTTATGGCACCGTGTATCGGAGGTTTAGATGGATGCGGCCGATGTAGCAGACTTCATCAGATTCCCCCTCGCTTGAGGGGGGTTTGATTGTGGGGACGCTCTTCCCTGCAGGCGCAAGCCCCTGGAGTTAATTACGCTACCGCATCGCGGTAACAACTTTCTCCTTCTCCAGAATTTCACTTCGTGTCGTGGGTGTTTGTTTTGTTTGTGGTTGCCCGTGGATTGTATACGGAGACTATTTATTTCGTCGCCCGTAGGACGTGGATTAGTCTAAATCCGTACTTTCTTAGATTTGGGTTTGGTGTTTTTAGTTTAAGGATACGTTAGCCGTATTGAGGCTAAGATCAACTTAAACGTTCGTTGAGGATACATTAGTCCTGTTTTGAGACTAAGATCAACTTAACGTGGTGATCCATTTAATATATGGCTGTTGGGACTCGTCACCTCTCTGACGTCGTTGAAGGATTACAACGATAGGTGTCAGAGGAGTTTGAAGATGTACCCTTGAACCAAAGTTGATTTGGAGTTTTATAGTCCATTTGAATGTTTAAGGATACGTTAGCCGTGTTTTGGGCTAAGATCAACTTAAACGGGATCGTTTAGATCCGGCAAAAGAGCATTTGGAGGCTCTATTGTTCCAGTTTAGGGACGTAGTGGTCCATACGTAGTTTAAGGACGTTGCGGTCCATGTTCCAGTTTAGGGACGTGGTGGTCCATGTTCCAGTTTAGGGACGTGGTGGTCCATCATTAGTTTAAGGACGTTTCGGTCCAGCATTAGTTTAAGGACGTTTCGTTCCAATATTAGTTTACGGACATTTCGGTCCGATATTAGTTTAAGGACGTTTCGGTCCGATATTAGTTTAAGAACGTTTCGGTCCGATATTAGTTTAAGGACGTTTCGGTCCAGCATTAGTTTAAGGACGTTTCGGTCCGATATTAATTTAAGGACGTTTCGGTCCGATATTAATTTAAGGACATTTCGGTCAAGTATTAGTTTAAGGACGTTTCGGTCCGATATTAGTTTAAGGACGTTTCGGTCCGATATTAGTTTAAGGACATTTCGGTCCGATATTAGTTTAAGGACGTTTAATTTTGTTTTAAATAGAGCTTTGCTCTGATTGGTCGCGCTGCCTTGGGCGCTATGCTGACGTATCAGCGCCTGACACGTGGCGCGTTGCGCCCGGGATTTGAAGCGTTGCTTCAAAATTTGAATTTTGAATTTCAACAGAGCTTTGCTCTGATTGGGGGAAACAAATGCCCCCCCACCGTTGCGCTCACGTGGCGCTCATATGAGTGCAGTGGTGGCAAGCTCCTGACCGTTGGATCATCGGGTGAGCTGAAGGGGCGCAAGCGCCTTATAAATAGGACCTCTGGCCCTTTAGAAAAACATCACCATTTTTCTAGATTTTGATTTCCCAGAGCTTTGCTCTCACTTAAGAACTTCAGAGCTTTGCTCGTTTCCAAAGTTAGAAAACTTTTAGGTAAAATTAATTTAAATCAAATTAACTTAAATCAATCTTAACCAAAAGAGCTTTGCTCTCATAGACAAATCCTTTTGGGGTTTCACAAACAGAGCTTTGCTCCCGAAGATCTCTTGATCTAAAGAAATCCCCATTGGGGTTTCATAAACAGAGCTTTGCTCTCAAAAACATATAGATCTACAAAGATCTTGTTCATAGGTTCTAACCCATGAACAGAGCTTTACTTTTGGATCAAACGTAGATCTTTTAGATCTGAAAAATGAAGAACTTATTATAAGTTTTCATGGATTTTTCAAGACTCCAAAAATTTTAATTCTTTTAAGTGTTAAAATTTTTTTGATGGATCTTTCCATTATTACCACAGAGCTATGCTCTTTTAAGGAATCCCAATCCCCTGAGACCAGAGTTTGACAAGTGTCACTCTGTGACAGAGCTTTGCTCTGAAAGAGGAGATTTTCTCCTTGTCTTTAGGGATTCCCCACTGATGAGAATATTCTCTTGGAGATCTTTTCTTTAACTGACAGTCTCACCCAATGATGGGGCTGTCTTATTAAGTGAGGCACTTTCATCCAGATTTTGTGGGTCCCCATTTGGTCCCCTACCCACTGCACTGCAGTGTGGTGTGATTAATTTTAATTAATTTTTAAATTCAGTTAATTAAAAATATTTAAATGCCAAGTGTTGGAATTGCAGCACTAACGGCTATTTTTGTTCTCTTGCGATGACCATGTCTCTCGATACCTCATTCCCGTTCGCCCGCTCGGAGGAAGGGTTTCCTAAAGCGCCCTTGGATCGTGAAGTTCTAGCCATGATTAAGGACCACGACCCGGAATATAAGAGTCTCCACCTTTGGGGGTCGTGGTATAATCAAATCATTATGGGTCGACGGAGCTTCACGTGCGCCGTACCGTCAGAACCCATCACGGCGATTCATTACGCCAGCCCACCCCCGGTGCAGTACGCCGTGGAGATGGTTGATTAGACCTCGAAGGGCTTTCTTCATCCGGCCATAGATGCAATCCCGGTCCAGCGTCCTATAGTTTTGGATATCCTGGGACGCCACATTTGTCAAGGTGAGGCACGACCTTGGGGGCAATCATATAACATAGGTCTGATCCCCCGCCACCCGATCGGCTACCTGCCATAGGCTCGGTATATCCTGTCGACGAAGAAGTCGCAGTTGATAAGATTAGGATTGTATACCGCAGTTTATGTCTCCTTTTTCCAGTATCCCACGCTTCCCACCTGGTGGTTCAAAGCCTTCTTGGAGCAGTGGAACATCCCCACTCACACTTTCCTCGCAGTGGATCGGTAAGTGTCGATTTCTCTGGAGGAGTTCACAGAAGTCTCCGGTTTACCGGTTATGGGGGAGCACTATGAGGAGTTGCTCCCGACAGACGAATATGTCTTTGGTGCTAAGCCGTTGGTGAGGGGGCTCATGCCGGAGAATACTGTTCAACACCAATTCCCAAGCTTGATTAAAGTGTTAAACATCTATGAGGCCCTTTTCGTCGAACATGGGAGTCGCGGAGTTAGCTTTGAGGATTTCATCGCTCGGTTCCTTCGCCCAAGCGTCCTCTCATCAGAAGCTGCCAAGTTTGCTACCCTGGATGACCCTTTTGGTCTAGGTTTGGATAACCTGCCGGCGAGGGAAATAGACCAAAAGGGTTTTTTCCTTCCGGACTTCCCGACCATGTCTTTTGCAGAAATTGCGGCCCCCGGGATGGACGAGGAGGCCTTTTTCTTAGGATTTTTTGGGTTATGGCTAAGTTGGTTTGCGATCCCAATGCACTCTCACCGTATGCGGCCCTCTGTCTTTTACCCAGCCCACCGGATGACCATCGGGGTAAAAGTGGCCGTTGGGATCGCCGGCTTGGCACACTTATATCATGGCCTCAGTCGAGCAGCGGATGATAATGAGCCTGGGGTACTGCACGTGGTCTTCCCGATACACTACTTTATATCGTGGCTCGAGCTACACACGGCGGGTGTCTTCGGCATGCACAAAAGGCCCTCGTTCTTCGACAAGTGCGGTTTCCCTCGCATTATACAGCTGATCGGCGCATCAATTGTGATCCCATCATCACGGAACGCCAGGGGTTTGCTCCTTCGCCCTCATACCGTTGGAGCCGGGATGTCCATTGACAAGGTGTTGACTATTTGAAAGGCGTCCACCACTGCGGTGCGACCATTACAAGACTCCTTTAAGGATGGAGCCTCAGTTTTGACGGCCCGGGAGACCCTCCACTTATATTCTATTAGACCGGGCTTCCTAGTATTTAGGCAGAACGGTGCGGCGATTTTCATGAGATACAACCCGCATCGTTTCGCCCAACAACTGGGCTATGATCAAGGGGTACCCTTGGAGGCATTCCTTTCGGAACCAGTTGCGACCGAAGAAGGGATGGAGAGAGCGCTGCATCATTTCATGCGTCTAAACACGGGCTCCCACTTCTTTATCAGTGAACCGGCTTGCGTCCCACGACTCCTCAGGGTATATACAGAATGGTACAGTCATTCGACGGGAGCCGTCATAAAGGAGGAAAGGCGATTGCTGGTCGACCGTAAGGGTGTGCCTCCAGGTACCGACCGTAACGCTCCCTTAGTGCCAAGGACCCCGGCGGTCCCCCCTCTGAAAGATGCCAGGGCCGGACCATCGCGTGCACAAAGTCCTTCACACGGATTGCCGCTCCCCGATATTGCGGATGCACCTCCAGCGCCCTGTGCTCCAGTGGAGACAGTGGCTGTAGCCTCGCCAGAATCTGGCGTGGGTGTGGATATCGGGACCCGCCGTCCCAAGGTGGCTGCTAAGCGTAAGTCGATCCCGCGTGCACCTGGGGTTGGCGGGCAGAAGAAAAAGAAGTCGCTCTTCGCCGCAGACGTCGCGTTCGGTCAGGAACCCCACGCTCCCTATGGTGAGGGCCTGAGTGAATATGGGACTAATGAGGGATTAGTCATGCCGCCGGATGACACGGACTTGGAGGCCGCCCTCGAAGCTTCGGAGCGGTTAGCGAGGCGCGACGCGTGGCTGGCTAAGCTTGCGGCATCAGGTAATCACTAGTCACATTTTTTTATTGCATCATATTTTCATTATTGCCTTTGACTAACATTCTTCCTTCTTTTCTTCCAACAGGCATCACTACTGAAGAAGCCATCGCCGCTTCCCTGAATACTTTCCAAGAGGAGGAACGTTTTAGAGCGTCCATGGGCCTTAGTAAGTTTAAATTCGTCAAGTTTTCATTTCCCTTGTGTTATGGTCGATCTAACCTCTTCCTTTTTATCGCAGGAACCTCAATGCCGTTCCCGCCAAGCGACGCGGACATTCTGCCAGCTGCCGAAGTCCCAGCCTCATCGGGGCTGCAGCAAGAGCCTCGACTCGACAAGTCGACGAGGGATGCCTTGAAGAATTTGGAGACATCCCTGTATACGGACGAGGACGCCTCAATGAAAGAGGCTCTAGTGAGGTCCGTTTCAACGGCTCGGGAGGAAAGGAAGCGGCTGAGCCGTGAGGCGAAGGCGCACCGGGCTGCTTTGGCTATGGGAGCGGGCCCCAGCACCGTCCCTCGTGCTGATACTCCCTCCGAAGAGGCCCCCGTCGCCCTATCCACCGCTCGCAGACAAGTGGCACGCGCGGTTCGGGGTGCAAATGATAAATCCACTTCAGGTAACATTTCTTTCAGAATCTTGTTGTACGAATTAGAAAGCCATCGGTTCTTATATATTCTATCCTGCAGGGCCTAGTCCGACCGAGGGGGAGGCGGAGACCGTTGAACCCAAGGAAACAGAGGAGGCGGCACCTGCCGAACCTGAGCTGACGGTCGGCAACGTCGCTGGGGCTGCGGAGCCTGAGATGGATGCTGAGGGATCTGCAGCCGAGAAGGTCATTGATGCCGAGCCTGAAGTGGCGGCAGATGAAATGATCATTATAACTGAGCCCAGGGTGGTGGCGGACGAGGCGCTTGAGGCCGGCGACCTCGTGGTGACGGCGGATGAGCCGATGGAGACCGCGGAGCCCGAAGAAGTAACGGGTGAGATGGGTACGACTCTTAGGGAAGAGTCAGACGCTCTCTCTCAAGAGTCCGGCAATGCTCCGATCATTGCCCTCCCTATCTACGATCTTCCGCCGTCTCCAGGCCGCGCGAGCATGACGACGGCCCCCATTGAGTCGGGTGATGAGGCCACGGGCGGTGGCCTCATGTCAATGGAGGAGGGAGTCGCCTCCGTTTCAGCCGGCAGCTCATCAGGCAAATCCCAAGTTGCTGTCTTTCTTTATCTTACAATCCTTTCTGACAAGTTCACCTTTGTTCGTAACGCAGGTGCAGCCAGCGCCGATGCCCCACTACTCGAGGGAGCGCCTTCAACGACTGTCTTGGCGGTGGTCACCTCTCAACCCTCTCTCATACCATCGAAGATGTTGGAAGGTATGGGTTTGCAATTTATTAATCTTATCTTTCAGACGTATAATTTGTGTACTAAAGTCGTACTGTTATGTCTTTTCAGGAGTGCTCTTTGATCATCTATATCAAGTGTTGCTCCCACACTTCTCCTTCCCATCTGAACTCGCTTCTCCCTCTGGTGGTGCTGGTGAGTATAGTTTCCGACTGATACCTTTCTTTTTCGGTGATAGAAATTATTTCTAACTTTTCCTCGTCTTGACTGCAGTGCTACAAATCGAAGGGGGAGAAGAAAGATCGGCCACACCACCGGCCCTTCCGGCCTTGCCACCTGCTTCGACTGGTATTGTAGACTATCTTATCAATGACTTTTTCCATATCTATTGAATCATCATCTAATCGCATTTTGTCTTTTCAGCTGTCGTTCCGGTCTTGGCGCCTTTTGAGTTTCATATTACAATGCCGGCCGGCCCTTCCCAGAGACGTCCGTCCTCGAAAGGTGCGGCGAATAGTCTACTCATGTTGAGCGACTACATCGAGGAACTCGACGTCGAGACTCCTACGTCTGCTGCGTACTTCGCTACGACTAACCCGATGCTGGTGATATTTGCCAATTTCCATGACGAGGGCATCGTCGCATCTTGGGTTGATCACTGCTTGAGGCTCGCCTTCATCAGCTGGAGTCGATGCGTCTTGCCCCTGAGGTTTTGGCCGTGAGCACTCAACGGGAAGCATGGCTCGAGCAAAGCACTTCTCATTCCGCCATTTGGAACAAGAAGCAGTTTTGAGGCTGAAGGAGTGCCAAGAATCTTCAAGCGAAACTTCTCGCCTGCATGCTGAAGTTAAGGCGAACGCCGTTGAGGTAAAGGCCGTCTTCGAGGGCCTTCTGGAGCGCATCTCAAATGAGCTAAAACTGAAGCGGGCATTTGACGTTGCCGAGCGTAATGCCCAAGGTCGCGAAGCCACTCAGCAGGCCGTTGGGGAGCAGCTTGCATCTCTCTTGCAGCAAAGGGCTCAGGTGGAGGCAGGACTGGCGGTGGTGGCAGATCAGGAAAAGGCGTGGAAGGAAGTGCGCGAACAATTGCTAAAGATATGCAAGACGCTCCCTTCCCAGTAGTTCTCCTTGTATCCATATACTTGTAAAAATTTTCTTTTCCTTCTTCGAATAACATGTATCCATTCTTTATTCTTTTGTACGATTCACCCTGTATTTGATTGAAGTCAATAAATAAAGATACATATTTTTTTTTTTGCAATGTCTTGTATACTCTTTTGCTTTCTGTCTTCTCTTATTATCAGCATGCTGTCACAATTAGCAGGTAATAGAGTAAGCATCTTGATTTCTTCACGAGATAGCGATGGCTTAGGCCGCAGGTTTAGATCTGCTGCCTAAGATTTTTCAACTCTATGAGCCGTGAGGGTCTCATAGAGACTTTTCTCCCTACGGATCGAGAGGATCTCGTAGGTGGGTTTTTTCCTTAGGAATCGTGAGGATTCCTAATTGTGTTTTCCCTTATAAGTCGTAAGGATTCTATAAGAGAATTTTTCCCTCTTACGAGTCGAGAGGACCCGTAAGCGGTTGTTTCCCTCCTTGTCGAAACTCGAATTTGGAGAGTGAGACCCGTGAATAGTATGCAAGAGACCGTTTTAGACCGGCTTGCAGGGTCCCATTGTTCAGGAAGCAAGTTTTTTAATCCCTGCTGCCTGAGGCTTCATCTTGCAAGTTGAGACGAATCGGGAATTTCCCGCGGAGACACTGGTTTCTCTGCGAGCCGACGCGAATCAGGAGGCTCTCGTCAAGGATGTTTGTTTCCCTGAGTTGAGGTATTTGCCAAGGATTATTTGTTTCCTTGGTGTTGAAACGAATCGAGAATTTCCCACGGAGACACTGGTTGCTCTGCGAGTCGATGCGAATCAGGAAGCTCTCGTCAAGGATGTTTGTTTCCCTGAGCTGAGATATTTGCCAAGGATTATTTGTTTCCTTGGTGTTGAAACGAATCGAGAATTTCCCACGGAGACACTGGTTGCTCTGCGAGTCGACGCGAATCAGGAGACTCTCGTCAAGGATAATTGTTTCCCTGAGTTGAGGTATTTGCCAAGGATTATTTGTTTCATTGGTGTTGAAACGAATCGAGAATTTCCCACGGAGACACTGGTTGCTCTGCGAGTCGACGCGAATCAGGAGGCTCTCATCAAGGATGTTTGTTTCCCTGAGTTGAGGTATTTGCCAAGGATTATTTGTTTCCTTGGTGTTGAAACGAATCGAGAATTCCCCACGGAGACACTGGTTGCTCTGCGAGTCGACGCGAATCAGGAGGCTCTCATCAAGGATGTTTGTTTCCCTGAGTTGAGGTATTTGCCAAGGATTATTTGTTTCATTGGTGTTGAAACGAATCGAGAATTTCCCACGGAGACACTGGTTGCTCTGCGAGTCGACGCGAATCAGGAGGCTCTCGTCAAGGATGTTTGTTTCCCTGAGTTGAGGTATTTGCCAAGGATTATTTGTTTCCTTGGTGTTGAAACGAATCGAGAATTTCCCACGGAGACACTAGTTGCTCTGCGAGTCAACGCGAATCAGGAGGCTCTCGTCAAGGATGTTTGTTTCCCTGAGTCGAAGGATTTCGCCGAAGACACTGGTTTCTTCGGAGTTGAGATGAACCGTCGAGGTTTGGCTTCGTTTTCTGGCAGAGCCTGTTGGGAAAGTATAGTTCCCTCTTCGTTTACACCCTTGGATTGTATACAGGGATCGATGTGATCTCAACTGTAGGGCCAAAGTTTTATCATTTCTTTTTTTTTGTTTTATTTCCGCGATGCTCTATCATTTCAGCTTTTATATCACGAAGGTCGCGATTGCCCAATCATTTCGGCTATTTTTCGCGGTGCCCAATCATTTCGGCTGTTCATTTTATTTTTACTCGCTGCTTTTTATTGCGAGTTGCCCAATCATTTCGGCTATTTTTCATGCATACATTTTCACTTGCTGCTGTTTATTGCAAGTTGCCCCATCATTTCGGCTATTTCATATGCATGTGCGGCCTACTGGCTTTTTGCCGTAAACCTGAAATTAGACACCGATTTCGGCATCAGCACCGCTACAACTGGGATATTACCAGGAGTGAATCATCATTTACCTCTGTCGATGTCGAACAAAGGTGGCTTAGCGAACAGGGTTAAGGTCCTGTCGACTAAGGCTTTTGACTTCATGAGCCGTAAGGGTCTCACAAAGTTATTTCTCCCTACAAGTCGTGAGGATCTCGTAGGTGTATTTTCTCCTTAGGAATCGTGAGGATTCCTAAGTGTATGTTCCTCTGTAAGTCGTAAGGATCCTACAAGAGGATTTTCTCCTTATAAGTCGAGAGGACTTATAAGGGTTATTCATTATGCTTACATATCCCCAATCACGGATGGGACTTGGTTAGGAAAATGTTTATTCGCGCCCATGGATTGTATACAAGGGCCAGTATTGAGCCACTTGTAGGGCAATATCAGAATTTGTGGGGGTTGCTTAAGCACAGGTTTAGGTCTCTGTAACTTAAGACTTTCAAATCTTATGAGCCGTGAGGGTCTCATAAGAGAGTTCTCCTTACGAGTCGTGAGGATCTCGCAAGTGTATTTTCTCCTTAGGAATCGTAGGGATCCCTAAGTGTGTTGCTCCCCTGTGAGTTGTAAGGCTCTCACGCGGGTGGTTTCTCCTTACAAGGTCAAGAGGACCCTATAAGTGTCTTTTTAACGAGGTTGCGCCCTTTCGGGTTTTCACACACACTCGCCGGTAGTCCTGCTGTTTTTACTCACGGAGCCCTTTCGGGTTTTCATCCGTGCCCATTTTGCTTATGGACATACCGTTTTTTTTTATTCTTTTTATTTTCTTCTCTCTTTTTTTTACGAGGTCGCGCCCTTTCGGGTTTTCACGAACACTCGCTGGTAGCCCTGCTGTTTTTACTCACGGAGCCCTTTCGGTTTTTTCATCCGTGCCCTTTTTGCTTATGGACATACCGTTTTTTTTATTCTTTTTATTTTCTTCTCTTTTTTTTTACGAGGTCGCGCCCTTTCGAGTTTTCACGAACACTCGCCGGTAGCCCTGCTGTTTTTACTCACGGAGCCCTTTCGGGTTTTTCATCCGTGCCCTTTTTGCTTATGGACATACCGTTTTTTTTTATTATATTCTTCTTCTTTTTTTTATCTCGTCAGCTTACGGATGCTGCGGTATTAGTTTAAGGATGTTTCGGTCCGCTATTAGTTTAAGGACATTTCGGTCCGTTCGGAGAAGGCCGGCTACTACTTACAGAGCTTGAGCTTAGGAAGATAGCGAGCGGACATAGTCGTCGTCATCTATCATTGACCTAGGCTGAGGCTCATTACGCATAGTATTTCTTTAGGAATCGACCATTTATTGGCCTGTAAGGCCTTTCACCGTGTATGTCCATGAGTAGATAGGCTCTACCCTGGTAGACCTTATCTATGATGTACGGGCCTTCATAGTTTGGCTCGAATTTTTCCCGCTTGGCGCGATTGGGGATCATAGGCCTTTTGACCACTAGCACGAGTTCGCCTTGGCGGAATTTCCTCGGTCGGGTCAATCTTTCATATGAGCGCGTCATCTTTGCTTTATAAGCTTCCAGATTTTGTTGCGCTATGAGCCGTGTTTCTTCAAGGGCATCAAGCTCCTCAAGCCGAAGGTGAGCGTTTTCTTCGTTCGTCAGCTCGTAGTGGACTGCCACTCGCAGAGAGGGTAACTCTGTCTCGAGGCGGAGTACTGCTTCCGTACCGAATTCCAACGCGTATGGCGTTGTGTTCGTGGCCGTCTTGAACGTAGTTCGATACGCCCAAAGAGCCTCTTGCAGTCTCTCATGCCAGTCCTTCTTATTTCGGGACACCGTTTTCTTCATGATCTTTGTCAAGGTCTTATTGAAGGCTTCGGCTAGACCATTAGCTCGTGGATTATAAACCAAGGAATATCTCCAGTCTATATTATGTTGTTGCGCGAAGCGACTGATCTTGTGGCTCCTGTAAGCTGGCCCGTTATCGGAGATAATCCGTCGCGGAGTCCCAAACCGGTATATGATGTGCGTCTTGAAGAAATGGAAGATATTCTCCGTCTTCACCTCCCTTAACGGTACTGCTTCTGCCCATTTGGAGAAGTAATCAGTCGTCGCCAGGATGAAACGATGTCCCCTGGACGATGCTGGTTCGATGGGGCCGACTATGTCAGTTCCCCACATTTCGAACGGCCAGCTAGCCACCGTTGGATGTAGTGGATTTGGATGCTGGTGGATGAAGTCCCCATGGATTTAGCATGAGTGGCATTTCTTCGCATATTCGAGGCAATCCTGAATCATCGTGGGCCAGTAGTAGCCCATCCGTTTGATCTTCAGCTTCATCTTTGGGCCCGCTTGGCGGGAACCACAGATTCCGTCATGGACTTCCTGAACGACTCTTTCCGCTTCGTTAGGTCCTAGGCATCTTAGCCACAGAGAATCAAATGACTCTTGTATAGAGTATCGTTGACGAAGGCGAAAGATAGAGCTCTTTTCATGAGCTGATGTCTTGAGGACGCATCTTCGAGCGTTTGACGGTATTTGAAGTAGTCTATAAAGACTTCTCTCCAATCCTCAGCCTTCTCACGGTCTTTTATTTTTAGGGTCACCTGTTCAGTAACTCCATTTTCTTCGGATGATTCCGGAGATATTTCTGCTGGGGCGAGCACCCGACGGCTTTGTACCACGATTCTTACATCATCGAGGTTCTCGTCAGCCAGTTCTTTAGCAAGCTTGGCCAACGCGTCTGCTTTGCTGTTTTCCACGCGTGGTATACTTTCCAAAGTATAGGAGGGAATTTGGGTCAACAGTTGTTGCACCTTTTCACCGTACTTCACCAACTCCGGTTTGCACGTTTGGTAGTCGCCGTTTACTTGACAACGACCAGTTGAGAACCTCCGTATATGAGGAGGTTTTCAATTCCCATGTCGATAGCGATCTCGAGACCTGCTATCAAGGCTTCATATTCGGCTTCATTATTCGTCCTCGGCTCTGTCAAGGAGAAAGCAAAGCGCATTATCCCTCCTTGTGGAGTTACAAAGATGAGTCCTACCCCCGATTTGATTATAGGGGTACTTTGTTTGCACTTTTTCATGGAAGATGCTCCATCGAAATAAAGCTCCTATCGGATATCACCACCGTCAATCGCGTCAAACGCATGTTCGTCTGGCAAATCGCAATTCAGAGGAGAATCGGCAGGTATCGGGTGCTCAGCGAGGAAGTCGGCGATGGCCTGGCCTTTCGCTGCCTTGAGAGGTTGATACTTTATCGAGAACTCCATCAAGAGCAGAGCCCATTTAGCGAGTCGATCTGTCAATATGGCCTTCGACATTAAATATTTAAGAGGGTCCACCTTCGAAATGAGACGGACTTCATGTGCCAATGCGTAGTGTCTGAGCTTTGTTATCGCAAAGATCAACGCCAGGCAGTGTTTTTCAATGGGAGAGTAGTTGCTTTCTGCTCCCAGAAGAACTCGACTTAAATAGTAGAGTGCTTTTTCTTTTCCCTGGTCATTCTCTTGCGCCCATAATGCGTCTAAAGAACCTTCGAGGGCGGTTGTGTAAAGAATGAGAGGCTTTCCCTTAACTGGAGCAGCCAACACTGGCGGGTTCTGCAGGTACTGCTTAATCTCGTCCAGCGCGCCCTGGCATTTTTGGTCCCAGACGAACGGGGTTCCCTTCTTCATCAGGTGGCTGTAAGGACGGCACTTGCCTGAAAGGTTAGCTATAAATCGCCGAATATATGTGAGCTTTCCTTGGAGAGACCGCAACTGTTTGAGAGTTCTCGGCGGAGGCATTTCCATGATCGCCTTGATCTTAGATGGATCTATTTCGATGCCTCGGTGTCGGACGATGAATCCCAGGAATTTACCCGAGGAAACTCCGAACGCACACTTAAGGGGTTCATCTTCAAGTTGTATTGTCGAAGGCGTCGAAATACGGTCTTTAGATGCTGCAGATGTTCCTCGTATGATTTGCTCTTAACCACGAGGTCGTCCGATATAGCATTCGACGATTTCATGTATAGGGTCATCGAAGATCTTCGTCGTGGCCCTTTGATAGGTGGCACCGGCATTCTTTAAACCGAAGGGCGTCACCTTGTAGCAGAATATACCCAAAGGAGTCCTGAAGGCGGTGTGCTTCTGGTCTTCGGGATGCATCTTTATCTGATTATACTCTGACGAACCGTCCATAAAGGAGAAAACCTCATGAGTGGATGTATTGTCTATCATCAGTTCGGTGACTGGCACCGGGAAATCATCCTTCGGGCAGGATTTAGTGAGATCCCGAAAATCCACGCATATGCGCACCGTCCCATTTTTCTTCATCACCGGGACGATGTTGGCGATCTATTCAGGATATTGAACCTCCTGGATAAAGCCAGAGTCGATTAGCTTCTTGACCTCAGCATTGATACTCATCTCAAGCTCAAGCCGCATCCTTCTCGGCACCTGTTTGACCGGCCTGACGTCCGGGGATATCGCCAATTTGTGCACAGCAACTTCTGGATCTAGTCCCGGCATTTCGGAATAGTTCCATGCGAAGCAATCTTTATGCTGTACAAGGACGTCTTTTAACGCAGCCACCCTTTCTTCAGATAGCAGCTCGCTGAAGAACGTCGGTCGTGGGTCACTTGCCGTCCCCAACTCAATTTTCTTGAGGTTATCTGCAGTGGTATGTATTCCATCTTCCAGTTCTTTCGGAGCTGGCGGAAATTCTGAGATCACCTCATCATTGCTGTTTTCGAAGCACCAGGGAAGGCTGTCCATGTTTTCGGGCTCTTCTTTTAATATTGTTATCATGTGACAAGTGCGAATCCGCTTCCAATCCCAATGTGGAGTTGGTTATGTTCTTGTGGCTTTGGGTTCGTGCTTCTGTGGCGGCGCTACCCTCCAGTTGTCAGACAGAGCGAATTTGCCAAGCTGATACTGATCTTCAACCCAATTCTTGAAGGTGAAGCAATCTTCAAGAGGGTGCCCTATTACTCGATGGTAAGAGCAATAATTTGGGTCAGAGACTTTGTCTGCTTGTTCGGGGTTTTTGGACTCCGGCAGTGTAAGCATTTGATGTTTTAGAGCAAGATCAAGTATCTTCTTCGTCTTGTCCCGAGGAAACGAGTACGCTCGACCCATTTTCTTCATGAGGGATAGATCAATAACGCTCGACTCCCGTTTGCGTAGCTTCTTAGCCCCGCTTTGTTGCTGTTGAGCGCTTTTTTGGCCTTTAGACTTGTTTCTGCCTCTGCGTCGAGCCTTTTTTATAACAGGTTGACAGGGGGCGGCATTTTCGTCTTTCACGGCCTGTTGAAGGAGGCGTTGCGTTTTGGCTTTCTCGTAGATGGCCATTTCGCGGTTGTGATCGTCGCGGACTTTTTGACCAGCTTCCCTTATAAGCCTGTCCATTTGTTCTTCAAACGACGGACTGGGTAATTTTGCATCTGGAACTTTTACTGGTTTGGGATTAGCGTCCTCCCATTGAGCATCCGCTTCTTCATCAAAGTCATACACGACGTAGCAGCCGTGTAGTAACTCTAGTTTCTTTGACCGGATGTATCCAAGCCCTTTTGTTTCCATTCTCCCATTAGGTAGTTTGCGTTGAGTCCCGGGAACGTTCCAGACTTTGTCATAGAACTTGTCTTTTCGAACGGTCTGTTTGAAGGGTATCCCTTGGCGCTTCAACAGCTTTTTCAAGCCTTCTGTATAATATCTGGGAAGACGGATGGGCTGAAGCCTATCAAGCGTAGGATCCGCACCATGCCAGATATCTTTCTCCACTTTGTTTTCTTCAGAGCGGTAGAATAGAATTGCCTTCTCGCCTTCTCGCCTGGGAGGGATATAGAACGTCTGCAGATCCTCTACACCGTCTGTATCGAGCGCATCCAGTTCCTTATAATGTTTAAGCGGCACCATGGTGACTTGCAGACTTTGCTCTTCGTCAGCGGAAACTCGTATTGAAGGTCGAGCAGAGAGTACAGCATGGGCCTCATCCTCCGAATCACTACCAAAGATCAACGCAGGAGCGGATGGTCCCGGCTTGGTGTATTGGGGCGGACCCGAATAAACTATCCCCTCTTCTTCTTCGGTATCACTGCCGAAGACAAGGATGGTAGCGTTAGTTTTATTCTCCGGCTTGTGACACCTTTCCGTGTCATCGAAACTCGGTAAGAAGTATTTGGCATCTTCATATTTGCAAACTTCGTTCACGGAAAACGGATTCAGTTCTCCCGCCACGGTATACTTGAGACCATCCCTAAAATATTTCATACACTGATGCTGTGTAGAAGGGATGATGTTGTACTCGTGTAACCATGGTCGGCCGAGCAGAGTGTTGTAGCATGTCTTAGCATCTATGACATGGAATTTAATGTCCGTGACGAGCAGCCCAAAGCGTAGCGTCAGTATCACAGATCCAAGAGTCTTTGATGATTGGGAGTCGAATCTGGAGATGGTGATTTTGTCCCGAGCAAGGTGCTGGACGCTCTTGCAGATTTCTTTTAACACCCGCACGTTAAGGAGATTAACAGATGATCCGTTATCGACCAGGATTTTGCCGATCTTTATATCATGGCAGTATCCTGAGACATAGAGGGGGCGATTGTGTTCGCACGTCCCAAGGAGAAGGTCTTCATCGCCAAAAGTGACATCTGCTGTATGCACTTCTTCCAACTCATCCTTCATCCTTTCTTCAGCCAGGAAAGCTTGGAATTGTTCCGGCTTCTGTAGTGCCTTGATTAACGAATCTCTTGCCTCTTTTGATAGTAAAAGGGCGTCAAGAATGCTAAGTTGCGAGGGTAGCTTCCTCAAATGCGCTAAGACGTTGTAATCCACCTTATTTTTCTTCAGTGGGTCTTTGGCAGTTAGCTCTTCCATGACTTGGTCATCTAAGGCGATGTCCTCAGAGACCTTTTCTTTCCCTTTGTCTCTTTTGTTTGGGGGTCCGAGATTCTTTTCGGGCAACGTGCGATTACGCAGCCGGATATTTTCATAAATCTTCGGCTCTTCTTCTTTTCCCAAAGTGGACTCTTTGAAGAGAAGGCCAAGCTCCAGCTCCTCATCAGAATCGCTCCCGAATGCGAGCACTTGTGATCCCCCGGCGTTAACCATGCTACAATTGCCGGTGGTTCTGTTAAGCCCTTCGGTCGCACTGTTTTGCTCTCGGCGAGTCTTGCGCTTCTCCCGCTTAACATGTTGTTGGTGAGCAACATATCCTTACCACCATTTATCGAAAGCTTTACACTCTTCAGTGGGGTGTGAAATCTTCCGATGATACAAGCAATAAGAGGGGTGCATTTCCGCTTCACCAGTAACGCTTCCCTTAGAGGATGGTAGCTTCATACCCATTGACACTGCTTTAGCAAACCTCTTCCTAATTTTGAATTTGATTTTATCCGCAGTGGGTGTGCTTTGCTCCAGTGGGAGTATCTCAATTTTTTTGTCAAGACGTTGGCGTTTGGCCTTTTCGAATATGACCGCCTCGTGCTCCCGATCAGCTTTACTTTTTAAGAGAGTTTCATTAAGGAATGCGTCAATTACTTCATCCGACGGCCCCAAAATTTTTGGTTCAGGATCTGCCCCCAGCGTTTCAGTACAAGGAGTCTCCTCATCGCCCATGAACGAATGGGAAATCACATGACGGCTCGCCACGTATTCTTCAGATTCGTCAGACGAACTTTCTCCCTCATCTTCCTCTTGAAAAACGTGATTGAGGAATTCTTGGAATGTAATGGGAGTCCGTGCCTTCTGGTTGTATTCCTCCAGCACGTCAATTTGTTTTTGCAAATCCGTGCGCTTGTCGCCAGGCTTCACAGGCTTCTTTGACTTCTTTTTCTTCTTCTTTGAAGATTTCGACGGATGGTTGTGAATGCTTAGGCCATCTCCATCGATCTTTTGAGTTGGACGCGGCTTCAACATTCCTTCAATGACCTGCGGCTCCAACGGGTTCTTCCACTTGATCGCTGAGCATGCTTGAAGATCATTCAGCATCCTTTTTGTTTTGGCTGATAATACAACCTCCCAAGGAGCTTCTTCAACGACAGAGCATGTTGCCCCCGGCGTATTCATACCCTTAGAGGTGTGGGACTGCGGTGGATTCACCTTCCGTTTGTCAGACAATGCGAACTTGCCCTGTCGGTACTGGTCTTCAAGCCAATTTTTGAAGACGTAGCAATCCTCGATCGGATGACCCAGTACTCGATGATAAGAACAGTAGTTGGGCTCATTGACATCACTTGGTTGCGACGGACATTTTGGATCCGGCAGATTTATGAGTCGGTTGCGCAACGCCAGCTCGAATAACCTTCTCGTTTTATCCCGAGGAAACGAGTAAGGACGTCCCATCCTCTCCTCAAGGGCTACGTACGGGCGCATATTATTTTGACGAACGACCGGCTTCGAGTTGTTCGGTTGCTGTTGAGCATTAGCGACTACGATCGCTTTCCCCTTTCCTTTCTCATTTCGGGAGTTCGGCTTTGGAAGAGGAGGTTTATGGCCCATCTGATCCATTTGCGCCAGCTTGTCGATTAGTGCATGGAAGGTGGTCGTCTTGAAGAACATCATAAATTGCGAGATGGTTGCTTGCGGATCGAGGGTTCCCATAAACATTTCCACTGCAGGAGCTTCTTCTATGCGCTGCTCGCATTTTGACCATAAATTACGCCACCATATAGCATATCGGACCCATGTCTCGCACGTCTTCACCCTGGCGTTAATCAATGCCGTTATCGGGGTACGCTCGCTGGCACTCGCGAAACGTTGGGTAAACAGCAACTCCATCTCTGCAAAGGTCTTGATAGAGTCATTCGGGAGCTCGGAATAGCACTCGAACGCTGTATCCGATAAGCTACCAACAAACTAGCGAAGCAACAATTTATCATCACCGCCAGTGTTGCCTCAAAGCGCCCTGAACTGGGCGACATGCTGGTGGGGATTGCCAGTCCCCTTATACACATGAAATTTTGGTATCGTATAACCTGGCGGGTACTTGATCTGGTCGTACCAGCCCGGATACGGTCGCCCCATTTTTACGACCTGACCTGCTGCTTCAGTCGCTTGATGAACCCGGATCTGCTGAGCTATATATTCGTCCAGGTCGGCTTTGGAGATCGCCTCCTCCTTGGCTGTTGACAGAGCCGGTGGAGGATTCGACGTTTCTCCCCTATCATCTTCAAGGATGATCGGGGGATCTTCAGCAGGTGGATCCTGTTGAATCATCATGCCCACCATCTCCTGGAACAGGAAGGCCATTTTCTTTATGCTGGCGGCCTGTTCCGCAGCTTCTTTATCCTTCTTCTCCAGTATGCGACGAAGGAATTCGGCGTCAGTTTCTTGTTCCTGACGTTCATCCGAGGATGTTTTAGGGGTTTCTTTTGGCCCAGTGAGTGCGGCCATCAAGGCCATCATCTCCTGGAACTTTTGCTGTTGCTCCTGAGCCTTGGTCACTGACCGTGTAAGCAGTCTATGACCTGTGGTTGCACGGCTGTCCTCTTTTCCCGACGCCATGTATACTGTATGAACTGTTATGCCCCCGGACTTAGGGCGTTTAGGTTCACCACCTTTGGCATTTGCCGCGGGCGCGGGGGTTTTCTCCGGCCTTCTTCTTTTGTGGGCCGTTGAAGTGGAGGGGGCCGTTGCAGTGGGCACCCTGGTGATTGTCGTACTTTGCTGTTTAAGAGGACGATCCTTTTCTTCTTGCACTTTCGCCTTTTCCTGTTGACGAGAGTGACCCGGGTCAATCACGGAGTCTTGAACCCTCCGCCAAACCTTGTATATTTTTTAGGACAGCCGTTGAGGGGGCTGTTCTTGCTTCGTTTCCGAAACTCTCTCCGCGGGCGGAGGAGATCTTTTCAATGTAGCGGTTGGAGACTTCCTACGTACCCTCCTCAACAGTTCAAAGCTGTTCCCAGTTGGAACAGCAGCGTTGACCTCCACCACTGGAGCAGGTGGAGTTAGCCCTGAGTGGGAGTTGCCCCCTGCCTTCCTTACTCGTCGCCAATGGCGACGTCGGGCGCGACGAGTCGTCGGTATTGGCTTAGAGACAGAAACAGCTTCTTCTTGCCCCCTGTTCAGGTATGGGGCTATTGCCAGCGTCAGCCTATTGAAGACTGATGTCTTTTGAGCAGCAAAAGTAGGAGTGGGAGTTGGGACGATCAATCTTGTAAAGACCGATCTCTTAGCAGGAGAAGCCGCCTTGACGACTTCAGGAGCAGGTTTGGCTACTCTTTTTGGAATAACCTTTTCTGGGACTGCAAGCTTCATTGTGGGCCCGCAAGAGTTTTGGCCCAGTCTGGAGAAGACCGAGGCACTGGTGTTGGGCGACCCATTGAGAGGGGCCGCAGTAACTGAAAGTCGATCGAAGACCGACTTCTTAGGAGCTTCTTGTACGGGCACGGGGGTGCTAAAACTTGTTGGCGGAAGCATAGTTCCGAAAAACAACCCCATGGTGGCTTGAGTAATCTGCTCCACGGGCATGGTGAACAAAGAGGCCGCTTGGGGCCCGTAGGTTATCCCCCCAGTTGAGGCCGGACGCGAGCTGCAGCTGCAGTTGGAGCACTTCGAACAGGTAGAGGCCATCGATGCTTGATTTATGCGCCAGGCAAAAGACCAAATCTTAGTAACTTAAAATCCGAAGGCAACCATTAACAAACCGCGATTCGTTCGCGAATACGACACACGAAGTGTGGAGTGGAAAAAGGAAAAGGTCTCACCGGGCGTGCCAGAATCTGTTCCCCTCCGAAAGACGGCGACGACGTGAGGACGTCTTGCCTGAGATTCAGGGCAGATGCTATTTAGTTTTATCCGTCCACCTCTCCGAAAATGCCAAGTTGATTTATGGCACCGTGTATCGGAGGTTTAGACGGATGCGGCCGATGTACAGACTTCGTCAGATTCCACCTCGCTTGAGGGGTTTTTGATTGTGGGGACGCTCTTCCCTGCAGGCGCAAGCCCCTGGAGTTAATTACGCTACCGCATCGCGGTAACAACTTTCTCCTTCTCCAGAATTTCACTTCGTGTCGTGGGTGTTTGTTTTGTTTGTGGTTGCCCGTGGATTGTATACGGAGACTATTTATTTCGTCGCCCGTAGGACGTGGATTAGTCCAAATCCGTACTTTCTTAGATTTGGGTTTGGTGTTTTTAGTTTAAGGATACGTTAGCCGTATTGAGGCTAAGATCAACTTAAACGTTCGTTGAGGATACATTAGTCCTGTTTTGAGACTAAGATCAACTTAACGTGGTGATCCATTTAATATATGACCGTCGGGACTCGTCACCTCTCTGACGTCGTTGAAGGATTACAACGATAGGTGTCAGAGGAGTTTGAAGATGTACCCTTGAACCAAAGTTGATTTGGAGTTTTATAGTTCATTTGAATGTTTAAGGATACGTTAGCCGTGTTTGGGGCTAAGATCAACTTAAACGGGATCGTTTAGATCCGGCAAAAGAGCATTTGGAGGCTCTATTGTTCCAGTTTAGGGACGTAGTGGTCCATAGGTAGTTTAAGGACGTTGCGGTCCATGTTCCAGTTTAGGGACGTGGTGGTCCATGTTCCAGTTTAGGGACGTGGTGGTCCATCATTAGTTTAAGGACGTTTCGGTCCAGCATTAGTTTAAGGACATTTCGGTCCGATATTAGTTTAAGGACGTTTCGGTCCGATATGAGTTTAAGGACGTTTCGGTCCAGCATTAGTTTAAGGACGTTTCGGTCCAGCATTAGTTTAAGGACGTTTCGGTCCGATATTAATTTAAGAACGTTTCGGTCCGATATTAGTTTAAGGACGTTCGGTCCGATATTAGTTTAAGGACGTTTCGGTCCGATATTAGTTTAAGAACGTTTCGGTCCGATATTAGTTTAAGGACGTTTCGGTCCGATATTAGTTTAAGTGCGTTTCGGTCCGATATTAGTTTAAGGACGTTTCGGTCTGTATTGATGTGTGGTCGTCGGGACCCATCACCTCTCTGACGTCGTTGAAAGATTATAACGATAGGTGTCAGAGGAGTTCGGAGATGTACCCTCGAACCGGAGGTAAATTGATTTAGGAGAGCAATCTTGCTCAGTCAATTTAATTTGAGGACTTACGGCCATGATTGGGCTAAGTCCAGTTGAAAAATGTTCAACATTTTTATTTGTTTTTGGCCTAATAGGCTTGTGCTAGGGCTTGGCCTCTTTTTAATAATGCATAGCATTATTTATTTTGTCAGGTCTGTGCCCATTTATAAATGATGCAGAGCATCAGTCTTGCTTGGGCTCTGCCCTGTTTATTGCATTTTCAATTTTGTTTGGGCTCTGCCCTTTTATAAATGATGCAGAGCATCAATATTGTTTGGGCTCTGCCCCTTTTCATTGCATTGCAATTTAATTTGGCCTACTAGGCCCCTCTGATTTGGGCCTGGCCCTTCAGTAAAAGAAATGCATTGCATTTGTCAGGCGCTTTGCGCTAATCACTGAGCGCAAGCGCTTATGGTGATGACACGTGTCACGCTCTGGTGAGCGCAAGCGCAAGGAACGCAGTGCGCTGCGCTGCTGCGCTGCTGACACATGGTGCTCTCTGGTGGCTTGCGCCGACACAGGAGCGCAACAGTGCTATTTTTCAAGTGCAAAGCACTGTTTTGTCTTTTGATCGATTGTAAATCAAAGAAGACAAGCTTTTCTTGTTTTTTAAAGAACCAATGGTTCATAAGCAAAGTGCAAAACACTATTATTACTTATTTTTCTTTTATTGAAAATCATTAATCTTCTTCTCAGATCAATGATCTGCTTATAAGAGAATTTTCTCTTTTTTCTAAAGGTTTTTACCTTTTTTTGTTCTTGAGGAATTCTCTTCAATTCTTCAAAGCTCTCAATGATAATGTTCTTGATTTCTCACAGAATGTTCATGCCTTTGATTTGAGGTCTATGGGTCTTTATATAGTGCCCATAAATTTGTTAGAGAGATCTTTTCT
This sequence comes from Agapanthus africanus, assembly GCA_030015575.1. NCBI lineage: Eukaryota > Viridiplantae > Streptophyta > Magnoliopsida > Asparagales > Amaryllidaceae > Agapanthus > Agapanthus africanus. The sequence continues at coordinate 569,323,328 of JASDDO010000016.1, forward strand.
CTGAGTGATTTGGGGAATTTTCCCCACCATTGGATCCTTGATCCAAGGGCTTCTGTTTTACAGAAGGCAATCTTCTTGTTTTTAACAAGAGCAGAAAGATTTCTTTAAAATCTTAATTCTGTTTGGCGCAAATGCCCCAGCGTGTGACACGTATCAAACAGCTCAACTGCGCTAGCGCATCTGCGCTGACACATGTTAAGCAGCGCAACTGCGCTAGCGCATCTGCGCTAACACGTGTCGTGCAGCGCAAAGCGCAGCGCAACTGAAGCGTTGCTTCCTTTAATTTTGCTTTAAATAGAGCTTTGCTCTGATTGGTCGCGCTGCCTCGGGCGCTGTGTTGACGTATCAGCGCCTGACACGTGGCGCGTTGCGCCCGTGATTTGAAGCGTTGCTTCAAAATTTGAATTTTTAATTTCAACAGAGCTTTGCTCTGATTGGGGGAAACAACGTCTACCACGGACACTCCGTCTCGGAGACGCGTCAAGCGTCGACCGTCCATATCGTAAAAAGGGCAGTGCAGGCTTCCCACAAATTGGGAACCAAATCACTTCGGATCAGAGCGTCGACCGTCCATGTCGCAAAAAGGGCAGTGCAGGCTTCCCACAAATCGGGAATCAAATCGCTCCGGATCAGAGCATCGACCGTCCATGTCGCAAAAATGGCAGTGCAGGTTTCCCACAAATCGAGAACCAAATCGCTCCGGATCAGAGCGTCGACCGTCCATGTGTTAGTGTTTATGCCCTAGAAGGCCATTACTGTATCATACTAGTTTGTATATTACTTAATGGAAGCTTGGGATATTCACATGTATATAACAGTCTTGCTAAACATGGTAGTATGCTACTTGGTTTTTCTATCTCAATATGTGAGTATACGTATTGATAGAGCTCTTAGGATCTTGCTTGACTACCAGCGTTGTGATGGCAGTCACACTAGTGGGGGCTGGGTAGTCTACAAGCACATCCTTATTCAGGTCCCTGGTCGTTGGATTATCGAGACAGAGCATCGATACTCCGGAGTAGACTAGTGTGTACGATTCTCATCCCAGTTGGGGAGATGGTCTGTCCCACAGCCGTCAGTACGTCGTACTGGAGATAGTATGCAGGTGCTCGTTAGGTTACGGGTATACCGGACAGGACTCACAGGGGACTGTTGGTTGGTTTTATACCAGTCGTCAGTGAACAGTTCCCAGGTGACATGAGTACAGTATAGTCCGCAGACTTGACACTGCTACTTCGCCTCGAGTGTGTCCCACTGTTCTTAGATTGCTACCCTACCACGGCTCAAAGGAGTCGTGCAAACAGGTAGCAGTTGGGTGCAGTCCCAAGCACTTGGAGGCAGTGGCGGTTAGACAGGATTCGTCTCTCCCGGTATTGGGAGTTGATATCGCGCTGTGTCAGAGAGCCATTATGCAAAGTCCCTGGCCAGGGCAAGCGAGATTTGCTGGTAGGTTCCAGTAGTTTCTCAGGGTGTAATGGGCTTCGCTCCGACACGACTTATACCGCTATTAGGGGACTGACGCTTGCCGCCCCCCTAGGCCCGATATGCGATAGTGTAAGACGAACGGACCGGACTGTACGGAGATTGTCACATCAGACTCAGTAGGAGTTCGGATGGGTTCCCTCATCGGCCTTCTTATCGACATCTACCTGGGGACCATTACGTACAGCTAGTGCCGCTTGCGGTCTGTGGTTAAACCCACTGCCAGCGTAGTAGTCGAGTCTCTAGAGTCCTACACAGAGAGTTTCCCTACTCCAGGCGAAACGATATAGAGGTCGTATGGTTTTACGACAAGGGTTCGGACGCATACGTGTGTTTTCGCACGTACGACTTTCGGACAGTTTTTACCAGTCGGCTTTGGTTTAAGCCAGTTACTGGTATCCGGTTATTGGATTTATACAGTCTAAAGTTTTTCCGTATTTTTGCGGAAAGGAGGGGCGTTCTCGTAATTGCGCGAGAAGCTTCTAGAAGATGGTGACTAAGGAGGTTTAGGTGGCATATACATTGAATGAGATTAGTGAGTCATATGGATGATTCATCCATGTCATTAATGCTTCATAATTGCTTAATGACTCATGGAGATGAATCACCACAAGATATTTATCAAGCATGGTTGTAAAATGATTTCTTTTCTTTTCTTATTAAAAAGAAATGCTTGATATATATTATGATAACTCATTCTTCTCACTTCACTATTATCTTCACCTTCTCTCTCCTCAAGCTCTCCCTCTTCAAACCCTAATCCTCCCCTCTCATGTGTTGAGTATAAGGATTAGTTAGACTAATTAAACCATAACCCTCACTCTATATCACCTAGCTTCTTTGATTAGCACTTAAAGAAGGTTAGTTGCCTCAAGTTTAGAGGCTAAGCTTGGAGTAAAGCTCTCGGGTGGATCGTCTACTACTTCGAGAAGGCCGAGGAGGAGGTGGAGTTCGCAAAGACGAAGGACACGATTCATTAGGTATAATCCCTAAACATAGTAGCATAGAAACTCTATGTTTGTAGTTAGTTATCGTTTAGCTTCGATTCAAGCGGTTAGTCGATGTTTGTTCACTAAACAAGTTCGTTTTTGAAAATTCCGCCTCCCCACAAGTATTGGGGTGTTGTACATCGACTTACACCATGTCGCAAAAAGGGCAGTGCAAGCTTCCTACAAAGCAGGAACCGGATCACTCCAGGCCAGGGAAACGTTTACCACGGACACTCCATCTCGGAGACGCGTCAAGCGTCGACCGTCCATGTCGTAAAAAGGGCAGTGCGGGCTTCCCATAAATCGGGAACCAAATCGCTCCGGGTCAGAGCGTCGACCGTCCATGTCGCAAAAGGGGCAGTGCAGGCTCCCCACAAATCGGGAACCAAATCGCTTCGGATCAGAGCGTCGACCGTCCATGTCGCAAAAAAGGCAGTGCAGGTTTCCCACAAATCGGGAACCATAAAGGGGGAACCAAATCGCTCCGGTCCAGGGAAACGTCTACCACAGACACTCCGTCTCGGAGACGCATCAAGCGTCGACCGTCCATGTCGTAAAAAGGGCAGTGCATCCCAAAAGTGGGAACCAAAGCAAGTCGCCTCCACGCAAAAGAAGATCCATCAATTTCATGCACACGACTCACATATGTGGTGTGCATTTATTGATGGGGGAACTTTGTTGAAGTCGAAAATTGCACTCTGGTTGATCAATTCAAAGTCAAAGTCAACCCCAAACCAAGTGGGCCCATGCCCAGGTTGAGTCCGAACATAAAGCGGCCGGAATGAAATCATGTAATAAATAATTTTTATGTATTTTTTTATGCATGAATGTAAACAAAATGGGCATAAAGCCAAATTTTTGTAAGCCCATGGCTTATGTGCAAAAAGAAGTAGCACATGAGATATGGGATGGGCAAAATACCATTTTGTAAAGCCCAAAGGGCTATATATGAATTTGTAAGCCTATATAAGGCAACATGATGATGAATAAAAGAGATACTTTTTCATTCCCAAAAATTACGGCATGTGCCTCTTTCTCCTTCCTCAAGGTTCTAAAACCTTCTTCTTTCTTTTGAATTAAATCAAGAGTTTTACTCTTCCTTTTATAAAACTAAATAGTTTTTTACCACAAAACCCACAAAGGGGAACTCAGATCTTTCATCAGATCTCAGAAAGGAGAGATTTTTAAAATCTCATACTTCTTGATCTTCAAGATCCGGCCAACAAAGGAAGAAGAAGGAGATCCATCTCCAGAAACCCCACTTTGGGGAAGATCCAGGGCTCAAGGGGAGAAGCCTCCTTCATCAGCTTCAAAATATCTTAGGAGTTTAACTCCTCATATATATACATATATACAAAATAATAAGTGCTCCTTTCTAGGAGTACAACTCCCATTGCAGGGACCAAGTCCCTTTTGCCTCCCGAGCGCCCACGTGCCTGGCACGTGAGACGCTAGGGCCCAAAGCGCTAGCGTCCGAGCGCCCACGTGCCTGGCACGTGGGGCGCTAGCGCTCAAAACGCTAGCGCTCTTGCGCTCAGAGCGCTAGCGCTCTTGCGCTCAGAGCGCTAGCGCCCACGTGCCTGGCACGTGAGGCGCTAGCGCTCGTACGCTCAGAGCGCTAGCGCCCGAGCGCCCACGTACCCGGTACATGGGGCGCTAGCGCTCTTGCGCTTAGAGCGCTAGCGCCTGAGCGCCCACGTGCCTGGCACGTGTGGCGATAGCGCTCAAAGCGCTAGTGTTCTGGCGCCCAAAGCGTCACCACCCGAGCGCCCATATGCCTAGCACGTAGGGCGCTAGCGCCCAAAGCACTGGCGCTTTTTCCCACGTATCTTTTGGATGCTCTTTCCCTTTTTTTATATATATGTATATATACATATACACACACACATACTCCACGAAACTGTCCCTGTTAGAAAAAAATTTCTAATGGGGCGCTGTCCCGCACCCCGCAAGGGGGCCGCTAGCCCACTTGACCCCCAGCCCGCTATCTGGGTAGCGGGACCCCCGTGAAGATTCTGCGGGGACCCCGATATATCCAAAACCCATTCAAAACACAACACTACACATTGAGTTCGCATGACCAGTTTAACTCGTCAATTGGAGGTTCTCTCGCTCCAAATGCGAGGGGTAATTAACGGCAGCTTAGTCCGCGGCTGCCGGAGATTCGGATCCCCACAATCAATAAACCCCAGCCTACCCTAGGCAGAAGAAATCTGTAATGCGCCTGACAAGCGCGAGCGTATTCCCATCTCAATGGGGTGACGAAAAACACCCTACATGCGATAGCTAATTAGTGCCTGTCTGCAGCATGTGATGCGATTGGATTAGGGTAGTCATGCGGCTTTGTTGACCTTTGCCAAGGGTCGCACGGGTGGGTTTGAGTCAATCAAGAAATGACGGGTTGAACTTGGCTAGCACTTATGATTTGTTGACCATAGCCAAGGTCATAAGTTAGTACGGGTAAAAACCATTATCAGGAATTTCAAGTGTTGAAATTTGCAATGAGATTGCATACCTTCTATATGATAGTTGGATCTCGATACCCACCGCGAGTAAGAGTTACTCCTGGGAGAGTTTTGCACTTTACACTTAGCTAATAAAGTAGGTGTCTAGAAAGGTATCAACGGGGTTATGCCTCTAGGGAAACGAGGTTTATTTTAATTAGATCCATGCGATAGCACAGGGAACCTCCCTCGGAGTACCGATGCCTGCCTGGCCGAACGATTGGCGAACCTGTAGGGTGTAATTAATGCCAGCTAATCTTACCTTTTATGGTTTGAATGAAGATTTGATAAAAACAGTGGGAGCCATCCTGATTAGATAAGATAATAACCAATCTAATTTTGCAAAGAGCACACGCAAAGTGATTATCCTTCTCTCTCTCCTGGTAGCGACCAATGAAATGCCTTAATCAAGATAATAATATGGATGTTTTGACCGAACCTACTTATCATACTGGGCTAGGTTCTGCTCTACCTTATGATTGTCATAAGTCTGAGCAAGGAATAAGGGAATATTTGGATTCCCATGCCACACAAATGAAGAATAAGCATGTTGATGCATTGTCTTCGGGTGTGTTCGTAACCAAGAACCGTTTCTCAGTTATCTCTACGTCCTAAGTATTGGATACCGGATCAGGATCCAACGCATGTAATCTGTTACATGGGCTATAGACAGGTGGAGAACTGGGAAAGGGTGATATGTCTCTAGTAGTAGAGATGGTGCAATTGTTGCAGCCAAAGCAGTTGGCAAATATCACCTTGTGTTACCTACTGGTAATACATCGATTCTTAGCAACTGTTATTTCGTACCAATAAATATTGTGAATACTTTCCTAAATCAAGTGTTGATTGGGTAAGGTATGTTGTATAACAGTGTACACGTTCTGAATCAAACTACATATCTAAACGTACAGAACACACAAGAGGAACAGTTCAGAAATGAACGATGTCTTCTTGAGGCATTGTAGACTAGGTCATGTCGATAAGACAAGACTAGATGAAGTTCTATAAGAATGCATATTTGAATCCGTTCGAATTTATATCTTATGAAAACTTGCCAGTCATGTCTCAAAGACTAGGTGACCAAATCTCCGTTTACTGGAAACGGAGAAAGAGCTACTGAACTCTTGGACAGATATATGGTGATGTATGCGGTCCCGTGTCTACAAATGCCAGGGATGGTTCCGCGTACTTTATTATATTCACCGATGTTCTCTCAAGATACGGACGTGTGTTCTTGTTGAAACACAAAACTGAATTTTTTGAGAATTTCAAGGAATATAAGTAAGAAGTTGGGAACCATATGGTTAAAGGTATTCAAGTCCTTCGATATGATCGGGGAAAAGAATACTGGAGCACGGAATTCCGAGACTATTTAAAAGAGAATGAGATTCTCTCTCAGTTTACTCCTCCGTATAAACCACAGCACAACGGTATATCGGGGTGGAGGAATCGCACCTTATGAGATATGGTGCGCTCTATAATCAGTACTGCTGAGTTGCCTATTTACTTTCAGGGGCATGCACTTAAGAAGATGCATACCTATTGAATAGAGTTCCGATCAAATTTGTTGCCTACCACTCCATATGAGATATGGAATGGGAAGAGACCATCTCTTAAACGAGATAAGATATGTGGTTGTCCGGCCTATGTTGAAAAGCGAAATGCGGACAAGCTCGAGGCAAGGTCAGTTATGTGCAAGTTTGTAGGATATCACAACCATTCGCGAGGGTATATCTTCTACTACACCAAGGAACAAAAGATGTTTTGTTTCTCGACATGCCACCTTTTAGAAAATGAATTTCTTGTCAAAGAAATTAGAGGCGATGAGGTAGAACTGGAAGAAGTTCCAGCAAAGCAAACTATAACTAACAATTTGGTGGAACCAGAGGATTCAATAGTCCCCGACGAACCGCATCCACTCCGCAAATCCAGTAGGGTTCCTCATCCACCTGAGAGATACTACGGTTTTCTCATAGATGGTGGAAGCGAGGATTGCATCATGGAGATGATGACCCAACTAGTTTCGAGCAGGCCATCACAAATGGAGACTATGTGAAATGGCTGGATGCTATGCGATCTGAGATGGAATCCATGTACACCAGCAAAGTGTTGACTTTGTATGTTGCTCCTGAAGGAGTAAAACCCATCGGGAACAAGAGGATCTTTGAGAAAAATAATTTGGTGTAGATGGAAAAGTTGAGACTTTCAAAACTAGACTTGTCGCTAAGCTTAAGTCCATCAGGATCCTACTTGCCATTGCTGCATACCATAACTATGATATCTGGCAGACTGCACGTCAAAACCGCTTTTCTAAATGGTGATTTAGAAGAAAGCGTGTATATGACACTGCCAGAGGGCTTCGTAGACAATGGGAGCAACGGAAGCATGTGCAAGCTACTTAAATCCATCTACGGGTTAAAGCAGGCATCGCGGAGATGGAACATCTGTTTTAATGAAACTGTCAAAGAGTTTGACTTCATCAAAATGGTAGATGAACCATGTATAAATAAGAAGGTTGTAGAGAGTATGGTTGTCTTCCTCGCATTGTACGCGGATGACATACTCTTGATAGGAAAGGGTGTTCCTATGCTACACTCGGTCAAGCACCTCTTATCACATAGGTTCTCCATGAAAGATCTAACCGATGTCTCCTACATCCTGGGGATATAGATTTATAGAGATGGATCTCAATGGATTTGGGATTGTCCCAATCCAGGTACATAGACACCATACTGAAGGGGTTTAGTATGGATGATTCTAAGCGTGGTAATGTACCCGTTTGTTCAGGAATCACTCTCTCCAAAGAGATGTCTATCGAGACTGATTTGAAGAGGGCTCGCATACAAGAGATACCCTATGCTTTGGCAAATGGGCCAATCATGTATGCGATGTTATGTACCAGACCAGATGTAGCTTACTCACTAGGTGTAGTGAATAAGTATCGAAAAGATATTTGGGAAAACCACTGGACAGCTGAAGAACATTCTTAAGTGCTTGAGAAGGACTAAAGAGATGTTCTTGGTGTATGATAACGGTGAACTCCAAATGGAGTCCTTTACCGATTCGAGGTTTCAGCGTGATAACGACGGCTAAAATTCAGTCTCGGGTCTTGTCTTCATCCTCAGTGGAGGAACGGTATGTTGGAAGGGTTCCAAGCTATATACCGTAGCAGACTCGTTGATAGAGGCTAATTACATCACTACCAACGATGTTGCCAAAGAGATTGTCTGGATAAATAGAGTTCATGGGATGAATATAGTTCATGCGATGAACTAGGTTCCTACCATTGGGCATCCAATACCTGTGTATTGTGATGACAATGGAGCAGTGGCTATGGCCTAGGAACCCCGGTCCCGTCAGCGATCCAGACATATTCTTAGACAGTATCACCTGATCAGGGAGATAGTTGATCTCCGCGAGATCGAACTCAGGAGAGTTGACACAGAGGATAACACAGCGGATCCACACACTGAGGCCATCCCCCAGATGCTATTCGAGAGACTTCTGGGAATGTTGGGTATGGGATACTGCAACAACTGGCCTTAGTGCAAGTGGGGGATTGTTAGGAATATGTATGCCCTAGAGGCCATTATTGATGATATAGTGGATGCTTGGACATATATAGAGAGGACTTTCTTGCTCGACATGATAGTATGCTATCAGATTACCTTTATCTTAACATGTAGACTAGTATTTATACTGTCTGTCTCTTACATGTTGATAAAGCCATAAGGATATGTACTTGACTGTCAGGATTATGATGAGATCAAACTAGTGGGGCTAGGGTGGTCAAAAAGTACATCCTTTAATCAGTTCCTAGTCGAGAGAATATCGAGACTAGGGTATCGATATTCCAAAGTAGACTAGTGTGTATGTTTCTTGTCCCTTAAAGGGCGATGGTTGATCCCACAACCATTGGTGTGTGACATCAAAGATTGTACAAAGGTGCTCGTTGGAGAATGGGTACACCGAACATGACTCGCCGAGGGCTCATATGCGGTAGTATACCTATCGTCAGATAACAGCCCTCTGGTGACACTGGTACAGGTTAGTCTGTAGACCCGAGATCGTCATAGATTCTTGTGTGGCTCCCACTGTGTTTTGATTTTCTCTCTACCACGGCTCAAAGGAGTCGTGCAAACAGGTGGATTTTGGATACAGTCCCGAGTCACAAGGAGGCAATGAGCGATAGGAGGGGTTTCGTCTCTTCCGGTATTGGGGGTTGATGTTGCGCTATGCTCAATTGGCTATAACTGGAAGTCCCTGTCTAGGGCTGCTGCCGAGATTTACTGATAAGTGTTATCAGTAGTTTCTTGAACCGGTATAGGCCAGACATCGGCATGACTTATCACGTTACTGGGGACTGACGTTTACCACCCCTAGACATGATATGCGACATATCAGAGAAAGAGACCGGACTTTACGGTAGTATTACTGATAGTCTTCATGGAGTGTATGGATGAGCTTACTTGTTGATCTTCATATCGATCAATACCCGGATAGCCGTTACGTCCAGCTAGTACCGCTGACGGATTGTAGGTGATTGATGTGATCATCACCTACTGCTGGCGTATTGACAAGTCTTTAGAGTCCCACACAGAAGTTTCCTGGTTTGAGCGAAACGAAGTAGGGTACATATGTTGATATGTGCGTGGGCCTGAATAAATATGAGTATGTGATACCGTATTATAATCTGGCAGTTATCTGTTATCGGTTAGGTTATATGTGATATAACCAGATTATCGAATCAAGTATTGATTTGATAATATGATATACAGATAAATGATATTAGTCGGTCATATGTGATATAACCGGATTATTAAATCAAGTGTTGATTTAATAATGTGATATATGTTATATGTGATATTATTATATCTTAACTCATATCATTAACTCACTAATTATTTTTCATAATATATATATTAATATATATGATATATATATATATATAATGAAGCATGGCTTGAATTTCTATTTTTGAGAAAAATAGAAATGAGGTGTAAAATGAGAACATGGTTGCATGTATGCACTTTATTCATAGTTTATTCATCTTGACTCACTATTCAAGCATGGTTGCAATTTTATATTGCAAAATTCCATGATTGAATGAGTGAGGGTCAAGAGTTGCCATTTATTCCAGTCTCATTCTCAACACTTAGCCATTTTCTTGAGTTGCTCCCATGGTTGCTCTCTAGCTTCATCTTCTTCCTCAATTGCTATGGTTCAAGCTTCAACTCTCACATGAGATGTGAATCATGAAGCTTGAACACAAACTTGTGAGTTTTTCAAATCCCCTACTTTATCATCCCACACCAAACTAGCAATTTGGTGTGGTGTGTTTCCTACACTAAAGGAGTTTAGTGTAGAGTTAGCTTGAGCTAGAGGAAGTTCGGGTGGATCGTCTTTGGCATGAAGATCACGAAAGAGGTTCATTCAACTCGAAGAGGAGCCTAGCAGAGTCGTGTGGACTTCAACCCAGGGCTATTGAAGAGAAGGACTCGAACTACAAAGGTTGTATGCTCATTTCTTCTCTTGAGTTAATCACATCACAAAGGCAGACTCTTAATAATCTAGTAAAGATCTTGTTAGTCTAACTTAGCACCTAATAAAATTAAAATTTGGCATTCTTGATGCCTCTAGAATCTTATGGTGGTGCTAAGGTCAACTTTCACCATGGCAATGACTTGACTTGACAACATGACTACTTGATACATCCTGAAACTGTTTACATGAACAACTTATATCCATGATCTCAGCAAGTCCGATAACTACAATTTATACAATATACATTACGGGGTTTAACGAGGTAGACTGGTACAGAATGTATTAGAAATGTAACGAGATGGTCACTAAAAGACACATACCTGAACATCCGTGTCGTTGTCCAGTAGGTTTTGACGGGGCCTTGTACTTCCGATTACCATAGTCCACGGAGTAAGTTGGACTTCTCTCGTATACACTGATACATTCTATACCAAGTTACAAATAACAACGTTAGCATAACAAACTTAAACCTATACAAATTACAGTTATATTTCTCTCTACTTGTCGTATTCATTCCTTTCTTTTGGGACTTACCGAGCGCTAGTTCGCTGACGACATTCATGTCTCTTCTTTCTTTGGAATGTTCGTCAGGAGGACCCGACTCTCAGGAGACCGAGCACAGCCAGGAGGACTTGGATCAGTTCACAGAAGAGCCAGATTTTTATTCTTTACTTGTACTTACCTTTTCTTTTGTATGCCACTGTTTTAGGCATTGCTTTTATCATTGTACATTTCCTTTCAAATCGGTTGTAATGTAAAGAATGGATATTAATAAAAGTTGTTGTTTATATTACATCTCTTGTCATTCTTGTGCATTTATTTATATTGTTTATTTACGCTTAACGTGTTTATTTCTGAGTAAATACGTCGCGGCCCGTCACGTCTACTTCTCCGTACACCGAGAAGCGGGGAGTGACAGGTTTTGTTGGCAGCCCATGCAGGTCAGTTCTGCATGGAATCCTAAGCAATATATATCATAAGAATTATAAGATTCAGCAACTATGCATTCTTTACATTTCAAATTCCTTGAATCTATCATAACCATTCTTTTTCTATCAAGGCTATGAATTCTCCCAACAACATGACTACTAACGGCAACGGCAACACCCCACCACCTACTCTACCACCACCATCTACCGTTGCAGCTCTCATCAACGAGCAGACGGTATTGCTTGAAGCGATAATGAGCCTCTTGGAGGGTCAGCGGCAATAGACCGCTATCCTCTTGCACCGCCCTGAAGCTGAGGCACCCGGAGTAGAGCAATTCCGGGAATTGCATCCGAAGCATTTTTCAGGAAAAGAGAGCCCACAAGAGGCAGAGGAATGGGCTCAGTCTATCGAGGACGATCTGGCAGCAGCACAAGTTCCAGAGATTGCTTGGGTGAGAGTTGCAAAGTTGCAACTAACTGACAACGCCAGAGTCCGGTGAAAGGCTGAAGAAAGCCGAATCACCCAACAGATTGAATGGAGGACATTTCGCGATATGTTCGACGCGAAATATTTCCCCGAGACTGCCCATTTCGACATGGAACAGCAGTTCATCCATTTACAGGAAGGTTCGATGTGGAACAAATCTGTGGATGAATACGATGTTGAGTTTACCATGCTTAGCAGGTAAGAATGTCTCAATATTCAATTTCCTGATATCACATACTACACTGCTAACACAAGGTCGTAACAGGTTCGCGGCACATCTTATCCCGACTGCTGAGATCAGGGCACAAAGATTTCAACAAGGGTTGAACCCGGAGATCCAATCTGCACTCGCTACAAGAGATTTCCCAACCCATGATCTTGCTCTGAAGGCTTCCAGACGATATGAGGCAGTAGTGAAGAAGAATGGCAGATCTCAAACTGCCGGTATGAAACACCCTGCACTCAGATGGCAGGAGGAGTCTCTTCCAGGCCACCTTTTGTACCCAGGAGACCGGAAGTACCATTTAACCGCCCAGTCCAGATTTTTGCTTCTACTGCAAGAGGAATGGACACCTGGTAAAGGACTGCAGGCGTGGAAACGGCGTATGCTTAAGTTGTGGCGCATCCACTTACGACATTGTAGCATATCCTCATAGACTCAATCCAAATCTAGCCCGCAAACCAGCTATCACCTTTCCGCAGTGGCCAGCTATTCAGGCTCCTACATCTCGCTTAGCCCCACCTGCTCCACCTCCACGTGGACCTCGTGCACAGACTCTTCGTCAGTTCCATCTGGCAATGAGGAACATGCCTCGAGGGCAGAGAAACATGCCCCAAGGACAAAGGAATGTGCCTCCAGATAGGAGGAATGTACCCCGGCGTCAGGCTTTTCACTTTAGCCACCGTAGAAGTTGAAGCTATAGGTTAAGGTAACATTGGTAATCCTTCTTCTTTAAAAACCCTTGCATCCTTTCGTTCTTTCAAACATTTTTTCATACACTTTCAGTAGTTATTTTCACCACCACTGTAACCAAATTTTTCTTCAATCTTTTACAACTTCCTTCTAAAAATTTCGAGGATGAAATTTTTATAAGGAGGATAGAATGTAACGACCATGAATTTTCTGTACAAAATTTTTCTTCTTAATGTACAGAAAGGGGTTTGCAAGTCTGAGCACAATTTAAAAGTTATTCTTATTTAAGAAAAGCAAGAAATAGTTTGTAGCTCATTGGTAAAGCCTTGCACTTCTGTGACATAGCTCATGTGTTCGAATCCCATCGGCCACATATTATTTTTTCTGATTTTTCTTTTAAATTTTTTGGAAGCCCAAAAGTTTACACGTGTAATGCATATAAAATGAAAACTCTGAAGAAATCAAACATGTGCAAATTAGGGTTAACAGCGACATGAACACATGGCATCAATCCCGGTTTTACCCCACAAAACGACCGACCAAAACCCATTTAGAACCGGCGCCGACGGCCCCCCATGGCAATTTATGCCCGTGCTATGCACACTTGCCGTTTCCCCTACACCCATTACCCTTGTTTTGTTTGTTTTTCTGCAATTTAACAGAGAATTCGATTTCCCAATTAATCCAATTTTAAATACATTTTAATTCAATCTTTCAATTCCAAATTCCTAATTCCATACTATAAATACAACCCCATACCCTAGCCTCTCCTCATTTTGAAATCCCTAACCAAAATTATCAAATTTTTCTAAGTACAAATGGAGTAGAAGTGGAGTTAGCCCAAGGTCAATTTCCGGCAAGGATCTACACAAGTTCCGGCGACCCCATGACGCCATGAAGGCTACCACCTTTTCTTCTACCTCTCATCCCTCTTTCTAGCAAGTAAGTCCCGCCCCCTTCTTCTCTTTCTACATAAAAATTCTCTTTTTATAAAATATGTCGGAAGTGGAGTAACATCGACATCTTCTTTAAAACCTTATAAATTCCATTTTTCTTACATTTTATTCATGTATATTCCTACACCATGCTTATTAATCATGAAAACTAATAATTAAAAACAATTTTCATCTTAAAACGTCATATTATATAATTTTAACCTAATTTCTATATGAAAATACCATGAACTTCATATATTCATCTTTTAGTTCTTTTGATAACTATTACCTCTAGAAAACTTCACGGGGTAATGACCTATCCCTCATATACACACATATTGACATAGCACGATACTTTTAGAAACCTATTTTTGTAGCGATTACAACTTTTCATTAAAATACCTTGAACTATAAAAACCTGGTTTTCTTTAGAATTGTATTTCAAATTTCTTTGATTATGCCTCTACAACCCATTTTGGGGAACCCGCTATTGGATGGTGCGAATTATCGCACGTCCTCGGGCTGGTAGAGCGAGATGCAGACCTCCTCACGGAGCATTCGGTCTCGAAAGATTTTTCATACGATTTTTAAGAAAAACGAGATTTTCTAATTAATAATAAAATTAATTTTTATAATTATATAAATATTATCAAACCACATATTTTCAAGATATAATAAAATTCCATGTTTTTCTAAAAATAAAAAGAATGACAAGTTTCACAAAAATGCCATCAAGAATCAATACACGACAGGTCTTACACTAAAATACCCTGAACTATTCAAGCCATATATATATTCACTAGTATACCTCACTCTTTAAAATTCACATCCATGAAAACCCTAAATAATATAAATAAATACTCGAGATTTATTTTGAAAGTATATAAAATATTTTTCATAAAACCCTCTCAAGTTATATAAAATTACAATTAAGGACTCTAGTAAATATGGGTTTAAGCGGGATCAATTCTCTTGAGCTTCAGGGAGCCGGAGAAAGTGAGTGCTTGCCTAATTAAGGTAGAAAAAAACTTAACGGAGATATCAATGGTAATTGTCTTGGAAAAAGACACAAATCCTGCCGTCCATATGCAGCAGTTACCGATAACACCCAAACCTAATTCAGGATCAAAATTCTGTTTAAAGTGTCTGACTCAAGTCTGAGTCTAAGTCTAATATGAATCCAATCCAAACATGAATCTGAATCTAACATGAATCCAACATGTATACTTGAACCTGAACCTGAATACCAGAACAATATGCAAACATGACTTGACTTGACCGGACCATGGCTATAACTTGACTTGACTACATGACTACTTGATATATCCTGAAACTATTTACATGAACACTTTATATCCATGGTCTCGGCAAGTCTGGTAACTATAATTTTTACAATATACATTACGGGGTTTAACGGGGTAGACTGGTATGGAATGTATTAGAAGGGGAATGAGAAGGCCACTAAAAGACACCTACCTGAACATCTGTGCCGTTGTCCCGTGGGTTTGACGGGGCCTTGTACTTCCAATTACCATAGTCCACGGAGCAAGTTGGACTCCTCTCGTATATACTGATACATTCTGTACCAAGCTACAAATAACAACGTTAGCATACCAAACTAAAACCTATACAAATTACAGTTATATTTCTCTCTGCTTGTCGTATTCCTTCCTTTCTTTTCGGACTTACCGAGCGCTAATTCGCTGACGACATTTCTGTCTCTTCTTTCTTTGGAATGTTCGTCAGAAGGACCCTACTCTCAGGAGACCGAGCCAAATCAGGAGGACTTGAATAAGTTCACAAAAGAGCCAGATTTCTTGTCTTTACTTGTACTTACCTTTTCTTTTGTATGCCATTGTTTTTGGCATTGCTTTTATCATTGTATATTTTCTTTCAAATCAGTTGTAATGTAAATAATGGATATTAATAAAAGTTGATGTTTATATTACATCTCTTGTCATTCTTGTGCATTTATTTATATTGCGTATTTACGCTTAACGTGTTTACTTCTGAGTAAATACGTCGCAACCCGTCACGTCCGCATTTATTTATAAAAGTTGATGTTTATATCTGTTTTAGGCATTGAATAGGATTATTCTTGACTTTCTTCCTTCCCTACCCTTCGGCACCAGCCTAAGGTTCGAAAGAAGACTATCAAATTAGCGTAATAGGTGTACTCTCCTAATACTAGAAGCCCTCGCAACCTGAGAGAAGGTAAAGAGAAAAGACAACCGAATAATCCTATTCAATTTCTCCCGAACCAGAAACCATCCTCGAACTGGAACAAGTTCCTTCGAGTTCGTATGTAACTATACGATGGCATATCCAAGTAATATGGATCTTCGTAGTGATACGGAGTGTTCTGGAGAAATGCAAAGGGGAAATAGGAGTGGCAGGGGTATACGCGGCATCGTCGTGAATGATAGTAGTCACAATTTCCTTTGCCCTCACTATAATCTCTTTATATGTCTTTACTTATTATCTTCTATACACCACACTTAGGTTAATCGGTTTTCTTCCTTCCCCGCCTTTCGACACCTTCCTATAGTTTGGAAGAAGGTTATCCAATAAGCATAATAGGTATACTCTCCTAATACTAGGAGCTCTCGCAACCTGAGAGAAGCCAAAGAGAAAATACAACCAAATAATCTTATTCAATTTCTCCAGAACCAGAATCCATTCTCAATCAAAAACAAGTTTCTTTGAGTTCGTATGTAACTATACGATGGAATATCCAAGAAATGTGGATCTTCGTAGTAATACGGAATGTTCTAGAGAAATACAAAGTAAAAGTAGGAGCGACAGGGATATATGCGACTTAATGACAATCCAAAAGCTAAAGTGTTTTAAGAAGGTTCGGTTAACTTGGTTCATGAGTTTTGGTTTAGAGTCGGGTCATAATTGCTGCCAGAGAGAGAGAGAGAAAAGAAACACTCGGTGTGCATTATAACCTAGATCAGATTGGTTAATCACTTTATCTAATCAGGATGGCTCCCACTGTTTCCTCGAATCCTTCTTCAAACACTAAAAGGAGAATTAGTCAGGATCATCAGAAAATCACCCGAGGAGTAACACCTACTCATTAGTGGGAATCGGGATCCAACTATCATCATATGATAATTTGATGGAAGCCACTCAAGTCACCACACTTCAGAAGGTATGTGCATGCCTGGAAAGTTTCCTGTATATTTGAAACTCCTGATGTGGTTTTTACCCCTAGGACCCAAGTGACCTTGACAATGCCAACATATCAAAGGGTCCTAGTCAAGTTCAACCCGTCATTATCTTAATTGCGTTAAACCCACCCGTACGAGTCCTTGACAATGCCAACATGACCGTACGACTGTCCTAATCAATCACATCCAATGCTACAAAAAAGTAATACTCAGCTACCGCACACTACGCCATGACAATGCCAACATACGCAGCACGAATACTGAGCACTACTCGAAGGAAATGACAGAGGGCTATGGCTGGATTTTCGGCGAAAAACCCTTTAACGTAATGAACTTTATATCGTTGAAGGAACCTGAGCAGTTTTGAAAAATGAGTGGTTTAAGCTCCGCATTTTAAAAACGAGTAGTTTTGTAGAAAACCATGGTTTTGAAGAAAACCGAGTAGTTTATAGTCATGTAAACTTTTGCCAAAGAGGTCACTCCCTATGAAAGGATCTCGGCTCTTTCCTCATCGAATGAGGTGCATGATATACCTAACTGAATACCACGATGCAAAGCAAAAGAATCGACTATAGTGAAGTATTACAATGACGCAAACTTTTACCCAAGAGGTCACTCCTCATAAAGGGATATCGGCTTTTACCTTGTCGAATGAGGTGCTGGATATTTATGACCGAATACCGCTGTGCAAAGCAAAAGAAAACGTCTGTAATATCAGTTTTCAAAAATTGGTTCCAACAATATCATATAGGTTTGTTTTTCCTTGCATTAATCAAAATTAATGCAGTCCCATCAATTAATCCATATTACACCAGAAAAGAAAGAAAATACAATGTACGTATATTCCATCCGCATTCGCCACGGGGCCCCGTCATGCACCGTCAGGTTACTTAACTAACGGCAGAGCGGAGATTGGACTAACGGGGGTTGGAAACATATACAATATCTACTAGTATATATAAAAATATATAACATTTGTCCCAGGCATGATATAAGCAACATCACAGAAAAGCGATAAGCAACACAAAATAACGTATAATCTAGGAGCACCGGGTTTCCTTTGAGCCGTAAATGAAAACCGACGTTCCCCAGTTGTGTGGACAGCCTGTGCAATGTATAATCAAGACCCATACGAATGTGGAAAATAACCCGCCAATCCCAGAAGTGAGGCAGCCCCAATCAACAAAATGAATGGGCCACCCAGCACTTCACGGAATCCGGTAACTTGAGCACCCCACCGTGGGTCATCCTATACCCCCTACGAGTGCGGCGAATAACCCGACAATTCTAGAGTGAGGCCCTCTCTGTCTCAACGCCATGAGATACGGGCCCATTGCCCTCTAGAATCCGGCTATTTGAGCACTCCACCGCGGGGTAATCCTAGTACAGAAAAGTATATATACAATGGCGACATCGACCTCAACCCGGTCGTGACCCAATAAAAGAATATATAATCTGGCAAAAACGATAGTCCACATGTCGGACGCTCGCCCCGCAATAACGAGTATACAAATGAATCTGAACTGTACTACTACCATTACACTGTAGGCTATCCAACACGACAATCCAACCACAATATTAGCACAATACAGAACATCAATGTGAATATCATATTCGTAAACCCGTCTAGTTGGACATATAGCAATTAGTCGGGTTGTACCGCTCAATGACACTCACGGTCGCAGATATCATCACATGCACTGATAAATACGCATACTTAAAATTTCGATCGACTAAAACTTTTCCAAATTGGCCCCAAATGCAAACCAGCACTCAAACAAATCTGGGCCAAAAACATACATCCCAAAAATCACATTTCTATGTAATAGAGTGCCAGAAAATATTTGGTTTGCATTGGCCACAAAACGACCGCAGAACCGTCGCTAATAAGCATGTTTTGCAGCGGTTTCGCGGCCAAATTGTTGGCTCATGTGTCTAAATTTCTTGAGGTGCTCTATAAATGCCTGCACGTATTTTTAAGACACTCTGAATAATTTTTTGAACAAGTTTCAAAAACGGCAGCAGGCATGTCAAAATGAAATTGTGATTCGGAAAATTTGGTCGATTGATATTTTAACCTTGTGTAAACTAGCTAGCAAAGATTTATGGGGTGGCTCTGATACCATGTCAGGGTTTGCTAGCGCCCTGGCCATCTATCGTGGCCGATGCGGAACAAAAATTGGCGTTAAAAAAAACTTGGCGCTAACGAACCCGACTAGAATTGAAACCATAAACCTATATTAGCTAACTAAAATGAGCTAAACTACTGAGATAGAAGTGTTATACCGAATGATATGTGTCCTTCGGTCTTCTACCATCTTCCTTAGCTCCTTGAGGTGTCCACGATTGAGCTTGGCCGCCGATCTTCCTCCGTCGAAGATGATCCACCCGAGGGATGTAGCTCTTGGCTCTAGCTCCATACTAAGAGTCTAATGGAGCAACTAGAGACTTTAGATTGCTAATCTAGAGTATCTAGGATGTAGTGGAGTGTTCTAAGTGTGTATCTATCTTACCTCCTCTCTTGATTCTCAACACATGAGATTGTAGAGAGGAGGTTGAAGATGAAGGTGGAGGAACTCAAGAAAGGAAGGTGAGAAGAGTGAAGCTAATGGTGAGAGTGAAAACTCATTTCCAAAAAATAATGAACCATCCAAGTGAGAGAAAATCTCAAGTATGGTTTTTTAAAACATATCTTTCATTTTAAAATTCCAACCATGCTTGAATAGTTTGCACAAATGAATTATTAATTCATTTGTGCAACACTATTGAAACATGGTTCCCACCATACTCCCCTCTCTCTTCCTTTACACCTAATTTTCCATTTATAATAAATGGATAAATCTAAAATGAGGTGTCCACCTTCTAGAATGTTTTCCGTATAAATACGGATTACACTCTACTGTATATACATATATGTATTCGTACCAAAATATGAATACCCAAAGAGATAGGATAACACAAAGAATATAATACTAGAATATACATATCGAAATACATATACGCAAATTATTAAATCAATACCTGATTTAATAATCCGGCTCAAACCCGAGACGGCTAGTATTATCAACCGTCCGATCGAAAGTCCGGGTAACTAGTACAATCATTCGATCGAAATCCTATACGTATTCAATACGGCTACTACATCATTTCACCAGAAACAGGGAAACTCTCTGTGTGGGACTCTAAAGACTCGTCGATATGCTGGCAGTGGGTTTAACCACAAGCACGTCAGCGGCACTAGCTGTACGTAATGACTACCTAGGTATTGAGCAAAAGGAAGGCCAACGAGCAAACTCATCCGAACCCCTACTGAGCCTGTAAGTGACAATCTACATACAGTCCGGTCTATTCGTCTAAGAGTATCGCATATCGGGTCTAGGGGGTGGATAAAGTCAGACCCCTAATAACGCGATATTTTCGTGTCGGTATGAAACCCATCACCCACTGAGAAACTACTGATCTAAATCAGTAATTCTCGTCTACCTTGGCCAAGGATTTCTGGTGATGGGCACTCGTGCACCGCGCGACATCAACCCCCAATACCGGGAGAGACGAATCCCCGACGATCCGCTCACTGCCTCCATGTAGCTCAGGACTGTACCCAACTAAAACATATTTGCACGACTCCTTTGAGCCATCGTAGGGTAGTAATCAAAGCATAGTGGGAACTCACACGAGACAAATGACGATCTCAGGTCAACAGACTAACCTGTACTCATGTCATCTGAGAACTACTATCTGACAATAGGTATAATATCATATAGCATGTTCCCGGCGAGTCCGTCCAGTGTACTCATAACCCAATGAGCACCTGTATACTATCTTAGGTGACTAACTGACACCAATGGCTTGTGAGGCCGGCCACCGCCCCTCGTCGGGGTCTCGATAAGTATACACTAGTCTATTCCGGAGTATCGATGCCCAGTTTCGACACTCCCTCGACTAGGGACATTTAAGAATGTGTTTATAGACCACCCAGCTCCCACGTATATGATCGCCGTCATAATGCTGGTAGTTAAGCAAGAATCCTATGGGCTCTATCAACATGTAATAGTGATCTGTAATACCACATAATACATGTACATGATGATAAAGGCAAACCAGATAGCATACTATCATTTTGAGTAAGATTGTCCTACCCGTATAGGTCCTCTCTCAATCATCACAATCGCGTGCCTGCGATTACAATAATTGACTTGAGGGCACTATAGCCAACAGCGCTCGCTCACCACCTCGACTCCAGGATGAGGAGGACGCCAATCTACTTATACTTGGCGTTCGGTCGTATGTCGCGCTCGCTCGTCACTCGACTCTATATATACTCGGCGATCGCGAGACACAGGCATTTCTACACTTGCAAAAGTAAAAACATTGCATAGGCGAACTAAAAATACTTTATCAATATTCCGAGTTATGTACAAGGTATTATGGGCTCCCCAGCCTTACAAGATGCCCGGAGGCTTACAAAAGTTTAATAACAAAAGTGGGTTGCTCAAGCTGCTTTTCCGGCCACAGCTTCCCCCTGTTCGGCACTTCCGCCAGGAGCTTCGGCCGCGACCTACGGCTCGACGTTTCAGCCCGCCAACTCGTCTCTTCCTTCTGGCTCGACGCTGCCTCCCTGGGACACTTTCATAGCAAGGGGATACCTTGCACGAAACTCCTGGTCGTCGAACCCAGGCATAACCTCGTTGACGGCGTCAAGGGCGTTGTGCCACCCGACGGCCGCGGAGTCAGCAAGGTCGATGTAAAATTGGTCGGAAACCTTGTACTCCTCTACGGCTTTCTCCGCCCTGCCCTCAGCATGCTTCACCGCCTCGTGGGCCGCCCGAGCATCCATTTTGAACGAGTCCCTCTGCTTCTTTATGGCATTATAGAGCTCGTTGACCTCTTCCATCTTGGCCTGAATAGCCCGATTGGATTCGATCAGGTGTCGATGAGACTCCTTCAACTCGGAGACCATCAGGCCCTCCGCGACCAACCACGATCTTGGGAGGCCGCCCTATCCTCCGCCTGTTTCAGCTGGGTGAGGAGCTCTTCCTCACGCGAGGAAGTTTCACCGGCCTTCTTCATTACCGAAGCCACCTCCTCGGCCTCCATGGCTGCAAGAAGGGCGCAATACTGGAGGACCAGCAGAAAACACGAACCGTTTTAGGAGGTAAGCAGAGGTAAAAACACTTGGAGAAATTTTGGAAAAGTTACCAACCTGAACGGCTTCCTGAGCCGCCGCCGCCGCCTGGGCCTTTAGGGTGCCTCGGGAAATCTTGACCCCCGCCGCCTTCTCCATGTTCGCCAGTAAACTGTCGGCTACAGAGAGCCCCGAAGGCACCTCGATGCAGAAGTCGCTCTCCTGCACCTGTATCCCGGCCGGGGGTAGCTGGGAAACCACTCTCTTCTGCCTCTTGAGCGGAGAATCGGCAGAAGGCAGCACCTCTGTTCTGCCCTGGGGCACCGGATCCCGGACATGTTTTTGCCCTCTTCCATGCGATCTACCGGAATGGGAAGGGCAGCAGGGACCCTGGCGGAAGGGGCTTGTCGGGGAACCATGCTCGATGCGGGTCAGGACGAGCTAGAGCCGCCGCCCTTCCTCCTCTGCGCCTTGGCGGTCAAGGCAGCCGTGATCTTTGAACGATCCATCGGCTCTGCAGAATGTACATAAGAAAAGGAGGGGGGTCGGCAACTAGAACAACAAAATTATGGTAGAATTATACTAAGTTTAAATTGATCGGCGAAACCTTAACTTACCTTCAAGGCATGCGGGACTGAGTCCCGCCCAGCTCAAAACCTGCTCGGAAAGCAGGACATCGACCTGCTAGATCGGTTCCTACTGCGACACCACCCTCGCCGCTGGGGCACTCGACTGATTGAGCCTAAGGCAATCGGCCCTATGCCACTTGGTGGGTACGGGCCAATCCTCACCCTCCGGAGGCCTGACGAAGACAAACTTCTCCTTTTATTCATTGATAGAAGAAGGGACTACCACTATCCTTGATCCGGCCGTCCTACCCTTATGTTTTTGAAAAAATGTACACCCAGCTCGGTTCGTCTTTGCAGGCACCGGGATGATTTTTATAACAAAGAAAGGAGAGGAAAAGACTCAAGTCGAAAGGGAACCGATCAATTTTCAACCGAACCAGAAACCCGAGGAGGATTCTCTAAGAGTTCGACGCCAGCTGGCCCAGAGCGAGACGGAAGAAATAGAGCACGGCACAAATTTCGGGCGAGAAAGGCAGACGCAAGGGATCCGATCAATTTTCAACCGGACCATAAACCGAGGAGGATTCTCCACGAGTTCGGCGCTAGCGGCCCCGGAGCGAGACGGAAGCAATGGAGTACAGCGCAAACTTCGGGCGAGAAGGGCAGACGCATTCCTGTCCGGAACACTTCTAGGTAAAGAGAAATCTCATTGCCCTGCACCTGGGCTGCCCGTTCACCCTCCTTGGCCATACGAAATGAATAGCCAGAGGGAATATGGAAACGAGCCCGGATATCGAAAAGCTCATCCAAGTGATTCAAACTCGAAGGCACATCTCGAGTATTTTTTATACGCACCTTGGGGGCCCTTTTTGCCCCCCGAGGACGAAGTGCAAGGGCGTCGCTCCCCTAAGGGGAGAGCCTGACGCAGAAAACGAAGAAGAAGAGAAAGAAGAACTCTTTCGGCTATCGAAAGTCTAGGAGGAATAAGACCCACTGGACTCGGCTTCAGAAGCTGAAGCCTCATCGCCCGACTCAACCCCAACTATATCAATGGATATTTTAGAAAAAGACATCTAACCTGATTCAAGGAAGGATGGGCCGAAAAAGGATTTTTGGCCAAAAAAGGATTTTTGGCTGAAAGTCCGATCTAAGCAAAGGTGCACCGGGCAATCTTCAGATGGCAGAAAACGATTAGGGCAAAATGTCTGCCAAAGGATGGCCTCCCCTATTTATACACTCAGCAAAAAAACATCCAACGCCCAAATCTGTTCCGGCCGAAATGAAATGTCGCACCCAACAACCACGAGGACTCCACGTGGCGATCGACAATTAGACACCTCCCCCTCACTTGGATTCAACTGACGACCCCTCGCATCCCACCACCCCCGCTGTGACCAAGTAGCACGAGTGCCAACAGATCGAGCGAGCGAAGCGACATCCTCTTTAAAGCGCAATCGTTTTTGCCAATCCGCTAACGTCACCAAAGATGCGCGCGGGAATCAATGCACTTCGTGAGTCGCCACGTAGATCCAGGAACCCGAGAGGCATAGCCGCCAAACATCGCATCATTCTCAGACAACCCATTACGAAGAATCCTCGGCGCCGAGCTCAATTATTGAAGACCGGGATGATGGCCACTATCGATCCGGCCAACAAAATAGTCGGAACGAGAGTAGGGGGCTAGTGATGATACCTGCAAGTAGGAATTTCTTAGATCACGACACATAGCGGGTGACGTGCCATCTGCGCAAACCCACTAGATACCTGGGGGTAGCAGAGCTGGGATAAATATGACGCGCCGAGGACGTTCCTCGGTGTCTCGTCTCCGAGGTTGCACCGAACCTTTTAGAAGACCTTCCGGAGTACGTTCCTTATTCATTTAGCAACCAGCCATCAGCTCGCTCCCGGGCTATCCTATAGCCGAGCTCCTTCAACCTCCTCGTTCGTCTCCGAGCTATTACAGAGCTGAGCTTTCTCAGCCTCCTCGCTCGCTACAGAGCTGTCACCGAACTGAGCTTCCTTGATTTCGTTATTTGGCCGGGAGCACGGAGCCCGAACTCCCCCGTAACGGCTCCGTATATCTCGCCACGACCGGATCCCCGCCACTCAACATCCCACATTCCACGCTAGCGTATCTCGTCATTAATGGACGTATCCCGCCATCAACGCGAACGTGACGCAGGGACGTAACGGACGGCGAGAATTTCGTATTGGCCCGCTCTATGCGACCGCTATATAAACCCCTCTACCAGAACGACTCAGGTAATTCGAACTCAATCCAATAAACCGCTACCCTGCCATTATTTCTCGGTACTCACTTAATCGTCGGAGGGTCCTACCGTGGTTTTCCATTCCGGGACTTCCCTTGCAGGCAGTTCGGCGTCAACAACAACCCATTGAGATCCACACGCTCAGCCTCATATCAAATCTTAACCGTTCAGCCCCACTGATAATAAGATCGACGAAGAATAGCAGTTGAGGAAGATCCAACATCCATCAATAGGAAATCGGATGTTCTGAGATAACTCATCGACCTATAAAGTTTGGAGAGAGGTAAAGCTGGTTTGTACTTTGTAGTAATATACAGGCTACGTACAGAGTCCATAATAGCATACTTTGTTTGTTTGCGGCCACGTGATTTAAACTTGGTTGGGCACAGTGTATTATAGCAATTTTGGAGCAATGTGTGAAATATCTTGATTTTATTTTTGGGCTGTCAGTTTAGTTTTTGTGAATGTCTGCTCCAACTCTGTAATTATGTTGTGGTGTCGGCTTGCATACAGGGTTGAATTTACGTGTTTACATCTTTATCTCTGCTATTACAAATTACAAAGACGGCTTTCGAGAAAAATACCAAATTTATTTGTAGCTTACCGATATACCAAGACTTTGTAGAAATACAAAAAAAAAAAAAACAGAGCGAAAAAGGATAAAAATACAGAATGAACTATAGATTGACATGTCATCTAAAAAAAACAAAAGAAAAATTAACTTCATTTCACCGACTCCAAACTTTAGAATTCTAATTCATATCTGAAATTTGAACCGAATTTCTATTTTAGCATTTTGTACACAACCAAAAAGGCTAACTTTAAATAACCCAACAATAATCGCGATGATATGAAAAAATTTCATAGCTTCCGAAGAAATATTTTAAGAATAGCTGACTTTTAAAAAAAAATAAAAAATAAAAAATCCTGCTAAAGCCTTAAAAAACCTGTATTATTTGAATAAAAAGTTATTCTCGCATCTTTATCCATATTGCTATAACATATAAATGTGCAAAGTATAAATGTTGATGATTATCAGTGAGAGTCAAGGCCCCCCTAAAAGTTAAAAAGCGAGTGTGCAAATAATACAAAAGGATCAAATTCTTATGAGTGAGAACAGATTTATAACCCCTTGGCACGTGAGATGACCAATACCTGCCTCCACAAACAGCTTTCATCCATTAATAATAAATGTAGGAGACTATATTTTACTTGAAATAAAAAAAAATAAAAAAAAGAAGCCCAAAAATCAACTCCAAAGGCCATCGTCAAATGAAGTGTCAAATCGAAGCAAAATTGACTATAAATTGATAAACAAATATGCAAAGGTCTTTACGGGACCGCGTGCCCAAAGCTCGATTATTACTCTTTTTGTTTATTACTTTTTTTTCTTTCTTGACATTGACTTGTAAATCCCAACCAAGACATACAACACAGGCACACACATCACACACAAACACGCAACACACGAGCATCGGGGATTCACGAATTTACCCCAAAAACGTTAATTTGTGACCGCTTTCCATCTGAGGATTCTGAGGGTCGAATTCCGCACTCTTTCCAAAAGGAAAAGCGTCCGTACCATGCTAAGCACGAAACACCGTCCCTGCGCTGTCATGCACATCAATTTGCACCAAAATAATAAGGTACATCAAATATCAAATTCCATGTACGGTCCAATGCCAAATTTGACCAGATCGTCCACTAAACTAAAATAGTTTTAGAAAAATGTTCAAAACGGCTAAGCTGAATAATTTATTACTAAGTCAATCCTAAGATGGTCGTCTTGAGATCGTGGGCTAAGCAATATGTAATTATTTTTTGGTAAATTAGATCAACTACCCTCTAGCTCAGTTTTCCTTGCATGCAATATCTGTACAGCCGCATGTGATATCTAATTTTCTGCTATATGTTTACAGTTCACTAACACACTTGTATAATTAACCGCAATACGTATGCTAACTAGATATACCACACAACCACACAGATGTTGCATGTGGGTCTTTGACAATGGAAAACTTTTCCGAGAAGTTTTTGTCGAGATTCTTTAGGATAGGTTTTTTTTCTGACAACCAAAAACTTCGGTGGGGTTTAGGGCCCTTAATTTTTTGTTCCATCTATTGATGTCCCTTTGACAAGGTAAGGATGCGAGTGTTATCGTATCAGTATATAGCCGTGGAACGATTTGAATATCCACATCTGGTTAAAAGAAACATATACGGATAATGAATATTGAAAAATACGCCGAGTGGTGCCAATCATTATTATTTTTGTATCAGATAGGGATAGAAAAAAGCATTAGGTGTCATCATATCCATATTCGATGGATATGGACGGATAAAGATATAAAACAGTCATCGGAAATGGAAACTAGTATCTGTATTTGATAAAAATCAAATATGGATGGTGATCCAGCTTCGCACTGCAGCATCCATTGACATCCCTAAAATTACAGATTATCAAACAAGAGCTTATGTGAGGACTTGACGAAAATTCTGACATCCAAACTGCTCCATGATTAGATTCCAAGTAACCAGTTGACACGCAATAGCCATTTTAACTCTTTTGAAAAATGGGGAAAAAATGTAGCTTTGAACTGAAACGCAGATGAAACGGGTCCGCCCCGAAAACGACCCGAATCGCTTTCCTCAACCAGCCAAGATTTTATTAAATCCAAACTCTTTGTGAAACGTAAATAATTTAACAGCAAACAAATGTGATTCAACATACATGCAAATAAATACATGCATGTAGAATTTATTCCATACGAAACAAAACAATATTACACAACACCGTCCAACAATCAATTGGTTGTGCTACGACCTATCTTTGTGTTGCTTAGCACGCACTTCCGTTTCAGGTACAGTGACTTTCGGATTGGACCTGGCCCAAAAATGCGGCATGCCGACTTTCAAGACACCTTCTTTCAAAGATGCGCCGTGAGCAATTGACTAATCGCATAGATCGGAACTCCTCTCTTGGATCCGTGGGCCGATGTTTGATGGGCGGCAAGAAGAACCGCGGCCACCAGAACAAGGGAAAAGGCTGTTCTTATGGTTCTTGCCATACCAACCCGTCCAACAAAATTCCTCTAAAAAAAATAATAATAAATCAATAGGATTTTAGGTTTTGGACAGATATTTTGTTTTAATGAGAAATAGAGGGTTAAATTGGTTGGATATGTGAGGTTTTCAAGACCAAGTCAAAAGGATTTGAAATGGCTTTTCCATATTAGGCCTTGCTCGATTTCAACATCATGACAACAATAATCAGCATGAATTCTCATATATTCATTGAAAAGGGATGTCCTGACTAGACTGGATCGGGCTGTTTCGACCCAACCTAAACCCAACTTGATTTGTACTGGGCCGGACTAGTTGGGCAATTTAACTAGAATCGGTTGGCCCACATCCGAAGGCATAACAAAAAAGGCATAGATTTGGTTTTTAAGTGGACTCTCGTTTGGCAATTGGTGTTCATTAACCAACTATCCCATATCCCCAGTTACAGTTATGTTCATATATCGAACTGGTCATATACAAGTACGCATCACTTTTACGGCTCAATTACTTTCACCGTTCAGTCACTATCACTTGACCACTTTCACTTTTTAATCACTATCGCTTGCGTGCTTGACACAACCAATTGATATCACCGTCGCTCGATAATGTGCTATAATCACTAGGGTGTCAGTACAGCCGATCACTATACACTATCTCTATCTTCAATTTTTGGAAATTTATGAAATTCTTTTCGATCGCAGACATTTCTGCAACACCTCTCTTAGAGGAACAAATAGCCAATTTTGTAATATAATGGAAATGCAATTAAAACAGTCATATAATATAATGGAAATGCAATAAAATACCCTGGTAATAAAACATGGGCAATCGGTGCTATTCGGGTTGGAAAATTCATGGTTATTCATACGCGCAGATTTAGGCGAAATAATATAAAATGCGTAAATATTAGACTCAATTATCTCTACGGAAAAATTGGTTTCATATCAATCGAGGGTCTGCTTAGGGAGATAAGATTGTTTTAAAGAGACTGTTCGTTGCTGAAATCTCAATTTCTGAACTGAAAGTCCAACTTCAAACACATTTTTACTTAAGTTAAATTTAGCTTTAGGCGTCGCTACAGTTGAATGCTATGTAGGTTTATCTGTTAAGGTTTCAATGTAAAAGACGGATCAGTAATAGCCGTCATACATTAGGTGTTATACTCAGTTCACTGTTGCTGTGTAAAAACTGATGCTGCAATAATCAGTCGTACCCATCAGAAATTAAGAATATGTTATAAATAGCAAACAATACTGGAATTTGGTGAAACCAGTTTCATTAGAAAGCTAACTCAAATTCCTACACATCAATATAGGGTTCCGCACATTTGCATAATTGAACAGTACGTTACAACTGTTTAGTTTAAGGTATTAGCAGAGATTTCTACAGTCCAGAGCCATGAACCTCTTCAATTTATCTATCGAAATGACACAATGCTTTGTAATTGTCTCCATATAATCATAGATTATTCAGTATTCTTCGTAACGAGCCTAAGCACGCTGCTATACGAGGTATATGCAAATTACTATGAATTTAATACGGTAATGCATGTAGCAATTTCAGATTTCGTGTTGGTTCTTGCCATTTCATATGTGAAATTATGTTGATTTGCATCCAAATTTCCACATGACATTTATAAACAATAAAGGTATTTATAGCAGCGGTAGGGTAGCACAAGGCTCGGCTAGGAGCTGAGGTTGTAGGGCTCGACTTGTCCTTGGCGCTTGGAGACTCGGCGGCTAGGGGTGCCGACGATGGCTCAGACGATGGTTGACGGCGCAGAGGGCTCAGGCGGCGGCTCAGCAGCGGGGGCTCAGCTTGGAGCTGAAGGGAAAGGCTTGGGAGTTCGAGCTTGACGAGGGAGATGTAGAGAAGGACTTGGGGCGTGGCTTCAGTTGAATGAGGAAGGGACGATGACGATGACGATGATGGCGGCGCTGAGAGAAGGTGGCCGGCGATGGATCGAATTGTGGCAGTGATGTGTTACAGTAAAGGGGTCGGTGATGTTGAAGGGGAGCCGAGCGGCTGGGCGAGGCGGCAGTGGTCTCGACTGCGGAGGGTTGCAGGGCTCGTCGGAGGTGGCGGCGAACGGCGGTCAAGAACGGCCGTCGAGGGGGAAGGAAGGCATGTGGTGGTGTGAGCTTGGTTGAGATGGAGTGGGGGTAGAGAAGGAGCTACTGGGTTGCTAGGAGGAGGCGAGGTGGTTGCCGGTGGTGGCTCGACGGTGCAGAGCTCGTCGGTTGGGTCTGCGAGTGGAGGCTCGTCGACGGTGAGAGGCAGTGGGGAGCAAGGTGGTTTGAGGAAGAGAGAGAATTATTACAGCAAACAAATGTGATTCAACATACATGCAAATAAATACATGCATGTAGAATTTATTCCATCCGAAACAAAACAATATTACACAACACCGTTCAACAATCAATTGGTTGTGCTACGACCTATCTTTGTGTTGCTTAGCATGCACTTCCGTTTCAGGTACAGTGACTTTCGGATTGGACCTGACCCGAAAATGCGGCATGCCGACTTTCAAGACACCTTCTTTCAAAGATGCGCCGTGAGCAGTTGACTAATCGCATAGGTCGGAACTCCTCTCTTGGATCCGTGGGCCGATGTTTGATGGGCAGCAAGAAGAACCGCGGCCACCAGAACAAGGGAAAAGGCTGTTCTTATGGTTCTTGCCATACCAACCCGTCCAACAAAATTCCTTTAAAAAAAATAATAATAAATCAATAGGATTTTAGGTTTTGGACAGATATTTTGTTTTAGAGGGTTAAATTGGTTGAATATGTGAGGTTTTCAAGACCAAGTCAAAAGGATTTGAAATGGCTTTTCCATATTAGGCCTTGCTCGATTTCAACATCATGACAACAATAATCAGCATGAATTCTCATATATTCATTGAAAAGGGATGTCCTGACTAGACTGGATCGGGCTGTTACGGCCCAACCTAAACCCAACTTGATTTGTACTGGGCCGGACTAGTTGGGCAATTTAACTAGAATCGGTTGGCCCACATCCGAAGGCATAACAAAAAAGGCATAGATTTGGTTTTTAAGTGGACTCTCGTTTGGCAATTGGTGTTCATTAACCAACTATCCCATATCCCCAGTTACAGTTATGTTCATATATCGAACTGGTCATGTACAAGTACGCATCACTTTTACGGCTCAATTACTTTCACTGTTCAATCACGATATCACCGTTCAGTCACTATCACTTGACCACTTTCACTTTTTAATCACTATCGCTTGCGTGCTTGACACAACCAATTGATATCACCGTCGCTCGATAATGTGCTATAATCACTAGGGTGTCAGTGCAGCCGATCACTATACACTATCTCTATCTTCAATTTTTGGAAACTTATGAAATTCTTTTCGATCGCAGACATTTCTGCAACACTTCTAAGAGAGGAATAAATAATCAATTTTGTAATATAATGGAAATGCAATTAAAACATTGAAATGCAATAAAATACCCTGGTAATAAAACATGGGCAATCGGTGCTATTCGGGTTGGAAAATTCATGGTTATTCATACGCGCAGATTTAGGCGAAATAATATAAAATGCGTAAATATTAGACTCAATTATCTCTACGGAAAAATTGGTTTCGTATCAATCGGGGGTCTGCTTAGGGAGATAAGATTGTTTTAAAGAGACTGTTCGTTGCTGAAATCTCAATTTCTGAACTGAAAGTCCAACTTCAAACACATTTTTACTTAAGTTAAATTTAGCTTTAGGCGTCGCTACGGTTGAATACTATGTAGGTTTATCTGTTAAGGTTTCAATGTAAAAGACGGATCAGCAATAGCCGTCATACATTTGGAGTTATACTCAGTTCACTGTTGCTGTGTAAAAACTGATGCTGCAATAATCAGTCGTACCCATCAGAAATTAAGAATATGTTATAAATAGCAAACAATACTGGAATTTGGTGAAACCAGTTTCATTGGAAAGCTAACTCAAATTCCTACACATCAATATAGGGTTCCGCACATTTGCATAATTGAACAGTACGTTACAGCTGTTTAGTTTAAGGTATTAGCAGAGATTTCTACAGTCCAGAGCCATGAACCTCTTCAATTTATCTATCGAAATGACACAATGCTCAGCAATTGTCTCCATATAATCATAGATTATTCAGTATTCTTCGTAACGAGCCTAAGCACGCTGCTATACGAGGTATATGCAAATTACTATGAATTTAATACGGCAATGCATGTAGCAATTTCAGATTTCGTGTTGGTTCTTGCCATTTCATATGTGAAATTATGTTAATTTGCATCCAAATTTCCACATGACATTTATAAACAATAAAGGTATTTATAGATCATAAGCTTCGTCATTTTAAGATATGTTTTGGTCTAGAGTTTCACATCGAACAATCTCGGTTATGCATATGTGTGCCGTTTGGGATATTTAATTCATTTACTTAATCGACATGTGTTTTAATCCGTGCAAATTCTAAATATTATCATCCTGAAAATAGCAGCCGCTAGACGGATTCCAAATCACAAACACTAACGACGATCGTTCGCTAGAAACATGATTTGGCATATGATTCAAGCAAAAACATGCGTGCTTAGGATCATAATTGAACCACCAAACTTATCTAATATATAAAGCATGTATAAGCAAATGGGATTCACTTGGCTGAACGAGATCGTTAGATGTACGATAACGACGGGCACAACACACAACAGCGGCAGGGCAGCACAAGGCTCGGCTAGGAGCTGGGGTTGTAGGGCTCGACTTGTCCTTGGCGCTTGGAGACTCGGCGGCTAGGGGTGCCGACGATGGCTCAGACGATGGTTGACGGCGCAGAGGGCTCAGGCGGCGGCTCAGCAGCGGGGGCTCAGCTTGGAGCTGAAGGGAAAGGCTTGGGAGTTCGAGCTTGACGAGGGAGATGTAGAGAAGGACTTGGGGCGTGGCTTCAGTTGAATGAGGAAGGGACGATGACGATGATGGCGGCGTTGAGAGAAGGTGGCCGGCGATGGATCGAATTGTGGCAGTGATGTGTTACAGTAAAGGGGTCGGTGATGTTGAAGGGGAGCCGAGCGGCTGGGCGAGGCGGCAGTGGTCTCGACTGCGGAGGGTTGCAGGGCTCATCGGAGGCGGCGGCGAACGGCGGTCAAGAACGGCCGTCGAGGGGGAAGGAAGGCATGTGGTGGTGTGAGCTTGGTTGAGATGGAGTGGGGGTAGAGAAGGAGCTACTGGGTTGCTAGGAGGAGGCGAGGTGGTTGCCGGTGGTGGCTCGACGGTGCAGAGCTCGTCGGTTGGGTCTGCGAGTGGAGGCTCGTCGACGGTGAGAGGCAGTGGGGAGCAAGGTGGTTTGAGGAAGAGAGAGAATTAAAGAGAGACTGAGCTGGCTTGGATGTGGATTAGGGTAGGGTTTTAAAAAATTATACTAAAATAAATAGGGGTTTAATTAGGAAGATTGTAAGACAACATTTCATTGATAGAATTTGTGAGACTAATTTATTGAAATGCCGAAATAACATTCACATGGAAACCAGTGATTACATAAAGACGTTGATCTAAGATGTATATAATATTCTAGGATAAATTGTCAAAAAGTCTCCGGCCCCTCCAGAAGTTGTCTAAAAACCTCTGCGATTTTCAAAATTACTGGGAAGGACCTATCTTTCAAAATCTTTGTGAAAAACCTGGGTTGTATTTCATTTAGGCTTAATTTTTCCTTAACTGCTTGGATATTACAAGCAACTGCTTAAATATAACATGCAACTATTTAGATATTACAGGTAATTGCAACTGTAGATATTGCATGCAACTGCACGTACGTTTTTTTTAACAAGAACAAAAAGCCCAGGGCTTTTTTACACAAGTTGAACCGGGCCGGAGGCTTTTTCACAATTTACCCAATATTCTAACGAGACCATTAAGTTTGTTACATGTAACCAACGGCAATGATCACGCCATGCATAAAAGTTTCTATGCGGCCATCCGTACCAAAAGTTTGCCGCCGATTCATTTTCTCTCTCTGCGTTTTGCTCCACTACCTTCAAAAGCCTTTCCCCTTTCATTCCCTCATAGACCCTAAATCTCACACAAAATCAAAAATTCCCCCAAAAAAAAAACAGGTAAAGTGGAAGAAGAAGAAGAAGAAGAAAATCTGTGAGTAAAATGCATTCGCTTTCCCGTAATTATTAGTTGCTCAGTCCTTAATTTCCCCTTTTTTTGTTAAATTTTTGTTAAATCTTACTTCTCTGGACCATTTCGCTACCAGTACGTTAGATTTTACTTTCTGTAATCTTTTAATGGGAGTTTAAGCTCGGCAGATGATTGAAGTTATGTTTTGTTTTTTTGCCTTAATTGAGATATCTGAGGAAAAAATATTCCATTTTTATCTACTGTATCATTTATTGTGAGCTTAATTTGCTCTGATTTCGCTTCAGTATATGTGAGATTATGGAATCGCATTTATGCATGCAGATCCTTGTGTCAGATTTGTGAATTTTTTGGATAATATTTCTGTGTGATGTTTTTATCCCTGTAGTTATTATGAAATCATCAGTTTTTTAAAGCGATTTTGGTGGTTATATTTCTGATATTTTCAGTGAATAAAACAGGCGTTGATGGCTGCTGCTGATATTCTTAGTTCAACGTCCGATATTTCATTTGATGGGTCGATGTTAGCAGATGAATATATCAGAGAAAATGATGATACCGGTATTAATTTAGCCTCTTGTGAGAATGAACTCCTTGATGAGATGGACTCTTATCTGGAGGATATCAACAACCGTTTGATTGTCTCAAGAATGGTCGGTGAATCAACATTCAAAGGGATGGTGAATGCTATACAAGAAGAGGCCGCCGATAAAATCGCTTTGAAAGAAGCGGAGATTGCAGTCTTAAACAAGAAACTAAAGCATTATGAGTCCTTTGTTGGCAGCAATGGTAGTTATGGTTTGGAGTCTGAACCCGGGGAACGAAAACTAGGATTTCTTCCGTCTTATCCTGACTTGAGGCAGGAATTGGATTTTGTTAAGCAATTAGATAGATTCAGGTTCACAGCAGAAGAACAGCTTCAAAGGCTTCGAGTATGGAATGATTCATCAGGCGAACAAGAATTTGAAGGAGGAATGCAAAGAGAAGTAGGCATTATAATGGTTCAGAGTCTTATTATGAGCCTTCAAGATGAATTTGAAACAAAGATTTGCGAGCAGAGAAGTCTTATGAATACCATAACTAAGAATCAGAGGAAATGGGTTGATGAAATTTCTTCAGTGCTCCACGATTTGAATATGATCCACAGGTCCTTGTCCGACTCTAATCCGGGAAATATCAAAGAATTGAATAATGGGAAAAAGAAAGATTATGTTCCTTCAAAGATAGCAGTCAGTAAAGAATCGGGCAATGGGAATTTTTCGATGGAGAAATCTGAGGGGTTGGAGTCTGGAAAAAACGTTGCTATTGACTCTCCCCAGCTAAAGTGCATGACAAAGGAGGAGCTGATAACCTATTTCAAAAAAGAGATGTACGCCATGAAGAGACAACAGGAGCTAGCTTTGCATGAGAAGACGGAAGAGCTATTTCGCTTTAAAAGGGATTCTCTAAAGGACAAAGGTTCTAGCCCTTTTCATTTTTATAAAGAAAAGGATTTCGATACATTGAAGAAAAACATATCCGAATTAATATTAAAGCTGGATGATATGCTTTTGGAGGACAAGAACCTGCCTCATTGTTATGATGATCAAGAGGTATCACATATGGTGAAAGAGAAAATTGATACCTTCTTGAAAAATCAGTGGGTGCACAAGTTGCTAGCAGATGAAAGAAAGGAGGCCAATCGTGTCATACCGCAGGACTCAAACGAGGCAAATTTTGTTGAAGAGATCGAAAGGCTCCAATTGGCAATTGAAGAAGTGAAGATCGAAAGCACCATCAAAGAAGAAAAATACAAAAGTGCGCTAGAAGATTTGGTTGGTGAAATCGAAAGTGACAAGGAGGCTTTGGAGACCATCACCAAGATCATAGAGGATAATTACTTCATTATATACAAAGGTGTGGCGGCGGATGCTCTTTCAAACATATATCCAATTGTAATGGAATGCTACAAGGAGAAAGACTTGATTAACACAGCACTCTCGGAAAAGAAGAAGGAATTGAGCTTGGAAGCTGAAGAGAATGAAAATCTAAAACAGGAATTAGATTCACTGTCAACTCTCATGAAGGATAAAGAGGAATTGGCATTAGAGGCTAGTTGTCGATTGGTGAAGCAGAAAGAGCAGTTTGACCTGGTAAGCATTGAACTTGATATGTATAGGAATCAAGTCAGCAAGCTGGAATGGATCATCACAAACACCGAGAATGAATTGGACTCTTTGAAGGGTAAATTAGATACGGCATTTCAGCAACTTCAAAAAAAGGAAGTTGAAATAAGTAATCTAACTCAGAATGCTAACATCACCTCTGCGGCTTTAAAAGAAGCGGAGAGACAAAATGTCATTCTTCATAGAGATATTCAAGAAAAACAAGAGGAGTTAGTGTCAGCTATCACAAAAGACAGAGAACAGAGTAGGCAGTTAGAATCCATTCTAATATCTTTAACAGTGTTGTCAAAAGCCATCTGTGACTGGAAATGGAGGTTTGAACAGAAAATCGGAACAAATGAATCAAGGTGCTTTTCTTTTATTCACTCCTCTTTTGGCCTTTCCAATAGAAAATTGACTATGTTGCTATTAGTTGATTTTATTGCTGCAGTTATATTCCTTTTTTTTGGGTTTATTTTTGTCAAGAGTTAATTATGCATGTTTTAGTTTACTTGCAATCCATGCGTTAAAATATTAAAAGTTATATGTACTGTTTTACAGGTTAAACCTGTTGAGCCAGCAATGCAGTCAAATCAAAGAACATGGTAACCTACTTAAGATAAAGGCTTCATGGTACAAAGAAAGATACTACGCAAGATGTGAAGACCTTCGGAAGGCCGAAACTGAGGTATACACTCGGGAACTTCAGATAAATAATGTGTTTGAGCTCTACCACTTTTTTGATAAGTCATAGCAGAATCTCTTTAATCCATTATACTTGACTATTAAATCTATTTAGAATCAATAGCAAATTTTCATTTCATGTCATAAATTTGAATAAGCAGAATGACAAAGTGACAGAACACCATTTGGTTTAGTATAGAAAAAATCATAGTTCTTTGGCGAGACAATTCATGCCATACTTAGTGAATTGTATCATGCAATTGCACCAAATTTAGTAAGTGTGTCACCATTTGGCATGCAGTTTAGTAATTTGTGGTACGTGCACTGTTTCAGGTTGATCTGTTGGGGGATGAAGTTGATACTCTCTTGGGTCTTCTTCAAAGAATATACCTGGCACTTGATCATTACTCGCCCGTGTTACAGCACTATCCTGGTGTAAGAACATTTTGCTTTTGTTTTTCTTTAAACTTGCTAATATTGAATAAAAATGATCACGCAAAACGATATTTTCTTTGGAAGAATGCATAAGGATATTACATATACCACACATATATCATGCAATTGATGCACAAAAAGGTTACTACTTGTATATAGCATGTAAACGATCTCCCATTTTTGAATATTCTTGAGAGGATGTGCATGATTACGACCACACTCGATCATTACTTGGCTAAGAAGCATTGACACGGATATGGCAATACAAACTAATAAACATACACAACAAATTCTATTTTTAAAAGATACAAAATAGCAATATGCGGGCTACTGTGTCTCATACCAATGATGTAATAACTCCTTCAACTGCCCACACTAAAAATTTGGGGTTAAGGCAAGGATAGTTGCGTTTAGAAAAGAAAAAAAAAATGATGTAGCCAATCCTTAAAATTTAGATTACTATTTTGTGTATGTTGTCGTTCAGTAATACTCTTATCTTGTGAATTGCACCATTTTAGAAAATCATTAATTTATTATATATAGCAAAGTTTCTTCTGCCTACATCTTGCTACATGTTTAACCAGTGCCTTAAAGTTAGTGTTATGCAAAAATATGTCTAGCTTTCAGAAATCACTATTTTATCAATTTACAGGTTGTGGAGACCTTGAAATTGATTAGAAGGGAAATGGATAGAGAAACTACTAACTGAAGGCCTACTCCAAACTTTGGTGAGTGACTCATCTGTGGAAATTATGATTACACGATGGAATAATCTCATTTTAGAGTCAAAAATCAAGCTGAAATATTGTTCAAATATTTTCTGGTTTAATTGTTTGACTTTTAAAGGTTTTTCGCTTATATAGCTTGTGAATGCAAGTAAATATTTGCTTCACTGCTAAAAATCTGGCATCGTTTCAGGGTCGTCGATTTTCTCGGCTAATGGAAGAGCTAATTGACAAAACATGCAGCTGACTTGGTTAATGACTACGCCATTTTCGGCCACAGTACAAGCAGGGCTACTAATCTCATAGTTTTTGCCCCGCTCTTCTGTAATAATTTTGAGAACAACAGATATATGAGTGGTTGTCTATATGACCAGTTATTAATGGATTTAGTGCGAAGCTGGCATTTTGGAATTTTGGTTAACTTGTTACTGTACAAACCTTTTCCCAGTTATATATTTATAAACAACTTCGTGTCAAGTGTAGAGTTTTTCTCAATGGTTTGCCATAAATTAATTTAGCATAACATTTTGCATATAGCGCTTTTATGTGACTTCTATACGAGGATGACAAATTTTATGTTAGCATAGCAATAAAGTCAGATTTTGAATATTAGCAAAGTGTTTTACAAGTTTATTAGACAGTTTTTACTGCTCATTGTCACTTAGAAGTCTTTACCATTAGAACCTCAAGCGCCTGATATTTGTTATGACTCTTGTTTATGTCATCATTTGATGTACCCAAAAAATAAAAATAAAAATAAAAATTAGGGCAACATGAAATAGGATTGCAGTTAGAAAAAAATAAAAATATGCCACACGAATTTATTTTCAGGCAAGAAATCAAGCACAAGGCAAAGAACCAAGTGGAATCAATTCACAT
This sequence comes from Agapanthus africanus, assembly GCA_030015575.1. Taxonomy (NCBI): domain Eukaryota; kingdom Viridiplantae; phylum Streptophyta; class Magnoliopsida; order Asparagales; family Amaryllidaceae; genus Agapanthus; species Agapanthus africanus. The sequence goes on from JASDDO010000016.1 coordinate 569,362,310, forward strand.
TTTCCTTTCATCCTTTTTACACCTTAAAAAAATCATACAACTTACAAACAATAAAATTACAGTATAAATCTAAACAGGGGCACAAATATGCCACCAGCTCAGAAATTTATCCTTATACCGATCTTTCAATCTTTGTGTTGCCTAGTATTTGTACAGAGTGAAATATCCTCGGAAGCCATGATTCACCTGTTGGATTCTCGGGCATAGCGATTCCATGCCACCATTGCTGCACCAGCAGCTGGTTCCACCTGCAGCGCAATTGATTTAAAAAGGGAAAAGAAAAGAATCAGTTAACAATTTATATATATGAATTACAAACTTGATTTTTAATGGGAAAAAAGAAGAAGAATGTGTGGTTCCTACTCTATATCATTTACAATCATGTGTAAATTCTGTTAGCCGGCTTTATGAACAATCCATAATGCATCGAACTAAAAGAGTCATCCCGCGATTAGATTCTAGATCTAGTCATATTTTTATATTTTTATCGAGAACAGCACCATTGCGGCATTGCCACATCCTAATCTGATTCTAGACCTAACATCTTTGTGTAATAGTGGCTTCCCAAGATTAAAATTCTGAATGTAAAATCAGTATCTGATAAATTTTCTTTTCCCTTGAATGATACTATACAACAAAATTTATAAAGATGATAAAAGCGTAAATGCAGGGAACAGGGAACAGGATTGATCATATTTTGTTGCAATTCACTTGGCCATGCAAGTGTGGGAATGTGTTTTGTTTCTCTCTTGGCATGATCCCTGCCTCAGAGTTTAACACTACTCCTTAGAGCAAATCCATCATCTTTTTTTCAAGTCTTCTCGACTTCTTTCGCCAACTAATAATCTCCCATCTAGCTTCCTCAATCAGAAATGAAATACGATAAATCTCTTAAAAAATCTACACAGCAGAATCCGTTTTGATAAGAAAAGGCTTTAGACAATAACAACGACGGCAACTTACAAAAGAAAGTCGCAAGAACGAGAACTATCATTAAAGTTCCATTCAGTGTTTAATTGGCCCCTTATCATTAATTTCACATGGTTAATTGGGTACATTATGAAACACCATTGACCTTTTCCCATCTTCTACAAAACACCATTAAACTTTATATATCACAAATACCACCACTCACTGGGTGTTTAATAAACCTTTTAATCGGTGTTGCATGAAACCTTCACGCACCTTTTAAATAATTAAGGGTGCTTTAAGTTTAATGGTCGTCTGTAAAAAAATGGGAACATGCAATTGTGTTTTATGTAATTTAAGTAATATTCGTGAAGATAACACACCTCAGGTCGTATAGGATGAACCCCTGGGTACACCTTGGAGATACGTTCAACAACTTCCTTTGTGATGTCCCATCTCTTCTTAGAATTAAGAAAAACTCCTCCTACCATAACAAGCGGGAAAGATTGCTTTCCATCTGAAATTTTATGAATTCGCTTGTTTTAATGACGATAAACCAAAACAGTAGAGAAAAAACACTAAAACAAAATTTTCAATAGTTTTTTACATAATGTTGTGCCACTTTCACCTTTGCCACACAATCCAAGTTTCTGGACAACAGCTTTAACGCTATCAGCCAACTCCTGAATAGAATCATGCAAAATTTTGTTTGCAACTTCATCGTCGTCCTCAGCAGAAGAGACAACCACGGGGACAAGTGCAGCAATTCGAGCCCAGGAGGGATCTGCATAGGTCCACCTAAGATATAGTGGGGGGGGGGGGGTTGTATTTAGGCACTAAATCCTCGATTTGACGCAGCCAAGATGTTATAAAAGCCAAATTACCGATATTACAAGGATGTAGTTTCTTTACTGTTTTCATACAAAATGAGAAATTCTAGATCATTGTCGAAATCGTATCATCGCTATTATTCTTGGAAAAATAGATGCTTATCCTGTCCAATATTATTTATGGATTCAAGAACTTCAGTATCACGCAAAAAAAATGTAACTGCATTCATAAGTGGAGTCATGCTACAGTGTAATTGCACATCACAATTGTTTGGAGGCTTGGTGATGGAGTTGCATGCAATAATGCAAAAAATATCAATTCCATGTTCGGTTAGCAACAACTTGAACTGGATTGCAAATGGAATTGCAAGATGCAACAGATTCTCTTGCAACATTTGTTGCAACTTCGAGAAATGCGACCGCGACAATAATTAAGGGTGCTAGTGTGCCACATAAGCAAAATTGCAACAAGTGTTGCATTTCACTTTTTTTTTGTTCATGCTTGAATTTGGATATTCAACAAAAAAAAAAGCTATAAAAAAATCCCACCAATGGAGTTGGGGCTTTTTATTGCAACAAATGCTCATATGTTTCTAACTAAACAGCTCGTCATGATCAATGAACAACTCGATAATATAAATTAGCCTGAAGAAGAAATGGCATTACCACATGCTCATATAGCAGATAAGCTAAACAAAAGTAAGAAATCATACAAATGGATCTCTATCTGACGACTGATCTTTAATTATCCACGGATAGTAGAAATTTCCTCTAAAACCTTGTTGATAGCAAAAATCTACGTCATTATCAAAATGTAGTCTTTATCAAATGTCAACCTTTTGATAAACCAATCAGTTTTCCTCCCCAACACTGTTTTGAAAGATTTCTCCAGTAAGCATGGAGGTGGAAAAGTATGGGCTGTAAGCTACAAAGTCATGAGTTCCACTCATCTTACAAAACACAACAAATAAACGACAAGGCAAATAACCCTGTAAATGTGCAACAGAATCACAACCATAGTCACTCTCTCAGCTACATTTTCTAAAGTCTTGATGTAACAGTTTCAGCAATTCTTTCTAATTCCAATAAGATATGCTAAGAAATAATTAGGCATCAAATAAACAATATACAAATAAGATCAAAGGGAATACCCAATAATTTCATCTGGTGAAGAAAGTTCGAGCATCTTAAGAATGTTCTTAGTCAGAATTGTTTGCGGTCCACGGCCATCATAAGCTCTGATTACCGCTGTCAATGCCTGTGCAGCAATTCCATATCCACTGCATAATGTACACATCAAGTTGTCAAATTTTTCTTCAATATTCATATATAAAAAGAGATAAAAGATAGATAAGAATACACCTGATATGTGTAGCATTAGTACTGTGATGATTAAATTAGCATAATATTAGTATCAACGAAATTATGCAACAGGAGTCGAAGTTATCCTTCTATCATCTATATCGTCTAAACTTGGAGGATGGGGACACCAACTGATATGTAATATTATCATCCTTTTTGCTCTCCATAGATTCCTCGAGGATAAATATGGCATTAATTAATAGAGATCAATGTCAGGTCAACCACCGACAATGAAACTTTGAAAAAATTTACATAAAATTCACAATAGATCCCGGTTTAACGGAAAAAGTTTGTGATTATGCGATTTCAGATCAATTTATAGTTATATCATTGAAAAGCCATCACCAACATCATGACATTAAGATTATGCTATCTTGATATACATTTTTATCCCACAACCCAACAATTTAAGCTTATGGGTATACTGGTTCTTAACATGGTATTCAAGCACCAAGTTTTGCAGATGTATTCGGTTCAATTCTTGCATATGTCTTGGTTCTTGACATGGTATTCAAGCACCAAATCTCATCATTGCCAGTTAAAAAATAAAAAAACGAAAATCAATTTTTACCCCCATTAATTCTGCCTTTACAGATGAAAGTTTATGTTGGAGGCCTTTCCAATGTGGCCCAGAGGCCCATGTGAGGGGAAAGAGTTGGGATTATGTTAGATTAATATACATTAATATCCCACGAGCCAACGGCTTAAGCTTCTGCATAGAGTTGGGTAAAGTGGTTGTTCACACATCATTATATATACTCTATTCTAATGGAGCATAGTAGCATACAACTATAGGACAATTGGAACGTAAATTTTAATAGTCAACACGATTTTTTGTAATATTATATTAGAAAGTCCAAATGCTAACCTGCCCCAGTCCCCCAAAACAGGTCCGGCACCAGCAGCTCGGGCCTTCCTTCCATCTTCTGTGAACCCATAAGCAATAGTACCAGTGCCAGCAATCAATACACAGCCATGGAGCTTCCCCATTGTCCCACTAGCCAATGCTGCAACAGCATCATTTTCCACGAACAACTTTACATGACTTGGAAAAATTTCTCTGTAAAAAAAGAACAAATAGTGCTTTTAATAACTACAGTATACAAAAAAGGTCAAGTACGCACTTTTTTTCCTCTTCTAGCTGAGTATCAAGTTCAATATTTTAGGATGATGGTAGTGGTAATGTTCCAAAAGAATAGTTGATTACTCGACCAATTCACTTTTAAGATACGATGAGACCCTAATTGACATCTGTTGCTTTTCTTCATATAAACTAGAAACTTAGTGCAGAATACATAGCATATGTGATTCCCACTGGCCATAAAGTAGATTGCACAAATTTTATAAGATAAAGACCATATTGAACTACATACCATAAACTAGCATGTAGAAAACCTAGGCAATGAATTTTCTTTTAGAAGAGTAGTGTTACCATTGTCTGGTAATTGTAAATTAAAACTTATAATAACACCATGCATTTGAAGTCAGAGAGGACGGTATTAACAGAACAGCGAACTCAAGAAATACCCAGGAATATTTGACAGCAAATATTACAAGTAGCTTGATAAGCATATAGTACACGCAAACTCGATGTCAAAGAGTTATGCTGAAATAAATTTGAAGGTAAAAAGATTATGCTGAAACCTGAGCCATCCCAGTACTCTCTGTTGATCTGAAGGATGATTAACGCCAGATAAAGCCAAGCAAACTGCCTTAACTGCTGAGCGATCAGATCCTCCCTTGGAAAGGGCCTCAGCCATAACCTTCTCCAATGTCTCCTTTGCTTCAGTTTCTGCATAACCCAAAATGAAAAAACCCATCAAATATTATCAACTTTCACCATTCAACACCCATCACATGTATTTTATGCCTCCAAAGAGTCCAAACATATACGTGGATTGAAGAGGCAATATAATAACATCCACAAGTGTGTAGCAAGTCCAATAATCAGGCATACGGTTTGCTTCATATTTCTCCTCGTCTATTAGAAGTTAGAACTCGTCTGATATGAGTTTAATAAGCCACAGAAATAGAAATCATGTTACTTTTAAGAATTTACAAACGGCATATAAAATTAAGGAGACGAGGGTTCACTAACTGGGTACATGCTGTACAAAATAAAAATAAAAGATCTCTTTGCCAAGTCTACCAAAGGTAAATCCATAATTATGGAATTTCTAGGAATAGCATAAGACATCTGTACACATACAGCTTCAAACTACGGCATATTCTCTGCTCTTATAAATGTAATTTCTTCTAGAATCTATCTTCCGCTTCGACTGGCCTTCATTGCTCAATGCGAGGCTCAAATGAGAAAATTCCCAACACAATCTATCACAAATCAATGAACACATTCCTAAACAATTCGACACCCAGATAGGAAAAACCGCCAGCAGCCCAAAAATCAATGAAAGGAGCCATCTTGCTTACAATTCAAACCACAAATTATATGCACACGGGCTGTTTGGATCAATTCCCACAAAGAACATAACAAGGAAAAAATCCTAAATTGCGGATACCTCCAACAGAATTGTGATTGGTGCAGCCGCCAAGGGCGCGAGAGAGGACGGGGAGCTGGCCAGAGGAGGTCGACCGAACCGACGCTGTCATGCAGACGCAGACGGTGGACGTCGTGCCGCCGTCGAGGCCCAAGATGACGCCTTTGGCTTGCGACGGCTTCTCCGCGGCCTCGAACGCCCAAAACTCGCCATTTCGATGCCCATTCATCTTCGAAATTACAAAGAGATGTCTAATCTCGATTTCTACCCTTTTTCATCGCTTTGATTCCGCCAATGGATTTCTTCGGAATTTTGGGGATGCGTAAAAATAGAAGATCGCGGTGCTTGGCCAATGGACGATTTTGCACAAAAATCTATTTAAATCTTGGTATTTGCAACCTCAATCGGCTCTTTCTGGTTGCCAAAAATGGAGTGCTTTAATAAAAGAATTTATTTTGTAAAGGCTTTGTCTTATTCACACGTCATCGTTCTTTAAATATATCCGTCTTCTTACCGGAGAGTGCAGGGTTATAACCCAGATGGGGAAGTAACTCTTTCGGTACAAATTCGTGGATTCTCTAGACGCATGTATGCTTGTGGATGATATGTGTTTGGATAAGGCTTACGGGCCGGTTCTAAAATATAAAATGAATTTATCCATCATATTGCACTATATGATGGGAAAATTTTGAATAGATATTTAGATATGGCTTGGTCTAGATATGTATAAAACATGAGCATGAGACTGCAGAGACAAACGCTGCACTGTTTCTCAAGTGTATCATCAGGCCGGCATCTATGTGCTTGTATTTTAGATGAACCAATCAATATGTGATTAGTCTAAAATATTGCGCATTTGAATGATTATTTTTCCCGCTGTTGTTAAGTTCTAAAAGGTGTTTATTGTAATTATAAAACATATGAGGGTTTATGTGTAAAAAGATTATTATCATGTGTTTCTACATTATAATTAACATAATGAGGGAAAATACATGCATATAATATTTATATGAAATATTGGTAATTAAAATATGCGTATCATATCAAATATTTCTAACCATATTCTTAAGATTTAATATCATATAAAATACTTAGGATAATATTTAAAAAATATACCAAATATTACTAACACTGTGAATTGAGATATTGTGCAGATACTAGCTCAGGTCTGAAATCAAGGAGATCCGGGTTAAATTAAGATGTCGGAATCGAAGCTGCCAAAATATTGAAACAAATCATGAGATCTAGCAACGGCAGAAACTCAGAGTAAGATTTTCAAAATCCAGACATCGAAAAGATCTACACATGCCAACAAAAGAGTCCACAAGAAATCCCATGAGTTGATGCCATTATAGAGCCGCAATTGGGCGGCCAAATACCTATATTTGCGGCGGATCCGCGGCCCCTTGATGGTTGTTGGATATGAGATTTTTTTACTGTGATCGTAACAACAAATCATCACATATGGAAACCAGGGTTTCTAGCTTCTGTGACTATTTAAGGAACCGAAAACTTCATTTTGAAAATCATCAATCCGAAAAAATCAAGAGGTCCAAAGCGATTCATGCATCCAGGTGATCATCAGCTGGTCATCTACCTCTGACAAGAGAAAGAGAGAGAGATAGCAAAAACTAGGGTTCTTTGTAATCTACTTTGTACGAAGAGTTGTATGCAATAGTTGATTAATAAATGCAGACTTTTTATTAGTCTTTTAGTATTTACTTTCTACATTTATTTTCTGCATCTTAATCATGTTTTCTTCTTCATCCTTTCTTCTATCTCAAACCATGAACGAGTAATTCTAGCTTGTTAGGGTTTGTAGGCTAAGGTAGATCAATGGATGATAAAATCATTTAACTCCTTTTATACATTTTAAAGTCTGTAAATTTTAGCAAAATAAATGTTAACATCCTAATCGGGCGCGCTCCCAATTTATTGCTGGTCATGACCACAATTCGAGATCTGTTTAACACTTGTTTTGGTAAAGGCTATACATGGATAGAGATCAATGCAAGGACAAGAGTTAAGAGTGAGGAAACCCTAGTTTCTTCCAAAAGAACCCTAATCCACATTCATCGCTATCGATCTAGTTTTAAACTATTAAAAAATAAAATGAGTCATTTTTAATTAGTCGTCCATTACTACTAAGTCATATGAACCCTACAAGTCTCTTTTTAAAAAATCTACATCTGTATTAAAATAGATTTATAACCAATCAACCCATCTTTCAATCAACTCGTCTAAGCAAGAAAAAAGTTCACGTTTCCCTGCGGACGCCCCGTACTCATCAAGGCTAGCTATTAGCGGCACCGTCCTGACTGCGGTTACTTTTACAAAAACACTTTTTCAAACGATCAATCAATTGGCGCCGTTGCCAGGGAAACGACTGTAATTTTTTTCTTGTTATTCGGATTGATTTTCTATAAAATCCATATCATAAAATAATCAAAACCGCATCTTGTGTATTTAACGATTATTGTGCGAGTTTTATAAGGGATTCTGGAGTAACTGGAGCAAGCCAACAAAGAGTTAAATAATCTCAACATATCTCAGAGGAGCCTAGGGTTGCACTGAAGAAAATTTATCAAAAGAACACTCCATAGTGCGGTGGAACCGCGGCGAAAAGAAGCAAATTGCAGCGGAACCGCGGCGGAGTTGGGGAGTTGGGCGCATAAAATTCTCTGGTATCTTTATCAAATCTTCCTCTCTCCTCTAAATTTCCAATAATCTGATTTTTCCTGCAGGATTCTTTGTAAAGCGCCGCTAAAAAAATCTTTTTACATGTTTTGATAGTGGTTTGTTTGTGCATATCTTAACCAGACATAAGGGGAAACAACCCAAATCCAGATTAGGTGGGGATTTCATCACCCTTCGTAGGCCCCACAAATCACAAAACGAGCATACTTTCACTCTACATTAATTAAAAAATATCTAGACCAAGTCTCTAAGGACCGTCGCGCTCAATTAGGACAGAGAAGGGTCGTGGGTAATTTATCGCTTATCCGCATCTCTCTTGTGGTGTCTAAACAAGTGTGACTAAGAAAAGTAGTTGCTTAATTAGGCCCGCTATTTTCGGTCATTCGTATAGCGGATACCTCCCACTTACCTGGTCACGAGAGCGATAAAGAGGTGGTAGAGAATTGATCCTGCGACTTGTCCTTTAGAAGTTTAGGAGCGGTCCAGTGACTTGACCTAGGTGACCCTAGTTCTAGGGTTTGATTGTGCATATTTGTGATTTGTGGAGTCAAGCCTCATGCCCGACACTTTTTCAAAACAAACCCTTTTAAAATCGTTCTCACACACACTGGCATGTGCGCTAAACCCGCTTAGTGCATAATCGGCTGAACACGGGATTCTAGTGCCCGTCTTGTCTGCATCTTTGCTATCGACTCCGAAGTCGGTACTTCTTCATCTTCTATTTCCTCTCCACCCACCACATCTCCCGAAATGGACGGATCTCCATCGGGATTTCACGATACCATTCTGCCACCACCCGTAGGTGCGCAGAATCCACCGCGCATCTATCTCCAAGAAAGATGCTACCCCATACGTGAACCTCTTCCTACTTGCCTGTCTCTTCCACCAGCCAATGGGGGTAATTTCGAAATTAAACCCTACTTCATCAACTTGTTGGCCAAATTTCACGGGCTTGAATCCGAAGACACATACGTTTTTATAACCAAATTCAAACACGTATGTGCAATGATAAGCACAACCCAACTTTCAGGAGATGCTATGCGATTACGTATTCTCCCTTTTACCTTGTGCGATCTAACGGAAAAATGGCTTTATAGCACCGTCGCATATTCTATCGCCAAATGGGATGAATTCATTATAGCATTCCTTAAGAAATTTTATCCCAATCACAAAACCGCCCGTGTTCGAAGCGAGACTAACCAGTTTACCCAACTTCCCAACAAACCATTCTGGAAATGCTTTGAACGGTTTAAAGATCTTCTTGTACGATGCCCCCATCACGGAATTGATATATGGCAGTTTTGCCGAATTATATATGAGGGTGTTAATCCCGCCATGAAACAGATGCTTGAAACCATTTGTCAATGTCATTTCATGTCAAAAGACGATGGCGAAGCTTGGCAATTTTTGGAAGATCTCGCCGAAAAAACCTCACTATGGGAGAGCGTTAGACCAACATCATCTTCATCCAGGGCAGGTATCCATCAGCTCGACGTTTCCATCGCAGTGAAAGCCGAAATGACCGCGATGCAAAAGAAACTCGAAATTATCGAAAACAAAGTCTTGTCGGCCTCCCTAAACCAAGTTACGCTCCCCAAAACCACGTGCGGTTGCTGTCCTTTGAATCCTCCGTTTTAAGGTCAAGAACAAACTAATGCTGTTTTTCAGCAACGACCTAGAAACGATCCCTATTCCTCTACATATAATCAGGTATGGAGGAATCATCCTAATTTCGCTTGGAACCAAAACCAAACTCAAAATCAAAACTAATTCCAAAGCAACTATCAAAGGCCTCCTCTACAGCAACAACAACAACCACAACAAAATCAGCACCCCTTTCAACCGCAATCTTTTCAAAACCCGGCCAACAACTTTGATCCTTATAATAATATTTCAACAGCCGGTACCGATAAAACATCTGCGCTCGAACGTAACTTAGAAACGTTCATTAAATAATCCATGCAAACGACGGCTAATTTAACGTCTTTTATCCAAATATTAGTGCAACACACTGCTTCCCACAGTGAAAACATAAAATCGATAGAAGCACAACTTACACAGTTAAATGCCGCGATGAGCGAGAGAGATAAAGGGAGACTTCCATCTCAAGCTCTACCAAATCCCGGCCACTCACAAAACGCGAATATCATCCTTGTTCACCGCCGAAAGCCGGGAGACAAACGTCTTGCCTGAATTTGGGGGCAGATACTATTTGGTTTTATCCGTCCACCTCTCCGAAGATGCCAAGTTGATTTATGGCACCGTGCATCGGAGGTTTGGATGGATGCAGCCGTTGTAGCAGATTTCGTCAGATTCCCCCTCGTTAGCGAAGGGTTTTTGATTGTGGGGATGCTCTTCCCTGCAGGCGCAAGCCCCTGCAGTTAATTACGTTACCGCATCGCGGTAACCACTTTCTCCTGCTCCAGAAGGTCACTTCGTGTCGTGTTTGTTTGTTTTATTTTTGGTTGCCCGTGGATTGTATACGGAGACTAATTTATGTTGTCGCCCGTAGGGCGTGGATTAGTCCAAATCCATATATTCTTAGATTTAGGTTTGGTTTGATTTAAGGATTGTTAATCTCATTGGGATTAAGATCAACTTAAATATTTGTTGAGAATACGTTAGTCTAATTTTAGACTAAGATCTACTTAACAAGATTTTTTGGGATCATTCAGACCCAACAAAAGAGCATTTGGGCTCTATTGTCTTAGTTTAAGGACGTTGCGGTCCATAGCTAGTTTAAGGATGTTGCGGTCCAAGGAATTGTTGGTTGTCGGGACCCGCCACCTCTCTGAAGAAGTCGAAGAATTACAATGACATATATCAGAGGTGTGCGGAGATGTCCCCTGGAACCAATGAATATTCGTCAGAAGCTCGGTAATCTTGTTTGGGACTAAGACCACTCTAGAAAATAAAGAGCACATGGGCTCGGTTGATTAGGAGTTTGGCCAAACTTAGGCTCAGCCCAGTCATTTCATTTTTGAATAAAGTGTTAAACACTTGCTTGGGCTTGGTCCCCTTTCTGCGCCAACAATGCTGAGCATTCATATGGGTTCTGACGCCCACACTTTATCTTGCTTTCCCCCTTTTTGTTTTTTATGGAGTGTTAAACACTCTTTATGGCGCCCACGTGTGGAGCATGTGAGGCGCTTGGGGCCAGGCGCCAGGCGTTAGACACTGGTCGATGAGTGCAAAGCACTTTATGCTGAATAGCGCCCACGTGAGGGGCACGTGGGGCGCTTGGCGCTGGGCGCCAACCACTGAGTACTAAGCACTCTTTATTAAGCAACACCCACGTGAGGGGCACGTGAGGCGCTTGGCGGTGATTTTTCTTCGTGTATTATGTTCTGAAGAGTTCAATTCTCTGTTCTTCTCTGGATCTTCGATCCCCAAGAACAAATTCATCCCCATGAGAATTAAATTCTCACTTGTGAGAGACTTGTCTCATGGATCTCAGATCCAGGGAAAGAACTATGTTCTTTTATGAGGGTTAAACCTTTAGATATGCAGATGAGATACTCTGATCTCTATTATTTTTATTTACCTTGAAGAAAGTTCTTCTTTTTTCTTCTCTCTTAAAACTTTCTTTTTTGCTTGCTCTTCTTTTTGAACTTGAAGTTTATGGGCGAGTTCCTCCCTCTAAGACTTAAAGTCTTGGGGCTTTTATATAGTGGAGGCAAGTTTGTTGATTTAGTTAAAGAAATTTCTCATTTAGAGACCCTTAATTGATTTGGGGATTTTATCCACCGTTGGATCTTTGATCCAAAGACTTTTGTTTTACAGAAGATATTTTTCTTGTTTTTAACAAGATTGGGGAAATATTTTCCCATACAGAGTTTATTCTACAGCTTGGTGATTTTTAATCCAACGGTACTCTGTTTTATAGAGAATAATCTTTCTCGTTTAGAAAGATTTGAGGAATATTTCTTCAACAGAATTTAGTTCCGTATTTTGATGATTTATCATCTCCATTGGATCTTTGAACCAATGGCAGAGAACTTTTAGTTCTGGCGCCGGCGCCCTCGTGTGAGGCACGTGAGGCCTGCCTCTGAGTTTTTAACTCTTGGCGCTGGCACCTTCATGCGAGGCATGTGAGGCGCTGCCTCAGAGTTTTTAACTCTTGGCGCTGACGCCCTCATACGAGGCACGTGAGGCGCTGCCTCAGAGTTTTTAACTCTTGGCGCTGGCGCCCTCGTGCAAGGCACGTGAGGTGCTGCCTCTTTCAAATTTTGAACAGAGTTTTGCTCTTTTATTGGGGGGAAACAAATGCCCCCCACCATTGCGCTCATGTGGCTTACACGTGAGTGCAGCTGTGGCAGTTTTTCCACCGTTGGATTTTCTTGGAAGTTGAATCGTCTCCCCATGCCTATAAGTAGGGCCTTTGGCCCTTGAGATGACTGTTGTTCATCTTCTTTTATTCTTCCTTCTTCTGAGAATTTAATTCTCCTTTCAGAGCTTAGATCTTTGCCCAAAGAAATCTCTTTTAGAGTTGAATTCTGCCCAAAATTTTGGTAAGGATTATAATCGAACCCATTAAGCAGAGCTTTGCTCATCTTAGATCACAGATCTTTAAGATGTATTTTTAGGGTTTCTTTAACCCGTTATGAAGAATTCTTAAGAGTTTGTTTTGCAAGTCTTTAAAGATCTTGGGATTTTACTCTGTAAAAAGCTTTGCTTTTGAGGGTTTTGGTAGATTATACCATTGTTTTTACAGAGCATAGCTCTTTAGGAAAAAAATTTTAGGGAATTTTATTCTTCTCTTAATTGACAGATGTGAACTCTGTTTGTAGAGCACAACTCTCGAGAGAGTTTAACTCCTTGGCCCAATGAGATTTCTCATTAAATGAGAATCCTCTTAGGATTCCATCCTTAATGGGTGACTGCCCATCAATGATGGACCGCCACCTTGATTTTGTGGGTCTCCTTTTGTCCCTTTTTTCTGCATTGCAGTTCGGTATAATTTTTTAAGTACCAAGTGTCAGAATTCGGAATATAGCGTCGACAACTAATCCTTGTCTCTTTTTGTGCAGATACTATGGCTCTCGACTCTTCCTTCCCTTTTGTACATTCTGAGAGCGCCTTTGCTGACGCGCCCGTGGATCGGGAAGTCTTTGCGCTCAATAGAGATCACGACCCGGAGCAGAAATCTCTTCATCTGTGGGGGTCGTGGTACAATCAGATTATCCAGGGTTGGCGCATTTTTTCTTGTGCAGTACCCTTATAGCCCATTTCAGCAATTCACCACGCCGACTAGCCTCAGATGAATTACGCTGTAGAGGAGCTCAACTGGACCTCAGAGGGTCGCCTTCAGCCTTCTATGGCCTCAATAGCCGTATAACCGCCGATGGCTTTGGATATTTTGGGGCGACGCATATGTCAAGGCGAGCCACGCCCTTGGGGATAAGTATACATGATAGGTTTGACTGCTCACTATAGGGTGTTTTTTGTCACCCCATTGAGATGGGAATACGCGCACGCGTCTCAGGCGTACTACAGATTCCCCCTGCCTAGGGTAGGCTGGGGTTTAATGATTGTGGGGATCCGAATCTCCGGCAGCCGCGGACTAAGCTGCCGTTAATTACCCCTCGCCTTTGGGGCGAGGGAACCACCGATTAACGGGTTAAACTGGTCATGCGAACTCAATGTGCAGTGTACGTGTGTTCTGTTTTGAAAGGGGGGATTGTATATGTATATATGTATGTATGTACACAAAAAGAGGGGGAAGATGCATCCAAGGGATGCGTGAGGCCAGCGCCTTGAGCGCTGTGCGCTCAGGCGCAAGCGCGCCACGTGTCGGCACGTGGGCGCTTTGCGCATGAGCGCTGCGCGCAGGAGCGCAAGCGCGCGCGCCACGTGTCGGCACGTGGGCGCTTTGCGCAAGAGCGCTGCGCGCTGGAGCGCAAGCGCGCGCGCGCCACGTGTCGGCACGTGGGCGCTTTGCGCATGAGCGCTGCGCGCTGGAGCGCAAGCGCGCGCGCCACGTGTCGGCACGTGGGCGCTTTGCGCATGAGCGCTGCGCATTGGTGCGCAAGCGCGCAGGAGCGCAAGCGTCCGCGCCACGTGTCGGCACGTGGGCGCTTTGCGCTCGCGCGCAGTGCGCTGGAGCGCAAACGCGCCACGTGTCGGCACGTGGGCGCTTTGCGCTCGAGCGCTAGCGCGCCGGCGAGGAAAGGAGGGCTTTTAGCCCCAGAAACTCTCGAAAGAGAAATTAGTGGAGTTAAACTCCTGAAAAAAAAGGAAAATGTTTTGGTTGGGGAAATGAGTTCTTCTTCTTCCTCCTCTGTTGGCTGGCTCAAGAAATGTGAGATCTAAAAATCTCTTCTTTTTGAGATCTAATGATAGATCCAAGTTTCCCTTTGTGGGTTTTGTGGTGAAAAACTAATTTGTTTTATGAAAAGAAGAGTAAAACTCTTGATTTAATTCAAGAGAAATAAGAAGGTTTTGGAACCTTGAAAAAGAAGGAAATATCTCAGATCTGGAAAGTTTTTAGAGAGAGAAAAAGTTGTGAGATATTTTCATTATCTTTTGCCTTTATAGGCTATACACTTTACACATAGCCCCTTGGGTTTCACAAAATGGCATTTTGCCTATCCCATGGCTCATGTGCCATTTCTTTTTGCACATAAGCCATGGGCTTTACAAAAATTTGGCTTTATGCCTATTTTTCTTACATTTATCCATAAAATAAAATAAAAGAAATGCAACAAAATTATTTATTACAAAATTTTTATCTTGGCATGGGGGAGGCCGGCCGCTTCATGTTCGGGCTCGACCCGGGCATGGGCCCACTGGATCTGGGCTTGGGCCCACTTGGCTTGGGGTTGACTTTGATTTTGACTTGGTCAACCGGGGTGTAAATTTTTACCCCAACAAATTGCCCCCCATCAATAAATGCACACCACATATGTGGGTCGTGTGCATGAAATTGATGGATCCTCTTTTACTTGGAGGCGACCTGATTTGGTTCCCGCTTTTTGGGAAGCTAGCACTGTCCTTTTTACGACATGGACGGTCGTTGCTTGACATGTCCCCGAGACGGAGTGTCCGTGATAGACGTTTCCCTGGCCCGGAGTGATCTGGTTCTCGCTTTGTAGGAATCCTGCGCTGCCCTTTTTACGGCATGGACGCTCAATGCTGCCCTTTTTGCGACTTGGACGGTCGATACTGCCCTTTTAGCGACTTGGACGGTCGATGTTGCCATTTTAGCGACGTGGACGGTCGATTCTGCCCTTTTACGACTTGGACGGTCTGTGCTGCCATTTTAGCGACGTGGACGGTCGGTGCTGCCATTTTAACGACTTGGACGGTCGATGCTGCCCTTTTTGCGACTTGGACGGTCGGTGCTGCCCTTTTAGCGACGTGGACGGTCGATTCTGCCCTTTTAGCGACGTGGACGGTCGGTTCTGCCCTTTTTGCGACTTGGACGGTCGATTCTGCCTTTTTTGCGACTTGGACGGTCGATGCTGCCCTTTTTGCGACTTGGACGGTCGGTGCTGCCATTTTAGTGACTTGGACGGTCGGTACTGCCATTTTAGCGACGTAGACGGTCGATACTGCCCTTTTTGCGACTTGGACGGTCGATGCTGCCATTTTAGCGACTTGGACGGTCGGTTCTGCCCTTTTTGCGACATGGACGGTCGGTGCTGCCATTTTAGCGACGTGGACGGTCGGTGCTGCCATTTTAACGACTTGGACGGTCGATGCTGCCATTTTAGTGACTTGGACTGTCGGTGCTGCCCTTTTAGCGACGTGGACGGTCGATGCTGCCCTTTTTGCGACTTGGACGGTCGATACTTGATTTGACTTGCTCTGCTTCTTGCAGTGTCAGGGGTAGACTTGACTTGCTCCGCTTCTTGCGGTGTCGAGCTTGGATTCTGACTTGCTCCGCTTTTTGCGGTGTCGGAGTGAAAGTTGACTTGTTGATTTTGATTTAGGTTGACATCAGCATCGCTATACTGGAATATGGTACCGGGAGCGAATCATCATCTGTCATTTAGGGGATTTTGGGATTATTTTACGCCCGTGGATTGTATACGGTTTTGCAGGATGTATGATCCAGACCGTAGGGCCGGAAAAATTTCGGGATTTTGTCGACGTCTGCATCGCTGCACTGGAATATGGTACCAGGAGCGACTCATCATTCGCCGTTGGGGTATGGGATTTGGAATTTGGTTAGCGTCTGCATCGCTGCACTGGAATATAGTACCAGGAGCGACTCATCATTCGCCATTTGGGGATTGGGGAGCGATGGCTTAGGAGACAGGTTTAGATCCCTATCGCCTAAGACTTTTCAATTTTATGGGCCGTGAGGGTCCCATAAAAGCATTTTCTCCCTACGAGTCGTAAGGATCCCGCAGGTGTATTTTCTCCTTAGGAGTCGTGAGGACTCCTAAGTGTGTTTTTCCTTTATGAGTCGTAAGGATCCCACAAAGGTTTGTTCTCCTCATATATTGTGAGGACACATGAGTGGGTCTTGTCAATGGAGCATCATTCCCAAAGCGGAGACCGGCCGCGTAACTGGTGATTACGGCGGGGCATGGGTATGATGAGAATTATTTGAGCCCGTGGATTGTATACGATGGTCAATTTGGGGGCCCACCGTAGGGCCAGGAGAATTTTGAGAAATCGGATTTTGGTTGGCGTCTGCATCGCTGCACTGGAATATGGTACCAGGAGCGACTCATCATTCGCCGTTGGGGTATGCGATTTGGAATTTGGTTAGCGTCTGCATCGCTGCACTGGAATATGGTACCAGGAGCGACTCATCATTCGCCGTTTGGGGATTGGGGAGCGATGGCTTAGGAGACAGGTTTAGATCCCTATCGCCTAAGACTTTTCAATTTTATGGGCCGTGAGGGTCCCATAAAAGCATTTTCTCCCTACGAGTCGTAAGGATCCCGCAGGTGCATTTTCTCCTTAGGAATCGTGAGGATTCCTAAGTGTGTTGCTCCTTTGTGAGTCGTAAGGATCTCACGCAGGGGTTTTCTCCTCACAAGGTCGAGAGGACTTTGCGAGTGTATTTCATCTCTTTTCACGAGTTTGCGCCCTTTCGGGTTTTCGCAGACTCGCCGGTAGTCCTGCTGTTTTTACTCACGGAGCCCTTTCGGGTTTTCATCCGTGCCCGTTTTGCTTGTGGACATACCGTTTATTTTTTTTTTCTTTTATTTTTTTTTTCTCTTTTTCTCTTTTTTTTTTACCGCTGGTGGGACTTTAAAAGTAGTCTCACCGGCAGGATTTGGGAGAGATAGGGGTCATTCATGCCCGTGGATTGTATACGGTTTTGCAGGATGTATGATCCAGACCGTAGGGCTGATGTGCTCAATTCGCCTGCGACTTGGAGCATTTACGTGTAGTATTTCTTGAGATATCGGCCATTGATGGGTGGCATGGGCCTTTCTCCCTCGGCACTTATTAGTTGGTAGGACCCTCCGTCAAACACTTTCTCGATGACATATGGTCCTTCCCAGTTTGGCTCGAATTTTCCCTTGGCATGTCGATTGGGGATGATCGGTCTTTTGAGGACCAACACCAATTCACCTTTCTTGAAAACGCGGAGACGGGTTATCTTGTCATAAGCCCGTGACATTTGGGCTCGGTATAGCTCCAGATTTTGCTGCACCGCGAGCCTCTTTTCTTCGAGGGCATCGAGCTCTTCAAGCCGAAGGAGCACGTTTTCCTCCTCCGTCAACTCGTGCTGAACGGCCATTCTTAAGCTTGGAACTTCGACTTCGAGGGGGAGGACCGCCTCCACTCCGAAGAGCAATGAGTATGGAGTGGACTGAGTTGGAGTACAGTGCGTGGTACGATATGCCCACAACGCCTCGTGAAGTTTGAGATTCCAGTCTCTCTTGTTGGCTGAAGCAATTTTCCTCAGGAGCTTGCATAGAGTCTTATTGAAGGCTTCGGCTAGCCCATTGGCTCTTGAATTATAGATGGAGGAATATCTCCAGTCTATCTTGTGCTGAGTAGCGAACCTTGAGACATTGAAGCTCTTGAAAGAAGGCCCGTTGTCAGAAATGATTCTTCTTGGTGTACCGAAGCGGTATAGAATATTATGCTGGAAGAATGTCAGAATATCTTTTGTCTTGACTTCTTTTAGCGGGACAGCTTCAGCCCATCTGGAGAAGTAATCTGTCGCGGCCAGTATGAACCGATGGCCTTTGGATGACGGAGGATCAATCGGGCCAACAATGTCGGTGCCCCAGACTTTGAAGGGCCACGACGCCACCGTAGGATGCAATGGATTGGGATGCTTGTGAATAAAATCACCGTGAATTTGGCAGATATAACATTTCTTTGCATGCTCTCCGCAATCCCGTATCATGGTGGGCCAGTAATACCCAAGCCGTTTGATTTGAAGTCGCATCTTGGGGCCAGATTGGTGAGCACCGCAAACGCCCGAGTGAACATCTTTCATGACCTTTTGGGCTTCGGCCAATGACAGACACCTGAGCCAGAGTTGGTCATACGACCTGCGGTATAATGTGTCATTTACAAACACGTGTCGGAGAGCTCTTTTCTTCAGCTGAATCCTCACGGATTTTTCTTCGGGCAGCTTGTCGTATCGGAGGTACTCTATGAAGGGTTCTCTCCAATCGGGCTCGTCTTGGATGATCGAAGCTTCTTCGGCAGGACTGCTCTTCTGTTCCGCGCTTTCTTCTTCTCGTAGAGAGACTGGGGGTAGAATTTGTCGGCTCCTGACTGTGATCAGAATTTCGTCCATGTCAGGATCGGCCAGCTCCTTGGCTAAGCGAGCGAGTACGTCAGCCTTCCCATTCAACGCTCTAGGGACTCTCATTAGTTCAATGTGAGTGAACCGTTTCATGAGTTCCACCACTCGGTCTCTGTACCGAGCTAACTCGGGTTTGTATATTTTATAATCGCCGCTTACTTGGTTGACGACGAGCTGGGAGTCACCGTAAACTCGTAGCCGACGGATTTCCATTTCTATGGCGAGCTCCAGACCAGCTATCAGAACTTCATACTCAGTTTCATTGTTTGTCCGAGGCTCGGTGAGAGCGAAAGAACGCCGCAGGGTTCCCATTGATAGCGTGGTGAACACCAATCCTATCCCCGCTTTTACCTCCGGTACGCTTGATCTGCCGGGGCTCCTTATTGATGAAGCCCCATCAAAGTAGAGCTCCCAATATGGCTCGTCTTCCTCGAGGTGCAGCACTTGTTCGTCGGGTAACTCACAATTTAGCGGCGATCCCTCTGGTATGGGATGAGCAACGAGAAAGTCTGCAAGAGTTTGCCCTTTTACTGCTTTCTGGGGAGTATAAACTATGTCAAACTCGAGTAGCATAACAGCCCATCTTGCCATTCTGCCGGCTAGGCTCGCTCTGGTAATCAAGTGTTTGAGCGGGTCGACCTTGGAGATCAGCATAACCCGATGAGCAAGCAGATAGTGCCTCAGCTTCTTTACAGCAAATATCAGAGCCAGGCATTGCTTCTCGATTGGGGAATAGTTGTGTTCCGCCCCGACTAGAGTTCGACTGAGGTAGTAGAGGGCATTTTCTTTTCCCTCCTCGTTATTCTGGGCAAGGAGCGCACCGAGTGACTCATCCAGCGCGGCAGTGTAGAGAATCAGCGGTTTATTTGGAATGGGAGCGGCCAGCACTGGAGGGTGCAACAAGTACCGTTTGATGCTTTCGAACGCTGCTTAACATTCAGCATCCCAGATAAAAGGAGCTCCTTTCTTCATGAGCTTCGAGAAGGGCCTACATTTCCCCGATAAATTTGAGATAAACCTCCGTATATAAGCAAGCTTGCCTTGAAAAGATCTTAGCTGCGTCAGACTCTTCGGAGGGGGCATCTCCATGATGGCCTTTATCTTTGATGGGTCAACTTCGATCCCTCGATGTCGAACTATGAAGCCCAGGAATTTTCCCGATGACACGCCAAAAGCGCATTTCAGAGGATTCATCTTCAGGTCAAATTCCCTCAGTCTGGTGAGAACGGTCCTAAGATCCTGGATATGATCGGCCTTGGTTTCAGTCTTAACGACCAGATCATCAACATAACATTCGACGACTTTATGAATTAGGTCATCGAAGATATTGGTCATTGCCCTTTGATATGTAGCACCTGCGTTCTTCAGTCCGAACGGCATCACCTTGTAGCAATATATTCCGATCGGGGTTCGAAATACTGTGTGTTTCTCATCCTCAGGCGACATCTTGATCTTATTATATCCAGACGAGCCATCCATAAAGGTGAACAGTTCGTAATTTGAGGTGTCATCGACCATCATTTCCATGACTGGTAGCGGGAAGTCGTCTTTAGGACATGCCTTGTTGAGGTCCCTGAAATCGACACAAACTCGGATCTGCCCATTTTTCTTCTTCACTGGGACTATGCATGCGATCCAGTCTGCATATTTCTCTTCCCTGATGAAGCCGGCATCGATGAGCTTCTTAGTTTCCTCGATGACCTTTTCTTCTAGTTCCCTTCTCATTCTTCGAGGAGCTTGTTTGACTGGCTTAGCATCAGGAGATATAGCCAACTTATGTACGGCCACTTCAGGGGAAAGGCCAGGCATTTCTTTGTACGTCCACGCGAAGCAGTCGACGAACTCATGCAGCAGGGCAATTATCTGCTCTTTCATTTCCTCCGACAAGAGTGAGCTGATATAGGTCGGCCTTGGATTATCGGGCGTTCCTAAGTCAATCTCGGTTAGCTCATCAAAGGTTGCTTGTCCGCCATCTTCGAGCTCTTGAGGAGCTTCTTCTGGCTCGGCTATCTCGTCATCATCATTTGATCTTTCGCTGGCCTCACCAACATGGATCATGTAGCACGCTTTGGAATCAGGTTGAATCTAGCCTATGCCCCGTCTATCTGGAATTCGTCCATCGATGAGTGCTCGGACCTGGGGTAGATGCCATAGCCCTTCGTAAAACTTTGCTTCGGACTCCGTCTGATATAACCGGCATCCGCACTTTTTAAAGTATTCCCGCATCTCGGGTGCATAGTATCTGGGATTGAGGACGGCTCTTATGCCTCTCTCATAGGGAAGGCACGCGACAGAAAGATCGTCCGGGTGCATAACGGGGGTTGACCCGTAAAACAGGATGCCCTTCTGTCCATTTTTCCTCCCGGGCACGTAGAAAGTTTTCAGCCGGTCTACGGTAGAGACTGACAATGCGTCGAGCTCTTTGCACATCTGCTCCGGCACCCTTGTGACGGCTAGGGACCCTTCTGCAATTTCGAGGGTCTCTCGTAGTTTCGCTTTTTGCATGGGGGTCCGATCTGCACCGCTGTTGCACGACAGGTCCTCTTCCTCTGACTCTTCAGTGTCGCTGCCAAGATGAGGGCGGACATTACTGCTAGATGGGGCTTCAGTGACAGATTCGTCTGTATCGCTGCCGAAACGAGGGTGAGTTTTACGGAAGGACGGGCTTCCAGCGTCGGACTCGTCAGTGTCGCTACCGAAATGTGGGCGCACTTGGGCGTTTTTACTTTTGAAAGTGACAACCAGCGCAGATTTGCTTTTGGGTCTTGGGGCCGGTCTATCCTCAGTCAGTTGTGGCTTAGCATTTTGGTGGTTCATAAAGTACCGAGAATCTTCATAGCGGACTTCATGCACACCGAACGGCTGGATGTCTCCGTCAATGCGTCTTTCTTCGCCATTTTTAGTATACTTCATGCATTGATGGAGAGTTGACGGAATGATGCCATAATCGTGGAGCCATGGCCGCCCCAAGAGAATCTTATAAGACGTGTCGGCGTCGATCACGTATATCTTAGCTTCAGTTTGCAGATCCCCGAATTTGATTGGCAAAGCTATAGACCCCAGAACTTGCTGGCAATTTTGGTTGAAGCCTTGAATGACAATCCTTTCCCTTGACAGGTGTCGGACGTCCATTGACAAACTCTTCAGAGTTCGCAAGTTCATGATGTTCACTGAGGACCCCGGATCAATCAATATGCGATTAATTCGATCTCCGTCACTGTACCCAGTCACGTAAAGCGGCCGATTATGCTCAGCCGTTCCCAGTAGCAAGTCTTCATCCTTAAATGTGACTGCGGCGGCATGCAAAACGTGCTGGGCTTCTTTCATATTAATTTCCGCAAAGTGAGCCTGATACCGCTCGGGGTTTTGTAGAGCGTGAATGAGAACATCTCTAAGCTCCTTAGATAGGACCAAGGCGTCATAGATGCTCAGGAGAGACGGAAGCTTCCGGAGATGTGCCAAGACATTATAGTCCACCGAGGAAGGACTTGTATTTTCATCAGCTGGTTCTCTGCCATCTTCTTCATTAGCGACTTGTTTTTCCTTCCCTTTTGGGGCGTTGCCCTGATTTGGCGGTAGAGCCCTGCCGCTTCTGAGCTGGATTTGATTGGCCTTTGTGGTGAGCTCCTCGTCCTCTTCGGGAAAACAGAGCTCATCCTCGGAGTCGCTGCCAAGATGGATGGCGTAGCAGGTCACTACTGGGATCTCTTCATTGGAGTCTTCTTCTAACTCCTCCAGAATTTCAGCCGCTTGTACAGGGAAGAACTCCTTCAATTGAATCAATGTTCTTTCCCTTTGTTCATATTCTTCGAGGGAATCGATATATTTTTGAATGGTCGATCTCCCTGCAGGCTCTTTTTCGCGCCGAGCTACACTTTTCTTCTTCTTGAGCTTCTTGGATTTTGAGCCTGATGGAGCTGCATTGGCAGCTGGACTGGTAGGCTTCTTTTGCCCTTCCCATTCCGCCCTGGGTTCTTTCCGAAGTAGCTTTATCATCTTCTTCGTCTTATTAGATATGTGCGTACTCCACGGAGGCCGCGATGAGTCCGTTTCATTTCTCAGGGCAGCGGGTTCGGCTGTCTGCTCCCAGAAGGCTTCAGTTTCTGTCTGTATAAAGTTGGTGGTTGCAACTTGATTG
The DNA here is from genome assembly GCA_030015575.1 of Agapanthus africanus. Classification (NCBI taxonomy): domain Eukaryota; kingdom Viridiplantae; phylum Streptophyta; class Magnoliopsida; order Asparagales; family Amaryllidaceae; genus Agapanthus; species Agapanthus africanus. The sequence continues at coordinate 569,385,476 of JASDDO010000016.1, forward strand.
TTCACCAACACACTTTTGGGCAGTTCGATCTCTCCAGCCTTGTACTGCTTTTCGACCCAATCTTTGAAGATATAGCAATCCTCGATCGCATGGCTCACTACTCGGTGGTACGGGCAATACAGAGGATTGTCGGTCATTTTTGCTTCTTGGGGTCTTTTCGACTCCGGCAATTGGAGGCCGTTGTTCAAGGCATCTTTAAATATCTTACGGACCTTGTCCCTTCTGAAAGAGTAAACCTTGTTCTTTTTCTCCTCTAGGGAAGGCCCATCTCCTCCCAGCAATGGCTTTCGAGACCGATTGGTTTTGGATTCGCCCGCCCTTCGCTTTTCTTCATTGTCGGACGCATTGAAGACATTGGTACTGCTGGAACTCCCGCTTCTACGGTTGTCGTCCCGCTTGCTTTTCCATGTTTTGTCTCTCTGAAAATCCGGCGGGGACTCTTGCTTTGAGCGTTCCAGCATTTGGACTTTCTTGGTTAGCTCCTGAAATGTCTTGAGGCCCGCCGTACACAAGAATGGGACCATCCAGTTGCTGAGGTTCCCAATGAGAAGGCTGACGGACTGGTCCTGCTCCAGCGGCGGTTCGCACTTGACTGTGAGATTATGCCATCGAGCGATAAAGTCGGTGTTGCTTTCATTCTTCCCCGGCTTGGTCCTCACAAGGTCGGCAATGGAGATTTTATCACTGACACTCATGAACCTTTGCCGAAACAGGGACTCCATTTGGGCAAAGGTAATGACGGACCCGTCCGGTATACTCGCATACCAGTCGAAGGTGACGCCGGTCAGGCTGTTGACAAGCTGACGAAGAAGGAGCGCGTCATTGCCCCCTGTATTTCCGCACGATGCTTTGAAGTGGGCGACGTGCTGATTTGCATTCCCCGTTCCATCAAATCTTCCGAACTTAGGAATGACGTAGCCGCTTGGGAACTCAATCAGATCGTACTGCGCGGGATATGGCCGCCCACTACTGCCGATTTCTTTTTGAGCTTCGGCTTCGGCCACCAATGTTTTAACCTTGCTGGTGACCAAATCCATTATCCGATCCTGTGTTAACGGGATAGTGCTATCTAGGGCCAAGGCGTCCCCAGAAGCGGAGTGTGGACGGCTCTCATGTGGCTCGACCAGTCTTGGACCCGAAGGAACAGGCATTGGCTGCCTCGGATTGTCATCATCCGGCTGATTAGTAGCGGCTTGTGCTTGATGGGGAGGCGCTCGAGCAATTTAAGCCGTAAGCTGCATCACCACGTTCGTTAAGTCGTCAATCTTCGAGTAGAGCTTGGTCATCTCTTTATCTTTGCTCCTGAGCTGTTTTCGAAGCTCTTGGAGCAGCTCTTGCTCCGCAGTCCTGGGGCGGAAAGTCGGCTCCTCCTCGCTGTCCGAGATTGACTCTGCATGGACCGAGGGGTCTTTCTGCCTATCATCCTCATCGAGAGGGTTTTCTTCATCCAGCGGGGGCGGCTGTTCTTGAGCGGCGGCGACCACATTCAGGCTAGATTGGGCTTGGGATATGGTGGCCCCATCCTTGCTTTTGCTGCGAAGGTTGTCGCTGGGGCGTCCTCCCGCCATATAGACCGTATGGATGATGTATCCAGCCGTCTTTCTATCATTGGAAGCTGACTTCACGGATCGCTGTCTTGACACCCTTGCTTCGGTTGCTGGTAATCGATTGAAGGCGGCTGGCCTAACCAGGTTCTTGAATGGTGCTGGCGTTTCTTTTCTGGATTTGCCCCGCTGCTTTCGTGCGGCACAGAGCGCCTGATAGACCCTTGAAGAGATAGTGTCATACTTTTTATGTTGGGGCCGGGACACGTCTCTTTGTAGCACTGTTCGGACCGCTGTCTTCTTGATTTTGGCGGTCGTGGCATTTTTCTGAACCCACTTCAGAGGTTCGAAGGAATTGCTGATTCTTATGTCCGACTCAGCCGTCGTCGCAGGGCAACCCTGCACTTGGAACTTCACACGATTCCATTTGGTCGAAGCCCTGGCCCTCTTGTTGGCTCGATACCTGAGCCGCTTCTGCCTTAACTCTTCTGTTCTAAGCGCCTGGCAGACTTCGGCTTTTCGGGAAGACACCGCAGACTGGGCGATGGAGGGCTTTGTAGATACGCTCGATTGCGCATTTGTTGGAGTCATCGCCTGAGCTCGTCTGCGACATTTGATGTTGCCCTTCGCACCGGAAGTCTTGCCCCCAGCTAGAACGCCAGGGAGTCGTTCAGACAACCTCTTAAGTTTCGGTTGTGGTGCCTTAGCAATCACAACATTCGGCCTCTTGCCCCTTGGGACTGGCTTGGCCACCTGTTCCGCCGGGATTTCCGCCAGATGAGCGCTTCCGGCAGGGTAGATGATGACGGAGCCAAACTGACGGGGAGGTTCCTCCCACTGTCGACTGAGGCTTGCAGGGAGAACCACACGAGCGTTGATCTTGACCACGTACGGAATCGGGGTCACGTTGGAAGCTGAATTCGTCTGGGGAGACATTGTCGTCGAAGGTTGATTGCTGCACAGAAAAGAAAACATTATTTCAGTATAGGCAATCGATATGTATATGGATTGAGTTCGCATGAACGTTTAACCCGGAATATGGGAGGAGAGATTGGTCCCACCGGGCGTGCCAGAATCTGTAGGGTGTTTTTCGTCATCCCATTGAGATGGGAATACGCGCACGCGTCTCAGGCGTACTACAGATTCCCCCTGCCTAGGGTAGGCTGGGGTTTAATGATTGTGGGGATCCGAATCTCCGGCAGCCGCGGATTAAGCTGCCGTTAATTACCCCTCTCCTTTGGGGCGAGGGAACTACCGATTAACGGGTTAAACTGGTCATGCGAACTCAATGTGCAGTGTACGTGTGTTCTGTTTTGAAAGGGGGGTTTGGATATATCGGGAGCCACGCAGAGTTTTTTACGGGGGTCCCGCTACCCGGATAGCGGGCTGGGGGTCAAGGGGGCTAGCAGCCCCCTTGCAGGGTGCGGGGCAGCGCCCCGTTAGAAATTTTTTTCTAACAGGGACAGTGTCGTGGAGTACGTGTGTGTATAAATTTGTATATATATGTATATATGTATGTATGTACACAAAAAGAGGGGGAAGATGCATCCAAGGGATGCGTGAGGCCAGCGCCTTGAGCGCTGTGCGCTCAGGCGCAAGCGCGCCACGTGTCGGCACGTGGGCGCTTTGCGCATGAGCGCTGCGCGCAGGAGCGCAAGCGCGCGCGCGCCACGTGTCGGCACGTGGGCGCTTTGCGCATGAGCGCTGCGCGCTGGAGCGCAAGCGCACGCGCCACGTGTCGGCACGTGGGGTACGTGGGCGCAGCGCGCAGCAGGAGCGCAAGCGCGCGCGCTACGTGTCGGCACGTGGACGCTTTGCGCTCGCGCGCAGTGCGCTGGAGCGCAAACGCGCCACGTGTCGGCACGTAGGTGCTTTGCGCTCGAGCGCTAGCGCGCCGGCGAGGAAAGGAGGGCTTTTAGCCCCAGAAACTCTCGAAAGAGAAATTAGTGGAGTTAAACTCCTGAAAAAAAAGGAAAATGTTTTGGTTGGGGAAATGGGTTCTTCTTCTTCCTCCTCTGTTGGCTGGCTCAAGAAATGTGAGATCTAAAAATCTCTTCTTTTTGAGATCTAATGATAGATCCAAGTTTCCCTTTGTGGGTTTTGTGGTGAAAAACTAATTTGTTTTATGAAAAGAAGAGTAAAACTCTTGATTTAATTCAAGAGAAATAAGAAGGTTTTGGAACCTTGAAAAAGAAGGAAAGATCTCAGATCTGGAAAGTTTTTAGAGAGAGAAAAAGTTGTGAGATATTTTCATTATCTTTTGCCTTTATAGGCTATACACTTTACACATAGCCCCTTGGGTTTCACAAAATGGCATTTTGCCTATCCCATGGCTCATGTGCCATTTCTTTTTGCACATAAGCCATGAGCTTTACAAAAATTTGGCTTTATGCCTATTTTTCTTACGTTTATCCATAAAATAAAATAAAAGAAATGCAACAAAATTATTTATTACAAAATTTTTATCTTGGCATGGGGGAGGCCGGCCGCTTCATGTTCGGGCTCGACCCGGGCATGGGCCCACTGGATCTGGGCTTGGGCCCACTTGGCTTGGGGTTGACTTTGATTTTGACTTGGTCAACCGGGGTGTAAATTTTTACCCCAACACTCACCATTCAGCCGGATACCTGCAGTGGGATCGATACATCCTGTCGGTCAAGAAATCGTTGCTGCTGAAGCTCGGGTTGTATCCTGCAATTTATGCATCGCTTTTTCAATATCCCGCGCCACATGTATGGTGGGTCAAGGCTTTTCTGGAGTAATGGAACATCCCGACTCACACCTTTCTTCTATCGGATCGGGAAGTTTTAATTTCCTTGGAGGAGTTCGCGGAAATCTCCGACTTACCCGTCAGAGGGGAACATTATGAGGAGATACTTCCCCCCGACGAGTACATCTTCGCCACCAAATCAGTGGTGATGGGCCTTACCCCGGAGAATGCCGTTCAACATTGATTCCCAAACCTAATCAAGGTGTTGAACATTTATGAGAGTCTATTTCTAGAGTCTGGGGGCATGAAGTCAGCTTCACAGATTTCATCGCTCGCTTTCTTCGCCAAGAAGTCTTGTTAAAACAAGCCGCGAAATTCGCTAAGCTTGACGCCCCGTTTGGTTTCAGTTTGGATAACCAGCTGACGACGGAAGCGGATTTAAGACACTTCTTCATTCCAGACACCCCGGTCGTCCCTTTTGCAGAGCTCGCTGCTTCAGACGTCGATGAAGAGACGTTCGTCCTGGGGTTTATTGCCTTGTGGTTGAATTGGTTCGTGCTTCTGATGCACCCTCGCTACATGAGGCCGTCAATCTTTTACCCAGCCCATCGCATGGTTGCAGGGACGCGTGTGGCCGTTGGGATAGCGGGGCTGACTCATCTATACTATGGCCTGAGCTTAGCGGCAGACGCTAAAGCCCGTACATCTCCCATTGCACTATTTCACGTCGTGGATCGAGATGCATGTGCTAGGTGCTTTCGGTGTTCATAAACGACTCCGTTTCTATGACAGTTACAATTTCCCTCGGGTCATGTATCTGGTTGACGCTTCTGCGTTAGACCCGTCGCAACGAGAGGCTCGACGGCTGGCCTTCCGCCGCGCATGGTCGGGGACAGCATGACCTTTGTCGACAGAGTCTTAACCATCGGCAAGCAATCTACCAAGGCGGTGCAACCGCTGCGCGATACTTTCAAAGACGGGGCTGTTCTCCGCCGAATACAGAGATGCGACCGTGTAGGTCCGTCTTGCCTGAATTTGGGGGCAGATGCTAATTGGTTCTATCCGTCCACCCGCCAAGTTGATTTATGACACCATGTATTGAAGGTTTAAACGGATGCGGCCGATATAACAGACTTCGTCAGATTCCCCCTCATTGAGGAGTTTTTGATTGTGGGGACGCTCTTCCCTGCAGGCGCAAGCCCCTTGAGTTAATTACGCTACCGCATCGCGGTAACCACTTTCTCCTTCTCCAGATGGTCGCTTCGTGTCGTGTGTGTTTGTTTTGTTTTTGGTTGCCCGTGGATTGTATATGGAGACTAATTTATGTTGTCGCCCGTAGGGCGTGGATTAGTCCAAATCCGTATCTTCTTAGATTTGGGTTTGGGGTTGGGTTTAAGGATACGTTAGTCTCATTTGAGACTAAGGTCAACTTAAACGTTGGTTAAGGATACGTTAGTGTAATTTTAGACTAAGATTAACTTAACGGGATCGTTTAGATCCAACAAGAGAGCATTTGGGCTCTATTGTTTAGTTTAGGGACATTGCGGTCGATTACCAGTTTAAGGACATGATGGTCCAAGGTTAAGGACATCATAGTCCATGGGTTTAAGGACCCCACAGTCCGAGATTAAGGACATCATAGTCCATGGGTAAGGACATCATAGTCCATGAGTTTAAGGACCCTACAGTCCGAGGTTAAGGACATCATGGTCCATGGGCTTAAGGACCCCACAATCCGAGGTTAAGGACATCATAGTCCATGGGCTTAAGGACCCCACAGTCTGAGATTAAGAACATCATAGTCCATGGGGTTAAGGACCCACAGTCCGTGAAATGTCTGATTGTCGGGACCTGTCACCTCTCTAAAGACGTTGAAGGATTACAACGACAAATATCAGAGGAGTGAAGAGATATACCCTTGAACCAATATTGGTTGGGGGATCTGTAGTCCAATTTGGGACTAAAATCAATTAATTAGATTATGAGCACATGGGCTCAGTTAAATCTGAATTGAGGACTTATGGCCAACTTGGGCTAAATCCAATTAGGTTTAAAATGCTGGACCTTTGTTGGGACTATTGAACATTTGTCTGGGCTCAGCTCCCCATTATTTAGCAATGCTAAATATGGGTCTGGGTTCTGACCATATTTTTATCTCTTATTGAGTGCTGAGCAGTCATATGCTATATAAGATGATCAATCTTGGCAGGCAAGGATGTACTTGAGGCCCAGTCAAAGGGAAGTCTTGCCTCTGGAAGGTTTAGCCAATTTAGGTTGAGACTGGTTTGAAAATAGTGTTAAACACTAGCACATACCTGGCGGTCACGTGATGTATTTAAAATAGTGTTAAACATTAGGGATGAAATGCTTAAAATAGTGTTAAACACTAGAAAAAATGAGGCGCTAAAAAATAGTGTTAAACACTAAAAGTGGAGCGCTCACGTGGGACCACGTGAGGCGTCTGAGAATTGAGCTAAACTTTCTTTCTTTTATTCTCAGAATATGCAGGTAAGTGTTAAACACTTAATTTCCATGATTATCACGTGCGGACGCGTGATGGTGCCCACAGTCTGTTCTGCTCTTCTTATTTTGAAGAGTTTGTCAAGGGTCACTGTAACGTTTTGGAAAATTTAGAATATTTAATTATATTTTTATTATAAAAATAATGAAATCGATAAGTTTATGAAAATGATATCGCTTATGAAATTGGGTATCAGAATTATATACGAAAAATGTAATTATTTTGATAAATACGATTAAAATGGGTGATATCAAGAAAATGATATTTTAATTATATTATCATGACATTGTATTTGTCATTAAGCCAATGATAGTTAAGTGATAGATTTATCATTTCATATCTTTTATGTTTTATGAATTTGGATTTATGATATGAAGGTTTTTACTTATTGTTATATTTTTATTATAGATGACATATATCATTATATGCTAACCTTCACACAAACACCTTATTTTCACCTTACTTATAACCTAACACCTTCTCCTTCATAGCTTTACACCTCATTCTTCAAATCCAACACCTCCTCCTCGCATGAATCCTTCATGCTTCATCAAGTGACACCACCTTCTTCCTCTCATGCCACCTCCACCTCTCCATCCACACCTCATGCTTTCTCTACAAATCTCCCCACTTCATTTACACATAACACTTAGAATTTGGCGGAGGTTTTCACCATCGTTAGTTCTTATTCCCGTTACTAACTTTTCCTCTCAAGTCTACAGATTTTAAGCTTAACAGATGATATCAGTGAGGACACTGCCGCAAATAGGTTTGGGGGAGATTTGAGCTTATTCACGCATCATTTTTGCATTATACTAAATAATAGCACATTTTTTTTGATATAAGTTAGAAAGTGAAAAATACATATGATAGGAAGGGAAAATTTAAGAAAAGCACGAAAATTAGATGTTTTATAACGAAACTAGTAATAGGTAGTCATGAGCTGTTGTCCCAAGGGTTAGTAAGATAAAGGGATCACTAATCCGAGAATAGAAATAAGTCTGAAAAATAGTCCCTATTTTTGAGTCCAAACATCTGAACGTTGATACCCTACTATTTGCACTTGCACACATCTTGAAACTTGGGATAGTAGAGGATATCTTGAAATGCTCTTGTCTAAAATCCTTAGTATGAAGGAAAATAAAAATATAAACAAAAAATATAAATGAAAAAAAATGGTGAAGAAAAATGAACACTGGTTTTGTGAATACTTAAGACAGCATAAAAAAATATAGCGAGGGTGCCTTATCACCTAGTGCCTTAGACCAACTGGTTTGGGAGCCACTGCTAAGCCTCAGGTGTTACAGACTATGATATTGCTAATTACACCTAAAAAAGTGAGCACATTTGGTAATCGGTTGGTTAGTATCTCAAAAAATATTAACGGTCGCATGAAAAATGTGTGAGCAATTCCATCTGAAATATTCACCGACTAAAAAGTACTAAGAAAGATGGACAAGAGTATGACAACTTGAATTTAATTCTCTAAGTATAGGAATGTTCTTTACACACACGTAGGGATAGATGATCTATATTTGGAAGAAAAATAGGGAGGAAAACTAAAGGCGGTGTTTTATTGAGGGATGATGCGATTTCTGATATCTTTTCACGACCATTAAGATAGGGCTCATGGCTACTAAAAAACTAGTGTAATTTGAAATTCTTATTTTCAAGTTCTTTCTTTTATGTATTCCTTATTTTTGTCTGTAACTTCCATCATCTTCCTTTTATTATGAGATTTTTTGGGTGTAATCCGCTGAAAACCCTCAGGAGACAACACTCCTCCTACAAGGGACACCTAGAGATTTAAAGGTTTATTGCATGTGCTCAGTGCAATCATGTTGCTTATTAAAGTGTGCTAGGTTTTTCTTTTTCTTTTTCTTCTTCTTAATAACTGGTTTGCTTGGGACGATCAAATTTAAGTTTGGAGGTATTTGATTAGTCTAAAATATTGCACATTTGAATGATTATTTTCCCCACTATTGTTAGGTTCTAAAAGGTGTTTATTGTAATGATAGAATATACGAGGGTTTATGTGTAAACATATTATTATCATATATTTCTACATTATAATTAATATAATGAGGGAAAACACATGCATATAATATTTATATGAAATATTAGTAATTAAAATATGCATATCATATCAAATATTTCTAACCATATTCTTAAGATTTAATATCATATAAAATGGTTAGGATAATATCTCAAAAATATACCAAATATTACTAACACTATGAATTGAGATATTGTGCAGATATTAGCTCAGGTTTGGAATCAAGGAGATCCGGGTTAAATCAAGATGTCGGAATCGAATCTGCCAAAATATTGAAGCAAATCATGAGATCTAGCAACGGCAGAAACTCGGAGTAAGATTTTCAAAATTCAGGCATCGAAGAGATCTACACATGTCAACAAAATAGTCCACAAGAAATCCCATGAATTGATGCTACTATAGAGCCACGGTTGGGCGGCCAAATACCTATATTTTCGGCGGATCCGCGGCCCCTTGATGGCCGTTGGATCTGAGATTTTTTTACTGTGATCGTAACAACAAATCATCACACATGGAAACTGGGTTTCTAGCTTCTGTGGCTATTTAAGGAACCGAGAGCTTCACTTTGAAGATCGTCAATCCGAAGAGCGAGTAATAAAGGTAGTCTTTTTATTAGTCTTTTCACATTTACTTTTTGCATCTTAATCATATTTTCTTTTTCATCATTTCTTCTATCTCAAACCATGAGCGAGTAATTCTAGCTTGCTAGGGTTCGTAGGCTAGGGTAGATCAATGGATGATAAAATCATTTAACTCCTTTTATATATTTTAAAGTCTATAAACTTCAGCAAAATAAATGTTAACATCCTAATCGGGCGCGCTACCAATTTATTACCGGTCATGACCACGATTTAAGATTTGTTTAACACTTGTTTCGGTAAAAGCTAGACATGAATAGAGATCAATGCAAGGACAAGGGTTAAGAGTGGGGAAACCCTGGTTTCTTCCAAAAGAACCCTAATCCACATTCATCACTATCGATCTAGTTTTAAACTATTAAAATATAAAAAGAGTCATTTTTTATTAGTCATCTATTACCACCAAGTCATATGAACCCTATAAGCCTCTTCTTTAAAAAATCTACATCCGTATTAAAATAGATTTACAACTAATCAACCCATCTTTTAATCAACTCGTCTAAAGTAAGAAAAGGGTTTACGTTTCCCTGCGGACGATTCGTACTCATCACGGCTAGCTACTTGCGACACCGTCTTGATTGCAGTTACTTTTACAAAAACTCTTTTTCAAACGATCAATCAACATGCGATATTGGTTTGAGCACTAGTCTTTTGGTTGCCTTGTAACAATAACATAAATCTGCAAAAAATTACAATTTATTTATTATTAAGTTTTATGTAAGCACCCGAGGACTAATAAAATCACATCGTAAAACACAGAATCTGCACATCGAGAAAGAGCCTGTTGAAGTCCAAATCCGGTTTTCATAGACAAGTCACTCATTGCTATTCATTCTCCCGTGCTCTAGCAACCGCGCTCTCTAGACCACCGCCTTTTAGGTAGGGACAATCAATCCATCGTTATGAGAATAACATAATGAATGGGGAAAGCACATTTGTATCTATAAGAACAGTGCTCATGATTCGTAAAATGGTTAGGCTGCGTCCTCGCTAATGCTTAACAGTGCTAACATGAGAAAAACCATTTTAATTTATCATATGGTTTGATTTCCTTTTTCCAAAAGTTATCTTTGCCTTTAAAAAATTGTTAAACTTAAAGCTTGCCAAGTTTATTGTTATGAAAATTTAGTTTATGCAAAACTTTAATTTTGATTTTATTAAAAAAATTGATTTGATTTTCTATCACAAATCTGATTTCCATCAAAATTTAAATAGCATATACAAGATTTATTTATCAATAAAATGTTTTTTTTTTGTTGCAAAATATCGATATAACAGAATTTGATTAATTTGATTTTTAACCACAAATTTAATTTTCATAAAATTAAATAACATACGGTATATCAAAAAAATCCGCGGGATTTAAAAAAAAACAATATTTGTTTGTTGTTGGATGTGATACCAGATTTGAATATGCACGGGAAAAGAGCCAGGACTTGATCGTATGACAGAACCATGAAAAGTCATCACAATTTTGCTTTTAGGAGTACAGTAGGCAGATGTAGACATAGGTATATATATAGATTATTTAAAATATTGAAAAATACAATTTATTATAAAATACATACTGAGAAGACCCTATTTTGCAAATCCATTTTACAAATCTCTACTTTGCACGTGCATAACACATGCGGCATAAAAACGAGGGCTAAGCGCATCATCCTCAGCTTCCAGGGTTTCTCTCGTGTCACTAAAACCTACAACTTTATTCTAGGGTTTCTCTCTCTCTTTCCGCCGTCAAAATGCCGCCAAAATCCGCGAAATCGAAGGAAGCAGTACCCGAGAGGACCATCCTTGGACGATTCTCCTCTCACCTCAAGATGGGAATCGTAATTTCTTGCTCTCAAATTCAATTTTTGGTTTTGGCATAAAAATTAGATTTTAGTTGCTGATGATTGTTTCATGTTGCTGATGGCTTAGGTTGGATTGCCAAACGTTGGAAAGTCGACGCTTTTCAACACGCTCACCAAGCTCTCGATACCCGCAGAGAATTTCCCATTTTGCACGATAGAGCCCAACGAGGCGAGGATCAATGTCCCCGACGAGCGATTCGATTGGCTCTGTCAGCTGTTCAAGCCCAAGAGCGAGGTTTGTAATATGTAATTGTTTTTTCAGTTAGGAATGTAATTACTCTATGATGTGATTTGCGATATGTTTTATAGTTCTTTGTATTACTATCATACCTAATAAAGAGCGAGTAATGGGAAACGAAGTTAAACGACGACAATTGCTATGGACCGAGTGGAGGTTGAATGCTTATCCTTTAGTGCACTTATATCATAGGCTCTAAATTATTCATCTCCACTATTTTAATGCCAAAGGGACAGGGTAGAAATTTGCCAACAAATCAAACCTTCAATTTGATGCCACATGTAATAATTTGCTGCGTGTTAAAAAAAATCTTAACTACTTCAATAAAATGCTAAGAGAAAAGGGGGTGGGGGTGAGGGGGACAAATGTACATTCAAAATCTAATTTCACGGGCAACTACACTTATTTCTAAAAACAATCAAATTTTTTTTAAAGAAATTTTTTCATGTTGTAATGTCTATGTTTGGTTTCAGGGGAAAAAGAAGAAGAAATAATCGCTAATGAGATCCATATTAAATGGTGTTGTTTTGCAGGTATCAGCTTTTTTGGAAATACATGATATAGCTGGACTGGTAAGAGGAGCCCATAAAGGGCAGGGTTTGGGGAACAACTTTCTCTCCCACATCCGTGCTGTTGATGGCATCTTTCATGTATTAAGTAAGTTGCTTTGGTTTCAACTTTTGAGTTCTGACTACCATGCTTCCCTGCTCACAGACATTTGTTTACGACATTTTGACTTAACAATCATTTCTTTTGATCAATATATCATGAACTTTAGTATACCATTGATTTTGAGAATCACATTGTAATCAATGTAATGTTGTTGCTTAAGAAAGAAACTTATTATACCTTTCTATATGATGAATTCATTCACTATACCTTTCTATATCATGAATTGGCCTTCATGTGCCAATGGTTAGTCACAGCTGAGAAGGTACTGGTTACCAATTCGTTTACTTGTGGCGATATTAGCTTTCACATGACATAGAGGATATTTATTAGCTTTTAGATGACTTGAGGGATGGTTTATCATTGTACCTTCAAGTGGTGCTACCTTGTCAACACACTTTATATATTTTTATCAATTCTGCAACCTGTTTAGGCCCAATGGCCACAGCAGGTGCACCTGACACCACGCTCCAAATGTCATCACTCATTTCTTGGTAAACACGTGGAACATGTAGTAAAATGCATCAGGTCAGTATTAACTATATATGAATATTCCATAATCCATACACGATGAATGGATGAAGACACATGTTTGAAGTATATACACGATGAACGGATAAAGACTATGTTTTTTGTATCCATCCATAAGTTTAATATATATAAGATCAAACATTCTTGAAATCTGGCTCTCTTGTCATATACACGAGCGTCGTCTTTTTACTAAGGTTATGACTTATTTTTGTGCAGCATTTGAGGAATACTTGCGGCAATTGTTGACCTCATTGATATGCTTAAATTAAACGTTAAATTAGATGGTTTATCTTATACTTTTAAAAAAAAAAAATTGTCTTTGAATAAGGAGGCATGATTTTTGCAGTTTCATATCTTCCTATTATTGTCCGCAAAAAGATCATATATTTTATGCATCTCAAAACTAACTTTTATTATGTATTATCAGGAGCATTTGAAGACCCTGATATCATTCATGTTGATGATGCTGTGGATCCAGTTAGGGATTTGGAGACCATTAGCGAGGAACTCCGTCTTAAGGTATTGCCAATTCTTGACTTTAAATTGTATGCCAAATCCCATGTGTGATATGTGCTATAATAACTCACATGTATCCCCTCATAGTAACTGTAAAGCACTACATTTGATAGAAAATATATTTTAAAATGCCAAAATAGAAGAAGCTGATACATTTACTTCGGATGTAAACGCCACTAAAAGCTGCTAGCGATATATACTCATTTTTGTTTGAAATATTATAGGGCCATTTTTAAGCTAGCTAGGAAAATAATTCTCTTGTAGTGTATCATCTCGAAGAATGTGACTTCAGAATTAGCTGGGCCCTTGGGGGATTCAAGTAGTGTTCACAAAGAGCAAATAAGTGAATGCTTATTCGTACATTGCTGGAAAATGAAGAGTTCAGAAGTAACCGTATTACAGAACCATGCATAATATAACTGATGTTAACTAACATATAAAGTTAATGCGCAACTTATGCAATTCTTCTCTATGTATCAAAAGATGACATGCACACTGAAAAAGGTGGCTATTTTTCTGGGCTTCAAAATATCATATTATGTTTAAGCTCAAATTATAGTTCTCACTGCATTTTGAGTTAATTTTGGTGATATGTTGTGATATATAATTTAATGGTCTAGGAGTTAATGACAGGTATCACCATGCATTTGACTTAATTTAGTTCGTTACGGAAGTACAATTTCAGTTACTTGAAATGATGGCGACGGATTGTACTTGTTGTTGCTCTTTTACCATTTACTGTTTCATCTTATTAGTGACTGCTGCTTCCATATTTTCATAATTAATGGGATTGGAAAATCATCATACGTGTTCACATGTTTATGTCCTTATTTCTTAAATCAATGCCCATACAAGAAATAGCATATGTTACCTAAGATGCTTATAGGTTATATCTGCTTCTTTTGAGAGCATGGTTGTATTCAGATTTGTCATAGAATACTGTCCAATGTATCATTTGTAAACTTTATATTGCATGTGATGCATTCATGGTTATTGTCTTCATGGTCTGATTGGAATTTTCTACATTTGTTCTGGATTATTTGACAATCTGTTGTTCTTGGTATACAAACAAAAACCAAATGCATTATGTTTTTTTCTTTCTTTCTTGCAGGATATAGAATTTATGGAACGGAAGCTTGAAGATCTTGAAAAGAGCATGAAAAGGAGCAATGACAAGCAACTTAAAATAGAACTTGAATGCTCTTTGAGGGTCAGTATTTGTCTTCTCGATTTATATCTCCTATCGATAGCCTGTCATAGTACACTTATCTAATTGTTAATGTGCTTACTTATCTGTATGATGTATATGATTTTGTTATTGCTGCTTGCTTATGAACATTCGAATATCCTGTAGAAACAACTTGGTGGTGGGTGATGATGATGATGGTTTGACAAGTTTTGGGTTGATCTTAGCAGTTCATAATCCCTGTTAAGGCCCCTTTCTCCATTTATCGAGATTAATGGACTTTAAAGCATAGAGGATCTTGGTTACCACCTTTAACCTATATACTCATTCTGACTTGAATTTTTTGGTCAAATAATCTATCTTGTAGTAGGAATGGTTATAGATGAGTTTGTTAGGTTTGGACATGACATCTGGGGCTGATGTCTCCAATGTAAATCGAGATATATGTGGACGATCATATTTTGATTATATGGAAGGTACAGTTGTAAACCTATGATTTGTAGATGGTCTAATGAATTATGTGATCTTAAGAAGAGAATCAATAGCCGTCGTTAAGTGATCAATTGCTTGCCACGCTTGAGGGTGGAGTGGGTTTAGGAGTCAAGGACATACATCCTGTGACTATAACAGTATATGACTGCCATAAATGGCCAGGTTTACGGCAGGCTAGTTGATCCATGTCTAGGCTGTTGTGACTTGTGAATGTTGAGAACTAAATCCTCTTGGGTAGTGAAGCTACTTAAGCCCAACACATTTATCGTTTAGCGCTTAGTTATTAACCTAAAAAAATATTAATTATCTAACTTATATTTTAATGTAATTTCCCCTATCTCCATGTATAAACTCATCTCATGCTAATAAAACCCTTAAACTAAGCCGATAATCCGTCACCTTGATTTATTATTAACTAAGTATCTTTATGCCTTGATTACTTTTGTGCAAGCAATGTTGTGCTGAAAGCTTGAATTGCATATATATCAAACACACCACTGCTACCATGCCAAAGCATTTGCTAGGTCACACTGATCACACTGTTACATATAGAAGAAGCAATGAAGATTACAAATATGTCAGAATCTTGAGGTCTAATTCTTTTTCTTGATGTATTTATAATTAACAAATTCACTGAAACTCTGATTCAAAAAATAAAAAAATTGCCAAATAACTAAAACAGAGTTTTATTACCTCAAGTCTGTGGATTGGGCATACATCAGATGTCCTCACCTTGTTTGCTGGCTTACACCATTCCTTAAAATTTTCATATGCGCTGAAAATGAAGAAATCTATGGATAACATTCTAACTTATTTTTCATGTTAATAATGCCTATGGACTCTTCCATTCTAAGCAAATTTTCCCGCAATTTTTTCCCAACAATATTTGACATTCCTATCATATTTTTCATGTTGATAATCCCATCATTTTTCCTTCAAAAGTTTGTCCTTGTTATAGGATACCTTAAGTTTGATGTGGTCTCTTATGCTGCAGGTTAAAGAATGGTTGCAAGATGGGAAAGATGTCCGATTAGGAGATTGGAAAGCTGCAGATGTTGAGATATTGAACACCTTCCAATTGCTTACAGCCAAGCCTGTTGTCTATTTGGTACTGCATATGTACAATGTGTTGTTTTTTGTTTGATATTTTTCATGGAGTTGCTTCACTGCAATAGTTGTGTTTTGCTTAAAATGCACCATTCCTCTTATTCCTGGTTAGGCCTGCAATATCTTTCATGTGCTTATCTTCTGTGGTTGTATGCAGGTGAACATGAATGAAAAGGACTATCAAAGGAAGAAGAACAAGTTTCTACCAAAGATTCATGCTTGGTACTCTTTGTATCGATAGATCCTTTTCGTTTTCTGTTTATAGCTCACTATGCTTTATAGCTCACTATTACCCAACCATAATGAAATTCTTTTGAGTTGTTCTTAGCTCAAACTTTTATCATTTTTAATTTTGCATTAGTACTACAATAGCTGAAATGTCTGCTACGGATCGACACTCGTGCGATACCATCTTACTATATCTTAAAATTTTAATTTATTCAAGACGTATCATTCGCCCAGTATTTATTTTATAATGATGTTTCACAATTCCATATGTATATTATATAATTTCTCCACTTTTTAGTCTATAAGTGTGATTATTCTTGTAAATAAGCTATCTATATAACTAAACATTTTTTTATATACACATTAATTATTCTTTTTTAACCCTCGCCCTTTCAAATCCATGTTATTGATCATGAACATCAACTCACACACACACACATGTAATTTCATTATTGTTATATCCACGGCATATTCATACCCTAGTTCTCAGGGATTTGATATATCTAAAGTACTTGTATCATGTCACATCCATATCTCAAATCCATAACAATGCAACATGGGTCACCCCAACCCAAAAATAAACCCCCACCCCACCCCTCCCCCACCCCCAAACCAAAAAAAACAAAAAAACAAAAAAACCAAAAAAAAACCACCCACACATAAAAACCAAGCAAGCCGAAGAGAATGTCCAGTTCATTTCATTTAGCTATATTGCCCCTTGGGCCAGTTCTATTATTGAACATTATTGTCAAGTTTAAGCCTTGGTTTGTTAATGTTACATTGAATTTAAGCTGTCTACAATCATCTTGTTTAGTTGATACAAAACACATTTATCATCTTCCTAAAATCTGCAATATTCCTTCCAGCATATGTGAACTGTTAAATTCAATATTCACTTTGAGGGACACAAAATATTTAACCAATATAACATAATATGTTTTATATGTTAAATTACATGATTTTCAGCCTAACCTGCCACTACCACCAAGAGTGTTACCGCAGCCATATTTTCCCCAGTATGAGATATAAGGCTTTGGGTTATTTGACGTGTTTCCAAATTCAGCTTTCCGCATAATTATTCGAAGTACACAAATGTTTTTCCAAATTCAGTATTTGAAATGCTGAAATGCGAGCCGGTAACCCAAATACAGCCTGTATTATAATCTTTCAGCTATTCATGGAAATGATGACATTTGCATTTTAGTGGTAGAAACTGCACTCAACTTATGTATTTGTATGGTTATACCCAAAACTCTATTTCTACAAAAGCATGAATATCATCAAACAATTTCCCATTGAATCATATTTCTTAATTCTTCAGGGTGCAGGAGCATGGTGGTGAGCCTATTATACCTTTTAGCTGCATTTTCGAAAAAAATCTTTCAGATATGCCAGAAGATGAGGCTGCTAACTATTGCAAAGAAAACAATCTACAGAGGCAAGTTCTTTTAGGTTATCTTGCCTCTTTTTGCTAAATGTTATCTTATTGAATATTGACAAGGAGCATTAACTATATGCTAGAAGGAATTATTAAAAAAGTTATAAATTTTTTATTTTTATTAGTTATTGTTGGCCTCCTTGGTCAATGAATTGTTTCTCCTTTTAGTTGTCAAATAACACACTTTCCTCAACATCTTTACAGTCTCAAAGTGTGGTTCCTTCCCTATTGATGTCCAGAGTAAATTATAGAAAATGAAAAGACCTCTACATTATCAGGGAACCATTTTTCTTTTCTTTTTCCTACATGGGGTTCCCATCCAAATTCTTTGATGTGACCAAATGCTGTCTTTCAATGAATAATTGTAATCATGTTGTGAGAAAGCCGATATCAGCAAACTAAGTGCATGTTAGCTCTTTCCCTAAAAAAAGGGTCAATGCACTCAGATATTTGTTGCCTATTTCAACTTCTATTTATACATTTGTTTTCACATCAACGATTTTATTGATAAAAGTTGATATAGTATTAAAATCATCCTTGTCCCAGGACTCCCATCTATATAGAGTCGACCTTGTGAGTTTTTCATTGTCGGCAGGTCTTACTATAAGGGATCATCCATCTGACACTTGTTATCTGCTGTTGATCCATGTCGAGCAAGAAATAAAACCCCTCTATCCTATTTTCTGGTCCTTCAATCGAGGCAAAGCACTTCTTACAGGTGTCTCCACCGCCTGTACATTTTGGCTCCACCTTGATCTGTTTCCATCACATTATGTTTTTACTATGACCCCCAATTCGTGGGAATGACTGCCTCCTTTTTTTTCCGATCGTTACAATTGGTTAAGTCATTCAGCCTCGTGCATTCTTTTGTAGGTCAATGATGTTCCTTTCCAAAGCAAACATTACTATCTGACCATATTTACTCAATCTTTTCAATAAACATAATAGTCTGATTGTCTTTATTTGATATTCTGGTAGTTGTCTAATTTTTTTAAAACATGCACTGTTGGTAGACCAGCAAATTGTATACAGCTTCTGAATTTAAATTAAAAAAAAATCGAACCTTCTTAAAGATTATATATATATATATATATATATTATTTTAGATAAAAAGCTAATATATAATGCTTTGCATTAGGAAGAAACTTGTCTTCTGTTTGGTTAAATCATATCATTCTTTATTTTCTTTCATTTTATGATATCGAATCCCTTGTTTTAGTTTTGCTGACGTCATACTAGTTTATCCAGTAATAATGAACTTTCTTGCATTGAGGTTCTCGAAGATTTGTGAGAAGAGTAGGACAGCTACTTCTTATCATAAGTACCACACGATTATAGTTGAATAATCAACGACATTAAACTCGATGTTGACTTGCATGTTCAATCAATTTGAACTAGTCTTTTTATTAACGGATGGTCATCTGCATTTCCTTCTTTAGGTCATCTTATAGAGACATTATTATGAATACATTAGCAGATAAAATTTTCATTCTCTCTGATTAATTGAATTGTCATCTTACAGTGCCGTCCCAAAAATCATAAAGACTGGTTTTGCTGCAATCAATTTGAGAAAGTCTTTTTATTAATGAATGGTCATCTCCATTTCCTTCTTTAGGTCATCTTATAGACGCACATATTATGAATACATTAGCAAATAAAATTTTCATTCTCTTTGATTAATTGAATTGTCATCTTACAGTGCCATCCCAAAAATCATAAAGACTGGTTTTGCTGCAATCAACCTCATATACTTCTTCACTGCCGGCCCAGATGAGGTGCAGTCTAATTACCATCAGATCAATCATTTACTCGAATCACTTACATATGATACGTGCTTAAACCTTCTATCACATGTTACTATTGATGCTAGCTAAATCTTTTTTATTGTTCCTAAAAATAAAGCTATATATTAAGCATTATGTTGAAAATGCAAATTGTAGAAGGCAGCTTTTCCTTGATATATGATTCAACGTTATATTGTACCCATTCAGCTGACACGTATACAAGTCATACAAGTATCTAGGTCCATCTTGTTGTCTAAAACAATATCTTCTATGGTCTAGTTGGTTACTTAGAAAATGCATTGTTTGAACTTCATGAAGTCGAGAATCATAACTTCAAATTCAATTGATGCTATTTGCTTGCTGGACTTGCTTCTAATCAATTCCTGCCATTGGATGTATTTGGAATCTCAACTCTTGTTAGGTCATGACTCAATGTGCTACCTATTTAAGAAATTGATAATTGGAATTCCACACTGGTTTTATGAGTGAAGCCAATTCTTAGTTCTATGATAGAAAAATCTTGATTTGCAATCAACATGGTACCCCTTTAAGAAATTCTGGATTGGATTTCACATATTTCTTGAGTGAATCCCAATTCTGATATATAATTTTGGATCGTTATAATGATCATATATGCATATTTACAATAAACTAAATAGTAGTTAATTGAAGAAATTTCCTATATCAGGAAACCAAAACCCCCCTTGTGCATTTTTGCCTACTACACACTTTATGCAAGGGTGATGGGGATAAATCTTGATAATTGAGTAATATAAGAGAGGCAAAAGAATTGAATTCACGATAGGATCTCACTTTTGCACAAGTTTTTAGGTGAATATTCCAGCCCATTTAATTCACTGTAATTTTGTGAGAGTCTGAGACCTAATCATGGTAATAAACTGACATGGATCAACTGTATTATTTCAAATTTCATAATATCTGGCTTCGGCTTGCTTGGGGAATGTCCACATAATAACCATCTGGAAGTTTTGCATACGACACACTCTTGCAAGACCATTTATCTTACTGATGGTTTCATCGAACTTCCCATACCGGTTCAACAACTTTGAGTAGATTCTCTAAAGGTGGTTAGGGAGATCTTCCTTTGCAGAGTTTTATTCCAGAACTTGTGCTTTGTGATAGTTGATACCATAATGAAGTCTTGTTTGAAGCAAAATTCCAATTGTATGCATAAACCCTGTCCTAGGGGTGCTTATTAACTAATTGTTTTACTTGTGTTATTATATCTACCAGCTGCAAGCCTCCATTTTTATGTTCTGCATTAGCAGTTCCTGATGTGGTGCATGAACGGTCATCGCAGGTTAAATGTTGGCAGATCAGGCGGCAAACAAAGGCTCCTCAAGCTGCGGGTGCCATCCACACTGATTTTGAACGAGGTTTTATATGCGCCGAGGTATATATGATATCTTATTTCTATCTATCAAAGTACACTTTTCTTGACAGAGATTTGCTTTGTTAATCGAGCATAATCCGCCTCTCATGATTATATTGGCTAGAGGACATGAATAGCTTAATGAAACCTTGTATAATTTTAGAAAACATCGAAATTGGAGGTACAGGCATGTTGAATGTCCATGGTTGTAGATTTGTGTGTGCTGCTATCTCAGTTTTGAGTGTATGCATTCATGTTTTTCCATAGTGAGTTGGATACACCTCCATTTCCATTTCTCTGGCACAAGATTTTGTACTTAACCAATAAGAACACGAAGCATAAGCAATACCCTCCTCTTACAACACACAAGAAACTTGTTCAGTTTTTTTAATAATGAAATCATGGACCTGTTTTTAATTTTCTTGGCCTTGTTTGCATTATCATCTAGAGTTATGTCTAAATTTCAGAAATAGTTTTGAACCTAAAAGAGCTTAATGAAAACTATAATAATCATAGAACGCAAACAATATTCATGATTATTATATGGGCTCAATATCATTATGGTATCTTGCCATGTTCAAATATAGCTTGCATCCAACATCCCAACATCGCCTCTATAAATTTCCGACTCTGATTTTATGGATTGCATCATGACTCGAGTGACTTTGGTGGTTTTGATACCTTGACTACAGGTTATGAAGTTTGATGATCTTAAAGAGCTGGGCAGTGAAGGAGCAGTTAAGGTATAAGCTAATGAACCTGACTGCTCTTCTTTAGTCTATAATTGTCATACCTACCGGTTTTCAGGGTTAATTGCATATAACTACCATCATTTATATCTCGTCGAGCACTCATCACTCCTCATTTGTTTTATTGGCACAATTACACCCCCACCCTCTGAGTTAGTCAACTATTGGATCAAATTTAATCTTCCTAGTCAGATTCAGACTGACACTAAGGGTGTTGCATGCTAGTAAACCAGTTGAGAGCTGGATGAGACATACATGAAGATGCTTTATGCAATTAGTTCTAATTTTAATTTGGAAACCTCGTTCATTTACTTGGGTCGTGTGACCACAGGCTGCTGGCAAATATAGGCAGGAAGGCAAGACATACATAGTTCAAGACGCGGACATCATTTTCTTCAAATTTAATGTCTCCGGGGGTGGGAAGAAATAATTCATGTCATCAAGGATGATGCTGTCATTGGAAGTGCCTAGCTAAATGCATTATGCTTTTCATAATATATATGCTCGCATTGTTATATGCTATTGTGCGCTACTGATTAGTTTATTATCTTGAAAGGAAAAAAAGCACAAAGAGAAGTAAATTTTGTTGGTGTGCTGTTGAAAATTTGTACCGAGTCTAATTGTATAACGAAGTTATGTACATCTCCGCAAAGCTGCTATTATCATCATTGTTTATGGTACTTTTACTTTTGTGATTAAACTAGCAGAAGAGCCCTAGTGATTATATGATCTGTATGAGAATCAATGCATAAGTTTTCCGATGAAACTGAAAACTGAGCAATGCGACAAGCGAATTTGCAGAAAGTTGTGTTCTTACTGCATTCTGCCCTTTGTTTGCAGATGAACCAAACATCGATTGCTTGTAGCATTTGATTTCACTGAGATGAAAATATATGAAATAATGGCTTTTTTCAACTCTTGGTGATGTTATATTCTTTGGTTCCTTGCTCTTGGACAATTCATTATCTGGAAGAAACCTAAGAATTATTGTGCCAAACTATACAATCTGTGGGTCGATTATGAAGTAGCCTATCAACTTTGTGTCGATTGATCATGAGGTATGTTTCATTCTTGTTTACTGTGTGAAAATGGCTTCCTGCTCTTCATTTCTTTGTGCTTATTGAATACTATGCAAGAGGTAGAAGACGCATCGAGTACTCAAATGCTTAGTTTGTTTTCCATACATTGATCATTACAAGTAATACAACCTTAGAGATGAGTAGATTACATCGAGACACAAATTGTATAAAAGTTAACTATATATTTCTACTGAGCAAGAGCACTGGTGTTGTATACTAGCAGAGCTCCTCCAAGCAAAAGTCCAGCAAGAGTAACTGCCCAAATCAAGAGCCCTGTGGTTCCTGCATCACTCATTCATAAATCACTGGTATTACTACACTAACAAAAGCTAATTTTCATCAAAGACGAATCGAATTGGATCGCTTGCTTACCACCGACGTAGACATCTCCTGTTGGGGACCATTCTTCTGGGGTGTAGATCGGGCTGCAAATTCATAGGCAGAAAATTTATCAATTTGGTTTGCATTGATAATTATAATATATGTACATAGTTCATATCATGATGCTTGTGCTAAGTTAACATACATCAGTATTTGTTCGTTTCCTAATAACAAGTACCATAAAGAAATATGATTGTTCCAAATTGTAAAAATACCTTAGGAAAATTCGCTGTTTTCCTAAAGCAAGACGAACTTAAGTGCTAATCGATAAAATATGCTAGTACCTGTAGCCATCAACATTTGCACCGTATTTATCCACAAATTGATAAACACCCTTTCCCTATATGATAACAAGCCATGAAAATCAAACTTAAATTATATCTCTAATAATCCAGGGAATTCACAGTAAGAAAATCTTACCGTTGGCTTTCTCCCAGATGCATCCAGACCCTTTGACAAGTTCATCCCACCTCCAATTCCTACAAACATCAGACTTTTCTTCTTTATTCTCATAATTACAACAATTAGGGCATAAATATTTTTGACCTTTTTTTTGGGGATTTTTTTTCATATGACAAGCATTATAACTTGATTTAGAACAGAGAGTGCTTAAATTGAGTCCATCATCCCCCCCCCTCTCCCCCCTCTCGACTTCTGTCCATATCAAGACATTTAGAATTACGGCAAACCTCACCCTTGTCCATAGTTTACTCTATTAACTAGAAATATAGCACTAAAACAGGATCGTGTCCGATCGATAACGGGTTGTACCACTTCATCCAAGCCTTTAGCAGACCTTATTGCTTATTGATGATCTTCCTAATAAAAGTACATGCGTGCGTATCACTTTTGTACACCAGTCATCCAGAATCATCTATTTTGCATGGCGACGGTCTCTAAATTAGCTGCGAGTGCCTTATAGTCAAGTGGTAAAACCTTTTTGCAGTTGAGCGGGAGGTCTGCGGTTCAGACCCCGCTGGCATCATGTTACGGCCTATTAATGAGAAAAAAAATAAAAATAAATACAGGAGCTTGTTGTTAGAGGTGCTAACCATAAGGGGTATCAGTCTTGATCTTCTTGACCCCGCTGGCCGAAACCTTGAAGGAAGAAGAAGATGGCCTTGCCAATGAAGGCAGCCCCCTCGCAATCTGTGGCTTGAATGGAGATGGCTTAAAAGCCAATGAAGACACCATGGAAGCTGAAGCCATTTTTCTTGTGTCTTCTTTCTTTTTTTTTCCCTTCTTAATTAGCCTTTGCTCTCATGCAACTGCTTGACACTGATGATATCAATAGTAGCAAGTGATTGTGGTAGTGACACGTGGCACTTAGTATGTGGTTGGAACCTAGTATGATCTTGCTCACCTTATCCTTAACTGTTGGTCATTGGTCAGGAGAAATCCTGCAGATTTCTTTTGACTTTTATGGTGGAATGGAATTTACTCTGCTTTTATTGTGGATTATAATGACTAGGGATAAGAAGTTAAAATTTTCATTTGTTTTTGGTTGTGGAACAGCAGAAACTTGAAAAAAAAAATCGGCAACAAATTTATCTAACATCAAGCTTGTTTTCAATCTTCCGGCATATGTTCAGCAACTGACTAATTTTAGTATAAACTGAAAAATGCATGCATGGCTTCAACTAGCTCTTCTTTACTTTTTCTTATTTTTCGCTTTACTTTCATTGCTATAGATATGAGGGGAGCTAAGATTATATTTTATTAGGAAAAACAAAGCATACAACTTAACTTTCAAGGGATGCACTACAGGCAGCATTTTGATCAGGCTTGAACAGGACCATATCAAACTGATTAGCTCATCGTGACAGACATAATTTTATTATGATGTTTGCAGCATTATAATTCAAACTACTAGTCTAAAACTGCGAAGATCACACGAGCAGAACCAAAAATCTCAAAGGCGACGACTTTGCACCAAAATGGCATCAATATAAATATTTTGTCATCTACACACCCTAAGAATCTTTCAGAAACATTTAGATATTATCAGAAATTCAGAATCTATCTGCAATCTGATTATAAGAAATGAACCAATTCTGAATAAACAATTGTAACTGACAGAATTAACAATTATTTCAAGAAGAATAACACAATAAAATATCAAAACCAGTTCAATTACACATCATATATTTAACTAAAGCTCCATCTTACATCGGAGATGATGGACACCTTGTTCATTACATATATATCACCAAAACAGGCTCATTTGTAACACTCGCTATCACTATATATATATATATATATATATGTATATATATATATATAAGGAAAAAGAAGTTGCACGAAAAGAGAGGGGAAAAAAGATGAAAGTTAGCAAGCACTTTCATCCGCGCGCACACGAGTAACTTGGAATTACCACCACACAAATCGAATTTGACGATAAATCAGAAACAAACCCTTTAATTTTGTACACATCATCAATACGATGACTCGTCACATCGTTTCTTCCTCATCCTGTAACCACCTTTTGCTCATAAAAAAAGTAAAATTGGTGAACACAGGACAAAACAAAATAATCATTTCTTTTAGGCATTGGTGTTTTGGGTCTGGCTTTCAATATCTTGGTCCTCAACATCATTTCTATTTTCAGTTTCAGGATTGTTTCTGGGCACTTGTTGCTGCGCAACATTATTTCTTTGTTGTGCCAAAAGCATATTTCGCCTAGTTCTCCATCGCAAGTACTCTATAAGTAGAGAATTTGTACTAATTGCGATCCCAAACCCCGTGAATGATGAAAGTAGGACCGAAAGCACTGGGACTACCTTGAGCTGCAAGTTTTTATATGAATATCAGAACTAATTGTTTAACACGCGCAGAATGACAATTTGGTGAATGAAGAAAATTCTTACCACGTTGAAGAAGATATGAGCAAAGAGGATCACGATGGCAAATTGGAAGGAAGCATAGAACCAAACGTAACTCTTACTCACTGCGAAAAATATAAGATGCAAGTGATATTAGAGAAATGAACTGTGGGATGACACCATAAAAGATGAAACAGAATTACATCTCTCTCTCTGTGTGTGTGTGCGCGTGCGCGCGTGTTGTGGGGGGGTGGGGTGGGGTGGGGGTTTGGATATTAAATTTAACCTCTACAGTTTACTGAGAAATAAAATAACTGCAAAGTCGGCTAAATGTTCCATCTCGCTCTTGGCTATATTTGTGACTTAAAGTTGTGAACATAATTCCATTAAGCAAAAATATATTCCTTTCCATCCCTTTAGACTATCCCATAATCTATGAGAATTTGGATGATGCCTCGTCTAGGAACTTTTGAGAAGCCCCTCTTGTCATAGCTTTCTGAATCGGGATTTTTGGGACTTATTTTGGAGAGGGTTGACGTCAGTTTGACAGGCTGTAAAACTTTGTCAGATCATTACTAGTGCTTTGCTTTATAGCCGACCCCATTTTGATGGGAATGGGCTTAGATGATAATGATGATGATAAAATGATAGCAAAAATTGCAAAGAAATAAAATAAGGACAAAATGAGGCATGATGCATACCCATTGTGGAAGCTATCATAGATGAAAGGAGACCCAAAACACAAGAGAAAGGCAACGATACCGCAAGAGCACGCGAACCCAAGCGGTTAACCTGTACCATTGAAGTGCCAAGTCATTTGGAAAAAAATTTCAAAAGCGAAAGAAAAATTAAAATGAAATGGTAACATGCAAGTTGATACGTATCAAACAAAGATGAACTGTATCCTCAAGAGAAAGGTAATAAGGTATTTACCAATAATTGCTCTAAGAAGCAGAAGTAGGCAAGCATGCTGACCATCACCAAAACAGGTACATCCTGCCAAACCCTGTAAGAAAATGAAGGAAACAACAGTTACAACTTGCAGAATTATGAATTTTTTATTCATGGAAAAAAAAATCTAGCGAACTTTTAGATTTGGTAGAGTATTAGCATATCACCGCATTTTCTCCTCGCAACAGTTTTGTTAACTAAAGATCAAGAATCTGGATACAAAGATGTCTGTATTCAGGCGCAGGCACGATTTCATGGAAGTGAGAAATTAAAACATTGTAACTATATGAATAGTAATTATCCATGTACTTAAAAATTTAATCGATAGCCATTAATGCAGACACCAAAACCACTGAAGGAAATACAACCGATTAATTCATAACGCTTGATTCTAATACTTCAAATAACAATTAAACAAAGAAGATGCATATCAGCTTTAATATGAATTGTTGGCATATGAAATTAAGATCTACTATTTCCACAAGTCATAATTACCTGTAGCGAGCAGCCTCTCTTGGATGCAACACATTTGCTCCCCTTCTATTAGCGATTTGTGGTTGTATTCTCAACAATGTAACAGGTAAGTTTTGCACGTCTTGCCTACAAACATCACAAGTCTTATTCCCCTTTATGCTAAACCATTTAATCGCACACTCTTGGTGCGCAAGCGCAAGCTCCCCTTTGCAGCTGCACTCCATCTTTAGAGTTTCTCCTCCTTCATTAAGCTCAACTAGGCATATGCGACACACTGCCTCTTCTTCAGGAATATCTTCCCCTTCTTCTTCTTCAGCTGCTGTACAGATATCATGCAGATATTTAGCTATAAAAAGTTTGATCTATGATTACAAAGTAGGATAAATTGCAGGAAATACCCCCTTAATTTTAGCTGGAAATATCCCTCTTTTTAAAACCTGCACTTTTCCCCTATTTTAATGCCTGTTAATTTTTTTCCCATTAAAACCACATTTTATGCTGAAAATATCCCTAAGAAAGAATATCAATTATGAACTGTTAATGTAACAATAGTAGAAAAAATATAAGATTTTTAGGGGTATATTTTTGAATAGAAATTTGACTTGACTAACATTGTTTAACTTAAAGGGACAAAGGGTAGGTTTTTGAAAAGTGAGGGGTATTTCATGCAATTTAGCATAGAAAAGTATATATAAGTTGCCATGTCAAATTAAAAAGACGATAAGCTAATTTAGTACCATTTATTGGTTCAGTGGTATCAATATGCGTGACATTCTCGACCGGAGCACGACGAGGAGTTGAAATGACACGAATCAGACCTATAGAATCCGATCGCTGTAAGCGTCTACCTTTGACATTCGAAGGTACCGAAAATGAACGTGTGATGTGTTGTTGAGCATCTTGTTTCTGTTTTATACAATAAAGTAGTAGATAAAAAAAATGTCTCAGACAAATAAGATACAATGTAAATAGAAAAATTAGGTTGAAGAAAAGCACGATGTGAAAATATCAGGAATTGAGTGAGAAGTGACTAATCCTAACAATTTTTCCTATGAAAAATGTTTTTGCAAAGGGCTGTAGATCCCTGTTCGAGTCTATAGAAGAAAGAAACAAAAAGCAATGCACTTCCTTAAATTCCCTATCTTTACGCAATATTCTAGATCATAACAGATTCAAATTGCAGCAAAAACACTTCGACATATGACCATACTCGCATCCAGAAGGCAGCTATGGTGAGTGAGATTCCTCACGACGCACGTGTGTGCGCAATTCAACTATTCGGTGATATTCATGGTAACAAAATGCTAGAATAGGACCTTATGCCCAATAAAAACACATACTTTGTGATGCAGGTGGCTAACAAATCACATGAGTGGTATCAGAATATAAAAATTTCGTAAATTTTGTAAAATACCAATGACTTTTTAGAGTAGAGATAACACCCTTGAACTTTAAATATCCCATGAACCCCCAAGGGTATTTTTGTCAAAAATATTTTGAAGGGTAATTTCGTCTAATAACGTCATTCATTTTGGGGCTATTCTGTCTACAACACGCGGCATTTTTTGGGTCATTCAGTATGCTTTGCACGAGTTAAAAAAACCGACAATTTCAAACAACATTGCTAGGTCAGGGGTTTTCAAGGTGTATTTAAAATTCATTGGTGTTATCTCGAAATCCCCAAAAAGTCAATGGTGTTTTATAAAACCCACATTATAAAATTACCCCTTACACATAAATCTCAACTTTGGAGTTTTGGTGCGGAGATTGGGACTTCAAAGGTATATGCATGTAATTTAGGCTCGATTTCTACTACAAATAAACTAAGGTAAATTTTATAAGGCTTATTTCTTGAAAACACCCTTGTGGTTTGGTTTAATTCTTGAAAACCTACTTAAGCTTTCTTCGTTATCTAATACCCCCTTATACTTTAATTATGTTACTTCATAACCCCATGTACTTCTATTCTGTTAAGTTTTGTTGAGAAACAATGGGAAATGAATCACGCGCAACACCCGTAAAACTATTTTTCTTTTCTTTTTCCCTTGCTAAATTGCCCTTTATATCCTATTAAAGTTGTTTCCTACCCTTCTTCCTCAAATTAAAACTTTGCAGCTAGCCCAGATCTTCTTCTTTAGTGTTTTTTGTTCTAGGATCAAGTGAAAACAAACTCTCGGCGTAGGTCTACAACATCAATAGTATGTAAATAGATGAAAAGTGAAAACATATGAGGAAGACACATGAGCAAATCTGACGATTTAAGGTTGAAAGAGGGAATGCCTTTAATTTTCAGTAAATCATATGAAACCCTAGTTTGAATTTGGGAAATTCAATTAGCTTGCACACTCAACTCCACTACATCCACCATCCATTGGCAACTTTGAGGAATTGGGGTGGATGTTGTTGCTTGAATTGGAAGTGGGTCCCTACCTCCGAAATTGGGACAAAACATGCTTTTTCATTTTCGGGGATGGGCAAATATGTCTTTTGGCTGGGATTTAACAACATAGTGTTAAGAGATAACGGAATTAAAGTACATAGAGATATTGGGTAGCGGAGAAAGCTCAAGTAGATTTCCAAGAATTAGCCCAAACCACAAGGATGTTTACAAGAAATAAGCCATTTTATAAATCACCATCTAACTTTTAAAGTTTTTGCGATAGCTCCATTGAACTTTAAATGCCATGAAACCCCATTGAACTGGTGGTATTGTCTGAAAATGCTAGTTTCGTTGACTTGTTTAAGGCAAGTATGGACTTAATAGCCTTGTGTATGGACTAAATAGCCTCAAAATAAATTGAATATGCCTTTTTTTGGACAAAAATACCATCCATTTCCTTGAGAAAATTATCCTTAAAGGGAGGTTCAGGGCATTTTAAAGTTCAGGTGCTTCCCCAACAACCCTGAAAGTTCAGCGGCGTTTTATAAAACTTACCCAAAAAACTACATCCATTTTTCACTTAACTATGGAAAACTTTGTAAATAACTAGTTACTAACAAAAGGATTCATTTTAATACTACCGTTTTTTAGCGAATTATATTTGTATCTTACTAAACTAACATAATGGCGCCAACAAAATTTGTAGACCGATGTTATGATAATAATTATGGGGTGGTGTTGACATAGAAGCTTTTTGATAGATATCTGTGGTCTTTTATATAGATTTCGGTATATTGCTAATTAAGGGTAGTTGGGTGAAATCAAGCCTATAATTCATAGATTCATGATATTAATAGTATTACGTCATCCGACATATGTGAAAGCACATACATATACACATAAAGGTACTTACATCGAAAGTGGAAGGCATGTCCATGATATGCCTATCCTCTGCTGCAGCTGCTGACGCAGCACCAGAACTTGAAATTGGTGTTGAGGGCAAAGAGTATGTTCGTTTTGCAGAAAAGACCTTTGTAAGAGAGAATTGCCTCGATGTAGTAGGTTTATCTTTTGGTCCTTCAGAAGAAGGTGTCCCTGGATTTAGAAGAATAGTCTTGTCACCCTCTGGGGTCGAAGAACTCTTTGTCTTCAAGCTCCGTTGTGGAAGTAGGTTCTTAATCGATGATTTTGGCTTTGTGGAGTTTGGCCTTGGAGGCAAGCCTCCTCTTGTTGAACTTGGACTCGGTAGAGTAGTGCTGTTTGCTTTTGTCGAACTAGGCATTGTGTTTTCTAACGATCGCACGGGTATTTGTAAAGAGGAGAGGCTTGGTCGTCTAGAATTGTGCCCGGATGTAATTTCTCCTTTGTTATATTCGCCATGGTGAGGTGCCTATATAAATATTTACGATCCATTAATCACATTTAAAAATGTTAGGGTAAATTTTACTAAACCCCATCCACCTTTTGGGGTTTCTGAGATAACCCATTGAATTTTAAAAATGATATAAAACCCCCACCAAACTACCAATATTGTATGAAATTGTTAGTTTGATTAACTCGTGCAAGCCATAATTGGATTGAATAATCCAAAATGTCTTATGGATAGATTGAATTGACTCAAAATGAACAAAATATGATATTTTTTTGACAAAAATTCTTTTCAATTTTTTTTAATGAAAATACCCTTCAATGGGGTTTTATATTATTTTTAAAGTTCAAAGGATTATCTCAAAAACCTCAAAATGGGGTTTAGTAAAATTTCCCCAAATGTTATCTAAATAATTAGGATGGTGATATTGCCAAACCTTAATTTGATATATTCACACCAAAATTTGTGTATGGACAAAATTAACCCTAACTATATTAGCCTTTAATTTTTTGTCTTTTTATGCTGTCCTTCCTCTTGATCTTGACCCGGATTCCGTTCACGGCGTCGATGTAGCACTGCCCCGTGTCGATCGCAAGGTTGTTGTCAGCCTCGCATGAAGATCCGTAAATTTGCAGGTTCGTCAGCAACGCGATCGAGCTCCTCCATCATGTTGCCGAGGTCCTTCTACGACGAGATTGAGATGAGGGTGTCGAGATCCTTGTCGGCGAGTTGGTACTTGATGGCGCCGATCTCACCTCTAAACGTGCAGCTGATCTTGGCCACCAGATCCACTACGGCCGAGGAATGTTGGAGCGAGAGGATTGGGTTGTAGGAGAGGGCGGTGATTGTTGGAGGGGTTGAGGTGGCGGAGTTGGGAGAAGAAGGAAATGATGAGAGCGGGGATGGGGCCAGTGAGATTGGAGGAGAAGAGGTTGAGGGCGACAACGTGGCGGGTGAAGGGCGCTGGCGGAGGAGGGACGATGGGATGCGAATTGGAGGATGGGATTAAAGGATGATGCAGTTAGGGTTAATTTGGTCCATACACAAATTTTGATGTGAATATATCAAATAAGGGTTTGGCAATATTGCCGCCTAAAAATTATATGGCTAAACTACACTAAAACTTTAAACTATAATTATTTTTCCCTAAATTGGCTTAAAGTTTTTTAGTCAAATCCCTTAGCCTTATTTTAAACTAAAACTTACACTCATAACTAGATCTTTAACTCAATATTAATGTAATACAAAATAATGGTGCCATCAAGATATCAAAATAATACATCTATGATCATACTGAACCATAGAAAGAACATAGCACAAACTAATTCAATTTAGTCATAAGATATTTTCAAGAAGAATAATGTTAAAATTTCCTGCATGTATCAGTTTATAAAAAGAATTTTTCTCAAAAAAAAGGGGGAAAAAAGAAGAAAATATACAACAAACTTTTTTTTTAAAAACAGATAATTCTACAAGGACCACCGTGTAATTTTACACAGGATTAAAATACTAGCAGCAATTTTTTACACTCATAGAGCCAATCCAAAATGAAATCTAATAATCAAATTGCTGAAACATTTACAGTGCCAACATTTCAAAATTTACTTCAAATTGATTCAATTTTATCTCAAACGAAAAAAATAGAATCATCACAAGAGAAAAGAAAAAACTTTACTATTTCCAGCAACTAAACAAGATGCAATTTTGATTGATCCTGCAACTAACACCACAAAAATTGCTGGAATCATCAAATTCCCAACCAATTTTGATCAAAAACTAGAGAGTCACACACTAATTTTTTTTTAAGAAACCAAGAATAAAAAAATTACTTGTTGATCAGAGGAATTAGAGGCTTCCCCTTCAGCTGGCTGCTCTTCAACCCCTGAATTCTCCATGAATTCTCAAACACAAACCAATTCTAAGCAATAAAAATCGAATCTTTTTCGATTTAATCGCTAGCGGGATTTAAGCAACCATGCCCCCTGAATTTCTTAGAGGAAAACCAGCAGTTTTTATGAGTTGGGACAAAAGAGCTTAACTTTCAGGTTTGGTCCTCACACCATCAATTCTCATATATTTATATATTTTTCTTTTTTAAAATTAAAGACCCAATTTGGGTTTTCTTTCATTTAGGTACCTAAGAATATTACTTTTAGCATTTCTGAAACATTCTTAATCTCTTGATTAGGACATGTTCTTTTAAAAGGCAGAAGGTGTGTCAACATATTCTGATATGATTTGATAGAATATTGTATTTAAGACTTTGAGTCTATATGGTCTAAGTTTTAATTATTCTATTATTTTATGCACCTGCGATGCACGTATGAGTAAAATGAAATTATCCATATACTTTTACAAAAGGTCAGGGAAATACATTTTATATCTTTTTTTTTTCAAGATAATGTTACTTCCATGATTCTTTGAATCGCTTCAATATTTTCTTATTTCATTTTATTATCTGTTTATTACTCTATTTTATGCTTTTTATCAATCTACAATTTTTAGGTTTTTTTAGCTCGTGTCATGTGGCTTGCATCAATTATTTAATGATCTCCGCCCAAAGAAAAGTGGAGTAGAATATTTTTTTATATCTTAACCATTCATTATTCAAATCGCTCCAATATAGTTTTTTTTAATGTATTTCTTAGATGACAGTCTCCTCTTTTGCTCATTATCAGAATTTCATAGTTGAAGAATTTGTATTATACTGATAGACATGCAAACAACACACATTTTAAATTTTTTTAGAGATAAATGTTTTCAAAGGGATATACGAAAGGTAGTATTAATAAATGGATAAGGTTTCTGTAGAATCATTATTTGAAGCAAAATCGTAGAAGCGGTTTATCCACCGTCCATACGTCCATGGCGTGATATACGGATGACTGAGATTTAACAAAAGAAAAATGATAGCCTTAAAATAGGAGTTGGCTTTTCTTTCGATCTTAACCGTTCGTATATCACACCACGAATATCGGATAAGCTGTTTTTACGATTTTACTTCAAATGGATATTCTACAGGGACCTTATCCACCATATGTGTTTAGTCTAACATGAAGAGAAAGGGAAACACTGAAGTGTCAGAGTAATATAAAAGGCCACATGTTTAGCTTTTACTTACCTAATGACTTGTAAAGTTAGCTTTAATGATATATCCAAGTTAAGAAATGAAGACTCCTTGCTTAAAAAAGATATGGCCTTGAGTGGAAGAAGCATAATATGAATTGGCCACCATTTCTTTAGTGTCCAATAAAGTATAACCGCCGATATATTTATCATGATTTATACACTAATTGCTTTGCTTTGGCCCTTAGAATTCAGACATGTAAGCAGATCTTTACCTTTTTCCCCACATTTATTTGCTTCACTTTAACCTTTGTTTTTTCAAAAAATGTTTTTACCTAATATATATTGTTTCATGATGACATGACTACGATTGCATGGCAATTTGCTTCATTATTTATTAATGGATATTCTTAAAAATATGCTTTATATGGAAAAAAATCTTCAAATATGAGAGCTTGCAAAGAAATTTCTGTCACGTCTCGCTTTCCAAAAGACGGGAGTAGACACGTGATGAGCCCCACGACGTATTTACTCCGAGAAAGTCTTTTCTCGAAACAAATACGCTAAGCGTATATAAGCAATATAAAATGACACAAAAATAAACACGAAACTAAAATTTCCAACAATAATTTTATTTATATTCAACTTCAACAAGTTTAATTATATTGATAGATTGTCTGAAAAGCAAATAATATGAAATATAATGCCTCAATGGCATATATAAACTGAAACTGAAAAGGAAATCTATGAATCGGCTTGTGAGTTGAGCTTGTCGTAGTCCTTTGCCGTCGTATCCACCTCTACATTCTTTAGATCACATGACGAACATTCTAAGGAAACAAAGAGATGTGTGGAATGACCGTCAGCGAACTTGCGCTCGATAAGTCCCCAAAAAGGATAGGAATATGTGGTAAAGTACATCATGTAAGGAGAATATGAATTCTAATATGGTTATGTAAGAGTGTCAATTAAATCTAGCAACTATATGCACATGGTACCGTATCATGAGTATGACAATATGTATATAAGTATGGTAATGTAACATAAGTATAGCAATATAACACGAGCATGTCAAACAAGTATGGCATGGCCGTGTAGTGTAGCCATAGTGAGCATATAACAAGTAAAAGTCATGAACATGTAATGGATAGCAATGTGTCCTAAAGAGATCGCTAAAAGGGTAAACTAACTAATATGAGTTCAAGTGTGAATATCAATCAATCTCAAGAGTGTTCTTGAACTTAAGGGTAGGACCCCAGGAGTAAGGAACCACGGGCCCAAAAGTGATGGGACTTCAGCCGTCGTTGAAGTTTTCCAAACCCAAAAGTAAAGCCCCAGAGGATTGGATACATGGGTCATCTTTCGTAAATTCGTGATGTAAGTATTCGTGACATTAGTATGGGACTCATGGGATTCCGTTGGATTCATACCTAAACTACCCCAACACCTCGCATAATCTAATTTACAAATAGTCACAAGTCTTACCAGAATCAATGAATACATAAGAAATGTATAATTTCATGTTTTCAAGTTGAGTTCATGTATTCATGTCAAGTCATTACATATTCATGATTCGGTTCAAGTCTAGTTAAGCATGTAATATGTTTGATCGGGTAAGTCATATATGTAGGGTTACCTAGCACGATAACAAGGTTTCGGGAGGCATCGTCCATACCATTTTCAAAATTTTGCCATGCTACTTAACCCTAAACCGAGAATCTTAACTAAAGATTTAGACAAAAGCATATGTAAACAACTTTACGACTAAGTGAACAAGAAATACAATCTTTATAGACCGGTCCTTCACTTCAATAGCTCCAAGTAGTGGTCCCTTCGCTGCGAGTAATGATCTCCCGAACTCTTGAGAGGCTCCATAAGGTGAAAGATGCAAACTTGCTTGAAGTCTTCAAAGCCGAAAATGATCTACGTCGAGGAGACACCGACTCAAGCTATCTCTTCACTAATATGGAATTAATTAAGCAAACACCCTAAACTAAATGGTTAGTTTAGTAGAGGATGATGAAGTGGGAATTTTGCTCACTTTAGAATTTATTTTCTCACTATTTTTCTTCACTTCCTCAAAAGCAAGAGAGCTAGAAGGAGATGAAGAAGAAGATAGAGTGATGATGAATAAGAGTGGGGTTAGAAATGCAACCATGGGTGAGTTCATATCATATACTAATCCATGTAGAGAATAAACCATGGCTAAGTGATAATGATTATTTTAGGTAAAACAAAATTAGTGGACTAAGTCAATGGTTCTACAAGCTTCCATCCAAGCTCAACCATGACTAATTTCCAAATAATTTTGAATTACTTATATAAATAAAAACCCATGCGAAAACCACGCCCAGCCATTGCCCGTGGGATAACTGGGCTAGTGGATTCGCATCGCTCTTGAATCAATAACTAATAGTAACAGCAAGCAATTCTCTCTCGATACGTTTCTCAAAAAATCCGATTCGTGCCGATTCTTCCCCCAACTAACGAAGAGATCTTGGCGGAATTTCCACATATGAAATTGAGTACCGTATCATGAGTATAAGATAGGAATGTGTGGTAAATTACAGCATGTAAGGAGAATATGAATTCTAATATGGTTATGTAAGGGTGTCAATTAAATCTAGCAACTATATGCACATGGTACCGTATCATGAGTATAAAATATGTATATAAGTATGGTAATGTAATATAAGTATAGAAATATAAAACGAGCATGTCAAACAAGTATAGTATGGCCTCGTAGTGTAGGTATAGTGAGCATATAACAAGTAAAAGTCATTAATATGTAATGAATAGCAATGTGTTCTAAAGAGATCACTAAAAGGGTAAACTAACTAACATGAGTTCAAGTGTGAATGTCAATCAATCTCAAAAGTGTTCTTGAACTTAAGGGTAGGACCCCAGGAGTAAGGAACCACGAGCCCAAAAGTGGTGGGACTTCAACTGTCGTTGAAGTTTTCCAAACCCAAAAGTAAGGCCCCAGAGGATTGGATACACGGGCCATCATTCGTAAATTCGTGATGTATGTATTCGTGACGTTAGTATGCGACTCATGGGATTCTGTTAGATTCATACTCAAACTACCCCAACACCTCGCATAGTCTAATTTACAAATAGTCAGAAGTCTTACCAGAATCAATGAACACATAAGAAATGTATAATTTTATGTTTTCAAGTTGAGTTCATGTATTCATGTCAAGTTCAAGTATTCATGTCAAGTCATTACGTATTCATGATTCGGTTCAAGTCTAGTTAAGCATGTAATATGTTTGATTGGGTAAGTCATATAGATACAATTGAGTTCATGTCAAGATCAAATAGTCATGTCAAGTGCAAGTATTCAAGTCAAGTCAATTATTCATGGGTTGGGTTATATTTAATTCGGTATTAAAGTAATTTGATTTTTGTGAATTTACAAATTATATTTAGGAAGTAGGCAAGTGATAACACTAATTGTCTTCGGCTCTCCAAGCCTCAAGAAAGAACATGATACTTAAACCTAATTGTTACCTAAATACTTTAAAAAAATAGTTATTTTATTGATTCTAGATATGTAACATTTCGGAAAAAATAGTAAATATTATTTTGAAATTTAAATAATAAAATAATGAGTTTTACGAATATTATACCGAGTATAGATTTGTATTTTCATAGATTGGTATAATTAAATACCTCTATTTTGGAAAATAATTAGAATTTAAAATGAATTATTATTTATGAAATCATTTATTTAAGTAGGCGTTTCATAAATTAGTATATAATTATATCCATATAAGTTTAATGTTAAAATTAATTAGTGTTTTACTAGTTAGTACACTAAACCAAGCTTTATTTGTTAAACCATGATTAGTGTGCATGACATATTAACAAGTGAGTCTATATTAAGCTTTTCTTTTTATTCTTTCTTTCATTGTGTTTTGTGATGGTTTTATTTTTTTTAAAGACAAGAAAAGAAAATGAGTGAGGGAACATGGAACATGATTATATTTTAAAAAGAGATATGGACAAGAGGGGTTGTTGTTGTTTATGGTTAGGCCATCACCCATTCATTTCTTTATATCATTTCCTCAACTTTTTTTCTTCCTCTTCTCCTTCTCCACCTCCCCCACCATCAATTTCAAAACCAAAAACACCACACAATCCCTTCAAAAACACCTTGAAGTCTTCATTAAAAACATTCCAATTCTCATCCTACACTTGATGTGGTGGTTAAGTCTTCACTTAAGTCCCTTTGTAAGCTTGGAACCCTCTTCAATTTCAATCGAAAGGTAAAGATCTTACTTTCTAAATTAGTTTTTACAATACTTACCATGACGCACTAGTTTTAGAGATAAAGTACATGTTTTCTAGACTTGAGTATTCAAAGGTGAGTTTTTAGTGGATACAACTTGTCGTGGTGGTGTAGTAGTGGGTTAGTTAGTGAACACAACCTATTTAGTGATAGATGAGGGTGTCTTAGTGCAAGTATCCTTCGTTTAAAAGAGTTTTGAAGTTTTAAAATAAGATTTTCATTGAGTTTTTGATGTTTGATTGGAATCTGGAGCAACTAGGGATCTCTGAAAATTATTTAGAGCATACTGTGAGATACTTGGACCAGTAGAAGACCACCGTAGAAGCTCGAACTCCTATCTCCTTCCCAAAACTACAAATTTAATGCTTTTGGCTGCAAATTTCGGCCAAGTTGTTGAGTTTGGGCTTGAGATTTGTTCTGTAACTCACTCACTTGATAACTAAGCCTACTTTATATGCTAATTTGCCTCAGATTTCCTGAGTAAAAATATGGGAGCATTTTGACTTGGTTTTGGGATGTTTTCCGATTTTTGAAACTTAGATTTCAGATTTTTATGTCTTGAGTCGGTTGTTCGACATTTATACGTCGACGTCGAGGGGTATTTTATCGTTTTGGCACGCGTTGATCATAGGTTCTAAGTTATGTGCGCTTCGCTCGTCGTATCTGTTTTGATATGGATTTTTATACGATTCGATATGGTTTCGATTGTAGGTACGATCGTGGGAACTTCCGAAACGACGAAGAAGGGCAGGGCATCCGTCGGTTTCGACTAGGGCGAGATATTTAGGTGAGTAGATGCATATCTACAGAGGAAGTATGGTGGATGGCGTATAGCACCCCCGCAACTGTAGTAGTTAGGATACTATATATATTAGAATCATATACATAGTTTAACCATATGCGTATATTAGCAGAAGGTTTTATACCCAGTATCTATTTCTTAACCATTGAGCTATACACATACATGTGTATGCAAATATATATGAGTACTTTATATGATATAAATTTATATACGATATACGTATACATGATATGGTATGATATGATTTGCGTTGAGTTGACCTACGTAACTATAGATCCGTACTGCTTGATTGGATGATATCGTACGAGAGAGATTACGTACATGATATATTGAGAATAGATTGCCGATTACGGCCGATATTCATTTCGACTTGAGCAGTCTTGTTAATATTTCAAAATGAAAATTATGAGATGTTTAGAGCAATACGTACTTTAAAAACTAACGAATCGTTATGTAATTTTAAATGATAATGTCACGCCCCGCTTCCAAGTGTACGAAAATGGTGACATTGTAGGCCCACAACGTATTTACTAAGAAATAAATAGTTAAGCGTAATTAAGCAATATATATGAAAAATGCACAAGAATGACAAGAGATAAAACAAATAGCAACTTTTATTAACATTCATCTTTACAATACAACTGTTTTGAAAAGAAAAGATACAATAATATAAAGCAATGCCTAAACAGTGGCATACAAACTGAAATAAGTACAAGATGAACTAGAAGTTTGGCTGGACAGTGAACTGGTCTAAGTCCTCCTGGCTCGTCTCGATCTCTTGAGAGTCCGGTCCTCCTGACGAACATTCCAAAGGGAGAAAATAGACAGGAATGTCATCAGCAAACTAGCGCTCGGTAAGTCCCAAAAGAAAGAATAGAATATAACAGTAATGAGAATTGAACTAGTAAGTTGTACAAGTATATGATTGTTATTCTAGCGTAGTTTTTTGTAGCTTGGTACATAAAGTATTTGTGTATACGAAAGGAGTCCATCTTATCCCGTGGACTATGGTAACATGTAGTACAAAACCCCGTCAAAACCCATGGGACAACGACACGAGAATTCATGTAGGTGTCTTTTAAGTGACCATCTCGTGCCATGTTAATACATTCCGTACCAATCTACCCCATTATCTCCGTGTAATGTATTGTATATGTTATATTTACAAGTCTTGTCGAAACCATAGATACAAGTTGTTCAAGTAGTCAGGTTCAGGATGTAATCTTGTAGTCATGTTAAGTTATAGCTATGGTTCGGTCAAGTCAAGTCAAGCATTCAGGTTTGATATTGAAGTTTGAATTCAGGTATTCAGGTTCATGTTCAAGTATTCATGTTAGCCTTTGGATTCATGTTTGAATTGGACTCTGGTTTGAGTTTGGATTCAAGTTAGATTTAAACTCAGACTTGAGTCGGACACTTGTAACTGATTTAGATCCTGAATTAGGTTCGGGAGTTATCAGCAACTGCTATACATGGACGGCATAATTTGTGTTTTTTTCCAAGACAATTACCATCGATAACTCCGTTAAGTTTTCTATCTTAAATAGGCAAGCACTCACTTTCTCCTCCCCCCCGGGTCTCAAGAGAATTAATCTCGCTTAAACCTATATTTATTAAAGTCCTTAAATATTGTTTTATATAACTTGAGGGAGTTTTATGAAAAATATTTTTAATAAAATTTCAAAATAAATCTCGAGTATTTATTTATATTATTTAGGGTTTTCATGGATATGAATTTTAAGGATTTGAGGTATTTTAGTGATAATAGCTTAGTTTGGAAAGTTCATGGTAGTTTATTGTAAAACTTGTCTTTTGTTGATATCTTGATGGTATTTTGGTGAAACTTGTAATTCTTTTATTAAAAAAATGTATGTTTATTATATTTTGAAAATATATGGATTTGTACCTTTTAATATAATTATTAAAAATTAAATTTTATTTAAGTAAAAATGCGGTTTTCCTTAAAAACCGTATTTAAAACCTTTCGAGACCGAATGCTCCATGTGGAGATCTGCATCTCGCTCTATTAGCGTAAGGATGTGCGATAATCCGCAACATCCAATAGCGGGTCCCCTAAAGAGCGTTGTAGAGTCATAATCGCAAAGAGATTTAAAATACAATTCAAAAGAAAACCGGTTTTATAGTAAATGGTATTTTGATGTAATATTGTATTCGTAACAAAAATTCATACAAGAATATATCGTGCTATGAAACCATGTGTATATGTGAGAGGTAGGTCGTTACCCCGTGAAGTTTTCTAAAGGTATGTTTTAACAAAATACGAAAAGAGGCGTTATCTAGAGTTCATGGTATTTAAATGAAAAAGTTAAATTGTGATTATTTTACAAAAGATTCTTGGATAAAATTTATTCTAGACATGAGTATTAAACTTATAAGTGAAGTGGTACAATTTGTTTGATCAAAAGGTAAAGGAAAATGGAGTTATATGCTTTAGAAAAAGGAATATTGGTACTAACTCCACTTTTTACCGATTTTGATTAAAAAGAAATTTAAGGAATAGAAAAAAAGATTGGGAGGGAATTACTACTAGGTTATGTTAAGAAGAGGTAGAAGAAAGAGAGTTGATCTTTGTGACGTAACGGGAGCTCCGGAATAGTTTCGATTCTTCGTCGAAAGTTGACCGCTTGCTAACTCCTCTTTACTCCACTTGTACTTAGAAATTTTTTGAGAGTTTTGGCTAGAAATTTCAGAATGATGCTGAGCCAAAGTGTGGGGTGGTATTTATAGCGTAGAATTAGGGTTTTGGAATTAAAATGGTGAATTAAAATGCATTAAAATTTGGTTTAATGGTGAAATAAAAGGCCTCTGTTTGATTGCAGAGAAATCAAACATTGCAGGGGAGTTAGGGGTAGGTGAAGGGGTTTGTGTGCAAAGCCCGGGGACAATTGAACTTAATCCAATCGTTGGCGCCGGTTTTCTCAAGGTTTTGGTCGGTCAATTTGCATCATTTGGCTTTGAGATTCGTGCCACCAGATAAGATTAGGGTTTACTCCATTTTTCACATATTTGATTTTCCGACTTTTCATTTTTTCTGTATATTGTACGTGTAAACTTTTGGGCTTCCAAAAAGTTAAGAAAAAAAATCAGAAAAAATAATGTGTCTGATGGGGATCAATCACAGGGGCTACGTCACAGCAGTGCAAGGGCTTTACCAGTGAGCTACAAGTTGTTTCTTGCTGTTATTTAACAAAATCTATTTATAACTCAAACTCAGGCTGTATAACTCATTTCTGTACATTAAACTGGAAAATTCCGTAAAGTAAATTCAGAGTCGTTACATTCTACCCTCCTTATAAAAATTTCATCCTCGAAATTTACATTTATGTAAGGACTAATTTACAAATAAATAAGGGTATCTTGCACGTATGTCTTCTTCTCGTTCCCATGTTGATTCTCCTGGCGAATCTTTTCTCCACATCACTCGGACTAAGTTTACTTCCTTGTTCCACAGTATCTTCACATTTCGATCCAGAATCTCAACGGGTTATTGCTCACAAGTCAGGTCAGTCTGGACTGTGAGCTGTGAGTGATCAAAGATGTGGCTGGGGTCGCTCACATATCTTCGTAGCTGAAATATGTGGAACACGTTGTGCACTCCTTCCAATGAGGGTGGTAGTGCCAAACAGTATGCCACTTCTCCAACACATACGAGCTTGTCGAACGGTCCTATGTATCTTGGACAGAGCTTATCCCTCTTGCCAAAGCGGATCACTCCTCTGTTTGGAGAGATCTTCAGAAAAACATGGTCTCCAGGTTGGAACTCCAGATGTCGGTGC
Organism: Agapanthus africanus; assembly: GCA_030015575.1. NCBI lineage: Eukaryota > Viridiplantae > Streptophyta > Magnoliopsida > Asparagales > Amaryllidaceae > Agapanthus > Agapanthus africanus. The sequence goes on from JASDDO010000016.1 coordinate 569,428,544, forward strand.
TTAGCATCTGCCCAATGCTTCTGTCGGTCTTGGGCTATGCACATTCTTTCCCTGATCGTGCGAACTACGTTCACACTTGCCACGATCATTTCTGGTCCAAGGAGTTCCCGATCTTCGATGTCGTCCCAATTTAGCAGTGAATGACACTTTCGTCCATAGAGTGCTGCGAATGATGTTATTCCAATGCTTGCCTGATAACTGTTGTAGTATGAAAACTCCACAAGGTGTAGGTGATCTTCCCACGAACCTTCAAAGTCTAACATACAAGCTCTTAGCATGTCCTCCAGAATCTGAATTGTTCGCTCAGACTGTCCATCCGTTTGTGGATGGTAAACCATGCTAAAGTTCAGACTCGTTCCCAGGCTAGCTTGCAGACTCTGCCAAAATTATGATCAGAATCTGGTATCACGATTGGAGACGATGCAAATTGGTACTCCATGTAATCTCACAATCTCCTGCATGAGTTCATGGGTATCAATATAATATATTTTGAAGAGTTAAATATTACTTTAGATTCATGCTCACCTCCATGCACTTCTTTGCTAACGTCTCAGTTGACTGACCAACTCGAAATGGAATAAAGTGAGCCGACTTGGTGAGTCGATCCACAATAACCCATACCGCGTCGTTACCCTTTGTGCTGCGAGGAAGGGCAGTCACGAAATCCATGGTGATGTGCTGCCATTTCCATTCTAGGATTGGTAATAGGTGAAGTAGACCAGCAGTTCTGTGATGTTCAGTTTTTACTTGCTGACACACCAAACACTTGGCTACGCTTATGGCTACTTCGCGCTTCATTCCATGCCACCGGTAGTGTTACTGTAGATCCTTGTACATTTTCGTACCACCGGGATGTACAGAATAAGGAGAGCTATGAGCATCCTTCATCAACTCTTCTCGAACTGGGCCGTTTGGTACACATAATCGACTTCCATATCTCAAGGATCCATCTTCGTGGATGATGAAGTCAGTTCGAAGTCCACTTTCTACTTGTTCTCGGATCTTTTATAGCTTGGCATTATTTACTTGAGCTATCTTGATCTGATTGACAAAAGTAGACTGGACTTGTAAGTTCATCAAATACGAAGCGTTACCTGGCATAACTACTTCAATCGCCAATCCGTGCAATTCTTGTTGTAGCTTCCACTGAGCGGTGAGATTCATTGCTGATGGTTGGCGGCTAAGTGCATCAGGAACTACATTCACCTTCCCAGGATGATACTGTAGGTTGATGTCGAAGTCCGCCATGAGTTCTAGCCATCTTCTCTACCGCATGTTTAGTTCCTTCTGAGTAAATACATACTTCAGACTCTTGTGGTTAGTGTATATATCCAATCTTTCTTCCAGAAGATAATGGCGCCAAATCTTAAGTGCAAAGATAACGGCTGCCAACTCCAAATCATGTGTTGGATAGTTGTGCTCATGAACTTTTAGCTGTCTTGATGCAAAAGCTACAACTTTTCCATGTTGGTGTAGAACACATCCTAATCCCTTATCGGATGCATCACAATGTACTACGAATCTTCCAGATTGATCCGGTATCATAAGGATTGGAGCAGAAGTTAGTCTTGATTTGAGTTCTACAAAAGCTTGTTCACAAGCTTCTGACCACACGAATGCTTCATCATTACGTGTGAGCTTAGTCAGAGGTGCTGCAATCTTCGAGAAACCTTCAATGAATCGTCGGTAGTATCCTGCTAATCCCAAGAAATTTCGTATATTTTTCACCGTCTTTGGTGTCGGCTATTCGCTGACAGCTGACACCTTAGCTGGATCTACTGAGATTCCTTCGCCTGAAACGATATATTCGAGAAATCCGACTTGATCTAGCCAAAATTCACACTTGCTGTACTTGGCATAGAGCTGATGTTTTCACAATGTCTCCGGGACAATCCGTAAGTGCTCGGCGTGTTCTTTCCGATTCTTTGAATACACCAGGATATCATTGATGAAGATGATAACGAACCTGTCAAAGTACTCTTAGAAAACTTGGTTCATCAGATTCATACAAATAGCAGGTCCATTGGTCACTCCAAATGGCATTACTAGATATTCATAATGACCATAGTGAGTCCTAAACGCCGTCTTCGGAATGTCAGACTCTTTGACCTTCACCTGATGATAACCCGAACGAAGATCTAACTTCGAAAATACACAAAACCCACTTAGCTGATCGAAAAGATCATCGATACGCGGTAGTGGATACTTGTTCTTGATCGTCACTTCATTTAGAGCTCGGTAATCTACACACATTCTGTATGGAAATTTCTTTCTTCTTCACTAGCAAAACTGGAGATCACCAAATTGAATTACTGGGATGAATCCAACCTTTCTTCAGGAATTCATCCAACTGAGTGTGGATCTCCTTCAATCCTTATGTACTTAGCCAGTATGGAGCTTTGATTACAGGTTGCGCACCATGTAGTAAATCAATGCTGAATTCAAGAGCTCGATCGGAAGGCAAACCTGAGATATCTTCAGGGAATACATCCCCGAACTCTCGAACTACCTCTGGCTTTTCTTCTTCCACCGGTAGAGTAAACACTTCTGCATTCTTTGGTCTAGTACGGAAGATTCCTGGCTCCAATGTTCTATCTTCACTCTTGAAGTAGAAGACTGGGTGATCCGGTATCTCAAATACTACCCTTCTTTGACGGCAGTCAATCTTAGCATAGAAAACTCCCAGCCAGTCCATTTCCAACACAACAAAGAAGTTTGGGATGTCCAGTACTTTGAAATTCGTGTAGAATTCCCGTCCGCAAACTACAACTGGACACTGATCAAATCCCATAGTTGCTTTCAATACTCCATTCCTGGAACTGACATTTCAGCTTGAAATGAGTGGTTTCACGGGAATCGCATGCGTTCTCACGAATCGTTGCGACATGAAGCAGTGTGACGCTCTAGTGTCGAACAGTGCGAGTGTAGGAAGGGTGGCTACTAGTATAGTACCTAAGTTGTGTGAGGTTGGTTTTAGATACAAGAAAAATATAGAGATATACAAGGATTGAAAAGATGAAAGAATTGGGAATTACCAGTGATAACTTGGCCAGTGGCTTCGGCTTTCTCAACCGTCATTGTGAAAGCCTGACGTCTGGGTACATTCCTCCTTGCTGGAGGCATATTCCTCTGTCCCTGGGGTACGTTTCTCATCCCTTGAGGCACGTTTCTATGTGCCTGATGGAATTGACGAGGAGGCTGTGGAGGAGATCCACGTAGAGGTGGAGCAGGAGAGCAAGACGAGGTGCAGGAGCCTGAATGGCTGGCCGCTGCGGAAATGTGATAGCTGGTCTGGGGGCCGGAGCTGTGTTGAAACGATATGGACATGCTCTTATGGCATGAGCAGATGCACCAAAAACCAAACACAAGCCGTTTGCACGCCTGCAGTCCTTCGCCAGGTATCTTGTCCTCTTGTAGTAGAAGCAAAAGTCTGGACTGGGCCGGTTAAATATTCCTCTCGGTCTCCTGGGTGCAAAAATTGGCCTGGAAGAGGCTCCTATTATCATCTGTGTGGCAGATCGTTTCACACCGGTAGTCTGAGGTATGCCCTTCTTCTTCACCACTGCCTCATAGCGTCGGGCAGCCTTCAGAGCAAGATCATGGGTTGGGAAATCCCCTGTAGCGAGTGCAGCTTGGATTTTCGGGTCCAACCCTTGCTGAAATCTTCGTGCCTGGATCTCAGTAGTTGGAATGAGGTGTGCCGTGAACCTGTTATGGTCTTATGTTAGCAGTGTAATAAGTGATATCAGGAATTTGAATATCGAGACAATCTCTTACCTGCTAAGCATGGTAAACTCAGTATTGTATTCATCCATGGACTTGCTCCACATCGAGCCTTGTTATAAGTGGATGAACTGCTGTTCCATATCGAAACGGGCAGTTTCAGGGAAGTACTTCGCGTCGAACATATCGCGAAATGTCTTCCATTCAATCGGCTGGGCGAACCAGCTTTCTTCAGCCTTCCACCAGACTCTGGCATTGTCTGTTAGTTACATCTTTGCAACTCTCACCCAAGAAATCTCTGACACTTGTGCTGTTGCCAGTTCATTTTCTATTGACTGGGCCCATTCTTCTGCCTCCAGTGGGCTTTCTTTCCCAGAGAAATGTTTCAGGTGCAGTGTCCAGAATTGCTTGACTCCGGGTGTCTCGACCTCTGGACGGTGCATAAGGATAGCAGTCTGCTGCTGCTGACCCTACAAGAGGCTCTTGATTGCCTCAAGCAATACCGTTTGCTCGTTGATGAGAGCTGCAACGGTAGGTGGTGGTGGTAGAGTAGGCGGTAGAGTGTTGCCATTGACGTTCGTGCTTGTGTTGTTGGGAGAATCCATGACCTTGATAGAAAAAGAAAGGTTATGATAGATTCAAGAAATTAGAAATGTAAGGAATGTATAGTTGCTGATTCTTATAATTCTTGTGATTTATTGCTTAAGGCTCCATGCAGATTTGACCTGCATGGTCCACCAACAAAACCTGTCACGCCCCGCTTCCCAGTGTACGGAAATGGTGACGTGACAGGCCCGCAACGTATTTACTAAGAAATAAATACGTTAAGCGTAATCAATCAATATATATGAAAAATGCATAAGAATGACAAGAGATAAAATAAACAACAACTTTTATTAATATTCATCTTCACAATACAACTGTTTTGAAAAGGAAAGATACAATGATATAAAGCAATGCCTAAATAGTGGCATACAAACTGAAATAAGTACAAGATGAACTAGAAGTCCGGCTGGGTAGTGAACTTGTCCAAGTCCTCCTGGCTCGGCTCGATCTCCTGAGACCCCGGTCCTCTTGATGAACATTCCAAAGAGAGAAAATAGACAGGAATGTCGTCAGTGAACTAGCACTCGGTAAGTCCCAAAAGAAAGAATGAAATATAACAGTAATGATAATTGAACTAGTAAGTTGTACAAGTATATGATTGTTATTCTAACGTAATTGTTTGTAGCTTGGTACAGAAGGTATTTGTGTATACGAAAGGAGCCCATCTTACCCCGTGGAATATGGTAACATGTAGTACAAAGCCCCATTAAAACCCATGGGACAACGGTACGAGAATTCATGTAGGTGTCTTTTAAATGACCATCTCGTGCCACATTAATACATTCCGTACCAATCTATCCCGTCATCCCCGCGTAATGTATTGTATAGGTTATATTTACAAGTCTTTCTGAAACCATTTATACAAGTTGTTCAAGTAGTCAGGTTCAGAATGTAATCTTGTAGTCATGTCAAGTTATAACCATGGTTCGGTCAAGTCAAGTCAAGCATTCAGGTTTGATATTGAAGTTTGAATTCAGGTATTCAGGTTCATGTTCAAGTATTCATGTTAGTCTTTGGATTCATGTTTGAATTGGACTCTGATTTGAGTTTGGATTCAAGTTTGATTTAGACTCTGACTTGAGTCAGACACTTGTAAGTGATTTAGATCTTGAATTAGGTTCGGGAGTTATCGGTAACTGCTGCACATGAACGGCAAGATTTGTTTCTTTTTCCAAGACAATTACCATTGATAACCTCATTAAGTTTTTTACCTTAAATAGGCAAGTACTCACTTCTTCCGGCTCGCTGGGGCTCAAGAGAATTGATCCCGCTTAAATCTATATTTACTAAAGTCCTTAAATATTGTTTTATATAATTTGAGGGGGTTTTATGAAAAATATTTTTAATAAAATTTCAAAATAAATCTCGAATATTTATTTATATTATTTAGGGTTTTCATGGATATGAATTTTAAGGATTTGATATATTTTAGTGATAATAGCTTAGCTTAGAAAGTTCATGGCAGTTTATTGTAAAACCTGTCTTTTGTTGGTATCTTGATAGTATTTTGGTGAAACTTGTAATTCTTTTATTTAAAAAAAATATATGTTTATTATATTTTGAAAATATACGGATTTGTACCTTTTTATATAATTATTAAAAATTAAATTTTATTTAAGTAAAAATGCGTTTTTCTTAAAAACCGTATTTAAAACCTTTCGAGACCGATTGATCCGTAAGGAGATCTGCATCTCGCTCTACTAGTCCAAAAATGTGCGATAATCCGCACCATCCAATAGCGGGTCCCCTAAAGAGTGTTGTAGAGGCATAATCGCAAAGAGATTTAAAATACAAGTCAAAAGAAAACCGATTTTATAGTAAATGGTATTTTAATGTAATATTGTATTCGTAACAAAAATTCATACAAAGATATATCGTGCTATGGAACCATGTGTATATGTGAGGGATAGGTCGTTACCCCGTGAAGTTTTCTAAATGTATGTTTTAACAAAATACAAAAATAGGTGTTATCTAGAGTTCATGGTATTTAAATGAAAAAGTTAAATTGTGATTGTTTTACAAAAGATTCTTGGATAAAATTTATTCTAGACATGAGTATTAAACCTATAAGTGAAGTGGTACAATTTGTTTGATCAAAAGGTAAAGGAAAATGGAGTTATATGCTTTAGAAAAAGGAATATCGGTAATAACTCCACTTTTTACCGATTTTGATTAAAAAGACATTCAAGAAATAGAAAGGAAGATTGGGAGGGACATACTACTAGGTTGTGTTAAGAAGAGATAGAAGAAGGAGAGTTGATCTTCGTGGTGTCGCGCGAGCTCTGGAATAACTTCGATTCTTCGTCGGAAATTGACCGCTTGCTAACTCCTCTTTACTCCACTTGTACTTAGAAATTTTTTGAGAGTTTTGGCTAGAAATTTCAGAATGATGTTGAGCCAAAGTGTAGGGTGGTATTTATAGTGTAGAATTATGGTTTTGGAATTAAAATGGTAAATTAAAATGGATTAAAATTTGGTTTAATGGTGAAATGAAAGGCCTCTATTTGATTGTAGGGAAATCAAATAGTGCATGTGAGTTAGGGGTAGGTGAAGGTGTTTGTGTGCAAAGCCCAGGGACAATTGGACTTAATCCAACCGTCGGCGCCGGTTTTTTCAAGCTTTTGGCCTATCGATATGCAGCATTTGGCTTTGAGATTCGTGCCACCAGATAAGATTAGGGTTTACTCCATTTTCCATATGTTTGATTTTCTAACTTTTCATTTTTTCTGTGTATTGCACGTGTAAACTTTTAGGCTTCCAAAAAGTTCAGAAAAAAATCAAAAAAAAAATAATGTGTCTGATGGGGATCGATCACAGGGGATACGTCACAGCTGTATAAGGGCTTTACCAGTGAGCTACAAGTTATTTCTTTCTGTTATTTAACAAAATTTACTTATAACTCAAACTCAGGCTATATAACTCATTTATGTACATTAAACTGGAAAATTCCATACTGTAAATTCAGAATCGTTACAGATAAGTTCAAGGGTGTGCTATGAATTTTCAAATTATATTTATTTCAAAAACATCGTAGTCGCTTATTTTCAAAACAACGTTTCGTGCTGTTTTAAACTATAACTGTATGACTCATATATAGTTGGATACTTTAACACTTGTTCATGTTATGATTTCCTCATTCTGTAAACGCCCGCGTTTCGATTTATTATGATAATACCACGTTTATACTTTTAACTTTACTTAACTTCGTCTGCTAAGACACACGCACCATTACCGATTTCATGTTGCGCTTGCACATACTTGCATGTTATACCTACACCTCATCGGTAATTGTCATGCCACGTACACATATAGAACTTGCTATGTCACCCATACCATACTATACCCTGTTAGTATTATAAATTACTGTTTATTACTCAGCACCGCGTACTGTTTCGGATATTGTACTTTCTTTACATTGCTTATATGAATACGCTTGTAGTACACTAACTCGTATGTTTCACGTACACATCGCTATTTTGCATCATACTATATTCCTGTCAGTATCTTAGATCACTGCTCATTTCACTTCAGCGTGCATTATTTTACTATTCTGTGTCTTTACATATTGTTTCATTATTACCATGTTCTTATGAGATAGTGTTTTCATGGGATTTTTGAGATTTGAGAAGCCGCGGATACGATTTTATAAAACTTATGAATGCTTTAAAAATGCGGTTTTCTCTTAATATGATATTTTAGCATCCACCATGAGTTTTCTGGATTTTGAGATATGAGTACTATTCGAATCGAGGGAGGGGGAGGAACCGATTGCGGATACATGGTGGACCCGGTACGGTACCCAGGTGTAACGACTCTAAAATCTTGTACGGAAATTTTACTGTTAATATACAAGAAATGAGTTTTTCAGCCTAAATTTGAGTTATAAGTCAATTTGTGAAATAACAACAAGAAACAATTTGTAGCTCTCTGGTAAAGCCTTGCACTGCTGTGACGTAGCCCCTGTGTTCGATTCCCATCAGACACATTATTTTTTCTGATTTTTGAAAATTTTTTGGAAGCTCAAAAGATTGCACGTGCAATACACGGGTAAATGAAAAGTTCATAAAAATCAAACATGTGGAAAATGGTTTAAATACAGATTTAATCAGCTGGCACGAATCTCGAGGCAAGTAGCCATAGATCGACCGGCGAAAAGCATGTTTGGGCCGACACCGACGGCTGATTCATAGCCAAATGTCCCCGGGCTTTGCATACTAGTCCTTTCACCTACCCCTAACTCCTCTGCACTGTTTGATTTTCCTGCAATCAAATATAGACCATTCGTTTCACAATTAAACCATATTTTAATGCTTTTTAATCCAAAATTTTAATTCCAAAACCCTAATTCTCCACTATAAATACCATCTCCTACCTTGGCTCAGCACCATTCTGAAAACTATAGCAAAATTCTCTCAAAAAGTTCCTAAGTACAAGTGGAGTAAAGAGAAGTTAGCGAGCAAGCAACTTTCGGCGAAGATCAAAGCAACATCCGGAGCTCCCGTGACACCACAAGGATTCCATCCTCTTCCTTAAACTCTTCTTAGCGTATTCAAACCGTAAGTCCCTCTCAATCTCTCTTCCTCTTCATTAAAATTCCATTTCAAAACTTATATCGGTAAGTGGAGTTAATACCGATATCCATTTTCTAAACCCTAAAAACTCCTTATCCTTTATTCTTTGATCAACCAAGTTTTTACACAATACTTGTAACCTTAAACCCTAATATTTAGAATCAAATTTTCATCAAAATTCTCATGCGAAAAGACAATAATAACTCTTTTTCATTAAAATACCATGAACTTATTAAAAACCTCTTTTAGTTTGTTAAAACAATGCCTTAGGAAAACTTCACGGGGTAACGACCTACCTCACACGCACACTTGGTTTCATAGCACGATACTCATTAAATGTATTTCATTGCGAAGTATAATACTACAATAAAATATCACATAACTTTAAAAACCGGATTTCTTTTAAAACGGTATTTCCTATCCTTTGCGATTACGCATTTACAAATCTCTTTAGGAGACCCGCTAATGGATGGTGTAGATTATCGCACATCCTTGGGCTAGTAGAACGAGATGCAGATCTCTTCACGGAGCATTCGATCTCGAAAGGATTTAAATACTGTTTTTTAAGAAATACGAATTTTCTAAATAAAAAATAAAATTATTTTTAAAATTAAAATTATATAAAATTATAAATCCATATTTTCAAAATATATTAAAGCTATGTTTTTCAAAAATGAAAAGATTAACAAATGTCAATAAAATATCATCAAGATACCAATAAGGCAAGTTTTACAATAAAATACCATGAACTTTCCAGGCTAAGTACTTATCACCTAAATACCCAAAATTCTTAAAATCCATGCTCATGACAACCTCAAGTAATACTAATCACCCTCGAGATTTATTTTTAAACTATATTAAAATATTTTTCATAAAACCCCCTCGAGTTATATAAAAACAATATTTAAGGACTTTAGTAAATATAGGTTTAAGCGGGATCAATTCTCTTGAGTCTTAGAGAGCCGGAGAAAGTGAATGCTTGCCTATTTAAGGTAGACAACTTAACGGAGTTATCAATGGTAATTGTCTTGGAAAAAGACACAAATCCTGCCGTCCATGTACAGCAGTTACCGATGACTCCCGAACCTGATTCAAGAGCTAAATCTGTTTACAAGTGTCTGACTCAGTCTGAGTCTAATTCAAATCTGAATCCAATATCAAACATGAATACTTGATCATGAATATGAATACTCGAATCCAAACATGAATATCAAATATGTATAACTTGACTTGATTTGACCGGACCATGGTTATAACCTGACTTGACTATTTGAATACTTGACTTCATTCTGAACATGAATACTTGAACAATTTGTATCCATGGTTTCAGCAAGACTTGTAATTATAATCTATACAATACATTACGCGGGGATAAAGGGGTAGATTGGTACAGAACGTATATCATGGCACGAGAGGTCACTTAAAAGACACTTACAAGAATTCTCGTGCCGTTGTCCCGTGGGTTATGACGGGGCCTTATACTGCATGTTACCATAGTCCATGGGGTAAGATGGACTTCTCTCGTATACATGAATACCTTTTGTATCAAACTACAAACAACCACGTTATAATAACCATCATATACCTGTACAACTCACCTGTTTATTTCATAGTACTTGTTATATTCTCTTTCTTTTTTTAGGACTTACCGAGCGTTAGTTCGCTGACGACATTTCTTTCTATTTCTTTCTTTGGAATGTTCGTCAGGAGGACCGAACTCTCAGGAGATCGAACCGAGCCAGGAGGACTTGGACCAGTTTGCAGCACAGCCTGATTTCTAGTTACTTGTACTTACTTTCCTGTATGCCATTGTTTAGGCACTGCTTATTATCATTGTATCCTTTCATTTTCAAACAGTTATATGTAAAGATGAATGTAAATAAAGTTGCTGTTTTATTTTGCTACTCTTGTCATTCTTGAACATTTCATATATTGCTTAATTACGCTTAACGTATTTATTTCTTAGTAAATACGTTGCGGTCTGCTACGTCACTGTTTCTGTCTACTGGAAAGCGGGGCGTGACACCAAGGGCAATAAGATCGTATAGAAAGGTGATTGAAATAATTTTCCGTTGTGTGTTGGTTTATAGAAAATTGTATTTAGAAATCACAACCAAAAAATTATTTGACCGCAATCAACTACGGTGTTGGATGTAGAGCGTTAGTAAGTGCGGATCGTCCACAGGGAAAGTGTAATCCGTTCAATTTCCGAATTAGATGAGTTGAAAATTTAAGGCAAAGAAAAGAAAACAATTCATGATTTGGAATTGAAGATCAAGAATAAGAAAAATCTAGATTTAAAAGAAACATTAAAAACAAGAATTGAGATGTGTGATAATTTCCAACCAACAATCAAGATTAGAAGTATGGCTCGTAGGAGTAGATCGGATCTATAGATGTGATGAGATCTAATGATTACGCATTCTTATCCATTAACGAATTGATACTAGGTCGATGCAAATTCATCGAGGTTTAAGGATCTTGCGAGGAAATTAGGGATTTCGCAACTCATCCTTTGTCCTTTCGATGGATCGCATTCAAATTCTAGCTTCTAGTTAATCAAATGGTCAATAGTTGTTCCCTAGTTTCGAGTGAACACGATCAAGAAAGCATCATCTCGAAACTAGGTCATTAATCATTTGATTCACTAGAATTTCCAAATATTATAGGATTTAAGAATTGTAAAAATATCTAAATCATCATCATCTAAAGATCGTCACAACTCCTACACGAGCGGAGATTACTCAAACATCATGATCACAAACACAATCACAAATTGAGATCTAATCATTATACTTGAATTAAAAGATAAACAAGAATATAGAAAATTCACCTTTATTTATCGACAAATTTCGTTACAACTCTCTTGAATTTACAAAAGGAAGGAACTAGATCGTCGATTTCGGCTTCGCTCGGCTCCTTGAGTCGCGGATCGGCGTGGATCTCTTGCTCCGTTGGAATCCGGCGTCGCTTCTAAAGGTTGAAGGCTCTCTTGCTTGAATTGCTCTCGGGATCTTGATCTTGATTTTGAATTGGGGTTTGAATTTGAGGCACAAGTTGTGTCACTCAACTTGTGGGTTGAAGAAGATGGTGATTCTTGAACAATTTGCACCCTAGATCTAGGCTCTCTTTTATAGACCTCAAAATTCTAGATCTAGGATTGAAATTTGAAATTTCCCTCCACAAGTTTGTTAGCCAAAGATTCAAATTTCCCTCCAAAAGTTAGTTAAGCCCAAAATTTGAATTTCCCTCCAAGAGTTTGTTAAGCCGAGCCTTCTAGATGTGCCACGTGGAGCTTCTGGGGTCTTCTGGAAGTTCTGGCCGTTATAAGAGACACCTGTACAAAATCTGGAGCTGTGATCACACTATAAGGCCGTGGATCCGCGGCGCCAAGGGGGTTTGGGCCGCGGATCCGCGATCCTTTAGTGGCCTTAGGGCTTTATCTTTTTATGGTAATTCTTGGGCTTGCTGGTGGGCCTTTATACAATATGTGAAATCTTATTTGGCCTTCTGTGTTACTGCCAGATCTTGCATCTTTGAGTTGGCGTATCTTTTATCAGATCTTTTATCAGTTTTGGGCTTTTGCTTCTGGAATTTCCTGTATTAGACCCCAGACAAGAGTTGCGCAATACAAGGATGATGCGATACCATGAAACACAGTCAATTTCCTTAAAAGTGCCGGTTTTAGTATACAGTACAAGTAATCCAGTATTCTACATGTGTTTTATTAATATGTGCGATAAGAATACCGGATACCTATACATGAATGCAAAATGTAAGGAAATTGCCGTGTTAGAAATACAGTATTTTCGACTGATCAAATTCCCCCAAACTTATTTTCGATCGTCTCGATCGAACAGTTTTATTTAAAAAGAGAAGGAGAAAATAAAGAAAAAAGAAAAAGCACACTTTCGTAGGCAACACGATTGCACTGAGCACGTGCAACAAGCCTTTAAACCTCTAGGTGTCCCTAGTAGGAGGAGTGTTGTCTCCTGAGGGTTTTCAGCGGATTGCACCCACAAAATCCAATAATAAAAGGAAGATCATGAATATTACATTTAAAGAAAAGAATTGTAAAAGAAAAGCCTTGAAAATTAGGGTTTCCAACTGAGCTAGCTTTTCGGTTGTCATGAGCCCTATCTTAATGGTCATGAAAAGATGTCAGAAATCACATCCTCCCTCAATAAAATATCGTCTTATTCTTCATTCCTATCTTTCTTCCAAACATCGATCATATCACCCTGCGTGTGTGTAAAGGACATCCCTACACCCGGAGAATTCAATTCAAGCTATCATACTCTTGCCCATCAGCCTCAGTACTTTTTGATTAATGAATATTTAAATGAATTTGCTCATACACTTTCATGCGACCGTTAATACTTCTTGAGGTACCAACCGACCGATTACTCATGTGCTTTGCTTATTTGGTGTATTTTCCTCGTTTTGCACCACCTCAGGCATAGCAGTGATTCCCAGACCAGTTGGCCTTAGGGCACTAGGTGAAGAGGCACCCTCGCTATAAATTTTTTATTGCCCTTGGCGATAACAAAACCAGTGTCCATTTTTCTCACCACTTTATTTTTTTTTATTCATTTCTTTTTTATTTCCTTCATACATCGGCTTTAAGACAAGAGCATTTCAAGGTATCCTCTACTATCCCGGGCTTTAAGACGTGTGTAAGTGCGAATAACAGGGTATCAACGTTCAAAATGTTTGGCTTCCCAGAATAGAAACTATTTTTCAGACTTATTTTTATCCTCAGATTAGTGACTTCCTCCATCTTACTAACCCTTGGGACAACGGCTCATAATTACTTATTACTAGTTCGTATAAGAAAACTTCTAATTTTCTTGGTTTTCTTAAAATTTTCTAATCTCATGGATGTAATTGTTCACTATCTAATCTTTTATTATCATAAATATTAAATATTTTTATATTTTGAAAATTTTTAAAATTTTTATGAGTTTTGAAATTTTTTGAATTTTTATAGATTTTGAAATTTTTTTAAATTTTTATAGGTTTTTATAAGTTTTGAAAAATTATTTACAAAAAATATTTACACAAAATTTTTATGGGTTTTGAAAATTTTTAAATTTTTATGGGTTTTTAAAGAAATGTTTTGTGCTTATGCAAATGATATGCACATGATGCAAAACTAAGCACAAACCTCCCCCAAACTTGTTTTCAACAGTGTCCTCACTGTTGCCTTCTGCTAAAACTCGAAAAACCTGTAAGCTTGGGAGGAATTTATTAGTGGGGGAAAAATATTTAAGTGAAGACCCTCCCCCAAACTTATTTTTGGCTCAAAATTTTTGTAAAAATTTTCTTTCCAAGAGCCAGAAAAATTGTCCCCCCCAAACTTATGCAATGTTAATCTTTGAAAATCACATGAGGGGGTCAAAAATCAGTGGTCGATGACAAGCTTTGCAAAGACCGACAATCAACACCAACAATTCGAAGATTTTATCAATGCAGTGCTCGGGTTGGTGGAAGAAGAAGTGGGGAAAGGGTAAGTGGTGGAACATAATGTGTGTGCGTCTCATTTTGGAGAGACGATGCAGTGAATGTGATGGATTGCTCGCATTGTTTTTACAGTTCAGAAGAAGGGGTGGAGGTTCAATTTCATTGATTGGGAGATGATTCATCTCAACACCCGTGTTATTCAGAAATGCGAGTTCATCAGCAAAGATCTCCTCAAAGGTTTCATCAATACCCCGAAGAATAATGTCATCACAAAGTGCGGGGTGATCTTCAGACTCTAAGAACGGTTCATAATCAGTGTTAGTTGTTGACCCGGATATCTCAGTGGAAGAGTCCGTGTGTGTATGATACATAGTTGGGTCAAACAACAACGTATGAAAAGAGTCAAGATCGGTATCAGGAGGATCATCAAGTTCGCTGCTGTCGACATCCATTAAGTCGACAGAACAGACATGAGCAGTAGGTTCGGAGGGTACACTTCCCAACTTGTAAATGTTCAGCTCTATTGACCTATTCCCGAAGGATAGGGTCATAGAACCATTATGACAGTTGATGATAGCGTTGGAAGTGGCCAAAAAGGGGCGACCTAAAATCACCAGAATTTGATTCCGTGGGTTCGCTACAGGCTGTGTATCAAGTACAATAAAATCCACAGGGAATACGAATTCCCCGATTTTTATTAACACATCCTCCAGTTCACCCCTAGGTTTGGTGCTTGATCGGTCAGCCATCTGGAGAGTGCAATGGGCTGGTTTCAACTCTCCGATCCCTAATTGCTCATAGACTGAGTATGGAAGCAAGTTAACACTAGCGCCCAGATCTAGTAGAGCACGGTTAATGTGTTTTTCCCCGATAGAAATGGAAATAGTAGGATATCCAGGATCCTTACGTTTCCTCGGTAATTGTTGGGGGAAAGCCGTGTCTACAGTTTTTGCCATGAAAATCTTCTTGGGTACTTGAGTCTTCCTCTTCCTAGTGCACAAGTTCATAAGAGTTTTCGCATAGGACGGAACTTGTTGGATAGCATCTAGGAGAGGGATGTTGATGTTAACTTGCTTAAATATGTCCATAATCTTCTCCATATGTGGACTCGATGTGTTAGCCCTTAACCGATTAGGATAAGGTGCTTTAGCAATAAGTGCTGGGTCCATCATAGGAGAAGGAAGTGCGTGTGGACCTGATTCCGAAATAGAAGTGGGGATCGTCTGTGGAAGAGTAGAAGAGGTGGGCTGAGGTGTCGAGCCTAGAGGGAAATGGAGAATAGGCTCGCGAGAAGGCGGTGGGGTAGAAGAACAAGAATCAGAAGCAGAAGCGTGTATGTGAGGAAAGGTCTTAGCCGGGGTATTGATAGGATTTTCAATATCATCAACTTCTTCCCCAACATGGTTATCTAGCACTCTCCCAGATCTCAACGTGGTGATTGCATTCACATGATGTGAATAGCCAGGATTGGGCAAAGGTTGAGCTGGGAGTTTCCCTTTCTCTCTTGCACTCATTTCGGCCTTAAGTCGTGCAATCTCAGCTTCCATCGTTTTGATACTCTCAGCTTGAGACACTGAGTTTTTCTTTATCTCACCAACGGAAGACCTAACCTCGGCCGACACTTCCATGAAATTTGACAGGAGTGATTTCATGGTTTGAGCGACTTGAGAGAACTCGTCAGAACAGGTCGACTGCAGAGGATTAGACAGTGCAGGAGTGTTGATCTGGTTTTGGAAATTTTGTGACTGGTAGGGGTGCTGGATGAGTTGAAGTGGTTGCTGTTGTGGTGGAGGGACCCGTTGGAATTGATTAGGGTTTGGAACCGTGTTTTGGGATTGGTTCCAAGCAAAATTCGGGTGATTCCTCCAACCCTGATTATATATGGAAGAAAAAGGGTCGTTTCCAGGTCTTTGAAATGCGGCATTGGTATGCTCGAGACCTCGAAACTGAGAGTTTAATGGACATTCTTCCGTCAAGTGAGAAGGATCAGAACAACACCCACAAACAGTTTTGGGGAGCGATATTGGGTTTAGGGAGGCTGCTAAGAATTTGTGTTCCATAGCGTCGAGCTTCTTTTGCATTGCTGCCATCTCAGCTCGAACACCTATGGACACGTCAATTTGGTGTACGCCACCCCTACTCGATGGCTGGGTTCCAGTCTCCCACTGTAGTGACTTTTCAGCGAACTCTTCTAAAAATTTCCATGCTTCCCCATCATCCTTGGTCATAAAGGTGCCTTGACACATGTTTTCAAGGTTTTGTTTAGTGGTAGGGTTACTGCCCTCATATATGATTCGGCAAAGGTCCCATCTCGGGATGCCGTGATGTGGGTATTGAACCAAAAGATCCTTGAATCGTTCAAAGCATTTAGAGAATGGTTCAGCCGGAAGCTGGGAGAATTGATATAGTTCGCTACGGATTCGAGCTGTCTTTTGCATAGGGTAGAATTTCTTAAGGAATGCCGCAACGAATTCTTCCCAATTCGTGATGGAATGTGCGGTGGTGTTATACAGCCACTTCTCGGCTGTATCGCACAAAGTAAATGGAAGAAGCCGTAGACGCATGGCATCCACAGAAAGTTGTGATGTACCCATCATTGCGCATACGTTTTCAAATTTGGTGATAAAAACGTACGCGTCTTCAGTCTCGAGACCGTGGAATTTGGGTAGAAGGTTGATGTACTGGGGCTTAATCTCAAAGTTATCCCCGTTGGCTGGTGGAATGGATAAGCAGGTCGAGAGAGGACCTCGCAAAAGGTAGCACCTTTCTTGGAGAGAGATGCGGGGAGGATTCTGTGCACCAACGGACGGCGGCAGAGCAGCGGTAAAGAGGTTCGATGGAGACGGATCCATCAGTGTGGGTGTGGTGGTGGGTAAAAGAAAGGTAAATGGAGAAATACCGACTTCGGAGTCGATCGAGGGGACGCGGACAAGTCGGGCACTAGAATCCCGTGTCCAGCCTATCTTGCACTAAAAAGGGTTAGTACAAGTGGCAGCGTGGATTTATAATTAGGGGAAATGAAGTGAATGCGGTGTTTGTTTTGAAAAATGATACGGATTTTGAAAATATGATGCGATCACAACAAATGCAACAAGCAACCCTAAAATCTATGGTCACCTAGGTCAAAGCTCTAGACCGCTCCTAACTTCCAAAAGACAAGTCGCAGGATAAATCCTCCACTGCCTCTTTGTCTCCCTGTGGCCAGGTAAGTGCCAGATAAGTGGGAAGGTACTCCACTACGTAAGTAGTGGGCCTAATTAATAACCACTAGCCTTCGACACACTTGCCTTAGACACCACAAGAAAACGCGGATAAGCAATGAATTACCCACGGCCTTCTTCTGTCCTAAGTGAGCGCGACGGTCCTTAGAGTCATCTCTAGATATTTTTTAGTTAATGAGGGTAATGCAGATGCAGGTTTGTGATTTTTGGGGTCTAGGAAGGGTAATGATCTCCCCACCTAATCTGGATTTGGCCGTGCCCCTTAATGTCCGTATTAATTATGCAAACAACCACAAAATAAAAAACAAGCACAATTTATTTTGCTTTTTGCGGCGCTGTGATTTTTGCAAAGAATCCTGCAACAAATTGTTAATTGGAGCAGATTTTAGGAAGGAGATAAGAAAGATAGAGGTTACCTGCCAAAAATTGTACAGAAATCTCCTAGAACTGCCACGCTTCCGCCGCACAAGTCGTCTTATGCCGCGGTTCCGCCGCGCCTTGAGCTCCTCTCTGCACAAAACTTCACCAGAGCACTCCTGAACACTTACTTAGCTCTCTGGAATTCTCCAAATAATTTTCCAATTTCACAGCAAGCTCCAGATCTCCTTGCAATTAACCACAACAACTTGTTTAGTGTTTGCGCGAGTTTTGATCTTAAAAATTTAGATGGAATAAACTTTTCAACTCAAATTTCAAAAAATGAACAAATAGCACACGATCCCCGGCAACGACACCATTTTGATTGAAACGATTTTCCGTTGTGTGTTGGTTTATAGAAAATTGTATTTAGAAATCACAACCAAAAAATTATTTGACCGCAATCAACTACGGTGTCGGATGTAGAGCGTTAGTAAGTGCGGATCGTCCACAGGGAAAGTGTAATCCGTTCAATTTCCGAATTAGATGAGTTGAAAATTTAAGGCAAAGAAAAGAAAACAATTCATGATTTGGAATTGAAGATCAAGAATAAGAAAAATCTAGATCTAAAAGAAACATTAAAAACAAGAATTGAGATGTGTGATAATTTCCAACCAACAATCAAGATTAGAAGTATGGCTCGTAGGAGTAGATCGGATCTATAGATGTGATGAGATCTAATGATTACGCATTCTTATCCATTAACGAATTGATACTAGGTCGATGCAAATTCATCGAGGTTTAAGGATCTTGCGAGGAAATTAGGGATTTCGCAACTCATCCTTTGTCCTTTCGATGGATCGCATTCAAATTCTAGCTTCTAGTTAATCAAATGGTCAATAGTTGTTCCCTAGTTTCGAGTGAACACGATCAAGAAAGCATCATCTCGAAACTAGGTCATTAATTATTTGATTCACTAGAATTTCCAAATATTATAGGATTTAAGAATTGTAAAAATATCTAAATCATCATCATCTAAAGATCGTCACAACTCCTATACGAGCGGAGATTACTCAAACATCATGATCACAAACACAATCACAAATTGAGATCTAATCATTATGCTTGAATTAAAAGATAAGCAAGAATATAGAAAATTCACCTTTATTTATCGACAAATTTCGTTACAACTCTCTTGAATTTACAAAAGGAAGGAACTAGATCGTCGATTTCGGTTTCGCTCGGCTCCTTGAGTCGCGGATCGGCGTGGATCTCTTGCTCCGTTGGAATCCGGCGTCGCTTCTAAAGGTTGAAGGCTCTCTTGCTTGAATTGCTCTCGGGATCTTGATCTTGATTTTGAATTGGGGTTTGAATTTGAGGCACAAGTTGTGTCACTCAACTTGTGGGTTGAAGAAGATGGTGATTCTTGAACAATTTGCACCCTAGATCTAGGCTCTCTTTTATAGACCTCAAAATTCTAGATCTAGGATTGAAATTTGAAATTTCCCTCCACAAGTTTGTTAGCCAAAGATTCAAATTTCCCTCCAAAAGTTAGTTAAGCCCAAAATTTGAATTTCCCTCCAAGAGTTTGTTAAGCCGAGCCTTCTAGATGTGCCACGTGGAGCTTCTGGGGTCTTCTGGAAGCTTTGGCCGTTATAAGAGACACCTGTACAAAATCTGGAGCTGTGATCACACTATAAGGCCGCGGATCCGCGGCGCCAAGGGGGTTTGGGCCGAGGATCCATGGTCCTTTAGTGGCCTTAGGGTTTTATCTTTTTATGGTAATTCTTGGGCTTGCTGGTGGGCCTTTATACAATATGTGAAATCTTATTTGGCCTTCTGTGTTACTGCCAGATCTTGCATCTTTGAGTTGGCGTATCTTTTATCAGATCTTTTCTCAGTTTTGGGCTTTTGCTTCTGGAATTTCCTGCATTAGACCCCAGACAAGAGTTGCGCAATACAAGGATGATGCGATACCATGAAACACAGTCAATTTCCTTAAAAGTGCCGGTTTTAGCATACAGTACAAGTAATCCAGTATTCTACATGTGTTTTGTTAATATGTGAGATAAGAATACCGGATACCTATACATGAATGCAAAAGGTAGGGAAATTGCCGTGTTAGAAATGCAGTATTTTCGACTGATCAAAAGACGTTAAGCCTGACTGGGAGTGATACCTACCGGTGACAGTATGGAAACTCGAAAGATATCCAGAGGATACCGACCGAAATTATATGATTCATACGGATATGAGAGCCAATCCGAGAGACATCGTCTGATTTTGAGTGTCGATGTTAGATACAGGATTTATGAGGATTTTGAGTGTCGATCCTGGACACTCGGTTGTTTTTTGAGAATTTCGAATGTCGTTGATGGACACTCTTTGGATGATATATATATATATATATATATATATATATGTATGTATGTATGTATGTTATGGAGAACATATTTCCACATATTGATACTGACACAATATTATATATATACACGTTCACATTCGTTATCGCATAATGTGATATTATTATACAGTATGACCTAGATAGATCGTTATGCATTCGATTTCTACTTGTTAATATTTTCTACTCACGAGTTGGCAATTCACCCCCGCTTTGCCATAGTTTCTTGCAGAACTGACCGCTCGGATCAGTAGTGGCTTACTAGCACATTTCTTCTTTTGGGTGATTGTCACGCCCCGCTTTCCAGTGTACGGGAAGGGAATGCGGCGAGATCTACTACGTATTTAATCCGAAGCAAACACGCTAAGAGTATCTAAGCAATATAAAGTAAAATGTACACAAGAGTCATCAATATAATGAACAACAACTTTATTTATTAAACATTCTTTTACAGATACAACTGGAAATATAAATACATGGCTGGAATGCAATGCCTAAACAATGGCATGAATGAAATGAAAAGTATGTATAAGTAAAGTCTAATGCTCAGAGTCTTCTGTGAACTACTCCAAGTGCTCCTAGCTGGTCTCGAGCTCCTCAGAGTCTGGTCCTCCTGACAACATTCCAAAGAAAAAGAGAAATAGGAATGTCGTCAGCGAACAATCGCTCGGTAAGTCCCAAAGAAGGAGAGAAGTAGAATAGACAGAAAAGAGTGTATTTCTAGTAGTGTTTGATTATAATGTTAACGCAGTTGTTTGTAGTTTGGTACAGAATATACCAGTGTATACGAGAGGAGTCCAACTTACACCGTATACTTTAGTAACCCGTAGTACAAGGCTCCGTCGAAAATACCACGGAACAACGATATGGATGTAATTACGTCTTAAGTGACCATCTCGTGCCACCTTTAACATGTTCCGTACCAGTCTACCCCTTTATAAACCCCGTAATATTTATTGTATTGATTGTATTGATAGTACTGGTTGTATTGTATTGTCTGTTAGTAAATGGAAGACATTGCTGAAATCATGATATCAGTAGATGGAATGAATGTAAATGGATAGTCATGTAAACGGAGTATATCCATGGTTCGGTTCGGTCAATATAGATTGAATAGACGGTTTCATGTTGAATTGTAGTTTATTACTTGAATCATATTCAAGTCAGATTGATTAGATTGAGACTCAGTCCGAGTCAGACACTTTGAAAAGAACTTGAAATCCTAAATTAGTTTGGATGTTATCGGTAACTGCTGCACATGGACGGCAGGATTTGTCCTTTTCTAAGACAATTACCGTGTTGATAACACCGTTATTAGATTGTCTACCTTAGATAGGCAAGCACCCATATTCTCCGGCTCCCTGAGGCTCAAGGGAATTGGTCCCGTTTAAACCTATATTTACTAGGGTCCTTATTGTAATTTAGTATAACTTGAGGGGGTTTTATGTAAAAATAGTTTTGATATATTTTCAAAATACAACTCAAGTATTTAATTATAGTCTTTAGGGTTTTCATAGATGTATATTTATAAAAGTGAAATTTCTAGTAAGTAAAACCTAGTTTTCATTATATATGGTATTTTATTGAAATATTGGAATTGTTTTGTATTTGGATGGTAGTTTCATGTAATGGTGATTCCTTTGATTTAGAAAACTTGGAATATTTGTATAATATATTTAAAATAGATCTTTTGATAATACTTATATATATATATTTATATATTTAAAAATAATTTTTTTTTTCTAGAAATCTCATTTTCTTAAAAATAGCATTAAAAATTCCATCGAGATCGAATGCTCCTTGCGGAGGTCCGCATCTCGATCTATTAGGCCCGAGAACGTGCGATAATCCGCACCATCCCGATCAGGGTTCCCCAAAATGGGTTGTAGAGGGTAATTGCAAGGAATTAATGAATACTCTTTTTAAAGAAAACGGTTTTGTAATAGTTTAGGGTATTTTATTGTAGCTCGTGATATTCCCAAAAAAATTGCCCAAAAGTAAATCGTGCTATGTCAAAAATGTGTGTTGTGATGAGGTAGGTCCTTACCTCGTGAGTTTTCTAAAGGTAATACAAGTATTATGTTGATTTATGTCGAAACTAAAGTATATGGTATTTTACCGTAAAAATATGATAAAAGTTGCATGAAAGATTCTTTTGAGATGAAACTTATTTTATTGCGTTTGTTAATGTTTGTTAAATATTATATGACAGTATGGTATTTTATTACCTATGAAAAATAGAATTTTTAAAGAAAAACCGAATCGGAAGTCGGATTAACTCCGCTTCCGTTGGGTTTTAAAAATGAAACTTTTTAAAATAAGAGAAGAGAGGGGGAGTGGGGACTTACTGGCTACAAGGTTAGAGGGGAGAAGGGGAAGCTAGGAAAGGTGTCGGGGCGTCGTTTTGTCGCCGGAATCTCCTCGGAACTTCGCCGGGACTTCACCCTTTGCTAACTCCACTTGCACACTATAAGGACTTGAGAATTTTTGAGAGTTTTTGTAATGAATTTTTGAGTGAGGAGGGGTGAAATGGAGTGTGGTATTTATAGAGAAAATTAGGGTTTAGAGTGTTAAAGAATGCATTAAAAATTTCCATTAAAATTAGAATTAAAGAGTGAAATTACACTCTCTGGATGAGTGCAGAATAAACAAACAACATGGGGGTAGTAGGGTAGGCAAAGAGGTGCTAGGGTGAAAAATTGGGGACCATCCCCTACGGGCGGTGTGTTTGATTACTCTGTAACTCTTTATCTTACGTGTAGTGCACGTGTAAACCCTTGGAATTCTAAAAGATTAAAAGAAAATACAATAAAAATATATGCCGCTGGGGGATTCAATTACATGGGCTACGTCACAGCAGTGTAAGGCTTTACCAATGAGCTACAAATGCTTTCTTGCAGTTCAAAAGCAAATTAAATTTATAACTTGTGCTCAGGCTAAGGTATCCCTTTCTGTATTTTCAAAAAAATTCTGTACAGAAAGTTTAGGGTTGTTACAGTGATTACTTAGTGGGTGGGTTATATTGCAGATCGTAACCGTCACTTGTATATTTATAATCTTTTATGATCTAATTAAAAACTTCATCGACCAGACTTGTATATTCTTTTGGAATTTAGAGACGAGACTTGTATGTTATTTTTTTATATGTCGAGTTGGATATAGTTGAGTTGATAATACTTTGGTATATCTTTTACTTTTTTCTTGTGTTGATCTTCGTCTTGGGCGTCGTATATACTGCGTGGTTGTGTTTCCGCCGTTTGGACGATAAGATCGCTCCCGAGTGGGGATGCTGATATTGATTATGTATATGTACTGGTTTTTATCAAATTTTACAAAGGAAGTGCTGCCAAAATTTTAAATGACGAAAATATTTTCAAAATTTAGTCTACAACCCACTTGCAATTTCATACAAACTTTACGTGTACTTTAAAAAGAGGATCTTGATTTCATAAATAACCTTTTTCAAAAACTTCACCTATGCTATTTACTTAAAAAGGTGTAACAACTCCAATTTTAGTGTACAAAAATTTGTATAAAAATTAATGTATACTGGGGTATTTGCATTTTCTGTGAGTACAATAAATATTTGTTTTGCTAATTAATTACAAGAAGGAGCTTGTGGCTCATTGCTAATACCTTGCATTGCTGAACCAAGCCACCAGAGTTCAAATCCCATACCCCACATTATTTTTAATATTGTTTTATTTTGAATTTTTGGAATACCAAGGGTTTACACGTGCAGAACTCACAAAAACCCCCATTACACCCAAAAATCTAACAGTACCAGAGAGTTAGTGAAGCGTCAAGGGAGACTCCGGCCACCTGACTCGGCCGGCGGACCGGCCGACTCGGGCCGCCGCCGCTTGCCGGACTCGGCCGATCCGCCGAGTCAGCAACATGAAACTTTTGGCTTCTGGTCTTCCCTGCACATCTGTACACTTTAAATTCTTGGACTAGTACCCGAGCCTCTTTAAACCTCTAATTATCCCATTTTAATATATTTATCACATTTTTTTCATTTTAACCTTTCACCTACCCTAATCCTAGCCTAACTCTGTAAATAAAACCCCTAAACACTAACCCCTCACTCCAAAATTCCGAACAAAACTCTCAAGAAATTTCCTAGAACCCTAGTGTACTTTGGAAGAAGCAAAAGGCGAAGTTCCGGCGATTTTTCCGGCGACAACCCTAGCAGATCCCGGTGACGAAACGACGCATCGGAAGCTACATCCACTCCCTCTCCCTCCCCTCTTTAAGCTAAACCCGTAAGTCCCATTTTCCCTCTTTCCTATTCTTTCTAAAAACACGTATTTCTAAAATCCGACGGAATCGGAGTTAAACCGATTTCCGATTCGGTTATTCCTAAAACCTCACTTTTTCTTAAATACAATCATGGTAAACTATTACATGTTGACTATTAAACATTAAAAAATATGTTGAACAAGTTTCATGACAACTTATTTCATTTTGTAATTTTTACTGTACTTTTCGACTAAAATACCATGTAATTTCATTTCGACATTAAAACATCACAAACTTGTTATACTTTTAAGTAAATCACGAGGTAATGACCTACCTCCTCACAACACTCATATGAAACATAGCACATTACCTTTTGGAAACCTAGAATACGGAAAAACGAAACATTTCAAATAAATACCATGAATTAATAAAAGCATTTTCTAAAAGATTAAGTATTTTACACAAATCTTTGCAAAACGCCGCTACAACCCAATTTGGGGAACCCGACTGGAATAGTGCGGATTATCGCACATTTCTGAGCTTAGTAGTGCGAGATGCAGACCTCCGCAAGGATCATTCGGTCTCGAAAGATTTAAAATACGAACATCTTAAGAAAATGAGATTTCTAGAAATATAAAATATATATATTAAAATTATTTTTATATAAATATATGTATAAGTAACATTAAAATATCTATTTTGTAATAATATAAATATCCCAACTCTTTTCAAAAATCACAATAATCACTTTAAATTAAAATACCATGAATTCCATACAAGTACAATATTACAAATAAATACCATATATTATGAAATTAGGTTATTTTCACTAGAAATATCACAAATATAAAATATACAATTATTAAAACTCTAAACACGATAATTAAATACTTGGGGTGTATTTTGAAAAGTATATAAAAGTATTTTCACATAAAACCCCCTCAAATTTTATAAATTAAAATAAGGGCCCTAGTAAATATAGGTTTAAGCGGGACCAATCTCTTGAGCCTCAGGGAGCCGGAGAAGTGGGTGCTTGCCTATTTAAGGTAGAAAACTTAACAACGGTGTTATCAACACGGTAATCGTCTTTGAAAAATACACAAATCCTGTCTCCCATGTGCAGCGGTTACCGATAACATCAAAACAATCAGGACTTCAATTTCTTTTCTAATTGTTCTGACTCAGACCGAGTCTCATTATAATAATCTGACTTGATTATGATTCAAGTATGAAATTACAAAACTACAATTCAACATGAATCCATGAATCCATATATTCAATCTATTCAATCTGTATTGACTGAACCGAACCGTGGATATACTTCCATTTACATGATTCTCCAGTTACATCCATGATTCTCCAGTACATCCATTTTACTGATATCATGGTTTCGGCAAGTCATCCAAATATACAATCTATATTACAATTCAATTACAAGTTGAAATACAATACAAACAATACAATCAAGATATCGCGTGGTTTAAGGGGTAGATTGGTACGGAAGGTGTTAAAAGTGGCACGAGACTGCAAGATTAAGACACTTAACCAGAATCCAATTGCCGTTGTTCCGGGTTGTATAACGGAGCCTTGTACATTCCGTTTGCCCTAGTCTCTAGCATATAGAGACTTCTCTCGTATATACTGGCATCCTTCTGTACCAAGCTACAAACAACAGTGTTAAAAATATAACACAACTTCAAAAGCTACTTTCTCTTTCTGTCTCTTCTATTTCTCCCTTATCTTTGGGACTTACCGAGCAATTTGTTCGCTGACGACATTCTCTTTCTTTCTTCTTTGAATGTCGTTAGGTGATCTGGACATTTCGGAGATCGAGCCCACCAGTAAAGACTTGAACCACTTCATTGAAGACCCAGAGCTTTAGTTCATTGTATACTTTTATTTCAGTACTTTTCCTTTTCTGTTATGCCATTATTTAGGCATTGCTTTTATTCAGTTGTATTTACTTTTCCATGCATTGTACAGAAAGAATGTGAATAAATAAAGTTGTTGTTTTATTATATCTTATCTCTTATGCATTTATTTTTATATTGCTTAGATACGCTTAGCGTATTTATTTCATAGAAAATACGTAGCGGCCTCGTCGCGTCCTCTGCCCGTAGTCTGGGAAGCAGGGCGTGACATGTTTTGTTGGTGGCCCATGCAGGTCTGAGCTGTATGAAACTCTATCATGCAGTTCTGTTCTGCGTGAACAACCTAAGTAATATAACACAAGAATCAGCAACTAAAACATTCTTTTCAATTCATATTCCTTGAATCTTATCATTTCATAAACTTTGAATCTGTCCTAACCCAAAATTTCCATTCAAGGTTTTGGATTCCCCGAACAACACCAGCACCAACTTCAACAACACTCCACCTCCACTACCAATCACACCTGCCGTTCATGCTCCACCCAACGAGCAAACGGTTCTGCTTGAGGCAATCCGCGGCCTCCTAGAGGGACAGCAGCAGCTCTTGAACCGTCTCGAGGCTGAAGCACCTGGGGTGAAGCAATTCAGAACTTTACATCCCAGACAGTTCTCAGGAAAGGGGAGCCCACTGGAAACTGAGGAATGAGCTCAGAGTATAGAAGATGATCTGGCAGCGGTACAAGTGCCGGAAATAACTTGGGTTCGTGTTGCAAAATTACAGCTCACAGACAATGCACGGAACTGGTGGAAGGCGGAAGAAAGCCGTCTTGAACAGCCCATTGAATGGAAGACTTTCCGCGATATGTTCGACGCGAAGTACTTCCCTGAGACTGCCAGGTTCGACATGGAACAACAGTTCATCCATCTGCAATAAGATTCGATATGGACCAAGTCGGTAGATGAGTATGACGCTGAGTTCAACATACTCAGTCGATAAGATATGTCTCAATAATTGAATTTTTAAATATCACATATTACACAGCTAACACAATACTTAAACAGGTTTGCAACACACTTGATACCGACGGACGAGATCAGAGCCCGTCGATTTCAGCAGGGTTTGGATTCGGATATCCAGGCTGCACTAGCCACAGGAGATTTTCCGACCCATGAATCGGCTCTGAAAGCTGCCCGCCGTTATGAGGCAGTGATAAAGGTGAAGGGCAGATCTCAGTCTGCAGGAGTTAAGCGCCCTGTCAACCAGATGACAGGAGGAGCCTCGTCCAGGCCACCTTTTGTGCCAAGGCGACCGGGAGTACCAAACAACAGGTCCATCCCAGCCTTTTGTAACTACTGCAAGAGAAATGGGCATCTGGCGAAAGATTGCCGGCGTACGAACAACCTTTGGTTAGTCTGCGGCTCAGCTGCTCACGATATTGTGTCTTGTCCTCATAGACAAAACTCGTATGCTGCATCCAGGCCAGCAAACATTTACCCACAGCGTCCAGCCATCCAAGCACCTGCTCCAAGACTTGCATCACATGCTCCACCACCTAGAGGACCAGAACCTGCACCTCATCCTCGTCAGTTCCATCAAGCTCAAAGGAACGTTCCGAGGAATGCTCCTCAGGCCAGGAGGAATGTACCACGGCGCCAGGCTTTCACGATGACCGTGGAAGAAGCTGAGGCCACTGGCCAAGTTATCAATGGTAACCTTTCTTTCTCAAATTTTCTTTCAGTCTTACTACCTATCTACATACCTTTACCTACACCTAATACATATCCCACAAACCTTAGGTGCAATCTTAGTAGCCTTACTCCCTGCACTAGCACTCTTTGATACTGGAGAATCTCAATGCTTTATGTCCCAACGGTTCGTCCGAGCCCATGCGATTTCAGTCACACCGCTTGTATCCAGCTGGAATGTCGGTTAAGGAAATGGCGTTCTAAAGGCAACAATAGGATACAGCTTGTGTCCAGTAGTCGTCCGTAGCAGAGAATTCTACGCTGACTTCAAGGTGCTGGACATACCGAACATCGATGTGGTTCTAAGTATGGATTGGATCGGAACTTTTTATCATCGACTGTCGTCAAAGGAGGGTAGTATTCAAGATTTCAGACCATCCGGTCTTCTATTTCAAAAGCGGAGACCATTCCCTGGAGCCAAGTACATACAAAGCGAAGCCAAGGGAAGCAGTGATTGTAGCAACTCAAGCGAAGGAAGAATCAAGGCCAGAAGTGGTTCGAGAGTTTGACGACGTGTTTCCTGACGATATATCAGGTTTGCCTCCCGATCGAGCTCTTGAATTCAGTATTGATTTAGTACCAGGAGCACAACTGGTGATCAAAGTACCATATCGATTAAGTCTGAAAGGTTTGAAGGAAGTCAGAACTCGGTTGGACGAATTATTGGCGAAAGGATGGATTCATCCCAGCACTTCAAGTTGGGGATCACCTGTATTACTTGTGAAGAAGAAGGAAAGTTCATACAAAATATGCATTGATTATAGAGCCTTGAATGAAGTCACGATAAAAAACAAGTATCCACTTCCGCGCATCGACGATTTATTCGATCAGCAAAGTGGATCTTGTGTTTTCTCTAAATTAGATCTTCGTTCAGGTTATCACGAGGTGAAGGTCAAGGAAGCTGATATTCATAAAACGGCTTTCAGAACTCGCTATGGACATTACGAATTTCTAGTGATGCCATTTGGAGTGACCAACGCACCAGCAATATTCATGAACCTAATGAATCAAGTTTTCCGGGAGTACTTAGACAGGTTCGTTGTCATCTTCATCGACGACATCCTGATGTATTCTAAGAGTCGGAAAGAACATGCCGAACACCTACGGATTGTCCTGGAAACTCTATGACAACATCAATTATATGCCAAGTATAGCAAATGCGAGTTTTGGCTAAATCAAGTTGGTTTTCTTGGACATATCGTATCAGGCGAAGGAATTTCTGTGGATTCAGCGAAAGTTTCAGCAGTAAGCAAATGGCCGACACCAAAGTCAGTGAAGGACATTCGGAGTTTCTTGGGTTTAGCTGGATATTACAGAAGGTTCATTGAAGACTTTTCAAAGATAGCAACACCCCTGACCAAGCTCACACGTAAAGATGAAGAATTTGTGTGGTCAGAAGTATACGAACAAGCTTTCGTAGAACTCAAGTCAAGGTTGACATCAGCGCCTATTCTCGTTATACCGGACCAATCTGGAGGTTTCGAAATGTATTGCGATGCATCCGGTAAGGGATTAGGATGTGTTCTACATCAACCCGGTAAGGTTGTGGCTTATGCTTCAAGACAGCTGAAGACTCATGAGCGCAATTATCCGACGCATGATTTGGAATTGGCAGCCGTCATCTTTGCTCTCAAGATTTGGTGCCATTATCTTCTTGGTGAACGAGTGAACATATACACAGATCACACGAGTCTGAAATATGTGTTTACTCAGAAAGAGTTGAATATGCGGCAGAGACGATGGTTAGAACTCATGGCGGACTTTGACATCAACCCGCAATATCACCCAGGGATGGTGAATGTGGTTCCAGATGCTCTTAGTCGCCAACCATTAGCAATGTATCTCACCGCTCAGTGGAAGCTACAACAAGACTTGCATCAGATGGAGATTGAAGTAGTCATGCCAGGTAACACTTCAAGCTTGATGAATTTACAAGTTCAGTCAACAATTGTCAATCGGATCAATGCAGCTCAAGCAACTGATGCTAAGTTGCAAAAGAACCAAGAACAAGTGGAGAATGGACTCAGAACAGACTTTATCATCCATGAAGACGGATCTTTGAGATACGGCAGCAGGTTGTGTGTACCAAAAGGTCATGTTCGGGAAGAGTTAATGAAAGAAGCTCACAGCTCTCCCTACTCAGTACACCCTGAAGGTACAAAGATGTACAAAGATATACGTCAGAATTACTGGTGGCATGGAATGAAGCGTGAAGTAGCAAGAAGCGTCGCAAAATGCTTGGTGTGTCAGCAAATAAAGGCTGAACATCACAGGACAGCTGGATTACTTCAACCGTTACCAATCCCAAAATGGAAGTGGCAACACATCACGATGGATTTTGTGACTGCTTTTCCTCGCAGCACAAAGGGTAACGATGCGGTATCGGTCATTGTAGATCGACTCACAAAGTCCGCTCACTTTATCCCATTCCGAGTTGGCCAATCAACTGATACATTAGCAAAGAAGTACATGGAGGTAATAATCTACTTAAGATTTAAACTATTTAAATATGTACAATCCCTGATACCCATGAACTCATACAGGAAATTGTGAGACTTCATGGAGTACCGGTCTGCATTGTCTCCGATCGTGACACCAGGTTTCGATCGCAATTTTGGCAGAGTCTGCAAGCAAGCTTGGGAACAAGTCTGAACTTCAGCACAGCTTATCATCCACAAACAGATGGTCAGTCTAAGCGAACTATTCAAATCTTGGAGGATATGCTCAGAGCATGTATGTTAGACTTCAAAGGATCGTGGGAAGATCACCTACATCTTGTGGAGTTTTCGTACAACAACAGCTACCAAGAAAGAATAGGAATGACACCTTTTGCAGCATTATATAGAAGGAAGTGTCGATCGCCATTAAGTTAGGACGACATTGGAGATAGGGAACTTCTTGGACCGGAGATGATAGTAGCGACTGTTGATGTGGTTCGTACTATCAGAGAAAAGATGCGCATATCCCAAGATCGACAGAAGCATTGGGCTGATGCAAAGAGACGTCACTTGGAGTTCCAGCCAGGAGATCACGTATTCTTAAAGATATCTCCGAACCGTGGAGTGATCCAATTTGGAAGACGGGGTAAGCTAAGTCCGAGATACATTGGACCGTTTGACATACTCGAACGAGTTGATGAAGTAGCATACCGCTTAGCACTTCCACCTTCATTGGAAGGAGTGCATAATGTGTTCCACATATCCCAACTCAGAAGGTATGTAAGTGACCCTAGCCATGTACTTGATCATTCCAAGCTCACTATACAGCCCGACTTATCTTGTGAGCAACAACCTGTGGAGATTCTGGACAGGAAAGTGAAGTCACTTCGGAACAAGGAAGTCAACTTGGTCCGAGTGATGTGGAGAAAAGATACTCCAGGAGAGTCCACTTGGGAAAGAGAAGATGAAATGCGTGCAAGATATCTTCACCTTTTTGTAAACTAGTTCTCAAATAAAAGTTGTAAATTTCGAGAACGAAATTTTTGTAAGGAGGGAAGACTGTAACAACTCCAATTTTAGTGTATAAAAATTTGTTTAAAAATTAATGTATACTTGGGGTATTTGTATTTTCTGTGAGTACCATAAATATTTGTTTTGCTAATTAATTACAAGAAGGAGCTTGTAGCTCATTGGTAATACCTTGCACTGCTGAACCAAGCTACCAGAGTTCAAATCCCATACCCCACATTATTTTTAATATTGTTTTATTTTGAATTTTTAGAATACCAAGGGTTTACACGTGCATAACTCACAAAAACCCCACTACACCCAAAAATCTAACAGTATCAGAGAGTTAGTGAAGCATCAAGGGAGACTCCGGCCGGCCGAC
The DNA here is from genome assembly GCA_030015575.1 of Agapanthus africanus. NCBI lineage: Eukaryota > Viridiplantae > Streptophyta > Magnoliopsida > Asparagales > Amaryllidaceae > Agapanthus > Agapanthus africanus. Next base: position 569,460,573 of record JASDDO010000016.1, read on the forward strand.
TCGGCCGGCGGACCGGCCGACTCGGCCGGCGGACCGGCCGACTCGGGCAGCCGGCGGACCGGCCGACTCGGGCAGCCGGCGGACCGGCCGACTCGGGCAGCCGCCGCCGGCTGGACTCGGCCGATCCGCCGAGTCACAAACATGAAACTTTTGGCTTTTGGTCTTCCCTGCACATCTGTATACTTTAAATTCTTGGACCAGTACCCGAGCCTCTTTAAACCCCTAATTACCCCTTTATAATATATTTTTATTACATTTATCATATTTTTTTCATTTTAACCTTTCACCTACGCTAACCCTAGCCTAACCCTATAAATACAACCCGTAAACACTACCCCCTCACTCCAAAATTCTGAACAAAACTCTCAAGAAATTTCCTAGAACCCTAATATACTTTGGAAGATGCGAAAGGCGAAGCTCCGGCGATTTTTCCGGCGACAACCCTAGGAGATCCCGGAGACGAAATGACGCACCGGAAGTTACGTCCACTCCCTCTCCCTCTCCTATTTAAGCTAAACCCATAAGTCCCATTTTCCCTCTTTCCTATTCTTTCTAAAAACACGTATTTCTAAAACCCGACGGAATCGGAGTTAAACCGATTTCCGATTCGGTTCTTCCTAAAACCTCACTTTTTCTTAAATACAATCATGCTAAACCATTACATGTTGACTATTAAATATTAACAAATATGTTGAACAAGTTTCATGACAACCTATTTCATTTTGTAACTTTTACCGTACTTTTCCACTAAAATACCATGTAGTTTCATTTCGACATTAAAACATCACAAACTTGTTATACCTTTAAGTAGATCATGAGGTAATGACCTACCTCCTCACAACACTCATATGTAACATAGCAAAAAACCCTTTTGGAAACCTAGAATACGGGAAAACGAAACATTTCAAATAAATACCATGAATTAATAAAACCATTTTCTAAAAGATTAAGTATTTTACACAAATCTTTGTAAAGCACCGCTACAACCCAATTTGGGGAACCCGACTGAGATGGTGCGGATTATCGCACATCCCTGGGCTTAGTAGTGCGAGATGCAGACCTCCGCAAAGAGCATTCGGTCTCGAAAGATTTAAAATACGAACATCTTAAGAAAATGAGATTTCTAGAAATATAAAATATATATATATTAAAATTATTTTTATATAAATATATGTATAAGTAACATTAAAATATCTATTTTGTAATAATATAAATATTCCAACTCTTTTCAAAAATCACAAGAATCACTTTACATTAAAATACCATGAATTCCATACAAGTACAATATTAAAAATAAATACCATATATTATGAAAGTAGGTTATTTTCACAAGAAATATCACAAATATAAAATCTACAACTATTAAAACTCTAAATACGATAATTAAATACTTGGGGTGTATTTTGAAAAGTATATAAAAGATTTTCATATAAACCCCCTCAAGTTTTATAAATTACAATAAGGACCTTAGTAAATATAGGTTTAAGCGGGACCAATCTCTTGAGCCTCAGGGAGCCGGAGAAGTGGGTGCTTGCCTATTTAAGGTAGACAACTTAACAACGGTGTTATCAACACGGTAATCATTTTTGAAAAAGACACAAATCCTGCCGCCCATGTGCAGCGGTTACCGATAACATCAAAACAATCAGGACATCAATTTATTTTCTAATTGTTCTGACTCAGACCGAGTCTCATTATAATAATCTGACTTGAATATGATTCAAGTATGAAATTACAAAACTACAATTCAACATGAATCCATGAATCCATATATTCAATCTGTATTGACAGAACTGAACCATGGATATACTTCCATTTACACGATTCTCTAGTTACATCCATGATTCTCCAGTACATCCATTTTACTGATATCATTGTTTCGGCAAGTGATCCAAATATACAATCTATATTACAATTCAATTACAAGTTGAAATACAATACAAAGAATACAATCAAGATATCGCGGGGTTTAAGGGGTAGATTGGTACAGAAGGTGTTAAAAGTGGCACGAGACTGCAAGATTAAGACACCTAACCAGAATCCAATTGCCGTTGTTCCGGGTTGTATAACGGAGCCTTGTACATTCCGTTTGCCCTAGTCTCTAGCATATAGAGACTCCTCTCGTATACACTGACATCTTTCTGTACCAAGGTACAAACAACAACGCTAACAATAATACAACTTTAAAAGCTACCTTCTCTTTTTGTCTATTCTATTTCTCCCATATCTTTGGGACTTACCGAGCGATTTGTTCGCTGACGACATTCTCTTTCTTTCTTCTTTGAATGTCGTCAGGTGATCTGGACACTCTGGAGATCGAGCCCACTGGTGAAGACTTGAACTACTTTATTGAAGACCCAGTGCTTTAGTTCATTGTATACTTTTATTTCGGTACTTTTCATTTTCTATTAAGCCATTGTTTAGGCATTGCTTTCATTCAGTTGTATTTACTTTTCCATGCATTGTACAGAAAGAATGTGAATAAATAAAGTTGTTGTTTTATTATATCTTGTCTCTTGTGCATTTATTTTTATATTGCTTAGATACGCTTAGCGTATTTACTTCATAGTAAATACGTAGTGGCCTCGTCGCGTCCTCTGCCCGTACTCTGGGAAGCGGGGCGTGACAGGTTTTGTTGGTGGCCCATGCAGGTCTGTCACGACCCGAAATAGCCCGTGACTGGCACTTAAATCATATGAAGTCTATAGGACCCCATCTAATTCAAGTAAGCCAAAAGCCCAGAAATCTAAAACCATTTTTAAGAAGTAAATAAGAAAAACTAATTTGTAAGAAGTAAGGAAAACATGTTTTTAAAACAAGGTTTTTAAATAAGTAAGCCGAATATGCATTTTTAAAATCTATATTCTTTTCTGAAAATTTCGGCAGAGTTTCCTTTGTAAATACTGGCCCCGAACGGGGTACAACAAGAATAATATATATGCAATGATAAAAGGTATCCCCAAGCGGGAGCTAGCTCTTAGTCAATCGACGGTCATAACCACGCAAGCAATATAATATACAACGCCAAAAGGGCGATGATCAAAACTCAAAAAAAGAAATTCAAAATCAACATGAAAATCATAGTACTACAACGCGCGACTCTAAGGTCGAAATAATACATAACTGATTTTCTAAGTCTGAAATAATATACAAATTTTGGTTGATGGAATTACTAGATACAACTGAATAAAATAATACAAGGGTGGTCACAATGCGAGTGAACCCACCTACCAATGCAATCACCCAGAAAGGTAGCAGTGTGCCAGAAAAGCCGCAATGGAACCTGTACGGCAAAACTTGCAAGAACTGTGGCACAACGGGGGTGAGTTGCCAACTCGTGAATAGAAAACATCACAGAGCAGAAATCGTATGTATGACATAATCCTAGATCAATACGATTGTTTCCCCCAATCAGAGCAAAGCTCTGTTTGAATTTCAAAAATTCAAAAATTGAAGCAACGCTTCAAATTCTTTGCGCTGCGCACAACGCGCCACGTGTTAAAAGATGATACGTCAGCGCAGCGCCCAAGGCAGCGCGCCCAATCAGAGCAAGGCTCTATTTAAAACAAAATTAAAAGAAGCAACGCTTCAGATGCGCTGCGCTCTGCGCCGCGCGACACGTGTCAGCGCAGTTGCGCTAGCGCAGTTGCGCTGCGCGGCACGTGTCAAGCACAGATGCGTTTGCGCCAAACAGAATTAAAATTCCAGTAAGATCTTTCTGTTCTTATTAAAATAAGAAGATTGTCTTCTGTAAAACAGAAGCCCTTGGATCAAAGATCCAACAGTGGGGAAAACTCTCCAAATCACTCAGAGAATGATCTCTTTAACAAATTTAACAAATTAATGGGCACTATATAAAGGCTCCTAGACCCCAATTCAAAACACAACAACACAGAGAGACAAAAACAAGGAAACAAAGAGAGAACTCCTCTAAAGAATTTTGAGAAGAATTCAGAAAGGAAAAAAAAGGTAAAACCTTTATAAAAAAAAGAATTTCTTCTGAATAGATCATTGATCTAAGAACAAGATCAAGGATCTTCAATAAAAAATATAATAAATAACAAAGGCATTGCCTTTTTTATGAACCATTGGTTCTAGAATCTTAAAGATTCTTTTCTTGAATCCAAAATTGGATTAAGATATAAGAACAGTGCCTTGCACTTGTAAGTCTGCACTGTTGCGCTCCTGGGTTGGCGCAAGCCACCAGAGAGCGCCACATGTCAGCTCCAAGACCACTTGCGCTATGCGCTTTTAAAATAGAGTATTGCTCTCTGAAATTGGTGCAACTCACCAGAGCGCGCCACGTGTCAGCGCGCAACAGCGCAGCACACTGGCGCAGCGCACTGCGCTTGCGCTCACCAAAGCGTGACACGTGTCACCTCCACATGCGCTTGCGCTCAATAATTGGCGCAAAGCCCCTGACAGGCACTGTCAGTTTGATTAATGCACCGCATTATTTACAGAAGGGCCAAGCCCAATTAAAAAGGGCCTAACAGGCCTAATAAAATGCAATGCATTATTTTAAAAAAGGGCAGAGCCCAAACAGAAACAGATGCTGCGCATTATTTAAAAGGGACAGAGCCCAAATCAAAAAGGCCTAGCAGGCCAAAAGAAAATGCAGTGCATTATTAAACAGGGGCAAAGCCCTAGCACAGGCCTAATAGGCCAAAAATAAAAACGTTGAATATTCTCAACTGGACTTAGCCCAATCATGGCCGTAAGTCCTCAAATTAAATTGATTGAGTAAGACTGCTCTCTTAAATCAATTTACATCCGGTTCAAGGGTACATCTCTGAACTCCTCTGACACCTATCGTTGTAATCCTTCAACGACGTTAGAGAGGTGACGGGTCCCGACAACCACACATTGATACGGACTGTGAGGTCCTTAAACTCATGGACTAATGCGTCCTTAAACTCACGGACTTATACGTCCTTAAACCAAAATACGGACTGTGAGGTCCTTAAACTCATGGACTTATACGTCCTTAAACCAAAATACGGACTGTGAGGCCCTTAAACTCACGGACTTATGCGTCCTTAAACTAATGGACTAATGCGTCCTTAAACATATCCATATGGACTGTGGGGTCCTTAAACCTATGAACTTAAGCGTCTTTAAACTCATGGACTTAAGCGTCCTTAAACTAACATCCGTCCCTAAAACGGGAACGATGGACCACCATGTCCCTAAACTGGCAATGGACCGCAATGTCCTTAAACTACCTATGGACCACTACATCCCTAAACTGGAACAATAGAGCCCCCAAACGCTCTTTTGTCGGATCTAAACGATCCCGTTTAAGTTGATCTTAGCCTCAAATCTGGCTAACGTATCCTTAAACATTCAAACAGACTTTAAGACCCCCAATCAACTTTGGTTCAAGGGTACATCTCCGAACTCTTTTGACACCTGTCGTTGTAATCCTTCAACGTCGTCAGAGAGGTGACGGGTCCCGACGGCCATATATTATTAAATGGACCACTACGTCTCTAAACTGGAACAATAAAGCCCCGAAATGCTCTTTCCGTTAAGTTGATCTTAGTCTCAAATCAGACTAACGTATCTTTAACAAGCGTTTAAGTTGATCTTAGCCTCAATATGGCTAACGTATCCTTAAACTAAAACACTAAACCCAAATCTAAGTAAATAAGGATTTGGACTAATCCACGTCCTTCGGGCGACGGCATAACTTAGTCTCCGTATACAATCCACGGGCATCCACAAACAAAACAAACACACACGACACGAAGTGAAATTCTGGAGAAGGAGAAAGTTGTTACCGCGATGCAGTAGCATAATTAACTGCAGGGGCTTGCGCCTGCAGGGAAGAGCGTCCCCACAATCAAAACCCCCTCAAGCGAGGGGGAATCTGACGAAGTCTGCTACATCGGCCGCATCCGTCTAAACCTCCGATACACGGTGCCATAAATCAACTTGGCATCTTCGGAGAGGTGGATGGATAAAACCAAATAGCATTTGCCCCGAATCTCAAGCAAGACGTCCATGTCTTGGCCGCCGTTCGGAGGGGAACGGATTCTGGCACGCCCGGTGGGACCTTTTTCTCTTTCCACTCCACACTTCATGTGTCGTCTTCGCGAACGAATCGCGGTTTGTTAATGGTTGCCTTTGGGTTTCAAGTTACTAAGATTTAGTCTTTTGCTTAGCGCAGAAATCAAGCATCAATGGCATCCAACTGCTCGAGCTGCTCCAAATGCCAATGCAACCGACGCTCCGCCTCACCTGGAGGTGTAGCCTATGGGCCTTAAGCGGCCTCCATCCTTGCCATGCCGGTGGAACAAGTGACGTAGGCCACCACCGGTCTGTTCTTCGGGACCATGCTCCCGCCTGCGAGCTTCACCATTCCAGTGTCCGCACCAGAAGCGCACAAGAAGTCGGTCTTCGATCGGCTCACTGCTACAACGACCCCTTTCAATGGGTCGTCCAATATCAAACCGGCAACCTCTGTCTTTACCAGGCTGAACCAAAACTCCGATGGGCCCGCCAAGAAGCCCATGAACCCTGAAGTGGCCGTCCCGAGGAAGATAGCCACCTCTGCTCCTGAAGTCGTCAAGGCGGCTTCTCCTGTTAAAGAGTCGGTCTTTTCAAGGCTGACCATTCCGACTCCTGCTCTTACTCGAGGGTCTGTCTTTGACAGATTGAACATCGCCACTCAAAAGACAACATCAGTCTTTAAGAGGCTGGCACCAGCGGCGCCTCATCCGGACAGGGGGCAAAACGAAATTATCCCTATCACCGAGCCAGTCCCAACAGCTCGACATGCTCGACATCGCCACTGGCGCCGAGTAAGGAAGGCCTGGGGAAACTCCCCCTCAGGGCTAACTCCACCTGCTCTAGTGGTGGAAGTTAATGCTGCTGTTCCAACTGGGAACAGCTTTGAACCGCTAAGGAGGGTACGCAAGAACTCTCCGACTGCCACGCTAAAAAGATCTCCTCCACATGCGGAGAGAGTTACAGAAACTAAGCTGGAGCAACCCCCTCAAAGGCTGTCCTCCAAAATTTACAGGGTTTGGCGACGGGTTCAAGACTCAGTAATCGACCAAGATCACTCTCGCCGGCAGAAAAGGGTGAAAGTGCAGGAAGAAAAGAACCGTCCTGACAAACAGCAAAGGACGACAACCGCCAGGGTGCCCGCTGCAACAGCCCCTTCAACTTCAACGGCCCACAAGAGAAGAAGGCCGGAGAAGGTCCCTACACCTGCGGAAAATGCCAAAGGCGGCGAGCCCAAACGCCCTAAGTCCGGGGGCATTGTAGTCCATACCGTTTACATGGCGTCTGGTAAAGAGGACAGCCGTACATCTACAGATCATAGACCGCTTACATGGTCAGTGACCAAAGCTCAAGAGCAACAGCAGAAGCTCCAAGAAATGATGAATGCGATGGCCGCACTCACTGGGCCAAAAGAAAGCCCCGAAGCGTCCTCGGATCAACGCTAGGAGCAAGAAACTGACGCTGAATTCCTTCGTAGGATATTGGAGAAGAAGGACAAAGAGGCTGCGGAACAAGCAGCCAACATAAAGCGAATGGCCCTCCTGTTCCAGGACATGGTGGGTATGATGATCCAACAAGATCCTCCTGCTGAAGATCCTCCGATCGTCCTTGAAGACGACAGGGGAGAAACGTCAAATCCTCCACCGGCTCTGTCAACAGCCAAGGAGGAGACAATCTCCAAAGCTGACTTGGACGAATATATAGCTCAGTAGATACGGGTTCATCAGGCGACTGAGCCAGCCGGTCAGGTCGTAAAAACGGGGTGACCATATCCGAGCTGGTACGATCAGATCAAGTACCCGCCGGGCTATACAATACCGAAATTCCATGTGTATAAGGGTACTGGCAATCCCCATCAACATGTTGCCCAGTTCAGGGCTCTTTGCGGCAACACCGACGGTGATGATAAATTGTTGCTTCGCCAGTTCGTCGGTAGCTTATCGGATACAGCATTCGAGTGGTACTCCGAACTCCCGAATGACTCCGTCAAAACATTTGCGGAGATGGAGCTGCTGTTTACGCAACGGTTCGCGAGCGCCAGCGAATGCATCCCGATAACAGCATTGATTAATGCTAGGGTGAAGCCGGGCGAGACGTGGGTCCAATATGCGATACGGTGGAGGAACCTATGGTCGAAATGTGAACAACGCATAGAAGAGGCTCCGGCAGTAGGCATGTTTGTGGGAACCCTCGATCCGCAGGCGACCATATCCCAATTCACGATGTTCTTCAAGCCGACTACCTTCCAGGCCCTGATCGACAAGCTAGCCCAAATGGACCAGATGGGCCATAGACCGCCCCCTTCAAAGCCGGACTCTCGAAACGAGAAGGGGAAGGGAAAAGCGATCGTTGTCGCCAATGCTCAACAATAGCCGAGCAACTTGAAACCGTCTGTCCGTCAAAATAATATGCGTCCGCGCATGCCCCTTGAGGAGAGGCTAGGACGTCCTTACTCGTTTCCCCAAGATAAAACGAGAAGACTGTTTGAACTAGCATTGCGCAACCGACTCATAAATCTGCCGGATCCAAGACGTCCGTCGCAACCAAACGACGTCAATGATCCCAATTACTGTCCTTATCACCGAGTACTGGGTCATCCGATCGAGGATTGCTACGTCTTCAAAAATTGGATTGAGGACCAGTACCAACAGGGCAAGTTCGCGTTGTCCGACAGATGGAAGGTGAATCCGCCACAGCCTCACACCCCTAAAAGGGTGAATACGCCGGGGGCAACGTGCTCCCTCGTTGAAGAAGCTCCATGGGAGGTTGTGCTATCAGCCAAAACAAAGAGGATGCTGAATGATCTTCAAACATGCCCGGCGATCAGGTGGAAGAACCCGTTGGAACCTGAGATCATTGAAGGGATGCTGAGGCCGCGCCCAATTCTGAAGATCGGTGGTAATGGCCCAAGCATTCACAACCAGCCGTCAAAATCTTCAAAGAAGAAGAAGAAGAAATCCAAGAAGCCCGTGAAGCCTGGTGACAAGCGCACGGACTTACAAAAGCAGATTGACGCACTGGAGGAGTACAACCAGAAAGCACGAACTCCCATCACACTCCAAGAGTTCCTCAACCACGTCTTTCAAGAAGAAGATGAGGGGGAGAGCTCGTCGGATGAATCCGAGGAATACGTGGCGAGCTGTCATATGATTTCCCATTCGTTTACAAACGATGAGGAAAATCCTTGCACTGAAAAGCTGGGGGCAGATCCTAAACCGAAAATTCTGGGGCCATCGGATGAAACAATTGACGCATTCCTCAACGAAGCTCTGTTGAAAAGTAAAGCTGATCGGGAATGCGAGACGGTCATATTTGAAAGGGCCAAGCGCCAGCGACTTGACGAAAGAGTTGAGACACTCCCGCTGGAGCAAAATACATCCACCGCAGATAACAGTAAATTCAAGACGAGGAAAAGGTTTGCTAAAGCCATATCAATGGGTATGAAGCTACCACCCTTTGAAGGAAATATTGCTGGTGAAGCAGAAATACACCCTTCCTATTGCTTGTACCATCGGAAGATTTCGCACCCCACCGAAGAGTGCAAAGCTTTCAATAGATGGTGGCAGGGATATGTTGCTCACCGACAACATTTTAAGCGGGAAAAGCGCAAAACTCGCCGGGAGCGGAAAAATACGACCGAAGGGCTTAACAGAACTACCGGCGATTGTCGCATGGTTAACGCCGGGGGATCGCAAGTGCTCACATTCGGGAGCGACTCTGACGAGGAAATGGCTCTTAGCCCCCTCTTTAAAGAGTCCACCTCGGGAAAAGAAGAAGAGCCGAAGGTCTGCGAAAATATCCGGCTGCGTAATCGAACGCTACCCGAAAAGAATCTCGGACCCTCAAACAAGAAAGATAAAGGGAAAGAAAATGTCTCTGAGGATATTGCCATAGATGACCAAGTCATGAAAGAGCTGACTGCCAAGGACCCGTCAAAGAAAAATAAAGTGTATTACAATATTCTGGCGCATCTGAGGAAGCTGCCCTTGCAGCTCAGTATTCTTGACGCCCTTTTACTATCAAAAGAAGCAAGGGATTCATTAATCAAGGCATTACAGGAGCCGGAGCAATTCCAAGCTTTTCTCGCCGAAGAAAAGATGAAGGACGAGCTAGAGGAAGTACACACAGCCGATGTCACTTTCGGTGATGAAGACCTCCTCCTCGGGACGTGCGAACACAACCGTCCCCTCCATGTCTCAGGGTATTGCCATGATATAAAGATAGGCAAAATCTTGGTTGACAATGGGTCTTCCGTTAATCTCCTCAACGTGCGGGTGTTAAAGGAAATCTGCATGAGCGTCCAGCACCTTGCTCGGGATAAGATCACCATCTCCGGGTTCGACTCTCAATCATCACGAACTCTTGGATCTGTGATATTGACGCTACGCTTTGGGCTACTCATCACAGACATTAAGTTCCACGTCATAGACGCCAAGACATGCTATAATGCTCTGCTCGGCCGACCATGGTTACACGAGTACAACATCATCCCTTCTACACAACATCAGTGTATGAAATATTTTAAGGATGGTCTCGAGTCTACCGTAACGGGAGAACCGAACCCGTTCTCCGTGAACGAAGTCCGCAAATATGAAGACGCCAAATACTTCTTACCGAATTTCGAAGACACGGAGAGGTGTTACAAGCCGGAGAACAAACCTAACGCCACCATCCCTGTCTTCGGGAGTGATACCGAGGAGGAAGGGGAGATAGTTTATTCGGGTCCGCCCCAATACAACAAGCCAGGACCATCCGCTCCTACGTTGATCTTTGGTAGTGATTCGGAAGATGAGGTCCATGCCATATTCTCTACTCGGCCTTCAATACAAACATCCGTTGACGAAGAGCAAAGTCTGCAAGTCGCCATGGTTCCACCTAAACATCATAAAGAACTGGATGCGCTCGATACCTACAGTGTAGAGGAGCTGCGGACATTCTATGTCCCTCCCAGGCGAGAAGGCGAAAAGGCAATTCTATTCTACCGCCCTGAAGAAACCAAAGTGGAGAAAGAAATCTGGCACGGTATGGATCCTACGCTTGACAGGCTTCAGCCCATCCGTCTGCCTAGATATTATACAGAAGGCTTGGAGAGGCTGTTGAAGCGCCAGGGGATATCCTTCAAACAGACCGCTCGAAAAGCTAAGTTCTATGACAGGGTCTGGAACGTTCCCGGGACTCAGCACAAATTGCCTAATGGGAGAATGGAAAAAATCGGGCTTGGATACATTCGATCCAAGAAACAAGAGCTACTCCGCGATTGATACGTTGTGCATGACTTCAATGAAGAAGGGGATGCTCAATGGGAGGACGCTAATCCTGAACTAGTAAAAGTTCCTGATGCAAAAGTGCCCAGTCCGTCGTTCGAAGAAAAAATGAACAGGCTTATAAGGGAAGCTGGTCAAAAAGTTCGAGACGACCATAACCGCGAAATGACCATCTACGAGAAATCCAAAACGCAACGCCTCCTCCAACAGGCCGTGAAAGATGAAAATGCCGCTCCCTGTCAACCTATTATAAAAAAGGCTCGACGCAGAGGCAGAAACAAGTCGAAAAGACCAGGGAAGGTTATCTATATTATCGGGCTCTTCTTTTGAAATTGTTTCATATGACAAGTACGAGCTCGCTTCGAAGACCGATGTGGGTCTGGCTCTGCTTTCATGGCTTTGGGTTCGTGCTTCTGTGGCGGCGTTATCCTCCAACTGTCAGATAGAGTGAACTTGCCGAGCTGATACTGATCTTCAACCCAATTCTTGAAGGTGAAGCAGTCTTCGAGAGGATGCCCTATTACTCGGTGATAAGAGCAATAGTTCGGGTGTGAGATTTCGCCTGCCTGTTCGGGGTGCTTGGACTCCGGCAGTGTAAGTATCTGGTATTTTATAGCTCGGTCAAGTATCTTCTTCGTCTTGTCCTGAGGAAAAGAGTATGCTCGACTCATCTTCTTTACAAGGGACAAATCTGGACCGCTCGATTCCCGCTTGCGTGCTTCTTAGTCCCGCTTTGTTGCTGTCAATGAAGAGGTGATCTCAGAATTTCCACCAGCGCCGAAAGAGCTGGAGGATGGAATACATACTACTGCAGATAACCTCAGGAAAATTAAGTTGGGGACGGCGAACGACCAGCGACCGACATTCGTCAGCGAGCTGCTATCTGAAGAAAGGGTGGCTGTGTTAAAAAACATGCTTATGCGGTATAGAGATTGCTTCGTGTGGAACTATTCCGAAATGCCAGGACTAGACCCAGAAATCGCTGTGCATGAACTGGCGATATCCCCGGACGTCAAGCCAGTCAAACAGGCACCGAGAAGAATGCGGCTCGAGCTCTAGATGAGTATCAATGCCGAGGTCAAGAAGTTAATCGACTCTGGCTTCATCCAAGAAGTTCAATATCCCGACTGGATCGCCAACATCGTCTCGGTGATGAAGAAAAATGGGACAGTACGCATATGCGTGGACTTCCGGGATCTTAATAAAGCTTGACCGAAAGACGATTTCCCAGTGCCAGTCACTGAGCTGATGATAGATAACACGTCCACTCACGAAGTTTTCTCCTTCATGGACAGCTCATCCGGATATAATCAGATAAAGATGCATCCCGAAGACCAGAAGCACACCGCTTTTCGGACCCCTTTGGGAATATTCTGTTACAAGGTGATGCCCTTCGGTTTAAAGAACGCCGGTACCACCTATCAGAGGGCCATGACGAAGATCTTCGATGACCTTATACATGAAATTGTCGAATGCTATATCGACGACCTCGTGGTGAAAAGCAAATCGTATGAGGAACATCTTGAGCATCTGAAGACCGTATTTCAACGCCTTCGACAATACAACTTGAAGATGAACCCTCTCAAGTGCGCATTCAGAGTTTCCTCGGGCAAATTCCTGGGATTCGTCGTCCGACACCGAGGTATCGAGATAGATCCGTCGAAGATTAAGGCGATCATGGAAATGCCTCCGCCGAGAACTCTCAAACAGCTGCGGTCTCTCCAGGGAAAGCTCGCTTATATACGGCGATTTATAGCCAATCTTTGAGGCAAGTGCCGTCCTTATAGCTACCTGATGAAGAAGGGAACTCCGTTCGTCTGGGATCATAAATGCTAAGAAGCGCTGGATGAAATCAAGAAGTACCTCCAGAATCCGCCAGTGTTAGCTGCTCCGGTCAAGGGAAAGCCACTCATTCTTTATACAACCGCCCTCGAAGGTTCTTTAGGCGCATTATGGGCACAAGAGAATGACCAAGGGAAAGAAAGAGCACTCTACTATTTGATTCGGGTTCTACTGGGGGCAGAAAGCAACTATTCCCCTATTGAAAAACACTGCCTGGCGTTGATCTTCGCGATAACAAAGCTCAGGCACTATGCGTTGGCGCATGAAGTCCGTCTCATTTCGAAGGTGGACCCCTTTAAATATTTGATGTCAAAGGCCATATTGACAGGGCGACTCGCTAAATGGGCCCTACTCTTAATGGAGTTCTCGATAACCTATCAGCCTTTCAAGGCAGTGAAAGGCCAGGCCATCGCCGATTTCCTCGCTGAGCATCCGATACCTGCCGATTCTCTTCTGAATTGCGATCTTCCAGACGAACATGCGTTTGACGCGATCGACAGTGGTGATACCCGATGAGAGCTTTATTTCGATGGAACATCTTCCATGAAGAGGCGCAAACAAAGTACCCCTATAATCAAATCAGGGGTAGGCCTCATCTTCGTAACTCCTCAAGGAGGGATAATGCGCTTTGCTTTCTCCTTAACAGAGCCGAAGAAAAACAATGAAGCTGAATATGAAGCTTTGATAGCAGGCCTCGAGATCGCCATCGACATGGGAATTGAAAATCTCCTCATATACGGAGACTCCCAACTGGTCGTCAGCCAAGTAAATGGCGACTACCAAACGTGCAAGCCAGAGTTGGTGAAGTACGGTGAAAAGGTGCAACAACTGTTGACCCAAATTCCTTCATACACTTTGGTAAACATACCGCGTGCAAAAAACAGCAAAGCGGACGCGTTAGCCAAGCTCGCTAAAGAACTGGCCGACGAGAACCTCGATGACATAAGAATTGTGGTACAAAGCCGTCGGGTGCTTGCCCCAGCAGAAATATCTCCGGAATCATCCGAGGAAAAGGGAACGACTGAGCGGACGACCCTGCAAATAAAAGACCGGGAAAAGGCTGAGGATTGGAGAGAAGTCTTTATAGACTACTTCAAATACCATCGAACGCCCGAAGATGCGTCCTCAAGACATCAGCTCATGAAACGAGCTCTGTTTTTCACCTTCGTCAATGATACTCTGTACAAGAGATCGTTCGATTCTCTGTGGTTGAGATGTCTGGGACCTGACGAAGCAAAAAGAGTCATCCAGGAAGTTCATGACGGGCTCTGCGGTTCTCACCAAGCAGGCCCGAAGATAAAGTTGAAGATAAAACAGATGGGTTACTACTAGCCCACGATGATTCAGGACTGCCTCGAATATGCGAAGCAATGCCACTCATGCCAAATTCATGGGGACTTTATCCACCAGCATCCAAATCCACTACATCCAACGGTGGCTAGCTGGCCATTCGAAATGTGGGGAACTGACATAGTCAGCCCTATCGAACCAGCATCGTCTAGAGGACATTGTTTCATCTTGGCGACGACTGACTACTTCTCCAAATGGGCAGAAGCAGTACCGTTGAGGGAAGTGAAGAGGGAGAATATCCTTCATTTCTTCAAGACGCACGTCATATATCGGTTTGGAACCCAGCGACGGATCATCTCCGATAACGGGCCAGCCTACAGAAGCCACAAGATCAGTCGCTTCACGCAACAACATAATATAGACTGGAGATATTCCTCAGTTTATAATCCACGAGCTAACGGTCTAGCTGAGGCCTTCAACAAGACCTTGACAAATATCGTGAAGAAGACGGTGTCCCAAAATAAGAAGGACTGGCATGAGAGACTGCAAGAAGCTCTCTGGGCATATCGAACTACGTTCAAGACGGCCACGAACACAACGCCGTATGCGTTGGTATTCGGTACAGAAGCAGTACTCCCACTCGAGATAGAGCTACCTTCTCTATGAATGGCAGTCCACTACGAGCTGACGGACGAAGAAAATGCTTACCTTCGGCTTGAGGAGCTTGATGCCCTTGATAAAACCCGGCTCATAGCGCAACAAAATCTGGAGGCTTATAAAGCAAAGATGACGCGTGTTTCCTGATTTAAAATCAGGAAAGCTTCTGTGGAAAGCTTCTATGGAAAGCTTCAAAAGGGGGTCACGTGCTCACACGTGACTAGTGGTCACGTGTTGGCACGTGACACCTAAAAGGGATCATCAAGTCAAGTTCAGTTTCCTGAATACGCTGAAGAAAATGGACTTCAGAAAGAGTCACGTGTTCCCACGTGACCAGGGTCACGTGGCGACACGTGACATTTAAATGCAAGCGTCAAAGGCACACAAGTTCTCTGATCAAGTCAGGAAAGCTTCTATGGAAAGCTTCTGTGGAAAGCTTCTATGGAAAAGCTTCAAAAGGGGGTCACGTGCTCACACGTGACTAGTGGTCACGTGTTGGCACGTGACACCTAAAAACGTCGTTAAGGCAAGTTCAATTCCCTGACTGCGAAGAAGGAAAAGAAAAGCTTCAAGGAGAGTCGCGTGCTCCCACGTGACCAGGGTCACGTGTTGGCACGCGACGTTTAAATACAAGCGTCAAAGGCACGTCGGGTAACTGACCAAGTCAAGAAAAAGGCTTCAGAAGAAGTCACGTGCTCCCACGTGACCAGGGTCACGTGTCGGCACGTGACGTTCAAGGCAGCAAGCGCGTCTCCAGAACAACCAAGGAAAGAGAGCTCAAACAAAGGGTCACGTGCTCACACGTGACCAGGGGTCACGTGGTAGCACGTGATGTTTAAGCAGCAATCAGAAGACACAGCGCAGAAAGCTCGTTCCAAAGGGGGTCACGTGCTCACACGTGACCATGGGTCACGTGGTCACACGTGACCGACTTTCAAAGCCCATTTTTGACGACAGAATTTAAATTCTGAAGGAAATTCGAATCTTTCCAAAGGAAAGTAATTATTTGGGACTAATCAAATTAAAGATTCAGAGATGATTAAAGATCATCTATCTATGGAAAATCTCGGCGTTTGGAAAGATTTTCCCCTTAAATCTAACCAAAATAACAAAGGAGAATCTCTGGATTTAAGATCCAATGGTGAATAAAATTCACCTAATAATCCAAAGGCCCAAAATGAATGATGGACGCTAATCAAATCTCTCAATGAAGATTCACAAAAGACTGATTGATTCGGCTGCTTCTCCTATAAATAGGAGCCAAGGGACACAAAAAAAGATATATACATGCGCAGAGAAGAAAAGAGAAAAGGAGAAGAGCTTTGATACTTCGAAAAGACTCAGATCTTCTGCAAAAAACCCTAGGTAAGAAAGGGAAGGCATTTTGAAAGAAGCAGAATTTAATTCTCAACAGAGTTTAACTCTGATAATATAAAAGCAGAAGAACTTATTTCTTCTCTCTTTGATAGAGGATCTGCAAAGTGCACATCTCCCCTTAAGGTTGAGAATTTAATTCTCAACGGGTTGAGATCCTGCCATGCAGATCCAAAACATAGAGAAGGAGTGCGAACTTGAGAATTTAATTCTCACAGAACTATAGGAATTTAATTCCTCCAAAATAAAAGTGGGGCTAGACCCTATATCATGGGAATTTAATTCCTTCAAAACAAAAAAAAAGAGAGAAACAGGGTTTAACCCTAATTAAAGAACTTAGTTCTGTTGAAACAACGATCATCATTTCCTCAAAAATTTTATTAGGGTTCAACCCTATTCAGCCCTTCACATAAACGGGGAATTTAACTCCCGCAGAAAATTCAGAGTTAAACTCTATCCCAGAATACAAGTCTTCAAAAGAAAGAAGGATTTAATTCCTCTGAAATTAAAAAGTCTCCGGAATTTAATTCCTGAAAAAAGGAGTAACAAATCCTCTGAAAAAACCACATTAAGGCAGGGTCACGTGTCACCACGTGACCCCCCCTCAAAAGCCCTACAGAAAACCCCTTTGAGGCAGCACCCCACGTGACCCACGTGACTTTCAGCAGAAGCCTTAACGCATAGGCATTTGAATGCCCATCACGTGCTGACACGTGATGCTATCAAAAGATGCAGTAATTTCAGCAGAACAAATGGAGGAAGGGCGCTCTCACGTGCTGCCACGTGACCCCTCTTGTCTTAGTGTTTAACACTAAATTGAAACTCTCGCACTCAGTGTTAAAATATTGTTGGGCCTTAGTGTTCAACACTAATTAAAAAGCTTTATCTGCAGTGTTCAACACTGATTACCTTAGTGTTTAAATACTAATCTGAGATCTTCATTTGCAGTGTTCAACACTGATCTGTTTTAGTGTTTAACACTAATTTGAGAAGCCTTATTGCTGGTGTTTAACACCAATTATTTCTTAGTGTTAAACACTAACTCGTTAACCGCATTCCCAGTGTTCAACACTGATTGCTCTATAGTGTTTAACACTAGGCTTTGGCCCAATTGGCTAAATGGATAGAGGCAAAGCCTCTCCTTCAATGGATCAGCAAAAAGTCAATGTTTCAGACCCGACTGGACTTAGCCCAAGCTGGCCATAAGTCCTCAATTTGTGATTAACTGGGCTAATGGGCTCATAACATAATTAATCAGTCTCGACCCCAAATTGGGTCAGGGACTATTAAATCCATTCCGGTTCTAGGGTACATCTCTTCACTCCTTTGAAACTTGGCATTGTAATCCCTCAATGTCTTCAAAGAGGTGACGGGTCCCGACGGCCACTCATGATATGGACTGTGGGGTCCTTAAACCCATGCCTAATGCAAAATTCCTGGTTACGTGGAACACGGATAATGTCACTCTTTGACCCCGTGGGAAACGTCCAGAGCGGATCCTGGTCCTCGCAGAGCACGGCAGTGAACCCGTGTGAAGCATCCAGAGCGGAGCCTGGTCCTCGCCAAGCACGGCAGTGAACCCGTGTGAAGCATCCAGAGCAAATACTGGACCGCAATGTCCTTAAACTACCCACGGACCGCAACGTCCTTAAACTACCCATGGACCGCAATGTCCTTAAACTACCCATGGACCGCAACGTCCTTAAACTACCCACGGACCGCAACGTCCTTAAACTACCCATGGACCGCAATGTCCTTAAACTACCCACGGACCGCAATGTCCTTAAACTACCCATGGACCGCAATGTCCTTAAACTACTCATGGACCGCAATGTCCTTAAACTACTCACGGACCGCAACGTCCTTAAACTACCCATGGACCGCAATGTCCTTAAACTAGAACAATAGAGCCCCGCATGCTCTTTTGTCGGATCTAAACGGTCCCGTTTAAGTTGATCTTAGCCTCAAAGATGACTAACGTATCCTTAAACCTTCAAACAGAGTGGACTATAAATCCCCCCAATCAACTTTGGTTCAAGGGTACATCTCTGAACTCCTCTGACATCTGTCGTTGTAATCCTTCAACGTCGTTAGAGAGGTGACGGGTCCCGACGGCCATACATTCAATAGACCACTAGGTCCCTAAACTGGAACATTAGAGCCAATTGCTCTTTTGTCGGATCTAAACGATCCCGTTAAGTTGATCTTAGTCTCAAACTGGACTAACGTATCCTTAACAAACGTTTGAGTTGATCTTAGCCTCAAGTATGGCTGACGTATCCTCAAACCAAACCCCCAAACCCAGATCTAAGATAATACGGATTTGGACTAGTCCACGCCCTACGGGCGACGACATAACTCAGTCTCCGTAAACAATCCACGGGCAACAAAACACAAAACAAACACCCACGACACGAAGTGACCAGCTGGAGAAGGAGAAAGTTGTTACCGCAATGCGGTAGCGTAATTAACTGCAGGGGCTTGCGCCTGCAGGGAAGAGCGTCCCCACAATCAAAAACCCCTCAAGCGAGGGGGAATCTGACGAAGTCTGCTACATCGGACGCATCCGTTTAAACCTTCGATACATGGTGCCATAAATCAACTTGGCATCTTCGGAGAGGTGAACGGATAGCACCAATTAGCATCTGCCCCGAATCTCAGTGCCAAGACACCGCAGTCTTGTGCGCCGTCTTTCGGAGGGGAACAGATTCTGGCACGCCCGGTGGGACCTTTTCCTCTTTCCACTCCACACTTCGTGTGTCGTGATTCGCGAACCAATCGCGGTTCGCTAATAGTTGCCCTTGGGTCTCAAGGTACTGAGAATTGGCATCTTGCTTATTGCAGAAAGCAAAGGATCGATGGCTTTCATCCCTGCGAAATCCTCCAACTGCTCAGACGGCAACTGCAGCCGACGCTCTGCCTCGCCAGGAGGTATAGCCTATGGACCCCAAGCTGCTTCGCTGTTCACAATGCCGATGGAACAGGTCACCCGCGCCACCACAGGATTGTTTTTTGGGACCATGATCCCGCCGACAAACTTTACCGTTCCAGTGCTGGCGAAGGAAACTCTCAAGAAGTCGGTCTTTGATCGTCTTACCCCTACCGCGGCTCCTCTCAACGAGTCGCCCAACGTCAACGCCTCGGTCTTCTCTAGACTGGGCCAGAAATCATGCGAGCTCATTACGGGGCCTACAATCTCAAAGAAGACTGCTTCTAAGAAAGTGAACGCTCCCATACCCGAAATCGCCAAGGCAACCTCTCCAGCCAAAAAGTCGGTCTTTACAAGATTGACGGCTCCGGCCTTTGCTCCCGCTTCCCAGAGGACATCGGTCTTCGATAGGTTAGCGCCAACAACAACCCCCCATCCACACAGGGGGCATGAAGAAACCATTCTTACCGCTGACCCTGCACCGTCCGCTCGACACTCTCGACGTCGCCATTGGCGCCGAGTGAGGAAGGCTGGGGGCAACTCTCCCTCCGGATTGACCCCACCAGCCTCGGTGGCCGAAGTTAATGCCGCTGTTCCGACTGGGAACAGTTTTGAAATGCTAAATAAGGTGCGAAGGAATTCCCCTACGGCAGTACTGAAGAAATCTCCTCCCTTACTAAAAAAGGTGGTGGAAACAAAACCCAAACAGCCTCGATCTCCTCAACGGCTGTCTTCCAAAATTTATAAGGTTTGGCGACAAGCCCGAGATTCGATCATCGATCCAAACTTCTCCCGCCAGCACAAGAAACTGAAAATCCAACCTGAAGCTGGTCACCAGGCTAAACCCCAAAAGGCTGTTGATCAACTGACTCATAAAAGGAGGAGGCCAGAGAGGACCCCACAGCATGCAACGACGGCTAAAAACACTAGGCCTAGACGCCCTAAGTCTGGGGGCATGATGGTCCACACTGTATACATGGCCTCTGGAAAGGAGGAGAGCCGCACTTCTACAGGCCATCGACCATTAACCCGATCCGTAACAAAATCCCAGGAGCAGCAACAAAAGCTCCAAGAAATGATGAATGCTATGGCCGCGCTCACCGGGCCAAAGGAAAGCCCAGAAGCGTCCTCAGACGCACGCCGGGAGGAAGAAACCGACGCTGAATTCCTTCGCCGAACACTGGAGAAAAGGGACAAAGAGGCGGCTGAACAAGCGGCCAACATACAACGGATGGGCCTTCTCTTTCAAGATGTGATAGGAATGATGATCCAGCAAGACTTACCAGCTGAAGATCCTCCGATTATTCTGGAGGACGACCGAGGAGAGACGTCAAATCCACCTCCAGCCCTCTCGACGGCCAAGGAAGAGACGATCTCTAAGGCTGACTTGGCTGACTACATAGCCCAGCAAATCCGAGTTCATCGCGCAACCGAGGCAGCTGGTCAGACCGTGAAAACCGGGCGGCCGTATCCGAGCTGGTACGATCAAATCAAATACCCGCAAGGCTATACGATACCGAAATTCCATGTGTATAAGGGGACCGGCAATCCCCATCAACATGTCGCCCAGTTTCGGGCCCTATGCGGTAACACCGGCGGTGACGATAAATTGTTGCTTCGCCAATTCGTGGGCAGCTTGTCAGAAACAGCGTTCGAATGGTATTCAGAACTCCCGAACGATTCCATCAAA
Source organism: Agapanthus africanus (assembly GCA_030015575.1). Classification (NCBI taxonomy): domain Eukaryota; kingdom Viridiplantae; phylum Streptophyta; class Magnoliopsida; order Asparagales; family Amaryllidaceae; genus Agapanthus; species Agapanthus africanus. The sequence continues at coordinate 569,481,631 of JASDDO010000016.1, forward strand.
ACGTTCGCTGAAATGGAGTTGTTGTTCACTCAGCGATTTGCAAGTGCCAGTGAACGCACTCCAATAACCGCACTTATTAACGCCAGGGTAAAGCCGGGCGAAACCTGGGTCCAGTACGCTATACGCTGGCGGAACTTGTGGTCGAGATGTGAGCAGCGCATCGAGGAAGCACCTGCGGTGGGCATGTTCGTGGGAACTCTAGACCCTCACGCAACTATCTCCCAGTTTATGATGTTCTTTAAGCCAACCACATTCCAGGCTCTGATCGACAAGTTAGCTCAGATGGACCAGATGGGTCATAGACCACCTACACCGAAGTCGGAACCTCGGAATGACAAGGGTAAAGGAAGGGCAACCTTTGTCGCGAATGCCCAACAGCAACCTAACGCCCCGAAATCGACGGATCAACTGGAGGAAAGACGCCGGTACTATAATGAGAAAATGAAGCGTCCCTACTCGTTCCCACAAGACAAGACGAAGCGGTTATTCGAGTTGGCAATACGCAACAGACTTATAAACCTACCAAATCCAAGGCGACCACCACACCCCACCGAGGTGAATAACTCCAACTACTGCCCTTATCATCAGACGGTAAGTCATCCGATTGAAGATTGCTTTGTCTTCAAAGGATGGATCGAAGATCAATACCTCCAGGGGAAATTTGTACTGTCCGAAAAGTGGAAGGTGAACCCACCACAACCACATACTCCTAAGAAGGCCGATACACCGGGGGCAACCTGCTCCTTTATCGAAGAAGCTCCATGGGAGGTCGTGCTATCAACGAAGACCAAAAGAATGCTGAGAGACCTCCATGCATGCCCTGCGATCGAATGGAAGGACCCTCTTGAACCTCAAATTATCGAAGGGATGTTGAAGCCCCGCCCAATTATAAAGACTAACGATAAGAGCCGAAATACTCACGTCCAACCGTCAAAATCTTCGAAGAAAAAGAAGAAGAAATCCAAGAAGTCCGTGAAGCTTGGAAACGAGCACACGAACTTACAGAAGCAAATAGACGCGCTGGAAGAATACAATCAAAAGGCGCGAACTCCTGTCACACTGCAAGAGTTCCTCAACCATATCTTTCAAGAGGAAGATGAGGGGGAAAGCTCGTCGGATGAATCCGAAGGATACGTGGCGAGTTGTAACGTAATCTCCCACTCGTTTACCGATGATGGGAAAACTCCCGGCACTAAGAAGATGGAGGCAGAGCCTGTACCAGAGTGTCCATGGCCGACGGACGAAATGATCGACGCTTTTCTAGACAAGATTCGTCTAAAATGTAAAGCGAACCAGGAGCGTGAAATGACCACGCCGGAAAGAGCCAAATACGGACGACTGGACGGAAAAGTGGAGTTACCCCTGCCAGAACAAAAGGCATCCGAAGTGGACAAGAAAATATTCAAGACAAGGAAAAGGTTCGCCAAAGCCATGTCAATGGGAATGATGCTACCACCTTCGGAAGGAAACACACACGATGGGGTAGAGACGCACCCTGACTATTGCACATATCATCGGAAAATCTCACATCCCACGGAGGAGTGCGATGCCTTCAAAATATGGTGGCGAGGATATGTTATCCGTCAGCAACAGTTTAAGCGCATGAAACGCAAGAGCCGTCAGGAGCGAAGAGGTACTGTCGGAGGACATAACAAGACTACTGGCAACTGTTACATGGTTGACGCCAGAGGGTCACAAGTTCTCACCTTCGGGAGCGACTCTGATGAAGAAATGGCTCTGGGCCCTCTCTTTACAGAATCCGTTCTAGGAAAAAAGGAGGAATCAGAGGCTTGCGAGAACATCCAGCTGCGCAACCGCACGCTCCCGGAGAAGAATCTCGGTCCCGTCGGCCGAAAAGATAAGGGAAAGGAAAAGGTCATTGAAGATATCACTTTAGATGACCGGGTCATAAAAGAGCTAACTAACAAAGACCCTCCCAAAAAGGGTAAGGTGGACTATAACATCCTCGCGCACTTAAGGAAGCTACCCTCTCAGCTTAGCGTTCTTGATGCCCTTCTATTATCAAAAGAAGCGCGAGACTCACTCATTAAAGCGTTGCAAGAACCTGAACAATTCCAGGCCGTTCTCGCCACTGAAAGGATGAAGGATGAACTGGAGGAAGTGCATACAGCCGATGTCACTTTCGGTGATGAAGACCTTCTCCTCGGGACGTGCGACCACAACCGTCCCCTATATGTCTCTGGATACTGCCATGACATCAAGATAGGTAAGATCTTAGTGGATAATGGATCCTCCGTCAACCTCCTTAATGTTCGGGTGTTGAAGGAAATCTGCATGAGTGTGCAACACCTCGCTCGTGACAAAATTACTATCTCCGGTTTCGACTCTCAATCGTCACGGACTCTCGGATCTGTAATACTGACGTTACGCTTCGGACTTCTCGTCACAGACATCAAATTCCATGTCATTGACGCCAAGACCTGCTACAACGCCTTGCTCGGCCGTCCCTGGCTACACGAGTACAACATCATCCCTTCTACACAACATCAGTGTATGAAATACTTCAAGGATGGTTTCGAGTACACTGTAACAGGCGAGTTAAACCCGTTTTCTGTGAACGAAGTCCGCAAATACGAAGATGCGAAATACTTTTTGCCAGATTTCGAGGATACAGAAAGGTGTCGCGACCCGAAGAACAAAACCGCCGCCACCATTCCCGTTTTTGGGAGCGATACCGAAGAAGAGGAGGAAATAGTGTATACGGGGCCATCCCAACGCAACAACCTAGGGGCACCCACCCCCGTACCGGTCTTCGGGAGTGATTCGGAGGACGAGGTTAACGTCGTGTTCTCCAATCGGCTGTCAATACAGGCACCCCTTTGCGATGACCATAGTCTGCAAATCACCATGGTACCGCAAGAACACTATAAGGATCTCGACGCGCTTCAAACCCACAGCGTGCAGGACCTGCAAACATTTTACGTCCCTCCCAAGCGAAGGGGTGAAAAAGTGATCCTATTCTATCAATCCTCAGAGTCGAAGGTGGAGAAAGAGATCTGGCACGGCGTGGATGTTACACTTGACAGGCTCCAACCCATTCGTCTGCCTAGATACTATACAAATGGATTGAAGAAGTTATTGAAGCGCCAAGGAGTACCCTTAAAACAGACTGTGCGGCAGGCTCGGTTCTACAACAGGATTTGGGATGTCCCTGGGACCCAACGCAAATTGCCCAACGGAAAAATAGAAACACTTGGGCTTGGGTACGCGAGAACGGGAAAACAGGAGCGAGCCCACGGCAGCTACGCCATATATACCTTTGATGAAGAAGAAGGCGCCACGTCAGGAGAGACCAATCCCTCATCAAAACTAAACCCCGCGATCGAAGAGCCAAACCCGTTGTTTAAAAGACGAATGGGCAAGCCTACCACGAAAGCGGATCAGAAAATTCGGGAAGATCACAACCACGAAGTGGCCATCTATGAGAAAGCCAGGACGCAACGTCTATTCCAACAAACTGCACAGGCTGCAAAAGATAAAGATGTTCACCATCGTCAACCCGTCATACGAAAGGCTCGACGCAGGGACGGGAATAAATTAAGAAGCGAAAAAAGAAGCCGACAACAACGACGCAGGATTAGAGGGTTACGGGAATTGCGCGGCTCGGACTCGTCCCTCATGGAAAAGATGAGTCGAGCATACTCCTTCCCTCGAGACAAGACGGAACGGTTACTCAAGCTCGCCCTAAAACATCAGATGATCACGCTTCCAGAGTCTAGGCATCCTGAGCAGGCTAGCAAGGTCTCTCATCCGGGTTATTGCTCTTATCACCGAGCCATAGGACATCCGACCGAAGATTGCTTCGCCTTCAAGAACTGGGTCGAGGACCAGTACCGGCGGGGCAGATTCGCTTTATCCGACGGTTGGAAAGTAACGCCGCCGCAAAGGCACGAGCCTAAAGCCACAAGAGCAGAACCGGATCCGCCTCAGTCTTGGGAGCGAGTTCGCACCTGTTATATGATTACGATATTAAAAGAAGAGCCCGAGAACGAAGATGACCTTCCCCGGTGCTTCGAGAACAGCGATGACGAGTTGATCTCGGAATTTCCGCCCGCTCCGAAAGAACTGGAAGACGGTATACATACTACCGCAGATAACCTCAAGAAGATCGAGCTGGGATCGGCAGACGACCCGCGGCCGACATTTGTCAGCGAGCTGTTATCCGAGGAAAAGGTGGCCGCGTTAAAGAACGTGCTCCTACGGCATAAAGACTGCTTCGCGTGGAACTACTCCGAGATGCCAGGATTGGATCCGGAGATTGCAGTGCATAGATTAGCAATATCCCCGGATATCAAGCCAGTCAAGCAGGCGCCAAGGAGGATGCGACTTGAGCTGGAGATGAGCATCAACGCCGAAGTCAAGAAGTTGATCGATTCCGGATTTATCCAAGAAGTCCAATACCCCGATTGGATCGCCAATATCGTCCCGGTAATGAAGAAGAATGGAACGGTGCGCATATGCGTGGATTTCAGGGATCTCAATAAAGCATGCCCAAAGGACGATTTCCCGGTGCCGGTAACCGAGCTAATGATAGATAACACGTCTACTCACGAGATCTTCTCCTTTATGGATGGTTCTTCAGGATACAATCAGATAAAGATGCATCCCGAAGACCAGAAGCACACCGCTTTCCGGACCCCTTTGGGTGTATTCTGCTACAGGGTTATGCCCTTTGGCCTAAAGAACGCTGGCGCCACCTACCAAAGGGCCATGACAAAAATCTTCGACGATCTCATACACGACATCGTCGAATGCTATATCGATGACCTCGTAGTGAAGAGCATGTCATACGAAGAGCATTTAAAGCATCTCGAAACCGTATTTCAACGCCTTCGGCAATACAATTTGAAAATGAATCCCCTCAAATGCGCGTTTGGAGTCTCCTCGGGTAAATTCCTGGGATTCATCGTTCGACACCGAGGTATTGAAATAGATCCGTCAAAGATTAAAGCGATTATGGAAATGCCCCCGCCAAGAACCCTCAAACAGTTGCGGTCTCTCCAAGGGAAGCTCGCATACATCCGGCGATTTATCGCAAATCTTTCAGGCAAATGCCGCCCCTACAGTCACCTGATGAAGAAGGGAACCCCATTCGTCTGGGATCAAAAATGCCAAGGCGCACTAGACGAGATCAAGCAGTACCTGCAGAACCCGCCGGTATTAGCCGCGCCGGTCAAGGGAAAACCCCTCATTCTTTATACAACCGCCCTCGAAGGTTCCTTGGGCGCATTATGGGCACAAGAGAATGACCAGGGGAAAGAAAGAGCATTTTACTACTTAAGTCGAGTGCTACTGGGGGCAGAAAGCAATTACTCGCCCATTGAAAAGCATTGCTTGGCATTAATCTTTGCAGTAACGAAGCTCAGGCACTATGCGTTGGCGCATGAAGTCCGTCTCATTTCAAAGGTGGATCCCCTTAAATACCTGATGTCAAAGGCTATATTGACGGGACGACTCGCTAAATGGGCCCTACTCTTGATGGAGTTTTCGATAACATATCAACCCCTCAAGGCAATAAAGGGCCAGGCCATTGCCGACTTCCTCGCTGAGCACCCGATACCGGCCGACTCTCCTCTAAACTGTGATTTGCCGGACGAGCATGCATTTGATGCAATTGGCGGTGGAAGCACACGATGGGAACTCTATTTCGATGGAGCGTCCTCCACAAAGAAACAGAAACAGGGTAACCCGATCATCAAATCGGGGATAGGCCTTATCTTTGTAACTCCACAAGGAGGAATAATGCGCTTCGCCTTCTCCTTAACGGAGTCAAGGACAAACAATGAAGCCGAATACGAAGCTCTGATAGCAGGCCTCGAAATCGCCATCAACATGGAAATTGAAGACCTCCTCATATACGGAGATTCTCAGCTGGTCATTAGCCAAGTAAATGGTGACTACCAAACGTGCAAACCAGAATTGGTGAAGTACGGCGAAAAGGTGCAACAACTGTTGGCCCAGATCCCCTTCTATATTCTAGAGAACATACCGCGCGCAGAGAACAGCAAAGCAGACGCATTGGCCAAACTCGCTAAAGAACTGGCCGACGAGAACCTCGATGACGTCAGAATCATAGTACAAAGCCGTCGAGTGCTCGCCCCGGCAGAAATACCTCCGGAATTATATAAAGAAAAGGGAGCGATTGAGCAAGCGACCCTACAAATAAAAGACCGTGAGAAGGCTGAGGACTGGAGGGAAGTCTTCATAGACTACTTTAAGTCCCACCGAATGCCCGAAGAAGCGTCCTCAAGACATCAGCTTATGAAACGAGCTCTATCCTTCGCTTTCGTCAACGATACCCTGTACAAGAGATCGTTTGATTTTCTATGGCGGAGATGCTTGGGACCTGACGAAGCAGAAAGAGTCGTTCAAGAAATTCACGACGGGCTTTGCGGTTCTCATCAAGCGGGCCCAAAGATGAAGTTAAAAATTAAACGGATGGGTTACTACTGGCCCACGATGATCCAGGACTGCCTCGAGTATGCGAAGCAATGCCACTCATGCCAGATCCATGGAGACTTCATCCACCAACATCCGAATCCACTACACCCAACGGTGGCCAGCTGGCCATTCGAGATGTGGGGGACTGACATAGTCGGCCCCATTGAGCCAGCATCATCCCGGGGACACCGCTTTATCCTGGCGACAACTGATTACTTCTCCAAATGGGCAGAAGCGGTACCACTGAGGGAAGTGAAGACGGAGAACATTCTCCATTTCTTCAAAACACACGTCATCTATCGGTTCGGAACCCCGCGACGGATTATCTCCGATAATGGGCCGGCCTACCGAAGCCATAAGATTAGCCGCTTCGCACAGCAGCACAATATAGACTGGAGATATTCTTCAGTTTACAACCCACGAGCTAACGGTCTGGCCGAGGCTTTCAATAAGACCTTGACGAAGATCATGAAAAAGACCGTCTCCAGGAATAAGAGAGACTGGCACGAAAGGCTGCAAGAAGCCCTCTGGGCTTATCGAACTACATTCAAGACGGCCACGAACACAACGCCGTACGCGTTGGTATTTGGGACGGAAGCAGTTCTCCCCCTCGAGATAGAGTTACCCTCTCTACGAGTAGCAGTCCACCACGAGCTGACGAACGAAGAAAATGCTCACCTTCGGCTTGAGGAGCTTGACGCCCTCGATGAAACCCGGCTCATAGCGCAACAATATCTAGAAGCCTACAAAGCAAAGATGACGCGCTCGTACGAAAGATTGACCAGGCCGAGGACATTCCGCCAAGGCGAACTCGTGCTAGTGGTCAAAAGACCAATGATCCCCAATCGTGCCAAGCGGGGAAAATTTGAGCCAAACTATGAAGGCCCGTACATCATAGACAAGGTCTACCAGGGTGGAGCCTACCTACTCATGGACATGCACGGTGAAAGGCCTTTCAGGCCAGTAAACGGCCGCTTCTTGAAGAAATACCATGCTTAATAAACTGCAGCCTAGGTCAATGATGGATGACGACGACTATGTCCGCTCGCTATCTTCCTAAGCTCAGACTTTACAAGCAGCAGCCGGCCTTCCTATATCGACGGACCGAAACGTCCTTAAACTATCGTCGGACCGAAACGTCCTTAAACTATCGTCGGACCGAAACGTCCTTAAACTAACAGCGGACCGAAACGTCCCTAAACTAATGCCGGACCGAAACGTCCTTAAACTAACAACGGACCGAAACGTCCTTAAACTAACAGCGGACCGAAACGTCCTTAAACTATCGACGGACCGAAACGTCCCTAAACTACCACCGCAACGTCCTTAGGTTGACGAGATGGATAAAAAAAAAAAAAAAAAAAAAAAAAAAAAAAAAAAAAACGGTATGTCCATAAGCAAAATGGGCACGGATGAAAACCCGAAAAGGGCTCCGTGAGTAAAAAACAGCAGGGCTGCCGGCAAGTGTGCGTGAAAACCCGAAAGGGCGCGACCTTGTAAAAAAAAAGAGAAGAGTAAGAATGATATAAATAAAAAAAAACGGTATGTCCATAAGCAAAATGGGCACGGATGAAAACCCGAAAGGGCTCCGTGAGTAAAAACAGCAGGACTACCGGCGAGTGTTTGTGAAAACCCGAAAGGGCGCAACCTCGTTAAAGGACACTTACAGAGTCCTCTCGACCCTGTAAGGAGAAACCACCTGCGTGAGATCCTTACGACTCACAAAGGAGCAGCACACTTAGGGATCCTCATGATTCCTGAGGAGAAAATACACTTACGAGATCCTCACGACTCGTAAGGAGAATTCTCTTATGGGACCCTCACGGCTCATGAGATTTGAAAGTCTTAAGTTACAGAAACCTGAACCTGTTCTTAAGCAAATCCCCCACAACCTCCGATATTGCCCTACAAGAGGCTCAATACTGACCCTTGTATACAATCCACGGGCGCGAATAAACATTTCCCCAGCAAAGTCCAACCCTTGTAGGTCCCCTCGACCCATAAGGAGAAAACCCTCTTGTAGGATCCTTACGACTTACAGAGGAACATACACTTAGGAATCCTCACGATCCCTAAGGAGAAAATGCACCTGCAAGATCCTCACGACTTGTAGGGAGAAATACCTTTGTGAGACCCTTACGGCTCATGAAGTCAAAAGCCTTAGTCGACAGGACCTTAACCCTGTTTGCTAAGCCACCTTTGTTCAACATCGATAGAGGCAAATGATGATTTGCTCCTGGCAACATCCCAGTTGCAGCGATGCTGATGCCGAAATCGGTGTCCAAAATCCGAGCTTGCGGCGAAAAAGCTAGCAAGCCACACATGCCTACGAAATAGCCGAAATGATGGGGCAACTTGCAATAAAAAGCAGCAAGTAAAAATGTATGCATGAAAAATAGCCGAAATGATAGGGCAACTCGCAATAAAAAAAAAGCAGCGAGTAAAAATAAAACAAATAGCCGAAATGATTGGGCACCGCGAAAAATAGCCGAAATGATTGGGCAATCGCGACCTTCGCGATATAAAAAGCTGAAATGATAGAGCATCGCGGAAAGAATAAAAGAAATGATGGAAAAATGAAACCTTTTTGCCCTACAGGTGATACTACAACAATCCCTGTACACAATCCAGGGGCGCAAACAAAGAAAGAGTCGTACTCCTTCCCCCAGGTTTCACCAAAAAAGAAGAAGCCAGGTCTCGACGGGCCACAAGCGACCTAGAGATCATCCAAACACTCGTCTCGTAACAACGGACATGACTTCAAACAAAGCAGAGCAGCGGCAGCTCCCAATTCCATGGCTCGGTGGTATACATATCGCCAACAGTCAAACCTCCATCCCGTGAAATGCGGATACAATCAACAAAATTCCTGGTCACGTGGAACGCGGATAACGTCACTCTTTGACCCCGTGGAAAACGTCCAGAGCGGATCCTGGTCCTCGCAGAGCATGGCAGTGAACCCGTGCGAAGCATCCAGAGCGGAGCCTAGTCCTCGCCTAACGCGGCAGTGAACCCGTGTGAAGCATCTAGTGCAAACTTCCTGGTTACGTGGAACGCGGATAACGTCACTCTTTGACCCCGTGGAAAACGTCCAGAGCGGATCCTGGTCCTCGCAGAGCATGGCAGTGAACCCGTGCGAAGCATCCAGAGCGGAGCCTAGTCCTCGCCTAACGCGGCAGTGAACCCGTGTGAAGCATCTAGTGCAAACTTCCTGGTTACGTGGAACGCGGATAACGTCACTCTTTGACCCCGTGGAAAACGTCCAGAGCGGATCCTGGTCCTCGCAGAGCATGGCAGTGAACCCGTGCGAAGCATCCAGAGCGGAGCCTAGTCCTCGCCTAACGCGGCAGTGAACCCGTGTGAAGCATCTAGTGCAAACTTCCTGGTTACGTGGAACGCGGATAACGTCACTCTTTGACCCCGTGGAAAACGTCCAGAGCGGATCCTGGTCCTCGCAGAGCATGGCAGTGAACCCGTGCGAAGCATCCAGAGCGGAGCCTAGTCCTCGCCTAACGCGGCAGTGAACCCGTGTGAAGCATCTAGTGCAAACTTCCTGGTTACGTGGAACGCGGATAACGTCACTCTTTGACCCCGTGGAAAACGTCCAGAGCGGACCCTGGTCCTTGCAGAGCATGGCAGTGAACCCGTGCGAAGCATCCAGAGCGGAGCCTAGTCCTCGCCTAACGCGGCAGTGAACCCGTGTGAAGCATCTAGTGCAAAATTCCTGGTTACGTGGAACGCGGATAACGTCATTCTTTGACCCCGTGGAAAACGTCCAGAGCGGAGCCTGGTCCTCGCCAAGCACGGCAGTGAACCCGTGTGAAGCATCCAGAGCAAACACCGGACTGTGGAGTCCTTAAAATCCACGGACTATGACGTCCTTAACCTCGACCGTGATGTCTTAAAACTAACGATCAACCCCCCCGATTTCCTACGGATTTCGCCTTGGTTTAAGGGTACATCTCTTCACTCCTTTGATACCTGGCGTTGTAATTCCTCAACGTCTTCAAAGAGGTGGCGGGTCCCTGCAACCAAACACCGGACTGTGGAGTCCCTAAATCCACGGACTATGAGGTCCTTAACCTTGACCGTGATGTCTTAAAACTAACATCGGACTGTGGAGTCCTTAAATCCACGGACTATGAGGTCCTTAACCTTGACCGCGACGTCTTTAAACTACGATACCTCGAAAGATCCCTGACTCCGTGAAACGCGGATAAGGATGATCACATCCAACACTTGCAGGCCCTCACGACCTGTAAGGAAGAAAAACTCTCTTGTGGGATCCTTACGACTCTCAAGGGAAAACCCTTTTAAGAATCCTCACGATTCTTAAGAAGAACTCACACCTATGGGATCCTCTCGACCTGTAGGGAGAAAAACTCTTTATGAGACCCTCGCGGCTCATAAGATGCAAAAGCCGTAGGAAACAGATCCTAACCCTGAATCCTAGGCCACGGCCGTCCTGCAAGAAGACTAAGATAGATTATCCGCAGAATGCATTCAATGAAAAAGGGACACATCATCAAGAGGAAAATTGTATCTTTTATTCATAAACCAAAATGGATACAAAGTACATTTCAAAACAAAAAAATACTCTCATCCACGAGTATGTACAAGAAGGAGAAAAGATACAAGTCTTTAAGCCGGCGGGTGGTGCAATAATTTCACCAGCTCGTCATTCTGTTGTTGAGCTATGGCTTCGTGACGCAAGATCTCCATAAGACGCGACTCCGCCTGAGCTTGCTGGGCCTGATATGAAGCGAGCCGGGCTTCAAGCTCCTTTTCAGTGGCCTTGTGAGCCTCAACTCTCTCGCGAGTAAACGTGGCGGCTTTATCAAGAGCCACCACCTCTTTGATAGACTCCTGAAGCACCCGCCGCAACTCATATTGGCCCTGGCTGTGAGATTGGCTCATCATATGAATGAGCTTTCCGTTGCCAGCACTAATCGGTCTGAAACAAGTTCATATCACCTGAGAGATAAAATTCAAGGCGTTGATTCGCACACAATATGACAACAGTATTGGTAATTGAAGAAAGTTTTCACAAAAAGGAACACAAAGTTTATTCATGCAAGCGGAAACATACACACGAGTACCAAGCCTACATAGAAGTTCAAAATAAAGCATGCAAAAAGGGGAGACCAAGTTATAAAAAAAGGGGGGAATGTCCTACTCTAACGGAAAAGATCGCCAAACACAGGATCAATGGCACAAGGGTTAGTGAAGCAAAGGACAAAATTCTCCATCTCTCTCTCCGCTTCCTCCAGCACATCGAAGCGACGGTTCTCACGAGGAGTCGCTCCCCATCGATTGGCGCCGTGTTCGTCCGCGAAAGCGGACATAATAGCTCGCCGGGCCTTGATCTGGCCCAGCAGATGGATTGAGCAATCCTTCAAAGCCTGAGTGATCAGGCATGCTTCATGGAAACCCTCGAGCTTCTCTTCCGCCGCGTCAAGCATCGCCAGGGTCATCTCTGCTGGGTGAGGGGGGATGTCGGCAAGCACGGCCGTGAGGATCATCCGGAGCCAGAGAGAACCCATCGGGAGAGGAGACCCCCTACGGATCGAGAGTTCATGTATGGCTGAGTCGCATTCGTTGTCGGTAAGGAGGGGATCCACCAACCGAGCGGCAAAGCGAGGGATCATCTCCTCGACAGGCACTTCCCATGGCTGTCGACGAGCGTGTGGGCGGTTACAGGCCATAGCGTTCAGATACTCCTTAAATTAAATCACGTCGATATGGGAATGAGTTTCTCTGTGAAGAGAAAATGGGCTATGACCTCAAGAATATAAAGAAGTGCATTAAGTGCTATGCGCGGAAAATCTTGCATGCGAAAGATGTTTCCAAGGCCCAAAAAGGGAAAGGCATCGAAAATCAAGGAGAAATAACTATTTCCAAGGCTCCTTTTATGCATCTGATAATGCGCGCTAAAAATGCGGCGTGGAAAGTTTTGTGAACAGTCCCATCAGAAGATCTCACGTGTAGAACACGTGAGACCCAAACCTAATGTGCGTTTAAAGGAAAGAATATGGAGTGATACCCTGCATATTAAAGTACAAACGACAATAGTGACAGAATAATAAGATTTCAGAGGAAGAGTATGCGAACACACAGAGACATAACAAAGCTTATCATCCAGACTGCAAGAAGGCGATACAAAATAAAAGAAAAACTTTTACAATGGTAAGGCTTCAGACACGGGGCACGGGTTGAGAAACTCGGAATTGACTTTATTCAAGATCTTCCAAGCATTTCGGACCTCCCGAGTATGCTTTCTCTCACGGTCACAGGCATCGGGGTCTCCGCGGATGTCCTCTTCCCTCCGGTAGGCGCCCAGTATAGCTGATTGCTGAAAAATTTGATGAAGGAGATCAATGAGATCATCCCGCCTTCTCTTGGAAATCAAGCCCATAAGGTACACCGAATGCACCTTATCCTCAGCAATGTCCAAGTCCCCGAGCGGTATGCCGGCACAAAAGAGAGGAAGTGTCTCCCGGATCGCCAGCACGATCAGCCTCAGAAGAGAAGAGCGACGGGGAAGTAGCCGATGATTGTACTCGTCGAAGCGGCCCATGATCTCGGCACATTGAGCATTAGTGAACTCCTGGTTCTGACTGCGGCCCAGCGCACGAATATTCCCGTACGAGATGATCTCGTCAAGACGATACAGATGGGCATCCATAATACCTGAAATAAAAGTCACGAGAATTATTACAAAATCCCCATTGCATTAATGGCAGAAGAATCGCCTCGAGCCGAGAGACCCCAGAGATGCTCTGTGTGAAGAAATCGAGTTCTTCATTGGAATTTAATTCCTTATTAAGAAAAGGGAATTAAATTCCCAGAAACATTTTGAATGGAATTAAATTCCATGGGTTTGAACCACCATCACCGTCTCCTTAAGGGATCATCTGAACCCTAAGTGATCTACTATGGGAAGTCAAGTGGTCTCATATTTTGGTTAAATTACTTGGAGAAAAATGAGTTCTTCGGGAAACCCTCGATCTGGATTTTAAATCCAGAGAGGTCTGTCAAAACAAAGGTGCTTCGACTACCATTACCTGAGGAAAAAGGGCCCTTTTCGAACAGAGTTAAACTCTGGAAAATCTTAAAACAGAGAACTAAGCTCTGGAAGAAGAGGATTAAATTCTCAAGGAAAAGTTCTCAGGAGAAGAAGATGAGCAGAGTGAAGGCTCCTATGAAGAGACAGCGGTATTTATAGAAAACAGTGGAAACGCTTCGTCTCCCCAGATCCCTAGATGAATCCAACGGTCGCAAGAGATGACAGCGTTGCACTCACGTGCTGACACGTGAGACCAACGCTGTGGGGGCATTTGTTTCCTGATTTAAAATCAGGAAAGCTTCTGTGGAAAGCTTCTATGGAAAGCTTCAAAAGGGGGTCACGTGCTCACACGTGACTAGTGGTCACGTGTTGGCACGTGACACCTAAAAGGGATCATCAAGTCAAGTTCAGTTTCCTGAATACGCTGAAGAAAATGGACTTCAGAAAGAGTCACGTGTTCCCACGTGACCAGGGTCACGTGGCGACACGTGACATTTAAATGCAAGCGTCAAAGGCACACAAGTTCTCTGATCAAGTCAGGAAAGCTTCTATGGAAAGCTTCTGTGGAAAGCTTCTATGGAAAAGCTTCAAAAGGGGGTCACGTGCTCACACGTGACTAGTGGTCACGTGTTGGCACGTGACACCTAAAAACGTCGTTAAGGCAAGTTCAATTCCCTGACTGCGAAGAAGGAAAAGAAAAGCTTCAAGGAGAGTCGCGTGCTCCCACGTGACCAGGGTCACGTGTTGGCACGCGACGTTTAAATACAAGCGTCAAAGGCACGTCGGGTAACTGACCAAGTCAAGAAAAAGGCTTCAGAAGAAGTCACGTGCTCCCACGTGACCAGGGTCACGTGTCGGCACGTGACGTTCAAGGCAGCAAGCGCGTCTCCAGAACAACCAAGGAAAGAGAGCTCAAACAAAGGGTCACGTGCTCACACGTGACCAGGGGTCACGTGGTAGCACGTGATGTTTAAGCAGCAATCAGAAGACACAGCGCAGAAAGCTCGTTCCAAAGGGGGTCACGTGCTCACACGTGACCATGGGTCACGTGGTCACACGTGACCGACTTTCAAAGCCCATTTTTGACGACAGAATTTAAATTCTGAAGGAAATTCGAATCTTTCCAAAGGAAAGTAATTATTTGGGACTAATCAAATTAAAGATTCAGAGATGATTAAAGATCATCTATCTATGGAAAATCTCGGCGTTTGGAAAGATTTTCCCCTTAAATCTAACCAAAATAACAAAGGAGAATCTCTGGATTTAAGATCCAATGGTGAATAAAATTCACCTAATAATCCAAAGGCCCAAAATGAATGATGGACGCTAATCAAATCTCTCAATGAAGATTCACAAAAGACTGATTGATTCGGCTGCTTCTCCTATAAATAGGAGCCAAGGGACACAAAAAAAGATATATACATGCGCAGAGAAGAAAAGAGAAAAGGAGAAGAGCTTTGATACTTCGAAAAGACTCAGATCTTCTGCAAAAAACCCTAGGTAAGAAAGGGAAGGCATTTTGAAAGAAGCAGAATTTAATTCTCAACAGAGTTTAACTCTGATAATATAAAAGCAGAAGAACTTATTTCTTCTCTCTTTGATAGAGGATCTGCAAAGTGCACATCTCCCCTTAAGGTTGAGAATTTAATTCTCAACGGGTTGAGATCCTGCCATGCAGATCCAAAACATAGAGAAGGAGTGCGAACTTGAGAATTTAATTCTCACAGAACTATAGGAATTTAATTCCTCCAAAATAAAAGTGGGGCTAGACCCTATATCATGGGAATTTAATTCCTTCAAAACAAAAAAAAAGAGAGAAACAGGGTTTAACCCTAATTAAAGAACTTAGTTCTGTTGAAACAACGATCATCATTTCCTCAAAAATTTTATTAGGGTTCAACCCTATTCAGCCCTTCACATAAACGGGGAATTTAACTCCCGCAGAAAATTCAGAGTTAAACTCTATCCCAGAATACAAGTCTTCAAAAGAAAGAAGGATTTAATTCCTCTGAAATTAAAAAGTCTCCGGAATTTAATTCCTGAAAAAAGGAGTAACAAATCCTCTGAAAAAACCACATTAAGGCAGGGTCACGTGTCACCACGTGACCCCCCCTCAAAAGCCCTACAGAAAACCCCTTTGAGGCAGCACCCCACGTGACCCACGTGACTTTCAGCAGAAGCCTTAACGCATAGGCATTTGAATGCCCATCACGTGCTGACACGTGATGCTATCAAAAGATGCAGTAATTTCAGCAGAACAAATGGAGGAAGGGCGCTCTCACGTGCTGCCACGTGACCCCTCTTGTCTTAGTGTTTAACACTAAATTGAAACTCTCGCACTCAGTGTTAAAATATTGTTGGGCCTTAGTGTTCAACACTAATTAAAAAGCTTTATCTGCAGTGTTCAACACTGATTACCTTAGTGTTTAAATACTAATCTGAGATCTTCATTTGCAGTGTTCAACACTGATCTGTTTTAGTGTTTAACACTAATTTGAGAAGCCTTATTGCTGGTGTTTAACACCAATTATTTCTTAGTGTTAAACACTAACTCGTTAACCGCATTCCCAGTGTTCAACACTGATTGCTCTATAGTGTTTAACACTAGGCTTTGGCCCAATTGGCTAAATGGATAGAGGCAAAGCCTCTCCTTCAATGGATCAGCAAAAAGTCAATGTTTCAGACCCGACTGGACTTAGCCCAAGCTGGCCATAAGTCCTCAATTTGTGATTAACTGGGCTAATGGGCTCATAACATAATTAATCAGTCTCGACCCCAAATTGGGTCAGGGACTATTAAATCCATTCCGGTTCTAGGGTACATCTCTTCACTCCTTTGAAACTTGGCATTGTAATCCCTCAATGTCTTCAAAGAGGTGACGGGTCCCGACGGCCACTCATGATATGGACTGTGGGGTCCTTAAACCCATGCCTAATGCAAAATTCCTGGTTACGTGGAACACGGATAATGTCACTCTTTGACCCCGTGGGAAACGTCCAGAGCGGATCCTGGTCCTCGCAGAGCACGGCAGTGAACCCGTGTGAAGCATCCAGAGCGGAGCCTGGTCCTCGCCAAGCACGGCAGTGAACCCGTGTGAAGCATCCAGAGCAAATACTGGACCGCAATGTCCTTAAACTACCCACGGACCGCAACGTCCTTAAACTACCCATGGACCGCAATGTCCTTAAACTACCCATGGACCGCAACGTCCTTAAACTACCCACGGACCGCAACGTCCTTAAACTACCCATGGACCGCAATGTCCTTAAACTACCCACGGACCGCAATGTCCTTAAACTACCCATGGACCGCAATGTCCTTAAACTACTCATGGACCGCAATGTCCTTAAACTACTCACGGACCGCAACGTCCTTAAACTACCCATGGACCGCAATGTCCTTAAACTAGAACAATAGAGCCCCGCATGCTCTTTTGTCGGATCTAAACGGTCCCGTTTAAGTTGATCTTAGCCTCAAAGATGACTAACGTATCCTTAAACCTTCAAACAGAGTGGACTATAAATCCCCCCAATCAACTTTGGTTCAAGGGTACATCTCTGAACTCCTCTGACATCTGTCGTTGTAATCCTTCAACGTCGTTAGAGAGGTGACGGGTCCCGACGGCCATACATTCAATAGACCACTAGGTCCCTAAACTGGAACATTAGAGCCAATTGCTCTTTTGTCGGATCTAAACGATCCCGTTAAGTTGATCTTAGTCTCAAACTGGACTAACGTATCCTTAACAAACGTTTGAGTTGATCTTAGCCTCAAGTATGGCTGACGTATCCTCAAACCAAACCCCCAAACCCAGATCTAAGATAATACGGATTTGGACTAGTCCACGCCCTACGGGCGACGACATAACTCAGTCTCCGTAAACAATCCACGGGCAACAAAACACAAAACAAACACCCACGACACGAAGTGACCAGCTGGAGAAGGAGAAAGTTGTTACCGCAATGCGGTAGCGTAATTAACTGCAGGGGCTTGCGCCTGCAGGGAAGAGCGTCCCCACAATCAAAAACCCCTCAAGCGAGGGGGAATCTGACGAAGTCTGCTACATCGGACGCATCCGTTTAAACCTTCGATACATGGTGCCATAAATCAACTTGGCATCTTCGGAGAGGTGAACGGATAGCACCAATTAGCATCTGCCCCGAATCTCAGTGCCAAGACACCGCAGTCTTGTGCGCCGTCTTTCGGAGGGGAACAACGCGCTCATATGAAAGATTAACCCGGCTGAGGACATTCCGCCAAGGCGAATTCGTGCTAGTGGTCAAAAGACCCATGATCCCCAATCGCGCCAAGCGGGGAAAATTCGAGCCAAACTATGAAGGCCCATATATAATAGACAAGGTCTACCAGGGTGGAGCCTATCTACTCATGGATATGCACGGTGAAAGGCCTTTCAGGCCAATAAACGGCCGCTTCCTAAAGAAATACTACGCTTAATGAGCCACAGCCTAGGTCAATGATAGATGACGATGACTATGTCCGCTCGCTATCATCCTAAGCCCAAACTCTATAAGTAGTAGCCAGCCTTCTTTACCACGGACCGAAACGTCCTTAAACTAATGACGGGCCGAAACGTTCTTAAACTAATGACGGACCACTACGTCCTAAAACTAGCTGACGACCGAAACGTCTTTAAAGTACTACCGCAGTATCCTCAGGCTGACGAGATAAAAAAAAAGAGAATAAAAAAATATATAAAAATAAAAAATAAAAAAAAGACGGTATGTCCATAAGAAAAATGGGCACGGATGAAAACCCGAAAAGGGCTCCGTGAGTAAAAACAGCAGGGCTACCGGCGAGTGTTCGTGAAAACCCGAAAGGGCGCGACCTCGTTAGAAAAAAAAAAGAATAAAAAAGAATAAAAAAAATATATAAAAAAAACGGTATGTCCATAAGCAAAAAGGGCACGGATGAAAACCCGAAAAGGGCTCCGTGAGTAAAAACAGCAGGGCTACCGGCGAGTGTTTGTGAAAACCCGAAAGGGTGCAACCTCGTTAAGAGACACTTATAGGGTCCTCGCGACCTTATAAGGAGAAACCACCCGTGTGAGATCCTTACGACTCACAAGGGAGCAACACACTTAGGAATCCCCACGATTCCTAAGGAGAAAATACACTTGCGAGATCCCCACGACTCGTAAGGAGAACTCTCTTATGGGACCCTCACAGCTCATAAGATTTAAAAGTCTTAAGTTACAGAGACCTAAACCTGTGCTTAAGCAACCCCCACAACCTTCGATATTGCCCTACAAGTGGTTCAATACTGACCCTTGTATACAATCCACGGGCGCGAATAAACATTTCCCTAACCAAGTCCCATCCGTGACTGGGGATATATTGGCATGATGAACAACCCTTGTAAGTCCTCTCGACTTACAAGGAGAAAACCCTCTTGTAGGATCCTTACGACTTACAGAGGAACATACACTTAAGAATCCTCACGATTCCTAAGGAGAAAATACACCTACAAGATCCTCACGACTTGTAGGGAGAAATACCTTTGTGAGACCCATACGGCTCATGAAGTCAAAAGCCTTAGTCGACAGGACCTTAACCCTATTCGCTAAGCCACCTTTATTCGACATCGACAGAGGCAAATGATGATTCGCTCCTGGCAATATCCCAGGTGTAGCAGTGCTGATTCCGAAATCGGTGTCTAATTTCAGGTTTACGGCGAAAAGCCAGTAGGCCGCACATGCATACGAAATAGCCGAAATGATTGGGCAACTTGCAATAAAAAGCAGCAAGTAAAAACGTATGCACACAAAATAGCCGAAATGATTGGGCAACTCGCAATAAAAAGCAGCGAGTAAAAATAAAATAAACAGCCGAAATGATTGGGCACCACGAAAAATAGCCGAAATGATTGGGCAATCACGACTTTCGCGATATAAAAAGCTGAAATGATAGAGCATCGTGGAGATAAAACAATAAAAAAAATGATGTTGAAACTTTTGCCCTACATGTGAGATCACATCGATCCCTGTATACAATCCAAGGGCATAAACAAAGAGAGAACCATACCTTCCCAACAGGCTCCGCCAGGAAGCGAAGCAAAATCTCGGCGGTTCACCAACAACCTAGAGACAACCGCGACATTCGTCTCGATACAGCACACGCAGTGCCAGCAAACGAAGTGAAGATCAAATTCCTAGCTTCACGGTTTTGACGGTAACTCATATAAAACCTGAAAGACCACCAGAGATCATCTCAACCCCAGGGAAATCAGTGTCCTTGGTAGCATCCTCGACTCAGGGAAACCAGTGTCCTTAACGAGACCACCTCGATTCGCGTCGGTCCGTAGAGAAACTAGCGTCTTTGCAGGAACACCCCGATTCGTTTCAACCCCGAGGAAACCAGTGTCCTCGGCAAAAATACTTCGACTCAGGGAAACCAGTGTCCTTGACGAGAACATCTTGAATCGCGTCGACCCGCAGAGAAACTAGTATCTTTGCAGGAACACCTCGACTCGTTTCAACCCCAGGGAAACCAGTGTCCTTAGAAAATACCTCAACTCAGGGAAACTAGCGTCCTTGATGAGAGCTTCCTGATTCGCGTCGGCCCGCAGAGAAACCAGTGTCTCCGCAGGAATACTCCGATTCGTTTCAACCCTGAGAAAACCAGTGTCTTCGGCAAAATACTTCGACTCAGGGAAACCAGTGTCCTTGACGAGAACTTCTTGATTCGCGTCGACCCGCAGAGAAACTAGCGTCTTTGCAGGAATACATCGATTCGTTTCAACCCCAGAGAAACCAGTGTCCTTGGCAAATACCTCAATTCAGGGAAACTAGCGTCCTTGATGAGAGCTTCCTGATTCGCGTCGGCCCGCAGAGAAACCAGTGTCTCCGCAGGAATACTCCGATTCGTTTCAACTTCGAGGAAACCAGCGTCCTCGGCAAAATACTTCGACTCAGGGAAACCAGTGTCCTTGATGAGAACATCTTGATTCGCGTCGACCTGCAGAGAAACTAGCGTCTTTGCAGGAATACATCGATTTGTTTCAACCCTAGGGAAATTAGTGTCCTTGGCAACCTCCTCAACTCAGGGAAACCAGCGTCCTTGATGAGAGCTTCCTGATCCGTGTCGACCCGCAGAGAAACCAGTGTCTTTGCGGGAATACTTCGATTCGTTTCAACCTCAAGGAAACCAGCGTCCTCGGCAAAATACTTCAACTCAGGGAAATCAGTGTCCTTGATGAGAGCTGCTCGATTCGTCTCGACTCGTGAGGAAATTAGTGTCTTCGCGAGGACTTCCCGATTTGTCTCAACTTGCAAGATGAAGCCTTAGGCAGCAGGGATTAAAAACTTGTTTCCTAAGCACTGGGACCCTGCAAGTTGGTCTAAAATGGTCTCTTGCATACTATTCACGTGTCTCACTCTCCAAAGTCGAATTTCGACAAAGAGGAAAACAACCGCTTTCGGGTTCTCTCAACTCGTAAGAGGAAAAATTCTCTTATAAGATCCTTACGACTTAAAAGAGAAAACGCACTTAGGAATCCTCACGATTTCTAAGGAGAAAATCCACCTACGAGATCCTCTCGATCCGTAGGGAGAAAAGCCTCTATGAGACCCTCACGGCTCATAGAGTTGAAAAGTCTTAGGCAGCAGATATGAACCCGCGGCCTAAGCCATCGCTATCTCTTGAAGAAACCAAGATGCCTACTCTATTATCTGGCAACCATGTTTATTAAGACAGCATGCTGATAATAAGAGAAAGGAGAAAGCAAAGGAGCATACAAGACATTGCAAAGAAAAAATGTGTATCTTTATTCATTAATTCAATCAAGTACAAGGTGAATTGTATAAAAGAATAAAGAATGGATACATCTTATTCGAAAAAGAAAATTTTTACAAGTATATTGATACAAGGGCAGCTACTGGGAAGGAAGCGTCTTAAATAGCCCTATCAGTTGTTCGCGCACTTCCTTCCATGTCTTCTCCTGATCGGCCGCCACCGCCAGTTCTGCTTCCACTTGAGCCCGCTGCTGCAAGAAGGATGCAAGCTGCTCTCCAACGGCCTGCTGAGTAGCTTCGCGGCCTTGGGCATCACGCTCGGCGGCATCGAGCTTCTGCTTCAGGTTTAACCCATTTGAGATACGTTCCAGAAGGCCCTCGAAGATAGCCTTCACCTGGGCAGCGTTCGCCTCAACCTCAGCACGTAGACGAGCCGTCTCGCTTGAGGTCTCTTGGCATTTCCTCAGCCTTGAAGCCGCTTATTGTTCCAAGTGACGGAAGTAAGAAGCGCTTTGCTCGATCCATGCTGCTCTTTGATTGCTTGTGGCTAAAGTCTCGGGAGCAGGGTGCATAAACTCCGATTGATGCAGGCGGACCTCGATTTCCCTGCAGTGATTAACCCAAAGCTCGACGACGCCTCCATCATGAAAATTCACAAGCGCCGCCAACATCGGATTAACCTCCGCAGCGAAATCCATAACAGATGGGGGAGCGTCTACGTCAAGCTCTTCGACGTATCCGCTCAGCATGCCCAAGCTCATTATGGCACCCTTTGAAGACGGACGTCTCAGGAAGGGGCCTGCCGGCATTATAACGCGAGACTCAAAGGGCGCCGGAATCGGAACGACAGCTGAAAAAACAAGATACAATTAGAGGACGGTTCAAGAAATATGAAAAAGCCATCGATGGGATAGTTCACTATACCAGCTGTAGCAGGCGGCAAGGCCGGGAGGGCCGGTGGCGCGACCGATCTTTCATCTCCTCCTTCGATTTGTAGCACTGCAATCAGGACAAGGAAGAGTCAGAAATAATTCCATTACTGAAAAAAGAAAGACATCAATTGGAAACTATACTCACCAGCGCCACTGGAGGAAGAAGCGAGTTCAGATGGGAAGGAGAAGTGCGGGTGCAACACCTGGTAGAGGTGATCAAAAAGCGCTCCTGCAAAGACGCAATAGTACGACATTAGTACTTAGATCATGCGGCTGAAAGATAAAACTAATGGGTTGCAAATCCATATCTTTCAGCATCTGCGATGGTATAAGGGAAGGCTGAGAGGTGGCCACCGCCAAAGCAGTAGCTGACGGCGCTCCCTCGAGCAATGGAGCATCGGCACTGGCCGCACCTGCGTTAAAAACAAAGATAAACTTTTCAGAAAGGATTGCAAGATAAAAAAGGGGGGACGGTAACCCGAAATTTACCTGATGAGCCGCCAGCCGAAACGGAGGCGTCTCCCTCCTCCATCGATATGAGTCCACCTCCTGTGGACTCATCACCGAACTCGATAGGGGCTGTTGTCGTGCTCGCACGACCAGGAGACGGCGGAGGACCGTAGACGGGGAGAGCAATGATTGGAGCATTGCCAGACTCTTGAGAAAGAGCGGCTGGCTTGTCCCCGGGAGTCGTGCTCGTCTCACCCGCTACTCCCTTGGGCTCTGCGGGCGCTGCTGTCTCATCCACCGTCGCCATGGGGTCGCCGGTCTCAGGCGCTCCATCCGCCGCTGCCCCAAGCTCGGTTGTAGCAGTCGTCTCATTTGCCGCTTCCTTAGGCTCGGCATCAACGACCTTCTCTGGTGCAGTTCCCTCAGCCCCCGGCTCAGGTCCAGCAATCCCGGCGACGTCGCTCACCGTCAGCTCGGGTTCAGCCGGTGCCTCTTCCTCTGTCCCCTTAGGTTTGACGGTTTCCGCCTCCCCCATGGTTGGACTTGGCCCTGCAGGATAAGATAAGTAAGAACCGATAGGTTTACAATTCTTACAACAAAGTCTTGAAAGACACATTACCTGAGGTAGACCGATCATTGGCCTCCCGAACCGCACGCGCCGCCTATCTATGAGCGGTAGACAGGCCGACCGGAGGCTCTTCGGAAGGAGAAGCAGCGGGAATAATGGTGCTTGGGCCCGCTCCCACGGCCAAAGCAGCTCTGCGTGCCTTCGCCTCGCGCCTCAACCGCTTTCTCTCCTCCCGGGCCGTCATAACGGACCTCTTTGACGCTTCCTTCACCATGGCGTCTTTGTCCTCGTATAGAGTTGCCTTCAGAGCCTTCAAGGCGTCTCTCATCGGCGTCTCAAGTCGGGTTTCTCGCGGTGGCCCTGATGAGGTCGGGACTTCAGTAGTTGGCCTGGGGAAAGTCCCCGCATCGGCTTGCAAAATAGGTCCCGCAGTCCCTGCAATAAAACAAAGGAAAGGTTAGATTGACCATAACAAAGGAGAATAAAGACTTAATGAATCGAAATATACTGAGCCCTAACGATGCTCTGAGTCGTTCCTCCTCTTGAAAGGTTTTGAGGGAAGCAGCAATAGCCTCTTCAGCGGTGACGCCTGTTTAAAGAGGGGAAAAGCATTAGTCAAAGACAATAATAAAGATACGATGCAATAAAAAATGCGACTAGTAATTACCCGATTGCGCAAGCTTAGCTAGCCATGCGTCGTGCCTCGCCAATCGCTCTGAAGCTGCGATGGCGGCCGCCAGATCCGTGTCGTCCGGCGGCATAACTAATCCTTTGTTGGCCCCGTACTCGCCCAGGCCCTTGCTATAAGGAGCATGAGGTTCTTGACCGAACACAACGTCAGCAGAGAGGATCGACTTCTTCTTCCTCTTCTGCCCACCAGCTCTGGGTGCACCCAAGATCAACTTGCGCTTCGCAGGCACCTTAAGGCGGCGGGTCCCGACATCCGCGCCCACGCCGGATTCCGGTGATACTATATTGACCGTCTCCACTGGAGCACGGGGCGCTGGTGGCGCATCCACCGTATCAGGCAGCGGCAATCCGCGCGGGGGGCTCAGCACGCACGGTGGCCCAACTTCGGCGTCTTTCAGCGGAAGAATGACCGGGGTCCTTGGCTTCAAGGGAGCCTTGCGATCACCGCCGGGAAGCGCACCCTTGCGGTCAACCAGCATGCGCTTCTCCATATGGATAACTGGACCCATTGCGTGCGCGTACTAAGCCACGTACGCGTTGAGGATCTTGGAAACGCAGCTTGGCTCGCTAATGAAGAAGTAGGAGCCCGTGTTCAGCCGCATGAAATGGTGCATCGCACTCCGTATCCCCTCCCTGCTGGCTGCGGGCTCTTCCAAAAACGCCTCCAGCGGGATCCCCTGGTGATAGCTTGATTGTTGGGCGAACCGGTGGGGGTTATACCTCATGAATAGTGCCGTCTCGTTCTGCCTGAAAACCAGGTAGCCCGGCCGAATGGAGTAGAGGTGAAGAATCTCCCGGGCTTTCAGTACGGAGGCCCCGTCCTTGAAGTCATCGCGCAGCGCTACCACCGACTTGGAGGTCTCTGAGCCTATGGTTATGACTTTATCCAAAAAGAAACCTTCGCTCTGACCAGGTGTGGGCGAAGGAGCAACCCCCTAGCCTCCCGCGGAGGCGCAACCGCGATCGAGGCGCCGAACAGCCGCATGACTCTTGGGAGTCTGCACTTCTCAAAAAACGGAGGGATCTTATGGACGCCGAACACCCCGTGCACATGCATTTCCATCCATGAGGTGAAGTAGTGCATCGGGAAATTAGCAGGCTGCACCCCAGGTTCATTAGCACCCGCCGCCACGCTAAGTCCATTATATAGGTGAGCCAACCCGGCGATTCCTATTGTCAACTGCAGGCCAGCCACCATCCGATGCGCTGGGTAGAAAATGGACGGCCGCATGTGGCGTGGGTGCATGGGGAGCGCGAAGCTGCACAGCCACAATCCCAGGAACCCTACAAAAAAGGTCTCCTCATCCATGCCCGGGACGGCGATTTCTGACAATGGCATGACGGCGGCGCCGGGGAGATAAAAGTCCTTTTGATCGTCCTCCGATATTGGTAGACGGTCCAAGCCGAAGCCGAAAGGGTCATCAAGCTTGGCGAACTTCTCGCTCCGCTCCGATAGAAACTCCGGTCGAATGAAGCGGGCGATAAAATCTGCGAAACCGACTCCCCGGACCCCTGATTTCAGATAGAGCCCTTCATATATGTCCAGCACCTTCACTAAGCCCGGAAACTGGTGCTGAATAGCATTCTCCGGCGTCAGATCAAACACTAGCGGCTTGGTGGCGAAGACGTATTCGTCAGGAGGAAGCAGCTCCTCGTAATGCTCCCCCCTCATCGGCAGACCCGAGATCTCGGTGAACTCTTCCAAGAAGAGTGAGACTTCCCTGTCCGTCATCAGGAAGGTGTGGGTGGGGATATTCCATTGTTCGATAAAAGCCTTAATCCACCACGTTGGAGGAGAGGGATACTCAAAGAGCGAGACGTAGATTGCCGAATACAAACCAATCTTCATCAGATGAGTCCTCTTCGCCGATAAGATATACCGGGCCCACTGCAAATATCCGGCGGGTGGTCGCGGGGTCAATCCAATGTTATAAGCCTGTCCCCAAGGGCGTGCTTCGCCCTGACATATTCGCCTCCCCAAAATGTCTATTGCCGGCGGCTGCTGCACGGGAATGGCACCAATCGCAGGCTGGAGAAGATCATCTGAATTCCAGTCTTTGACCTCCACGGCATACTTCACTGGGGGTTCATCCGCATAGGGGATCGAAAATATGGGCTCAGACGGCGTAGCGGAACCGAAGCTTCGGCGGCCCTGGATGATCTCGTTATACCACTTACCCCACAGGTGAAGGTTCTTGTGCTAGGGGTCATGATCCTTGATGAGAGCGAGCACCTCTCGGTCCACTGGTGCCTGAGGAAATCCTCCCTCCGAGCGAACGAACGGGAAAGACAAATCAACAGACATGTTTCCTGCAGAGGAACAAAAAAATCAGCCGTCAGTGTTGTAATTCCAACGCTTGGCATTTTAAAATTTATACCACACTGCAATGCAGTGGGTAGGGGACCAAAGGGGGACCCACAAAATCTGGATGACAGTGCATCAGTTAATAAGACAGCCCCATCATTGGATAAGACTGTCAATTAATCCCCAAGAGAATATTCTCATTAATGAAAAATCCTTAGAGACAAGGAGAAAATCTCCTCTTTCAGAGCAAAGCTCTGTCACAGAGTGACACTTGTCAAACTCTGGTCTCAAGGGAATAAAATTCCTTAAAAGAGCCTAGCTCTGTAATAATGATGAGAAAATCTATTAAAAGAATTTTTTTTAACTCCTAAAGATTAAAAAATTGGGGTCTTAAAAAAATCCATGAAAACTTATAAAAAGTTCTCCATTTTTAGATCAAAAAGATCTATATTTGATCCAAGAGTAAAGCTCTGTTCATGGGGTTAAAACCCATGAAACAAGATCCCTGTAGATCTATGGATTCTTGAGAGCAAGACTCTGTTGATGAAACCCCAAAGGGGTTTTCTTTAGATCAAAAATCTATGAGAGCAAGGCTCTGTTAATTAAATTTAATTTAATTTAATTTAAGTTAAATTTTAGCTAAGATGTTCTAAAAATTTGAACTCTGGAGTTCTTGAAAAGAAATGAGAGCAAGGCTTTGAAGTTCTTAAAAACAAGAGCAGGGCTCTGAAAATCAAAGTTCTTGAAAATGGTAATTATTTACTGAGGACCAAGGGTCCTATTTATAGGCGCTTGCGCTCCTTCAACTCACCAGTTGATCCAATGGCTAGGATCTTGCCACCGCTGCACTCACGTGTGCGCCACGTGGGCGCAACAGTGGGGGGGGCATTTGTTTTAAAAATTCAAAAATTCAAAAATTGAAACAACGCTTCAAATTCCTTGCGCTGCGCGCAACGCGCCACGTGTCAAAAGCTGATACGTCAGCGCAGCGCCCAAGGCAGCGCGTCTAATAAGAGCAAGGCTCTATTTAAAACAAAATTAAAATAAGCAACGCTTCAGATGCGCTGCGCTCAGCGCTGCACGACACGTGTCAGCGCAGTTGCGCTGCGCTCCGCGCTGCGCGACACATGTCAGCGCAGTTGCGCTAGCGCAGTTGCACTGCACGACACGTGTCAAACACAGATGCGTTTGCGCCAAACAGAATTAAAATTCTAGTAAGTTCTTTCTGTTCTTGTTAAAACAAGAAGATTGTCTTCTGTAAAACAGAAGCCCTTGGATCAAAGATCCAACGGTGGGGAAAAATCCCCAAATCACTCAGAGAATGATCTCTTTAACAAATTTAACAAATTAATGGGCACTATATAAAGGCCTCTAGACCCCAATTCAAAACACAACAACACAGAGAGACAAAAACACAGAAACAAAGAGAGAACTCCTCTAAAGAATTTTGAGAAGAATTCAGAAAGGAAAAAGAAGGTAAAACCTTTATAAAAAGAAGAATTTCTTCTGAATAGACCATTGATCTAAGAATAAGATCAAGGATCTTCAATAAAAAATATAATAAATAACAAAGGCATTGCCTTTTTTATGAACCATTGGTTCTGGAATCTTAAAGATTCTTTTCTTGAATCCAAAATTGGATTAAGATATAAGAACAGTGCCTTGCACTTGTAAGTCTGCACTGTTGCGCTTCTGGGTTGGCGCAAGCCACCAGAGAGCGCCACGTGTCAGCTCCAAGACCACTTGCGCTATGCGCTTTTAAAATAGAGCATTGCTATCTGAAATTGGCGCAACTCACCATAGCGCGCCACGTGTCAGCGCGCAACAGCGCAGCACACTGGCGCAGCGCACTGCGCTTGCGCTCACCAAAGCGTGACACGTGTCACCTCCACATGCGCTTGCGCTCAATAATTGGCGCAAAGCGCCTGACAGGCCACATGGCCACTGTCAGTTTGATTAATGCACTGCATTATTTACAGAAGGGCCAAGCCCAATTAAAAAGGGCCTAACAGGCCTAATAAAATGCAATGCATTATTTTAAAAAAGGGCAGAGCCCAAACAGAAACAGATGCTGCGCATCATTTAAAAGGGACAGAGCCCAAATCAAAAAGGCCTAACAGGCCAAAAGAAAATGCAGTGCATTATTAAACAGGGGCAAAGCCCTAGCACAGGCCTAATAGGTCAAAGATAGAAACGTTGAATATTCTCAACTGGACTTAGCCCAATCATGGCCGTAAGTTCTCAAATTAAATTGACTGAGTAAGACTTCTCTCTTAAATCAATTTACATCCGGTTCAAGGGTACATCTCTGAACTCCTCTGACACCTATCGTTGTAATCCTTCAACGACGTCAGAGAGGTAACGGGTCCCGACAACCACACATTGATACGGACTATGAGGTCCTTAAACTCATGGACTAATGCGTCCTTAAACTCACGGAGTTATGCGTCCTTAAACCAAAATACGGACTGTGAGGTCTTTAAACTCACGGACTTATGCGTCCTTAAACTAATGGACTAATGCGTCCTTAAACATATCCATATGGACTGTGGGGTCCTTAAACCCATAGACTTAAGCATCTTTAAACTCACGGACTTAAGCGTCATTAAACTAACATCCGTCCCTAAAACGGGAACGATGGACCACCATGTCCCTAAACTGGCAATGGACCGCAATGTCCTTAAACTACCTATGGACCACTACGTCCCTAAACTGGAACAATAGAGCCCCCAAACGCTCTTTTGTCGGATCTAAACGATCCCGTTTAAGTTGATCTTAGCCTCAAATCTGGCTAACGTATCCTTAAACATTCAAACAGACTTTAAGACCCCCAATCAACTTTGGTTCAAGGGTACATCTCCGAACTCCTCTGACACCTGTTGTTGTAATCCTTCAACGTCGTCAGAGAGGTGACGGGTCCCGACGGCCATATATTATTAAATGGACCACTACGTCTCTAAACTAGAACAATAAAGCCCCTAAATGCTCTTTCTGTTAAGTTGATCTTAGTCTCAAATCAGGCTAACGTATCCTTAACGAGCGTTTAAGTTGATCTTAGCCTCAATATGGCTAACGTATCCTTAAACTAAAACACCAAACACAAATCTAAGTAAATACGGATTTGGACTAATCCACGTCCTACGGGCGACGGCATAACTTAGTCTCCGTATACAATCCACGGGCATCCACAAACAAAACAAACACACACGACACGAAGAAAAATTCTGGAGAAGGAGAAAGTTGTTACCATGATGCGGTAGCGTAATTAACTGCAGGGGCTTACGCCTGCAGGGAAGAGCGTCCCCACAATCAAAAACCCCTCAAGCGAGGGGGAATCTAACGAAGTCTTCTACATCGGCCGCATCCGTCTAAAGCTCCGATACACGGTGCCATAAATCAACTTGGCATCTTCGGAGAGGTGGACGGATAAAACCAAATAGCATCTGCCCCGAATCTCAGGCAAGACGTCCATGTCTTGGCCGCCGTTCGGAGGGGAACAATGATTAGTAATAATATATCCTCAATATGAATAAGTCTGAAGCATGATAAGGTGGCTAGGGTAAACATCTATACTATGTGTAATATCAAGTGCTCGTGTCAGTGCCTCAGGTAGTAACATATCAAAAATATGAGGTATGATCAATGTAGTCAGTGTTTGTATGTATGTGGATCTCGTCCACGTGTCACCCAATGACAATAAAAATCATGCATGTAAACATTATAAAGCATATGCATGGAAGCATGAGGATGTATATCAACATGTGTCGCTCGCGATATATCAAAATCATGGAATCTGAGTGTCTAGCATCGACATTCGAAACATCATGAAAACCGTGCCCATCATCGGCACGTAAATCATCATATATCTCAGGCGCCGCACACCCTGGTCGGCCCTCATATCCATCTCATAACTCCGGTCGGTATCCTCCGGATATCCGCCGAGCTTAAATACAATCACCGGTAGGTAGTAGTCTCTCTGCCAGGCTCACCGTCTGTATACACAGCATCCCTTTCTTGCCCCGGGGTACCATACCGGGCCCACCATGTACCCACAATCGGCCTCACCGCCTCCTCGAATCGGGTTTCACATGTCGCTCTCAGCACTGAGAAAACACATGGTGGACGCACTGAAATATCATATCAAGGGTAACCGGGTTTTTAAAACAATTATATAATCTCTTTGAAATATCCACGGTTCCCAAATCCAGAAATATCATGGAAACAACATATCTCAATGCGTATAATCAAAAGCATGATGTATGGGACATGTAAAAGAAATTTAAGCATATCAGTATATCATGCAATATGGAATAGTAATATGCACATATTGAGGGAAAACGCTCTTTTTAAAATGAATCAGTTTTAAAGAGTATCTTGCGGTTCCCAAATCTCAAATCATGCCAGAATCATCTATGTATGTGCAATTACTTATGTATGTAAATATGGGAGTACAATGGGTATGTACACAAGTATGCCATGCAAGAGATCATATTCTGAATGCAACAGTACTACAGTGTAGTGACATGGCAATTATCGATGATGAAGTGTGTGAGCCGGCAAGCAGGTGTATGTGGAACATATGCATCATCGATAATGGTGCTGGTGTCCTAACAGCATGGATTTGATATAACATTAAATATATTTAGCATGCAATACGATGCGAACAACAAGAATATGCGGCAAATGAATAATAAATGCAACAGTGAAGAATCTATAACAATATGTATATGTCATACAGTTATGCCATTTGAAAATACGACGAATCGGTGTTTTTAGAAAAATAAAGGTTACGACGTTTTTAAGAAAATATGCGTCTTTTGAAAATATCCGTATAATCCCTTTGCCTGCCTTTAAAATACTCCCGATTCGTTAGTTTTGAAATAGGTATGACTCGGATCTAGTCTAACATCTACAGGGTGACTACAGATCTAACTAATAAGCTAATGGAAAGGGTATGGAAACCACCTAAATCTGAGTCGATATATATATATATATATATATATATATATATATATAATAGTCGGTGATCCCGCCTCAAAGGTACCGCGTACGATACAATATCATATGACATCCTCGAGTCATGAGTGCGGATCTATCATCAATAATAAGCTCGTACGGTAAATCCATCGTACGGCATCCCAAATCTGGGTACGGGTCAATATCACATTCATCTCGTCAATTATCTGGTATCCTTATCGTCATATCACATAATCTGGGGTACTAATCTAAGTCTAGTACAATCGATACCATCTATATAAATATGAATGCGTGTGTGAAACACACGTCCAAAGGCCCGCTAAAATCACATGTCGTATCCCAAATACGAATCACAATATATCACCGATCTCACGGCACTATGCCCAATATCACCGACTC
Source organism: Agapanthus africanus (assembly GCA_030015575.1). Lineage (NCBI taxonomy): Eukaryota > Viridiplantae > Streptophyta > Magnoliopsida > Asparagales > Amaryllidaceae > Agapanthus > Agapanthus africanus. Next base: position 569,513,230 of record JASDDO010000016.1, read on the forward strand.
ATCTCCAATTATCATCCACTATCCTCATCATCACGGTATAAGTATACAAGCAAGCATGTGTGTGCGTGTAGGTGTAAACCTATTCTAGGGTTCGCAACTAGGAACTATACTAGTTTACTTCTAACCCTAATCTATCCATAGTATACCTAATCACATCTAGAGTATCCAACGCACACATAACGCTATCATATTATATATATAGTATATATCTAGCATACTAAGTATCGAACTGCGGGGGTGCTATACGCCATCCACCCGATTTCTCCCGTAGATATAATCTACTCACCTGGATCTTGCTTGCCGATGTCGATGTCGCCACCATCTTCTTCGTAGTCTCGGATCACCGTAGGGGTACCTACATATCACACGCATAATATCGCATTAAAACCAAATCGAAGACGAAACGACACACGAAAACCAAAACGACACGCGGAACTCCTATAGGTCCAAACCTATGGTTTGCTCTCGCAACTTAACCAAATAACACCCGATAGAGACGTACAAATGTCAAGTGATCGATGATAAACACAAATACCAAAACTTAAATCCATAAACATCACGAAACGTAAAGCAACAACTAAGAAAACATGCTCCATATTTTGTCTCAGGTGAAACCAAGGTTCCAAAACAACATTAGAGTGATATATAGGGTACATATGACCTACAGAGGAAACCTGGGCACCTACCCTCACCAAGTGACCGAGCCCCTAAAAAGGAAAATCCGGCCAGGCCGGCCCTGCATGATCCTATGGGGTCCGTCTTTCTACAGGGGGTTCCTAGGGTCAATTCTAGTCCTATGGTGTTGTTTACTTTTCTAGTAAATTCCCTGGTTCATTCCAGATCTCCCTGCACATCCTAAAACTCACAAAACCGATATGAAAAGTTCTATTTTTCCGTATTCTCTGTAAATTGAGTTTGGTTTTAGTTTTAAATACTAGGGGGGTTTAAGGTCACCAATAGCACTAACCTACACCATCACAGCTCAAGAAACCCTTAACCCTCACTAGAGATTTCCAAAGTTCACAAATCACCACTAAATCGAAACCAAACTCGAATAGATGCATAAGAAAATGAAATACTACGCTATTAGTGAAGGGTTAACTCACTAGGGACCCAAGAATCCTCCACAGCGCAAAAATCGAATTTTTCTTGGTCCATTGGGTAGCTAGAGGGCTTGTGCGTCTTTTTTGTGAAATGAGGGTGGGGTTTTGAGTTTGTTTTGGAGATGAAATGGGGTGATTTGTAGAGGAGGGAGGAGAAGGCAGTAGCGGCAGCAGCATATGAGGGAGAGGGAGAGAAATGAGTGTTGGAATGAAGGGGAAATGTTAAGTCAACACACCCTCACCTTTCTCTCTCTCACCCATACCCAATATTATATTCCAAATCCTTTTCATTTCTTTTCTTTTTTCCCTCTCTAATAAATCACAACCATGGTATAAAATATGTAGGAAAGCCATAAGAATATGTAACAAGTGTAAAAAAAAATATGGTGCATGTATTGCACAAATATGCTAAAAATCCGATTAGCGATTTTTAATCGCGATTAGCACTAAATTAGTGTCAAACTAGACATAAAAACTTAAAATTTGCATAATTTACATAAAACACCCTCTTTTAAATAATTTCCATAATTTTCAAAAAATTTCCCAATTTATCGGTATTTAATTATACCGAAATATTAAAATATTCATTAAAAATAATATTAAATTATAAAAATTCCCAAAAATAATATTTTATTTTTCTGAAATGTTACAAGGTCCGAGCTGTATGAAACTTTATCATGCAGTTCTGTTCTGCGTGAACAACCTAAGCAATATAACACAAGAACCAGCAACTAAAATATTCTTTACAATTCATGTTTCTTGAATCTTATCATTTCATAAACTTTGAATTTGTCTTAACCCAAAATTTCCATTCAAGGTTATGGATTCCCCGAACAACACCAATACCAACTTCAGCAACACTCCACCTCCACTACCAATCACACCTGCCGCTCCTACTCCACCCAACGAGCAAACGGTTCTGCTTGAGGCAATCCGCAACCTCCTATAGGAACAACAGCAACTTTTGAACCGTCCCGAGGCTGAACCACCTGGGGTGAAGCAATTCAGAGCTTTACATCCCAAACAGTTCTCAGGAAAGGGGAGCCCACTGGAAGCTGAGGAATGGGCTCAGAGTATAGAAGATGATCTGGCAGCGGCACAAGTGCCAGAAGTAGCTTGGATTCGTGTTGCAAAATTACAGCTCATGGACAATGCACAGAACTGGTGGAAGGCGGAAGAAAACCGTCTTGAACAGCCCATTGAATAGAAGACTTTCCGCGATATGTTCGACGCGAAGTACTTCCCTGAGACTGCCAGGTTTGACATGGAACATCAGTTCATTCATATGCAACAAGGTTCGATGTGGACCAAGTCGGTAGATAAGTATGACGCTGAGTTCACCATGCTCAGTCGGTAAGATATGTCTCAATAATTGAATTTTTAAATATCACATATTACACAGCTAACACAATACTTAAACAGATTTGCGGCACACTTGATAACGACGGACGAGATCAGAGCCCGTCGATTTCAGCAGGGTTTGGATTCGGAGATCTAGGCTGCACTAGCCACAGGAGATTTCCGACCCATGAATTAGCTCTGAAAGCTACCCGCAGTTATGAGGCAGTGATAAAGGCGAAGGGCAGACCTCAGTCTGCAGGAGTTAAGTGCCCTGTCAACCAGATGACAGGAGGAGCCTCGTCTAGGCCACCTTTTATGCCAAGGTGACCGGGAGTACCAAACAACAGGCCCAACCCAGCCTTTTGTAACTACTGCAAGAGAAATGGGCATCTAGCGAAAGATTGCCGGCGTGCGAACAACCTTTGCTTAGTCTGCGGCTCAGCTGCTCACGATATTGTGTTTTGTCCTCATAGACAAAACTCGTATGCTGCACCCAGACCAGCAAACACTTACCCACAGCGTCTAGCCATCTAAGCACCTGCTCCAAGACTTGCACTACCTGCTCCACCACCTAGATGACCACAAGCTGCACCTCCTCCTCATCAGTTCCATCAAGCTCAAAGGAACGTTCCGAGGAATGCTCCTCAGGCCAGGAGGAATGTACCACGGCGCCAGGCTTTCACGATGACCGTGGAAGAAGCTGAGGCCACTGGCCAAGTTATCACTGGTAACCTTTCTTTCTCAAATTTTCTTTCAGTCTTACTACCTATCTGCATACTTTTACCTACACCTAAAACATATCCCACATACCTTAGGTACAATCTTAGTAGCCTCACTCCCTGCACTAGCACTCTTTGATACCGGAGCATCTCACTGCTTTATGTCGCAACGGTTCGTCCGAACCCATGCGATTCCAGTCACACCGCTTGTATCCAGCTGGAATGTCAGTTCAGGAAATGGCGTTCTAAAGGCAACAATGGGATACAGCTTGTGTCCAGTAGTCGTCTGCAGCAGAGAATTCTATGATGACTTCAAAGTGCTGTACATACCGAACTTCGATGTGGTTCTAGGTATGGATTGGCTCGGAACTTTTTATGCTACCATCGACTGTCGTCAAAGGAAGGTAGTATTCGAGATTCCAGACCATCCGGTCTTCTATGTCAAAAGCGGAGACCGTACCCTGGAGTACATACAAAGCGAAGCCAAGGGAAGCAGTGATTGCAGCAACTCAAGCGGAGGAAGAATCAAGGCCAGAAGTGGTTCGAGAGTTCGACGACGTGTTTCCTGACGATATATCAGGTTTGCCTCCCAATCGAGCTCTTGAATTCAGCATTGATTTAGTACCAGGAGCACAACCGGTGATCAAAGCACCTTATCGATTAAGTCCTGAAGGTTTGAAGGAAGTCCGAACTCAGTTGGACGAATTATTGGCGAAAGGATGGATTCGTCCCAGCACTTCAAATTGGGGATCACCTGTATTACTTGTGAAGAAGAAAGAAGGTTCATACAGAATGGGCATTGATTATAGAGCCTTGAACAAAGTCACGATAAAGAAAAAGTATCCACTTCCGCGCATCGACGATTTATTCGATCAGCTAAGTGGATCTTGTGTTTTCTCTAAATTAGATCTTCGTTTTGGTTATCACCAGGTGAAGGTCAAGAAAGCTGATATTCATAAAACGGCTTTCAGAACTCGCTATGGACATTACGGATTTCTAGTGATGCCATTTGGAGTGACCAACGCACCAGCAATATTCATGAACCTGATGAATCAAGTTTTCCGGGAGTACTTAAACAGGTTCGTTGTCATCTTCATCGACGACATCCTGGTGTATTCTAAGAGTCGAAAAGAACATGCCGAGCACCTACGAATTGTCTTGGAAACTCTACGACAACATCAATTATATGCCAAGTATAGCAAATGCGAGTTTTGGCTAAATCAAGTTGGTTTTCTTGGGCATATCGTATCAGGCGAAGGAATTTCTGTAGATCCAGCGAAAGTTTCATCAGTAAGCGAATGGCCGACACCAAAGTCAGTGAAGGACATTCGGAGTTTTTTGGGTTTAGCTGGATATTACAGAAGGTTCATTGAAGGCTTTTCAAAGATAGCAACACCCCTGACCAAGCTCACACGTAAAGATGAAGAATTTGTGTGGTCAGAAGCATGCGAACAAGCTTTCGTAGAACTCAAGTCAAGGTTGACATCAACGCCTATTCTCGTTATACCGGACCAATCTGGAGATTTCGAAGTGCATTGCGATGCATCCGGTAAGGGATTAGGATGTGTTCTACATCAACACGGTAAGGTTGTGGCTTATGCTTCAAGACAGCTGAAGACTCATGAGCGCAATTATCCGACGCATGATTTGAAATTGGCAGTCGTCATCTTTGCTTTCAAGATTTGGCGCCATTATCTTCTTGGTGAACGAGTGAACATATACACAGATCACAAGAGTCTGAAATATGTGTTTACTCAGAAAGAGTTGAATATGCGGAAGAGACGATGGTTAGAACTCATGGCGGACTTTGACATCAACCTGCAATATCACCCAGGGAAGGTGGATGTGGTTCCAGATGCTCTTAGTCGCCAACCATTAGCAATGCATCTCACCTCTCAGTGGAAGCTACAACAAGACTTGCATCAGATGGAGATTGAAGTAGGCATGCCAGGTAACACTTTAAGCTTGATGAATTTACAAGTTCAGTCAACAATTGTCAATCGGATCAATGCAGCTCAAGCAACTGATGCTAAGTTGCAAAAGAACCGAGAACAAGTGGAGAATGGACTCAGAACAGACTTCATCATCCATGAAGACGGATCTTTGAGATACGGCAGCAGGTTGTTTGTACCAAAAGGTCATGTTCGGGAAGAGTTAATGAAAGAAGCTCACAGCTCTCCCTACTCAGTACACCCTGAAGGTACAAAGATGTACAAAGATATACGTCAGAATTACTGGTGGCATGGAATGAAGCGTGAAGTAGCCAGAAACGTCGCAAAATGCTTGGTGTGTCAGCAAGTAAAGGCTGAATATCAAAGGACAGCTGGATTACTTCAACCGTTACCAATCCCAGAATGGAAGTGGCAACACGTCACGATGGATTTTGTGACTGCTCTTCCTCGCAGCAAAAAGGGTAACGATGCGGTATGGGTCATTGTGGATCGACTCACAAAGTCGGCTCACTTCATCGCATTCCGAGTTAGATAATCAACTGAGATATTAGTAAAGAAGTACATGGAGATAATAATATATTTAAGATTTAAACTCTTTAAATATGTACAATCCCTGATACCCATGAACTCATACAGGAAATTGTGAGACTTCATGGAGTACCGGTCTGCATTGTCTCCGATCGTGACACCAGGTTTCGATCGTAATTTTGGCAGAGTCTGCAAGCAAGCTTGGGAACAAGTCTGAAATTCAGCACGGCTTATCATCCAAAAACAGATGGTCAGTCTGAGCGAACTATTCAAATCGTGGAGGATATGCTCAGAGCATGTTTGATAGACTTCAAAGGATCGTGGGAAGATCACCTACATCTTGTGGAGTTTTCGTACAACAATAGCTGCCAAGCAAGCATAGGAATGACACCTTTTGCAGCATTATATGGAAGGAAGTGTCGATCGCCATTAAGTTGGGATGATATCGGAGATAGGGAACTTCTTGGACCAGAGATGATAGTAGCGACTGTTGATATGGTTCGTACTATCAGAGAAAAGACGCGCATAGCCCAAGATCGATAGAAGTATTGGGCTGATGCAAAGAGACGTCACTTGGAGTTCCAGCCAGGAGATCACATATTTTTAAAGATATCTCCGAACCGTGGAGTGATCCGATTTGGAAGACAGGGTAAGCTAAGTCCGAGATATATTGGACCGTTCGACATACTCGAACGAGTCGGTGAAGTGGCATACCGCTTAGCACTTCCACCTTCATTGGAAGGAGTGCATAATGTGTTCCACATATCTCAACTCAGAAGGTATGTGAGTGACCCCAGCCATGTACTTGATCATTCCGAGCTCACTATACAACCCGACTTATCTTGTGAGCAACAACCTGTGGAGATCCTGGACAGGAAAGTGAAGTCACTTCGGAATAAGGAAGTCAACTTGGTCCGAGTGATGTGGAGAAAATACACTCCAGGAGAGTCCACTTGGGAAAGGGAAGATGAAATACGTGCAAGATATCCTCACCTCTTTGTAAACTAGTCCTCAAATAAAAGTTATAAATTTCGAGGACGAAATTTTTATAAGGAGGATAGACTGTAACAACTCCAATTTTAGTGTACAAAAATTTGTTTAAAAATTAATATATACTTGGGGTATTTGCATTTTCTGTGAGTACCATAAATATTTGTTTTGCTAATTAATTACAAGAAGGAGCTTGTAGCTCATTGGTAATACTTTACACTGCTGAACCAAGCCACCAGAGTTCAAATCCCATACCCACATTATTTTTAATATTGTTTTAATTTGAATTTTTAGAATACCAAGGGTTTACACGTACATAACTCACAAAAACCCCACTACACCCAAAAATCTAACGGTACCAGAGAGTTAGTGAAGCGTCAAGGGAGACTCCGGCCACCTGACTCGGCCGGAATCGGCCGACTCGGCCGGCGGACCGGCCGACTCGGGCCGCCGCCGCCGGTCGGACTCGGCCGATCCGCCGAGTCACCAACATGAAACTTTTGGCTTTTGGTCTTCCCTGCACATCTGTATACTTTAAATTCTTGGACCAGTACCCGAGCCTCTTTAAACCCCTAATTACCCTATTTTAATACATTTTATTACATTTATCACATTTTCATTTTAACCTTTCTCCTACCCTAACCCTATAAATACAACCCCTAAACACTATCCCCTCATTCCAAAATTCTGAACAAAACTCTCAAGAAATTTCCTAGAACCTTAGTGTACTTTGGAAGAAGCGAAATGCGAAGTTCCGGCGATTTTTCCGGCGACAACCCTAGGAGATCCCGGAGACAAAACGACGCACCGGAAGCTACGTCCACTCCCTCTCCCTCTCCTATTTAAGCTAAACCCGTACTTCCCATTTTCCTTCTTTCCTATTCTTTCTAAAAAACACGTATTTCTAAAACCCGACGGAATCGGAGTTAAACCGATTTCCGATTCGGTTCTTCCTAAAACCTTATTTTTTCTTAAATACAATCATGCTAAACCATTACATGTTGACTATTAAATATTAACAAATATGTTGAACAAGTTTCATGACAATCTATTTCATTTTGTAATTTTTATCGTACTTTTCTACTAAAATACCATGCAGTTTCATTTCGACATTAAAATATCATAAACTTGTTATATCTTTAAGTAGATCACGAGGTAATGACCTACCTCCTCACAACACTCATATGCAATATAGAACAATACTTTTTGGAAACCTAGAATATGGGAAAACGAAACATTTCAAATAAATACCATGAATTAACAAAACCATTTTCTAAAGGATTAAGTATTTTACACAAATCTTTGTAAAGCGCCGCTACAACCCAATTTGGGGAACCCTACTGGGATGATGCTGATTATCACACATCCCTGGGCTTAGTATTGCGAGATGCAGACCTCCGCAAGGAGCATTCGGTCTCGAAACATTTAAAATACGAATATCTTAAGAAAATGAGATTTCTAGAAATATAAAATATATATATTAAAATTATTTTTATATAAATATATGTATAAGTAACATTAAAATATCTATTTTGTAATAATATAAATATTCCAACTCTTTTAAAAAATCACAAGAATCACTTTACATTAAAATACCATGAATTCCATACAAGTACAATATTACAAATAAATACCATATATTATGAAAGTAGGTTATTTTCACTAGAAATATCACAAATATAAAATCTATAATTATTACAACTCTAAAGACGATAATTAAATACTTGGGGTGTATTTTGAAAAGTATATAAAAGTAATTTCACATAAAACCCCTCAAGTTTTATAAATTACAATAAGGACCCTAGTAAATATAGGTTTAAGCGGGACCAATCTCTTGAGCCTCAGGGAGCCGGAGAAGTGGGTGCTTGCCTATTTAAGGTAGACAACTTAACAACGGTGTTATCAACACGGTAATCGTCTTTGAAAAAGACACAAATCCTGCCGCCCATGTGCAGCGGTTACCGATAACATCAAAACAATCAGGACTTCAATTTCTTTTCTAATTGTTCTGACTCAGACTGAGTATCATTATAATAATCTGACTTGAATATGATTCAAGTATGAAATTACAAAACTACAATTCAACATAAATCCATGAATCCATATATTCAATCTATTCAATCTGTATTGACCGAACCGAACCATGGATATACTTCCATTTATATGATTCTCCAGTTACATCCATGATTCTCCAGTACATCCATTTTACTGATATCATGGTTTCAGCAAGTCATCCAAATATACAATCTATATTACAATTCAATTACAAGTTGAAGTACAATACAAACAATACAATTAAGACATCACGGGGTTCAAGGGGTAGATTGGTACGGAAGGTGTTAAAAGTGGCACGAGACTGCAAGATTAAGACACCTAACCAGAATCCAATTGCCGTTGTTCCGTTTTGTATAACGGAGCCTTGTACATTCCGTTTGCCCTAGTCTCTAGCATATAGAGACTCCTCTCGTATGCACTGACATCTTTCTGTACCAAGCTACAAACAACAGCGTTAACAATATATTACAATTTTAAAGGCTACCTTCTCTTTCTGTCTATTCTATTTCTCCCATATCTTTGGGACTTACCGAGCGATTTGTTCGCTGACGACGTTCTCTTTCTTTCTTCTTTGAATATCGTCAGGTGATCTAGACACTCCGGAGATCGAGCCCACTAGTGAAGACTTGAACCACTTCATTGAAGATCCAGAGCTTTAGTTCATTATATACTTTTATTTCAGTACTTTTCCTTTTCTGTTATGCCATTGTTAGGCATTGCTTTCATTCAGTTGTATTTACTTTTCCATGCATTGTACAGAAAGAATGTGAATAAATAAAGTTGTTGTTTTATTATATCTTGTCTCTTGTGCATTTATTTTTATATTGCTTAGATACGCTTAGCGTATTTACTTTATAATAAATACGTAGCGGCCTCGTCACGTCCTCTGCCCGTACTCTAGGAAGCGGGGCGTGACAAAAGGTTTAGATTCCTGATATTTTGCTTACTTGGGTTATGGTTGGCTCCTATAGATTTCACGTAATTCAAGTGCCGGTCATGTGCCATTTCCGGGTAGTGACAAGATATTTATGTGAAAATATATCATTAAAAGTTCAAGGGGGTTTCATGTAATTACTTTATATTAAAAATAAATCTCGATAATGTTTTTGGTAGAAATATATTAATTAAACCGTCGAGAGTTTTTAATAAAAATATATTTTAGATTTTGTGGGATTTTAGTGACAAAACCTAACTTTTAAGAGTTTATGATATTTTAATGAAAAATCTAACTTTTGAAAAGCTTGAGGTATTTTAATAGAAACTTAAATCTTTTCATTTTAGGGTATTTTATTTAAAATCTTATTTACAAATTTTGTTTTCTTGAAGTTACAAGTATTAGATATTGAAGTTATTTTTAGATTATTTAACTTTGTTTTTAAAAAAAACGTATTTTTTTTCCTTCGGGAACGCGCCCCGTGAAGTGCTCCGATCTCACCCACTAGACCCAAGATGTGCGATAATCCACAATATATTTTAACAGGGCTCCTCTAAAGAGGGTCGTAGGGATGTAATTGCCAAGAGAAAAGAATATCAATTAAAAACCGTATTTTGAACTTGATGGTATTTTAATGAAAATCGTTTATATAAAAACGATACAAACGCGTGATCTTGCAATGAATCCAAAATGTGCATATGTGCGGTAGGTTATTACCCCATGAGTTATCACTAAATATATGTACTTGCCAATATCAACAAACTCATATTAAACATGTAGGGTAGAAGTTACATAAAACGATCATGTGTATATATATGTGTCATTAAAGTCTAACAATGAAATACGGTCGCATGTTTTATCAACAATAATTAGTAACGATTTCATACACTTGATTATTAAGTTAAATTCACAATTTTTTTTATTTAGGTGTGGAATTCGGCGATATGATAAGAGTGGATTTAAAGGAAGAAGAAGAAGGAGATTTACTTGTGGTGTGAATCGGTCTAACAACTGATTCATCATTTTACAAAGGAGATAGAGTGATGGTACGATGTTCGATTTGTTGCTGTGGTTGCTGTTGTCGTTGAGGACAGCGATGATGGTGCGTGGCGTCGATGTGGTTGATGACGGCGAGGAGAAGTTAGGGGTGCTTGGCTTAAACGGAATCATCACTTAGGTGAAGAGAATCGACGAGATGGATCTTCCGACTTCCTTTGACGAGTTGTGGAGTGACGTAAAGGAAGGAAAACTTGGGAAGAACCTGGCTTGACAAGGATTGGAACGAACTTGAATTTGAGAGAACTTTTAAAGAGAAATTTCATAGGAGATTTTTGTGAGTAATATTTTTGAACAACCAAGAATTTATAGAAGATGCAGAAGGGAGGTATGAAGAATTAAATTGTATTGAAAATAGATTTAAATAGGTATTAAAATTGGTTTTAATGTGAAAATGAAGAGTTGTGAACTTTCAGGTTGAATGGGAAAAAAGGGCAGCTGAAACGAGCAGAAAGGAGTCGAAAGGACGAACGGTAAGAAGACGGAGGCGATTGGGCTCCTCCAGGCCGCCCAAACCTGTCCTCGGTCGGCCCCTGGATTCGAACACACAGCCTATAAGACAACAACGTAGATACTTAACCAGTGAGCTACTAGATATTCTTCACATATATTTAGCAAATATTAAATATATGCTGAAAGCAGAAAGAAATATAATAAGAGATAATTCAAACTTATATGAAATTTGAGATCGTTACAATTTCTCTACAAGCTCTCGGATGGGCTTTGAGATTCGTGCAAATATTTTTTTGCATACTCTCCCTCTCTGACGTGCGTCAAATCACGTCAAGATATTACCTTCCGTAGATCTGCTGTTGGCGACGATGGACGACTGAGATTTGGGTTGGAGGTTGACTCCTGAAACGTGTGGATCTCAATGGGCTGTGATTTTGAGGTTGAGCCGAGCTACCTGCAAGGAAGTCCCGGGGTGGTTGTACCACCGAGGACCCTCCGACAATCAAGTTAGTGGTGCAATTCGAGCAGAGTAGCGGCTTAGTGAGGAAAGAATTGCTTACTTGAGTCGTCTGAAAGAGGAGTTTATGTACCGGTGGCAACAGGCAGGCAGGTGCGAGAATCACGCCGGCCGTCACGCCCCCGACGTCACGCCCGCATGATAGGCGGGATCTCCCATTAATGGTGAGACATGCTCGTTAATGGAGGATCGTGATGGCGTGGAACGCGGGACGTGGCCGGTGGATATCTCGGGCATGGCGAGATTCGCGGAGGTGGGGCGAAAGCACCTGCGAATGATGCCGTTGGTCAGTCGATGGGACCAAGGAAGATGAGCTCGGTGGGAGGCTTGGGACCGAGCGGGAGGCCGAGCTATTTTGGTTCTATGGTAGCCCAGAGGCGAGCTAAGAGGGCCGAGGAGGCCAGATGCGCAGGAGGCTCGGAGTCAAGCCAGCGGTTGTTTGTAGGATGGGCATAGGAGTGATCTGGTCGGCCACTGCAGGTCCTTTCTTGCAATTTCGGGACACATCATCTGCCACGTGTCATGATCCGGGAGATCACCGATATCGAGCATCATCATTAGCCCCCCACTCTCGTCCCGACCTGCTCATGGGTAGGGTCGAGAGTGGTCTTCCGGGTCACCCGAAGTGAGCTCCTTGTCGTAGATATCGTGATCATGCATTCCCGGGCATTCAACTCTATCTTCTTGATGACATCAGTGGATCAAGAGTCAGATCTCGCATTAAAGAGGATGCGCCGGATCGTGCGTACGTTCACCGAAGCGACAGCCCACGTGTCGGGCGCTGGTTGGCTGACGCGATGGACCACATATTTCTGGCGTCTGATGGGATACGACCAATGCGCGCACGACAGGTGGAGCGATCGTAACCGTTGAATACAATGATTCGTTTCGGCGGGAGATGGCTGTCCCCGTAGGATGTGTATGCCGGCACCCATAAATAGAGGTGGGGTCCCTATCATGGTCCGTACCACTTCATATTTTCCTCGCCTTGGGTCTCGTTAGCTCGGCGCTCTCTTTTTAGGTCGGATCTCTGCGTTTTCCCTTCTGAGGACTCATCCTCTCAATCAGGTTAGATGTTTTTTCTTTGGGGGGTTTTTGTGATGGGTCTGTAGAAATGTTCAGGTAGATTCTAGGGAGCCCTCCGTAGATTCTCCTTTTTTATCTTCTGCTCCTTTTTCTTCTGAATCGAGCCTGTTTCTCCCCTTGGTAGAACAAATGGACCGATCCAGGGTTCTTGCCGCCCTCCGTGCCCTGTCCCAGAAGAGAGCCGGGGGAGTGGCCGTGCCTCAGGTTGACCCGAATTCCGCACCAAGGGAGTCGCCGGTGACGAGGCCATCTGCCTCGACCTAAGCCCTCGATGATTGCTGCGGCAGCGACCAGAGGCGTCCGCGGGTTCACGAGCCCCGGACGAGGGAAGCGGAAGAGGACGAAGACGTGGTTCCTCTTAAGAGGAAGAAGACGGTCTCTCGCACGCCACCGACTGAGATTCCCGATAGGATTCCTATGCAGGAAGGAGGCGCCTGTTTCGTAGTCCCGTCCGGGCTTTCCGTTACCGCCAGCCTGCTCGCTGACATGGAAGAGTCAGCCGGAGGCGAGATTCCGCGGGGGACCCTGAGGGCCCAAGTGGCAGCTATTGCTCAGGAGGCAGTGCAGGTACGTATTCTCTTATGTGTTATTTTGAGCGCCCTTTTCTCAGTTCGAGCGTCTCTAAGCCTCTCTACCTTTTTTCGTCAGATCCTTCAGCACTGCGCTCTCGTTGCTCGCATGGAGGCCGAGGGGGATTCCCATGCTATGAGGTTGGCGGGGGAGTCTTTTTCGGAGGCCGGGGATCTGCGACTCGAGCTGCGTTTGGAGAGGGAGAGGATGGCCGTCCTCGAAGCCCGATTGGCCGCCGGGGAGCTCACCGTCTCAAAGTGCTGGGAGTCCTATCACCGATTAAGTGAGTCCCACCGTGGGATCGAGGCTAAGTTGGCGGAGCTGGCCGATCGCTATGCAGCAATGAAGAGGGCGAGGGATGCTAGCAGACGGGATGCCGAGGCTGCGTTTCAGGCGGCGAAGGTTGCCGAGGTTCGAGCTCGAAAGGCGGTTGCCAATTATAAGGGGCTGGACCAGTTTTTCGTCGACCTCGGCGAAGCCTCTGCCATTGTATGGCACTCAGCTCTCGATGCCGTCAAGGCGCAGTTTCCGGAGTTTGCCGATGGTGAGCTCCGCGCTCGGGTCCCGCTTTCGGTGGTCCTGCCTCCTCCAGATGGTGATGAGGGAGGGGCTGCTGCTGGAGCGGAAGCCCCAGCTCCCGGGGCCTGAACTTTTTGGCCTTTTCCTTTTTCTTTTCTCTTTTTGTAAGCCTCCGGGCGATTTGGTAAGGCTGGGGAGCCCAGAGTACCTTGTAAAAGATTTTTGACTTTGTGAATAAATTCTTTTTGCAGTAGTATTTGCGCGCGTGTTTTCCTTTGTCGATAAACACTTGTATTTGCACAGTACTGCCTTCGTGTTAGGCTCATTTTTCGTCTAGCGATCACACGTCGAGTTGAATCTGATCATTTGCCAAGTGTGCAAAGACCGGCGGGAAGACAATATCTCTATGGCTCCGAAGTCGAGGTGGAGATTGCTCGGGCGTAGATAGACCAGACGCCTCTTGGTGAGGGCTTTGTCCCTCAGCGTGGGAGGCACAGAGGGGCATGGTAAGGATGGACTGAGCAGGGTAGCCGTCACGCCTTGCTTCCCAGTATACGGGCAGAGGACGCGACGAGGCCGCTACGTATTTACTGTGAAGTAAATACGCTAAGCGTATCTAAGCAATATAAAAGTAAATGCACAAGAGACAAGTTATAATAAAACAATAACTTTATTTATTCACATTCTTTTTACAATACATGGAAAAGTAAATACATGGAATAAAGCGATGGCTAAACAGTGGCATAACAGAAATGTAAAGTACTGAAAGAAAATGTGTACAATGAAACTAAAGCTTTGGGTCTTCAGCAAACTGGTCCAAGTCTTCAGCGCTGGGCTCGATCTCTTGAAGGTCCGAAACACCTGACGACATTCAAAGAAGAAAGAAAGAGAATGTCGTCAGCGAACAAATCGCTCGGTAAGTCCCAAAGATAAGGGAGAAAGAGAATAAACAGAAAGAGAGAGAGTGTAGCTTTTAAAGTTGTATTAAATTGTTTACGCTGTTGTTTGTAGTTTGGTACAGAAGATACCAGTGTATACGAGAGGAGTCCCACTTACACCGGAGACTTTGGTAACCCGCAGTACAACTCTCCGTTGATAATACCAACAACGGCATGGATGTAATAACGTCTTAAGTGACCACCTCGTGCCACCTTTAACATATTCCGTACCAGTCTACCCCTTTATAACCCCGTAGTGTTTATTGTATTGAATGTATTGAAATATATTGTGTTGTATTGCAACTTGTATTGTCTTGTAATATAGATTGTATAATTGAATGACTTACCGAAATCATGATACCAGTAAACGGATGTAACTGGAGAATCATGTAAATGGATGTAACTGGATAATCATGTAAATGGATGTAGCTGGATAATCATGTAAATGGAAGTATATCCATAGTTCGGTTCAGTCAAGTTGTATAGATTGATAGATTGAATATATGGAATAAATGGATTCATGGATTCATGTTGAATTGTAATATTGTAGATTGTAGATTGTAGCTTGTACTTGAATCATATTCAAGTCAGATTATTAAGAGAAGACTCAGTCTGAGTCAGACAATTAGAAAAGTAAATTGAAGTCCTGATTGTTTTGATGTTATCGGTAACCGCTGCACATGGGCGGCAGGATTTGTGTATTTTTCAAAGACGATTACCGTATTGATAACACCGTTGTTAAGTTGTCTACCTTAGATAGGCAATCACCCACTTCTCCGGCTCCCTGAGGCTCAAGAGATTGGTCCCGCTTAAACCTATGTTTACTAGGGTCCTTAGGGTAATTTATAGAACTTGAGGGGTTTTTATGTAAAAATACTATTATATACTTTTCAAAATACTCTCCAAGTATTTAGTTATCGTCTTTAGAGTTGTAATGAATGTAGATTTTATATTGTGATATTTCTAGTGAAAAATATCCTAATTTTATAAATAAAGATATTTATTTGCAATATTGATTTGTAGGGAATTCATGGTATTTTAGTGTAAAATGATTCTTGTGATATTTTTAGAAAAAGTGGAATATTTATATTATTACAAAATAGATATTTTAAGGATATATACATATATTTATATGAATTTTTTAATATATATAATAGTTCTATAAATCTTATTTTCTTTAGATTTTCGTATTTTAAATCTTTCGAGACCGAATGCTCCTTGCGGAGGTCTGCATCTCGCACTACTATGCCCAAGGATGTGCGATAATTCGCACCATCCCGAACGGGTTCCCCAAATGGGTTGTAGCGGCGCTTTGCAAAGATTTGTGCAAAATACTAAATTCTTTAGAAAACGGTTTTTATTAAGTAAATGGTATTTATTTGCAATGATTCGTTTTCCCGTATTCTATGTTTCCGAAAGGTATTGTGCTATATTGCATATGAGTGTTGTGAGGAGGTAGGTCATAACCTCGTGATCTACTTAAAAGTATAGCAAGTTTGTGATGTTCAAATGTTGAAAATGAAACTGTATGATATTTTAATAAAAAAGTACGGTAAAATGGAAATACCAATTTCTTTTGATATGGAACTTATTCAATATGATTAATTAGTGTTTAATAGTCAACATGTAATGGTTTAATATGATTGTATTAAAGAAAAGTGAGAGTTTTAGAAAGAAACCGAATCGGAAATCGGATTTGCTCCGATTCCGCCGGGTTTTGAAATTCCGTATTTTTAGAAAGAGTAGAGAAGGGGGAAAGTGGGACTTACGGGTTTTGATCAAAGACAAGAGGAAGATGGATCGGGAGGAGTCGCCGGTGCATCGTTTCGTCACAGGGATCTCCTAGGGTCGTTGCCCGAAAATCCGCCGGAACTTCGCCTTTCGCTCATTTCGATTGCACACCAGGGTTTCTAAAGATTTCTTGAGAGTTGGCTCAGGGTTTTGGGGTGAGGGGGTAGAGTGTAGGGGTGGTATTTATAGGGTTAGGCTCGGGTTAGGGTAGATGAAGAGTTTAAATTGAAAAAAATATAAAAATGTATTAAAATTCATTAAAAATGGAGTAAATGAGGATTTCAAAGGTCTCTGGAATTGATCTGGAAAATTGAAGTGTGCAGGGAGGTAGAGTAGCCCATGAGCCCCAACTTTTTTGTTGAGGACTCAGCCGTCCGGCGGCGCCGGCCCGAGTTGGGCCGAGTCAGGCATGCGGTGGGTCCCCTGTTGGTTGGTGTACTCACTGGTATATTTAGTTTTTCATGTGTAGTTGGAATTTTGGGAGTTAGCACGTGTTGACTCTTGAACTTCTAAAAATTTCAAAATAAAACAAATTTAAAAAATAATGTAGGGTATGATGGGATTTGAACTCTGGTGGCTTGGTTCAACAGTGTAAGGTATTACCTATAAGACACAAGCTCCTTCTTGTAATTATGGAGCTAAATAATTACTTAAAGTAATAACAGTAAATGTAAATACCCAAGTATACATCAATTTTTAAGCAAATTTTGTACACTAAAAAACGGAGTTGTTACATTCTTTTAACTTGTAATTAAAAAGCAAATTAATTACTTATATCTTGTGCTCATGCAAAAATGCCCATTTTTGGACTTTTAAAATTTTTTACAGAAAGTTGTACAGGAAATTTAGGGTTGTTACATTCTACCCTCCTTATAAAAATTTCGTTCTCGAAATTTGTAAAAAGGAAAGTGTAACAGTTTTAAGAAAAGTTTGAAGACTGGAGTATAGATAGTGTATAACAAGATGATGCAAGGGTTTAAAAATGTGAAGAAGGCTTACTAGTGTTACCTTGGTCAACTGTCTTGGCTTCTATCGCTGCTAAGGTGTAAGCCTGTCGCCGTGGCACGTTCCTCCTAGCTGGAGGCATATTCCCCTGTACTCGAGGCATGTTTCTCAGTGCCTGATGGAATTGGCGATTTGGATGTACAGGAAATCCACGTGGAGGTGGTGCTGGGAATGTAGGACGAGTTGCAGGAGCCTGGATAGCTGGCTGCAGCGGGTAGTTGACGGGTGTGTGAGCTGGGTTGCGTCTATAAGGACAGTTTCCAATTCCGTGATTGGACGCGTCACAAACTAAACATAAGCCTTTAGCGCCCTACAGTCCTTCCACAAGTGTCCTTCCCTCTTACAATAAAAGCAAAAATTGGGACTTGGCTGATCATTGGTTTCTCCCAGTCTTCTGAGTTCAACAGCTGGCCTTGAAGAGGCTCCTCCTGCCATCTGATTGGCAGGGCGCTTAAATCCAGTAGACTGAGGTCTTCCCCTCGCCTTTACCACTGCCTCATAAAGACGGGCAGATGTCAGAGCTTCTTCATGAGTCAGAAAATTCCCTGTGGCTAGTGCAGCCTGGATTTCCGTGTCCAAACCTTGTTGAAATCGACGGGCTCTGATCTCGTCCGTCGGTATCAAGTGTGCCGCAAAACTGTTTAAAGTATCGTGTTAGCTGTGTAGTATGTGATATAACATCGAACCTTGAGACATATCTTACCGACTGAGCATGGTGAACTCAGCGTCATATTCATCTACTGACTTGGTCCATATCGAACCTTGTTGCAGATGTATGAACTGCTGTTCCATGTCGAACCTGGCAGTCTTAGGGAAGTACTTCGCGTCGAACCTATAGCGAAAAGTCTTCCATTCAATGGGCTGTTCAAGACGGTTTTCTTCTACCTTCCACCAGTTTCGTGCATTGTCCGTGAGCTGTAATTTTGCCACACGAACCCAAGCTATATCTGGCACTTGTGCCGCTGCCAGATAATCCTCGATACTCTGAGCCCATTCCTCAGCTTCCAGTGGGCTCCCCTTTCCTGAGAACTGTTTGGGATGTAAAGCTCTGAATTGCTTCACCCCAGGTGCTTCAGCCTCGGGACGGTTCAAGAGCTGCTGCTGTCTCTCTAGGAGGCTGCGGATTGCCTCAAGCAGAACTGTTTGCTCGTTGAGTGGACCAAGAACGACAGGTGTGATTGGTAGTGGAGGTGGAGTGTTGTTGAAATTGGTGCTAGTGTTGTTTAGGCAATCCATAACCTTGAATGAAAAACTTAAGTTAGGACAGATTCAAAGTATATGATTCAAAGAATATGAAATGATAAGATTCAAGGAACATGATTGTAAAGAATGTTTTAGTTGCTGGTTCTTGTGTTATATTGCTTAGGTTGTTCACGCAGAACAGAATTGCATGGTAGTGTTCCACACAACTCGGACCTGCATGGACCACCAACAAAACCTGTCACGCCCCGTTTCCTAGTATACGGGCAGAGGCCGCGACGAGGCCGCTACGTATTTACTGTGAAGTAAATACGTTAAGCGTATCTAAGCAATATAAAAGTAAATGCACAAGAGACAAGTTATAATAAAACAACAACTTTATTTATTCACATTCTTTTTACAATACATGGAAAAGTAAATACATGGAATAAAGCGATGCCTAAACAGTGGTATAAAAGAAATGTAAAGTACTGAAAGGAAATGTGTACAATGAAACTAAAGTTTTGGGTCTTCAGCAAACTGGTCCAAGTTTTCAGCGCTGGGCTCGATCTCTGGAAGGTCCGAAACATCTGACGACATTCAAAGAAGAAAGAAAGAGAATGTCGTCAGCGAACAAATCGCTCGGTAAGTCCTAAAGATAAGGGAGAAAGAGAATAAACAGAAAGAGAGGAGTATAACTTTTAAAATTGTATTATATTGTTTACGCTGTTGTTTGTAGCTTGGTACAGAAGATGCCCGTGTATACGAGAGGAGTCCCACTTACACCGGAGACTTTGGTAACCCGTAGTATAATGCTCCGTCGATAATACCACAGAACAACGGCATGGATGTAATTACGTCTTAAGTGACCACCTCGTACCACCTTTAACATATTCCGTACCAGTCTATCCCTTTATAACCCCGTAGTGTTTATTGTATTGAATGTATTGAAATATATTGTGTTGTATTGCAACTTGTATTGTCTTGTAATATATATTGTATAATTGAATGATTTACCGAAACCATGATATCAGTAAACGGATATAACTGGAGAATCATGTAAATGGATGTAACTAGATAATCATGTAAATGGATGTAGCTGGATAATCATGTAAATGGAAGTATATCCATAGTTCGGTTCAGTCAAGTTGTATAGATTGATAGATTGAATATATAGAATAAATGGATTCATGAATTCATCTTGAATTGTAATATTGTAGATTGTAGATTGTAGCTTATACTTGAATCATATTCAAGTCAGATTATTAAGAGAAGACTCAGTCTGAGTCAGACAATTAGAAAAGTAAATTGAAGTCCTGATTGTTTTGATATTATCGGTAACCGCTGCACATGGGCGGCAGGATTTGTGTATTTTTCAAAGACGATTACCGTATTGATAACACTATTGTTAAGTTTTCTACCTTAGATAGGCAAGCACCCACTTCTCCGGCTCCCTGAGTCTCAAGAGATTGGTCCCGTTTAAACTTATGCTTACTAGGGTCCTTAGGGTAATTTATAGAACTTGAGGGGTTTTTATGTAAAAATACTATTATATACTTTTCAAAATACTCCCAAAGTATTTACTTATCGTCTTTAGAGTTGTAATGAATGTAGATTTTATATTGTGATATTTCTAGTGAAAATATCCTAATTTCATAAATAGAGGTATTTATTTGTAATATTGATTTGTAGGGAATTCATGGTATTTTAGTGTAAAATGATTCTTGTGATATTTTTAGAAAAAGTGGAATATTTATACTATTACAAAATAGATATTTTAAGGATATATATATATATATATATATATTTATATGAATTTTTTAATATATATAATAGTTCTAGAAATCTCATTCTCTTTAGATTTTCGTATTTTAAATCTTTTGAGACCGAATGCTACTCGCGGAGGTCTGCATCTCGCATTACTAAGCCCGAGAATGTGCGATAATCAACACCATTCCGAACGGGTTCCCCAAATGGGTTGTAGCGGCGCTTTGCAAAGATTTGTGCAAAATACTAAATCCTTTAGAAAACGGTTTTTATTAAGTAAATGGTATTTATTTGCAATGATTCGTTTTCCCATATTCTATGTTTCCGAAAGGTATTGTGCTATGTTGCATATGAGTGTTTTGAGCAGGTAGGTCATTACCTCGTGATCTAGCTAAAGGTATAGCAAGTTTGTGATGTTCAAATGTCGAAAATGAAACTATATGGTATTTTAATGAAAAAGTACGGTAAAATGGAAATAGCAATTTCTTTTGATATGGAACTTGTTCAATATAATTAATTAGTGTTTAATAGTCAACATGTAATGGTTTAACATGATTGTATTAAAGAAAAGTGAGAGTTTTAGAAAGAAACCGAATCAGAAATCGGATTTGCTCCGATTCCGTCGGGTTTTGAAATTCCGTAATTTTAGAAAGAGTAGAGAAGGGAGAAAGTGGGACTTACGGGTTTCGATCAAAGACAAGAGGAAGATAGATCGGGAGGAGTCGCCGGGATCTCCTAGGGTCTATGCCAGAAAATCCGCCGGAACTTCGCCTTTCGCCCACTTCGATTGCACATTAGGGTTTCTAAAGATTTCTTGAGAGTTGGTTCAGGGTTTTTGGGTGAGGGGGTAGAGTGTAGGGGTGGTATTTATAAGGTTAGGCTAGGGTTAGGGTAGATGAAGAGTTTAAATTGAAAAAAATGTAAAAATGTATTAAAATTCATTAAAAATGGAGTAAATAGGGATTTCAAAGGTCTCTGGAACTGATCTGGAAAATTGAAGTGTGCAGAGAGGTAGAGTAGCCCAAGAGCCCCAACTTTTATGTTGGGGACTCGGCCGTCCGGCCGGCGGCGCCGGCCCGAGTCGGGCCGAGTCAGGCATGTGGTGGGTCCCCTGTTGGTTGGTGTACTCACTGGTATATTTAGTTTTTCATGTGTAGTGGGAATTTTAGGAGTTAGCACGTGTTGACTCTTGAACTTCTAAAAATTTCAAAATAAAACAGATTTAAAAAATAATGTGGGGTATGTGATTTGAACTCTGGTGGCTTGTTTCAGCAGTGCAAGGTATTACCAATGAGCCACAAGCTCCTTCTTGTAATTGTGGAGCTAAATAATTACTTAAAGTAATAACAGTAAATGTAAATACGCCAAGTATACATCAATTTTTAAGCAAATTTTGTACACTAAAAAATGGAGTTGTTACATTCTTTTAATTTGTAATTAAAAAGCAAATTAATTACTTATATCTTTTGCTCATGCAAAAATACCCCTTTCTGGATTTTTAAATTTTTTTACAGAAAGTTGTACATGAAATTTAGGGTTGTTACAGTAGCTGCTCGGTCGCCTTATGGCGAGGGCTTAGATCGCTGGCATCGTGGGGCAGCGAACTACCGGCTAGTGATAACCGAGCGAGGGAGGGCCCGGTTGTCTCTTGGCGAGGGCTTAGATCCCTGGCGTCGCGGGATAGGGAACTACCAGCCAGTGATAACCGAGCAAGGGCGGGCCCGGTTGCCTTTTGGCGAGGGCTTTAATCCTTAGCGCGGGAGGGGCCGTAAGAGGCCTATTAAGGACGGGCCGAGCAGGGTTGCTACCCGGTGCCTTTTGGCGAGGGCTTTGATCCTGGAGTTGTGGGGTAGGGAACTACCAACCAGGGATAACCGAGCAAGGGCGGGCTCGGTTGCCTCTTGGTAAGGGCTTTAATCCTTAGCGCGGGAGGGGCCGTAAGGGGCCTACTAAGGACGGGCCGAGCAGGGTTACTGCCCGGTACCCCTCCTCGGCCAGAGATTGGTCGTACAAGGAGACATCACCAAAGGAGATGATCTCTTCGATCAAATACACACGCCTAGTCATCTCAAAAGAAAGCGGTGCCGAAAGAGCTGCTATCTCCTTCCCTATTTATAGCCTCACACAGAATCTTCAAGGACCCGGATTCCCGCGCGTACCGGCGCGAATCATGGGAATCGCCGTGACTACTCCAATGCCACGCAGCCACGTGGCGAAACTGACGCGGCTTCCCGAAACGTTCTGCCTTCCCCCGCACGTTCCTGATGCGTGTCGTCCGCGGCTATTACCGTTCCCCATGTTGGCACGTCGGGAGGGCAACAACCCTACCCGGTCCCGTCCTTAGTAGGTCTATTACGGCCCCTCCCGCGCTAAGGATCAAAAGCCCTCGCCAAGAGGCAACCGGGCCCGCCCTTGCTCGGTTATTCCTGGCTGGTAGTTCCCTACCTCGCAATGCCGGGGATCTAAGCCCTCACTAAGAGGCAACCAGCTGATGTGCGTCAGATCACGTCAAGATGTTACCTTCCGTAGATCTGCTGTTGGCGACGATAGACGACTGAGATTTGGGTTGGAGGTTGACTCTTGAAGCGTGTGGATCTCAATGGGCTGTGGTTTTGAGGTTGAGCCGAACTACCTGCAAGGAAGTCCCGGGGTGGTTGTACCACCGAGAACCCTCCGACGATCAAGTTAGTGGTGCAAGTCGAGCAGAGTAGCGGCTTAGTGAGGAAAGAATTGCTTACTTGAGTCGTCCGAAAGAGGAGTTTATGTAGCGGTGGCAACAGGAAGGCAGGTGCGAGAATCATGCCGGCCGTTACGCCCCCGACGTCACGCCCGCGTGATAGGCGGGATCTCCCATTAATGGCGAGACATGCTCGTTAATGGAGGATCGTGATGGCATGGAACGCGGGACGTGGCCGGCGGATATCTCGCGTATGGCAAGATTCGTGGAGGCGGAGCGGAAGCACCTGCGAATGATGCCGTCGGTCGGTCGATGGGACCAAGGAAGATGAGCTCGGCGAGAGGCTCGGGACCGAGCGGGAGGCCGGGCTATCTTGGTTCTGTGGTAGCCCGGAGGCGAGCTAAGAGGGCCGAGGAGGCCAGATGCTCAGGAGGCTCGGAGTCGAGCCAGCGGTTGTTTATAGGACCGACATAAGAGTGGTCTGGTCGGCCACTGCAGGTCCTTTCTTGCAAGCTTCGGGACACGTCATCTGCCATGTGTCATGATCCGGAAGATCACCGATATCGAGCATCATCACTCTCTCCTTACACGAATCTTAAAACCCATCCAAGAACTTGCAAGGGGTTTGTAGAGAAATTTTCTCTACAAATCCTTGAGGAGAAGTTTTCCCCCTCATATGTGCATATAATAATCTTCATTTTTTTTTATCTACATTCTTTTTACTCAAAATTTTAATCGACATCTTAGTTCTATCAGTTTTTAGCTGATAAGCCCTTAAAGATATCAATATGCATTTCCTTTCTAAGTTGTAAATTAAGGTTATTTTGTTTGTACTAATGGATCTATTTAATAATTTCACTTGCATTATTTGCATACATAACAAGTAAGGTTTTTTGTTTTTTTTTTGAAATAGGGTAGTTTTTATTTAAAATTATTCAAATGGGAGGGGGAGGGGGGTTTGATTTTAAATTGTAAAAATAGGATGGTTTGGAGGGAGCCAGTTTAGAGGGCGGGTTCCTAGATCCCGTCCCCTATACTTTATAGGAGAAGGCGGATTCTAGGAACCCGCCCTCTCCATTTTTCTATGGAGGGCGGGTTCCCGGAACCCGCCCTCTCCTATATGAAGGAGAGGGCGGGTTCTGAGAACCCGTCATATTTATAAAAAAAAATAAATAAATAAAATTGTTTTACTTAAAACAAAATTCGAAAAAAATCGTAAAATGCGAAAAAATTAAATTCGAAAAATTCGTAAAATTGTTTTATAAAATTCCGGGCAGTCTAGTTTCGAATTATTTAATTTTTCATAATTTTTCTTTATTTAATTTTTTCAATTTTTTTCGATTTTGCTTTAAATAAAACAGGTTTATTTAATTTTTTTTATTTAAAATATGGCGGGTTCCCAGAACCCGCCCTCTTCTTCATATAGGAGAGGGCGGGTTCCCAGAACCCGCCCTCCATAGAAAAATGGAGAGGGCGGGTTCTAGAACCCGCCCTCTCTTATAAAGTATAGGGGGCGGGTTTTAGGAACCCGCCCTCTATACTGGGAGGGGGTGGGGTCCAGGAAACCGTCCTATTCTGCTAATTTTAAAATAAAATACCCTAATTTAATAATTTTAAATATAAAATACCCTATTTCAAAAAAAAACCCTAACAAGTAAACATATTTAATTCTTTCTTAATCAAAACCAAAACATGGAAGCATTTGCATGTTCCTTACTTCTAGCAATGAAAAAATATAGCTCCCTAGCATGGGCCTCACGAGACAAGCATGAGCCCAAGAGATATAATTAATTACTAATATTGATTAATTACACCCGTAACTGAAAAACTGTCCAGATTGTTCTTGTACTTTCACATTCGAGATTGGCTTGGACAGTTGAGCAACAATCTCCTACAACTAATCATCAAAAGAGTTCGTCAAAAAAAGAAGTCATGTATATGAGTCATATTACCAACTCACCACCAAAGAGCTCATCCACTGCAAAAAAACAAACATACATGCAATCGGAAACGAGCACTCGTTATGTTTCTTAAAGTTCGATTGCCATGTATTTCGGTCACATATTTAGCACATAGGATACACTTTTACACTAAACAATACATGCACCACACGGGCAAAAGCATTTATAACTGAAAATATGGAGATTGTTTTTGTACTACTTTAGTAGCCAGTGTTGTATTTGTCACGCAGTGGTGATCTTATCCTCTATTTAAGAATGATGATGATGCAAGCAAAGTAAAGCTATGGAAACTTGATTCCACGTCAGACATCAGCAAAACTTAATTTACAACGAAACTGAAGAGATCTGTTTCATGAAATTAAGGACAAGGCTTCGATCTAAAAAGATGCAAAATATCAAAACATTTTATGGCCAGATTTTTTTTTTTATAAATATAAATAGGAAATCTGTCTTTTTACTCTGAATTCCCCCCCATATTATTCAAGTTAGAAATTGATTTTTTTTTCCTTCCTTTTTTTTGTTACCCTTGGGTGTAGATTTGATTATATTTGATGATCATTTGCCCTTGAAAAGACACGGTAACTAAAGTTATAGCTGTATCTGCATGTTGATAGTTGTTAAGTTTGCTCCGTATTCTTATCCCTAGAAGTTTTCCAAATCAATTCAGTGTTTACGGAGTTTCAGGTTCAGCTTCAGCCAAGATCCAGACGTCTGAAGTTTCGACGCTCTGTTATTTGGACAGACGTCTGACTCATGTTTGTCAGACGACTGCGTGCTCTCTGCATTTGCTGAAGCCTCATATCCAGACATCTGGAGCTTCTTCTTCAGACATCTGGCTTCGCTTTGTGTTTTGGACAGACGTCTGTCGTCGTCTTGGGCCGGATATTTGAAAATCCTACTTCTACTCTGATTTGCCTTGTACTATATATAGTGTAGTTTGTAACCCTAATTGAGTTGACCCTTTTATAATCAAAATTAAGAAAGATGGAGCTAGGGTTCTTTGTTAGGAATTTTATGAGAGTTGATCTATTGTTGTAATCCTCCATATTTGTTTAATTAGTAAAGCTTTTTTTCGCCCGTGGTTTTTTCCATGTAAATCTTGTGCCTTTTGGTTTGTGCTATATTTCTATCGCTTTTGATTATTTGTTTTCTTCTCTTTATCGTTTGTTTATTGCTTCGTGATCGTATTTGTCGCAACAAACTGGTATCAGAGCTACGTTGTGTCTGGGAGATTTGGTATTTTGTTTGAACTGTTAGGTTTTCGATCTCACGATCTAAGTTTACGGTGGGTAATGATGCCCGTGTCCTCTTTCCCATCTTCTTAGATTGTGATCTTGAAGTTTTATAGTTTGTAAGTATTCAAGGTGTTTTCTTTTGATCCCACATCATATCTCCAACAATTATGAAGTTTGATATTGAGCAGTTTGATTGGAATATGGGCTTTTGTTTATGACAAGTTCGTATGATTGTTGTATTGACACAAAATAATTTGAATAAGACGATTCATGAGAAGATTCAAAGTCTTCTACTATGACAGAGGAAGTATGTGAGGAGTTGGATGAAAAGGCTCTTACGGGTATCCAATTGTGTTTAACAAACGAAGTTTTGGTGGAGAAGACGGCGACTAGTTTGTGGTTGAAATTAAAGAAGTTATATTTGAAGAAATCTCTCATAAATTGACTCCTTTTAAAACAGCGTCTATACACACTAAGTATGTTTGAAGGCTCCCTTATCAAATCTCATATCGGTGAGTTTAATTTGATCATTACAGATCTGGATAAGATCGATATTAAGATTGATGATAACGATCAAAGGCAACAAACATAACAAAAAAAGAGCCTGATCTTCATCATCAATCTTGATGTCGATTTTACCCAGATCCGTAATGATCGAATTAAACTCACCGGCGCGAGATTTGATTATAGAGCCTTCCGACATACAAAATGTGTAGAAACGCTGTTTTAACAGAAGTTGATTCATGAGAGATTTCCTAAAATATAACTCCTCTAATTTTTGCAACAAATTAGCTGCCGTCTTTTCTACCAAAACTTCGTTCGTCAGACACAACTGGATAGCTATGAAGGCATTTTCATCCTACTCCTCCCAAACTTCCTTCTTCATTATGGAAGGCTTTGCATATTTCCTAAGAATCGTCTTTCTCAAATTATTTTGAGTTGATACGGCAACCATACGGAATTTCTATAAACTGAAACTTATATTTCCATCAAAATTCTAAATATCGAACTTCATGATTGTCGGAGACATGATGCGGGATTAAAACTAAAATACGATGCGTGTTAACGAACTATAAAATTTCAAATTCACGATCTAAGAAGATGAGGAAGAGGACACAAACGTCATTACCCACTGTTAACCTAGATCGTAAGATTGAAGACTTAATGGTTCAAACAAAAGATCCCCAAACAACAACGGCTCTGATACTAGCTTGTAGGCTCTGATACCAGTTTGTCGTGGCAAGACGATCACGAAGTTATGCAAACGATAGAAAACAAACCACAAAACAAACCACAAACAAATAAGAAATAAAAGTACTAACCAAAAAGCAAAAGCGAAGCTTTTATTAATCACTAAAAATGGAGGAGTACAGATGGTGGCTGAATTACACAAATCCCTCTCAAAACCCTAGCTCTCATAAATAACGAAAGGGTTCTCTCAAAATATCACAAAAGCTATATAAAGGCTATCTCTTTAGGGTTACAAAATACTACATTATATATAGTATTAGAAAAGATAGATTCAAATAACTAATTTCCCAATTAACAAATATCCGACTCATGACGACGGAAGACGTCTGATAAAGGAAGTGCGGACGTCTGCCCAAAAGTCTTCAAAACAACATAGCGTGGTCAAACGTTTGAAGAAGGAACTTCAGACGTCTGGTCTTGAGGTTTCGAAAGTACGGAGCGCTCGCAGACGTCTGATGAGTTCGATTCAGACGCCTACCCAATGTATGCGAACACACAGAACGCTGACAGCCTCTTTCTTACAGGTAAACTTGAATTTTGAACAACTCTAAGATAAAGCAGAACAAACAGAGAAATAAAATAGGGATTGGAATGGGAGGTATATCGTAACAATAATATATGATATATACTTTAATTTCCTTGTAACAGATACAACGAGACATTCTTTCATAACTCAATAGGCTGACATCATACATACATGCAACACAAGCACTGAAGGACAAGCGAGACATTTGAAGAAAAGAAGATTCCATACCTAACATGCACTACAAAAACAATTATTGTGTTTTGGCACCAAGTGTCTAGCCACATGATTTATCCAAAAGCTTATAAACACATTCATGCTCATGTCTGCGTAGAAACGAAAATGTATATTACGATTCATATTTAACATATTTATTTCACCTGCACGATTACCCACCTTAATTTGTTTTCATTGCAATGCAGGTGTTGTCTATAACACTCGATGAATGGTCTGATGACGACGATGTTGCTTCTACGATCGAAGTTGAAGGGAATAGTTGTGCAAATTCCATTTAATTACGAGGAGTTTCTTCCTAAGGGATACTCAAAACCTACTACAAAGACGAGCTACGAAAGAACGTGCCAAGTTTATAAGGCTGTGAAATGAATGGGTTTTCATAAAATCTAGCTATTATGCAACAAAGCATATACTTATGAAATGATAATTGTTTAATTTGTCTAATATGTCTAATTAAGTGTGAGTTTCAAGAATTTTTGAAACCAAGCTTGAGTATTGCATGTTCACAATGCTCGTGCACATCCAGTGAATCTCACCCGGAGACGGATAGTAAAAAAAAGGTATATCTTAATAGATTAAACATCTTTCTATGCTCTCAGATTACTAGTGAAATCGATCGCAAATAATCTAGCTATTTACCTGCCATTACTTTAATCTATGATTGTAGGGGCAATCACAGACAGGCACCGAAGAATTCTTAGGAGAATTAAAGGTGAATGCGATTAAAGTAACCAATTTAGCTATCCTCACCGGCGATCCTTACGGTGGTTTTGACTCTTGGGCAACAGGGATCTATAAATCTCAGATTTATTTTCTTATTTTTGAAAGAATGCTACAATCATTGTAGTACAATGCCTGAAAAAAATTTATTTTTTGCAGAGAGCCCAAACTGCCATAATTCAGAGCAACTTAAATCCTATTTGGAATGAGGAGCTTAGACCATTGGTGCCTCAGCTATTCTGCGCTTTAAAACTGGTGAGCATATTACATTTTTCTACAGTTTATTAGTATTTAGTTGCATGTTTTCATATGTTATGATTAAGATTTCACATCACAAAAATCAGGATGAATTTAGTTTCAATGTACAATTTTCAAGATTTTTTTCTTCCTAAACAGCAAGTTTTCGATCATGATAAGCTCTTTGTGGATGACACGATGGGCGAAGCTGAGATAGATCTCCAGCCAACAATTGCAGCTGCCATGACATTTGAAGATGCAGACCTTCTACAGGACATGTAGATTGGAAAATGGTTGTGATCGGGTGATAATGCGTTCATCAACGACAGTATCATCAACTTCGTGGATGGCAAAATAAAACAAGATATATTTTTTGAGGTTACAGAACGATCGAGTCTGCAGGAGAGATCCAAATAGATCTGGAATGGATTCCATTGAAGCATGCCTAATGATATTCCTCCATTAAAGCGCAGTTTACTGGCTATTATGCAAAACATTACGAAAAAAGTTCTCTTTTAACTTTCTTCCTAAAATTGTATATGTATGTTAATTGAGGATATTGCACTTTGGCATTATATGAAAACTGCCAGCTATGCAATATGAAGTTATAGTGCATGCATTTATTCTACAACAACAACAAAAGGCCTTTATCTCAAAATTTGGGTAGGCTATATGAATTAGTTTCTTCCATCTGATTAAATTAGCGGTTAACATTTTTTTTAACTACAACTTAATCATTTCTTCCAACTGGTGGAGCATGTAGGATTCCGGTTAAGGTCAGAGTGCACACATTTATTCAAAGCTTAAACTGTATGAATACAAAGCAAGTCATATATATATATATATATATATAGTCACAAATGCCGCATACAAATACAAAGTAACCAAAAATACCATCATCAGCTTTGAATATATAACCTAAGCCTCTGGTTCATAAAGTAACATCCAAATCAAAAGGCATATATTTTGGAAATAACATACCAAAGCACAAGGAGATATGATGATTGACGACCATCTTAATCTTCATAAATCATTTAAGGCTTCCCCAAGATTTCAGGGTAGCTTCTCCAATGACGACTCATCCCAATCAAAGAACTCGAACTCGATTCTACCTTCGATCTTCGTGCATGGATCATATAAGCCACAACCGCAGTACCAAGCATTCCGATCCCCAATACAGCAAACACAATCCCAACAATCAAAAGAACTGATCTTGTGTGCCCGCCATTATGACCTTGATCTGATGGTTCAGCTCTGCCCGCTCCTCTCAAGATTGGATCGGAAATATTTTGTGCTACAGGGAGCTCGACTTTTGGTTTTCCAAAGAATGCAATCATTGATGGAGTTGCTTCTCCCGGATTCTTTGCATATGTTAGCCCGTGAGCTGAAGGCCGGCTGTGCTGAGAGTTTGATTGTGTGATCGAGATTGAGAGTAGGCATAGTGTTAGGGCTATGCAAAAAGGGTGAGCCGCCATCTCTTGCTTCTTTTTGCTACCACTTATCCTGTCGGTATAAAACCAAGAAAATTGTTTTGTGTAATTTTTAAGACAATATTTTCTTAGTAGACTCCATAGAATTGGGGATGAGTGTAAGAAGCCGATACATCCTTCCTTAACATTTCAAGTATATCAATATATCGAGAAAATATAAGAACAAGCAACAACTTGGGGGTAGTGTCAAGTCATCAAGTGTTATGTTATAGATAGTGTAATATACATTGTTAGCCCAGAACCGGACAAATCAAAGGTTATTACAATGTTTATAATTGACATGGTATCCAAGCCTAATATGGTTTTGAGTTTGATTTTGACCTTTCCTTCCACCACCTTCTAAAGCATTTTTAACATGGTATCGGGGCGCAAGATTTCAAAAGATGTCGGGTTCAAAAGTGATCAAGTTAATTAGTCCAAAACCTTATTTATTTACCCTCACTTGATGTGTCTTTACAAGCGAAAGTCGTGAGGAGGAGTGTTAAGTGTTATGTTGTAGCAAGATATACATTGTTGGCCCGTCACAACCCGCAGTTTCAGATTTTGGCTGCAACGGTTATTGACAATCATGAAAGCGTTAAATGCATCCTTGGTTTACTTAATCTCCTTCCTTTCCATTGCTTTTTCACTGCTAACAATATGAATACAATTGTTAAACTTTTGTAGTACAATTGGGACTGCGATTTCTAATATAATTACGACTAGGGTTTCTATATTTCTTATTCAAGAGTTGTCACATTAAGTTCAATTCCATTTCTATGTATCTAAAGTAGTAGCCTCATGATTAATAAAGAGAATTCATAATCTCGAAGTGTTATCAGAAATCCTTTTGCTGCCTTCCTCTTTTTTTTTTATATTTTGGTTCATTTGAAACTAAATCTCCATAAATCATTGTCTAAACTTCAAGTTGCAACGAAAAAAGGCAGGCATTTTTATTGCAATTTACTTCTAACAACACCACTCAAAATCTGAAGGAAAAAAAACCTCAAAATGTACCTCCAAAATTCTGCTGCTCGCTGCCCTCAGATTGTTTTTGATTGAAGATGAGCCATGAGTGAGAACTGAGAAAGAGAGAGAGAGAAAGAGAGACAGAAATTTAGTTGATTTAGATTAAATTAATAATAATGATGATGAAGGAAATGATGAGGGGGGTAAGCTTACCTGCAGGTGAGCATGTGAGCTGTTTTTGGCTGCATTAATCATATTTTATTTGTCGGCATTCTGTTACTCACGTGAACCATAAGATTAACTTACGGTCCCTGGTCTGTCCTTGATTGTCAATCTAGACCCCTTTGTTGGGGGGCTTTATGTAAAAGCGGAAAAAAAATTCATTTTATATGCTTTAACTAGGGGCGCAACTCGACAATATCGGATGGGTGTAAGATTGGTTATGAAATTTTCGGATCAGGCAAAGGTTTAGAATAAAATACGTCTGTTTCATCCTAAGCGCATATGAATTTTTGTTCATAGATCCCAATGACCCAAACTAAAATGTACAATAGGCATGTAGTTTTAAATAATGAAATATGCATACACCTTGTAGTTTATTTTAGTTTATTGGGTAAATTACCAGAAAAAAACCAAGCAGGTTTTTCCGCTTATAAAACCCCTTGTCCCGAATCGCTTGTTAAAACCTATTTTGAAATAGTTGTCTGTTGTATCCAGTCATTATGTGATATCTATGACCTATTTTGAAATAGCAGGCAACTATACATATATCGCATGAAAATTTTCTTTGGGTTTTTGATAAAGCCAGGGTTTTTTTGAAAGCCAGAAAACCTGCTGGGGGATTTTGACAACTTACCCTATTTTAGTGTAATTTTATGTGTAATTTTAATACATAGACCTATTAAATTTAAATATATTCACGGTCGAGAGGGGCGATTATATATTTATATATATGACGGCATATACGGGTTTTTGATATAAGTGAGTTTCATCAATAAGACTCAAGCCTTATTGAGCTTTATCACATCTTATATTTTATACTCATACGTTTCTCATAGTTTTTTCTAATGTGAGACTATTCTGAAACACATCTCAACAAAACAAGACCTATGTATGGCTTGAATTCCTACCATAATTTATTCGAGAGACAAACTGTTGCAAAAATAATATAGACATACAGATAATTAAATATTATCATAACGGTTATGGAACCTATTTTCAGATTCAGAAAGCAAATCAAACCGAGCAGGAAAATACATATCAGATTCCCGAAATTACATAAACAGAAAAAATACAAGTTATCAAAATGAGCCGAATCGTCTTCGAACGAATACTAGCCTTGAAGAAAATATTGCCCCATCACCAACTTGGCTGCGCCGAGTACCGCAAATTTCTTCACAGGATGAGACAGCTCAAGCCAACAACACACTTGCAGCTAGCACTTCTAAAACTACTTCAGAAAGCACACTTCAAAACTCGAGACTATGAAATGGGATTTTTTTGGTGTGTTCTGGAATGAGAGGCTCAACTCCGATATATAAGCGCAGATTGAGGAGTTTCAAATTTGAGTATTTACTGCTGAATTCAGATTCGAAAAATGCAGCCATGAACTGCCCAATTAAAATTTGAATTAATTGCACAATTAAAATTTGAATTATCTGCACAATTCGATTTCGAATTTACAGCCATTAATCTGCATAATTAAAATTAACCGCAGCCATTAAATCTGCTCAATTCGATTCGAATTTACAGCCATCAACTGCATAATTAAACAATTAAAATTCGAATAACTGCACAATTAAAATTCTATTCACTGCACAATTTAAATTCCATCCATTAACCGGCACAATTTAAACTCAAAACCACGGCCATCAACTGCACAATTTGAATTCAAAACCACAACCATTAAAAGCATAATTTAAATTCCAATAACTTCATAATTTAAATTCAAATATGCAGCATAACTGGCACAATTTAAACTTAAAACCGTAGCCATCAACTGCACAATTTGAATTCAAAACCACAGCCATTAACTGCATAATGTTTTTCCTCTCTTTTTCATCCATGAAATCCAATAAATTTCAACAATCCCCCACAATTTCATAGAAGAAAAAGTAGTGAAGCGATTTGTAACATGTTTTCAGTGAATGCATCTTCCGGTTTGAACCACCACCTTGGTTATCCAATTTTACCAGCATATGGACGAAGTGAAAATGAGTCTTGAACTTGACACTTTACTGTGGTGGCGTTCATTGGTAACAGCATGCTATAGGCTATAGTAGCAATCTTTAGGTTTTGATACATTATGGCCATGCATTCTATCCTGATTCATGAATATATTCGAGTAATAACCTATTTCCTCTAATTGCGGCTACAGAATAACATTCATATAGTTGGGCATATCTAGAGATGTACTGCTCACATCTCGTCACAAGACTTGATTCCATTCAGGGTCAAATGCTCTTACTATACTAGTAGTATTCAACACCTTCCAGATTTATCAGGGGATAGACTTAGACACAACAGTATCAATCTATTTAGGTGTTCAATTTGCCCAACAGTTTGTTGTTACCACATTGAACTTACTTCATGGGATCTCCACTTAGATAAGTTGGGTTGCTACTGTCGATGAATTAGGTAGGGTTTTCAGGCCCATCCCCAATCTGGATTTCAGGACTAGCGACAACTCAAGTCTTTTAGTGAAGAGATCTGCCGTGTTATCTTTAGACTTAACAAAGCCCACATCCATCACCCCCTCTTTCACAAATTTTTTCACGGTCATGATCCTCACATGGATATGACCCCTTATTTTGTTGTTGTTCTTTGAACTTTTAATTCTTTCAATTGTGGCCATATTGTCACAATATACAGAAATAGCAGAGTGTGCTTGCTGATCATGGGCAATTCGGACATAAGTCCCTTAAGCCATTCAGTTTTTTTTCTAATAGTGTCCAAAGCACACAACTCGGACTCAAAAGTCAACCGAGAAAAAATAGTCTGTTTAACAAATCTCCAGGCGACTGCGTCGCCACCCAAGGTAAATACATACCCTATACAACCATTACAACCAGAGCTACTAAAGCCACTAGCTATCTAGCTTGCATCACTGTACCCTTCAATGACAACGGGGAATTTCCCATAATGCAGCCCAAGGGAAATGGTTCCCTTTAAGTATCGAAGTACTCTATCTAAAGCCTCCCAATGAGTCCTATTTAGACAGCTAGTGTATCTACTTAATTTTGACACAGAACGAAATATCCGGTCTCGTGCACTTTGCAAGATACATTAAGCTTCCAATGATATGAGAATATCTCTACTGAGATACAAAGACACTACTAGTATTTTTGTAGAGAGTTACTGAAGGATTATAAAGGGTTTTGACGGTTCTACCATTCTTATAACCAAATTTCTCTATAATCTTCTCAACATAATAAGATTGAGAAATGCTTATGCCTTCAGCTGTCCTCAACAACTTTAGGCCAAGAATCACGTCAGCAACACCCATATTCTTCATATCAAATTTACCACTCAAAAACGACTTAGTCTCATCGATTATTCTTATGTTAGATCCAAACAATAAGACATCATCAACACAAATACATAAGAAGTGACCGAAGTGAAACCAAAAGAAGTGACAGTGATATCAAACTTCTCATTCTATTACTTAGGGGCTTGTTTAAGTCCATTAAGAGACTTTACAAGTTTACATACTTTTCTCTCATTACCAACAGCTACAAATCCTTCATGTTGATCTATATAAATCTCTTCTTCAAGAGTACCATGAAGAAAAGCGGTTTTCACATCCATTTGGTGGATAGTGAAATCATATATGGAGGACAATACTATAAGCACTCTAATTGTAGTCATGTGGGCAACCGGAGAATAAGCATCAAAGAAGTCAATGCCTTTTATTAGTTTAAACCCCTTGGCAACAAGTTTGACCTTAAACTTATCGACGGTTCCATCCGGTTTCAGCTTCCTTTTGAAGATCCATCTACACCCAATGGTAGTGCATCCAAGAGGGAGATCTACTAATTCCCAAGTTCTGTTAGAAACAATGGAATCCATCTCACTTTTTATAGCATTTTTCCGGTGCTTAGAATCTTTCGAGAACATAGCAGCACTGTAAGTAGCAGGATCTTTCTCAACATTATACATGACAAAATCGTTTCCAAAGTCTTTAAAAGTCCTGCTCTTTTGCTTCTTCTGAGTTCATCCAACTCTTCAGATCTATGAGATCCAGAGTTGGAACTTTCTGCCCCCACATTTGACATCATTTCCACATAATCAGGAATAGAAGTTGAGACAATGTTGGAATCTTTATCTACACTTTGAGATATACCGATTTTCATAGGGAAAACATTCTCAATGAAAATTGCATCACTAAACTCAACTACGGTGTTAAAATTTATGCCAGATATTTCAGACTTAATCACTAAAAATCTCAATGCATAGGTGTTTTCCACATAGCCTAAAAAGATAGCGTCTACAGTTTTAGGACCAAGTTTTTTCCTTTTATGTTCTGAGACTAGCACTTTTGCAAGACGCCCCTACACTTTAAGGTATTTCAAGCTAGGCTTGCGACCTCTCCAAAATTCGAATGGACTACTTTCTTTATGCTTCTGAGGGACTCTATTCAGAATATGGCAAGCCGTATTCAAAGTCTCTCCCTGCATATATTTAAGAAGCCCAGAAATTTCAAGTAGACTATTAATCATATTTTTTAATGTTCTATTCTTTCGTTATGTTACACTGTTAGATTGTGGAGAATATGGAGCAGTTTCCCCGTGCACTATGCCAAAAGATTGACATAATTGAGTAAACTGATTAGAGATATATTCTCCTCCTCTATCGGATCTTAACCGTTTAAGTTTCTTACTAGTTTGAGTTTCGGCTTCATTCTTAAAAATTATAAATTTTTCTAAAGCACCTTTGGTTTTAAGCAAGAAAACATAACAGTAGTTACTAGAGTCATCAATAAAGGTGATAAAGTATTTCTTTAAGTCTTTAGTTAAAACGCCATTGCACTCACAACTATTAATGTGAACTACGACAAGCAAGTCTGAAGTCCTATCAACTGAATGAAAATGCTTCCTTGATTGTTTAGTTGTTGCACACACTAGACATTTCAAACTGCGATCAATATCGTGTTTAGGTGTTAGGTTCAAGTTCATCATTCTTTTTATAAAATCAAAGTTAATATGACCTAAATGACTATGTCAACTACCAGATGATTCAATTGAATAACTAACAAGAAAATAAAAAATTTCATTAACTTCAGAAAGATATACATGTTCTACCATAAGCTTAAATAAATCATCAAACATATAACCTTTGCCAACAAAAGAACCTTTATTTAAAATTACCACTTTATTACATTTAAAATTAAACTTATAACAAGACAAAATCCACTAAGAATATTATGACGAACAGTAGGAACATGATACACTCTATGTAAAGATAGAACTCGCCCTAAAGGAAACTTTAAGTCCACGCGTCCATATTCTAATACCTTAGCAGCAGAAGAGTTCCCCATTATTACTAACTTCCCAA
This sequence comes from Agapanthus africanus, assembly GCA_030015575.1. NCBI lineage: Eukaryota > Viridiplantae > Streptophyta > Magnoliopsida > Asparagales > Amaryllidaceae > Agapanthus > Agapanthus africanus. The sequence goes on from JASDDO010000016.1 coordinate 569,550,565, forward strand.
CTGCAGGCTGGTAAGATACAAATAGCAATTTATCAGCACAAATATGCACATTTGCTCTAGTATCTACTAACCACTCATTAGATTCATAAATAGTGAAAAATTGAGGATTAACAAAAAAATACTCTTCAATAGAAGACAAAACTTTAGTCGTCATAACGTTGACCTAAGGCTGACTAGTAGATCCTGAATCAGCTTTGAGTTTCTTAGAAGGACAAATCTTAGCCCAATGTCCAACCTGTTCACATATCTAATACGGTTTGTTTGCTTTCGGTTTCTTTTGGATCTTAGGCTTAAGTTTATGTTTATCATTATTTTTAGCAGGTGGCTTCTGTTTATTTTCCCCATCAGTCACAACATTTGCTTTCGGTTGGTGCTCAACAGGCACAACATGGTTCCGATTCTTATGTTCTTCTTCGATGGCTATGGAAACCATCAAATCATCGAGTGAAATCTTTCTTTACGATACTTTAGAGACATTCCGAAGCTTTCCCAAGATCTAGGAAACTTTTCGATAATTGCCATTACTTGAAACTTCTCGGGAAGTTTCACATCAGCCTTTTGAAGAGTATGAAGAATGTGCAGAATTTCATATGCTTGTTCTATCACAGATTTACCCTCAACCATTTGGAACTTTAAGAACTTGGACACGGAATACTTTTCAAGACTGATGTCTTCAGTATTGTATTTCTTATCCAATTCATCCTATAATGCATTTGTTGTGTTTGAAGAGGAACAATAGACATGGAAGAACACATTGTGTTAGCAGACGTTCATGCTCGTGCTGCAAACTTGCGGCCAAGGCGGAATACAAAATAAAATTTTTAAGAATCAAGAGCACGAACTACTACGACCTAGAATTGAATCCAAATACTAAACTAGCAAACTAGAAGGGGTTAGACTACTTGGTTAGTAAATACAACCTTTGTAGTCGTGTCCTTCGTCTTCTATGGCACTTCTTTAGCTCTTAGGTCCACCGAGAATGAGCTTGGAAGTCGGTCTTCCTCATCGAAGATGATCCATCCGAAAGAACCCAAATCTAGGCTCTAGCTTCACAATAAAAACTAAGTGAAGCAACTAGTAAACAAAACTTACTAAGAATTGATCACTAGGATATAGTAGTGGCTAATCTCTAAATTCTCTCTTTTCTTTTCTTCTTTCTCAACTTAGAAATTTTCAAGTGAGGAGGAAGAAGAAGCAAAGGGTGATGATTATCCAAAACAAGCATGGCTACTAAAATTCTTCATTACATTTTCTTTTATCTTTTTTTCATTCTAAGTGTGAAGTGGGTGGAAATATGACTCACCAGTGTGACTCACAAGTCCACTCACTTCCACTCAATAGAAGAAAGAATGAGAAGAAAATGATAAGCCATGTTACACACACACACACACTAATACAATATATACTGCAAATACATGCACCCATATCCATATCAAAATACGAATACCGTATTCTATAAAATACGAATACCTGTATTTATATCAAGACACAAATACACGTGCGTATTTATACAAATACCCATATTCGTATAAATACTGTATTCCGTCAAAATATAAATACCAAAAAGAGATATATAAAACTAGCTCACATTTTATCTAAATGTAATAATCTGGCTATCTTTCAAACTGACTAGTATTAAAAAAATGTTCGATTAAAAGTAAGTGTATAAAAACACGTATTTAATTGAATCTAAGTACGTATCAAAATAAGTACACTACATCGTTTAGCCTGAGCTGGGAAACTCTCTGTGTGGGACTCTAAAAACTCGACAATATACCGGCAATGGGTTTAACCACAAACACGTCAGCGGCACTAGATGTACGTAACGGCTACCCAGATATTGAACGAAAGGAAGGTCGACGAGCAAACTCTTCTGTATCCCTACTGAGCCCGAAAGTGACACTCTCCGTACAGTCTGGTCTGTTCATCTAAGAGTATCGTATATCGGGTCTAGGGGTGGATAAAATCAGACCCCTAACAACGCGATAAGTCATGTCGGTATGAAGCCTATCACCTACGGGAAACTACTGATCCAAATCAGTAAATCTCGTCTACCTTGGCCAAGGATTTCTAGTGATAGCCACCTTTCCACTGCGAAACATCTACCCCCAATACCGGGAGAGACGAATCCCTGACGATCCGCTCACTGCTCTATATGGCTCGGGACTGTACCCAACCAAAACCTGTTTGCACGACTCAGTAGAGCCGTGGTAGGGTAGTAATCAAAGCACAGTGGGAACTCATATGAGACAAATGACGATCTCAGGTCTAAAGACTAACCTGTACTCATGTCACCAGAGAACTGCTACCTGATAATAGGTATAATACTATATAGTATGTTCCCGGCAAGTCCGTCCAGTGTAACTCATAACCCAATGAGCACCTGTATACAATCTTTGGTGACTAACTAACACCATTGGCTGTGAGACCGACCATCGCCCCTCGTCCGGGTCAAGAAATGTATACACTAGTTTACTCTGTAATATTAATGCTCGGTCTCGATATTCTTACAACTAGGGACATTTAAGGATTTGCTTATAAACTACCCAGTTCTCACAAGTGTGATCACCACAATAACCCAGGTATTCAAGCATGAATCCTATGGACTCTATCAACATGTAATAGTGATCCAAAATATCACATAATGCATGTACATGATAATAAAGACAAATCGGATAGCATACTATCATCTTGAGTAAGATTGTTCTACCCGTATAGGTCCTCCCTCAATCATCACAATCGCCTACCTGTGATTACTATAATTGCCTTGAGGGCACTATAGCCAACAATCTCCTATTTGCACTTAGGCTAATTATTTCGGTGTCGCATACTCTCAGCCCGTATGATGCCGAACTCCTAACTTCTCTACTAATCAGTTTCGCAAATCATGTTTGCGAAACATTCGTGTTCGAGAAATAGTCTCAGTGAGTGGATCTGCTCTAATGTTTCTATCTTTATCTCTCTATATCTCAACTTCGCGGAGAACGACTATCTCCCATAATGAGCGATACGTATCTCAGAACTTGTCTGGATATCTGATAGGACCAAGTTCATAAATGAACTCCAAATCCAATAAACTTCTTAGATTATATCTTCCACTGAATTTAATCAGTATCATGCGTCATGCCTACCTTAGTATCCGCTTGAATCACTTTCCAACATACCACCCCTCAGAAGAGGGTAAACTTTAACTCTGATAGCCACTCTGTCATCCAGGTCAGCTTGAAAACCTGAAATGCCTCCTAAAGGAGGCTGTTGTTATCATATGCCAAGAACATTCTCTCATGTTCATAACCGCTTCCCAATATTTCTCCAGGATTGGGTTAAAATCTGCTTATTGCAGCTAGTGCAAAAGCAATATCTAGTGTAGTACTTGACATCTCATGATTGACTCAATTGCCTAAATAAGTGATATATCAATCATGCAAATCCCACTCCTCATTAGTCCAGAAGACATCTTTTTAAAGAGGGCGACTCCATCACCTGCGGGTATACCACCACGCTAGGAGTCATCCAGTCTAAAACATTTTAGAATAGTTTCAAAGTACTCGTATTGGGACACTTCCCAAATATAGATATAAAATCATAGATTTAGTCATCAGAATATCTGATATTTTATCCAGTTTCTATGTGAAGAAACATCTGTGACAACCACGGTTTAACCGATCGTAATAAAGGAACAACACTTCTTATCAGGGGTATGTCATCCAGAAACTAGGACAGTACTCCCTACTTAACTTTCTTACTAGATCTATCTGTCATTCTTGATGAAGTCAAACACTATGACTATCACATCAAGAATAGATGACCCATCTCCGCTCTCCTTACTTTAATCTATAAATAGACACAAGCATCTTGCTCACCATGCTTCGGCCTCTCCCACTGACTAAAACAACCCTCTAGCAGAGTCATATACACGTGCACTTCTAAATTCAATTTAGAATGACATTATAGTCATCCACTTACCATGTCTCATAGTCAAGGACAGCGGTAGTGATAAGCTTGGGTCATCAAAACCTCCTTGTCACCGTCTTTGAGGAAACTGATGTACCTCTCGGGTGGCTAAGGTTACCTACTTAATCTACGGAGTGGCTAATGGATTGTCGAATCCAATTGAATTCTTAGTTTCTACTATATATTCAGTAATTGTTTGTGATTCTAGAATCACTTTCAGTTCTACTATACTTCCACTAATATTTTCTGAAAAAAGTTCATTTTACTAAAAATGTGGAGAGTCAAGAACAATATACGTTTTGATCCTACAAATGGTAGAATGTTAACCTTCATTAAAGCCCGTGATAACCCACAAATGCCCTTACTGAAACGTGGCTTGAGTTTATCCGGATTCTGGTTTTAAGCATAAGCCGGAAAAATCCATATACCTTAACATCGTTAAGATATGAATCCATTATATATTCAATATTGAAACAAAGGCACTAATTTAATTGGAATCAGATTCAAAAATTATACAGCTATTTCTAGTGCATATCGACCAAATGAAAGAAGGACGTGCAGCATTACTCATCAAGGAGCGCATCCACGGATGAGTAACCTAAGAGAGAAGCAAGTTCTCAAAACTATTACTTACGACGGAATACCTAACATAAATATGTACATCTTCAATCAGTTCGAAGAATACTGGTACTTCCAACGTTTGGTTCTCTACTTTATTCTTATAACTATAACTTCTTAAAATTTGGACCATGTATTTCAACGAAATGCATATTTAAAACCAGAGAAATTATAAGTAAACGGAATATAGTACTGTTCCCGCCAATTTTTTTGGCTTAGAGCTTGTTGTTCCTTTATAAAAATAAAGGGAAGCCCTCATGTGTTAAACACATGCATACCCATATGCAAAGCATGTGAGTGTCACTTCAGATAAGAACAAATCCTATATTAGTTCTCACGTGTTAAACACGTGAGCGTCTCACGTGATATTCATGTGAGCGCTAGTGCTAGTATCTTGGCAGCGTCTCACGTGATATCCACGTGAGCACACATGCCAGTCTCTTGGCAGCGCCTCACGTGATATCCACGTGAGCGCTATAGGCCAACGTTTTATGTGTAATACACATGAGTGTTCTTTTTTTATAGAATTAAATTCTATATGCGAAATATTTCCCCGAGCTTTCTTAAATTAGAAAGATCTTCTCTGTTAAACAGGGACCCTTAGATCAAACATCCAACAGTGATTATAAAATTACCATTCGATCATCTGATAGAATAAAATTCTATTTTAGGAAAATATTTTCATAATTTTGTTAAACAAACAAGAATGATCTTCTCTGTTAAACAGAGAGCCTTTAGATTAAAAATCTAACGGTGAATAAAATTCACCGGTTGATCTTTAAGATCATTTCGATTGATTATGAAATAATCATGATCTCTCAATGAGAGATTTTCTCAAACAGATTAATTTTTCTCATCTCCTATAAATAGGAGTAAAGAGATTAAATCTAGAGAGAAGAGACCCTCCATAAGCTTCTGTAAAAAATATAAAAGGTTCTCCAAAAGCTCCCACAAAACAACAGAGAATTTAATTCTCAAAAAAGAAGAAGATCTTCCTACTCTCAAACCCTATGTGAAGAAAAAAGTAGAGGTCAAAACATTTCCTTTACCTATCATATCCTATCTAAGGGTTTAACTCTTTAAAAGAACTTAGTTATTTCTCTGGATCTGAGATTCACAAGACAAGTCTCCCATAGGTTGAGAATTTAATTCTCATCGGAAAGATCTTGTTCTTAAGAATCAAGAATTCATAGGAGAACAAAGTTGAAAAGAACAATGATGAAAGAAGAACATGAAGAAGATGGAGTTCATACTCTAGGAACTTAGTTTCCTCATAATCAAGAACTTAGTTCTTAAAGAACTTGATCCCAGGTCCTTAAAATATTGATCTTGGCGATCGTTAATAGCCAAAATGTCATTAACAGAAGTTAAATTTCTTTAAAATGATGAACAGAGATTTAATCTCTAAGAAAGATGCACATCACGTGAAAGGCACGTGTGCGCACTTCATTGCTTAAAGGTATGCGCGTCACGTAATATCCATATGAGCGCAGTTGGTAAATATTACCATTCAAGTGACGATCTTACATGATATCCACGTGAGCACCAAATTGTGCATCTCATGTGAAAATCATGTAAGCACTCAGAAGACTCGGTGTCACGCCCCGCTTCCCAGTAGACGGAAACGGTGCCGTGGCAAACCCGCGGCATATTTATCCAGAGAAGGCCATTCTCTAAATAAATATACTAAGCGTATTGAAACAATAATACATAATACATGAATAAATGGAGACTATAAAATTTTTCAATAAACATCTTTATTTACATTCAAACTCTCAATTTTTACAAATACACGAGTTTATACTGGAAAGTAAATACAATAGGGAAAATGCCTAAACAAGTGGTATACATAAACTGAAGGAAAATGAAGCTGAGCTAGCCCTGAGTAGCGATCTAGTTGCAGTTCTCCTCTGTGGCTTCAACTTCCTCTGTCTCGACTGTATTTGATGAACCTTCCAAGAGAAGAAAAGTGGGCGGAATGCCCATCAGCTAACTAGCGCTCGGTAAGTCCCAATTATAGGTAAGAGTAACGATAAATGACAAGTGTAGAATATGTATGACGGGTAAGAGTATATGTTCATGGGTAAGTATACACTATAGGTTTTTATATGGTCATTATGTTAACGTTAAGTTCCAAGTGTGAATGTCAACTCAGCCGTAGAAGTGTTCATGAGCTCAAGAGTGGGGCCCCAGGAGCAAGGAAACACGGGCCCGTTTCATGTGTTAGCATCGGGGCTCTAGGCTATGGATGAGTCAACCCGACTGATATTCGAGTAAAATAAAAAAAAGAGATTAATACGGGACTCCGAAGTTCCGTTGGATTCACAAAAAAAACTATCCCAAGCACCCCGAATATAACACACACACACACTCACATATATATAACTGGTTAATATACTTATTTGGTTTGATTGATTGATTAACATGCCTAGATTAAAACCATAGATTGCAAAAGGTGTAGAATGTATTCGAGTGAGTCGAGTAATATGCGAGTCATGACAATTGCAATCTTGGTTCGAATCGAGTTGGTTCGAGTAGTTTGGTTTTGCTTACATATTTGAGTTTAGATTCGAGTTAGGTTAGAGTTCGAGTTTGTGTTCGAGTCTAGATTCGAGTTTGGATTCAAGTTCAGGTCTTTTCATGTGAATTGATGTAAATTGTTAAAATCTTATGTTCGGGAGAAATCGGCAATTGCTGCACATGGACGGCAAGATTTGTATTTTTTTCCAAGACAATTGCCATTTAATAACCCAGTTAAGTTGTTTAACCTGAATAGGCAAGCACTCACTTTCTCCGGCCCTGGGGCTCAAGAGAAATGATACTGCTTAAACCTATATTAATTCTACAGTCCTTAAAATATTGTTTGCATATGTCGAGGGGGTTTTATGAAAAATATATATTAATATTGTTTAAAAATAACCGTGAGGGTGATTTGTAATATTTAAGGTTTTCATGAACATGTATTTTAATTGTTGTGGTGTTTTGGTGATAAAAGCTAGCATTTTCGAAAGTTTATGGTACTTTTGTGAAAACTACTACTTTTGGAAACTTGGTGGTATTTTATAAAAAAATTCTAATCTTTCATTTTAAAAATATAGTTTATTAATTTGCTTTTATAGAAAATACGGATTCCTAATTTTTTATATAATTTTTCAAAAATTAGTTTTGTTTAGAAAAGTCGTGTTTCGTAAAACCGTATTTTTCTTTTCTTTTGAGACGGAATACTCCGTGAGGAGTTCTGCATCTCTCTCTACTGTCTCAAGGATGTGTCATAATCCGCACTATCCATTAGCGGATCCCCTAACGAGGGTTGTAGAGGCGTAATTGTCAAGGATTTCGAAATACCGATTTAAAGAAACCCATTTTGAAACAGTGCGGTATTTTAGTGAAAAAGTTCTTCTTTAAATAACTATAGGTCTAGAATACCGTGTTATGGAACCATAGTGTGCGTGTGGGGTAGGTCATTACCCCGTGAAGTTTTTCTAAAGGTATTTAAACTAATTATCGATAAGAGGGTGATACTAAAGTTCATGGCATTTTAATGAAAAAGTTCATTATATGTTTGTTTCGTATGAAAATTTTGTTAAAACTAAAACTAAATGATGGGAAATAAGGTTAAGATTAATATAGCATGTTAGTTGATTTAATTTTCTCCTCACATGCATTTACAAATGTTAAAAAGAATATAATATCGGAGATAACTTCCCTTTTGTCGATTTGTTTTAAAAAGTTGTTTTGAGATGGAAAAGGATAGAGATGAAGGGGCTTACTATTTTAGATGATTAAAAAGAGATCGAACAATCTCTCGGGGGTCGTGGTTTCGTCGGAGATGCTCTGATCGTCGAGTTTGGCTCGCTACTTCACTTGAGGGGCTTAACTCCACTTGGTACTTAGAGAGTTTGAGAGAATATTTGCTCGAATTTTCAGAATAGTGAAGAGCTAGGGCATGAGATGGTATTTATAGTGAAGAATTAGGATTTAGGAATTAAAATTTTGGATTAAAATGCATTAAAAAGGTGTTAAATGGTGAATTGAAAAGTCTCTGTTTGATTACACGAAAATCAAACAGTGCAGGGAAGTTAAGAGGAGTTGAAGGGGTGTGTGTGCAAAGCATGGAGGGATTTGGCTTCATCCCAACCGTAGGTAGCCATATCAAGGAAACGGGCGGTCAGATCTCATTGGCTTGCCTCGAGATTCGTGCCACGTGTCAAGTTGGGTGTGTACACCTCATTGCGCCTGTTTGATTTTTCTGAAACTTTTCATTTCTCCGTGGATTCACGTGCAACTCTTGGGCTTCCGAAAAATTAAAATGAAAATTTTTAAAAATAATTAGGTCTGATGGGATTCGAACGCAAAGGATATGCCACAACAGTGTAAAGGTTTTACCAGTAAGCTACAAGTTGCTTCTTGCTTTTATTTAACAAAAATAACTTTTAACTCTTATACAGGCTGTAAAACTCTTTTCTGTACAATAAGAAGAAATTTCTGTACAGTGATTTCTGAGTTGTTACATTCTACCTTTCTTATAAAAATTTCGTCCTCGAAATTTACAATTACATAGGGACTAATTTTCAAAAAAATAAGGGTATCGTGTACGCATATCTTCTTCTCTTTCCCAAGTTGATTCTCTTGGAGAATCCTTTCTCTACATCACTCGGACCAAGATTACCTCCTTGTTCCGTAATGTTTTCACCTTTCGGTTCAGGATTTGAACTGGTTGTTTTTCGCAGGCTAGGTTAGTTTGTACTGTGAGCTTTGAGTGAACAAGTATGTGGCTGGGGTCGCTCACATATCGTCTTAGTTGGGATATGTGGAACACATTGTGCACTTCTTCCAATGAGGGTGGTAGTGCCAAATGATACGCCATTTCTCCAACTCGTTCGAGTATGTCGAACGGTCCTATATATCTTGGACTTAGCTTACCCCACTTGCCAAAACGGATCACTCATCTGTTTGGAGAGATCTTTAGGAATACATGGTCTCTAGGTTGGAACTCCAGGTGTCGACGCTTTTTATCTGCCCAATGTTTCTGTCGGTCTTGGGCTATGCGCATCTTTTCCCAGATCATGCGAACCACATCTACAGTTGCCACGATCATCTCTGGTCCAAAGAGTTTACGATTTCTAACGTCTTCCCAATTTAGCGGGTAACGACATTTCCGTCCGTAGAGTGCTGCGAAAGGTGCAATCCCAATGCTTTCCTGATAGCTGTTGTTATATGAAAACTCCATTAGGTGTAGGTGATCTTTCCATAAACCTCCGAAGTCTAACATGCATGCTCTTAGCATATCTTCTAATATCTAAATCGTTTGCTCGGACTATCCATCTGTTTGTGGATGATACGCCGTGCTGAATTCAGACTCGTTCTCAGGCTAGCTTGCAGACTCTACCAAAATTGTGATCGGAATCTTATATCACGATCTGAGACGATGGAAACAAGTACTCCATATAATCTTACGATCTTCTGCATGAGTTTATGGGTATCAAGTATGGTACATCTTGAAGGTTTTTAATCTTACTTTAGATTTTATGCTCACCTCCATGTACTTCTTTGCTAACGTCTCAGTTGACTGGCCAACTTTGAATGGAATAAAATGAGCCGACTTGGTGAGTCGATCCATAATAACCCAAATTGCATCTTTACCCTTCGTGCTGCGAGGGAGAGCAGTCATGAAGTCCATGGTAATGTGCTGCCATTTCCATTCTATGATTATTAACGGCTGAAGTAGACCAGCAATTCTGTGATGTTCAGCCTTCACTTTCTGACACACCAAACACTTGGCTATGCTCCTCGGTACTTCTCGCTTCATTCTATGCTACCGGTAATGTTGTCATAGATCCTTGTACATTTTTGTACCGCCGGGGTGTACCAAATACGGAGAGCTGTGAGATTCTTTCATCAACTCTTCTCGAACAGGGCCGACTAGTACGCATATATGGCTTCCATATCGTAAGGATCTATTTTCGTGGATGATGAAGTCGGTTCGTAGTCCACCTTCTACTTGTTTTCGGATTTTTTGTAGTTTGGCATCATCTGCTTGAGCTGCCTTAATCTGATTGACAAGAGTGGACTGGATTTGTAAGTTCATCAAAGATGAAGCGTTACCTGACACAACTACTTCAATCTCCAATCCATGCAGTTCTTGTTGTAGTCTCCGCTGAGCGGTGAGGTTCATTGCTAATGGCTGGTGACTAAGTGCACCAGGAACTACGTTCACCTTCCCAGGATGATATTGTAGGTTGATGTCGAAGTCCGCCATGAGTTCTAATCATCTTCTCTGCCGCATGTTGAGTTCCTTCTGAGTAAATACATACTTCATACTTTTGTGGTCAGTGTATATATCCACTCGTTCTCCCAAAAATTAGTGGCGCCAAATCTTGAGTACGAAGATGACGGCTGCCAATTCTAGATCATGTGTTAGATAGTTGCGTTCATGAACCTTTAGTTGCCTTGATGAAAAATCCATAACTTTTCTATGCTGGTGTAGAACACGGTGACGTGGCCAGGTTCGGGACCTGTATGGGCCACCAACAAAAATCTGTCACGTCCCGCTTCCTACTAGACGGAAACGGTGACGTGGCAAGCCCGCGGCATATTTATCCAGAGAAGGTCATTCCCTAAATAAATATACTAAACGTATTGAAATAATAATACACAATACAAGAATAAATGGAGACTATAAAATTTTTCAACAAATATCTTTATTTACATTCAACTTTCAATATTTATAAATACACGAGTTTATGCTGGAAAGTAATTACAATAGGGAAAATGCCTAAACAAGTGGCATGCATAAACTGAAGGAAAATGAAGCTGAGCTAGCCCTGAATAGCAATCTGGTTGTAGTCCTCCTCTATGGCTTCAACTTCCTCCATCTCAACTTTATCTAACGAACATTCCAAGAGAAGAAAAATGGGTGGAATGCCCGTCAGCGAACTAGTGCTCGGTAAGTCCCAAAGATAGGTAAGAGTAAAGATAAATGACAAGTGTAGAATATGTATGACGAGTAAGAGTATATGTTCATGGGTAAGTATATACTATAGGTCTCTATATGGTCATTATGTTAACGTTAAGTTCCAAGTGTGAATGTCAACGCAGTCGTAGAAGTATTCACGAGCTCAAGAGTGGGGCCCCAGGAGCAAGGAAACACGGGCCCGTTTTATATGTTAGCATCAGGGCTTTAGGCCGTGGATGAGCCAACCCGACTGATATTCGAGTAAAATAAACAAAAGAGTTAATACGGAACTCTTGAAGCTCCGTTGGATTCACACAAGAAACTATCCCAAGCACCCCGAGTATAATATATATATATAACTGGTTAATATAGTTATTTAGTTTGATTGATTGATTAACATGCCTTGATCGAAACCATAGATTGCAAAAGGTGTATAATGTATTTGAGTGAGTCGAGTAATATGCAAGTCATGACAATTGCAATCTTAGATCGAGTCGAGTTGGTTCGAGTAGTTTGGGTTTGCGTACATATTCGAGTTTAGATTCGAGTTAGATTAGAGTTCGAGTTTGTGTTCGAGTCTAGATTCGAGTTTGGATTCAAGTTCATGTCTTTTCCTGTAAATTGATGTAAATTGTTCAAAATCTTATGTTCGGGAGAAATCGGCAACTGCTGCACATGGACGGCAGGATTTGTGTATTTTTCCAAGACAATTGCCATTTGATAACTCCGTTAAGTTGTCTAACCTGAATAGGCAAGCACTCACTTTCTCCGGCTCCCTGAGGCTAAGGAGAAATGATACTGCTTAAACCTATGTTAATTCTAGAGTCCTTAAAATATTGTTTGCATATCTCGAGAGGGTTTTATGAAAAATATATATTAATATTGTTTAAAAATAACCTCAAGGGTGATTTGTAATATTTAGGGTTTTCATGAACATGTATTTTAATTTTTGTGGTGTTTTGGTGATAAAAGCTAGCCTTTTCGAAAGTTTATGGTACTTTTGTGAAAACTACTACTTTTGGAAACTTAGTGATATTTTATTAAGAAATTCTAATCTTTCGTTTTAAAAATATAGTTTCTTAATTTGTTTTTATAGAAAATACGGATTCCTAATTTTTATATGATTTTTCAAAAATTAGTTTTGTTTAGAAAAGCCGCGTTTCTTAAAACCGTATTTTTATTTCCTTTCGAGACCGAATTCTCCGTGAGGAGTTCTGCATCTCGCTCTACTATCCTAAGGATGTGCGATAATCCACACTATCCATTAGCGGGTCTCCTAACGAGAGTTGTTGAGGCGCAATTGCCAAGGATTTCGAAATACCGATTTAAAGAAACCCGTTTTGAAACGGTGTAGTATTTTAATGAAAAAATTCTTCTTTAAATTAACTATAGCTCTAGAATGCCATGTTATGGAACCATAGTGTGTGTGTGCGGTAGGTAATTACCCCGTGAAGTTTTTCTAAAGGTATTTAAACTAATTATTGATAAGAGGGTGATACTAAAGTTCATGGTATTTTAATGAAAAAGTTCATTATATGTTTGTTTCATATGAAAATTTTGTTAAAACTAAAAACTAAATGATGGTAAATAAGATTAAGATTAATGTAGCATGTTAGTTGATTTAATTTTCTCCTCACATGCATTTACAAATGTTAAAAAGAATATGATATCGGAGATAACTCCTCTTTTATCGATTTGTTTTAAAAAGTTGTTTTGAGATGGAAAATGATAGAGATGAAGAGAGTTACTGTTTTAAGTGGTTGAAAAGAGATCGAAGAAGCTCTCGGGGGTCGTGGTTGTTAGTGATATGTATGCCCTAGAGGCCATTATTGTATGATATACAGGATGCATGGACATATATATGGAGGACTTTCTTGCTCGACATGATAGTATGCTATCTGGTTGCCTTTATCTTAACATGTTCAATGGTATTGTTATGCTGTCTCTCAAATACATGTTGATAAAACCCTTAGGACGCAGGCTTGACTACCAGGACTATGTTGCGGATCATACTACTGGGACCTGGGTAGTCCATAAGCACATCCTTTAATTGTTCCTACTCGAGGGTATATCGAGACAGGGCATCGATACACCAGAGTAGACTAGTGTGTACGTTTCTTGACCCTGTATGGGGGCGATGGTTGATCCCATATCCATTAGTGTTTGACATCAAAGATTGTACACAGGTGCTCATTAGAGAATGGGTACACCAAACAGGACTCACCGAGAACTCCTAGTTGGTACTAAACCTATCGTCAGATAGCAGTTCTCTGGTGACACTGGTACATGTTAGTTTGTAGACCCGAGATCGTCATAGAGTCTTGTGTGGCTCCCACTATGCTTTGATTTTCTCCCTACCACGGATCAAAGGAGTCGTGCAAACAGGTGGATTTTGGGTACAGTCCTGAGTCATATGGAGGCAATGAGCGATAGGAGGGGTTTCGTCTCTCCCGGTATTGGGAGTTGATGTTGCGCTATACTCGATTGCTATAACTGGAAGTCCCTAACCAGGGCTGCTGATGAGATTTACTGGTAAGAGTTATCGGTAGTTTCTCAAACCGTTATGAGTCATACATCGGCATGACTTATCAAGTTACCGGGGTCTGACGTTACCACCCCTAGACTCGATATGTGACATATCAGACGAAGAGACCGGACTTTATGGTAAGTGTTACTTATAGGCTTAATTGAAGTTTGGACAAGCTTGCTTGTTGATCTTCTAATCACTCAATACCTGGGTAGCCGTTACGTCCTGCTAGTACTGCTAATGGCTTGTGGGTGACTAATGTGATCATCGCCTACTGCTGGCGTATTGACGAGTCTTTAGAGCCCACACAGAAGTTTTCTTGTTCAAGCGAAACGAAGTAGAGCACATATGTTGATATGTGCGGGGGGGGGGGGGCTGATTAGATACGTATATGTGATACCGTATTCTGATCTGGCGGTTATTTGGTATCGATTAGGTTATATGTGATATAACTGGATTATCGAATCAAGTGTTGATTTGATAATGTGATATATAGATAAATGATATTAGTCGGTTATATGTGATATAACCAGATTATTAAATCAAGTGTATATATATATATATATATATATATATATATATATATATATATATATATATATATATATATATATATATATATATATATATATATATGAAGCATGGCATAAGCATGACATGGATTTTCTATTTTTAGAAAATAAAAAATGAGGTGTAAAATGAGAGATATTTTAGGCATGGGTTGAAGGTATGGCACATATTATAGTTTATTACTTTGACTTCACTATTGAAGCATGGTGCATATTTTCTATGTGAAAATATTCATGTTTCAATGAGTGAGATATATTGGTGAGCCATTCTTCATTCTATGCTTGATGCCTTAGCCATTTTTCTTGAGCTCTTGCTCTCTAGCATTCTCCATTTTCTTCACCTCTTGCTTCAAGCTCCAGCAATCACATGTGTTATGAACCATAGAGCTTGAAACCATAGTGAGAAAAACAAAATCCCTACTTCACCATCCTACACTTGATTAGCAATCAAGTGTAGTGTGTTTCTTTCACTAAAAAGTTTAGTGAAGAGGTAGCATGGATTGGCGGATTTCGGGTGGATCCTCTTTGGTATGAAGGTCATCGGAGGAAGTTCGTTCAATCTTCAAGTGGAGCCTAGTGGAGTTGCGTGGACTACAACCCGGAACATTTGAAGAGAAGAACTTGGTCTACGAAGATCGTATACTCCTTCCCTTCTTATAGTTTTTGTGATATCATGTTTAATACCCGAATATTCTAGTTAGATCTTGGTAAGTGTTCATTAGCACCTCTAAAATTTGAAAATTGCATGTGTGATGCCCTTTTTAACTTTACCGTGGTGCTAGTAAACACTTTCATGGTATCAGAGCCAAACTAGAACATTAGGGTAGGTCTTTACGATGTTAAAGTGTTCGATCGGTTTTTGAAGTCCGCAAAATTTGATGTTTCTGTTGAATTTTTCAAAGTTGAAATTTTTGTGATTAAAAATATGCAGAAAATTGTGCAGGGTTTTTAATGGAGCCTTAAGAAATTTCAAACCCTAACTCACTCAAAGTGCCGTGGAACCGCGGTCCAAACCTTAGTTTGGCCGCGGTTCCACCACAAGTTTAGGGAGTTATTGGTTGTTTTTTCTTGTGCTTCTCCGTTGATAAATTTGGCACTTTCTGGATGTTTTTATTGATGCTCAAGTTGTTGAGGTCTCTGGCATTTGCGGGTGTTTGTTAAATCGATCGAAATATTTAACGTCATATGGATGATGATGATATGTGATACAATTTTTAGAATCCAAATAATTAGTTTTATGAAAACTAGTTAGTATTTTGTAAATCTAGCGTTTTAGTCTCGGTTAATCGATTGCCATGGAGTTTTGATTCGAATCAAAACTCCGTCGCAATCGCGTATAATACGCGAATGCTCGTCGGATAACATTACTAGATAGCCACGCCTCACAGCCCCGACCAAGTGACTGTAGGAGAACACCGTTGCCAAAAGCACCCACTCGGGTGCTCGCGGCCATGGTGTTCTGCCTTAGCAAAAGCTACAAAAAACACTCCTTTTCAAATCACTAGATTCTACAACGATATCAAGTTCATTACGTTAAAAGTTCTCTTCAAAACCAGCCGTAGCCCTTCGTCATTTCAGATAAGTGCTATTTAGTATTCGTGCTACGTTTGTTGACTATGTTAAGGCGTAGTACGCGGTAGCTAATTAGTGCTTATCTACAACTATATGATGCGATTGGATTAGGGTAGTCGTACGATTTTGTTGACTATGTTAAGGGTCGTACGGGTGGGTTTAATTTAATCAAGAAATGACGGGTTGAACTTGGCTAGCGCTATGTGAAAATATTCATGCTTCAATGAGTGAGATATATTGGTGAGCCATTCTTCATTCTATGCTTGATGCCTTAGCCATTTTTCTTGAGCTCTTGCTCTCTAGCATTCTCCATTTTCTTCACCTCTTGCTTCAAGCTCTAGCAATCACATGTGTTATGAACCATAGAGCTTGAAACCATAGTGAGAAAAACAAAATCCCTACTTCACCATCCTACACTTGATTAGCAATCAAGTGTAGTGTGTTTCTTTCACTAAAAAGTTTAGTGAAGAGGTAGCTTGGATTGGCGGATTTCGGGTGGATCCTCTTTGGTATGAAGGTCATCGGAGGAAGTTCGTTCAATTTTCAAGTGGAGCCTAGTGGAGTCGCGTGGACTACAACCCGGAACATTTGAAGAGAAGGACTTGGTCTACGAAGATCGTATACTCCTTCCCTTCTTATAGTTTTTGTGATATCATGTTTAATACCCTAATATTCTAGTTAGATCTTGGTAAGTGTTCATTAGCACCTCTAAAATTTGAAAATTGCATGTGTGATGCCCTTTTTAACTTTACCGTGGTGCTAGTAAACACTTTCATGGTATCAGAGCCAAACTAGAACATTAGGGTAGGTCTTTACGATGTTAAAGTGTTAGATCGGTTTTTGAAGTCCGCAAAATTTGATGTTTCTGTTGAATTTTTCAAAGTTGAAATTTTTATGATTAAAAATATGCAGAAAATTGTGCAGGGTTTTTAATGGAGCCTCAAGAAATTTCAAACCCTAACTCACTCAAAGTGCCGCGGAACCGCGGTCCAAACCCTAGTTTGGCCGCGGTTCCACCACAAGTTTGGGGAGTTATTGGTTGTTTTTTCTTGTGCTTCTCCGTTGATAAATTTGGCACTTTCTGGATGTTTTTATTGATGCTCAAGTTGTTGAGGTCTCTGGCATTTGTGGGTGTTTGTTAAATCGATCGAAATGTTTAACGTCGTATGGATGATGATGATATGTGATACAATTTTTAGAATCCAAATAATTAGTTTTATGAAAACTAGTTAGTATTTTGTAAATCTAGCGTTTTAGTCTTGGTTAATTGATTGCCACGGAGTTTTGATTCGAATCAAAACTCCGTCGCAATCGCGTATAATACGCGAGTACTCATCGGATAACATTACTAGATAGCCACGCCTCACAGCCCCGACCAAGTGACTGTAGGAGAACCCCGTTGCCAAAAGCACCCACTTGGGTGCTCGCGGCCATGGTGTTCCGCCTTAGCAAAAGCTACAAAAAACACTCATTTTCAAATCACTAGATTCTACAACGATATCAAGTTCATTACGTTAAAAGTTCTCTTCAAAACCAGCTGTAGCCCTTCGTCATTTCTGTAGGGTTCCTAGGCACACTAAAGAGGTTCCACAAGGTATCAACCATGCCAAAATAAAAAATTTAGGTGCTGAGAAACCCTAACCTAGATCGTTAACTAGAGATTAGGGGAAAACTATATAAGTTAACAACTTAACTAAGAGTGAACGGAAAATACAACCTTTGTAGATCCGGTCCTCCACCTCCATAGCTCCATGACGATGTCCCTCCGCTGCGATCATCGGATCCTGGACTCTGGCGATGGTTTCGTCGGAGAAATGATCGGGCTAGGTCGTCGACTTCGATGCCGAAGATGATCTATGTCGAGGCAACTCAAACTCAAGCTCCACCTTCACCAAGTCATGAAACTTGTGAAGAAAACACCCCATACTACATGGCAAGTGGTAGAGGATGAAGAAATAGGAAGTGGGTTCACTTTGGATTTGGATTTCTCACCTGGAATCATCACTTAGACATTTTCAAGCAAGCTTTTTTTTTTCTCCATGAAGAAGAAGAAGAAGATGAAAGAAAAAGAATTCTCTCAAAAAGAAAATCTAAGTGATTCTTATCATTTTGCAACCATGGTTGAGTGTAGAGAATAAACTATGCTTTAGGTGAATGGTTAGGTTAAAGGAAAGAAACAAAATGGTTACTTATTCAAAGCTTCATGAAGCTTCAACAAAAGACAAAGCAAGCCACCATTTCATTTTCCTTTCCAAAAATAAATGAATAAAAGAAAATATAAAACAAATATAAAACCTAACCATTAACCTAAACATGGTTTAAAATAAACACACACCCAAGTTTGCATGTATCATCAAACATGATACAAACTAGTGCACAAAACTATATCATGTATACAATGTGCACATCAAGTGAGAAAATCCATGTTTAAGTGAATAAATACTAATTAATGTAAAGTAATATATCTAATATATAATTATACATTAAATCATTAAATCAACACTTGATTTAATGATCCGGTCATATCGCATATGACCGACTAATATCCAATGTATCGACTTATCGAATCAATCCTCGATTCGATAACTAGGTTATATCGCATACAACCAATCGATGCATTCATCGCGAAAATAAAATACGGTATCACATACACGCATTATTCTCGGTCCCGCACATATCTCATATGCGCTCCTATTTCGTTTCGCTTGAGCCAGGAAACCTCTGTGTAGGACTCTAAAGACTCGTCAATACGCCGGCAGCAGGTGATGATCATATCAAACACCCACAAGCCGCAAGCGGTCTGTTAAATGTAACGGCCACCCGGGTATTGAGCGATCAGAAGATCAATGAGCAAGCCCGCTCACACTCCTGTGAATCCAACCAGTAACACTTACCGTACAGTCCGGTCTGTTCGTCTGATATGTCGCATATCTTGCCTAGGGGTGGTAAACGTCAGACCCCAGCAGCTCGATAAGTCGTGTCGATATGAGGTCTATAACAGTTCGAGAAACTACTGGTAACACTTACCAGTAAATCTCAGCAACCCTGGCCAGGTATTTCCGGTTATAGCCAATCGAACACAGCGCAACATCAACTCCCTATACCGGGAGAGACGAATCCCCTCCTATCGCTCATTTCCTCCATGCGATTCGGGACTGTACCCAAAAACCACCGTTTTGCATGCCCTCTTGGACGTGGTAAGGTAGAAATCAAAGCACAGTGGGAATCACACAAGACTCTATGACGATCTCGGGTCTACAGACTAACCTGTACCAGTGTCACCAGAGAACTGCCATCTGACGTGAGGTATAATACCATCTGGGAGTTCTCGGCGAGTTCGTCCAGTGTACCCAGTCTCCACTGAGCACCCGTATATCATCTCTGATGTCAAACACCAATGGATATGGGATCATCCATCGCCCATCTGTATGGGTCGAGAAGGTATACGCTAGTCTACTCTGGTATATCGATGCCCCGTCTCGATACACCCATAACTAGGGACCTTGAAGGATGTACTTATGGACTACCATGTCCCCACTAGTATGATCGGCATCATAGTCCAGGTAGTCAAGTACACATCCTAAGGGCTTTACCAACATGTAACAGAGAGACAATCAGTGTACACGTTAAGGTAAAGAGCAACCAGATAGCATACTATCATGTCGAGCAAGAAAGTCCTCCCTATATATGTCCAAGCATCCACTACAATATACATCCTATGTATAGTAATGGCCTCTAGGGCATACATATAACTAACAATTTCAGATAAGTGCTATTTAGTATTCATGCTACGTTTGTTGACTATGTTAAGGCGTAGTACGCGGTAGCTAATTAGTGCTTATTTACAACTATATGATGCGATTGGATTAGGGTAGTCGTACGATTTTGTTGACTATGTTAAGGGTCGTACGGGTGGGTTTAATTTAATCAAGAAATGACGGGTTGAACTTGGCTAGCGCTTATGATTTGTTGACCTTGTTAAGGTCATAAGTGGCTAGGGGAAAAAACGGATATTGGGAATTTCAAGTGTTGAAATTTGCAATGAGATTGCATACCTTCTATATGATAGTTGGATCCCGTTACCTACTGCGAGTAAAAGTTACTCCTGAGAGAGTTTTCCACTTTACAATTAGCCGATCCATTTGGTGTCTAAGAAAGGTGTTAACGGGGTAATGCCCCTACGGAAACGAGGTTATTTAATTAGTTCCATGCGAAAGCATGGGGAGACTCCCTCGGAGTACTAATACCTGCCTCGCCGAAGAATTGGCGAACTTGTAGGGTGTAATTAACCCCGGCTAATCTTACCTTTTAGGGTTTGAAGGAAGATTTGATAAAAACAGTGGGAGTCATCCTGATTAGATAAAATAATAACTAATCTAATCTTGCAAAGAGCGCACACAAAGTGATTATCCTTCTCTTTCTCCTGGTAGCGACCAATGACACGCCTTAATCAAGATAATAATATGGATGTATTGATCGAACCCACTTATTATACTGGGATAGGTTCCGTTCTATCTTATGATTGTCATAAGTCTGAGCAAGGAATATGGGAATATCTGGATTCCCACGCCACCCAAACGAAGAATAAGTATATTGATGCATCGTCTTCAGATGTGTTCGTAACCGAAAACTGTTTCTCAGTTTGCTCTACGTCTTGGGTATTAAATACCGGATCAGGATCCCACATATGTAATTTGTTACATGGGCTAATGTCGGGACCCGGTTCTTGCTCACGGAGTAAAGTGCCACACGGAACAAAGTGCCACGCCAAGTGTCGTGTTAAGTGGGCGGGGGCCACCTCTTGAATCCGTGGGGGCCACCTCTTGAGTCCGTGGGACCCACTGTAGAACAATGAGGACTCTTCGGAATACATTCCGAAAGAGGGCAGATCTGTACTATAAATGGAATGATACCACTCTTCAATATAGAGGCGCCTTTTAAGTGAACCGGCACTACAGGATCTTGAGAACTCCGTAGTTAAGCGTGCTCGAGCTAGGGAAGTTCTGGGATGGGTGACCTCCTGGGAAGTGGCCCCTAGTCGGGTCCGGTTCGCCCCGAAGGACAAAACCGTGCGGCTTCGGCCAGAGCGGACAATACTCTCTATATTGGAGGTGGGGCGTGACAGAATGGTATCAGAGCTGGTTCATCAATAGTAGGTCTGTGGTTCGAGGACGAACCATTGTTCAAAGGTGGGGAGAATGTCGGGACCCGGTTCTTGCTCACGGAGCAAAGTGCCACACGGAACAAAGTGCCATGCCAAGTGTCGTGTTAAGTGGGCGGGGGCCACCTCTTGAATCCGTGGGGGCCACCTCTTGAGTCCGTGGGACCCACTGTAGAACAATGAGGACTCTTCGGAATACATTCCGAAAGAGGGCAGATCTGTACTATAAATGGAATGATACCACTTTTCAATACAGAGGCGCCTTTTAAGTGAACCGGCACTACAGGATCTTGAGAACTCCGTAGTTAAGCGTGCTCGAGCAAGGGAAGTTCTGGGATGGGTGACCTCCTGGGAAGTGGCCCCTGGTCGGGTCCGGTTCGCCCCGAAGGACAAAACCGTGCGGTTCGGCCAGAGCGGACAATACTCTCTGTATTGGAGGTGGGGCGTGACAGTTAAAGATAGGTAGAGAACTGGTAAATGGTGATAAGTCTCTAGTAGTAGGGAATGAAGCAATTGTTGTGTAGGGTATTTTTCGTCACCCCATTGAGATGGGAATACGCGCGTGCTTGTCAGGAGCATTACAGATTCCTCCTGTCTAGGGTAGGCCGGGGTTTAATGATTGTGGGGATCCGAATCTCCGGCAGCCGCGGACTAAGCTGCCGTTAATTACCCATCGCCTTTGGAGCGAGGGAACCTCCGATTGACGGGTTAAACTGGTCATGTGAACTCAATATGCAGTGTACGTGTGTTTTGTTTTGGAGGGGGGTTTGGATATATCGTGAGCCACGCAGAGTTTTTACGGGGGTCCCGCTACCCGGTTAGCGGGCCGGGGGTCAAGGGGGCTAGCAGCCCCCTTGCGGGGTGCGGGGCAGCGCCCCGGCCCAAATTTTTTTTGGGAAGGACAGTGTTGTAGAGTATGTATATGTGTACATATGTATATATATAAAAAGAAAGGGAAAAGGCATCCAAAGGATACGTGGGGCCAGCGCCAGCGCTTTGAGCGCAAGAGCGCTAGCGCACCACGTATCAGCACGTGGACGCTCTGGCGCTAGCGTACTGAGCGCTAGCGCGCCACGTGTCAGCACGTGGGCGCTAGGGCGCTAGCGCTCTGAGTGCAAGAGCGCTAGCGCACTGAGCGCTAGCGTGCCACGTGTCAGCACGTGGGCGCTCGGGCGCTAGCGCTCTGAGCGCTAGCGCGCCACGTGTCAGCACGTGGGCGCTCGGGCGCTAGCGCTTCGGGCGCTAGCGCTCGGGCGCTTTGAACGCTAGCGCGCCACGTGTTAACACTTGGGCGCTCGAGTGCTAGCGCTTTGGGCGCTAGCGCTTTGGACGCTAGCGCGCCACGTGTCAGCACGTAGGCGTTCGAGCGCTAGCGCTCTGGGCGCTAGAGTGCTAGTACACCACGTGTCAGCACGTGGGCGCTCGAGCAGCAAAAAGGGACTTGGTCCCTGCAATGGGAGTTGTACTCCCAGAAAGGAGCACTTATTACTATATATATATATATATATATATATATATATATATATATATATATATATATATATATATGAGGAGTTAAACTCCAAGGATGTTTTGAAGCTGATGAAGGGGGTTTCTCCCCTTGAGCCCTAGTTCTTCCCCAAAGTAGGGTTTCTGGAGATGAGTCTCCTTCTTCCTCCTGTCGTTTGGCCGGATCTTGAAGATCAAGAGATGTGAGATTTTAAAAATCTCTTCTTTTTGAGATCTAATGACAGATCCAAGTCCCCCTTTATGGGTTTTGTGGTGAAAAACTATTTAGTTTTGGAAAAGGAAGAGAAAAACTCTTGATTTAATTCAAAAGAAAGAAGAAGGTTTAGAACCTTCAGAAAGAAGAAGGTTTAGAACCTTCAGAAAGGGGAAAGAGGCACAAACCCTAGGTTTTTTGAGAGAATGAAAAGTGTATGCTTTATTCATCACCATGTTGCCTTATATAGGCTTACATATTTGCATATAGCCCTTTGGGCTATACAAAATGGCATTTTGCCCATCCCATGGTTCATGTGCCATTTCTTTTTGCACATAAGCCATGGGCTTACAAAAAATTGGATTTATGCCCATTTTGCATACATTCATGCACAAAAAATTACATCAAAATTATTCGTTACATGATTTTTATTTTGGTATGGCGGAAGGACGGACGCTTCGTGTTCGGGCTCGACCCGGGCATTGGCCCACTTGCTTGGGCTTGAGCCCACCTGGTTTGAGGTTGACCTTGACTTTGACTTAGTCAACCGGGGTGCAAATTTTGACCCCAACAAAGTGCCCCCCATCAATAAATGCACACCATATATGTGAGTCGTGTGCATGAAATTGATGGATCTTCTTTGGCGTGGAGGCGACTTGCTTTGGTTCCCACTTTTTGGGATGCACTGCCCTTTTTACGACGTGGACGGTCGACGCTTGACGCGTCTCCGAGACGGAGTGTCCGTGATAGACGTTTCCCTAACCCGGAGTGATTTAGTAGACGTGCCCCCGGCACGGAGTGTCGCTGGTCGACGTTTCCCCGAGGCGGTGTGTCTGTAGTTGACGTGCCCCCGGCACGGAGTGTCTGCTTGACGTTTTCCCGAGGCGGAGTGTCTGCTTTCGATGTGCCCCCGGCACGGAGTGTCTGCTTGACATTTTCCCGAGGCGGAGTATCGGCTGGTTAACGTATCCCCAAGACGGAGTGTCTGCTGTCGATGTACCCCCGGCACGGAGTGTCTGCTTGACGTTTCCCCGAGGCGGAGTATCAGCTGGTTGACGTGTCCCCGGCACGGAGTGTTGCTGATGTTTGACTTGTCCCCGGCACGGAGTGTCACCGATCGACTTTACCCGGCATGGAGTGTCGCTGGTCGACTTGTCCCCGGTACGGAGTGTCACTGTTGTTCGACTTTTCCCCGGCACGGAGTGTCGCTGGTCGACTTGTCCCCGGCACGGAGTGTCACTGTTCGACTTTTCCCCGGCACGGAATGTCGCTGATGTTCGACTTGTCCCCGGCACGGAGTGTCACTAATCGACTTTTTCCCGGCACGGAGTGTCACTGATCGACTTGTCCCCGGCACGGAGTGTCGCTGGTCGACTTGTCCCCGGCACGGAGTGTCGCTGTTCGACTTTTTCCCGGCACGGAGTGTCGCTAGTCGACTTGTCCCCGGCAAGGAGTTTCGCTGTTCAACTTTTCCCCGGCACGGAGTGTCGCTGATGTTTGACTTGTACCCGGCATGGAGTGTCACTGATCGACTTTTCCTCGGCACGGAGTGTCGCTGATGTTCGACTTGTCCCCGGCACGGAGTGTCGCTGATCGACTTTTCCCCGGCACGGAGTGTCGCTGGTCGACTTGTCCCAGGCACGGAGTGTCGCTGGTCGACTTTTCCCCGGCACGGAGTGTCGCTGGTCGACTTGTCCCCGGCACGGAGTGTCGCTGTTCGACTTTTCCCCGGCACGGAGTGTCGCTGATGTTCGACTTATCCCCGGCATGGAGTGTCACTGATCGACTTTTCCCCGGCATGGAGTGTCGCTGATGTTCGACTTGTCCCTGGCATGGAGTGTCGCTGATCGACTTTTCCCCGGCACGGAGTGTTGCTGGTCGACTTGTCCCTGGCATGGAGTGTCGCTGTTTGACTTGTCCCCGGCACGGAGTGTCGCTGATCGACTTTTCCCCCGGCACGGAGTGTCGCTGATGTTCGACTTTTTCCCGGCACGGAGTGTCGCTGGTTGATTCCGAGTTGAAGCATAATTCCGACAGGGAAGGCAGATACGCCGAGGCGAAGCATGATTTCGACACGGGGTATATTCTGGGACGAAGCATGATTCCGCTGCAGAGATTGTTGGTTTGATTTGGGTTAGCATTAGCATCGCCATACTGGAATATGGTACCAGAAGTGAATCATTACTTTCCATGAGAGGAATTAGGGATTTTGTTTTGGTTTGGCATCAGCATTGCTGCACTGGAATAATGCCAGGGGCAACTCATCATTTGCCCCGAGAGGATTTGGGAATTGGTTTTTGCTTGGCATCAGTATCGCTACACTGGAATATGGTACCAGGAGTGAATCATCATTTGCGCTTGCTTATCAGGAAGCGATGGCTTAGGAGCAGGTTTTAGGTCCCTATCACCTAAGACTTTTCAATTTTGTGAGCCGTGAGGATCTCACAAAGCATTTTCTCCCTACGGGTCATAAGGATCCCGTAGGTGTATTTTCTCCTTAGGAGTCATGAGGACCCCCAAGTGTGTTGCTCCTTTGTGAGTCGTAAGGATCTCACGTAGGAATTTTCTCCTCACAAAGTCGAGAGGACTTCGCGAGTGCATTTCATCTCTTTTTTTTACAAGTTTGCGCCCTTTCGGGTTTTCACAAACTCGTCGGCAGTCCTGCTGTTTTTACTCACGGCGCCCTTTCGGGTTTTCATCCGTGCCCATTTTGCTTATGGACATACCATTTTTTTTAATTATTTTTTTTCATTTTTTGGTGGAACTTTGAATGTGGTCTTACCGGTAGAACTTGGGAGAGGTTGGGATTGTTTTACGCCCGTGGATTGTATACGGTTTTGCAGGATGTATTATCCAGACCATAGGGCCGAAAAATTTTTGGGACTTTGTTGGCGTCTGCATCGCTACACTGGAATATGGTACCAGGAGCGACTCATCATTCACCGTTGGGGTATAGGATTTGGAATTTGGTTGGCGTCTGCATCGCTGCACTGGAATATAGTACCAGGAGCGACTCATCATTCGCCATGAGATTTTAGAATTTGGCTGGCGTCTGCATCGCTGTACTGGAATATGGTACCAGGAGCGACTCATCATTCGCCGTTGGGATTTGGAATTTGGTTGGCGTCTGCATCTCTACACTGGAATATGGTACCAGGAGCGACTCATCATTTGCCACTTGGGAATTAGGGAGCGATGGCTTAGGAGACAGGTTTAGATCCCTATCGCCTAAGGCTTTTCAATTTTATGGGCCGTGAGGGTCTCATAAAAGCATTTTCTCCCTGCGAGTCGTAAGGATCCCGCAGGTATATTTTCTCCTTAGGAGTCGTGAAGACTCCTAAGTGTGTTTTTCCTTTGTGAGTCGTAAGGATCCCATAAAGGTTTGTTCTCCTCATGTATCGTGAGGACACATGAGTGGATTTCCCTCGTTCCCAGTTTAACGACTTAGAGGTCATCTGTTTCCAGTTTAAAGACTTAGGGGTCTATTGTGCCCAGTTTAACGACTTAGCGGTCATCTGTTTCCAGTTTAATGACGTGGTGGTCACCTGTTTCTAGTTTAACGACTTAGAGGTCTACTGTCTCCAGTTTAACGCTTAGAGATCATCTTTTTCCAGTTTAACGACTTAGAGGTCTACTGTTTCCAGTTTAACGACTTAGAGGTCATCTGTTTCCAGTTTAAAGACTTAGGGGTCTATTGTGCCCAGTTTAACGACTTAGCGGTCATCTGTTTCCAGTTTAACGACGTGGTGGTCATCTGTTTCTAGTTTAACGACTTAGAGGTCTACTGTCTCCAGTTTAATGACTTAGAGGTCATATTTTTCCAGTTTAACGACTTAGTGGTCATCTATTTCCAGTTTAAAGACTTAGAGGTCTACTGTTTCCAGTTTAACGACTTAGAGGTCATCTGTTTCCAGTTTAAAGACTTAGAGGTCTACGGATGGAGAGCTTGGAATTTTAGGGTAGGGGCCGGCATCAGCGTTGCTAACACTGAAGCAGGGGTGCCAGAAGCAATTCATCATTTGCCTTTTCCTATTAGGGAGCGATGGCTTAGGAGACAGGTTTAGGTCCCTATCACCTAAGGCTTTTCAATTTTATGAGCCCTGAGGGTCCCATAAAAGCATTTTCTCCCTGCGAGTCGTAAGGATCCCGCAGGTGTATTTTCTCCTTAGGAGTCGTGATGACTCCTAAGTGTGTTTTTCCTTTATGAGTCGTAAAGATCCCACAAAGGTTTGTTCTCCTCATGTATCGTGAGGACACATGAGTTGGTCTTCTCAATGGAGCATAACTCCAAAGGCGGAGACCAGCCGCGTAACTGGTGATTGTGGTGGGGCGTGAGTGTGATGAGAATTATTTGAGCCCGTGGATTGTATACGGTAGTCAATTTGGGGACTGGCCGTAGGGCCGGAAGAATTTTGGGAAACTGGATTTTGGTTTGCGTCTGTATCGCTGCACTGGAATATGGTACCCGGAGCAACTCATCATTCGCCGTTGGGACATTCGGAGTTTTGGACGGTGTCTGCATCGCTGCACTGGAATATGGTACCAAGAGTAACTCATCATTCGCCGTTGTTTTTGTTTTTTTTTGTTTTTGTTTTTGTTTTTGTCGTTTTTTTTTGTTTTACCGCGATTGCTCTATCATTTCAACTTTTCTTATCGCGAAGATCACGATTGCCCCATCATTTTGGCTTTTATTCACGGTTGCCCCATCATTTCGGCTTTATTTTCATTTTTATTTTTACTCGCTGATTTTTATTGCGAGTTGCCCCATCATTTCGGCTTTTATTTTTCTTTTATTTACACATTTTTTTGTTTATTTACATATATATATATATATATTTTTACATTCCCAGTTTAACGACTTAGAGGTCGATTGTTCCCAGTTTAACGACGTGGTGGTCGTTTGTTCCCAGTTTAACGACGTGGTGGTCGACTGTTTCCAGTTTAACGACGTGGTGGTCACCTTTGCTTATCCCAGCTCCTTGGATTTTGATCTTGGCGGAGCTGTGTTGATGATCGTAGCTCTGTGGCTTGCCGATACATCTGAGGACTGTGAGGTTTTTCCAAGCTTGTATTGGTTCTCCACCCAATCTTTGAAAATATAGCAGTCTTCGATGATATGACTCACCATTCTATGATATGGGCAGTATATGGGATGGCCGGTCATGTCCATTTCATGTGGCCTCTTTGGAATGGGCAGTTGCAGACCGTTGTTCAAGGCGTCCATGAATATTTTGCGGACTTCATCCCTCCTGAAGGAGTATACTTTCTTCTTTCTCTCCATTGGAGCAGGTCCCTTTACTGATACTGGTCCTTGAGGCCGATTAGTCTTTGGTTCGCCCTTTTCAGATAATGGCATATGTCTGGGAGGATTAGGTTCCCGAAAGGCTTCAGTCTCCATTCGTATGAAATCGGCGGTCGTAGCTTGACTGTTTGCTAACACGCCTTTAGACAGTTCTATCTCTCCCGTCTTGTATTGCCTTTCGACCCAGTCTTTGAAGACGAAGCAGTCCTCAATGGCATGACCTATCACCCTGTGATAGGGGCAATATTTTGGGTCGTCGGTCATATTCGCTTCCTGCGGTCTTTTTGTTGTAGACCGTTCCTCAGGGCGTCTTTGAATATCTTACGGATGTTGTCCCTTCTGAAGGAATAGACCTTATCCAGCTTCTCTTTCAGTGGAGATTCTCCTCCGGTGTATGTATCGGAGGGACTGGAGGCTGCTCGCGGCCGTTTTTCGCGAAGGCGCTTCGCTCTTAAGTTGAAGGGGGTATCAGTTGGCTGCCCCCGGGTATCAATCCCTGGCTCATGAACTAAAATTTGATTCTGCTGTAATTGCAATTGGGCGACCTGGGTCGCGAGATCTGCCGCGATGTTTGCCAATTCGTCGACCTTGGACTGTACCTTGGCTAACTTCTCGTCCCTATCCTGAAGCTGCATCTAAAGCCATCGGAATAACGCTTGTTCTGTAGTTCCGGCTATGACAACCGGGTCGTCTTTATTGCCTGAGCTCAATTCCGCAGGAACCACGGGCTCCTCTGGCTTATCGGCCTGAGTGGGCTCTTCATCACTTAGATCGAGCCGATGCTGGGTAGCGTCAATCATATCATCACCATGGCTGTGAAGAAGAGGAGGATTCGTTTCTTCATGTCCGACCATGTAGATAGTGCGGACCACATACCCAGCCATCTCTTTATCTCTGGCGGCTGATTTCGTAGGGCGGTCCGGGCTCAAAAATTTTAACATGGCCAGAGCCCTAGCCCTTTTGTTGGCTCTGTATCTGAGCCGCTTCTGCCTCAGCTTCTCTGCCTTGAGCGCTTGGCAGGCTTCTGCTCTTCGGGAAGCTGCCATGGGCTGAGTGATGGGGAGACTTGAGAAGACACCCAATCGAGCAGTTGTCAGAGACGCCGCTGGAGCTTGCCAGAGATGCCTTATTTCTTTGCTGGTGTTGATGGCCTTGCCCCCAGCTGGGGCCAAAGAAAGTCGTTCAAACACCGACTTGCGTTTGTGTTAGGGCGCCTTCGAGACCACCACATTTGGCCTCTTGCCTTTCGAGACAGGTTTGTCTGCCACCGGGGCTTGAGGTGCTGGGATGGCGTTAGCTGACATGAACATAATAGAGCCAAATGGTAGCGGCTCCTCCTCCCATTGTCGCCCAAGACTGGCCGGAAGGACCGTCCTGGAGTCTATCTTCATCGTGTAGGAGATGGGAACTGTGTCGAGAGCTGAGCTTGTCCTTGGAGACATTGTTGGAAAGTGATTGCTTGAAAACCTTCATGAAAGAGCATTATTTTAGTATAAATATAGGTATGTATATTGACTGAGTTCGCATGAACGTTTAACCCGAAATATGGGAGGAGAGATAGGTCCCACCGGGCGTGCCAGAATCTGTAGGGTGTTTTTCGTCACCCCATTGAGATGGGAATATGCGCGCGCTTGTCAGGCACATTACAGATTCTCCCTGTCTAGGGTAGGCCGGGGTTTAATGATTGTGGGGATCCGAATCTCCGGCAGCCGTGGACTAAGCTGCCGTTAATTAACCCTCGCCTTTGGAGCGAGGGAACCTCCGATTGACGAGTTAAACTGGTCATGCGAACTCAATGTGCAGTGTACGTGTGTTTTGTTTTGGAGGGGGGTTTGGATACATCGGGAGCCACGCAGAGTTTTTACGGGGGTCCCGCTACCCGGTTAGCGGGCTGGGGGTCAAGGGGGCTAGCAGCCCCCTTGTGGGGTGCGGGGCAGCGCCCCGGCCCAAAATTTTTTTGGGAAGGACAATGTTGTAGAGTATGTGTATGTGTACATATGTATATATATAAAAAGAAAGGGAAAAGGCATCCAAAGGATGCGTGGGGCCAGCGCCAGCGCTTTGAGCGCAAGAGAGCTAGCGCGCCACGTGTCAGCACATGGGCGCTAGCGCGCCACGTGTCAGCACGTGGGCGCTAGGGAGCTAGCGCATTGGGCGCTAGCGCTCTGCGCGCAAGAGCGCTAGCGCGCCATGTATCAGCACGTGGGCGCTCGGGCGTTAGCGCTTTGGGCGCTAGCGCTCTGAGCGCAAGAGTGCTAGCGCACTGAGCGCTAGTGCGCCATGTGTCAGCACGTGGGCGCTCGGGCGCTAGCGCTTTGGGCGCTAGCGCTCTGAACGCAAGAGCGCTAGCGCTCTGAACGCTAGCGCGCCACGTGTCAATACGTGGGCGCTCGAGCGCTAGCGCTTTGGGCGCTAGCGCTCTGAGCGCAAGTGTGCTAGTGCGCCACGTGTCAGCACGTGTGCGTTCGAGCGCTAGCGCTCTGGGCGCAAGAGCGCTGGCGCACCACTTGTCAGTACGTGGGCGCTCGAGCAGCAAAAAGGGACTTGGTCCCTGCAATGGGAGTTGTACTCCCAGAAAGGAGTATATATATATATATATATATATATATTTATATATATATATATATATATATATGAGGAGTTAAACTCTAAGGATGTTTTGAAGCTGATGAAGGGGGTTTCTCCCCTTGAGCCCTAGTTCTTCCCCAAAGTGGGGTTTCTGGAGATGAGTCTTCTTCTTCTTCCTGTCGTTTGGCCGGATCTTGAAGATTAAGAGATGTGAGATTTTAAAAATCTCTTCTTTTTGAGATCTAATGACAGATCCAAGTTCCCCTTTGTGGGTTTTGTGGTGAAAAACTATTTAGTTTTGGAAAAGGAAGAGTAAAACTCTTGATTTAATTCAAAAGAAAGAAGAAGGTTTAGAACCTTCAAAAAGGGGAAAGAAGCACAAACCCTAGGTTTTTTTTGAGAGAATGAAAAGTATATGCTTTATTCATCATCATGTTGCCTTATATAGGCTTACATATTTGCATATAGCCCCTTGGGCTTTACAAAATGGCATTTTGCCCATCCTATGGTTCATGTGCCATTTATTTTTGCACATAAGCCATGGGCTTACAAAAAATTGGCTTTATGCCCATTTTGCATACATTCATGCACAAAAAATTATATCAAAATTATTCGTTACATGATTTTTATTTTGGTATGGCGGAAGGCCGGACGCTTCGTGTTCGGGCTCGACCCGGGCATTGGCCCACTTGCTTGGGCTTGGGCCCACCTGGCTTGAGGTTGACCTTGACTTTGACTTGGTCAACCGGGATGCAAATTTTGACCCCAACATGTTGTAGCCAAAGAAGTTGGCGAACATCACCTTATATTACCAAGTGGTAACACAATGATTCTGAGCGACTGTTATTTCGTACCAAAAATATTGTGAATATTTTCCCAAATCAAGTGTTGATTGGGTATGGTACGTTGTATAACGGTATATACGTTCTGAATCATAAAACGGTTCTAAGTATACATAACACACACAAGAGAAACAATTCAGAAATGAACGAAGTCTTCTTGTGGCATTATAGACTAGGTCATATCAATGCGACAAGACTAGCTGAGTTGCATAAGGATGCATATTTGAATCCGTTCGAATTCTTATGAAGCTTGCCAGTCATGTCTCAATGGCAAGATGGCCAAATTTCCATTTACTGGACACGGAGAAAGAGCTACTGAACTCTTGGGACAGATACATAGTGATATATACGGTCCCATGTCTACACTTGCCAGGAATGGTTTCTTGTACTTTATTACATTCACCGATGATCTCTCAAGATACGGACATGTGTTCCTGTTGAAACACAAATCTGAATCTTTTGAGAAATTCAAGGAATATAAGTACGAAGTTGAGAACCAAACAGGTAAAAGTATTAATATTCTTCGATCTGATCGGGTAGGAGAATACTTGAGCACGAAATTCAGAGACTACTTAAAAGAGAATGGGATTCTTTTTCAGCTTACTCCTCTGTATACACCACAGTATAATGGAGTATCGGAGCGGAGGTATCGCACCCTATTATATATGGTGCACTCTATGATGAGTGTTGCCAAATTACTTATTTCCTTTTTGGGTTATGCACTTGAGATAGCTGCATTCCTATTGAATAGAGTTCCGACCAAATTCATGCCTACCACTCCATATGAGATATGGAATGGAAAGAGACCATCTCTTAAAAGAGTTAAGATATGGGGTTGTCCAACCTATGTTAAAAAGCAAAATCGAGACAAGCTCAAGGTAAGGTCAGTTCTGTGCAAGTTTGTAGGATATCCCAAACATTCACAAGGGTATATATTCTACCACTCTGAGGAACAAAAAGTGTTTGTTTCTTAACATGCCACCTTTTTAGAAATGGAATTTCTTGTAAAAGAAATTAGTGGTAATGAGGTAGAACTGGAAGAAGTTTCAGCTACACAAACTATAACTGACGATTTGGTGGAACCGGAGGATTCAATAGTCCCCAACGAACCTCAGCCACTCCGTAGATCTAGTAGGGTTCCTCATCCATCTGAGAGATACTACGGTTTTCTCATAGACGGTGGGAGAGAGGATTGTATCATGGAAGATGATGAACCAACTAGTTTCGAGCAGGCCATCACAAGTGGAGACTCTGTGAAATAGCTGAATGCTATGCGATCTGAGATGGAATCCATATACACCAACAAAGTATGGACTTTGAAAGTTGCTCCTGAAGGGGTAAAAGCCATCAGGAGCAAGTGGATCTTGAGAAGATAATTGGTGTAGATGGAAAAGTTGAGACTTTCAAAGCTAGACTTGTAGCAAAAGATTTTCATCAACGACCAGGTGTTAATTTTGATGAAACCTTTTCTCCAGTGGCTATGCTTAAGTCCATCAGGATCCTACTTGCCGTTGCTGCATACCATGACTACAAAATTTGGCAATTACACGTCAAGACCGCTTTTCTAAACGGTGATTTAGAAGACAACGTGTACATGACACGGCCAAATGGCTTCATAGATAGCACGAGCAACGGAAGCGTGTGCAAGCTGCTTAAATCCATCTACGGATTAAAGCAGGCATCGCGGAGCTGGAACATCTGTTTCGATGAAGTGGTCAAAGAGTCTGACTTCATCAAAAATGTAGATGAACCATGTATATATAAGAAGGTTGTAGAGAGTAAGGTTTTCTTTCTCGTATTGTACGTGGATGACATACTCTTGATAGGAAACGATGTTCCTATGCTACACTCGGTCAAGCTCTTCTTATCACACAAGTTTTCCATGAAAGATCTAAGTGATGCCTCCTACATCGTGAGGATTAAGATCTATTGAGATAGATCTAAACGGATGTTAGGATTTTCCCAATCCAGGTACATAGACACCATACTAAAGAGGTTTAGTATGGAAGATTCTAAGTATGGTAATGTACCCGCTTGTTAAGGAATCACTCTCTCCAAAGAGATGTCTCCTAAGACCGATTTAGAGAGGGCTCGCATGCAAGGGATACCCTATGCTTTGGCAGTCGGGTCAATCATGTATGCGATGTTGTGTACTAGACCGGATATAGCTTACTCACTAGGTGTAGTGAGTAAGTATCAATCAGATCCAGGGGAGAAATACTAGACAACTGTGAAGAATATTCTTAAGTACTTGAGAAGAACTAAAGAGATGTTCTTAGTGTATAGTAACGGTGAACTCCAGGTGGAGTCCTTTACCGATTCGAGCTTTCATAGTGATAAGGACGAAAATTAGTCGGTCTCGGGTTTTGTCTTCACCCTCA
Source organism: Agapanthus africanus (assembly GCA_030015575.1). Classification (NCBI taxonomy): domain Eukaryota; kingdom Viridiplantae; phylum Streptophyta; class Magnoliopsida; order Asparagales; family Amaryllidaceae; genus Agapanthus; species Agapanthus africanus. Next base: position 569,584,716 of record JASDDO010000016.1, read on the forward strand.
GTGGAGGGACAGTATGTTGGAAGAGTTCCAAGCTAGATACCATAGCAGACTCGACGATGAAGGCTGAATACATCGCTACCAACGATGCTGCCAAAGAGGCTGTCTTGATGAAGAAGTTCATAAGATGAACTTGGTGAGGTTCCATCCATTGAGCATCCAATACCTGTGTATTGTGATAACAATGGAACTGTGGCTTTAGCCAAGGAACCCCGATCCCATCAGAGATCCATACATATTCTTAGGCGGTATCACCTGATCAAGGTGACAGTAGATCGCCGGGAGATAGAGATCAGGAGAGTTGACACAGAGGATAATACAGAGGATCCACTCACCAAGGCCCTCCCCCAGATGCTAATTGATAGACTTTTTAGGATGTTGGGTATGAGATACTACAACAACTGGCCTTAGTGCGAGTGGGAGATTTTTAGTGATATTTATGCTCTAGAGACCATTATTGTATGATATACAGGATGCATGGACATATATATGGAGGACTTTCTTGTTCGACATGATAGTATGCTATCTGGTTGCCTTTATCTTAACATGTTCAATGGTATTATTATACTGTCTCTCAAATACATGTTGATAAAGCCTTTAGGATGCAGGCTTGACTACCAGGACTATGATGTGGATCATACTACTGGGACCTGGGTAGTCCACAAGCACATCCTTTAATTGTTTCTAGTCGAGGGTATATCGAGACAAGGCATCGATATACCAGAGTAGACTAGTATGTACGTTTCTTAACCCTGTATGGAGGCGATAGTTGATCCATATCCATTGGTGTTTGACATCAAAGATTGTACACAGGTGCTCATTAGAGAATGGGTACACCGAACAGGACTCGCCGAGAACTCCAAGTTGGTACTATACCTATCATCAGATAGCAGTTCTCTGGTGATACTGGTACAGCTTAGTCTGTAGACCCAAGATCATCATAGAGTCTTGTGTGGCTCCCACTATGCTTTGATTTCTTTCTTACCACGACTCCAAGGAGTCGTGCAAACATGTGGATTTTGGGTATAGTCCCGAGTCACATGGAAGCAATGAGCGATAGGAGGGGTTTCGTCTCTCCCGGTATTGGGAGTTGATGTTGCGCTAAGCTCGATTGGCTATAACTGGAAGTTCCTGACCAGGGCTGCTGATGAGATTTACTGGTAAGAGTTACCGGCAGTTTCTTGAACCGTTATGAGCCATACATCGGCATGACTTATAAAGTTACTGGGTCTGACGTTACCACCTCTAGACTCGATATGCGACATATCAGACAAAGAGACCGGACTGTACGGTAAGTGTTGCTTATAGGCTTCACGGGAGTTTGGAAAAGCTTGCTTATTGATCTTCTAATCGCTCAATACCTGGGTAGCCGTTACGTCCTGCTAGTACCGCTGACGGCTTGTGGATGACTGATGTGATCATCACCAACTGCTGGTGTATTGACGAGTCTTTAGAGTCCCATACAGGAGTTTCCTGGTTCAAGCGAAACGAAGTAGGGCACATATGTTGATATGCGCGGGGGTCCTGATTAGATACGTGTATGTGATACCGTATTCTGATCCGGCAGTTATTTGGTATCGATTAGGTTATATGTGATATAATCGGATTATCGAATCAAGTGTTGATTTGATAATGTGATATACAGATAAATGATATTAGTCGGTTATATGTGATATAACCGGATTATTAAATCAAGTGTTGATTTAATAATTTGATATATATTATATTTGGTATAATTATATATTAACTAATATTATTAGCTCACTAATTATTTTCTTCATAATATATATATATATATATATATATATATATATATATATATTATATGAAGCATGGCATGGATTTTCTATTTTTAGAAAATAGAAAATGAGATGTAAAATGAGAGATATTTTAGGCATGGGTTGAAGGCATGGCACATATTATAGTTTATTATTTTGACTTCACTATTGAAGCATAGTGCATATTTTCTATGTGAAAACATTCATGCTTCAATGAGTGAGATATATTAGTGAGCCATTCTTCATTCTATGCTTGATGCCTTAGCCATTTTTCTTGAGCTCTTGCTCTCTAGCATTCTCCATTTTCTTCGCCTCTTGCTTCAAGCTCTAGCAATCACATGTGTTGAGAACCATAGAGCTTGAAACCCTAGTGAGCAAAACAAAACCCTTACTTCACCATCTTACACTTGATTAGCAATCAAGTGTAGTGTGTTTCCTTCACTAAAAAGTTTAGTGAAGAGCTAGCTTGGATTGACGGATTTCGGGTGGATCATCTTCTGCACGAAGGTCATCAGAGGAAATTCATTCAACCTTCAAGTGGAGCTTAGTGGAGTCGCGTGGAATACAACCCCGAGCATTTAAAGAGATGGACTTGGTCTACGAAGGTCGTATACTCCTTCCCTTCTTATAGTTTTTTGTGATATCATGTTTAATACCCTAATATTCTAGTTAGATCTTGGTAAGTGTTCATTAGCACCTCTAAAATTTGAAAATTGCATGTGTGATGCCTGTTTTAACCCTACTTTGGTGCTAGTAAACATTTTCATGTGGTTTCGTCGGAGATGCTCCGATCGTCGAGTTTGGCTCCCTACTCCACTTGAGAGGCTTAACTCCACTTGTCACTTAGGGAGTTTGAGAAAATTTTTGCTAGAATTTTCAGAATGGTGAAGAGCCAGGGCATGGGGTGGTATTTATAGTGAAGAATTAGGATTTGGGAATTAAAACTTTGGATTAAAATGCATTAAAAAGGCGTTAAATGGTGAATTGAAGAGTATCTGTTTGATTGCAGGAAAATCAAACAGTGCAGGGGAGTTAAGGGGAGTCGAAAGGGTGTGTGTGCAAAGCACGGAGGGATTTAGCTTCATCCCAACCGCCGGTAGCGGTCATATTAAGGAAATGGGCGGTCGGATCTCGTTGGCTTGCATCGAGATTCGTATCACGTGTCAAGTTGGGTGTGTACATCTTATTGTGCCTGCTTGATTTTTCTGAAACTTTTCATTTCTGCATGTATTGCACGTGCAACTCTTGGGCTTTCGAAAAATTAAAAAGAAAAATCTTAAAAATAATTAGGTCTGATTGGATTCGAACGCACAAGCTATGTCATAGCAGTGCAGAGGTTTTACCAGTGAGCTACAAATTGCTTCTTGCTTTTATTTAACAAAAACAAATTTTAACTCTTACACAGGCTGTAATACTCTTTTATGTACAATAACAAGAAATTTCTGTACAGTGATTTCAGAGTCGTTACACTTAGCCCACTTGAAAATCATGTGAGCATCAAAGAAGTCAGACTACATGCAAATCACGTGAGCATCTAAGATAACGTGAGCATTTAAAGACATCAGCCCACGTGATACACACGTGAGCGACCAAAGAAGACATGAAGACTATCCCTCACTTGAAGATCACGTGAGCGCACATGAAGACCGTGCCTCACATGATACTCACGTGAGCGCCAGAGCATGATTTGGATATTATATTCATAGTCCTAAATGACTAAGTGTTTAGCACTGCTGGGTGACATAGCAACCCAATCTTTAGCCCCAAATTGGCTAAGTTTGTTAAGTGCAAAAAATTTGAGCCCATATGCTCACATGTTTAAATTGATCTTAATTTATAACAGGAAATATGATCCTCAATCATATTTCCAAGCTGATCTTAGTCGGATATATGACTAAAGATCTTTCATCCATGATGATCTTAGTCTCATATACGACTAACGATCTTTCATCGATTTTTCATCCATTTATTCCCAGTCTCATATATGACTAATGATTGATCACCCAAATTGATCTTAGTCTAATATACAACTAGTGATCTCCATCTCATATCTTCTAAGTTAATCTTAGTTTCATATAAGATTAACGATCCTTAGATCCATCATGTTCTCTTCCTTCATATACGAAATTTAGTTCAAGGGTACATCCTTCCACACCTCTGATATACGTCGTTGTAATTTCTCAACGTTTTTAGAGAGGTGGCGGGTCCCAACAACCAATATCTCTTTCATCCCAAACATGGGAATGTTGGAACGAAACGTCCCTAAACTAGCATGTCGTCCCAATCACGAGAATGATAGACCGAAATGTCCTTAAACTAATATTCGTCTCAAACACGGGAATGTTGGACCGCGATGTCCTTAAACTAATATGTTTTGCTGTCACGCCCTACTTCTCAGTATACGGAGACGGAGACGTGGCAGGCACGCGACGTATTTACTTAGAAATAAATACGTTAAGCGTAAATAAGCAATATATGACATGCACAAGAAATGACAAGAGATAAAATGAACAACAATTTTTATTAACATTCATATTTACAATACAACTGATTTGAAAAGGAAAAGTACAATGATAAAAACAATGCCTAAACAGTGGCATACAAACTGGAAGATAAGTACAAGTAAAGCTAGTAGTCTGGCTGTGCCTTAATCTGATCCAAGTACTCTTGACTGGGCTCAGTCTCCTGAGAGTCCTATCCTCCTGACGAACATTCCAAAGAAAGAAATAGAAAGGAATGTCGCCAGCGAACTAGCGCTCGGTAAGTCCCAAAAGAAAGGAAGGAATACAACAAGTAATGTGGAAGGAAACGGTTAAGTTATACAGATATCAGTTTATTATTCTAATGCAGTTGTTTATAGCTTGGTACAGAATGTATCAGTGTATACGAGAGAAGTCCATCTTACCCCGTAGACTATGGTAACATGTAGTACAAGGCCCTATCAAAACCCACGGGACAACGGCACGAGAGTTCATGTAGGTGTTTTTTAGTGATCATCTCGTGCCACTTTTTAATACATTTCATACCAATCTACCCCGTTAACCCCGTAATGTGTTGTATAGATTATAATTATCAGACTTGTCGAGACCATGGATACAAGTTGTCCATGTAATTAGGTTCAGAATGTAAACAAGTAGTCATGTAATCAAGTCAAGTTATGATCATGGTTCGGTCAAGTCATGTCATGTTTGCATGTTGATATTGTTCTGGTATTCAGGTTCAGGTTCAAGTATACATGTTAAAGTTTGGATTCATATTTGAATTGGATTCTGGTTTGAGTTTGGATTCAATTTTGATTTAGACTCATACTTGAGTCAGTCACTTATAACTGATTTGGATCCTGAATTATGTTCGGAAGTTATCGGTAGCTGCTGCACAAGGACGGCAGGATTTATGTCTTTTTCCAAGACAATTACCATTGATAACACCGTTAGGTTTTTCTATCTTAAATAGGCAAGCACTCACTTTCTCCAGCTTCCTGGGGCTCAAGAGAATCGATTTCGCTTAAACCTATATTTACTAAAGTCCTTAAATGTAATTTTATATAACTCGAGGGGGTTTTATGAAAAATATTTTTAAGATATAGTTCAAAATAATCTCGAGAAATTATTTATATTATTTAGGGTTTCCATGGATGTGTATTTTAAGAATTGAGATATTTTAGTGATAATTATCTTAACTTGAATAGTTCATGATATTTTACTATAAACTTATCTTGTATTAATATCTTGATAGTATTTTGATGAAACTTGTAATTCTTTTATTTGAAAAAAATATAAGTTATTATATTTTGAAAATATATGGATTTATAATATTTATATAATTATTAAAAAAAATAATTTTGATTATTAAGTAGAAATTTCGTTTTTCTTAAAAAATCATATTAAAAACCTTTTGAGACCGAATATTCTGTGAGAAGGTCTGCATCTCGCTCTACTAGCCCAAGGATGTGCGATAATCCACACCATCCAATAGCAGGTCTCCTAAAAAGGGTTGTAGATATTTATTTGCAAAGGAATTTTAAAATACAATTCTAAAGAAAACTTTTTTATAGTAGATGGTATTTTAATGAAATATATTGTATTCGCCACAAAAATAGGTTCAAAGAGAATCGTGCTATGGAATCATATGTGTTTGTGAGGGGTAGGTCATTACCCCGTGAGGTTTTCTAAAGGTATGTTTCAACAAAGGAACATAAGATGACATATATAAAGTTCATGGTATTTTCATGTAAAAGTTAGATTAAAATTATTTAGCATGATATTTTTGAGTGAAAGTTGGTTCTAAACATTATTTTTATGGTTATAAACATAGGGTAAGAATTTGGATGAAAGATATGGAAGAAATAGTAAAATTTTTAGGGTTTAGAATAAGATGTCGGTATTAACTCTACTTACCGACATGATTTAAAAAAAGATTTTTTCAAGAATAAGAAAAAGGATTGAGAGGGACTTATGAGTGAAATAGTTTAAGGATAGATAAAAGAAGAGTGGTTTGTCGTCGTGGTGTCATCGGAATAGCCTCGATTTCTCGCCGGAAGTTGGTCGTTGGCTAACTCCTCTTCTACTCCACTTATACTTGAGAAAATTTAAGAGTTTTGGCTAGAATTTTCAGAATGTGGAAGGGCTAGGGTATGGGATAGTATTTATAGTGTAGAATTAGGGTTTTGGAATTAAAAGAATGAATTAAAATGCATTAAAATATGATAAATTGGGAAATTGAGGGGCCTTTGTTTGATTGCAGAGCAATCAAACAGTGCAGTGGTAATGGGGGTAGGGGACAAGACTCGTGTGCAAAACCCGGGCACTATCACTTACGGATGGACCGTCGGTGACGGCTAAGAGTCCAATCTCGCCGGTCGAAATGTAGGGTTAGGCCGGTGGATTTTGGAAACGTGTACACTTCTGTATTTAAACCCTTTTCCACATGTTTATTTTTCCAGACTTTTCATTTTTATGTGCATTGCACGTGTAAACTTTTGGGCTTCCAAAAAGTTTAAAAGAAAATTCAGAAAAAATATAATGTGTCTGATGGGATTCGAACACAGGGGCTACGTCACAGCAGTGCAACGCTTTACCAGTGAGCTACAAGCTTGTTTCTTGCTGTTCTTAACAAAAATTAACTTATAAATTGTACTCAGGCTTGTAAACTCCTTTCTATACATTAAATTGAAAATTTTCCGTATAGTAAATTCAGAGTCGTTACATTTGCCCTGCGGGCTTTCTCCATATTGACTACCGTATATCATCTATGAGCTATTCATATATGATCTAATGATTAGTTGAGTCCTTATGCTCATTGTTACTAAGTCGATCCTAGTTTTATATATGACTAACGATCTTTAGATTAAACTCATATATCCCATGAACTGATGGACCTCATTTATATGAGATCTGCGTCCTAAGTTCAAAACCTCAAATCTAATATACGGATTTAGACTAATCCGCGTCCTACGGGCATGAAAAGATTAGTCTCCGTGTACAATTCAAAGGCAACCTCATAATAAACAAAAATAATACGACACAAAGTGATCTATCGTAGCAGGTGAAAGTTGACGTAATTAACTGGGGGTTTATGCTTGCAGGGAAGAGTGTCCCCACAATCAAAAACCCCTCACAAATGAGGGGGGATCTGATAAAGTCACACTACAATGGTCAAATCTATCCAAACCTCCGATATACGGTGCCATAAATTAACTTGGTATCATCGAAGAGGTGGACAGATATTTTCCAAATAGTATCTGCCCCCAAATTTATGCTAGACGTCTCCACGTCTCAGTCCAGTCTTTGGCGGTAAACAAGTATGAGTTACAACCCCTTATCTTAAAGGACATCGGACAACATACAATATTTGTAAAAGTCATCTGAGTTCAATAACTCAAACCTTATGTGTCGTAGGTTGAAAATTGTATTATGATTAAGAAGAATTACACCGTTATTGAATACACCTTACCTAATTATCAACTGATATAGGTAAATGTTATAAATATAATTTCAAAAAATTATATCTCACTTTATATAAAATAAAAGTACAGATATATCAGTTAGAAATTAGTGCATAATAACGGATATTCTAAACCAAATATTTGCCGTTAGGCAAAACCCAGATGATTTCCTCAAAAATTATCAATTACAAAGAATTCTGATATGAATCAAATCACCCAATATTCTACTCACACTAAGTATCTGTAACATCATACATATGTGAGAATAAAGTCTAGGAAATACATATCCTGGAGCCAGAATCTAATTGGGAAATCAGTTTTCAATTAACACTGCACAGTAAAACTGAAACACGAAAATGTTTCGAGGGGTGACCGGGTATTCCTATTAATGCCTTATCCAATACCAGATTCATGACATTAGTTATAATTTCTATTGCCCTTACTCGAATCGCTTTATATGTCTTTACTTCTTACCTTCTGTACACCATTGTAGGGTGTTTTTCGTCACCCCATTGAGATGGGAATGCACGCGCTTGTCAGGCATGTACAGATTTCCCCTGCCTAGGGTAGGCCGAGGTTTATTGATTGTAGGAATCCGAATCTCCGGCAGCCGCTGACTAACCTGCCGTTAATTACCCCTCGCCTTTGGAGCAAAGGAACCTTCGATTGACGGGTCAAAATGGTTATGCGAACTTAATGTGCAGCGTGCGTGCGTTGTGTTTTGAGGGGTCTTAGGTATATCAGGGGTCCTCGCAGAGTTTACGGGTGTCCCGCTACCCGGATAGCAGGCCGGGGGTAAAGGGGCTAGCAGCCCCATTGCGGGGTGCGGGGCAGTGCCCCGTTAGAAGTTTTTTCTAACGAGGAAAGTGTTGTGGAGTGTGTATAAAAAAGGGTGAATAGCATCCAAAGGACGCGTGGGCGCCAGCGTCTCACGTGCCCGGCACGCGGGCGCTGGGCGCCAGCGCCACACGCGCCCGGCACGCGGGCGCTGGGCGCCAGCGCCTCACGCGCCCGGCACATGGGCGCTGGGCGCCTGCGGAAAAAGGGGCTTATCCCCTGTGCTGGGAGTTATACTGTCACGCCCTGCTTCCCAAAAGAAGGTGAAGGATGACGTGGCAAAGTCCGCAACTTAACTGTATTGAAGGTGGTCTATTCAATACAGTTACGTTAAGCGTATGAATATATAACATGCAGGATGTGTACCAAAACAAAAATAATAAAAGCGAAAGGAATTTATTTCCATTAACCAAACTTTATTACATCCCAAAAGAAAGAGTAAAATAAACTGAGTAGTTTAATTACATCAAAGGAGAAACAAAAGCCCTAAACATGTGGGCAACAACAAAAATTAAAACTAGCTTATCTTCCATCGTCCAGTCTGCATAATCTTCATAAGCTGGCTTCACACCTTGATCCTTGCCATAATACTCATTCTTATCTGATGGACATTCCAAAGATAGAGAAAGAAAAGGAAGGTCCGTCAACGAGTTATACTCGGGTAGGATTGCCTCATAAGAAAGTAAAGGTATAGAAACGAACAGGTGTATATAATGAATATGATGTACATGTGTATAAAGGTATGAGGTTATATACAAATTAGATATGTGAATATGAGTAGGTTGTGTGAGGTATATGTTTGGTAAAGGTTCAAGTCAAGTCAAACGGATATTCAGTCTAAGAGTTAGATCAGGTTAAACAAGGTGTGTATGGATGGAATTGACGGGTGATCATACTCGTATCCTTGAGGTATCTCATGACTAGTTGGAAGCAGTATGAGCTGGTGCTCGTGCCTGGGATGGCAATCAATGTGGTAGCGTGAACATCCCCGAAAGGTGTCCCATGACTACGATGGAGCTTTGTCTAGCATGAATATCACTCAAGTGCATAGGTATTACCACCCTTCAGTTCCATAATAAACAACAAGTCTAAACTGGTAAAATATCCACATCCAAGATACTAAATAACTCGTGTCTCAGAAAGAAAGGTAGATAAGATAACAGGTAGGTATAGCATATGATGTGAGTTTGGTGTTGAGTATCAATAGGTATTTTAACGTTTTAGTTTGTTAAACAAGGGTCCGGATACTCGCGATTATTCCGTTGTGGCCACGGAACAACAACTGGGGAAGTGAAATGTACCGTTTCACTTCTCGGGATCATGATCGAGTAGTAGGGGAATCCGAGTTCCGAATTTTCCTTGCCTAATCAAACTACCCATCCCCGTGATTCAGTATAAAGGTTCGGACGAATTAGAGTTAGTGCGTATACTTCTAGGCATGGAATTTCCAGATGTAGTAGTCGCCCATATATTGGACTGGTCACCCGGAATATTGGGATCTTCATATTTGAATAGTCGCCTATATATTGGACTGGTCACCCGGAATATCGGGATCTTCATATTTATATATTTGCCCATATATTGGACTGGTCACCCGGAATATCGGGATCTTCATATTTGTATAGTCGCCCATATATTGGACTGGTCACCCTGTCTGCAGGGATCTTCATAATAAGTATTCCATACCTAGGTCCGCGCATTCTAACCCTAACCGTATCATGTTTTTTATATGTGATGTTGTCATAAACTGGAAAAGTATTGATCTCGTTTAATATGGCCTTCCACAACCACTCGTTATATTTTCTAGAGTTCGTAAAGTACTTCGTGTATTCTTAGAGAAAGCTTGGTTAAAAAGAAATAATAGTGTTTAATTATCTTTTATTACTTCTAAGAAAAACTATGATATTTGGGATATTTATTATTTTGGAAAAACATAATGTTTTACGGAAAATATCCTTTTGATAAAAGGTTGTGGTGTTTATTTGAAAATCTTTTGCAAGAGGTTTTTATTTGAAAATCTAGACTGCTCCTAATGTTCCAAAAAGACAAGTTGTGAGGTCCTCAAATCGCCACTTCACCGCCAATTATGGCCAGGTAAGCACAAGTAAGGAAAGGAGGGATCCGCTCACGAATCACCGTGAGACGGGCCTTTTAAAGTTACCTTTCTCACTTGTCTAGCCTAGGCACCACAAAATATGGTTTAGATAAACCACCGATGCCTACAACCCTTCATTTGCCCTAGATTGGTGTTATTTTAAAATTACCTTTTAAAACATACTAAATATTCCTTTTGAAAAGATATCGTTATTTAAATTTAGTATTTTCTTCTTTAAAAAAAGGTTGAAGGGGGTTTAACAATATTATAGTAGTTGATGAAAAAGTGTAAGTAAAATGTCGTTTCTAAAATATTTATTTCACATCTCTTATCTCTTATGGATATTTTAAACAAATATAATATTTTAATTAAACGAGGGTATTTTGTGGAAGTAACCTATTTCGAGATCATTTTTTTATGGTATGGGTATGTCAGAGGTAAAATGACAATTCATGAGTTATGACATTAAGTGTATCATATTCCAGGTATTATGGGTGTGCAGTATACTTTTGTGTACAGAGGAAATTAAGCACCGTTTTAAAATATGGGTTAATATTATCATTATTGAGGGTACAAAGAATAGGTATGCAAAAATATTATAACAAATTTTTAAATAGGGGTTGATGATTAAAAGTTGGAACTAGGTTATTGAGAAGGAAGAAGATGACAGGAAAAGGGGAGAGAGGCGGATCCTACCTTTTATTTGAGTCGGATGCCGAAGGGTTGAAAACGTAGGCTCGTACTAAATCCTCAATAGCTCCGCGTCCTGATTTTTCCTCGGCGATTGGGTGGAGCCGTAGCGTCGGCGTTGTCGATATGAAGGCACCGGTATTTTTTTCAGAATTTTTGGAGTTCTGAGGTGTGAGAAATTTAGATTTGAAGGTGTCTATTTATAGGGTTCAAATGGCAACAAGAAAATTCAAAAATACGTTAAATCACACGGAAAATCACGCCGGCCAATGATTGCAAATCATTCTGTTAATGATTGCGCCCACCGCCATGATTCGTGGCCGTTGGATCTGCATCCAACGGCCCAGATCGCGCCGCCGAGCCCCCGCCGCCTGCCACGTGTCGCCACGCGATACGCGTGCGCCTACGAGTGGAGACCACACGTTTTCACGTGGTCCTCACCACGTGGGCGCCGCCACGTGGGTCTGGGCCGTTGGATCTTGTTATCCAACGGTCCAGATTAAAGGGGTTTTAAATAAATATATATATATTTTATATAAATAAAATAATATTCTGTTTATTATTTTAAAAATTGGATTTGTCTTTAAAAAAATTTGTTAAAAATAGTTTAAAACATGGGAAAATTATGGAAAAATTTCAGAAAATATAGTTTATTATTATCTTTAGTATAAGAATAATTTTGGGCTAAAAATAAATAATATATCCATTTCTAAATTGTTAACTAGTTATTATAATTATATAATATCTAGTTTATCTTTAAAATATTTTTAATTACGAATTAATTACTTTAATTGATAATAAAAATATGTAGATTATTTTAAGGCATTATAAAATTTTATTAAAACATTTTAAGCCTATAAAAACAATAAATAGATTTTAGAAATTTCTTTTAATCATATTTAATGCTTTGAAAATTATTAACATTACTTTAAAAATTATTCTTCTATAAAAGAAACACGTAAATAATTATTTGATAGTAGAAATTTAAACAAAATATATTTTATTAGGTATTAGAAAACATGGTCGTTACAATCTACTCTCCTTAAAATAATTTTGTCCTCGAAATTTCAGAAGGCAGGTCAAGGGAAGAAAAAAATCACTAAGAAAGGTTTATCGTGGTTAAAATTTTGGGTCTCGCTCTCTCGTCCGTGTATATCTGCCTAGTAGTTCTTTCTTCATATAGCTCTAGCCAGCTGGATTGTCTTATCGCTCAAGGTTTCATCCTTCTAGTATTCCGACCGGTTGCCGCTCGTAGGTTATGCCAACCTTTCCAACTCGTTCGAGAATATTGAAGGGACCTATGAACCGTGGGCTGAGTTTCCCGCGCTTGCTGCATTGTATCACCATCTCTTTTTTTTCTCTTTCTTTCTACAATTATGTCAATTTTACAAATTCTCCATCTTCAGGGCCGTCCCAACCGATCGGCATTTCTCCCATATAAAACTTGATCCCTCTCATCCGCTTCATGTGTTTCAACCATCCGTGTTCCCATGTTCTCCTTAGACTAGTGTTTCTATATCTTCAAGATGAAAATTACCATCGCCAGTTCTAAATCTGAACATGATAGTTGCGTCCACAAGTCGTTAGTTGTCTTGACGCATATGCAACTATATCGCCGCGCTGATATATCACATCACCAAGTCCCTTCTCCGAAAAATCATTGTGGATGTTTAAAACTTCTGGGTTTGCTAAGAATTGCAAGAATGGTTGTGATAGTTACGATCTACCCTCCTTAGAATAATTTCATACTTGAAATTTTCCAAGGAGTGGCCACTACTAGACACGAAAATCAGTAACGCTGTCAGGAATTCTCTTTGCTGCATGTGTCACTCCCGCGAGTTGGTGTATCACTTGATGCATGGAAAGTCTCTGAAGGGTTTAGGTACAAGGAATCAGAAAATGTAAAATCAGTAGTTGCTTCCAGATAGAAGAGTTTGGAAGTTGAAGGGAGGTTGTGAATTGATGGAAAACTTGCGAGATATAACATAAAGGCAACTAGTCGAAATTATGAAAACTAGAGGAATTATGGTGAGTTTAACTAAGATTTGCATCGAAGGATGGTTAAGCATGGTATCAAAGAAAGGTTGAAAAAGAAAAGAGTACCTCTGCTGTCTTGCCATGTGGCATCAGCCTTCACGGCCGTCATGGTGAAGGTCTGGCGTTTGGGTCCATTCCTCTGTGCTTGCTGAAAAACACGCTCCTGTGATGGCAAGGGTGGTCCTTTTAGTGATGTCCCTTGACCGGTTGGTTGAGTGGCGGAAGGTGGCTGGTTTCCCTATCGTGGTGCCACATAATTTGCCGGCTTGTTGTCGGGGCCTGATTGTCTCCCTCTCCGAGGACAGTCCCCAATAGAATGATCCGGAGACCCACAGACTATGCAAAGTTTGTTCAAAATGGGACAATCTCTCATGTAGTTTCCGGTCCTACCACAATGGTTGCATACAACGGCTGGTTTTCCGAAAATAGTTGGTCCTGCCGGTCTCTTAGGTTGTTGTCTCCCGTTGAATCTGGAAGATGATCCCTCAAGAATTTGATTGGCTGGTCACTTAATGCCAGACAAACAATCATCCTTCCTTATGCGTCTCTGAAGGTCTTCAAAGTTTCGTGCCGCCTCTAAGATTTCATCATAAGTTGATAAGGTAGCAGAAGACATGGAGGACTGCGTCTTCAGGTCCAATCCTTGTCGGAATCTCTTAGCATAAAGTTCTGGGGTTGTCACCAGATGATGCGCGAACCGACTTAACCTTGCGAACTCCGAAGCATACTCGTCCACCGACTTATCCCACATGCTCCCTCGTTGGAAATGTATAAACTCTCTTTCCATCCTTAAGTATGACACGACTGGAAAATACTTGATATCAAAACGCTGTTTGAACGTTTCCCAATCAATGGGCTCCTTCAATCTACTTTCCTCTGCCTCCCACTATATCCTGGCATTATCCGTAAGTTGTAGCTTAGCGATGTTCACCCATGCGTCCTTCGGAATTTGGGCGGCACTGAAATCGTTGACTGTTCCCTTGAGCCACTCCGCAGCTTCAAAGGGAGTTTCCTTCCCCGAAAAAGTCTTGGAGTGATCTGAACTGCTTCACTCCCGCCGAACCTTGAGGAACTGGGGTTAGTGCCTCACTTAAAATCTCTGCTTGTTGCTGCCTACTTTCTCGTAGCTCCTGATGAAGGGCAGCTGTCTGCTGCTGCTGTTGCTCCAGTAGTCCTTACATCCTTTGTAGCATAGCTGCTTATTGAGCAGTGGCTTCATTGACTCCATTTCCCCTTCGGTTGCGGTGATGGTGTCGTCCGGCCATTGATGATCCGAATCAGAATAAGTTAGGTTACAAACGGGCTGAGGGATGAGACAAGATAATAACTTGCATGGAAGAACAACAATTAATGCAAGGGAGAGACTAATAAGAAGAGCAAGAGACACAAGAGAGATTTTTGGCTCGAAATTAAGATTTTATTATCCAACTTCAATAAGAAGAGTACAACCGAAAAGTAAGGACATGCATCGTTTCATTCGGCCAAAGAAAAGGAAAAGACTTATTAATCTCGATTATGGAAGCTCAACAAGTGGTGATAGGTCCTCGCACTAAGAAATGTACGACCATTACCACGGTGCCTTGTGGGGACAACTGCTTGAGTTTCTTCGGCCTCGAGTTCCTCCTCACTCGAAACTTCGTCCTTCGACTCATCCTCGGCAGGAGCCTCGCTCTCTGATTCCACCTCTATAGGGCCTTATTCTTCTGCAGGAGCCTCCTCATCCAGATCATATTCCATAAGATTCTCTTCCGCCGCAGGAGCTTCTTTTTCTGGCCCCTCCTCTATATGCTCCACTTCCATAGGATCTTCTTCATCTTCGGAGTCGTTGGCCATCATAGACTCCGGAGTTGCAGCATCGACTTCTTCGTCTTCCGAGTCGCTGTCGGAAATGACCGCCTGAGAGTCTACGACATCATCGTCTGAATCTCCAGATGTAGCTTCAAAAGTAATATCGGACATGTCATTCTCGTCGGAAAGATTTTCCATGACTTGAAGGGAGGTCATGGTCGGGATACAGAATGTCAAGGAAGGGATAAGGGACATAGGAGAATTATGAAATCGGTATGAATGGATGAGATTCACAAATATAATAAGTCAGTTAATGGTTTCATTTTAGTACACAAGAGGACCTGCATGTGCCACCACAAAAACCTGTCACGCCCCGCTTCGCAAAAGAAGGTGAAGGATGACGTGGCAAAGTCCGCAACCTAACTGCATTAAAGGTGGTCTATCAATACAGTTACGTTAAGCGTATGAATATATAACATGCAGGATGTGTACCAAAACAAAAATAATAAAAGCGAAAGGAATTTATTTCCATTAACCAAACTTTATTACATCCCAAAAGAAAGAGTAAAATAAACTGAGTAGTTTAATTACATCAAAGGAGAAACAAAAGCCCTAAACATGTGGCAACAACAAAAATTAAAACTAGCTTATCTTCCATCGTCCAGTCTGCATAATCTTCATAAGCTGGCTTCACACCTTGATCCTTTCCATAATACTCATTCTTATCTGACGGACATTCCAATGATAGAGGAAGAAAAGGAAGGTCCGTCAGCGAGTTATACTCGGATAGGGCCTCATAAGAAAGTAAAGGTATAGAAACGAACAGGTGTATATAATGAATATGATGTACATGTGAATAAAGATATGAGGTTATATACAAATTAGATATATGAATATGAGTAGGTTGTGTGAGGTATATATTTGGTAAAGGTTCAAGTCAAGTCAAACGGATATTCAGTCTAAGAGTTAGATCAGGTTAAACAAGGTGTGTATGGATGGAATTGACGGGTGATCATACTCATATCCTTGAGGTATCCCATGACTAGTTGGAAGCAGTATGAGCTGGTGCTCATGCCTGGGATGGCAATCAATGTGGTAGCGTGAACATCCCCGAAAGGTGTCCCATGACTACGATGGAGCTTTGTCTAGAGTGAATATCACTCAAGTGCACAGGTATTACCACCCTTCAGTTCTATAATAAACAACAAGTCTAAACTGGTAAAATATCCACATCCAAGATACTAAATAACTCGTGTCTCAGAAAGGTAGATAAGATAACAGGTAGGTACAACATATGATGTGAGTTTGGTGTTGAGTATCAATAGGTATTGTAAACGTTTTAGTTTGTTAAACAAGGGTCCGGATACTCGCGATTATTCCGTTGTGGCCACGGAACAATAACTGGGGAAGTGAAATGTACCGTTTCACTTTCCGGGATCATGATCGAGTAGTAGGGGAATCCGAGTTCCGAATTTTCCTTGCCTAATCAAACTACCCATCCCCGTGATTCAGTATAAAGGTTCGGACGAATTAGAGTTAGTGTGTATACTTCTAGGCATGGAATTTCCAGATGTAGTAGTCGCCCATATATTGGACTGGTCACCCGGAATATCGGGATCTTCATTTTTGTATAGACACCCATATATTGGACTGGTCACCCGGAATATCGGGATCTTCATATTTATATAGTCGCCCATATATTGGACTGGTCACCCGGAATATCAGGATCTTCATATTTGTATAGTCGCCCATATATTGGACTGGTCACCCTGCCTGCAGGGATCTTCATAATAAGTATTCCATACCTAGGTCCGCGCATTCTAACCCTAACCGTATCATGTTTTGTATATGTCATGTTGTCATAAACTGGAAAAGTATTGATCTCGTTTAATATGGCCTACCACAACCACTCGTTATATTTTCTAGAGTTCGTAAAGTACTTCGTGTCATCATAGAGAAAGCTTAGTTAAAAAGAAATAATAATGTTTAATTATCTTTTATTACTTCTAAGAAAAACTATGATATTTGGGATATTTATTATTTTGGAAAAATATAATGTTTTACGGAAAATATCCTTTCGATAAAAGGTTGTGGTGTTTATTTGAAAATCTTTTGTAAGAGATTTTTATTTGAAAATCTAGACTGCTCCTAATGTTCCAAAAGGACAAGTTGTGAGGTCCTCAAATCGCCTCTTCACCGCCAATTGTGGCCAAATAAGCACAAGTAACGAAAAGAGGGATCCGCTCACGAATCACCGTGAGACGGGCCTTTTAAATTACCTTTCCCACTTGTCTAGCCTAGGCACCACAAAGTCTGGTTTAGATAAATGATCGATGCCTACAACCCTTCCTTTGCCCTATATTGGTGTTATTTTAAAATTACCTTTTAAAAGATACTAAATATTCCTTTTGAAAAGATATCGTTATTTAAATTTAGTATTTTCTTCTTTAAAAAAAGGTTGAAGGGGGTTTAACAATATTATAGTAGTTGATGAAAAAGTGTAAGTAAAATATCGTATCTAAAATATTTATTTCACATCTCTTATCTCTTATGGATATTTTAAACAAATATAATATTTTAATTAAACGAGGGTATTTTGTGGAAGTAACCTAATTCGAGATCATTTTTTTTATGGTATGGGTATGTCAGAGGTAAAATGAAAATTTATGGGTTATGACATTAAGTGTATCGGATTCCAGGTATTATGGGTGTGCAATATACTTTTGTGTACAGAGGAAATTAAACACCGTTTTAAAATATGGGTTAACATTATCATTATTGAGGGTACAAGGAATAGGTATGCACAAATATTAAAACAACTTTTTAAATA
Source organism: Agapanthus africanus (assembly GCA_030015575.1). NCBI lineage: Eukaryota > Viridiplantae > Streptophyta > Magnoliopsida > Asparagales > Amaryllidaceae > Agapanthus > Agapanthus africanus. Next base: position 569,602,712 of record JASDDO010000016.1, read on the forward strand.
GGGGTTGATGATTATAAGTTGGAACTAGGTTATTGAGAAGGAAGAAGGTGACAGGAAAAGGGGAGAGAGGCGGATCCTACCTTTTGTTTGAGTCGGATGCCGAAGGGTTGAAAACGTAGGCTCGTACTAAATCCTCAATAGCTCCGCGTCCCTATTTTTCCTCGGCGATTGGGTGGAGCCGTAGTGTCGGCGTCGTCGATACGAAGGTACCGGTATTTTTTTCAGAATTTTTGGAGTTCTGAGGTGTGAGAAATTTAGGTTTGAAGGTGTCTATTTATAGGGTTCAAATGGCAACAAGAAAATCCAAAAATACGTTAAATCACACGGAAAATCACGCCGGCCAATGATTGCAAATCATTCTGTTAATGATTGCGCCCACCGCCACGATTCGTGGCCGTTGGATCTGCATCCAACGGCCCAGATCGCGCCGCCGAGCCCCCGCCACCTGCCACGTGTCGCCACGCGATACGCGTGCGCCTGCGAGTGGAAACCACGCGTTTTCGCGTGGTCCTCACCACGTGGGCGCCGCCGCGTGGGTTTGGGCCGTTGGATCTTGTGATCCAACGGTCCAGGTTAAAGGGGTTATATATATATATATATATATATATATATAAATAATATTCTGTTTATTATTTTAAAAATTGGATTTTGCTTTAAAAAAAATTGTTAAAAATAATTAAAAACACGGGAAAATTATGGAAAAATTTCAGAAAATATATTTTATTATTATCTTTAGTATAAAAATAATTTTGGGCTAAAAACAAATAATATATCCATTTCTAAATTGTTAACTAGTTATTATAATTATATAATATCTAGTTTATCTTTAAAATATTTTTAATTACGAATTAATTACTTTAATTGATAATAAAAATATGTAGATTATTTTAAGGCATTATAAAATTTTATTAAAACATTTTAAGCCTATAAAAACAATAAATAGAATTTAGAAATTTCCTTTAATCATATTTAATGCTTTGAAAATTATTTACATTACTTTAAAAATTATTCTTCTATAAAAGAAACACGTAAATAATTATTTGATAGTAGAAATTTAAATAAAATATATTTTATTAGGTATTAGAAAACATGGTCGTTACATGTACTCCCAATTGACTTTTGGAGTTAAACTCCTAAAAGAAGGACAAAAGGGGTTGAACCCCTGTACTAGGAGTTGTACTCCCAATTGACTTTTGGTGTTAAACTCCTAAACAAAAGGATTTATTATTTTATATATTTTTTGTGGAGTTAAACTCCTGAGAGATTTTCAGAGATGATGAAACGGGACCCCTTTCTTCTCTCTTGAGCCCTAGGTTTTCTCTTGAACCTTAGATCTTTCCAAAGTGGGATTTTTGTAGACGAGTCTCCTTTTTCCTCCTCTCTGTTGGCTGGATCTTGGAGAAAGGGGGTGACACTTAAAAATCTCCTCTTTTAGAGATTTGATGGGAGATCTGGGTTCCCCTTCAAGGGTTTCATGGTGAAAAAATGTTTCTTTTTTTAAAAAGAAGAATTAAACTCTTGATTTAATCAAAAAAAGAAAAGAAGGTTTAGAACTTTGAGGAAGGAGAAGCAGGCACAGAAACCCTAGATTTTAAGGGGAATGAATTTATTCTCTTTCATTTCATTATCATGTTGCCTTTTATAGGCTTATAAATTTACACATAGCCCCTTGGGCTTTACAAAATGATATTTTGCCCATCCCATGCCTCATGTGCTTATTTCTTTTGCACATGAGTCATAGGCTTTACAAAAATTTAGCTTTATGCATATTTTTCTTATATTTATTCGTAAAAATTACATCAAAATTATTTATTACATAATTTTCATATTGGCATAGGGGAGTCTGGCCGCGGGGCTCGACTTGGGCATGGGCCCACTTGACCTGGGTTTGGGTCCGTTTATTTGGGGTTGACTTTGACTTTGACTTTGACTTGGTCAATCGGGGTGTAATTTTTGACCCCAACAACCAAACTTAGGCTAATTGGTTTTCTTCTTTCCCTACCTTTCGACACCTGCCTATGGTTTGGTAGAAGACTATCCAATAAGCGTAATAAGTCTTTCGTAATACTAGAATCCCTCAAAAACTGAGAGAAGGTAAAGAGAAAAGACAACCGAATAATCCTATTCAATTTCCTCAGAACCGGAATCCATCCTTGAACTGTGAAATAAATTTCTTCGAGTTTGTATGTAACTATACGAGATGGTTTTATCTATTCTATGTGGATCTTCTTAGTGATACAGAATGTTCTGGAGAAAGCAAAGTGTAAAATAGGAGTGACATGGATATATGAGACTTTGTCGTGAATCGTGACAAAACAAAGCCAAGTATGTAAAAATGTTCGGTCAACTTGGTTTACGAGTTTTAGTTTAAGGTCAGTCATGGGTCGTTGCCAAAGAGAGAGAAAGGAAAAAAACACTCAACGTTCACTCTATTAAGATTAGATTGGTTAACCACTTTATCTAATCAGGATGGTTCCCACTTTTTTCTTGAATTCTCCTTCAAACCCTAAAAGGAGAACTAGTCGGGATCATTTACACCTTATAAGTTTGCTAACCGTTCAGCCGGATCAGTGTTGGTACCTTGAGGGAGGCTCCCCATGCTTTTGCACGGACCTAATTAAATAACCCTATTTTCACAGAGGCATAATCTCGTTAACACTCTTCTAGTCACCTAATGGATTAGCTAGTTGTGAAGTGAAAATCTCCCAAAGAGTAATACCTACTCACAGTAAGAATCAGGACCCAACTATCATCGTGTGATAACTTAAAGGAAACCACTCAAGTCACCACACTTCAGAACGTATGCGTATACTTGGCAAGTTTCCTTTATGTTTGAAACTTCTGATATGGTTTTTACCCCTAAAATCTAAGTGACCTTGACCTTGTCAAAAAATCTAAGGTTCCTAGTCAAGTTCAACCCGTCATTATCTTAATTGAATTAAACCCACCCGCACGAGCCCTTGACTGTGTTAACAAGGCCGTACAACTGTCCTAACCAATCGCAATACATGCAACAAACAAGCACCACTTAGTTACCGCACACTACGCCTTGACCGAGTCAACAAACGTAGCACGGATACTGAGCATTACTCATAGGAAATGACGGAGGGTTACGACAGGTTTTTGTTGAAAAAACATTTAACGTAATGAACTTGATATCGTTGAAGGAGCTCGAGTGGATTTGAAAAGGTATGGTTTAGGCTTTGCTTTTAAAACAAGTGCTTTTGAAGAAAACCAAGCAGTTTTAAAAATTATTCCGACAACATCAATTAGGTTTGTTTTCCTTACATTAAACCTATAATATGATCTCATCAATTAAGTTCTTATGCATCACATAAACAACCAAAATAGAATGTACATATATATCACCCGCATTCACCACAGTGTCTGGGGACTTCACTATAAGCTTACTTAACTTACGACAGTGCATGGGCAGGGCTAGCGCTGGTGAAAAACATATACAACATTTATATATATCATAATCACAGGTAGGTAATAAACATCATATGCATGCGATAATCAAAATGGAATAGCGGATAAATTAGGAACCCCGTGTTTCGTTTAAGCCGAAAACGAAAACCAACGTTCTCTGGTCATGTGGATTGCTCAAACATCACCTAAAAAAGACCCCTATGAGGGCGGCAAGCTACTCGTCAATTCTAAAAATGAGCCAATCATCACTCAATGACATGAGTAGTGTAACAACCCCAAATTTCCTATACAAAATTTTCAAAAATATTTTTTCAAAAAAATTCATAAAAGGGTATTTATTGCCTGAGCACAAGACTTAAGTAATTAATTAGCAATTTAATTACAAGAAGGAGCTTCCAGCTCATTGGTAATACCTTGTATTGCTGAACCAAGCTACTAAAGTTCAAATCCCATGTCCCACATTATTTTTTGTATTTATTTTGTTTAAAATTCTTTGGAAGCCCAACAGTCCACACACCATAACTCCCAAAACTTGAACTGAACTTTAAAATCTAAATATACCAGTGCTTACCCTATGAGACCCCCCATCTCCCGAAACTCCGACTCGGCTGAGTCGGCCGGCAGACCGGCCGACTCGGGCCGGCGCCGCCTGATTTAGAGAGATTTTATCGATCAAAAATATCTATTAACCGCAATCAAGAACGGCGTCGCTTGGTAGCTAGCCGGTGAGTACGAGTCGATCCACAGGGATTTTGTGTTTTCCTAATTGCGCTAACGAGTTAATTCCGATAGGAGTCGGATTGATTTATTAAATCTAAAAACTAAATCTATCTATACTAAAATTATCTAGATCTAAATCTTGCTAGGGTTAGGTTTAGGAATGGTTTGGAAATGTAAATAAATCTCAACGCTTTCTGTACCCAAATTGGGATCTAAGAGGAGTTATGGTAATTATCAATAAAGGGGATTAGATCCATTCGGGAAGGTGTTCCTTCCTCTAGGTTCTTGTCCTTCCTTTAGAGATCCTTACCCTAACCTCCATGGAAAACGCACGCAACCGGGCCTTTATACTACGGTATCACTGCTACCTCGAGGGATAGGGTGCCGTAGGGCGCGGTGTGTGCATGTATGCATGGAGTCCTATTGATTGTATGTGATGGGTAAGAAAGGGATGAGAGATCTCATCTTTCACAAGCCCTCCCCAAAGCTAACATCTAAGGCAAGGAATTAAAATCTAAACTAGAGCAATTAAATAAAACTACTTACAGATGGCTCTCTCTAAACATCAACACAGGGTTGTCAGATCTGAATTCATGAAATGAAAAGAGGCACCGATGCTCTCCAAAAGAATTCTAAAATTTATTAATGAAGGGAGGCATGAGAAAATACAATGATTTGGGTTCTATTTATAGAACATAGAAACCCTAGGTTACAATTGATTCGCACATCTGCTTTTACAAAAATTCCTTCTAAGAAAAGACTTAGTGAAATATCCGCGCCGCCACAACATTTTGGTAAAAATTTCACGAACCCCGGGCACTAGATGGCCGCGGAACCGCGGCATGGGTAGGGGTAGGGCCGCAGTTCCGCGGCCTATTGGTCGACTTGGGCTGAGTGCTTTTCTGTGATGGCTCTGAATGACTTGTACTTTCTGTTTCTTCAGGTCCTTTATTGGATTGGCTTCTATTTCTTCTACAGATCTCCAGTGAATACTTGTAGTGGACTTTTGCTGTTTCCTCGTGTCGCTGCCTTTATACTCGGTGAACTTGTTGTTCATTGTTCCTCCAAATGTAGGCGCGATCAAGACTTCACCATTTATCATTTGTAGTCTCACTTTTGCATTGACTTTTCATTATTTTCACTGCTTTAGATCCAAGAACCTGTAACCTGTAACATGTAGCAGACATGCGTCAAAAGCACCTGTTTATTTATAAAACGAATAAGAATGGGGAATATAATAATGCAATATTATGGTATGCACAAATACCCCAAACTTATCTTTTGCTCGTCCTCGAGCAAACTTATTTTTTATTCTCGACAAAAACCTAACCTCACTTTCGCAAGGAATCGTGATTGCACTGAGCTCGTGCAACAAGCCGTTAAACCTCTAGGTGTCCCTAGTAGGAGGAGTGTTGTCTCCTGAGGGTTTTCAGCGGATACTACCCACAAAATCCTATCAATTAGGCCCATTGACTTTTGTTCTCTAATTAGGTTTTCTAGCAAGGAATCTATTATCGTCGACTCGTAAATTATCCACCCATATTCTTCACACTTTCTCATCATTTAACTTAAGATTATATATGTTCTGCAGACCTACTTAGCTTTCGCCATTTCTTAAGTTTTCCTTCTAGGGTTCCATCTCCACTTAGGAATTTTTATCAACTCTACTAAAGATACAAGTTTTATTCTTCACTCCTTTCTCTCATCTAAATCCCAACACATACCCCTACGTATGTGTATAAATCACCCCTACACTTGGAAATTCAAATCAAGCAATCATACCCTTGTCCGTTGTCCAAAGCACTTATTAATTGGTGAATTTTTAATTGAATTTTTGCTTACACATCCTTCATGCGATCGTTAATGCTTTTTGAGGTACCAACGACCGATTACAAGATGCGTTTGCACTTTAAAGCGTACTTCCTAGTCTTGCAACACCCAAGGCATTTTAGCAGTGACTCCCAAACCAGTTGGTCTAAGGCATTAGGTGATGAAGCACCCTCGCTAAATATTTTTCTATTTTTGCAGCTTTAAGTAATCACAAAAACCAGTGTTCATTTTTTTCTTCTTTATTCACACTTGTATTTTTTTTTTATTTTCCATCGTACTAAGGACTTTAGACAAGAGCATTTCAAGGTCTCCTCTACTATTCCAAGTTTCAAGATGCGTGTTTGTGCAAATTGTAGGGTATACATTTTCAGAATCTAGACTTGAGCTAGGAATTATTCAAACTTATACTCTAATAAAGATATCAATACTTTTCCTTTGTTTTAACTTAGCCCAAAAAGTGAACTCAAAATTTGCCTATTTCTAAATAAACTACAAAGACATATACTTTCTACTGCTAAACTTTAAGGAAGGTTATTTTTAGGGTTTTTAATTTACTAAATCTAAGATCTAGTTGTTCCTAGCCAGTTAACCTATTTGTCAAACTCAAGTCAAATACGGCCAAAATTGAATACAATAATTTTTATAATTTTTATAAATTTTTCAATTTTTATGGGTTTTCAAGTAAGTATGCAAATGCAAATATATACACATGAATGCGAAGGAAGAAGACGTACCGAGCATACCCCCAAACTTAAACTTGACAGTGTCCTCACTGTCATGCTGCACCAAGAGGGTCAAAATGCCGGCACTCCCCTGTTTATTTATTTATAATTTTTTTTATTTTTTTATTTTTTTGAATTTTTTTTATTTTTTATAGAAAAAGAAAACAAAAATATATATACATATATACAACAAGGTTCCCTCCAAACTTAAGCTTGGCCTTACACAAGCCAAAGGTTAGTACCAACCATTCAAAAATCTTATCGTGGTAATGGTCGAGTTGGTGAAAGAATGGAGAAAAGAAAAGAAATGAGAAACGCACGAGACCGTATGGGAAGAAGAGTGGAATATGGTCTCGGTGGAGGAGAAGAAGGGCGGAAAAGAGAAAGAAGGGTAGCACGATCTTGAGGGTGTAAATTGAGTGAATAAATTAGCACAATTTGTGATGACCGATATGTTAAAAGCGATTGTGCTAACCTATCAACCTGTCGAGAAATGGGGTCAAATCCCTCAAGATTCGCAAGAACGCATGGGTACGCCGAACTTGATATAGGATATGAAAGCGTAACGGTCTCTTGTACGGTCGGAATGATAGGAAGGACGAAAGGGAGTGATTTAGAGATAGTCGTAATCTCACCTAAGTAATCTGTCTCGAACTTGAAAGATTCCATCAATGGTTCGAACTGACTGTAACCAACCGAGTCTGATGGTTCAACCAACTCATCTGAAAATGTAAAGGACTCAAACTCGGGAGGTAAGTTTTCAACATCGTCCGAAAAAGTGAAACACTCATAAGTGTTAACGTCTGTGAGAACTGTGTTAGATTCAAAGGAAAATTTTTCAAGCTCACAGTCTTCAAGCGTGATATTAGGCATGGTCGGAACGATGGAAAGGAGGGAGGGTGATTTAGTTAAAGGTTCAAGATGATGAATTGGAAAATCCGACATATCAAACAAAAATGATTCAACCTCAATATTATCCTCAATACTCTCCTCATAATTCTCCTCAATATTTAACTTATCCATGCCCTTATCATCAAAATCAAGACGCATATGAAGTTCGGGAGAAACATTTAATGACTCGGGATGATGAATTGGACATAAAAGTTCAATCAAATCTATGGGTTTATCATCCAAAATATTCCCGGCGTCTATATTCTCAATCAAGTGAAAATCAATATTTTCTGACAACTCATCAAAAACATGGATATTTATCGATTAAGGTTCTAGAGTGGAGGTGTAAAGATCGAAAGGATTAAGTGTGGTTTCACTCGAAAGGGGTTCTTCACAATTTGACAAATCAAGCACTACAAAATCACACAACTCATTTTTATCCTTAACTGATGAATCATTTGGGACAATCGATGGAAAACCGGAGTTGTGGGCTTCAATTGGGTAAGGGTAGGTTTGATTTGGAAATCCTCTCAAATTCTCACTCTGTCCAACCGCCTCCTCATATATTGGAAAATTTGGAGCTAGTTGGAAACTAGCTACCGGTTCACTCAATTGCGTAAGGGCGGCCATGGACGCTTCCACATTCCTAACCATTTTGTTTGTTGCTAAGATATAAGCCTCCAACGACTCTTCCAAACTAGACTTGGGTGGTAATGGGGTTTCGGTAAAAGATTCGACATTGTTTGGATATGTGAAATTCCCTAATGGCTGTGTAGAAACAGTGTCTAGTGAAGGTGGGAAAGTCGGGTAGGACTGGTAGGAAGTGGATGGTTGGACAGGATTAGGATCAACATGTGGATAAAAAGGTGGATGGACTTGTTGATTCCTAGAACTAGATGAGGGGAGAGGGGTGAAAGATCGACTACGAGATTGAGCAATATGCTCAGCAATGGACATCGGTTTAGGAGTTACAGTAGGACTTAGAAAAGTGGCATCAACGTACGAAGGTGGTGAAGGTTGACGTGGTTGACACAAAGTGGGTTGCAAAGTCAAACTGTTTCTCCTAGACGCTTCTATTTGATCTTTCAAAGAAATTTTAGGCACGGAGGGATCTTCTTTAAATCGACCAAAACAATTGACGTACGAAGCAAAGTTAGGTTTGGGATACCAAAGTTCGGTAAGAGATTTATGATGTGGGGTACCCATGATAGAAGAATGAGAAAAGAAAGAAGGTAGGTGGTGCAAGTGGGGTGCAAGGATTTCTTAGCGACAAAATTTTTGCAAGTTTTTATAAAAAAAATTTCCTTTTTTCCTTTTTCTCTTTATTTGAATCTGTTTGCAAAAAAAAAATTTCAATAAAGGGCTTAGACACAAATGTAATCAACCAGAAATGCACAATCAAACCTAGATCTAGGGTCACCTAGGTCAGTTAGACAGCTCCTAACTGTTCCAAAGGGCTAGAAATAGGACCTCAAACCACCTCTTCACCGCCAATTGCGGCCAGGTAAGTGCCAGGTAAGTGGGAGGCTCCCCGCTACAAGTAGCGGTCCTAATTAAGTAACCACTTGCCTTAGACACACTTGTCTAGACACCGCAAAGTCAGGTTAGGATTAATGGTCGATGCCTATAACTAGTCCTCTGTCCTACTGAGCTCGAAGTCCTTAGGGCCGAGTCTAGTATTTTTTAATTAAAGATTGGTCAATGCAAATGCTTTATGTGATTTCTGGGGTCCTGGGAAGGGTGATGAAATCCCCACCCAATCTGAATTGGTCAAAATCCCCTTAAAGTCAGTTTAAAGATATGCAAAACAGTAAATCACTTGCAATCAAAGATTTTTTGTTATTGCAATTTGAGAAAAGATATGCAAAACAGAAAAGATTTCTTGCAATCAATTTTTATTTTAAACGCGCGCAAAGAATCCTGCACAAGATTTGTTATTTGGAAGGGAAAAGATTTTTAAGCGCAAAGAAATCCTGCAGGAAAATTTACAGAAGATATATCAAGATTACAGAGAAGAAACAGAGGAGCTTACAGAGGAAATTCCACGAGATGATGTCACCTCGGCGCCGCTATTCCGCGGTCAAAGGGTGGTTCCACCGCGGTTCCGCGGCTCTCTGGACGGCACGGTTCCCCAAAAAAATTCTGTGATGACGATGTCTCCTAACTGCCGCCCTTCCGCGGCAATAACGCTCCAATGCGGCGGATCCGTGGTTACAGAGGAGGTTCTGTTCCCAAAAAAAATTTTCCTCCTCTGGTTTGACTTGTCTCCCCTGTTCAGATCTGTCGTTTTTGGTTTTGCACTCTGTATTTTTCCAGATCCGTCTCGGTTGTATATCCTGCAAGATTCTCACAAACAATACCCTTTCCAAAAATAACAGATGATATATTTTTATATTTTTTGTGATTTTTTCAGATTTTTATGATTTTCTAATTTAGATTAACCCGAAATTGCAAAAAGGAAATACTACGCCATCCCCGGCAACGGTGCCATTTGATTTAGAGAGATTTTATCGATCAAAAATATCTATTAACCGCAATCAAGAACGGCGTCGCTTGGTAGCTAGCCGGTGAGTACGGGTCGGTCCACAGGGATTTTGTGTTTTCCTAATCGCGCTAACGAGTTAATTCCGATGGGAGTCGGATTGATTTATTAAATCTAAAAACTAAATCTATCTATACTAAGATTATCTAGATCTAAATCTTGCTAGGGTTAGGTTTAGGAATGGTTTGGAAATGTAAATAAATCTCAACGCTTTCTGTACCCAAATTAGGATCTAAGAGGAGTTATGGTAATTATCAATAAAGGGGATTAGATCCATTCGGGAAGGTGTTCCTTCCTCTAGGTTCTTGTCCTTCCTTTAGAGATCCTTACCCTAACCTCCATAGAAAACGCGCGCAACCGGGCCTTTATACTGCGGTATCACTGCTATCTCGAGGGATAGGGTGCCGTAGGGCGCGGTGTGTGCGTGTATGCATGGAGTCCTATTGATTGTATGTGATGGGTAAGAAAGGGATGAGAGATCTCATCTCTCACAAGCCCTCCCCAAAGCTAACATCTAAGGCAAGGAATTAAAATCTAAACTAGAGCAATTAAATAAAACTACTTACAGATGGCTCTCTCTAAACATCAACACAGGGTTGTCAGATCTGAATTCATGAAATGAAAAGAGGCACCGATGCTCTCCAAAAGAATTCTAAAATTTATTAATGAAGGGAGGCATGAGAAAATACAATGATTTGGGTTCTATTTATAGGACATAGAAACCCTAGGTTACAATTGATTCGCACATCTGCTTTTACAAAAATGCCCTCTAAGAAAAGACCTAGTCAAAGATCCGCGTCGCCACAACATTTTGGTAAAAATTTCACGAACCCCGGGCACTAGATGGCCGTGGAACCGCGGCATGGGTAGGGGTAGGGCCGCGGTTCTGCGGCCCATTGGTCGACTTGGGCTGAGTGCTTTTCTGTGATGGCTCTGAATGACTTGTACTTTCTGTTTCTTCAGGTCCTTTATCAGATTGGCTTCTATTTCTTCTCCAGATCTCCTGTGAATACTTGTAGTGGACTTTTGCTGTTTCCTCGTGTCGCTGCCTTTATACTCGGTGGACTTGTTGTTCATTGTTCCTCCAAATGTAGGCGCGATCAAGACTTCACCATTTATCATTTGTAGTCTCACTTTTGCATTGACTTTTCATTATTTTCACTGCTTTAGATCCAAGAACCTGTAACCTGTAACATATAGCAGACATGCGTCAAAAGCACCTGTTTATTTATAAAACGAATAAGAATGGGGAATATAATAATGCAATATTATGGTATGAACACCGCCGGCCGGACTCGGCCGGACGGCCGAATCGTCAACACAAAAATCTGCCTTTTCAACTTCTCTAACCCCCTGCGTACTCTAATTTATTGGATCGGTTCCAGAATGCCTATTAACACCTAATTACTCCAATTTTTAATAAATTTTCTATATTTTTACAATTTTTTATTTAAAAACCCTTCACCTACCCCACCCCTAGCCTACCCTATAAATACACCCCCTACCCTATACCCTCTCACCCCAAAATACTGAGCCCACTCTCTAAATTTTTTTTCAAGAGTCGTGTACTTTGAAAACAAGCTCGAGGTGAAGCTCCGACGAAATTCCGGCGGAACTTCCGGCGAACTTCTTAGGAACTACCGGTGACAACGCAACATCGGCGATCCCTCTGGTTACCTCTCACTCTCTAGTGTAATCGAAAACCCGTAAGTCCCTTTCTATCTCTCTTCCCTATTCAAGAAAAATACGAAATTACAAAACCCGACGAAATCGGAACAAATCCGATTTCCGATTCGGTTTTCTATAAAATTCCACTTCTCACTAATACAATCATTCTTAAACTTCCTAGTGTTAATTATTAAACATTAATTAAACAATTTGAACAAGTTTCATCACATGAAATGATAGCTTTCCTAAATTATCGTAATTTTTCACTTAAATACCACATTGTTTCAATCCTTCATTTAACCCATCAAACTTGTTATACATTTAAAGTAGATCACGAGGTAACGACCTACCTCCTCACACACTTACATACAACCTAACACGATACCATTGAAATCTTAGAATACGAGAAAAAAAGCATTTACATTTAAATACCATACACTTAATAAAACTATTTCTAAAAGAGTTAGAGTTGATACACTTTTAAATAAATACATCTTATTATGAAAATACGATAAGTTGTGGACATCGTTCGTTTATCTAAACCTGATTTTGTGGTGTCTAAGCTAGGCAAGTGAGAAAGGTAACTTTAAAAGGCCCGTCTCACGGTGATTCATGAGCGGATCCCTCCTTTCTTCACTTGTATTTACCTGGCCACAATTGGCGGCGAAGAGGCGATCTGAGGCATCTCACGACTTTTCGTTTAGACCATTTAGAAATAGTCTAGTTGACTTAGGAAACCCTAGAACCTAAAATACGGAAAATTGACATTTTTACCAATAAATACCATTTACTTTATAAAACCGTTTTCTAAAGGATTTAGTATTTTACAATCTTTGCAAAGCGCCGCTACAACCCACTTTGGGAAACCCGTTCGGGATGGTGCGGATTATTGCACATCCTCGGGCTTAGTAGAGCGAGATTCAGACCTCCGCAAGGAGCATTCGGTCTCGAAAGGTTTAAAATACGACATCTTAAGAAAATGAGATTTTTTTAGAATATAAAATATTTATTAAAATTATTTTTGTATAAATATATGTATATTTATCATTAAAATACCTATTTTGTTATGATATAAATATTCCACCTTTTCTAAAAATCCCAAGAATAAATTTACACTAAAATACCATGAATTTCAAATAAATCAATATTACAGATAAATACCTTTATTTATAAAACTAGGATATTTTCACTAGAAATATCACAATATAAAATCCACACTCATTACAACTCTAAAGACGAATAATAAATGCGTGAGGAGTATTCCCGTCAAAAATTTCTGCGCAAAGAGCCTAAGGTATCAAATGGCAGCGGTACGTTTAAGAAAATGGGAACCAGTATTTTTCAGGCTGTATTTTGACAAACTCCCGAATGAGAAACAGCTAAATTCTGATGGTATCGAAAGCGTCTCGAAAAATCCTTCGATTTGATATATTATGGGCCTCATAATTTATCCGGGATCAAAAATTATGAGGTATCACGTGCCCACACGTGACCATTTACAAGCGAGGCCTGTAGGCACTGAATAAAATAAATAATTAAATGGGGTCACGTGCCATCACGTGATGGGCCTTTAAACCCACTGAAAGGAATTAAAAAATATTATAAAATGGCAAGGAATACCCCAATGGGGCATCACGTGCCCACACGTGACCAAAGGTCACGTGCAGACACGTGATGGGTTCCTAAGCTCTCTGAATTAATAGAATTAAATTCTAATTAAATAATTAATCAGTGGGGTCACGTGCTAACACGTGATGGGCTATTAGACCCTCTGAAATAATAAGAATTAAATTCCAACAATAGGGTCATGTGTCAACACGTGATAGGCCTTTAAACTCACTAAAAAGAATTAAAAGTATAATAAAATAATAAGGAAAAACCTCAATGGGGCATCACATGCTCACACGTGACAAAGGGTCACGTGCTGACACGTGATAATTCCTGAGTTCTTTAAAACAACAGAATTAAATGCTTAATCGAGGGGGTCACGTGTCAACATGTGATGGGATCCTAAAATCTCTGAAATAATAGAATTAAATTCTAATTAAGGGAAATCAAAAAACCTAACTGGAAAAATATTTCTTTAAATCTTTCCAAACAAAAAGATTGTGCTCTGTAAAGTGGAGCACCGTTGGATTAAAAATCCAATGGTGATTAAAAATCACCAATTTATGGAAATATTTTATACAAGGAAAGATTTTCCTGAAATTTGAATAACAGATAAAAGATCTTTTGGATTAAAATCCAATGGTGAATAAAATTCACTGAGTGATCTAAAAGATCATGTTGGTTACAAAATCAATTAAAATCTTTCAATGAAAGATTCACTAAACAAATTGATTCTTTTCTTTCTCCTATAAATAGGAGCCAAGAAGAGAATAGAAAGGATCTACTTTTTTGGGAAATATACAACAACAGAGAGAAAGAAGAGAGGAGAATTTAATTCTCAACAAAGAAAACCCTAGATGAGAAAGGGAAAAAGTATCAAAACTTGGAAAAAGAGAATTTAATTCTCAATCTAAGAGTTTAACTCTTCTGCAAAAAGAACTTAGTTCTTCCTCTGGTTGAAGATCTGCAAAGAGCACATCTCCCCATAAGTTAAGAAATTAATTCTCATCGGGTTGAGATCTTGCCATGCAGATCCAAAACTTAGAGGGGGAATTGAGTTTAGAGAATTTAATTCTCCCAAAAACAAAATTAGGGTTTAACCCTATATGAGAATTTAATTCTCCCAAAATTACAAGAATTTAATTCCTTCAAGATGCACAGAACTAGGGTTTAACCCAAATCGAGAATTTAATTCTCTCAAATTCATAGAAATTTAATTCCTTTTAAAATGAAATTAGGGTTCCACTCTATACAAGAATTTAATTCTTTTACATATATGGGAATTTAAATCCTCTAAAAGAAATTAGGATTTATCCCTACATAAGAATTTAATTCCTATTATAGGAATTTAATTCCTTCATTATAGGAATTTAATTCCTCCAAAGTCATAATTAGGGTTTAACCCTACAGAGATTTTAATTCTTAAAAATAACAGAGAACTCAAAAAATCTCCATGCATGCAAAAGACTAAGGTCACGTGTCCCCACGTGACCCCTGAAGAGATCCCCAGAAATGAGAAGGAAAAAGTTTTGAGGCAATACCTCACGTGTTCTCACGTGACCTCCTAAATGACGAGAATTAAAGCAAAGGAAATGTTGGCCCTGGGCGTTTTCACGTGTTACCACGTGACCCCTAATAAATGCCTTAAACAATCAGTGCATGAATGCTTATCACGTGCCAACACGTGATGGTCAGAAAGTCAAAAAGTGTTTAACACTTATTTGCAGAACAAAGTAAAGAAGATCTGTCCCCACCTTTGGGCGCCCTCACGTGTCTCCACGTGACCCCTTCTTCTCTGGTGTTTAACACTAAATCGAGAGCTTTATTTCCAGTGTTTAACACTGATTTGTCTTCTAGTGTTTAACACTATTGTTAGCCAAATTGGCTAATTTTCCAGAGGCAAAAGCCTCCCCTTCAACTGAATCTCAAAATTGAGTAAAATTCAGAGCTATAATATTTGATGCCCAGTCAAAGATAAAAATGTTACCAAAGCCCTCAAACTCTTGTTTAAGCACTGCTAAATGATGAGGGGCTGAACCCAGACAAATGTCTAATGGTCCAACAAAGGGTCAACATTTCAAACTTAATTGGACTTAGCCTAAATTGGCCATAAGTCCTCAATTCAGACTTAACTGAGCCCAAATGTGCTCATAATCTAATTAATTGATCTTAGTTCCATATTGGACTACAGATGACTTAATCCACTTTGGTTCGAGGGTACATCTCTTCACTCCTATGATATTTTTCGTTGTAATCTTTCAACGTCTTCAGAGAGATGACGGGTCCCGACAACCAAACACTCTACGGACTGTGGGGTCCTTAAACCAATGGACTATGATGTCCTTAACCTTTACTGTGAGATCTTTAAACTCACGGACTATGACGTCCTTAACCTTGACTGTGGGGTCTTAAAACTCACGGACTATGACGTCCTTAACCTTGACTGTGGGGTCTTTAAACTCACGGACTATGATGTCCTTAACCTTGACTGTGAGGTCTTTAAACTCACGGACTATGATGTCCTTAACCTTGACTGTGATGTCTTTAAACTCACGGACTATGATGTCCTTAACCTTGACTGTGATGTATTTAAACTCACGGACTATGATGTCCTTAACCCGGACCACTATGTCCTTAAACTGGTATTGGACCACTACGTCCTTAAACTGGTATTGGACCACCATGTCCTTAAACTGGTAATCGACCGCAATGTCCCTAAACTAAACAATAGATTTCAAATGCTCTTTTGTTGAATCTAAATGATCCTGTTAAGTGATCTTAGTCTAAAATTAGACTAACGTATCCTTAACGAACGTTTAGGTTGATCTTAGTCTCAAATGAGGCTAACGTATCCTTAAACCCAAACCCCCAAACCCAAATCTATGAAAATACGGATTTGGACTAATCCACATCCTACGGGTGACAACATAAATTAGTCTCCGTATACAATCCACGGGTAACCACAAACAAAACAAACATTCACAACACGAAGTGACCATCTGGAGAAGGAGAAAGTTGTTACCGCGATACGTTAGCGTAATTAACTGCAGGGGCTTGCGCCTGCAGGGAAGAGCGTCCCCGCAATCAAAACCCCCTCAAATGAGGGGGAATCTGACGAAATCTGCTACATCGGCCGCATCTGTTTAAACCTTCGATACACGGTGTCATAAATCAACTTGGCATCTTCGGAGAGGTGGACGGATAGCACCAATTAGCATCTTCCCCGAATTTCAGGCAAGACGTCTGTCTTGCACGCCTTTCGGCGAGGAACAGATTCTAGCACGCCCGGTGGGGCCTTTTCCTCTTTCCACTCTACACTTCTTGTGTCGTGTTTGCGAACCAATCGTGGTTTTCTAAATGGTTGCTCATGGGTTTCGAGATACTAAGATTTGGCATTTTGCTTGGTGCAGAAAGCAAAAGATCAACGGCGTTCACCTGCTCAGAGTGTTCTACATGCAACTGCAACCCACGTCCTGCCTCAACTGGGGGTATATCTTATGGGCCCCAGGCGGCTTTCCTGTTCACAATGCCGGTGGAACAGGTCACTCAAGCCACCACAGGATTGTTTTTCGGGACCATGCTCCCGCCAATGAGCTTCACCGCTCCTGTGCCAACAACGGAAGCTCCCAAGAAGTCGGTCTTCGATCGGCTTACAGCTACTGCGGCCCTTCTCAACGGGTCGTCCAACTCCAGCTCCTCGGTCTTCGCCAGACTGGGCCAAAATTCCTGTGGGCCCACGATGAAGCTTGCAATCCCAGAGAAGGTTGTTCCGAAGAGGATAGCCATCCCTGCTTCTGAAGTCGTCAACGCGGCTTCTCCTACCAAAGGGTCAGTCTTTACAAGATCGACTGTTTCGGCTCCTGCTACGGTTCCTGTCCCTGCTCAGAAGACTGTTTTCAACCAATTGGATACTGCTTCTCAAAGGACATCAGTCTTCAACAGGCTGACGCCAGCAGCAACCCCTCACCTGGACGGGGGGCAAGACAAAGCCCTTCCCATCGCTGAACCAACACCAATAGCTCAACACGCTCGACGTCGTCACTGGCGCCGAGTAAGGAAGGCCAGGGGCAACTCCCCCTCTGGGTTAACTCCACCGGCTCCAACGGTGGAAATTAATGCTGCTGTTCCAACCGAGAACAGCTTTGAGCTGCTGAACAAAGTGCGCAGGAATTCGCCTACCGCCGTACTAAAAAGATCTCCGCCGCCGGTGGAGACCGTCATAGAAATGAAGCCGGAACAGTCCCCTCAATGACTGTCTTCTAAAGTTTACAAAATCTGGCGACAAGTCCGAGAGTCGGTGGTTGATCAAGACTATCCCCGCCGGCAGAAGAAGCTGAAGGTCCGACAGGAAGAAAACCGTCTTGTTAAGCCACAAAAGACGACGACTACTTGGGTGCCCACTGCAGCGGCCCCCTCAACTTTGATCGCTCATAAGAGGAGAAGGCCGGAGAAAATCCCCATGCCTTCGACAAATGTCAAAGGCACTGAGCCTAAACGCCCTAAGTCTGGGGGCATGGTGGTGCATACCGTCTATATGGCATCCGGAAAAGAGGATAGCTGTATCTCCACAGGTCACCGACCGCTTACGCGATCCGTGACAAAAGCCCAAGAGCAGCAGCAGAAGCTTCAGGAGATGATGACTGCTACGGCCGTGCTTACAGGACCGAAAGAAAGCCCGGAAATGTCGTAAGAGCAACGTCAAGAACAATAAACTGATGCCGAGTTCCTCCACAGAATCCTCGTAAAGAAGGACAGAGAGGCCGCGGAACAAGCGACCAATATAAAGCGAATGACACTTCTCTTCCAAGACATGGTCGGGATGATGTTACAGCCGGAACCTCCAGCTGAAGACCCTCCGATCATTATTGAAGACGACAGAGGGGAGACATCGAACCCTCATCCGACTCTTTCAGCAGCCAAGGATGAAACCATCTCAAAAGCCACGCTTGATGATTATATTGCTCAGCAAATACGAGCTCACCGAGCGAACGAAACGGCCGACCAAGTTGTTAAAACTGGGCGACCATATCCGGGCTGGTATGACCAAATAAGTTACCCGCCGGGATATACGATCCCCAAATTCCATGTGTACAAGGGGACAGGCAATCCCCATCAACATGTCGCTCAGTTTAGGGCTCTTTGCGGCAATACTGGAGGTGATGATAAACTTCTACTTCCCCAGTTCGTCGGTAGTTTAGTAGAGACGGCGTTCGAATGGTACTCAGAGCTTCCCAACAACTCCGTCAAAACATTTACAGAGATGGAATTGCTATTCACCCAGCGTTTTGCAAGCGCCAGCGAGCGCACCCCGATCACCGCATTGATCAACGTCATGGTAAGGCCAGGCGAAACATGGGTTCAATACGCAATACGGTGGCGGAACTTATGGTCGAAGTGCGAACAACACATCGAAGAAGCACCAGCGGTAGGCATGTTTGTGGGCACTCTTGATCCGCAAGTGACCATCTCGCAATTCACGATGTTCTTCAAGCCAGCTACATTCCAGGCCTTGATTGACAAGCTGGCCCAAATGGATCAGATGGGTCATAAACCATCTCCTTCAAAGACGGATCCTCGGAATGAAAAGGGGAAAGGGAAAGCAACCTTCATTGCCAATACTCAACAACGGCCGAGCAATTTAAAGCCGATTGTTCGCCAAAACAACGTGCGTCTACGCCCATCCCTCGAGAAGAGACTGGGAGGTCCTTACTCGTTTCCCCGGGATAAAACGAGGAAACTGTTCGAGCTGGCAGTGCGCAACAAACTCATCAATCTGCCGGATCCAAAACGTCCGTTGCAGCCAGGCGAAGTCAACAATCCTAATTACTGCCCTTACCACCAAGCAGTAGGCCATCCAATCGAAAATTGTTTCGTCTTCAAAGGCTGGATGGAGGACCAATACCAACAAGGCAAGTTCGCATTATCGGAAAACTGGAAGGTGAACCCGCCGCAACCTCATATCCTTAAAAAGGTGGACATGCTGGGGGCATCGTGCTCTTTTATAGAAGAAGCCCCAGGGGAGGACGTTCTTTCATCCAAGACGAAAAGAATGCTGAAGGATCTCCAAACATGCCCGGCGACCAGGTGGAAAATCCACTGGAACCCGAGATCATCGAGGGAATGCTGAAACCGTGCCCAACTCTAAAAACTGGTGGTGATGGTCAGAGCGCTCACACCCAGCCGTCAAAGTCTTCGAAGAAGAAGAAGAAGACCAAAAAGCCCGTGAAGCCTGATGACAAGTGCACGGACCTGCAAAAACAGATTGACGCGTTGGAAGAATATAATCAGAAGGCACGGACCCCAGTCACACTCCAAGAATTTCTCACCCACGTCCTTGTGGACAAAGATGATGACAATGGAGAAGACTCGTTAGATGAGTCTGAGGATTATGTGGCAAGCTGTCATGTGATCTCTTACTCGTTAATAAACGGTGAAGAAGCTTTGGATGTAGAAAAAACAGGGGCAAATCCCGAGCCTGAACTTCTAGGACTATCAGACGAAATGATTGATGCATTCCTAAACGAAGCCCGTCAGGAAAGCAAAGCCAATCGAGAACGTGAACTGGCTATATTTGAAAGTGCTAAACGCCGACGACTGGAGGAAAAGGTTGAGACACCCCAACTGGAGCAAAGCATCCCTATCGCCAGCAAAAGCAAGCTTAAAATAAGGAAACGATTCGCTAGGGCCCTGGCGATAGGAATGAAGTTGCCCTCTCTCAAAGGAAATTCCCCTGGTAATATACGTCTTGATGAAGCAGACATACATCCTAATTTCTGCCTATACCATCAGAAGATTGCACACCCTACCAAGGAGTGCATAGCCTTTAAAAACTGGTGGCAGGGATATGTTGCCCATCGACGACACGTTCAACGAGTGAAGCGCAAGGCTCGTCGGGAAAAGGAAAGCACGACAGATGAGCGCGAAAGAACTGCTGGCAACTGTCACATAGCCGAAACCAAGGGATCGCAAGTTATCACCTTTGGAAGCGACTCCGACGAAGAAATCGCCCTCATCCCTCTCTTCAAGGAATCCACCTCCGGCACAAAACATGCGAAGATTTGCGGCAAAATCTAGCTGCGTAATCGTACGTTGACAAATGACCGAAACGTCGTTAAACTACTACCAACCCGCGGCATCTTCAGGCTAACGTGATAAAAAAAGGGGGTACGTCAACAAGCGAGATGGGCACGGATAAAAACCCAAAAGGGCGCCTTAAGTAAAAACAGCAGGACTACCGACGATGTTTGTGAAAACCCAAAAGGGCGCAGACTCGTAAAAAAACGGTATGTCCATAAGCAAAATGGGCACGGATGAAAACCCGAGAGGGCTCCGTGAGTAAAAACAGCAGGGATACCGGCGAGTGTTTGTGAAAACGTGAAAGGGCGCAACCTCGTTAAAGGACACTTGCAAGGTCCTCTCGACCTTGTGAGGAGAAACCACCCGTGTGAGATCCTTACGACTCACAAAGGAAGCAACACACTTAGAAATCCCCACGACTCCTAAGGAGAAATTACACTTGCGAGATCCTCACAACTCGTAAGGAGAACTCTCTTATGAGACCCTCACGGCTCATAAAATTCAAAAGTCTTAAGTTACAGGGACCTGAACCTGTTCTTAAGCGCCCCCCCCCACAACCTCCAATACTGCCTTACAAGCGGTTCAGTATTGACCCTTGTATACAATCCACGGGCGCGAATAAATATTTCCCTAACAAAGTCCCATCCGTGACTAGGGATATGTTTACACGGTGAACAACCCTTGTAAGTCCTCTCGACTTATAAGGAGAAAGCACTCTTGTAAGATCCTTACGACTTATAAGAGACCATGCACTTAGGAATCCTCACGACTCCTAAGGAGAAAACATACCTATGAGATCCTCACGACTTGTAGGAAGAAATACCTTTATGAGACACTTACGGCTCATGAAGTCAAAAGCCTTAGTCGATAGGATCTTAACCCTGTCTACTAAGCCACCTTTGTTCGATATCGACAGAGGCAAATGATGATTCATTCCTGGCAATATCCCAGTTGTAGCGATGCTGATGCCAAAATCGGTGTCTAATTCCAAGCTTGCAGCGAAAAGCCAACGAGCCACACATGCATACGAAATAGCCGAAATGATAGGGCAACTTGCAACGAAATCAGCAAGTAAAAATGTATGCATACGAAAACAGCCGAAATGATTGGGCAACTCGCAATAAAAAGCAGCGAGTAAAAAGAAAAATAGCCAAAATGATTGGGCACCGCGAAAAATAGCCGAAATGATTGGGCAATCGCGATTTTTGCGATATAAAAAGCTGAAATGATAGAGTATCGCGGAAAGAATAAAAAAATGATGAAAGAATGAAACTTTTTGCCCTACAGGTGAGATCATATCGATCCCTGTATACAATCCAGGGGCACAAACAAAGAGGGAACCATACCTTTCCAACAGGCTCTATCAGAAAGCGAAGCCAAATCTCGACGGTTCATAGACAATCTAGAGACAACCTCGACATTTGTCGCAATATTGCAGACACAATGTCAACAAATGAAGCAAAGGAAGATCCCTAGCCTCAGGGTCTCGACGTCAACATCGACAACTTAGAGATCACCAACGGTGTTTTTTCTCACTCTAACCAGATGCAGACGTGACGTCAACAATCGACCTCAGAGTCGCAATGAAACAAAACCATGGCAAAGTCCCTAGTTCCAAATCTCAATGGCCACATCTGCAGCCTGGAGACCAACAATGGTGGGCCTCCTCATTCCAGCATGACACAGATGCTACACCATCAAGCGAAGCGATGGCAAAATCCCAGCTCCACCTCAGCATTCGTCTCGATACAGTAGACGAGATGTCAACAATGACGTTCCTTCGCAGTCCAGCAGGATGCAAATGCAACGTCAATAAAAGACCTCACGGTCGAAACAAAGCGGAGTGGCGGCAAAATCCCAGCTTCACCTCAGCATTCGTCTTGATACAGCAGACGAGATGTCAACAATGGCGTTCCTTCGCAGTCCAGCAGGATGCAGATGCAACGTCAACAAAAGTCCTCACGGTCGAAACAAAGCGGAGCGACGGCAAAATCCCAGCGCCACCTCATCATTCGTCTCGATAAAGCGGACGAGATGTCAACAATGGCGTTCCTTCGCAGTCCAACAGGATGCAAAAGCAACGTCAACAAAAGACCTCATGGTCGAAACAAAGCGGAGCGACGGAAAAATCTCAGCTCCACCTCATCATTCGTCTTGATATAGCAGACGAGATGTCAACAATGGCGTTCCTTCGCAGTCCAACAGGATGTAGAAGCAACGTCAACAAAAGACCTCATGGTCGAAATAAAGCGGAGTGATGGCAAAATCCCAGCTCCACCTCAGCATTCGTCTCGTTACAGCAGACGCAATGTCAACAATGGCATTCTTTCGCAGTCCAGCAGGATGCAGATGCGACGTCAACAAAAGACCCCATGGTCGAAACAAAGCGGAGTGACGGCAAAATCCCAGCTCCATCTCGACGTTCGTCTCGATACAGCAGACGTGATGTCACCCCAGCGTTTTTTCTCTCGGCAGATGCAGACGCAACGTCAACAAAAGAACAAAGCGGAGTGACGACAAAATCCCAGCTCCACCTCAGCATTCGTCTCGATACAGCAGACGCAGTGCGAGCAAATGAAGCAAAGGCCAAATTCCTAGCTTCAGGGTCTTGACGGTAACTCATATAAAACCTGAAAGACTATCGGAGATCATCCCACATCAGCGCGGAGTGGTCACCACCTCGACGTTCGTCTCGATACAGCAGACGAGATGTCACTACGCGTCTTTCCTCCAACAGGATTCGGACACGCCAAAGCAAACGAAGCAGAGGCCAAATTCCTAGCTTCAGGGTCTTGACGGTAACTCATATAAAACCTGAAAGACTATCGGAGATCATCCCACATCAGCACGAAGTGGTCACCACCTCGACGTTCGTCTCGATACAGCAGACGAGATGTCACTACGACATCCTTCCTCCAACAGGATTCGGACACGCCAAAGCAAACGAAGCAAAGGCCAAATTCTTGGCTTCAGGGTCTTGAAGGCAACTCATATAAAACCTGAAAGACTATCGGAGATCATCCCACATCAGCGCGGAGTGGTCACCACCTCGACGTTTGTCTCGATACAGCAGACGGGATGTCACCCCAGCGTTCTCCCTCCAACAGGACTCAGACGCAACAATCAAACAACGGAGCCATGGCAAAATCCCTAGTTCCAAACCTCGACGGTTCACATGCAACCTAGAGACAACCGCGATATTCGTCTCGATACAGCAGACGCAGTGCCAGCAAACGAAGCGAAGGCCAAATTCCTAGCTTCAGAGTCTTAACGGCAACTCATATAAAACCTGAAAGACTATCGGAGATCATCCCACACCAGCGCGGAGTGGTTATGACTTATCGGGGCTCTCCAAAATGAGCCTAACCTCAAGTAAAAAGCGTCATGGCAAAATTCCTAACGCTTGCTCTTCCGACGGTCAAACTGCCTAGGAAGATTGCTTGGAGACGTCTTGTCCAGCCCCCGAAGGGATCAGAGACACGACAGTCGCAAGGCTGCTCGAATAGCAAAATTGCCTATCGAGAAATACATCAGCCAACGCGACGGTACGACGGACAAAATCCTAGTACTACAGACCCTAACGGACTTTTGTCGTAAAGAGCAGAGCTTAACTGTGACGTTAGGACATCCTTGCGAGAACTTCTCGATTCGTCTCGACTCGTAAGGCAAAGCCTTAGGCAATGGGGATTAAAAAACCTGTTTCCTAAGCACTGGGGCCCTGCAAGTCAGTCCAAGATGGACTCTTGCATACTATTCATGGGTCACACTCTCCGAAGTCGAACATCGATAAAGAGGGAAACAACCACTTATAAGTCCTCTCGACTTGTAAGTGTGAAAAATTCTCTTGTGAGATCCTTACGACTCTCAAGAGAAAATACGCACTTAGGAGTCCTCACGACTCCTAGGGAGAAAAAACACCTACGGGATCCTCTCGACTCGTAGGGAGAAAAGTCTTTATGAGACCCTCACGGCTCATAAAGTTAAAAAGTCTTAGGTGGCAGATCCTAACCCTGTCTCCTAAGGCATCACTGCCCTACAGAGAGGTCAAGATGGACTATCTATAGGCCACATTCCCCGAAGTCAAATATTGATAAGGAGGGAAACAATCACTTATGAGTCCTCTCGACTTGTAAGGGAGAAAAATTCTCTTGTGAGATCCTTACGACTCTAAAGAGAAAATGCACTTAGGAGTCCTCACGACCCCTAAGGAGAAAATACACCTGCGGGATCCTTTCGACCTGTAGGGAGGAAAAAAACCTTCTTGAGACCCTTACGGCTCATGAAGATGAAAAGGTCTTAGGCTACAAGGACCCTAAAACTTGTCTCTTAAGCCCTCAATTCTCTGGCCATGCATAACTCTGCACTACTTCACCCACGTACATACTTATGTGGGCAAAGTAGTGGAGGGCATTTGTTCCCGTCAAAAATTTCTGCGCAAAGAGCCTAAGGTATCAAATGGCAGCGGTACGTTTAAGAAAATGCGAACCAGTATTTTTCGGGCTGTATTTTGATAAACTCCCGAATGATAAACAGCTAAATTCTAATGATATCGAAAGAGTCTCAAAAAATCCTTCGATTTGATATATTATGGGCCTCATAATTCATCCGGGATCAAAAGTTATGAGGCATCACGTGCCCACACGTGACCATTTACAGGCAATGCCTGTAGGCACTGAATAAAATAAATAATTAAATGGGGTCATGTGCCATCACGTGATGGGCCTTTAAAGCCACTGAAAGGAATTAAAAAATATTATAAAATGGCAAGGAATATCCCAATGGGGCATCACGTGCTCACACGTGACCAAAGGTCACGTGCAGACACGTGATGGGTTCCTAAGCTCTCTGAATTAATAGAATTAAATTCTAATTAAATAATTAATCAGTGGGGTCACGTGCTAACACGTGATGGGCTCTTAGACCCTCTGAAATAATAAGAATTAAATTCCAACAATGGGGTCACGTGTCAACACGTGATAGGCCTTTAAACTCACTGAAAAGAATTAAAAGTATAATAAAATAACAAGGAAAAACCCCAATGAGGCATCACATGCTCACACGTGACAAAGGGTCACGTGCTGACACGCGATAATTCCTGAATTCTTTAAAACAACATAATTAAATGCTTAATCGAGGGGGTACGTGTCAACACGTGATGGGATCCTAAAATCTCTAAAATAATAGAATTAAATTCTAATTAAGGGAAATCAAAAAACCTAACTGGAAAAATATTTCTTTAAATCTTTCCAAACAAAAAGATTGTGCTCTAGGTGAGAAAGGATCATGTTGGTTACAAAATCAATTAAAATCTTTCAATGAAAGATTCACTAAACAAATTGATTCTTTTCTTTCTCCTATAAATAGGAGCCAAGAAGAGAAGAGAAAGGATCTACTTTTTGGGGAAATATACAACAACAGAGAGAAAGAAGAGAGGGGAATTTAATTCTCAACAAAGAAAACCCTAAGTGAGAAAGGGAAAAGTATCAAAACTTCAAAAAAGAGAATTTGATTCTCAATCTAAGAGTTTAACTCTTCTGCAAAAAGAACTTAGTTCTTCCTCTGGTTGAAGATCTGCAAAGAGCACATCTCCCCATAAGTTGAGAATTTAATTCTCACCGGGTTGAGATCCTGCCATGCAGATCCAAAACATAGAGGGGGAATTGAGTTTAGAGAATTTAATTCTCCTAAAAAGAAAATTAGGGTTTAACCCTATATGAGAATTTAATTCTCCCAAAATTACAGGAATTTAATTCCTTCAAGATGGACAGAACTAGGGTTAACCCTAATTGAGAATTTAATTCTCTCAAATTCATAGGAATTTAATTCCTCTTAAAATGAAATTAGGGTTTCACCCTATACAAGAATTTAATTCTTTTACAAATATGGGAATTTAATTCCTCTAAAAGAAATTAGGGTTTAACCCTACATAAAAATTTAATTCTTTCATTATAGGAAGTTAATTCCTCCAAAGTCATAATTAGAGTTTAACCCTACAGAGATTTTAATTCTTAAAAATAACAGAGAACTCAAAAGATCTCCATGCATGCAAAAGACTAAGGTCGCGTGTCCCCACGTGACCCCTGAAGAGATCCCCAGAAATGAGAAGGAAAAAGTTTTGAGGCAATGCCTCACGTGTTCCCACGTGACCTCCTAAACGACGAGAATTAAAGCAAAGGAAATGTTGTCCCTGGGCGCTCTCACGTGTTACCACGTGACCCCTAATAAATTCCTTAACAAATCAGTGCATGAATGCTTATCACGTGCCAACACGTGATGGCCAGAAAGTTAAAAAGTGTTTAACACTTATTTGCAGAACAAAGTAAAGAAGATCTGTCCCCACATTTGGGCGCCCTCACGTGTCCCCACATGACCCCTTCTTCTCTAGTGTTTAACACTAATTCGAGAGCTTTATTTCCAGTGTTTAACACTGATTTGTCTTCTAGTGTTTAACACTATTATTAGCCAAATTGGCTAATTTTCCAGAGGCAAAAGCCTCCCCTTCAACTGAATCTCAAAATTGAGTAAAATTCAAAGCTATAATGTTTGATGCCCAGTCAAAGATAAAAATGTTACCAAAGCCCTCAAACTCTTGTTTAAGCACTGCTAAATGATGAGGGGCTGAATCCAGACAAATGTCTAATGGTCCAACAAAGGGTCAACATTTCAAACTTAATTGGACTTAGCCCAAATTGGCCATAAGTCCTCAATTCAGACTTAACTGAGCCCAAATGTGCTCATAATCTAATTAATTGATCTTAGTTCCAAATTGGACTACAGATCAGTTAATCCACTTTAGTTCGAGGGTACATCTCTTCACTCCTCTGATATTTGTCGTTGTAATCCTTCAACGTCTTCAGAGAGGTGACGGGTCCCGACAACCAAACACTCTACGGACTGTGGGGTCCTTAAGCCCATGGACTATGATGTCCTTAACCTTGACTGTGAGGTCTTTAAACTCACGGACTATGACGTCCTCAACCTTGACTGTGGGGTCTTTAAACTCACGGACTATGACGTCCTTAACCTTGACTGTGGGGTCTTTAAACTCACGGACTATGACGTCCTTAACCTTGACTATGGGGTCTTTAAACTCACGGACTATGATGTCCTTAACCTTGACTGTGAGGTCTTTAAACTCACGGACTATGATGTCCTTAACCTTGACTGTGATGTCTTTAAACTCACGGACTATGATGTCCTTAACCCGGGCCACTATGTCCTTAAACTGGTATTGGACCACTACATCCTTAAACTGGTATTGGACCACTATGTCCTTAAACTGGTAATCGACCGCAATGTCCCTATGCTAAACAATAGAGTTCAATTGCTCTTTTGTTGGATCTAAATGATCCTGTTAAGTTGATCTTAGTCTAAAATTAGACTAACGTATCTTTAACGAATGTTTAAGTTAGATCTTGGTCTCAAATGAGACTAACGTATCCTTAAACCCAAACCCCCAAACCCAAATCTAAGAAAATACGGATTTGGACTAATCCACGTCCTACGGGCGACAACATTAATTAGTCTCCATATACAATCCACGGGCAACCACAAACAAAACAAACATCCACAACACATAGTGACCATCTGGAGAAGGAGAAAGTTGTTACCGCGATGCGGTAGCGTAATTAACTGCAGGGGCTTACGCCTGCAGGGAAGAGCATCCCCGCAATCAAAAGCCCCTCAAATGAGGGGGAATCTGACGAAGTCTGCTATATCGGCCGCATCCGTTTAAACCTTTAATACACGGTGTCATAAATCAACTTAGCATCTTCGGAGAGGTGGACGGATAGCGCCAATTAGCATCTGCCCCGAATTTCAGGCAAGACGTCTGTCTTGCGCGTCTTTCGGCGGGGAACATGGAGTATTTTGAAAAGTATATAAAAGTATATTTTACATAAAACCCCCTCAAGTTTATAAATTACCCTAAGAACCCTAGCAATTATAGGATTAAGAAATAATCAAGATTTCTACTTACATTTCTAATTGTCTGACTCGGGTTTGAGTCTGATTAATTTGAATTGAATATGATTCATGTCAATCTACAATCTATAATCTACAGTTTACAATCTATAATCTACAAGTTTCAATATTACAATTCAACATGAATCCATGAATCCAATTATCAATCTATACAACTCGACTGAACCGAACCATGGATATACATTCCAATTACATGAACTCCAGTTATTCCATTTACATGATTCTACGGTTACATCCGTTTACTGATATCATGGTTTCGGTCAGTCAATCAATTATACAATCAATACAATTTAAAAGACAAACAATACAATCAAAACACTACGGGGTTTAAGGGGTAGATTGGTACGGAAGGTGTTAAAAGTGGCACGAGACGGTCAGATTTAAGACACCTAACATGAATCCAATTGCCGTTGTTCCGGGCCTTCTAACGGAGCCTTGTACTCTATATTCCGTTTGCCCTGGTCTCGAGCATATAGAGACCCCTCTCGTATACACTGGCATTCTTCTGTACCAAGCTACAAACAGCAACATTAACACTAAATACAACAATATAACAATATAATACAACTGTAAAAGCTACTCTCTCTCTCTCTCTCTCTTACTCTCTGTCTATTCTATTTCTCCTCTTATCTTTGGGACTTACCGAGCGACCTGTTCGCTGACAACATTCTCTTTCTTTCTTCTTTGAATGTCGTCAGGTGGTTTGGACCCGGCAGAGATCGAGCCATCTGCAGAAGATTTGGATCAGTTTGCTGAGGAACCAGAGCTCTAGTTTCATTGTATATTTTCCATTCAGTACTTTTCATTTCCTGTCATGCCATTGTTTAGGCATCATTTTTATTTCAGTTGTATTTCCTTTTCATGCATTGTACAAAAGAATGTTAATAAATAAAAGTTGCTGTTTTTATTATATCTTGTCTCTTGTGTATTTATTTTATATTGCTTAGATACGCTTAGCGTATGTACTTCTGAGTATATACGTAGCGGACCGGTCGCGTCCCCTTCGCCGTATACTGGGAAGCGGGGCATGACAGGTTTTGTTGGTGACCCATGCAGGTCAGAGTTGTATGGAACACTGCCATGCAATTCTGTTCTGCATGAACAACCTAAGCAATATAACACAAGAACCAGCAACTAAAACATTCTTTACAATTCAAGTCCCTTGAATCTTACAATTTCATATTTCTTGAATCTTATCATTTCATTTGAATCTGTCCTAATCCAAATTTTTCTTCAAGGTTATGGATTCCCCGAACAACACCAGCACCAACGTTAACAACACACCTCCACCTCCACTACCAATCGTTCCTGCTTTTCCTGCGCCACCCACCGAGCAAACAATGCTACTTGAAGCGATCCACAGCTTTCTTGAGGGACAGCAACAACTCCTGAACCGTCCCGAGACTGACACACCGGGGGTAAAGCAATTCAGGGCTTTACATCCCAAACAGTTCTCAGGAAAGGGAAGCCCACTTGAAGCTGAGGAATGGGCACAAAGTATAGAAGATGATCTGGCAGCAGCACGAGTGCCAGAAATAGCTTGGGTCCGAGTTGCAAAGCTGCAACTCACGGACAATGCACGGGTTTGGTGGAAGGCGGGAGAGAGTCGTCTTCATCAGCCTACTGAATGGAAGACTTTTCGCGAGATGTTTGACGCGAAGTACTTCCCTGTGACTGCCAGGTGTGCCATGGAGCAGCAGTTCATTTATCTACAACAAGGTTTAATGTAGGATAAGTCAGTAGATGAGTATGACGCTGAATTCACCATGCTCAGTCTATTTGCGGCACACCTGATACCGACGGATGAGATATGAGCCCATCGATTTCAACAAGGTTTGGACACAGAAATTCAGGCTGCGCTAGCCACAGGGA
Source organism: Agapanthus africanus (assembly GCA_030015575.1). NCBI lineage: Eukaryota > Viridiplantae > Streptophyta > Magnoliopsida > Asparagales > Amaryllidaceae > Agapanthus > Agapanthus africanus. The sequence continues at coordinate 569,633,057 of JASDDO010000016.1, forward strand.
AATTTCTGACTCATGAAGATGCTTTGGAAGCTGCCCGCAGTTATGAGGCAGTGATAAAGGCGAGGGGCAGACCCCAATCTGCCAGTTTGAAACGTCCTGCCACTCAAATAGCAGGAGGAGCCTCTTCCAGGCCATCGTTTGAACCCAGGAGATCAGAAGAAACCAATAACCAGTCAAGTCCAGATTTCTGCTACTACTGCAGAAGAAAGGGACACTTGTGGAAGGACTGTAGGCACGCAAAAGGCCTGTGTCTAATTTATGGTGCATCCAACCACGGAATTGGGAACTGTCCTTACAATAGCAACTTAGCTCACATACCCACCAACTACCCGCAGCGGCCAACTATCCAGGCTCCTGCACCTCGTTATGCACTACCTGCTCCACCACCTACACAGCCTACTCGCCAATTCCAACAAGCAATGAGGGACATGCCTAGAGGGCAGAGAAATAGGATTAACATTAGCCGTGTTCCACAGGACCAGGATTTGCTCTGGGCGCTTCCCACGGGGTCAGGATTGATATTAGACGTGTTCAACGGGACCAGGATTTGCTCCGGGCGCTTCCCACAGGGTCAGGATTGACATTAGTCGTGTTCCACTGGACCAGGATTTGCTCTGGGCGCTTCCCACGGGGTCAGGATTGACATTAGCCGTGTTCCACGGGACCTGGATTTTCTCTGAGCCCTTCCTACGGGGTCAGGATTGACATTAGCCGTGTTCCACGGGACCAGGATTTGCTCTGAGCGCTTCCCATGGGGTCAGGATTGACATTAGCCGTGTTCCACGGGACCAGGATTTGCTCTGGGCGCTTCCCATGGGGTCAGGATTGACATTAGCCGTGTTCCATGGGACCAGGAGGGGTTGACTCTCGGTTGTCTGCGCATCGCCGAGTCATGGAACTGGGGACTTTGCCGCGGCTCCGATTTGCTGATGTTGCGTCTGTTGTAATGAGACGAATGTTGAGATTCTCCAGGCTGTCTGTGAACCGTCGAGATTTGGCTTCTTTTTCTGATGGAGCCTGGTGGGAAGGTATGGTTCCCACTTTGTTTGTGCCTCTGGATTGTATACAGGTATCGATGTGATCTCACCTGCAGGGCAAAAAGTTTCATTTTATATATTTTTCTTTCCGCGATGCTCTATCATTTCAGCTTTTATATCGCGAAAGTCGCGATTGCCCAATCATTTTGGCTATTTTTCGCGGTGCCCAATCATTTAGGCTATTTGTTTTATTTACTCGCTGCTTTTTATTGTGAGTTTCCCAACCATTTCGGCTATTTTGCATGCATACATTTTTACTTGCTGATTTTGTTGCAAGTTGCCCCATCATTTCGGCTATTTCATATGCATTTTCTTTGCTGGGAGCTTGGGATTTGATACCGATTTAGGCATCAGTATCGCTACAACTGGGATATTGCCAGGAGCAAATCATCATTTGCCTTTGTCGATGTCGAACAAAGGTGGCTTAGTAAACAGGGTTAGGATCCTGTCGACTAAGGCTTTTGACTTCATGAGCCGTAAGGGTCTCATAAAGGTATTTCTCCCTACGAGTCGTGAGGATCTCGTAGGTGCGTTTTCTCCTTAAGAATCGTGAGGAGTCTTAAGTGTATGGTCTTTTATAAGTTGTAAGAATCTTACAAGAGTATTTTCTCCTTATAAGTCGAAAGGACTTACAAGTGTCTTTTGCCATATGAGCATATTCCCAGTCTCTGGTGGGACTTTGTTAGGGAAATGTTTATTCGTACCTGTGGATTGTATACAAGGGTCAGAATTGAACCGCTTGTAGGGTAACATTGGAGATTGTGATGGCTTAAGATCAGGTTCAGATCCCTGTAGCTTAAGGCTTTTGAACCCTGTGAGCCGTGATGGTCTCAAAGGGGAATTCTCCTTACGAGTCGTGAGGATCTTGTAAGTGTAATTTCTCCTTAGGAATCGTGGGGATCCCTAAGTGTGTTGCTCCCTTGTGAGTCGTAAGGATCTCACGCAGGTATTTTCACCTCACAAGGTTGAGAGGACCTTGCAAGTGTCTTTTAACGAGATTGCGCCCTTTCAGGTTTTCACAACATTCGCCGGTAGCCCTGCTGTTTTTACTCACGGAGCCCTTTCGGATTTTCATCCGTGCCCATCTCGCTTACGGACATACCGTTTTCTTTCTTTTTTTTTATTTTATTTTTTTATTATTTTTTTTGTCAGCCTTGGGATGCTGCAGTCCGTAGTAGTTTATCGACGTCTCGGTCAATAGCCAGTTTTAGGACATAGTGGTCCATCGTTAGTTTAAGGACGTTTCGGTCCACCGTTAGTTTAAGGATGTTTCGGTCCATCATTAGTTTTAGGACATTTCGGTCCGTTGTTGGTTACTACTTATAGAGTTTGGGCTTAGGAAGATAGCGAGCGGACATAGGTGTCGTCATCTATCGTTGACCTAGGCCGTGACTCGTCAAGCATAGTATTTTTTAGGAAGCGACCATTTATTGGCTTGAAAGGTCTTTCACCATGCATGTCCATGAGTAGATAGGCTCCACCTTGGTAAACTTTGTCTATGATGTATAGGCCTTCATAGTTCGGCTCGAATTTTCCTTGTTTGGCACGATTGGGGATCATAGGTCTCTTGACCAATAGCACAAGTTCGCCTTGGAGGAATGTTCTCGGCCGAGTCAATCTCTCGTATGAGCGCGTCATCTTTGCTTTATAAGCCTCCAGGTTTTATTGCGCCATGAGCCGGGTTTCATCAAGGGCGTCGAGATCCTCAAGCCGAAGGTGAGCATTCTCTTCGTCTGTTAGCTCGTAATGAACTGCCACTCGTAGAGAGGGTAACTCTATCTCTAGGGGGAGTACTGCTTCCGTGCCGAATACCTATGCATACGGCGTTGTGTTCGTGGCTGTTTTGAATGTAGTTTGATACGCCCAGAGAGCTTCATGCAGTCTCTTATGCCAGTCCTTCTTATTCTTGGACACCGTCTTTTTCACGATCTTTGTCAAGGTCTTATTGAAAGCCTCAGCTAGACCGTTAGCTCGGGAATTATAGACTGAAGAGTATCTCCAATCTATATTATGCTATTGTGAGAAGCGGTTGATTTTGTGGCTTCTGAAGGCTGGCCCGTTATTGGAGATAATCCGTCGCGGAGTGCCGAACCGATAAATGACGTATGTCTTAAAGAAATGGAGGATATTCCCCGTCTTCACTTCTCTTAGCGGTACCGCTTCTTCCCACTTGGAGAAGTAATCAGTTGTTGCCAATATAAACCGGTGTCCTCTGGACGATGCTGGTTCGATGGGCCCGATTATGTCAGTTCCCCACATTTCGAATGGCCAGCTAGCCACCGTTTGGTGTAGCGGATTTGGATGCTGATGGATAAAGTCCCCGTGAATTTAGTACGAGTGGCACGGCTTCGCGTATTCGAGACAGTCCTGGATCATCGTTGGCCAATAATAGCCCATCCTTTTGATCTTTAATTTCATCTTCGGCCCGGCTTGGTGAGAACCGCAGAGTCCGTCGTGAGTTTCTTGTACGACTCTCTTTGCTTCTTCAAGTCCCAAGCATCTTAGCCACAGAGACTCAAACGATCTCTTATACAGAGTATTATTGACGAAGGCAAAAGATAGAGCTCATTTCATGAGCTGATGTCTTGAGGACGCATCTTCAGGTATTCGACGGGATTTGAAGTAGTCTATAAAGACTTCTCTCCAATCCATAGCCTTTTCCTGGTCTTTTATTTGTAGGGTTATTTGCTCGGTCGCTCCTTTTTCTTCGGATGACTCTGGAGATATTTCTGCCGGTGCAAGAACCCGACGGTTTTGCACAACGATCTTCACGTCATTGAGGTTCTCGTCAGCCAATTCTTTAGCGAGCTTGGCTAATGCATCCGCATGCGGTATGCTTTCTAGGGTGTAAGAAGGAATTTAAGTCAGTAGTTGCTGCACTCTCTCGCCGTACTTCACTAGCTCTGGTTTGCACGTTTGATAGTCGCCGTTTACTTGACTAACGATCAGCTGGGAGCCTCCGTATAGAAGAAGGTTCTCGATTCCCATGTCGACGGTGATCTCAATACCTGCTATTAAAGCTTCATATTTGGCTTCATTGTTCGTCCTCGGCTCTGTCAAGGAAAAGGCAAAGCACATTACCCTCCTTATGGGGTCACGAAGATGAGGCCTACCCCTGATTTGATTATAGGGGTGCTTTGTTTGCGCTTCTTCATGGAAGATGCTCCATCGAAGTAGAGTTCCCACTGAGTATCATTCTCTCTTCTCTCCCCGTCGATCGTGTCAAACGCGTGCTCGTCTGGCAATTCGCAGTTCAAGGGAGAGTCGGCAGGTATCGGATGCTCAGCGAGGAAGTCGGCGACGGCCTGTCCTTTCACTGCCTTGAGGGGTCGGTATATCACCGAGAATTCCATTAAGAGTAGGGACCATTTAGCGAGCCGTCCCATCAATATGGCCTTTGACATCAAATATTTGAGAGGATCCACCTTTGATATGAGATGGACCTCATGTCCCAACGCATAGTGTCTGAGCTTCGTTATTGCGAAGATCAACGCCAGACAGTGTTTTTCAATGGGGGAGTAATTGTTTTTTGCCCTCAGGAGAACTCGACTCAAACAGTAGAGGGCTCTCTCCTTCCCTTGGTAATTCTCTTATGCCCATAGCGCGCCTAAGGAACCTTCAAGGGCAGTTGTATACAGAATGAGGGGCTTTCCCTTGATTGGAGCAGTCAGCACCGGCGGATTCTGCAGGTATTGCTTAATTTCGTCCAGTGCGCTTTGGCATTTGCGATCCCAGACAAACGGAGTTCCCTTCTTCATTAGGTGACTGTACGGACGACACTTACCGGAGAGATTGGCTATAAATCGTCGGATATACGCGAGCTTTCCTTGGAGAGACCGCAGTTGCTTGAGAGTCCTTGGCGGAGGCATTTCCATGATCGCCTTGATCTTCGACGGGTCTATCTCGATACCTCGGTGTCGGACGACGAATCCTAGGAACTTGCCTGAGAAAACTCCGAACGCGCATTTGAGAGGGTTCATCTTCAAGTTGTATTTCCGAAGGCGCCGAAACACGATTTTCAGATGCTCTAAATGTTCCTCGTATGATTTGCTTTTAGCTGCGAGGTCATCAATATAGTATTCGACGATTTCATGTATGAGGTCATCGAAAATCTTCGTCATGGCCCTCTGATAGGTGGCACCGGCGTTCTTTAGACCGAAAGGTATCACCTTGTAGCAGAATATATCCAAAGGGGTCCGGAAAGCGGTATGCTTCTGGTCCTTGGGATGCATTTTTATTTGATTGTATCCTGATGAGCCGTCCATGAAGGAGAAAACTTCGTGAGTGGACGTATTATCTATCATCAGCTCGGTAACCGGTACAGGAAAATCGTCCTTCGGGCAAGCTTTATTGAGGTCCCGAAAATCCACACATATGCGCACTGTCCCATTTTTCTTCATTACTGGGACAATGTTGGCGATCCAGTCAGGATACTGAACCTCTTGGATGAAGCCGGAGTCGATTAGCTTCTTGACTTCGGCGTTGATGCTCATTTCAAGCTCGATCCGCATTCTTCTCGGTGCTTGTTTGATCGGCTTGACGTCCGGAGATATCGCCAATTCGTGCACAACAATCTCTGGATCTAGTCCTGGCATCTCAGAATAGTTTCATGCGAAGCAATCTTTATACTGCATGAGCACGTCTTTAAGCGTAGCCTCCTTTTCTTCAGACAACAGTTCACTGACGAACGTCGGCCGTGGGTCGTTTGCCGTTCCCAAGTCGATTTTTCTGAGGTCATCTATAGTAGTATGTATCCCATCTTCCAGCTCTTTTGGCGCCGGTGGAAATTCTAAGATCAACTCATCTTCATTGTTTTCGAAGCACCAAGAAAGGTTATCCATATTCTCGGGTTCTTTTTCTGACAGCGTTATCATGTGACAGGTACGAGATCGTTTCCAAGACCGATGTTGATCTGGTTCTACTCTCATCGCATAAGTGGCTTTTGATTCATGCTTCCGTGGCGGACTTACCCTCCAACTGTTGGATAGAGCGAATCTGCCGAGTTGATACTGGTCTTCAACCCAGTTCTTGAATGTGAAGCAGTCTTCGAGAGGATGTCCTATTGCTCGGTGATAGGAGCAATAGTCTGGGTGAGAGACCTTGTCTACTTGCTCGGGGTGCTTGGACTCCGGGAGTGTCATCATCTGATATTTTATGACAAGATCGAATATCTTCTTTGTCTTGTCTTGGGGAAACGAATATGCTCGATCCATTTTCTTTATAAGAGACGGATCCCGGCTACTCGATTCTCGATCGCGTGGCTTATCAGACCCGCTACATTGTTGTCGAACGTTTTTCCTGTTCTTTGGTTTATTTTTGCCTCTGCCCCGAGTCTTTTGTATGACGGGTTGGCGACGAAGAGCATTGTCATTCTTCGTGGCCTGCTAAATGAGGCGCTGGGTCCTGGCTCTCTCGTAAATGGCCATTTCGCGGCTATGGTCATCCCGGACCTTCTGACCCGCTTCCCTTATTAGCTTGTCCATCTGTTCTTCAAACGACGGACTTGGCATTTTCATGGCAGGACCTCGTTTTGGTTCCAGGTTAGTGTCTTTTAATAGAACATCTCCTTCTTCATCAAAGTCATGTATTACGCAGCAGTCATGGAATCGCTCCCGTTTCTTTGATTGAACATATCCAAGCCCGATCGTTTCCATTCTCCCGTTAGGCAATTTTCGCTGAGTTCCGGGGACGTCCCAGATCCTGTTGTAGAACTGAGCTTGTCGAGCAGTCTATTTAAAGGGTACGCCTTGGCGCCTCAACAGCCTTTTTAATCCTTCTGTGTAGTATCTGGGCAGACGGATGGACTGGAGCTTGTCAAGTATAGAATCGACACCATGCCAAATTTCTTTCTCCACTTTGGTTTCTGTGGATCGATAAAAGAGGATCGCCTTTTCATCTCTTCGCCTGGGAGGGACGTAGAATGTCTGCAGTTCCTGCACATTATAGGTATCAAGTGCGTCGAGCTCTTTGTAATGTTCTTGTGGAACCATGGCGATTTGCAAACTCCGATCATTGCCAGCGACGGCTTGTATCGATGGTCGTACAGAAAATACGGCATTGACCTCATCCTCTGAGTCGCTGCCAAAGACCAGAATAGGGGTGGACGGTCTTGGCTTGTTGCATTGGGGCGGCCCTGAATAAACTATTTCTTCTTCCTCCTCAGTGTCACCCCCGAAGACTGGAATAGTGGTGATAGTTTTGTTCTTCGGTTTATGACATCTCTTCGTGTCTTCAAAATATGGTAAGAAGTATTTTGCATTTTCGTACTTTCGGACTTCATTCACGGAGAATGGGTTTAGTTCCCCTGTCACGGTATACTCGAGACCATCCTTGAAGTACTTCATACACTGATGTTGTGTAGAAGGGATGATGTTGTATTCGTGTAACCAAGGCCTGCCGAGCAAAGCGTTGTAGCAAGTCTTGGCGTCAATGACATGAAACTTGATATCCGTGACAAGTATACCAAAACGTAATGTCAATATTACAGACCCGAGCATCCATGATGGCTGGGAGTCAAACCCGGAGATGATGATTTTATCACGAGCGAGGTGCTGAACGCTCGTGCAGATTTCCTTCAACACTCTTACATTGAGGAGATTGACGGAGGACCCATTGTCAACCAGGATCTTTCCTATCTTAATATCAGGATAGTATCCAGAGACATAAAGGGGACGGTTATGCCCGCACGTCCCGAAGAGGAGATCTTCATCGCCGAAGGTGATATCGGCTGTGTGCACTTCTTCCAGCCCGTCCTTCATCTTTTCTTCGGTGAGGAAAGCTTGGAACTTCTCGGGCTCCTGTAGCTCCTTGATCAAAGAATCTCTCGTCTCTTTGGATAGCAAAAGGGCGTCGAGAATGCTTAGCTGTGAGGGTATCTTCCTCAGGTGTGCCAGAACGTTGTAATCCACCTTACTTTTCTTGGGCGGATCCTTGGCTGTCAGCTCTTCGACGGCTTGGTCATCAAGGGTGATATTCTCAGGGACCTTTTCTTTTTTCCTTATCCTTTTTGTTCAACCCCTTGTTTACGGGTCCGAGATTCTTTTCAGGTAATGTGCGACTGCGCAGCTGAATGTTCTCACAGCTCTTCGGTTCTTCCTCTTTTCCTGGGGTGGATTCTTTGAAGAGAGGGCCAAGAGTCATTTCTTCTTCTGTCACGCCCCGCTTCCCAGTATACGGCGAAGGAGACGCGACGAGGCCCGCTACGTATATACTCAGAAGTACATACGCTAAGCGTAACTAAGCAATATAAATACACAAGAGACAAGAGTATAAAAGAACAGCAACTTTTATTAATAACATTCTTTGTACAATGCATGAAAAGGAAAATACAACTGAAATGAAAAGCGATGCCTAAACAGTGGCATAACATGAAAATGAAAAATACTGGAAAGAACAAGATACAATATCTAGAGCTCGAGGTCTTCGTGGAACCGCTACAAGTCTTCACTGGTAGGCTCGATCTCAGCTTGGTCCGACGCACCTGACGACATTCAAAGAAGAGAGAATAGAATGTCGTCAGCGAACAGATCGCTCGGTAAGTCCCAAAGATAATGGAGAAATAGACAGAGAGTAAAAGAGAGAGAGAGAGTAGCTTTTAATGTTGTATTGTATTGTCATATTATAGTAGTATGGTGCTAACGCTGTTGTTGTAGCTTGGTACAGAAGGATGCCAGTGTATACGAGAGAGATCTCTATATGCTAGAGATCAGGGCAAATGGAAGTACAAGGCTCCGTTATACAACCCGGAACAACGGCAATTGGATTCAGGTTAGGTGTCTTAATCTTACCATCTCGTGCCACCTTTAACACCTTCCGTACCAATCTACCCCTTAAACCCCGTGATGTCTTGTTTGTATTGTTATCTTGTAAAACTTGTAATGATTGCATGATTGACTTGATTGACTGACCGAAACCATGATATCAGGAAACGGTTATAACCGTAGAGTCATGTAAATGGAATACTGGGAAACATGTAAAAGGAATATCCATGGTTCGGTTCAGTCAAGTAGATTGTTAACTGGATTCTGGAATTCATGTATTCATCTTGAGTTGAAATATAAAGAATATAGATTGACTTGAATCATTTTCAAGTCAGAAATAGTGAGACTCTAACCCGAGTCAGACTAAAAGAAAGTGAGTTGAAATTCAATAATTGTTAAGGGCCTTATTGTAATTTATAAAACTTGAAGGGGTTTATTGTAAAAATACTATTGTATATTTTTCAAAATACAACTCAAGTATTTAATTATCGTCTTTATGTACATACAACAATTTAATGATCAAGATAAATATGTATACATGTTCGAATAACATGAAATGAGTCAAGTATATTATTCGAGTAACTACCATAAACAATGCAGTAAAGAAATATTATGTACGACTAATTAATCAAGTTGAACGAATGCGGAATATAAACAGAGATATGTCTCTAAATGTTTTGCATGCGTAAGTTCCAGTTTCACCTAAATACGACTACCGGTTTGAGAGATATATATGTTTTCGTATCGTTGCGCAAAACGGATCAGAATCTATTCGGCACTGTCACATATTCTTAAAACGCAGTTTGAGTTAATTTATATCGGGTTTCAGGTTACTAAGCTTATTATAAAATTGTAGGTATTTCGATGTACTTATCCAAAACACCAAGATTCACATGATTTGGATTTCTGAAGCTCTAGTTATGATCATTTTAATATCAGCATTTAAAACAGAAATTCAGATTTCTGGACAGCAACTATATATTCTATTGCAAAGCCTATATCAGGTTGTTTCATGCATTCCTAAGTAATATAATATACAAAAAATTATAGTTCTATCAATGGTGCATCTACACATCTAAATTTTGTCACAAACGGACATCGGGTGTTCGAGTTATGTCCAATTTAAAAACAATGTGCGAATCAGGACAGATTCTGTCCAGATCCGTCACTTAATATTGTAATGCAGTTTTCTTTATCTTAGGTAGGATTTCAGTAAAACTATAAAACTAATAAAATCTATATCATTCGATGTAGATATCAAAAACATCTGAGTTTTCTCAATTTGGATACCGGTATACCAAGTTATGTGTCCTAGAAATTGACCGATAGCTGCAGTTTTCTGTTTTACGATCAGTGAATAAATACGATGTAATTCACAAACCGTTATGCGGATCGATCTAAAATTTTTACAGCATGTATAAAATAATATAATCTATCATATGTAAATTCCATGAAATTTTCAGAAGTAAAAATTAATTTCTAAAAATTATTTTAAACCTAAAGGTATTGATGTGTATACTAAAATCGGCAAAAAGATTAACTAGTATTTTTATGCAAGCTTTATCCTTTCTTTTAATAACCAAACCGATTCCATGAGATATCGTAGATATATTATGGATTGAAATCTATGTTCTCACAACTTGTAATAAACATTCATAATCATGAAGAAAGAATTAAAAATACTTTAATTTGAACAAGAGATAATAAGATATTATTAAACCATATAGAATCATATATATCTAAACTTATGTATATGTATATGTATATGTTTATGTGTATCTTCTCTTATGGATTATGATATGAAAAGAATAAGGGGTTCACGATGCATGACAAGAGGAAAAAAAAAGAGATGGGGGGGAAATGAGAGAGAAGGGACTTACATGCACAAGCCGGTATTGTCACCGGGCTTGTCTATCCGCCGATAGCCTCGCGTTAGTAGCGAGACCTTCTTGAATACTTCTTCATGTTCTTCTTCTTGGACTCTAGGTGAAGAGGAAGAAGTGAGAGATAGGAAAATGTGAGGAAGGAAAAGATGGAGGAGGACAAATAAAGATGTTGTAATGGTGAATAATAATATATGCATTTAACATGAGAATTAAAAGAGAAATGAAAGGTCACCATTCATTTTGGAAATGAAAGGTCTCATTTGTAGGTTATGGGAAGAATAAAAAATGATAAAAAATAATTGCAAGAATGAGGATTTGAACATGTGACTTATGGAATAACAATGCAAGGACTTAACCAATGAGCTATAAGGTTGTTCATGCATATATTTAATTAGAATTAAATATATGATGTTGCTTAAAAAGAAAATGGGCTTTTTAGATGGGCTATGGAGAATAAAAATAATGGATTTGGGTTAAATATTTATGAAAGGAAAAAATAAGAATGAGAAGTTAAAAACTTAAATATAAGAAAAAGAAATTGTACCTAGAAAAAAAATACATAATAGATTGAGGAATAAAATAATAATAAATTTAATAGAAAGAGGAAAATACCAAGTACAAATAAATACGGTATATTTTTGAAGAGGGATAATACAAATGTATAAAGATTTTGGGGTCATTACATCTTCAGAATCACTTCCAAAGGTGAGAACTTGCGATCCTTTGCTATCAACCATGTGACAGTTGCCGGCAGCTCTTCCACGTTCGTCTGTCGCATTTTTCCGCTGTCGACGAGCTTCACGCTTCATCCTCTTGAAGTGCTGCCTGTGAGCGACATACCCTTCCCACCAATTTTTAAAGGCGTTGCATTCTTCAGTAGGGTGCGCAATCTTTCGATGATATAAACAGTAATTAGGATGCACATCCTCTTCATTAAGTTGTATTCCATCAGAAGTGTTTCCTTCGGAGGGTGGCAACTTCATTCCCATCGATATGGCTTTAGCGAACCTTTTCTTCGTTTTAAGCCTGCTCTTGTCTGTCGTGGGAATGCCTCGGTCTGGTTGGGGCGCTTCAACCCTTTCATCCAGTCGCCGGCGTTTGGCCTTTTCAAATATGGTCATCTCGTGCTCTCGATCAGCTTTGCTTTTCAAAAGAGCTTCGTTCAGGAATGCGTCAATCATTTTGTCTGATGGTCCTAGAAGTTCCGGCTCAGGATCTGCCCCCAGTTTCTCTACGTCTAGAGCTTCTTCACCGTTTATTAACGAGTGAGAGATCACATGGCAGCTTGCCACATAATCCTCAGGATCATCGGACGAGTCCTCTCCATTGTCATCATCTCCGTCCTCAAGGATGTGGCTGAGAAATTCTTGGAGTGTGACTGGAGCCCGCGCTTTTTGATTATATTCTTCCAGCGCGTCGATATGTTTTTGCAGGTCCGTGCTCTTGTCATTAGGCTTCACAGGCTTTTTGGTTTTCTTCTTCGAAGACTTTGACGGCTGGGTGTGGGCGCTTTGACTATCACCACCAATTTTTGGAGTTGGGCGCGGCTTCAGCATTCCTTTGATGACTTCGAGTTCCAACGGACTTTTCCATTTGATCGCCGGGCATGTTTGGAGATCTTTCATCATTCTTTTGGTTTTGGCTGAAAGAGCGACCTCCCATGGAGCTTCTTCGACAAAAGAGCACGATGCCCCCGGTGTGTCCCCCCTTTTAAGAGCGTGCGGTTGAGGCGGGCTTACTTTCCAATTCTCGGACAATGCAAATTTGCCCTGTTGGTATTGGTCCTCAATCCACCCTTTGAAGATGAAGCAATCTTCGATTGGATGGCCTATCGCTTGGTGATAGAGGCAATAATTGGGATTATTAGCCTCACCGGGTTGCAATGGGCGTTTTGGATTTGGCAAATTGATGAATCTGTTGCGCACCGCCAGCTCGAACAATCTCCTCATTTTGTCCCGGGGAAACGAATAAGGAGGCTTCATTTTCTCATTAAAGAATCGTCGTCTCTCGTCTAGGTATCTGTTAGTTTTGGGCCACCGGGCTGCTGTTGAACATTGGCGACGAAGGTCGCTTTCCCCTTCCCTTTTTAGTTTCAAGGCTCCGACTTCGAAGAGGAAGGCGTGTGGCCCATCTGGTCCATTTAGGCCAGCTTGTCAATCAAGGCCTGGAAAGTGGTCGGCTTGAAAAACATCATGAATTGAAAAGTGGTCGCCTGAGGGTCGAGAGTACCCACGAACATGCCTACCGCAGGCGCTTCTTCGATGCGTTGCTCGCACTTCGACCACAAATTCCGCCACCGTATCGCATACAACACCCATGTCTCTCCACGCTTTACCATGGCATTGATCAGTGTTGTGATTGGGGTACGTTCGCTAGCGCTCGCAAAACGTTGGGTGAACAGTAATTCCATCTCTGTAAAAGTTTTGACGGAGTCGTTGGGCAGCTCCGAATACCATTCAAAGGCCATTTCCGCCATGCTGCCGACGAACTGACGAAGTAACAATTTGTCGTCACCTCCGGTATTGCCATAAAGAGCACTGAACTGAGCGACATGTTGATGGGGATTGCCTGTCCCCTTGTATACGTGAAACTTAGGAATCGTGTATCCTGGTGGATACTTGATCTGATCGTACCATCCTGGATATGGTCGCCCAGTTCTGACGACTTGGCCAGTTGCTTCATTTGCCTGACGAGCCTGTATTTAGTGAGCTATATAATCATCCAGGGCAGCTTTTGAGATGGTCTCCTCTTTGGCTGCTGTAACAACCCTAATTTTCTTATACCCTTTTTCTATACAAATTTTTAAATTAAATTTTTTCAAAATCCACAAAGGGGTATTTTAGCCTGAGCACAAGATATAGGTAATTATTTTGTTTTTAATTACAAGCTACAAGAATGTAATAACTCCATTTTTAATGTACAAGAAATTACTTTAAATTTAATGTATACTAGGAGTATTTATTCTTACTGCTATCATTTTAAGTAATTAAATACCACAATAATTACAAGAAGGAGCTTGTAGCTCATTGGTAATACCTTGCACTGCTGAACCAAGCTACCAGAATTCAAATCCCCTGCCCCACATTATTTTTATATTATTTTTGTTTTAAATTTCTTGGAAGCCCAACAGTCCACAGGCCATAACTCCCAAACTTTGAACTGAACCCTAAAAACTAAAAATACCAGTGCTTACATCACGAGACCCCCCACCCTCCGGCACCCTGACTCGGCCGAGTCGGCCGGCGGACCGGCCGACTCGGGCCGGCGCCGCCGGCCGAACATGGCCGGACGGCCGAGTTGCCAACACGAAAAATGTGTCTTTTCATCTTCTGACCTTCCCTGCATACTCTAAATTATGAGATCGGTTTCAGAAAGTGAGTTATACCCTAATTACTATGATTTTTAATGTTTTTCCCACATTTTTTACAATTTTTTTAATTAAAAACCTTTCACTTACCCTACCCTAGCCTACCCTATAAATACACCCCCTACCCTCTACCCTCTCATCCTAAAACCCTAAGCTCACTCTCTCAAAATTTTCCAAGAAGTGTGTACTTTGAAAACAAGTTCGCGGCGAAGCTCCGACGAAATTCCGTCGGGAATTCCGGCGACATTTTTAGAAACAACCGGCGACGAAGCAACGCCTCGGCAACTCCTTTAGTTCCCCTACACTCCTTAGTATAGATCGAAACCCGTAAGTCCCATTCTATCCCCCTTTCTATTTCTTTAAAATACGAAATTACGAAACCCGGCGGAATCGGAACAAATCCGATTTCCGACTCGGTTTTCAATAAAATTTCACTTCTAACCTATACATTCTTGCCTAAACATCTTAATCTTGACTATTAAACTTTTAAAAATCAATTTGAACAAGTTTTCTCACATGAAATGATAACCTTTCCAATTTATCGTACTTTGTCACTTTAATACCATCATGTTTCGATTTCACATTTAACCCCTTAACTTGCTATACATTTAAAGTAGAGCACGAGGTAATGACCTACCTCCACACACACGTAAATACAAATCTAAACGAAATCATCAAGAACTTAGAATACGATAAAACAAAACTTTCATTTAAATACCATATTCTTAATAAAATCATTCTTAAAAGTTTTAGATTTGGTACGCTTTTAAACAAATACCTCTCATTAGGAAATACGATAAGTTGTGGATATCGATCGTTTATCTAAACTTGACTTTGTGGTGTCTACGCTAGGCAAGTGAGTTTAGGTAACTTTAAAAGGCATGTCTCACGATTCGTGAGCGGATCCCTCCTTCCTCACTTGTACTTACCTGGCCACAATTGGCGGTGAAGAGACGATTTGAGACTTCTAATGACTTGTCGTTTAGACCATTTAGAAATAGGCTAGTTGGCTTAGGAAACCCTAGAATCTAAAATATGGAAAATTACACTTTGCAAATAAATACCTTTTACTTTATAAAACCGTTTTCTAAAGGATTAGTATTTTACAATCTTTGCAAAGCGCCGCTACAACCCATCTTTGGGAAACCTGTTAGGGATAGTACGGTTTATCGTGCACCCTCGGGCTTAGTAGTGCGAGATTCAGACTTCCGCAAGGAGCATTCGGTCTCGAAAGGTTTAAAATACGACATCTTAAGAAAATGAGATTTTTGGAATATAAAATATTTATTAAAATTATTTTTGTATAAACATATGTATATTTATCATTTAAATATCTATTTTATTATAATATAAATTTTCCACCTTTTTCTAAAAATCACAAGAATAAAGTTTACACTAAAATACCATGAACTTTAAATAATCAATATTACAGATAAATACCCTTATTTATACAACTAGGATAATTTCAATAGAAATGTCACAACATAAAATCCACCCTCATTACAACTCTAAAGACGAACAATAAATACTTGAGATGTATTTTGAAAAGTATATAAAAGTATTTTTACATAAAACCCCCCTCAAGTTTTATAAATTACCCTAAGGACCTTAGCAATTATAAGACTTTGATTCACATCCCTGATTGTCTGACTCGGGTTTGAGTCTGATTAATCTGACTTGAATATGATTCAAGTCAATTTATAATCTACAAGTTTCCAATTCAAATTGAACACATGAATCCATGAATACAATTATCAATTTATACAACTTGACCTAACCGAACCATGGATATATATTCCTTTTACAAGATTCTCAATATTCCATTTACATGACTCTACGGTTATAACCGTTTCCTGATATCATGGTTTCGGCCAGTCAGTCAATCACTCATATAATCAATACAATTTTACAAGATAACAACACAAACAAGACATCGCGGGGTTTAAGGGGTAGACTGGTACGGAATATGTTAAAGGTGGCACGAGGTGGTCACTTAAGACGTAATTACATCCAGGCCGTTGTTCCGTGGTATTATCGACGGAGCTTTGTATTACAGGTTACCAAGGTCCCCGGTGTAAGTGGGACTCCCCTCGTATACACTGGCATCTTCTGTACCAGGCTACAAACAACAGCATTAATACAACCTTACAATATTATAATACAACATTAAAAGCCACTCTCTCTCTTTCTTACTCTCTGTCTATTTCTCCCTTATCTTTGGGACTTACCGAGCGACATGTTCGCTGACGACATTCTATTTCTTTCTTCTTTGAATGTCGTCAGGTGGTGTGGACCCGGCAGAGATCGAGCCATCGCAAAAAGACTTGGAGCAGTTTGTCGAAGACCCTGCACTTTAGTTTCATTGTACACTTTTCTTTTCAGTACTTTTCATTTCCATTTATGCCACTGTTTAGGCATCTTTTTATTTCAGTTGTATTTCCTTTTCATGTATTGTACAAAAGAATGTTAATAAATAAAAGTTGTTCCTTTTATATCTTGTCTCTTGTGTATTTATTTTGTATTGATTAGATACGCTTAGCGTATATACTTCTGAGTATATACGTAGCGGGCCTCGTCGTGTCTCCTTCGCCGTATACTGGGAAGCGGGGCGTGACAGCTGCTGAACAAGCCGGAAAGGGGATTTGACGTCTTCGCTCGGTCATCTTCGAGGATAATCGGAGGATCTTCAGCTGGAGGGTCCGGCTGGATCATCATGCCCACCATATCTTGGAATAGAAGGGCCATTTGTTTTATATTGGCCTCTTGTTCCGCGGCCTCTTTGTCCTTCTTCTCAAGCATTCTCCGAAAGAATTTGGCATCAGTTTCCTGCTCACGGCGCTGCTCCGAGGATGTCTCCGGGCTTGCTTTTGGTCCAGTGAGTGCGGCCATTTGCGTTAGCATTTCTTGAAGCTTCTGTTGCTGCTCCTGGGCTTTTGTCACGGATCGCGTAAGCGGTCGATGACCTGTGGAGATTCAACTATCCTCTTTTCCGGATGCCATATAGATGGTGTGCACCACCATGCCCCCAAACTTAGGACGTTTAGGCTCAGTGGTCTTGTGATTCATCGCAAACTCAGGTATTTTCTCCAGCCTTCTCCTTTTGTAGGCGGTCGAAGTTGAGGGGGCCATTTCAGTGGGCACCCAAGTAGCTGTCGCCTTCTGTGGCTTGACAGGATGGTCATCTTCTCGTTGAACTTTCATCTTTTTCTGTCGGCGGGGATAATCTTGATCAATCACCGAGTCTTGGACTTGACGCCAGACCTTGTAAATTTTAGAGGATAGCCGTTGAGGGGACTGCTCCAGCTTCGCCTTCGGGGTATTCTCCATAGGTGGAGGAGATCTTTTTAGTACAGCAGTTGGCGAGTTCCTGCGCACCCTGTTAAATAGTTCAAAGCTGTTCCCAGTTGGAACAGCAGCATCAACTTCCACCATTGGAGTTGCCAGAGTCAGTCCAGAAGGGGAATTGCCCTCAGCTTTCCTCACTCGGCTCCAGTGGCGACATCGAGCATGTCGTGCGGCCGAGATCACCTCCGCTGTTGGATCAACTTTTCCAAGCCCCCTGTTCTGATGAGAGTCTGCTGTTGGCGCCAGCCTGTCAAAGACAGATTCTCGCTGAGAGGGAATGGCCAATCTTGAAAAGGCCGATTTTTGTGCGGGGGAAACGGCTTTGGTTACTTCACCTGGAGTGGGAGCTAAAACGGTCAGTCTTGTGAAGACCGACCCCTTAGCCGGAGAAGCCGCCATGGTGACTTCAGGAGTAGGAATGGATATCCGCTTCAGGATAACGCCTCCAGGTATTGCGGGCTTCTTCACGGGCCCGTTGGAGCTTTGGCCCAGTCTGCTGAAAACTGAGGCGCTTGGTTTGGGCGACCCGTTGAGAGGGGCCGCAGTAGTTGCAAGCCGATCAATGACCGACTTCTTCTGAGCTTCTTGCAATAGTACAGGGGCGCTGAAGCTCATCGGTGGGAGCATGGTCCCGAAGAACAGCCCAGTGATGGCCTGAGTTACCTGCTCCACTAGCATTGTGAAAAAGGAGGCCGCTTGGGGCCCGTAGGTTACTCCTCCAGATGAGGCGGAACGGGAGCTGCAGTTGCAATTGGAGCAGTTAGAGGCCATTGATGTTCTTTTTTCTGCACGGGAGCAAAACCAAATCTTATTACCTCGAATCCAAGGGCAACCATATTAAACCGTGATTCGTTCGCGAACACGACACACGAAGTGTGGAGTGGAAAGAGGAAAAGATCTCACCGGGCGTGCCAGAATCTGTTCTCCTCCGAACACAGAGACGGGACCGCGTAGGTTCGTCTTGCCTGAATTTGGGGCAGATGCTAATTGGTGTTATCCGTCCACCTCTCCGAAAATGCCAAGTTGATTTATGGCACCATGTATCGAAGGTTTAAACGGATGCGGCCGATATAGCAGATTTCGTCAGATTCCCCCTCGTTGAGGTTTTTTTTTCTTTGATTGTGGGGACGCTCTTCCCTACAGGCACAAGCCTCTGCAGTTAATTACGCTACCGCATCGCGGTAACCACTTTCTCATTCTCCAAATGGTCACTTCGTGTCGTGTGTATTTGTTTTGTTTTTGGTTGCCCATGGATTGTATACGGAGACTAATTTATGTTGTCGCCCGTAGAGCATGGATTAATCCAAATCCATATTTTCTTAGATTTGGGTTTGGGGTTGGGTTTAAGGATACGTTAGTCTCATTTGAGACTAAGATCAACTTAAACGTTTGTTAAGGATACGTTAGTCTAATTTTAGACTAAGATCAACTTAACGAGATTATTTAGATCCAACAAAAGAGCATTTGGGCTCTATTGTCTAGTTTAGGGACTTTGCGGTCCATAATTAGTTTAAGGACATTACGGTCCAAGGTTAAGGACATCATAGTCTATGGGCTTAAGGACCCCACAGTCCGAGATTAAGGACATCATAGTCCATGGGCTTAAGGACCCCACAGTCTGTAGTTTAAAGATGTCATAGTCTATAAAGTTTAAGGACATCATAGTCCATGAGTTTAAGGACCCCACAATCCATGTATGATTGTCGGGATCCGTCACCTCTCTGAAGACGTTAAAGGATTACAACGACAAATATCAGAGGAGTAAATAGATGTACCCTTAAACCAATGTTGATTGGGAAATTTATAGTCTAATTTAGGACTAAGATCAATTAATTAGATTATGAGCACATGGGCTCAGTTAAATCTGAATTGAGGACTTATGGCCAACTTGTGCTAAGTCCAATTAGGTTTGAAATGTTGGACCTTTGTTTGGACTGTTGAACATTTGTCTGGGTTCAGCCCCCCATTATTTAGCAATGCTAAACATGAGTCTGGGTTCTGATCGTATCTTGTCTTTTATTGAGTGCTGAGCACTCATATGCCATACGAGATGATCAATCTTGGAAGACAAGGGTATATTTGAGGCTCAGTCAAATGGGAGTCTTGCCTCTGGAAGACTTAGCCAATTTGGGCTAAGACTGGTTTGAAAATAGTGTTAAACACTAGCACATAACTGGCGGTCACGTGTTCCCACGTGATGCATATAAAATAGTGTTAAACACTAAGAATGCAGTGCTTAAAATAGTGTTAAACACTAAAAAAATGAGGCGCTCACGTGAGGACACGTGAGGCGCCCTAAGATTGGGCCAAGATTCCTTTATTTTATTCTCAGAATATTCAAATAAGTGTTAAACACTTTATTTCCATGATTATCACGTGTGATCACGTGATGGTGCCCACAGTCTGTTTTGCTCTTCTTATTTTGAAGAGTTTGTTCAAGGGTCACGTGGGAGCACGTGAGGCATCCTTCACGTGGGCATTGCCCTTGGGTAGAATCTTCTTTTGTTCGATAATTGCTAGGGGTCACGTGGGAACACGTGAGATGCTCAAAATATGTTCTGACTTGGCTTTGTTCTCTTTACCTTGAGGAATTTATCTAAGGGTCACGTGGGAGCACGTGACCCTATCTCATTCATTCTATTCTGACCATTAAGGGGGAGGGTCACGTGTTGCCACGTGATCAGGTTGGGTACTGATTTCTTTTACGTGCATGAAAAGTCTAAGTCCCTTGTTTAAGAATTAAATTCTTTTGTAGGGTTAAAACCTAATTTTATTCAGAGGAATTAAATTCCTATGTATTTGGAAGAATTAAATTCTTTAAACCCAACTCTCCCTCTAAGTTTTAGATCTGCATGGCAGAATCTCCCCGATGAGAATTAAATTCTCAACTTATGAGGAGATCTTCTTCCATAAAGAAGAACTAAGTTCTTGTGTTAAGGGTTAAACCCTATTTTTGTTGGAGGAATTAAATTCCTATGTGCTTTTTGGGAGAATAAAATTCTCTGAACTTAGGTCCTCCCTTAAGTTTTAGATCTGCATGACAGAATCTCCCCGATGAGAATTAAATTCTCAACTTATGGGAAGATCTGCTTCTGCAGATCTTCAACTAGAGGAAGAACTAAGTTCTTATTCAGAAGAGTTAAACTTTCAGTTTGAGAATTAAATTCTCATTTTGTTTTATGGAGCTTATGATTTCTTTCCCTTTCTCACCTAGGGTTTCTTTCTCTTCTGAGGAAATCTTCTTTTCTCTCTGGAGAATTAAATTCTCTCTTTTTTTTTTCTCTCTGTTGTTGTTGTCTCTTCCTTTTGCTATCTTTTTTTGGCTCCTATTTATAGGAGAAAGAAAAGAATCGGTTTGTTTGGTCAATCTTTCATTGAAAGATTTTTATTGATTTTGTAACCAACATGATCTTTTAGATCACTCGGTGAATTTTATTCATCATTGGATTTTAATCCAAAAGATATTTTATTTGTTATTCCTGGCAAATTTCAGGGAAATCTTTCTTTGTATAGAATATTTCTATAAATTGGTGATTTTTAATCACCATTGAATTTTTAATCCAACAATGCTCCACTTTTCAGAGCGCAATATTTTTGTTTGGAAAAATCTAAGGAAATATTAGGGTTTTTGATTTCCCTTAACTAGAATTTAATTCTATTGGTTCAGAAGGTTTTAAGAGCCTATCACGTGTTAGCACGTGACCCCACTGATTGACCATTTAATTAGAATTTAATTCTATTAATTCAGAAATCTTTAGGAACCCATCACGTGTTGGCACGTGACCCCCTGATTAAGCATTTAACCAGAATTTAATTCTGTTGTTTTAAAGAACTCAGGAATTATCACATGTCAGCACGTGACCCTTGGTCATGTGTGGGCACGTGATGCCCCATTGGGGTTTTTCCTGTTGTTTTATTATACCTTTAATTCTTTTCAGGGGGTATAAAGGCCCATCACGTGTGGGCATGTGACCCCATTTGATTAGGATTCAACTCTTATCATTTAAGAGCCTTCAGGAAGCCATCACGTGTCGGCACGTGACCCTCGATCACGTGTGCGCACGTGATGCCCCATTGGGGGTTTTCCTTGTATTTTATGAGGGAACATGGACCAAGCCCAAATTGGCTAGGTCTCCTGAGGATAAAACCTCCCTGATTCAGATCAATTGAGCCCATGTGTTCATGATTTCCTAAACCGATCTTAGTCCCAACTACGACTATTGATCTTCCAACTGATGATATCCAAAATGATACTCATCCTACATCCTCCCGAGAAAATCTTAGTCTCAAAATATGAATAATGATTTTCGGGTTTACCACTAACTCATTTTTCCTTTAAATACGGGAATTGGTTCAAGGGTACATCTCTCCATACCTTTGATCCACATCTGATCAGTTGAAAATATTGCATTTTTAACACGTCAATTTCCCTACCATTTGCACTCATCTAGAGGTGTTCGGTATTAATATAGCACATATTAGCAAAACAGCCGTAAAATACCAAATTACCTGTGTTATACTTTAAAACCGACATTTTGAAGGAAATTGAGTGTTTATCATTGCATCGCATCATCTTTGTATAACGCAACACTTGTCTCGAGAATCTGTGCAGGGAATTCCAGGAGAAGAACCAAAACAGTTAAAAGCGCTGGTAAAAATACGCCAACTCCAAGACTTAAGATCTGGCAATGAACTAGAGGGAATTATAAGATTCCACAAATCAGAAATATATCAAAGAGTCATCAGTAAGCCACACTGGAAAATTGAAGCATTAAGGCTCCTATTGGGCCGCGTATCCGCGGCCGGAGCAGGCTTTCGCGGCGGATCCGCGGCCATCTCGTGGTGACATCAGCAAATTTTGGTGCCAGATTTCTCCTATCAGTTGGTACACTCATTCAATATACTCCAAATTCCATAATTCTCCAGAATCTTCTGCCAGATCAGCAAGGCTCCTTGATCAAGCTAATCATGTTCAAGCTTCCAAAGCAAGCTACTTAACAAACTAAGCCTAGAAGCTTCTCCCTAACCTCCAAGCTTATGAAGGAAGCTAAAGCCTAACTAACTACCTCTAGAAGCTTCTACCTAACTACCTAGCTTACAAGGGAAGCTAACCTAAACCAAGCTTACAAAGGAAGCTAATCATTTTTAAGGCTATAAAAGGGACCCTAGGCCTCACTTCTAAAGGGTTCGGTTGTTCAAGAGTTCAATCTTCAACCCCAACACAAGTTGAGTGACACAACTTGTAACTCCAACCCTAACCCTAATTCCAATTCCAAAGCCAAGATCAAGAATTTCGAGTACCAAATCAAGCATGAAGCCTTCGATCCTTTAAAAAGCGACGCCAGACTTCATCAGAGCAAGTGATCCAAGAAGATCCGCGACTCAAGGAGCCGAGCGAAACCAAAATCGACGATCAAGTTTCTTACTCTTGTAGATTTCGAGAGATTTGTAACGAAATTGTTGATAAATAAAGGTGACAATTCTATATCTTGCTTATCTTTTTAATTCAAGTATTATGATTCAATCTAGATTCTTGAATGTGCTCTTTGTGATAATGTTTGGGTAAAACTCCGCTCGTGAAGGAGTCGAGACGATCAATAGATGATGATGATTTAGATTCTTTTATAATTCTTAAGTCCTACGAGTTTGTAAATTCTTGAAAAACGAATGCTCGCCGATCTAGTTTCGATATGAAATGCTTTCTTGATTATTTTCGCTCGGAACTAGAGATCAACGATCGATTATTTGATTTACTAGAAGCTAGCTTGTGAATGAGATTCATCGAAAGGACAAAGGATGAGATGACGAAACCCTAGTTTCTTTGCAAGATTCTTAAACCTCGATAAATCGTCATCGATCTAGCATCAATTCTTCGATGGATAAGAGTATGTAATCATTAGATTTCATCACATCTAAAGGTTCAATCGACTCTTACGAGCCTCACTTCGAATCTTGATATTTGGTTTGGAAATCATAAATTCTCAGTTCTTGATTTTAATGTTTTCTTGATTTAGACGTAAATTTTACTAATTCTTGAACTTCAATTCTATAAATCATGAATTGTCTTTTCTCTTTTCTTTAAATTTTTGATTCATCTAATTCGAAATACGAACGGATTACACTTTCCCTGTGGACGATCCGCACTTACTAACGCGCTACAAATCGACACCGTTATTGATTGCGGTCAAAATATTTTTGGTTGTGATTTCTACACATTTTCTACATACACACCGGAATTCGTATCAATCAAATGGCGCCGTTGTCGGGGATAGTGCGCTAATTCGTTCGTTTTTGAAATTTGAGTTGAAAAGTTTATTCCATCATAATTTTTAGATCAAATTTCGCGCAAAACACTAAACGATTCGTTATGATTTGTTGCGAGGAAATCTGGAATCTGTGGAGCAAGTGGAAAAATATTCAGAGCATTCTAGAGAGCTCAGGAGGTGAACAGGAACAGCACCAAAAATTTCCGTGTATAGAACTCATTGGACCGCGGCAGATCCGTGGCACGAGCCCTCTATTGCGGCGGAAGCGCGACGCTCCTGTAGCTACAGTGCACAAAAATTGCTCAGTAACTTGACCTTCTTATCTCTCTCTCTGTCTGCTCCAATAACAAATTTGCTGCAGGTTTCTTTGCAAAATTCGCAACGCCGCAAAAAGCAAAAATTGTGCGTGTTTTGATTCTTGGTTGTTTGCATATTAATACGGAATTTAAGGGGCACGGCCAAATTCAGATTAGATGGGGAGTTCATTACCCTTCCTAAGCCCCAAAAATCACAAACTTGCATTCGCATTACCCTCATTAACTAAAAGAAATCTAGACATGACTCTAAGGACCGTCGCGCTCACTTAGGATAGAAGAAGGCCGTGGGTAATTCATTGTTTATCCGCGTTTGTTTTGTGGTGTCTAAGGCAAGCGTGTCGAAGGCTAGTGGTTACTTAATTAGGCTCACTACTTACGTAGCGGAGAACCTCCCACTTACCTAGCACTTACCTGGCCACAGGAGAGACAAAGAGGCAGTGGAGGATTGATCCTGCGACTTGTCTTTTGGCAGTTAGGAGCGGTCTAGAGCCTTGACCTAGGTGACCTCTAGATTTAGGGTTGCTTGTTGCATTTGTTGTGATTTGCATCATTTTTTTCAAAAAAAAATCCGTATATTTTTCAAAACAAATACCAATCACATTCATTCTTTCCCCTAATTATATTCACGCTGCCACTTGTACTAAACCTTCTTTAGTGCAAGATAGGCTGGACACGGGATTCTAGTGCCCGTTTAGTCCGCGTTCCACGATCGACTCCGAAGTCGGTATTTCTACATTTACTTCTTCTTTACTCACCACCACACCCACATCGATGGATCCTTCTCCATCGAACTTCTTTACCACTAATCTGCCGCCGTCCGTTGGTGCGCAGAATCCACCCCGCATCTCTCTCCAAGAGAGGTGCTATCCTATGTGAGGTCCTCTTTCGACCTGCTTATCCATCCCACCAGCCAACGGGGATAATTTTGAGATTAAACCTCAATACATCAACCTTCTACCCAAATATCACGGTCTCGAGACTGAAGACGCATATGTCTTTATTACCAAATTTGAAAATGTATGCGCAATGATGGGTACGTCACAACTTTCTGTGGATGCGATGCGTCTACGTCTTCTTCCATTTACCTTGTGAGATATAGCCGAGAAGTGGTTGTATAACACTACCGCACATTCCATTACGAATTGGGAAGAATTCGTTGCAGCATTCCTTAAGAAATTCTGCCCTAATCACAAGACAGCTCGAGTCCGTAGCGAAATAAATCAATTCACCCAACTTCCAAATGAAACATTCTCGAAATGTCTTGAACGCTTCAAGGATCTGTTGGTTCAATGTCCACATCACGGAATCCCGAGATAGGAACTGTGCCGAATCATATATGAGGGCAGTAACCCTACCACTAAACAGAGCCTTGAAAACATGTGTCAAGGAAATTTCATGACCAAAGATGATGGGGAAGCTTGGAAATACTTAGAAGATTTCGCTGAAAAATCTTTACAGTGGGAGAGTCCATCGTTTAGGGGTGGCAATAACCAATCGGATGTTTCCATAGGAGTTAGAGCTGACATTTCAGCTATACACAAGAAACTCGAGACTATGGAAAACAAATTTTTAGCTGTCGCCCTAAATCAAATGTCACTCTCCAAAACTGTATGTGGATACTGTTCTGATCCTTCTCATTTGACGGAAGAATGTCCGTTTCAAGGTCAAGAGCATACTAATGCCGCATTTCAAAGACCTAGAAACGATCCATATTCTTCCACATACAATCCGGGTTGGAGGAATCACTCTAATTTTGCTTGGAACCAACAACAAACTCAAAACACGGTTCCAAACCAAAACAATTTCCAAAGGGCTCTTCCACCACAACAGCAACCACTTCCACTCACTCAGCACCCCTACCAGTCACAAAATTTTCAAAACCAGGTCAACACTCCTGCACCCTCTAATCCTTTGCAGTTGACCTGTTCTGACGAGTTTTCTGCATTCACACAAACCATGAAGTCACTCTTGTCAAATTTCATGGAAGTGTCGGCTGAGGTTAGATCTTCCGTCGGTGAGATAAAGAAAAACTCAGCGTCCCAAGCTGAGAGTATCAGATCGATGGAAGCAGAAATTGCACGACTAAAAGCCGAAATGAGTGCGAGAGAAAAAGGGAAACTTCCGTCTCAACCCCTACCAAATCCTGGGCATTACAATGTAAATGCCATCACAACGTTGAGATCAGGAAGAGTGCTGAATAATCATGTTGGGGAAGAGATTGACGATACTGAGAAATCTATCAATAACACCCGGCTGAGACCTTTCCTCACACACACATTTCTACTTCTGATCCTTGTTCTTCTACCCCTCCGCCCTCTCACGAGCCTATTCTCCGCTCCTACAAGGCTCGTTACCTCAGCAACCCTCTTCTAGTCCACCACAGACGATCCCCACTCCTATTCTGGGATCACGTCTACACACACCACCTTCTCCTATGATGGACCCAGCGCTTATTGCTAAAGCTCCTTATCCTAATCGGTTAAGGGGTAGCAAATCGAGTCCACATATGGAGAAAATTATGGAAATGTTCAAACAGGTTAACATCAACATCCCTCTCCTAGATGCAATTCAACAAGTCCCCGCTTATGCGAAAATTCTTAAAGACTTGTGCACTAGGAAGAGGAAGACTCAAGTGCCAAAGAAGGTCTTCATGTCTAATAATATTAGCACTGCTTTTATCCCACAGCTACCAAAGAAACGTAAGGACCCAGAATGTCCTACATTATCGATTTCTATTGGGGGTAAAAACATCAACCGTGCTCTTTTAGACCTTGGCGCAAGTGTTAACCTACTTCCATACTCTGTTTATGAGCAGCTAGGGATTGGAGAGTTGAAACCAGCTCACTGCACTCTCTAAATGGCAAACCGTTCAATCACCAAACCTAGGGGTGAACTAGAGGATGTGTTAATAAAAGTTGGGGAATTTGTATTTCCTGTGGACTTCATTGTTCTCGATACACAACCTGTAGCAAACCCACGGAGTCAAATTCCGGTGATTTTGGGTCGACCATTCCTTGCCACTTCCAATGCTGTCATTAACTGTAGAAACGGTTCAATGAACTTATCCTTTGGAAATATGACAATTGAACTGAACATCTACAAAATTGGAAGTCAGCCATCTGAACCCTCTGCTCATATACTTGATGTGTGCTCTGTTCACGAGATTGCTCCCGAAAGTTGCGGAGTTGAAGAACTTTGCTTTGAAGATCTCGACGACACTACCACATCAATGTTTGATCTTACACATCTTGGTGAGGACACATTTTCCATGCTCGAGTCCGACACTTCTGACTCATCACCATCCGAGTCTGTATCTTTCACAGGCTATGAGCTTCTTTGTGACTCCGAAAATCATTCGATGATCCCACCTTCTATTATTTCTCCGCCAGCATTAGATCTCAAACTTTTACCTTCTCATCTTAAATATGCATATTTAGGTGAGAATGAGTCTTTACCAGTTATCATATCCGCTTCTCTAGCATCAGAGCAAGAGAATGCACTTTTGACGGTATTGAGATCAAATAGGCAGGCGTTTGGTTGGACCATGGCGGACATCAAAGGGATTAATCCCTTAATTGTAGAACATCATATACACTTGATGGATGATGCCAAACCAACCCGAGAACCACAGAGACGGTTGAACCCCGTCATGAAGGATGCGGTGAAGAAAGAGATCGTCAAATGCCTTGACAATGGTATTATTTACCTAATCTCCGATAGCCAACGGGTGAGTCCAATTCATATCGTCCCTAAGAAATCTGGCATCACTGTTATTACAAATGAGGCAAATGAGTTAATTCAGACACGCGCCCAAACTGGGTGGCGTGTATGTATTGATTACAAAAAACTCAATACCGCTACGAGGAAAGACCACTTTCCTCTACCTTTCATTGATCAGATGCTGGAACGCTTAGCTGGACGTGAGTATTATTGCTTTATGGACGGATACTCTGGCTATAATCAGGTCCCCATTGCCAAAAAGGATCAAGATAAAACCACATTTACTTGTCCTTTTGGTACCTTTGCTTATAGTCGCATGCCCTTTGGGTTATGCAATGCTCCCGCTACATTTCAGCGGTGTATGATGGGGATATTCTCGGACATGGTCGAGAATTTTTTGGAGATTTTCATGGACGATTTCTCGATTTTCGGAGACTCTTTTTCTGACTGCCTATCGAATCTTGACGCAGTTCTTACTCGTTGCAAAGAGAAGAACTTAACCTTGAATTGGGAAAAATGCCATTTCATGGTCCAAGAAGGAATTGTGGTTGGACATGTTATTTCAAGAAAAGGCATTGAGGTTGACAGAGCTAAAATAGATGTCATTCAAAACCTTCCTCATCCCAAAAGCGTCAAGGATATCCGATCATTTCTTGGCCATGCAGGCTTTTACAGGAGATTCATTAAGGATTTTAGCAAAATTGTTGACCCTTAACTCTTCTCTTGGCCAAGGATACGACCTTCCACTTTGAATCGGATTGTGAGGCAGCATTCGACTCACTCAAACACTCCCTCACTACAGCCCCCGTTCTATCGTCTCCAGATTGGGACCATCCTTTTGAGCTTATGTGTGATGCATCAGATTTTGCAGTTGGTGCAGTCTTAGGATAGCACATTGAAAAGATACCACACGTGATCTATTATGCAAGTGAGACCCTGAACAATGCTCAGATTAACTATACAACTACCGAAAAAGAACTTTTGGCGGTTGTATTTGCATTAGAAAAATTCAGGCCTTACTTGATTGGCTCACCAATAGTTGTGTACACTGACCACTCCGTCTTGAAACATCTTTTAGCGAAGAAGGATGCTAAAGGTAGGCTAATACGTTGGATCCTTCTATTACAAGAATTTGATCTTGTTATCAAAGATAAGAAAAGATGTGAAAACGTTGTAACCGACCATCTTTCACGCATCTCTTCTTCACCTGTGACCCTGCCGATCAATGATTCTTTTTCGGACGAACAACTCTTGAACGTATCCGATGAACTTTGGTTCAGGGATATTGTGAACTATCTTGTCACGGGACTTATACCCAGCGATTGGTCAAAACAGGACAAACATCGTTTTCTATCCCAAGTAAAACATTTTTACTGGGATGAACCCTATCTGTTTAAGTATTGTCCTGACCAGATCATTCGCCGGTGTGTCCCGAATGAAGAATTCAAGAGTATTCTATCTTTTAGTCATGATCAGGCATGTGGGGGTCACTTCGGTCCTAAAAAGACGGCGGAGAAGGTTTTGCAATGCGGTTTTTATTGGCCGACCTTGTTCAAAGATGCATTTGATCATTGCAAAACCTGTACACAGTGTCAACACACGGGTAGGATTTCCCGGAGAAATAAGATGCCACAGCAACCCGTCTTAGTGGTTGAAATTTTCGATATTTGGGGCATTGACTTTATGGGTCCCTTTCCCAACTCCTTTGGGAATCTGTACATACTGCTTGCGGTTGATTACGTCTCAAAGTGGGTTGAAGCTATTCCATGTCGCACTAATGACAAGAAGGTTGTCATTAAGTTCTTAAAAGAAAATATCTTTTCGCGATTTGGACACCCACGCGCTATCATTAGCGATAACGGGACACAATTCTTCAACAAGTCTTTTGAGACTTTGATGCGGAAATATGCAATCAACCACAAACTTTCTACACCCTATCATCCCCAAACGAGCGGGCAGGCTGAGATTTCGAATAGACAGATCAAACAAATCCTGGAGAAAACTGTTGCGAAGAATAGAAAAGATTGGTCGACCAAATTGACGGATGCTCTTTGGGCATTCCGAACTGCATATAAAACCGATCTAGGGATGTCTCCATATAGGTTAGTGTTTGGGAAGGCTTGTCACTTGCCAGTCGAGATTGAGCACAAAGCAATGTGGGCTATTAAAGAAATCAACTTTAACTTGAATCAAGCCTGCAACTTTCGGAAGCTGCAATTAAATGAGCTAAGCGAACTCCGTGATGAAGCTTATGATAACGCTGTAATCGTAAAGAATCGGACTAAGGTATTTCACAATAAAAACATTTTGAGGAAAACGTTTACACCTGGTCAACAAGTCCTTCTTTATGATTCACGACTACACCTTCACATGGGTAAGCTACGATCTCGGTGGAAAGGACCTTTTGTTGTGCGGTCTGTATACCCGCACGGGGCAGTTGAGGTAGAAAATGTTAAAAACGGCACATTTTTCAAAGTAAATGGACATAGATTAAAGCCGTATTTTTCCACTGACCCCACGGAGGAGCTCCTGTTCTTACAGGAGACATTTTATCTTGATTAAAATTCCTCCGTCTCACCTCCATGTCCTGTAAATTACCGATTCATCTTTTGAATGGAGGTGAGTGAAAAGAATAAGTTTGGGGGAGGATCTTCACTTTAATATTTTACCCCCGATAATAAATTTCCTCCCAGACTTACAAGTTTTTATAGATTTAGCAGATGGCAACAGTGAGGACACTGTTGAAAACAAGTTTGGGGGAGGTTTGTGCTTATTTTCGCATCATTTACATCATGCTTTGCATAAGCACAAAACATTTTTGAAAACCTATAAAAATTTAAAAATTTTCAAAAAATAAAAATTTTGTACATAAATAAGATAATAAAAGATTAGATAGTGAAAAATTATATCCAAAAGATTAGAAAAAATTAAGAAAACCAAGAAAATTAGAAGTTTTCTTATACGAACTAGTAATAAGTAGTTATGAGCCGTTGTCCCAAGGGTTAGTAAGATGAAGGAAGTCACTAATCTGAGGATAAAAATAAGTCTGAAAAATAGTTTCTATTCTGGAAGCCAAACATTTTGAACATTGATACCCTACTATTCGCACTTACACACGTCTTGAAACTCGGGACAGTAGAGAATACCTTGAAATGCTCTTGTCTAAAAGCCAAAGTATGAAGGAAATAAAAAAAATGAATAAAATATAAAATTGGTGAGAAAAATGAACACTGGTTTTGTTATCGCCAAGGCAGCAATAAAAAAATATAGCGAGGGTGCCTCTTCATCTAGTGCCTTAGACCAACTGGTCTGGGAGTCACTGCTAAGCCTTAGGTAGTGCAAGACGAGGAAAAACACCGTATAAGCAAGCACATGAGTAATCGGTTGGTTAGTACCTCAAAAAGTATTAACGGTCGCATGAAAGTGTGTGAGCAAATTCATCTAAATATTCATTAATTAAAAAGTACTGAGGCAGATGGACAAGAGTATGATAGCTTGAATTGAATTCTCCGGGCGTAGGGATGTATATTACACACACGTAGGGTGATATGATCGATGTTTGGAAGAAAGATAGGAATGAAGAAAAAAGACGATGTTTTATTGAGGGATGATGTGATTTCTAACATCTTTTCATGACTATTAAGATAGGGCACATGAGAACCGAAAAGCTAGCATAGTTGGAAACCCTAATTTTCAAAGTCTTTCTTCTACAATTCTTATCTTTATATGTAATATTCACGGTCTTCCTTTTATTATTGGATTTTGTGGGTGCAATCCGCTGAAAACCCTCAGGAGACAACACTCCTCCTACTAGGGACACCTCGAGGTTTAAAGGCTTGTTGCACGTGCTCAGTGCAATCGTGTTGCCTACGAAAGTGTGCTAGTTAGTTTTTCTCTTTCTTTATTTTCTCCTTCTCTTTTTAATAAAACAGTTTGCTCGAGACGACCGAAAATAAGTTTGGGGGAATTTGATCAGTCGAAAATATTGCATTTTTAACACGTCAATTTCCCTACCATTTGCACTCATCTAGAGGTGTTCGGTATTAATATAGCACATATTAGCAAAACAGCCGTAAAATACCAAATTACCTGTGTTATACTTTAAAACCGACATTTTGAGGGAAATTGAGTGTTTATCATTGCATCACATCATCTTTGTATAGCGCAACACTTGTCTCGAGAATCTGTGCAGGGAATTCCAGGAGAAGAACCAAAACAGTTAAAAGTGCAGGTAAAAATACGCCAACTCCAAGACTTAAGATCTGGCAATGAACTAGAGGGAATTATAAGATTCCACATATCATAAATATATCAAAGAGTCATCAGCAAGCCACACTGGAAAATTGAACCATTAAGGCTCCTATTGGGCGGCGGATCCGCAGCCGGAGCAGGCTTGCGCGGCGGATCCGTGGCCATCTCGTGGTGACATCAGCAAATTTTGGTGCCAGATTTCTCCTATCAGTTGGTACACTCATTCAATATACTCCAAATTCCATAATTCTCTAGAATCTTCTGCCAGATCAGCAAGGCTCCTTGATCAAGCTAATCATGTTCAAGCTTCCAAAGCAAGCTACTTAACAAACTAAGCCTAGAAGCTTCTCCCTAATCTCCAAGCTTATGAAGGAAGATAAAACCTAACTAACTACCTCTAGAAGCTTCTACCTAACTACCTAGCTTACAGGGGAAGCTAACCTAAACCAAGCTTATAAAGGAAGCTAATCATTCTTAAGGCTATAAAAGGGACCCTAGGCTTCACTTCTAAAGGGTTTGGTTGTTCAAGAGTTCAATCTTCAACCCCAACACAAGTTGAGTGACACAACTTGTAACTCCAACCCTAACCCTAATTCCAATTCCAAATCCAAGATCAAGAATTTCGAGTACCAAATCAAGCATGAAGCCTTCGATCCTTTAGAAATTGACGCCGGACTTCATCGGAGCAAGTGATCCAAGGAGATCCGTGACTCAAGGAGCCGAGCGAAGCCAAAATCGACGATCAAGTTTCTTACTCTTGTAGATTTCGAGAGATTTGTAACGAAATTGTTGATAAATAAATGTGACAATTCGATATCTTGCTTATCTTTTTAATTCAAGCATTATGATTCAATCTAGATTCTTGAATGTGCTCTTTGTGATAATGTTTGAGTAAAACTCCACTCGTGAAGGAGTCGAGATGATCATAGATGATGATGATTTAGATTCTTTTACAATTCTTAAGTCCTATGAGTTTGTAAATTCTTGAAAAACGAATGATCGACGATCTAGTTTCGATGCAAAATGCTTTCTTGATTATTTTCGCTCAGAACTAGAGATCAACGATCGATTATTTGATTTACTAGAAGCTAGCTTGTGAATGAGATTCATCGAAAGGACAAAGGATGAGATGAGGAAACCCTAGTTTCTTTGCAAGATCCTTAAAGCTCGATAAATCGTCATCGATCTAGCATCAATTCTTCGTTGGATAAGAGTATGTAATCATTAGATTTCATCACATCTAAAGGTTCAATCGACTCCTACGAGCCTCACTTCGAATCTTGATATGTGGTTTGGAAATCATAAATTCTCAATTCTTGATTTTAATGTTTTCTTGATTTAGACGTAAATTTTACTAATTCTTGAACTTCAATTCTATAAATCATGAATTGTCTTTTCTCTTTTCTTTAAATTTTCGATTCATCTAATTCAAAATACGAACGGATTACACTTTCCCTTTGGACGATCCGCACTTACTAACGCGCTACAAATCGACACCGTTATTGATTGCGGTCAAAATATTTTTGGTTGTGATTTCTACACATTTTCTACATACACACCGGAATTCGTATCAATCAACGTCGTTGTAATTTCTCAACGTTTTCAGAGAGGTGGCGAGTCCCAACAACCAATGACTTTTTGGTGCACAACCAATGAATTTTTGGTGCACACCTCAAATCAGATCGCACCCCAAACTGGGTGCATCCCAAATCATCGTTGTTCATCCCGTCACATAACAAATACACATGCGCGCAAGATAGACAAAGGACCGAAATGTCCTTAAACTAACCGTTGCCTCCAAAATGGCGACAACGGACCGAGACATCCTTAAACTAAAATCTCACTTCCAAAATGGTGATTAACGGACCGGGACATTCTTAAACTAAAATCTCACATCCAAAATTGTGATCAATGGACCGAGACATCCTTAAACTAAAATCTCACCTCCATAATGGTGATCAACAGACCGAGATGTTCTCAAACTAGAACTTCGCCTAAAAAATGCTGACAACAGACCGAAACGTCCTTAAATTAAAACAACAGAGCCCAAACGCTCTTTTGTTGGATCTGAAGCAATAAAATAATCCTAAGACCTTGTTATGTAGATCTTAGTATTAAATTGGACTAACGTATTCTTAAAAAAATCAATTGAGCTCCAAATTCTCATATGTTTAAGTTGATCTTAATCTTAAACCAGATTAACGATCCTTAAATTAACCCAAGCCTAAATCTAAAATATACAGATTTGGACTAATCCGCGCCCTACGGGCGACGACATAAATTAGTCTCCGTATACAATCCACGGGCAATCAAAACCTAAACAAACAAAAAAACACATGACACGAAGTGAACTTCCGGAGCAGGAGAAAGTAGTTATCGCGATGCGATAACGTAATTAACTGCAGGGGCTTATGCCTGTAGGGAAGAGCATCCCCACAATAAAAAAAACCCCTCGCAAACGAGGGGGATCTGACGAAGTCTGCTACAACGGCCGCATCCGTCCAAACCTCCGATATAATGTGCCATAAATCAACTTAGCATTTTCGGAGAGGTGGACGGATAAATCCAAATAGCATCTGCCCCCAAAATCCAGGCCAGACGTCCTAACGTCCCGATCGCGTGTTTCGGCGGAGAACACTCATCACCATGAGACGACTGCTGATTGATGCGAAAAAATATGTTTGTGTATATTGTAAATAACCGCAATCAAGACAGTGTCGCAAATAAATAGCCGCGATGAGTACGGGTCATCCGTAGGGAAACGGTGAACTTCTTATCTTGCTTTAGACGAGTTGATAAAAGAGAGGAGGGATTGTTGTCGTTTTTATTAATAAGGGATGAAAAGTTTATAATAGAAGGAATTGTAAGGTTTACAGGACTTAGTAGTTAATAGATGAAGTAAAAAATATAATTATTTTTATCTTTTAATTGTTTAATAGTAGAGAGATAGCGATGAATGTGGATTAGGGTTCTTGAAGGAAATTAGGGTTTCCTACTACTGCCCCTTATCCTTCCATTGATCTCTATTTATCTCGAGCCCTTAACAAAACATATATTAACGAATCTCAAATCGTGCTTGTGACTATCATTAATTGATAGCGCGTCCGATAAGAGGGTTAACATTTATTTTGCTAAAATTTATAAAAATTAAAATAGCAAAAGAAGTTAAGGGATTTTTCATCCATTATTCTACCCTATCTGTAACAACTCTATTTTTAATATACAAAGAATTGATTTAAATTCAATGTATATTTAGAGTATTTATTGCGGTTGATATCTCTTTAAGTATTTATTTCACTCCATAATTACAAGAAGGAGCTTATAGCTCATTGGTAATACCTTGCACTGCTGAACCAAGCCACCAGAGTTCAAATCCCATACCCCACATTACTTTTGTATTTATTTTATTTTAATTTCTTTTGGAAGTCAACAGTCAAAACGCCATAACTCACAAAAATTGTACTGGACAATAAAAAGTAAATATACCATTAAATAGCTCAGAAGATTCCCCGGCCTCTGGTGGTTTGACTCGGCCCGACTCGGCGCCGCCGGCCGGCGAACCGGCCGATTCGGTCCGGCACCGCCGGCCGGACCTGGCCGGACGGCCGAGTCACCAACAGAGAAAAGTTGGGCCTTGACTTGGTCAACCCTGTTGCACACTTATTATCCCTGGATCGGTTTCCTATTGCCCAATAAATCCTTTTTACTCCTAGGTTTAATGAGTTTTAATGAATTTTTATATAATTTTATATATTTTATATTTTTTTTATTAAAAACCCTAACCCTAGCCTAACCCTATATAAACCCCCCATACCCTCTACCCTCTCATCACTTTTTCTAAGTCCACTCTCCCAAAATTCCAAGAGAACTTGGTACGTTAGAAAACGAGCGAAAGGCGAAGCGCTGACGAAATCGACGGCGAAATCCCGGTGATCGTGCTAGGAACTCTCAACGATGTTTCGACGCACCGGCAAACCCACTACCTCCCTCTCACTCTCTAGCGTTGTCCAAACCCGTAAGTCCCCCTTTTATATTTTTCTTTTCTTTCATTAAAATACGAACTTAAAAACCCGACGGAAATCGGAACAAACCGATTTCTGATTCGGTTTTCTATCAAATCTCACTTATCACCAATTACATAATACTTAAACATATTCATGTTGACTACTAATCACATAACAACTAATTTGGATAAAATTTCTCACATGAAATGATAACTTTTGCAATATATCGTATTCTTTCACTTAAATACCACCATGTTTAGTTTATCACATTTAACCTCTTAACCTTGCTAAACCTTAAAATAGTTCACGACGTAATGACCTACCTCCTCACACACTCATATGTAATCATAATACGCTACCTTGAAAATTTAGAATACGACAAAACAAGATTTTACATTAAAATACCATTTTCTTTATAAAACCTTTTCTAAAAGTTTTAGGTTAATACATTCTTAAACCAATATCTTTAATAGAAAAAATATGATAAGTTGTGGACATCGATCATTTATCTAAACCTGACTTTGTGGTGTCTAGGTTAGGCAAGTGAGAAAAGGTAACTTTAAAAGGCACGTCTCACGATTCGTGAGCGGGTCCCTCCTTTTCTCATTTGTACTTACCTGGCCACAATTGGCGGTGAAGAGGCGATTTGAGGCTTCTAATGACTTGTCATTTAGACCATTTAGAAATAGGCTAGTTGGCTTAGGAAACCCTAGAATCTAAAATACGGAAATTTACACCTTTTACAAATAAATACCTTAACTTTATAAAACCGTTTTCTAAATGACTAGTATTTATTAAATCTTTGCAAAGCGCCACTACAACCCATCTTTGGGGAACTCGTTAGGGATAGTATGGTTTATCGTGCACCCTCCGGCTTAGTAGTGCGAGATTCAGACCTCCGCAAGGAGCATTCGGTCTCGAAAGGTTTAAAATACGACATTTAAGAAAATGAGATTTTTGGAAAACAAAATATTTATTAAAAATTATTCTTGTATAAACATATGTATATTTATCATTTAAACACCAATTTTATTATAAGATAAAGTTTCCACCTTTTCCTAAAAAATTACAAGATTAAAAGTTACATTAAAATACCATGAATTTCAAATAAATCAATATTACAAATTAATACCTTAATTTATGAAATTAGGTTATTTTCACTAGAAATATCACAAAATAAATCACACTCATTATAACTATAAAGACGAATAATAAATACTTGAGGTGTATTTTGAAAACTATACAAAAGTATTTTTACATAAAACCCCCTCAAGTTTTATAAATTACAATAAGGACCCTAACAAATATAGAACCTCGACTTACATTTCTTTTGGTCTGACTCGGGTTTGAGTCTGATTATTTCTGACTTGAATATGATTCAAGTCAATCTACATTCTTTAATATTCCAACTCAATATGAACACATGAATCCCAGAATCCAGTTAACAATCTATACAACTTGACTGAACCAAACCATGGATATACATCCATTATTCCGTTATTCCATTTACCTGATTATGCAGTTACATTATGTTTACTGATATCATGGTTTTGGTCAGTCATCCAACTTACACAATACAATACAACAATACTATCAAAACACTACGGGGTTTAAGGGGTAGATTGGTACGGAAGGTGTTAAAGGTGGCACAAGGTGGTCAGATTAAGACACCTAACCTATATTCCGTTGCTGTTGTACCGTGGCTTAACGGTTCCTTGTACATTCCGTTTGCCCTGGTCTCTAGCATATAGAGACCCCTCTCGTATACACTGGCATCCTTCTGTACCAAGCTACAAACAACAGCGTTAACATAATATTTTACAATGTCTTTAGAAAATACCTTTTATTCTGTCTTTTCTAATTCTTCTTTATCTTTGGGACTTACCGAGCGACCTGTTCGCTCACGACATTCTATTTCTTTCTTCTTTGAATGTCGTCAGGTGCTTTGGACCCAGCAGAGATCGAGCCCACCGGTGAAGACTTGGAGCAGTTTCACGAAGACCCCGAGCTCTAGATATTGTATCTTGTTCTATTCAGTATTTTCATTTCCTGTTATGCCACTGTTTAGGCATCGCTTTTCATTTCAGTTGTATTTACTTTTCATGCATTGTACAAAAGAATGTTATTAATAAAGTTGCTATTATTTCTATATCTCTTGTCTCTTGTGATTTACTTTTATATTGCTTAGTTACGCTTAGCGTATGTACTTCTAAGTATATACGTAGCGGACCTCGTCGCGTCCACTTCGCCGTACACGGGAAGCGGGGCGTGACAGGTTTTGTTGGTGGCCAATGCAGGTCAGAGCTGTATGAATCCCTATCATGCAGTTCTGGTCTGCGTGAACAACCTAAGCAATATAACACAAGAACCAGCAACTAAAACATTCTTTACAATACATGTTTCTTGAATCTTACAAATTTCTATTCCTTGAATTTTATCATTTCATGTATTTAAATCTGTCCTAACCCAAATTTTTCTTCAAGGTTATGGATTCCCCGAACAACACCAGCACCAATGTCAACAACACACCTCCAGCACTACCTCTCACACCAGCTGTTCCTGCGCCACCCACCGAGCAAACAGTGCTATTTGAAGTGATCCGCAGCCTTCTCAAGGGACATCAACAACTCCTGAACCGTCCTGAGACCGACGCACCAGGGGTAAAGCAATTCAGGGCTTTACACCCCAAGCAGTTCTCTGGTAAAGGAAGCCCTCTTGAAGCGGAAGAATAGGCACAAAGCATCGAAGATGATCTGGCAGCAGCACAAGTGCCAGACATAGCTTGGGTCCGTGTGGCGAAACTACAGCTCACAGATAATGCTCGCAACTGGTGGAAGGCGGAAGAAAACCGTTTGGTACAGCCTATTGAATGGAAGACCTTTCTCGAGAAATTCGACGCGAAATACTTCCCTGTGACTGCCAGGTTTGCAATGGAACAGCAGTTCATTCATCTATAACAGTGTTCGATGTGGGACAAATCAGTAGATGAATACGACGCTGAATTCACCATGTTAAGCCGGTAAGATATGTCACAAAAGTTCAATTTTTAAAATATCACATACTACATAGCTAACACAATCTTTAAACAGATTCGCGGCACACTTAATACTGACGGACGAGATCAGAGCCCGTCACTTTCAACAAGGACTGGACACGGAGATTCAGGCTACTCTAGCCACGGGAAAATTTCTGACTCGTGAGGATGCTCTGAAAGATGCCCGCAGTTATGAGGCAGTGATAAAAGCAAGGGGCAGACCTCAGTCTGCAGGAGTCAAGCACCCTGCCAATCAGATGGCAGGTGGAGCCTAGTCCAGGCCACCTTTCGTGCCAAGGCGACCCGGAGTACCGAACCATCGTCCTAGCCCATCCTTTTGCACCTACTGCAAGAGAACTGGACATATGATGAAGGACTGCCATCGAGCCAACCACCTTTGCTTATTCCGTGGCTCAGCTACTCACGATATTGGGTCTTGTCCCCAAAGACAGAACCCAGTTGCTGCACCCAGGCCAGCAATTACTTATCCGCAGTGACCAGCTCTTCAGGCACCTGCTCCTAGACCTGCACTACCTGCACCGCCCAGAGGACCACAAGCTGCACCACCTCCTCGTCAGTTCCATCAAGCTCAAAGGAACGTTTCGAGGAATGCTCCTCAGGCCAGGAGGAATGTACCAAGGCGCCAGGCTTTCACGATGTCCGTGGAAGAAGCTGAGGCCACTGGCCAAGTCATCACTGGTAAACTTTTCTTTTCAAACTTTGCTTTTCTATCCTGCTACTTAGTTACACATTTCTTATACCTAAAACAAATCCCACATACCTTAGGTACAATCTTAGTATCATGAATCCCTGCACTTGCACTGTTTGATACTGGAGCATCACATTGCTTTATGTCGCAACGGTTTGTCCGAACCCATACGATTCCAGTCTCACCGCTTGTATCCAGCTGGAATGTCAGTTCAGGAAATGGCGTTCTAAAGGCAACTATGGGATACAGCTTGTGTCCAGTCGTCGTCTGCAGTTGAGAGTTTTATGCTGACGTCAAAGTGATGGACATACCGAACTTTGATGTGGTTCTAGGAATGGATTGGCTTGGAACTTTTTATGCTACCATCGACTGTCGTCAAAGGAGGGTAGTATTCGAGATCCCAGACCATCCGGTCTTCTATTTCAAAAGCGGAGACCGTACACTGGAGCCAAGTACCTACAAAGCGAAGCCAAGAGAAGCAGTAGTTGCAGCAGCTCAAGCAGAGGAAGAATCAAAACCAGATGTGGTTCGAGAGTTCGACGATGTATTTCCTGACGATATATCAGGTTTGCCTCCCGATCGAGCTCTTGAATTCAGTATTGATTTAGTACCAGGAGCACAACCGGTGATCAAAGCACCCTATCGTTTAAGTCCGGAATATTTGAAGGAAGTCCGAACATAGTTGGACGAATTACTGGCGAAAGGATGGATTCGTCCCAGCACTTCAAGTTGGGGATCACCTGTACTACTTATGAAGAAGAAGGAAGGTCTATACAGAATGTGCATCGATTACAGAGCCTTGAATGAAGTCACTCTAAAGAACAAGTATCCACTCCCGCGCATCGATGATTTATTCGATCAGCTAAGTGAATCTTGTGTTTTCTCAAAATTAGATCTTCGTTCAGGTTATCATCAAGTAAAGGTCAAGGAAGCTGATATTCACAAAACAGCTTTCAGAACTCGCTATGGACATTACGAATTTTTAGTGATGCCATTTAGAGTGACCAACGCACCCGCAATATTCATGAACCTTATGAATCAAGTTTTCCGGGAATATCTCGACAGGTTTGTTGTCATCTTCATCGACGACATCCTGGTATATTCTAAGAGTCGGAAAAAACATGCAGAACACCTACGAATTGTCCTGGAAACTCTTCGTCAACATCAGCTTTATGCCAAGTACAGCAAGTGCGAGTTTTGACTAAATCAAGTTGATTTTCTTGGACATATCGTATCAGGAGAAGGAATCTCTGTGGATCCAGCGAAAGTTTCGGCAGTTAGCGAATGGCCTACACCAAAGTCAGTGAAGGATATTCGAAGTTTCTTGGGTTTAGCTGGATATTACAGAAGGTTTATTGAAGGCTTTTCAAAGATAGCAACGCCCCTGACCAAGCTCACATGTAAAGATGAAGAATTTGTGTGGTCAGAAGCATGCGAACAAGCTTTCGTAAAACTCAAGTCAAGGTTGACATCAGCACCTATTCTCGTCATACCGGATCAATCTGGAGGATTTGAAGTGCATTGCGATGCATCCGGTAAGGGTTTAGGATGTGTTCTACATCAGCACGGTAAGATTATGGCTTATGCTTCAAGACAGCTGAAGATTCATGAGCGCAATTATCCGACGCATGATCTGGAGTTGGCAGCCGTCATTTCTGCTCTCAAGATTTGGCATCATTACCTACTTGGTGAACGGGTGAACATCTACACAGATCATAAGAGCCTAAAGTACGTGTTTACTCAGAAGAAGTTGAATATGCGGCAGAGAAGATAGTTAGAACCCATGGCGGATTTTGACATCAACTTGCAATATCACCCAGGGAAGGTGAATGTAGTACCTGATGCCCTTAGTCGCCAACCTTTAGTAATGGGTCTCACCGCTCAGTGGAAGCTTCAACAAGACTTGCATCAGATGGAGATTGAAGTGGTCATGCCAGGTAATGCTTCAAGTTTGATGAATTTACAAGTTCAATCAACCATTGTCAATCAGATCAAAGCAACTCAAGCAAGTGATGCTAAGTTGCAAAAGATCAGAGAACAAGTGGAGAATGGACTCAGAACAGACTTCATCATCCATGAAGACGGATCTTTGAGATACGGCAGCAGATTGTGTGTACCAAAAGGTCCTGTTCGGGAAGAGTTAATGAAAGAAGCTCACAGCTCTCCCTATTCAGTACACCCTGGAGGTACCAAAATGTACAAAGATCTACGTCAGAATTATTGGTGGCATGGAATGAAGCATGAAATAGCCAGAAGCGTCGCAAAATACTTGGTGTGTCAGCAAGTAAAGGCTGAACATCGCAGGACTGCTGGATTACTTCAACCGTTACCAATCCCAGAATGGAAGTGGCAACACATCACGATGGACTTTTTGACTGCTCTTCCTCGCAGCACAAAGGGTAACGATGCCATATGGGTCATTGTGGATCGACTCACAAAGTCGGCTCACTTCATCCTAATTCGAGTTGGCCAATCTACTGAGACACTAGCAAAGAAGTACATGGAGGTAATAATCTAATTAAGATTTAAATTCTTCATAATGTACTATCTCTGATACCCATGAACTCATACAGGAAATTGTGAGACTTCATAGAGTACCGGTTTGCATTGTCTCCGATCGTGACACCAGGTTCTGATCGCAATTTTGGCAAAGTCTGCAAGCAAGCTTAGGAACAAGTATGAACTTCAGCACGGCTTATCATCCACAAACAGGTGGTCAGTCGGAACTAACTATTCAGATCTTGGAGGATATGCTTAGAGCGTGTATGCTAGACTTCAAAGGATAGTGAGAAGATCACCTACATCTTGTAGAGTTTTCGTACAATAACAACTATCAAGCAAGCATAGGAATGGCATCTTTTGCAGCATTGTATAGAAGGAAGTGTCGATCGCCATTAAGTTGGGATGACATCGGAGAGAGGGAACT
Organism: Agapanthus africanus; assembly: GCA_030015575.1. Lineage (NCBI taxonomy): Eukaryota > Viridiplantae > Streptophyta > Magnoliopsida > Asparagales > Amaryllidaceae > Agapanthus > Agapanthus africanus. The sequence goes on from JASDDO010000016.1 coordinate 569,675,679, forward strand.
TCTTGGACCAGAAATGATAGTAGCAACTGTTGATGTGGTTCGTACTATCAGGGAAAGGATGCGCATAGCCCAAGATCGACAGAAGCACTGGGCTGATGCAAAGAGACGACACTTGGAGTTCCAGCCAGGAGATCACGTATTCTTGAAGATATCTCCGAACCATGGAGTGATCCGATTTGGAAGACGGGGTAAGCTAAGTCCGAGATACATTGGACCGTTCGACATACTCGAACGACTCGGTGAAGTAGCATACCGTTTAGCGCTTCCATCTTCATTGGAAGGAGTGCATAATGTGTTCCATATATCCTAACTCAGAAAGTATGTGAGTGACCCCAGCCATGTTCTCGATCATTCCGAGCTCACTATACAGCCCGATTTATCTTGTGAGCAACAGCTCGTGGAGATCCTGGACAGGAAAGTGAAGACACTTCGGAACAAGGAGGTTAACTTGGTTCTAGTAATGTGGAGGAAAGACATTCCAGGAGAGTCCACTTGGGAAAGGGAGGATGAAATGTGTACTAGATATCCACACCTCTTTGTAAACTAGTCCTCAAATAAAAGTTGTAAATTTCGAGAACGAAATTTTTATAAGGAGGGTAGACTGTAACAACTCCATTTTTAATACAAAGAATTGATTTAAATTCAATGTATACTTGGAGTATTTATTGCGGCTGATATCTCTTTAAGTATTTATTTCACTCCATAATTACAAGAAGGAGCTTGTAGCTCATTGGTAATACCTTACACTGCTGAACTAAGCCACCAGAGTTCAAATCCCATGCCCCACATTATTTTTGTATTTATTTTATTTTAATTTCTTTTGGAAGTCAACAGTCAAAACGCCATAACTCACAAAAATTGTACTGGACAACAAAAAATAAATATACCATTAAATAGCTTAGAAGATTCCCCGGCGTCTGGTGGTTTGACTCGGCCTGACTCGGCGCCGCCGGCCGGCGAACCGGCCGACTCGGTCCGGCACCGCCGGCTGGACCTGGCTGGACGGCCGAGTCACCAACAGAGAAAAGTTGAGCCTTGACTTGGTCAACCCTCCTGCACACTTATTATCCTGGATCGGTTTCCTATTGCCCAATAAATCCCTTTTACTCCTAGGTTTAATGAGTTTTAATGAATTTTTATATAATTTTATATATTTTATATTTTTTTATTAAAAACCCTAACCCTAGCCTAACCTTATATAAACCCCCCATACCCTCTACCTTCTCATCACTTTTTCTAAGTCCACTCTCCTAAAATTCCAAGAGAACTTGGTACGTTAGAAAACGAGCGAAAGGCGAATCGCTGACGAAATCGACGGCGAAATCCTGGTGATCGTGCTAGGACCTCTCAACGACGTTTCGACGAACCGGCAAACCCTCTACCTCCCTCTCACTCTCTAGCGTTGTCCAAACCCGTAAGTCCCCCTTTTCTATCCTTCTTTTCTTTCATTAAAATACGAACTTAAAAACCCGACGGAAATCGGAACAAACCGATTTCCGATTCGGTTTTCTATCAAATCTCACTTATCACCAATTCCATAATGCTTAAACATATTCATGTTGACTACTAATCACATAACAACTAATTTGGATAAAGTTTCTCACATGATATGATAACTTTTGCAATATATCGTATTCTTTCACTTAAATACCACCATGTTTAGTTTATCACATTTAACCTCTTAACCTTGCTAAACCTTAAAGTAGTTCACGAGGTAATGAACTACCTCCTCACACACTCATATGTAATCATAATATGCTACCTTGAAAATTTAGAATACGACAAAACAAGATTTTACATTAAAATACCATTTTCTTTATAAAACCTTTTCTAAAAGTTTTAGGTTAATACATTCTTAAACCAATATCTTTAATAGGAAAAATACGATAAGTTGTGGACATCGATCGTTTATCTAAACCTGACTTTGTGATGTCTAGGCTAGGCAAGTGAGAAAAGGTAACTTTAAAAGGCCCGTCTCACGATTCGTGAGCGGATCCCTCCTTTTCTCATTTGTACTTACCTGGCCATAATTGGCGGTGAAGAGGCGATTTGAGGCTTCTAATGACTTTTCGTTTAGACTATTTAGAAATAGGCTAGTTGGCTTAGGAAACCCTAGAATCTAAAATACGGAAATTTACACCTTTTACAAATAAATACCTTATCTTTATAAAACCGTTTTCTAAATGACTAGTATTTATTAAATCTTTGCAAAGCGCCACTACAACCCACCTTTGGGGAACTCGTTAGGGATAGTATGGTTTATCGTGCACCTTCGGACTTAGTAGTGCGAGATTCAGACCTCCGCAAGGAGCATTCGGTCTCGAAAGGTTTAAAATACGACATTTAAGAAAAATGAGATTTTTGGAAAAAAAAATATTTATTAAAAATTATTCTTGTATAAACATATGTATATTTATCATTTAAACACCTATTTTATTATAAGATAAAGTTTTCACCTTTTCCTTAAAAATTACAAGATTAAAAGTTACATTAAAATACCATGAATTTCAAATAAATCAATATTACAAATTAATACCTTTATTTATGAAATTAGGTTATTTTCACTAGAAATATCACAAAATAAATCACACTCATTATAACTTTATAGACGAATAATAAATACTTGAGGTGTATCTTGAAAACTATACAAAAGTATTTTTACATAAAACCCCCTTAAGTTTTATAAATTACAATAAGGACCCTAACAAATATAGAACCTCGACTTCCATTTCTTTTGGTCTAACTCGGATTTGGGTCTGATTATTTCCGACTTGAATATGATTCAAGTCAATCTACATTCTTTAATATTCCAACTCAATATGAACACATGAATCCCAGAATCCAGTTAACAATCTATACAACTTGACTGAACCAAACCATGGATATATATCCATTATTCCGTTATTCCATTTACCTGATTATGTGGTTACAATATGTTTACTGATATCATAGTTTTGGTCAGTCATCCAACTTACACAATACAATACAACAATACTATCAAAACACTACGGGGTTTAAGGGGTAGATTGGTACGGAAGGTGTTAAAGGTAGCACGAGATGGTCAGATTAAGACACCTAACCTATATTCCGTTGCTGTTGTACCATGGCTTAATGGTTCCTTGTACATTCCGTTTGCCCTGGTCTCTAACATATAGAGACCCCTCTCGTATACACTGGCATCCTTCTGTACCAAGCTACAAACAACAGCGTTAACACAATATTCTATAATATTTTACAATCTCTTTAGAAAATACCTTTTATTCTGTCTTTTCTAATTCTTCTTTATCTTTGGAACTTACCGAGCGACCTGTTCGCTGACGAAATTCTATTTCTTTCTTCTTTGAATGTCGTCAGGTGCTTTGGACCCAGCAGAGATCGAGCCCACCGGTGAAGACTTGGAGCAGTTTCACGAAGACCCCGAGCTCTAGATATTGTATCTTGTTCTATTCAGTATTTTCATTTCCTGTTATGCCACTGTTTAGGCACCGCTTTTCATTTCAGTTGTATTTACTTTTCATGCATTGTACAAAAGAATGTTATTAATAAAGTTGTTGTTATTTCTATATCTCTTGTCTCTTGTGATTTACTTTTATATTGCTTAGATACGCTTAGAGTATGTACTTCTAAGTATATACGTAGCGGACCTCATCACGTCCACTTCGCCGTACACGGGAAGCGGGGCGTGACACTATCCTACAAACTCTAGCAAGCAAGAATTTACCCGCTAATGGATATTAGTATAATAAAAGAGATATGGAAGATGAATGAAGCCATATTTAAAATTTAAAAGTGCAGAAAGTAATGCAGAAATATAATGCGGAAAGTAAAGTGCAGAAAGTAAATGCGAAAAGAATTAAAACAAAGACTGACTTTATTGATCAACTATTGCATTATAACTTGCTCGGTGAAAAACTAAATTACAAAAACCTAGTTGCTCACTAGATCTCTCTTTAGATCGAGGGATAGATGATTCGATGAATGTATAGATAGCTTTCGATCCTTTTATAGGCTCTAAAATATAAAACCCTAGATGGCATATTGAAGTGTATGAAATTATGATCTTGACCCTGAAGTTTCAGATTCTACGGCAGCCAAATGACCGCTGAACCGCCGCCTATAGCCCTATCTGACCGCGCTTCCGCCGCCGTTTGGTGGATTCGTGCCTCCTAATTTTTTGTGCCTTTTCCTCTCGATATTTGGAGATCTTTCTGATAAAAAGATTCTAAAAATATATCTCTCAGTCTCTGTCGTTACAGGATTCTTCGATTTGCTCCCAATATTCAGCAAATTTGGTTTGGTGAATCGATTTGTTGTGGATCTCCACTTAGATTTCAGACCTGAGCTAATCTTATTATAATATCTGCACAATATCTCAAATCAAATTATTAGTAGTATCTTTTATATTTGAGATATTATTCTAACTATTTATATGATATGATATCTTAAGACCATTGATTAGGAATATTTGATATGATATGCATATTTTAATATGAATATTTTATTTAAATATTATATGCATATATATTCCCTAATTATGTTAATTATAAATGAAGAAACATGTTATAATAATCTTTTTACAAATAAACTCACATATGTTCTTTATTTACAATTAACACATTTTAATAGTTAATAATAGTAGGGAAAATGTCTATACAAATTTGCAATAAATTTGACTAATTAAATACCCCCAAAATAAATTTGACTAATATGCAAACTATTTATTATCAAAAAAGAAAAAGAAAAACCTAGCACACTTTCGTACGCAACACGATTGCACTTAGCTCGTACAACAAGCCGTTAAATCTCTAGGTGTTCCTAATAAAAGGAGTGTTCTCTCCTGAGGGTTTTCAGCGGATTTCACCCACATCCCACAAAAGAAAGAAGACAAAAAATTACATGCAAAGATAAGGAACATAGAAAAGAAAAACTTGAAAGTAAGAGTTTCAAACTACACTAATTTTTAAGTTGTCATGTGCCCTATCTTAATGGTCTTAAAAAGATTTCGGAAATCATATCATCCCTTAATAAAATATCTTCTTTAGTGTTCGTCCTTATCTCTCCTCCAAATATCAATCATATACCCCTACGTGTGTTTAAAATTCATCTCTACACTTGGAGAATTCAATTCAAGTTATCATACCTTTTTGTCCATCTTCCTTAGTATTTTTTAGTCGATGATATTTTAAATTTATTTGCTCACACATTTTTCATGCGACTGTTAATACTTCTTGAGGTACTAACCAACCGATTACCGAATGTGCTCACTTATTAAGGCGTAGTTAGCAATATCCTAGTCTTGCAACCGTAAGTCGACGTCACTTACCCTACGGGTTTGTGGGTAAAAACGATTTTTTTCTAAAAAAATAACATCTACTTGAACTCCAAGATCTTAGCTAAACCATAACTAACAAACAAACTAGAGACTTTATCTACTATGTAAGAAGATTATACCTAAAGTTTCAGGTCCTTCTTGTCTTCTCGCTGTCCTCCTTCACCTCGCGAGCTCCTTAGAGTGGAAATGGATAGCACCTCCTCGTCGGCTTCTCGAAGTCGAAGAAGATCCACCCGAGAGTTCCAACCATGAGCTTAACCTCCAAGTTAAAGCAAATAGATAACTTGGTGTGCTAAACTAAGTAACCTAGAATGAGTAGAGTATGATTTTGGGTAGCGTAGTCTCACTAATCCTTGATTCTCAACACATAAGACACCAGGGTTTTTTGAGAGGAAGACGGAGAGAGTGAACTTGAGGAAAGAGAAATGTTTTTGATAAATGATCATGAAAAATAGAATGGCTAGCTTGACATGACCATAAGCATGGCATGAAAAAAATATCTCATCAAAATATCTAGGTCATAAAATATCTCACAAAAATATCTAAAATCAAAAAGTCAATCCAAGTCAAGTGGTGAACCCAAGTAACCATGCCACAATTATCATTTACCAAAAATAACAAATACTTTTCTCCACCTCATAATTTTTTTAATCAAGTCAATGGTCAAAACCCTAATGAGGTGTCTCCTTCTATACCCCTCTCATCCGTATATACATACCCGTATCCGTGTTCCGAGAAACACGAATACAATGAGACAAAACTAATCCAATAATCAAATACTTGGATCCGGTTTAAACCAAAGCCCATTAGTATTGTCTGCTCGAACATCACACGCGTACAAGTACACGTATGTGAACGAACCCTGTCATAAAACCATACGACCTCTATATGTTTCGCTCGAAGCTGGGAAACCCTCTGTGTGGGACTCTAAAGACTCGACTGTATGCTGGCAGTGGGTTTAACCACAAGCTCGTCAGCTGTACTAGCTGCACGTAACGGCTATCCAGGTATCTGTCGATAAGAAGGCCGACGAGCAAACTCATCCAAACTCCTACTGAGCCTGTCTGTGGCAATCTCCTTACAGTCCGGTCCGTTCGTCTAAGAGTGTCGCATATCGGTCCTAGGGAGGGGGCAAGTGTCAGACCCCTAATAATGCGTGCAATAAGTCGTGTTGGAGTTCGGCCAAAAACACCCTGAGAAACTACTGGAATCCCTACCAGCAAATCTCGCTTGCTTTGGCCAGGGACTTTGTGTAATGGCTTTCCGACCACAACGCGACATCAATTCCCAATACCGGGAGAGACGAATCCTATCTAACCGCCACTGCCTCCAAGTGCTTCGTGACTGCACCCAACTACTATCTGTTTGCACGACTCAATAGAGCCGTGGTAGAGTAGCAATCTAAGAACAGTAGGAACACACTTGAGGCGAAGTAGTAGTGTTAAGTCAACGGACTAAGCTGTACTCAGGTCACCTGAGAACTGCTACCTGACGATAGGTATAGTACCAACCAGCAGTACCCCACGAGTCTGTCCAGTATAACTCATAACCCAATGAGCACCTGCATACTATCTCCAGTACGACGTACTGATGGCTGTGGGACAGACCATCTCCCCTGCTGGGATGAGAAGTGTATACACTAGTCTACTCTGGAGTATCGATGCCATCTCTCGATAATCCTACGACTAGGGACCTGTATAAGGATGTGCTTGTAGACTACCCAGCCCCCACTAGTGTGACTGCCATCACAACGCTGGTGGTCAAGCAAAGATCATAAGGGCTCTATCAATATGTATTAGCGATACGTTAAAAGAAACATATACACATATTAAGATAGATACAAACCAAATAGCATACCACTATATTGAGCAAGACTGTTTTAAATCCGTGTATATATCCCAAGCTTCCAAAATGTAATATACAAACTAGTACAATACAATAATGGCCTCTAGGGCATATAACACTAACAATCTCCCACTTGCACTAAGGTCATGTGCTGGCATATTGCAGACCTATCAACTTAAATAGCCTCTCGAACTGTGTCTGAGGGATGGCCTTTGTGAATAGATCTGCAGTGTTATCCTCAGTAGTGACTCTCCGAACCTCGATATCCCGACGATCCACGATCTCCCTGATCAGGTGATACCGCCTCAAGATGTGTCTGGACTTCTGATGGGATCTGGGTTCCTTTGCTAAAGTTATATCCCCGTTGTTGTCACAATACAGAGGTATTGGATCAACAATGGACGGAACCACCTGAAGTTCTGTTAAGAACTTCCTCATCCAGACTGCTTCTTTTGCGGTATCAGAAGCTGCAATATACTCCGCTTCCATCGTCGAGTCAGCAATGGTGTCCTGCTTGGAACTCTTCCAACAGTCTGCCCCTCCATTGAGGATAAAGACATAACCTGACATGGACTTGGAGTCATCTTTATCACTCTGGAAGCTGGAGTCAGCAAAGGCCTCGATCTGGAGGTCTTTTCTGCCGTAAACCAAGAACATTTCCTTAGTCCTTCTCAGGTACTTGAGAATGTTCTTTACTGCTATCCAGTGCTTCTCCCCAGGGTTTGACTGATACCGGTTTACCATGCTCAGTGCGTAAGAAATATCTGGTCTGGTACACAAAATCGCATACATTATAGAGCCTACCGCAGAAGCGTGGGGTATAATAGACACGCGATCCTTTTCCAAATCAGTCTTAGGAGACATCTCTTTGGAGAGGGTGATTTCGTGACAAGCCGGTAAATTACCATGCTTAGAATCTTCCATACTGAATCTTTTCAGTATGGTGTCGATGTACCTGGACTGTGAAAGTCCTAACATCCTCTTAGATCTATCACAATAGATCTGGATCCCCAGAATTTAAGAGGCATCACCCAGGTCTTTCATGGAGAACCTGTGTGACAAGAACCCTTTGACAGATTGTAGCATAGGAATGTCATATCCTATCAAGAGAATGTCATCCACGTACAAGACGAGAAACACAACAGTTCGCGCTACAATCTTACTATAAATGCATGGCTCATCTGGATTTTTGATAAATTCAAATTCTTTGACCTTTTCATCAAAACAGATGTTCCAACTCCACGATGCCTGCTTTAGTCTATAGATGGACTTAAGCAACTTGCACACTTTCCCGCTGCTCCCACTCTGAATGAAACCCTCTAGTTGGTCCATATAGACACACTCTTCCAAATTTTCATTTAGAAAAGCGGTTTTTACGTCCATCTTCCAAATCTCATAATCGTGGAAGGAAGCAATGGAAGGAAGGATCCGAATGGATTTGAGCATAGCCACTGGAGAAAAGGTTTCTTCATAGTCCAAACCAGGTCTTTGACGAAATCCTTTTGCAACAAGTCTAGCCTTATAGGTTTCAACCTATCCATCTACACCAATCTTCTTTCTGAAGATCCATTTGCAGCATACGGGTTTTACCCCTTCTGGAGCAATGTCCAAAGTCCATATTTTGTTGGTGTACGTGGACTCCATCCCGGTCCGCATTGCATCCAACCATTTTACCGAGTCAGTGCTCTGAATGGCTTTCTGGAAGTTACTCGGCTCATCATTATCAATGATGCAATCCTCTCTATCCCCGTCTATGAGAAAACCGTAGTATCTCTCTAGCGGATGAGACAGCCTACTACTCCTACGGAGTGGTGCGGGAATGTCCTGTTCTTTTGAAACTTCTGGTTCCACCAAGCTTTCAGTAATAGCTTATGGTTCTGGAATTTCTTCCAGTTCTATTGTGCTCCCACTAGTTTCTTTTTCTAAAAATTGATGTTCCAGAAAGTGGGCATGACGAGAAACAAAAACCTTTTGTTGCTGTGCGTAATAGAAAAGATACCCTCTGGAGTTCTTTGGGTATCCCACAAACTTACACAGTACTGATCGTGCCTCGAGTTTGTCCGCATGCTGCTTTTTAACAAAAGCTGGACATCCACATATCTTCAGATACTGAAGATAGGGTTTCTTCCCACTCCACATCTAATATGATGTAGTAGGCACAGTCTTGGTAGGAACCTTTTTCAAAAGATATGCATCTGATTCTAGTGCGTAGCCCCAGAATGATCGCGGTAACTCAGCGTTACTCATCATGGAACGCACCATATCCAATAGGGTTCGGTTCCATCTCTCCGATACACCGTTTGGTTGTGGTGTGTATGGAGGAGTAAGCTGAGAGTGAATTCCATTCTCTTTTAGCTAATTCAGGAACTCGGCACTCAAGTATTCACTACCTCGATCAGATCTCAGTGTCTTGATATTTTTGCCGGTTTGTTTTTCCACTTCATTCTTATATTCTCGGAATTTCTCAAAGGCCTCGGATTTATGTTTCATCAAGAAAATATGTCCATACCTAGAGAAATCATCCGTAAAAGTAATGAAATAGGAATAACCACTTCTTGCATATGTAGATATTGGACCACACACATCGCTGTGTATTAGTCCCAAGAGCTCACTCGCTCTTACTCCACGTCCAGTGAACGGAGTCTTTGTCATCTTTCCTTTGAGACATGATTGACAAGTTGCATAAGATTGATATTCGAACGGATCCAAATATCCTTCTTTATGTAACTTAGTCAACCTTGTTTCGTTGATGTGACCTAGTCTACAATACCATAAGAAAGCATGATTTATTTCTGGAGTCTTTCTTTTATGTGTGTTCTGGACATTGAAAATTTGTAGTTGGTTTAATACGTATATACCGTTGTTTAGAGTACTTGACCCAATCAGACCATGATTAAGGTGGATATTTACGACATCACTTACAAATGTAAAATCATAACCTTCTTTAGATAACAATGATTTAGAAATGATATTACAAATCAAACTAGGTACACAAAAACAGTTGGGCAAGACCAAAATATGTCCACTCGTCAATCCAAGGTGATATTCCCCTACGGACACAGTATCCATGCTCGCTCAGTTAGCAACCCTGAGGGTCATATCACCGGTCTTCAGAACCCTACGGCTTCTCAGTGCCTGTAAAGAATTGCAGATATGAGATCCTGATCCGTTATGCAATACCCAGGAAGTAGAGTTGATTGACAGACAGTTTTCAATTACAAACATAGTTGAAGACGAAACCACAACTTGTTTCGGGTCCTGGTTCTTAGCCTTTCAAGCCCTGCAATCTTTCTTCCAATGACCCTTCTTATGACAATAGAAGCATTCTTCCGTCCCTACTGTCGGCCCCGCTACTCTTGCCTTGCCCTTTGCTTCCACCTTACTAACACCGCCTCTCGGCTTGGTGGGGGCCTTCTTCTTCTTTCCTTTGGCTTTCGCCTTGGATCTAGAAGAGGAAGCTCCACCAACAAGTAGAGCGGGTGTTTCCCTGGCTTTCTGCAGGGTGCCCTCTGCACTCCTCAACATGTTCAGGAGTTCCGGAAGTTCAACTTATTTACCTTGAATGTTAAAATTCAAGATAATCTGGACGTAGGTAGAAGGAAGGGACTGCAGAATTAAGTCTGTATACAGCTCATTCTCTAACGTGGTCCCGAAGTCCGCGAGCTTTTCAATATAGCCGATCATCTTAAGGACGTGTTCCCCTACAGATGATCCGACGGCCAACCTCGCCTGAAATAGCTTCTTCGAGGTCTCGTATCTTGTGATACGAGATTGCTCTCCATATAATTCCTTGGTATGGAGGAATATAGATTCAAGATCCATATTTTCTTGCCGCCTCTAGTGCTCATTGTCCATAGAGGCTAGCACGAGGCACTTGGCTTTCGCGCAGTCAATTTCCCAGGTCTTACGGATTTCCTTATCCGCGACACTGGATTCTGGACCTGGGACGGTGGGGGCTTTAGTGGTAAGGACATACCCCAATTTGTCATACGTGATTGCCATCTTAACATTCCTGAACCAATCTTTGTGGTTTGGCCCTGTCAATATATTTTTATCTAATAATAACTTAAGGCCCGTCATGTTTTGGTCGCTGCAATTAGGAGAGAAAGAAGAAATACTTTAGCATGATACTCTTGCAAATTTAGATTGGATTTTAGTTTATCTAAACAGGATGGCTCCCACTGTTTCTCGAATCCTTCCTCAAATCAGAAAAGAAGAATTAGTTAGGATTAATCTCACCGTACAATACTTGGTTAACTGTTCAGCCAGGCTAGTGTCGGTACTTCGACAGAGGTTTTACGACGCTTTCGCGAAGTTCCTTAATTAAATAACCTTTTTTCCTTGGGGGCGTAGCCCCGCTAACACCTTTCTAGACACTTACTTGGTTTATAGCATTGATCGTTAAGTGAAAAAAATCTCCCGAGGAGTAGCATATACTAACAGTAAGATCGGGATCCAAATATTATCGTGTGATAAAGTCGAAGGAATCCTACCAAAATTATCACACTCCAAATGGTATGCAACACTAGCAAGTTTCAGTTTCTTTAGAAACTCCCGATGTGGATTTTTTCCCCATGCTCTTATGACCTTGACGAATGCCAACATATCATAAGTAACATGTCAAGTTCTACCCGTCATTGTCTAGGTTAATTTGAACCCACCCGTACATACCCTTGACGAAGGCCAAAATAGCAGTACGACTGTTCCAAACCAACACATCTATCTATGCTACAAATGAATATTCAGCAGCTACCAAACACTATGCCATGACGAAGGTCAAAATACATAGCTTGAATACTACTGAATATCCAACTGAAATGACGGAGGGCTACGAATGGTTTTGGCGAAACCGTGAACATAGTGAACTTGATATAATCGAAGGAACCTGATAGATTTTAAAAGGAGTGGTTTAAGCTCCGCATTTTAAAAGTTTTGATATTTTGAAAAAAAACGAGTGGTTTTGAAATTGTTCTAACGATTCAACTTTGGTTTGTTTGCTTAGCATTAATGTAATGCAGTCCCATCAATTAACCTACCATCATAGAAAACAACGAAAATACAACGTACGCTTATACCATTCGCATTCGCCACGGGGCCCGTCATCACCCATTAGGTTACTTAACTAACGACAGAGTGGGGGCTAGACTAGCGCGGATGCAAAACATAAGCAACGTCTACTAGATATCATATATAGATATATACATTCGTCAGACGCAATGGTAGGCATTCCAGATCACAGATGAACACATTGGATATATTAGGAATTCCGCATTTCGTTGAGCCTGTAATGAAAGATGGATTCCACGGTCGTGATGAATAACCAAACCCCACCCTAGACCCCTACGGATGCAGCAAACTACCCGCCAAATATCCGAAGTGAAGCAACCTCTCTCAACAAAGTGAGTAGGCCACTCGACATTTCAAAGTACCCGGTAGTTTGTGCACCCCATCTTGGGTCTATCCTAAGAGCAAAAACAGTAAAAGAAATAATACAATGGTGGCTACAATCTCAACCCGGATGTGCCTCGCAAAAATAATATTACATCACTTTACAAATTTTACATCGAACGAAAGAATGAAAACCCTCATCTCGCATCTGCGGCTATTCATGCACAACGATCCAACAAGTTCATATACACAAACCAACATAACATCATCACAGAAATGTGCAACCCCCAACTAACCGACGTATAGCAATTAACGGAAGTTTACGAACACATATATCACAACTTGAAACATTAAACGACGTTAAACTGCGACTTCGAAACACCCCGTAATTGCCATAGTGAAGAATTGACAGAATATCTAAAATTGGCAAAAATAAACAACTCCTGAAACACTAGATCCAAGCAACAAAACCACAGACCAAAACACGAAGCAATCGCCTACAAAAAAACCGATGAGCTCGGAAATTTCATTGATGTGGCCGGCCATTTTCCGAGGGGATTGTCTCGTTTTTGGTGAGTGTTCATTTTACAGTTCAAGGAGTACTCTGCAGTTGCTAAAATAATTTTTAGAGTCTCATGAAAAATCGACAGAAACTTAGATCTACGCTTCAATGTTTTCGGGTTATTTCGGTTTCGTAGTTTTACTTGTCGTTTAATCTGTTGGCTATGGTTTAGTCAGCTCTGATACCATAGTAATTCGACGTCACTCACCCCACGGGTTTGCGGGGAGGTGGAATGTGTAAAAACAATTTTTTTCTAACAAGGTAACATCGACTTGAACTCCAGGATCTTGGCTAAACCATAACTAACAAACAAACTAGAGGCTTTATCTACTATGTAAGAAGATTATACCTAAAGTTTCAAGTCCTTCTTGTCTTCTCGCTGTCCTCCTTCACCTCGCGAGATCCTTAGAGTGGAAATGGATAGCATCTCCTTGTCGGCTTCTCGAAGTCGAAGAAGATCCACCCGAGAGTTCCAACCTTGAGCTTGACCTCCAAGTTGAGGCAACTAGATCACTTGGTGTGCTAAACTAAGTATCCTAGAATGAGTAGAGTATGATTTTGGGTAGCGTTGTCTCACTAACCCTTGATTCTCAACACATAAGACACTAGGGTTTTTTGAGAGGAAGAAGGAGAGAGTGAACTTGAGGAAAGAGAAATGTTTTTGATAAATGATCATGGAAAATAGAATGGTTAGCTTGACATGACCACAAGCATGGAACGAAAAAAATATCTCATCAAAATATCTAGGTCACAAAATATCTCACAAAAATATCTAAAGTCAAAAATTCAATCCAAGTCAAGTGGTCAACCCAAGTAGCCATGCCACAATTATCATTTACCAAAAATAACAAATACTTTTCTCCACCTCAAAATTGTTTTAATCAAGTCAATGGTAAAACCCCTAATGAGGTGTCTCCTTCTATACCCTTCTCATCCGTATATACATATCTGCATCCGTGTTCCGAGAAACACGAATACAATGAGACGAAACTAATCCAATAATCAAATACTAGGATCCGGATTAAACCATAGCCCACCAGTATTGTCCACTCGAACATCACACGCGTATAAGTACACGTATGTGAACGAACCCTGTCGTAAAACCATATGACTTCTACATCGTTTCGCCCGAAGCAGGGAAACCCTCTGTGTTAGACTCTAAAGACTCGACAGTACGCTGGCAGTGGGTTTAACCACAAGCTCGTCAGCGGTACTAGCTGCACGTAACGGCTACCCAGGTATCTGTCGATAAGAAGGCCGACGAGCAAACTCATCCAAACACCTACTGACCATGTCTGTGGCAATCTCCGTACAGTCCGGTCCATTCGTCTAAGAGTGTCGCATATCGGTCCTAGAGGGCGGCAAGCGTCAGACCCTTAATAATGCGTGCAATAAGTCATGTCAGAGTGCGGCTAAAAACACCCTGAGAAACTACTGGAATCCCTACCAGCAAATCTCACTTGCCCTGGCCAGGGACTTTGTGTAATGGCTTTCCGAACACAGCGCGACATCAACCCACAATACCGGGAGAGACAAATCCTATCTAACCGCACTGCCTCCAAGTGCTTCGGGACTGCACCCAACTACTACCTGTTTGCACGACTCAATAGAGCCGTGGTAGGGTAGCAATCTAAGAATAGTGGGAACACACTTGAGGCGAAGTAGCAGTATCAAGTCAACGGACTAAGATATACTCATGTCACCTGGGAACTGCTGCCTGATTATAGGTATAGTACCAACCAGCAGTACCCCACAAGTCCGTCCAGTGTAACTCATAACCCAATGAACACCTGCATACTATCTCCAGTACGACGTACTGATGGTTGTGGGACAGACCATCTCCCCTGCTGGGATGAGAAGCATAAACACTAGTCTATTCTGGAGTATCGATGCCCTGTCTCGATAATCCTATGACTAAGGAACTGTATAAGGATGTGCTTGTAGACTACCCAGCCCCTACTAGTGTGACTGCCATCACAATGCTGGTAGTCAAGCAAAGATCCTAAGGGCTCTATCAATATGTATTAGCGATACGATAAAAGAAACATATACACATATTAAGATAGATACAAACCAAGTAGCAAACTACTATATTGAGCAAGACTGTTATAATTCCGTGTATATATCTCAAGCTTCCAAAATGTAATATACAAACTAGTACTATAAAATAATGGCCTCTAGGGCATATAACACTAACAGCAACACCTAAGGCTTAGCAATGACTCCCAAACCAGCTGGTCTAAGGCACTAGGTGATAAGCCACCCTCGCTATATTTTTTTATGTCGCCTTAAGTAATTACAAAACCAGTGTTCATTTTTCTGCACCATTTATATTTTGTTAATTATATATATATATATATATTTCCTCATACTAAGGCTTTTAGATAAGAGTATTTTAAGGTATCCTCTACTATACCAAGTTTCAAAATGTGTGCAAGTGCGTATAGTGTTGGGGCCAAAATTTACACTCCGGTTGACCAAGTCAAAATCAAAGTCAACTCCAAGCCAAACGAGCCTAAGCCCAGGCCAAGTGGGACATGCCAAAGTCAAGCCCGAACATGAAGTGGCTGGCCTCCCCTATGCCAAGAAGAAAATTATGTAATAAATAAGTTTGATGTAATTTTCATGCATGAATGTAAAATAAATGGGCAAAAAGCCAAATTTTTGTAAAGCCCATGGCTCATGTGCAAAAGAAATGAGCACATGAGGTTGGGATGGGCAAAATGCCATTTTGTAAAGCCTAAGGGGTTGTGTGTAAATTTGTAAGCCTATATAAGGCAACATGATGATGAAATGAAAAAAAGGAATTCATTCCGCTCAAAATCTAGGATTTCTGTGCCTCCTTCTCCTTCCTCAAGGTTCTAAACATTCTTCCCCTTTTTTGAATTAAATCAAGCGTTTAACTCTTATTTTTCCAAAAAGAAATAGTTTGTCACCATAAAACCCTTGAAGGGGAATTCAGATCTTCCATCAAATCTCTGAGAGGGGAGGTTTTTTAAGTCTCACCCCCCTTTCCTCTAAAATCCAGCCAATAGAGAGGAGGAAGAAAGAGACCCATCTCAAAAATCCCATTTTGGAAAGATCTAAGGCTCAAGAGAAGATCCAGGGCTCAAGAGAGAAGAAAGGGATCCCCTTTCATCATCTCCGAAAATCTCTTAGGAGTTTAACTCTACAAAATATATATATATATATATATATATATATAATAAATCTTTCTTTTTAAGAGTTTAACTCCAAAATTCAATTGGGAGTACAACTCCCAGTGCAGGGGCTAAACCCCTTTGTCCTTTTTTTAGGAGTTTAATTCCAAAAGTCAATTGGGAGTACAAATCCCAGTATAGGGGCTAAGCCCTTTTTCCCGGTGGCGTCGACGCCCAGCGCCCGTGTGCTGGGCACGTGAGGTGCCGACGCCCACCGCCCGCGTGCTGGACACGTGAGGTGCCGGCACCCACTCGTCCTTTAGACGCTATTTTCCCTTTTTTTATATATATATACACAGTCATGCCCCGCTTCCCATAGTGCGCTAAGATAGGCACGTGACAGAGCCAACCATGCTACCTGTGGATAGGAAAAATCCCTCCATAGTCACATTACGGCTGTAGAGATATCAAGAACAGTAATAAACTATCTAACACATGTCCATGAGCCAGAATAACGAGTCAAGAATAAAATAATGCGGAAGCAAAAAGATCCAATACAAGAATAAACTGGAATGTACGTCCCATAATGCGGGCTCACATCAGGAATGAAAATGCATAAATAAAACCAAATACTAACAGGTCCTCACTGCTCGGCCTGCTGACTGAAATACTCCTGCTCGGCCTGCAGCAAAGGTGAAAAATCTGGGTCATTCAAAACCTAGACATCAGTGCGTCATAATATCAAGCAATAATATAAACAGGGGGATAACAAGACATGCATGTATGAGTATGAACGGTAAAACATGTATAACAGTAACATAAATGAGGACAGTGAAAGGTAAGACATAGGTGATGTGCAGTGAGTGATCTAGACTAGTCTACTGGGTTAATTACTCTCAAGTCTTTGAAATCAATTTGATGAATCATCGATGTAACTCAATAGTATCCCGTGCGTGCCCGGGACCACGGTCAAAGACTCTCGGGCTGAATCCGAGACGTGCCGCAAGGCAGTAAAGGGTAGTATGTAACGACGAATGATGCCAGCAACATCATCCCGGGGCTGGCCTGGCCCGTAAGACTGATCAGTAAAGGAATCGAACTGTTGAGTTAAAAGTCAGGTTTCATCATTGATTTCCCCATACCCCCAATTTATGTGTTCAAGTCAGGTATTGGTAAATCTGGAGCTAATGCCAACACAGGATCAAGCAAGTACAGGTTTGTCTAAATAGACAACAGGATATGTCCGTAGGGACAACATGTCAAGATTGTCGGCATTAGTAACAAGATCAGGTAACATGTCAAGTAGTGATATATCAGGTCATGTCAGGTTGTGTAAATGTATCAAGTCATGTCAAATAGTGGTGTATCAGGTCACGTCAAGTAGTGTACAGGTATCAAACGGATGCTCATAATAAAACCGTAACAGGTACGGGTGCACAAATAAAGCATGGATGCACAAATATTTATCAGGGATTACATCATGGCTATGTAGGATGCAGAAGATCAAGTATGGGATACTAATGTAACAGTAAAATGAAATAATATGGTCTCAGCGTGCAACTAGATATGTAATAAACCGTACGGATACAAACGGATACTATAAAACTGTAAATCGGTAAAATTTGCTGAATATTAAAACACCAGCATTATTATTTATTAAATAGATATTTATATAATAATATTAACATGGATAACATATTCAAACCGATTAATAACTATAAAAGTGGTATTGATTAACCATGCACAAGAAAGTTCCGTTCAAAAATTCAGTGTCACACTGATTTGTAAAATAGCTTAAAAATAACAAACGTTCTCCAAAACGGACGTGTCTTATACCAAAACAAAGATAATTCAACAAGGTTTTCATTTTTATAAGTATAAGCATCTCAGGTTGTCCGTACAAAAAGTTATGAACATTCGAACTTGAAAGTTTGCTGCTGGAATTTCCCTGGACAGTAATTTAGAGATATTTTCATTTGCATTTTATGTTATTTAAACAATTTATTTTGCAAGTAAATATTTCATAGAGTTATAATATTCTAAGTTATCTTCGTAACGAACTAAAAAACATATACTAATGATTTTTCTATGATTTATAATGAATTTTATAAGCTAAGGTGTACAGTAAATTTCAGATTTGTCGTATCCGCTTTTCAACGACGTTTCATGTGTAAACTATAATATTTTCAAATGTATAACATTAGAAAATGCAGAGTATAAACTAATTAAAGATAATAATAAGAAATATTACGACGATATATATTTTAAATGATATGGATGCAAACGGGTATCACATAATCGTAAATTGATAAACTAACAAGTGCAGAACATATAACTAAGCAATGTGAAATGTAACTATTCAATTTGATGCAGTATATGATAATATAGTATGTAACAAGATAAGTTTTCATGACCTAGATCTGAAATGATATGAATGGATGCAAACGGAACATCGAAAAGTTATAAAACTAAACATGAGGTGCATGATTTTAAATACAGGTATTCCATTTGTTAAAATAGATGCGTATAAAGTAATGTAGCATGTAATTAATATTGGTTTGCATACCCTAAATCAGAAATGCACTATACAAATGTAAACGGAACGTCGAAAGGCTGTAATATGAAACATGGGATGCTTGATTTAAAATACAGGTGTGATATTTATTTAAATAGATATATAATGAGTTATGTAGCATGTAGCAAGATTAACTTGCCTAGATGGAACAAGAACGGATATGTACGGAACGTCCTTCGTCGGCGAAATGTCGCGACGCGCGCACGGTACACGGAACGGTTCCAAACAACGCATGAGGGTGATCACGCAAGTCAGGTACGTTCACTGGATCACTCGGATCGTTAGCGACTAGCACGGCTCCGGTGGTGATCACCGGAATCAAGAAACAAGATCAAAAAAAAGAAAGAAGAAAGAAGAAGAAGAAGAAGTAAGAAGAAGAGGCTCTGTATTAAATAAAGAAAGAAAAAAATTAAATAATAGTTTGTTAGAAAATTAGTTTAGATTTAAATTTAAAAAATATTTTATTAGTTAACTAAATTTTAATTTGTATCAATTTATAAAATTAATATTATATAAATAAAATTTGATATTCTGGTAAATACAAACATAGTCCAAAACATGCCCGGGTCGGGTCTAAAATTCAGTTTTAAAATACGAAAATATACATGTCGACCAAAATAAAAAAATGAATGTCCGGATAACGAAAAATGCATACCCCCAAGAACGGATGCACGCACGTGTGCGTAGCCATCCAAACAAGTCTGTTTCACTGAACGGGACGAGAACAAGATGCGCGGATGCTACCACGGGGCTAGGGGTATCATGCAGGCCATGCAATGTATTTTTAAAATATTTTATGTGACTTAAAATGTTATATTGTAAAACTGCAAATGCCAGATAAAATGCCAATATGCAGTATACATGAAAGTGCACAAGTTTAAGTAACAAGTCAGAATAAATCATAAACATGAACCAAGACAGGTTTCAAGCAAGCGGGTCGGGTCGGATGTAAATACAAATGTCAAATACACTATTCACACCCAAAACACAAAAAATACCACAAATAAGGAAATACGGGAACTGGAATTGGTATAAATGAACTAGGGTGTTACATTATACCCAACTACAAAAGAATTTCGTCCTCGAAATTCCAAGAACAAAGAAGGATAAACAATCAAGAACTACAAGAATAGATGTGGAAACTTCTGTCGAATCCCGTCTTCTCGTTCCTAAGTCGATTCCCCGTGCGAGCGATTTCCCCAAGAAACAAGTACGAGAGGGATAATCTTGTTCTTAAGGACCATTTCTCTTCGATCAACAATCGATATCGGTCGTTCCTCAAAGGTCAAATTCTCTCTTATAGTCAGCCCCGAGTGATCAAGCACGTATGTTTCATCTCGAACATACTTATGGAGTTGAGATACATGAAACACGTCATGAACACTCTCTAAAGCTGGTGGTAAAGCCAATCGATAAGCCACGTCTCCAACACGCTCCAAAATCTCAAAAGGCAAGGCCCTATGAATCGAGGACTAAGCTTGCCTCGACTCCCAAAACGAATCACTCCTCTAGTCGGTTATATCTTCAAGAATACCAGATCACCAACAACGAACTCTAGAGGTCTTCTCGATGTATCGGCCCAACTCTTCTGCCGGTCTTGTGCTGCCTTCATATGATTCCGGATAGTATTAACTTTCTCAACGGTTTGCATGATCAAATCCGGTCCCAACAATTTTCGCTCTCCAACATCATCCCAACAAACGGGAGAGCAATACTTGCGACCATACAACGCTTTGAATGGAGCCATCTGAATAGTCGCCTGAAAGCTGTTATTGTAAGAAAACTCTACCAAGTGTAGATGATCCTCCCATGAACCCTTGAAGTCTAACATGCAAGCTCTCAATATGTCTTCAAGAGTTTGGATCGTTCTCTCCGACTGGCCATCTGTCTGAAGATGATAAGCTGTGCTAAACTTCAATCGAGTTCCCAAACTTTCCTGTAAACTCCTCCAGAAGTGCGATAAGAATCGGGTGTCACGATCGAAAACGATGCTCACAG
The DNA here is from genome assembly GCA_030015575.1 of Agapanthus africanus. NCBI lineage: Eukaryota > Viridiplantae > Streptophyta > Magnoliopsida > Asparagales > Amaryllidaceae > Agapanthus > Agapanthus africanus. The sequence goes on from JASDDO010000016.1 coordinate 569,696,519, forward strand.
GTACTCCATGAAATCTCACAATCTCCTGCATATACCGTTCTACCAACGCTTCCGTTGACTGACCAACTCGAAATGGTATGAAATGAGCTGCCTTTGTCAATCGATCAACAATCACCCAAACTGCATTATTGCCCTTTGGAATCCACGGTAAAGCTGTCACGAAATCCATGGTTATATGATCCCACTTCCATTGAGGAATCGGAAGTTGTTGCAATAAACCAGCAACCCTTTGATGTTCAGCCTTAACTTGCTGACCCACCAAGCACTTCAATACAAAGCGGGCAATCTCCCGTTTCATGCCTTCCCACCAGAAATGCTGTGGTAGATCACGGTACATCTTCGTGCCTCCTAGATATACGGAATATGCGGAACTGTGTGCCTCCTTCATAACTGCTTCGCGAATATCTCCTTTTGGCACACACAAATGGCTACCATATCGCAACGAACCATCTTCATGAATTAACAAGTCCGTTCGAAGTCCAGCTTCAACCTGTTCTCGAAACCTTTGCAATCTTGGGTCCTTCAACTGCGCTGCTTTAATACTCTCGATCAATGATGACTGTACTTGCAGCTGCATCAACTTTCCTGAAGAATGCGGTAGCACGATCTCCAACTCGAATCTCCGAAAGTCTTCCATAAGCTCCTTCTGTGCAGTCAACATCCGAATTGCTGGCAACCGACTAAGCGCATCCGGCACTACATTAACTTTCCTCGGATGGTACTTGAGATCAATATCATAGTCGGCCATCAGTTCCAACCATCTATGCTGCCTCATGTTAAGCTCTTTCTATGTGAACACATACTTTAGGCTTTTGTGATCGGTGAATACTTCGACCCTTTCGCCCAATAAGTAGTGTCTCCAAATCTTCAAAGCGAAAATCACAGCTGCTAGCTCCAAATCATGAGTTGGGTAATTCTTCTCATGGATCTTCAACTTGTCTCGATGCGTAAGCTATAACCTTCCTATGCTACATCAAAACACAGCCCAAAACTTTCCCAGATGCGTCATTGTGAATCACCAATCCTCCGGAACTGTCTGGTACGGTCAAAATAGGAGCGGTTATCAATCTTTACTTCAACGCCTCAAAAGTTGACGCACACTTATCCGTCCATACAAACGGTACTTCCTTGCGCATAAGCTTGGTCAAAGGCTCAGCCAAACGGGCAAAATTCTCCACGAACCTTCTGTAATACCCGGCAAGTCCAAGAAAGCTTCTGATCTCTTCTACGTTCTTCGGAATCGGCCAATCTTGAACTGCTGCAATCTTCTCAGGGTCAACGTCGATTCCATCTCGAGATACAACATGCCCCAAAAACTTCACTTCTTCAAGCCAAAACTTGCACTTGCTCATCTTTGCATACAATCTTTCTTGCCTCAACGTCTACAGTGCGATCTTCAAGTGTTCTGCATACTCTTCAATACTCTTTGAGTAGACCAGAATATCACCAATGAACACCACTATAAACTGGTCCAAAAATGGTGAAAAGATTCGGTTCATCAAGTCCATAAATATCGCCGGTGCATTCGTGACTCTGAATGGCATCACTAAATACTCGTAATGTCCATACCGAGTTCGGAACGCAGTCTTGCAAATATCTTCTGATTTAACTCGGACCTGATGATATCCGGATCGCAAATCCAGTTTTGAGAATACCCTCGCGCCACTAAGCTGCTTGAACAATTCGCCAATGCGAGGGATCGGCTACTTGTTCTTAATAGTCACCCAGTTTAATTCTCGATAATCGATGCACATCCTCCTTGTGCCATCTTTCTTCTTTACTAGAAGAACTGGAGCTCCCCAAGGTGAATTGCTGCTGCGAATTCAACCCTTCTCTACCAATTCGGTAACCTACTTCTTTACTTCTTCCAACTCCACTGGTGCCATCGGATAGTACGCCTTTCAGATTGGCGCTGCACCAGGAACAAGATCGATCGCGAACTCCACATCTCATTTTGGCGGTAAACCCGAGATTTCTTCGAACACGTCCATAAAATCTCAAACTACAGCTGGCGCTTCCTCCTTATCAACTTCCATCGACGAAAGAACACTGTTTGTCGGCCTAGCCCTAAACTCGACTGGCCCGACAAAACTGCTTCCTCCAGCAAACAAACTCCGGATCTCCGAGAATCTGGAAAATCACTTTTCTTGCCCTACAATCAATGTGAGCGTGGAAAGTGCCGAGAAAATCCATTCACAAGATAACTTCATAACTGCCGGTATCGACCACCAAGAAATCTGCAAAACATGAACTGGTAAGCAATGAAACTGAGAGAACCAAGGTAATAAAATGACAATGAAACAAAGAAATGAATCAAGACCAGGACTCCAAGTTACTTAAATAGAGTACCGCATTGTAACCATGCTGCGGTTCATGGGTACAATCACATAACTCTGTTCAAGTCGCCAAATCCTAGTATCAGAATCGAAGGAATGGGAAAAGAGAAACAATAGAACCAAAAGGTTTCAAGCCGAGATGCAAAGTTGTTTGCATAACGTCAAGACAAGGGTTAAGAGAAAGATAAGATTCAAGAATCAAGATAACAATGTGGCAGGACATGTTCCTAATCACGGATTTTCTGATTCGTGTATTGGGTCCAATACCCAACAACAAAAGAATCAAACCCGATAACCTAAATCATATCTCTCTGATACCAAAAAAACCCTGTCACGCCCCGCTTCCCATAGTGCGCTAAGATAGGCACGTGACAGAGCCAACCATACTACCTGTGGATAGGAAAAATCCCTTCACAGTCACATTACGGCTGTAGAGATATCAAGAACAGTAATAAACTATCTAACACATGTCCATAAGCCAGAATAACGAGTCAAGAATAAAATAATGCGGAAGTAAAAAGATCCAATACAAGAATAAACTGGAATGTACGTCCCATAATGCGGGCTCACATCAGGAATGAAAATGCATAAATAAAACCAAATACTAACAGGTCCTCACTGCTCGGCCTGCTGACTGAAATACTCCTGCTCGGCCTGCAGTAAAGGTGAAGAATCTGGGCCATGCAAAACCCAGACATCAGTGCGTCATAATATCAAGCAATAATATAAACAGGGGATAGCAAGACATGCATGTATGAGTATGAACGGTAAAACAGGTATAACAGTAACATAAACGAGGACAGTGAAGGGTAAGACATAGGTGATGTGCAGTGAGTGATCTATACTAGTCTACTGGGTTAATTACTCTCAGGTCTTTGAAATCAATTTGATGAATCATCGATGTAACTCAATAGTATCCTGTGCGTTCCCGGGACTACGGTCAAAGACACTCGGGCTGAATCTGAGACGTGCCGCAAGGCAGTAAAGGGTAGTATGTAACGACGAATGATGTCAGCAACATCATCCCGGGGCTGGCCTAGCCCGTAAGACTGATCAGTAAAGGAATCGAACTGTTGAGTTACAAGTCAGGTTTCATCATTGATTTCCCCATACCCCCAAGTTATGTGTTCAAGTCAGGTATTGGTAAATCTGGAGCAAATGCCAACACAGGATCAAGCAGGTACATGTTTGTCTAAATAGACAACAGGATATGTTCGTAGGGACAACAGGTCAAGATTGTTGGCATTAGTAACAAGATCAGGTAACATGTCAAGTAGTGATATATCAGGTCATGTCAGGTTGTGTACATGTATCAAGTCATGTCAAGTAATGGTGTATCAGGTCACGTCAAGTAGTGTACAGGTATCAAACAGATGCTCATAATAAAACTGTAACAGGTACGGGTGCACAAATAAAGCATGGATGCACAAATATTTATCAGGGATTATATCATGACTATGTAGGATGCAGAAGATCAAGTATGGGATACTAATGTAACAGTAAAATGAAATAATATGGTCTCAGCGTGCAACTAGATATGTAATAAACCGTACGGATACAAATGGATACTATTAAACTGTAAATCGGTAAAATTTGTTGAATATTAAAACACAAGCATTATTATTTATTAAATAGATATTTATATAATAATATTAACATGGATAATATATTCAAACCGATTAATAACTATAAAAGTGGTATTGATTAACCATGCACAAGAAAGTTCCGTTCAGAAATTCAGTGTCACCCTGATTTGTAAAATAGCTTAAAAATAACAAATGTTCTCCAAAACGAACGTGTCTTATACCAAAACAAAGATAATTCAATAAGGTTTTCATTTTTATAAGTATAAGCATCTCAGGTTGTCCCTACAAAAATCTATGAACATTCGAAGTTGAAAATTTGCTGCTGGAATGTCCCTGGACAGTAGTTTAGAGATATTTTCATTTGCATTTTACGTTATTTAAACAATTTATTTTGCAAGTAAATATTTCATATAGTTATAGTATTCTGAGTTAGCTTCGTAACGAACTAAAGAACGTATACTAATGATTTTTCTATGATTTATAATAAATTTTATAAGCTAAGGTGTACCGTAAATTTCAGATTTGTCGTATCCGCTTTTCAACGACGTTTCATGTGTAAACTATAATATTTTCAAATGTATAACATTATAAAATGCAGATTATAAACTAATTAAAGATAATAATAAGAAATATTATGATGATGTATATTTTAAATGATATGGATGCAAACGGGTATCACATAATCGTAAAATGATAAACTAACAAGTGCGGAACATATAACTAAGCAATGTGAAATATAACTATTCAATTTGATACAGTATATGATAGTATAGTATGTAACAAGATAAGTTTTCATGACCTAAATCTGAAATGATATGAATGGATGCAAACGGAATATCGAAAAGTTATAAAACTAAACATGGGGTAAATGATTTTAAATACAGGTATTCCATTTGTTAAAATAGATGCGTCTAAAATAATATAGCATGTAATTAAGATTGGTTTGCATGCCCTAGATCTGAAATGCACTATACAAATGTAAACGGAACGTCGAAAGGCTGTAATATGAAACATGGGATGCTTGATTTAAAATACAGGTGTGATATTTATTTAAATAGGTATATAATGAGTTATATAGCATGTAGTAAGATTAACTTGCCTAGACAGAACAAGAACGGATGTGTACGGAACGTCCTTCGTCGGCGAAATGTCGCGACGCGCGCACGGTACACGGAACGGTTCCAAACAACGCACGAGGGTGATCACTCAAGTCAGGTACGTTCACTGGATCACTCGGATCGTCAGCGACGAGCACGGCTCCGGCGGTGATCACCGGAATCAAGAAACAAGATCAAGAAAAAGAAAGAAGAAAGAAGAAGAAGAAGAAGTAAGAATAAGAGGCTTTGTATTAAATAAGGAAAGAAAAAAATTAAATAATAATTTGTTAGGAAATTAGTTTAGATTTAAATTTAAAAAATCTTTTATTAGTTAACTAAATTTTAATTTGTATCAATTTATAAAATTAATATTATATAAATAAAATTTGATATTCTGGTAAATACAAACATAGTCCAAAATATGCCTGGATTGGGTCTAAAATTCAGTTTTAAAATACGAAAAATATACATGTCGACCAAAATAAAAAAATGAATGTCCGGATAACGAAAAATGCATACCCCCAAGAACGGATGCACGCACGTGCGCGTAGCCATCCAAACAAGTCCGTTTCACTGAACGGGACGAGAACAAGATGCGCGGATGCTACCACGGGGCTAGGGGTATCATGCAGGCCGTGCTATGTATTTTTAAAATATTTTATATGACTTAAAATGTTATATTGTAAAAATGCAAATGCCAAATAAAATGCCAGTATGCAGTATACATGAAAGTGCACAAGTTTAAGTAACAAGTCAGAATAAATCATAAACATGAACCAAGACAGGTTTCAAGCAAGCAGGTCGGGTCGGATGTAAATACAAATGTCAAATACACTATTCACACCCAAAACACGAAAAATACCACAAATAAGGAAATACGGGAACTGGAATTGATATAAATGAACTAGGGTATTACATACACACTCCACAACACTTTCCCCCGTTAGAAAAAATTTCTAACAGGATGCTGCCCCGCACCCCGCAGGGGACTGCTAGCCCCCCTTGACTCTCAGCCCGCTATCCGGATAGCGAGACCTCTGTAAACTCTGCGAGGCCCCGATACATCCAATTCCCATCTGAAACACAATATACGCACACTGCACATTGAGTTCGCATGACCAGTTTGACCCGTCAATCGGAGGTTTCTTCACTCCAAATACGAGGGGTAATTAACAGCAGCTTAGTCTACGGCTGTCAGAGATTCGGATCCCCATAATCAATAAACCCCAGCCTATCCTAAGCAGGGGGAATCTGTACATGCCTGACAAGCGACGCGTATTCCCATCTCAATGGGGTGACGAAAAACACCCTACATATAATAGGGTATCAACGTTCAGAAATTTGGACTCAAGAATTAGGACTATTTTTCAGACTTATTTCTATTCGCAGATTGGTGATTCCTCTATCTTACTAACCCTTGGAACAACAGCTCATGACTACTTATTACTAGCTTCGTTTTAAAACATCTAATTTTCTTGCTTTTCATAAATCTCTTCCATTCTTTCATATGTATTTTTCACTTTCTAAATTTTATTTTCAAAATTTATGCAATGAAATATTTACATATGATGCGTATATACAAACCAGCCCCCCAAATTTGTTTGCAGTAGTGTCCTCACCGATGCTGTCCTGTAAGCTCAAAACTTGAAGACTAGAAGGAACAATTCAATAAGATGGTATAAAGAAGGGGTCAAGAGTGAATGACGGTAAAATCCTCCTCCGAACTTGTTCTTGGCTCAAAATCGTGCAAAAATTTATTTTCTTTCAAGAGCCAAAATATTTTCTTTCTTTCCCCCTCCCCCAAACTTAAGTAAAACTGTGTTTTCATTACTTAAGCAATGAAATTCAATATAAGAGGGGGTAAATATTATCGGTCTATACAAAGCTTTACAAAGACCAAAAGTTAAAACCAACCATTCAAATATTTTATCAATGTAATACCATGGTTGGTAGAAGTGTTGGGTTCCTTAGCACGACTACAAGGATTCGGAAGGCATCAAACATGCAATTTTATAAAAATCCAGTGTGCTAAAAAACCCGAACCATGGATCTAAATAGAGAATTAGGATTTTTAAACAAGTAATCAAATATTACTATAAGTGAACAAGGAATACAACCTTTGTAGACCGGTCCTTCACTTCTAAAGCTCCGTGTAGTAGTCCTTTCGCTCCAAGTAATGGTGTCCCGGACTCTCTTTAGGCTCCACTAGGCGAAAGGAACGAACTTGCTCAAAGATCTTCGAGGCCAAAGATGATCTACGTCGAGAAGACTCTAACTCAAGCTATCTCTTCACTAATTGATGAATTAGTGAAGTAAACAACCTATACTAAATGTCTAGTTTGGTATAAATTGATGAAGTAGGAATTTTACTCACTTTAGAATATTTTCTCTCTTTTTCTTTCTTCACCTCTAGAAAACCAAGAGAGGAAAATGAGAGATGAAGAAGATGCACTAACTATGAACCATGGGTGAAGAAATATCTCATATCTCTTTTGCAGAGACTTAACCATGGCTAAAGATAAAGGTTAGATTAATAAATATCAAGAGTAAACAAAATTAGTGGAGTTACGTCAAGGCTTCTACATGCTTCTACAAGCATCCTTAGCCATGCTAATATCCACCTAATTTTGATTTTCCCTAAATAAATAAATCCCTTAATTATTTTCAGTATGGTATGAGTCTCATACACTTAAGTCCAATGTATCATCTAGCATGACAAAAGAAAATAAATACATTTATATATATCACATATATATGTTAAATGTATTTTTAGAAAAGAAATTCTAAGTGAGCATATATTAGTTAATATATATATATATCAAATATATATAATTATATATATATATTAAATTATTAAATCAACACTTGATTTAATAATCCTGCTATATCATATATAACCGACTAATATCAAATCATTGAATCAACACTTGATTCAATAATCCGGTTATATCACATATAACCTATATCGCGAGATTAGAATACGGTATCATATACACGTATTGATCTCGTTCCCGCACATATCACATATGTGCTATACTTCGTTTCGCTTGAGCCAAGAAACCTCTGTGTAGGACTCTAAAGACTCGTCAATACGCCGGCACTAGGTAATAATCATATCAGTTACCCACAAGCCGTCAGTGGTACTAGCTGGACGTAACGGCTACCCGGGTATTGAGCAATCAGAAGATCAGCAAGCAAGCTTGTCTAAACTCTTGCAAAGCCTATCAGTAACATTGCCGTACTGTCCGGTCTCTTCGTCTGATATTTCGCATATCTAGTCTGGGGGTGGTAAACGTCAGACCCCAATAACTTGATAAGTCATGCCGATGTGAGGCTCATAACAGGTCGAAAAACTACTGATAACACTTACCAGTAAATCTCAGTATCAGTCCTGGCCAGGGACTTCCTGTTATAGCCAATCGAGCACAGCGCAACATCAACCCCTAATACCGGGAGAGACGAAACCCCTCCTATCGCTCATTGCCTCCATGTGACTCGGAACTGTACCCAAAAACCACCTGTTTGCACGCTCTCTTGAACGTGGTAGGGTGGAAATCAAAACACAGTGGGAATCACACAAGACTCTATGACGATCTCGGGTCTACAGACTAACATGTACCAGTGTCACCTGAGAACTGCTATCTGACGATAGGTATAATACCATCTAGGAGTTCTCAGCGAGTCCTGTTCGGTGTACCCATTCTGTAATGAGCACCTGTGTACATTATCTGATGTCAAATACCAATGGTTGTGGGATCAACCATCGCCCCATACAGGGTTAAAAATCGTACACACTAGTCTATTCTGGAATATCGATGCCCCGTCTCGATACTCCCTCGACTACGAACAATTAAAGGATGTACTTATGGACTACCCTAGCCCCACTAGTATGATCTGCATCATAATCCTTGTAGTCAAGTCCACATCCTAAGGGCTTTATCAACATGTAACATAGAGACAGTATAAAGATACAAGTATACATGTTAAGATAAAGAGCAACCGATAGCATACTATCATGTCGAGCAAGAAAGTCCTCTCTATATATGTCCAAGCATCCACTATAATATATAATCATGTATAATAATGGCCTCTAGGGCATATATACAACTAACAATCTCCCACTTGCACTAAGGCCAGCTGTTGTAGTATCTCATACCCAACATCCCGAAGAGTCTCTTAAACTGTATCTGGGGTATGGCCTTCATGAGTAGATCCGCCGTGTTATTCTTCATGTCAACTCTCCTGACCTCGATCTCCCGGCAATCAACTATCTCCGGGATCAGGTGATACTGCCTAAGAATATGTCTGGATCGCTGATGGGACCTGGGTTCCTTGGCTAAAGCCACAGCTCCATTGTTATCGCAATACAAAGGTAATGGATGCTCGATGGATGGAACCATACCAAGTTCAGTTATGAACTTCTTCATCCAGACAGCCTCTTTGGCGGCATCGTTGGCACCGATGTATTCAGCCTCCATCGTCAAGTCTGCCACGGTATCTTGCTTGGAACTATTCCAACATACCGCCCTTTCATAGAGGGTGAAGAAAAAACCCGAGACCTATCTAGTTTCGTCCTTATCACTCTAGAAGCTCGAATCGGTAAAGGACTCCACTCAGAGTTCACCGTTACCATATACCAAGAACATTTCTTTAGTCCTTCTCAACTACTTAAAAATGTTCTTCACAACTGTCCAGTGATTCTCTCCAGGATCCGATTGATACCTGCTTACAATACTAAGTGCGTACGCTACATCCGGTCGGGTATATAACATCGCATACATGATAGACCCGACCGCCGAAGCATAGGGTATCCCTTGCATGTGATCCCTCTCCAAATCAGTCTTGGGGGACATCTCTTTGGAGAGAGTGATTCCTGAGATCGTGGGTAAATCCCCATGCTTGGAATCTTCCATACTAAACCACTTTAGTATGGTGTTAATGTATCTGGATTGGGACAATTCCAACATCCGTTTAGATCCATCTCTATAGATCTTAATCCCCAGGATGTAGGAGGCATTACCCAGATCCTTCATAGAGAATCTTTATGATAAGAAGAGCTTGACTGAGTGCAGCATAGGAATATCATTTCCTATCAAGAGTATGTCATCCATGTACAATACAAGAAAGACGACATTACTCTCTGCAACCTTCTTGTATACACAAGGTTCATCTACGTTTTTGATGAAGTCAAACTCTTTGACTACCACATCAAAACAGATGTTCCAACTCCGTGATTCCTGCTTTAACCGGTAGATTGATTTAAGCAGCTTGCACATCTTTCCGCTGCTCCCACTATCTACGAAGCCCTCTAGCTGAGTCATGTACACGCTCTCTTCTAAATCACCATTTAGAAAAGCGGTCTTGACATCCATCTGCCAGATTTCATAGTCATGGTATGCAGCGATGGCAGGTAGGATCCAGATGGACTTAAGCATAGCCACTGGAGAAAAGCTTTCATCATAATCCACACCTGGTCGTTGACGAAAACTTTTTGCTACAAGTCTAGCTTTGAAAGTCTCAACTTTTCCATCTACACTAAGTTTCTTCTTGAAGATCCACTTACTTCCGATGGGTTTTACCCCTTCAGGAGCATCTTCTAAAGTCCATACTTTGTTGGTGTACATGGATTCCATCTCAGATCATATTGCATCCAGCCATTTCACAGAGTCTCCACTCGTGATGTCCTGCTCGAAGATGGTTGGGTCATCATCTTCCATGATGCGATCCTCATTTCCACCATCAATGAGAAAACCGTAGTATCTCTCCAGTAGATGAGGAACCCTACTAGATCTGCAGAGAGGCTGAGGTTCGTCGGGGACTATTGAATCCTTCGGTTCCACCAAATCTTCTGTTGTAGTTTGTGTAGCTAGAACTTCTTCCAGTTCTACCTCTTTGCCACTAATTTCTTTTTCAAGAAATTCCTTTTCTAAAAAGGTGGCATGCCGAGAAACAAACTCCTTTTGTTCCTCGGTATGGTGGAAGATATACCCTCGCGAATATTTGGGATATCCAATAAACTTACACAGAACTGATCTTGCCTCTAGTTTGTCCGGATTTTGTGCTTTCACATAGGCCGGAACACCCCACATCTTAATAAAATTAAGACATGGTCTCTTCCCCTCCAATATCTCATATGGAGTGGTAGTCACTGATTTGGTCGGAACTCTATTCAATAGATATGCGTCTGTCTCAAGCACATAACCCCAAAAGGGGATATGTAACTCAGCAGTGCTCATCATAGAGCGCACCATATCCAATAGGGTGCGCTTCCTCCGCTCCGATACACTGTTGTGCTGTGGTGTATACGGAGGAGTAAGCTGAAAGAGAATCCCATTCTCTTTTAAATAGTCCAAGAATTCTGTGCTCAAGTATTCTCCTCCCCGATCAGATCGAAGGATTTTAATACTTTTACCCGTCTGGTTCTCAACTTCACACTTGTATTCTTTGAATTTCTCAAAAACTTCAGACTTGTGTCTTAACAGGAACATATGTCCGAATCTTGAGAGATCGTCGGTGAATGTAATAAAGTATGAGGAACCATTTCTGGCATTTGTAGACATGGGACCGCATACATCACTATGTATCAGTCCCAAGAGTTCAGTAGTTCTTTCTCCGTGTTCAGTAAACGGAGTTTTGGTCATTTTACCTTTGAGACATCACTCGCAAGTTTCATAAGATGTAAGTTCGAACGGATTCAAATATCCATTTTTATGTCACTTAGCTGGTCGTGTCGCATTGATATGACCTAGTCTATAATGCCACAAGAAGTATTCGTTCATTTCTGGACTTTTCCTCTTGTTTGTGTTCTGTATAATTAGAATTGTGGTTTGATTTAGAATGTATATGCCATTAGATAACGTGCCTGATCCAATTAACTTTTGATTTAGGAAAATGTTCATAACAGTATCCTGTAATACAAAATTATATCCTTCTTTACTTAATAAAGAGACTGATATAATGTTGTATATCAGGTTCGGTATGTAATAACATTCATTCAGAATCATTGTAATACTATTTGGTAATACAAGATGATATTCGCCAACTGCTTTGGCTGCAACAATTGCACCATTCCCTACTCTTATTTCTTTATCACCCAATCCCGGTTCTCTACCTTTCTTAAGCCTATGTAAAAATTTACATATGTAGAATCCTGATCCGGTATCTAATACCTAGGACGTAGAGGATACTGAAAAACAATTCTCGGTAACGAACACACCAGAAGAAGATGCATCAACATGCTCTTTCTTCGATCGGGTGGCATGAGAATCCTGGTATTCCCCTATTTCCTGCTCAGACTTATAACAGCTATAAGATAGAGCGGAACTAACGTTCCCCAGCTCAGTATAATAAGCGGGTTCAGTCAATACATCCATATTATTATCTTGATTAATGCGTGTCATAGTCGCTACCTGGAGAGAGAGAGAAGAAAACACTTAGCGTATGCTCTTACAAGATTAGATTTGTTATTATCTTATCTAATCAGGATGGCTCCCACTGTTTTTTATCAAATCTTTTTTCAAACCCTAAAAGGTAAGACTAGCCGGGATTAATTACACCCTATAAGTTCGCTAACCGGTCAGCCAGGCCAATATCGGTACTTTGAAGGAGGTTCCCTATGCTTTCGCACGGACCTAATTAAAGTAAACCTCATTTTCCCAGAGGCATAACCCCATTGACACCTTTCTAGACACCTAATGAGTTAGCTAATTGTAAAGTGCAAAACTCTCCCAGGAGTAACTCTTACTCACGGTGGGTATCGGGATCCAACTATCTCATAGAAGGTATGCAATCTTATTGCAAATTTCAACACTTGAAATTCCCAATAATATTTTTCCCCTAGCGTCCTATGACCTTGACGGAGGCCAAAAAACCACAGGCTGCTAGTCAAGATCAATCCGTACATTTCGTGATCGAATTAAACCCACCCGTACGACCCTTGATGGAGGCCAACAAATTCGCATGACTACTCTAATCCAATCGCATCACATGCTGCAGATAAGCACTAGTTAGCTACCGCACACCACTCCTTAACGGAGGCCAACAAACGTAGCACGAATACTAAGTAGTACTTATCTGAAATGAAGGAGAGCTACGACGGGTTTTTAAGAAAAACTTTTGCTTAATGAACTTGATATCGTTGTAGAATCGTGTAATTTTCAAAGGAGTGGCTTAAGCTCCGCATTTTGAAACTTTTGCTTTTTCATAAAAAGGCCAAGTAGGTTTCAAATTTGATTCTACAACATCTTTAGGTTTCTTTCCTTTCATTAATCTCATTAATGAAGTCCCATCATTTATTCTTCCAAAGCATCATAGAAGAAACGAAAATACAACGTACGCTTATGTTATCCGCATTCGCTTTGGGGTCCCGTCATGCACCGTTAGGTTAGATAACTAACGGCAGAGCGGGGGCAGGACTAACGCGGGTGTAAAACATAAGCAACGTTTATTATATATCATATATATAATAATAAAGCATTCGTCTCACGCAGTTATATGATCTCATCACAGAACATTGCAGCAGAAGTCAACATATGAAATATATACTAGGAGGTCCGTGTTTTAAATCAAGCCAGTAAAAAACACGAATTCCACGGTCGTAATTGTTCTCCACCGAAAACAGAAACGAAACCGCGTAGGTCATCTTGCCTGAATTTGGGGGCAGATGCTATTTGGTTTTATCCGTCCACCTCTCTGAAGACACCAAGTTAATTTATGGCACCGTATATCGGAGGTTTAGACAGATGCGGCCGTTGTAGCAGACTTCGTCAAATTCCCCGATTGTGGGGACGCTCTTCCCTGCAGGCGCAAGCCCCTGCAGTTAATTACGCTACCGCATCGCGGTAACCACTTTCTCCTTCTCCAGATGGTCACTTCGTGTTGTATGTGTTTGTTTTGTTTTTGGTTGCCCGTGGATTGTACACGGAGACTAATTCATATTGTCACCCGTAGGGCGTGGATTAGTCCAAATCCGTATTTTCTTAGATTTGGGTTTGGTTTGGGTTTAAGGATCGTTAATCTCATTGAGATTAAGATCAATTTAAACGTTTATAGAGGATACGTTAGTCTAATTTTAGACTAAGATCTGCTCAACAGGATTTTGGGATCATTTAGATCCAACGAAAGAGTATTTGGACTCTATCGTTTTAGTTTAGGGACATTGCGGTCCGCTGTTTAAGGACATCATAGTCCATGAGTTTAAGGACCTTATAGTCTGTAAAGTTTAAGGACGTCATAGTCCATGAGTTTAGGGACGCCATGGTCCATTAGGTTTAAGGACATCATAGTCCGTAAAGTTTAAGGACATCATAGTCCATGAGTTTAAGGACCTCATAGTCCGTAAAGTTTAAAGACGTCATAGTCCATGAGTTTAAGGACCTCATAGTCCGGTTTAAAGACATCATAGTCTGGTTTAAAGACATCATAGTGTGTAAGGTTTTGATTTAACCATTTAGGGATGCACCAAAAGTTATTGGTTATTGGGACCCTTCATCTCTCTGAAAACGCTGAAGAATTACAGCGACGTATATCAGAGGTAAGAAGAGATGTACCCTTGAACCGATGTTGGTTGAAAGATCTGTAGTCAAGGTTTGGGACTAAGACCAATTAAAGATATTGTTAGCACATGGGCTCAGTTAATTTGAATTAAGAACTTATGGCCAACTTGGGCTCAGTCCACTCAGATATGAATAAAATGATGTGTAGGGTTCCTAGGCACACTAATGAAGTCTCATAAGGCATCAAACATGGCTAATTCAAATTTTACGGGTGCCTACAAACCCTAATACGGATCGTTAACTAGATAATGAGGCGATGCAAGCATGTAAACGAATTAAATGCTAAAGGAAAGTGGCTACAACCTTTGTAGATCCGGTCCTCCACCTCCATGGCTCCGCGATGAAGTCTCCTCGCTGTACAAATCGGATCTTGGGCTCTAGCGTCGGCTTCATCGGAGAAAAAGCGGACTAGGTCATCGACGACGATGCCGAAGATGATCTACGTCGAGGCATCGCTAGATTAAGCTCCAACTTCACCAAGTCAAGAAAACTTATGAAGGAAACACCCTATACTACTTGGCAAGAGGTAGAGGATGAAGAAATAGGAAGTGGGTAGACTTTAGATTTGGATTTCTCACACTTTTTCATCAATCACCATTGATGTAGCAAGCTTTCTTCATGGAAGAAGAAGATGAAGAAGAAGAAGAAGATATGATAAGTTATTGAATAATTGGATAAATAAATCAATACTTATCATATATTAACCCTTGGTTAATTATAGAGAATGGACCATGGTTAACTTGAATGGTTAGGGTTAAGCATGAGACAAGAATGGTGACTTAGTCAATGCTTCATGAATCTTCAACTAAAAACAAAAATAGCAACCATTCTTTTCTCATCTTTTCCAAAAATAAATAAATAAATAAATAAGTAGAATGAAACCCTAACCATTCATATAACCATGGTCAATTCTTTACACAAAACCCTAGCTTGCATGTATCATCAAACATGATACAATCTTGTGCACAAAAGTATATCATATATACAACTTGCACATTTCAAGTGAGAAAATCCATTTAAAGTTAACCAATACTAGTTAATGCAAAGTGA
Organism: Agapanthus africanus; assembly: GCA_030015575.1. Taxonomy (NCBI): domain Eukaryota; kingdom Viridiplantae; phylum Streptophyta; class Magnoliopsida; order Asparagales; family Amaryllidaceae; genus Agapanthus; species Agapanthus africanus. The sequence continues at coordinate 569,712,142 of JASDDO010000016.1, forward strand.
TATATCAAATATAAAATTATACATTAAATCATTAAATCAACACTTGATTTAACGATCCGGTCATATCGCATATAACCGACTAGTATCCTATGTATCGGCTTATCGAATCAATCCTTGATTCGACAACTAGGTTATATCGCATATAACCAATCGATACATTCATCGCGAGAATGGAATACGGTATCACATACATGAATTATTCTCGGCCCCGCACATATCTCATATGCGCTCCTATTTCGTTTCGCTTGAGCCAGGAAACCTCTGTGTAGGACTCTAAAGACTCGTCAATACGCTGGCAGCAGGTGATGATCATATCAAACATCCACAAGCCGCAAGCGGTCTGCTAAACGTAACGGCCACCCGGGTATTGAGCGATCAGAAGATCGACGAGCAAGCCCGCTCACACTCCTGTGAATCCAACCAGTAACACTTACCGTACAGTCCGGTCTGTTCGTCTGATATGTCGCATATCTCGCCTAGGGGTGGTAAACGTCAGACCCCAGTAGCTCGATAAGTCATGCCGACGTGAAGTCCATGACATGTGTAAAACTACTGATAACACTTACCAGTAGGTCACTGCAACCCTGGCCAGGGATTTCCTGTTATGGCCAGTCGAGCATAGAGCAACATCAACCCCCAATACCGGGAGAGACGAATCCCCTCCTATCGCTCATTGCCTCCATGTGAATCGGGACTGTACCCAAAAACCACCTGTTTGCACGACTCAGTAGAGCCGTGGTAGGGTGGAAATCAAAACACAGTGGGAGACACACAAGACTCTATGACGATCTCGGGTCAACAGACTAAGCTGTACCAGTGTCACCAGAGAACTGCCATCTGACGTGAGGTATAATACCATCTGGGAGTTCTCGGCGAGTCCGTTCAGTGTACCCAGTCTCCACTGAGCACCCGCATACCATCTCCGATGTCAAACACCAATGGATATGGGATCATCCATCGCCCATCACATGGGTCGAGAAGATATACGCTAGTCTACTCAGGAATATCGATGCCCCGTCTCGATATTCCCACGACTAGGAACATTGAAGGATGTACTCATAGACTACCCAGGCTCTACTAGTATGATCTGCATCATAGTCCTGGAAGTCGAGTACACATCCTAAGGGCTTTATCAACATGTAACAGAGAGACAGAAAGTATACATGTTAAGATAAAGAGCAACCAGATAGCGTACTATCATGTCGAGCAAGAAAGTCCTACCTATATATGTCCCAGCATCCACTACAATATACATCCAATGTACAGTAATGGCCTCTAGGGCATACATATAACTAACAATCTCCCACTTGCACTAGGGCCATTTGTAGCAGTAGTTGTAGTATCTAATACTCAACCATCCCCTAAAAGTCTCTCTTTGGGAAAAGGCCTTCGTGAGTGGATTCGCCGTGTTGTCCTCTGAGTCTACTCTCCTAACCTCGATCACTCTGGAGATCAACTATCTCCATGATCAGGTGATGCTGCCTCAGATTATGTCTGGGTCACTGATGGGACCAGGGTTCCTAGGCCAAAGCCACAGTTCCATTGTCATACAATGGTAGGAACCTAGTTCATCCTATGAACCAATATACACCCAAACTGCCTCTTTGGTAGTATCTTTAATAGCGATGTTACCAGCCTTTATCGTCTAGTTTGTCACGGTATCTAGCTTGGAAATCTTCCAACATACCGTCCCTTTACTGAGGGTAAAGACAATGCCTGTGACTGACATTCAGTCGTCTTTATCACCCTGGAACCTTTCCAGTGATTCTCCCCAGGATCGATTGATACTATCTCACTACAACTAGTGAGTATCCTAACATCCATTTAGATCTATCTCATAGATCCAAAATCCAGGATTTAGGAGGTATCACTTTGATCCTATATGGAGAATCCTTGTGATAAGCGGAGATTGATCGAGCGTAGCATAGGAAATTCCTTCCCTATCAAGAGTATGTCATCCACGTACTCTATGAGGATCACCACCATACTCCCTACTACCTTTTTGTATATACAAGGTTCATCTACCATTTTGATGATGTCAAACTCTTTGACTACTTCATCAAAACAGACGTTCCAACTCCGCGATGCCTGCTTTATCCTATAAAGCATCTTGCACACGTTTCCGCTGCTCCCACTGTCTACGAAGCCCTCTGGCTGTGTACTTATAGACGTTCTCTTTTCTAAAACATCATTTAGAAAAGCTGTCATGACACCCAACCACCAGATATCGTAGTCATGGTATGTAGCCGTGGCAAGTAGGATCCGGATAGACTTAAGCATAGGCACTGGAAAAGGTTTCATCATTATCCACGCCTGGTCGATGACGAAAACCTTTAACAAGTCTAGCTTTGAAAGTCTCAACTTTTCCATCTACACCAAGTAATCTTCTCAAGATATACTTGCTCCTGATGGGGATTTAACCCTTCAGATATAGCAACTAAAGTCCATACTTTGTTGGTGTACATGGATTCCATCTCAGATCGCTAAGCATCCAGCCATTCTTATAGAGTCTTACTCCCGATGGCCAGCTCGAAACTAGTTGGGTCATCATCTCATGATGCAGTCCTCACTCCCACTGTCATAGAGAAACCGAAGTATCTCTCAGGTGGGTGAGGAACCCTACTAGATCGGCGGAGAGGCTGAGGTTCGTTGGAATCAACTGAATCCTTTGGTTCTACCAAATTATCTGCTGTAGTTTGTATAGCTGGAAATTTTCCAGTTCTACATTACAGACCTTGCCTCGAGCTTGTCCGGATTTTGCTTTTAGACATAGGCCGGACAACCCCAAATCTTAACTAGCTTAAGACATAGGCTCTTCCCTTTCCATATCTCATATGGAGTGGTAGGCAACTGATTTGATTCGAACCATATTCAATAGGTATACAGCTTCTCAAGTGCATAACTCCCAAAAAGGAAATAGGTAACTCAGTATTACTCATCATAGAGCGCACCATATCGAATAGGGTGCAATTGCTCCGCCCCGATATACCATCGTGCTATGGTGTATACGGAGGAGCAATGCTGAGAGAGAATCTCATTCTCCTTTAGAATAGTCCAAGAATTCCGTGCTCAAGTATTCTCCTCCTTGATCTCATCATAGGACATAATACTTATATCCGTATTTTGGTTCTCTACTTCTAACTTATATTCCGTGAATATCTCAAAAAGTTCAGACTTGTGTTTCAACAGGAACATATGTCTGAATCTTAAGAGATTATCAGAGAATGTAATGAAGTATAAAGAACCGGTCCTGGTATATGTAGACAGGGGACCTTACATACATCATCATGTATCAGTCTCAAGAGTTTGTTAACTCTTTCTCTGTTTCCATTAAACAGAGCTATGGTCATCTTATCTTTGTGACATGACTGGCAAGTTTCACAAGATGTAAATTCAAACTAATTTAAATATGCATCTTTATGTAACTCTAGCTAGTCGGGTCACATAGATCTGACCTAGTCTACAATACCTCAAGAAGGAATCGTTCAATTCTGAACTCTTCCTCTTGTGTGTGATCCGTATACTAAGAACTGTAGTTTGATTTAGAACGTCAATGCTTTTAGATAACGTGCCTGAACCGATCAACTTTTGATATAGGAAATGTTCAAAACATTATCCAACAATACAAAATTATATTCTTTCTTTACTAATAAAGAGATTGATATGATTTTGTATATCAGGTTCGGTATCTAATAACATTCGTTCAGAATCAATGTATTGGTAATACAGGGTGACAGTGACCAACAGACTTGGCTGCAACTCTTGCCCCGTTTTCTGTCTCATGAAACTTATCGCCCGTTCTCAGTTCTCTACCTTTCTGTAGCCCTATGTAACAGATTACATATCTGGGATCCTGATCTGGTATCACATACCCAGGACGTAGAGGATACAGAGAAACAGTTCTTTGTAATGAACACGCCCGAAGATGATGCATCAACATGCACTCTCTTCGTTTGGGCGGCACGGGAATTCTGGTAATCCCTAATTTCCTGCTCTGTCTTATAACAATTATAAGTTGGAGCGGGACCAACGTTCCCCTGCTCAGTATAACAAGCGGGTTCGGTAAATATCCGTATTATTATCTTGATTAAGGCGTGACATGGTCGCTACCAGGAGAGAGAGAGAAGAAAACAGTCAGCGTGCGCTCTTGCAAGAATAGATTGGTTATTATTTTATCTAATCAGGATGGCTCCCACTGTTTTTTTTATCAAATCTTCCTTCAAACCCTAAAAGGAAAGACTAACCGGGATTAATTACACACTACAAGTTCGCCAATCTTTCAGCCAGGCCAGTGTCGGTACTTTGAGGGAGGTCCCCCGTGCTTTCGCACGAACCTAATTAATGTAAACCTCGTTTTCCCAGAGGCGTAACCTCGTTAACACCTTTCTAGACACCTACTTGATCGGCTAATTGTAATGTGTAAAACTCTCCCAGGAGTAACTCTTACTCGCAGCGGGTATCGGGATCCAACTATCTCATAGAAGGTATGCAATCTCATTGCAAATTTCAACACTTGAAATTCCCGATAATATTTTGCCCCTAGCAGCTATATGACCTTAACATAGTCAACAAATCATAAGTGCTAGTCAAGTTCAACCCGTCATTTCCCGATTGAATTAAACCCACCCGCACGACCCTTAACATAGTCAACAAAGTCGCACGACTACCCTAATCCAATCACATCATATGCTTATGCAGATAAGCACTAATTAGCTACCGCACACTACGCCTTAACATAGTCAACAAACGTAGCACGAATACTAACTAGTACTTATCTGAAATGACGGAGGGCTACGACAGATTTTTCTGAAAACCTATTGCGTAATGAACTTGATATCGTTGTAGAATCAAATAATTTTGAAATGGAGTGCTTTTGAGGCTTTTCTAGTTTTGCTAAAGGAGTCACTCCCGGTGAAGGGATCGTCGGTCCTTTCCTCGTCGAATGAGGTGCGGGATATATCATATATATCACTGTGCAAAGCAAAAAACTCTTAAAAGCAATCAAAAGACAAACCGAGGGTTGTAGCATCTGCCAGTTATTGCTAAAGGAGTCACTCCCGGTGAAGGGATCTCGGTCCTTTCCTCATCGAATAAGGTGCAGGATATATCACATATACCTCTGTGCAAAGCAAGAACTGTAGCTACCTGTTTTATTTTAAAATTCGATTCTACAACATCTTAGGTTTCTTTTATTTCATTAATCTCATTAATGAAGTCCCATCATTTAAGTACCTAAACATCACAGATAAATACGACGTACACTTATGCCATCCGCATTCACCTCGATGTCCTCTCGTGCACCGTTAGGTTAGGTAACTAACGGCAGAGCGGGGCAGGGCTAGCGCGGGTGTAAAACATAAGTAACGCCTATATAATATATCATATATACTATATACTGTATCCATCACAGAACATATCACATGATCACATCACAGATATCGCAGCAGAAGAATCATATGAAATATTGGATATACTAGGACGTCCGTGTTTTCAATACGAGCCAGTATAAAACACGGATTCGACGGTCATGATGAATAGCCAAACCCACACCCCTAGACCCCTACGAGAGCGGCAAGTAACCCTACCAATTCTAGAGTTAGGAGACCCGGACTCGACTCCTCGAGTTGGTCTCCCACTGGACTCCAGAACCCGGTTACTTGTGCCATCCTCCTTGGGTCTATCCTAGTGCGGAAAAGTAAATAATATACAAACGGTGACATCTTCCGCAACCTGGAAGTGCCCCAATAAAAGAATATTACATACAAGCTTTTACATGAATGAAAGTGAAAAACACTCATCTCACATAAAAACCCCCGGCTATTCAAACACGACGATCCAATATAACATATCCAGCAACACATAACATCACATGTCATTAACGTAAGTAAACATGCGCATCCCAATTGTCGTTGACATATAGCAACGAAACCGGCGATATCACATATTACACTTACGGTCACAGGAAAAAAATGTAAAACTACAACAGTTGGAATCCGCAACCACCTCAGACATCGCATGCATGATCAAATGAATTCTTTAGACATCGCATGCCTAACAATTATAAACCCCGCATTTTAGTCTCATTATCGAAAACTCTTTCCAATATCAAGTCGGGCAATTCAACAAGATTCCCGAAAAACTGATCGAATGCTCGTCGCAAACTTTAGTAGGCGGCCGCACCCCCGACGCCGTCGACGAAGTGCACCAAGGCGGAACACCGCTACCGCGAACACCCAAACGGATGCTTTCGGCGACGGGGTTCTCCTACAGTCACTTGGTCGGGGCTATGGGGTGAGGCTGTCTATTAAGTTTACCCGGCGAGTATCCGCGTACGCTACGTGATTGCAACGGACTTTTGATCACATCAAAACTCCGTGGCAACCGATCAAGGGAGACTAAACTGCTATGTTTATAACATTCATTCCGTTATCTCATAACTACTTGTGAATTCCAATTATTGTATCACATTCCGGATAAACAGAAAATGTTAAACTTTCCGATCGAACATTCGAACACCCAAGTTTTCCCGATACGGCTCAACACATGAAATAAGTCTAACAGCATTCAGTTCGTGCCTCAGTACCAACGGTCCAGCCGTAGAAGGGTCAAGCCAACGCCTCACATGTGGCACGCCGTACTGCCCCAAACCCGAAGGTTCAAAGGGCAGTTCAAGACGGTCACATAATCGAGTTAAGGTTTGTTGTCTTCTAGAGGGTCCATCGCATTACTTGCACTACTTAGAACGTCGTTAAACTACGGAAAAATCCAACAATTGGAAATTTCCCGGCAGGGGAAAAGGTGGGTATTTATATCCGGTCGAACTTTTTAACATATTCTAAAATACCCGGAAAAACACACTGACAAAATTAGACAATCCGATCGATACACTGAGTTCCCAATACAACCCAGAAAATAAAACTCTGGAATAAATATTAAAATATTCCCAGGAAAACCAGCACTAAAAACTAGGATTTACTGTGAAAATTTAAACAGATGATGAGATAACTTGGCCGCGGAACCGCCGCACAAGCCATGCTTGTGCCGCGGTTCCGCCGCACACTTGAGGAATCATGCTCTCGAATTTCACAGTAATTCTTAGGAATACCTGCTGATTTTTCTGCATATTTTTAATTCAAAAAAATCCACGAATTTCAAAAATGTCCAGAGAGCATGTTAAAATCGGGGTTTCGGGTCGATCGGACTTCTAACTCCGTCTACGCATCGCCTAAGGCTCTAGCTAGGCTCTGATACCACTGTAGGGTTCCTAGGCACACTAATGAAGTCTCACAAGGCATCAAACATGGCTAATTCAAATTTTACGGGTGCCTACAAACCCTAATACGGATCGTTAACTAGATAATGAGGCGATGCAAGCATGTAACCGAATTAAATGCTAAAGGAAAGCGGCTACAACCTTTGTAGATCCGGTCCTCCACCTCCATGGCTCCGCGATGAAGTCTCCTCGCTGTACAAATCGGATCTTGGGCTCTAGCGTCGGCTTCATCGGAGAAAAAGCGGGCTAGGTCATCGACGACGATGCCGAAGATGATCTACGTCGAGGCATCGCTAGATCAAGCTCCAACTTCACCAAGTCAAGAAAACTTGTGAAGGAAACACCCTATACTACTTGGCAAGAGGTAGAGGATGAAGAAATAGGAAGTGGGTAGACTTTAGATTTGGATTTCTCACACTTTTTCATCAATCACCATTGATGTAGCAAGCTTTCTTCATGGAAGAAGAAGATGAAGAAGAAGAAGAAGATATGATAAGTTATTGAATAATTGGATAAATAAATCAATACTTATCATATATTAACCCTTGGTTAATTATAGAGAATGGACCATGGTTAACTTGAATGGTTAGGGTTAAGCATGAGACAAGAATGGTGACTTAGTCAATGCTTCATGAATCTTCAACTAAAAACAAAAATAGCAACCATTCTTTTCTCATCTTTTCCAAAAATAAATAAATAAATAAATAAGTAGAATGAAACCCTAACCATTCATATAACCATGGTCAATTCTTCACACAAAACCCTAGCTTGCATGTATCATCAAACATGATACAATCTTGTGCACAAAAGTATATCATATATACAACTTGCACATTTCAAGTGAGAAAATCCATTTAAAGTTAACCAATACTAGTTAATGCAAAGTGATATATCAAATATAAAATTATACATTAAATCATTAAATCAACACTTGATTTAACGATCCGGTCATATCGTATATAACCGACTAGTATCCTATGTATCGGCTTATCGAATCAATCCTTGATTCGACAACTAGGTTATATCGCATATAACCAATCGATACATTCATCGCGAGAATAGAATACGGTATCACATACACGAATTATTCTCGGCCCCGCACATATCTCATATGCACTCCTATTTCGTTTCGCTTGAGCCAGGAAACCTCTGTGTAGGACTCTAAAGACTCGTCAATACGCCGGCAGCAGGTGATGATCATATCAAACATCCACAAGCCGCAAGCGGTCTGCTAAACGTAACGGCCACCCTGGTATTGAGCGATCAGAAGATCTATGAGCAAGCCCGCTCACACTCCTGTGAATCCAACCAGTAACACTTACCGTACAGTCCGGTCTGTTCGTCTGATATGTCGCATATCTCGCCTAGGGGTGGTAAACGCCAGACCCCAGTAGCTCGATAAGTCATGCCGACGTGAAGTCCATGACATGTGTAAAACTACTGATAACACTTACCAGTAGGTCACTGCAACCCTGGCCAGGGATTTCCTGTTATGGCCAGTCGAGCATAGCGCAACATCAACCCCCAATACCGGGAGAGACGAATCCCCTCCTATCGCTCATTACCTCCATGTGAATCGGGACTGTACCCAAAAACCACCTGTTTGCACGACTCAGTAGAGCCGTGGTAGGGTGGAAATCAAAGCACAGTGGGAGACACACAAGACTCTATGACGATCTCGGGTCAACAGACTAAGTTGTACCAGTGTCACCAGAGAACTGCCATCTGACGTGAGGTATAATACCATCTGGGAGTTCTCGGCGAGTCCGTTCAGTGTACCCAGTCTCCACTGAGCACCCGCATACCATCTCCGATGTCAAACACCAATGGATATGGGATTATCCATCGCCCATCACATGGGTCGAGAAGATATACGCTAGTCTACTCAGGAATATCGATGCCCCGTCTCGATATTCCCACGACTAGGAACATTGAAGGATGTACTCATGGACTACCCAGGCTCCACTAGTATGATCTGCATCATAGTCCTGGAAGTCGAGTACACATCCTAAGGGCTTTATCAACATGTAACAGAGAGACAGAAAGTATACATGTTAAGATAAAGAGCAACCAGATAGCGTACTATCATGTCGAGCAAGAAAGTCCTACCTATATATGTCCCAGCATCCACTACAATATACATCCAATGTACAGTAATGGCCTCTAAGGCATACATATAACTAACATGATGAACATTTGTTTGGGCTCGGTCCCTTTTGGTTCAATAATGCTGAGCATTAATTTGGGTTCTGACACCCCTCTTTCTTTTATTTTTTATTGGGTGTTGAACACTCTTTACGGCGTAGAGCGCTTTATGTAAAGAACACTTTGTGTTCCCTCAGCGCACACGTGAGGAGCACATGGTGCGCTTGGCGCTGAGCGCCAGACCTGGAGCGCTGAAGCGCTTCTTATGAAATGGCGCACACGTGAGGAGCACGTGGTGCGCTTGGCGCTGAGCGCCAGTCAATGAATGCAGAGCGCTCTTCTAAAATAGTCGTGGAGCGCTTGGCACTGATCGCCAAACATGGAGCGCTAAGGCGCTTCTTGTTAAATAGCGCACACGTGAGGAGCACGTGGTGCGCTTGGCGCTGAGCGCCAGACCTGGAGCGCTGAAGCGCTTCTTTTGAAATAGCGCACACATGAGGAGCACGTGGTGCACTTAGCGCTGAGTGCCAGACTTGGAGCGCTGAAGCGCTTCTTTGGCAGTTCTGGTCAATTCTGTACTCTGAGAATTAAATTCTCGTTTATAAGAGACATTGTCTCATGGATTTAAGAACTAAGTTCTTCTTTTTATGAAGAGATGCTTTGATCTCTTCTGTTTTTGTGAGAGACTTTATCTTATAGATTTGTAATCTAGAAAAGAACTATGCTCTTATGATGTGAGAGTTAAACTCTCAAATATGGAGGAGATGTTATAACCTCTCTTCTTTTTCCTCACCTTGAAGGAGGTTCTTCTTCTTAGAGCTTGCTCTTCTCTTTTTCTTTTCTAAGAATTTGAAGTTTATGGGGGGGGGGTTTCCTCTCTGCTCTTCTTCTTTCGATTTGAGAACTTATGGGGAGGTCTCTCTCTCTCTGCAAGACTTGAAGTCTTGGGTCCTTTATATAGTGGAGGTTGATTTGTTGAATCAGTTAAGGAAATCTCTCATTGAGAGATTTCTTAATGATTTGGGGGTATTCCCCACCGTTGGATCTTTGATCCAAGCGCTTCTGTTTTACAGAAGACAATCTTCTTGTTTTTAACAAGATTGAGAAAATATTTTCCCATACAGAACTTATTCTGTATCTTGGTGATTTTTAATCACCATTAGATCTTTGATCCAACGGTGCTCTGATTTACAAAGCACAATCTTTCCTATTTGGAAAGATTTGAGGAGTATTTCCTCAACAGAATTTTATTCTGTAATTTGATGATGTATTCATCTCAGTTGGATCTTTGATCCAATGGTGGAGAACATTTAGTTCTAGTGCTTGTCGCTCTCGTGCTTTGCACGTGAGGCGCTGCCTTAGAGTCTTTGACTCTTAGCGCGGGCGCTCCTGGCGCTAGCGCTCTCGTGCTTTACACGTGAGGCGCTGCCTCAGAGTTTTTGACTCTTAGCGCTGGCGCTCTCGTGCTTTGCACGCGAAGCACTGCCTCAGAGTCTTCAACTCTTAGCACTGGCGCTCTTGGCGCTAGCGCTCTCGTGCTTTGCACGTGAGGCGTTGCATCAGAGTCTTTGACTCTTAGCACTGGCGCTCTTGGCGCTGGCGCCTTCGCGCTTTGCACGTGAGGCGCTGTCTCAGTTTAAATTTCAAATTTTGAACAGAGCTTTGCTCTGATTGGGGGAAACAGTAATGAATAACCAAACACACATCCCTAGACCCCTACAAGAGCGGCAAGCAACCCTACCAATTCTAGAGTTAGGAGACCCGGTCTCGACTCCTCGAGATGGTCTCCTACTGGACTCTAGAACCCGGTTACTTGTGCTCCCCACCTTAGGTCTATCCTAATGCGGAAAAGTAGATAGTATACATCAATGGTGACATCATCCTCAACCCGGAAGTGCCCCAATAAAAGAATATTACATACAGTTTTTACATGAATGAAAATAAAAAACTCCCATCTCACGCAAAAAACCCCGGCTATTCAAACACGACGATCCAGTATATCATATCACAGCAACACATAACATCGCATGTCAACAACGTAAGTAAATATGCGTATCCCAATTGTCGTTGACGTATAGCAACGAAACCAGCGATACACCACATATTACACTTACGGTCGCAGAAAAAAGTGAAAACTGCAACAATTAGAATCCGCAACCACCTTAGACATCATTAAATCCGAAATATCACATCGGATTTCATGCTTAACCAGATAAATTCCTTAGACATCATAAACCCGGAATATCTCATATTTTGAATTTCATGCCTAACATTATAAACCCCGCATTTTAGTTTCGATATTGAAAACACTTTTCAATAACTAGTCGGGCAATTCAAAAAGATTCCCAACATCCTGATCGAATGCTCGTCGGAAATTTTAGTAGACGGCCGCACCCCTGATGCCGTCGACGAAGTGTACTTAGGCGGAACACCGCGGCCGCGAGCACCCGAACGGATGCTTTAGGCAACGGGGGTCTTCTACCGTCACTTGGTCGGGGCTATGGGGTGTGGCTATCTAGTAATGTTACCCAGCGAGTATCCGAGTACACTACGTGATTGCAACGGGGTTTTGATCCAAATCAAAACCCCGCGGCAACCGATCAAAAGAGACTAAATTGCTAAGTTTACAAAATTCAAACCAGTTTTCACAAAGCTAATTATTGTGGATTCGAAATATTGTATCACATATCACAGATAGCTAGATGAAGTTAAACATTTTGATTGAATCAACAAACACCAACATTTCCTAGAGACCTCAACACTTGAGACGGTTTTAAAAATACCCAGAACATGCCACAAGCACCTACGGACCAACCCAAGAAAGCACGTTCCTTGCCTCACCAACAGCACGACGGAACCGCCGCCAAACCCATGGTTTGGCCGCGGTTCCGCGGTCGTTTGGTCGAGTTAGGCTTTCGTTTTTCTTAAGATCCATACAAAACCTTGCACAATTTTCTGGTAATTTTTAACTTGGAAAAATCCAACATTTGGAAAAATTTCCAGAAAGCATGAAAAAAATGGGTTTCGGAGTTCGATTGAACACTTTAACTTCGTCTAGGCCACTCCTAATGCTCTAACTTGGCTCTGATACCACTGTTGGGTTCCTTAGCACGACTACAAGGTTTTGGAAGGCATCAAGCATGCAATTTTATAAAAATCTAGTGCGCTAACAAACCCGAACCAAGGATCTAACTAGAGAATTAGGGTTTTTAAACAAGTAATCAAACATTACTATAAGTGAACAAGGAATACAACCTTTGTAGACCGGTCCTTCACTTCTAAAGCTCCATGTAGTAGTCCCTTCGCTCCGAGTAGTGGTGTCCCGGACTCTCTTTAGGTTCCACTAGACGAAAGGAACGAACTTGCTCAAAGATCTTCAAGGCCGAAGATGATCTACGTCGAAGAGACTCTGACTCTAGCTGCCTCTTCACTAATTAATGAATTAGTGAAGTAAAAAAGCTATACTAAATAGCTAGTTTGGTATAGATTGATGAAGTAGGAATTTTGCTCACTTTAGAATATTTTTCTCTTTTTCTTTCTTCACCTCTAGAAAACCAAGAGAGGAAAATGAGAGATGAAGAAGATGAACTAACTATGAACCATGGATGAAGAAATATCTCATCTCTCTTTTGTAGAGACTTAACTATGGCTAAAGATAAAGATTAGGTTAATAAATATCAAGAGTAAAACAAAATTAGTGGAGTTAGGTCAAAGCTTCTACATGCTTCTACAAGCGTCCTTAGCCATGCTAATATCCATCTAATTTTGATTTTCCCTAAATAAATAAATCCCTTAATTATCTTTAGTATGGTATGAGTCTCATACACCCAAGTCCAATGTATCATCTAGCATGACAAAAGAAAATAAATACATTTATATATATATCACATATATATGTTAAATGTATTTGTAAAAAAGAAATTCTAAGTAAGCATATATTAGTTAATATATATATATATATATATATATTAATATATCAAATATATATAATTATATATATATTAAATTATTAAATCTACACTTGATTTAATAATCCGACTATATCATATACAACCGACTAATATCAAATCATTGAATCAACACTTGATTCAATAATCCGGTTATATCACATATAACCTATATCGCGAGATTAGAATACGGTATCATATACACGTGTTGATCTCGGTCCCGCACATATCACATATGTGCTCTACTTCGTTTCGCTTGAGCCAGGAAACCTCTGTGTAGGACTCTAAAGACTCGTCAATACACCGACAGTAGGTAATAATCATATCAGTTACCCACAAGCCGTCAGCGGTACTAGCTGGACGTAACGGCTACCCGGGTATTGAGCGATTAGAAGATCAGCAAGCAAGCTTGTCCAAACTCCCGCAAAGCCTATCAGTAACACTACCGTACAGTACGATCTCTTCGTCTGATATGTCACATATCTAGTCTGAGGGGTGGTAAACGTCAAACCCCAATAACTTGATAAGTCATGCCGATGTGAGGCTCATAATGGGTCGAGAAACTACTGATAACACTTACCAGTAAATCTCAGTATCAGCCCTGGCCAGGGACTTCCTGTTGTAGCCAATCAAGCACGGCGCAATATCAACCCCCAATACCAGGAGAGACGAAACCTCTCCTATCGCTTATTACCTCCATGTGACTCGGGACTGTACCCAAAAAACACCTGTTTGCACGCTCTCTTGAACATGGTAGGGTGGAAATCAAAGCACGGTGGGAATCATAAAAGACTCTATGACGATCTCGGGTCTACATACTAACCTGTACCAGTGTCACCTGAGAATTGCTATCTGAAGATAGGTATAATACCATTTAGGAGTTCTCGGCGAGTCTGTTCGGTGTACCCATTCTCTAATGAGCACCTGTGTACATTCTCTAATGTCAAACATCAATGGTTATGGGATCAACCATTGCCCCATACAGGGTCAAGAATCGTACACACTAGTCTACTCTGGAATATCGATACTCCGTCTCGATACTACCTCGACTAGGAACAATTAAAAGATGTACTTGTGGACTTCCCTAGCCCCACTAGTATGATCTGCATCATAATCCTAGTAGTCAAGTCCATATCCTAAGGACTTTATCAACATGTAACAGAGAGATAGTATAAAGATACAAGTATACATGTTAAGATAAAGAGCAACCAGATAGCATACTATCATGTCGAGCAAGAAAGTCCTCTCTATATATGTCCAAGCATCCACTATAATATACAATCATGTACAATAATGGTCTCTAGGGCATACATACAACTAACAAGAAGACCGTGTAATGGATATACGTGAAGAAGACTCGAGACTGTATAAGAATGAAGGTTGTATCATGTCTCAAGTATAAGAGTATCGAGAAGAAATGACGCAGAGGAAGAGAAGAGGTGTAATCGAAAGGTTTTACATCTCGGTTAGTAGAGACGAAAAAGTGAATATAAATGAAAACGAGAATTTAAAAGATAAGAAATGGGTGGAATAGTCTTATTCTCGTATGTGATAAGAAGAAGAGGCAGCGGTTCAACTTCTTCGCCTCAAAGGGAGGCGCACGAATTTCCGGAGGAGATTGATTTATCACAACATCCAAGTCTTTAAGGAACACTAGTTCTTTGGCAAAAATACTTTCGAAACTTTCATCGATATTCCGAATGATGATCTCATCGGAAAGAAAGGAATCAATATCCATGTTAGTGGAATAGGAAGATTCACTAGGAAGGTTGAAAATTTCAAGGTCAATGTGTTGCGCACCAGAATTCAAAACACTCGATTCGTCAGAAATTATGGAGGTAGGAGACTTGAAAAGCTTGTCTACCTTATTTTCAAAAAAGTCTAAATCAAGTGGTCTTTCAAGAATCATAGAACTCGAAATATGGGAGTGTGGTTCATCAAATCCCGGTAGAAGTGAAAGAAGATAAGAAGAACCAATGAAAGTGTGTAATGAAATGGGTAAACAAACTTAGGTGTCAAGCATTGTTGATTCAGATATGGGAGATGAAGGCTGAATATCGTTTTGCATATTGGATAGGTCAGTGGTACGAATGGGATCAGTTAAATGTACAAGAAGATGTTCACATACAATGAAAGAGACATGATGGGTCGGAGAATCTAACTCATCCAACATAGTGGGTTCATCTTCAAAGATATTCTCATCACCGCTCTCACTAACACCTTCAGTCAAATCAAACGAATAGGCCTTTAAAAATTCATCAATTATATTATTCTCAATTAATGGATCATTAAGTTCACTTGATGAAATTAGAAGGTTTGAAATTTCAAGTGTAGTCGGATAAAGATCGGTTTGATTTGAAATGGTGTAAGGCTCTCTTTCACACTCACGATTGGGCAGGTCAAATATGTTATTCTCGGGCACTTCATCAATTAGATTATTAAGCAGTTGATCATCAAATACATTCGGTTGGAGTTGAGGATGGAAGGTGTCGAGATCAAAAGAATTGGTTCTGGTTTGACTTGGAGGCGTCCCTGGTTCTTTCTCACTACTCAATTCCAACTCTACTTCAAGACTAGACATGGGTTGTGAAGAAGTTTCAATGAAGGATTCTCTTTGAACCGTGGAACTTCCTAATTGATGTTCAAAAGCACAGTTTAGATAAGGTGCAACAGTTGAGGATGGTTGGAATGTGTTTAATTGTTGGCTATGGGTGAGTTCAATATGTCCATAATAGAAATGGGTTTACGAATTGCCACATTAGCCTCAAGAGAAGTATCAACATGAGAGGGTGTGAAAGTTTAGTGCTGTTAATAAGAGTTAGAAAGTTGTATCCAAGTTTCATAAACATGATTAGGATCAATATTGTGATATGAAGAATATTGAAATTGATTGGTTAGTTGGCGACTGGCTTTTGCAATTTGCTCAGCAATGGTCATGGGTTTAGAAATTGCCATATTCGCTTCAAAAGGAGTATCAACATTTTCGTATAGAAATGATTGTAATTGTTGTCCTAACGGTTTCGGAGCAGTGAAAGGTATGAAACTTTGGCTACGAGACTTCGTAATATGCTCGACAATGGACATAGTTTTAGAAGTTTCCTCACTAACCTTAAAAGGATTATCAACACAAGAAGGTGTTGAATTTTGACGCAGTTGATAGGACTTTGAGTGAGGTGTCCAACTGTTATGTCGAGAGCATTCTATCCTATCCCTTAAAGAAATGGTAGGGTCGGAATTTGTACCAAAGCAATTACGATAATAAGAAATATCTGGTT
This sequence comes from Agapanthus africanus, assembly GCA_030015575.1. NCBI lineage: Eukaryota > Viridiplantae > Streptophyta > Magnoliopsida > Asparagales > Amaryllidaceae > Agapanthus > Agapanthus africanus. Next base: position 569,728,782 of record JASDDO010000016.1, read on the forward strand.
GTTTGTAGCAAAGCTCGGCAATAGTTGGTCGGTTTGGGTTACCCATTATATGAGAATGAAAAGAAAAGAGGGTTAAATGTTTTGTTTTATTTTTTTATTTTTGAAATTATTTTTCTTTAAAAGAGAGACTCGACAAACGTGCACAAACAATCCCTAGATCTAGGGTCATCTAGGTCAAATCACCAGACCACTCCTAGACTTCCAAAGGACAAGACGTAGGATAAATTCTCTATCATCTCCTTATCAATCTTGTAACCAGGTAAGTGCCAGGTAAGTGGAAAGTATCCGCTATACGAATCGCCGAAAGAGAGGGCCTAATTAAGTAACCACTTTCTTTAGTCACACTTGCCTTAAACACCACAAGAAAAATGCGGGTAAGCAATAGGTTGCCCATGACCTTTCTTTGTCCTAATTGAGCGCGGCTGTCCTTAGAGACTTGGTCTAGATATTTTTTTATTAATGTAGGGTTATAGTATTTTGTGGGGCCTAGAAAGGATGATGAAATCCTCACCTAATCTGAATTTGGGTTTATTGCGCCTTAATGTCCGTTTTAGATATGGAAAAAAAACAAAATCTAAAACACGCAAAAAGATTTTTAGGACGCTATTTGCAAAAAATCCTGCAGGTAAAAACAGTTTATTGGAGTTTTAGAGGAGAGAGGAAGACGTTAATGTAAGCCGATGTCGCGCACCCCGCGGGTTCATGGGAGGCGGAATTTTCAAAAAACGATTTTAACGAATTTCGCAACACCGGCTAACTCCAGAATCTATTCGAAAAACCTTAACTAACTAAACTAACTAGGAGGTTTAACTACTATGATAGTTGGTTATACCTCCGTGACCAAGTCCTTCGGGTCTTCTTTGCCTCCTCTCCATGGCTCCTCGACGAAAGGATCGAGCTTGCGACGTCGGCCTCCTCGCGTCAAAGATGATCCACCCGAGAGTTTGTGCTTCAAGCTCCAAGCTCTAAACCGAGATAACTAGGGTAAATGGTTCGCTAATCCAAGTAGCCTAGGTGATGTAGAGAATGTCTAATGGATTCCATTATCTCACTAAACCCTTTGTTTCACAACACATGTGAGTGTAAGGGTTAGAGGAAGAAGGAGAGGAAATTTAGGAAAGAGAAAGAAAAATGAGAAATGAGCTTGGGTTGTATTAGCTAAGTGTGGAGAATGGCTAATGATAATCCCTCACTCATTGAACCATGAATTAAAAACCAATACAATATATCACCCATGCTTCAATAGTGAGTCAAGATGAATATAATAATCCAAGATCCATTCCTCTCACCATGCCAAGTATGTCTCCTCAAATTCCACCTCATTAATCCATTTAAGAAAATGGATAATACCAAATAATGAGGTGTCTCCTTCTAGAAGCATTCTTGAGAAAATTACAAAAATACCACTCACCGTATATACATACCCGTATTCGTATTCCGAAAAATACGAATACACTGAGACGATAACAATCCAATAATACAATACTAGGATCCTGCTTAAGCCAAAGCCCACTAGTATTTTCCGCCCGAACATCATCCATGTACAAGTACACGTATGTGATCGAAGCCCTGCCGTAAAACCATAAGCCTCTACATCTTTTGCCCGAAGCAGAAAAACCCTCTGTGTGGGAATCTAAAGACTCGACAGTACGCTGGCAGTGAGTTTAACCACAAGCACGTCAGTGGTACTAGCTGCACTTAACGGCTACCCAGGTATCTGTCGATAAGAAGGTCGATGAGCAAACTCATCTGAACTCCTACTGAGCCTGTCTGTGAAAATCTCCGTACAGTCCGATCTTTTTGTTTAGATACTCGCATATTGGGCCTAGGGGTATGGTAAACGTCAGACCCCTAACAGCCCAATAAGTCGTGCCGAAGGAGAGCCCAATACACCCTGAGAAACTACTGGAATACCTACCAGTATATCTCGGCTGCCCTGGACAGGGACTTTGTGTAATGGATTTCCAAACACAGTGCGATATCAACCCCCAATACCGAGAGAGACGAATCCTATCTGACCACTACTGTCTTCAAGTGCTTCGGGACTACACCCAACTACTACCTGTTTGCATGACTCCTTTGAGCCATGGTAGGGTAGTAATCTAAGTACAGTGGGAACACACTCGAGACGAAATAGCGATGGAAAGTCAACGGACTAACCTATACCCATGTCACCTGGGAACTGCTACCTGACGATAGGTGTAATACCAACCAGCAATTCCCGACGGGTCCTGTCCAGTGTAACTCATAACCTAATGAGTACTTGCATACTATCTCCAGTACGACATACTAATGGCTGTGGGACAGACCATCTCCCCTGCTGGGATGAGAAGCGTATACGCTAGTCTACTCTGGAGTATCGATGTCTCGTCTCAATAATCTTACGACTAGGGACCTGTATAAGGATGTGCTTATAGACTATCCATCCCCCACTAGTGTGACTGCCATAACAACGCTGGTAGTCAAGTAAAGATCCTAAGGGCTCTACCAATATGTATAAGCGATATGCTAGAAGAAACACATGCATATATTGAGGTAGAATCAAACCAAGTAGCATACTACCATTTTGAGCAAGACTGTTATCATAACTGTGAATATCCTAAGCTTCCAATATATAATATACAATCCAGTATGATACAATAATGGCCTCTAGGGCATATCTCACTAACAATCTCCCACTTGCACTAAGACCATGTATTGGCATATCGCAGACCTATCATCTCGTTTAGCCTCTCGAACTGCGTCTGAGGGATGGCCTTTGTCACTGGATCACCGGTGTTGTTCTCCGAGTCTACTCTCTGCACCTCAATCTCCTGGCGATCTACGATCTCCCTGATCAGGTGTTACCGCCTCAAGATGTGTCTGGACTTCTGATGGGATCTGGGTTCCTTCGCTAAAGCTATAGCCCCATTGTTGTCACAATACAGAGGTATTGGATCAGCAATGGATGGAACCACCTGAAGTTCTGTCACGAACTTCCCGATCCAGACTGCTTCTTTCACGGCGTCATATGCAGCGATATACTCCGCTTCCATAGTCAAGTCAGCAACGGTGTCCAGCTTGGAGCTCTTCCAACAGACCGCCCCTCCATTGAGGGTAAAGACATAACCCGACATAAACTTAGAGTCATCCTTGTCACTCTGGAAGCTGGAGTCGGCAAAGGCCTCAACCTAGAGGTCTTCTCTGACGTACACCAAGAACATCTCCTTAGTCCTTCTCAGGTACTTGAGAATGTTCTTTACTGCCGTCCAATGCTTCTCACGTGGGTTTGACTGATACCTTACAACGCTGTAACACGTTAGAATGCGATTAGAGTTAACTAAGCAATATTATGCGGGTTTTTACTAAATTTAACCAATAATTGTTTTCACATATTTTATTATAATTAATTAATATTTTATTATATTATTTTTGTACTTGCATAAACATGTGCATGTTAACTTAGGGTTAAGTATGTGTTAACCATGTTTTGTTAGCATGGCACACTTAACCTTTTATTTTATGTCATGTTACATATTTGTTTTTAAGTTAAAGGTTTTTCTTTTTAAAATGCGAAAAGAAAGAGGAAAGAAAATGATGAGGCATGGAGTGTGGGGGGACAAACCATGGAGAGTATTAAATGAAGTGTGTGTGAGAGAGAGAGAGAGAGCATGGCTCTCAAAAGCCAAGTCTCACCCTTTCACCCTCTCACTTCTTCACGCAATCCTCACTCCCTCTCATTTCCTTCTTCTTCTTCACAAAAAAAACTCACCACTTGAAAACCTTTTCCCCACAAAACTTAAGGCTAAACCAACATCAAACATCACTAAACCCTTCACAAATCATGCTTAACCCTCCTGTGGTGACTTGGAGCTTGGAAATCTAGGGTTTTTCCCAAGTTTTGGTGAGGTGGTGATCTTTAACTCTTTGTTAGGCTCTAAGGAAGTTGTGTGTTAATTAGTTTCAGTTTAATACCTTAATGTTATAGTTTAGTGTTAAATATCATTTTTTTGTATAGTTTTGAACCTCTGTTGAATCTGCTATTGTTACGTAGATCCAAAAATAAATCTAACAATGCAGTAGTATAGTGAGAGAGCCCTGAAAATACCCTAGAAACCCGGACCCACCAATCCACCATTTGATCGGTGACATTTCCCTTTCTGGCCGGCGCCACCAGTTTTTCAGAGGCCTGGGATGTTGAATTTTTATGGGTAGCTTTCTGTGGGTCACTTGGGATATTTGGTACACTTTGTTTTTCCTATATTATCTGTAGGAAAAATCTGGGGCCGTTTAGCTAATTCTAGCGTTTCGATATCGTGCGATACAGAATTACCCGACTTCCGTTAAGTGTTTCGTGTAGCTTGCAGCCATAGGTTTGGTTAGGGTGTCGTTGCACGCGTTAACCCGCTAAGCTAGCACTTGGTAGCTTGTAGGAGCCGATTCATTAGTTTAGCTATGTGTCCGTATTTTATTGAAAAGTTACTAATTTCATGAGTATTGGATTTGTGTGATATTAGGATCACAGGCGGGGACTTCGGACGCAGCTTGGAGGGGGAAGGAGGTGATCGGATACTCCTAGCTCGAGATTGTCCGGTGAGTAGATTTAACATTTACAGAGGAATCGCCTGTATGACGTTAAGCGCCGAAGGCTAGATTCAAATGATATAATATTGTGTGAAATGCTTATATATGTGTTGTGTTTGTGCATAAGTACCCTTTTGCAAACCCTATTACCTGTTGTACTTTCACATATCATAAATAGGACACTGCACCATTACTGACGGTTCATGTTGCACGAGCACTGATTCATATGCCACACACACCCTTGGTAATTACCATGCCACGCACACTATAGAAATTGCCATGGATAAATATATGTTATATCGCTTTCATTATTGACAGTTAGACGTTGATTTTGTACTAGTACGCATCATGATTTGCATCTTGCATACATTGCTATAGTGATATATCTCATATGATGTTTTTCATGAGATTCCTGTTTCGTGGATTTGGGAAACCGCAAAGTACCTTTTGAAAACTTGGAATATTTTAAAAGTGTGGCTTTTCCTTGATATGATATTTTATGTCCACCATGAGTTTTCTCGGTTCTAAGCTATGAGCATACCCGACTCGAGGTAGAAAGGAACCGTTTGCGGGTACATGGTGGACCCGGTGAGGCACCCCGAGGCAAGGAAGCTCGTTAGAGTTAGGCGATGAGTCCGGGTGGAGAGAGCACTACCTATCGGTGATTGTATGGAAACTCGACGGATACTCGGAGGATACCGTTCGAAGTTAGAGAGAGATGGATATGAGAGCCGATCAGAGTGACGACGCCTGAGATATTGGAAATTAGGGTGTCGTTGATGGATACCAGATTTCTATGATGATGATTCATTGATGAGGATTATGTTTTATTCCACACTCAGGATTTATGATGATATTCATTGTTTCATGTAGTTGTTGTACCCTGGTGGTGTACTTGATCATGATTTTGTTGCATATCCATACTGTTATAGTTATGCCATCAGATTGCATATTTCGGAGTTATCGCATTATCGTGCATGCATGTGATTACCTTTACGATGTTATTTACTTCTCACGAGTTGGCAACTCATCCCCGTTGTACACAGTGTTTTGCAGGATTGACCCTCAGAGTAGTCACGGCAGGACTTCTTATTGCATCATTTTCGGCGGATTACTATTGGGTGTGAGACCTTTTGAGTAAGTGAGTTTTTGCGAGTATCCGTATGATTCCCTTGTATATTTTATTTTGTATCTAGTACTCTCTATCTACCACTTATATGTATTTGACTTAGAGGTCGAGACTGAGAGATTCGATATTGTATATTTATGACTCTGTTGTTACGCTCGTATGAGCCGGCTTTATTTCGTGTTGTGATGTTTTTTTACTTCCTTTTTTCCTATTTCTTCGCTATGGAATCGTATATATATATATATCCTGTTGTGGTTGTGTTCCACCTTTTGACGTGAGTTGCTCCGTTTGGGGATACTTTTTATATTATATGTTTTGTACCCGATTGGGGCTAGTTTTTACAAAGGAGATGCTGCCGAATTTTTTTTAAAAATTAACTTAAGTTTTAAATGCTTTTAACAAATGTTTTAACTGTTTTTACCACTCTATCCTTTATGGTTTAGATTTCTGAGTTTTCGGCTTACTTGAATTACGTTACGCGTTTAGACGTTGCGTGATTTAAGCGCCAGTCGCGTTCCTAATTTGGGTCGTGACAAACGCTCAATGCGTAAACTACATCTGATCTGGTACACAACATCACATACATTATAAGCCTACCACAGAAGCGTAGGGTATAGTAGACATGCGATCCCTTTCAAATCAGTCTTGGGAGACATCAATTTGGAGAGGGTGATTCCGTGACAAGCCGGTAAATTACGACACTTTGAATCTTCCATACTGAATCTTTTCAGTATGGTGTCAATATACCTTGACTGTGAAAGCCCCCAATATCCGTTTAGATCTATCACGATAGATCTGGATCCCCAGAATGTAGGAGGTATCACCTAGGTCTTTCATGGAGAACCTTTATGGCAAGAATCCCTTGACTGATTATAGCATATGAATGTCATTTTCTATCAAGAGAATGCCATCCATGTACAAGATGAGGAATACCACACTTCTCGCTAAAATCTTACTATAGGTGCATGGTTCATCTGGATTTTAATAAAGTCAAATTCCTTGACCGTCTCATCAAAACAGATGTTCCAACTCCGCGATACCTGTTTTAATCCATAAATGGATTTAAGAAACTTGCACACTCTTCAACTGCTCCCTCTCTATGAAACCCTCCGGCTGATCCATATAAACACTTTTCCAAATTTCCATTTAGAAAAATGGTCTTTACGTCCATCTGCCAAATTTCATAATCATGGAAGGCATCAATGGCAAGAAAGGATCCGAATGGTTGAGCATAGCCACGGGGGAAAATGTTTCATCATAGTCCAAACCAGTTCTTTGACGAAAACCTTTTGCAACAAGTCTAGCCTTATAGGTTTCAACATGTCCATCTACATTAATCTTCTTTCTGATGATCCATGTGCAGCCTACGGGTTTTACCCCTTCCGGAGCAATGTCCAAAGTCCATACTTTGTTGGTATACATGGACTCCATGTAACGACCACAATATTACTATACCTTCATATTTTCTTTCTTTAGTAAAATATTTTATCTATTTATTCTTAGTATTTTCTGTATATTTTGTTTTCTATTAAATATATTATTTTATTATTCTATCTATTTTTCCCAAACACATTTTTTTAAAACTAAATTTTAACCTTTTTTTCAAATTAAACACAAGACCTAACCTAACTCATAACTCAAATCCAATTTCATTTTCATTTTCATTTTCATTTTCATTTTCTTTTATAAAACTATGAGCCCAAAAGCCCATTTTCTTGTCAAGCAACGACATATATTTAAGGCTTGTTAAATTTGTGCATGAACAACCTTGTAGCACATTGGTTAAATCCTTGCATTATTATTTCATAGGCCGCATGTTCAAATTCTCATTCTTACAATTATTTTTTTAATCAATTTTTATCCTTCTCATAATCTACAAATGAGACAATTCATTTCATCTTCTTTTTAACTCCCAAAATAATTAGAATGGTTATGAGCTATAATTTATTAGAATTATGATGGCCATAAACTTTTTTTTATACGTCACTCTTCTTTCTTTTCTTCATCTCATATTTCTATCATTTCCAATCTCTCTTTTCATCTCTTCTTCATTCCACCTTAATCATTTCCTTTTGATCAAATCTAAAAATAAAATAAAATAAAATCTCTTTTCCCTTAAGCTTGGAGAAGCACCGGTTCCATCAAGCTTCAAAGACTCGGTTGAGGATTTTATCTAAACGGTGAGCCGGTTGTTATACCGACTCACACAGCCTGTAAGTCCCCTTCGTTTCTTCTCCTCCTCTTGTTGAATCATCCTTATCTTGTTATGTCTCCACTGATATCTATACTTGCTAACAACATATGTAAACTCCTTGTTTAGAAAACGCACATAAAATAAATAGATAATCTAACAGTTAATTGTTTTGTAAATTTATTTACCTTCATGAATATGATACATTTTTAATCAGTAGTGATTATCTTGTTTCATGTTTTAATAGTTATGAAAATATGTGAATCGTATCATCCTATATTGCACGTACTGTTTATTTTGTAATTGTTTAATTTTTTTATATAAAAGAGAAAAACAAAACTGCAAATAAATTCAGTAGTTTTGTCACCATTAAATACGGTCTCAGATAACTTTTGTTCTTAAAATAATTTTTAAAAATTAATTTTCACATATGAAAATCCTAGAAAAATTAGGATAAATAATAGATAGAATTTCAGGCTTACGATAAAAATTTTATATCAAACAGAATAACGATTTAGAAGTTGCGTAGTTTTTTCACTGTTTTAAAACCAGAAAACTGTCAATAAGGGTCTTTTTCGAGAGACCATAACTCTATAATAGTTGATCCAAATTAATTATTTTTAGATGTTTTGAACATCTACATAAAAAGATCTATATTTTATTAGTTGTAAGTTTTTACTAAAAATTGACGTAAAATATATAAAACTGCGTTACAATATTAAACGACAAATCTGGACAGAATCTGTCCTGATTCGCACACTGTTTTTAAATAGGACATAACTCGAACACCCGATATCCGTTCGTGATAAAATTTAGATGTGTAGATGAACAATTGATAGAACTATAATTTTCTGTATATTATATTACTTATAAACTCATGAAACAAATCGATATAGGCTTTGCAATATAACATATAGCTGCTGTCCAGAAATCTGAATTTCTGTTTTAAACGCTGATGTTAAAACAATTATAACTAGAGCTTCAGAAATTCAAATCGCGTGAATCTTAATGTTTTGGATAATTAGTCTGAAACACCTACAATTTTTTAATAATTTTTGTAACCTGAAACCCGATAGAAATTAACTCAAACTGCATTTTAAAAATGTGTGACGGTGCTGAACAGATTCTAATCTGTTTTGCGCGACGATACGAAAACATAAATATCTCTCAAACCGGTAGTCGTATTTAAGAGAGACTGAAACTCATGTGTGTATAACACTTAGGCTATGTTTTCTTTTATATTCTTATTTCAAATGACTTGATTAACTAGTCGTACATATCACATATTTACAACATTGTTTTGGACGTTACTTGTATACTTATCTCATATCATGTTCTGTGATTGCTTATTTATTTTTATTTATATGACTTGTGATTAAATCATTACATACTAGAATTGACTTGATATTGACACGACTCAATCACGAATACTTAAACCCGATATGTACACTTGAACCAACATGACTCGAACCTAAATACAATTGGCATGACTTGCACTTGACATGATTACATGAACTCAATCTTAAAAACTTGATATCATACATCACATTTTGTATTCATGTATTCGATCAAGACTCGTAAAATTAATCATAGACTAATATACATAGGGTGTTGGGTAGTTTGAGTATGAATCCAACTGAATCTCATGAGTCTCATTAATACAAATCATGTTACTGTGGTACCAGGCTGAAACGGTACAAATCATGTTGCTGTGGTACCGGGCTAAAACGGTACAAATCATGTTGCTGTGGTACCGGGCTGAAATGGTACAAATCACGAATTCACGAATGAGGGCCCGTATTTCCAAGCCCCTGGATGATAGCCTGTTGGGTTTGGAATACTTCAATAACAATTGAAGTCCCGCTATTTTGGGCCCGTAATTCCTTACCCCTGGAAGATAGCCTTGGGTTCGAGAATACTCTTGAAATTGGTTGACATTCACACTTAAACTCACGTTGGTTACTTTACCTTTTTAAAGACCTTTTAGGACACTTATATTCACTTCATATTCACTGTACCTATACTCCACGACCATGTTATACTTGTTTGCCATACTTATATAGTTGACATACACATTACCATACACGCTACTATACTTGTTTACATGTTCATGATTTATATCCATGCTATACCATATATCACATTATATCTTGCATTTCATTTATATACATCACACCATCCTTTTGGGGACTTACCGAGCGTTAGTTCACCAACGGGCATTCCACCCATTTTTCTTTCTTTCTTGGAATGTTCGTCAGGTGGTATTGAGATAAAGGAGATAGAAGTGGTCGAAGAGGAGTACAATCAGTTCGCATCACAACCAGACGACTAGTTTCATTCAGCTTTTCATTTCATTTCAGCTTATTTATGTATGCCTCCTTATTAAGGGTTATCGTGTTATCGTACCTTGTATCAGATATTTTGTCAATTGTGAATCTTGAATGTAATAAATTAAAGTTGGATTTCATTCTTTTGTTTATTCTTGTTAGTTTATGTTGCTTATAAACGCTTAGCGTATTTATTTTGAGAAATGACCATCTCGGAATAAATACGTCGCGGGCTTGTCACGTGTCGTTGCCGCTCTTTTGGGAAGCAGGGCGTGACACTTCATTTCGGTCCGTATTGCATCCAGCCATTTTACCGAGTCTCTGCTCTGAATGGCTTACTGGAAGCTAGTTGGCTCATCATCGTCGATAATGTAATCCTCTCTATCCCCGTCTATGAGAAAACCGTAGTATCTCTCGGGCGGATAAGACTGCCTACTAGTCCTGCGGAGTGGCATGGAGATATCCGGTTCTTTCGAAACTTCTGGTTCCACCATGCTTTCAGTATTAGTTTGTGGTTCTGGAATTTCTTCCAGTTCTATTGCGCTCCCACTTATCTCTTTTTCTAAAAATTGAGTTTCCAAAAAGTGGGCATGCCGAGAAACAAAGACCTTTTGTTCCTTTACGTAATAGAAAAAATACCCCTTGGAGTTCTTTGGGTATTCCACAAACTTACACAGTACTGAGCGTGCCTCGAGCTTGTCCGCATACTGCTTTTTTACAAAAGCTAGGCATCCCCATGTCTTAAGATACTGAAGATAGGATTTCTTTCCACTCTATATCTGATATGGTGTGGTAGGCACAGTCTTGGTAAGAACCTTGTTCAAAAGATATGCAGCCGATTCTAGTGCATAGCCCCAGAAGGATCGCGGCAACTCAGCGTTACTCATCATGGAACGTACCATATCCAATAGTGTTATGTTCCACCTTTCCGATACACCGTTGTGTTGAGGTGTGTATGGAAGAGTAAGCTGAGAGAGAATTCCATTCTCTTTTAAGTAATCCAGGAACTCGACACTTAAATATTCACCACCTTGATCAGATCTAAGTGTCTTGATACTTTTGTCGGTTTGTTTTTCCACTTCATTCTTATATTCCCAGAATTTCTCAAAGGCCTCGGATTTATATTTCATCAAGAATACATATCCATACTTTGAGAAGTCATCCGTAAAAGTAATGAAATAGGAATAACCATTTCTTGAATGTGTAGACATTAGACCACACATATCGCTGTGTATGAGTTCCAAGAGCTCGCTCGCTCTTTCTCCGTGTCCATTGAACGGTGTCTTTTTCATCTTTCCTTTGAGACATGATTGACAAGTTGCATAGGACTGATATTCGAATGGATCCAAATATCCCTCTTTATGTAATTTAGTCAATCGTGTTACATTGATGTGACCCAATCTACAATGCCATAAGAAAGCCTGATTTAATTCCGGAGACTTTCTTTTAAGTGTGTTCTGGACGTTGAAAACCTGAGCTTGATTTAATACGTATATACCGTTATCTAGTGTACCTGACCCAATCAAAGTTTAATTTAGGTGGATGTTGACAACATCGCTTACAAATGTAAAATCATAACCTTCTTTAGAAACTAAAGATACAGAGATGATATTACATGTCAGACTAGGTACACACAAACAGTTATGTAAAATCAAAATCTGCCCACTTGTCAATCCTAGGTGATATTCCCCTGCGGATACAACGTCCATGCTCATTCCGTTAGCAACCCTGAGAGTCATATCACCTGCCTTGATAACTCTACGGTTTCTCAAAATCTGTAATGAATTACAAATATGAGATCCTGAACCGGTATCTAGTACCCAGGAAGTAGAGTTAATTGACAGACAGTTTTCAATCATGAACACACCCGAAGCCGAAGCCACAACTTACTTCGAATCCTGGTATCTGGCTTTCTAAGCCCTGCAATCCTTCTGACAGTGCACTTTCCCGTGACAACAGAAACATCCTTCCTTTCCTACTGTTAGCCCCGAAACTTTTGCCATGTCCTTTCCCTCTACCTTAGTGCTCCTCAATATATTGAGGAGTCCTGGAAGTGTAACTTCCTTCCCTTGAATTTTGAAATTCAAGATAAAATGGGCGTAGGTTGAGGGGAGTGACTGTAGAATCAAGTTAGTATATAACTCGTTCTCCAACGTGGTCCCATGGTCCGTGAGCTGTTTAATATAACTAATCATCATAAGGACGTGGTCCCCTACGGATGACCCGATAGCCAACCTCGCCTGAAGCACTATTTTCGAAGTCTCATATATTGCGATACGAGATTGATCTCCATATAAAACTTTGGTATGAAGAAAGATGGAAGCTAAGTCCATCTTCTCGTGCTGCCTCTACTGTTTACTATCCATTGAGGCTAACACGAGGCACTTGGCTCTCGCACAATCCTTTTCCCATATCTTACGGATATCAACATTCGTGACGGTGGAATCTGGACCTGGGACGGCGGGGCTTTGGTAGTAAGGAGTTAGTCCAGTTTTTCATGGGTAAGTACCATCTGGATATTCCTTAGCCAATCATTATAGTTTGGCCCAATCAATTTATTATCTAGTAACCTAAATCCGGTCATAGTGGTCGCTGCAATTAAGAGAGAGAGAAGAAACACTTAGCATGATACTCTTGCAAGTTTAGATTGGTTATTAATTTATCTAAATATGATGGCTCCCACTGTTTCCTCGAATCCTTCCTCAAACCATAAAAGAAGAATTAGTCATGATTAATCACACTTTACAATTCTTGCTTAACCTTTCGGCCAGGCTAGTGTTAGTACTTCGAGGAAGGTTTTCCAATACTTTCGCGAAGTTCCTTAATTACATAATCTCTTTTCCCTGGAGGCGTAGCCCCGTAACACCGTTCTAAACACCTACTTAGTTTATAGCATTGATTGTTTAGTGAAAAATCTCCCGAAAAGTAATCTTACTCATCAGTAGGATCGGGATCCAACTATCATTGTGTGATGATCTAGATGGAATCCACTCTAGTCACCACACTCCAGAAGGTATGCTCAAACTACAAGTTTCCTTTATATTTGAAACTCCCGATGTGGATTTTTGCCCCTTGCTCTTATGACCTTGACGAAGGCCGACATATCATAAGTCATATGTCAAGTTCTAACCGTCATTGTCAAGGTTAATTTGAATCCACCCGTACATATTCTTGACGAAGGCCAACATAGTAGTACGACTGTCCTAAATCAACGCATCTATCTATGCTACATATGAATACCCAGCAGCTACCAATCATTATGCCTTGGTGAAGGTCAAAATACATAGCTTGAATACTACTGAATACCCATATGAAATGACGGAGGGCTACGAATGGTTTTGGCGAAACCGTGAACATAATGAACTTGATATAGTCGAAGGAACCATGATAGCTTTTTTTTAAAAGGAGTGGTTTAGGCTCCGCATTTAAAATTTGCTTTTTGAAGAAAACCGAGTGGTTTTGAAATTTTTCCAACGATTAAACTTTGGGTTTTTTTTCCTTGCATTAATCAATGTTAATGCGGTCCCATCATTTAATCTTACCACTGCATAAAAGAAACGACAATACAACGTACGCTTATGCCATCCGCATTCTCCACGGGGCTCCGTCATGCACCGTTAGATTACTTAACTACCGGCAGAGCGGGGGCTGGATTAGCGCGGGTGCAAAACATAAGCAACGCCTACTATATATATATCCATTCGTCTCACGCGATAATAAGCATCCAATATACTAGGAATTCCGCGTTTCGTTTAAGCCTATAATGAAAGACGGATTCCACGGTCGTGATGAATAGCCAAACCCCACCCTAGACCCCTACGGGTGTGGAAAACTACCCACCAAATTCCCGAAATGAAGCAACCTCCCTCGATAAAATGAGTAGGCCACTCGGCACTTCGAGAACCCGGTAGTTTGTACACCCCACCTTGGGTCTATCCTAGGAGCAAAAACAGTAAAAGAAATAATACAACGGTGGTTACAATCTCAACCCGGATGTTCCCCGCAAAATAATATTGCATCACTTTTACAAATTACATGAATGAAAGAAAATAAAACACTCTTCTCACATCCCCTTGCTATTCATCCACGACGATCCAATACTCCATATACACAAACTATCAACACAGATCACAGGTATGTGCAACCCCCAACTAATCGACGTATAGCAATTAGCGGAGATTTACGAACATATACCTAAACACGGAAAACCCGATTAGCCAAGTAATCTTAGAATTTCGATCAGTTAACTAAAACGTGTCTACCCCATGCATAATCCAGTACACAAACAAATTAGGGTAGAATCCACATATGCCAAAAATCACTATTCAATATGAGAAACAGACAGAAGAAAATCGGAACTAATCGCCCTTGACTCGGCCGCGGAACGGCGGCCAAACACACTGTTTGGTCACGCTTCCGCGGCGGTCTTGGGGACTTAGGATCTCGTTTTTCTTGTATGTTCTTAGAAAATCCTGCTTGTATTTTTAAGGCCTTTGAAATGATTTTTAGACCAGTTTTGAAAAATGACAGCAAGTAAGGTCCCGAATCGTGATTTCGTGCAATTTTCCGACGATCGGACTTCTAACTACTTTCTAACTAACTAGTTAAGGTTTTGTAGGCTATGATACCATTGTAAGTCGATGTCGCGCACCCCGCGGGTTCGCGGGGAGGCGGAATTTTCAAAAAAACGATTTTAACGAACTTTGCAACACCGGCTAACTCCCGGATCTATTCGAAAAACTTTAACTAACTAAACTAACTAGGAGGTTTAACTACTATGATAGTTGGTTATACCTCCATGACCAAGTTCTTCGGGGCATCTTTGCCTCCTCTCCATGGCTCCTCGAAGAAAGGATCGAGCTTGCGATGTCGGCCTCCTCGCGTCAAAGATGATCTACCCGAAAGTTTGTACTTCAAGCTCCAACCTCTAAACCGAGGTAACTAGGGTAAATGATTCGCTAATCCAAGTAGCCTAGGTGATGTAGAGAATGTCTAATGGATTGTATTATCTCACTAAACCCTTTGTTTCACAACACATGTGAGTGTAAAAGTTAGAGGAAGAAGGATAGTAAACTTAGGAGAGAGAAAGCAAAAGGAGAAATGAGCTAGGGTTGTGTTGGTTAAGTGTGGGTAATGGCTAATGATAATCCCTCACTCATTGAACCATGGATTAAAAACCAATACAATATATCACCCATGCTTCAATAGTGAGTCAAGATGAATATAATAATCCAGGAGCCATTCCTCTCACCATGCCAAGTATGTCTCCTCTAATTCCACCTCATTAATCCATTTAAGAAAATGGATAATACCAAATAATGAGGTGTCTCCTTCTAAAAGCATTCTTGAGAAAATTACAAGAATACCCATCACCGTATATACATACCCGTATTCGTATTCCGAAAAATACGAATACACTGAGACGATAAAAATCCAATAATACAATATTAGGATACGGCTTAAACCAAAACCCACTAGTATTGTCCGCCCGAACACCATCCGTGTACAAGTACACGTATGTGCCCTGCCGTAAAACCATACGGCCTCTACATCTTTTGCCTAAAGCAAGGAAACCCTCTGTGTGAGACTCTAACGACTCGACAGTACGCTGGCAGTGGATTTAACCACAAGCACGTCAGCGGTACTAGTTGCAAGTAACGGCTACCCAGGTATCTGTTGATAAGAAGGTCAATGAGCAAACTCATCCGAACTCCTACTGAGCATGTCTGTGACAATCTCCGTACAGTCCGGTCTGTTCTTCTAAGATAATCACATATCGGGTCTAGGGGATGGTAGACGACAGACCCCTAACAGCCCAATAAGTTGTGCTAGAGGAGAGCCCAATACACCCTGAGAAACTACTGGAGTACCTACCAGTATGTCTCGACTGCCCTGGTTAGGGACTTTGTGTAATGGCTTTCCGAACACAGCGTGATATCAACCCCCAATACCGGGAAAGAAGGATCCTATCTGACCGCTACTGTCTCCAAGTGCTTCAGGACTACACCCAACTACTACCTGTTTGCACAACTCCTTTGGGTCGTGGTAGGCTAGTAATCTAAGTGTAGTAAGAACACACTCGAGACGAAGTAGTGATGGCAAGTCAACGGACTAATTTGTACTCATGTCATCTAGGAACTGCTACCTGATGATAGGTATAATACCAACCAGCAGTTCCTGACGAGTCCTGTCTAGTGTAACTCATAACCTAATAAGCACCTGCATACTATCTCCAATACGATGTACTTATGGCTGTGGGACAGACCATCTCCTCTGCTGGGATGAGAAGCGTATACACTAGTCTAATCTGGAGTATCGATGCCCCGTCTCGATAATCCTACGACTTGGGACCTGTATAAGGATGTGCTTATAAACCACCCAGCCCCCACTAGTTTGATTGCCATCACAGCGCTGGTAGTCAAGAAAAGATCCTAAAGGCTCTACCAATATGAATAAGCGATATGCTAAGAGAAACACATGCACATATTGAGGTAGAATTAAACCAAGTAGCATACTACCATTTTGAGCAAGACTGCTATCATAACTGTGAATATCCCAAACATCCAATATGTAATATACAATTCAGTATGATACAATAATGGCATCCAGGACATATCTCACTAACAGTTAGGATAATACCAAAAAATTTTGGGGGATCAACTCCCCAATTTGGCCGCACTTCCGCAGCCTATTGCACCAATGGGTCGCGGTTCCGCCACCTATTGCACCTATAGGTCGCGGTTCTGTCGTCTAGTGATGAGTTCTCCCCTTCAAAATTTGGCACTGCGCTCCGACGCTCCTTTACTCCTATTTGTTAATCTCTGAATCTCTGTTGGTTCGCTCCAAGTGCTCCAGATTTCTGGCAAAACTCGCACAAAAATCGTTAAAAATAAAAAATGTGGTTTTTTTATTATTATTTTTATGTTCTCTGGTTTAATATTAGAAATCAACCCGAATAACAAGAAAAATAATTACGACCATTTCCCCGGCAACGGCGTCATTTGATTGATGCGAAAAAAGTGTGTTTGTGTATATTGTAAATAACCGCAATCAAGACGGTGTCACAAATAGCTAGTCGCGATGAGTACGGGCCGTCCGCAGGGAAACGGTGAACTTCTTATCTTACTTTAGATGAGTTGATAAAAGAGAGGAGGGATTGTTTCCGTTTCTATTAAGAAGGAATGAAAAGTTTATAATAGAAGGAATTGTAAGATTTATAGGACTTAGTAGTTAATGGATGAAGTAAAAAATATAATTCTTTTTACCTTTTAATTGTTTAATACTAGAGAGATAGCGATGAATCTGGATTAGGGTTCTTGGAGGGAATTAGGGTTTTCCACTACTGCCCCTTGTCCTTCTATTGATCTCTATTTATCTCGAGCTCTTAACAAAACAAGTATTAACGAATCTCAAATCGTGGTCGTGACTATCATTAATTGATAGTGCATCCGATAAATAGGTTAACATTTATTTTGCTAAAGTTTATAAAAATTAAAACGTTAAAAGAAATTAAGGGATTTTCATCCATTATTCTACCCTATCCTACAAACCCTAGCAAACAAGAATTTACTCGCTCATGGATATTAGTGTAGTAAAAGAGAGATGGAAGATGAATGGAACCATATTTAAAATTTAAAAGTGCAAAAAGTAATGCAGAAAAATAATGCGGAAAGTAAAGTGCAGAAAGTAAATGCGAAAAGAATTAAAACAAAAACTACCTTTATTGATCAACTATTGCATTACAACTTGCTCGCTGAAAAACTAAATTACAAAAACCTGGTTGCTCGCTAAATATCTCTCAAGATCGAGAGATAGATGATTCAATGAATATATAGATAGCTCTCTGTCCTTTTATAGGCTCTGGAATGTGAAACCCTAGATGACATATTGAAGTGTGTGAAATTACGATCATGACCCTAAAGTTTTAAATCCTACGGCCGCTAAATGACCGTTGAACCGCCGCCTATAGTCCTATTTGACCGCGTTTCCGCCGCCGTTTGGTGAGTTTGTGCCTCCAAATTTTTTGTGCCTTTTCCTTTCGATATTTGGAGATCCTTCTGATAAAAAGACTCTAAAAATATATCTCTTAGTCTCTGTCGTTGCAAGATTCTTCAATTTGCTCCTAATATTCGGCAGATTTGGTTTGGTAAATCGATTTGTTGTGGATCTCATACTTAGATTTCAGACCTGAGCTAATCTTATTATAATACCTGCATAATATCTCAAATCAAATTGTTAGTAGCATTTGTTTTATTTGATATATTATTCTAACCATTTATATGATATGATATCTTAAGACTATTAATTAGGAATATTTGATATGATATGCATATTTTAATATGAATATTTTATTTAAATATTATATACATATATTTTCCCTAATTATGTTAATTATAAATGAAGAAACATGTGATAATAATCTTTTTACAAATAAACTCACATATGTTCTTTGTTTACGATTAACACCTTTTAGTAGTTAATAATAGTAGGAAAAATGTCCATAAAAATTTGCAACAAATTTGACTGACCAACTGTCTAACACACTCTAGAATCCGGCTACTCAAGCACTTCTCTGTGGGTTATCCTAATACAAGAATGAATGAATAATACAATGGTAATGTCGACCTTAACCCGGTCGTGTTCCAATAAAACAATATACATCAAGCGGTAACGGCGGCCACAATTCTTCCACTCCTCCCGAATAAACGAATATAAAAACATTTTACGATGAGGGGCTACCACAACGACTATCCGATATTTGCAACCATCACAAGATATACATCTCAACTGCTCAAGCAAGTATTTGCAATCCCGTCTAATCGACCTATAGCAATTAGACGACGTTTACAAACGCATATATAAACACAAAGATATAAACGATGCAAAAGTTTTGAGTTTAAAACTTTCCGTGTTACCCGAATGCAAAGATAACAGTAGATGAAATCTGGGCCAAATCAAACATATCAAAAAATCAAGTTTCAATGAGAATAAGCCCCTATAAAAAATTAGGGACCTGAATCCAAAATTAGACCGACCATGTCGGGGAAATCCCAGTTTTGGATGGTTTTTCATTGGAGATAGGTCCTCGAATTTTTTCCTAAGTTTTTATACCTTATAACAAGACTTCTGCACTTATTCAAACAGAGATAAAAAAATTCGAACAGAAACTTGGTTTTCATGATTTCGAAAAACAGAAATTTTTATTTTCGAAACGTAACAATCGTCTACTACTAGTTTTAGTGTTTGGATGGCTCTGATAACATGTTAGTAAACGCTCATGCTCATACCGCAAACTTGTTGCCAAGGAGGAATACAGAAAAAAAATTTAAAAATCAAGAGCACGAACTACTACGTCTTAGAATTGAATCCAAATACTAAACTAGCAAACTAGAAGGAGTTCGACTACTCGGATAGTAATTACAACCTTTGTAGTCGTGTTGTTCGTCTTCTATGGCACTTTTTTAACTCCTAAGTCTACCGGGAACGAGCTTGGGAGTCGGTCTTGAAGATGATCCACCCGAAGAAACCCAAATCTAGGCTCTAACTTCACAATAAAAACTAAGTGAAGCAACTAATGGACAAAATTTGCTAAAAATTGATCACTAGAATATAGTAGTAGCTAATCTGTAGGTTTTCTCTCTTTTCTTTTCTTCTTTCTCAACTTAGAAATTTTCATGTGAGGAGGAAGAAGAAGCAAAGGGTGATGGTTATCCAAAACAAGTATGGCTACTAAAATTCTTCATCACAATTTCTTTTCTCTTTCTTTCTTTTTAAGTGTGAAGTGGGTGGAAATGTGACTCACTAGTGTGTGTCATAAGTCCACACACTTCCACTCAATAGAAGAAAGAATGAGAAGAAAATGACAAGCCATGTCATATGTACATACACACATATACATAAACTAATATAAGTATATGCTACAAATACGTACATCCGTATTCGTATCAAAATACGAATACAATACCCGTATTCGTATCAAGACACAAATACCCGAATTCGTATAAATACCATATTCTGTCAAAATACAAATACCAAAAAGAGAGATGCTAAAAAGAGATATGTAGTACTAGCTCACATTTTTCCAAATGTAATAATTTAGCTATCTTTCAAACCGGCTAGTATTAACAAAATATCCGATTAAAAGTACTTGTACAAAAACACGTATTTAATCCAACCTAAGTACATATCAAAATACGTACATTACATCGTTTCTCCTGAGTTGAGAAACCCTCTGTGTGGGACTCTAAAGTTTCGACAATACGCTGGCAGTGGGTTTAACCATAAGCACGTCAGTGACACTAGCTGTATATTACGGCTACCCAAGTATTGAACGAAAGGAAGGTCGACAAGCAAACTCGTTCGTATCCCCACTGAGCCTGAAAGTGACAGTCTCCATACAGTCCGGTCTGTTCATCTAAGAGTATCACATATCGGATCTAGGGGTGGATAAAGTCAGACTTCTAATAATGCGATAAGTCGTGTCGGTGTGAAGCTCGTCACCTACATAGAAACTACTAATCCAAATCAGTAAATCTCATCTATCTTAGCCAAGGATTTCTGATGATGGCCACACGTGTGCTGCGTGACATCTACCCCCAATACCGGGAAGACGAATCCCTGACGATCCGCTCACTACCTCCATATGGCTTGGGGATGAACCCAACCAAAACCTGTTTGCACAACTCAATGGAGCCGTGGTAGGGTAGTAATAAAAGCACAGTAGGAACTCATACGAGATGAATGGTGATCTCAGGTCAAAAGACTAACATGTATACATGTCACTAGAGAACTGCTATATGGCAATATGTATAATACCGTATGTTCCCGGCGAGTCCGTCCAGTGTAACTCATAACCCAATGAGCACTTGTATACAATATTTGGTGACTAACTAATACCAATGGCTGTGAAACCGGCCATCGCCCCTTATCGGGGTTAAGAAACGTATACACTAGTCTATTCTAGAATATTTATATCCAGTCTCGATATTCCTACGACTAGGGGCATTTAAGGATTTGCTTATAAACTATCCAGTTCTCACAAGTGTGATCGCCACAATAACCCTGGTAGTCAAACATGAATCCTATGAGCTCTATCAACATGTAATAATGATCTGTAATACCACATAATACATGTATATGATGATAAAGACCCAGATAGCATACTATTATCTCGAGTAAGAATGTTCTACCCGTATAAGTCATCCCTCAATCATCATAATCGCCTGCCTGCGATTACAATAATTGCCTTGAGGGTACTATAGCCAACACATTGAGCATAGCCAACAGTCACGCCCCGCTTCCCAAATACGGAATACGAGGGGTTGATAAGGCCAGCCATGCTCCTACGGTCAAGGAAACATCCTGCCGTAGTCACATTTCGGCTTCTAGCTTTACGTGGTAATCAGTACTCAATACGCAGGTAATGAGAAACACAGTCACTAAATCAAAACAAATACAAAGAACTAACCAGATGGAGATCAAGGAAAGATAGCGTTAAGTCACTGATCCAGATATCCGCAATGTCCTCGAGGTACATCAGGTCCTGGTCCAAGCTAGATCCAATTCTCACTCTGAGCATGCATACTCAGGTCGTCAGAGCGACACAATAGTAATATATATAAATACAAATGTGAACACGTGCAATAATGATGAATATGAAATAGTAAGCATGGAATAATGACGTGAACATGAAGTAGCCAATACAGGTAGATAATAGAGCAGGTAAACAGTAAAGCAGTGAACAGTATGGCAGGTATATTGAAATCAATAAGCAATGCATGTCACTAACCCTATCAGTCTCTAAGTCTCACTGTCCAGGTCGCTAAACCTATTGTCAGTCCAAGTGTGAGAGTCAACCACTCATGAGTATCCCCCACCCAAGGATAGGACCCAAGGGCAAGGGAACACGGGCCCGAGTCGCTCGCTAATAATCAGTAATATCACCCATATATCTCCAGAATCGGTGTATGTGCCGGCAATGGGACTCCCGAGATTCTGTTGAACTCACACTCAAACCACCCCATACCCCATGGTCTACATCAAACGCCAACCATAAACTCAAATACCAGTCGGCCCATAACAAGTCCACGCAAGAACTGGAGACAGGATCTCCATCAAGCATGTCTCGACTGATACCCAAGATAAATGGATAGTGTTTGGTTCCTTACCTATGACACTAATATAAGTGCTCCATAACCGTCCCATTCCAGTTATGGTTACACTTATACACGTCCCATAGGCGTCGACAATGCAATAAATCAATAGGGTCCACTGATTGTGTACAAGTACGTGTCACTTTCACTTATTCATTCACACGTTATCACTACGTAACTGCCACAATCAGAACACTAATACCTAACACTGGGTAATGCATACGATCACTAGGTTACCAATGCAATGACATCTACATGATATGATGAGATTACAGTAATTACGATATGAATAGAGTAGCATCAGTCAGTGTCCTACCACTTGCATAATTCACAATAAATCATACATGCAAAATTAAACGAAAAAATGTAAAAGGGGTAAGCAGTATGTTTAATTATCTATCCATCAAAATTGTTTTCGCGCCAATCCGGTTTCAGGTTTGCTAGATACGGCCATTTCAATTTAAGTGTTCACTTGTGGAAATCCGATTTTAGAATTGGAAGTCCGCTTCGTAACACACTTTAATCCCAGTTGGGATCGAATTAGGTGACGCTATAGTTGAACAATATTTAGGGTTATCAGTTAGGTTTCCACCTCAATTGGCGGATCAGTAATATACTATCTCAACAGGGAGTTATGATCAGGTTACGGTTGATGTGTAAAATCTGTCACTGCAGAATTCAGCTAGACATATCGACATTATAAAATGTGTTAAAAATACCATACAATTGAGGAATCTAGTGAGACCAGTGGGATAAGTAATATAATTCAATTCTATTCATAATGATATAGGTTCCGCACATTTCCGCATTTGAGCAAGGAAAATACAGTGAGTTAGAACAGGGGTTATCTGGAATTTCCGCTCTGGACTGCAGTCCAGAATCGTAATTCTCCACAGTTTTCCCTATCGTAACTAGTTCAATTTTAGATAAAAATTATAGGGTTCTGTAGATTATCCCGTTAGCTTCGATACGAACCATGGAACGCCAAAATCCGATTCGTAAAAGATTAAATGTGAATTTAACGGTCTAGCATGTTCAGGAAATTCAGATTTCGTAATGATTATCGGGATTAACATTTCATAGGTGAAACGACCGTGGCTTCCAACCGAATTTCTACAGCACCTTGGAAAACAGTAGACGGGTCTAATGATCATAAGTTCCGCCATTTAAAAACCGGTTTTCACTTATAGTTTCGTATCGAACACTTGTATTCATTGGCTCGCATGAGATGTATATATACGATATTAACATCTAAACTGATTTAAATATAACTAATAGCATGAAGCAAGTAATATACTTGCCTGGCGATGTGTCGACAACGGTACGGCAGTGGCAACGGCACGATCGCGTCACGAACACGGCACGGCGACGACTGGGCTCAAGCTCGACTGCGACTGCGACGGGGAGGCGTCGATGGTGGCAGGGTTGCTTGCTGCAGCGGTGAGAGGGTGTCACAGATGGTTGGCGCCGGAGGGAGAGGACAGCGAGACGCACGGTGAGGGGGAAGGAACCGGGGGCGAGGCTCGGGGTTTGGAGTTGGGTGCTGTGGGAAGGGAAGCAGTGAAGAGCTGGGTGAAGGAGTAGGAGGTGATGATGGTGATGCTGAAGGAACGACGAGGTGGACGGCAGCGAGAGGGGACGGCGATGAGGTCAGAGGTGGTGGCTGGCGTCGGGTTCCTGTGTGCAGGAGATGGGTAGGGGAGCTAGGCGAGTAGAGGAGGAGGTCGAGGCGTGAGGGAGACGAGGGCAAAGTCGGCGGTGAGGGGACGAAGGAGACGGTGGGGGCCGACGAGGTGGAGCCCCGGAGGAAGGAGGATGGCAGTCGAGGTGTTCGGGAGTGGAAGCGGTTGTGGGGTCTTGGGGTGAGAGGGAGAACGAGAGGGAGAGAGGGAGAAAAGTGATGAAGAAAGGGAGTGCAGATAGAGGGAGGGCGCGGGCGAGGAGATCGGGGGTTGTTGGCGAGGAAGGAGCGAGTCGTGGGGGGTTGTTGGGCGAAGAAGGGGAGCTCGACGTGGGAAGTTGGGACGAGGACGAGGTCGCGGAAAAGGGGCGCGAGCGCGCGTGCGAGATCATGGTCGCAGTCGCGGCGGGAAGCGGCGACGTGAGAGTGAGGCACGGAGACACGGGGGCGAGCGGGAACTGTTGGGGAGAACGTGGGCGGGAAAAGCGAAGTGGAGAAGAGAGGACGAAGGAATAGGAAACGGGTCGGGTATGGGAGAAGGGTTTGGGCCGGGTTCGGGGGAAAAGGAATGGGGTTTGTGCTGGGAAAAATAAAAGAAAAGGAAAATAAAAGGAAATAGGGTTTGGGTTTGGGTTATGAGTTGTTTAGGAAAATTTAAAAGGGTATTAGATTAAATTAAGGTTCGGGTTTTAAAAATAATGAAAATAATAATTATAAATATAAATAATTAAATTTTGTAAGTAACAAAAATACGGATATTGGTATATAAAAGAACTGGGTATTATATCATACCACCCTTACAAAAATTTCGCCCTCGAAATTTAAAATGAACGATAAGCTATAAATAATATGCGAAAAGCCACAGAATCAAATACTACTATATAGCGATCTACGTAGAAGCAGCTAGATAAAATTAGAATCCTAAATATATATATATATATATATATATATATATATATATATATATACACACACACATACATACATACGTATATCTAAGAAATAGCGCAGCTAAAATAATAAGCATAAGGCATAACCATTTATAATAGCAAACTATAAGCACAATACCCAGGAAAATAAAGTAACAATAATAAAAAAAAATAGTGAAGGATTTGTCGATAGATTAAAATATTTTAGAATAAATATATCGATCAAACAATTATAAAATAACTTGAGAAAACCCATATGGCAAAACAATAGATGATAAAACAAACAGTATGTGTGACATATAATTGCGCTATTGGAAATGTGAAGAATAGTAAAGTATTCAGAAATAGTAAAACGGAAGTAGTTAATAACACTCAATATATATATATATATATATATATATATATATATATTTGATAAACATACAATAACGAAAACTAGATTTCAAATAGCAATGTCACTGCATGTAAGTATGGTAATAGGCGATAGCACTAAAAATGTATAGGGGCTAGTCAGGGTAGGGATTACAATGGAGTATGGTCCATTCAAAAAGTCAGAAAGTGGTACTTCAATCTGAATATAGAAGAGGCTGGGGCCGGGTCAGCGCAGGGTGAACAGTAATGAATCCCAGAAGGGAAAGATATTTATTGGGGAGGGAAAACGGTCATTGCATCATGCGAATCAAAAATCAAAAGATTAGCGAACTCAGAAATTTTATTATTATTCCAGAAAATTTCAAACAAAGCATTCTCGAAAGATAAAGGGTGGCCCTAAGCTATACATAAATTTATTTGGCCAGAGAAAACAAAAGATAAATCGCGTCAGTCGCGGTTGTGGAAGTTCAGCAGGTTACGGTAAGCTCGCGCGCTCAGATAGGGGCGTCCATTTCCATAGCGCCTCGCAGGGATCGCCACTGGAGGTTCTTCCGCTGCGGGGTCTTCTTCTTCTGGTCCTTCTGCCTCGGCTAGAGCTTCTTCATCGTGGTATGCTTCCACGTGATTCGCCTCTTCTGGATCTTCTTCCACGGGATTTTCTTCCACCGGCTTCTCTTCAGGGTCTTCCTCTCCTGGATTTTCTTCTACCGGGTCCTCCTCGGGATCTTCCTCTATCGGGTCCTCTTCGGGGTCATCTTCCTCTTCGTCGGGGTCACTGATCATGTCGACTTCTGGGGCTGTGACTCCCTCGTCATCGGAATCGTTGTTGCCGAAAATAACCTGTGGGCCATCGATCTCGTCATCTGAACTCACCAGCATGCAGTCCAAGGAAACACATGATCGAGTGTCTTCATCGATAGGCGGCGCTGCTCCAGGATTTGCCATGGCCTGAAAAGAAAGAGTCATGATCAGACAGTGGAACACACCAAGAAAATAACTAAGGATATGGAGCATAAGGAAAATATTCGGTAGGTAAGGACTAAAAAATCAAAAATTAAAATACTGATACAATAAGCAGTATAAGGGAAATGAGTGGTAAGGGGACGATACATGCATTGCAATTCAAAATTTTATTGCATTCAAACTAAAAATTCAACGGATACAAGTTTTTAAACGAAAGGAAACATTTACAAAACAGCGACAATATTTTTTTATTGAAAGCAGAAAAGGCAATAGTTCTTCATTGGTATATAGACCGCTGCATTCTCGTCAAGCGAGTGGAATCCTGCGCTGGGTCTGTACTATCCTCGAAACTCGACCTACGAAATAACCAAGTCACTTAGCAGTAGTGGAGAGTGTGGACGAATCTCCTCCTTGCAGCTCCTTCCTTCTAGGGCAACCATTGACAAGATGTTCGTCGGATCCACAAATCAAGCATTGTCCTTTGGCGCTGCGAAAGTCTTTCTGAAAGTGTCCTGGCTTCTTACAGTATCCACAACATTGAGTCATCCGCTGCTTCCGTTGCTGAGGAACAAGTGGGCGCTTCGTCTTCACTTCTTTTCCTTGTTTAACAGGGATTCCCTTACGATTGGAGGCTTCCACTGGTGCCTGAGTCGTCTTCCTTCTTAATCCTTCAGCTAACAGTTCGTTCGTTCACTCCTGGGCTTCCTTCAAACCTTGTTGTACATTCAAAATCTCGACGGTCTGATTCCGGGGAGTGGAGATAGAAGAAGAGTCGTTGGAAGACATGATCCTGAAACAACAATTTTAGGATGGCATAAGGTACGAGCTATAAGAATCAGAATACAATGTAGATTAGGCAAGGAAACAAGAATATCGGGTGAGGTGAAATTCAAACGAGTGGAAATCAAATGTAGAGCTCCAAGTCACTCGAACAGAGTACAGTATTGTAACTATGCTGCAATTCATAATTACAATCACATAACTCTACTAAGTCGCCCAAAACTCTAACGGATGGAGTCAAAATATGGCATGGCAAATAATAAAGATTCAAGTCAAAGATAACAGTTCACAATATGGACCGAAAAGCGACTTAAATTGTCAAGCTCTACTCGGAAACTGCAATCCTAATCATAGCAAAACCTGGCTCTGATACCAACAAAACCATGCCACGCCCCGCTTCCCAAAATACGGAATACGAGGGGTTGATAAGGCCAGCCATGCTCCTACGATCAAGGAAACATCCTGCCGTAGTCACACTTCGGCTTCTAGCTTTACGTGGTAATCAGTACTCAATACGCAGGTAATGAGAAACGCAGTCACTAAATCAAAACAAATACAAAGAACTAACCAGATGGAGATCAAAGAAAGATAGCGCTAAGTCACTGATCCAGATATCCGCAATGTCCTCGAGGTACGTCAGGTCCTGGTCCAAGCTAGATCCAATTCTCACTCTGAGCATGCATACTCAGGTCGTCAGAGCGACACAATAGTAATATATATAAATACAAATTTGAACACGTGCAATGATGATGAATATGAAATAGTAAGCATGGAATAATGACGTGAACATGAAGTAGCCAGTACAGGTAGATAATAGAGCAGGTAAACAGTAAAGAAGTGAACAGTATGGCAGGTATATTGAAATCAGTAAGCAATGTATGTCACTAACCCTATCAGTCTCTAAGTCTCACTGTCCAGGTCGCTAAACCTATCATCAGTCCAAGTGTGAGAGTCAACCACTCGTGAGTATCCCTCACCTAAGGGTAGGACCCAAGGGCAAAGGAACACGGGCCCGAGTCGCTCGCTAATAATCAGTAATATCACCCATATATCTCCAGAATCGCTGTATGTGCCGGCAATGGGATTCCGGAGATTCTGTTGAACTCACACTCAAACTATCCCACACCCTGTGGTCTATATCAAACGCCAACCATAAACTCAAATACCAGTCGGTCCATAACAAGTCTACGCGAGAACTGGAGACAAGATCTCCATCAAACATGTCTCGACTGATACCCAAGATAAATGGATAGTGTTTGGTGCCTTAACTATGAAACTAATATAAGTGCTCCATAACTGTCACATTCCAGTTATGGTTACACTTATATACGTCCCATAGGCGTTGACAATGCAATAAATCAATATGGTCCACTGATTGTGTACAAGTACGTGTCACTTTCACTTATTCATTCACACGTTATCACTACGTACCTGCCACAATCAGAACACTAATTCCTAACACTGGGTAATGCACACGATCACTAGGTTACCAATGCAATGACATCTACATGATATGATGAGATTACAGTAATTACGATATGAATAGAGTAGCATCAGTCAGTGTCCTACCACTTGAATAATTCACAATAAATCATACATGCAAAATTAAACGAAAAAATGTAAAAGGGGTAAGCAGTATGTTTAATTGTCTATCCATCAAAATTGTTTTCGCGCCAATCGGGTTTCAGGTTTGCTAGATTCGGCCATTTCAATTTAAGTGTTCACTGCTGGAAATCCGATTTCAGAATTGGAAGTCCGCTTCGTAACACACTTTAATACCAGTTGGGATCGTAATTAGGCGACGCTATAGTTGAAAAATATTTAGGGTTATCAGTTAGGTTTCCACCTCAATTGGCGGATCAGTAATATACTATCTCAACAGGGAGTTATGATCAGGTTACGGTTGATGTGTAAAATCTGTCACTGCAGAATTCAGCTAGACATATCGACATTATAAAATGTGTTAAAAATACCATACAATTGAGGAATCTAGTGAGACTAGTGGGATAAGGAATCTAACTCAATTCTCTTAGTAACGATATAGGGTTCTGCACATTTACGAATTTGACCAAGGAAAAGACAGTGAGTTAGAACAGGGGTTATCTGGAATTTCCGCTCTGGACTGCAGTCCAGAATCGTAATTCTCCGCAGTTTTCCCTATCGTAACTAGTTTAATTTTAGATAAAAATTATAGGGTTCTATAGATTATCTCGTTATATTCGATACGATCCATGGAATGCCAAAATCCGATTCCTAAAATATTAAATGTGAATTTAACGGTCTAGCATGTTCAGGAAATTCAGATTTCGTAATGATTATCGGGATTAACATTTCATAGGTGAAACGACCGTGGTTTCGAACCGAATTTCTACAGCACCTCGGAAAACAGTAGACGGGTCTAATGATCATAAGTTCCGCCATTTAAAGACCGGTTTTCACATATAGTTTCGTATCGAACACTTGTATTCATTGGCTCGCATGAGATGTATATATACGATATTAATATCTAAACTGATTTAAATACGACTAATAGCATGAAGCTAGTAATATACTTACCTAGCGATGTGTCGACGATGGTACGGCAGCGGCAATGGCACGATCGCGTCACGAACACGGCACGGCAACGACTAGGCTCAAGCTCGACTGCGACTGCGACGGGGGGGCGTCGATGGTGGCGGGGTTGCTTGCTGCAGCGGTGAGAGGGTGTCACAGATGGTCGGCGCCAGAGGGAAAAGACAGCGAGGCACACAGTGAGGGGGCAGGAACCGGGGGCGAGGCTCGGGGTTTGGAGTTGGGTGCTGTGGAAGGGGAAGCAGTGAGGAGCTTGGTGAAGGAGTAGGAGGTGATGATGGTGATGCTGAAGGAACGACGAGGTGGCCGGCGGTGAGAGGGGACGGCGACGAGGTCGGAGGTGGTGGCTGGCGTCGGGTTTCGGTGTGCAGGCGATGGGTAGGGGAGCTAGGCGAGTGGATGAGGAGGTCGAGGCGTGAGGGAGACGAGGGCGAAGTCGGCGGTGAGGGGACGGAGGCGACGGTGGGGGACGACGAGGTAAAGCCTCGGAGGAAGGAGGATGGCAGTCGAGGTGCTCGGGAGGAAGCGGTTGTGGGGTCTTGGGGTGAGAGGGAGAACGAGAGTGAGAGAGGGAGAAAAGCGATGATGAAAGGGAGTGCAGAGAGAGGGAGGGCGCGGGCGAGGAGATCGGGGGTTGTTGGCGAGGAAGGAGCGAGTCGTGGGGGGTTGTTAGGCGAAGAAGGGGAGCTCGACGCGGGAAGTTGGGACGAGGACGAGGTCGCGGGAGAGGGGCGCGAGCGCGCGTGTGAGATCATGGTCGCGGTCGCGGCGGGGAGCGGCGACGTGAGAGTGAGGCACGGCGACGTCGGGGCGAGCGGGAACCGTTGGGGAGAACGTGGGCGGGAAAAGCAAAGTGGAGAAGAGAGGACGAAGGAATAGGAAGCGGGTCGGGTATGGGAGAAGGGTTTGGGCCGGGTTCGGGGAAAGGGAATGGGGTTTGGGCTGGGAAAAATAAAAGAAAAGGAAAATAAAAAGAAATAGGGTTTGGGTTTGGGTTATGAGTTGTTTAGGAAAATTTAAAAAGGTATTAGATTAAATTAGGGTTAGGGTTTTAAAAATAATGAAAATAATAATTATAAATATAAATAATTAAATTTTGTAAGTAACAAAAATACGGATATTGGTGTATAAAAGAACTGGGTATTACACAAACAAAATGCATCCTTTGGCTATTTGATCTCTCTCCGTCCACTCTGCAATTTTCTCTGCATTTTTAGGATCTTTTTCATACAGTTTTTGGCATTCCGACAGTATCATTGCCAATAGCCCTTTTGTAGTCAACCAGATATTCATACGTTGGTGCCGACGTTTGAAGAATTGTCCTGAGAATTTCTCAGGCATTTTTGACATGTCAATTTTGGGGCCGAAAGCCGTTGTACCAACACCTGAATAGGAAGACATAACTATTAGTATTTTCTTCAAGATTGTTGCAAAAATAATATAGGAATACAGATAATTAAATATTATCATAACAGTTATAGAACCCATTTTCAGATTCAGAAAGTAAACCAAACCGAGCTGGAAAATAACATGTAACAACCCTAACTTTCTGTACTGAATTTTTTCAAAAAAAATACAGAAAGGGACACCTAAGCCTGAAAAATAGCTGAAAACCACTAAAAAATTATGTTTCGCTCGTAAAACTCGCTTCACTCCCTATCGTTCACTCACGAGTTATAAGTTTGTTTTACTTTTGAACAGTAAGAAACAACTTGTAGCTCATTGGTAAGACCTTACACTGTTGTGACGTAGCACCAAAATCAAATCCCATCAGCCACATATTCTTTTTATTTTAAATTCTTTTAATCTTTTTAAAAGCCCAAAAGACTATACGTAAACCGAAGAGACACAAGATAATCAAACACGTGCACTATAGAATACCAAACGACCCCGACCCAATACCCCAACACCAACCCAGACCGTCAGCATTGGGCCAGCGACAAGCTTAGAAAATCCGGGTCAAACCGTCCCAAATGCTTCTAAACTTCACCCCCTACACCTCTTCAGCTACCCCACTAACCCCACATTATTTGTTTACTCTGAATATTTCCAGAGAGCAATAAAATGCCATTTAATCCTAATTTTAATGCATATTTCAATGCATTCTTTAAACATCCTAAACCCTAATTTTTCCCTATAAATACCACCCTCATTTCATCCCTCCTCACTCACAATTCCCTGCCAAAACTCTCAAGAAATTTCCAAGTTCTTATAGTGTGCAAGTGGAGTTAACGAAGGGCGAAACTCCGACGAAGTTCCGGCAACGACCCAAGGAGTTTCCGGCGACGAAACGACGCACCGGCGCTTTCCCACTCTTCCTCTTTCTCCCCTCTACCTTATAAGCCAGTAAGTCCCTTCTTCCCTTCTCTCTTGATATCTTAAAAAGTTTCATTTCCAAAACCCGACGGAAGCGGAGTTAATCCGACTTCCGATTCGGTTTTCTTTAAAAAAAACTATATTTTTCTTAATCAAGATAATTTCATATTCTCACATATTGCTTAACAAACAATAAAAAAAACCATTAAAATAAGTTTCATCTCTAAATAATTATTTTTGTGACATTTATCGCATTTTTATATAAAAATACCATAAACTATTCATTTCGACATTATAACCTTATTTTCTTGCTGTACCTTTAGATAGTTCACGAGGTAATGACCTACCTCATCACAACACACATATCTATCATAGCAAGATGAATCTTGGGACAATAGAATACGGGAAATACGACTTTGCAAATAAATACCTTTAATTTATAAAACTGTTTTCTTTAAAAAGATGTACTAAAACATTTCCATGCAATTGCGCCACTACAACCTATTTGGGAAACCCCGTTTGGGATGGTGCCGAATCGCACTTCCTTGGGCTTAGTAGAGCGAGATGCAGACCTCCGTAAGGAGCATTCGGTCTCAATGGAATTTTATACATTTTTCTTTAGAAAATGAGATTTTTACAAGAAAATAAATAAAATTATTTTCATTAAATATGTATATATAATTATTACCAAAATACTTATTTTAAATATATATAATATTGCATGTTTCCAAAACTCAAGAAAAGAAGTCAAATATTACATGAAACTACCGTGATAATTCAAAACAATATTCATATTACAAATAAATACCATATATTATGAAATAAGGTTTTATTCATGGGAAATGTCACATTTTATAAATATACATCAATGAAAACCCTAAAGACGATAATTGAATGCTTGAGGTTATTTTGAAATTATACCAAAACTATTTTTACATAAAACCCCTCAAGCTATACTAAAATTAAAATAAGGACCCCGGTAAACATAGATTTAAGCGGGATCAGTCTCTTGAGCCTCAGGGAGCCGGAGATATGGGTGCTTACCTATGTAAGGTAGACAATCTAATAACAGTGTTATCAATACGGTAATTGTCTTTGAAAAAAACACAAATCCTGCCGTCTATGTGCAGCAGTTACCGATAGCACCAAAACATAATTCATGATTTCAATTTCTTTTCTAATGGTCTGACTCAGACTGGGTCACAATATAATCAATCTGACTTGAATATGATTCAAGTATAAAACTGCAATACAACAATTCAATATGAATTGATCCATTCAATCTATTCGATTTATATTGACTGAACCGAACCATAAATATATTCTATCTACAAGTTCATCCATTATATCTGTTCCATTACTGATATCATGGTTTCGGCAAGTCATCCATCTATACAATTTACAATACAGCATAATACAACACAATACATTCCGTACAATCAATACAATCAATACAATCAACACTACGGGGTTATAAAGGGGTAGAATGGTATGGAATATGTTAAAGGTGGCACAAGGTGGTCACTTAAGACGTAATTACATTCATACTGTTGTTCCGTGGTATTATCGACGAAGCCTTATACTACGGGTTACCAAAGTCCACGGTGTAAGTTAGACTCCTCTCGTATACATACGTCGAGTGGTGCTTGTTTGGGGGGTGTGCCTTCAGAACTTTTATAAGAGACGAGACCAGACTGCTCTTGGTCTGTACCAAGCTACAAACACTGCGTTAACCTAACAATCAAATATCATACTAGATATATTCTCTTTTCTGTCTATTCTACTTCTCTCTTTCTTTGAGACTTACCGTGCGATTGTTCGCTGACGACATTCTGTTTCTTTCTTCTTTTGAATGTTGTCAGGTGGATCGGACCTTCTGGAGATAGAGCCCAACAACGAGGACTTGGATTAGATAGCCTTCGACCCAGAGCTCTAGTTTACTTGTACATTTCATTTTCATTTCTGTTATGCCATTGTTTAGGCATTGCTTTTATTCCATATATTTCCATTTCAGTTGTATTGTAAAAAGAATGTTTAATAAATAAAGTTGTTGTTTATTTACATCTTGTCTCTTGTGTACATTTCATTTTATATTGCTTAGATACGCTTAGCATGTTTACTTCTGAATAAATACGTAGCGGCCCGTCGCGTCCTCTACCTGTACACTGGGAAGCGGGGTGTGACAGAACATGATCAGATTCCTGAAATTAAATAAACAGAAAAATACAAGTTATCAAAATGAGCTAAATCGTTTTCGAACGAAGACTGGCCTTGAAGAAAATATTGCCCCACCACCAACCTGGCTATACTGAGTACTGCAAATTTCTTCACAGGATGAGATAGCTCCAGCCAACAGTGCACTTGCAGTTAGCACTTCGAAAGCTACTTCAAAATACACACACTTCAGAACTCGAGACTATGAAATGATATTGTTTTTTTGTGCGTTCTGGAATGAGAGGCTCAGCTTCTATATATAGGTGCAGAGAGGGGAGTTTCAAATTCTAGTACTTACTGCTGAATTCAAATTCGAAAAATGCAGCCATGAACTACACAATTAAAATTTGAATTAATTACACAATTAAAATTCGAATTATCTGTACAATTCGATTTCAAATTTACAGCCATTAATCTGCATAATTAAAATTAACCACAGCCATTAAACCTACTCAATTTAAATTCGAATTTTCAGCCATTAGCTGCACAATTAAACAATTAAAATTCGAATAACTGCACAATCAAAATTCTATTCACTGCACAATTTAAATTCCATCCATTAACTGACACAATTTAAACTCAAAACTGTAGCCATCAACTGCACAATTTGAATTCAAAACCACAGCCATTAAATGCATAATTTAAATTCCAATAACAGCATAATTTAAATTCAAATATGCAGCCATTAACTGGCACAATTTAAACTCAAAACCACAGCCATCAACTGCACAATTTAAATTCAAAACCACGGCCATTAATTGCATAATATTTTTCCTCCCTTTTTCAATCATGAAATCCAATAAATTTCAACACAAACACCATGAGCCCACTTGTTTGGCATTCTGGTAGGTAAAGGTAAAGTATTGCTGTCCGGAAATATCAATTTTGGGGATGAAAAATAAAAAACCCTATTTAGTTTTATCGAGAATCTTAAAAGATCTACATAAAAGGACCGATTTCCATAAAAATATATAAAAGGAGTAATAACAGGTTAAAATGGAAAGACAATATTTAATTAGATATAAACAGGCTACTAACTAAGTATGCTTATTTTTGGCAAATGGGATGCATGTGGTCATAATAGAAAATGGTTGTTCAAAACCATCTTATTCTTATGGCTAATTTTTAACAAACGATTTGGATTTGTACTAACCATCTTGATTTTTACCGTGCATCACTTGTGTTTGCATTTATAATGGCAGAAATTTTTCAAAAGAAGTACATCCATATCTTTACATATCAACATTGCAGAGTGTTTTTCGTCATCTTATTAAGATAAGAAATAAGCGTCGCTTATCAGGCGTATTACAGATTTTCCCTGTCTGGAGTAGACCGGGGTTTATTAGTTGTGGGGATTCGAATCTCTGGCAGCCGTGTACTAAGCTGCCGTTAATTACCCCTCGCCTTTGGAGTGAGAGAACTTCCGATTGATGGGTAAAACTAGTCATGCGAACTCAATGTACGGTATGCGTATATTGTGTTTTGGACGTATCGGGAGCCTCACAGAGTTTACGGGGGACGTGTTTTGAGTGTGGAATGTGAGGGAAAAAAGAGGGGTGAGGAGCGTCCTAAGGACACGTGGGTGCTCATGGGTCAGGTGCACGGCACGCGGGCACTGGACGCCCACGGGTCACGTACGCGGCACGCGGGCGCTAGAAACAGCAGCGGAAAAAGAGGCTTAGCCCTAAGGATGGGAGTTGAACTGTCGAAGAGCATTAGAGTTGAACTGATGAACAGGAATTGGGTGTAAATTTGGAGTTAAACTGCAAAAAGATCTGAATTTGGAGTTAAACTCCCAAAAGATCTAAATTTGGAGTTAAAACTCTTTTAAGAATTTGGATATTGGAGTTGAACTCCTCAAAGATCTTTAAAGATGATCAAAGGGGACGCCTTTTTTCTCCCTTGAGTTTTGGATCCTTCCAAAGTGGGATTTTTGGAGGTAGGTTTTCTTCCTCCTCCTCTCTTTTTGCTGGAACTTAGGGGGAAAAGGAGGTGGGATTAAAAATCTCCCTTTTAGAGATTTGATAGGAGATCTGAACTCCTTTTCGAGGGTTTTATAGTAAAACTTTATTTAGTTTTGAGAAAAAAGACCCAAACTCTTGATTTAATTGGAAATGAAGAGGAAAAAAAATTTGAGAGAGAGAAGATGGAGGCACAAATTCTAGAATTTTTAAGAGAATGAAAGTTCTTTTTTATTTTTTTCATCATGTTTGCCTTTTATAGTCTACACACTTTACATATAGCCTCTTGGGCTTTTCCATATGGCACTTGTACCACTTCATGCCTTATGTGCTTATTTGTTTTTACACATAAGCCATTGGGTTTACAAAATTTTGGATTTTTACCCATATTCCATACATTTATTTCTTAAAAAATTTATATTAAACTAATTGATGACTTCATTCTTTTTGTCATGGGGCCGATCCCTTCCATGCTCGGTCTTAACCTGAGCTTCGGCCCACTTGGCTTGGGCTCGGGCCCACTTGACTTGGGGTTGACTTTGATTTTGACTTGGTCAACCAGGATATAATTTTCGACCCCAACAAATATAACCATATTTGAAAAGATATTTATCAATTGTTTAGATAAATTTTTCCTATCCCAATACACACACACACAGAGGGTATGAGGTGGAGGCCCATTTTTCAAAAAAGGGCCCCCTTCCCAAAACACACATACCCGCATGTATTTCACCGATCCAAACCGGTAATGTTGTTCTACATATCATGAAACCTTTGTATACAAAAAATCTCGAGATATGATAATCTCTAACCCGTCCATTAAGAGACCGTATTTTTCTAATACCGATAAGCCGTTAATTTTTCTATCCGTTTAATGAACATATTAGAGGTCTTCAAATCTCAAGATTTTTTGTATATAAAGGTTTCATGATACGTAGATCAAGATGATCCGATTGGATCGGTGAAAAACATGGAGGATGTGTGTTTTCGAAACGGGGGCCTTTTTTAAAAAAGAGGTCGCCCCCTCATATATATATATATATATATATATATATATATATATATATATAATAGAGTAATGAGGCTCTGGAAGACTTTTTGCATTAGGTGGCGACACAAATCACGTCTTCTATCATTTTATTCGACGATCGGCACTGCCATCTTGATCTTCATCGTCTAACATGTCGATATACCAAATTTCATGTGATTCCAACACCTTTTCACCATGATTTAGTGGGTGTAAAATTAACGATTTACCGACAATAGAACTTTTTACATCGCTAAATCAACGGTGAAAAGGTGTAGTAATCACATGAAATTTGATGTGTCGACAAATTTATGGATGGAGATCGAGTTGAAAGGTGCCGATCGTCGAATAAAATGGTGGAGGACGTATTTTTGCCGCCACCTAACGCAAAAAGCCTCTTAGAGCCTCTTTTCTTGGTTATTCTATATATATATATATATATATGAGGTTAATGGAGGAAAGGTGCCATAGGAGGGAATTTCCTCCTATGGCGTCGGAAAAATGCACATTCCGCCATTTTTTTCGACGATCGGCATACATCATGTTCATTTTTATCATCTAAAATGTGGATACACCAAATTTCATGTGATTATACCATTTTTTCACCGTTGATTTAGTTGGTGCAAAATTAATGGTTTACCGACAATAGAACTTTTTACATTGCTAATTTAACGGTGAAAAAGTGATGGAATCACAAGAAATTTGGTGTACGCACATCTTAGCTGATAACGATAATGATGTTGGATGCCGATTGTCGGAAAAAATGGTGGAGGTTGTATTTTTTCGACCTCTTTTCTCCATTATTCTATATATAAAGTGTTATGTTCTTTGGTTTTGGTTTTTTGGGAAGTTATCTCTTCGGAAATTGAAATTATCTAAAGAAATCTTAATTTTTATCAAGGTTGAAAGTCAAATGTGTAGACTTTGACAGGAATTATGAAGAACACAAAGACTGGACAAATTCTTTATTTTTCGGCGTTGGCCAAATCAAATATTTGTATAAATAAAGGAGAGATGAAGTTTGAATTGTATATACACAGCTCCAAAAAAAACTTCCACATTTCTTAATTTTTCTCTCTTTCAAATTACATCCAAACACACTTACAGAGATGAAGTAGAATGTTGCTCAATACTTGATGGTATGATTCAGTGTAAATTAATGGGAATAAAGGGGGTTGAGATAGAATCTGACTCTAAAATTTGCTTTGATTATATCAATGGCAATAGCAGGCCAAGATGGAATTTACTCTATACTATACAAGCTATAAAATATATAGCTGACATGATAGAGGCAACTTTCAAGCACACTTACAGAGAAAACAATGTTATTGCAAAAATTTTAGCTGCTTAAGCATAAAAAGATAGAATTAGCAGTAGTATACAAGATTCATGATACCTACAGAAATTAAAACGCTCAACAAGCTGGATCTTTCTTATCTTCTCAGATTTCGGATAAAGAAAAAAATTTCAAACACTATTTTCAGGAGATTACTTGATATCGATTTTTATGAAGAAACTGCAAAAAAGTTTTGATCCTGGAAGTAAAGCTGGCATCTTTTAAGTGCTTTATAGTAGTTGATGGGCTAAAGTAGAAGTATCTGGCTATACAGAATATTTTTACAAAGGAAAATCCAAGTATGTGAATTTATATTGATGCAGCAAGGAGATATCTCAACAAAAAAGTTAGCTTTGAAGCCTTCTGCTGATATAAATGTATAATGATTATGCAAAATGAAGTTCTTTTGATTACCTGGTACTTACCTGGGTGAGGTATTAAAAGAGAAGCAAAAAGAAAATAGAAAATTCATATGAAGAATGCATAGATCTATATGAAGCATGCTCAGATCTGATATTTTTTAAAGTAGAGGTAACTGAAGGATTAGTAAGTGATGATTTTTCTACTCGCTGTGAGCTTACCTTGAAGATTCTCGGTGAGAGAATTAATGAATTTGGAAAATTTACTGGAAAAGATAAGAATTTGGATCTCAAAAGGCTCGAGAACGAAGACGAGAAGAGAGATGAGGAGAAGCTGCGCAGCTGGGAATGTTTTGTTAGTTGTATGTATGCCCTAGAGGTCATTATTGTATATGATTGTATATTATAGTGGATGCTTGGACATATGGAGAAAGGACTTTCTTGCTCGACATGATAGTATGCTATCTGGTTACTCTTTATCTTAACATGTATACTTGTATCTTTATACTGTCTCTCTCTTATATATTGATAAAGCCCATAGGATGTGTATTTGACTACCAGGACTATGATGGAGATCATACTAGTGGGGCCAGGGTAGTCCATAAGTTCATCCTTTAATTGTTTTTAGTCGTGAGAGTATCGAGACAGGACATCGATATTCTAGAGTAGACTAATGTGTACGTTTCTTGACCCTGTATGGGGCGATGGATGATCCAACATCCATTGGTGTTTGACATCAAAAATTGTACACAGGTGCTCATTGGAGAATGGGTACACCGAACAGGACTCGCCGAGAACTCCTACATGGTATTATACATATCGTCAGATAGCAGTTCTCTGATGACACTGGTACAGGTTAGTCTGTAGACCCAAGATCGTCATAGAGTCTTGTGTGATTCCCACTATGCTGCAAACAGGTGGATTTTAGGTACAGTCCCGAGTCACATGGAGGCAATGAGCGATAGGAGGGGTTTCGTCTCTCCCGATATTGGGAGTTGATATTGCGCTATGCTCGATTGGCTATTACAGGAAGTCCCTGGTCAGGGTTGATGATGAGATTTACTGGTAAGTGTTATCAGTAGTTTCTCGACCCATTATGAGACTCACATCGGCATGACTTATCAAGTTATTAGGGTCTAACGTTTACCACCCCTAGACTCGATATGCGACATATCAGATGAAGAGACCGAACCGTACGGTAGTGTTATTCACTGGATTCACAGGAGTATGGACAAGCTTGCTTGTTGATTTTCTGATCGCTCAATACCTGGGTAGCCATTACGTCCAGCTAGTACCGCTGACGGCTTATGGGTGACTGATATGATCATCACCTACTGCTGGCGTATTGACGAGTCTTTAGAGTCCTACACAGAGGTTTCCTGGCTCAAGCGAAATGAAGTAGGGCACATATGTGATATGTGCGGGACCGAGATTAATACGTGTATGTGATACCGTATTCTAATCTCGCGATATATGATATCAGTCGGTTATATGAGATATAGCCGGGTTATTGAATTAAGTGTTGATTCAATAAGTTGATATAAATGATATTAGTCGGTTATATGTGATATAACCGGATTATTAAATCAAGTGTTGATTTAATAATTTAATATATAATTATATATTTGATATATTAATATATATTAACTAATATTAGCTCACTTAAGAATTTCTTTTTTACTAATACATTTAAATATATATGCGATATATATATATATATATATATATATATTAATGTATTTATTTTGTGCCATGCTTGATGATACATTGGATTTGGGTGTATGAGACTCATACCTAACTAAACATAATTTGGGTGATTAATTATTAAGGGAAAAATCATAATTAGGTGGAAATTAGTATGGCTAAGATGCTTGTGGAAGCATGTAGAAGCCTTGACTTAAGTCCACTAATTTTGTTTTACTCTAGATATTTATTAACCCAACCATTATCTTTAGCCATGGTTAAGTCTCTACAAATATCATTGTGATATTTTCTTACCCATGGTTGATCATTTTTTTATCTTCTCCATCTCATTTTAGCTCTCTAGGTTTTCATGTGGTGAAGAAAGAAAAAGAGAATTAATTCTAAAGTGAGCAAAATTCCTACTTCATCAATCTATACCAAAATAGTCATTTAGTATAGGTTGTTTACTTCACTAATTCCTCAATTAGTAAAGAGGTAGCTTGAGTTAGAGATTTCCCAAGGTAGATCATTTTCGGTCTCGAAGATTTTTGAGCAAGCTCGTTCTTTTCGTCCAGTAGAGCCTAAGGAGAGTCCGGGACACCACTACTTGGAGCTAAGAGACTACTACACAAAGGTTTAGAAGTAAAGGACCGGTCTACAAAGATTGTATTCCTATTTCACTTAGTGTAAAGTTTGTTTACATGCATATAAAACTATAATTCTCTAGTTAGATCCTTGGCTATGGTTGCTTAGCACTCTAGATTTTTTGAAATAGTATACTTAATGCGTGCCGAAACATAGCGGGGGTGCTAAGCTAACCCAGCGGGCTCTGAGCATTTGGAGTTGTCTAGGCAAAATTAAAGTGTTCGATTGAACATCGAAACCGGGTTTTTACATGCTCTCTGGAAATTTTTCAAAAATTAGAACTTTTCATATTAAAAATATTCAGAAAAATGTGCAGGGTTTTCTATGGATCCCTAAGGAAAACGACGGCCCAACTCAAACAAACGACCGTGGAAGCGCGGCCAAAACATGCTTTTGGCAGCGGTTCCGCGGCTCCGTTGGTGAGGCAAGGAGCGTGCTTTCTTGTGTTGGTCCGTATGTACTCGTGGCACTCTATGGGTATTTTTGAATCTAACTCAAGTGTTGAGTTCTCTGAGAATTGTGGATGTTTGATGGATCGATCGAAATGTTTAACATCATTTAGATATCTGTGATTTGTGATACAATATTTGGAATCCACAATAATTAGTTTTGTGAAAACTAATTGGTGCTTTGTAAATCTAGCAATTTAGTCTCTTTTGATCGGTTGCCACGGGGTTTTGATTCGGATCAAAACTCCGTCGCAATCTCGTATAGTACGCGAACACTCGCTGGGTAGCACTACTCGATAGCCACGCCCCATAGCCCCGACCAAGTGATTGTAGGAGAACCCCGTAGCCAAAAGCATCCGCTCGGGTGCTCGTGACCGCGGTGTTCCGCCTAAGTGCACTTCGTCGACGGCATCGGGGGTGCGGCCATCTACTAATGTTTCCGAGAAGCATTCGATCAACTATCGGGAATCTTGTTGAATTGCCCGACTGGTTATTGAAAAGTGATTTTTAGACTAAAATACCGGGTTTATAATGTTAAGCATGAAATTCGGAATATGTGATATTCCCGGTTTATGATGTCTAAGGAATTTATACGGTTAGGCATGAAATCCAAAGTATGTGATATTTCGGATTTATGATGTCTAAGGATGTTGCGGATTCCAATTATTGTAGTTTTCAATTTCTTTTCTGCGGCCGTAAGTGTAATATGTGGTGTATCGCCGGTTTCGTTGCAATACGTCAACGACAATTGGGATACGCATATTTACTTACGTTGAGGACATGTGATGTTATGTGTTGCTGTGATATATTATATTGGATCGTCATGATTGAATAGCCGGGGGTTTTTGCGTGAGATGAGAGTTTTTCATTTTCCTTCATGTAAAAATTTATATGTAATATTCTTGTATTGGGACACTTCCGGATTGAGGATGATGTCACCATTGATATATATTATTTACTTTTCCGCATTAGGATAGACCCAAGACGGGGAGCACAAGTAACCGGGTTCTAGAGTCCAGTGGGAGACCATCTCGAGGAGTCGAGTCCGGGTCTCCTAATTCTAAAATTGGTAGGGTTGCTTGCCGCTCTCGTAGGGGTCTAGGGATATGGGTTTCGCTATTCATCACGACCGTAGAATCCGTGTTTTTTATTGGCTTCATTTAAAACACAGACCTCCTAGTATATCCTATATTTCATATGTTGACTTCTGCTGCAATGTTCTGTGATAAGATCATATAACTGCGTAAGACGAATGCTTTATATTATATATATGATATATAATAAATGTTGCTTATGTTTTGCATCCGCGCTAGTCCTGCCCCCGCTCTGCCGTTAGTTAACTAACCTAACGGTGCATGACGGGACCTTGTGGCGAATGCGGATGGCATAAGCGTACGTTGTATTTTCGTTTTTTCTGTGATGCTTAGGAAGCATAAATGATGGGACTTCATTAATGAGATTAATTAAAAGGAAAGAAACCTAATAATGTTGTAGAATCAAATTTTCAAAAAGTTTGCTCTAGTTATTTGCTTTGCATAGTGGTATTCCTTGATGAATATCCAGCACCTCATTCGATGAGGAAAGAGCCTAGATCCCTTCATCGGGAGTGACCTCTTTAGTAAAAGCCAGTAAGTGCTACACCCACTCGGTTTATTTTGAAAAACTCGATTTTAAAAGCGGAGTTTAAACCACTCCTTTTCAAATCACTCGATTCTACAACGATATCAAGTTCATTACGCAAAAGGTTTTCTTAAAAACCTGTCGTAGCCCTCCGTCGTTTTAGATAAGTACTATTTAGTATTCATGCTGCGTTTGTTGGCCTTTGTCAAGACGTAGTGTGCGGTAGCTGATTAGTGCTTATCTGCAACCATATGATGCGATTGGATTAGGGTAGTCGTACGACATTTTGGCCTTTGTCAAGGGTCGTACGGGTGGGTTTAATTCAATCAGGAAATGACGGGTTGAACTTGACTAGCGCCCTATGATTTGTTAGCCTTTCTCAAGGTCATAGGACGTTTGGGGCAAAATATTATTGGGAATTTCAAGTGTTGAAATTCCTAATGAGATTGCATATCTTCTATGAGATAGTTGGATCTTAATACCCACTGCGAGTAAGAGTTACTCCTGGGAGAGTTTTGCACTTTACAATTAGCCGATCAAGTAGGTGACGGGAAAGGTGTC
Source organism: Agapanthus africanus (assembly GCA_030015575.1). Lineage (NCBI taxonomy): Eukaryota > Viridiplantae > Streptophyta > Magnoliopsida > Asparagales > Amaryllidaceae > Agapanthus > Agapanthus africanus. Next base: position 569,772,611 of record JASDDO010000016.1, read on the forward strand.
AACGGGGTTATGCCTCTGGAAAAACGAGGTTTATTTTAATTAGGTTCGTGCGAAAGCACGGGGAACCTCCCTTAAAGTACCGACACTAGCCTGACTGAAAGATTGGAGAACTTGTAGGGTGTAATTAATCCTGGCTAGTCTTGCCTTTTAGGGTTTGAAGGAAGATTTGATAAAAACAGTGGGAGTCATCCTGATTAGATAAGATAATAACCGATCTAATCTTGCAAGAGCATACGCTAAAGTTTTTTCTTCTCTCTCTCCAGGTAGCGACCATGACACGCCTTAATCAAGATAATAATATTGATATATTGACCGAACCCGCTTGTTATACTGAGCTGGGGAACGTTGGTTCCGCTCTATCTTATAATTGTTATAAGTCCGAGCAGGAAATAGGGGAATATTTGGATTCTCACGCGACCCAAACAAAGAATGAGCATATTGATACATTTTCTTTGGGTGTGTTTGTTACCAAGAACTGTTTCTCAGTACACTCTACGTACTGGGTATTAGATACCGAATCGGGATCCCACATATGTAATATGTTACATGGGCTAAAAAAAGATAGAGAACTGGGAAAATGTGATCATTCTCTAAAAGTAGGGAATGGTGCAAGTGTTGCAACCAAACCAGTTGGTGAATATCATCTTGTATTACCAAATGGGAATACATTGATCTTGAATGACTGTTATTATGTACCCTCTATGATTTGCAATTTAATATCAATTTCTTTATTAAATAATGAAGGATATAACTTTGTAGTAGAGAATAATGATATGAACATTTTCCTAAATCAAGTGTTGATTGGGTTTGGTACATTATGTAACGGTTTATATGTTCTAAATCAAAATACAGTTCTTAACGTACAGAACACACACAAGAGGAAAAGTTCAAAAATGAACGAATCCTTCTTGTGGCATTGCAGACTAGGTCATATCAATGCGACACGACTAGCTAAGTTACATAATGATGGATATTTAAACCCGTTTGAATTTACATCTTATGAAACTTGCTAGTCATGTCTCAAAGGAAAAATGACCAAAACTCCGTTTACTGGACACGGAGAAAGAGCTACTGAACTCTTGGGACTGATACATAGTGATCTATGCAGTCATATGTCTACACATGCCAGGAATGGTTTCTCGTACTTCATTATATTCACCGATGATCTTTCAAGATTCGGACATGTGTTCCTGTTGAAACACAAATCTGAAGGTTTTGAGAAATTTAAGGAATATAAGTGCGAAGTAGATAACCAAACGGGTAAAAGTATTAAAATCCTTCGATCTGATCGGGGAGGAGAATACTTAAGCACGGAGTTCCTGAATTATTTAAAAGACAATGGGATTCTCTCTCAGCTTACTCCTCCATATACACCACAGCACAACGGTGTGTCAGAGCGGAGAAACAGCACCCTATTAGATATGGTGCGCTCTATGATGAGTACTGCCGAGTTGCCTATTTCCTTTTGGGGTTATGCGCTTGAGACAGCAGCATACCTATTGAATCAAGTTCCATCAAAATCGGTGCCTAAAACGCCATATGAGATATGGAGTGGAAAGAGACCATGTCTTAAACGAGTTAAGATATGGGGTTGTCCGGCCTATGTCAAAAGGCAAAATCCGGACAAACTCGAGGCACGAGCAGTTCTTTGTAAGTTTATGGGATATCCAAAGAATTCACATGGATATCTATTCTACCACAGCGAGGAATAAGAGGTGTTTGTTTCTCGACATGCCACCTTTTTAGAAAAGGAATTTCTTGCAAAAGAAATTAGTGGTCATGAGGTAAAACTGGAAGAGATTCCAGCTACACAAAATACAACTGATGATTTGGTGGAACCGGAGGATTCAATAGTCTCCGACGAACCTCAGCCTCTCCGCAAATCTAGTAGGGTTTGTAACAACCCTAATTTTTTTATACACTTTTTCCATACAAATTTTTAAATTGTTTATTTTTTTCAAAATCCTGAAAGGGGTAATTATTGCCTGAGCACAAGACTTAAGTAATTAATTAGCAATTTAATTACAAGAAAAAGCTTGTATCTAATTGGTAATACCCTGCATTGCTGAACCAAGCCACCAGAATTCAAATCTCATGCCCCACATTAATTTTAATATTTATTTTATTTTAAATTTTATAGAAGCCCAACAGTCAACACGTGATAACTCCAAACTTTCTCACTACCCATGAAAAACTGGAAGTACCAGTGAGCACCCCAGGAGACTCCCCACCCTCTAGCACCTCGACTCAGCCAGGACCGGCTAACTCGGGCCGGCGCCGCCGGCCGGACTCGGCCGGACGGCCGAGTCCCCAACATCAAAAGTGTGACTCTTGGCATTCTAAACCCCCCTGTATACTTCAAATTCTCATATCGGTTCCAGAGAATTTAGAAAGCCCCATTTACTCCAATTTTTACATTTTTTTTTCAATTAAACTCTTCACCTAACCTAACCCTATAAATACCACCCTACCCTCTACCCTCTCACTCACATTTCTGAGCCAACTCTCAAGAAAAAAAATCCTCAAAACCTTAGTGTGCAATCGAAACGAGCTCGAGGCGAAGCTCCGACGAATTCCCGGCGGAACTTCCGGCGATCGTTTTAGGAACTACCGGCGACGACGCAACACATCGGTGATTCCACTACTTCCCTATCACCCTCTTGTGTGTCCTAAAACCCGTAAGTCCCTTTCCCATCTCTCTTTCCTATTCTAAAAATACGAAATTACGAAACCCGACGGAATCGGAACAAATCTGATTTCCGATTCTGTTTTCTATAAAATTCCACTTCTCACTAATGCAATCATACTTAAACTTCCTCATGTTGATTATTAAACACTAATCAAACAATTTGATCAAGTTTCATCACATGAAATGATAACTATATCAATTTATCGTATTTTTCACTTAAATACCACATTGTTTCAATCCTTCATTTAACTCCATCAAACTTGCTATACATTTAAAGTAGAGCACGAGGTAACGACCTACCTGCTCACGCACTCATATACAACCTAACACGAAACCATCGAAAACTTAGAATACGAGAAAACAATATTTTCACTTAAATACCCTCGACTTAATAAAACCATTACTAAAAGATTTAGTATAGTTACACTTTTTGAATATCTATCTCTTATTATGAAAATACGATAAGTTATGGACATCAGTCGTTTATCTAAACCTGACTTTGTGGTGTCTAGGCTAAGCAAGTGAGAAAGTCAATTTTAAAAGGCCCGTCTCACGGTGATTCGTGAGCGGATCCCTCATTTCCTCACTTGTACTTACCTGGCCACAATTGGCGGTGAAGAGGCGATTTGAGGCATCTCACAACTTGCCGTTTAGACCATTTAGAAATAGTCTAGTTGACTTAGAAAACCCTAGAACATAGAATACGAAAAATTGACATTTTTACAAATAAATACCACATACTTTATAAAACCGTTTTCTAAAGGATTTAGTATTTTACAATCTTTGCAAAGCGCCGCTACAACCCATTTTGGGGAACCCGTTCGGGATGGTACGGTTTATTGCACATCCTCGGGTTTAGTAGTGCGAGATTCAAACCTCCGCAAGGAGCATTCGGTCTCGAAAGATTTAAAATACGGCGTCTTAAGAAAATAATTTTTTAGAATATAAAATATTTATTAAAATTATTTTTGTATAAATATATGTATATTTATCATTAAAATATCTATTTTGTTATGATATAAATATTCCACTTTTTTCTAAAAATCACAAGAATAAATTTTACATTAAAATACCATAAATTCCACATAAATCAATATTACAAATAAATACATTTATTTATGAAACTACGATATTTTCACTAGAGATATCACAACATAAAATCCACATTCATTACAACTCTAAAGACGAATAATAAATACTTGAGGTGTACTTTGAGAAGTATATAAAAGTATTTTTAAATAAAACCCTCTCAAGTTTTATAAATTACTCTAAGAACCCTAGCAATTATAGGTTTAAGAAATAATCAAGACTTCGATTTACACTTCTAATTGTCTGACTCGGGTCTGAGTTTGATTAATCTGGCTTGAATATGATTCAAGTACAATCTACAATCTACAGTTTACAATTTATAATCTACAAGCTTCAATATTACAATTCAACATGAATCCATGAATCCAATTATCAATCTATACAACTCGACTGAACCGAACAATGGGTATACATTCCAATTACATGAACTCCAGTTTACATCCATTTACATGATTCTACGGTTACATCCGTTTACTGATATCATGGTTTCGGTCAGTCAATCAATTATACAATCAATACAATTTACAAGACAAACAATACAATCAAAACACTACGGGGTTTAAGGGGTAGATTGGTACGGAGGTGTTAAAAGTGGCACGAGACGGTCAGATTTAAGACACCTAACATGAATCCAATTGCAGTTGTTCCGGACCTTCTAACGGAGCCTTGTACTCTATATTCCGTTTGCCCTGATCTCTAGTATATAGAGACCCCTCTCGTATACACTGGTATTCTTCTGTACCAAACTACAAACAACAGCGTTAACACTAAATACAACAATGTAACAATATAATACAACTGTAAAAGCGCTCTCTCTCTCTCTCTCTTACTCTCTGTCCATTCTACTTTCCTCTTATCTTTAGGACTTACCGAGCGACCTGTTCGCTGATGACATTCTATTTCTTTCTTCTTTGAATGTCGTCAGGTGATTTAGACCCGGCAGAGATCGAGCCATCTGCAGAAGATTTGGATCAGTTTGCTGAAGAACCAGAGCTCTAGTTTCATTGTACATTTTCCATTCAGTACTTTCATTTTCTTTTATGTCATTATTTAAGCATCGCTTTTATTTCAGTTGTATTTCCTTTTCATGAATTGTACAAAAGAATGTTAATAAATAAAAGTTGTTGTTTTTATTATACCTTGTCTCTTGTGTATTTACTTTTATATTGCTTAGATATGCTTAGCGTATGTACTTCTGAGTATATACGTAGCGGCATCGTCGCGCCCTCTGCTCGTACACCGGAAAGCGGGGCGTGACAGGTTTTGTTAGTGGCCCATGCAGGTCAGAGCTGTTTGGAACCCTGAGCAATATAAAACACAAAAAACGGCAACTAAAATATTCGTTACAATCCATGTTCCTTGAATCCCATCATTTCTTATTTTTTGAATCATATACTTTGAATCTGTCCTAACCTAAATTTTTCATTCGAGGTTATGGATTCACCAATGTCATCAACACACCTCCACCACTACCACTCACACCTGTCGTTCCTGCTCCACTCAACGAGCAAACGGTTCTGCTTGAGGCAATCCGCAGCCTCCTAGAGGGACAGCAGCAGCTCTTGAACCGTCCCGAGGCTGAAGCACCTGGGGTGAAGCAATTCAGAGCTTTACATCCCAAACAGTTCTCAGGAAAGAGGAGCCCACTTGAAGCTGAGGAATGGGCACAAAGTATAGAAGATGATCTGGCAGCAGCACAAGTGCCAGAAATAGCTTGGGTCCGAGTTGCAAAGCTGCAACTCACGGACAATGCACGGGTTTGGTGGAAGGAGGAAGAGAGCCGTATTCATCAGCCTATTGAATGGAAGACTTTTCGTGAGAAGTTTGACGCGAAGTACTTCCCTGTGACTGCCAGGTTTGCCATGGAGCAGCAGTTCATTCATCTACAACAAGGTTCGATGTGGGACAAGTCAGTAGATGAGTATGACGCTGAATTCACCATACTCAGTCGGTAAGATATGTCACAGTATTTCAAATTTTTAATATCACATACTACACAGCTAATATAAGACCGTAACAGATTTGCGGCACATCTGATACCGACGGATGAGATCAGAGCCCGTCGATTTCAACAAGATTTGGACACAGAAATTCAGGCTGCACAAGCCACAGGGAAATTTCTGACTCATGAAGATACTCTGGAAGCTGCCCGCAGTTATGAGGCAGTAATAAAGGCGAGGGGCAGACCCCAATCTGCCGGTTTGAAACGCCCTGCCACTCAAATAGCAGGAGGAGCCTCTTCCAGGCCATCGTTTGAACCCAGGAGACCAGAAGAAACCAATAACAAGTCGAGTCCAGATTTCTGCTACTACTGCAGAAGAAAGGGACACTTGTGGAAGGACTATAGGCGCGCAAAAAGCATGTGTCTAATTTGTGGCGCATCCAACCACGGAATTGGGAACTGTCCTTACAATAGCAACTCAGCTCACACACACACCAACTACCCGCAGCGGCCAACCATCCAGGCTCCTGCACCTCGTTATGCACTACCTGCTCCACCACCTGCACAGCTTACTCGCCAATTCCAACAAGCAATGAGAGACATGCCTAGAGGGCAGAGAAACATGCCCCAAAGACAGAATGTGCCTCCAGCTAGAAGGAATGTACCACGGCGACAGACATTCACATTAGAACTCGTAGAAGCCAAGACTGTAGGTCAAGGTAACACCGGTAAGCCTTTTTCACTCTTGTATCACTTTGTTATTTTTATACACTATCTATACTCCAGTCACCAAACTTCCTTGAACTGCCATACTTTCCTTACAAATTTCGAGGAAGAAATTTTTATAAGGAGGGTAGAATGTAACAACCCTAATTTTCTTATACACTTTTTCCATACAAATTTTTAAATTGTTTATTTTTTTCAAAATCCTGAAAGGGGTAATTATTGCCTAAGCACAAGACTTAATTAATTAATTAGCAATTTAATTACAAGAAGGAGCTTGTAGCTCATTAGCAATACCTTGCATTGCTGAACCAAGCCACCAGAGTTCAAATCCCATGCCCCACATTATTTTTAATATTTATTTTGTTTTAAATTTTATAGAAGCCCAACAGTCAACACGTGATAACTCCAAAATTTCCCACTACCCATGAAAAACTGGAAGTACCAATGAGCACCCCAGGAGATTCCCCACCCTCTGGCACCTCGACTCGGGCCGGCGCGGCCAGCCGGACTCGGCCGGACGGCCGAGTCCCCAACATCAAAAGTGTGACTCTTGGCATTCTAAACCCCCCTGTATACTTCAAATTCCCAGATCGGTTCCAGAGAATACAGAAAGCCCCATTTATACCAATTTTTACATTTTTTTTTCAATTAAACTCTTCACCTACCCTAACCCTAGCCTAACCCTATAAATACCACCCTACCCTCTACCCTCTCACTCACATTTCTGAGCCAACTCTCAAGAAAAAAAATCCTTGGAACCCTAGTGTGCAATCGAAATGAGCTCGAGGCGAAGCTCCGACGAATTCCCGGCAGAACTTCCGGCGATCGTTTTAGGAACTACCGGCGACGACGCAACACATCGGTGATTCCACTACTTCCCTATCACCCTCTTGTGTGTCCTAAAACCCGTAAGTCCCTTTCCTATCTCTCTTTCCTATTCTAAAAATACGAAATTACGAAACCCGACGGAATCGGAACAAATCTGATTTCCGATTCGGTTTTCTATAAAATTCCACTTCTCACTAATGCAATCATACTTAAACTTCCTCATGTTGATTATTAAACACTAATCAAACAATTTGATCAAGTTTCATCACATGAAATGATAACTATCTCAATTTATCGTATTTTTCACTTAAATACCACATTGTTTCAATCTTTCATTTAACTCCATCAAACTTTCTATACATTTAAAATAGAGCACGAGGTAACGACCTACCTGCTCACGCACTCATATACAACCTAACACGAAACCATCGAAAACTTAGAATACGAGAAAACATTATTTTCACTTAAATACCCTCGACTTAATAAAACCATTACTAAAAGATTTAGTATAGTTACACTTTTTGAATATCTATCTCTTATTATGAAAATACGATAAGTTATGGACATCAGTCGTTTATCTAAACCTGACTTTGTGGTGTCTGGGCTAGGCAAGTGATAAAGGTAATTTTAAAAGGCCCGTCTCACGGTGATTCGTGAGCGGATCCCTCCTTTCCTCACTTGTACTTACCTGGCCACAATTGGCGGTGAAGAGGCGATTTGAGGCATCTCACAACTTGTCGTTTAGACCATTTAGAAATAATCTAGTTGACTTAGGAGACCCAAGAATATAGAATACGGAAAATTGACATTTTTACAAATAAATACCATTTACTTTATAAAACCGTTTTCTGAAGGATTTAGTATTTTACAATCTTTGCAAAGCGCCACTACAACCTATTTTGGGGAATCCGTTCGGGATGGTGCGGTTTATCGCACATCCTCGGGCTTAGTAGTGCGAGATTCAGACCTCCGCAAGGAGCATTCGGTCTCGAAAGATTTAAAATACGACATCTTAAGAAAATATTTTTTTAGAATATAAAATATTTATTAAAATTATTTTTGTATAAATATATGTATATTTATCATTAAAATATCTATTTTGTTATGATATAAATATTCTACCTTTTTCTAAAAATCACAAGAATAAATTTTACACTAAAATACCATAAATTCCACATAAATCAATATTACAAATAAATACATTTATTTATGAAACTAGGATATTTTCACTAGAGATATCACAATATAAAATCCACATTCATTACAACTCTAAAAACGAATAATAAATACTTGAGGTGTACTTTGAGAAGTATATAAAAGTATTTTTAAATAAAACCCCCTCAAGTTTTATAAATTACTCTAAGAACCCTAACAATTATAGGTTTAAGAAATAATCATGACTTAGATTTACACTTCTAATTGTCTGACTCGGGTTTGAGTCTGATTAATCTGGCTTGAATATGATTCAAGTACAATGTACAATCTACAGTTTACAATTTATAATCTACAAACTTCAATATTATAATTCAACATGAATCCATGAATCCAATTATCAATCTATACAACTCGACTGAACCGAACCATGGATATACATTCCAATTACATGAACTCCAGTTTACATCCATTTACATGATTCTACGGTTACATCCGTTTACTGATATCATGGTTTCGGCCAGTCAATCAATTATACAATCAATACAATTTACAAGACAAACAATACAATCAAAACACTACGGGGTTTAAGGGGTAGATTGGTACGGAAGGTGTTAAAAGTGGCACGAGACGGTCAGATTTAAGACACCTAACATGAATCCAATTGCCGTTGTTCCTGGCCTTCTAACGGAGCCTTGTACTCTATATTCCGTTTGCCCTGATCTCTAGCATATAGAGACCCCTCTCGTATACACTGGCATTCTTCTGTACCAAACTACAAACAACAGCGTTAACACTAAATACAACAATGTAACAATATAATACAACTGTAAAAGAGCTCTCTCTCTCTTACTCTCTGTCCATTCTACTTGCCTCTTATCTTTGGGACTTACCGAGCGACCTGTTCGCTGACGACATTCTATTTCTTTCTTCTTTGAATGTCGTCGAGTGATTTGGACCCGGCAGAGATCGAGCCATCTGCAGAAGACTTGGATCAGTTTGCTGAAAAACCAGAGCTCTAGTTTCATTGTACATTTTCCATTCAGTACTTTCATTTCCTGTTATGTCATTGTTTAGGCATCGCTTTTATTTCAGTTGTATTTCCTTTTCATGCATTGTACAAAAGAATGTTAATAAATAAGAGTTGTTGTTTTTATTATACCTTGTCTCTTGTGTATTTACTTTTATATTGCTTAGATACGCTTAGCGTATGTACTTCTAAGTATATACGTAGCGGCCTCGTCGCGCCATATGCTCGTACACCGGGAAGCGGGGCGTGACAGGATTCCTCATCCACCTGAGAGATACTATGGTTTTCTCATTGACGGTGGAAGCGAGGATTGCATCATGAAAGATGATGACCCAACTAGTTTCAAGCAGGCCATCATGAGTGGGGACTCTGTGAAATGGCTGGATGCAATACGATCTAAGATGGAATCCATGTACACCAACAAAGTATAGACTTTGGAAGTTACTCCTGAAGGGGTAAAACCCATTGGGAGCAAGTGGATCTTTAAGAAGAAACTTGGTGTAGATGAAAAAGTTAAGACTTTCAAAGCTAGACTTGTAGCAAAAGGTTTTCGTCAACGATCAGGTGTGGATTATGATGAAACCTTTTCTCCAGTGGCTATGCTTAAGTCCATCCGGATCTTACTTGCCATCGCTGCATACCATGACTACGAAATCTGGCAGATAGATGTCAATACCGCTTTTCTCAATGGTGATTTAGAAGAGAGCGTGTACATGACACAGCCAGAGGGCTTCGTGGACAATGGGAGCAGCGGAAAGGAGTGCAAGCTGCTTAAATCAATCTACGGATTAAAGCAGGTATCGCGGAGTTGGAACATCTGTTTTGATGTAGCAGTCAAAGAGTTTGACTTCATCAAAAACGTAGATGAGCCGTGTATAAACAAAAAGGTTGCAGAGAGTAAAGTTGTCTTACTCGTATTGTATGTGGATGGCATACTCTTGATAGGAAATAATGTTCCTATGCTGCACTCGGTCAAGCTCTTCTTATCACAAAGGTTCTCCATGAAGGATCTAGGTGATGCCTCCTACATCCTGGGGATTAAGATCTATATAGATAGATCTAAGCGGATGTTGGGATTGTCCCAATCCAGGTATATTGACACCATACTAAAGAAGTTTAGTATGGAAGATTCCAAGTATGGAAATTTACCCACGATCTCAAAAATCACTCTCTCCAAAAAAATATCTCCCAAGACTGATTTGGAGAGGGCTCGCATGCAAGAGATACCCTATGCTTCGGCGGTAGGCTCTATCATGTATGCGATGTTATGTACCAGACCGGATGTAGCTTACGCACTTGCTATTGTAAGCAGGTATCAATCGGATCCTGGGGAGAATCACTGGACAGCTGTGAAGAACATTCTTAAGTACTTGAAAAGGACTAAAGAAATATTCTTGGTATATGGTAACGGTGAACTCCAAGTGGAGTCCTTTACCGATTCGAGCTTCCAGAGTGATAAGGACGACAGTAAGTCAGTCTCGGCCTTTGTCTTCATCCTCAATGGAGGGGCGATATGTTGGAAGAGTTCCAACCAAGATATCGTGGCAGACTCGACGATGGAGGCTGAATACATCGCTGCCAACGATGCCGCCAAAGAGGCTGTCTGGATGAAGAAGTTCATAATTGAACTTGGTGTGGTTCCATCCATTGAGCATCCAATACCTTTGTATTGTGATAACAATGGAGCTGTGGCATTGGCCAAGGAACCCAGTGTTCCCCTCCGAACGGTGGCCAAGACATGGACGTCTTGCCTGAAATTCGGGGCAGATGCTATTTGGTTTTATCCGTCCACCTCTCCGAAGATGCCAAGTTGATTTATGGCACCGTGTATCGGAGGTTTGGACGGATGCGGCCGATATAGCAGACTTCGTCAGATTCCTCCTCGCTTGAGGGGTTTTTGATTGTGGGGGCGCTCTTCCCTGCAGGAGCAAGCCCCTGCAGTTAATTACGCTACCGCATCGCGGTAACAACTTTCTCCTTCTCCAGAATTTCACTTCGTGTCGTGTGTGTTTGTTTTGTTTGTGGATGCCTGTGGATTGTATACGGAGACTAAGTTATGCCGTCGCCCGTAGGACGTGGATTAGTCCAAATCCGTATTTACTTAGATTTGGGTTTGGTGTTTTAGTTTAAGAATACATTAGCCCTATTTAAGGCTAAGATCAACTTAAACTTTTGTTAAGGATACGTTAGCCTAATTTCTAGACTAAGATCAACTTAACGGGATCGTTTGGATCCGACAAGAGAGAAATTGGCTCTATTGTTTAGTTTAATGACGTTGCGGTCGATTTCCAGTTTAGGGACATGGTGGTCCATTATTCCTATTTGGGGACGAACATTAGTTTAAGGACATTTCGGTCCAACGTTCCCATTTTGGGACGAATATTAGTTTAAGGACGTTTCGGTCCACGAGTTTAAGGACCCAGTAGTCCGTATCGATGTATGGTTGTCGGGACCCGTCACCTCTCTGACGTCGTTGAAGGATTACAACGATAGGGGTCAGAGGAGTTCAGAGATGTACCCTTGAACCGGATGTAAATTGATTTAGGAGAGCAGTCTTGCTCAGTCAATTTAATTTGAGGACTTACGGCCATGATTGGGCTGAGTCCAGTTGAAAATATGTTCAACGTTTTTATTTATCTTTGGCCTACTAGGCCTGTGCTAGGGTTTTGCCCCTTTGCAAATGATGCAGAGCATCTGTTTTGGGCTCTGCCCCTCTTTAAAATAATGCATTGCATTTAATTTGGCCTGTTAGGCCTTTTTTAATTGGGCTTGGCCCTTCTGTAAATAATGCAGTGCATTAATCATTTGACAGTGGCTTGTCAGGCGCTTTGCGCCAATTATTGAGCGCAAGCGCTTGTGGTGGTGACACGTGTCACGTCCTGGTAAGCGCAGGCGCAACAGCGCAGTGCGCTGCGCCGTTGCGCTGCTGACACGTGGCGCGCTCTGGTGAGTTGCGCCGACTTTAAAGAGCAATACTCTATTTTAAAAGCGCACAGTGCAAGAGGTCTTGGAGCTGATACGTGGCGCTCTCTGGTGGCTTGCGCCAACCCAGGAGCGCAACAGTGCAGATTTGCAAGTGCAAGGCACTGTTTTAATAACTTAATCCAATTTTGGATTTAAAAGAAGAATCTTTAAGATTCCAGAACCAATGGTTCATAAAAAAGTGCAAGGCACTGTTATTATTTATTTTTTATTGAAGATCATTGATCTTGTTCTTAGATCAATGATCTGTTCAGAAGAAGTTCTTCTCTCTTTTTTTTTATAAAGGTTCTGACCTTTTTTTTTTGTTCTTGAGTTCCTCTCACAATCCTTCAAAAGTTCTCTCCGTTTTTTGAGTTTTTTGTATTCTCGATGTTCATGATCTCTGAATTGGGGTCTAGGGGCCTTTATATAGTGCCCATTAATTTGTTAAATTTGTTAAAGAGATCCTTCTCTGAGTGATTTGGGGAATTTTCCCCACCGTTGGAACTTTGATCCAAGAGCTTCTGTTTTACAGAAGACAGTCTTCTTGTTTTAACAAGAACAGAAAGATCTTACTGAATTTTAATTCTGTTTGGCGCAAACGTCTCAGCGCTTGACACGTGTCACGCAGCGCAGAGCGCAGCGCAACTGTGCTAGCATAACTGTAACAACTCCAATTTTTTGTATATATAAAATTGATTTAAATTTGAAGTATACTTGGAGTATTTAATGTTGCTGTTACCACTTTAAGTATTTATTTTCCCACAATAATTACAAGAAAGAGCTTGTGGCTCACTGGTAAGACCTTGCACTGCTGAACCAAGCCACCAGAGTTCAAATCCCATACCCCCACATTATTTTTAATATTGATTTTTTTAAAACCTTTAGAATACCAAGAGTTTACACGTGCATATCTCACAAAAACCCCACTACACCCAAACATGTAGCACTTGTAGGAGTTAGATGAACCGTCGAGGGGGATCCAGGCAGCCGGACTCGGCCGGGAATCGGCCAACTCGGCCTTGATTCGGCCGACTCAGTGCTCCGACCGAGTCACGGCCGAGTCACCCCCGAGTCGGCCGATTCCGGCGACGGCCAAAACATGAAAATTGTGTCTTTTCATATTCCCTATGCACCTGCAAAATTTCAGCCTCAGACCACTTCCAGAGCTCTTTAAAAACCCAATTACTCCACTTTTAATACATTTTTATTACATTTTATCACATTTTTATTTTTAACTTTTCATCTACCCTAATCCTAGCCTAACCCTATAAATACCAACCCTACACACTACCCTCTCACCCCCAAATCTTGAGCCACTCTCTCAAAAGTTTTCCAAGAAGTGTGTGCTTTGAAAACAAGTTCGCGGCGAAGCTCCGACGAGATTCCGGCGGGAATTCCGGCGACGTTTTTAGAAACAACTAGCGACGAAGCAACACCTCGGCAACTTCTTTAGTTCCCCTATATTCTTTAGTATAGATCGAAACCCGTAAGTCCCATTCTATCTCCCTTTCTAATTCTCAAAAATACGAAATTACGAAACCCGACGGAATCGGAACAAATCCGATTTCCGATTCGGTTTTCTATAAAATTTCACTTCCAATCAATTCAAACATGTCTAAACATCTTTATCATGATTATTAAACTTGTAAAAATCAATTTGAATAAGTTTTCACACATGAAATGATAACCTTTTTAACTTACCGTATTTTTTTTTACTTTAATACCATCATGTTTCAATTTCACATTTAACCCGTTAACATTGTTATACCTTAAAATAGATCACGAGGTAATGACCTACCTCCTCACACACACATATGCAATTATAATACGCTATCTTGAAAACTCCTAATACGATAAAACAAGATTTTACATTAAAATACCATTTCCTTAATAAAACCTTTTATAAAAGTTTAGGTTTGATACATTTGTTTAAACAATATCTTTAATAGGAAAAATACGATAAGTTGTGGACATCGATCGTTTATCTAAAGCTGACTTTGTGGTGTCTAGGCAAGTGTGTCTAAGGCAAGTGGTTACTTAATTAGGGCCACTACTTGTAGTGGAGAGCCTCCCACTTACCTGGCACTTACCTGGCCGCAATTGGCGGTGACGAGGCAATTTGAGGATTCTAACGACTTGTCGTTTAGACCTTTTAGAAATAGGCTAGTTGGCTTAGGAAACCCTAGAATCTAAAATACGGAAAATTACACTTTGCAAATAAATACCTTTTACTTTATAAAACCGTTTTCTAAAGGATTAGTATTTTACAATCTTTGCAAAGCGCCGCTACAACCCATCTTTGGGGAACCCGTTCGGGATCGTGCGGTTTATCGCGCACCCTCGGGCTAGTAGTGTGAGATTCAGACCTCCGCAAAGAGCATTCGGTGTTGAAAGGTTTAAAATACGACATCTTAAGAAAATGAGATTTTGGAATATAAAATACTTATTAAAACTATTTTTATATAAATATATGTATATTTATCATTTAAATATCTATTTTATTATAATATAAATATTCCACCTTTTTCTAAAAATCACAAGAATAAATTTTACACTAAAACACCATGAACTTCAAATAAATCAATATTACAGATAAATACCCTTATTTATAAAACTAGGATATTTTCACTAGAAATGTCACAACATAAAATCCACCCTCATTACAACTCTAAAGACGAACAATAAATACTTGAGGTGTATTTTGAAAAGTATATAAAAGTATTTTTACATAAAAAAAACCCTCAAGTTTATAAATTATCCTAAGGACCCTAGCAATTATAAGACTTCGATTCACATTTCTGATTGTCTGACTCGAGTTTGAGTCTGATTAATCTGACTTGAATATGATTCAAGTCAATCCATAATCTACAAGATTCTAAGTCAATATGAACACATGAATCCATGAATACAATCATCAATTTACACAACTTGACTGAACCGAACCATGAATATATATTCCTTTTACATGATTCTCAGTATTCTATTTACATGACTCTACGGTTATAACCGTTTCCTGATATCATGGTTTCGGTCAGTTAGTCAATCAATCATACAACCAACACAATTTACAAGATAACAATACAAGCAAGACATCGCGGGGTTTAAGGAGTAGATTGGTACGGAAGGTGTTAAAGGTGGCACGAGGTAGTCAGACTTAACACACCTAACATGAATCCAGTTGCTGTTGTACCGTGGCATAAATGGTACCTTGTACTATACGTGCCCTTAGTCTCTGGCATATAGAGACTTCCCTCGTATACACTGGCATCCTTCTGTACCAAGCTACAAACAACAGCGTTGACATAACATTACAACAATAGTTTACACTTTAAAATGTATCTTCTTATTCTGTCTTTTTCTACTTCCCTCTTACCTTTGGGACTTACCGAGCGACCTGTTCGCTGACGACATTCTATTTCTCTCTTCTTTGAATGTCGTAAGGTGATTTGGACCCGGCAGAGGTTGAGCCAACGCAAGAAGACTTGGGAAATTTTACTGAAGACCCTGCACTGTACTTTCATTGTACACTTTTCCTTTCTGTACTTTTCATTTCTTGTTATGCCACTGTTTAGGCGTCTTATTATTTCAGTTGTATTTCCTTTCATGTATTGTACAAAGAATGTTAATAAATAAAAGTTGATATTCTTTTTATTCTTATTTCTTGTGTATTTATTTTATATTGCTTAGATACGCTTAGCGTATGTACTTCTGAGTATATACGTAGCGGACCTCGTCGCGTCCCCTTCGCCGTACACTGGGAAGCGGGGCGTGACAGGTTTTGTTGGTGGCCCATGCAGGTCAGAGCTGTATGAATCCCTATCATGCTATTCTGGTCTGCGTGAACAGCCTAAGCAATATGACACAAGAAGCAGCAACTAAAACATTCTCTACAATTCATGTTCCTTGAATCTTGCAATTCCATATTCCTCGAATCTTATCATTTCATGTACTTGAATCTGTCCTAACCCAAATTTTTCTTCAGGGTTATGGATTCCCCAAACAACACTAGCACCAACGTCAACAACACACATCCAGCACTACCTCTCACACCAGTTGTTCATGCGCCACCTACCGAGCAAAAGGTGCTACTTGAGGCAATCCGCAGCCTTCTCGAGGGACAGCAACAACTCTTGAACCGTCCTGAGACTGACGCTCCGGGGGTAAAGCAATTCAGGGCTTTACATCCGAAGCAGTTCTCAGGAAAGGGGAGCCCACTGGAAGCTGAGGAATGGGCTCAAAGTATCGATGTCGGGACCCGGTTCTTGCTCACGGAGCAAAGTGCCACACGGAACAAAGTGCCACGCCAAATGTCATGTTAAGTGGGCGGGGGCCACCTCTTGAATCCGTGGGGGCCACCTCTTGAGTCCGTGGGACCCACTGTAGAACAATGGGGAATCTTCGGAATACATTCCGAAAGAGGGCAGATCTGTATTATAAATGGAATGATACCACTCTTCAATACAGAGGCGCCTTTTAAGTGAACCGGCACTACAGGAGCTTGAGAACTCCGTAGTTAAGCGTGCTCGAGCCAGGGAAGTCCTGGGATGGGTGACCTCCTGGGAAGTGCCCCCTGGTCGGGTCCGGTTCGCCCCGAAGGCCAAAACCGTGCGGCTTCGGCCAGAGTGGACAATACTCTCTGTATTGGGGGTGGAGCGTGACAGATTGGTATCAGAGCCAGGTTTAGTATCAAGGGATAACATTAACTATACTGTATTACGTTATTCTCGTTTCACTACTCTTGATTTTCATCCTTGAATCTGATCTTATCCTTTTGAATCTTCTAGCGATATGACGTCCCCGAACGACCCCTCCTCGGACTCCAGCTCTCAGGACCGCACGGAAAGAATACTTAGTGCACTGACCACTCTCGCGGAAGCTCAGGAGAGAAAGACAGAGTTACTCGCTGAGGGACTCAGGGCGATTACCGCCGCAGGAGGACCCTCCGCACTTATTACCGCCCCTGAGGGCGCTACTCCATCAGCTTATCATGCTAGGGCTGGTACCGTATCAGATTTCCGACGGTTACATCCAGCTGCATTCACAGGGCTAGCTGAACCCCTTGAGGCTGAGCAATGGCTGGTGAACATGGAGAACTTATTGACAGCCGCCAGGGTTCCAGAGGAAGATAGGGTGGACGTGATAAAGATACAATTTGAAGATGAAGCCCGTACATGGTGGTCGGTGGAAGAAAGCAGGCTAGACGGGCCGATTGAATGGGGCAAGTTTAAGGAGTGCTTCCTAGATCATTATTTTCCTTCCACAGCCAAGGCAGAAATGGAGGAAAGATTTATTCTTTTGAAGCAGAATGGACGCCCAGTGGACGTTTATGCGGCAGAGTTCAACCGTCTGAGCCGTTTTGCTCCATACATGGTCGTCTCAGAGGCCACCAGGGCCAGACGTTTCCTTCAGGGGTTAGATTTCGAGTTGCAGCAGTTGATTGCATCGTTGGATTTGCAGACTTTCGCACAGGTACTCAACGCGGCGAGAGTTCAGGAGTAATTGATTAACAAGTTCAGGAGACCCCCAGTCGTTCCAGCACGTACCCACGCACCTTCTCGAGGAGCCATACCGGTCCACAGGCCTGGAACGACACAAATGAAGCGCCCGTTCGTACCACAGCATTGCCCCCAGAGACAGGGCGTAGTTTGCGGCTATTGCGGTAGAGGTGGGCATACCCAGAAGGACTGTCGCCATGCCAAGGGACAGTGTTTGATTTGCGGATCCAGTCAGCACAAGATTAGCAGTTGCCCTGAGCGAGCAGAGATACGGGAGGTTCTGGACCGCCACAGCAGAGGCCACAGGAGCAGAGGCAACCATTTGCAGGTCGCGGTCAGGGACAGGCTTTCACCTTGACCACTGAGTAGGCAGAGGCGTCAGGAGACGTTGTTACAGGTACTCTACTTGTACATTCCTTACCAGCTAGAGTACTATTTGATTCTGGAGCATCGCATTGTTTCTTGTCTGAGCATTTCACTGATACACACTCCATACCACATGAACCACTAACCAAGGGATGGGAAATACATACGGGTAATGGCATTATAATATCTAGTCGAGAATGTAGATCATGCTCGGTTGTAGTGTGTGGCAGGGAATTCTATGCGAATTTCCTTCTGATTGGGACAGGCAGTTACGACGTAATTCTCAGGATGGATTGGATGAGCACCTTCCATGCAGTTATCGATTGTCGTGCAAGGAAGGTGATCTTCCGCATTCCCAATCACCCGGAGTTTATTTTCGAGGGCGGAAGCGAATCTTTAGAGCCAGCTAAGTACAGAGCCAAGCCCAAGGAGCTGACAGCTATGGAGATTGATGAGAGTCCAGTCCCAGTAATTGTTCGGGACTTTCTGGACGTATTTCCCGAAGATCTACCAGGTCTACCACCTCCTCGAATCTTGGAGTTCTCAATCGATTTGACTCCAGGTACAGCCCCAGTATCCAGAGCCCCATACAGAATGGCACCAGTTGAGTTGGTGGAATTGAAGAAGCAGGTTGAAGAACTATTGGAGAAGGGATTTATTCGGCCAAGCGCTTCATCGTGGGGTGCACCAGTTCTGTTAGTAAAGAAGAAGGATGGATCGCTGCGAATGTGTATAGATTATCGGGAGCTGAACAAGGTCACAATAAAGAACAAGTACCCAATCCCGCGCATTGACGACCTATTCGATCAGCTAAGTGGAGCCAAGGTATTCTCGAAGTTGGACCTCCGTTCTGGATATCATCAAATCAGAGTAGCAGCCGAGGATGTATGCAAGACGGCTTTCAGGACCCGATACGGACATTACGAGTTCCTTATGATGCCGTTCGGTGTTACCAATGCCCCAAAAATATTTATGGACTTGATGAACAGGGTGTTCGCAAAGTACCTGGACACGTTTGTCGTTGTGTTTATCGACGACATACTTGTCTACTCGAAGACCCGGGAAGAGCACGCTAAACATTTGCGCACGGTCCTACAAATTCTTCGGGAAGAGAAGTTGTATGCGAAGCTAAGCAAGTGTGAATTCTGGCTTGACAAGGTTCAGTTTTTGGGACATATTGTTTCGGGCGAAGGCATCTCAGTAGACCCGGCAAAGATAGAATCTGTCAGAGATTGGCCAACGCTGAAGTCAGTGGCCGAGATCAGGAGTTTTCTAGGATTGGCAGGTTATTATCGGAGATTTGTCCAAGACTTCTCAAGAATTGCTGAACCATTGACGAGGCTGACATGGAAGGACGTACCGTTTACGTGGTCAGAGGAATGCACTCAGGCATTTAACACACTAAAGCAGAAGTTAACCACGGCGCCTATTCTTACAGTACTAGATGATTCCGGTGGTTTGGTGATACACAGTGATGCCTCAGGGAAGGGATTAGGCTGTGTTCTAATGCAGCACGACCGAGTGGTTGCTTACGCCTCTCGACAACTGAGAAACCACGAGAAGAACTACCCTACGCATGACTTGGAGTTAGCTGCGGTAGTCTTTGCGTTGAAGATTTGGAGGCACTATCTATTGGGTGAGAAAGTGGAGGTGTACACAGACCACAAAAGTTTGAAGTATGTTTTCACTCAGAAGGAACTAAACATGAGGCAGCGCCGATGGTTAGAGCTGATGGCAGATTATGACTTGGACCTTCAGTATCACCCGGGGAAGATGAATGTTGTACCAGATGCGCTCAGTCGCAAGCCAGCGGTCATGATGTTGACCGATCAGAGGAGCATTATTGCGGACTTTCAGAGACTTGAACTTGAAGTCGTTACACCGAACGCAATCAGTCAACTTTGGCAACTACAAGTGCAATCTTCCCTGGTGGATCGCATCAAGATTGCACAAGCGGATGATCCCCGATTGCAAAAGTTCAGAGAGCAAGTGGAAGCCGGACTGAGAACGGATTTGATTATACATGAAGATGGCTCTCTGAGATTCGGTAGCAGACTCTGCGTACCTAAGGGAGATGTTCGAGAAGAAGTATTGGCTGAAGCACACAGTTCAGCTTATTCTGTGCATCCAGGAGGTACAAAAATGTATCAGGACCTAAAGCAACACTTTTGGTGGAACGGAATGAAGCGGGAAATTGCGAGGTTCGTATCCAGGTGTTTGGTATGCCAACAGGTGAAGGCGGAGCATCAGAGGACAGCAGGATTATTACAACCACTACCGATACCAGAATGGAAGTGGGAGCACATTACTATGGATTTTGTGACGGCCTTACCACGGAGCCCTAGAGGAAATAACGCCATTTGGGTTATCGTCGATCGCCTCACAAAAGCTGCACACTTCCTACCTTTCCGAGTGGGACATTCGACAGAATCGCTGGCAGAAAGATATATGCAGGAGATTGTACGACTTCACGGTGTTCCAGTCAGCATTGTGTCAGACCGGGGCACGAGATTCTTGTCGCACTTTTGGAAGAGCTTACAGGAGAGCTTGGGTACCCGCCTTAAATTCAGCACAGCTTATCACCCGCAGACGGATGGACAATCCGAGCGTACGATTCAGACGCTCGAGGATATGTTGAGAGCCTGTATGTTGGACTTTCAGGGTTCCTGGGAGGACCATCTGCATCTAGTCGAGTTCTCGTACAACAATAGCTATCAAGCTAGTATTCAGATGGCTCATTTTGAAGCACTTTACGGGCGGAAATGTCGATCCCCAGTATGTTGGGATGATGTGGGAGAACGAAGATTATTGGGCCCCGAACTGATTGTTCAGACAGTCGACAAAGTCCAAATGATCAGGCAGCGTATTAAGACGGCTCAGGATCGACAGAAAAGTTGAGCAGATACCAGTACGAGGGCACTAGAATTCGAAGTCGGAGATCATGTGTTCTTGAAGATTTCCCCTACCCGTGGAGTTATCAGGTTCGGAGGCCGGAGAAACCTCAGTCCCCGTTTTATCGGACCTTTTGAGGTGCTAGAGCGAGTAGGAGAGGTGGCCTATCGACTTGCCTTGCCTCCATCGCTAGCTGGTGTGCACAATACCTTCCACGTGTCTCAGTTGCGACGTTATGTTCGGGATGAGAGCCATGTCCTGGACCATTCGGAGCTGGTTTTGGGTATCGATCTATCGTACGAGGAGCAGCCCACTACCATCCTCGACCGCAGAGAGAAAGTGCTGAAGAATAAGGTCATTCCGTTAGTCCGAGTGTCTTGGGGTGGTCGTTCCCCAGGAGAATCCACCTGGGAGCGGGAGGAAGATATCCGTGCTCGTTATCCACATCTCTTTGTTTAGTATATTGTTTCTTTGTATCCTTGTTAAATTTCGAGGACGAAATTTTTGTAAGGGGGGTATGATGTAAATCCCCGATCCTCATCTATAAAATTTTCCTGTATTTTCCTAGTTCCCGATTTCTTCCTGATTTTCCTCGTGAATTTTAATGGCAATTGGTTGCTTGAGTTTCAAATTTTAGATTAATCTAAAACCCAAAACCAAAATTTAAAAAAAAACATCAGAATATTTTTCCAAACCCAAACTATACTTAAACCCCAGCCCAACAACCAAAATTCAAATTTAAATTAACATTAAAATTCTTAAGCCCGGCCCTATCTTAAACCACCAGCCCATTGAAATTTTCCATTTAAAATTTAAAATTAAAGCAATCAAACCCGGCCCGTTTCTACCCTCAGCCCAATAATTTCTCTTTTCAAATTTATAAACTTTTAGCTCGGCCCAGCCCGTCCCCCTCCTCAGCCCACACACACAAATTAAAATTTAAAATACTTTCTTTTAAAAAAAAAATCACCAAGCCCAACCCGTTTCTCCTCCCATCATCTTCCCGAACGGTAACTTTCCCCCGACCCTTTCCCTCCGCCGCAGCTCACGCCCGCGGCCTCGCCAACGCTCGCGCTCACGTCGCAGTACCGTTGCTCTCGCCCCCACGACGCGCTCCTCTCATCTCCCTTATCTCCTTCACACCTCACTCCCCTCTCGTTTTTCCCAAAAATCCCTCATCTCTCTCCCTCTCGAAACCCACATCGACCCAACTTCACTCGACCCCTCCGACGTCGACAACCCCTCGGCGACCTCATTCATCCTCCCTCGCCCTCTACAACTCCACCATCCATCAACCAACCCCTGCACACCTAACCCCCGGCACACCCGAGTTCCCCTGCACCATTCGGCCAGCCCTTCCACTCGACGCCGGCGAGCCCCCAACTGACCAGGAACACCTCATCGACCTTATACATCCTCAGCATCGTTATCATCACTCCAAAATCCAGAACCCGAGCCCCACTTCTCTCTCTCTTCAAAATATACAAAACCACACACACCCCGACACCCACTGCAGCCCATCGTCGGAGCGACGCCGTCGACCGTCGTCGACCTCAGTGCACTCGCAGAGGACCACCAAGCACCCCTCAACCTCCAGTGACCGTGCAACGACTCCGGGCAACTCCGACACAAATTCCATATCGCGAGCCAAGCTCGCGCAAATCGTTTCACGACGCACATCGCGCGTTCGTGACGCCGCTGCTGCCGTGCAACCCCGAGACGTTTCCAAACAAGTGTTTTACTTGCTGTATGCTAATGTAATTGTGATACAAGCTTAAATCATATAGTTTATAATTTATCGATTCCCGATATATTATGCGACCTATGTGTTCGATGCTAGACCCCAATGAAACTAATTGCTTAATTTGACAGAAATAGACGTTTTCTGTTGGCCCATATAATGAAGAATATCGTGTATAAATCTCACTGGAAAATACGACTGTTAGTGACTAAAATTGATACCCCCAAATCTACCGTTAAAACTAGAAATTTCCTGTATCTGAAAATGGTTAAAATCACTGTAAATTATGTACATACTGGAATGATGCGTTCGAGGGCTTAAATCGAAGCCGACTCGACAAACTTTAACCCTATGTAAACTTCTAATGATTTCTGTTCTGTAACTGCGATGATATTTAGATCGGAGTGCGACTCTGGACTGCAGTCCAGAGCGACTTTGATTACTGTGTACTGTACTAAAATGTGTGTCACTTCGTTTCCTGAATTCGTATGTTACGGAACTCTGCATTGGATTAAAGATGGATCGGTTATCTAAACAAAACAAGTGGTTTCATTCCGTTTCATTTCCGTTTGCTATTTAAATTGTAAATAAGAAGGGCAGAACGTATAACTGTCCAGAACAGATTCAGAAGTGACATACTGATGTTAAACTGTGTATAACTTTCGACGTACAGACGCGATTGAGGATCCTTCTGTTGCGTTGAATACTCTATCGAAAACCCTAGATTTTATTCAACTGTAGAATCGCTAAATTCTGAGCCCAACTGGGTGCAATTCGTGTCGCGAAACGGACGTTCAGTTCTGAAACTGAATTTCCAGCCGCGAGCACTTAAAATGAAACAGCTGTATCTTGAATACCGGGAACCCGATTGAACTGAAACTAATTTTGATGAATTTCTGACCGAGTGTTCTATTTATCATATTTGTATCATTTCGTTGAATTCTAAATAGGTGAATTTATGCAATTTTTGTAAGTTAATGACATGCATATTGATTCATAACATACTTAGCTTATTGATGGCATACATACATATATCATACCCCATTTGCCATATACTTAGCGTTAGCGCGTATTAGGGTCAGTGGATATTGCATTATCGTGCGTGATTGATGTTGCTTTAGGAGTGACGAGTACACCAATGGAAAGTGAATATTCGTGACAGTGATTGATACAGTGAACAGTGATAAAACCGTGCCATTGGTATACTTGTACACGACTAAATCAAGATCATAAATAGTGTAAACCTGGGGATAAAGGGGAAATCGAAGTGGAAAGAGAATCGTATTTAGCGGGACCGTGTTTTAGAGGATGATCATTCGAGCAGCGATATATATATTGGGTAGGATCTAGCGATCCGGCTGACAGGGTTATGTCCCGGGCATGTGGGCCATTGTCTCGGGTATGTACGAGACTCCTGTTAAACATGATTCTCCTTCCATTATGCGATTTCAAACATGACCTAGAGACCGATAGGGACACAGATCATATTTTGCATCATATAGTGACATAGTGATTACTCGCATGGTACTTTCACTAGTATTACCTCTTTTACCTGTTTCATCGTATTATAATAATATTGTTACTGTGTCGCTCTGACGACCTGAGTATGCATGCTCAGATTTCGTGGAAGGACCAGCGCAGGAGACAGATCTACCTTTCGAGTTCACGGAGATATAGTCTGGTGTACTTTCTATCTTTACTGCTTTCCATAAAAGTGATCGTGAGATTGAACTTGGTTAGTAATTGTTCTTGTTATCTGTAATTTGTGAACAATGGATTTTAATGTAATAAATTAGTGATGTGATTCCTTTACTACTGTGCTTTAATTACTGATTACCATGTAATGCTAGAAGCCGAAATGTGACTACGGCGGGATGATTCCTTGACCGTAGGAGCATGGCTGGCCTAGTCATCCCTCGTTTTCCGTATTTTGGGAAGCGGGGCGTGACATGGTTTAGTAACGCTCGCGCTCACGTCGCAGTACCGTTGCTCTCGCCCCCACGACGCGCTCCTCTCATCTCCCTTATCTCCTTCACACCTCACTCCCCTCTCGTTTTTCCAAAGAATCCCTCATCTCTCTCCCTCTCGAAACCCACATCGACCCAACTTCACTCGACCCCTCCGACATCGACAACCCCTCGGCGACCTCATTCATCCTCCCTCGCCCTCTACAACTCCACCATCCATCAACCAACCCCTGCACACCCAACCCCCGGCACACCCGAGTTCCCCTGCACCATTCGGCCACCCCTTCCACTCGACGCCGGCGAGTCCCCAACTGACCAGGAACGCCTCATCGACCTTCTACATCCTCAGCATCGTCATCATCACTCCAAAATCCAGAACCCGAGCCCCACTTCTCTCTCTTTTCAAAATATACAAAACCACACACACCCTGACACCCACTGCAGCCCATCGCCGGAGCGACGCCGTCGACCGTCGTCGACCCCAGTGCACTCGCAGAGGACCACCAAGCACCCCTCAACCTCCAGTGATCGTGCAACGACTCCGGGCAACTCCGACACAAATTTCGTATCACGAGCCAAGCTCGCGCAAATCGTTTCACGACGCACATCGCGCGTTCGTGACGCCGCTGCTGCCGTGCAACCCCGAGACGTTTCCAGGCAAGTGTTTTACTTGCTGTATGCTAATGTAATTGTGATACAAGCTTAAATCATATAGTTTATAATTTATCGATTCCCGATATATTATGCGACCTATGTGTTCGATGCTAGACCCCAATGAAACTAATTGCTTAATTTGACGGAAATAGACGTTTTCTGTTGGCCCATATATTGAAGAATATCGTGTATAAATCTCACTGGAAAATACGACTGTTAGTGACTAAAATTGATACCCCCAAATCTACCGTTAAAACTAGAAATTTCCTGTATTTGAAAATGGTTAAAATCACTGTAAATTATGTACATACTGGAATGATGCGTTCGAGGGCTTAAATCGAAGCCGACTCGACGAAATTTAACCCTATGTAAACTTCTAATGATTTCTATTCTATAACTGCGATGATATTTAGATCGGAGTGCGACTCTGGACTGCAGTCCAGAGCGGCTTTGATTACTGTGTACTGTCCCAAAATGTGTGTCACTTCGTTTCCTGAATTCGTATGTTACGGAACTCTGCAGTGGATTAAATATGGATCGGTTATATAAACAAAACAAGTGGTTTCATTCCGTTTCATTGCCGTTTACTATTTAAATTGTAAATAAGAAGGGCAGAACGTATAACTGTCCAGAACAGATTCAGAAGTGACATACTGATGTTAAACTGTGTATAACTTTCGACGTACAGATGCGATTGTGGATCCTTCTGTTGCATTGAATACTCTATCGAAAACCCTAGATTTTATTCAACTGTAGCATCGCTAAATTCTGAGCCCAACTGGATGCAATTCGTGTCGCGAAACGGACGTTCAGTTCTGAAACTGAATTTCCAGCCGCGAGCACTTAAAATGAAACAGCTGTATCTTGAATACCGGGAACCCGATTGAACTGAAACTAATTTTGATGAATTTCTAACTGAGTGTTCTATTTATCGTTTTTGTATCATTTCGTTGAATTCTAAACAGATGAATTTATGCAATTTTTGTAAGTTAATGACATGCATATTGATTCATAACATACTTAGCTTATTGATGGCATACATACATATATCATACCCCATTTGCCATATACTTAGTATTAGCGCGTGTTAGGGTCAGTGGACATTGCATTATCGTGCGTGATTGATATTGGTTTAGGAGTGACGAGTACACCAATGGAAAGTGAATATTCGTAACAGTGATTGATACAATGAACAGTGATAAAACCATGCCATTGGTATACTTGTACACGACTAAATCAAGATCATAAATAGTGTAAACCTGGGGATAAAGGGAAAATCGAAGTGGAAAGAGAATCGTATTTAGCGGGACCGTGTTTTAGAGGATGATCATTCGAGCAGCGATATATATATTAGGTAGGATCTAGCGCTCCGGCTGACAGGGTTATGTCCCGGGCATGTGGGCCGTTGTCTCGGGTATGTATGAGACTCCTGTTAAACATGATCCTCCTTCCACTATGCGATTTCAAAAACGACCTAGAGACCGATAGGGACACAAATCATATTTTGCATCATATAGTGACATAGTGATTACTCGCATTGTACTTTCACTAGTATTACCTCTTTTACCTGTTTCATCGTATTATAATAATATTGTTAGTGTGTCGCTCTGACGACCTGAGTATGCATGCTCAGATTCCGTGGAAGGACCAGCGCAGGAGACAGATCTACCTTTCGAGTTCACGGAGATATAGTCTGGTGTACTTTCTATCTTTACTGCTTTCCATAAAAGTGATCGTGAGATTGAACTTGGTTAGTAATTATTCTTGTTATCTGTAATTTGTGAACAATGGATTTTAATATAATAAATTAGTGTGATTCCTTTACTACTGTGCTTTAATTTCTGATTACCATGTAATGCTAGAAGCCGAAATGTGACTACGGCGGGATGATTCCTTGACCGTAGGAGCATGGCTGGCCTAGTCATCCCTCGTTTTCCGTATTTTGGGAAGCGGGGCGTGACATGGTTTAGATGGTATCAGAGCTGGTCCCTCAATAGTAGGTCTGTGGTTCGAGGACGAACCATTGTTCAAAGGTGGGGAGAATGTCGGGACCCGGTTCTTGCTCACGGAGCAAAGTGCCATACGGAACAAAGTGCTACGCCAAGTGTCATGTTAAGTGGGCAGGGGACACCTCTTGAATCCGTGGGGGCCACCTCTTGAGTCCGTGGGACCCACTGTAGAACAATGGGGAATCTTCAGAATACATTCCGAAAGAGGGCAGATCTGTACTATAAATGGAATGATACCACTCTTCAATACAGAGGCACCTTTTAAGTGAATCGGCACTATAGGAGCTTGAGAACTCCGTAGTTAAGCGTGCTCGAGCCAGGGAAGTCCTGGGATGGGTGACCTCCTGGGAAGTGGCCCCTGGTCGGGTCCGGTTCGCCCCGAAGGACAAAACCGTGCGGCTTCGGCCAGAGCGGACAATACTCTCTGTATTGGGGGTGGGGCGTGACAATCGAGGATGATCTGGCCGCAGCACAAGTGCCATACATCGCTTGGGTCCGTGTAGCGAAACTACAACTCACGGACAATGCTCGCAACTGGTGGAAGGCGGAAGAAAGCCGTCTTGTACAGCCTATTGAATGGAAAACGTTTCGCGAAAAGTTCGACGCGAAATACTTCCCTGTGACTGTCAGGTTTGCCATGGAGCAGCAGTTCATTCATCTACAGCAAGGATCAATGTGGGACAAATCGGTAGATGAATACGACGCTGAATTCACCATGTTAAGCCGGTAAGATATGTCGCAATAGTTCAGTTTTAAATATCGCATACCACACAGCTAACACTATCCTTGAACAGATTCGCGGCACATTTGATACCGACGGACGAGATCAGAGCCCGTCGTTTTCAACAAGGACTGGACACAGAAATTCAGGCTTCTCTAGCCACAGGAAAATTTTTGACTCATGAGGATGCTCTGGAAGCTGCCCGCGGTTATGAGGCAGTGATAAAAGTAAGGGAAAAACCTCAGTCTGCAGGAGTCAAGCGCCCTGCCAACCAGATGGCAGGTGGAGCCTCGTCCAGACCACCTTTTGTGCCAAGACGTCCTGAAGCACCGATCAGCAGACCCAGCCCAGCCTTTTGTAACTACTGCAAGAGAAATGGGCATCTGGCGAGAGATTGCCGTCGTGCGAACAACCTTTGCTTGATCTGCGGCTCAGCTGCTCATGGTATTGGGGCTTGTCCTCATAAACAAAACCCAGTTGCTGCATCCAGGCCAGCAAACAATTATCCACAGCGTCCAGCCATCCAAGCCCCTGCTCCAAGACTTGCACTGCCTGCACCACCCAGAGGACCACAAGCTGCACCACCTCCTCGTCAGTTCCATCAAGCTCAAAGGAACGTTCCGAGGAATGCTCCTCAGACCAGGAGGAATATACCCAAGCGCCAGGCCTTCACGATATCTGTGGAAGAAGCTGAGGCCAATGGCCAAGTCATTACAGGTAAACTTTCCTTCTCAAACTTATCTTTTAGTCCTGGTTATATACACACTTTCCCTATACCTAAAACATGTCCCATATACCTTAGGTACAATCCTAGTAGCTTCACTACCTGCACTTGCACTGTTTGATACTGGAGCATCCCACTGCTTTATATCGCAACGGTTTGTCCGAACCCATGCGATTCCAGTCTCACCGCTTGTATCCAGCTGGAATGTCAGTTCCGGAAATGGCGTTCTAAAGGCAACTATGGGATACAGCCTGTGTCCAGTCGTCGTCTGCAGTCGAGAGTTTTATGCTGACTTCAAAGTACTGGACATACCGAACTTCGATGTAGTTCTAGGAATGGATTGGCTTGGAACCTTGTATGCTACCATCGACTGTCGTCAAAGGAGGGTAGTATTCGAGATTCCAGACCATCCGGTCTTCTATTTCAAGAGCGAAGATCGTACCCTGGAGCCAGGTACCTACAAAGCGAAGTCAAGAGAAGCAGTAGTTGCGGCAGCTCAAGCGGAAGAAGAATTAAGACCAGAGGTAGTTCGAGAGTTCGACGATGTATTTCCTGACGATATATCAGGTTTGCCTCCCGATCGAGCTCTCGAATTCAGTATTGATTTAGTACCAGGAGCACAACCGGTGATCAAAGCACCTTATAGACTAAGTCCGGAAGGATTGAAGGAAGTCCGAACACAGTTGGACGAATTATTGGCGAAAGGATGGATTCGTCCCAGCACTTCAAGTTGGGGAGCACCTGTACTACTGGTGAAGAAGAAGGAAGGTTCATACAGAATGTGCATCGATTATAGGGCCTTGAATGAAGTAACTATAAAGAACAAGTATCCACTCCCGCGCATCGATGATTTATTCGATCAGCTAAGTGGATCTTTTGTTTTCTCTAAATTGGATCTTCGTTCAGGTTATCATCAAGTGAAGGTCAAGCAAGCTGATATTCACAAAACAGCTTTCAGAACTCGCTATGGACATTATGAATTTCTAGTGATGCCATTTGGAGTGACCAATGCACCAGCAATATTCATGAACCTAATGAACCAAGTTTTCCAGGAGTATTTAGACAGGTTTGTTGTCATCTTCATCGACATCCTGGTATATTCTAAGAATCGGAAAGAGCATGCAGAGCATCTACGAATTGTCCTGGAAACTCTTCGACAACATAAGCTTTATGCCAAGTACAGCAAGTGCGAGTTTTGGCTAAATCAAGTTGGTTTTCTTGGACATATCGTATCAGGAGAAGGAATTTCTGTGGATCCAGCCAAAGTTTCAGCAGTTAGCGAATGGCCTACACCAAAGTCAGTGAAAGACATTCGGAGTTTCTTGGGTTTAGATGGATATTACAGAAGGTTCATTGAAGGATTCTCAAAGATAGCAACACCCCTGACCAAACTCACACGAAAAGATGAAGAATTTGTGTGGTCGGAAGCATGCGAACAAGTTTTTATAGAACTCAAGTCAAGATTGACATCTGCACCTATTCTCGTAATACCGGATCAATCTGGAGGATTCGAAGTGCATTGTGATGCATCCGGTAAGAGATTAGGATGTGTTCTACATCAGCACGGTAAGGTTATGGCTTATGCTTCAAGACAATTGAAGACTCATGAGCGCAATTATCCGACGCATGATCTGGAGTTGGCAGGCGTCATCTTTGCTCTCAAGATTTGGCGCTACTACTTACTTGGTGAACAAGT
The DNA here is from genome assembly GCA_030015575.1 of Agapanthus africanus. Classification (NCBI taxonomy): domain Eukaryota; kingdom Viridiplantae; phylum Streptophyta; class Magnoliopsida; order Asparagales; family Amaryllidaceae; genus Agapanthus; species Agapanthus africanus. The sequence continues at coordinate 569,803,296 of JASDDO010000016.1, forward strand.
GAACATCTACACAGATCATAAAAGTCTGAAGTACATGTTTACTCAGAAGGAGTTGAATATGCGGCAGAGAAGATGGTTAGAACTCATGGCGGACTTTGACATCAACTTGCAATATCACCCAGGGAAGGTGAATGTAGTACCTGATGCTCTTAGTCGCCAACCCTTATCGATGAATCTCACCGCTCAGTGGAAGCTTCAGCAAGACTTACATAAGATGGAGATTGAAGTAGTCATGCCAGGTAATGCTTCAAGTTTGATGAATCTACAAGTTCAATCAACCATTGTCAATCAGATCAAAGCAGCTCAAGCAAGTGATGCTAAGTTGCAAAGGATCAGAGAACAAGTGGAGAATGGACTCAGAACAGACTTCATCATCCATGAAGATGGATCTTTGAGATACGGCAGCAGATTGTGTGTACCAAAGGGTCCTGTTCGGGAAGAGTTAATGAAAGAAGCTCACAGCTCTCCCTACTCAGTACATCCTGAAGGTACCAAAATGTACAAAGATCTACGTCAGAATTATTGGTGGCATGGAATGAAGCGTGAAGTAGCCAGAAGCGTCGCAAAATGCTTGGTGTGTCAGCAAGTAAAGGCTGAACATCACAGGACAGCTGGACTACTTCAACCGTTACAAATCCCAGAATGGAAGTGGCAGCACATCACGATGGACTTTGTGACTGCTCTTCCTCACAGCACAAAGGGTAACGATGCTATATGGGTCATCGTGGATCGACTCACAAAGTCGGCTCACTTCATCCCATTTCGGGTTGGCCAATCAACTGAGACACTAGCAAAGAAGTATATGGAGGTAATAATCTAATTAAGATTTAAACACTTCATAATGTACTATCTGTGATACCCATGAACTCATACAGGAAATTGTGAGACTTCATAGAGTACCGGTCTGCATTGTCTCCGATCGTGACACCAGGTTCCGATCACAATTTTGGCAGAGTCTGTAAGCTAGCTTGGGAACAAGTCTGAACTTCAGCACGGCTTATCATCCACAAACAGATGGTCAGTCGGAATGAACTATTCAGATCTTGGAGGATATGCTCAGAGCGTGTATGCTAGACTTCAAAGGATCGTGGGAAGATCACCTGCATCTTGTGGAGTTCGCGTACAATAACAGCTACCAAGCAAGCATAGAAATGGCACCTTTTGCAGCATTATATGGAAGGAAGTGTCGATCACCATTAAGTTGGGACGACATCGGAGATAGGGAACTTCTTGGACCAGAGATGATAGTAGCGACCGTTGATGTGGTTGGTACTATCAGGGAAAGAATGCGCATAGCCCAAGATCGACAGAAACACTGGGCTGATGCAAAGAGACGACACTTGGAGTTCCAGCCAGGAGACCATGTATTCTTGAAGATATCTCCGAACCGCGGAGTGATCCGATTTGGAAGACGGGGTAAATTGAGTCCGAGATATATTGGACCGTTCGACATACTCGAACGAGTCGGTGAAGTGGCATACCACTTAGCGCTTCCACCCTCATTGGAAGGAGTGCATAACGTGTTCCACATATCCCAATTCAGAAAGTATGTGAGTGACCCCAGCCATGTACTTGATCATTCCGAGCTCACTATACAGCCCGACTTGTCTTGTGAGCAATAACCTGTGGAGATCCTGGACAGGAAAGTGAAGACATTTCGGAACAAGGAAGTTAACTTGGTCCGGGTAATGTGGAGGAAAGACACTCCAGGAGAATCCACTTGGGAAAGAGAAGATGAAATGCGTGCAAGATATCCTCACCTCTTTGTAAACTAGTCCTCAAATAAAAATTGTAAATTTCGAGGACGAAAGTTTTGTAAGGAGGGTAGATTATAACAACTCCAATTTTTTGTATACATAAAATTGATTTAAATTTGAAGTATACTTGGAGTATTTAATGTTGCTGTTACCACTTTAAGTATTTATTTTCCCACAATAATTACAAGAAAGAGCTTGTGGCTTACTGGTAAGACCTTGCACTGCTGAACCAAGCCACCAGAGTTCAAATCACATACCCCACATTATTTTTAATATTGATTTTTTTTAAAACCTTTAGAATACCAAGAGTTTACACGTCCATATCTCACAAAAACCCCCACTACACCCAAACATGTAACACTTGCAGGAGTTAGATGAACCGTCGGGGGGGATCCAGGCCGCCGGACTCGGTCGGGAATCGACCAACTCGGCCTTGATTCGGCCGACTCAGTGCTCCGACCGAGTCACGGCCGAGTCACCCCCGAGTCGGCCGATTCTGGCGACGGTCAAAACATGAAAATTGTGTCTTTTCATATTCCCTATGCACCTGCAAAATTTCAGCCTCAGACCACTTCCAGAGCTCTTAAAAAACCCCAATTACTCCACTTTTAATACATTTTTATTACATTTTATCACATTTTTATTTTTAACTTTTCATCTACCCTAACCCTAGCCTAGCCCTATAAATACCAACCCTACACATTACCCTCTCACCCCCAAATCTTGAGCCACTCTCTCAAAAGTTTTCCAAGAAGTGTGTGCTTTGAAAACAAGTTCGCGGCGAAGCCCCGACGAGATTCCGGCGGGAATTCCGGCGACGTTTTTAGAAACAACTGGCGACGAAGCAACGCCTCGGCAACTTCTTTCGTTTCCCTATACTCTTTAGTATAGATCGAAACCCGTAAGTCACATTCTATCTCCCTTTCTAATTCTTAAAAATACGAAATTACGAAACCCGACGGAATCGGAACAAATCTGATTTCCGATTCGGTTTTCTATAAAATTTCACTTCCAATCAATTCAAACATGTCTAAACATCTTTATCATGATTATTAAACTTGTAAAAATCAATTTGAATAAGTTTTCACACATGAAATGATAACCTTTTTAACTTACTGTATTTTTTTCACTTTAATACCATCATGTTTCAATTTCACATTTAACCCGTTAACATTGCTATACCTTAAAATAGATCACGAGGTAATGACCTACCTCCTCACACACACATATGCAACCATAATACGCTATCTTGAAAACTCCTAATACGATAAAATAAGATTTTACATTAAAATACCATTTCCTTAATAAAACCTTTTATAAAAGTTTAGGTTTGATACATTTGTTTAAACAATATCTTTAATAGGAAAAATACGATAAGTTGTGGACATCGATCATTTATCTAAACCTGACTTTGTGGTGTCTAGGCAAGTATGTCTAAGGCAAGTGGTTACTTAATTAGGGCCACTACTTGTAGTGGAGAGCCTCCCACTTACCTGACACTTACCTGGCCGCAATTGGCGGTGAAGAGGCGATTTGAGGCTTCCAACGACTTGTCGTTTAGACCTTTTAGAAATAGGCTAGTTGGCTTAGAAAACCCTAGAATCTAAAATACGGAAAATTACACTTTGCAAATAAATACCTTTTACTTTATAAAACCGTTTTCTAAAGGATTAGTATTTTACAATCTTTGCAAAGCGCCGCTACAACCCATCTTTGGGGAACCCGTTCGGGATCGTGCGATTTATCGCGCACCCTCGGGCTAGTAGTGCGAGATTCAGACCTCCGCAAAGAGCATTCGGTCTCGAAAGGTTTAAAATAGGACATCTTAAGAAAATGAGATTTTGAAATATAAAATACTTATTAAAACTATTTTTGTATAAATATATGTATATTTATCATTTAAATATCTATTTTATTATAATATAAATATTCCACCTTTTTCTAAAAATCACAAGAATAAATTTTACACTAAAACACCATGAACTTCAAATAAATCAATATTACAGATAAATACCCTTATTTATAAAACTAGGATATTTTCACTAGAAATGTCACAACATAAAATCCACCCTCATTACAACTCTAAAGACGAACAATAAATACTTGAGGTGTATTTTGAAAAGTATATAAAAGTATTTTTACATAAAAAAAACCCTCAAGTTTATAAATTACCCTAAGGACCCTAGCAATTATAAGGCTTCGATTCACATTTCTGATTGTCTGACTCGAGTTTGAGTCTGATTAATCTGACTTGAATATGATTCAAGTCAATCTATAATCTACAAGATTCTAAGTCAATATGAACACATGAATCCATGAATACAATCATCAATTTACACAACTTGACTGAACCGAACCATGGATATATATTCCTTTTACATGATTCTCAGTATTCTATTTACATGACTCTACGGTTATAACCGTTTCCTGATATCATGGTTTCGGTCAGTCAGTCAATCAATCATACAACCAACACAATTTACAAGATAACAATACAAACAAGACATCGCGGGGTTTAAGTGGTAGATTGGTACGGAAGGTGTTAAAGGTGGCACGAGGTAGTCAGACTTAACACACCTAACATGAATCCAGTTGCTGTTGTACCGTGGCATAAACGGTACCTTGTACTATACGTGCCCTTAGTCTCTGGCATATAGAGACTCCCCTCGTATACACTGGCATCTTTCTGTACCAAGCTACAAACAACAGCGTTGACATAACATTACAACAATAGTTTACACTTTAAAATGTATCTTCTTATTCTGTCTTTTTCTACTTCCCTCTTACCTTTGGGACTTACCGAGCGACCTGTTCGCTGACGACATTCTATTTCTCTCTTCTTTGAATGTCGTAAGGTGATTTGGACCCGGCAGAGGTTGAGCCATCGCAAGAAGACTTGGGAAAGTTTACTGAAGACTCTGCACTGTACTTTCATTGTACACTTTTCCTTTCTGTACTTTTCATTTCCTGTTATGCCACTGTTTAGGCGTCTTATTATTTCAGTTGTATTTCCTTTCATGTATTGTACAAAGAATGTTAATAAATAAAAGTTGCTGTTCTTTTTATTCTTATTTCTTGTGTATTTATTTTATATTGCTTAGATACGCTTAGCGTATGTACTTCTGAGTATATACGGAGCGGACCTCGTCGCGTCCCCTTCGCCGTACACTGGGAAGCGGGGCGTGGCAGCAGCTGCGCTGCCACGTGTCGTGCAGTACAGAGCACAGCGCAACTGCGCTAGCGCAACTGTGCTGCTACGTGTCGCGCAGCGCAGAGCGTAGATCATCTGAAGCGTTGTTTCTTTTAATTTTGTTTTAAATAGAGCCTTGCTCTGATTGGGCGCGCTGCTTTGGGCAATGCCCTGACGTATCAGCTTTTGACACGTGGCGCGTTGCGCGCAGCGCAAGGAATTTGAAGCGTTGCTTCAATTTTTGAATTTTTGAAATTCAAACAGTGCTTTGCTCTGATTGGGGGAAACAAATGCCCCCCCACCGTTGCGCTCACGTGGCGCATACGTGAGTGCAGCGGTGGCAAGATCCTAACCATTGGATCAACCGGTGAGGTGAAAGGGCGCAGGCGCCTATAAATAGTACCTTTGGTCCTTAGAAAATTTTTACCATTTTTCAAGAACTTGGTTTTCAGAGCCTTGCTCTTGCTTAAGAATTTTAGAGCCTTGCTCTTGTTTCTTCCCAAGAACTTCAGAGTTCAGAACTTAGAATCACCTTAGGTAAAATTAAATTAAATTAAATTTAATTTAATTTAATTAATAGAGTCTTGCTCTTATAGATCTTTGATCTAAAGAAAGCCCCTTTGGGGTTTCATCAACAAAGCCTTGCTCTCAAAAGTTCATAGATCTACAGAGATCTTGTTCATGGGTTTTAACCCATGAACAGAGCTTTGCTCATGGATCAAATGTAGATCTTTTTTTATAAATTTTCATGGATTTTTTAAGACTCCAAATTTTTAATCTTTAGGAGTTAAAATTTTCTTTTTGATGGATCTTTCCCTCATTATTACAGAGCTAGGCTCCTTTTAAGGAAATTTTATTCCCTTGAGACCAGAGTTTGACAAATGTCACTCTGTGACAGAGCTTTGCTCTGAAAGAGGAGATTTTCTCCTTGTCTCTAGGGATTTCCCATTAATGAGAATATTCTCCTGGGAATCTCTTCATTAATTGATAGTCTCATCCAATGATGGATCTGTCTTATGAACTGATGCACTGTCATCCAGATTTTATGGGTCCCCATTTGGTCCCCTGCCCACTGTATTGCAGTGTGGTGTAGTTAATTTTAATTTTAATTTTTTTTAAAAGCGCCAAGCGTTGGAATTACAACACTGACGGCTAATTTTTGTCCCTCTGCAGGAAACATGTCTTTCGATACCTCATTCCCATTTGTTCGTTCGGATGAAGGATTTCCCGAAGCACCCGTAGACCGTGAAGTCCTAGCTATGATCAGGGACCACGACCCGGAATATAAGAATCTTCACTTTTGGGGGTCGTGGTACAACCAAATTATCATGGGTCGACACAGCTTTTCATGTGCAGTACCATCGGAGCCTATTACGGCGATCCACTATGCCAGCCCACCCCCGGTGCAGTATGCCGTGGAGATGGTCGATTGGACTTCAAAGGGCCTTCTTCATCCTGCTATAGATGCAATTCCGGTTCAGCCTTCTATGGTTTTGGATATCCTGGGACGCCGTATTTGTCAAGGCGAGGCGCGATCTTGGGGGCAATCATATAACATATGTCTGATCCCCCGCAATCCGATCGGCTATCTGCCATGGGCTCGCTACATTTTGTCAGCAAAGAAGTCGCAGTTGATGAGGCTAGGGTTGTACACTGCAGTTTACGTTTCCCTCTTCCAATATCCCACGCTTCCCACCTGGTGGTTTAAGGCCTTTTTGGAGCAGTGGAACATCCCTACTCACACTTTCCTCGCAATGGACCGGGAAGTGTCGATTTCTTTGGAGGAATTCACAGAGGTCTCCGTCTTACCGGTTATAGGGAAGCACTATGAGGAGCTGCTTCCTACAGACGAATATGTCTTCGGTGCTAAGCCGGCAATAACGGGTCTCACTCCAGAGAATGTTGTTCAACATCAATTTCCAAGTTTGATCAAAGTGTTGAACATCTACGAGGCCCTCTTTATTGAACGTGGGAGCCGCGGGGTCAGCTTCGAGGATTTCATCCCCCGATTCCTTCACCCAAACGTTCTCTCCGCAGAAGTCGCTAAGCACGCCACTCTCGATGACCCTTTTGGTTTAGGTTTGGACAACCTACCAGCGAAGGAGGTAGATCAAAAGGGCTTTTTCCTTCCTAACTCTCCGGTTATCTCTTTTGCGGAGGTTGCAGCCCCTGGGATGGACGAGGAAGCCTTCTCCTTAGGATTTCTTGGGCTATGGCTGAGTTGGTTTGCGCTCCCGATGCATTCCCACCATATGCGGCCCTCTGTCTTTTACCCAGCTCACTGGATGACCATTGGGGTAAAAGTGGCCGTCGGGATCGCCGGTTTGGCACACCTGTATCACGGCCTTAGTCAAGCGGCGGATGCTAATGAGCCTGGGGTACTGCACGTGATCTTCCCGATGCACTACTTCGTATCATGGCTTAAGCTACATACATTGGGCATCTTCGGTATGCACAAAAGGCCCTCGTTCTATGACAGGTGCAGCTTCCCTCGAATCATACGACTGATCGGCGCCTCAATCGTGACTCCGTCGCCACGGAATGCCAGGGGTTTGCTCCTTCGCCCCCACACCATTGGAGACGGGATGTCTTTCATTGACAAAGTGCTGACCATTGGAAAGGCGTCCTCCACCACAGTGCGGCCATTGCAAGACACTTTCAAAGATGGGGCCTCAGTTCTGACGGCCCGGGAGACCCTCCATCTATATTCTATCAGACCGGGCTTCCTGGTGTTTAGGCACAACGGTGCAGCGCTTTTCATGAGATACAACCCGCATCATTTCGCCCAGCAACTAAGCTACAATCAAGGGGTACCATTGGAGACTTTCTTACTGGAACCTGCTGCTACTGAAGAAGGGATGGAGAGCGCATTGCATCACTTCATTCGTCTGAATACGGGTTCTCATTTTTTTATCAGCGAGCCGGCTTGCGCCCCCCGACTCCTCAATGCATATACAGAGTGGTACAATCATTCGACGGGCGCTGTTATAAAGGAAGAAAAGCGATTGTTGGTCGACCGTAAGGGTGCGCCTCCCGGTAGCGACCGCAAAGCTCCTCTGGTGCCAAGGACCCCCGTAGTTCCTCCGCTGAAAGATGCTAGAGCCGAACCACCGCGTGTGCTGAGTCCTCCGTGCGGATTGCCGCTTCTTGATACTGCGGATGTACCACCAGCGCCCCGTGCTCCAGTGGAGACGGTAGTTGTGGCTTCGCCGCAGTCTGGTGTGGGCGCGGACATCGGGACCCGCCGCCCCAAGATACCTGCAAAGCGCAAGTCGATCCCGGGTGCACCCAGGGCTGGTAGGCAGAAGAGGAAGAAGAAGTCGCTCTTCTCAGCCGACGTTGCGTTTGGTCAGGAACCTCACGCTCCCTATAGCGAGGGCCTGGGTGAGTACGGGACCAACAAGGGATTAGTTATGCCACCGGATGACACGGACCTGGCGGCCGCCATCGCAGCTTCAGAGCGATTGGCGAGGCGCGACGCGTGGCTAGCTAAGCTTGCGCAATCGGGTAATTATTAATCGCATTTTTTTGTTGCATCATATCTTTATTATTATCTTTGACTAACATTTTCCCCCTCTTTTCTTCAAACAGGCATCACCACTGAAGATGCTATTGCTGCTTCCCTCAAAACTTTCTAAGAGGAGGAACGACTCAGAGCATCCTTAGGCCTTGGTACATTTCGATTCATCAAGTCTTTATTCTCCTTTTGTTATGGTCGATCTAACCCCCCTTTTTTTTATCGCAGGAACCACAATGCCGGTCCCGCCAGGTGACGCGGAAACTCGTCCCGGGCCAGCCACTGATTTTTCGGCCTCTTCGGGGCTACCGCGAGAGACCCGACTTGAAGAGCCGATGAGAGATGCCTTGAAGGCTCTGGAGGCAACTCTAAACGAGGACGACGACATCTTGATGAAGGAAGCGTCGAAGAGGTCCCTCACGACGGCCCGAGAGGAGAGGAACGGTTGAGGCGCGAGGCGAAGGCACGCAGGGCTGCTTTGGCCATTGGAGCGGGCCCAAGCACTGTCCCTCGTGCTGATACTCCCTCAGAAGAGCCCCCTGTCGCCTTATCCACCACTCGCAGACAGGTGGCGCGTGCATCTCGGAGTGCCAACGATAAGTCTACCTCAGGTGACACATCTTTTCAAGACTTTGTTGTAAGAATTGTAAATTCGTCGGTTCTTATATGTCTTGTCCTGTAGGGCCAAGTCCAACCGAAGGGGAGGCGGAAACCGTCGAACCCAAGGAGACAGAGGAGGAGGCACCGGCCGAACCCGAGCCGACGGTGGGCAACGTCACTAGAGTTGCTGAGCTTGAGCTAGGGGCTGAGGGACCTGCCCCTGAGAAGGTCGTTGATGCCGAGCCTGAGGTGGCGGCAAATGAGACGACCGCTATAACTGAGCTTGGGGCAGCGGCCGACGAGGCGCCTGAGACCGGCGACCTCATGGTGATGGCGGATGAGACAATGGCAACCGCCGAGCCCGAAGAAGTAGCGGGTGAGATGGGCACGACTCCTGGGGACGAGCCAGCCGCTCTTTCTCAAGAGTCTGGCAATGCTCCGATCATCGCTCTCCCCGTCTACGGTCCTCCGCCGTCCCCCGGTCGGGCGAGTACGACGACAGCCCCTGTCGAGTCTGGTGATGAGGCCACGGGAGGTGGACTCGTATCGATGGAGGAGGGAAACGCCTCTGTTTCGGCCGGCAGCTCATCAGGTAAATCCCAAGTTACTGTCCTTTTTTTTATCTTACAATCCTTTCTGACAAGTTTACCTTTGTTTTTAACGCAGGTGCGGCCAGCGCCGATGCTCCATTGCTCGAGAGAGCGCCGTCAACTACTGCCTTGGCGGTGGTCACCTCTCAGCCTTTCCCTGTACCCTCAAAGATGTTGGAAGGTAAGGATTTGCAACCCACTAGTTTTCTCTTTCAGCCGCATGATTTATGTACTGAAGTCGTATTGTTGTATCTTTTCAGGAGTGCTTTTTGATCATCTTTATCAGGTGTTGCACCCACACTTCTCCTTCCCATCTGAACTTGCTTCTTCCTCCAGTGGCGCCGGTGAGTATAGTTTCCAACTGATATCTTTCTTTTTCAGTAATGGAATTATTTCTAACTTTCCCTCGTCTTGATTGCAGTGCTACAAATCGAAGGAGGGGATGAAAGATCGGTCGCGCCGCCGGCCCTTCCGGCCTTGCCACCTGTTGCAGCTGGTATAGTAAACTATCGCATCGATGACTTTCTTTTGTATTTCTTGAACTGTCATCTAATCGTATTTTGTTTTTTCAGCTGTCGTTCCGATCCCGGCGCCTTTTGAGTCCCGTGTCACAATGCCAGCAGGCCCCTTCCTGAGACGTCCGTCTTCAAAGGGTGCCGTAATGAGCTTAGGTATGCTGAGCGGATACGTCGAGGAGCTCAACGCAGATGCTCTCCCCTCTGCTGAGGATTTCGCTGTGGAGGTTAACCCGATGTTGGCGGCGCTTGTGAATTTTCACTATGGAGGCGTCGTTGAGATTTGGGTTAATCACTGTAGAGAAATCGAGGTCCGCCTACATCAATCGGAGTTTATGCGCCCTGCTCCCGAGGCCTTAGCCGCAAGCAATCAAAGAGCAGCGTGGATCGAGCAAAGCGCTTCTTACTTCCGTCACCTGGAACAAGAAGCGGCTTCACGGCTGAGGGAATGCCAAGAGACCTCGAGCGAGACGGCTCGTCTGCGTGCTGAGGTTGAGGCTAACGCTGCCCAAGTGAAGGTTATCTTTGAGGGCCTCCTGGAGCGTATCTCTAACGGGCTAACACTGGAGCGGAAACTCGATGATGCCGAGCGTGATGCCCAAGGCCACGAAGCAGCTCAGCAGGCTGTTGGGGAGCAGCTTGCATCCTTCTTGCAGCAACGGGCTCAAGTAGAAGCGGAACTGGCGGTGGTGGCCGACCAGGAAAAGGCATGGAAGGAAGTGTGCGAACAACTGATAGGGCTATTTAAGACGGTTCCTTCCCTGGGGTTGAAACGAATTGATGTATTCCTGCAAAGACGCTAGTTTCTCTGCGGGTCGACGCGAATCGGGATGTTCTCGTCAAGGACACTGGTTTCCCTGAGTCAAAGGATTTTGCCGAAGACACTGGTTTCTTCGGGGTTGAAACGAATCGGGGTGTTCCTGCGGAGACACTGGTTTCTCTGCGGGCCGACGCGAATCAGGAGGCTCTCATCAAGGACGCTAGTTTCCCTGAATTGAGGTATTTGCCAAGGACACTGGTTTTCCTGGGGTTGAAACGAATCGATGTATTCCTGCAAAGATGCTAGTTTCTCTGCGGGTCGACGCGAATCAAGATGTTCTCGTCAAGGACACTGGTTTCCCTGAGTCGAAGGATTTTACCGAAGACACTGGTTTCTTCGGGGTTGAAACGAATCGGGGTGTTCCTGCGGAGATACTGGTTTCTCTGCGGGTCGACGTGAATCAGGAGGCTCTCATCAAGGACGCTAGTTTCCCTGAATTAAGGCATTTGCCAAGGACACTGATTTCCCTGGAAGTTGAACTGATCTGTGGTGGTCTTTCAGGTTTTATATAAGTTACCGTCAAAACCGTGGCACTGCGTCTGCTGTATCGAGACGAATGTCACGGTTGTCTCTAGGCTGTTGGTGAACCGTCGAGATTTGGCTTCACTTTCTGACGGAGCCTGTTGGGAAGGTATAGTTTCGTCTTTGTTTGTGCCCTTGGATTGTATATAAGGATCGATGTGATCTCAACTGTAGGGCAAAAGTTTCACATATTTTTTTTTATTGTTTTATTTCCGCGATGCTCTATCATTTCAGCTTTTATATCACGAAGGTCGCGATTGCCCAATCATTTCGGCTATTTTTCGCGGTGCCTAATCATTTCGGCTGTTTATTTTATTTTTACTCGCTGCTTTTTATTGCGAGTTGCCAAATCATTTCGGCTATTTTGTGTGCATACGTTTTTACTTGCTGCTTTTTTTATTGCAAGTTGCTCCATCATTTCGACTATCTCGTATGCATGTGCGGTCTACTGGCTTTTTGTCGTAAACCTGAAATTAGACACCGATTTCGGCATCAGCACCGCTACAACTGGGATATTGGCAGGAGCGAATCATCATTTGCCTCTGTCGATGTCGAACAAAGGTGGCTTAGCGAACAGGGTTAAGGTCCTGTTGACTAAGGCTTTTGACTTCATGAGCCGTAAGGGTCCCACAAAGGTATTTCTCCCTACAAGTCGTGAGGATCTTGTAGGTGTATTTTCTCCTTAAGAATCGTGAGGATTCCTAAGTGTATGTTCCTTTGTAAGTCGTAAGGATCATACAAGAGGGTTTTCTCCTTATAAGTCGAGAGGACTTACAAGGGTTGTTCACCATGCAAACATATCCCTAGTCACGGATGGGACTTTGTTAGGGAAATGTTTATTCGCGCCCGTGGATTGTATACAAGGGTCAGAATTGAACCACTTGTAGGGCAATATCGAAGGTTTTGGGGGTTGCTTAAGCACAGGTTTAGGTCTCTGTAACTTAAGACTTTCAAATCTTATGAGCCGTGAGGGTCCCATAAGAGAGTTCTCCTTACGAGTCGTGAGGATCTCGCAAGTGTATTTTCTGCTTAGGAATCGTGGGGATCCCTAAGTGTGTTGCTCCCTTGTGAGTCGTAAGGATCCCACGCGGGTGGTTTCTCCTTACAAGGTCGAGAGGACCTTGTAAGTGTCCTTTAACGAGGTTGCGCCCTTTCGGGTTTTCACAAACACTCGCCGGTAGTCCTGCTGTTTTTACTCACGGGGCCCTTTCGGGTTTTCATCCGTGCCCATTTTGCTTATGGACGTACCGTTTTTTTTAATTCTTTTTATTCTCTTTTTTTTACGAGGTCGCGCCCTTTCAGGTTTTCATGAACACTCGCCGGTAGCCCTGTTGTTTTTACTCACGGAGCCCTTTCGGGTTTTCATCCGTGCCCATTTTCCTTATGGACATACCGTTTATTTTATTTTATTTTATTTTATTATTATTATTTTTATATCGGGTTTGTGATGTTTCAATCTACCGTAGTTTATCGACATCTCGGTCAACGACTAGTTTTAGGACATAGTGGTCCGTCATTAGTTTAAGGACGTTTCGGTCCGTCATTAGTTTAAGGACGTTTTGGTCCGTGGTAAAGAAGGTCGGCTACTACTTATAGAGTTCAGGATTAGGAAGATAGCGAGCGGACATAGTCGTCGTCATCTATCATTGACCTAGGCTGTGGCTCATTAAGCGTAGTATTTCTTCAGGAAGCGACCGTTTATTGGCCTGAAAGGTCTTTCACCGTGCATATCCATGAGTACATAGGCTCCACCCTGGTAGACCTTGTCTATTATGTACGGGCCTTCATAGTTCGGCTCGAATTTTCCCCGCTTGGCGCGATTGGGGATCATAGGCCTTTTGACCACTAGCACGAGTTCGCCTTGGCGGAATGTTCTCGGCCGGGTCAATCTTTCATATGAGCGCATCATTTTTGCTTTATAAGCTTCTAGATTTTGTTGCGCTATGAGCCGTGTTTCATCAAGGGCATCAAGCTCTTCAAGCCGAAGGTGAGCATTTTCTTCGTCCGTCAGCTCGTAGTGGACTGCCACTCATAGAGAAGATAGCTCTATTTCGAGGGGGAGTACTTCTTCTGTACCGAATACCAACGCGTACGACGTTGTGCTCGTGGCCGTCTTGAACGTAGTCCGATACGCCCAGAGAGCTTCTTGTAGTCTCTCGTGCCAGTCCTTCTTATTTCGGGACACCGTCTTCTTCATGATCTTCGTCAAGGTCTTGTTGAAGGCCTCGGCTAGGCCATTAGCTCGCGGATTATAATATGAGGAATATCTCCAGTCTATATTATGCCGCTGCGTGAAGCGACTGATCTTGTGGCTTCTATAAGCTGGCCCGTTATCGGAGATGATCCGTCGCGGAGTTCCAAACCGATATATGATGTGCGTCTTGAAGAAATGGAGGATATTCTCCGTCTTCACTTCTCTTAACGGTACCGCTTCTGCCCATTTGGAGAAGTAGTCAGTCGTCGCCAGGATGAAACGATGTCCCTTGGACGATGCTGGTTCGATGGGGCCGACTATGTCAGTTCCCCACATTTCGAATGGCCAGCTAGCCACCATTGGATGGAGTGGATTTGGATGTTGATGGATAAAGTCCACATGAATTTGGCATGAGTGGCATTGCTTCGCATACTCGAGGCAGTCCTGAATCATCGTTGGCCAATAATAGCCCATCCGTTTAATCTTCAGTTTCATCTTTGGGCCTGCTTGGTGAGAACCGCAGAGTCCGTCGTGAACTTCCTGAACGACTCTTTTTGCCTCTTCAGGACCCAGACATCTCAACCACAGAGAATCAAACGACCTCTTGTACAAAGTATCATTGACGAAGGCGAAAGACAGAGCTCGTTTCATAAGCTGATGTCTTGAGGACGCATCTTCGGGCGTTCGACGGTATTTGAAGTAGTCTATAAATACTTCCCTCCAATCCTCGTCCTTTTCCCGGTCTTTTATTTGCATAGCCATTTGCTCAGTCGCTCCCTTCTCTTCGGGTGATTCCGGAGATATTTCCGCTGGGGTGAGCACCCGACGGCTTTGTACCACAATTCTGACGTCATCAAGGTTCTCGTCAGCCAATTCTTTAGCGAGCTTGGCCAACGCGTCCGCTTTGCTGTTTTCCGCGCGCGGTATGTTCTCCAAAGTGTAGGAAGGGATTTAGGTCAACAGTTGTTGCACCTTTTCGCCGTACTTCACCAACTCTGGTTTGCATGTCTGGTAGTCGCCGTTTACTTGACTAACGACCAGTTGGGAATCTCCGTATATGAGGAGGTTTTCAATTCCCATGTTGATGGCGATCTCGAGGCCTGCTATCAGAGATTCATATTCGGCTTCATTGTTCGTCCTCGGCTCTGTTAAGGAGAAAGCAAAGCGCATCATCCCTCCTTGTGGAGTCACGAAGATGAGGCCTACCCCCGATTTGATTATGGGCGTACTTTGTTTGCGCTTCTTCATGGAAGATGCTTCATCGAAATAAAGCTCCCATCGGGTATCACCACCATCGATCGCATCAAACGCATGTTCATCTGGAAGATCGCAATTCAGAGGAGAATCAGCGGGTATCGGATGTTCAGCGAGGAAGTCGGCGATGGCCTGTCCTTTCACTGCCTTGAGAGGCTGATAGGTTATCGAGAACTCCATCAAGAGTAGGGCCCATTTAGCGAGTCGCCCCGTCAATATGGCCTTCGACATCAAATATTTAAGAAGGTCCACCTTCGAAATGAGACGGACCTCATGTGCTAACGCATAGTGCCTGAGTTTAGTTATCGCAAAGATCAACGCCAGGCAGTGTTTTTCAATGGGGGAGTAGTTGCTTTCTGCCCCAGTAGAACTTGGCTTAAGTAGTAGAGTGCTCTTTCTTTCCCTTGGTCGTTCTCTTGCGCCCATAATGCGTCTAAGGAACCTTCAAGGGCGGTTGTATAAAGAATGAGGGGCTTTCCCTTGACCGGAGCAGCCAACACTGGCGGGTTCTGCAGGTATTGCTTAATCTCGTCTAGCGCGCTTTGGCATTTTTGGTCCCAGACGAACGGGGTTCCCTTCTTCATCAGGTGGCTGTAAGGACGGCATTTGCCTGAAAGGTTGGCTATAAATCATCGTATATACGCGAGCTTCCCTTGGAGAGACCACAACTGCTTAAGAGTCCTTGGCGGAGGCATTTCCATGATCGCCTTGATCTTCGACGGATCTATCTCGATGCCTCGGTGTCGGACGATGAATCCCAGGAATTTGCCCGAGGAAACTCCGAATGCACACTTGAGGGGGTTCATCTTCAAGTTATATTGCCGAAGGCGTTGAAATACGGTCTTCAGGTGCTCGAGATGTTCCTCGTATGATTTGCTTTTAACCACGAGGTCGTCGATATAGCACTCGACGATTTCATGTATGAGGTCATCGAAGATCTTCGTCATGGACCTCTGATAGGTGGCTCCGGCATTCTTTAAACTAAAGGGCATCACCTTGTAGCAGAATATACCCAAAGGGGTCCTGAAGGCGGTGTACTTCTGGTCTTCGGGATGCATTTTTATCTGATTATACCCTGATGAGCCGTCCATGAAGGAGAAAACCTCGTGAGTGGACGTATTATCTATCATCAGTTCGGTGACTGGCACTGGGAAATCGTCCTTCGGGCAAGCTTTATTGAGATCCCAGAAGTCTATGCATATGCGCACTGTCCCATTTTTCTTCATCATCGGGACGATGTTGGCGATCCAATCGGGATATTGAACTTCCTGGATAAAGCCAGAGTCGATTAACTTCTTGACCTCGGCATTGATACTCATCTCAAGCTCGAGCCGCATTCTTCTTGGCGCTTGTTTTACCGGCTTGACGTCTGGAGATATCGCCAATTTGTGCACGGCCATTTCTGGATCTAGTCTCGGCATTTTGGAATAGTTCCATGCGAAGCAATCTCTATGCTGCATAAGCACATCTTTTAACGCAGCCACCCTCTCTTCAGATAGCAGCTCGCTGAGGAATGTCGGCCGCGGGTCATTCGCCGTCCCCAACTCAATTTTCTTGAGGTTATCTGCAGTAGTATGTATTCCATCCTCCAGCTCTTTCGGTGCTGGTGGAAATTCTGAGATCACCTCGTCGTTGCTGTTTTCGAAGCACCAGGGAAGGACATCCATAATCTCGGGCTCTTCTTTTGATATCGTTATCATGTGACAAGTACGAGCTCGCTTCGACGACCGATGTGAATCTGGTTTTGCTTTCGTGGCTTTGGGTTCGTGCTTCTGTGGCGGCGTTACCCTCCAACTGTCAGATAGAGCGAATTTGCCGAGCTGATACTAATCTTCCACCCAGTTCTTGAAGGTGAAGCAGTATTCTAGAGAATGCCCTATCACTCGGTGATAAGAGCAATAGTTTGGGTGTGAGACTTCGCCTGCTTGTTCGGGGTGTTTAGACTTCGGCAGCGTAAGCATCTGGTATTTTATAGCTCGTTCAAGTATCTTCTTCGTCTTGTCCCGAGGAAAAGAGTACGCTCGACCCATTTTCCTCATGAGGGATAGATCGGAACCGTTCGATTCCCGCTTGCGTGGCTTCTTAGTCCCGCTTTGTTGCTGTTGAGCGCCTTTTTCGCCCCTCGACTTATTTCTGCCTCTGCGTCAAGCCTTTTTTATAACAGGTTGACAGGGAGTGGCATTTTCATCTTTCACAGCCTGTTGGAGAAGGCGTTGCGTTTTGGCTTTCTCGTAGATGGCCATTTCGCGGTTATGATCGTCTCGGACTTTTTGACCAGCTTTCCTTATAAGCTTGTCCATTTTTTCTTTGAATGACGGACTGGGCATTTTTGCATTAGGAACTTTTACTGGTTCAGGATTAGCGTCCTCCCATTGAGCATCCGCTTCTTTATCGAAGTCATATACGACGTAGCAGTCACGGAGTAGCTCTCGTTTCTTAGACCGAATGTATCCAAGCCCGATTGTTTCCATTCTCCCATTAGGCAACTTGTGCTGAGTCCCGGGAACGTTCCAGACCCTGTCATAGAATTTGGCTTTTCGAGCAGTCTGTTTGAAGGATATCCCTTGGCGCTTTAGCAGCCTCTTCAAGCCTTCTGTATAATATCTGGGGAGACGGATGGGCTGAAGTCTGTCAAGCGTAGGATCCATACCGTGCCAGATTTTTTTCTCCACTTTGGTTTCCTCAGAGTGGTAGAATAGAATTGCTTTTTCGCCCTCTCGCTTAGGAGGGACATAGAACGTCCGTAACTCCTCTACACTGTAGGTATCGAGCGTATCCAGTTCTTTATAATGTTTAAGCGGCACCATGGCGACTTGCAGACCTTGCTCTTCGTTAGCGGACGTTTGTATTGAAGGCCGAGCAGAGAACACAGCATGGACCTCATCTTCCGAGTCACTACCAAAGATCAACGTAGGAGCGGATGGTCCCGGCTTGTTGTATTGGGGTGGACCCGAATAAACTATCTCCTCCTCCTCCTCGGTATCACTCCCGAAGAGGGGGATGGTGGCGTTAGCCTTGTTCTCCGGCTTGTGACACCTCTCCGTGTCTTCGAAATCCGGTAAGAAGTATTTGGCATCTTCATATTTGCGGACTTCGTTCACGGAGAACGGGTTCAGTTCTCCCGTCACGGTATACTCTAGACCATCCTTAAAATATTTCATACACTGATGCTGTGTAGAAGGGATGATATTATACTCGTATAACCATGGTCGGCCGAGCAGAGCATTGTAGCATGTCTTGGCGTCTATGACGTGGAACTTAATGTCCGTGACGAGTAGCCCAAAGCGTAGCGTCAGTATCACAGACCCAAGAGTTCTTGATGATTAGGAGTCGAACCCGGAGATGGTGATCTTGTCCCGAGCAAGGTGCTGGACGCTCATGCAGATTTCCTTTAACACCCGCACGTTGAGGAGATTAACGGAGGATCCATTATCGACCAGGATTTTGCCTATCTTTATATCATGGCAGTATCCTAAAACATAGAGGGGGCGATTGTGATCGCACGTCCCAAGGAGAAGGTCTTCATCGCCAAAAGTGACATCGGCCGTGTGCACTTCCTCCAATTCATCCTTCATCTTTTCTTCGGCCAGGAAAGCTTGGAATTGCTCCGGCTCCTGTAGTGCCTTGATTAACGAATCTCTCGCCTCTTTTGATAGTAAAAGGGCATCAAGAATGCTGAGCTGCGAGGGTAGCTTCCTCAGATGCGCTAGAACGTTGTAATCCACCTTATTTTTCTTCGGCGGGTCCTTGGCAGTTAGCTCTTCCATGACTTGGTCATCTAGGGCGATATCCTCAGAGACCTTTTCTTTCCCTCTATCTTTTTTGTTTGAGGGTCCAAGATTCTTTTCGGGCAGCGTCCGATTACGCAGCCGGATATTTTCATAGACATTCTGCTCTTCTTCTTTTCCCGAGGTGGACTCTTTAAAAAGGGGGCTAAGAGCCAGCTCCTCGTCAGAATCGCTCCCGAATGTGAGCACTTGCGATCCCCTGGCGTTAACCATGCGACAATCGCCGGTAGTTCTGTTGAGCCCTTCAGTCGTACTTGTCTGCTCCCGACGAGTTTTGCGCTTTTCCCGCTTAAAATGTTGTCGGTAAGCAACATATCCCTGCCACCATTTATTGAAAGTTTTGCACTCTTCGGTGGGGTGCGAAATCTTCCGATGATACAAGCAGTAGGAGGGGTGCATTTCTGCTTCACTAGTAATGTTTCCTTCAGAGGATGGTAGCTTCATACCCATTGATATGGCCTTAGCAAACCTTTTCCTCGTCTTGAATTTGCTTTTATCTGCGGTGGGTGTATTTTGCTCCAGCGGGAGTGTCTCAACTCTTTCTTCAAGTCGCTGACGCTTGGCTCTTTCAAATATGGCCGTCTCGCGTTCCCGATCAGCTTTACTTTTCAACCGAGCTTCGTTGAGGAATGCGTCAATTGTTTCATCCGATGGTCCCAGAATTTCCGGTTCAGGTCTGCCCCCAGCTTTTCAGTGCAAGGAGTTTCCTCATCGTCTGTAAACGAATGGGAGATCATATGACAGCTCGCCACGTATTCCTCAGATTCATCCGACGAACCGTCTCCCTCATCTTCCTCTTGAAAGACGTGGTTGAGGAACTCTTAGAGTGTAATGGGAGTCCGCACTTTCTGGTTGTATTCCTCCAGCGCGTCAATTTGTTTCTGTAAGTCCGTGCGCTTGTCGCCAGGCTTCACGGGCTTCTTGGATTTCTTCTCCTTCTTCTTTGAAGATTTTGATGGCTGGTTGTGAGTGCTTGGGCCACCACTATCGGTCTTTGGAGTTGGACGCGGCTTCAACACCCCTTCAATGATCTGAGGTTCCAACGGGTTCTTCCACTTGATCGCTGGGCATGTTTGAAGATCGTTCAGCATCCTCTTTGTTTTAGCTGATAGTACGACCTCCCATGGAGCTTCTTCAACGAGGGAGCACGTTGCCCCCGGCGTATTCATCCTTTTAGAGGTGTGAGGTTGCGGCGGATTCACCTTCCATCTGTCGGACAACACGAACTTGCCCTGTTGGTACTAGTCTTCAATCCAATTTTTGAAGACGTAGCAATCTTCGATCGGATGACCCAGTACTCGGTGATAGGGACAGTAATTGGGATCATGGACGTCGTTCGGCTGCGACGGGCGTCTTGGATCCGGCAGGTTTATGTGTCGGTTGCGCAACGCTAGCTCGAATAATCTTCTCGTTTTATCTCGGGGAAACGAGTAAGGACGTCCTAGCCTCTCCTCGAGGGATACATGCGGACGCATATTATTTTGACGGACAGCCAGTTTCAAGTTGCTTAGTTGTTGTTGAGCATTAGCGACAACAATTGCTTTTTCCTTGCCCTTCTCATATCGAGAGTCCGGCTTTGGAGGGGGTGGTCTATGACCCATCTGGTCCATTTAGGCCAGTTTGTCGATCAAGGCTTGAAAGGTAGTCGGCTTGAAGAACATCATGAATTGGGATATGGTCGCTTGCAGATCGAGGGTTCCAACAAACATACCCATTGCCGGTGCCTCTTCAATGCGTTGTTCGCATCTTGACCATAGGTTCCTCTACCGTATCGCAATTGAACCCATGTTTCGCCTGATTTCACCCTGGCATTAATCGATGCCGTGATCGGGGTCCGCTCGCTGGCGCTTGCGAAACGCTGGGTAAACAACAGCTCCATCTCCGCAAAGGTCTTGATAGAGTCGTTTGGGAGCTCGGAGTACCACTCGAATGTTGTATCCGATAAGCTACCAACGAACTGGCGAAGCAACAGTTTATCATCACCGCCAGTGTTGCCGCAAAGCGCCCTAAACTGGGCAACATGCTTGTGGGGATTGCCAATCCCCTTATACACATGAAATTTCGGTATTGTATAGCCCGGCGGGTACTTGATCTGATCATACCAGCTTGGATACGGTCGCCCCGTTTTTACGACCTGACCGGTTGCCTCGGTCGCCTGATGAACCCGGATCTGCTGAGCTATATATTCGTCCAAGTCAGCTTTGGAGATCGTCTCCTCCTTGGCTGTAGACAGAGCCGGTGGAGGATTTGACGTTTCTCCCCTGTCGTCTTCAAGAACGATCGGAGGATCTTCTTCAGCAGGAGGATCTTATTGAATCATCATTCCCACCATGTCCTGGAACAGGAGGGCCATTCGCTTTATGTTGGCTGCTTGTTCAGCAGTCTCTTTATCCTTTTTCTCCAATATCCGGCGAAGGAATTCAGCGTCAGTTTCTTATTCTTGGCGTTGATCCGAGGACGCTTCAGGGCTTTCTTTTGGCCCAGTGAGTGCGGCCATCGCGTTCATCATTTCCTGGAGCTTTTGTTGTTGCTCCTGAGCTTTGGTCACTGACCGTGTAAGCGGTCTATGACCTGTAGATGCACGGCTGTCCTCCTTCCCCGACGCCATGTATACAGTATGGACTACAATGCCCCCGGACTTAGGGCGTTTAGGCTCACCACCTTTGGCATTTGCCGCGGGCGTGGGAATTTTCTCCGGCCTCCTTCTCTTGTGGACCGTTGAAGTTGAAGGGGCCGTTGCAGCGTGCACCCTGGTGATTGTCGTCCTTTGCTGTTTGATTGGACGGTCTTTTTCTTCCTGTACTTTCGCCCTTTTCTGCTGACGAGAGTGACCTTGGTCAATTACGGAGTCTTGAACCCTTCGCCAAACTTTATAAATTTTGGAGGATAGCCGCTGAGGGGGCTGCTCCAGTTTCGCTTCCGGAACCCTCTTCGCAGGTGGAGGAGATCTTTTTAGCGTAGCAGTTGGAGAGTTCTTACGTACCCTCCTAAGTGATTCAAAGCTGCTCCCAGTTGGAACAGCAGCATCAACTTCCACTACTGGAGCAGGTGGAGTTAGCCCTGAGGGGGAGTTGCCTCCGGCCTTCCTTACTCGGCGCCAATGGCGACGTCGAGCGCGTCGAGCTGTTGGGACCGGCTCGGCGATAGGGACAGCTTCATCTTGCCCCCTGTCCGAATGAGGCGCTGCTGGTGCTAGCCTCTTAAAGACTGAGGTTGTCCTTTGAGTGGCGATATTCAATCTGTCAAAGACAGATCCTCGAGCAGGGGCCGGAGCCGGAATAGTCAGCCTTGAAAAGACTGACTCTTTGACAGGAGAAGCCGCCTTGGCGACTTCAGGAGCAACCGTTGCTGCCTTCCTTGGGACAACCACTTTAGGGTTCATAGGTTTCTTGGCGGGCCCATCAGGGTTCTGGCTCAGCCTGGTAAAGACAGAGGCTGCTGGTTTGATGTTGGACGACCCGTTGAAAGGGGCCGTTGTAGCAGTGAGCCGATTGAAAACCGACTTCTTGTTCGCTCCTGGTGTGGGCACTGGCATGGTGAAGCTTGCAGGCGGGATCATAGTCCCGAAAACAGGCCGATGGTGGCCTGGGTCACCTGTTCTACCGGCATGGCAAGGATGGAGGACGCTTGAGGCCCATAGGCTACGCCTCCGGGTGAGGCGGAGCGTTGATTGCACTTGCATTTTGAGCAGCTCGAGCAGTTGGATACCATTGATACTTGATTTCTGCGCCAGGCAAAAGACCAAATCTTAGTAACTTGAAATCCAAAGGCAACCATTAACAAACCGCGATTCGTTCGGGAAGACGACACACGAAGTGTGGAGTGGAAAAAGGAAAAGGTCCCACCGGGCGTGCCAGAATCTGTTCCCCTCCGAACGGCGGCCAAGACATGGACGTCTTGCCTGAAATTCGGGGCAGATACTATTTGGTTTTATCCGTCCACCTCTCCGAAGATGCCAAGTTGATTTATGGCATCGTGTATTAGAGGTTTGGACGGATGCGGCCGATGTAGCAGACTTCGTCAGATTCCCCCTCGCTTGAGGGGTTTTTGATTGTGGGGACGCTCTTCCCTGCAGGCGCAAGCCCCTGCAGTTAATTACGCTACCGTATCGCGGTAACAACTTTCTCCTTCTCCAAAATTTCACTTCGTGTCGTGTGTGTTTGTTTTGTTTGTGGATGCCCGTGGATTGTATACGGAGAATAAGTTATGCCATCGCCCGTAGGACGTGGATTAGTCCAAATCCGTATTTACTTAGATTTAGGTTTGGTGTTTTAGTTTAAGTATACATTAGCCCTATTTAAGGCTAAGATCAACTTAAACTTTTGTTAAGGATACGTTAGCCTAATTTCCAGACTAAGATCAACTTAACGGGATCGTTTGGATCCGACAAGAGAGCAATTGGCTCTATTGTTTAGTTTAATGACGTTGCGGTCGATTTCCAGTTTAGGGACATGGTGGTCCATCATTCCCATTTGGGGACGAACATTAGTTTAAGGACATTTCGGTCCAACGTTCCCATTTTGGGACGAATATTAGTTTAAGGACGTTTCGGTCCACGAGTTTAAGGACCCAGTAGTCCGTATCGATGTATGGTTGTCGGGACCCGTCACCTCTCTGACGTCGTTGAAGGATTACAACGATAGGGGTCAGAGGAGTTCAGAGATGTACCCTTGAACCGGATGTAAATTGATTTAAGAGAGCAGTCTTGCTCAGTCAATTTAATTTGAGGACTTACGGCCATGATTGGGCTAAGTCCAGTTGAAAATATGTTCAACGTTTTTATTTATCTTTGGCCTACTAGGCCTGTGCTAAAGCTTTGCCCCTTTCCAAATGATGCAGAGCATCTGTTTTGGGCTCTGCCCCTCTTTAAAATAATGCACTGCATTTAATTTGGCCTGTTAGGCCCTTTTTAATTGGGCTTGGCCCTTCTGTAAATAATGCAGTGCATTAATCATTTGACAATGGCTTGTCAGGCGCTTTGCACCAATTATTGAGCGCAAGCGCTTGTGGTGGTGACACGTGTCACGCCCTGGTGAGCGCAGTGCGCTGCGCCGTTGCACTGCTGACACGTGGCGCGCTCTGGTGAGTTGCACCAATTTTAAAGAGCAATGCTCTATTTTAAAAGCGCACAGCGCAAGTGGTCTTGGAGCTGACACGTGGCGCTCTCTGGTGGCTTGCGCCAATCCAGGAGCGCAACAGTGCAGATTTGCAAGTGCAAGGCACTGTTTTAATAACTTAATCTAATTTTGGATTTAAAAGAAGAATCTTTAAGATTCCAGAACCAATGGTTCATAAAAAGTGCAAGGCACTGTTATTATTTATTTTTTATTGAAGATCATTGATCTTGTTCTTAGATCAATGATCTGTTATAAAGGTTCTTACCCTTTTTTTTGTTCTTGAGTTCCTCTCACAATCCTTCAAAAGTTCTCTCTGTTTTTTGAGTTTTTTGTTTTCTCGATGTTCATGATCTCTGAATTGGGGTCTAGGGGCCTTTATATAGTGCCCATTAATTTGTTAAATTTGTTAAAGAGATACTTCTCTGAGTGATTTGGGGAATTTTCCCCACCGTTGGATCTTTGATCCAAGGGCTTCTGTTTTACAGAAGACAATCTTCTTGTTTTAAAAAGAACAGAAAGATCTTACTGAATTTTAATTCTGTTTGGCGCAAACGCCTCAGTGCTTGACACGTGTCACGCAGCGCAGCGCAGCGCAACAGAGCGCAGCGCAACTGCGCTGCCACGTGTCGCGCAGCGCAGAGCGCAGATCATCTGAAACGTTGCTTCTTTTAATTTTGTTTTAAATAGAGCCTTGCTCTGATTGGGCGCGCTGCCTTGGGCGCTGCGCTGACGTATCAGCTTTTGACACGTGGCGCGTTACGCGCAGCGCAAGGAATTTGAAGCTTTACTTCAATTTTTGAATTTTTGAAATTCAAACAGAGCTTTGCTCTGATTGGGGGAAACACCCAGGTCCTATCAGCGATCCAGACATATTCTTTGGCGGTATCACCTGATCCGGGAGATAGTTGATCGCCGGGAGATCGAGGTCAGGAGAGTTGACACGAAGAACAACACGGCGGATCCACTCACGAAGGCCATTCCCCAGATACAATTTAAGAGACTCTTCAGGATGTTGGGTATGAGATACTACAACAACTGGCCTTAGTGCAAGTAGGAGATTGTTAGTTGTATGTATGCCCTAGAGGTCATTATTATACATGATTGTATATTATAGTGGATGCTTGGACATATTCTTTCTCGACATGATAGTATGATATCTGGTTACTCTTTATCTTAACATGTATACTTGTATCTTTATATTGTCTCTCTCTTACATGTTGATAAAGCCCTTAGGATGTGTACTTGACTACCAGGACTATGATGGAGATCAAACTGGTGGGGCCAGGGCAGTCCATAAGTTCATCCTTTAATTGTTCCTAGTCATGGGAGTATCGAAACATGGCATCGATATTCTAGAGTAGACTAGTGTGTACGTTTCTTGACCCTGTATAGGGCGATGGATGATCCAACATCCATTGGTTTTTAACATCAAAGATTGTACACGGGTGCTCATTGGAGAATGGGTACACCGAACAGGACTCGCCGAGAACTCCTAGATGGTATTATACCTATCGTCAGATAGCAGTTCTCTAGTGACACTGGTACATGTTAGTCTGTAGACCTGAGATCGTCATAGAGTCTTGTATGATTTCCACTATGCTTTGATTTCCTTCCTACCACGCTCAAGAGAGCGTGCAAACAGGTGGATTTTGGGTACAGTCCCGAGCACATGGAGGCAATGAGCGATAGGAGGGGTTTCGTCTCTCCCGATATTGGGAGTTGATATTGAGCTATACTCGATTAGTTATAACAGCAAGTCTTTGGCCAGAGCTGATGATGAGATTTACTGGTAAGTGTTGTCAATAGTTTCTTGACCCGTTATGGGCTTCATATCGGAATGACTTATCAAGTTATTGGAGTCTGGCGTTTACCACCCCCAAACTCGATATGCGACATATCAGACGAAAAGGCCGGACTGTACGGCAGTGTTACCCACTGGATTCATAGGAGTATGGACAAACTTGCTTGTTGATTTTCTGATCGCTCAATACCTGGATAGCCGTTACGTCCATCTAGTACCGCTGACGGCTTGTGGGTGACTGATATGATCATCACCTACTGCTGGCGTATTGACGAATCTTTAGAGTCCTACACAGAGGTTTCCTGGCTCAAGCGAAACGAAGTAAGGCACATATGTGATATGTGCAGGACCGAGATTAATACGTATATGTGATACCGTATTCTAATCTCGCGATATATGATATCCGTTGGTTATATGAAATATAGCCGGATTATTGAATCAAGTGTTGATTCGATAAGTTGATATAAATGATATTAGTCGGTTATATGTGATATAGCCGGATTATTAAATCAAGTGTTGATTTAATAATTTAAAATATTATTATATATTTGATATATTAATATATATTAACTAATATTAGCTCACTTAAGAATTTCTTTTCTACTAATACATTTAAATATATATGTGATATATATATATATATATATATATATATATATATATATATATATATATTAATGTATTTATTTTGTGTCATGCTTGATGATACATTGGATTTGGGTGTATGAGACTCATACCTAACTAAAGATAATTTGGATGATTAATTTTTAAGGGAAAAATCAAAATTAGGTGGAAATTAGTATGGTTAAGATGTTTGTGGAAGCATTTAGAAGTCTTGACTTAAGTCCACTAATTTTGTTTTACTCTAGATATTTATTAACCCGACCATTATCTTTAGCCATGGTTAAGTCTCTACAAATATCATTGTGATATTTTCTTCATCCATGGTTGATCACTTGTTCATTTTCTCCATCTCATTTTAGCTATCTAGGTTTTCATGAGGTGAAGAAAGAAAAGGAGAGAATTAATTCTAAAGTAAGCAAAATTCCTACTTCATCAATTTATAACAAACTAACCATTTAGTATAGGTTGTTTACTTCACTAATTCCTCAATTAGTGAAGAGATAGCTTGAGTTGGAAATTTCTCAAGATAAATCATTTTCAGCCTCGAAGATCTTTGAGCAAGCTCGTTCCTTTCGCCTAGTAGAGCCTAAGGAGAGTCCGGGACACCACTACTTAGAGCTAAGAGACTACTATACAGAGCTTTAGAAGTGAAAGACCGGTCTACAAAGGTTGTATTCCTATTTCACTTAGTGTAAAGTTTGTTTACATGCATATAAAACCATAATTCTCTAGTTAGATCCTTGGCTAGGGTTGCTTAGCACTCTAGATTTTTTGAAATAGTATAATTGATGTGTGCCGAAACATGGCGGGGGTGCTAAGTGAACCCAGCATGTTTTTGTAAAACTCAACCTAGATGTTATATGAGAATAATGGAGAAAAGAGGCCATAGGAGGAAATTTCCTCCTATGGCGTGGAAAAAGTATGACCTCCACCAAATTTTTCGACGATCGCCCCCCATCATCTTCATTGATATCATCTAAGATGTGGGTACACCAAATTTCATGTGATTCTACAACTTTTTCACCGTTGATTTAGCAATGTAAAAAGTTCTATTGTCGGTAAACCGTTAATTTTGAACCCACTAAATCAACGGTGAAAAAGTTGTGGAATCACATGAAATTTGGTGTACGCGCATCTTAGATGATAACGATGATGATGATGGGTGCCGATCGTCGGAAAAAATGGTGGAGATGGTATTTTTTTCACGCCATAGGAGGAAATCCCCTCCTATGGCCTCTTTCCTCCATTAATCTCATGTTATATTTGGTTTTATACCCATATTCTGGATTCTTTTGTAACGGGCAAAGCCCATTTATTGTTCTCTTTAATAAAATCTCATCCGGCATGATCCCAGATTTGCTCAAAAAAAATTACATCCAAACACATGTCATCCACGAATTGGTTGGTCCATCACGCCGACGTTCTCCGTGAGCTCCTTTACCGTCTCGATGTCATCGACACGGTCCGTTTCGATACCGTTTGTCGCTCATGGCAATCGCTTTATCTGAACCATCTTCGAGTCCGCTGCCATTGTCTCATCAAGACCCGAATCCCTTCCCATGTAATCAACAAGACCGAACCTGACCATCTTCGCAAATTATATCTATACAGCGTTTCCGAACAAAAGGCCTATGGGTTGCGAATCCCTCGAATCTCAAACTGTCGTGTTATCAGATCCTCGACCGATCTCATCTGTCTTGACAAAACCGCTACCGACCTCCATATCATCAACCCTCTCACCGGGGCCTCCGTCCCCCTTCCCGCCACCGCTGCCTTTTCCAATGTTAAAGACACTAACCGCGACCCTTTATCTAGTAGGCAAATAACTTCCTACGTGGTAGGCCCCTCTAAATTCCATGAAATTCTCCGCGTTAACCACAGCCCCTCGGGTCGAAGAATCATTTCATACAACACAGAGCCCGTAGTGATTTCACCCGTTCCCTCGATCTCTGCTACATGATAAACACATTTCAATAAGGCCGTAACATGACGACCTCGTTACTGAATCAACACTCTGAAGTCATGGTAAGGGTTAATCATATTTATTCAAGTACAACAACAACAACAACTTATGGGATAGGCTATATGAACCAACATGAGAATCACGCCAGATCCAGCACATGAATCTTTCGCTTCCACTCACTCCTATCATATAATATACTTTCATTAAGGCATTTGGCAACCATATCTTTTCGTATCACCTCCATCCATGTTTTCTTCGGTCTCTCTTTTGTCCTTTTGACGAAAGGAAGACCGAAGAAAACCTGGATGGAGGTAACACGAAAAGATATGGTTGTGTATCACCTCCATCCATGTTTTCTTCGGTCTCCCTTTCGCTGCGAAAGGGAGACCGAAGAAAACATGGATGGAGGTGATACGAAAAGATATGATTGTCAAAGGCCTCAATAAAAGTATATTATTCAATAGGAGTGGGTGGAGGCGGAGTATTCATATTTATTCAAGTATTCTTTTTTATTGATATTCTAACAGCGTCGTCTCTCGTCGTCGTCGTCCACAAAAATAGAGAGCGGCTCGCGTACGCGAAACCTGGGTCTGCATCATGGACGGACATTCTGTCCCGTGGACCATCGGTTCGAAGACATTACATATCACAGCCGCACATGAGAACTCCGATATTTGTTGACCTATTCAGACCGGAAAAATTATTCAGGCCACATTTTGCACGTGAACATCCGGAGTCCTGCTTATACAATTACTCTATAACAATTTCAAATATTGGTGTTCTGTGTATGTGGTATGTGGTTCGTACTATTTCACCAGCATTAAATGACATGAAATTTGGCGATTTTGGAAAAAGGAATAAGATGAAGGCCGTAAAGAACTTATAATGGACAAGTTTGAATAACAATGTGAATCTTTTCCATGCTACGAAATTTTAGGAGGTTACTGCGGCCGAAAAGTTTAAATAAAAAGGGGTAATTGGATTAATAAAAATTTATAAGATCAATATGCAAATTATGAGTTAAAATTCGAAGTATTTACGTCCATTTGGGATCAGCTGGGCCACCACAATCTGCACAAATGTGGTTGTCATGTTTAAGCAGCAGCTCCTTCCACTTGTGTACATTGCCTATAGGTGAAGAAAGGATTTGAATGTTTTATATATGATCGATCCATGGAGAGCTTAGGATTTATGATAAACTTTATCAAAAAGAAGTTATTCCACCTTGTTGTGTATGATATGGAGAACTCATAGAATCTGAACAATTGATGATTGTTAATAACTCGCATATCACATTCTTATTGGCGTAATTAAAAATTAAAACCAATTCTACATATGCATCTCTAATTCAGAAAGTTTAGATTATATGGATTTGATGATTGGTTTTGTTGCTAGACACTTTGCATACCATGATACCAAATACAATTCCTCTCCGATGGCGATTGAATGAATGAGTTATTATTTCTTAATAGGAAGAAGAAGTTATCTAAATGTCATAAATCGGTCTTGTTGCTACTTAGATTGAAGAATGCATACTTGAGGAAATTTTCTTTTCGGAATAACGGTAGTTATTCGTTTCTCTGCTGCCCGCTTATTCGCCATTTTCTTTAAATGAAAGGAACTGAAATAAGTACCAAGGAATTCTTCATAAATATCAATAATATCTACATATTCTGAACCAAATTGAGAAATCAATAGAGTAAATTGATATGTGTGTGCATGTGCGAAAAATTTGAAGTTTTTTATTTTTATTTTTTATTTTTGGATTATCGAGTCGATTCCAGCATATATAGGTTAGTGAGATCAAATTTTTGATCCTGAGGTTGAACTTTTTGATTATGATTTTTCTGCAGTAGACTTGAACTAAACTAAAACGGAGGTATATAACCGATATATTAAAAACCGACCGCTGTCAAAACCAGGATAGAAAACCATCAAATCCCTTTCGATCGTACATTTTGAGAATTAAATTTTTAGCTGATGGTTGTAAAATGGAAGTTGATCTTACTCGAGTGATCTTGAAGAATGGTAGATTTAGATGGTCCTCCTTCCTATGCTTTTGCTCCCTGTTACAGAACTCTGCTGCCTTGTCTAGTGTTTTTTCCTCTTCATTTGTGCAAATAATTAGAGAAAGCAACATGCATTGTGCCAGTGGCTGGTGCTTGTTTCCACTAAGCCCTGTCTCTGAAATGGCCCTGCCCACTTAGACTGGAGGAATCTAAGGTAAATTTTTGGTTTTCCTTTTCCTCTGTGTGCCTGGTTCAGGATACTCTGTTCTTTTACGAGCGATCTGAAATTTTACAAAGCTCGTATAGAAAAAGCGGCCGACATGGTAAGATTGGAGATGGTCAGCATTGCATCGCCGTTGGTTATAATAGAAGGTTGTCTTTCTTAGCGCTCACCACAATCTACTTAGAGTTTTGGTGCAACAGCAAAAGCTTATAGAACAATTAACGAAGAAACTCATTTAAAGCTTGCGCTAGAAAAGAAAAAATGGTATAAAAGTCAACGAACCAGCAGCCAGCATGCCCCTCGCCACTTTTAGATTACAAATCTACAAATCTTCACAACAACTCCTTGGTCATGCGCAGTGCAGGGATTCACTAACTATAAAATAATTCACGATAAAGCTCAGTTTCCCAGTAGATGGTAATAAACATTTTGGACATGATAAAACCATGGCTTATTATGGTTTCCATAATACTGTTTCCTGTAGCTATTAGCTCACTTTAGTGGCAGTGACTATAGCAAGCATACTGTTTCCTGTAGCTATTAGCTCACATTAGTGGCCGTGACTATAGCATGCACCGTCGGACGGACGATAACAATTTCAATGCCAAAAAATCATGGCTCCACTCAAATGCTTTGCTGAAAGCTATAGGACACAACCAGATACAAATTTCAACCGCCATTTGATATCCCTTGTTCTTATGCGTGTTCCAATATGTATGAAACAATAGAATCACTCCGACCTGTAAGTGCTTTGCTGCTGTTTATTTTGCATCAATACTCGTCAAGTTGCAACTAGGCCAAACACAATAAAGCTCAAGCCCCACCATTCAAATTCAGCATATGGTAACGTATGCAGAACAAATAGCATCTCTAACTGCAGAAAAAATGATTTATTTTTGTTGCTAACTTGAACAGAGAGTCGCACGCTAAACAAAATTCCTGTTAGTTATGAACTGTAGTTCATTTAAGACAGCAGGCACCACTCAAACACAAGATGTATTGATTTGAGAACTATCAAAATCTAAACAAGCATAGTTACACCTGTTACAAGGTCTACTGAATACTTCCCACAATTCTTCAACTAATACAAAAAAAGATATCAAACACTACGATTTCTCGAAAACTACAATCCTAAAGGATAATTGCAGGAAATACTGTACACATCCCACCCTTATTATTTTTTTCCCCTCTGCATTTATCTGTGGGATCAATTTTATGATGCAGCAGCAGAATTATCTGTTCTCTTGGATTTGGAAGCATTTGTTGCATTCTGCTGGTTCTCGTTACCTGAATTGTCCGAGGACCGAGAGTTGCAAGTTTGGGCTTCATCATCCTTTTGATCTCCGTCTTTTGATTTGGCATTAAGGAAACGGCCTCCACATCCCCTTGCTCTCTTCAGTGCATGCAAGTGACGAGACTCGTGTAGGTAAGGCTGCACTAGAATTTGCACAGCATTAGATCTTTGATATAAAAAAATCTTTGAAAGTAAGAAGAAAGCCAAAAAAAGAAGGGGAAAAGCTAATTTTTCTTTATGCGTTGACTGTAGGGTAAATAACAAGAAATACCAATGACCTAGTCCCATTTTTGCAGGACACCATTAAACTTTATAACTCGCACATACCACCATTCATTGCAACTTCTGAATGGTGTTTTATGTAAAATTTAGCACATGTTTTAAATAATTAAACATGCTTAATGCAATTTTTAGTATAATGTTCTGTTAAAAAATGGAAATGGTGTTTTATGTAATTTACCCTTAATAGTAAAAAGATATATATGACTTCCAACTTGGATCTTTGCCTCGTGCTAAAAAGAAACTCCAACAAATTGCACTAATAAAAGATAGGCTTAATTCCAAAAGACTACCAAATTCTTTGCCTCGGTAGCTAGAAACTACCAAATTCTCTCAAAATTACGAAAAATTGCCATGCTTTGAAAGTTTTGTGGTAGTTTCTTGCGATTATTGCTGATGTGACACATTTATGGTAGTTTTTGAAAGTTTTATGGTAGTTTCTTATGTATTTAACAAGAATTTGGTAGTTTCTCGTAAATAGGTTTAAATATTTGGTAGCTTTTTGGAATTAGGCTTAAAAGATATATCTTTCTTCTTCACATCCTGGATAGGGATTGCTCCTGCTAAAAAGAAACAGAAAGTAGAACAAGCTATAGCTGACCCAAGACTCCAGTAACTACGTCAAGGCCTTCAGGAGCTGAGTTCTGTACCTATGGTTGATAGAGAAGATTCGGCAGCTTGAAGCTTCAGGATGATTTTAGTTTGGCTGATGGTGGAAATTTTTGGCGCATGTAATGATCTATTGGGAAACTAGATGCTACAGTAAAAATGTGATTTGTGATATAGAAGGGTTTTATGGTTGTAATGGGTTTTTCTCTTAATCTAGGCATTGTATCTTATGTAATTTATGTAATTGGGATTGATCATGTCTATCAGGTTCCATTTTACCTAGGCATTGCTAGGACAAGTCCATTAAGCCTATATTGGGTATGTATGTGCCTTGGGTGACGACTGGCGTCCGCTCCCCAAACTTGCAAATTTCACTTTGGTTTTAGTGTCTTGTACTGCAGAGTTTGCAATAGGTTGTTGAATCATGGTTATAGACATGCTTTTGTACTTGAATTTATTTATACATATTAATATATTGAAGTAGAGCTACTGCTCTACGTTTTTATTTCAAAAAAAAAATTAAAAAATTGGATCTTTGCCTCGTGTGCCTCATAACAAAGCAATCTATAAGGTAAACTTCAGAAGGGTTGGTATTCCAAAAATGTCTCCAACAAATATTGCGAGATTTTTCCTCTACTGTTTATAGGTAGGAGGTGGATGGAGCACCTTATATTAAAAAAGAATACGTCAAAATGACTCATAATTTAATTGCTGTCCAAAATTTTCTCAGGGGTCATTAGCAACCCTAATAAAGAAAAGATAATAGACTCCTGGCAACCAAGGATTGCAACAAAAGGTGAAAGCAAGCTTTTAGCTAGACCCACCAAATATAATCTCCAGAGATACAACATTAACTCAAAAATGCAAAAGAGCATATTTCTCAACTAAATATGATGATTTGGTACTGTACTAAAACTAAAAGTAGCAAAATAAACAAACAGATAACTTTTCGCATTATAGAACACCAACTTAGATCAGTATTAACAATGATAAGAGGCTTAAACCTGCCGGTGAACTACATATAAAGTAATAAAGGCTAAATGGGATTTTATAGTTGCTGTATACCGTATCTGGAGAAGGTTGAGCGTGAACACAGAACCAAAAAGAGACATAAAATAAAAATGGCAACTTCATTCCGAAATGAAAGGTAATTTTTTAGTAAATCTACGCATAATCACTGAGCATGACGATTCATTCTTATACAGTCAAGTCTCATTCAAGTCTAAACTAATGAAGATATTAGCAATTATGGAAGTTGAAACATTTACTGCTCATGACATTAATTGCACGCAGCATTAAACAGTCACCACTACATATCAACCAGTACAATATTATCTAAAAATTCAAATCGAAGGTTGAATATTCATAGAGTGATAAGTTTGCGAAAATGAATGTATTACTCAGTAGTCCATTTAACTTAGGAACTTTTGATGACTCGCAAAGATTTTAGTGAACAATAATATCCAGAGGAATTAACAGCAAGATTATTCATTGCAATACCTTCCGATTTTTTATCAGTTTATTTTCTGATTCAGCTTTTGCACGAGACTGTCGACGTCTCAAAATACCATGATATTGCTTTGCATTGACATAAACAGGCTCTTCGACTGCATCACTTGGCAAAGGCACCCCAGGCTGAAGTAGTCCCATCATATGTGGATGCATCTGCAACCACGAGTATTTACTGATGCTAAATTATCTCACATATAAATTAAAAATGGGAGTTTTCTATGTAATTGAAATAAATGTCGCACAAGAAGTTGAATAAATCTTCACTCGAGAAATCATACCATAGCTTGACCACCATACGCGGCCATGATACTTCCATAGTATGGATCCATATATGGGTATGTCATCGGAGCCTGCCATGTATCTTCACTAAGTCAACTGAATGACACCAAAATAGATGCTAACAATCATATAGTTGCATCCAATAATCAAATTATAAAACTAATTAACTGAAAATTACAATCAACATGCAAAAAACCAGTACTCGACCGATTTCAGGTCCCTTTTTTTGGGAATTAGCATAGAGTTTTGCCTATTTCAGCCAAAACAAAGTTGGAAAGTCGGTAATTAACATCAACATCCTAAAAATTGATATTTAATTAAAAAGACAATTAATGAAGATAATTAGTTATGTCTAGACACGATTTCGAATAGATTCAACAAAATCTTTATACGGCAATAGCAGCAGCAATAATCTACATAGAGTGAAACAGATACACGGTTCATGAATTGATATCTCAACTGGCATGAATACGCAGATAGTTGTTGCATGCTTTTAGTATAGCTTCTAGGGTATTTTTTTTTTTTTGATTATAGCATCTTTGGAATAAAATTTAATAAGCAATGACATGCAATTTTAATTGTATATACTTAACTATCTTTTAAAATAATTTTATATCATCAATCAATGTCAATCATATTATGCCAATATAAAGTTTGTATAGGCTGAATAGCTGATACATTATTGTATCGAGTCACACCAACTTTTTAGGCTTTATTTATCGACATACTCAAAAACTCAGATAGGTCTATGTACCATCATCATCATCTACGTATAAATATTCACCTTATAAGGGAAAGAGTACATTTTAGGGTCACGGACACCTAGTATGTGAACACAATTCTGGTAAACCGTCGGTCTCGTTTTCAGCATTCTTCTTTAAGTATGATTTGTTAACAGATATGTGTAGCTTTATTGATAAATCGCCAAGATAAAGAGAGATTACGAACAAATATAGAACCAGTTAGGGGGAAAATTGTAAATATCTGTTAAGAACAAAGCAAAGAAACTTTATCCCAAGCATATGTATGGAGCTACATCTATAACAGAGTCATTTCCTATGCTGTCTATCCTATTGCTCAAGTGTTTTCCGCTCATTCATCACAGCTTTCTGTAAAGCCACCCCATACCTACAGATTACAGTAACTACATATAAATACATGCATCCATAAATAGTCTTAGAATCACCATTATTGACTTCAGCAGTAATTATCTCAAATAATATTTTCAGGCTAGGTACCCTAGGTTCATATGGAAGCTGTCTAATACACATATTTTACATTGGCTCGCACATCATCTTGATTTTTTCACATTTTATACAACTATTGTTGAAATCTTAATATGTCTACTCTCGAAAAGCAAAAGGATGTAAGTTCTTATGTAGTTGATTACTCGAAGTGCTGAAACATAATCGTTTCTGAGGTAAAATTCACCTACAACTGGGAGGATTGTCTGTATCAACAGCCGTACAAGATCAGAGAACAAATTGAAAAAAGAAAAAGGAATTACGCAATTGAGGTATCCAACCACATCCACCCAAATATAGGATTTAAAATTCATCAGAGTGAGAATTTTAACCAACATGGATCAGAATATCAATTGTCGTTTTCTAATTTCAGCAATTGAGAGAGATCACAAATATCCAATATAGCAAATTTTTACCAATTAAGAAAGGAAAAAATAAAATAGCCAATGATAGTTAAATCTAGCCAAATCAAGTGCCATCTCCATAAATAGAACACAATATTACCACCGCCACCCCACCCCACCCCCCAAAATAAAACGATGCTTTAATGTGTGTTTTCATCTCCACATAGAATAAGCCATCTCCTTAGCATCAATATCATCCTTGTTTGATGGATATAATAGTGCTAACATCAAACAAGTCATGTTAAAGCACAAAATCGATGTGTCGGAGCACATAAGAGCCCCCGCTTCAATGTACTAATTTAATATTACTAAAGAATGGCATCGCCAGAATTCATAACTAGTCCACACGTCTGTGTATGTACAAATGCTGTATTCACATACCTTCATTCATAATAGAGTGCATGCATCAAAGCATATATTATACACACATATATAAGTATACAATACTATACACAAGTGCATGCACGAAACCTTGTGGAATGCTGTAGGCCCAAGTAAGTAACTCTATAGCATGATAAAGTAGGATGATGGTTGTGTTTTCTTCATAAATGGCAAACAGACCAGATAAACAGATATCAGTTTTTAAACCAAAATTTAAATCATGTCCATAATCCTCGTAAATATATGGCGTTCTGACAGGTTATTCTTACACTACAGATGAATTACTCATAATTATGATGGATATCAAATGATCAGACATCAAGGTTAATGCTTGGTTTCTAGATCACAAATCGTTCTATGAAATAATAAGATGTAGTTTCTAGGAAACCAGAAAACAATATAAAAGCACTTTAACTTATTTAGAAACAGATAAAACAGAAAAGCATCGACTAGTGGGACATCTATAGATATTTACAATAAAAACAACAGATCAGAAGAACAGTAATAATTAAACGTGTGTGGAACATCACCATGGTTTGTCCCTCTTCATGCTGACCAGGAGGTATCATGTACACAGCAGGTGGCGGTATTGGCATGCCCGGTTGGAAATTGCCATGTTCAGGAGTCTGACTTTGGACCTCCGGTAGCTTTTGCTGCTCATCAGGTCCGCTGCTATCTGATCCAAAATTGCCGAAAAATATGTGAATAAAGCAGATGCAGGGTGAAAATTAAAAAAAATGGTTAATATAAAAGCTGGAAAATTAATCATTATCAATTCGATTGCCAAAAACCAAATTGTCAGTACAGTTGAACATCAAGATAACCAAACGAATGAACGAGGAACCAAGGACTGTCAACCTAGCATTCAGATCAATATAATAGAGGTTGAACCCGGGCTAGAATAAAGATAGGATATAAGCAGAAGCCAAAAGGTGTCCTGCGTAAAATGGATAGGTGCACATGCGGGTAAGCAGGTATATCATTCACTAGGCTCTTGGGAAGTTCTAAATGACAGCAGTAGTGAAGAATTAGTACCAGTTCCTTGGATTCAGCAAAGTGCTAACAAACAGAGCAAATATAGAGCAAAATTAATCAATTGATGCTAGCAAATCAGTCAACTAATCCCTTGCAGACACACAAAAGATAATTCACCTACACATTAGTCAGAACAAAATGTGCACGTGAATACACATTTAAGAGCATCATGTGCATGATGAATTCACAGTATATATAATGAATTTAGATATTCACAATGAAACCAATCAAGTAAACCTTTGTAAGTAAAACTCTTTGAATCTCTATATACACCCAAATATAGTGAAGGAAACGGTTGAGGATGTACTAAAACCATTTTAGTGCATTCCCAAGAATGAATCCACCACATTATTCTTTTATTTCTGTCCGTTTACTCTTTTGATAAGCATCATTATTTCTACGTTTTCCTCTATCAAACAACATACTTATATGACTTTCTTTCAACTAGCACCATATCGGTTTGGAAACTGTGAAGGCCTGTAATATGCAAAAGATTAGGGTGGGACTCTGATTTTAATTTCTTCCTTCTAAGTGAATGTACAGTTATTAAATTATAATGGAAAAAGCAACAAAGAGTTATAAGATGTTTGTCAGCATTAGTATATAATAGTATTTTTTTTAACCATAGTCTAAAGGCATTCCAAATAAATCCAGCTTGACATTGTACAAGAACTTGAGCAAATGTGTAGATATTTACCAGATAAGTCGTTCACAGAAGAGGTCATGATGTTTATGATGACTTCAACAGCAAAGCCTAATGAGAAGAAATTGCAAATCAGAATGCAATTGAATCCAACAAAGAATTCACGATTCAGATATTTAAGATGATGACAGTAAAAACGCATGCCTCCAACATATATGACATATATAGGTAAATTGTTTTGGAGAGGAAATAAACCAATATTTCAGAATCCAAGATGATAACAATTTTTTCAATCTTCAAATGCCAAAACCGAAGTCTAACTGATGTGGTGAAAGCATAGTTTTAAAACATATTGACCTTACTGACTTATAAGATAGTTTCTACATTGGTTCTCTACATTGTTCACTGAAACATAATGCATGCAAGAACCACCATTGAATTAGCAGTATAACGAAGGAAGACATTTGCAAACCTACTAATCACGCTTACCAAGTGAGATGCAAAACCATGAATTACGGTCTTAAAAGATGATTAGTGTAATGCAAGAACGAAATAGATAATCAATACAGTAAACAACCCCAACATGCAAGTATGGCCACTGGCAGACCAACATAACAACATTAAAAGCTAGCTGCTCACAAATAACAAGATCATATACTGAAGCCAATAGATGCAAATGAACCAAAATATATAATCAAATTTCCCCAATTAAGCTAGCTGCTCGCCCTTAATCAACCCAAAAGTTCACAGCCCCAACATGTATCCCCTAAATTAGAATATAAACTTACTTACTCATTCAATACGAGCCCCATGTAACTGCTTGCAAGCAAGAAAGACTTGGGTGCAAAAAAAATCAAGACAAATACCAATTATGAATCCAAATATGAAAAAACTCCACAATTTCCTAACGACCAAAACTTTAGCAATGCATGCCCCCACACAAGAACATCCATCCGCCAAAGATTCAATCTTTCATCTTTAACGTGAAGAATCTTACAAACAACCCAACAAAAATCACATAAAAATCAATCAATTCACAAATAAACGCACGATTACAGACCAAATTTCAACGGATCCTAATCAAATCAAGCAGTGAACAACCACTCGAAAACGGCAAAAAACTAGGGTTTCTCCAAAATATTTGATTAAACTTTTACCTTTTCAGGGAGTTCTGAGCAGAGAGTACGATCTCGCTCAGAAATTACTCGCCGAATTTATTTCCACAAAAAATAAATAGAAAAAGAAATCATGAAAAAAATTATTCGAAATCGATGAGAGAGAGAGAGAGGCGTAATTGGAGAGGGGGTTGAAATCGAGACAGTTCGTTTGGGTGTTATATGTTGGGGGGATCACAGCCGTCCATTTTATCGTGAGCTGGGGACTGGGATGCGAGAGGGTGGGGCCCGCGATCGGGTGTGTGGCTCTCGTTGGTGATGACAGCGAGCCCGCGGTTACGCTGCTCACCATGTGGCGAGAAATTGTCCCCGTGGGGCCCAACACAACCCCCATTGAAGATAAATTTTGCATCTATTATATGCTCCTTAGAATACTGGCGGCTAAATGGTGAATAAATACCTATTTTTTGTTCTGTATGGCAGATAAACACGCTTCAAAAGACAACGGATAAATACAAATTGTTTGACTCCGTTATCATTTTACTACTGCTGTTTGTGTCCACAAGACTATTTTAGGACAATTTTGCCCACACACCGCAGCTTATATAAAATGATATAGGAATTAAAGAAGTTTTTCATTGGCTCCACTCGAAATCATTTGAGAGCCCTAGCCTCTGTTCTTCATTCTCCTCCTCCTTCTCAATCCAATTGTGAACTCTAACCATGGCTTCTTCCTCTTCTACAAAATCATCCAAATCTTACTCTAACACCTCTCAAGACCCCGATCTTTGCGATTGCGATTTGAGGTTACAAATGGCGTTGGCTAGAACTAACATAAACCATGGGAGAAGGTTCCGCGCTTGCCCTAATTATCGATCGACAACATCAGAGAAGCAATGCAAGAAGTTCGAATGGGTTGATGAGCAACAGCATCAATGGAATTGAAATTTTAGAAAAAGCAACATTCAAAATATCCAACAATCATAAAAACCAAAAATGTCAAGTTTCAATATTTTACCACAAAGCCTTCGATCCTCCTCTAAAGTTCTTGAATTGGCATAAAAGTTCGATTCTAACCGAAGGTTTTCTCCAATTTTATTGCAACTAAGTTTTGGGTTTCGATTCAAATGTAAACAGGAAAGGGCAAAGGGTTTAGGGAGAAAGAGGGTTTAATTTTAGTTTTCTTTTAGAAAAACTCAAAGGTCAAACCGGGTCAACAATTAAGTGGGGTCAGTTTTAAGAGAGGTAAAATCGTCATTTCGCAACCTCCATCGACACCTTTGGTAACCAAAGCGCTAAGGTAGGTATTTATCTGTAGCTTTTTGAAAACCAGGTATTTATTTACCATATGGACTAAACAATAGATATTTATCTGCCATTCAGCATTAAAATGCCTTAGGTTTGTGAACATTTTTTTCTTTTTCTTTTTGGCTCAATTGGACGTAAATAGCTAAGGTTTCACCGATTTCACTGATAAATACCTAAGTTTCTTTGACTTGCACATAAATACCTATCTTTGACTTAAGCATTTTTTTTAAAAATGAAAGTAACAGTACCACCTTCATATATCATAGGTAGTTC
This sequence comes from Agapanthus africanus, assembly GCA_030015575.1. Lineage (NCBI taxonomy): Eukaryota > Viridiplantae > Streptophyta > Magnoliopsida > Asparagales > Amaryllidaceae > Agapanthus > Agapanthus africanus. The sequence goes on from JASDDO010000016.1 coordinate 569,844,156, forward strand.
GCTGCAAACGGAATAAAAAGTTGAGTATTTATCTACTATCCACAAAAGCTTAGGTATTTATTTGTCATAACGGTAAAACCTTGGTATTTACGTGGAATTGAGCCTTTTTTTGGTTATAATTCGCTTACAAAAGCGTTACATGGGGAATTAGGTGTGCTTATAGGATAAAGAGCTTAAGTTCGCTATGTTCTCAAAAGGTATTTTAGTTTTCCCATAAGCTACATGGGGAATTAGGTGTATTTATAGGATAAAGAGCTTAAGTTCGCTATGTTCTCAAAAGGTATTTTAGTTTTCCCATAAGCTACGATATAGTCTGTAAGTTACTTGTAAATTACGAAAAACTATCATAAAACTATCATGGCTAACAGAACACGATAACACCACGTCCACCACCGTATCAGTATAAAAATTACAAAATTTTCAAAATTACCCTCATCTTCATTCTTTCAGTCCTACCCCTAACCAATTTGTCAAAAGACCCTAACCCTCATCCAGAACCCCAGAAAATCAAGGCTTCGGTTTCGGAAACCGCAGCATCCAGCCGCCACCGCAACTTTGGAACACAAATGCATATTCTGCATCTTCATAATTAAGTCCATAAAAATATTCATACAGAAACTCAGGAGCACAGTTCACATACACTACACAGATCATAAATCAACAGGAACTCAATTGTTTCAACAGTATAGTACCACAGTGCTATACTTGTGAACAAGTTTGTGAATGAACATGAAAAGAGGTCAATACAGCATTTGGAACCATAACAACAGTCTTGTTTCAATCTGCAACCACATTCAGAGACATTACCCTTGAAACATGCAGATACTAGTTTTCAGATTACTCGCAAGAAAATAGGGCAACTTCCTACAGGACAGTAAAGCACCAATATTTTTCCCCCAAGAGAGACTTGCTTTAAATTCACTTGATTCAAGAAAACCCGGGAATTTCTCCAGGAGCAGGAGCCAACTCGTTCTTTCCGAACTTGTCTTCGTCGTAGAACGAAGCGCGAACAGTTCTGCCACCGAAGAACCTTCCATCGAGATCAATAAGGGCCTTTGTTGTCCATTCCGATCTCTCAAACTGCACAAATATCCTCACAGCTTCATCTACCGGAAAATTTGGTTCAGTGATTTCAAAGATCAGTACACGAGTGACAGTCCCGTACTTGGCACACTCTGATGCAACTTCATCTTCCAATTCGTCATCGACCTCTCCTGGGCCCACCTATATAGAATGAACAGATTAGATGGAAACATTTAATTGGGATATTCTCGCATCAATGGTTTCATTTTTGCTAAATAACCATGAACTTTCATGGTTCTTTTCTAACATAAATATCATAAACTCTGCAGATAACATTAAAACACCATGAACTGCCTATATTTCTCGTCTTGTACCAACATATAATCATCTGTTATCTTTCCAGAACCATTATTGTAGTTGAGTGGCTGTTAGGTGACCAATATATCACTATTTTTAAATGGAAATCACCCCCCTGTCTCATCTTTAAGCTATTCTCATTTAGTTCATGCCTCTATACCTCGGAGCAATCAATCAATTTCAATTAAGAAAGAGAAGAAGTTAGAAAAAGAGAATAGTCGGATTGAGTTTGTAAAGAAGCTAATACAGTATAAATGGGGATGATATTGGTCGCTTAATGATCATGTGACTACTAAATAATGATGACAAAGTAACAGGTGGTATTTTAGCGCAACAAGCTCCATACCTCATTGTATCTTGAATTATTTGATAAAGGTTATGGTATTTATCCCAAACAGGTTTGGTACTATAGTAGAATTTGCACTTATTTTCTTCAGCATCTAAGCTCCTGGTCATCGGTTTTAGAACCAGGAAAACAAAAACATCACAAAAGGTTGAACCAGATTGTTCAATACACTGGTTATTCGTTGCAGGAGCCTAGTAAATTAGAGATCCTTTTGATTAATGGGGGTCGAAATCACAATGTAAGAGATGATAATAGGCAATACCAAGGGTCAAATGTGAAATGAATGTTTTCCGGTTGCTCACTCAAAGTCCTAACCTTTAATCACTGTTGTAAAGTTTTGGATGAAAACATTTTTACTCATACATCTAAGGTGTAGTATTCAGTAACCTTAATCCATCTTCTCTGATATGAGAACGTTGGCAAATACATGTCATGTCCTTTTAACTTCTAGGCTTGTCATTGTTAGGACTTCTCCTAATTCAGCGCCAATATATCGCATGGGCAATCCTTGATCCAATTCCTAAGCATGTTTACTAGTTATGTTCAGACAATATTTAAATTAGAGAGGAAAGGGGAGAATAATAATGCTAGTTTTTGCATTTTGCTATGTTTTAGCTCAATCAAGATAACTCAAAGTAATTTGTTGCATTAAAAGGGTTTCCTCACATACTGTTGATATTTAAAGTCGGAAAGTTAAACTCTTCACAACAAAACAATCTTGCAAAAAGAGGAATAAGAGAAAGAAAATAATAGAAGCTCAAACAATTAAATCCATACACTTGGAGATGTTTTATTCTGGTTGGCATTCCTTACCCTTAAACAACAGTCACTTGTGTGGATAATAACTATTGCATTATGCTTTTCAAATTAATTCAACGTGGATGCAAATTACTATTAATCAATTACCAGGTTGCGGAGCCCCTGCCCGAAAATATCCAAACCTAAACTAGTGAGTTTAGTGTGTCCAGCTCCTAGAATCAAACCCTTACCATCTACAATATCACCATCCAGCTATTTGGTATCAGCTACCATACACAGCACACTTAAATTCATGTTCCACAAGAGGTTACGGATTGAAAAGTTGGAAGTAAAGGCATCTAATTTAGCAGTTCAGCTACACGTTTTGCAGTCGTCCAAAGAAATGTTGAAAGAGAGAAGAGTTCCTAAGCAACTCTCTCTAAGCCACTTACTACACAACATGACTAAAGAGTGAGGAGCCTACCCCCTGAGTGGTCCCCACCCCTTTTCTCTGTTGCGTAGGAAATTGCTTAGGCCATGTTTGGATAGTTGGGGTTAAAGTCCATAGGAATGACTTTAGGATTAAAATGTGTCGGAATGCATGTGCATTCGAAAAGTAATTTGGTAACATAATGCATGATTGGGTGGTTGAGATAAGGATAGTATTAAAGTGAGAGAGAGATAGAAAAAAGATTGATGTGACATTTCAAGAGAGAGAGGGAGAGAGAGTTTGGACTAGAAAAATTGTCTTTGCCAATTTTTAAAATCCAATGGATTGGGAATATTTTTGGGTCTTTTTCCATTGGAATTCTTCTTTAAAAATTTTACCCAAACACCCAAATACTTGGATTTGCCCAGTCCAATGGAAAAAAGGAATCTAGGCTTTTTTCCCATTGGAATATGGGTATCCAAACATGGCCTTAGGGGAGTTGCTTAGGCCCCCTAAGCTCATGTCGAAATACATAATTTGATACATAAGCAATCTGCTTCAACTTCCATCTTGTGACATCTCAAGTACTTTATGGTTAAACAAAGTCAAAGGTAGAAAATTCAGAAATATAAATCGGTCAAGTGGGATAAACACATGTTTACGGACCAAGGGCATGGACAAAGAGTCAACATATAATGCATTTATTGTTGTGGCTTGAAATTTTTGCGTATCATGAATAGCCATATAGAGTTAGGGTGGTGGAGATGGGTATATGGTCATGGGCAAGATTAAAAAGACAATAATAAAAAAAGAACAAAATAGCACATACGAATTGCACCTATCAAAATTTTTTGGAGAAATAACAACGATGACTTGGTAAAAGTTTGAGGAAAGTAATACTTTGTTGCACAAGGAGCCTGCTATTGTTAGGTCCTCAGGTTTTTCTAATCGTCTGATATGACTAAAGTTGAGTAACAAATTACATAATAAGGATGGAACTCTCTGGTTGGACAATGGGTGCAGGACACTAGACAGAGGAATAAAATGCCTAAGATTACTAGTAGTAGTAATATGCAAAAATGCGGATAAAGTGCTAGAAGCCAGCATGGTGGCTTTACAAGAAGACGCAATGCTGCAGGGTACTGGCAGATAAGGACCACTGCCTAGAGCTTTGTTCCTTGGATCTTCAAGAGCTAGATGTGATCATTTAGAACCACCGCCTAGAGCTGTTCCAGAGTATAATAGAAAAAAGTATGGTGTTACAAGAAGTTTTGCAAAAGGAAAGATGTTTTCATCAAAGGCAAAGATCCTACGAGGTGAGGCATCAACCATTGAGATAACTGTGAGGCTGTTCATGAAAAAACATTGTGCGGGGGCAACGATTTCTTGAAATGAGAATTTTAAAAGTGTTCCCTTAATGCAGGAGAAATTTGAACTTCTTCTTGACCAAATGTCGGAAGAGTTCAAAGATACATCAAGACATTATGAAAGAATCGCAATAGAGCTATAAACTCGATTGAAGCCTGAAGAGTGAAGACCTTCAAGCTAGGATCCAACAAAATGAATCATACTTACTGGCATTGGCGTTGGCGTTATTATTCATGTTTTTTTCTTACAGCATGCAAATGATTTCCCCCTAGACGCTACATATGAACTCCATTCTTACTATTTCACCAGGATTTGCGGTCCCCTTTCTGGGAGCTTCTATACTGATGCAGGTAAGCACAACAGCTCATAGCCAAAAGGCAAAACAGGAACTCATAGTTCTAAAAGAAGGTATGAATGCAAAACAAAAAGATCACATACATCGATCAAACAAATTCTATACAACTAATTCAGTGAATCATAGTGCAAATTGGATCTCCTTCAATCGTAGTGGTCTTGACAAGCATTTTCATAAAAGTCGTAGGTTAAAAAGGGTTGAGTGGCAGAAGTGGAGAAGGGCGAGGTGAAGATAAACAAGTCGTTTTTTAGATAATTTTTTAAAAGATGGAAAATTATCCAAAATGTATAAACAAGACATATTTTAGATAACTAAGAAAATACAAACATACCAGAAATCATACCATATATTTAAGAACATAAATTAATCTCACATACCATGTTCCGAAGTAGTAACACACGGGTGGGTGGCCCATTAAGGTTCACACTCTTCGGCTTCTTCTCAGACTTTGCCTCACTCGCATTCACAATCACCCCAGCTCGTCTATCCGTTTTCTTCGCCATCAAAGGAGTTGTAATCCCCTGCTCCTGTTTCCCAAGCCCCTGCCCTTGTTTCCATCCCATTTTCGCCATCATCCTTTGAGCAGCCGTCATTTGCCCGCCTGCACCTACCCCCAATCCCGCAGTCCCTGATTTCCCAATACTAAACCCTTCTCCATTTTGAGGAGGCGATGGGGATCTCGGTGGGGCCCCACTCATCGCAGCTCGCCTCTTCCAAGCTTCTTCGCCCGAAATATTTATCGATGAAGCCCTCCCTTGATAATCCTTCTCTTCTCTCTCTCTAGCTTCACGTTCCCTTTGTTCTCGCTCCCTTTCTCTCTCCTCCTCTTCTATCCGCCTTCTCTCAATTTCCCTCTTCATCTCAGCCTCTGCTGCTCGTCGCTTCTTCTCTCTCCGATAGTCTTCGTAATCGTTTGGCCTAGCGGGATCATACTCTTCGATTACAGTTGAAGTAACCAATGCGAGAGCGGGTTGAAAAGACGGGCTTTTGGTACCGTTATCGGGCAACGAAGATAATGTTGGGGTTGAAGCAACGGGCTTTGTTCTGGACTTGGATTGAGAATGTTGGTTCTTTAGAATGGTTTGAGGAGGGGCAAAGGCTGGCTTACGAAGCGTGGGTGGTGCCATCTTGGTGCTGCTCGACCACACGGAGTTGCTGCTCTTCTCTTCATCCGTCGAGGACGGGGGAGGGAGGTCCCCATACAATCCGCCTAACATTTTCTGAAACTGTTTCTTGTGGAAAGCTACTTCGAAGGGGACTCCAAAAAGATGTAATCTTGTGAACTTTGATATATATATATATTCCTGAATTTATATAAACATAAACAAGTGGATCAATCAGCTTTTTGCTAGGTCGAGCGGAATTTAATTGTAGAATCAACTAATTATGCAACACTAATTGTTTGAATGAATTTCCACTGGAAAAAATATGAAAAGCGTATGAATTTACGACAAATGCCAAATACATTTGAAAAGTGCACATGATGTTCAGGATAATTTCTTGATTACAGCAAGAGGTTAAAACCCTAGAAATTTGTGGACAGAGAAATTTATCAAATCCAGCTGCGATCTAATCGAAATCAATAAACATCAACCGATTGCAAAATAGCAAAAGGTTCGAATCAATTTCAACAGCTGCAAAAACTCCGAGGGTTAGGGTTTAGAACAGATCTAAATCGTTAAGGGGGGAAAATACCTAAGAGGAAGACGAAGCAAATGAAATCTCCTCAAAGGATGGAGCTTCGATCGCCGAGGATTCGCCGCCGGCGCCGCCGGTAAAGGGAAAGGGTTTTGTATACGCACCCTTTCTTGGGGGATTCGGGCTCAGGCTCAGGCTCAGGCTCAGGCTCAATCACAAATGTAAATGGCAGTGTTTTAGGGGTTAATTGCAAAAACCATCCTCAATTTGGACTTGGGGGTGCCTGCTATTATTACCCCCTCCTGGAACCGTTATATCCCAAGGATCTTTTGATGTGCGGTCATGATCTGATAATAGTAAAGGAAAATAGGAGAGACTGAGAGCAGAGGTTGCCATTCCCTCGTTTTTATTATTTTAACCAAAGTACAGATCGATATTAACCAGAACAAAATTGGTGCGCCACTCGACTGGTGGGTTACCGATCATTTACCAATATTTGTGGAAACAATTGAAAAAAATGACTGGTGCTTGTAAGAAGAAAGAGGAAAATCGACATGTGCCGCAATTTGATTGACAAAACCTGTCGGGATCCGGTTCTTGCTCACGGGACAAAGTGCCACACGGAACAAAGTGCCACACCAAATGTCATGCCAAAGGGTGGGAGGCACCTCTTGAATCCGTGGGGGCCACCTCTTGAGTCCGTGGGACCCACTGTAGACAATGGGAAATATTCGGACCGCATTCCGAAAGAGAACCGAACTGCATTATAAATGTGATGATACCACCCTCAATTACAAAGGCGCCATTTAAGTGAATTAGCACTACATGAGCTTGAGAACTCCGTAGTTAAGCGTGCTCGGGCCAGGAAAGTCTTGGGATGGCTGATCTCCCGGGAAGTGGTCCCTGGTAGGGTCCGATCCCTTTTAAAGGGCAAAATTGTACGGTTTCGGCCAGAGCGGACAATACCATCTGTACTGGGATATGGGGCGTTATATTTATGGTGGCCCATGCAGGTCCCTCAGTAGTCGTTCTGTGGTTCGAGAACGAACCAATGTTCAAAGGTATGGGAGAATTCAAGCCTCCGGTTCTTGCTCGCGGAACAAAGAACAAAGTGGCACGCCGGGGAGTTATATTTATGGTGGCCCATGCAGGTCCCTCCGTAGTAGGTCTGTGGTTTGAGAACGAACCATTGTTCAAAAGTGGGAGAATGTTGAGATCCGGTTCTTGCTCACGAAACAAAATGCCACGTCAAATGTCATGCCAAAGGACGGGGGCCATCTCTTGAATCCGTGGAGGGCACCTCTTGAATCTGTGGGACACCACCGTAGACAATGAGGAATATGACCACATTTCGAAAGAGAACCGAACTGCATTATAAATACAATGATGTCACCATCAATTACAGATGCGCCTTTTAAGTGCTTGAGAACTCCTGTAGTTAAGCGTGCTCGGGTTAGGAAAGTCTTAGAATGGGCGACCTTTTGGGAAGCGGCCCCTGGCTGGGTCCGATTCGCTTTAAAGGGCAAAACCGTGCGGTTTTGGCTGGAGCGGAAAATACCGAGCATTACATTTATGGTGGCCCATGCAGGCCCCTCCGTAGTAGGTCTGTGGTTCGAGGACGAAACATTGTTCAATAGTGGGGAGAATTTCGGGACCCGGTTCTTTCTCACGGAACAAAGTTCCACGCCAAATGTCATGCCAAGGGACGGGAGCCATCTCTTGAATCCGTGAGGGCCACCTCTTGAGTGCGTGGGTCTGTGCAGGTCCCTCCGTAGTAGGTCTGTGGTTCGAGAACGAACCATTATTCAAAAGTGGGGAGAATGTTGGGACCCGGTTCTTGCTCACGGAACAAAGTGCCACGTCAAATGTCATGCCAAAGGACGGGGGCCATCTCTTGAATCCGTGGGGGTCACCTCTTGAGTCCGTGGGACCCACTGTAGACAATGAGGAATATGACCACATTTCAAAAGAGAACCGAACTGCATTATAAATATAATGATGCCACCATCAATTACAGAGGCGCATTTTAAGTGAATTGGCACTACAGAAGCTTGAGAACTCCGTAGTTAAGCGTGCTCGGGTTAGGGAAGTCTTGGGATGGGTGACCTCCTGGGAAGCGGCCCCTGGTCGGGCCCGGTTCACTTTAAAGGGCAAAATCGTGCGGTTTTGGCTGGAGCGGACAATACCGGGCGTTACATTTATGATGGCCTATGCAGGTCCCACCATAGTAGGTCTGTGGTTCGAGGACAAAACATTGTTCAATAGTGGGGAGAATGTCGGGACCCGGTTCTTTCTCACGGAACAAAATTCCACGCCGAATGTCATGCCAAGGGACGGGGGCCATCTCTTGAATCTGTGAGGGCCACCTCTTGAGTGTGTGGGACCCACTGTAGACAATGAAGAATATGACAACATTCCGAAAGAGGACCGAACTGCATTATAAATATAATGATGCTATCCTCAATTACAGATGCGCCTTTTAAGTGGATTGGCACTACAGGAACTTGAGAACTCCGTAGTTTTGCCTTTTAAAGCGAACCGGAATCGACTAGGGGCCGCTTCCCAGGAGGTCGCCCAACGGGCGTTACCGGGAACTTGACAATACCGGGCGTTACATTTATGGTGGCCCATGCAGGTCCCTCCATAGTAGGTCTGTGGTTCGAGGACGAAACATTGTTCAATAGTGCGGAGAATGTCGGGACCCGGTTCTTTCTCACGGAACAAAATTCCACGCCAAATGTCATGTCAAGGGACGGGGGCCATCTCTTGAATTCGTGAAGGCCACCTCTTGAGTGCATGGGACCCACCGTAGACAATGAAGAATATGACCACATTCCAAAAGAGGACCAAACCGCATTATAAATATAATGACGCCACCCTCAATTACAGAGGCGCATTTTTAGTGAATTGGCACTACAGGAACTTGAGAACTCCGTAGTTTTGCCCTTTAAAGCGAACCGGAACCGACTAGGGGCCGCTTCCCAGGAGGTCGCCCATCGGGCCGTTACATTTATGGCGGCCCATGCAGGTCCCTCGGTAGTAGGGCTGTGGTTCGAGAACGAACCATTGTTCAAAAGTGTGGGGAGAACGTCAAGCCCCCGGTTCTTGCTCACGGAACAAAGAACAAAGTGTCATGCCAGAGCGTTACATTTATGGTGGCCCATGCAGGTCTCTCCATAGTAGGTCTGTGGTTCGAGGATGAACCATTGTTCAAAAGTGGGGAGAATGTCGGGACCCGGTTCTTGCTCACGGAACAAAGTTCCACGCCAAATGTCATGCCAAGGGACGGGGGCCATCTCTTGAATCTGTGAGGGCCACCTCTTGAGTCCGTGGGACCCACCGTAGACAACGAGGAATATGACCACATTCCGAAAGAGGACCGAACTGCATTATAAATATAATGATGCCACCCTTAATTACAGAGGCGCCTTTTATGTGATTGGCACTATAGGAACTTGAGAACTCCGTAGTTAAGCGTGCTTGGACTAGGGAAGTCTTGGGATGGGCGACCTCCTGGGAAGCGGCCCCTGGTCGGGTCCGGTTCGCTTTAAAGGGCATAACCGTGCGGTTTCGGCTAGAGCGGACAATACCATCTGTACTGGGACATGGGGCGTTACATTTATGGTGGCCCATGCAGGTCCCTCAGTAGTAGGTCCGTGGTTTGAGGACGAACCATTGTTCAAAGGCATGGGGAGAATGTCAAGCCCCCGGTTCTTGCTCACGGAACAAAGAACAAAAGTGTCACGCCGGGGCGTTACATTTATGGTGGCCCATGCAGGTTCCTCTATAGTAGGTCTTTGGTTCGAGGACGAACCATTGTTCAAAAGTGGGAAGAATATCGGGACCCGGTTCTTGCTCACGGAACAAAGTGCCACGCCAAATGTCATGCCAAGGGACGAGGGCCACCTCTTGAGTCCTTGGGGGGCACCTCCTGAATCCATGGGGGCCACCTCTTGAGTCCGTGGGACCCACTGTAGACAATGAGGAATATGACCACATTCCGAAAGAGGAACGAACGAGGAACGAACTGCATTATAAATATAATGATGCCACCCTCAATTACAGAGGCACATTTTAAGTGAATTGGCATTATAAAAGCTTGAGAACTCCGTAGTTAAGCGTGCTCGGGCCAGGGAAGTCTTGGGATGGGTTATCTCCTCCTTGGTCGGGTCCGGTCCCCTTTAAAGGGAAAAATTGTACGGTTTCGGCCAGAGCGAACAATACCATCTGTACTAGGACGTGGGGCGTTACATTTATGGTGGCCCATGCAGGTCCCTCAGTAGTAGGTATGCGGTTCGAGAACGAACCATTGTTCAAAGGTATGAGGAGAATGTCAAGCCCCCGGTTCTTGGTCACGGAAGAAAGAACAAAGTGTCACGCCGGGGCGTTGGATTTATGGTGGCCCATGTAGGTCCCTTCGTAGTAGGCCTGTGGTTCGAGAACGAACCATTATTCAAAAGTGGGGAGAATGTCGGGACCCGGTTCTTGCTCACAGAACAAAGTGCCACGCCAAATGTCATGCCAAGGGACGGGGGCCATCTCTTGAATCCGTGGGGGGCACCTCTTGAATCCGTGGGACTTACTGTAGACAATGAGGAATATGACTACATTTCGAAAGAAGATCGAACTGCATTATAAATATAATGATGCTACCATAGATTACAGAGGCACCTTTTAATTGAATTGGCACACAGGTGCTTGAGAACTCCATAGTTAAGCGTGGTCGGGTTAGGGAAGTCTTGGGATGGGCGATCTCCTGAGAAGCGGCCCCTGGTCGGGTCCGGTTCGCTTCAAAGAGCAAAACCGTGCGGTTTCGGCTAGAGCGGACAATACCATCTGTACCAGGATGTGGGGCGTTACATTTATGGAGGCCCATGCAGGTCCCTCAGTAATAGGTCTGTGGTTCGAGAACGAACCATTGTTCAAAGGTGTGGGGAGAATGTCAAGCCCCCGGTTCTTGCTCACGGAACAAAGAACAAAGTGTCATGCCGGGGCGTTACATTTATGGCGGCCTATGCAGGTCCCTCCGTAGTAGGTCTGTGGTTCGAGGACGAACCATTGTTCAAAAGTGGGGAGAATGTCGGGACCGGTTCTTGCTCACGGAATGAAGTTCCACGTCAAATGTCATGCCAAGGGACGGGGGCCATCTCTTGAATCCGTAAGGGCCACCTCTTGAGTCCGTAGGACCCACCGTAGACAATGAGGAATATGACCACATTCCGAAAGAGGACCGAACTGTATTATAAATATAATGATACCACTCTCAATTACAGAGGCACCTTTTAAGTGAATTGGCACTACAGGAACTTGAGAACTCCGTAGTTTTTCCCTTTAAAGCGAACCGGACCCGACCAGGGGCCGCTTCCCAGGAGGTCGCCTATCGGGGCGTTACATTTATGGTGGCACATGCAGGTCCATCGGTAGTAGGTCTGTGGTTCGAGAACGAACCATTGTTCACAAGTGTGGGGAGAATGTCAAGCCCCCGGTTCTTGCTCACAGAACAAAGAACAAAGTGTCATGCCGGGGCGTTACATTTATGGTGGCCCATGCAGGTCCCTCCGTAGTAGGTCTGTGGTTCGAGAACGAACTATTGTTTAAAAGTGGGGAGAATGTCGGGACCCGGTTCTTGCTCACGGAATGAAGTTCCACGCCAAATGTCATGGCAAGGGACGGGGGCCATCTCTTGAATCTGTGGGGGCCACCTCTTGAGTCCGTGGGACCCACCGTAGACAATGAGGAATATGACCGCATTCCGAAAGAGGACCGAACTGCATTATAAATATAATGATGCCACCCTCAATTATAGAGGCGCCTTTTAAGTGAATTGGCACTATAGGAACTTGAGAACTCCGTAGTGAAGCGTGCTCGGGATAGGGAAGTCTTGGGATGGGCGAACTCCTGGAAAGCGGCCCCTGGTCGGGTCCGGTTCGCTTTAAAAGGCAAAACCGTGCGGTTTCGGTTAGAGCGAACAATACCATCTGTACTGGGACGTGAGGCGTTACATTTATGGTGGCCCATGCAGGTCCCTCAGTAGTATGTCTGTGGTTCGAGAACGAACCATTGTTCAAAGGTGTGGGGAGAATGTCAAGTCCCCGGTTCTTGCTCACGGAACAAAGAACAAAAGTGTCACGCCGGGGCATTACATTTATGGTGGCCCATGCAGGTCCCTCAGTAGTAGGTCTGTGGTTCGAGGACGAACCATTGTTCAAAAGTGGGAAGAATGTCGGGACCCGGTTCTTGCTCACGGAACAAAGTGCCACGCCAAATGTCATGCCAAAGGACAAGGGTCATCTCTTGAATCCGTGGGGGCCACCTCTTGAGTCCGTGGGACCCACTGTAGACAATGAGGAATATGACCACATTCCGAAAGAAGACTGAACTGCATTATAAATATAATGAAGCCACCCTCAATTACAGAGGCGCCTTTTAAGTGAATTGGCACTACAGGAGCTTGAGAACTCCGTAGTTAAGCGTGCTCAGGCCAGGGAAGTCTTGGGATGGGTGATCTCCTCCCTGGTCGGGTCCGGTCCCTTTTAAAGGGCAAAATTGTACGGTTTCGGCCAGAGCGGACAATACCATCTGTACTGGGACGTAGGGCGTTACATTTTTGGTGGCCCATGCAGGTCCCTCAGTAGTAAGTTTGTAGTTCGAGAATGAACCATTGTTCAAAGGTGTAGGGAGAATGTCAAGCCCCCGGTTCTTGCTCACGGAACAAAGAAAAAAGTGCCACGCCGGGGCATTACATTTATGGTGGCCCATGCAGGTCCCTCCGTAGTAGGTCTGTGGTTCGAGAACGAACCATTGTTCAAAAGTGGGGAGAATGTCAGGACCCGGTTCTTGCTCATGGAACAAAGTGCCACGCCAAATGTCATGCCAAGGGATGTGGGTCATCTCTTGAATCCGTGAGGGCCACCTCTTGAGTCCGTAGGACCCACTGCAGATAATAAGGAATATGACCACATTCCGAAAGAGGACCGAACTGCATTATAAATATAATGATGTCACCCTCAATTACAAAGGCGCTTTTTATGAACACCAAAGGCATCACGAAAAGATGGACTTAGCTTCCATCTTTCTACATACCAAAGTTTTATATGGAGAGCAATCTCGTATCACAAGATATGAGACCTCAAAGAAATTGATTCAGGCGAGATTGGCTGTCGGATCATCTGTAGGGGACCACGTCCTTACGATGATTAGCTATATTAAAGAGCTCACGGACCTAGGGACCACGTTGGAGAACGAGTTATTTACTGACTTGATTCTACGGTCTCTTCCTCCACCTACGCCCAGAAATTTCGCTTCCAGAACTCCTCAACATGTTGAGGAGCGCTGAGGGCACCCTACAGGAATCTAGGGTGACACCCGCTCTGCTCATTGGAGAATCTTTCTTTTCTAGATCCAAGGCGAAAGCCAAGGGAGAGAAGAAGAAGGCCTCCACCAAGCCGATAGGCGGTGTCGGTAAGGTAGAGGGAAAGGATAGGGCAAAAGTTTCTGACCTAACATTAGGGAAGGTGGAATGTTTCTATTGTCACGGGAAAGGGCATTGGCAGAAGAATTGCAGGGCTTGGAAAGCCAGAAACCAAGATTCGAAGCAAGTTGTGGTTTCGGCTTCGGATGTGTTTATGATTGAAAACTTTCTGTCAATTAACTCTACTTTCTGGGTACTAGATACCGGATCAGGATCTCATATCTGTAATTCATTACAGGTTTTGAGAAACCGTAGAGTTATCAAGGCAGGTGATATGACTCTCAGGGTTGCTACTGGAATGAGCGTGGACGCTGTATCCGTAGGGGAATATCACCTAAGATTGACAAGTGGGCAGATTTTGATTTTACGTAACTGTTTGTGTGTACCTAGTCTGACATATAATATCATCTCTGTATCTTTACTTTCGAAAGAAGGTTATGATTTTACATTTATAAGCGATGTTGTCAATATCCACCTAAATCAAGCTATGATTGGGTTAGGTACACTAGATAACGGTATATACGTATTAATTCAAGCTCAGGTTTTCAACGTCCAGAACACACTTAAAAGAAAGTCTCCGGAATTAAATCAGGTTTTCTTATGGCATTATAGACTGGGTCACATCAATGAAACACGGTTGACGAAGTTACATAAAGAGGGATATTTGGATCCGTTTGAATATCAGTCCTATGCAACTTGTTAATCATGTCTCAAAGGAAAGATGACAAAAACTCCGTTCACTAGACACGGGATAAGAGCGAGCAAGTTCTTGGGACTCATACACAGTGACGTGTATGGTCCAATGTCTACACATGCAAGAAGTGGTTATTCCTATTTCATTACTTTTACAGATGATTTCTCAAGGTATGGACATATATTCTTGATGAAACATAAATCCGAGGCCTTTTAGAAATTCCGGGAATATAAGAATGAAGTGGAAAAACAAACCGGCAAAAGTATCAAGACACTTAGATCTGATCGAGGTGGTGAGTACTTGAGTGCCGAGTTCCCGGATTACTTAAAAGAGAATGGAATTCTCTCTCAGCTTACTCTTCCATACACACCTCAACACAACGGTGTATCGGAAAGGCGGAATAGAAGCCTATTAGATATGGTACGTTCCATGATGAGTAACGCTGAGTTGTCGCGATCCTTCTGAGGTTATGCACTAGAATCAGCTGCATATCTTTTGAACAACGTTCCTACCAAGACTGTGCCTACCACACCATATCAGATGTGGAGTGGGAAGAAACCCTATCTTAAGTATCTGAAGATATAGGGATGTCCATCTTTTGTAAAAAAGCAGCATGCGGATAAGCTCGAGGCATACTCAGTACTGTGTAAGTTTGTGGGATACCCAAAGAACTCCACGGGGTATCTTTTCTATTACGCAGAGGAACAAAAGGTTTTTGTTTCTCGGAATGCCCACTTTTTGGAAACTCAATTTTTAGAAAAAGAGATAAGTGGGAGCGCAATAGAACTGGAAGAAATTCCAGAATCATAAGCTATTACTGAAAGCATGGTGGAACCAGAAGTTTCGAAAGAACCGGACATCCCCATGTCACTCCGCAGAACTAGTAGGCAGTCTCATCCGCCTAAGAGATACTACGGTTTTCTCATAGACGGGGATAGAGAGAATTGCATCATCGACGACGATGAGCCAACTAGCTCCCAGCAAGCCATTCAGAGCAGAGACTCGGTAAAATGGCTGGATACAATGCGGACCTGTCACGACCCATAATTAGCACATGACGGGTACTTAAATCACGCAACGTTTAAAGGCGTAACGTAATTCAAGTAAGCCGAAGCCCAAAAAATCTAAATTTTTTTGCGGAAAATAGTGGAGGGGTGCAGTTTTGAAACATCTTATAAGAAATTCAAGCCTTCCTTTTTAAAAGTATAAGTCATATAACGTAAAAGGGTAATGAATATATTCTACATTGAAAACATTTTTCGTCCTTGAAATTTTGGGCAGCACCTCCCTTGTATATTTTGATCCAAAACCATAAAATAACAATATATATAAGCTTCCCCAAGCGGGAGCTAGCTCTTCGCAAATCGGCGGAAATACAACCACACAATAAACATATATACGACTCCCAACAGCGAAAATCAACACTGGAAGAAAAACAAATAAAGCAAGACATCATCATCTCAAGAAGCGAACATATACCCATCGCTCAAGTCTCGCAACACAAGTCTTTCTAGTCTACTAATATACAAATTCTAGTTTTGATTGATGGAATTTATCTAGATACAACAGAATATAAGTACGAGAGTGGGCACGATCCAATATGTGTTCTACCTACCAAAGCAAAACACCCTGGATGAAACTGTGTTCCAGCGATACCGCTACTGATCCCAAGCGGTCAAATCTGCAAGAACTGTGCCACAACGGGGGTGAGTTGCCAACTCGTGAGTAGAAAATATCAGCAGGTAGAAATCTAATAAAACAACGATTTCCTAGGTCATACTATATCATAAAGGTAATACTATGATATCTAGGGTGACCATGTATGCCTATATGTCAACAATCGAATCAATGCGAATGACATATATATAAATAACATCTGAAACATATGCCTGCATGCATGTGGATATCATCCACGTGTCCATCAACGACACAAAAAATATCATGGAACCTGAGTGTCCAACATCGACACTCGAATCATCATGAAAACATATGCCTGTATGTATGAGGATATCAACCACGCGTGTCCATCAACGACACATCAAAATCATGGAACCTGAGTGTCCAACACCAACACTCGAAACATCATGAAAAGCCGTGTCCAGCATCGACACGTAAATCCTCATATCTTAGGCGCCGCATACTCAGATCGGCCCTCATATCTATCTCATCTCAGGTGCCGCATACTCTGATCAGCCCTCATATCCATCTCACGACTCCGGTCGGTATGCACGACGCTTGTATTTCTCTCCCACAACCTCGTTTTCACGGTTTAGGCCGGTAGGTAGTGCTCCCTCTGCCAGGCTCATCGTCTGCACCACAAAAATCATTTCTTGCCCCGGGGTACCATACCGGGTCCACCATGTATTCGCAGACGGTGCTTCCTACTCCTCGAATCGGGTATACTCATAACTCAGAACCGAGAAAACTCATGGTGGACACCTCGAAATATCACATCAAGAGAAACCGCATTTTTAAAACGATTCATAATTTCCTTTGAAATATAACCGCGGTTCTTAAATCCAGAAATCTCATGAAAACAGCATCCCAATGCATATAACCATACAGTACGATATATGCAACATAGAACAGTAAGGTGAGCATATCAAGTATATCATGCAAACATGTCATATGATAGTACTGAACAATTAAGAATAATATCAGGATATAGCAATTCTACTATGTAAGTGGCACAGCAGTTCTACTTTATAAGTGGCATAGCAGTTCTACTGTGTAAGTGGCATAGCAATTACCGATAATGAATGTGTGTGAGCCGGCAATTCTGTGTAAGTGTAACATGCGCATCATCGATAATTGTGCAGGTGTACTAGCAGACGAAGTCAGGTAAATAAAGGGTATTAAATATCGTATATATATATATCGTAGTAAAAGAAAAGCGAGCGTATGCAAAAATAAGAGATCGTAAGCGCTGTTTACCGCTGAAAACTGGGAAGACAAACGTCTTGCCTGAATTTGGGGGCAGATGCTATTTGGTTTTATCCGTTCACCTCTCCAAAAATGCCAAGTTGATTTATGGCACCATGCATCGGAGGTTTAGATGGATGCGGCCGTTATAGCAGACTTCGTCAGATTCCCCTTCATTGTGAGGAGTTTTTGATTGTGGGGACGCTCTTCCCTGCAGGCGCAAGCCCCTGCAGTTAATTACGTTACCACATCGCGGTAACCACTTTCTCCTTCTCCAGAAGGTCACTTCGTGTCGTGTGTGATTGTTTTATTTTTGGTTGCTCGTGGATTGTATACGGAGACTAATTTATGTTGTCGCCCGTAGGGCGTGGATTAGTCCAAATCCGTATTTTCTTAGATTTGGGTTTGGGTTGGGTTTAAGGATCGTTAATTTCATTTGAGACTAAGATCAACTTAAATTTTTGTTAATGATACGTTAGTCTAATTTTAGACTAAGATCTACTTAACAGGATCATTTAGATCCAACAAAAGAGCATTTGGGCTCTATTGTTTTAGTTTAGGGACATTGCGGTCCATAAGTTTAAGGACATCACAGTCCACGAGTTTAGGGACCTCATAGTCCGTAAAGTTTAAGGACATCATAGTCTAGTTTAAAGACGTCATAGTCTGTGTGGTTTCGGTTCAACCGTTTGGAGATGCGCCAAAAGTTTTTGGTTATTGGGACCCTCCATCTCTCTGAAAACGTTGAAGAATTACAACGACATATATCAGAGGTATGAAGAGATGTACCCTGGAACCAATATTGGTTGGGAGATCTGTAACCATGTTTGGGACTAAGATCAGTTAAAAAGATTTATGAGCATATGGACGCAATTAATCTAAATTAGAGATCTGTGGCCAACTTGGGCTCGGCCCACTCAGTTAAAATGTTGAACATTTAATTAGGCTCAGTCCTTTTTCATTTAACAATACTGAGCATTGGTTTGGGTTCTGACAACCATTTTGTCTTTTATTGAGTGTTGAGCCCTCATTTTGGCTCTGGGTCTTTATTTAAGAACAGTTTATATTCCCTCAGCGTCCACGTGAGGAGCACGCAGTGCGCTTGGCGCTGAGCGCCAGACTTAGAGCGCTAAAGCGCTTCCTGTGAGATAGCGCGCACATGAGGAGCACGTGGCGCGCTTAGCGCCAGTCAATGAGTGCAGAGCGCTTCTTGTGAAATAGCGCATACGTGAGGAGCACGTGGCGTGCTTGGTACTGAGCGCCAGCCAATGAGTGCAGAGCGCTCTTTATTAAGTAGCGCCCACATGGGGAGCACGTGGCGCGCTTGGCGCTGAGCGCCAGCCAATGAGTGCAGAGCGCTCTTGATCAATTTTGTGCTCTGAGAATTAAGTTCTCGTTTATAAGAGATTTTGTCTCGTGGCTCTAAAAACAAGGTTCTTATTTTAATAGAAGATGTTACAATCTCTTATGTTTTTTGTGAAAGACTTTGTCTTTATCTTATAGATCTGTGATCTAAAGAGAACTAAGTTCTTCTCCCTCCCTTTTTATGATGAGATGCTATGATCTCTTTTGTGAAAGACCTCTGTCTTATAAATCTATGATCTAGAAAAAGAACTAAATTCTTCTTCTTTGATGAGATGCTTTGATTTTTCCGTTTTATTTACCTTGAAGAAATTCTTCTTCCGAGAGCTTGCTCTTCTCTTTGAAATTTCTCAAAGTTTGTGGGGGGGGGGTCCCTCTCTACAAGACTTGAAGTCTTGGGGCCTTTATATAGTGGAGGCTGATCAGTTAAGATAATCTTTTTCTGATTGATTTGGGGATGTTTCCCCACCATTGGATCTTTGATCCTAAGGCTTCCATTTTACAGAAGACATCTTTCTTGTTATTAACTAGATTGGGAAATTATTTTCCCATACAGAGATTACTCTGTATCTTGGTGATTTTTAATCACCATTGGATTTTTGATCTAACGGTGCTCTGATTTACAGAGCACAATCTTTCTTGTTTGGAAAGATTCTGAGGTGTATTTCCTTAATAGAATTTTATTCTGATAATTTGATGATTTATCATCTCCGTTGGATTTTTGATCCAACGGTGGAGAACGTTTAGTTCTAGTGCTTGGCGTTCTCGTGCCTTGCACGTGAGCGCTGTTTTAGAGTCTTTGACTCTTAGTGCTGGCGCACTGAGCACTGCCTCAGAGTCTTTGACTCTTAGCGCTGGCGCACTTGGCGCGAGCGCTCTCGTGCCTTACACGTGAGCGCTGCCTCAGAGTCTTTGACTCTTAGCGCCGGCGCCCTTGGTGCCACCGCTTTTATGAAACGCTGCTTTATTTCAAATTTCAAAATTTGAACAAAGTTTTGCTCTGATTGGGGGAAACAAATACCCCTCCCCCACCGTTGCGCTCACGTGGCTTACACGTGAGTGTAGCGGTGGTAGCCTTTCCACCGTTAGATCAACTTAGAAGTTGAAACGGCTCTCAGTGCCTATAAATAGGGCTTTTGGCCCTTGAGATGATTGTTTGTTCATCTTCTTTCTTGTTTTTCTGAGAATTAATTCTCTTTCAGAGCCAAGCTCTCTTCCTTAATAAATTTCTTAAGAGTCGAAACTCTGCCCAAATTCGATAAGAATTGAACTTATTAACAGAGTTTTGCTCTTCTCAGATCATAGATCTTAAAAAAATATTTTAGGGTTTTACCCATCAACAGAGCTTTGCTCTTCTCAAATCATATAGATTTTTTAGGGTTTTTTCAACAGAGCTTTACTCTTATTAGATCATAGATTTAAAGAGATCTTTTTTAAGGTTTCTTAACCCATTAATGAAGAACTCTTAGAGTTCATTTTACAGGTCTTAAAGATCTTGGAGTTTTTAACTCAGTAAAGCTTTGCCTTTAGGGTTTGTGATGGATTATCCCATCTTCTTCACAGAGCATAGCTCTTCAGAATTTTTGGGGGAATTTTTATTCCCTCATAATTAGAGTTGACAGATGTTACTCCTATCTGCAGAGTGTTGCTCTCGAGGAGTCTAACTCCTTGGCCCGAGGAGTCTCTCATTAAATGAGAATCCTTTTAGGATTCTCTCCTTAATTGCACAAATTTGAATTTGTTGGGTGTCTTAATCAGCACTTATTTTTTTCATGCGGATATCAAGAGTTATTTAAATCCCCGTGTCTTGATCAGTCTGTCCACTAAACTCTCACTGATTTTCATTTTCAGGCGCTATGGCCGCTCATCTGTACTGTCTTGACAAAATCATTTCTTATGAGGACATTCACGCATAAGGCCGTTGTCAAAACCAGGAGTTCACAAACGCCCAATGCGCTGAAATTATGAATCATTTCAAGGCACACAACGGTCGACTACTTCCTCGTTGCTCCGCTCTCTTGAAGATTATAGTGAGAGCAATTTGAGGAGCACTTCCTGGATTTTATGAAGCCATGCTGCTTAATGCACTGGATGACGCTGAAGATAAGGTGCACTCAATGTATCTGACGAGCCTGATCTCGAAGAAGCGGCGAGATAATCTCATTGATATTTTGCATCAAACTTTCCAACAGACGACGATAATTACTGCTTATCAGAGGGTGGAGGATATCGGCGAAGATCCTGAACCTTGCGATTGTGAGAGGATGCACACGAAAATGGTCAGAGAGGCCAGAAACATTTTAGACGGCCTCACTTCGAATTTCTTAATCCGTGTCCCGGATTCAATGTTTTGCCATTGTAAACATTTTAATGATACTTTTGTTTACTGTTTTCATCAATGTAAGAACTTTTTGAGGCATGAATAACAAATTTTTCCTTTCCATGTGTTTATTTTATCCTTTTCGCACATACATGAGTGGGTACGCTTTGGACGTTCAATTGGATGTAAATCAAATGTTCTCCTTATTGCCTTACATAATATGTGATTGACGTTCGTGGGTTATGTCTTTTTGTTCTGACTTGGCGCAAAGCAGTCTACGTACTCTTGAGCAGCACCTTGATTTCGATGGCATGTAATTTTGGTAAGTGTGGCTTGTAGATAATAAGTAACAGTTCGTCTTGAACTCTTTATAGGGTAGCGATGGCTTGGGAAGCAGGTTCGGGTCTGCTGCCTAAGACTTTTCAACTTTATGAGCCATGAGGGTCTCATAAAGATTTTTCTTCCTACGAGTCGAGAGGATCTCGTAGGTGTATTTTCTTCTTAGGAATCGTGAGGATTCCTTAGTGTTGCCTTCTCTTGAGAGTCGTAAGGATCTCGTAAGAGAATTTTCTTCCTTATAAGTCGAGAGGACTCATAAGTGGTTGATGAGTTGGCCTTTTTCCGAGTCGCAGCACTGCTCCTACGAGGAGGTCATTGGTTGACGTATTTCCGCGACGGGTTCATTTGCTGACGTATTTCCGAGACGGGGTCATTTGCTGACGTGTTTCCGCGACGGGGTCATTTACTGACGTGTTTTCGAGACGGGGTCATTAGATGACGTATTTCCGCGACGGGGTCATTGGCTGACGTATTTCCGCGACGGGGTCATTGGATGACGTATTTCCGCGACGGGGTCATTTGATGACGTATTTCCGCGACGTATTTCCGAGATGGGGTCATTGGATGACGTATTTCCGAGATGGGGTCATTTGCTGACACGTTTCCGCGACGGGGTCATTTGATGACGTATTTCCGCGACGGGATCATTGGCTGACGTATTTCCGCGACGGGATCATTTGCTGACGTATTTTCGCGACGGGGTCATTGGATGATGCATTTCCGCGACGGGGTCATTGGATGACGTATTTCTGAGACGGGGTCATTGGCTGACGTATTTCCGCGACGAGGTCATTGGCTGACGTATTTCCGAGACGGGGTCATTTGCTGACGTGTTTCCGCGACGGGGTCATTTGATGACGTATTTCCGCGACGGGGTCATAGGCTGACGTATTTCCGTGACGGGATCATTGGCTGACGTATTTCCACGACGGGGTCATTGGCTGACGTATTTCCGCGACGGATTCATTGGCTGACGTATTTCCGCGATGGGGTCATTTGATGACGTATTTCCGCAACGGATTCATTGGCTGACATATTTTTGTGACGGGGTCATTGGCTGACGTATTTCCGCGACGGGGTCATTTGATGACGTATTTCCGCGGCGGGGTCATTGGCTGACGTATTTCCACGGCGGGGTCATTGGCTGACGTATTTCCACGACGGGGTCATTGGATGACGTATTTCCGAGACGGGGTCATTTACTGATGTATTTCCGCGACAGGGTCATTGGCTGACGTATTTCCGCTATGGGTTCATTGGATGACTGTAAACTGTAGAGTCTTGGAACTAGAGACTTTTCTGTGGCTCCGATTGGTGGTGTCGCGTCTGTATCCTGTTGGAATGAGGAGGAACGCCGTTGTTGGTCTTCTGGGATGCAGATGTTGCCGTTGAGATCTAACTTTCCCTTTGACAGAGTTCATTGGGACATGTGGTTCCCTTTTCGTTTATGCCCATGGATTGTATACAGGGGTCAGTATGGACTCTCCTGTAGGGCAAAATTTTTATACTGTCATCATTCTTTTTATTTCTTCCCACGATGCTCTATCATTTCAGTTTTTTATATCGCGAAAGTCGTGATTGCCCAATCATTTCGGCTATTTTTCGCGGTGCCCAATCATTTCGGCTATTTTTTCTTTTTACCTGCTACTTTTTATTGCGAGTTGCCCAATCATTTCGGCTGTTTTTGGATGCATATATTTTACTTGCTGATTTTGTTGCAAGTTACCCTATCATTTCAGCTATTTCATATGCATTTATGGCTCGTTGATTTCTTGCTGCGAGTATGGGACTTCGGATCTGATACCGATTTAGGCATCTGCATCGCTGCAACTGGGATATTGCCAGGAGCGAATCATCATTTGTCTTTGTCGATGTCGAACAAAGGTGGCTTAGCAAACAGGGTTAAGATCCTGTCAACTAAGGCTTTTGACTTCATGAGCCGTAAGGGTCTCATAAAGGCATTTCTCCCTACGAGCCGTGAGGATCTCGTAGGTGCGTTTTCTCCTTAAGAATCGTGAGGATCCTCAACGTTCCCTTATAAGTCGTAAGGATCTTATAAGAGTGTTTTCTTCTTATAAGTCGAGAGGACTTATAAGTGTTTGTTCACCGAATAGGGGAATTTCGCGCTGTTGGTGGAACTTGGTGGGGGAGACGTTTATTTGTGCCCGTGGATTGTATACAAGGGCTAGTATTAAACCGCTTGTAGGGAAGTCTGTGGATTGTGATTGCTTAAGAACAGGTTCAGATCCCTGTAACTTAAGGCTTTTGAATCTTATGAACCATGAGGGTCTCATAGGGGAATTCTCCTTACGAGTCGTGAGGATCTCGTAAGTGTAACTTCTCCTTAGGAATCGTGGGGATCCCTAAGTGTGTTGCTCCGTTGTGAGTCGTAAGGATCTCACGCAGGTATTTTCTCCTTACAAGGTCGAGAGGACCTTGCAAGTGTCTTTTAACGAGATTGTGCCCTTTTGGGTTTTCACAAACTCGCCGGTAGTCCTGCTGTTTTTACTTACGGCGTCCTTTCAGGTTTTCATCCGTGCCCATCTTGCTTGCGGACGTACCCTTTTTTTTGTCAGCCCTAGGATACTGCGGTTTGTAGTAGTTTACAGACGTTTCGGTCAGGCGTAGTATTTTTTCAAGAACCAACCTTTTATTGGCCTAAAGGGTCTTTTTCTATGCATATTCATGAGCAAGTAAGCCCCACTTTGGTAGACCTTGTCTATGATATACGGGCCCTCATAGTTTGGCTCGAATTTCCCCCATTTGGCACGATTGGGGATCATAGGTCTTTTTACAACTAGCACGAGTTCGCCTTAGCGGAATGTTCTCAGCCTAGTCAATCTTTCGTACGAGCGCGTCATCCTTGCTTTATATGCCTCCAAGTTTTGCTGCGCCATGAAACAAGTTTCATCGAGGGCG
The DNA here is from genome assembly GCA_030015575.1 of Agapanthus africanus. Lineage (NCBI taxonomy): Eukaryota > Viridiplantae > Streptophyta > Magnoliopsida > Asparagales > Amaryllidaceae > Agapanthus > Agapanthus africanus. The sequence goes on from JASDDO010000016.1 coordinate 569,868,438, forward strand.
TCGAGCTCCTCGAGCCAAAGATGAGCATTCTCTTTGTCCGTTAGCTCATAATGAACTGCCACTCGTAGAGAGGGTAGCTCTATCTCCAAGAGGAGTACTGCTTCAGTGCCGAATACCAATGCATACGGCATTGTGTTTTTGGCCGTTTTGAATGTAGTTCGATACGCCCAGAGAGCTTCATGTAATCTCTCGTGCCAGTCCTTTTTGTTTTTGGACACCGTCTTCTTTATGATCTTCATCAAGGTCTTATTGAAAGCCTCAGCCAAACTGTTAGCTTGGGGATTATAGACCGAAGAGTATCTCTAGTCTATGTTATGCTGCTGTGCGAAGCGGCTGATTTTGTAACTTCTATAGGCTGGCCTATTATCGAAGAGAATTCGTCGCGGAGTACCGAACCTATAGATGACGTGTGTCTTGAAGAAATGGAGAATATTCTCCGTCTTCACTTCTCTTAGCGGTACTGTTTCTGCCCACTTAGAGAAGTAATCGGTTGTCGCCAATATGAACCGATATTCTTTGGACGATACTGGTTCGATGGGCCTAATTATGTCAGTTCCCCACATTTCGAACGTCCAGCTAGCCACCGTTGGGTGTAGCGGATTTGGATGCTGGTGGATGAAGTCCCCGTGAATCTGGAACGAGTGGCACTGCTTCACGTATTCGAGGCAGTCTTGAATCATCATGGGCCAATAGTAGCCCATTTTTTTGATCTTCAGTCTTGAGAATCGCAGAGTCCGTCGTGAGTTTCTTGGACGACTTTCTTTGCTTCTTCCGGTCGTAGGCATCTTAGCCACAGAGAGTCGAACGATCTCTTATACAGCGTATCATTGACGAAGGCAAAAGACAGAGCTCGTTTCATGAGCTGATGTCTCGAGGACGCATCTTCAGGTGTTTGACGGGATTTGAAGTAGTCTATAAAGACTTCTCTCCAATCCTTAGCCTTTTCCCTGTCTTTTATTTGTAGGGCCATTTGCTTGGTCACTCCTTTTTCTTCAGACGGCTTCGGAGATATTTCTGCTGGCTCAAGAACCCGACGGCTTTGCACAACGATCCTCACGTCATCAAGGTTTTCGTCAGCCAGTTCTTTAGCGAGTTTGGCTAATGCATCCGCTTTGCTATTTTCCGTACGCGGTATGCTTTCCAGGGCGTAGGCAGGGATTTGAGTCAGCAATTGTTGTACTCTCTCGCCATACTTCACCAACTCTGGTTTGCACATTTGATAGTCGCCGTTTACTTGGCTAACAACCAGCTGGGAGTCTCCGTATATGAGGAGGTTTTCGATTCCCATATCGTCAGCTATCTCAAGACCTGCTATCAAAGCTTCATATTCGGCTTCATTGTTTGTCAGCGGCTCTGTTAAGGAAAAGGCAAAGTGCATTATCCCTCCTTGCGGAGTCACGAAGATAAGGCCTACCCCCGATTTGATTACAGGGGTGTTGTGTTATCACTTCTTCATGGAAGATACTCCGTCGAAATAAAGTTCCCACATGGTATCACTTTCTCTTCTCTCCTTGTCAATCGTGTCAAACGCGTGCTCATCCGGCAACTCACAATTTAGGGGTGAACCGGAAGGTATCGGATGCTCAGCGAGGAAATCGGCGATAGCCTGGCCTTTTACTGCCTTGAGGGGTTGGTATGTTATCGAGAACTCCATCAAGAGGAGGGCCCATTTAGCGAGCCGTCCCGTTAGTATGGCTCTTGACATCAAATATTTGAGAGGATCCACTTTTGATAAGAGGTGGACCTCATGTGCCAAAGCATAATGCCGAAGCTTTGTTACCGCGAAGATTAACGCCAGGCAGTGTTTTTCGATAGGGGTAGTTGTTTTCTACCCCCAGGAGAACTCGACTTAAATAGTAAAGGGCTCTCTTTTTCCCTTGGTCATTCTCCTATGCCCATAGCGCGTCTAAAGAACCTTCAAGGGCCGTTGTGTACAGGATGAGGGGCGTTCCCTTGACCGAAGCGGTCAGTACTGGCGGATTCTGCAAGTATTGCTTGATTTCGTCCAGAGCGCTTTGGCATTTGCGATCCCAGACGAAAGGGGTCCCCTTCTTCATTAAATGGCTATAGGGGCGGCATTTTTCGGAGAGATTAGCTATAAACCGCCGGATATATGCGAGCTTTCCTTGGAGAGACCGCAGTTGCTTGAGAGTTCTTGGCGGAGGCATTTCCATAATCGCCTTGATCTTTGATGGGTCTATTTCGATACCCCGGCGTCGTACGATGAATCCTAGGAATTTGCCCGAGGAAACTCCGAACGCCCATTTCAGAGGGTTCATTTTCAAGTTGTATTTCTGAAGGCGTTGAAACACGATCTTCAGATGTTCCCAATGTTCCTCGTACGATTTGATTTTCACTACGAGGTCGTCGATATAGCATTCGACGATTTCGTGTATGAGGTCATCGAAAATATTTGTCATAGCCCTCTGATAGGTAGCGCCGGCGTTCTTCAGACCGAACGATATTACTTTGTAGCAAAATATGCCCAGAGGAGTCCGGAAGGCGGTATGCTTCTGGTTTTCGGGATGCATCTTTATTTGATTGTACCCTGATGAGCCATCCATGAAGGAGAAGACTTCGTGAGTGGACGTGTTGTCTATCATCAACTCGGTAATCGGTACGGGAAAATCATCTTTGGGGCAAGCTTTGTTGAGGTCCCGAAAGTCCACGCAGACGCGCACTGTCCCATTTTTCTTCATTACTGGAACGATGTTGGCAATCCAGTCGGGGTATTGAACTTCTTGGATGAAGCCGGAGTCGATTAGCTTCTTAACTTCGGCGTTGATGCTCATTTCAAGTTCGAGCCGCATCCTTCTTGGCGCTTGTTTGACTGGCTTGACGTCCGGAGATATCGCCAATTTATGCACCGCTATTTCTGGATCTAACCCCGGCATCTCGGAATAGTTCTATGCGAAGCAGTCTTTATACTGCATGAGCACGTCTTTTAGCATAGCTACCTGTTCTTTAGATAGCAGCTCGCTGACGAACGTAGGCCGCGGGTCGTTTGCCGTCCCCAAGTCGATTTTCCTTAGGTTGTCCGCAGTAGTATGTATTCCGTCTTCCAACTCCTTTAGCGCCGGTGGAAATTCTGAGATCACCTCGTCATCATCGTTTTCGAAGCACCAGGACAGGTCATCCATATTCTGGCACTCTCCTTCTTCTGATAGTGTTACCACGTGACAGGTACGAGATCTTTTCCAAGACTGATGTTGATCTGGTTCTACTCTCGCTGCATACGTGGCTTTCGGTTCATGCTTCTGTGGTGGGGTTACCCTCCAACTGCCGGATAGAGCAAACCTGCCTTACTGATACTGGTCTTCTACCCAGTCTTTGAATGTGAAGCAGTTTTCGAGGGGATATCCTATTGCTCGGCGATAGAAGCAATAATCTGGGTAAGAGACCCCGTCTGCTTGTTCGGGGTGTTTTGATTCCGGGAGTGTAATCATTTGATGTTTCATGACAAGACCGAATATCTTCCTTGTCTTGTCTTGGGGAAAAGAATATGCTTGACCCATCTTCTTTATAAGAGACGAATCCCGGCTGCTTAATTCTTGATCGCGTGGCTTCTTGGACCCTCTTTGTGTAGGGTTCCTAGGCACACTCAAGAGGTTCCACAAGGCATCAACCATGCCAAATTCTAATTTTTCCGGTGCCGAGAAACCCTAATGCGATCGTTAACTAGAGTTTAGGCGAAAACAAATGCGAATAAACAACTTTACTCTAAAGTGAACGGAAATACAACCTTTGTAGATCCGGTCCTCCACTTCCATAGCTCCGTGATGATGTCCCTCCGCTGCGATCATCGGATCCCGGACTCTAGCGATGATTTCGTCGGAGAAATGATCGGGCTAGGTCGTCGACTTCGATGCCGAAGATGATCTACGTCAAGGCAACTCAAGATCAAGCTCCAACTTCACCAAGTCATGAAACTTGTGAAGAAAATACCCTATACTACATGGCAAGTGGTAGAGGATGAAGAAATAGGAAGTGGGTTCACTTTGGATTTGGATTTCTCACTCTTTTTCTCAAGACACCATTAATGGTAGCAAGGTTTCTTCTTCTTGAAGAAGAAGAAGAAGAAGAAAGAATATCATGAGAGAATCATAAATCAAATGATAAATCAAGTGAAGTTATCATAATGCAACCTTGGTTAAGTGTAGAGAATAAACTAGGGTTAGGTGAATGGTTAGGTTTAGGCAAAAGACAAAATGGTAGATAATCTAAAGAAGCTTCATGAAGCTAAAGCAAAGAAACAAAATTAGCCACCATTTCATTTTGCCAAAAATGAATAAATAAATAAATGAATAAGTAAATAAATCAAACCCTAACCATTAACCTAATCATAGTTAAAAGCATACACACACCCAAGTTTGCATGTATCATCAAACATGATACAAACAAGTGCACAAAACTATATCATATATACAATGTGCACATCAAGTGAGAAAATCCATCTTAAGTGAACAAATACTAGTTAATGCAAAGTAATATATCAAATATATAATTATACATTAAATCATTAAATCAACACTTGATTTAACGATCCGGTCATATCGCATATGACCGACTAATATCCGATGTATCGACTTATCGAATCAATCCTCGATTCGATAACTAAGTTATATCGCATACAACCAATCGATACATTCATCGCGAGAATAGAATACGGTATCACATACACGCATTATTCTCGGTCCCGCACATATCTCATATGCGCTCCTATTTCGTTTCGCTTGAGCCAGGAAACCTCTGTGTAGGACCCTAAAGACTCGTCAATACGCCGGCAGTAGGTGATGATCATATCAAACACCCATAAGCCGTAAGCGGTCTGCTAAACGTAACGGCCACCCGGGTATTGAGCGATCAGAAGATCGACGAGCAAGCCCGCTCACACTCCTGTGAATCCAACCAGTAACACTTACCGTACAGTCCGGTCTGTTCGTCTGATATGTTGCATATCTTGCCTAGGGGTGGTAAACGTCAGACCCCAGCAGCTCGATAAGTCGTGTTGATATGAGGTCTATAACAGTTCGAGAAACTACTGGTAACACTTACCAGTAAATCTCAGCAACCCTGGCCAGGGATTTCCGGTTATAGCCAATCGAACACAGCGCAACATCAACTCCCTATACCGGGAGAGACGAATCCCCTCCTATCGCTCATTGCCTCCATGTGATTCGGGACTGTACCCAAAAACCACCATTTTGCACGCCCTCTTGGACATGGTAAGGTAGAAATCAAAGCACAGTGGGAATCACACAAGACTCTATGACGATCTCGGGTCTACAGACTAACCTGTACCAGTGTCACCAGAGAACTGCCATCTGACGTAAGGTATATTACCATCTGGGAGTTCTCGGTGAGTCCGTCCAGTATACCCAGTCTCCACTGAGCACCCGTATATCATCTCTGATGTCAAACACCAATGGATATGGGATCATCCATCGCCCATCTTTATGGGTCGATAAGGTATACGCTAGTCTACTCTGGTATATCGATGCCCCGTCTCGATACACCCACGACTAGGGACCTTGAAGGATGTACTTATGGACTACCATGTCCCCACTAGTATGATTCGCATCATAGTCCAGGTAGTCAAGTACACATCCTAAGGGCTTTACCAACATGTAACAGAGAGACAATCAGTATACACGTTAAGGTAAAGAGCAACCAGATAGCATACTATCATGTCGAGCAAGAAAGTCCTCCCTATATATGTCCAAGCATCCACTACAATATACATCCTATGTATAGTAATGGCCTCTAGGGCATACATATAACTAACACTTTGCCACTGTCGAACATTTTTTCCGTTCTTTAACTTGTTTTTACCTTTGCGTCGGGTCTTCTATATGACGGGCTGGCGACGAAGAGTATCGTCATTCTCTGCAGCCTGCTGAAGGAGGCGCTGCATCCTGGCTTTCTCGTAAATGGCCATTTCACGGTTGTGGTCATCCCGGACCTTTTGACCCGCCTCCCTTATTAGTTTTTCCATCTGTTCTTCAAATGATAGACTTGGCATTTTTACGGCGGGATGGCGTTTTGGTTCAACTGCAACGTCTTCTAACAGAGCGTCTCCTTCTTCATCGAAGTCATGTATAACGCAGCAGCCATAGAATCGTTCCCGTTTCTTGGATTGAACATATCCAAGCCCGATCGTTTCCATTCTCCCGTTGGGCAATTTTCACTGAGTTCCAGGGACGTTCCGGATTCTGTTGTAGAACTGAGCTTGTCGAGCAGTCTGTTTGAAGGGTACGTCTTGGCGTCTCAACAGCCTTTTTAAACCTTCCGTGCAGTATCTGGGCAGACGGATGGGCTGGAGCTTGTCAAGCGTAGAATCCGCACCATGCCAGATTTCTTTCTCCACTTTGGCTTCCGCGGATCAATAAAAGAGGATCGCTTTTTCATCTTTTCGCCTGGGAGGAACGTAGTGTTAGTGTTTATGCCCTAGAAGGCCATTACTGTATCATACTAGCTTGTATATTACTTAATGAAAGCTTGGGATATTCACATGTATATAACAGTCTTGCTAAACATGGTAGTATGCTACTTGGTTTTTCTATCTTAATATGTGAGTGTACGTATTGATAGAGCTCTTAGGATCTCGCTTGTCTACCAGCGTTGTGATGGCAGTCACACTAGTGGGGGCTGGGTAGTCTACAAGCACATCCTTATTCAGGTCCCTGGTCGTTGGATTATCGAGACAGAGCATCGATACTCCGGAGTAGACTGGTGTGTACGCTTCTCATCCCAGTTGGGGAGATGGCCTGTCCCACAGCCATCAGTACGTCGTACTGGAGATAGTATACAGGTGCTCGTTAGGTTACGGGTACACCGGACAGGACTCACAGGGAACTGTTGGTTGGTTTGATACCAGTCGTCAGTAAACAGTTCCCAGGTGACATGAGTACAGCGTAGTCCGCAGACTTGACACTGCTACTTCGCCTCGAGTGTGTCCCACTGTTCTTAGATTGCTACCCTACCACGGCTCAAAGGAGTCGTGCAAGCAGGTAGCAGTTGGGTGCAGTCCCGAGCACTTGGAGGCAGTGGCGGTTAGACAGGATTTGTCCCTCCCGGTATTGGGAGTAGATATCGTGCTGTGTCAGAGAGCCATTACGCAAAGTCCCTGGCCAGGGCAAGCGAGATTTACTGGTAGGTTCCAGTAGTTTCTCAGGGTGTAATGGGCTTCACTCCGACACGACTTATACCGCTATTAGGGGACTGACGCTTGCCGCCCCCCTAGGCCCGATATGCGATAGTCTTGGACGAACGGACCGGACTGTATGGAGATTGTCACATCAGACTCAGTAGGAGTTCGGATGGGTTTACTCATCGGCCTTCTTATCGACAACTACCTGGGGACCGTTACGTACAGCTAGTGCCGCTTGCGGTCTGTGGTTAAATCCACTGCCAGCGTAGTAGTCGAGTCTCTAGAGTCCCACACAGAGAGTTTCCTACTCCAGGCGAAACGATATAGAGGTTGCATGGTTTTGCGACAAAGGGTTCGGACGCATACGTGCGTTTACGCACGTATGACTTTCGGACAGTTTTTACCAGTCGGCTTTGGTTTAAGCCAGTTACTGGTATCAGGTTATTGGATTTTTACAGTCTAAAGTTTTTCCGTATTTTTTACGGATTGGAGGGGCGTTCTCGTAATTGTACGAGAGGCTTCTAGAAGATGTGACTAAGGAGGTTTCTTTTGGATAAGAAAGTGAGTCATGGTGGTGATTCATTCATTTCATTAATGCACATTTATTGCTTAATGACTCATGCTAATGAATCACCACTAGATATTTCATGAAGCATGCTTATTCATTTCCTTTATTCATTTTTCTTAAAAAGAAATGCTTCATGATATATTATGATACACTCTCTCTCTTCTCTCATTATCTCATTCACATTCTCTCTCCTCAAGCTCTCATCTTCAAACCCTAATCCTTACACCTCATGAGTTGAGATCAAAGGATTAGTTAGACTAAACAATCCATAACCATCACTCTTTATCATCCTTTCATCTTTGATTAGCAATCAAAGTTGATTAGTTACCTCAAGTGAGAGGTTTAGCTTGGAGTTTTGCTCTCGGGTGGATCGTCTACTACCTAGAGAAGGCCGAGGAGAACAAGGAGATCGTAAAGACGAAGGACTAGTATCGATAGGTATAATCCCTTAACACTTTAGTTTAGTATAACTATGTGTTTGGTTATTAGTTGTTTAGCTTCGATTTAAGCGGTTAGTCGATGTTCGTTCTTTAAACTTGATCGTTTTCGAAAATTCCGCCTCCCCACAAGTACTGGGGTGTACTACATCGACTTACAGTGGTATCAGAGCCTCGCTAAACACTAAATAACTTAATTGCAAATTTGTACGAATTTCGAACGGAAAAACGAAGCCGAAAAACCCTAATTCTGTCATGTTTTTGTCGAATTTAAAACGATGTCAGAAAATTTTTCAGGTGAGTTCAGAGAGCTTTACATGACACCAGAAGAACACCCAAGAAAAACAGTCGACTGAATCGACCATCTCGCCGCGGAAGCGCGGCCTCAGCCTACTGAGTCGCCGCGCTTCCGCCGCCGAGTTGGCGAGTCAGCGACCGATTTTTCTTCTGTTGCTTCTCTGTTAAATTTAGGGTTTTCTGGAATATTTAATTATTGCTCAGGTTACTGTTTAACAGAGCAGATTTTGGAGCAATATTGATGTTGTTTATTCGATCGAATTGTACAGTATTTGCGTATTGGATTATATCTGTGATTGTTTGATGTGTTCGTAAACCTCCCCCAACTGCTAGTATGTCGGTTGGCAGGGGGTTGCACATTTCTGAAATGGTTATATCTGTTTGTGCATATAAACTGTATTGGACTGTTGTGGTGTATAGCCGGGGTTTGCAATGGGTTATTGATTAATTCATTTGTTGTAAATGTAATTTGTTGTAATATTATTTTTGCGGGGCACTTCCAGGTTGCGGTTGTAGCCACCGATGTATTATTTCATTTTACTGTTTTTGCTCCTAGGACTGACCCAAGGTGGGGTACACAAACTGCCGGGCGGGTAGTTTGCCGTACCCGTAGGGGTCGAGGGTGGGGTAACGGCTATTCATCACAACTGTGTAATCTGTCTTTTCTTGCAGGCTCGAAAGAAATACAGATTGCTTGCAAATCCAATATTGTTTATCTGTGTTCTGGAATGAATATCATTGCGTCAGACGAATGTAAAATATCTATATTTATGTAGCTATTTAGACGTCACTTATGTTTTACACCCGCGCTAGCCCAGCCCCCGCTCTGTCGTTAGTTAAGTAACCTAACGGGTGATGACGGGACCCCGTGGCGAATGCGGATGGCATAAGAGGACGTTGTATTTTCGTTGTTTTCTGCAATGATAGGTTAATGATGGGACGCATTATCTGTAATGCAAAGAAAATAAACCAAAGTTTAAATCGTTGGAACAATTTAAAAGAAACCATTCGGTTATTTTTAAAACAGATATTTTTAAATGCGGAGCTTTAACCACTCCTTTTAAAAGCTATCAGGTTCCTTCGGTTATATCAAGTTCACTACGTTCACGGTTTCGCCAAAACCATTCGTAGCCCTCCGTCATTTCATTTGGGTATTCAGTAGTATTCAAGCTATGCATTTTGGCCAAAGTCAAGGCATAGTGTTTGGTAGCTGCTGGGTTTTCATTTGTTGCATAAGATAGATGAGTCGGTTTGGGACAGTCGTATTACCATTTGACCAAAGTCAGGGGTATATACGAATGGGTTCAAATTGACAAGATAATGACGGGTAGAACTTGACATGTGACTTATGACATTTTGACCAAAGCCAAGGTCATAAGAGCATGGGGCAAAAACTTATATCGGGAATTTCAAAAGAAACTGAAATTTGCAAAGAGATGCATACCATTTTGAGTTTGATGAATGTTGGTAGCATTCCTACAACATTATCAGACGATGATATTTGGATCCCGATCCTACTGTGAGTATATGCTACTTATCAGGATATTCGTCACTTAACGATCAATGCTATAAACCTAGTAGGTGTCCAGAAAGGTGTCAGCGGGGTTACGCCCCCAGAGAAAAGAGGTTATTTAATTAAGGAACTTCGCGAAAGCGTTGGAAAACCTCCCTCGAAGTATCGACACTGGCCTGGCTGAACGGTTAAGCAAGTATTGTACGGTGAGAATAGTCCTGGCTAATTCTTCTTTTATGGTTTGAGGAAGGATTCGAGAAACAGTGGGAGCCATCCAGTTTAGATAAACTAAAAACCACTCTAAACTTGCAAGAGCATCATGCTAAAGTGTTTTCTTCTCTCTCTCCTAATTGCAGCGACCCTGAAAATGACTGGACTTAAGTTACTTTTAGAAAAGAATATACTGACGGGGCCAAACTATAAAGATTGGCTGCGGAATGTCAAAATGGCCTTGACCTATGACAAACTGGGGTACGTCCTCACCGCTACGGCACCTGCTGTCCTTGGTCCCAAATCCAGCAATGCGGATAAGGAAATCCGCAAAACCTGGGATTTAGATTGCGCGAGAGCCAAGTGCATCGTGCTTGCCTCTATGAACAACGAACATCAGAGGAGGCACGAGGATATGTCTCTAGATGGCATATTTCTCCATACAAAGGAACTTTATGGAGAGCAATCTCGTATTGCTAGATACGAGACCTCGAAGAAACTATTTCGAGCGAGGTTGGCTGTCGGGTCATCGGTAGGTGAACATGTCCTACAGATGATCGGCTATATTGAGGAGCTCGCAGACCTTGGGACGACTTTGGATAATGAGCTCTATACAGACCTTATTCTCCAGTCCCTTCCTCCCACCTACGCCCAGTTTATCCTCAACTTCAACCTTCAAGGAAAAGAAGTTGAACTTGCGGAACTCCTGAACATGTTAAGGAGTGCAGAGGGCACCTTACAGAAGGTAAGGGAAACACCCGCTATGTTTGTTGGCGGTTCATCTTCTTCAGGGTCCAAGGCTAGGGCCAAAGGAAGGAAGAAGAAGGCCGCACCCAAACCTAGAGGAGGTGTTAGTAAGGTGGGAAAGAAGGGAAAGAAAAAGCTTGCAGCACCGGTAGTTGGCCAGGATGAGTGCTTCCACTGTCACAGGAAAGGGCACTGGAAGAAGGATTGCAAGGCGTGGAACGCCAAGAACCAGGAACCGAAGCAAGCTGTGGCTTCGACTTCAGGTGTGTTTGTAATTGAGAATTGTCTGTCAATCAACTCTACTTCCTGGGTATTGGATACCGGATCAGGATCTCATATTTGCAATTCATTGCAGGCACTGAGAAACCGTAGGGTGCTGAAGGAAGGTGATATGATCCTCAGGGTTGCTAACGGAGCTAGCGTGGGAGCTGCGTCCGTCGGGGATTATCACCTAGGATTGACGAGTGGACATATTTTGGTTTTGCATAACTGTTATTTTGTACCCAGCTTAACGTGTAATATCATATCAGTTTCCTTGTTATCAAATAAAGGTTATGATTTCACGTTTGTAAGAGATGTTGTCAACATCCACCTTAATCATGGTTTGATTGGGTCCGGTACTCTAAATAACGGCATATATGTGTTAAACCAACTCCAAATTTTCAATGTCCAGAACACACTAAAAAGAAAGTCTCCAGATTTAAATAAAGCTTTCTTATGGCATTGTAGACTGGGTCACATCAATGAGAGAAGGTTAACTAAGTTGCATAGAGAAGGATATTTAGACACGTTCGAATATCAATCCTATGACACTTGTCAATCTTGTCTCAAAGGAAAGATGACAAAGACTCCAATTACTGGACAAGGAGTAAGAGCGAGCGAGCTCTTAGGACTCATACACAGTGATGTATGTGGTCCAATGTCTACACATGCGAGAGGTGGTTTTTCCTATTTCATTACTTTCACGGATGATTACTCAAGATACGGATTCATTTATCTGATGAAACATAAATCCGAGGCTTTTGAGAAATTCCAAGAGTATAAGAATGAAGTAGAAAACCAAACCGGCAAAAGTATTAAGACACTTAGATCTGATCGAGGTGGAGAATACTTAAGTGCCGAGTTCCTAGGTTACCTAAAAGAGAAAGGAATTCTCTCTCAGCTTATTCCTCCATACACTCCACAGCATAACGGTGTATCGGAGAGACGGAATCGAACCCTATTGGATATGGTACGATCCATGATGAGTAATGCTGAGTTACCGCGATCTTTCTGGGGTTATGCGCTAGAATCAGCGGCATATCTTCTGAACAGGGCTCCTACCAAGACTGTGCCTACCACTCCATATCAGATGTGGACTGGGAAGAAACCCCATCTTCAACATATGAAGATTTGGGGATGTCCAGCTTTTGTTAAAAAGCAGCATGTGGACAAGCTCGAGGCACGATCAGTAAAATGTATGTTTGTGGGATATCCAAAGAACTCCAAGGGATATTATTTCTATTACGCAGAGGAACAAAAGGTTTTTGTTTCTCGTAATGCCCATTTTCTGGAAAATCAGTTTTTAGAAAAGGAAATAAGTGGGAGCGAAATAGAACTGGAAGAAATTCCAGAACCACAAACTGCTACTGAAAGTTTGGTAGAACCAGAGGTTCAAGAAGAACAGATCATTCCCGCACCCCTCCGCAGGAGTAGTAGGCCGTCTCATCCGCCTGAGAGATACTACGGTTTTCTCATAGACGGGGATAGAGAGGATTGCATCATAGATGATGATGAACCTACTGACTTCCAGCAGGCCATCCAGAGCGGCGACTCGGTACGATGGCTAGATGCAATGCGGACCGAAATGGAGTCCATGTACACCAACAAAGTATGGACTTTGGACTTTGCTCCAGATGGGGTAAAACCCATAGGATGCAAATGGATCTTCAAGAAAAAGATTGGTGTAGATGGACAGGTGGAAACCTATAAGGCTAGACTTGTTGCAAAGGGTTTTCGTCAAAGACCTGGTTTGGACTATGACGAAACTTTTTCTCCAGTGGCTATGCTCAAATCCATTCGGGTCCTTCTTGCTATTGCTGCCTTCCATGATTATGAAATCTGGCAGATGGACGTAAAGACGGCTTTTCTGAATGGAAATTTAGAAGAGAGCGTCTATATGGATCAGCCAGAGGGTTTCAATCAGAGTGGGAGCAGCGGGAAAGTATGCAAGCTGCTTAAGTCTATTTATGGACTAAAGCAGGCATCGCGGAGTTGGAACATCTGTTTTGATGAGACAGTCAAAGAATATGACTTTATCAAAAATCCAGATGAACCGTGCATATATAGTAAAGTTGTGGCCAGAAGTGTCGCATTCCTCGTCTTGTACGTGGATGACATTCTATTGATAGGAAATGACATTCCTATGCTACAATCTGTCAAAGGATTCTTGTCACACAGGTTCTCCATGAAAGACCTGGGTGATGCCTCTTACATTCTGGGGATCCGGATCTATCGTGATAGATCCAAGAGGATGTTGGGACTTTCGCAGTCCAGGTATATCGACACTGTACTGAAAAGATTCAGTATGGAAGATTCTAAGCGCGGTAATCTACCGGCTTGTCACGGAATCACCCTCTCCAAAGAGATGTCTCCCAAGACTGATTTGGAAAGGGAACGCATGTCTATTATACCCTACGCTTCTGCGGTAGGCTCTATAATGTATGCGATGTTGTGTACCAGACCAGATGTAGCTTACGCACTGAGCGTGGTAAGCCGGTATCAGTCAGACCCAGGGGAGAAACACTGGATAGCAGTAAAGAACATTCTCAAGTACCTGAGGAGGACTAAGGAGATGTTCTTGGTTTACGGCGCTAAAGACCTCAGGTTGGAGGCCTTTGCTGATTCCGGCTTCCAGAGTGATAAGGACGATTCCAAGTCCATGTCGGGTTATGTCTTTACCCTCAATGGAGGGGCGGTGTGCTGGAGGAGCTCCAAGCAGGACACCGTTGCTGACTCGACGATGGAAGCGGAGTATATAGCTGCTTGCGATGCCGCAAAAGAAGCAGTCTGGATGAAGAAGTTCCTAACAGAACTTCAGGTGGTTCCTACCATAGTTGATCCAATACCTCTGTATTGCGACAACAACGGAGCTATAGCTTTAGCGAAGGAACCAAGGTCCCATCAGAAGTCCAGACACATCTTGAGGCGGTATCACCTGATCAGGGAGATCATTGATCGTCAGGAGATCGAGGTTCGGAGAGTTGCTTCAGAAGAGAACATTGCTGATCCATTCACGAAGGCCCTTCCTCAGATTCAGTTCGAGAGGCTACTCGAGATCATTGGTCTACGATATGCCAGTACATGGCCCTAGTGCAAGTGGGAGATTGTTAGTGTTTATGCCCTAGAAGGCCATTACTGTATCATACTAGCTTGTATATTACTTAATGAAAGCTTGGGATATTCACATGTATATAACAGTCTTGCTAAACATGGTAGTATGCTACTTGGTTTTTCTATCTTAATATGTGAGTGTACGTATTGATAGAGCTCTTAGGATCTCGCTTGTCTACCAGCGTTGTGATGGCAGTCACACTAGTGGGGGCTGGGTAGTCTACAAGCACATCCTTATTCAGGTCCCTGGTCGTTGGATTATCGAGACAGAGCATCGATACTCCGGAGTAGACTGGTGTGTACGCTTCTCATCCCAGTTGGGGAGATGGACTGTCCCACAGCCATCAGTACGTCGTACTGGAGATAGTATACAGGTGCTCGTTAGGTTACGGGTACACCGGACAGGACTCACAGGGAACTGTTGGTTGGTTTGATACCAGTCGTCAGTAAACAGTTCCCAGGTGACATGAGTACAGCGTAGTCCGCAGACTTGACACTGCTACTTCGCCTCGAGTGTGTCCCACTGTTCTTAGATTGCTACCCTACCACGGCTCAAAGGAGTCGTGCAAGCAGGTAGCAGTTGGGTGCAGTCCTGAGCACTTGGAGGCAGTGGCGGTTAGACAGGATTCGTCCCTCCCGGTATTGGGAGTAGATATCGTGCTGTGTCAGAGAGCCATTACGCAAAGTCCCTGGCCAGGGCAAGCGAGATTTACTGGTAGGTTCCAGTAGTTTCTCAGGGTGTAATGGGCTTCACTCCGACACGACTTATACCGCTATTAGGGGACTGACGCTTGCCGCCCCCCTAGGCCCGATATGCGATAGTCTTGGACGAACGGACCGGACTGTATGGAGATTGTCACATCAGACTCAGTAGGAGTTCGGATGGGTTTACTCATCGGCCTTCTTATCGACAACTACCTGGGGACCGTTACGTACAGCTAGTGCCGCTTGCGGTCTGTGGTTAAATCCACTGCCAGCGTAGTAGTCGAGTCTCTAGAGTCCCACACAGAGAGTTTCCTACTCCAGGCGAAACGATATAGAGGTTGCATGGTTTTGCGACAAAGGGTTCGGACGCATACGTGCGTTTACGCACGTATGACTTTCGGACAGTTTTTACCAGTCGGCTTTGGTTTAAGCCAGTTACTGGTATCAGGTTATTGGATTTTTACAGTCTAAATTTTTTCCGTATTTTTTACGGATTGGAGGGGCGTTCTCGTAATTGTACGAGAGGCTTCTAGAAGATGTGACTAAGGAGGTTTCTTTTGGATAAGAAAGTGAGTCATGGTGGTGATTCATTCATTTCATTAATGCACATTTATTGCTTAATGACTCATGCTAATGAATCACCACTAGATATTTCATGAAGCATGCTTATTCATTTCCTTTATTCATTTTTCTTAAAAAGAAATGCTTCATGATATATTATGATACACTCTCTCTCTTCTCTCATTATCTCATTCACATTCTCTCTCCTCAAGCTCTCATCTTCAAACCCTAATCCTTACACCTCATGAGTTGAGATCAAAGGATTAGTTAGACTAAACAATCCATAACCATCACTCTTTATCATCCTTTCATCTTTGATTAGCAATCAAAGTTGATTAGTTACCTCAAGTGAGAGGTTTAGCTTGGAGTTTTGCTCTCGGGTGGATCGTCTACTACCTAGAGAAGGCCGAGGAGAACAAGGAGATCGTAAAGACGAAGGACTAGTATCGATAGGTATAATCCCTTAACACTTTAGTTTAGTATAACTATGTGTTTGGTTATTAGTTGTTTAGCTTCGATTTAAGCGGTTAGTCGATGTTCGTTCTTTAAACTTGATCGTTTTCGAAAATTCCGCCTCCCCACAAGTACTGGGGTGTACTACATCGACTTACACGTAGAGCGTCTGCAGTTGCTGCACATTATAGGTATCAAGTGCGTCGAGCTCTTTATAGTGCTGCCGCGGAACCATAGCGATTTGCAAACTCCGTTCGTTGCCTGGCATGGCTTGTATGGATGGTTGAATAGAAAATACTGTATTGACCTCATCTTCAGAGTCGTCGCCGAAGATCAACATAGGGGTAGACGGTCCGGACTTGTTGTATTGGAGCGGCCCCGAATAGACTATCTCTTCCTCCTCTTCGATATCGCTCCCAAAGACCGAAATGGTAGTGATAGTTTTGTTCTTCGGCTTATGGCATCTTTCCATGTCTTCAAAGTTTGGTAATAAATACTTTCCATCTTCGTACTTTCGGACTTCATTCACGGAGAATGGGTTCAGCTTCCCTGTCACGGTATACTCGAGACTATCTTTGAAGTACTTCATACACTGATGTTGTGTAGAAGGGATAATATTGTACTCGTGTAACCAAGGCCTGCCGAGCAAAGCGTTGTAGCAAGTCTTGGTATCAATGATGTGAAACTTGATCTCAGTGACGAGAAGCCAAAGCGTAACGTTAGTATCACAGACCCGAACGTCCGTGATGACTGGGAGTCAAACCCGGAGATGGTGATTTTATCCCGAGCGAGGTGCTGAATGCTCCTGCAAATCTCCTTCAACACTCTTACATTGAGAAGGTTGACGGAGGACCCATTGTAGACCAGGATTTTTCCTATCTTGATATCATGACAGTATCCGGTGACATACAGGGGACGGTTGTGCTCGCACGTCCCAAGGAGGAGGTGTTCATCACCGAAAGTGACGTTAGCAGTGTGCACTTCTTCCAGCCCGTCCTTCATCTTTTCTTCGGCAAGGAAAGCTTGAAACTGCTCGGGCTCTTGTAGTGCCTTGATTAAAGAATCTCTCGCCTCTTTAGATAGCAGAAGGGTATCAAGAATGCTTAGCTGCGAGGGTATCTTTCTCAGGTGTGCCAGAACGTTGTAATCCACCTTGTTTTCCTTGGGCGGGTCCTTGGCTGCCAGCTCTTCGACGACTCGGTCATTGAGGGCGATATCTTTAGGGAATTTTTCTTTCCCCTTATCTTTTTTGTTCGATCCTTTGTTTGTGGGTCCGAGATTCTTTTCGGGTAATGTGCGATTGCGCAGCTGAATGTTCTCGCAGATCTTCATCTCTTCTGTTTCGGAGATGGATTCCTTGAAGAGAGGGCCGAGGGCTATTTCTTCATCGGAATCGCTCCCGAAGGTGAGAGCTTGCGATCCCTTGCTATCAACCATGTGACAGTTGCCGACAGTTCTTTTATGCTCATCAGTCGTGCTTCTTTGCTCCCGACGAGTCTTACACTTCAATCGCCTGACGTGTTGTCGGTGGGCAACATATCCCTGCTACCAGTTTTTAAAGGCATTGCACTCTTCAGTAGGGTGCATGGTCCTCCGATGGTACAAGCAGTAGTTTGGATGTCCATCCGTTTCATCAAGGTGTATGCTGCCAGGAATATCTCCTTCAAAAGGTGGTAACTTCATTCCCATCGACATGGCTTTAACGAACCGTTTCCTTGCCTTAAGCCTGCTTTTATCTGCTGTAGGCATGCCTCGGTCTGGTTGGAGTGCTTCAACCCTTTTGTCCAGACGCCGACGTTTGGCTTTTTCAAATATGGCCATTTCGCGCTCTCGATCAGTTTTGCTCCTTTGACAGGCCTCGTTCAGCAACATGTCAATCGTCTCATCTGACGGTTCTAGGAGTTCCAGTTTGGGATCTGCCCCCAGTTTCTTTGCATCAGGAGCTTCTTTGCCATTTATCGAGTGAGAGATCATGTGGCAGCTCGCCCCATAGTCCTCAGGCCCTTCTGAAGAATCATCTCCTTCGTCAGCGTCATCGGCTTCATTCTCAAGAACATGCTTAAAGAATTCGTCCAATGTGATTGGGGTCCGTGCCCTCTGGTTATATTCTTCCAGTGCATCAATATATTTTTACAGACTTGTACGGATATCGTTGGGTTGGACGGGCTTCTTGGCCTTCTTCTTTTTCTTTAAATACTTTGGAGGCTTGACTTGAATGTTTTGTCCACCATCACCAACTTTCAGCGTTGGGCGCGGCTTCAGCATCCCCTCAATGACCTCGGGTTTCAGCGGATTTTTTCACCTGATCGCCGGGCATGTTTGGAGATCCTTCAGCATTCTTTTCGTTTTGGCTGAAAGAGCTACCTCCCATGGAGCTTCTTCTACAAAAGAGCACGATGCCCCTGGTGTATCCACCTTTTTAAGAGCGTGCGGCTAGGGCGGGCTTACTTCCAATTCTCGGACAATGCGAATTTGCCCTGTTGTTATTAGTCCTCAATCCAGCCTTTGAAGACGAAGCAATCTTCGATTGGATGGCCTAATACTCGGTGATAGGGGCAATAATTGGGATTGTTGACATCACCGGGCTGCAATGGACGTCTCGGATCCGGCAGATTGATGAGCCTGTTGCGTATCGCCAGTTTGAACAGTCTCTTTGTTTCCTCCCGCGGAAACGAGTAAGTACGTCTTAACTTTTCGTTGAGGAATTACTGTCTATCGCTTTGGCGATCAGCTGGTTTTAGACCAGTCGGCTGTTGCTGAGCATTTGCGACGAAGGTCGCTTTTCCTTTTCCCTTTTCATTCCGCGGCTCCGACTTCGAAGAGGACGGCCTGTGGCTCATCCGGTCCATTTGGGCCAGCTTGTCAATCAACGCCTGGAAAGTAGTCGGCTTGAAGAACATCATGAATTGAGATATGGTCGCCTGCGGATCGAGGGTTCCCACAAACATGCCCACTGCGGGAGCTTCCTCTATGCGCTGTTAACATTTTGACCATAGATTTCGCCATCGAATGGCGTATTGAACCCAGGTTTCGCCTGGTTTCACCCTGGTATTGATCAATGCCGTGATTGGGGTACGTTCGCTAGCGCTAGCAAAACGCTGGGTGAATAGTAGTTCCATCTTCGTAAAAGTTTTGACGGAGACTTTGGGAAGCTCTGAATACCTGCCGACGAATTGGCGAAGCAGTAGCTTATCGTCGCCTCCAGTGTTGCCGCACAGAGCCCTGAACTGAGCGACATGTTGATGGGGATTGCCCGTCCCCTTGTACAAGTGGAATTTAGGGATCGTATATCCCGGCGGGTACTTTATCTGATCGTACCATCCTGGATATGGTCGCCCAGTTCTGACGGCTTGGGCAGTTGCTTCATTTGCCTGATGAGCTCGTATCTGTTGAGCTATATAAGCTTTCGAGATTGTTTCTTCCTTGGCCGCTGAAATGGCCGGAGGAGGATTCGATGACTCTCCTCTGTCGTCTTCAATTATTACTGGAGGATCCTCGGCTGGAGGGTCCGGCTGGATCATCATGCCGACCATATCTTGGAATAGTAGCGCCATTTGTTTTATGTTGGCCGTTTGTTCCACGGCCTCTTTGTTTTTCCTCTCGAGCATTCTTCGGAGGAATTCGGCATCAATTTCCTGTTCTTGACGATGTTCCGATGATATTTCCGGGCTTTCTTTTGGCACAGTGAGTGCGGCCATCTTCGTTAGCATCTCTTTGAGCTTTTGCTGTTGTTGCTCATGAGCCTTTGTTACTGATCGGGTGAGCGGTCGGTGATGCGTAGAAGCATGGCTTTCCTCTTTTCCGGAAGCCATATAAACAGTATGCACTACCATGCCCCCAGACTTAGGGCGTTTGGATTCAATGCCCTTGCGATTTGTCGCAGACGCAGGGATCTTCTCCGGTCTTCTCCTTTTGTGGGCGGTCGAAGTTGAGGGGGCCGTTACAGCGGGAACCAAAGTAGATGACACCTTCTGTGGTAAGACAGGGTGGTCCTTCTCTTGCCGAACCTTCATTTTCTTTGGTTGGCGGGAGTAGTCTTGGTTAACCATAAAATCTTGGACCCTTCGCCAGACCCTATGAATTTTGGAGGACAGCCGCTAAGGGGGCTGCTCCAGCTTTGCCTTTGTAGCGCTCTCCACAGGTGGAGGAGATCTTTTCAATACAGTAGTTGGAGAGTTTTTGCGCACCCTCTAAGTGGTTCAAAGCTGTTCCCAGTTGGAACAGCAGCATCAATTTCCACCATCGGAGCTGGTGGAGTCAATCCAGAGGGGAAACTGCCCCCAGCTTTCCTCATTCGGCGCCAGTGGCGACGTCGAGCATGCCTTGCAGACGGTATTGGCTCAGCTGTGGGGGTGGCTTCATCATGCCCTCTGCTATGGTGAAGGGTTGCTGCCGGTGCCAGCCTCTTGAAGACCGACGTCCGCTGAGAAGAAGTGTCCAACCTGTCGAAGATTGACCCTTGGGCAGGGGAAGTAACTTTGGTGATCTCACCTGAAGCGGGAGTTGGAGCGGGCAGTCTGGCGAAGACCGATCCCTTAGCAGGAGAAGTCTCTCTGATGACTTCATTTACTGGAAGAGAGATGGCTATCCATTTTGGGATAACCCCCTCAGGTATCACGGGCTTCTTCACAGGCCCATTGGAGTTTTGGCCCAGTCTGTTAAAGACTGAGGTGTTGGATTTGGGCGACCCGTTGAGAGGGGCCGCGGTAGTCGTAAGCCGATCAAAGACCGACTTCTTCGGAGTTTCTTGCGACGACAGTAGGGCGCTGAAGCTTATTGGTGGGAGCATGGTCCCAAAGAACAACTCAGTGGTGGCTTGCGTCACCTGTTCCACTGGTATCGCGAAAATGGATGCCGCTTGAGGCCCATAAGTCACTCCTCCTGCGAGGGCGGAGCGGGAGTTGTTGCAATTGTTGTAGCTGGAGCAGTTAGAAGCCATTGATCTTCTTTTTTTGCATGGAGCAAAACACCAAATCTTAGTACCTCGAATCCATGGGCAACCACATTAAACCGCGATTCGTTCGCGAACATGACATACGAAGTGTGGAGTAGAAAGAGAAAAAGGTCCCACCGGGCGTGCCAGAATCTGTTTACCGCCGAAAACCGGGAAGACAAACGTCTTGCCTGAATTTGGGGGCAGATGCTATTTGGTTTTATCCGTCCACCTCTCCGAAGATGCCAAGCTGATTTATGGCACCTTGCATCGGAGGGTTAGACGGATGCGGCCGTTGTAGTAGACTTCGTTAGATTCCCCCTCATTGTGAGGGGTTTTTGAATATGGGGATGCTCTTCCCTGCAGGCGCAAGCCTTTTCAGTTAATTACGCTACCGTATCGCGGTAACCACTTTCTCCTACTCTAGAAGGTCACTTCATATCGTGTGTGTTTGTTTTATTTTTGGTTGCCCGTGGATTGTATACGGAGACTAATTTATGTTGTTGCCCATAGGGCGTGGATTAGTCCAAATCCGTATTTTCTTATATTTGGGTTTGGGTTGGGTTTAAGGATCGTTAATCTCATTTGAGACTAAGATCAACTTAAACGTTTGTTAAGGATACGTTAGTCTAATTTTAGACTAAAATCTACTTAACAGGATCATTTAGATCCAACAAAAGAGCATTTGGGCTCTATTGTTTTAGTTTAGGGATATTGCGGTCCGTAAGTTTAAGGACATCATAGTCCACGAGTTTAGAGACTTCATAGTCCGTAAAGTTTAAGGACATCATAGTTCAGTTTAAGGACGTCATAGTCTGTGTGGTTTTGGTTCAACCGTTTGGGGATGCGCCAAAAGTTATTGGTTATTGGGACCTTCCATCTCTCTGAAGACGTTGAAGAATTACAACGACACATATCAGAGGTATGAAGAGATGTACCCTAGAACCAATGTTGGTTGGGAGATCTGTAGTCATGTTTGGGACTAAGATCAGTTAAAAAGATTTATGAGCATATGGGCTCAATTAATCTAAATTAGGGGTCCGTGGCCAACTTGGGTTCGGCCCACTCAGTAAAAATGTTGAACATTTAATTAGGTCCAGTCCTTTTTCATTTAACAATGCTGAGCATTGGTTTGGGTTCTGACAACCTTTTTGTCTTTTATTGAGTGTTGAGCCCTCATTATGGCTCTGGGGCTTTATTTAAAGAACGGTTTATGATCCCTCAGCGCCCACGTGAGGAGCACGTGGTGCGCTTGGCGCTGAGCGCCAGACTTAGAGCGCTAAAGCGCTTCCTGTGAGATAGCGCACACGTGAGGAGCACGTGGCGCGCTTAGCGCCAGTCAATGAGTGCAGAGCGCTTCTTGTGAAATAGCGCACACGTGAGGAGCACAGGCACGCTTGGCGCTGAGCGCCAGCAAATGAGTGCAGAGCGCTCTTTATTAAGTAGCGTCCATGTGGGGAGCACGTGGCGCGCTTGGCGCTGAGCGCCAGCCAATGAGTACAGAGCGCTCTTGATCAATTTTGTGCTCTAAGAATTAAGTTCTCGTTTATAAGAGACTTTGTCTCGTGACTCTAAGAACAGTGTTCTTATTTTAATAGGAGATGTTACAATCTCTTATGTTTTTTGTGAAAGACTTTGTCTTTATCTTATAAATCTGAGATCTAAAGAGAACTAAGTTCTTCTCCCACCCTTTTTATGATGAGATACTATGATCTCTTTTGTGAAAGACTTCTGTCTTATAGATCTATATGTTGGGTTGTTATGCACGACAGCAAGGTTTCGGGTGGTATCATACATGCCATATTAAAATTTTGCCATGCTTAATAACCCTAAATAAGATCTTCAACTAAAGATTCATATGGAAAAGAACATGTAAACAACTTTACATCTAAGTGTTTGCGGATTACAACCTTTGTAGACCGGTCCTTCACTTTAAATAGCTCCATATAGTAGTCCCCTTCGCTGCGATCGTGATCTCCGGACTCTAGAGAGGCTCCCTTGAAGAAATGAACATGCTTGCTTTGAAGACTTCGAGGCCGAAGATGATCTACGTCGAGGAGACACTAACCCAAGCTATTTCTTCACTAATCATGAAATTAGTGAAGCAAACACCCTATACTAAATGGCAAGTAGTAGAGGATAATGAAGTAGGAAGTGGGCTCTCTTTAGATTTAGTTTTCTCACAAGAAATCATCACTTTCCATTGAAGCTAGAAAGCTTGAGAGGAAGAAGAAGATGAAGCAAGTGATGAATGAAAGAGATGAACTCAAGAGGTTATAAATGCAACCATGGTAAACAAATATCATGCCTAACCATTGTAGAGAATAAACCATGCACTATGGTTAAGGGTTGGGTTGAATAAATATCTTAAACTAGACAAAAGAGTTGACTTTGTCAAAGGTTATCCAAAAGTTTTTGTGCAAGCTTAACCATGATAAACTCACACTCTTTTGAATTAGCTTAACATAAATAAAAACCCTAACTTAACCCTACCATGGTATAAGTCTCATACATCCATATTGCATGTGCAACCTAGCATAACACACTTATATATATCACATATATACATTTTGTGCCAAAAAGAAAACAATACATATATCACATATATGTAAAGTATATCAAATGTGAGAAAAGAAATCTTAAGTGAGCTAATACTAGTTAATGTAATATAATATATCAAATATATAATTATACATTAAATTATTAAATCAACACTTGATTTAATAATCCGGCTATATCACATATAACCGACTAATATCTTAATGTAACATCTTATCGAATCAATACTTGATCCGATAACCCGGCTATATCACATATAACCAATCATGTCACATATCGCGAGAATAGAATGCGGTATCACATACTCGCATTAATCTCGGTCCCACACATATCACATATGCGCTCCTACACCATTTCGCTTGAGCCAGGAAACCTCTGTGTAGGACTCTAAAGACTCGTCAATACGCCGGCAGTAGGTGATGATCATATCAAACACCCACAAGCCGCAAGTGGTCTGCTAAATGTAACGGCCACCCGGGTATTGAGCGATCAGAAGATCAACGAGCAAGCCCGCTCACACTCCTGTGAATCCAACCAGTAACACTTACCGTACAGTCTGGTCTGTTCATCTGATATGTCGCATATCACAGCCTGGGGTTGGTGTAACGTCAGACCCCAATAGCCTGATAAGTCATGCCGATGCAAGGTCTATAACGGTTCGAGAAACTACTGATAACACTTACCAGTAGATCTCAGCAACCCTGGCTAGGGATTTCCTGTTATGGCCAATCGAGCATAGCGCAACATCAACTCCCTATACCGGGAGAGACAAAACCCCTCCTATCGCTCATTGCCTCCATGTGACTCGGGACTGTACCCAATAGCCACCGTTTTGCACGTTCTCTTGAACGTGGTAAGGTGGAAATCAAAGCACAGTGGGAATCACACAAGACTCTATGACGATCTCGGGTCTACAGACTAACCTGTACCAGTGTCACCAGAGAACTGCCATCTGACATGAGGTATAATACCAACTAGGAGTTCTCGGCGAGTCCGTTCAGTGTACCCAGTCTCCACTGAGCACCCGTATACCATCTCTGATGTCAAACACCAATGGATATGGGATCATCCATCGCCCATCAAATGGGTCGAGAAGCGTATACGCTAGTCTACTCTGGAGTATCGATGCCCTGTCTCGATACTCCCTCGACTAGGAACAGTTATAGGATGTACTCGTTGACTACAATGGCCCCACTAGTATGATCTGCATCACATTCCTAGTAGTCAAGTACATATCCTAAGTGCTTTATCAACATGTGAGAGCAAGATAGTAAACCAATACAAGTCCACATGTTAAGATAAAGAGCAACCAGATAGTATACTATCATGTCGAGCAAGAAAGTCCTCCCTATATATGTCCAAGCATCCACTACAATATACATCCCATGTACAGTAATGGCCTCTAGGGCATACATATAACTAACAATCTCCCACTTGCACTAAGACCATCTGTTGTAGTATCTTATACCCAACAATCAGCAGTGGTTGTAGTATCTCATACTCAACCATCCCAAAATCTCTCAAATAGTATTTGGGGAAGCAGGCCTTGGTGAGCGGATCAGCCGTGTTAACCTCCGTGTCTACTCTCCTAACCTCGATCCCCGGAGATCAAACATCTCCCTGATCAGGTGATACTTGCCTCAGAATATGTCTGGATCTCAGATGGGACGGGTGTTCCTAGGCCTAAGCCACAACTCCATTGTCACACAATGGGAGGAACGAAGTTCATCTCATGAACAAGTGTACATCCAGACTATTTCTTTGGTAGCATGCTTGGTAGTGATGTATCCAGCTTTTATCGTCTAGTAAGTCACGGTATCTAGCTTGGAACTCTTCCAACATACCGTCCCTCCACTGAGGGTAAAGACAATGCCTGTGACTGACATTCAGTCTTCCTTATCACCCTGGGACTTTTCCAGTGATTCTCCCCAGGATCGATTGATACCATTTCACTACACCTAGTGAGAATCTTAACATCCACTTAGATCTATCTCATAGATCCAAAACCCAGGATTTAGGAGATATCACCTTGATCCTATATGGAGAATCCTTGTGATAAGAGGAGATTGACCGAGTGTAGCATAGGAAACTCCTTTCCTATCAAGAGTATGTCATCCACATACAATACGAGGATCACCACCATACTCCCTACTACCTTTTTGTATATACAAGGTTCATCTACCATTTTGATGAAGTCAAACGTTTTGACTACCACATCAAAACAGATGTTCCAACTCCGCGATGCCTGCTCTAACTCATAAAGCATCTTACACACGTTTCCGCTGCTCCCACTGTCTACGAAACCCTCTGGCTGTGTACTTATAGACGCTGTCTTCTAAATCACTATTTAGAAAAGCAATCATGACACCCAACCGCTAAATATCGTATTCATGGTATGTAGCAATGGCAAGTAGGATCTGAATGGACTTAAGTATAGCTACTGGAGAAAACGTTTCATCATAAACCACACCTCATCGATGACGAGAACCTTTTACAACAAGTCTAGCTTTGAAAGTCTCAAATTTTCCATATACACCAAGTAATCTTCTCAAGATATACTTGCTCCTGATGGGGATTTAACCCTTCAGATATAGCAACCAAAGTCCATACTTTGTTAGTGTATATAGATTCCATCTCAGATAACATAGCATCTAGTCGTTCTCACAGAGTCCCCACTTCTGATGGCCTGCTCAAACCTAGTTGGGTCATCATCTCATGATGCATTCCTCGCTCCCACTGTTATAGAGAAAACCGAAGTATCACTCAGGTAGATGAGAAACCCTACTAGATCGGCGGAGAGGCTGAGCTTCGTCGGGAACTATTGAATCTTCCGGTTCTACCAAATCATCAGCTGTAGTTTGTATAGCTGGAACTCCTTCCAGTTCTACCTCATGACCATTAATTTCTTCACAAGAAAAATCCTTTTCTAAAAAAGTGGCATGCTGAGAAACAAAACACCATTTGTTTCTCGGTGTGGTAGAAGATATTCCCTTGCGAATGCTTGGGATATCCAACAAACTTTCACAGATCTGACCTTGCCTCGAGCTTGTCCAGATTTTGCTTTCGACATAGGCCGGACAACCCCAAATCTTAACTTACTTAAGAGATGGGCTTTTCCTATACCATATCTCATATAGAGTGTTAGGCTCCTGATTTGGTTAGAACCCAATTCAATAGATATGCAGCTTCTCAAGTGCATAACTCCCAAAAGGAAATAGGAAACTCAGTAGTACTCATCATAGAGCGCACCATATCTAATAGGGTGTGATTGCTCCGCCCTGATACACCGACGTGCTGTGGTGAATACGGAGGAGTAATGCTGAGAGAGAATCTCATTCTCCTTTAGAATAGTCCAGGAATTCCGTGCTCAAGTATTCTCCTCCTTGATCACATCAAAGGACATAATACTTATGCCCGTTTTGGTTCTCTACTTCTAACTTATATTCTTTGAATTTCTCAAAAGTTTCAGACTTGTGTTTCAACAGGAACACATGTGCGAATCTTGAGAGATCATCAGTGAATGTAATGAAGTACAAAGAACCAGTCCTGGCATGTGTAGACAGGGGACCTACATACATCATCATGTATCAATCCCAAGAGTTCACTAACTCTTTCTCTGTTTCCTATAAACAGAGCTATGGTCATCTTATCTTTGTGACATGACTAGCAAGTTTCATAAGATGTAAATTCAAACTGATTTAAATATGCATCTAAATGCAACTTAGCTAGTCGGGTCGCATTGATATGACTTAGTTTACAATGTCTCAAGAAGAATTCGTTCATTTCTGAACTCTTCCTCTTGTGTGTATTCTGTACTTTAAGAACTGTGGTTTGATTTAGAACGTATATGCTTTTAGATAACGTGGTTGAACCGATCAACTCTTGATATAGGAAATGTTCAAAACATTATCCAACAATACAAAATTATATCCTTCTTTACTAAATAAAGAGACTGATATGATGTTGTATATCAGGTTCGGTATCTAATAACATTCGTTCAGAATCAATTTATTTTGGTAATACATGGTGATAATTGCCAACATATTTGGCTGCAACACTTACACCGTTTCCAACTCTTGAAACATATCACCCGTTCTCAGTTCTCTACCTTATCTGTAGCCGATGTAACAGATTACATATATGGGATCCTGATCCGGTATCTCATACCCAGGACGTAAAGTATACTGAGAAACAGTTCTCTGTAATGAACACACCCAAAGAAGATGCATCATCATGTACTTTCTTCGTTTGGGCGGTACGGGAATTCTGGTAATTCCCTATTTCCTGCTCGGTCTTATAACAATTATAAGTGGGAGCGGGACCAACGTTCCCCAGCTCAGTATAACAAGCAGGTTCGGTCAATACATCCATATTATTATCTTGATTAAGGCGTGATATGGTCGCTACCTGGAGAGAGAGAGAGAAGAAAACACTCAGCGTATGCTCTTGCAAGATTAGATTGGTTATTAATATATCTAATCAGGATGGGTCCCACTGTTTTTATCAAATCTTCCTTCAAACCCTAAAAGGAAAGACTAGCCAGGATTAATTACACCCTACAAGTTCGCCAATCTTTCAGCCAGGCCAGTGCCGGTACTTTGAGGGAGGTTCCCCGTGCTTTCGCACGGACCTAATTAGAATAAACCTCGTTTTCCCAAGGGCGTAACCCCGTTGACACCTTTCTAGACACCTACTTGATCGGCTAATTGTAATGTGTAAAACTCTCCCAAGAGTAACTCTTACTCACAGTGGGTATCAGGATCCAAATATCTCATAGAAGGGTTGCAATCTTATTGCAAGTTTCAACACTTGAAACTCCTGATAATTGTTTTTACCCCTAGTACTTATGACCTTAAGTATGGTCAACATATCACAATCACTAGTCAAGTTCTACCCGTCATTTCATGATTAATTAGACCCACCCACATGACCCTCAACTATGGTCGACATAATCACACGACTGTCCAAATTAATCGCATCATATGCTGTGTAGGAAGACATCACTTAGCTACCGTACACTACGCCTCAACTATGGTCGACATACGCAGCACGAATACTAAGTACTCTACTTCCTAAAATGATGGAGGGCTACGACAGGTTTTTAAGAAAACCATTTGCGTAATTAACTTGATATCTTTGTAGAATCAAATGATTTAAATGGAGTGTTTTTGAGGCTTTCTGCTAGTTTCGCTAAAGAGGTCACTCCCGGTGAAGGGATCTCGGCTCTTTCCTCGTCGAATGAGGTGCAGAATATTCAAAATACCACTATGCAAAGCAAGAACTAGAAAAGTAATCAAAAGACGAAACCGAGG
Source organism: Agapanthus africanus (assembly GCA_030015575.1). Classification (NCBI taxonomy): domain Eukaryota; kingdom Viridiplantae; phylum Streptophyta; class Magnoliopsida; order Asparagales; family Amaryllidaceae; genus Agapanthus; species Agapanthus africanus. The sequence goes on from JASDDO010000016.1 coordinate 569,897,255, forward strand.
GTTGTAGCATCTGCCAGTTATTGCTAAAGAGGTCACTCCCGGTGAAGGGATCTCGGCTCTTTCCTTATCGAATAAGGTGCTAGATATTCTACAAGGAATACCGTTATGCAAAGCAAGAACTAGAGCTACCTGTTTTTGAAAATTCGATTCCACAACATTTTTAGGTTTATTTTTTTTCATTAATCTTATTAATGAAGTCCCATTTATTATGCTTCACAAGTATCACATTTGAAACGAAAGCAACAATAATATATATATATATATATATATACATATATATATATAATATAAGCATTCGTCTCAGAATATAATCAATGATCACATCACAGAAGATCGCAGCAGAAAAATCAACATATGAAATATTGGATATACTAGGATTTCCGGGTTTTATTTTAAGCCTGTATAAAACACGGATTCCACGGTCGTGATGAATAGCCAATCCCATACCCCTAGACCCCTACGAGAGCGGCAAGCAACCCTACCAATTCTTAGAGTTAGGAGACCCGGTCTCGACTCCTCGAGATGGTCTCTCTCTGGACCCTAGAACTCGGTTACTTGTGCTCCCCGCCTTGGGTCTATCCTAATGCGGAAAAGTAAATAATATACAATGGTGACATCATCCTCAACCCGGAAGTGCCCCAATAAAAGAATATTACATACAATGAATTTTACATGAATGAAAATGAAAAAGCACTCATCTCATATAAAAACCCCGGCTATTTAGAACACGACGATCCAATATATCATATCACAACAACACGTAACATCACATGTCATCAACGTAAGTAAATATGCGTATCCCAATTGTCGTTGATGTATAGCAACGAAACCGGCGATACACCACATATTACACTTACGGTCGCAGAAAAGAAAATGGAAAAACTACAACATTTGGAATCCACAATCTTCTTAGATATCATAAATCCGAAATATCACATACTTCGCATTTCATGCCTAACTGTATGAATTCCACATATTGTATCACATTACAGAAAAAACTAGACGATATTAAACATTCCGATCGAATCAACAAACACTCAAAATTTTCCCAAAATGCTCAACACTTGAGCGTAGTTTAGAAGTATCCAACACATGCCACAGTGGCAATGAACCAGCCGTAGAAGGGTCAACCAACGCCTCACTTGTGGCACCGCTAAACTACCATAAACCCTAAGCTTTAGTGGCGGTTTTGACGGTCACAAAATCGAGTTAAGGTTTTGTTCTTCTAGAGAGTTCACCGAATCACTTGCATGATATTTGAATGTTCTTTAACTAAGAAAAAATCCAACACTTGGAAACTTTCCGCAGGGGAAAAAGTGAGTTATTGATATCCGTTCGAGCTTTTTAACACCGTCTAAACAATCCGAAAACAGTTAGAATTACGACTACGAAACACTCCGAGTTGCCTCTGCATTGAGTTAATCATCACATGAAAAAGTAGCAAAAACAAACAACACCTGAAACCCCAAATCCCAGAGACCAGAGCATGGAAAAAAATTGGAACCAAAATAGCCACTGGGGGCCGGCTTCCTCGGAAATTGTGGCCATGTGCTCGGCCAAAATCCGAGCACATGGTCCCAATTTTCTCCCATGTTCTTATATTTTCCCAAATATGATTCTGCACTTGTTTGAAAAATTTTTGGAGCTCATTTTAAAATCGACAGAATGCAGGTTTTAGGATTTCAAGTTTCGAAGTTTGTTTCGGTTTCGTAATCTAACATTATCCGTATAATTTTCTAGTTAGGCTCTGATACCACTATTGGATTGCCTAGCACGACAGCAAGGTTTCAGGTGGCATCATACATGCCATATTAAAATTTTGCAACCCTAAACAAGATCTTTAACTAGAGATTCATACGGAAAAGAACATGTAAACAACTTTACATCTAAGTGTTTGCGGATTACAACCTTTGTAGATCTGTCCTTCACTTCAAATAGCTCCATGCAGTAGTCCCTTTCGCTGCGATCGTGATCTCCGGACTCTAGAGAAGCTCCCTTGAAGAAACGAATATGCTTGCTTTAAAGACTTCGAGGCCGAAGATGATCTACGTCGAGACGACACTAACCCAAGCTATTTCTTCACTAATCATGAAATTAGTGAAGCAAACACCCTATACTAAATGGCAAGTAGTAGAGGATGATGAAGTAGGAAGTGAGCTCTCTTTAGATTTAGTTTTCTCACAAGAAATCATCACTTTCCATTGACGCTAGAAAGCTTGAGAGGAAGAAGAAGATGAAGCAAGTGATGAATGAAAAAGATGAACTCAAGAGGTTATAAATGCAACCATGGTAAACAAATATCATGCCTAACCATTGTAGAGAATAAGCCATGCACTATGGTTAAAGGTTGGGTTGAATAAATATCTTAAATTAGACAAAAGAGTTGACTTTGTCAAAGGTTATCCAAAAGCTTTTGTGCAAGCTTAACCATGATAAACTCACACTCTTTTGAATTAGCTTAACATAAATAAAAACCCTAACTTAACCCTACCATGGTATAAGTCTCATACATCCATGTTGCATGTGTAACCTAGCATGACACACTTATATATATCACATATATACATTTTGTGCCAAAAAGAAAACAATACATATATAACATATATGTAAAGTATATCAAATGTGAGAAAATAAATCTTAAGTGAGCTAATACTAGTTAATGTAATGTAATATATCAAATATATAATTATACATTAAATTATTAAATCAACACTTGATTTAATAATCCGGCTATATCACATATAACCGACTAATATCTTAATGTAACATCTAATCGAATCAACACTTGATCCGATAACCTGGCTATATCACATATAACCAATCATGTCATATATTGCGATAATAGAATGCGGTATCACATACTCGCATTAATCTCGGTCCCGCACATATAACATATGCGCTCCTACTCCGTTTCGCTTGAGCCAGGAAACCTCTGTGTAGGACTCTAAAGACTCGTCAATACGCCGGCAGTAGGTGATGATCATATCAAACACCCACAAGCCGCAAGCGGTCTGCTAAACGTAACGGTCACCCGGGTATTGAGCGATCAGAAGATCAACAAGCAATCATGCTCGTACTCCTGCGAGTCCAATCAGTAACACTACCGTACAGTCCGGTCTTTTCGTCTGATATGCCGCATATCACAGCCTGGAGTTGGTGTAACGTCAGACCCCAATAGCCTAATAAGTCATGCCGATGCAAGGTCTATAACGGTTCGAGAAACTACTGATAACTCTTACCAGTAGATCTCAGCAACCCTGGACAGGGATTTCCTGTTATGGCCAATCGAGCATAGCGCAACATCAACTCCCTATACCGGGAGAGACGAAACCTCTCCTATCGCTCATTGCTTCCATGTGACTCGGGGCTGTACCCAATAGCCACCGTTTTGCACGTTCTCTTGAACGTGGTAAGGTGGAAATCAAAGCACAGTGGGAATCACACAAGACTTTATGACGATCTCGGGTCTACAGACTAACCTGTACCAGTGTCACCAGAGAACTGCCATCTGACGTGAGGAATAATACCAACTAGGAGTTCTCAGCGAGTCCGTTCAGTGTACCCAGTCTCCACTGAGCACCCGTATACCATATCTGATGTCAAACACCAATGGATATGGGATCATCCATCGCCCATTATATGGGTCGAGAAGCGTATACGCTAATCTACTCTGGAGTCTCGATGCCCTGTCTCGATACTCCCTCGACTAGGAACAGTTATAGGATGTACTCGTTGACTGCACTGGCCCCACTAGTATGATCTGCATCACAGTCCTAGTAGTCAAGTACATATCCTAAGTGCTTTATCAACATGTGAGAGCAAGACAGTAAACCAATACAAGTCCACATGTTAAGATAAAGAGCAACCAGATAGCATACTATCATGTCGAGCAAGAAAGTCCTCACTATATATGTCCAAGCATCCACTACAATATACATCCCATGTACAGTAATGGCCTCTAGGGCATACATATAACTAACACTATGATCTAGAAAAAAAACTAAATTCTTCTTCTTTGATGAGATGCTTTGATCTCTTCGTTTTATTTACCTTGAAGAAATTCTTCTTCCGAGAGCTTGCTCTTCTCTTTGAAATTTCTCAAAGTTTGGGGGGGGGTCTTCTCTACAAGACTTGAAGTCTTGGGGCCTTTATATAGTGGAGGCTGATCAGTTAAGGCAATCTTTTTCTGATTGATTTGGGGATGTTTCCCCACCATTGGATCTTTGATCCTAGGGCTTCCGTTTTACAGAAGACATCTTTCTTGTTATTAACAAGATTGGGAAATTATTTTCTCATACAGAGATTACTCTGTATCTTGGTAATTTTTAATCACCATTGGATCTTTGATCCAACGGTGCTCTGATTTACAGAGCACAATCTTTCTTGTTTGGAAAGATTCTGAGAAGTATTTCCTTAACAGAATTTTATTCTGGTAATTTGATGATTTATCATCTCCGTTGGATCTTTGATCCAACCGTGGAGAACGTTTAGTTCTAGTGCTTGGCGCTCTCGTGTCTTGCACGTGAGCGCTGTTTCAGAGTCTTTGACTCTTAGCGCTGGCGCACTTGACGCTAACGCTCTCGTGCCTTGCACGTGAGCGCTGCCTCAGAGTCTTTGACTCTTAGCGTTGGCGCACTCGGCGTCAGCGCTCTCGTTCCTTACACGTGAGCGCCGCCTCAGAGTCTTTGTAACAACTCCAATTTTAATGAACAAAGAATTGATTTAAATTCAAAGTATACTTGGAGTATTTAATGTTGCTGATATCTCTTTAAGTATTTATTTCACACCATAATTACAAGAAGAAGCTTGTAGCTCATTGGTAATACCTTGCACTGCTGAACCAAGCCACCAGAGTTCAAATCCCATACCCCACATAATTTTTAATATTATTTTGTTTTAAAATTTCTGGAATACCAACAGTCAACACGTGTTTTCTCACAAAAACCCCACTACCTATGAAAAGTTAGAAGTACCAGTAGCTACCCCCGATGACCCCCCACCTCCTGCAACCCCGACTCGGCCTGACTCGGCCGACTCGGGCCGGTGCCGCCGGCCGGACTCGGCCGGACGACCGAGTCTCCAACTGCAATTTTGTTCCCCTTCACCTCCTTATACCCCCCTGCATACTTTAATTCTTCAGACCACCTCCAGAGAGCCCATTAACACCAATTTACTACAATTTTTAATGAATTTTCCTATTATTTTTACATTTTTAATTAAAAACCCTACACCTACCTTAACCCTATAAATACACCCCTACCTCCTACCCTCTCATCCCAAACTTCTGAGCCCACTTTTTCAAAATCTCAAGAAAAACCTTGTGTACTTTGAAAACGAGCGAAAGGCGAAGCCCCGACGAAATCGACGGCGAACTTCCGGTGATCGTGCTAGGAACTCTCGGCGACAAATCGGCGCACTGACGAACCCTCTTCTTCTTTATCACTCTCGTGTTTTTCCAAACCCGTAAGTCCCTTTCTAGCTTCTCTTTTCTTCTCTAAAAAAAATATGAATTTACAAAACCCGACGGAATCAGAACAAATCCGATTTCCGATTCGGTTTTCCATAAAATTTCACTTCTCACCAATTCAATCATGCTTAAATATCTTATTGTTGACTATTAAATATTTAACAAATAATTTGAACAAGTTTCATCATATGAAATGATAGCCTTTTTAATTTATCGTATTTTCACTTAAATACCACAATATTTCGATTTCACATTTAACCCCCTTAACCTTGCTATACATTTAAAGTAGAGGACGGGGTAATGACCTACCTCCACACACACGCATATACAACCTAAAACGATATCATCAAAAACTTAGAATACGATAAAACAATACTTTCATTTAAATACCATATTCTTAATAAAACCATTCCTAAAAGTTTTAGCTTTGATACACTTTTAAATAAATACCTCTTATCAGGAAAATACGATAAGTTGTGGATATCGATCGTTTATCTAAATCTGACTTTGTGGTGTCTAGGCTAAGCAAGTGAGAAAGGTAACTTTAAAAGGCCCGTTTCACGGTGATTCGTGAGCGGATCCCTCCTTTCCTCATTTGTACTTACCTGGCCACAATTGGCAGTGAAGAGGCGATTTGAGACATCTAACGACTTGTCGTTTAGACCATTTAGAAATAGGCTAGTTGACTTAGGAAATCCTAGAATCTAAAATACGGAAAATTGATATTTTTACAAATAAATACATTTTTCTTTATAAAACCGTTTTCTAAAGGATTAGTATTTTACAATCTTTGCAAAGTGCCGCTACAACCCATTTTTGGGGAACCCGTTCGGGATGGTGCGGATTATCGCACATTCTCGGGCTTAGTAGTGCGAGATTCAGACCTCCGCAAGGAGTATTCGTTCTCGAAAGATTTAAAATACGACATTTTAAGAAAATGAGATTTTTAGAATATAAAATATTTATTAAAATTAATTTTGTATAAATATATGTATATTTATCATTAAAATATCTATTTTATTATGATATAAATATTCCACCTTTCTCTAAAAATCACAAGAACAAATTTTACACTAAAATACCATAAATTCCACATAATTCAATATTACAAATAAATATCTTTATTTATGAAATTAGGATATTTTCACTAGAAATATCACAATATAAAATCCACATTCATTAAAACTCTAAAGACGAATAATAAATACTTTGGGTGCATCTTGAAAACTATACAAAAGTATTTTTACATAAAACCCCCTCAAGTTTTATAAATTACCCTAAGGACCCTAGTAAATATAGAACTTCGATTCACATCTCTACTGTCTGACTCGGGTTTGAGTCTGATCATAATCCGACTTGAATATGATTCAAGTACCATATAAATCTACAATATTACAATTCAACATGAACACACGAATCCATGAATCCAGTTATCAATCTATTCAACTTGACTGAATCAAACCATGGATATACTTTCTATTTACATGATTCCAGTTTACATCCATTACATCCGTTACTGATATCATGGTTTCGGTCAGTCATCCAACTATACAACTTATACAATACAATATAACAATACAATCAAAACACTACGGGGTTTAAGGGGTAGATTGGTACGGAAGGTGTTAAAAATGGCACGAGACAGTAAGATTAAGACACCTAACATGAATCCTATTGCTGTTGTACTGTGGCATAACGGTTCCTTGTACTTTCAGTTTGCCCTGGTCTCTAGCATATAGAGACCCCTCTCGTATACACTGGCATCCTTCTGTACCTAGCTACAAACAACAGCGTTAACACAATATTCTATAATATTATACAACTTTAAAAGATATATTCTTATTCTGTCTTTTCTATTTCTCCCTTAACTTTGGGACTTACCGAGCGACCTGTTCGCTGACAACATTCTATTTCTTTTTTCTTTGAATGTCGTCAGGTGATCTGGACACAGCAGAGATCGAGCCCACCAGTGAAGACTTGGATCAGTTCCTCGAAGACCCCAAGCTCTAGACATTGTACATTTCCATTCAGTACCTTTAATTTCCTGTTATGCCATTGTTTAGGCATCGTTTTTACTTCAGTTGTATTTCCTTTTCATGCATTGTACAAAAGAATGTTAATAAATAAAGTTGCTGTTATTTTTATATCTCTTGTCTCTTGTGATTACTTTTATATTGCTTAGATACGCTTAGCGTATTTACTTCACAGTAAATACGTAGCGGACCAATCGCGTCCCCTTCGATGTATACCGGGAAGCGGGGCCTGACAGGTTTTGTTGGTGGCCCATGCAGGTCAGAGCTGTATAGAATCATACCATGCAGTTCTGTTCTGCGTGAACAAACTAAGCAATATAACACAAAAACCATCAACTAAAACATTCTTTACAATTCATGTTCCTTGAATCTTACAATTTCATATTCATTGAATCTTATCATTTCAAATATTTTGAATCTGTCATAACCCAAATTTTTCTTCAAAGCTATGGATTCCCCGAACAACACCAGCACCAATGTCAACAATACACCTCCAGCCCTACCACTCACACCTGTCGTCCCTGCTCCGATCAACGAGCATACGGTTCTGCTTGAGGCAATCCGAAGCCTCCTAGAGGGACAACAGCAGAAGACTGCTCTTTTAATGAACCGTCCCGAGGCAGACGCACCTGGGGTAAAGCAATTTAGGTCTTTACATCCCAAACAGTTCTCCGGAAAGGGAAGCCAACTTGAAGCTGAGGAATGGGCACAGAGCATAGAGGATGATTTGGCGGCAGCACAAGTGCCAGACATAGCTTGGGTTCGTGTGGCGAAACTGCAGCTCACGGACAATGCTCGCAACTGGTGGAAGGCGGAAGAAAGCCATCTTGAACAGCCTATCGAATGGAAGACTTTCCGCGACATGTTCGACGCTAAGTACTTCCCTGAGACTGCCAGGTTCGACGTGGAACAGCAGTTCATCCATCGACAACAAGGTTCGATATGGACCAAGTCAGTAGATGAGTATGATGCTGAGATCACCATGCTCAGTCGGTAAGATATGTCTCAATAATTCGAAATTTTTTTATATCACATATTACACAGCTAACACAATATTTTTAACAGATTTGCGGCACACCTTATACCGACGGATGAGATCAGAGCCCGTCGCTTTCAACAAGGTTTGGATTCGGAAATCTAGGCTGCACTGGCCACAGGAGATTTTCCGACTCATGAATCGGCTCTGAAAGCTGCCCGCCGTTATGAGGCAGTGGTAAAGGCGAGGGGAAGACCTCAATCTGCTGGATTTAAGCGTCCTGCCAACCAGATAGCAGGAGGAGCCTCGTCCAGACTATCTTTTGTGCCAAGGCGACCCAGAGTACAGAACAACCGTCCCAGCCCAGCCTTTTGTACTTACTGCAAGAGAACTGGACATATGATGAAAGACTGCCGGCGAGCCAACCATCTTTTCTTGATCTGCGGCTCAGCTGCTCATGATATTGGGTCTTGTCCCTAAAAGCAAAACCCAGTTGCTACACCCAGGCTAGCAGTTACCTATCAGCAGCGACCAGCTCTTCAAACATCTGCTCCAAGACTTGCACTACCTGCACCACCCAGAGGACCACAAGCTGCACCACCTCCTCGTCAGTTCCATCAAGCTCAAAGGAACGTTCCGAGGAATGCTCCTCCGGCCAGGAGGAATGTACCAAGATGCCAGGATTTCACGATGACCGTGGAAGAAGCTGAGGCCACTAGCCAAGTCATCACTGGTAAACTTTTCTTTTCAAACTTTGCTTTTCTATCCTGCTAATTAGCTACATATTTTTCCTATACCTAAAACAAATCCCACATACCTTAGGTACAATCTTAGTATCCTCAATCCCTGCATTAGCACTATTTGATACTGGAGCATCTCACTACTTTATGTCGCAACGGTTTGTTCGAACCCATGCAATTCCAGTCTCATCGCTTGCATCCAGCTGGAATGTCAGTTCAGGAAGTGGCGTTCTAAAGGCAACCATGGGATACCGTTTGTGTCCAGTCGTCGTCTGCAGCAGAGAGTTTTATGCTGGCTTCAAAGTGCTGGACATACCGAACTTCGATGTGGTTCTAAGAATGGATTGGCTTCGAACTTTTTATGCTACCATTGACTGTCGTCAAAGGAGGGTAGTATTCGAGATTCCAGACCATCCGGCCTTCTATTTCAAAAGCGGAGACCGTATACTGGAGCCAAGTACCTACAAAGCGAAGCCAAGAGAAGCAGTAGTTGCAGCAGCTCAAGCGAAGGAAGAATCAAGACCAGATGTGGTTCGAGAGTTCGACGATGTATTTCCTGACGATATATCAGGTTTGCCTCCCGATCGAGCTCTTGAATTCAGTATTGATTTAGTACCAGGAGCACAACCGGTGATCAAAGCACCTTATCGTTTAAGTCCGGAAGGTTTGAAGGAAGTCCGAACACAGTTGGACGAATTACTGGCGAAAGGATGGATTCGTCCTAGCACTTCAAGTTGGGGATCACCTGTACTACTTTTGAAGAAGAAGGAAGGTTCATACAGAATGTGCATCGATTACAGAGCCTTGAATGAAGTCACTATAAAGAACAAGTATCCACTTCCGCGCATCGATGATTTATTCGATCAGCTAAGTGGATATTGTGTTTTCTCTAAATTGGATCTTCGTTTAGGTTATCATCAGGTGAAGGTCAAGGAAGGAAACTGATATTCACAAAACAGCTTTTAGAACTCGCTATGGACATTACGAATTTCTCGTGATGCCATTTGGAGTGACCAACGCACCCGCAATATTCATGAACCTAATGAATCAAGTTTTCCGGGAGTACTTAGACAGGTTTGTTGTCATCTTCATCGACGACATCCTGGTGTATTCTAAGAATCGGAAAGAGCATGCAGAACATCTATGAATTGTCCTAGAAACTCTTCGACAACATCAGCTCTATGCCAAGTACATCAAGTGCGAGTTTTGGCTAAAGCAAGTTGGTTTTCTTGGACATATCGTATCAGGAGAAGGAATCTCGGTGGATCCAGCAAAAGTTTCAGCAGTTAGCAAATGGCCTACACCAAAGTCAGTGAAGGACATTCGGAGTTTCTTAGGTCTAGCTGGATATTACAGAAGATTCATTGAAGGATTTTCGAAGATAGCAACACCCCTGACCAAGCTCACACGTAAAGATGAAGATTTTGTGTGGTCAGAAGCATGCGAAAAAGCTTTCATAGAACTCAAGTCAAGGTTGACATCAGCACCTATTCTCGTTATACCAGATCAATCTGGAGGATTCGAAGTGCATTACGATGCATCCGGTAAGGGATTAGGATGTGTTCTACATCAACACGGTAAAGTTGTGGCTTTTGCTTCAAGACAGCTGAAGATTCATGAGCGCAATTATCCGACGCATGATTTAGAATTGGCAGCTGTCATCTTTGCTCTCAAGATTTGGCGCCATTATCTACTTGGTGAACGAGTGAACATCTACACAGATCATAAGAGCCTGAAGTACGTGTTTACTCAGAAGGAGTTGAATATGCGGCAGAGAAGATGGTTAGAACTCATGGCGGACTTTGACATCAACTTGCAATATCACCCAGGGAAGGTGAATGTGGTACCTGATGCACTTAGTTACCAACTATTAGCAATGAATCTCACCGCTCAGTAGAAGCTTCAACAAGACTTGCATTGGATGGAGATTGAAGTAGTCATGCCAAGTAATACTTCAAGTTTGATGAGTTTATAAGTTCAATCAACCATTGTCAATCAGATCAAAGCAGCCTAAGCAAGTGATGCTAAGTTGCAAAAGATCAGAGAACAAGTGGAGAATGGACTCAGAACAGACTTCATCATCCATGAAGACGGATCTTTGAGATACGGCAGCAGATTGTGTGTACCAAAAGGTCCTGTTCAGGAAGAGTTAATGAAAGAAGCTCACAGCTCTCCCTATTCAGTACACCCTGGAGGTACCAAAATGTACAAAGATCTACGTCAGAATTATTGGTGGCATGGAATGAAGCGTGAAGTAGCCAGAAGCATCACAAAATGCTTGGTGTGTCAGCAAGTAAAGGCTGAACATCACAGGACTGCTGGATTACTTCAACCGTTACCAATTCCAGAATGGAAGTGGCAACACATCACGATGGATTTTGTGACTGCTCTTCCTCGCAGCACAAAGGGTAACGATGCCGTATGGGTCATTGTGGATCGACTCATAAAGTCGGCTCACTTCATCCCATTTCGAGTTGGCCAATCAACTGAGACACTAGCAAAGAAGTACATGGAGGTAATAATCTATTTAAAGATTTAAACTCTTCATAATGTACTATCTCTGATACCCATAAACTCATATAGGAAATTGTGAGACTTCATGGAGTACCGGTCTGCATTGTCTCCGATCGTGACACCAGGGTTCGATCGCAATTTTGGCAAAGTCTGCAAGCAAGCTTGGGAACAAGTCTGAACTTCAGCACGACTTATCATCCACAAACAGATGGTCAGTCGGAATGAACTATTCAGATCTTGGAGGATATGCTTAGAGCATGTATGTTAGACTTCAAAGGATCGTGGGAAGATCACCTACATCTTGTGGAGTTTTCGTACAACAACAGCTACCAAGCAAGCATAGGAATGGCACATTTTGCAGCATTGTATGGAAGGAAGTGTCGATCGCCATTAAGTTGGGACGACATCGGAGATAGGGAACTTCTTGGACCAGAGATGATAGTAGCGACTGTTGATGTGGTTCGTACTATCAGGAAAAAGATGCGCATAGCCCAAGATCGACAGAAGCACTAGGCTGATGCAAAGAGACGTCATCTGGAGTTCCAGCCAGGAGATCATGTGTTCTTGAAGATATCTCCGAACCGTGGAGTGATCCGATTTGGAAGACGGGGTAAGCTAAGTCTGAAATATATTGGACCGTTCGACATACTTGAACGAGTCGGTAAATTGGCATACCGCTTAGCGCTTCCACCTTCAGTGGAAGGAGTGCATAACGTATTCCACATATCCCAACTCAAAAGGTATGTGAGTAACCCCAGCCATGTTCTCGATCATTCCGAGCTCACTATACAGCCCGATTTGTCTTGTGAGCAATAGCCTGTGGGGATCCTGGACAGGAAAGCGAAGACACTTCGGAACAAGGAAGTTAACTTGGTCCGAGTGATGTGGAGGAAAGATACTCCAGGAGAGTCCACTTGGGAAAGGAAGGATGGAATGCGTACTAGATATCCACACCTCTTTGTAAACTAGTCCTCAAATAAAAGTTATAAATTTCAAGGAAGAAATTTTTGTAAGGAGGGTAGACTGTAACAACTCCATTTTTAATGAACAAATAATTGATTTAAATTCAAAGTATACTTAGAGTATTCAATGTTGCTGATATCTCTTTAAGTATTTATTTCACACCATAATTACAAGAAGGAGCTTGTAGCTCATTGGTAATACCTTGCACTGCTGAACCAAGCCACCAGAGTTCAAATCCCATACCCCACATTATTTTAATATTATTTTTTTTTAAAATTTCTGGAATACCAACAGTCAACACGTGTTTTCTCACAAAAATCCCACTACCCATGAAAAGTTAGAAGTACCAGTAGCTACCCCCGGCGACCCCCCACCTCCTGCAACCCCGACTCGGGCCGGCGCCGCCGGCCGGACTCGGCCGGACGACCGAGTCTCCAACTGCAATTTTATGCCCCTTCACCTCTTTATACCCCCTGCATACTTTAATTCTTCAGACCACCTCCAGAAATCCCATTAACACCTATTTACTACAATTTTTAATGAATTTTCCTATTATTTTTACATTTTTAATTAAAAAACCCTACACCTACCATAACCCTAGCCTAACCCTATAAATACACCCCTACCTCCTACCCTCTCATCCCAAAATTCTGAGCCCACTCTCTCAAAATCTCAAGAAAAACCTTGTGTACTTTGAAAACGATCGAAAGGTGAAGCCCCGACGAAATCGACGGCGAACTTCCGGTGATCATGCTAGGAACTCTCGGCGACGAATCGACGCACCGGCGAACCCACTTCTTCCTTATCACTCTCGTGTTTGTTCAAACCCGTAAGTCCCTTTCTAGCTTCTCTTTTCTAAAAAAATACGAATTTACAAAACCCGACGGAATCGGAACAAATCCGATTTCCGATTCGGTTTTCTATAAAATTTCACTTCTCACAAATTCAATCATGCTTAAATATCTTATTGTTGACTATTAAACATTTAACAAATAATTTGAACAAGTTTCATCACATGAAATGATAGCCTTTTCAATTTATCGTATTTTCACTTAAATACCACAATATTTCGATTTCACATTTAACCCCCTTAACCTTGCTATACATTTAAAGTAGAGCACGAGGTAATGACCTACCTCCACACACATGCATATATAACCTAAAACGATATCATCAAAAATTTAGAATACGATAAAACAATACTTTCATTTAAATACCATATTCTTAATAAAACCATTCCTAAAAGTTTTAGCTTTGATATACTTTTAAATAAATACCTCTTATCAGAAAAATATGATAAGTTGTGGACATCGGTCGTTTATCTAAACCTGACTTTGTGGTGTCTAGGCTAAGCAAGTGAGAAAGGTAATTTTAAAAGGCCCGTCTCACGGTGATTCGTGAGCGGATCCCTCCTTTCCTCATTTGTACTTACTTGGCCACAATTGACGGTGAAGAGGCAATTTGAGGCATCTAACGACTCGTCGTTTAGACCATTTAGAAATAGGCTAGTTGACTTAGAAAATCCTAGAATCTAAAATACGGAAAATTGATATTTTTACAAATAAATACCTTTTTCTTTATAAAACCGTTTTCTAAAGGATTAGTATTTTACAATGTTTGCAAAGCGCCGCTACAACCCATTTTTGGGGAACTCGTTCGGGATGGTGCGGATTATCGCACATCCTCGGGCTTAGTAGTGCGAGATTCAGACCTCCGCAAGGAGTATTCGGTCTCGAAAGATTTAAAATACGACATTTTAAGAAAATGAGAATTTTAGAATATAAAATATTTATTAAAATTAATTTTGTATAAATATATGTATATTTATCATTAAAATATCTATTTTGTTATGATATAAATATTCCACCTTTTTCTAAAAATCACAAGAACAAATTTTACACTAAAATACCATAAATTCCATATAATTCAATATTACAAATAAATACCTTTATTTATGAAATTAGAATATTTCACTAGAAATATCACAATATAAAATCCACATTCATTAAAACTCTAAAGACGAATAATGAATACTTGGGGTGCATCTTGAAAACTATACAAAAGTATTTTTACATAAAACCCCCTCAAGTTTTATAAATTACCCTAAGGACCCTAGTAAATATAGGACTTCGATTCACATCTCTACTGGCTGACTCGAGTTTGAGTCTGATCATAATCCGACTTGAATATGATTCAAGTACCATATAAATCTACAATATTACAATTCAACATGAATACACGAATCCATGAATCCAGTTATCAATCTATTCAACTTGACTGAATCAAACCATGGATATACTTTCCATTTACATGATTCCAGTTTACATCCATTACATCCGTTACTGATATCATGGTTTCGGTCAGTCATCCAACTATACAACTTATACAATACAATATAACAATACAATCAAAACACTACGGGGTTTAAGGGGTAGATTGGTACGGAAGGTGTTAAAAGTGGCACGAGACAGTAAGATTAAGACATCTAACATGAATCCTGTTGCTGTTGTACCATGGTATAACGGTTCCTTGTACTTTCAGTTTGCCCTGGTCTCTAGCATATAGAGACCCCTCTCGTATACACTGGCATTCTTCTGTACCAAGCTACAAACAACAGCGTTAACACAATATTCTACAATATTATACAACTTTAAAAGATACATTCTTATTCTGTCTTTTCTATTTCTCCCTTAACTTTGGGACTTACCGAGCGACCTGTTCGCTGACGACATTCTATTTCTTTTTTCTTTGAATGTCGTCAGGTGATCTGGACACATCAGAGATCGAGCCCACCAGTGAAGACTTGGATCAGTTCCTCAAAGACCCCGAGCTCTAGACATTGTACATTTCCATTCAGTACCTTTAATTTCCTGTTATGCCATTGTTTAGGCATCGTTTTTACTTCAGTTGTATTTCCTTTTCATGCATTGTACAAAAGAATATTAATAAATAAAGTTGCTGTTATTTTTATATCTCTTGTCTCTTGTGATTACTTTTATATTGCTTAGATACGCTTAGCGTATTTACTTCACAGTAAATACGTAGCGGACCAGTCGCGTCCCCTTCGATGTATACCGGGAAGCGTGGCGTGACAGTCTTTGACTCTTAGCGCTGGCGCCCTTGGCGCCAGCGCTTTTATGAAGCGCTGCTTCATTTCAAATTTCAAAATTTGAACAGAGCTTTGCTCTGATTGGGGGAAACAAGCGCGAACAGTATATAAAATATGCAACTACGTAGGAGTCATACAATTATAGTTTAAAATAGTGCAAATCGTTATTTTGAAAATAGGGGACTATAATATTGTTTGGAAAAGATACCATTTGAAAAGCTTATAGCGTCTCCTTGAATTCGTCATTTAAAAAGGGTGTAACGATTCGTTAGTTTTGAAATGGGTATGACTCCAAACATATCACAATATCCACTTTGTGATATGCAATAAAAGGGTTCTCAAGTCGGAATAAATATCTGGTTTCATCCTTATATATCACGTACGGAATATCCATCGTACGATATCATCACAACAATAGTACGGATCTATATTCACGTACATCATCTCATAACCCACTTTGTCACGACCCGTAATTAGCACATGACCGGCACTTAAATCATGCAACGTCTAAAGGCGTAACGTAATTCAAGTAAGCCGAAGCCCAGAAAAATCTAAACCTTTTTACGGAAAATAGTGGAGGGGTGCAGTTTTGAAACATCTTATAAGAAATTCAAGCCTTCCTTTTTAATAGTATTGCGATTGTGTATTGATTCTAGGTACCTTTGCGTGGATTTCCGAGACGACGAAGCATATCGACTTCGGCTAAGCGAGGAGATTGCAGGTGAGTAGATTTATATCTACAGTGGAAATCGGGTGGATGGCGTATAGCACCCCTGCAACCATTAATATGGATAAGTGATATATAAATTTGTAGTTTGGAGAAAACCTATGTACAAACCCACGGAGATGATCAAGGGATTTAGCGTGAAATGATATAATAAATAAGGAAGACTCAGATTGATATATGAGAATATGAAATGTGAATGTGAATCGTGATATATATATATAAGTGATTGAAAGAGGACAAATATGAGATTTATAATGACATGATATGAGATCGATATCGATATGTTATGAGATCGATATTGATGAGACCTGTGAACGATAATACGATAAGATTGAGATAGAGGTGTTATGAGATGATGTACTATAGATCCGTACTATTGTTGTGATAATATCGTACGATGGATATTCCGTACGTGATATATAAGGATGAAACCCGATATTTATTCCGACTTGAGAACCCTTTTATTGCATATCACAAAGTGGATATTGTGATATGTTTGGAGTCATACCCATTTCAAAATTAACGAATCGTTACACCCTTTTTAAATGATGAATTCAAGGAGACGTTATAAACTTTTCAAATGGTATCTTTTCTAAACAATATCATAGTCCCTTATTTTCAAAATAACGATTCGCACTATTTTAAACTATAACTGTATGACTCCTACGTAGTTGCATGTTTTATATACTGTTCACGCTTACGATCTCTTATTTTTGCATACGCTCGCGTTTCTTTTACTATGATACACACACACACACACGACGTTTCATACTCTTTATTTACCTGACTTCGTCTGCTAGTACACATGCACAATTATAGATGATGCGTATGTTACACTTACACAGAATTGCCAGCTCACACACATTCATCATCGGTAATTGCTATGACACTTACACAGTAGAACTGCTATGCCACTTACACAGTAGAACTGCTATGCCACTTACATAGTAGAATTTCTATATCATGATATTATTTTTAATTGTTCAGTACTATCATATGACATATTTGCATGATATACTTGATATATTCACCTTACTGTTCTATGTTGCATACATCGTACATTATGGTTATATGCATTGAGATGCTGTTTTCATGAGATTTATGGATTTGAGAACTGCGGTTATATTTCAAAGGAAATTATGAATCGTTTTAAAAACGTGGTTTCTCTTGATGTGATATTTCGAGGTGTCCACCATGAGTTTTATCGGTTCTAAGTTATGAGTATACCTGATTCGAGGAGTGGGAGGTACCATCTGTGGGTATATGGTGGACCCGGTATGGTACCCCAGGGCAAGAAATGATTTTTGTGGTGTAGACGATGAGCCTGGCAGAGAGAGCACTACCTACCGGTGATATTTTTGGACCCGGCGGTTATCCGGGGGATACCGACCGGAGTCGTGAGATGGATATGAGGGCCGATCAGAGTATGCTGTGCCTGAAATGAGATAGATATGATGGCCGATCTGAGTATGCGGCGCCTGAGATATGAGGATTTACGTATCGATGCTGGACACGGGTTTTCATGATATTTCGAGTGTCGGTGTTGGACACTCAGGTTCCATGATTTTGATGTGTCGTTGGACACACGTGGTTAATATCCTCATACATATATTTTCATGATGATTCGAGTGTCGATGTTGGACACTCAGGTTCCTGTAAGTCTACGTTACCCATCCCGGTTCTTATGGGGAGGCGGAAAGAGTAAAAATCGGATTTTTATCACAAGGTAACATAGACTACCCTTGATGGATCTTTGCTAAAAAAAACTAACAAACTAACTACAAATTCTAGCTACTAGGTTAGATGGTTATACCTAGATCTTAAACTCCTTCTCTTCTTGTTGTGGTCCTCCTTCTTGCTTGCTCCTTAGAGTGGTGTAGACGGCTCCTCCTCTTCGTCTTCTCTTTGCTGAAGAAAGATCCACCCGAAGGCCTCTACCTTGAGCTCCTACCTCAACCAAGAGGTAACTAGAGTGCTTGTCTTGCTACACTAAGAACCCTAGAATGAGTAGAGAGTTGTCTTGATGGTTTTATCTCACAAAGCTCATATTTTTCAACACATGAAAGAAGAGAGCTTTGAGAGAGGAAGAGGGAGAGCAAAGCATGAGAGAGGAAGAGCAAGAGAGAAATGAGCAAAAATAACAACCATGCTCTCATATGAGAGAATATGAGAATAATAATAATAATTAAAGAAAATTGTGATGGTTAGTTGAACTGACCATTATCATTTCACATTTAATGCTAATTGCAAGCTTCAAGAAGCATCTTGGAAAAGAAATCATCATGGTCAAATGGTCAACCCAACCCTAACTATGGCACATTTATCCTTAATTAATATTATTAATCATATTTCTCATTCTTATTAGGGTTAAGAAAAAGTCAACTGTCAAAAACCCTAATGAGATTCATCTACCTCTGTCAACTGTGCATACACACCCGCATCCGTGTTCCGAAGAACACGAATACAATGAGACAAAACCAATCCCAAAACAAATACTAGGATCTGGCTTAAACCAAAGCCCGCTAGTAATAACTGCCCGGACACCAAATGTGCACAAGTGCGCGGATGTGAACGAACCCTGTCGCAAAACCATGCGACCTCTACTCTGTTTTGCCCAAAGGCGAACAAACCTCTGTGTGGGACTCTAAAGACTCGACACTACGCTGGCAGTGGGTTTAAACACAAACCGCAAGCGGTATTAGCTGTACGTAACGGTCCCCAGATAGATGCCGACAAGAAGACCGATGAGGTGAACCCATCAGAACTCCTACTGAGCCTGAATGTGACAATCTCCGTACAGTCCGGGTTGTTCGTCTGAGAGTATCGCATGTCGGGCCTAGAGGGGCGGTAAACGTCAGTCCCCTAATAGCGGTACAAGTCGTGTCAGAGTGTAGCCCAGAACACCCTGAGAAAACACTGGAAACGCTACCAGTATATCTCGCTTGCCCTGGCTAGGGACTTTGTGTAATGGCTCTCCTAGACACAGCGCAATATCAACTCCCAATACCGGGAGAGACGAATCTTGTCTAACCGTCACTGCCTCCAAGTGCTTCGGGACTGCACCCAACTACTACCTGTTTGCACGACTCATTTGAGCCATGGTAGGGTAGTAATCTAAGAACAGTGGGAACACACTCAAGGCGAAGTGACAGTGTCAAGTCAACGGACTAAGCTGTATTCATGTCACCTGGGAACTGATAACTGACGATAAGTATAATAGCAACCAACAGTTCCCAGCGAGTCCTGTTCAGTGTACTCGTAACCTAACGAGCACCTGCATACTATCTACAGTACGACGTACTGATGGTTGTGGGACAGACCATCTCCCTTCCTGGGATGAGAAGCGTATACACTAGTCTACTCTGGAGTATCGATGCCCTGTCTCGATAATCCTACGATCAGGGACCTGTATAAGGATGTGCTTATAGACTACCCAGCCCCCACTAGTGTGACTGCCATCACAACGCTGGTAATCAAGCAAACATCCTAAGGGCTCCGTTAATATGTATAAGCAATGTGCTAAAAGAAACATATGTACATATTGAAGTAGAAACAAACTAAGTAGCATACTAGCATTTCGAGCAAGATTGTCTATACAACTGTGAATATCCCAAGCTTCCATTAAGTAATATACAAACTAGTATGATACAGTAATGGTCTCTAGGGCATATACAGTAACAATCTCCCACTTTCACTAGGGCCATGTACTGGCGTATCGAAGACCTATCATCTCGAATAGCCTCTCGAACTGCGTCTGAGGAATGGCCTTTGTGAATGGATCTGCAGTGTTATCTTCTGTAGCAACCCTCTGAACCTCGATCTCCTGGCGATCCACGATCTCCCTGATCAGGTGATACCGCCTCAAGATGTGTCTGGACTTCTGATGGGACCTGGGTTCCTTTGCTAAAGCTATAGCCCTGTTGTTGTCACAATTCAGAGGTATTGGATCAACAATGGACGGAACCACCTGAAGTTCTGTCAAGAACTTCCTCATCCAGATGGCTTCTTTTGCGGCATCAGATGCTGCGATATATTCCGCTTCCATCGTCGAGTCAGCAACGGTTTTCTGTTTGGAACTCTTCCAACACACCGCCCCTCCATTGAGGGTAAAGACATAACCCGACATGGATTTGGAGTCATCCTTGTCACTCTGGAAGCTGGAGTCAGTAAAGGCCTCTATCTGGAGGTCTTTTCCACCGTAAACCAAAAACATATCCTTAGTCCTTCTCTGGTACTTCAGAATGTTCTTTACCGCTATCCAGTGCTTCTCCCCAGGGTTTGACTGATACCGGCTTACCACACTCAGTGCATAAGCTACATCTGGTCTGGTACACAACATCGCATACATTATAGAGCCTACCGCAGAGGCGTAGGGTATAATAGACATGCGATCCCTTTCCAAATCAGTCTTGGGAGACATCTTTTTGGAGAGGGTGATCCCGTGACAAGCCGGCAAATTACCGCGCTTGGAATCTTCCATACTGAATCTTTTCACTATGGTGTCGATGTACCTGGACTGTGAAAGTCCTAATATCCTCTAGGACCTATCACGATGGATCCGGATCCCCAGAATGTAAGAGGTATCACCCAGGTCTTTATGGAGAACCTGTGTGACAAGAACCCTTTGACAGATTGTAGCATAGGAATGTCATTTCCTATCAAGAGAATGTCATCCACGTATAAAACAAGTTCGTGCTACAATTTTACTATAAATGCATGGTTCATCTGGATTTTTGATAAAGCCAAATTCTTTGACCGTCTCATCAAAACAGATGTTCCAACTTCGCGATGCCTGCTTTAGTCCATAAATGGACTTAAGCAACTTGCACACCTTCTCGCTGCTCCCACTCTGAATGAAACCCTCTGGCTGGTCCATATAGACACACTCCTCTAAATTTCCATTTAGAAAAGCGGTCTTTACGTCCATCTGCCAAATCTCATAATCGTGGAAGGTAGCAATGGCAAGAAGGATCCGAATGGATTTGAGTATAGCCACTGGAGAAAAGGTTTCGTCATAGTCCAAACCAGGTCTTTGACGAAAACCCTTTGCAAAAACTCTAGCCATATAGGTCTCAACCTGTCCATCTACACCAATCTTCCTTTTGAAGATCCATTTGCAGCCTACAGGTTTTACCCCTTCTGGAGCAACGTCCAAAGTCCATACTTTGTTGGTGTACATGGACTCCATTTCGGTCCGCATTGCATCCAGCCATTTTACCGAGTCAGTGCTCTAAATAGCCTGCTGGAAGCTAGTCGGCTCATCATTATCAATGATGCAATCCTCTCTATCCCCGTCTATGAGGAAACCATAGTATCTCTCGGGCGGATGAGACTTCCTACTACTTCTGCGGAGCGGCGCAGGAATGTCCTGTTCTTTCGAACCTTCTGGTTCTACTAAGCTTTCAGTAATAGCTTGTGGTTCTGGAATTTCTTCCAGTTCTATTACGCTCCCACTTGTTTCTTTTTCTAAGAACTGATGTTCCAGAAAGTGGGCATGACGAGAGATAAAAACCTTTTGTTTTTCTGCGTAATAGAAAAGATACCCCCTGGAGTTCTTTGGGTATCCCACAAACTTGCACTGTACTGAGCGTGCCTCGAGTTTGTTCGCATGCTGCTTTTTGACAAAAGCTGGGCATCCCCAAATCTTCAGATATTGAAGATAGGGTTTCTTCCCACTCAACATCTGATATGGTGTGGTATGCACAGTCTTAGTTGGAACTCGGTTCAAAAGATATGCAGCTAATTCTAGTGCATATCCCCAGAAAGATTGCGGCAACTCAGCGTTACTCATCATGGAACGTACCATATCCAATAGGGTTCGGTTCCGTCTCTCCGATACACCATTATGTTGTGGGTTGTATGGAGGAGTAAGTTGAGAGAGAATTCCATTCTCTTTTAGGTAACCTAGGAACTCGGCACTCAAGTATTCACCACCTCGATCAGATCTCAGTGTCTTGATACTTTTGCCTGTTTGTTTTTCTACTTCATTCTTGTATTCCTGGAATTTTTCAAAGGCTTCAGATTTATGCTTCATCAAGAAGACATGTCCATACCTCGAAAAATCATCCGTAAAAGTAATGTAGTAAGAATAACCACTTCGCACATGTGTAGACATTGGACCATATATATCACTGTGTATGAGTCCCAAGAGCTCGCTCGCTCTTACTCCGTGTCCAGTGAACGAAGTCTTTATCATCTTTCCTTTGAGACATGATTGACAAGTTGCATATGATTGATATTCGAACGGATCCAGTATGCAACTTAGTTAATCTTGTCTCATTGATGTGACCCAGTCTACAATGCCATAAGAAAGCATGATTTATTTCTGGAGACTTTCTTTTGTGTGTATTCTGGATATTGAAAATCTGTGGTTGGTTCAATACGTATATACCGTTGCTTAATGTACCTGACCCAATCAAAACATGATTAAGGTGAATGTTTACAATATTGCTTACAAATGCAAAATCATAACCTTCTTTAGACATTAAAGATACAGATATGATATTACAAGTCGCACTGGGTACAAAATAACAGTCGCGCAAAACCAAAACATGTCCATCTGTCAATCCCAAGTGATAGTCCCCCACGGACTCAGCATCCATGCCTGCTCCGTTTGCAACTCTGAGGGTCATATCACCTGCCTTCAAAACCCTACGCCTTCTCAGTGCCAGCAAAGAATTACAGATATGAGATCCCGATCCGGTATCCAATACCCAGGAAGTAGAGTTGATTGATAGACAGTTTTCAATAACATACACACCTGAAGCCGAAACCACAACTTGCTTCGGGTCCTGGTTCTTGGCCTTCCAAGCCCTGCAATTTTTCTTCCAATGTCCTTTCTTGTGACAATAAAAGCACTCTTCCTTCCCCACAAGCTGTCCCGCTACCTTTGCCTTTCCCTTGGCTTCCACTTTACTAACACCGCCCCTTGGTTTGGTGGGGCCCTTCTTCTTCTTTCCTTTGGCTTTCGCCTTAGACCTAGAAGAAGAAGGTCCTCCAACAGACAAAGCGTGTGTTTCCCTTACTTTCTGTAGGGTACCCTCTGCACTCCTCAACATGTTGAGGCCTCAACATGTTGAGGAGTTCCGGAAGTTCAACTTCTTTTCCTTGCATGTTTAAGTTCAGGATAAACTGGGCGTAAGTGGAAGGAAGGGACTGGAGAATCAAGTCAGTGTAGAGCTCGTTCTCTAACGTGGCCCCGAGGTCCGCGAGCTCTTCAATGTAGCCAATCATCTTAAGCACGTGTTCCGTTACAGATGATCCGACGGCCAACCTTGCTGAAAACAACTTTTTCGAGGTTTCGTATCTGGCGATACGGGATTGCTCTCCATACAAATCCTTAGTATGGAGAAATATGGATTCAAGGTCCATATTCTCGTGCCTCCTCTGATGTTCATTGTCCATAGAGGCAAGCACGAGGCACTTGGCCTTCGCGCAGTCAATCTCCCAGGTCTTACGAATTTCCTTATCCGCGATACTGGATTCTGGACCTGGGACGGCGGGGGCTTTAGTGGTAAGGAGATACCCCAACTTGTCATAAGCGATTGCCATTTTGACATTCCTGAGCCAATCTTTGTAGTTTGGCCCTGTCAGTATATTTTTATCTTGTAGTAACTTAAGGCCGGTCATGATGTTTGGTCGCTGCAATTAGGAGAGAGAGAAGAAACACTTTAGTATAATGCTCTTGCAAGTTTAGAGTGGTTTTTAGTTTGTCTAAATAGGATGGCTCCCACTGTTTCTCGAATTCTTCCTCAAACCATAAAAGAAGAATTAGTCGGGATCAATCTCACCGTACAATACTTGCTTAACCGTTCAGCCAGGCCAGTGTTGGTACTTCGAGGGAGGTTTTACGACGCTTTCGCGAAGTTCCTTAATTAAGTAACCTCTTTTCCCTGTGGGCGTAGCCCCGCTAACACCTTTCTAGACACCTACTTGGTTTATAGTATTGATCGTTAAGTGAGAAAGTTTCCCGAGGAGTACCATATACTCACAGTAGGATCAGGATCCAAATATCATCGTGTGATAAAGCTGAAGGAATCCTACCAGAATCATCACACTCCAAATGGTATGCAGCACTAGCAAGTTTCAGTTTCTTTAGAAACTCCCGATGTGGATTTTTTTTGCCCCATGCTCTTATGACCTTGACGAAGGCCAACATATCATAAGTCACATGTCAAGTTCTACCCGTCATTTACCAGGTTAATTTGAACCCACCCGTACATACCCTTGACGAAGGCCAAAATGGTAGTACGACTTTCTCAAACCAACGCATCTATCTATGCAACAGATAAATATTCGGTAGCTACCAATCACTATGCCTTGGCGAAGGTCAAAATACATAGCTTGAATACTACTGAATATTTAACTGAAATGAAGGAGGGCTACGAATGGTTTTGGCGAAACCGTGAACGTAATGAACTTGATATAATCGAAGGAACCTGATAGCTTTTAAAAGGAGTGGTTTAAGCTCCGCGTTTTTAAAAGTTTTCTATTTTGAAAAGAAACCGAGTGGTTTTGAAATTGTTCCAACGATTTAACTTTGGTTTTTTTCTTTGCATTAATATAATGCGTCCCATCAATTAATCCTACAATTGCAGAAAACAAAGAAAATATGACGTACGCTTATGCCATCCGCATTCGCCATGGGGTCCCGTCATCACCCGTTAGGTTACTTAACTAACGATAGAGCGGGGGCTGGACTAGCGCGGATGCAAAACATAAGCAACGCCTACTAGATATCATATATAGATATATACATTCGTCAGATGCAATGATAGCCATTCCAGATCACAGATGAACACATTAGATATGCTAGGAATCCACGTTTCGTTCGAGCCTGCAACGAAAGACGGATTACACGGTCGCGATGAATAGCCACACCCCACCTTAGACCCCTACGGGTGTGGCAAACTACCCGCCAAGTACCCGAAGTGAAGCAACCTCCCTCAACAACGTGAGTAGGCCACTCGGCACTTCAAAGTACCCGGTAGTTTGTGCACCCCTCCTTGGGTCTATCCTAGGAGCAAAAACAGTAAAAGAAATAATATACAATGGCGGCTACAATCTCAACCCGGATGTGCAGCCATAAAAATAATATTTCATCAATTTACAATTTACATCAAATGAAAGATAAATAAACTCTCATCTCACAAACCCCGGCTATTCATCCGCGACAATCCAACAAGTTCATATACGCAATCCAACATCACAGATCACAGATATGTACAACCCCCACTAATCGACGTATAGCGATTAGTCGACGTTCAGTACATATATCACATTACAGATATAATCAATTAGCTAAAGTTTATAGAATTTTAATCAATATTCCAATTTGAAACTACCCCAAACACAACACTGTTCTCTGAAGAATCTAGGCAGAAACAAAGTATCTTAAATATCACAAAACATCAAGCTGAACACACTGCAGGAAAAACGAGTCGCGACCGAGTCGACTCAGCCGCGGATCCGCGGCGAAACGCTTGGTTTCGCCGCGCTTCCGTGGCAGTCTGACTGAGTCATGGGCTCGTTTTTCTTGGGTGTTCCTAAAAAACCCTGCACGTATTTTTCAGGTCTGTGGAAATATTTTTAGACCTGTTTTTAAAATCGACAGAAAACACAAGATTTTTGACGTATTTTGCGATTTTTTCCGGATCGAAGTTCTAAACACTTTGCTAACCTATTAGTTGTTGTTTAGCTAGGCTCTGATACCACTGTAAGTCTACGTTACCCACCCCGGTTCTTACGGGAAGGCGGAAAGAGTAAAAATCGAATTTTTATCATAAGGTAACATAGACTACCCTTGATAGATCTTTGCTAAACAAAAACTAACAAACTAACTACAAGTTCTAGCTACTAGGTTAGATGGTTATACCTAGATCTTGAACTCCTTCTCTTCTTGTTGTGGTCCTCCTTCTTGCTTGCTCCTTGGAGTGGTGTAGACGGCTCCTCCTCTTCGTCTTCTCTTTGCCGAAGAAAGATCCACCCGAAGGCCTCTACCTTGAGCTCCTACCTCAACCAAGAGGTAACTAGAGTGCTTGGCTTGCTAGACTAATAACCCTAGAATGAGTAGAGAGTTGTCTTGATGGTTTTATCTCACAAAGCTCATGTTTTTCAACACATGAAAGAAGAGAGCTTTGAGAGAGGAAGAGGGAGAGCAAAGCATGAGAGAGAAAAAGCAAGAGAGAAATCAGCAAAAATAATAACCATGCTCTCATATGAGAGAATATGAGAATAATAATAATAATTAAAGAAAATTGTGATGGTTAGTTGAACTGACCATTATCATTTCACATTTAATGCTAATTGCAAGCTTCAAGAAGCATCTTACAAAAGAAATCATCATGGTCAAATGGTCAACAAAAGTCAAATGGTCAACCCAATCCTAACCATGGCACAATTATCCTTAATTAATATTATTAATCATATTTCTCATTCTCATTAGGGTTAAGAAAAAGTCAACTGTCAAAAACCCTAATGAGATTCCTCTACCTCTGTCAACTGTGCATACACACCCGCATTCGTGTTCCGAGGAGCACGAATACAATGAGACAAAACCAATCCCAAAACAAATACTAGGATCTGGCTTAAACCAAAGCCCACTAGTAATAACTGTCCGGACACCAAATGTGCACAAGTGCGCGGATGTGAACGAACCCTGTTGCAAAATCATGCGACCTCTACTCTATTTTGCCCAAAGGCGAACAACCCTCTGTGTGGGACTCTAAAGACTCGACACTACGTTGGCAGTGGGTTTAACCATAGACCGCAAGCGGTATAGCTGTACGTAACGGTCCCCAGGTAGATGCCGACAAGAAGACCGATGAGGTGAACCCATCCGAACTCCTACTGAGCCTAAATGTGACAATCTCCGTACAGTCCGGTCTGTTCGTCTGAGAGTATCACATGTCGGGCCTAGGGGGGCGGTAAACGTCAGTCCCCTAATAGCGGTACAAGTCGTGTCGGAGTGTAGCCCAGAACACCCTGAGAAAACACTGGAAACGCTACCAGTATATCTCGCTTGCCCTGGCCAGGGACTTTGTGTAATGGCTCTCCTAGACACAGCGCGATATCAACTCCCAATACCGGGAGAGATGAATCATGTCTAACCGTCACTGCCTCCAAGTGCTTCGGGACTGCACCCAACTACTACCTTTTTGCACGACTCATTTGAGCCGTGGTAGGGCAGTAATCTAATAACAGTGGGAACACACTCGAGGCGAAGTGACAGTGTCAAGTCAACGGACTAAGCTGTACTCATGTCACCTAGGAACTGATAACTGATGATAGGTATAATACCAACCAACAGTTTCCAGCGGGTCCTGTCCAGTGTACTCGTAACCTAACGAGCACCTGCATACTATCTCCAGTATGGCGTACTGATGGTTGTGGGACAGACCATCTCCCCTCCTGGGATGAGAAGCGTATACACTAGTCTACTCTGGAGTATCGATGCCCTGTCTCGATAATCCTACGACCAGGGACCTGTATAAGGATGTGCTTATAGACTACCCAGCCCCCACTAGTGTGACTGCCATCACAACGCTGATAATCAAGCAAACATCCTAAGGGCTCCACTAATATGTATAAGCAATGTGCTAAAAGAAACATATGTACATATTGAAGTAGAAACAAACCAAGTAGCATACTACCATTTCGAGCAAGATTGTCTATACAACTGTGAATATCCCAAGCTTCCATTAAGTAATATACAAACTAGTATGATACAGTAATGGCCTTAGGGCATATACACTAACAGTTCTATGATATTGTTTGTGTCGTTGATGGACACGTGGATGATATCCACATGCATGCATGCATATGTTTCAGATGTTATTTATATATATGTCATTCGCATTGATTCGATTGTTGACATATAGGCATACATGGTCATCCTAGATATCATAGTATTACCTTTATGATATAGTATGACCTAGGAAATCGTTGTTTTATTCGATTTCTACTTGCTGATGTTTTCTACTCACGAGTTGTCAACCCACCCCTGTTGACACAGTTCTTGCAGGTTTGACCGCTTGGGATCAGTAGCCGTATCGCTGGCACACAGTTTCATCCAGGGTGTTTTGCTTTGGTAGGTGGGACACATATTGGATCGTGCCCACTCTCGTACTTATATTCTGTTGTATCTAGATAAACTCCATCAATCAGAACTAGAATTTGTATATTAGTAGATTAGAAAGACTTGTGTTGCGAGACTTGAGCGATGGGTATATGTTCGCTTCTTTAGATGATGATGTCTTGCTTTATTTGTTTTTCTTCCAGTGTTGATCTTCGCCGTTGGGCATCGTATATATGTTTATTGTGTGGTTGTGTTTCTGCCGATTGGCGAAGAGCTAGCTCCCGCTTGGGGATGCCTATATATATTGTTATGTTATGGTTTTGGATCAAAATATACAAGGGAGGTGTTGCCCAAAATTTCAAGGACGAAAAATGTTTTCAAGGTAGAATATATTCATTGCCTTTTTACATTATATGACTTATACTTTTAAAAAGGAAGGCTTGAATTTTTTATAAGATGTTTCAAACCTGCACCCCTCCACTATTTTCCGCAAAAAAGGTTTAGATTTTTCTGGGCTTCGGCTTACTTGAATTACGTTACGCCTTTAGACATTGCGTGATTTAAGTGCCGGTCATGTTCTAATTACGGGTCGTGACAAAGTTGGTATCAGAGCGTTAGCTTTAACCTTAGTTCGAGTCTAGCTTTGACTATGTGGAGTCTAGGGCGTATATATTTCGGAACCTAGGCTTGACCTTATAGAACTTAGACTTGACGGGGGGTATTGGACCCGAAATTTTGTTATATAGGTTGACCTTGATCGATGGAGTAGGTATCTTGAGTAGAGTGACGTACCGTGCATATGTTCTACGGCATACTTACGATACGATACTCCGCTTAAGTAACCTTAGGATGTACTTATCTTGAGATCTGTGATTCTCTTCGTTCCTATGATCATATATCCATTTGGGATCTGTTGATTTCTTTCGTTCCTTTAATCTATCTTCATCGATACCTGCTTGAGGTTCCTGTCACCATGGTTTGAGCGCAAATTGAGCTGTTGCTGCTAGAGATGCGGTCAGAGCGAGCTCGTCACGGACGAAGACTGATCATGATGTTTTTTGGTGACCTGGGAATGTGTAGGTATAGTGTTTGTGTTGAGATCTCTCGTTTGAGGCGAGTGTTCGGTTTTGCATCGGATGATCGGGCCATTGATAGAGGCTGCCAGATTGAGAGGACTGTTGATGTACAACTTACCTCAGAGATCTTCATCTTGTCTACCGTGCAGACAGATGACCCAGCTGTTGCTGAGATTGATGGGATGTCGCTTGCAGAGCTTATGAGCTGAAACCGCTAGAGATTTTAGGCAGAGATGTGACAGAAGATAACTAGTCTATCTTGAGTTGAGCGACTGAGATGATTCGTCTGATTTGATGTGCTGACTCAGGCTCAGTTGAGTTGAAGAATTCCAATTGAAGGATCTTACTCAGATCTAGAGTAAGTCGATCAAGAGAGGATGTTGTTCGTGGTGTTTGTTCATATCAGATTTTTGCATTTTTATATCGCCCATTCTTAATCACATTGCATATAAGTAGGTACTTTTGATCCATGTCTGCTAAATAGTTGCAGGTTACAGCTTCTCAGCTCTTTACAGTGAAATTCATGAAAAGTCGCAACAAATGCGGAACTACGACCAACAACAGATGAATACTGATCTCTGCTAACCATCCGTATGATGCCGTCTACCAGTTCAAGGGACAAAAGGAAAATCATTAGGCACTTCAATGCACAAAGCACAAGGGCAACACAAGATCCAAGACTTCAACGCAGAGCTCAAGGCAAAAGACCACATCATTCTACACTGTTGGAAATCTGGAAGGAAATTGAAGAGATTCTGAGAAACCAAGTGTTCCAAACAGAAGATAAAAACAACAGAAAGAATCCCTAAAAAATTGATCACACAAGACCACCAAATGGCCGTGGAACCGCGGCCAAATAGGCACATCTGCCGCGGTTCCGCGGCCGTGTTCTGCACGTGTCGGTAGCAGTGACGGTGCTTTGACTCGGTTTTTGGGGTTGTTTTGTAATTTCATGTATGGATCAGAATGTAAACCTAGGGTTTTTCCTATCTATAAATAGTAGAGTTCAAAGCCAAATGAAGGCATGCCTCTCTTTATTTTTTATGCCACTTTTTAATTTCTAGGTCTAAAAATTTAAATTCTATTGTAATGCGTTTTTGAGAGGTCATCAATAAAGTAAGTCTTATTTATTTATTTATTTATCTCGCATTCGTTTTATCGTACTTTAAATACCTGCAATTTTTTAATTGTTAATCTAGTGGTAGAATTAATTTGCAATTTCTTATCTTGATCTTTATTTTAAATCTTTTAATGAGTGAGTAATTTCTCACTTTTTAGGGTATGAGAAGGAAGGTTTGAAAGAAGAAAATCTCTTTCACTCCTTTCTTTGCTCCATAATTTTAAATACGGACTCCCTTTAATTCAACCTCAATCCGCTCACTACGGCACCCTATCCTATTTGATAGCGGTGATTCCCTAGTTAGACCGATTGTGGTTGAATTAACCGGAGGTTAGGGCTTAGAGCCAAGAACGGACCGATAAGGACCAAAAGGAAGAAACTAAGCATGGAAAGCCTAACTTAGACTTGTAAGTTTCTTCCTAGTCGTGCTAATCCCCGTTGTTGCCGATTACCCTAACACCTATATTCATAACTAAAGCATTGGAAGATGTGAGAAGATCCCTATCTCAAACTAAACTAATCCTAACCCTAGCAAGATTTTTTATCAACTTATTCTCATTCATAGATCTTAAAACAAAACCTATCCAATTACCGAATTTAACTTGTTAGAATATAAAGAAAAGGATTTCGTCTCCCTGTGGATCGACCCGTACTCAACCGGCTAGCTACCAAGCGACACCGTCTTGATTGCGGTAAATTTAAACACAGAAAATCTCTACCAATCAAATGGCGCCGTTGCCGGAGATTGATTGCGGTAAATTTAAACACAGAAAATCTTTACCAATAAAAAATAACAAGATGATTTTTTTAATTTTTAATTTTTTCAATTTTCAATTTTTTTAATTAACCCGAAATTACACAAAGAATTAAACTACCGTCTCCCTGGCAACGGCGCCATCTGATTGGTAGAGAAAAATTCTGAAAAATTCTGATAGTCCCGAGCAAAGCCAATTTTATTCTCCCAAACTTATCTTTTGCTCGTCCCGAGCAAAACCAATTTTATTCTCAAAAAGTCCTAACCTCACTTTCGTAGGGAACGCGATTGCACTGAGCTCGTGCAATAAACCGTTAAACCTCTAGGCGTCCCTAGTAGGAGGAGTGTTGTCTCCTGAGGGTTTTCAGCAGATACTACCTACAAAATCCGATCAATTTGGCTGTTGACTCTAATTCTTCAATTCAGTATTCTAGCAAGAAATTCTATTATCTTCAACTTAGAAACCATCAACCCGTATTTTTCACGCTTCCTTTTCATTTAACTTAAGATCATATACGTTTTGCAAATTTATAAAGCTTTCAGTATCTCCTAAGTTTTCCTTCTAAGGTGCAATCTTAACTCAAGAATTTTTATCATCTCTACTGAAGATATAGACCCTATCTTTTATTCCTCTCTCTCCTCCAAGCTCCAATTATATACCCCTACGTGTGTGTAATTATCATCCCTACACTTGGAAATTCAATTCAAGCTATCGTACTCTTGTCCATCTTCCAAAATACCTTTAGTTGGTGAATTTTAGATGAAATTGCTCACACGTTCTTCATACGATTGTTGACATATAGGCATACATGGTCATTTTTTTTTATCTCTTTATTCACCACTTATACTTTTATTTTATTTTCCTTTATACTAAGGATTTTAGACAAGAGCATTTCAAGGTATTCTCTACTATCCCAAATTTCAAGATGTGTGTGAGTGCGTAAAGTAGGGTAAATACTTTTAGAATTTGGACTTAAGGTTCAGAATTATTTTTCAGACCTATATTTCAAATAGAGCTTTCAATATCTTCCCTTATTTCGATTTAGCTCAAGAACTGAACTCAAAATTTGCCTATTTCTAAATAAACTACAATGACGTATATTTTCTACAGTTAAACTTTTAAGAAAGGTTATTTTTAAGGTTTTTAATTTACCAAGTTTAGGATCTAGTTTTTACTAACTTGTCAACCGTCATGTTGAACTTAAGTCAAATGTGGCCAAAATTGAACTTTTCAATTTTTATGATTTTTAAGATTTTTCAATTTTTATTGATTTTATTTATATATATATTTTTTAATTTTTAATTTTTTTATGTTATTATTATTATTATTATTATTATTTTTAGATGCAATGCGGAATTAAATATGCAAAGAAAAACAAATATTTACAAAAAATAAAAATACGGATGCAATGCAAAGATAACTATTTACAATCAACCCCACCCCCAAACTTATCTAAAGCAGTGTCCTCACTGCTCCCTGCGGCGTCTACTAGACGCCGCCTCACTGGTCTCACCCCCCGTCCCCTCGATCGCGATCGGGAACGTTCCTCTCTTGCCAGCAGGGTGCTCATGCCCTGCTCCAAACCCGTCACTCGCTGATCAAGGTTGGTCATCATCCCTATCAATCTTTCTAGCCCCTGTGGGTTCTTCTAAATAAGTTCGCTTGCACAGCAGGGGTAAGCTCTTCATCGCTCGCGGTCGAGCTGGATCTAGGGGTCTTGGTCATCACGTCCTCGGCCGGATCAGTGCGCGACCATAAATCATGTAATCGTGTATAGGACATGGAGACACCCTCAAGAAGGGGTCGAACAGGAATTCCACCATACATATAAAATTCAAATTTCTCAACAGGGAGGAAGTTGCGACACAGTTGTGTCACCAACATAGGGTATGGATAGTTGGCAGCCCTCTTGCCCGCGCCAATCGAGTGAAGTAAAACAGTGCACATATCATAACTAGGGTTTCATGTCTTGAATATGTGCACTATATGGAGGGATGGTGTGAAAAATGTCGTGTTGTGCGAACTACCAAAAATATTATTTTGTGCCCAACGGCACACAGTTAACACGTTCGCAAGAAGTGTTCGTTCTTGGATTCCTTTTCGTGGCTCCCTAGAGCAATCGTTTCCCATTAAGGGTAGGTAGTCTTCAAAATGGAGTGGTTGGTCATGAATGGAGAGTCGTGGAATTAAGGTGACTTCGTGGATGAAGTCCCTATCAATTATAATTTCCCTATCTCCCCACATTAATCTAATATACCCGTTTTGTGCAAGACAACCCTCCTCCATGCATTCATAAAAACGGATGACAAGATCCGGAAGCGCGAAGGCATTTGGATGGTTAAATAGTAAAAAGTTCCATCCGCGCCTTTGGATCTCATCACCGAAGTAACTACCATAAACAGTGTGTGCAAACATTTGGGAAAAATCTCTTTCATATTGCAGTGTATGTGCCATTACAGAGAAGTGCAGATATTTGTATAAATTTTAACAGAGAGGATCAGAGAATGCAAACCTCCTCTGAAGATTTCAGAGGGAGAGGGGTCCAAGAGGCGGCGGAAGCGCGGCAGAAGAGCACTTGTGCGGCGGAAGCGCGGCGACGGGATGCGATCTCTCTGCCGTTTCTGCTGCGGCGGCTAGGGTTTTGAGGGAGGGAGAAATTAGGGTTCTATAAATGCAGAGAAGGGGTCGGGTTGTATTTATAGGG
This sequence comes from Agapanthus africanus, assembly GCA_030015575.1. NCBI lineage: Eukaryota > Viridiplantae > Streptophyta > Magnoliopsida > Asparagales > Amaryllidaceae > Agapanthus > Agapanthus africanus. The sequence goes on from JASDDO010000016.1 coordinate 569,931,515, forward strand.
GGTGTTTTGGTTATTTGCAAAAAGGACCCCTTAAAAAGAGGAATTTATTTTGTAAAGAAAAAATTGTATTATTTATTTATTTATTTAATAGAACTGAATATTTACAAAAATACCTTTGAAATTTTTTTTATAATAATTTTTTTTATTTTGAAAGATTACAAGTGGGAAAATGGTACATACACACCCCCAAATTTATTTGAAACAGTGTTTCCACTGTTTATGGTTGGATAATCGAAATTTGGGGGTAGGCGGAGGGAGATCATTCTGTGTAAATCGGCTCCTGCAACATCAGGAGCTCCTCCGAAGGGTCCGCGGTGAGGAATGGTTTAAGCCTGTGTCCATTCACTTTAAATAGTGAACCGTCTTCCGGATTTTCTAAGTCGATCGCACCGTGCGGATATACGGTACGTACAAAAAATGGCCATTTCCATCGAGATCTGAGCTTGCCGGGATGAAAATGTAGCCGGGTATCGTAAAGCAATACCTGTTGACCAGGTGTGAATGTTTTGCGCATAAGGTGTTTATCGTGAAACACCTTCGTTCGGTTTTTGACGACAACCGCGTTTTCGTAAACTTCATCCCGAAACTCGTTTAATTCGTTTTAACTGCAGCTTCCGATGGCTGCCCACATCTTCGAGAGATAGATTTAGCTCCTTTATCGCCCAAAATGCACGATGCTCTATTTCCACTGGAAGGTGGCAAGCCTTTCCGTAAACAAGCAGATAAGGAGACATGCCAAGCTCGGTCTTATAAGCAGTTCGAAATGCCCAAAGGGTATCAGTAAGTTTTAAAGACCAATCCTTGCGGTTCTTGGAAACCGTCTTCTCCAATATCTGCTTGAATTGCCGATTTGAAATCTCGGCTTGCCCACATGTTTGGGGATGATAGGGCGTTGATAGCTTATGATTAATGGAATATTTCCTCATCAAGGACTCGAAAGTCCTATTACAGAAATGAGTTCCATTGTCGCTAATGATTGCTCGGGGGTGCCCAAACCGGGAGAAAATGTTTTCCTTGAGGAATCCAACGACAACCTTGTTGTCATTAGTCTGGCTGGGCACAGCCTCGACCCACTTAGAAATATAATCAACAGCAAGAAGAATATACAAGTTCCCAAAAGAATTTGGAAACGGCCACATAAAATCAATCCCCTAAACATCAAAAATTTCTACAACCAAGATTGGATGGAGCGGCATTTCGTTTCTCCTGAATATCCGGCCCAAGTGTTGGCACCGGGAGCACGTCTTGCAGTAATCATGTGCGTCTTTAAAGAGTTGCAGCTAGTAGAAACCACACTGCAAGATCTTTTCGGCTGTCTTTCTAGAGCCAAAATGCCCGCCACATGCTTGATCGTGGCAAAATGACAGCACGCTCTTGAATTCATTGTCGGGGACACACCGACGAATAATCTGGTCGGGACAGTACTTGAATAGATAAGGTTCGTACCAGTAAAAGTGTTTTACCTGGGATAGGAATCAGAGTCTATCCTGTTTTGACCATTCATTCGGCAGTAGTCCGGTGGCTAGATAGTTCACAATATCTACGAACTAAGGTTCGCATGATACTGTCAAGAGCTGCTCATTCTGAAAAACGTCGTTTATCGGAAATTGAAGCGTCGGCGAAGAAGGGAGGCGTGAAAGATAGTCGGCGACTACGTTTTCGCATCCTCTTTTGTCTTTGATGAAAAGGTCAAACTCTTCGAGTAAGAGGATCCAATGGATCAGCCGAGATTTTGCGTCCTTCTTCGTAAAAAGATGGCGAAGAGCTGAATGGTCAGTGTATACGATGACTGGAGAGCCGATCAAGTAGGGCCTGAACTTTTCTAAGGCAAACACAACAGCCAAGAATTCCTTCTCGGTTGTTGTGTAATTCAATTAGGCATCGTTCAAGGTTCGGCTAGCATAATAGATTACATGCGGCATCTTATCAATGTGCTGTCCAAGGACAGCACCAATGGCAAAATCGGATGCATCGCACATAATCTCAAATGGATGCGTCCAGTCAGGAGAAGAAAGAACGGGAGCAGAAGTAAGTGAGTTTTTTAATGACTCGAACGCATTCATATAGCTCGAGTCGAAATCGAATGTGGTGTCCTTGGCCAGCAAAAGAGTCAAGGGCCTAGCAATCTTGCTGAAATCCTTGATGAACCGTCTATAGAAACCGGTATGGCCAAGGAAGGCTCGAATGTTTCGGACGCATTTGGGAGGAGGGGGATTGGAAATGACTTCAATCTTCGCTTTATCTAGCTCAATGCCATTTTGCGAGATGATATGTCCTAAGACAATACCTTCACGCACCATGAAGTGGCACTTCTCCTAATTTAAAGTAAGGTTCTTATCCTTACACCGGGTAAGGACTGCGTCTAGATGTAGCAAACACTGATCAAAGGAGTCACCGAAAATGGAGAAATCATCCATGAAGATCTCCAAGAATTTTTCCACCATGTCTGAAAAAATTCCCATCATACACCGCTGGAAAAGTAGCGGGCGCATTGCATAACCCAAAGGGCATGCGACGATATGCAAACGTGCCGAAAGGACAAGTGAATGTGGTCTTGTCCTGATCTTTTTTGGCGATGGGAATTTGATTATAGCCGGAGTAGCCATCCAAAAAGAAGTAGTATTCATGCACAGCCAATCGTTCAAGCATTTGGTCAATGAAAGGTAATGGAAAGTGGTATTTCCGTGTTGCGGCGTTGAGTTTCCTATAATCGATGCATATTCTCCACCCAGTTTGGGTGAGAGTAGGAATTAACTCGTTCGCCTAATTTGTTATGATCGTTATGCCTGATTTCTTGGGGACAACGTGAATGGGGCTAACCCACTGACTATCAGAGATAGGGTAAATGATACCACTATCAAGACACTTTACGATCTCCTTTTTAACAGCCTCCTTCATGACTGGGTTGAGTCGTCTCTGTGGATCCCTGGTTGGTTTGGCATCATCCACCATATGAATATGATGTTCAACTATCAGGGGACTAATCCCCTTGATGTCCGCCATAGTCCAGCCAAAGGCTTTCCGATTGCTTTGCAAGACCGTCAAAAGGGCTTTCTCTTGCTCTGAGGCTAGAGAAGCCGAGATGATAACAGGGAGGGTCTCATTCTCACCTAAGTAAGCGTATTTAAGGTGAGACGGCAATAGCTTGAGTTCGAGCGTCGGAGGTGAAACGATTGAAGGTAAAATCGGCGAAAATGTCTCAAACTCAAAGGATTCCAGCAGAGGTTCAAAATGAGTGTAAGCAACCGAGTCGGATGGTTCAGCTAACTCATCCGAGAACTCAAAGGTTTCAAACTCGGGTGGTGACTGGTCAAGTTCGTTCGAGAAAGTGAAACACTCATAGTCATTATCGGGAGTAAAAACAGTATCAGGTTCAAGAAGGAACGCACTAGTGGCGTTAAGATTGCTGTGATCAAACAAAAATTTCTCGAGTTCACAGTCCTCCGGGCTGATCTCTTGGATCGAGCAAACGTCTAGTATATTAGCATTAGGTTCAGAGGGTTGATTCCCCAACTTAAAAATGTTGAGTTCAATTGTCATATTTCCAAAAGATAGGTTCATCGAACCATTTCGACAATTGATCATAGCATTAGAGGTTGTAAGGAATGGTCGACCGAGTATCACCGGAATTTGATTCCGGGGGATAGCCACATGTTGTGTATCTAAAACAATAAAACCAACGGGGAATATGAAGTCCCCTACTTTGATCAATACATTCTCTATCTCATCCCTAGGATGGGTGATAGATCGGTCGGCCATTTGGAGAGTACAATGTGTAGGTTTCAGCTCTCCTATACCTAATTGCTCATATACCGAATAAGGAAGCAGGTTAACACTGGCACCAAGATCCAAAAGTGCGCGGTTGATGTTCTTATCCCCAATAGTTATTGAAATCGTAGAACAGCCAGGGTCCTTTCATTTTTGAGGTAAAGGTTGGGTAAGAGCATCACTCACGGCACTAGCTAAGAAAACTTTCTTAGGTACTTGAGATTTCCTCTTTTTAGTGCATAATTCCTTCAAGATTTTTGCGTAAGAAGAGACTTATTGGATTGCATCTAAGAGGGGAATGTTAATGTTAACCTGTTTAAACAACTCCACAATCTTCTCCATTTGTGAATTTTGTTTATTGGACCTCAATCGGTTTGGAAATGGAGCATTTTGAAAATTGGTTGAGTCCAATATTTGTGGAGGAGATTGTGGAGCAGGAACGGACCCCAGAACTGGTGTTTTAGTGGAGTGAGAAGTGGGTCCGTTCGGAATAGAAGAAGAAGTAAAGCCTTGTGAAGGATGGAGAACAAGCTCAGAAGACGAAAAAGAAGAAGAAGAAGAAGCGGCCGGAGTGTCATCATCTGTGCCAACGTTGTTTTGCAGCACCCTTCCAGATCTCAACGTAGTTACGACACTCATATTATGGTTTTGTTGTTCAAGAGCAACATGTGCATTTTGTGGGTGACCAGGATTTGGCAGTGGTTGAGATGGAATCTTTCCCTTCTCTCGCTCGCTTAAAACTGTATTCAGTTGTGCAATCTGGGTTTCGATGGTTTTGATGCTTTGCCCGTGTGAAGCAGTGTGTTGCACTAAAGACTGAATGGAAGACTGGATGTTGGCGGAGGATTGAGTTGATTGCTTTAAAAACGCCTCCAGACTTTGTTCTAACGAGGAAACCTTATCATTATTTGGCGGAACAAAATTGTTTTGAGGAAAAGAATTGTTGGGTGCAAAATTGTTCGTTTGATTTTGGTAAGGTTGGGGTTGGAAAGGCTGCTGATATTGATGCTGAGTTTGTGGCTGTGCTTGTTGTTGAGGAGGAGGCCTCTGAAAGTTGTTGCTGTCTTGGAATTGTTGCTGATTTTGATTCCAGGCGAAATTGGGGTGGTTCCTCCAACCAGGATTGTAAGTTGAAGAGTATGGATCATTTCTTTGTCTTTGCTGAAATACGGCATTGACTTGATCCTGTCCTTGAGCAGGTGGGTTATAAGGACACTCTTCGGTCAAATGGGATGGATCCTAACAACAAGCGCATATAGTTTAAGGGGGAAGAGTAGGGACAGGAGAAGGCGATGAGAATTTGCTCTCAATTGCTTCTAGTTTTCGTGTAATCGCTGCCATTTCGGCTTTCATTGCAATTGACATATCAAGTTGATGAACGCCCGCTCTAGATAGACCGGAAGAAGTAGACGAAGTGTTTGGTCTAGTGCTTTCCCACTGAAGCGTTTGTTCAGCAAGATCGTCGAGAAATTGCCAAGCTTCCTCATCAGATTTGGATAGGAAGTGGCCTTGACAAATGGTTTCCAACAACTGCTTAGTTGCTGGGTTCAGTCCTTCGTATAAGGTTTGGCAAAATTGCTATCTCTCAATACCGTGGTGAGGGCACTGAACATGAAGGTCTTTGTATTGTTCGAAACACTTCCAAAAAGGTTCGGCAGGAAGCTGGGAAAATCGGTTAATTTCATTTCGTATTCTCGCGGTCTTGTGATTTGGGTAGAATTTTTTTAGAAACGCTTTAACAAACTCTTCCCAACTATTTATGGAATGCGATGCAGTACTATACAACCACTTTTCAGCTAGGTCACACAATGTGAAAGGAATGACTCGTAGCCGTATAGCATCATCGGACAGTTGGGTTGTCTTCATCATTGCACATACGTTCTGGAATTTGTTGATGAAGATATAGGCATCTTCGGATTCCAGTCCGTGAAATTTAGGCAACATGTTGATGAAGTGGGGCTTAATTTCGAAATTATTCCCATTTGCCGGCGGTAGTGAAAGACAGGTAGAAAGTGCGGAGCGAGTAGGATAGAAATGATCCTGGAGCGTGATTCGCTATGGCACTTCAACAGGAGCTTGTTGCGGGTTATTCGCACCCAGTTGAGGTGAAATCAGTCCTGAGGTAGGTAAAGGGTTGTTAGGATTGAATGCTGACATCTCAGAAGAAGATGAAGATGAAGGTGAAGATGTATGAACAGAATTCCGGTCAACGTCGGAGTTGGTCAGCAAAGGTAAGGATGAAAATTGTGTGGAGAGAGTTTCGACTTCGGAGTCGATTGTGTAGTCGGTAGCGACTAACGAAACACGGACTAGGCGGGCGCCAGTGTCCCGATTCCAACTGGACATACACTAAACGAGTTTAGTGTAGTCAAAGCGTAGAATGTGAGGGTAAGAAAACGTCAATGAAGAAAGGTAAGGATGGAAGGTGGGTGAAATGGGATTATAGTGACAAAGGGCAAGTTTCTGTAAAAAAAAATTTTGTTTTGTGTTTTTTTTAGAATTTTTTATTTATAAAGATTTTTGCAAAAATGTGTACGGACTCACGGCGTAACAATCACAGTTTAAAACATGCACAATCAAACCTAGAGGTAGGGTCTTCTAAGTCCACTAGACTGCTCCTAACTGTTCCAAAGTGACAAGTTGTGAGATATCCCTCAAATCGCCTCTTCACCGCCAATTGTGGCCAGGTAAGCACAGATGAAGAAAGGAGGGTTCCGCTCACGAATCACCGTGAGACGGGCCTTTTAAAATTACCTTTCTCACTTGTCTAGCCTAGACACCACAAAGTCAGATTTAGATAAATGAATGAATACCCACAACCTTCCTCTGTCCTAATGAGCACGACAGTCCTTAATTGGCTGAGTCTAGATATTTTTTAATTAACTCAAGGGTGATGCATATGATTTTTAGTGATTTTTGGGGGTCTTAGGAGGGTAATGAAATCCCCACCCAATCTTAATTGGTGTTATAGCCCCTTAGATTCCGTATTAATTATGTAAAGCAGTAACACACAATTTTTTTTATATTTGCGGCGCAAAGAATCTTGCACAAAAACAATTTATTGGAGAGGGAGAAGAGGTTGATGTGCAAAGAATCCTGCAGGAAAAATTATTCAGTGGAGTGCAGAGGAGTAGGAGAGAAGAAAAAAGATACTCACAGAGAAAATGGGGTGCTGACGTCGCTCTTTGACCGCGGTTCCGCGGTCAAACCGTCGATTCTGCCACAGTTCCGCGGCGGATCAGTAAGTTTGGATTTTCAGAATTTTTCTCTGTGCTGAGTTGGTTCTCCTCTTCCTGCTTAGATCCCCTGTTTCTGGATTTGTTCACTGAATTTGCTCCAGATCTGCACACTCGCACAAAAACCAATCAAAAATAACTAAAAAGCATATGCATCCGTTATTTTTGATTCTGCCGCGGTTCCCGCCAAATTTTTCGGCCAAGAGCTACTTGTTCTCTTATAAAAAAGGGGGAGAGTCCTCAAAATTTGGCCTCACGTATTAAACACGTGGGCGCCCATATGCAAAGCATATGAACGCTGAAAACAAACGACTAAAGGACAAACAGGCCTCACGTGTTAAACACGTGAGCGCTCATATGCAAAGCATATAGGCGTTGAAACACAAAATAAGGGCCAAACAGGCCTCACGTGTAAAACACGTGAGCGCTCATATGCAAAGCTTATGAGCGCTGAACATAAATCACCAATGGCCAAAAAGGCCTCACGTGTTAAACATGTGAGCGCTCATATGCTCATAAGAGCGCTGAAAACAAACAGGCTAAAACCCACACTAGGGGTCACGTGTTAAACACGTGAGTTCTCTTGCCGCTCACATTCAAAGCATGTGAGCGCCCCAATTTAAAATACTCCTATCAAATTCTAGAATTAAATTCTATTTGGGAAATATTTTTCTGATCTTCCTCAAACTAGAAAGATTTTCTCTGTTAAACAGAGAATCCTTGGATCAAATATCCAGCGGTGATAATATGATAGAATAAAATTCTATCATAGGAAAATATTTTCCTAATCTTGTTAAACTAACAAGATATTCACTTAACAGAATTAAATTCAACATTCCTAATCTTGTTAAACTAACATGATATTCACACGATAAGAATAAAATTCTATGTTAACAAGATATCCATATTAAGAAAATATATTTATGATCTTGTTAAACTAAAAAGATATGATAGAATAAAATTCTAATTTTGTTAAAACTAACAAAATATTCATAATATTGTTAAACAAATAAGAAATCTTTTCTGTTAAACAGAGAGCCTTTGGATTAAAAATCCAACGGTGAATAAAATTCACTGATTGATCTAAAAGATCATGAAATCAATCAAGATCTCTCAATGAGAGATTTTCTCAACAAATTGATTTTTTCCCTTCTCCTATAAATAGGAGTAAGGAGATTAAATACAAAAAAGGAGGAGACCACCCCATAAGCTTCTAAAAAAATATACAAAAGCCTCCCAAAAGCTCCCACAAAATAAAAGAGAATTTAATTCTCAAACTAAGAGTTTAACTCTTCTCAAAGAACTTAGTTCTTCCTCTGGTTAACCGTAGGGGCAAGTTCAGGGCCTCAACTTGCACCTGCGGCCTTTGCACCTACGGGGTATTTTTTCGCCCCTACGTATATAACCGTAGGGGCAGTGAGTTGCCCCTACGGATAAATCCGTAGGGGCAACCATTCTTTGTAGTAGACGTTGAGGTCTGCAGAAGCAGATCTTCCCACAAGTTGAGAATTTAATTCTCATCGGGGAGATTCTGTTATGCAGATTCAAAACTTAGGGGAAAGAACTATGTCCAGAGAATTTAATTCTTCCAAAAGTATATAAGAATTTAATTTCTCTGACAAAACTAGGGTTTAACCCTGTAAAAGAATTTAATTCTTATAAAACAAGAGACCTGAAATTCTTAAAACTCAGATCAAAATCTCTATGCATATAAAAGAAAAGACTGGTCACATGTTCCCACGTAAGCACCTCCGATGAACAAAAAGGAATGACTGAGATCGAATCATGTGTTCTCACGTGACCCCCAAACAGTTGCTTAAATGGAAAAAGGGAAAAATCCAAAGACAACGCTCACATTTTGAGCATCTCACGTGTCCGCACATAAGCACTATATGAGCTAAGTGCTTAGCACTTATAAAAGGAAGATGGAATAAACCCAAAGAAGCAGTGCCCAACTCTGGGGCGCTTCACGTGCCCACACGTGATGGCCACAAGAATTAAGTGTTTAACACTTATATACAGACGGGGATTTGGACCTAAGTGTACATTGCCAACTTTCAGGCGCCTTGCGTGCCACATGTGAGCGCCCCAAATTTCAGTGTTTAACACTGCTTTAGAGACTCACGTGAGAGCATGTGAGCACCGAGCATATATTAGTGTTTAACACTATAAGAAGCCAACTTCAGCCCCAAATTAGCTAAGTCTTCTTGAGATTAAAACGTCTTGGATCTCCAAATAGACTGAGGCTCTATGCTCATGACCTCCCAAACTAATTGACTAGAATGATGTCCATCACATATCTCCTAAGTTAATCTTAGTCTCCCAAAAATGACTAATAATTCTTAGATGGTCCACCATGATCTCTCCCCTCAATCTGGAGTTCATCTCTCCACACCTCTGATACACGTCATTGTAATTCTTCAACGTCTTCAGAGAGGTGGCGGGTCCCAACAACCAAAAACTTTTTAGCGCCTTCCCAAATCGATGGGCACATCCTGATACGGACGGCAACGTCCTTAAACTAGCTATGGACCAAAACGTCCTTAAACTAAAGCAATAGAGCTCAAATGCTCTTTTTTTGGGTCTGAATGATCTCAAAATCCTGTTGAGTAGATCTTAGTATAAAATTAGACTAATGTATCCTCAACAAACATTTAAGTTGATCTTAATCTTAAACGAGATTAACGATCCTTAAATCAAACCAAACCCAAATCTAAGAATATACGGATTTGGACTAATCTACGCCCTACGGGCGACAACATAAATTAGTCTCCGTATACAATCCACGGGCAACCAAAAATAAAACAATCAAATACAACACGAAGTGAACTTCTGGAGCAGGAGAAAATGGTTACCGCGATGCGGTAACGTAATTAACTGCAGGGGCTTGCGCCTGCAGAGAAGAGCGTCCCCACAATCAAAAACCCCTAACAACGAGGGGGAATCTGACGAAGTCTGCTACAATGGCCGCATCCGCCTAAACCTCTGATACACGGTGCCATAAATCAACTTGGCATCTTCGGAAAGGTGGACGGATAAATCCAAAATTAATCTGCCCCCAAATTCAGGCAAGACGACCCATCCCGGATTCGTCTCCCTTTTCGGCGGTAAACAGATTCTGGCATGCCCGGTGGGACCTTTTCCTATTTCCACTCCACACTTCGTGTGTCGTGTTTTTCCGCGATCAAATAACCGCGGTATATATGTTTATGGTTTCCCTTGGGTGATGGGATACTGATGTCGGCGTTTCGTCTTTATGAAAAATGGCGTTTGCTTCTACCCTAGCAACTCAGGCTCTGTCATATCTGGTGGAGTCAAGTATGGGCCACTTGCAGCCTCAAATCTATGCAATCCGGCTCTTCAAGAAATCAATGAACTTCTCTTTGGGTTGATACTCCCACCTCCCACCCTCGGTGCCTCAACGCCGATGGAGGAAGCCCAGAGGAAGTCTGTCTTCCACAGGTTGGTTTCCCAAGCTGTAGCTTTGCCGATGGAATCAGTCCTCAAACAACAGGCACCTGCCAAGGACCAAGGTCGACGCAAGGGGCAGAATATTCAAGCTCTCAAAGAAAATAGGGGGAAGGCTCGGCAAAATCCTGAGGCTAATCAAATCCCGGCCGTAAGAAATGTGTAAGGTTCCCTAGCATGACAACAAGGTTTCGGGAGGCATCGTCCATACCATTTTCAAAAAATTGTCATGCTAAACAACCCTAATCATAGAATCTTTAACTAGAGATTTAGACAATACCAAATGTAAACTACTTTACATCTAGAGAACAAGAATACAACCTTTGTAGTTCGAGTCCTTCTCTTCTAAAGCTCCGGGTTGAAGTCCACGCGACTCTACAAGGCTCCTCTTCGAGTTGAATGACCCTCCTTCATGATCTTCGCGCCAAAGACGATCCATCCGAAGTTCCTCTAAATCAAGCTAACTTTACACTAAACTTCTTTAGTGTATGAAACACATCACACTAAATTGCTAGTTTAGTGTGGGATGATGAAGTAGGGGATATGATAAGCTCACTAGGTTACTCACAAGCTCAATAATTCACATCTTATGTGAGGGTTTGAGCTTGGAGGTGAGATGAAGAAATTGTAGAGATCAAAAGGAAGAAGAATCTTAAGGAAAAATGACTAAGGCATTAAGCATGAAGCAAGTGTAGAAACAATAATAATGAATCATCTCTCTCCTCACTAATTCAAGTATGGAATAAATTGCATTTCAAATTGCAATCATGCTTGAATAGTGAGTCAAGACTAATAAAAAACCATATAAGCTCATGCCTCATCCATATCCAAAATATCTCCACAATTTACACCTCATTTTTCCATTTTTCTAAAAATAGAAAAACATGCCATGCTTCATATAATAATATATATATATTTATATATATCAAATATACATTAATATATATATATATATATATATATATTTATATAAAGCAATTAGTGAGCTAATGATATTAGTTAAGATATAATTATATCACATATAATATATATCACATTATTAAATCAACACTTGATCTAATAATCCGGTTATATCATATATAACCGACTAATATCATTTATCTGAATATCACATTATCAAATCAACACTTGATTCGATAATCTGGTCATATCACATATGACCTAACCGATACCAGATAACTGTCAGATTACAATACGGTATCACATACACGTATTTAATCAGGCCCATGCACATATCACATATGTGCCCTACTTCATTTCGCTCGAACCAGGAAACTTATGTGTGGGACTCTAAAGACTCGTCAATACACCGGCAGTAGGTGATGATCACATCAGTCACCTACAAGCCGTCAGCGACACTAGCTGGATGTAACGGCTACCCGGGTATTGAGTGATATGAAGATCAACAAGCAAGCTCGTCCATACTCTCTATGAAGCCTATCAGTAAAACTACCGTACAGTCCGGTCTCTTCGTCTGATATGTCGCATATCATGTCTAGGGGTGAAAATCGTCAGACCCCAGTAACGTGATAAGTCATGCCAATGTCCGGCCTATAACGGTTCGAGAAACTACTGATAACACTTATCAGTAAATCTCAGCAGCAACCCTAGCCAGGGACTTCTAGTTATAGCCAATCGAGCATAGCGCAATATCAAGCCCCAATACCGGGAGAGACGAAACCCCTCCTATCGCTCATTGCCTCCATACGACTCGAGACTGAACCTAAAATCCACCTGTTTGCACGTTTCCTTTGAGCATGGTAGGGAGGAAATCAAAGCACAGTGGGAGCCGCACAAGACTCTATGACGATCTCGGGTCTACAGACTAACATGTACCAGTGTCACCAGAGGACTGCTATCTGAAGATAGATATACTACCACATAGGAGTCCTCGGCGAGTCCTGTTCGGTGTACCCAGTCACAACTGAGCACCCGTATACCATCTTTGATGTCAAACACCAATGGATGTGGGATCATCCATCGCCCATCATATGGGTTAAGAAGTGTATACGCTAGTCTACTCTGGAATATCGATACCCTGTCTCGATATTCTCTCAACTAGGAACAATTAAAGGATGTACTTGTGAACTACCCTGGCCCCACTAGTATGATCTCCATCATAGTCCTAGTAGTCAAGTACATATCCTAAGGGCTTTATCAACATGTGAGAGCAAGACAGTATCACAATACAAGTTTTACATGTTAAGACAAAGAACAACCAGATAGCATACTATTATGTCGAGCAAGAAAGTCCTCTCTCTATATATCCAAGCATCCACTATAATATACATCATATGTACAATAATAGCCTCTCGGGCATACTTATAACTAACAAAATGGTCGGCGTCGATATCGGCATCATACAAAATGAGCTGGGGGCAGTTCTCCGTATGGTCTTGTTTCAACCCCAGTGGTGAATGTTGTTGTTCCAACTGGGAACAGCTTTAAAATGTTGCGAAGGGTCATACAAAATTTTCCCACCACAATATTAAAGAAATCTCCGCAGCCCATGGAGATCCTACGAGAGCAGAAACCGGTTCGCTCCCTAAATTAATTTTCCTCATCTATATATAACGTGTGGAAGCAGGTGAAAGTCTCTGTCGTCAACCGCGGCTCTTCCCCTAGACGTCAGCCAAATTCTGACAAATCCTCATTCAAATACAAGGGGATTCATCCCAAAACGGATCCTGATACAGCGGTTCCTCCCAAAACCAAAGCGGCTTTTCACAAAAAAGAGAGGCCCAATAAAGCTCAAGTGCCCAAAGCAAACTCCAAAGGCCAAAACTCCAAACACCCTAAGCCTGGGGGCATGGTAGTTCACATAGTCTATGTGGTGAATTCCAAAGACGAAGTTCGAGCTTCTACCAGTCACCGACTTCAAACTCGGTCCCTAACAAAAGTTCAACTGCAACGTGAAAAGCTGCAGGAGATGCTCGCTCAAGCGGCAACAAACGCTAATCCATCGCCTAAGGAAAATATCGAGGACGCACCCGAAGAAAGAGTAGAGAAGGAGTCGGATATTGATTTCCTAAAGCGCGCTCTGAAAAAGAGAGATGAAGAAGCGGCAGAAATGTCCACTAAAATGAACTAGATGGCCCTTTAGATTCAGAATATGACTGGAATGATAGTTCAATCGGAACCACTGGCAGATGAACTGCCGGTAGTCGGTCTTAAAGATAAGGATGAAATTTTAAATCCTCTGCAAACCTCATCAACGGCTGAGGAGGAAATGATTCCTAAAAAAAAGCTGGACACATATATCGCTTAGCAAGTCAAAACTCACTATGCCAGTGAAGTATCAAATAGGCCAATCAAGAATGGTCGACCGTATCCGGCGTGCTACGATCAAATACAGTACTCGCTAGAATACATACTTCCGACTCCATATATACAAAGGTACCAGGAATCCTCACGAGCACATCATGCGATTTATGTGCGGTAACACTGGAGAGAATGATATACTTCTCCTCTGACAGTTCGTCAGTTGTCTGGCGGGCATTGCCTTCGAATGGTATGCGGAACTCCCGAATGACTCTGTGAATACCTTCGACGAGATGGAGATGCTCTTCTGTCAGAGATTCGCTAATGTGAATAAACGCACTACCGTAACGACGTTAGTCAATGAAAGGGTTAGACCGAATGAGACTTGGGTTCAATATGTTACCCGATAGCGAAATCTCTGGTCAAAATGCGAGCAACGTATCGACAAAGCTGCAGCTGTGGGAATGTTCATAGTCACCTTTGACCCAAATTCAAAAGGTGTTCCCATTTACGGCCTTTTTCAAGCCAACAACCTACCAAGAGCTCATGGATAAAATGACTCGATTGGATCAGCCGGATCAAGACCCTTCATCATCCGATGAAGATGAATGAAAAGCGGAGATAAGGTGGCAATTGTCGCCAACGCTCAACAAAAAATGAGCGACTTTGAAGCAACCTGTCACCAAAATAGCGACAGCGTGGGTACCCGCTCCCTCCTGAAATATACACAGGGGGCATATTTCACACTGGCGGAAGAATCTCTACATGGGATGGTCTTTTCTTCTCAAAGAACAGGTAGAATATCAAGGGACTTACAAGCGGGTCCTACAATCAAGTGGAATATCCCAATTGAACCAAAAAACCATGGGAGGGATGTGAAACCCATGTCCCACTCCGAATCAGACGATGAGAAAAAAACCCCAAGCCAAATTCATGTCAGGTATAGTATACAGTAGAGGCCATTATTGTACATATGATGTATATTATAGTGGATGCTTGTACATATATATAGAGGACTTTCTTGCTCGACATAATAGTATTCTATTTGGTTACCCTTTATCTTAACATGTTGATTGGTATTATTTACTGTCTTGCTCTCACATGTTGATAAAGCCCTTAGGATATGTACTTGACTACCAGGATTATGATGAGATCATACTAGTGGGGCCAGGGTAGTCCACAAGTACATCCTTTAATCAGTTCCTAGTCATGGGAATATCGAGACCAGGGCATCGATATTCCAGTGTAGACTAGTGTGTACGTTTCTTGTCCATTAGAGGGCGATGGTTGATCCCACAACCATTGGTGTGTGACATCAAAGATTGTACACAGGTGCTCATTGGAGAATGGGTACACCGAACAAGACTCGCCGAGGACTCCTATGTGGTAGTATACCTATCGTCAGATAGCAGTCCTCTGGTGACACTGGTATAGATTAGTCTGTAGACCCGAGATCGTCATAGAGTCTTGTGTGGCTCCCACTGTGCTTTGATTTCCTCCCTACCACGGCTCAAAGGAGTCGTGTAAACAGGTGGATTTTGGGTACAGTCCCGAGTCATATGGAGGCAATGAGCAATAGGAGGGGTTTCGTCTCTCCCGGTATTGGGGGTTGATGTTGCGCTATACTCGATTGGCTATAACTGGAAGTCCCTGGCCAGGGCTGCTGCTGAGATTTACTGATAAGAGTTATCAGTAGTTTCTCAAACCGTTATAGGCTAGACATCGGCATGACTTATCACGTTACAGGGGCCTGAACGTTTACCACCCCTAGACATGATATGCGACATATTAGACGAAGAGACCGGACTGTACGGTAGTGTTACTGATAGGCTTCATGGAGAGTATGGATGAGCTTTCTTGTTGATCTTCATATCGCTCAATACCCGAGTAGCCGTTACGTCCAGCTAGTACCGTTGACGGCTTGTAGGTGATGGATGTGATCATCACCTACTGCTGGCATATTGACGAGTCTTTAGAGTCCAACACAGATGATTCCTGGTTCGAGCGAAACGAAGTAGGGCACATATGTTGATATGTGTGTGGGATTGATTAAATATGAGTATGTGATACCGTATTATAATCCGGCAGTTATCTGATGTCGGTCAGGTTATATGTGATATAACTGGATTATCGAATCAAGTGTTGGTTTGATAATGTGATATTCAGATTAATGATATTAGTCGGTTATATGTGATATAACCGGATTATTAGATCAAGTGTTGATTTAATAATGTGATATATATTATATGTGATATAATTATATCTTAACTAATATCATTAGCTCACTAATTGCTTTATTTATATATACATATATATTAATGTATATTTGATATATATAAATATATATATTATTATATGAAGCATGTCATGTTTTTCTATTTTTAGAAAATAGAAAAATGAGGTGTTAATTGTGGAGATATTTGTGGAGTGGGCAAGGCATGGGTTTTATTATTTGTATATTAGTCTTGACTCACTATTCAAGCATGGTTGCAATTTAGAATTGCAATTTTATTCCATGCTTGAATGAGTGAGGAGAGAGAGAGCCATTTTGAGTTTACTCTCATCATTTTCATTCTTCATGCCTTAGCCATTTCTTGAGCTCTTGCTTCATCTTGCTCTCTACAATTTTCTTCTCCTCACTTCCAAGTTCAAACCCTCACATGTGATGTGAATCATTGAACTTGTGAAAACCTGAGTGAGGAAATTAAACCCTTACTTCACCATCACACATTAGATTAGCAATTTGATATGGAGGGTTGCCTTCAATAATGAGATTAGTGAAGGGTTAGCTTGAGCTTGTGGACTTCGGGTGGATCGTCTTTGGCGTGAAGATCACGAAGGAGATTCGTTCAACTCGAAGAGGAGCCTAGAAGAGTCACGTAGACTTCAACTCGGAGCTATTGAAGAGAAGGACTCGAATTACAAAGGTTGTATGCTCTTTTCTTCTCTTTAAGTTCATCATATCACAAAGGCAAACCCTAATAATCTAGCAAAGATCTTGTATAGTCTAACTTAGCACCTAATAAAAATTAAAATTTGGCATGCTTGATGCCTCTAGAACCTCATGGTGGTGCTAAGGTCGACTTTCATGGTATCAGATCCAAGCTAGAACATTAGGGTAACTTGTAGCGACATTAGAAATCCGCCGTTTTTGTCGCGCAAAAAATGCCAATAAAAACAATTTCAAAAATGATATTTTGAGTTGTTTGCACACCCCGCGGGCTCACGGTTTGAACCGAGAAACCGCGAGGTGGAGTGTACGCACCCCAGGGACACCCCGGGGGGGACCAGAGGTCGTACCCACACCCCAAGACCACCATAAGGTGGCCTTAGGGGTGGGTGACCCGAGAGCACCCCAACTGGGTGCTCTTGGGTCTGCCTACCCTAGGGGGCCACTTCGTGGTGGCCCCCGGGGGTGGGTACCCCCCCCGAGGCACCCCATTCGATACTTAATTTTGGGTCTTCGACCCCATGAAGATTCGGGCGGGTTTCGAGTTCGTTTCGACTCCTGTATTAGCTTAAAACGATCGGTTTTGGAACTTTAGCTCACTGGATTTTTCGTGTCTTGGAAAAATTGGTTTAGTTTGCTAATTGCGTGCCGAATTCTAATGTCGTGGTTACTTTACAAGCTTTGTGATGTGTGTGATAAAATTATTAGAATCCGGATTAATTAGTTTTATGAAAACTAGTTAGTATATTGTAAAGCTAGCCGTTTAGTCTCAATTGATCGATTGCCACAAAGTTTTGATTCGGATAAAAACTCCATCGCAATTGCGTATTGTACGCGATCACTAAGCCGGGAATCTTGTTGAATTATCCGACAACCAATTGAAAAGGGTTTTCAATTTAAGACTAAAATGCAAGTTTTATAAGTTAGGCATGAAATCCGGAATATGAGATATTCCGAGTTTATAATGTCTAAGGATATTGCGGATTCTAATTATTGTAGTTTTCTGTTTTCTTTTCTGCGACCGTAAGTGTAATATATGGGGTATCGCAATCTCGTTGCTATATGTCAACAAGTTTTAGGGATACGCATATTTTCTTACGTTGATAATATGTGATATCATGTGTTGCTGTTGATATGATTTATTGGATCGTCGTGAAAGAATAGCCGGGGGGGTTTATGTGAGATGAGGGTTTTTATTTTCATTCATGTAAAATCTGTATGCAATATTCTTTTATTGGGGCACTTCCGGGTTGAGGATGATGTCACCACTATTGTATATTATTTACTTTTCCACATTAGGATAGACCCAAGGAGGGGAGCACAAGTAACCGGGTTTTAGAGTCCAGTAGGAGACCATCTCAAGGAGTTGAGACCGGGTCTCCTAACTCTAAAATTGGCAGGGTTACTTGTCGCTCTCGTAGGGGTCTAGGGATGTGGGTTTGGTTATTCATCACAACTGTGGAATTCGTGTTTTACATTACTGGCTAAATTTAAAACACGGACATCCTAGTATATCCAATGTTTCATATGTTGCTTCTGCTGCTTATTTTTGTGATGTTGATCATATAACTGCGTGAGACGGATGTAATATTATATATATGATATATAATAAACGTTGCTTATGTTTTGCACCCGCGCTAGTCCATCCCCCGCTCTGCCAGTAGTTTAAGTAATCTAACGGTGCATGACGGGGCCCCGTGGCGAATGCGGATGGCATAAGCGTACGTTCTATTTTCATTTCATTTTTCTGTGATGTTTAGGAAACATTAATTGATGGTACTTCATTAATGAGATTAATGAAAAGAAAGAAACCAAAACATGTTGTAGAATCAAATTTTCAAAAAGAGTAGCTCTAGTTCTTGCTTTGCATAGTGGCATTCCTTGATGAATATCCAGCACCTCATTCGATGAGGAAAGAGCCGAGATCCCTTCACCGGGAGTGACCTCTTTAGCGAAACTAGTAAATACTATAATCCACTCGGTTTTTTTTACTGCTTCTCTAGTTCTTGCTTTGCATAGTGGTATTCATGAATATCCAGCACCTCATTCGATGAGGAATGAGCCGAGATCCCTTCACAGGGAGTGACCACTTTAGAAAAACTAGCAAAAGCCTAAAAAACACTCCTTTTCAAAAACATTAGATTCTATAACGATATCAAGTTCATTACGCTCATGGTTTTCTTAAAAACCTGCGTAGCCCTTCGTCATTTCAGATAAGTACTATTTAGTATTCGTGCTACGTTTGTTGACCTTAGCCAAGACGTAGTGTGCGGTAGCTAATTAGTGCTTGTCTGCGGCATGTGATGCGATTGGATTAGGACAGCCGTGCGGCTTTGTTGACCTTAGCCAAGGGTCGCACGGGTGGGTTTAATTCAATCAAGAAATGATGAGTTGAACTTGTCTAGCACTTATGATTTGTTGACCATAGCCAAGGTCATAAGTTGCTAGGGGTAAAAACTATTATCGGGAATTTCATGTGTTGAAATTTGCAATGAGATTGCATATCTTCTATGTGATAGTTGGATCCCGATACCCACTGCAAGTAAGAGTTACTCCTGGGAGAATTTTGCACTTTATAATTAGCCGATCAAGTAGGTGTCTAGAAAGGTGTCAATGGAGTTATGCCTCTGGGAAAACGAGGTTTATTTTAATTAGGTCCGTGCGAAAGAACGGGGAACCTCCCTCGGAGTACCGATACCTGCCTGGCCAAACGATTGGCGAACCTGTAGGGTGTAATTAATCCTGGCTAATCTTACCTTTTAGGGTTTGAAGGAAGATTTGATAAAAACAGTGGGAGCCATCCTGATTAGATAAGATAATAACCAATCTAATCTTGCAAAGAGCGCACGCTAATGCGTTTCCTTCTCTCTCTATCCAGGCAGCAACTAATGTCACGCCATAATCAAGATAATAAAATGGATGTATTGACCGAACCCTCCTTTTATACAGGGCTAGGGAACGTTTATCCCGCTCTATCTTATGACTGTCATAGTCTGAGCAAGGGATAGGAGAATATCAGGATTCCCATGCCACCCGTGCGAAGAAACAACATGTTGATGTATCTTCTTCGGGTGTGTTCGTTATCGAGAACTGTTTCTCAGTTTATTCTACATCCTGAGTATTGGATACCGGATCAGGATCCCACGTATGTAATTTGTTATATGGGCTAAAGAAAGGTAGAGAACTGGGAAAGGGTGATAAATCCCTAACAGTAGGGAATGGTGCAATTGTTGCAGCCAAGACAGTTAGCGATTGTCACCTTGTATTATCAACTGGTAATACATTGATTCTGAACGACTGTTACTACGTACCACAGATGATGTGCAACATTATATCGGTTTCTTTGCTAACTAAAAAAGGATATAATCTCACATTAGAGGATAATGTTATGAACATTTTCCAGAATTAAGTGTTGATTGGATCTGGTATGTTATGTAACGGTATATATGTTCTTAATCAAAATAGAGTTCTTAACATACAGAACACAAATAAGAGGAAAAGTTCAGAAATGAACGAAGCCTTCTCATGGCACTGTAGACTAGGTCATATCAATGCGACAAGACTGGCTAAGTTACATAAAGATGGATATTTGAATCCGTTCGAATTTTCATCTTATGAAACTTGCCAATCATGTCTCAAAGGCAAGATAACTAAAACTCCATTTACTGAACACGGAGAAAGAGTTTCGGAACTCTTGGGACTCATACATAGTGATGTATGCGGTCCTATGTCTACACATGCCAAAAATGATTTCTCGTACTTTATTACATTCACCGATGATCTCTCAAGGTTCGGACATGTATTCTTGTTGAAACACAAGTCTGAAGCTTTTGAAAATTTCAAGAAATATAAGTGCGAAGTAGAAAACCAGACGGGCAAAAGTATTAAAATCCTACGATCTGATCGGGGAGGAGAATACTTGAGCGGGGAATTCCGAGACTATCTAAAAGAGAATGGGATTCTCTCTCAGCTTACTCCTCCGTATACACCACATCACAACGGTGTATTAGAGCGGAGAAATCGCACCCTATTAGATATGGTGCGCTCTATGATGAGTACTGCTGAGTTACCTATTTCTTTTTGGGGACATGCGCTTGAGACAACTGCATACCTATTGAATAGAGTTCCGACCAAGTTAGTGCCTACCAGTCTATATGAGATATGGAATGGGAATAGACTATCTCTTAAATGAGTTAAGATATGGGGTTGTTCGGCCTATGTTAAAAAGAAAAATCCGGACAAACTCGAGGCAAGGTCTGTCTTGTGCAAGTTTATGGGATATCCAAAGGATTCCTATGGATATATCTTCTACCATACTGAGAAACAAAATGTGTTTGTTGCTCAACATGCCACCTTTTGGGAAAAGGGATTTCTTGTGAAAGAAATTAGTGGAAATGAGGTAGAACTGAAAGAAGTTCCAGCAACACAAACTACAACTGACGATTTGGTGGAACCGGAGGATCCAATAGTACCCAACGAACCCCAGCCACTCCGCAGATCTAATAGGGTTCCTCACCCACATGAGAGATACTACGGTTTTCTCATAGACGGTGGGAGCAAGGATTGCATCATGGAAGATGATGACCCTACTAGTTTCGAGCAGACCATCACAGGTGGAGACTCTGTGAAATGGCTGGATGCTATAAGATCCGAGATGGAATCCATACACCAACCAAGTATGGACTTTGGAAGTTGCTCCTGAAGGTGTAAAACCCATTGGGAGCAAGTGGATCTTCAAAAAGAATATAGATGTAGATGGAAAAGTTGAGACTTTCAAAGCTAGACTTGTAGCAAAAGGTTTTTGTCAACGACCTGGCGTCGACTATAATGAAACCTTTTCTCCTGTCGCTATGCTTAAGTCCATCAGGATCCTACTTGCCATTGCTGCAAACCATGACTACGAGATCTGGCAGATGGACGTCAAGACCCCTTTTCTAAATGGTGATTTAGAAGAGAGCGTATACATGACACAGCCAAAGGGCTTCGTGGACAGTGGGAGCAGCGGAAAGGTGTGCAAGCTGCTTAAATCCATCTACGGATTAAAGCATGCGTCGCGGAGTTGGAACATCTGTTTTGATGAAGCTATCAAAGAGTTTGACTTCATCAAAAATGTATATGAACCTTGTATATATAAGAAGGTTGTAGAGAGTAAGGTGGTCTTCCTCGTATTGTATCTGGATGACATACTCTTGATAGGAAACGATGTTCCTATGCTACACTCGGTCAAGTTCTTCTTATCACTCAAGTTCTCCATGAAAGATCTTGGTGATGCCTCCTACATCCTGGGGATAAAGATCTATAGAGATAGATCTAAACGGATTTTGGGATTGTCCCAATCCAGGTACATTGAAACCATACTAAAGAGGTTTAGTATGGAAGATTCCAAGCGAGGTAACTTACCCGTTTGTTCAGGAATCACTCTCTCTAAAGAGATGTCTCCCAAGACTGATTTGGAGAGGGATCACATGCAATGGATACCCTATGGTTTGGCAGTAGGCTCTATCATGTATACGATGTTATGTACCAGACCGGATGTAGCTTACTCACTAGGTATAGTGAGCAGGTATCAATCAGATCCTGGGGAAAACCACTAGATAGCTGTGAAGAACATTCTTAAGTACTTGAGAAGGACTAAAGAAATGTTCTTGGTGTATGGTACCAGTGAAATCCAGGTGGAGTCCTTTACTGATTTGAGTTTCCAGAGTGATAAGGACGACAGTAAGTCGGTCTCGAGTTTTGTTTTTACCTTCAACGGAGGGGCGGTGTGTAGGAAGAGTTCCAAGCAGGACACCGTAGCAGATTCAACGATGGAGGCTGAATACATCGCTGCCAACGATGCTGCCAAAGAAACTGTCTGGATGAAGAAGTTCATTACTGAGTGTGGTTCCATCCATTGAGCATCCAATGCTTGTGTATTGTGATAACAATGGAGCGGTGGCTTTGGCCAAGGAACCCAGGTCCCATCAGAGATCCAGACATATTCTGAGGCGGTATCACCTGATCAGGGAGATAGTAGATCGCCGGGAGATCGAGGTTAGGAGAGTTGACACGAAGGACAACGTAGAGGATCCACTCACGAAGGCCCTCCCCCAGATACAGTTTGAGAGACTTTTTGGGATGTTGGGTGTGAGATACTACAACACATGGCCTTAGTGCAAGTAGTATATTGTTAGGAATACGTATGCCCTCGAGGCCATTATTGTACATGTGATGTATATTATAGTGGATGCTTGGACATATATATAGAGGACTTTCTTGTTCGACATGATAGTATGCTATCTGGTTACTCTTTATCTTAACATGTTGACTGGTATTCTTTACTGTCTTGCTCTCATATTTTGATAAAGCCCTTAGGATATATACTTGACTACCAGGATTATGATGAGATCATACTAGTGGGGCCAGGGTTGTCCATAAGTACATCCTTTAATCAGTTCCTAGTCGTGGGAATATTGAGACCAGGGCATCGATATTCCAGTGTAGACTAGTGTGTACGTTTCTTGTCCCTTAGAGGGCGATGGTTAATCCCAAAACCATTAGTGTGTGACATCAAAGATTGTACACAGGAGCTCATTGGAGAATTAGTACACCGAACAGGACTCGCCGAGGACTCCTATGTGGTAGTATACCTATCGTCAGATAGCAGTCCTCTGGTGACACTGGTACAGGTTAGTCTGTAGACCCAAGATCGTCATAGAGTCTTGTGTGGTTCCCACTGTGCTTTGATTTCCTCCCTACCACGTCTCAAAGGAGTCGTGCAAACAGGTGGATTTTGGGTATAGTCCCGAGTCACATGGAGGCAATGAGCGATAGGAGGGGTTTCGTCTCTCCCGGTATTGGGGGTTGATGTTGCGCTATACTCGATTAGCTATAACTGGAAGTTCCTGGCCAGGGCTGCTGCTAAGATTTACCGATAAGAGTTATCAGTAGTTTCTCAAACCGTTATAGGCCAAACATCGGCATGGCTTATCACGTTACTGGGGCCTGACGTTTACCACCCCTAGACATGATATGCGACATATCAGACAAAGACACCGGACTGTACGGTAGTGTTACTGATAGGCTTCATGGAGAGTATGGATGAGCTTGCTTGTTGATCTTCATATCGCTCAATACCCGGGTAGCCGTTACGTCCAGCTAGTACCGCTGACGGCTTGTAGGTGATTGATGTGATCATCACCTAATGCTGGCGTATTGACGAGTCTTTAGAGTCCCACACAGAAGTTTCCCGGTTCGAGCAAAACGAAGTAGGTCACATATGTTGATATGTGCGTGGGCTTGATTAAATATGAGTATGTGATATTGTATTATAATCTGGCAGTTATCTGATGTCGGTCAGGTTATATGTGATATAACCGGATTATCGAATCAAGTGTTGGTTTGATAATGTGATATTCAGATTAATGATATTAGTCGGTTATATGTGATATAACCGGATTATTAGATCAAGTGTTGATTTAATAATGTGATATATATTATATGTGATATAATTATATCTTAACTAATATCATTAGCTCACTAATTGCTTTATTTATATATACATATATATTAATGTATATTTGATATATATAAATATATATATATATATATTATTATATGAAGCATGGCATGTTTTTCTATTTTTAGAAAATAGAAAAATGAGGTGTAAATTGTGGAGATATTTGTGGAATGGGGAAGGCATGGGTTTTATTATTTGTATATTGGTCTTGACGCACTATTCAAGCATGGTTGCAATATAGAATTGCAATTTTATTCCATGGTTGAATGAGTGAGGAGAGAGAGCCATTTTGAGTTTACTCTCATCATTTTCATTCTTCATACTTTAGCCATTTCTTGAGCTTTTGCTTCCTCTTGCTCTCTATAATTTTCGTCACCTCACTTCCAAGTTCAAACCCTCACATGTGATGTGAATCATTGAACTTGTGAAAATCCTAGTGAGTAAATTAAACCCCTACTTCACCATCACACATGAGATTAGCAATTTGATGTGGAGTGTTGCCTTCACTAATGAGATTAGTGAAGGGTTAGCTTGAGCCTGTGGACTTCGGGCGGATCGTCTTTGGCGCGAAGATCACGAAGGAGGTTCGTTCAACTCGAAGAGGAGCCTAGAAGGGTCGCATGGATTTCAACCCAGAGCTATTGAAGAGAAGGACTCGAACTACAAAGGTTGTATACTCTTTTCTTCTCTTTAAGTTCATCACATCACAAAGGCAAACCCTAATAATCTAGCAAAGATCTTGTATAGTCTAACTTAGCACCTAATAAAAATTAAAATTTGGCATGCTTGATGCCTCTAGAATCTCATGGTAGTGCTAAGGTCGACTTTCAATTCATTCTTCCAAGGAAAAGGAAGACTCGGCAGGAGTAATGACGTGATATCCCGTTTCTTTGTATATGAAGAAGACGCTCCATCAGAATCGGAAAGCGACATTGATAAGCAGGGAGCAGGTGCTGTTTATAATGCCCAGTACTTCCTGCAAAACAACCCGATTGGCACGATGATAGATGAAGAAGTATAAGAAGATAAAAATAGTCTAAAGCGTGAAGTGTCCATGCAAACAAAGAACAAGCAGCAGCGTCTCAGCAAACAAGAGTTGGAAGGGGTGAGTTATGCAACTTCGCGATCGAATGAGAATGTTGGACCGAAAAGTCCTTAAACTAGAAATTTGCCTCAAATATAGCGATAATGGACCGAAATGACCCTAAACTAATGTGTCGCCTCAAACATGGCGCATCGCTCCAAATACGGCGATATCCTCTCTTAAGATCTATATTGCAATCGAAGTCCCAACGGCAAAGATTGCAACTCAAGTCCTACTAGCTACACAGCTACTCCAGCAATGAAGCCACCCCCAAGTCCCACCGGCAAACAGATGGGTCACCTGCGGTGAAATTATTTTCGAGAGTTTCATCGTTCACAAAAAAAGAGGTATATCCACAAGTGAAATGGGCATGGATGAAAACCCGAAAGGGCGCCGTGAGTAAAAACAGCAGGATTGCCGACGAGTTTGTGAAAACCCGGAAGGGCGCAATCTCGTTTAAAAAAACAAAAAAATGGTATGTCCATAAGCGAAATGGACACGGATGAAAACCCGAATGGGCTCCATGAGTAAAAATAGCAGGGCTACCGGCGAGTTTGTGAAAACCCGAAAGGGCGCAGACTCGTAAAAAAATCATGTGCACTTGCAAGGTCCTCTCGACCTTGTGAGGAGAAGACACCTGCGTTAGATCCTTACGACTCACAAGGGATCAACACACTTAGGGATCCCTATGATTCCTAAGGAGAAATTACACTTACGAGATCCTCCCGACTCGTAAGGAGAATTCCCCTCTATGAGACCCTCACGGCTCATAGGATTCAAAAGCTTTAAGATACAGGGACCTGAACCTGTTCTTAAGCCATCACACTCCCTAAGTTGCCCTACAGGCGGTCAATATTGGCTCTTGTATACAATCCATGGGCACAAATAAACGATTTCCCCCACCAAGTTCCACCAATGACGAGGAATGTCCTCATGTGGTGAACGACACTTATAAGTTCTCTCGACTTGTAAGGAGAAAACACTCTTGTAAGATCCTTACGACTTGCAAGAGAAAATATCACTTAGGTATCCTCACGACTTCTAGGGAGAACCTACACCTACGGGATCCTTTCGACTCGTAGGGAGAAAACCCTTTATGAGACCCTTACGGCTCATAAATTCAAAAGCCTTAGTCGACAGGATCCTAAACCTGTTTACTAAGCCACCTTTGTTCAAATCAGCAAAGGCAAATGATGAGTCGCTCCTGGAAATATTCCAGTGGTAGCGATGCTGATGCCTGAATAGGTGTCAATTTTTGTTAAGTCCTTTCACGGCAAATGATGATTCGCTCCAGGAAATATTCCAGTCGCAGCGGTGCTGATGCCAAGATTGGTACCAGATCTCAAGTTCAATACTCGCAAAAAAATCAGCGAGCCAAAAAATGCATATGAAATAGCCGAAATGATGGGTCAACTCGCAATAAAAATCAGCGAGCAAAATATATGCATATAAAAACAGCCGAAATGTTTGGGCAACTCGCACTAAAAACCAACGAGTAAAAAGAAAAGAATAGCCGAAATGATTGGGCGCCGCGATAAAAAAAGCCGAAATGATTGGGCAATCGTGACTTTCACGATATACAAAAGCTGAAATGATAGAGCATCGCGGAAAGAAATTAAAAAAATGATGAAACTTTTGCCCTGCAGGTGAGTCCACATCAACCACTGTATACAATCCATGGGCATAAACGAAAAGGGAACCATGTTTCCCCACCGGGCTCTGTCAAAGGAAGAGCCAAATCTCGACGGCAACATCTGCAGCCTAGAAGATCAACCCGGCATTCCTTCTCCACTCCATCAGGATGCAGACGCGACTTCAGCAAAACGGAGCCATGAAAAAGTCCCTGGTTCCAAATCTCGACGGTTCACAGACAGCCTAGAGATCACCCCGGCGTTCCTTCTCCACTCCAACAGGATGCAGACGCGATGTCAACAAGTGACCCCAGGGTCAACAAAACGGAGCCATGGCAAAGTCCCTAGTTCCAAATCTCGACGGTTCACAGACAGCCTAGAGATCAACAACGGCGTTTCTTCTCACTCCAGCAGGATACAGACGCGATGTCAACAAGCGATCCCAGGGTCAACAAAATGGAGCCATGGCAAAGTACTTAGCTCCAAATCTCGACGGTTCACAGACAACCTAGATATCAACAACGTCGTTTCTTCTCACTCCAACCGGATGCAGATGCAATGTCAACAAAGCGGAGTCATGGTAGAGTCCCTAGTTCCAGGTCTCGACGGCCCATCGACAGCCTAAAGATCAACAACGGCGTTTCTTCTCACTCCAGCCGGATGCAGATGCTACGTCAACAAAGTGGAGCCATGGTAGAGTCCCTAGTTCCAAGTCTCGACGATTTATCGACAACCTAGAGATCAACAATGGCGTTCCTTCTCACTCCAACAGGATGCAGACACGACGTCAACAAAGTGGAGCCATGGCAAAGTCCCTAGTTCTAAATCTTGATGGTTCATGGACAGCCTAGAGATCAACAACGACGTTCCTTCTCACTCCAACAGGATGCAGACGCGACGTCAACAAAGCGGAGCCATGGCAAAGTCCCTAGTTCCAAATCTCGACGGTTCACAGACAGCCTGGAGATCAACAACGGCGTTCCTTCTCACTCCAACAGGATGCAGACGCGACGTCAATGAAGTGGAGCTATGGCAAAGTCCTTAGTTCCAAATCTCAACGGTTCACAGACAGCCCAGAGATCAACAATGGCGTTTCTTCTCACTCCAACCGGATGCAGACACGACATCAACAAAGTGGAGTCATGGAAAAGTCCCTAGTTCCAAATATCGATGGTTCACAGACAGCCTAGAGTTCAACAAAGACATTGCTTCTCACTCCAGCAGGATGCAGACGCAACGTCAACGACCGACCCCAGGGTCAAAACAATGGAGCCACGGCAAAGTCCCTAGTTCCAAGCCTCGACGGTTCACCAACAACTTGGAGACTACCTCGGAGCCATGGTAAAGTCCCTAGTTCCAAATCTCGAAGGTTCACAGACAACCCAGAAACAACCTTGACATTCGTCGCAATATAGCAGACACAATGTCAACAAACAAAACAAAGGAAGATCTCTAGCTTCAGGGTCTTGACGATAACTCAAATAAAACCTAAAACACTATCGGAGATCATCCCACACCAGCGTGGAGTTGTCATGACTCATCGGGGCTCCCAAATTGAGCCTAACCTCGAGTAAAAAGCGGCATGGAAAATCCCTAACGCTTGCTCTTCCGACGGTAATATGACCTGGGAGATTACTTGAAGACGTCTTGTCCAGCCCCCGAAGGGATCAGAGACACGACAGTCACGAGGATACTCGAACAGCAAGATTGCGTATCGGGGAATGCATCAACTTACACGACGGTACGACGGAAAAAAAACCCTAGTACCACAGACCCTAACGGACCTCTGTCGTAAAGAGCAGAGGTTAACTATGACGTTAAGACATTCTTGCGAGAACTTCTTGATTCGTGCGAGAACTTCTCGATTCGTCTCGACTCGTAGGGAAAACAATGTTCCTGCAAGAACTTCTCGACTCGTCTCGACTCGTAAGGACAAACATCTTCGTGAAACCCTCACGAATCATGAAGGTGGAAAGTCTTAGGCAACGGGGATATCAACCTGTTTCCTAAGCACTGTGACCCTACAAGTAGGTCCAAGATGGACTATTGTATACTATCCACAGGTCATATTCTCCAAAGTCGAATATCGATAAGGAGGAAAAAATCCACTTGCGAGTCATCTCGACTTGTAGGAGGGAAATTCTCTTGTGAGATCCTTACGACTCTCAACAGAAAATGTACTTAGGATTCCTCACGACACCTAAGGAGAAAATACACCTACGGGATCCTCTCGACTCGTAGGGAGAAAAGTCTTTATGAGACCCTCATGGCTCATAAAATTGAAAAGTCTTAGGCGGAAGATCCAAACCTGTTTATTAAGCCATCGCTACCCTACAAGGAGGTCAAGATGGACTATCTATGGGCCACATTTGCCAAAGTCACATTCGCCAATGAAATAAAGAAGCTACTTACGGATCCTCATGTTTCGTAAAGAAAAATACCCGAGTGAGATCCTTACGACTCACGGAGGCGATGAACACTTAGAAATCCTCAAGATTTCTAGGAAGAATATGCACCTATGAGATCCTCTCAACTTGTAAGGAGAAAAAAAACCTTCTTGAGACCCTTACGGCTCATGAAGATGAAAAAAGTCTTAGGCTACAAGGACCCTATACTTGTCTCCTAAGCCCTCAATTCTATAGCCATGCATAACTCTGCACTACTTTACCCACGTACATACTTACATGGGCAAAGTAGTGGGGGGCATTTGTTCCCGCCAAATATTTCAGCCAATGGCTACTGTTCCCTTATAAAAAGGGAGGGAGAGTCCTCAAAATTTGGCCTCACGTGTTAAACATGTGGGCGCTCATATGCAAAGCATATGAGCGCTGAAAACAAAGGACTAAAGGCTAAACAGGCCTCACGTGTTAAACACGTGAGCGCTCATATGCAAAGCATATGAGCGCTGAAAACAAACAACTAAAAGCCAAACAGGCCTCACTGGTTAAACACATGAGCGCTCATATGCAAAGCATATAGGCGTTGAAAACACATAACTAAGGGCCAAACAGACCTCATGTGTAAAACACGTGAGCGCTCATACACAAAGCATATGAGCCCTGAACATAAATCACCAATGGCCAAAAAGGCATCACGTGTTAAACACGTGAGCGCTCATATGCTCATATGAGCACTGAAAATAAACAGGCTAAAACCCACACTAAGGGTCACGTGTTAAACACGTGGGTTCTCTTACCGCTCACATGCAAAGCATGTGAACGCCCCAATTTAAAATACTCCTATCAAATTCTAGAATTAAATTCTATTTGGGAAATATTTTCCTGATCTTACTCAAACTAGAAAGATCTTCTCTGTTAAACAGAGGACCCTTGGATCAAAGATCCAGCGGTGATCATATGATAGAATAAAATTCTATCATAGGAAAATATTTTCCTAATCTTATTAAACTAACAAGATATTCACTTAACAGAATTAAATTCAACATTCCTAATCTTGTTAAACTAACAAGATATTCACATGACAAGAATAAAATTCTATGTTAACTAGATATCCATATTAAGAAAATATATTTCTAATCTTGTTAAACTAAAAAGATATGATAGAATAAAATTCTAATCTTGTTAAAACTAACAAAATATTCATAATCTTGTTAAACAAACAAGAAATCTTTTCTGTTAAACAGAGAGCCTTTGGATTAAAAATCCAACGGTGAATAAAATTCACCGATTGATCTAAAAGATCATAAAATCAATCAAGATTTCTCAATGAGAGATTTTCTCAACAAATTGATTTTTCCCTTCTCCTATAAATATGAGTAAGGAGATTAAATCAAAAAAAAGGAGGAGACCACTCCATAAGCTTCTAAAAATATGCAGAAGCCTCCCAAAAGCTTCCACAAAACAAAAGAGAATTTAATTCTCAAACCAAGAGTTTAACTCTTCTCAAAGAACTTAGTTCTTCCTCTGGTTGAGGTCTGCAGAAGCAGATCTCCCCATAAGTTGAGAATCTAATTCTCATCGGGGAGATTCTGCTATGCAGATTCAAAACTTAGGGGAAAGAACTACGTCCAGAGAATTTAATTCTTCTAAAAGTATATAAGAATTTAATTCCTCTGACAAAAATAGGGTTTAACCCTGTAAAAGAATTTAATTCTTATAAAACAAGAGACCTGAAATTCTTAAAACTTAGATCAAAATCTCTATGCATATAAAAGAAAAGACTGGTCAAGTGTTCCCACATGAGCACCTCCGATGAACAAAATGGAATGACTGAGATCGAATCACGTATTCTCATGTGACCCCCAAACAATTGCTTAAATGGAAAAGGGGAAAAATCCAAAGACAACGCTTACATTTTGAGTACCTCACGTGTCCGCACGTGAGCACTATATGAGCTAAGTGCTTAGCACTTATAAAAGGAAGAGAGAATAAACCCAAAGAAGCAGTGCCCAACTCTGGGGCGCCTCACGTGCCCACACGTGATGGCCACAAGAATTAAGTGTTTAACACTTATATACAGACGGGGATTTGGACCCAAGTGTACAGCGCCAACTTTCAGGCACCTCATGTGCCACACGTGAGCGCCCTAAATTTCAGTGTTTAACACTGCTTTAGAGACTCACGTGAGAGCACGTGAGCACCGAGTATATATTAGTGTTTAACACTATAAGAAGCCAACTTCAGCCCCAGATTGGCTAAGTCTTCTTGAGATTAAAACGTCTTGGATCTCCAAATAGACCGAGCCTCTATGCTCATGACCTCCTAAACTAATTGACCAGAATGATGTCCATCACACATATCTTAAGTTAATCTTAGTCTCCCAAAAATGACTAATGATTCTTAGATGGTCCACCATGATCTCTCCCCTCAATCTGGAATTTGGTTCAAGGGTACATCTCTCCACACCTCTGATAACATCGTTGTAATTCTTCAACTTCTTCAGAGAGGTGGCGGGTCCCAACAACCAACAACTCTTTGGCACACTCCCAAACCGATGGGTACATCCCGATACGGACTGCAACATCCTTAAACTAGCTATGGACCGAAATGTCCTTAAACTTGCAACGGACCGAAACGTCTTTAAACTAAAGCAATAGAGCCCAAATACTCTTTTGTTGGGTCTGAATGATCCCAAAATCCTGTTGAGTAGATTTTAGTCTAAAATTAGACTAACATATTCTCAACAAATATTTAAGTTGATCTTAATCTCAAACGAGATTAACGATCCTTAAATCAAACCAAACCCAACTCTAAGAATATACGGATTTGGACTAATACACGCCCTACGGGCGACAACATAAATTAGTCTCCGTATACAATCCACGGGCAACCAAAAATAAAACAAACACACATGACACGAAGTGAACTTCTGGAGCAGGAGAAAGTGGTTACCGCAATGCGGTAACGTAATTAACTGCAGGGGCTTGCGCCTGCAGGGAAGAGCATCCCCACAATCAAAAACCCCTCACAACGAGGGGGAATCTGACGAAGTCTGCTACAATGGCCGCATCCGTCCAAACCTCCGATACACGGTTCCATAAATCAACTTGGCATCTTCGGAGAGGTGGACGGATAAATCCAAATAGCATTTGCCCCTAAATTCAGCTAAGACGACCCATCCCAGATTCATCTCCATTTTCGGCGGTAAACAGTTGGATGCTTCGATGTGGAATCGGTAAGTTGACCAATTTCGGATAGAAGGACCCCACCCAGATGCGTTGTGATTTGATCGAGAACGGACGAATAAAGTGTATTCCTTCGATGATTGGGACGAGTTCCTGAGGACGTGTTCGGCTAGATATCTTCCACGGAGTGGTGAAGATACCGAGTTCGTAATTTCGAGTCCTTGTGAGAGACTCCAGATTGACTGTAGCCGAGGATGAATTGCCGTATGAAGATGGATGGAATAAGAGGTTCGTGTGAGATGTTAACGAGCTGTTGTTGCTCCCCGATGATGCCAGATGATTGACATGTATGCAGAGGCGTTGGATACGGCCGAATTTTAGAAGAAAGTCGTGCTGAGGAAGCGGCTATCCGGTTATGGAAAAAGGGTTAAGAATAGAGTACCAACCTCCGTACAGTTCAGCATAGGTGAGATTGGAAGAGACCTAAGCATGGTTCTTCCAGGATGCTGTAGCGATGAAGATTTGCACCAGGATCGGTTGTATCGTGCGTATTCAGAGGTCCAGATACCGCTGTTAGTAACGTGCTGTTTTGCGAGTGGTCGCGTTGATTAGCCAAACGATGATCAGAGGAGTTCCAGAGCGGAACTGTTCTTTTAGTACACCTAACCGGGCTGACATGCCGAAGGATTGCGAGATTTGTAATCCAGAGAGTAAACAAGGACCCAGAGACCGAAAACGCCAGACCGTGAGCAGGAGGCAAGTAGATGTTCTTGCTCTGCCAGCTTTGGACGCACCGGCATTTTTCGACATTGTAGGAGGTGTACCTCAATGTCATTTATTGCGATTTGTGTTTTGTGATCTGGGTATCACACTTTTATCGCTTGGACTTGAGTTTCATGATATTGTTTTTATACACCATGGCTGCACTTACTGGAGATTGCATTTTTGTGCACAGTTATTGCACTCGATTTATGTTTATACACCGCTACATTGGTTTATGATTTTTGCATATCTATTGCACTTGATATCGGTTTTGTGCCTTGGCTGCACGTACTTATGATTTTGTGGATTTCAATACTGTCGATTTGATTTTATGCATGTGGTACGCACTCGATTTGATTTTTGCACTCGGTATAGCTTACATGTGCTTGCAGTGCATTGATACGTGTTTTGTGCACGTAGTTGCACAAGTTTATGATTTTATACACCTTAGTACGCTCGGTGTTGTTTTTGTGTGCATTTGAGATATTGATGAGTTTTCGTGCATGGTTGCACCAGATTTATGTTTTCATGCACGTCTGCACTTGATATTCGTTATCATGCATAATACTGCACTCGATATTTTATACGGACCTGACGCACTTGATTTAGATTTTTGCGCATACTGGGTGTATGAGATGTGGTTTTGTGCATACCGGGTGCACTCGATTGAGATTTTTATTTGCGCATGTTTGATGCACTTGATGGAGACTTTATTTGTGCATGGTTGTTGCGCTTGATTGAGATTTTCGTGCACTCTAAATGCACTTGATATTGTTGTCATGCACACTTGTTGCACTAGACAGATGCTTCCGTGCACACCCATTGCACTTAATTTGGTTTTTGTGCACATTCGTGGCACTTGTATTTAGTTTTAGTTTTCTGTGCGCACCAGACGCACGTGATGTTGGATACGCGTTTTGAGGCTGATTTTAGTTATGAGTATCGCGTTTTCATGGTGGGCACTATATTATATAGTAGCCGAGCAGGACTGATCTGAGGATAGTGCCTGGGTACTTTTGTATGCATTATAAGTCTACCAAGAGGTTTTCAAAAATGAGCTATAGCCTCGCTATTTCTTAAGTGTCCATGAGTGACATGAACTTTTACGAGGAGAACCCTTGGGATATTTCAAAAAGGCGGGACGTATATCTTTAGCAAACCTATATAAACGTATATCTATTTCCTTACCAAATGATCGTCCGTCACTTGTGCCGTGAGCTACGCATCGCACGACGATTCGGAAAAGATTTTGCATGTGTTTTATCCAGTTTTTAGAGGAATTTAAAGGGATGTGTGCTATATACGTATTATGATTTTGACAATAGTATATTGGATTTCAGCAGTGGATTTCGAGATTTATATCTCCATTGTAACTCCTATAATTGCGTGGCACTTGACAGAGTTCGATTTTGAGTTTCGCACTCGTTTTCATGCGCATATGATGCGCTGTGGTGTTTTTGTGTATTCCGTGATTTCGGAGCCCCGTTGATTTGAACAAGATTATTGAAATGTTTTAGTATTTAGGGGTTTAAATTTAAATTCGGAGACCGAATTTATTTAAGAGGGAAGATTGTAACATTTCAGAAATATAAAATATTATTTTTGGAATTTAAATATTAAAATAATATATTTCACGAAAACTATTCGATTTGCGAATAGGGGTTTCTCATAAAATGGTATAAGTATATACCAATATTTGGGAAATAATTGGAGATTAAAATGATTTATTAATTATAAAGATATTTATCGGATTTTGTCATTTTTATAATTAATTATATGCAAGTTTAATTAAACTTGATTAGTGCACTACTAATCGTGATTAAACCAAATCCGTATTTATTAAATATTTTTCATGGCTAGTGCACCATATCATGTTGTAAGTGCACGGCGGCGCCTCGGCCGTCAATCCGACGCCGGAATGCGGAAGCGGTGAAAACTTAAATTTTTCGGACTTAGCAAACCGGCACCACCGCGCACTAAACACCCGGATCGAAACCATTAACTAGTCTAAGCTAACTAGAAGATGGGTTAGAGATATACCGACGATCCAAGTCCTCCGGTCTTCTCGTCATGGTCCCGATCTCCTGCGGAAAAGTCCCGTCTCCTCCTCGTCGCCGGAAGTGCACCACATCGCCTACTTTGTTTACGGGCTCCCACCTCAATGCCGAGGCAACTCGGGCACGAAGCCGGCTACTCGACGTGCCTAAGGTTCGCTGTAGAATATGTAGTCGTCAAGTCTCATTTGGGGTTTTGGAGCTTTGCCATTTGGTGGAGGGATGATACAAACTCATAGAGGTGGAACTTGTGGGATTTTTCCTAAAGCAAAAGAGCAAAAATCCCACATGAACAAATTTGGACAGCCCCCTTTGGGAAGTGGCCGACCATGCATATGAGGGAGAGTGAGAATGAGGAGGTTGTATCAAAAGAATATGAGAGAGGCCAATAATAATACCCATACAAGAGAGAGAGAGGAAAGGTTATCATCCAAAAAGGAAATGATCACAAGTGTAAACTAACACTCCACCAACCTCACCCCTCATCATCATCAACCATCATGTCCCTCCATCATCATACATAAGTCAAGCCATGATGAGGTTATGAAGTCAAGCCATCATGAAGAAATCAAGTCAAAGGATGGTGCTATCATGATACAACAAAAATGCAAAGACCCCCTCCACAAATGCCTATTTGCAACAATGCAAATAAGCCCTCCTCCACCAATCTTCGGCCAATGAACGGAACAATGGAAATTGGCCGAAACGGAAAGCAAACTGGCAACTCCAGAAAACTGGTCCCGTAATAAATTACAGGAAAACCCCGATACTGTGCATACACACCCGCATCTGTATTTCGACCGAAATACAAATGCAATGAGACAAAGTCTACACTGTACTATACTAAGATCCGGCTTATACCAAAACCGGCTAGTAATATCTGTTCGATCCTGATCCGTGCAATACCGCACGTATCTGATCGAACCCTGCCATATATCCATACGGCCTATAGTACAAACTGTCCGATCCTGATCCGTGCAATACCGCACGTATCTGATCGGACCTTGCCATATCTCCATACGGCCTCTACAACCTTTCGCCCGAAAGCTGAGTAACTGAATGTGGGGGACTCTAAAGACTCGTCAACACCTTGGTTGTGGATTTAACCACTAGCACGTCAGAGGTATAAGCCAATACGTGACGGGCTACCAGGTACTGACTAAAAGGGACGTCTGTGAGCGAACTTAGCCCGACAACCCTACTGAGCCTGTCAGTGACAATATCCGTACAGTCCGGTCCGTTCGTCTATGAGTATCGCATGGCGGGCCTAGGGGGTTGGTAAAAGTCAGACCCCCAAAAGCGGTACAAGTCGTGTCGGAGTGTAGCCCAGAACACCCTGAGATACTACTGGAATACCTACCAGTAAATCTCCTTGCCTCGGCCGAGGGCTTCGTGTAATGGCTCTCCTAGACACAGCACGACCTCACCCCCAATACCGGGAGAGACGAACCCCTGAAGATACGCTCACTGCCTCCATGTGGCTCGGGACTGTACCCAACTAAAACCTGTTTGCACGACTCCTTTGAGCCGTGGTAGGGTAGTAATCAAAGTACAGTGGGAACTCACACGAGACAAATGACGATCCCCAGGTCGATGAAATAACCTGCACACATGTCACCAGGGAACTGCCATCTGACGTCTGGTATATGACCAACTAGCATGTTCCCGGCGAGTCCTGTCCGGTGTACTCATAACCCAATGAGCACCTGTATACATCTTAGGTGATCTAACTGACACCAGTGGCTTGTGAGACCGGCCACCGCCCTTCGTCGGGGTCTCGACTGTATACACTAGTCTACTAATGGAGTATCGATGCCCAGTCTCGAAACTCCCACGACTAGGGACCTTTTAAGGATAAGCTTATAGACCGCCAGCTCCCACTTATATGATCGCCCTCATACTGCTGGTGGTCAAGCAAGAATCCTAGGAGCTCTACCAACGTGTAATAGCGACCTGTAAGGTCACCTAAAACAGTACACGATGATAAAGGTAAACCAGATAGCATACTATCATCTCGAGTAAGACTGTCCTACCGGGATAGGTCCTCTATCAATCATTACAATCACGTACCTGTGACCTAATAATTGACTCTGAGGGCACTATCTCCAACAATCTCCCACTTGCACTCAAGGCTAATTATTGCGATGTCGCATACTCACAGCCCGTGTGATACCGAACACCCAACTCCTCTACTAGTCAGTCTCACAAAGCTTGTTTGCGAAACTATTGCGTTCGAGGAATAGCCTCAGTGAGTGGATCCGCTTAGTTGTTTCTTTCTATGTCTCTCTATATCTCAAGTTCGCGGAGAAAGCCATCTCCCGAAATGAGCAATACCTATCTTAGAATATGTCTGGATGTCTGATGGGACATAGCTCATAAATGAACTCCAAATCCAAACTTCTTAGACTGTATCGTCAACTGAACTTAATCAGTATCCTGCGCGCCATGCCTCCCTCAGTATTGTCTTGGACCACCTGTCCAAAATACTGCCCCTCATTAGAAGGAAAACTATAACTCTGACAACCTCCTTGTCGTCCATGTCACCTTGGAAGCCTGGAATGATAACTGTCTCCTGAATGAGGCTGTCGTTATCATCTCCCTAGAACATCCACTTATGTTCTAAAACTGCTTCCGACTGTTTCTCCAGGATTGGATTAATGTCAACTTATTGCATCTAGTGCAAGAACAACATCTGGTGTGGTACTTGACATCTCACGATTGACTCAATTGCCTGAGCAAGTGATCTGCCAATCATGCCCGTCCCTCTCCCCTTTAGTCTGTAAGACACCTTTGGAGAGGGTGACTCCATTACCTGCAGGTACACTACCGTGCCAGGAGTCGTCCATCCTAAATACTCTTAGAATGCTGTCAAGTACCCTGATTGGGAAACCACCCAAATCTAGATCTAAGACCATAGATCTAGTAACCAGTATGTCTGATATAAAATCCATTTCCTTTGTGGAGAAACAACTGTGTGACGACCAAAGTATAACCGATCGCAGTGTAGGAGTTTCTTTTCCTACTCTGTGTATATCATCCAAATACCAGGATATCACACCCTACTACCTTCTCAACAGATCCATCCCCTATTCTGATGAAGTCAAACCCATGACTGTCACGTCAGAAATAGATGATCTATCTCCGCTACATCTGCTCTAGTCTATAAATAGACATAAGCAACATGTCCACCAATGCTTCCGCTGCTCCCACTGACTACGACAACCCTCTGGCAGAGTCATATAGACGTACACTTCTAAAACTGGTTTAGAACGACGCTATACTCATCCTCCCGCCGGGTCTCGTAACCTGGAACAACAGCAATGGCAATTGTGGGTAAACAAGAACTTCCCTGTCACCGTCCTTGAGGCTACCG
Source organism: Agapanthus africanus (assembly GCA_030015575.1). NCBI lineage: Eukaryota > Viridiplantae > Streptophyta > Magnoliopsida > Asparagales > Amaryllidaceae > Agapanthus > Agapanthus africanus. The sequence continues at coordinate 569,970,184 of JASDDO010000016.1, forward strand.
TAGTGCCTCTCGGGTGCATGAAGTTACCCACCTTATCTGCGGAGTGGCCAATGGAATGTCAATCCAGATTGAATCTTTAGGTTCCTTATCAAATCTTCAGTAATCGTTTGTGGTTCTGGAATCACTTCCAGTTCTACCATACTCCCACTACTGTTTTCTGAAAAAATCCATCTTTAATAAAACTGTGGCGAGTCTAGAACAATATAGCTATTGTTCATCCAGATGGTAGAAAGTCAACCCTCGTCATAGCCTGGGTCAACCCACAAACAGCCATTACAGAAACGTGCCTTGAGTTGTCCAGTGTCTGGTTTTGAGCATAAACCGGACAACTCCCCGTACCTTAACAATGTTAAGATATGAACTGTTCTATATCCAATACAGAAACAGAGGCACTGATTTAATTTGAACCAGATCCAAATCATGCAACTGTCTCCAGTGCATGTCAACTAAATGGAAGGAGGCCGATCAGCGTTACTCAACTTAGGATTGCTTCCAATTATGAGTAACCTGAAAGAGAAGCAAGATCTCTTTATCATTACTATCAACTGAATACCATACACAAGTATCTACATCTTCGATCTCTTTTAAGAATCCCGATACTTGCTACACCTGGTTCTCTACTCTATCCAAATACCTATAACTCCTCAAAACTTAGACCCTGTGTTTCAACGAAACACATGTCTAAGAACTAGAGAAGTTAAAAGTAAACAGAATATAGTATGAGGACCAACCCCTCTGTCCTAATGGACACTGGACAACATACAATACTCTGTATAAGTCCCTTGAGTCTGATAACTCTTTCACTGTGTGTCGTAGGTTGAAAACTGTACTTATGGTTAAGAAGAATTACACCGCTGTTTAATGCTCCTTACCTAACCATCCACTGATATAGGTAAATGTCGTAGACATAATTTCAGAAAGGTATATCTCACTCTATGAAAATAGACGTACAGATATATCATTTTGAAATTGGTGCATAACAGCGGATATTCAAAACCAAATATTTGCCGACCGGCAAACAGCCCAGGTGATTTCCTCAAATATCACCGATTACAACGAATCCCGATATAATGAGGATGATCACCCAATTCCCAATAACCTACTCCCACTCATCATCTGTAAAACCATACAGATGTGAGAATCGTACCTGGTAAATACATACCCTGGAGTAAGTGTCTAATCGGGAAATCAGTTTTCTTTTAATAGTACACAGTGAAACTGAAACATTGAAATGTTTCGTTGGGGTATCCTGGTATTCCTAGTAATGTCTCTTCCAGATTCACGACTGTAACCGTATAGTTCTTTGCCACCTCTCCAAATCCCTTCATATGTCTTTAGTCTTTACCTTCTGCACACCCTTTTAGGCCAAATGGTTTTCTTCCTTCCCTACCGTTCGGCACCAGCCTATGGTTTGGAAGAAGACTATCCAGTAAGCATAATGGGTGTACTGTCCCAATCCTAGGAACACTCGCAATGAGAGAGGGTGAAGATAAAAGACAACCGAATAAACCTTATTCTTATTTCTCCTGAACCAGAATCCATCCCCGAACTTGAACAAGTTCCATTCGAGTTCGTATATAACCATACGATGGAGTATCCAAATAAACTGTGGATCTTCGTAGTGATACGGAGTGTCCTGGAGAAATACAAAGGTGATGTGGGAGTGGTAACGAAATATTTGGTTTGGTCGTGAATATCTGTTGCAATTTACTTTGCCCTCTTACTAATCCCTTGCTTTGTCTGAACTTAATACCTTCTGCACACCATCGTTATGCTAATTGGTTTTCTTCATTCCCTACCGGTCGGCACCAGCCTAAGGTTTGGAAGAAGACAATCCAATTTGCGTAGTAGGTGTACTACCCCTAAACCAAGGAGTACTCGCAACCTGAGAGAGGGTAAAAGGAAAAGACAACTGAATAATCCTATCCGTTTTCCCCAGAACCTGAAACCATCCTCGAATAAATTCTTTCGAGTTCGTATCTAACCATACGATGGTTTTGTCCAATGGAAGTGGACGTTCGTAGTAAAACGGGGTGTCCTGGAGAAAAGGGTAAAAGTAGGAGTGGCAATGAGGTTTGCAACTCTGACAATCCAAAAGCCAGTGTTAAGAAGGTTCGGTTAACTTGGTCACTGAGTCATAGTCTTAGGGTCGGGTCAATGGTCGCTGCCAAAGAGAGAGAGAAAAGAAACACTCAGCGTGCACTCTAACCTAGATCAGAATGGTTACCATTTTATCTAATCTGGAATCCTCCCACTGTACCTCAAATTCTCCTCCAAACCTGAAAGAAGAATTAGTCGGGGTTACCCGAGGAGTAAACTAACTCATCAGTGGGAATCGGGATCCAACTATCATCGCATGATAACGTGACGGAATCCGCTCACGGTGTCACACTCCAGAAGGTATGCGCATATCTGGCAAGTTTCAGTTCTTTTGAAACTCCCGATGTGATTTCTGCCCCATGCTCTTATGACCTTGACTTTGGCCAACATATCATAAGTCACATGTCAAGTTCTACCCGTCATTCTCCAGGTTAATTTGAATCCACCCGTACATACCCTTGACTTTGGCCAACATGGCAGTACGACTGTTCCAAACCAACGCATCTATCTATGCTGCATATGAATACCCAATAGCTACCAATCACTGTGCCTTGACTTTGGCCAACATACACAGCTTGAATACTATTGACTTCCCATATGAAACGACGGAGGGCTACGAATGGTTTCTGGCGAAAACCTTTAACGTAATGAACTTGATATCGTCGAAGGAACGGATAGCTTTTAAAAATATAGTGACGAAAACCGTTGCTAAAGAGGTCACTCCCGGTGAAGGGATCTCGGCTCTTTCCCCGTAGAATGGGGTGCAGGATATTCCAAATGAATACCGCGATGCAAAGCAAAAGTAATCGGCTATAGTGAAGTTAATGCCCTGACGCAAACTTCTGTCCAAGGGGTCACTTCCGGTGAAGGGATCTCGGCCCTTGCCTCGTCGACTGAGGAGCAGGATATTCCAATGAATACCACGATGCAAAACAAAAGTAAACGTCCTTGCAATAACAGCTTTTTGAAAAGTGTTCCAACAACATCAGATTAGGTTTGTTTTTAACTTGCATTGATCCGAATCAATGCAGTCCCATCAATTGATCACACCAAAAAGAACGAAAATATACTGATGTACGTATATGCCATCCGCATTCGCCACTGGGTCCCGTCATTACTCGTTAGGTTAGCTTACTAACGACAGAGCGGGGACTGGACTAGCGCGGATGCAAAACATATACAACATCTACTAATATATATACCAATATATTATATTTCGCTCAAGGCGTGAAAGAAATGCAACATCACAGAGAATGAACAGCATCACAGAAACAATACAGATATCTGGGATCCCCGGGTTTCACAGAGCCGCTGAAACCCGACGTTCCCTTGGTCGTGTGGATAGCCTGTGCAATGAAATCCTAGACCCCTACGGGCGCGGCAAGTCACCCGCCAAAACCTGAAGCGAGGCAGCCCCCTTCAGCGCCGTGAATGGACCACCCAGCACTTCACGGAATCCGGCAACTTGGGCACCCCTCCTGGGTCAACCTGTACCCCTCCGCGGGGCAATCCTAGTACAGAAAGTAGAATATACATACAACGGGTACATCGACCGCAACCTGGCCGTGCCCCAAAATAATAATACAATCAGGCAGTGACGGCAGTCCACATGTCGGACGCTCGCCCCGCAATATCAAATGTACATAATACAACAAAACTGTACTAGCATTGCATCCAGGCTATCCCCCACGACCGATCCGCAACATCACAGCAAAAAAAGAACATCAACGTGAAAGCCACGTTCGCAAATCCGTCTAACCGGGCTATAGCAGTTAGACCGGATTTACCGATCGAGTGACATTCACGGTCGCAGATATAATGTAAATACTGTGAAAAATGTGTTTAAAATATCCGACCGATCAAATTTTAACAAGTGGGCCCCAAAACAATACTGTAGCAGTTAAAGAAATTATGGGCCCAATATTAATATTCCAAAAACCCCAATTTAACCCCAGAAGCCCACTGGAGAACTTTGGCCCATTGATCTCTCTGAACTGCCGCGGAACCGCGGCCCAAGGTAGGGTTTGGCCGCGGTTCCGCGCTCCACTTAAGAGATCACTTTGCCGAACTTTTCCAGTGGCCTTATATCTTCCTGTACAGTACTTTTATACAACCTGAAAAATTTTTTGGGGACCAAAAAATTTCAACAGAAAACTGTCGTGACCAAATACGGTTTTTTGGACATTTCGATCGATCGGAACTGAAAAACACATTACACAAAGCTAGACTAAGTTAATGGGGAGGCTCTGATACCACTGTAAGTGCACGGCGGCGCCCCGGCCGTCAATCCGACGCCGGAATGCGGAAGCGGTGAAAACTTAAATTTTGCGGACTTAGCAAACCGGCACCACCGCGCACTAAACACCCGGATCGAAACCATTAACTAGTCTAAGCTAACTAGAAGATGGGTTAGAGATATACCGACGATCCAAGTCCTCCGGTCTTCTCGTCATGGTCCCGATCTCCTGCGGAAAAGTCCCGTCTCCTCCTCGTCGCCGGAAGTGCACCACATCGCCTACTTTGTTTACGGGCTCCCACCTCAATGCCGAGGCAACTCGGGCACGAAGCCGGCTACTCGACGTGCCTAAGGTTCGCTGTAGAATATGTAGTCGTCAAGTCTCATTTGGGGTTTTGGAGCTTTGCCATTTGGTGGAGGGATGATACAAACTCATAGAGGTGGAACTTGTGGGATTTTTCCTAAAGCAAAAGAGCAAAAATCCCACATGAACAAATTTGGACAGCCCCCTTTGGGAAGTGGCCGACCATGCATATGAGGGAGAGTGAGAATGAGGAGGTTGTATCAAAAGAATATGAGAGAGGCCAATAATAATACCCATACAAGAGAGAGAGAGGAAAGGTTATCATCCAAAAAGGAAATGATCACAAGTGTAAACTAACACTCCACCAACCTCACCCCTCATCATCATCAACCATCATGTCCCTCCATCATCATACATAAGTCAAGCCATGATGAGGTTATGAAGTCAAGCCATCATGAAGAAATCAAGTCAAAGGATGGTGCTATCATGATACAACAAAAATGCAAAGACCCCCTCCACAAATGCCTATTTGCAACAATGCAAATAAGCCCTCCTCCACCAATCTTCGGCCAATGAACGGAACAATGGAAATTGGCCGAAACGGAAAGCAAACTGGCAACTCCAGAAAACTGGTCCCGTAATAAATTACAGGAAAACCCCGATACTGTGCATACACACCCGCATCTGTATTTCGACCGAAATACAAATGCAATGAGACAAAGTCTACACTGTACTATACTAAGATCCGGCTTATACCAAAACCGGCTAGTAATATCTGTTCGATCCTGATCCGTGCAATACCGCACGTATCTGATCGAACCCTGCCATATATCCATACGGCCTATAGTACAAACTGTCCGATCCTGATCCGTGCAATACCGCACGTATCTGATCGGACCTTGCCATATCTCCATACGGCCTCTACAACCTTTCGCCCGAAAGCTGAGTAACTGAATGTGGGGGACTCTAAAGACTCGTCAACACCTTGGTTGTGGATTTAACCACTAGCACGTCAGAGGTATAAGCCAATACGTGACGGGCTACCAGGTACTGACTAAAAGGGACGTCTGTGAGCGAACTTAGCCCGACAACCCTACTGAGCCTGTCAGTGACAATATCCGTACAGTCCGGTCCGTTCGTCTATGAGTATCGCATGGCGGGCCTAGGGGGTTGGTAAAAGTCAGACCCTCAAAAGCGGTACAAGTCGTGTCGGAGTGTAGCCCAGAACACCCTGAGATACTACTGGAATACCTACCAGTAAATCTCCTTGCCTCGGCCGAGGGCTTCGTGTAATGGCTCTCCTAGACACAGCACGACCTCACCCCCAATACCGGGAGAGACGAACCCCTGAAGATACGCTCACTGCCTCCATGTGGCTCGGGACTGTACCCAACTAAAACCTGTTTGCACGACTCCTTTGAGCCGTGGTAGGGTAGTAATCAAAGTACAGTGGGAACTCACACGAGACAAATGACGATCCCCAGGTCGATGAACTAACCTGCACACATGTCACCAGGGAACTGCCATCTGACGTCTGGTATATGACCAACTAGCATGTTCCCGGCGAGTCCTGTCCGGTGTACTCATAACCCAATGAGCACCTGTATACATCTTAGGTGATCCAACTGACACCAGTGGCTTGTGAGACCGGCCACCGCCCCTCGTCGGGGTCTCGACTGTATACACTAGTCTACTAATGGAGTATCGATGCCCAGTCTCGAAACTCCCACGACTAGGGACCTTTTAAGGATAAGCTTATAGACCGCCAGCTCCCACTTATATGATCGCCCTCATACTGCTGGTGGTCAAGCAAGAATCCTAGGGGCTCTACCAACGTGTAATAGCGACCTATAAGGTAACCTAAAACAGTACACGATGATAAAGGTAAACCAGATAGCATACTATCATCTCGAGTAAGACTGTCCTACCGGGATAGGTCCTCTATCAATCATTACAATCACGTACCTGTGACCTAATAATTGACTCTGAGGGCACTATCTCCAACACATGTTGCATTTTGTTCATTTGTATTTGTGACTTGTGATTTATTTGTGAAAAGAAAAGAAAGAAGCATGATGACTTTTAGGGGGGAGAGAGAGAGGACACATGATGAGGCATGGCATGTGAGAGTTTGAGAGAGAGAGAGAGTGAGGGTATGGCTCTACCCTTGACCCTTTCTTCACTTCCTTTTTTTTTCCTTCATCACTTATTTCTCCAACTCCCTCATCCTTCATCTTTCTTCTCCTCCTCCTTCACCTCCTTTACCCCATGGCAACCATCCCTAAATCTTCACTAAAACCCCATACCACCTTCATTAAAAATGATTCCCACCTCTTCCTAAACCCTATGGACCTTTCAAATTTGGATTTTGGAGTCTTTGGGCATCTAGGGTTTTTCTTGAGCTGCTCTCATGAGGTATATTTCTCACTTCTCACCTTATAATTAGTTTCTTTACCTCCTAGTTTAGTTTAGTGTTCGATTTAGCATGTTTAGTGATCTTGGAATTTTCCAAGTTGATGTTTAGTGGATGTTAGGACTTGTAAGTGGTAAATTGAGGTATAGTGAGTGTTTGCAAGACTTAAGTGATGATTTTCTGGACCAATTAGAAGACTTAAACCCAAAACACGAAGATAGAATTTCTCGACTTTGGAATTTCGACAGAATTGTGATGATATTTTGGAATCTGGGATGACCCGAGACCCCCATAAAATAAGTTTCCATGACCATGAGACGAGCAGGCAACCTAGGAGCACCCCCTGAAACCCGAGACCTAAACACCTTTAGATGGCTGCAGATTTATTGCCTAGGGCCGCAAATTGCGGCCAAGTTGTGGTGAAATGTGTTGAATTTTGGACTATGGCTTGGTTATGTGATATCTAGAGCAACCCTATATGCAAAATTCCCTAGTTTGGCCTAGGGTGAAATCTAGGTGTGATTTCCTTCGTTGCTGATTTTGGTTTTGCGATTCTGAAACTTGGTTTTGGTATTTGAGATTGATTTGGTCGTTGGACGTTTATACGGCAACGACGAGGGATAATTGGTTATTTTTGCATGCGTAAGTTATAGGTTCTAACCTATAAGCAATTCGTGTGCCGTGTCGGTTTTCGGATATTGGTTTTAATAGTATTGCGATTGTGTATTGATAACCTAAAAGTCATCATGCCTCTTTCTTTTCTTTTTACAAATAAATCACAATTCACAAATACTAATGAACAACATGCAACAAAATGCAACATGACATGGTGCAAAAGCCATGGAAAATATTTTTAAAATACGGATTTGGCTTAATCGCAATTAGTAGTGCACTAATCAAGTTTAATTAAACTTGCATATAATTAATTATAAAAATGCCAAAATCCGATAAATATCTTTATAATTAATAAATCATTTTAATCTCCAATTATTTCCGAAATATTGGTATATACTTATACCATTTTACGAAAAACCCCTATTCGCAAATCAAATAGTTTTCGTGAAATATATTATTTTAATATTTAAATTCCAAAAATAATATTTTATATTTTTGAAATGTTACAGGACCGAAATGGAATCCATGTACACCAACAAAGTATGGACTTTGGACATTGCTCCAGAAGGGGTAAAACCCGTAAGCTGCAAATGGATCTTCAAAAAGAAGATTGGTGTAGATGGACAGGTTGTGTCACGCCCCGCTTCCCGGTATACGGCGAAGTGGACGCGACGAGGCCCGCTACGTATATACTCAGAAGTAAATACGCTGAGCGTAACTAAGCAATATAAAGTAAATCACAAGAGACGAATGATATAGGAATAACAGCAACTTTTATTAATAACATTCTTTTGTACAATGCATGAAAAGGAAATACATCTGAAATGAAAAGCGATGCCTAAACAGTGGCATAACAGGAAATGAAAATACAGAAAAGAACAAAGTACAATATCTAAAGCTCGGGATCTTCTTGGAACTGCTCCAAATCTTTACCGGTGGGCTCGATCTCAGCTTGGTCCAACGCACCCGACGACATTCAAAGAAGAAAGGAATAGAATGTCGTCAGCGAACAGGTCGCTCGGTAAGTCCCAAGATAAGGGAGAAAAAGACAAAGAGTAAAAGAGAGAGAGAGAGTAGCTTTTAATGTTGTATTGTATTGTCATATTATAGTAGTATGGTGTTAACGCTGTTGTTGTAGCTTGGTACAAAAGGATGTCAGTGTATACGAGAGGGATCTCTATATGCTAGAGATCAGGGCAAATGGAAGTACAAGGCTCCGTTATACAACCCGGAACAACGGCAATTGGATTCAGGTTAGGTGTCTTAATCTTACCATCTCGTGCCACCTTTAACACCTTCCGTACCAATCTACCCCTTAAACCCCGCGATGTCATGTTTGTATTGTTATCTTGTAAACTTGTAATGATTGCCTGATTGACTTGATTGACTGACCGAAACCATGATATCAAGAAACGGTTATAACCGTAGAGTCATGTAAATAGAATACTGGGAAACATGTATAAGGAATATCCATGGTTCGGTTCAGTCAAGTAGATTGTTAACTGGATTCTGGGATTCATGTATTCATCTTGAGTTGAAATATAAAGATTATGGATTGACTTGAATCATATTCAAGTCAGAAATAGTCAGACTCTAACCCGAGTCAGACTAAAAGAAAGATAATTTGAAATTCTATATTTGTTAGGGCCTTATTGTAATTTATAAAACTTGAGGGGGTTTTATGTAAAAAGTACGATTATATATATTTTCAAAATACACCTCAAGTATTTATTATTCGTCTTTATAGTTATAATGAGTATGAATTTTATTTGTGTTATTCTAGTGAATATATCCTAATAAGAGTATTAATTTATTTATTTGAAATTCATGGTATTTTAATGTAACTTTTAATCTTGTAATTTTTAGAAAAAAGTGAAAACTTTATCTTATGATAAAATAGGTGTTTAAATGATAATTATATATATATATATTAACACATGAATAATTTTAAATAAATATTTTATTTTCCTAAAATCTCATTTTTCTTAAATGCCGTATTTTAAACCTTTCGAGACCGAATGCTCCTTGCGGAGGTCTGAATCTCGCACTACTAGCCCGCGGGTGCACGATGAACCGTACTATCCCTAACGGGTTCCCCAAAAGTGGGTTGTAGTGGCACTTTGCTTAGCTTTAACAAATACTATTCATTTAGGAAAACGGTTTTATAAATAAAAGGTATTTATTTGTAAAAGAGTATAGTTTTCTGTATTTTAGTTTCTAGGGTTTCCTAAGCCAACTAGCCTATTTCTAAGGGTCTAAACGACAAGTCATTAGAAGCCTCAAATCGCCTCTTCACCGCCAATTGTGGCCAGGTAAGTACAAGTGAGGAGGGAGGGATCCGCTCACGAATCGTGAGACGGGCCTTTTAAAGTTACCCAAGCTCACTTGCCTAGCCTAGACACCACAAAGTCAGTTTAGATAAACGATCAATGTCCATGACATATCGTATTTTCCTATTAAAAGATATTGTTTTAAAAATTGTAAACAACTTAGAACTTTTTAGAAAAGGTTTATAAAGAAAAGGGTATTTTAGTGAAAAGTCTTGTATTTTCGTATTCTATGTTTTGACGTTTATCAATTAAGGTTATATTTGTATGTGTGTAGAGGTAGGTCATTACCTCGTGACTTATTTTAAGTTCTGATGAAGTTTAGAGGTAAAACATGATATATTAAACTTAAAGGTATTAAAGTGCAAGAATACGGTATTTGAAAACGTTATCATTTTATGTGTGAAATTTCATTGAAATTGATTTCTACAAGTTTAGTGATCAAGATAAACATATTTAGGAGTGAGGGATTTATTTAGAACAATGAAAACAAACTTTATGGTATTTTTATGAAAAGAATACGGTTTTCAAGAAAGCTATCATTTCATGTGAGAAACATTGTTTAAATTGGTTTCTATGTGATTAATAGTCATCATGTATATGGGTAGGTATCATGGATTAGGTGACAAGTGGAATTTTGTAGAAAAACCGAATTGGAAATCGGTTTGTTCCGATTTCCGTCGGGTTCCATAAATCCGTATTTTTAAGAAATAGAAAGATGAGAAGGATGGGACTTATGGGTTTTAAGCTCTTCTAAAGAGTAAAGAGAATTAGGGAGAAAGACCGAGGGGTGGTTTCGTCGCCGGTTGCTTCAAAGCACGTCGCCGGAATTCCGTCAGAATCTCGTCGGAGCTTCGCCGCGAACTTGTTTTCAAAGCACACACTTCTTGGAAAACTTTTGAGAGAGTGGCTCAAGATTTTGGGGGTGAGAGGGTAGTGTGTAGGGTTAGTATTTATAGGGTTAGGCTAGGGTTAGGGTAGATGAAAAGTTAAAAATAAAAATGTAATAAAATGTAATAAAAAAATGTATTAAAAGTGGAGTAATTGGGATTTTAAAGAGCTCTGGAAGTGGTATGAGGCTGAAACTTTGCAGGTGCATAGGGAATATGAAAAGACACAACTTTCATGTTGTGACCATCGCCGGAATCGGCCGAATCGGGGGTGACTCGGCCGTGACTCGGTCGGATCACTGAGTCGGCCGAGTCAAGGCCGAGTTGGCCGATTCCCAACCGAGTCCGGTGGCCTGGATCCCCCCCGACAGTTCATCTAACTCCTGCAAGTGTTACATGTTTGGGTGTAGTGGAGTTTTTGTGAGATATGCACGTGTAAACTCTTGGTATTCTAAAGGTTTTTAAAAAATCAATATTAAAAATAATGTGGGGTATGAGATTTGAACTCTGGTGGCTTGGTTCAGCAGTGCAAGGTATTACCAATGAGCTACAAGTTCCTTCTTGTAATTATTGTGTTATTTAATTACTTAAAATGATAGCAGCAAGAGTAAATACTCCAAGTATACATTAAATTTAAAGTAATTTCTTGTATACTAAAAATGGAGTTATTTCATTCTTGTAGCTTTTAATTAAAAATAAAAAAATAATTACCTAAATCTTGTGCTCAGGCTAAAATACCCTTTTGTGGACTTTAAAAATATTTTGAAAAAATTTTGTATAGGAAAAACTGTATAAGAAAATTAGGGTTGTTACATTCTACCCTCCTTATAAAAATTTCATCCTCGAAATTTGTAAAAGGAAAGTGTAACAGTGCAAAGAAGTTTGGCGAATAAAAGTGATACGGTGATGAAAAAGGCTTACCGGTATTACCTTGACCTACAGTCTCGGCTTCTACGGCTTCTAAAGTGAAGGTCTGTCGCCGTGGTATATTCCTTCTAGCTGGAGGCACATTCCGCCTTTGAGGCCTATTTCTCTGCCCTCTAGGCATGTCCCTCATTGCCTGTTGGAATTGGCGAGTAGGCTGTGCAGGTGGTGGAGCAGGTATTGCAGGACGAGTTGCAGGAGCCTGGATGGTTGGCCGCTGTGGTTGGTTGGCGTGTGTGTGAGATGAGTTGCTGTTGTAAGGACAGTTCCCAATTCCGTGGTTGGATGCGCCACAAATTAGACACAGGCCTTTTGCGTGCCTACAATCCTTCCACAAATGTCCCTTTTTATGGCAGTAATGGCAAATTTCTTCAGTCCTCCTGGGTTCAAACAATGGCCTGGAAGAGGCTCCACCTGCTATCTGGTTGGCAGGGCGCTTGACTCCTGCAGACTGAGGTCTGCCCCTCTCTTTTATCACTGCCTCATAACTGCGGGCAGCTTCTAGGGCTTCCTCATGAGTCAAGAACTTTCCTGTGGCTAAAGCAGCCTTAATCTCTATGTCCAAGCCTTGTTGAAAGCGACGGGCTCTGATCTCGTCCGTCGGTATCAGGTGTGCCGCGAATCGGCTCAACATGGTGAACTCAGCATCATATTCATCTACCGATTTCTCCTACATTGATCCTTGCTGTAGATGAATAAATTGCTGCTCCATAGCAAACCTGGCAGTCACAGGGAAATATTTCGCGTTGAACTTCTTGCGAAATGTCTTCCATTCAATCGGCTGCGCTAGACGGGTTTCTTCCGCCTTCCACCAATTGCGAGCATTATCCATGAGCTGTAGTTTCGCTACACGGACCCAAGCGTGGTCTGGCACTTGAGCTGCTGCCAGATCATCTTCGATGCTTTGTGCCCATTCTTCCGCTTCAAGAGGGCTTCCTTTACCAGAGAACTGCTTTGGGTGCAAAGCTCTGAATTGCTTTACTCCTAGTGCATCGGCCTCAGGACGATTCAAAAGTTGTTGCTGTCCCTCGAGAAGACTGCGGATCGTCTCAAATAGTATCGTTTGCTCAGTGGGTGGTGCAGGAACAACTGGTGTGAGAGGTAGTGCTGGAGGGGTGTTGTTGACGTTGGTGCTGGTGTTGTTTGGGGAATCCATGACCTTGAAGAAAAATTTGGGTTAGGACAGATTCAAATATATGAAATGATAAGATTCAAAGAATAGAAATTTGCAAGATTCAAGGAATATGAATTGTAAAGAATGTTTTAGTTGCTGGTTCTTGTGTTATATTGCTTAAGTTGTTCACGCAGACCAGAACTGCATGACAGGGATTCATACAGCTCTGACCTGCATGGGCCACCAACAAAACCTGTCACGCCCCGCTTCCCGGTATACGGCGAAGTGGACACGACGAGGCCCACTACGTATATACTCAGAAGTACATACGCTGAGCGTAACTAAGCAATATAAAGTAAATCACAAGAGACGAATGATATAGGAATAACAGCAACTTTTATTAATAACATTCTTTTGTACAATGCATGAAAAGGAAATACATCTGAAATGAAAAGCGATGCCTAAACAGTGGCATAACAGGAAATGAAAATACAGAAAAGAACAAAGTACAATATCTAAAGCTCGGGATCTTCTTGGAACTGCTCTAAATCTTCACCGGTGGGCTCGATCTCAACTTGGTCCAACGCACCCGACGACATTCAAAGAAGAAAGGAATAGAATGTCGTCAGCGAACAGGTCGCTCGGTAAGTCCCAAGATAAGGGAGAAAAAGACAGAGAGTAAAAGAGAGAGAGAGTAGCTTTTAATGTTGTATTGTATTATCATATTATAGTAGTATGGTGTTAACGCTGTTGTTGTAGCTTGGTACAGAAGGATGTCAGTGTATACGAGAGGGATCTCTATATACTAGAGATCAGGGCAAATGGAAGTACAAGGCTCCGTTATACAACCCGGAACAACGGCAATTGGATTCAGGTTAGGTGTCTTAATCTTACCATCTCGTGCCACCTTTAACACCTTCCGTACCAATCTACCCCTTAAACCCTGCGATGTCATGTTTGTATTGTTATCTTGTAAACTTGTAATGATTGCATGATTGACTTGATTGACTGACCGAAACCATAATATCAGGAAACGGTTATAACCGTAGAGTCATGTAAATGGAATACTGGGAAACATGTATAAGGAATATCCATGGTTCGGTTCAGTCAAGTAGATTGTTAACTGGATTCTGGGATTCATGTATTCATCTTGAGTTGAAATATAAAGAATATGGATTGACTTGAATCATATTCAAGTCAGAAATAGTCAGACTCTAACCCGAGTCAGACTAAAAGAAAGATAATTTGAAATTCTATATTTGTTAGGGCCTTATTGTAATTTATAAAACTTGAGGGGGTTTTATGTAAAAAGTACGATTATATATTTTCAAAATACACCTCAAGTATTTATTATTCGTCTTTATAGTTATAATGAGTATGAATTTTATTTGTGTTATTCTAGTGAATATATCCTAATAAGAGTATTAATTTATTTATTTGAAATTCATGGTATTTTAATGTAACTTTTAATCTTGTAATTTTTAGAAAAAAGTGAAAACTTTATCTTATGATAAAATAGGTGTTTAAATGATAATTATATATATATATATTAACACATGAATAATTTTAAATAAATATTTTATTTTCCTAAAATCTCATTTTTCTTAAATGCCGTATTTTAAACCTTTCGAGACCGAATGCTCCTTGCGGAGGTCTGAATCTCGCACTACTAGCCCGCGGGTGAACGATGAACCGTACTATCCCTAACGGGTTCCCCAAAAGTGTGTTGTAGTGGCACTTTGCTTAGCTTTAACAAATACTATTCATTTAGGAAAACGGTTTTATAAATAAAAGGTATTTATTTGTAAAAGAGTATAGTTTTCTGTATTTTAGTTTCTAGGGTTTCCTAAGCCAACTAGCCTATTTCTAAGGGTCTAAACGACAAGTCATTAGAAGCCTCAAATCGCCTCTTCACCGCCAATTGTGGCCAGGTAAGTACAAGTGAGGAGGGAGGGATCCGCTCACGAATCGTGAGACGGGCCTTTTAAAGTTACCCAAGCTCACTTGCCTAGCCTAGACACCACAAAGTCAGTTTAGATAAACGATCGATGTCCATGACATATCGTATTTTCCTATTAAAAGATATTGTTTTAAAAATTGTAAACAACTTAGAACTTTTTAGAAAAGGTTTATAAAGAAAAGGGTATTTTAGTGAAAAGTCTTGTATTTTCGTATTCTATATTTTGACGTTTATCAATTAAGCTTATATTTGTGTGTGTGTAGAGGTATGTCATTACCTCGTGACTTATTTTAAGTTCTGATGAAGTTTAGAGGTAAAACATGATATATTAAACTTAAAGGTATTAAAGTGCAAGAATACGGTATTTGAAAACGTTATCATTTTATGTGTGAAATTTCATTGAAATTGATTTCTACAAGTTTAGTGATCAAGATAAACATATTTAGGAGTGAGGGATTTATTTAGAACAATGAAAACAAACTTTATGGTATTTTTATGAAAAGAATACGGTTTTACAAGAAAGCTATCATTTCATGTGAGAAACTTTGTTTAAATTGGTTTCTATGTGATTAATAGTCATCATGTATATGGGTAGGTATCATGGATTAGGTGACAAGTGGAATTTTGTAGAAAAACCGAATCGGAAATCGGTTTGTTCCGATTTCCGTCGGGTTCCATAAATCCGTATTTTTAAGAAATAGAAAGGTGAGAAGGATGGGACTTATGGGTTTTAAGCTCTTCTAAAGAGTAAAGAGAACTAGGGAGAAAGACCGAGGGGTGGTTTCGTCGCCGGTTGCTTCAAAGCACGTCGCCGGAATTCCGTCAGAATCTCGTCGGAGCTTCGCCGCGAACTTGTTTTCAAAGCACACACTTCTTGGAAAACTTTTGAGAGAGTGGCTCAAGATTTTGGGGGTGAGAGGGTAGTGTGTAGGGTTAGTATTTATAGGGTTAGGCTAGGGTTAGGGTAGATGAAAAGTTAAAAATAAAAATGTGATAAAATGTAATAAAAAAATGTATTAAAAGTGGAGTAATTGGGTTTTTAAAGAGCTCTGGAAGTGGTATGAGGCTGAAACTTTGCAGGTGCGTAGGGAATATGAATAGACACAACTTTCATGTTGTGACCATCGCCGGAATCGGCCGAATCGGGGGTGACTCGGCCGTGACTCGGTCGGATCACTGAGTCGGCCGAGTCAAGGCCGAGTTTGCCGATTCCCGACCGAGTCCGGTGGCCTGGATCCCCCCCGACGGTTCATCTAACTCCTGCAAGTGTTACATGTTTGGGTGTAGTGGGGTTTTTGTGAGATATGCACGTGTAAACTCTTGGTATTCTAAAGGTTTTTAAAAAATCAATATTAAAAATAATGTGGGGTATGAGATTTGAACTCTGGTGGCTTGGTTCAGCAGTGCAAGGTATTACCAATGAGCTACAAGTTCCTTCTTGTAATTATTGTGTTATTTAATTACTTAAAATGATAGCAGTAAGAGTAAATACTCCAAGTATACATTAAATTTAAAGTAATTTCTTGTACACTAAAAATGGAGTTATTTCATTCTTGTAGCTTGTAATTAAAAACAAAAAAATAATTACCTAAATCTTGTGCTCAGGCTAAAATACCCCTTTGTGGACTTTAAAAATATTTTGAAAAAATTTTGTATAGGAAAAAGTGTATAAGAAAATTAGGGTTGTTACAGGTTGAAACCTATAAGGCTAGACCTGTTGTAAAAGGTTTTCTTCATAGACCTAGTTTGGACTATGATGAAACCTTTTCTCCAGTGGCTATACTCAAATCCATTCGGATCCTTCTCCCATTGCTGCCTTCCACGATTATGAAATTTGGCAGATGGACGTAAAGACCGTTTTTCTGAATGGAAATTTAGAAGAGTGTGTCTATATGGATCAGCCGGAGGGCTTCATAGAGAGTGGGAGCAGCGGAAGAGTGTACAAGTTGCTTAAATCCATATATGAATTAAAGCAGGTATCGAGGAGTTGGAACATCTGTTTTGATGAGACGATCAAGAAATTTGACTTTATCAAAATTCCAAATGAACCATGCATTTATAGTAAGATTGTAGCGAGAACTGTGGTATTGCTCGTCTTGTATGTGGATGACATTCTCTTGATAGGAAATGACATTCCTATGCTACAATACGTTAAAGGATTCTTGTCACAACGGTTCTCCATGAAAGACCTGGGTGATGCCTCCTACATTCTGGGGATTCAGATCTATCGTGATAGATTTAAGAGGATGTTGGGACTTTCACAGTCCAGGTACATTGATTGTAGAGATTTTATGCGTACGTGCATTTTGAAATCAAATTATTAACCACAATCAAGACGGTGTCGCTTGGTAGTTAGCCGGCCGAGTACGGGTCGGTCCACAGGGAGATAGATTCCTTTTCTTTATTTATTAACGAGTTAAATCCAAAAGATTTTGGGTTTTATTTTAAGATCTAAGAATGAGATAAAAGTTTATAAAAAGCTTGCTAGGGTTAAGATTAGGTTAGTTTAGAAAATCAATTATTCTCACCGCTTTCTTTGCCCTAATTAAGAACTTTTAGGTGTTAAGGTAATAGTTAACAAAGGGGATTAGCACTATCGGGATTCTTCCTCTTGGTCCTTGTCCGTCCTTTCTTAACGCTTACCCTAACCTCCATGGAAATCATACACAACCGGTCTTTAATTATGGTATCACCGCTACCTCATGGGATAGGGTGCCGTATTGAGCGGTGTGTGTATGTATGCATAGAGTCCTACTTTAAAATGTATAACGGTCAAGAAAAGGGTGAGAGATTTTCATCTCTCAAACCTTCCCCAAATCTAACCCTAACAAGTGAGGAACTACTCACTCATTAGGGAATTGATAAAAGAGTTCATTTTTATGATTTTAATTTAACAACTACGGCAAATAAATAAAAGTTATAACTACGGCAGATAAATAAAAATTATAACTAGGGCAGAAATGAAATTAAACTAAGGCAAGATAAAGATAAACTTACTTCTTCATTGATACACTCATTGACGATTACAAGGAATTGAAAATCTAAGATCTAGAAATTAAAAGAGGCATCTCAAAAGAGGCACCCAAAAAGAGGCACGCTCCGAAAAGAGCTGTAGGGTTCCTATTTATAGAGAATAGAAACCCTAGGGTTTACATCTGATCCATATCTATAATTACAAAAATACCCTAAGAAAAACCGAGTCAATGCACCGACTTCCACCGACACGCAACGACGCATCGACACGTGTGACGCACGGTCGCGGATCCGCGGCCATAAGCATGGTTTGGCCGTGGTTCCGCGGCCATTTGGTGGGCTTGCCGGCTCATTTCTTTAGGTATACTTCATGTTGCTTTTTCCTTGTATTTTCTTCATTTGGTTCTTCAAAATGTCTTCTAGTTTCTTCCAGATTTCCACAGTGCAGAATGTTGTGGACTTTTCCCGTTTGCTTCGTGTTGAAGTCTTGAATCTTGTGCTGCCTTTGTACTTTGTGCAATTAAACTGTTCATTGATCTTCACTTGTTCCTTAAACTGTAGGCGGCATCATAAAGATTCTTTTATTTGTTGGTCATAGTCTCACTTTTGTAGCGTCTTTTCACCATTTTCACTGTATTGTTCCGAGAACCTGTAACCTGCAACTATTCAACAGATATGGATCAAAAGCACCTATTTATTTGTAAAATGATTAAGAATGGGGAATATAATAATGCAAAATTATGAGATGAACAAATACCCCCAAACTTATCTTTTGCTCGTCCCGACCAAAACCAATTTATTCTCGAAAAAACCTAACCTCACTTTCGCAGGGAAACGCGATTGCACTGAGCTCGTGCAACAAGCCGTTAAACCTCTAGGTGTCCCTAGTAAGAGGAGTGTTGTCTTCTGAGGGTTTTCAGCGGATACTACCCACAAAATCCGATCAATTTGGCCTATTGACTTTCATTTTTCAATTCGGTGTTCTAGCAAGAAATTCTATTATTTTCAACTCAGAAATTATCAACCCATATTTTTCACGCTTCTTTATCATTTAACTTAAGATTGTATATGTTCTGTAAATTTATTTAGCTTTTAGCATTTTTTGAGTTTTCCTTCTAAGGTTCCATCTCAACTTAGAAATTTTTATCATCTCTACTAAGATATAAGTCATATTTGTCATTCCTGTCTCTCATCTAAACCCCAATCATATACCCCTACGTGTGTGTATGTATCACCCCTATACTTGGAAATTCAATTCAAACTATCTTACTCTTGTCCATTGTCCAAAGTACTTTTAGTTGGTGAATTTTTAGATGAAATTGCTCACATATCTTTCATGCGACCGTTAATACTTCTTGAGGTACTAACGACCGATTACAAAATGTGTTTGCGCATTAAGGCGTAATTCCTCGTCTTGTAATACCTAAGGGTTTTAGCAGTGACTCCCAAACCAGTTGATCTAAGGCACTAGGTGATAAAGCACCCTCGCTATATATTTTTTATTTTACGCAGCCTTAAGTAATTACAAAACCAGTGTTCATTTTTTATATCTCTTTATTCACACTTATAATTTTATTTTCCTTCATACTAAGGATTTTAGACAAGAGCATTTCAAGGTAACCTCTACTATTCCAAGTTTCAAGGTTCGTGTTTGTGCAAGTTGTAGGGTATATATTTTTAGAATTTAGACTTAAAGTTCGGAATTATTTTACAGACTTATACTCCAATAAAAATTTCAATACTCTTCCCTTATTTTGACTTAACCCAAGAAGTGAACTCAAAATTTGCCTATTTCTAAGTAAACTACAAAGACATATATTTTCTACCGTTAAATTTTAAGAAAGGTTATTTTTAGGGTTTTTAATTTACTAAGTTTAGGATATATTTTTTCCTAGCTAGTTAACCGTCTTGTCAAACTTAAATCAAATATGGCCAAAATTGAACTTTTCAATTTTTATAATTTTTAAATTTTTTCAATTTTTATGGGTTTTAAAATAAGTATGCAAATGCAAAAATGTATATATGAATGCGAAGGAAGAAACCTTACCGAGCACACCCCCAAACTTAAACTTGACAGTATCCTCACTGTCATGCCACACCAAGAAGGTCAAAATTGTCGGCACTTCCCTGTTTATTTATTTATTTTCTATATTTTTTTATTGTTAAAAGAAAAACAAAATATATATAAAAAAAGGTCCCCCCAAAAACTTAAGTGAGACAGTGTTTCCACTGTTTAAGCATTAAAGTTCAAAGTTAGGGAGGCGAAAAATACAGTATCAAGCTATACAAGGCCTTACACAGGCCAAAGGTTAGCACCAACCATTCAAAAATTTTATCGTTATAATAGTATGGTTGGTGAAAGAATGGAGTGTAGAGAAAAGAAATGAGAAGCACACGAGACCGTGTGGAGATAGAAGCAGTATACGGTCTCGGTGGAGGAGAAGAATGGCGGAAGGGAAAAAGAAATGGTGGTGGTGGTTCGACTTCTTCGGGTGGAGGTTGATTAATTACAAAATCCGTGTCGTTTAGGAATGCAAGTTCGTCGGCGAAAATATCATCGAAGGTTCGATTGAACGTTTCAATGTCACTAAGTGTCGCGCCAGAATTCAACACACTTGATTTTTCAAAAATTATGAAGGTAGGATAGTCGTAAGGCTCATTTATCTTATTTTCAAAAGAGTCTAAATCAAGTTGTTTTTCTAGAATTATCGAACTCAAAATATCGGGTTGTGATTCATTAACACTCGGTATCATTAAAGGAAGATTAGAAGAAGAACCAAAGAAAGCGGGAGAAAGAAGTTGAATACGAACTTGAGGGTGGAGATGGAGTGTATAAATTAGCACATTTTGTAATGACCGATGTGTAAAAACCGATTGTGCTAATCTATCAACCCACTGAGAAATGAGGTCAAATCCCTCAAGGTTCGTGAGAAAACATGGGTACGTCGAACTTGGTAAACCAGACATTAAAAATGAAAGGGATACGGTCTCTTACGCGGTCGGAACGAGGATGGAGGGAAGTGATTGAGGAAGGGTATCGGTTAAAAATTCAGGAGGGTGTACACTGTCAGTGGAAGGGATATGATGAATTGTAAAATCCGACTCATCAAACAAAACTGGTTTATCCTCAATAATTTCCTCAATATTCTCCTCAAAATTTAGCTTATCCATACCATTCTCATCAAAATCAAGACGCATATGAAGTTCGAGAAAAAAATTTAATGATTCGGGATGATGAATTGGAGAGAAAAACTTGGCCAAATCTGCGGGTTCATCATCCAAATTATTCCCTGCGTCAATATCCTCAATCAAGTGAAAATCAATTTTTTCGGACACCTCATCAAAGGCATGAATATTTATCAATTCAGGTTCTAGATTGGAGGTGTAGAGATCGAAAGGATTGGTGATGGTTTCACTTGAAAGGGACCCTTCACAATCTGGTAAATCAAACACTACAAAGTCGCACAACTCATTACACATTTTATCTTCAACCGGTGGATCATTTGGGACACTTGATAGACATTCAAAACCGGAGTTGTGGGATTCAATTGGGGATGGGTAGGTTTGATTTGGAAGGGTGTATAGCTCACTCTCTCCACTCAAATTCTCGATCTGTCCAACCGCCTCATCATACATTGGAATTTTTGGAGCTAGTTGGAAACTAGCTACCGGTTCACTGGTTGTCTTGATGAATTAAGGGCGGCAATGAATGCATCCAAATTCCTCATCTGTTGATTTGTCGCTATAATATATGCTTCCAACGACTGTTCCAGACTAGACATGGGTTGTGAAAGGGTTTCAGTAAAAGATTCAAAATTGTTTGGATTCTGCAAACTCCCAAATGGCTGTGTAGAAGCAATGTCTAGTGAAGGTGCGAAAGTCGGGTATGACTGGTAGGAATTGAATGGTTGAACAGGAGTAGGATCAACATTTGGATAAAAAAGTGAATGGACTTGTTGATCCCAAGAACTGGAAGTGTTGAAAGGAGTGAAAGATCGGTTACGAGCTTGTTCAATATGTTCAGTAATAGACATAGGTTTCGGAGTGACAACATGACTCGAAAAAGGGGTATCAACGTAAGAAGACGGTGAAGGTTGAAAAGGTTGATACAAAGTGGATTGCGGAGTCCAACTGTTTCTCCTAGACGCTTCTATTCGATCTTTCAAAGAAATTTTGGGCATGGAGGGGTTGTCCGTAATTCGACCAAAACAATGCGCGTAGGAAGCAATGTTTGGATGAGGGTACCAAAGTTCGGCAAGAGTTTTGCGAGGTGGGGTACCCATGATGCAAGAAAGGAGAAGAAAAAGAATGTGATGAATTTTTTTTTTATAAAAAAATTGTTTGTTTTTGGGTTTTTGAAATTTTTGAAAGTGTTTTTAAAAAAAAAAGAGTTTTTGCAGAATTTTTACGGACTACTACACACTTTCAAACAGTCACAATATAAGCATGCACAATCAAGCCTAGAGCTAGGGTCTCCTAATTCAACTAGACTGCTCCTAACTGTTCCAAAGGGTAAGTTGTGAGATCCTCAAATCGCCTCTTCACCGCCAATTGTGGTCAGGTAAGCACAAGTAAAGAAAGGAGGGATCCGCTCACGAATCACCGTGAGACAGGCCTTTTAAAATTACCTTTCCTACTTGTCTAGCCTGGGCACCACAAAATCAGGTTTAGATAAACGACCGATGCCTACAACCTTTCCTTTGTCCTAATGAGCACGACAGTCCTTATTGGCTGAGTTTAATATTTTTTTTAATTAACTCGAGAGTTGATGGAAAATGCTTTTTGTGATTTCTGGGGTCTTAGGAAGGGTAATGAAATCCCCACCCAATCTTGATTGGTGTTATAGCCCCTTAAAAGTCCGTTTTAAATATGCAAAGCAATTAACACACCAAAAATCTAAAAACACTTTCAATTTTTTTATTTATTTTGCAGCGCAAAGAATCCTGCACAAAAACAATTTATTGGAGAGGGAGAAAGATTTTGCACAAAGAATCCTGCAGGAAAATTTTTCAGAGGATTTCAGAGGGCAGAAGAGAGGAAAAGAAAGCTTACAGAGAGGTTTTGGCATGCTGACGTCAGCAAGCCGCGGCGGATCCGCGGTCAAATGCACTGTGTTGCGGCGGTTCCACGGTTGACTTGGTGGTTCAGATCTCCAAAATTCTTCTATTTCTCTGTTGTGATTTTCCTCTGTCTGTTCAGATCTGCCGTTTGCTGTTTTGTGCACTGGATTTTTCCAGATCTGAATCTGTTCGTCTTTTCGATCCTGCACAATTCACACAATACCTCTCAAAAAGATCAAGATGAATTTCTTTTATTTTATTATTATTTTTTTTGTTTTAAAATATTTCAATTTTTATAATTTTTAAATTTTTTATTTTTTATTTTTTTATTTTAACCCGAAATTACATAAAGAAAGAGACTACAGTCTCCCCGACAACGGCGCCATTTGATTGTAGAGATTTTATGCGTACGTGCATTTTGAAATCAAAGTATTAACCGCAATTAAGACGGTGTCACTTGGTAGCTAGCCGGTTGAGTACGGGTCGGTCCACAGGAAGATGGATTCCTTTTCTTTATGTATTAACGAGTTAAATCCAAAAGATTTTGGGTTTTATTTTAAGATCTAAGAATGAGATAAAAGTTTATAAAAAGCTTGCTAGGGTTAAGATTAGGTTAGTTTGGAAAATCAATTATTCTCACCGCTTTCTTTGCCCTAATTAAGAACTTTTAGGTGTTAAGGTAATAGTTAACAAAGGGGATTAGCACTATCAGGAAGAAACTAGATTTCTTCTTCTTGGTCCTTGTCCGTCCTTTCTTAACTCTTACCCTAACCTCCATGGAAATCATACACAACCGGTCTTTAACTATGGTATCACCGCTACCTCGTGGGATAGGGTGCCGTAGTGAGCGGTGTGTGTATGTATGCATAGAGTCCTACATTAAAATGTATAACGGGCAAGAAAGGGGTGAGAGATTTTCATCTCTCAAACCTTCCCCAAACCTAACCCTAACAAGTGAGGAACTACTCACTCATTAGGGAATTGATAAAAGAGTTCATTTTTATGATTTTAATTTAACAACTACGGCAGATAAATAAAAGTTATAACTACAGCAGATAAATAAAAATTATAACTAGGGCAGAAATGAAATTAAACTAAGGCAAGATAAAGAAAAACTTACCTCTTCATTGATGCACTCTTTGACGATTACAAGGAATTGAAAATCTAAGATCTAGAAATTAAAAGAGGCATCTCAAAAGAGGCACCCAAAAAGAGGCACGCTCCGAAAAGAGCTGTAGGGTTCCTATTTATAGAGAATAGAACCCTAGGGTTTACATCTGATCCATATCTATAATTACAAAAATACCCTAAGAAAAACCGGGTCAATGCACCGACTTCCACCGACACGCAACGACGCACCGACATGTGTAACGTACGTGTTAGTTATATGTATGCCCTAGATGCCATTACTATACATAGGATGTATATTGTAGTGGATGCTTGGACATATATAGGGAGGACTTTCTTGCTCGACATGATAGTATGCTCTCTGGTTGCTCTTTACCTTAACGTATACACTGATTGTCTCTCTGTTACATGTTGGTAAAGCCCTTAGGATGTGTACTTGACTACCTGGACTATGATGCGGATCATACTAGTGGGGACATGGTAGTCCATAAGTACATCCTTTAAGGTCCCTAGTCGTGGGTGTATCGAGATGGGGCATCGATATACCAGAGTAGACTAGCGTATACCTTCTCGACCCATACAGATGGGCGATGGATGATCCCATATCCATTGGTGTTTGACATCAGAGATGATATACGGGTTCTCAGTAGAGACTGGGTACACTGGACGGACTCGCCGAGAACTCCCAGATGGTATTATACCTTACGTCAGATGGCAGTTCTCTGGTGACACTGGTACAGGTTAGTCTGTAGACCCGAGATCGTCATAGAGTCTTGTGTGATTCCCACTGTGCTTTGGTTTCCACCTTACCACGTCCAAGAGGGTGTGCAAAACGGTGGTTTTTGGGTACAGTCCCGAATCACATGGAGGCAATGAGCGATAGGAGGGGATTCGTCTCTCCCGGTATAGGGAGTTGCTGTGTTCGATTGGCTATAACCGGAAATCCCTAGCCAGGGTTGCTGAGATTTACTGGTAAGTGTTACCGGTAGTTTCTCGAACTGTTATATACCTCATATCGACATGACTTATCGAGCTACTGTGGTCTGACGTTTACCACCCCTAGACAAGATATGCGACATATCAGACGACGAGACCGGACTGTACGGTAAGTTTTGCTGGTTGGATTCACAGGAGTGTGAACGGGCTTGCTCGTTGATCTTCTGATCGCTCAATACCCGAGTGGCCGTTACGTTTAGCAGACCGCTTGCGGCTTGTGGGTGTTTGATATGATCATCACCTACTGCCGGCGTATTGACGAGTCTTTAGAGTTCTACATAGAGGTTTCCTGGCTCAAGCGAAATGAAATAGGAGCGCATATGAGATATGTGCGGGACCGAGAATAATACCAGTATGTGATACTGAATTCTATTCTGGCGATTTGTATCATCGGACGGTTATATGTGATATAGCCGGGTTACCGAATCAAGTGTTGATTCGATATATTGATACACTTGATATTAATCGGTTATATGCAGTATGACCAGATCATTAAATCAAGTGTTGATTTAATGATTTAATGTATAATTATATATTAGATATATTACTTTACATTGACTAGTATTGTTCACTTAAGATTATTTTTCTCACTAGATTGTGCACATTGTATATATGATATATGTTTGTGCACTAGTTTGTATCATGTTTGATGATACATGCAAACTTGGGTGTGTGTATGCTTTAAACCATGCTTAGCTTAATGGTTAGGGTTTTAACTATTATTTATTTATTTTGCTAAAACAAAATGGTGGCTTTCTTTAAGCTTCATGAAGCTTCTTAGTATCTTTGAAAAAGTCTAAACCATTTTGTTTTTTGCTTAAACCTAACCATTACCTAAACTATGGTTTGCTCTCTAAATGAGTTTACTAACCCATGGTTGCATTATGATAAGTCTTCACTTGAATTTTCTTTTCACAATTAATTCATTTTCATTTCATTCTTCTTCTTCTTCTTGATGAAGTGAAGAAAGCTTTCTTGAAAATTTTCAAGTGTTGAAATCAAGTGAGAAATCCAAATCCAAAGTGAACCCACTTCCTATTTCTTCATCCTCTACCACTTGCCATGTTGTATAGTGTGTTTTCTTCACAAGGTTCGTGACCAAGTGAAGATGGAGCTTGAGTTAGAGTCGCCTCGACGTAGATCATCTTCGGAACCGAAGTCAACGACCTAGCCCGCTCATTTCTCCGATGAAACCAACGCTAGAGTCCAGGATCCCGATGATCGCAGCGAAGGGACGTCAACACGGAGCTAAACAAGTGGAGAACCGGATCTACAAGGGTTGTAATCCCTTTCACTTAGTAGCAAAGTAGTTTGCTTACTTGTTGTTTCGCCTAATCTCTAGTTAACGATCTTGTATAGAGTTGTTAGGCACACAAAAATTTGATTTTGGTATGGTTGATGCCTTGTGGAACCTCTTGAGTGTGCCTAGGAACCCTACAGTGGTATCAGAGCCTAGCTAGAGCTTTAGGCGATTTGCAGACGAAGTTAGAAATCTGATCGAACCCCGAAACCCTAAACTTGACCCCTCTCTGTACATTTTCTGGAACTGTGGATTTTTCCTAATTAAAAATGCTCAGAAAATAGAGCAGGAAATTCTAAGAACAACTGCAGAAAACGACCACCTGAATCTACTGTAGCGCCGCGGAACCGCGGCCCTATCCTACTTCTGGCGGCGGTTCCGCGGCCGTATGTAATGATTAGGTGCTCAATTTTCCACAGTTATCTCTGTAGGTGTTTCTTGTTTCTTCTGGGAATTTTTATTTGATACTCAACAGTTGAGTTTTCTGGGTTGTTTTAGGG
Organism: Agapanthus africanus; assembly: GCA_030015575.1. Lineage (NCBI taxonomy): Eukaryota > Viridiplantae > Streptophyta > Magnoliopsida > Asparagales > Amaryllidaceae > Agapanthus > Agapanthus africanus. Next base: position 569,997,024 of record JASDDO010000016.1, read on the forward strand.
ACTCGATGATTCGATCGGATTGTTTGACTTTGTCTATGTGTTTTTCCGGGTAATTTTAGAACATGTTAATAAGTTCGACCGGATATAAATACCCATTTTTTCCCCTGCCGGGAAATTTCCAAGTGTTGGATTTTTCCGTGGTTTAAGGACGTTCTAAGTAGTGCAAGTAACGCGATGGACCCTCTAGAAGACAACAAACCTTAACTCGATTATGTGACCGTCTTGAACTGCCCTTTGAACCTTAGGGTTTGGGGCAGTACGGCGTGCCACATGTGAGGCGTTGGCTTGACCCTTCTACGGCTGGACCGTTGGTACTGTGGCATGAAATGGATGTTTTTAAACTCCCCTCAAGTGTTGAGAACTTTTCGGGAAAACTTGGGTGTTTGATTATTCGATCGGAAAGTTTAACATTGTCTAATTATCTGGAATGTGATACAATAATTGGAATCCACATTCAGTTATGAGATAACTAATTTGAATGTTATAAACATAGCAGTTTAGTCTAAGATGATCGGTTGCCACAGAATTTTGATGTGATCAAAAGTCCGTCGCAATCACGTAGCGTACGCGGATACTCGCCGGATAAACTTAATAGACAGCCATGCCCTATAGCCCCGACCAAGTGACTGTAGGAGAACCCCGTCGCCAAAAAGCATCCGTTCGGGTGCTCGCGGCAGCGGTATTCCGCCTTAGTGCACTTCGTCGATGGCATCCGGGGGTGCGGCCGTCTACTAAAGTTTGCGACGAGCATTCGATCAGGATGTCGGGAATCTTGTTGAATTGCCCGACTTGATATTGAAAAGTGTTTTCGATAGTGAGACTAAAATGCGGGGTTTATAATTGTTAGGCATGCGATGTCTAAGGAATTCATTTGGTTAGGCATGCGATGTCTAAAGAGGTTGCGGATTCCAACTGTTGTAGTTTTACACTTTCTTTTCTGCGACCGTAAGTGTAATATGTGATATCGCCGGTTTCGTTGCTATTTGTCAACGACAATAGGGATGCGCATATTTACTTACTTTGATGACATGTGATGTTATGTGTTGCTGGATATGTTACATTGGATCGTTGTGTTTGAATAGCCGGGGGTTTTTTATGTGAGATGAGTGTTTTTCATTTTCATTCATGTAAAAACTTGTATGTAATATTCTTTTATTGGGGCACTTCCAGGTTGCGGAAGAAGTCACCATTTGTATATTATTTACTTTTCCGCAGTAGGATAGACCCAAGGAGGGGAGCACAAGTAACCGGGTTCTAGGGTCCAGTGGGAGACCATCTCGAGGAGTCGTGTCCGGGTCTCCTAACCCTAGAATTGGTAGGGTTGCTTGCCGCTCTCGTAGGGGTCTTGAGGTATGGGATTGGCTATTCATCACGACCGTAGAATCCGTGTTTTATACAGGCTCAAAATAAAACACGGACGTCCTAGTATATCCAATATTTCATATGATATTTTCTGCTGCGTTATCTGTGATGTGATCATGTGATATGTTCAGATAGATATTGTATATAGTATATATGATATATTATATAGACGTTACTTATGTTTTACACCCACGCTAGCCCTGCCCTGCTCTGTCGTTAGTTACCAACCTAATGATGCAGACGGGACATCGAGGCGAATGCGGATGGCATAAGTGTACGTCGTATTTATCTGTGATGTTTAGGTGACTTAACTGATGGGACTTCATTAATATGATTAATGAAAAGAAAATAAACCTAAAAGATGTTGTGGAATCGAATTTCAAAAATAAAACAGGTAGCTCTAGTTGTTGCTTTGCATCGCGGTGTTCCTTGTAGAACATCCTGCACCTTATTCGATGAGGAAAGGGCCGAGATCCCTTCACTGGGAGTGACCCCTTTAGCAATAACTAGCAGATGCTACAACACTCGGTTTGTCTTTTGATTACTTTTGGAGTTTTTGCTTTGCACAGTGATATATATGATATATCCCGCACCGCATTCGACGAGGAAAGGGCCGACGATCCCTTCACCGGGAGTGACCCCTTTAGCAAAACTAGAAAAGCCTAAAAAACACTCCATTTTAAAATCATTTGATTCTACAACGATATCAAGTTCATTACGCAATAGGTTTTCAGAAAAACCTGTCGTAGCCCTCCGTCATTTCAGATAAGGACTGTTTAGTATTCGTGCTGCGTTTGTTGGCCTTTGTCAAGGCGTAGTGTACGGTAGCTGAATAGTACTTTTCTGCTTATGCATATGATGCAGATTGGATTAGGGTAGTCGTGCGACCTTGTTGGCCTTTGTCAAGGGCCGTGCGGGTGGGTTTATTTCAATCAAGAAATGACGGGTTGAACTTGACTAGCAGCCTATGATTTGTTGGCCTTTGTCAAGGTCATAGGAGGCTTGGGGCAAAATATTATCGGGAATTTCAAGTGTTGAAATTTGCAATGAGATTGCATACCTTCTATGAGATAGTTGGATCCCGATACCCGCTGCGAGTAAGAGTTACTCCTGGGAGAGTTTTACACATTACAACTAGCCGATCAAGTAGGTGTCTAGAAAGGTGTTAACGAGGTTACGCCTCTGGGAAAATAATGTTTACTTTAATTAGGTTCGTGCGAAAGCACAGGGGACCTCCCTCAAAGTACCGACACTGGCCTGGCTGAAAGATTGGCGAACTTGTAGCGTGTAATTAATCCCGGCTAGTCTTTCCTTTTAGGGTTCGAAGGAAGATTTGATAAAAACAGTGGGAGCCATCCTGATTAGATAAAATAATAACCAATCTGATCTTGCAAGAGCATACGCTGAGTGTTTTCTTCTCTCTCTCTCTAGGTAGCGACCATATTACGCCTTAATCAAGATAATAATATGGATGTATTGACCGAACCCGCTTGTTATACTGAGCTGGGGAACGTTGGTCCCGCTCCAACTTATAATTGTTATAAGACCGAGCAGGAAATAGGGGAATACCAGGATTCCCATGCCGCCCAAATGAAGAAAGTGCATAAGATGCATCTCCTTCGGGTGCGTTCATTACAAAGAACTGTTTCTCAAGTATCCTCTGCGTCCTGGGTATTTGATACCGGGTCAGGATCCCAGATATGTAATCTGTTACATAGGGCTACAGAAAGGTAGAGAACTGAGAACGGGTGATAAGTTTCATGAGACAGAAAACGGTGCAAGTGTTGCAGTCAAGTCTGTTGGTCACTGTCACCCTGTATTACAAATACATTGATTCTGAACAGATGCTATTAGATACCGAACCTGATATACAAAATCATATCAATCTCTTTATTAGTAAAGAAATGATAAAATTTTGTATTGTTGGATAATGTTTTGAACATTTCCTATATTAAAAGTTGATCGGTTCAGGCACGTTATCTAAAAGCATTGACGTTCTAAATCAAACTACAGTTCCTAGTATACAGAACACACACAAGAAGAATAGTTCATAAATGAACGATTCCTTCTTGAGGTATTGTAGACTAGGTCATATCAATGCGACCCGACTAGCTGAAGTTACATATAGATGCATATTTAAATTAGTTTGAATTTACATCTTGTGAAACTTGCCAGTCATGTCACAAAAATAAAATGACCACAGCTCTGGCTATTGGAAACAGAGAAAGAGTTGGTGAACTTTTGGGATTAATACATGCTGATGTATGACGGTCCCCTGTCTACATATGCCAAGACTGGTTCTTTTTACTTCATTACATTCTCTGATGATCTCTCAAGATTCAGACATATGTTCATGTTGAAACACAAGTTCGAACCTTTTGAGATATTCACAGAATATAAGTTAGAAGTAGAGAACCAAAATACGGATAAAAGTATTATGTCCTTTGATGTGATCAAGGAGGAGAATACTTGAGCACGGAAATCCTGGACTATTCTAAAGGAGAATGAGATTCTCTCTCAGTATTACTCCTCCGAATACACCATAGCACGATGGTATATCGGGGCGGAGCAATAGCACCCTATATGATATGGTGTGCTCTATGATGAGTACTACTGAGTTTCCTATTTCCTTTTGGGAGTTATGCACTTGAGAAGCTGCATACCTATTGAATAAGGTTCAAATCAAATCAGTTGCCTACCACTTCATATGTGATATGGAAAGGAAAGAGCCCATATCTTAAGTTTGTTAAGATTTGGGGTTGTCCGGCCTATGTCTAAAAAGCAAAATCCGGACAAGCTCGAGGCAAGGTCTGTTATGTAGAACTGGAAAGGTTCCAACTATACAAACTACAACAGATGATTTGGTAGAACCAAAGGATTCAGTAGATTCCAACGAATCTCAGCCTCTCCGCCGATCTAGTAGGGTTCCTCACCCACCTGAGAGATACTTCGGTTTCTCTATGACAGTGGGAGCGATGATTGCATCATGAGATGATGACCCAACTAGTTTCGAGCTGGCCATCAGGAGTAGGACTCTGTAAGAATGGCTGGATGCTTAGCGATCTGAGATGGAATCCTTATACACCAACAAAGTATGGACTTTGGTTGCTTTATTTGAAGGGTTAAATCCCCATCAGGAGCAAGTATATCTTGAGAAGATTGCTTGGTGTACATGGAAAAGTTGAGACTTTCAAAACTAGACTTGTCAAAGATTTGCATCATAGACCAATTGTGGCTAATGATGAAACCTTTTTCAAGGCCCTATGCTTAAGTCCATCCAGATCCTACTTGCCACGGCTACATACCATGACTACGATATCTGGCGGTTGGGTGTCATGACTGCTTTTCTAAATGATGTTTTAGAAGAGAGCGTCTATAAGTACACAGCCAGAGAGCTTCGTAAACAGTGGGATCAGCGGAAACGTGTGCAAGATGTTTTATAGGATAAAGCAGACATCGCGGAGTTGGAACGTCTGTTTTGATGTGTTAGTCAAAGAGTTTGACATCATCAAAATGGTAGATGAACCTTGTATAAACAAAAAGGTAGTAGGGAGTATGGTAATGATCCTTGTAGAGTACGTGGATGACATACTCTTGATAGGGAAAGGGTTTCCTATGCTACGCTCGGTCAATCTCCGCTTATCACAAGGGTTCTCCATACAGGATCAAAGTGATATCTACTAAATCCTGGTTTTTGGATCTATGAGATAGATCTAATTGGATAGTAGGAATCTCACTAGTTGTAGTGAGATGGTATCAATCGATCCTGGGGAGAATCACTGGAAAGGTTCCAGGGTGATAAGGACGACTGAATGTCAGTCACAGGCTTGTCTATACCCTCAGTAGAGGGACGGTATATTGGAAGAGTTCCAAGCTAAATACCGTGACATACTAGACGATTAAAGGCAAGATACATCGTTACCAAGGATGCTACCAAAGAGGCAGTCTGGATAGATATTATGTTCATGAGATGAACGTCGTTCCTACCATTGTGTGACAATGGAGTTGTGGCTGTTGCCTAGGAACGCCCGTCCCATCAGAAATCCAGATATAATTCTTAGGCAGTATCACCTGATCATGGAGACGGTTGATCTCCAGGGAGATCGAGATTAGGAGAGTAGACTCAGAGGACAACACGGCAAATCCACTCACAAAGGCCTTTTCCCAGAGAGAGACTTTTATGGCATGGTTGAGTATGAGATACTACAACCACTGCTATCAGATGGCCCTAGTGCAAGTGGGAGATTATTAGTTATATGTATGCCCTAGAGGCCATTACTATACATAGGATGTATATTGTAGTGGATGCTTGGACATATATAGGGAGGACTTTCTTGCTCGACATGATAGTATGCTATCTGGTTGCTCTTTACCTTAACGTGTACACTGATTGTCTCTTTGTTACATGTTGGTAAAGCCCTTAGGATGTGTACTTGACTACCTGGACTATGATGCGGATCATACTAGTGGGGACATGGTAGTCCATAAGTACATCCTTCAAGGCCCCTAGTCGTGGGTGTATCGAGACGGGGCATCGATATACCAGAGTAGACTAGCGTATACCTTCTCGACCCATACAGATGGGCGATGGATGATCCCATATCCATTGGTGTTTGATATCAGAGATGATATACGGGTGCTCAGTGGAGACTGGGTACACTGGACGGACTCGTCGAGAACTCCCAGATGGTATTATACCTTACGTCAGATGGCAGTTCTCTGGTGACACTGGTACAGGTTAGTCTGTAGACCCGAGATCGTCATAGAGTCTTGTGTGATTCCCACTGTGCTTTGATTTCCACCTTACCACGTCCAAGAGGGTGTGCAAAACGGTAGTTTTTGGGTACAGTCCCGAATCACATGGAGGCAATGAGCGATAGGAGGGGATTCGTCTCTCCCGGTATAGGGAGTTGCTGTGTTCGATTAGCTATAACCGGAAATCCCTGGCCAGGGTTGCTGAGATTTACTGGTAAGTGTTACTAGTAGTTTCTCGAACTGTTATAGACCTCATATCGACACGACTTATCGAGCTACTGGGGTCTGACGTTTACCACCCCTAGGCGAGATATGCGACATATCAGACGACGAGACCGGACTGTACGGTAAGTGTTACTGGTTGGATTCACAGGAGTGTGAGCGGGCTTGCTCGTTGATCTTTTGATCGCTCAATACCCGGGTGGCCGTTACGTTTAGCAAACCGCTTGCGGCTTGTGGGTGTTTGATATGATCATCACCTACTGCCGGCGTATTGACGAGTCTTTAGAGTCCTACACAGAGGTTTCCTGGCTCAAGCAAAACGAAATAGGAGCACATATGAGATATGTGCGGGACCGAGAATAAGACCGGTATGTGATACTGAATTCTATTCTCGCGATTTGTATCATCGGACGGTTATATGTGATATAGCCGGGTTACCGAATCAAGTGTTGATTCGATATATTGATACACTTGATATTAGTCGGTTATATGCAGTATGACCGGATCATTAAATCAAGTGTTGATTTAATGATTTAATGTATAATTATATATTAGATATATTACTTTACATTGACTAGTATTGTTCACTTAAGATTATTTTTCTCACTAGATTGTGCACATTGTATATATGATATATGTTTGTGCACTAGTTTGTATCATGTTTGATGATACATGCAAAGTTGGGTGTGTGTATGCTTTAAACCATGATTAGCTTAATGGTTAGGGTTTTAACTATTATTTATTTATTTTATTTATTTATTTTGCTAAAACAAAATGGTGGCTTTCTTTAAGCTTCATGAAGCTTCTTAGTATCTTTGAAAAAGTCTAAACCATTTTGTTTTTTGCTTAAACCTAACCATTACCTAAACTATGGTTTGCTTTCTAAATGAGTTTACTAACCCATGGTTTCATTATGATAAGTCTTCACTTGAATTTTCTTCTCACAATTAATTCATTTTCATTTCCTTCTTCTTCTTCTTCTTGATGAAGTGAAGAAAGCTTTCTTGAAAATTTTCAAGTGTTGAAATCAAGTGAGAAATCCAAATCCAAAGTGAACCCACTTCCTATTTCTTCATCCTCTACCACTTGCCATGTTGTATAGGGTGTTTTCTTCACAAGGTTCGTGACCAAGTGAAGATGGAGCTTGAGTTAGAGTCGCCTCGACGTAGATCATCTTCGGTACCGAAGTTAACGACCTAGCCCGCTCATTTCTCCGATGAAACCAACGCTAGAGTCCAGGATCCCGATGATCGCAGCGGAGGGACGTCAACACGGAGCTAAAGAAGTGGAGGACCAAATCTACAAAGGTTGTATTCCCTTTCACTTAGTAGCAAAGTAGTTTGCTTACTTGTTGTTTCGCCTAATCTCTAATTAACGATCTTGCATAGAGTTGTTAGGCACACAAAAATTTGATTTTGGCATGGTTGATGCCTTGTGGAACCTCTTGAGTGTGCCTAGGAACCCTACAGTACGGCCGCGGATCCGCGGCCATAAGCATGGTTTGGCCGCGGTTCCGCGGCCATTTGGTGGGCTTGCTGGCTCATTTCTTTAGGTATACTTCATGTTGCTTTTTCCTTGTATTTTCTTCACTTGGTTCTTCAGAATGTCTTCTAGTTTCTTCCAGATTTCCACAGTGCAGAATGTTGTGGACTTTTCCCGTTCGCTTCGTGTTGAAGTCTTGAATCTTGGGCTGCCTTTGTACTTTGTGCAATTGAACTGTTCATTGATTTTCACTTGTTCCTTAAACTGTAGGCGGCATCATAAAGATTCTTTTATTTGTTGGTCGTAGTCTCACTTTTGTAGCGTCTTTTCACCATTTTCACTGTATTGTTCCGAGAACCTGTAACCTGCAACTATTCAACAGATATGGATCAAAAGCACCTATTTATTTATAAAATGATTAAGAATGGGGAATATAATAATGCAAAATTATGAGATGAACATACATCAACACCATACTGAAAAGATTTAGTATGGAAGATTCAAAGCGCGGTAATCTACCGGCTTGTCACGGAATCACCCTCTCTAAAAAGATGTCTCCCAAAACTGATTTGGAAAGGGATCGCATGACAATTATATCCTACGCTTATGCGGTAGGCTTTATAATGTATGCGATGTTATGTACCAGACCAGATGTAGCTTACGCACTAAGCGTTGTAAGCATGTATCAGTCAAATCCATGGGAGAAGCACTGGATAGCAGTGAAGAACATTCTCAAGTACCTGAGAAGGACTAAGGAGATGTTCTTAGTGTATGGTGGAAAAGACCTCCAGATTAAGGCCTTTGCTGACTCCAGCTTCCAGAGTGACAAGGATGACTCCAAGTTCATGTCGGGTTATGTCTTTACCCTCAATGGAGGGGTGGTCTGTTGGAAAAGCTCCAAGCAGGACACCATTGCTAACTCGACTATAGAAGTGGAGTATATCGCTGCATGTGACGTCGCAAAAGAAACAGTCTGGATCAGGAAGTTCGTGACAGAACTTCAGGTGGTTCCGTCCATTGTTGATCCAATACTGCTGTATTGTGACAACAACGACGCTATAGCTTTAGCGAAAGAACCAAAGTCCCATCAGAAGTCCAGACACATCTTGAGGCGGTACCACCTGATCAGGGAGATCGTTGATCGCCGGGAGATCGAGGTGCGGAGAGTAGATACAAAGAACAACACTGCAGATCCTCTCACAAAGGCCATCTCTCGGACGCAATTCGAGAGGCTGATCGAGATGATAGGTCTACGATATGCCTATACATGGCCTTAGTGCAAGTGGGAGATTGTTAGTGATATATGCCCTAGAGAACATTATTGTATAGTACTGGTTTGTATATTACATTTTAGAAGCTTAGGATATACACGGATATAATAACAATCTTACTCAATATGGTAGTATGCTACTTGGTTTGATTCTATTTTAATATGTGTATATATTTCTTTTAACGTATCGCTAATACATATTGATAGAGACCTTAAGATCTTTGCTTGACTACCAGTGTTGTGATGGCATTCATACTAGTGATGGCTGGTTAGTCTATAAGCACATCCTTATACAGGTCCCTAGTCGTAGGATTATCGAGACGGGGTATCGATACTCTAGAGTAGACTAGTGTATACGCTTCTCATCCCAACAGGGGAGATGGTCTGTTCCACAGCCATTAGTACGTCGTACTGGAGATAGTATACATGTGCTCATTGGGTTATGAGTTACACTGGACAGTACTCATGAGGAACTGCTGGTTGGTATTATACCTATCGTCAGGTAGCAATTCCCAGGTAACATGAGTATAGCTTAGTCCGTCGACTTGACACCGCTATTCCGTCTCGAGTGTGTTCCTACTGTTCTTAGATTACTACCCTACCACAGCTGAAAGGAGTCATGCAAATAGGTAGTAGTTGGGTGCAGTCCCGAAGCACTTGGAGGCAGTAGCGGTTAGATATGATTCTTCTCTCCCGGTATTGGGGGTTGATATCACGCTGTATTCGGAAAGCCATTACACAAAGTCCCTGGCTAGGGCAAGCGAGATTTACTGGTAGGTACTCCATTAGTTTCTCAAGGTGTTTTGGGCTCTACTCCGGCACGAATTATTGCGCTATTAGCGGTCTGACGGTTACCGCCCTTAGGCCTGATATGCGGTACTCTTAGAAAAACAGACCAGATTGTATGGAGATTGTCACAGATAGGCTCAGTAGGTGATCGGATGAGTTTGCTCATCGGCCTTCTTATCGACAGATACCTGGGTAGCCGTTACGTGCAGCTAGTACCGCTGACATGCTTGTGGTTAAACCCACTGCCAGCGTACCGTCGAGTCTTTAGAGTCCCACACAGAGGGTTTCCCTGCTTCGGGCGAAACGATGCAGAGGCCGTATGGTTTTACGGCAGGGTTCCGATCATATATGTGTACTGGATACACGGATGATGTTCAGACGGATAATACTAGTGGGCTTTGTTTCCTGATTTAAAATCAGGAAAGCTTATGGAAAAGGCTTCAGAAAAGGGTCACGTGTTTACACGTGACCAGCAGTCACGTGTTGGCACGTGACATCTAAAAGCATCAGCAAGGCAAATTCAGCTTCCCGACTACATCAAAGAAAAGGGCTTTAGAAAGGGCCATGTGCTCCCACGTGATCTGGGTCACGTGTTGGCACGTGACAATTAAAAGCGGCTTCAAAGGCAAACCGGTTCCCTGATCAAATCAAAGAAAAGTCTTCAGAAGAGGTCACGTGCTCCCACGTGACCAGGGTCACGTGTTGGCACGTGATACTCAAAAGCAACAGACTTGTTCTCCGGTTAAATCAAGAAAAGGGGTCCAGACGAGGGTCACGTGCTCACACGTGACCAGGGGTCACGTGATGGCACGTGACGGTTAAGCAGCAACCAGAAGACAGAGCGCAAAAAGAAAGAAGAAGGCTTGTTCCAAGGGGGTCACGTGCCCACACGTGACCAAGGGTCACGTGGCCACACGTGACCGACTTCAAAGCCCATTTGTTAACAGAATTAAATTCTGAGAAAAGACCTCTCAAATCTTTCCAAAAGCAACCGATTGAATTAAAGGTGATTAAGTAACATCTATCTATGGGAAAATCTCGAATTTGGAAAGATTTCCCCGTAAAATCTAACCAAAATAACAGAGGAGAATCTCTGGATTTAAAATCCAATGGTGAATAAAATTCACCTAATAATCCAAAGGTCCAAAACGAATGGTGAATACAAATTAAATCTCTCAATGAAAGATTCACCAAAACTAATTGATTCGGCTGCTTCTCCTATAAATAGGAGTCAAGAGACACACAAGAGGATATAGGCAGAGGGAAGAAAAGAGAGAGAGCCTTGATACTTTAGAGGAATTTGGATCTTCTGCAAAAGAAAACCCTAGGTAAGAAAGGGAAGGTTTCATTGAAAGAAAAGAGAATTTAATTCTCAACAGAGTTTAACTCTGATATAAAACAGAAGGACATATTTCTTCTCTCTTTGATGGAGGATCTGTAAAGTGCACATCTCCCCTTGAGTTGAGAATTTAATTCTCAATGGGTTGAGATCCTGCCATGCAGATCCAAAGCATAGAGAGGGAATGGAAGCACGAGAATTTAATTCTCACAGAACTATAGGAATTTAATTCCTTCAAAATAAAATTAGGGTTTGACCCTGTGTTATGGGAATTTAATTCCTTCAGAATGAAAAGAATCAGAGTTTAACCATAGTTAAGAACTTAGTTCTGTTAAAACAACAAGAATTTAATTCCCTTAATCTTATTCCCCAGAATAATTCTCTAACAGAGTGTGGGGGTTTAATTCCTTAAAGCTTTTAACCCTATTCAGTTCTTCACATATATGAGGAATTCAATTCCTACAGAAAATTCAGAGTTCAACTCTTCAAAAGGAATTAGGAATTTAATTCCTCTGAAATTATTGTTAGGGTTCAACCCTACGAGGAATTTAATTCCTGAAAGGGATTAACATATCTTCTAAACAACTACAGAAAAGCAGGGTCACGTGTCACCACGTGACCCCCCCAAAAGATCTACAGAAAGCCCTTTGAGGCAGTGCCTCATGTGACCCACGTAACCCTTGGCAGAGGCTTTAACATACTCCATTCAAACACCCGTCACGTGATGACACGTGATGCTCCAAAAGACGCGATCTTCTCAGCAGAACAAACGAAGGGAGGGCGCCCTCACGTGCTACCACGTGACCCCTCTTGCCTCAGCGTCTAACGCTAAATTGGAACCCCTGAATTCAGTGTTAAAACGTTGTTTGGCCTTAGTGTTCAACACTAAGCAAAGAACTTTATTTGCAGTGTTCAACACTGATTACCTTAGTGTTCAACACTAATTTGGGATTTCTGTTGCCAGTGCTTAACACTGGTCTGTTTTAGTGTTTAACACTAATTTGAAGGCCTTGTTGCTGGTGTTGACACCAACTATCTTCTAGTGTTAAACACTGACTTATCAACCTCATTCTCAGTGTTCAACACTGATTGGTCTTTAGTGTTTAACACTAGGCATTGGCCCAATTGGCTAAATGGCCAGAGGCAAAGCCTCTCCTTCAAGGGACCAACAGGAGGGCCGATGTCCCAGACATGATTGGACTTAGCCCAAGCTGGCCATAAGTCCTCAATTCGTAATTAACTGGGCTAATGGGCTCATAACATAATTAATTGGTCTTGATCCCAAATTGGGCCAAAGACTATTTAATCCACTCCGGTTCCAGGGTACATCTCTTCATTCCTTTGATACTTGGCGTTGTAATCCCTCAACGTCTTCAAAGAGGTGACGGGTCCCGATGACCACACATTGATATGGACTGTGGGGTCCTTAAACCCATGGACTACGACGTCCTTAACCTTGACCAAGATGTCTTAAAACTAACAATGGACTGTGGGGTCCTTAAACCCATGGACTACGACGTCCTTAACCTTGACCGAGATGTCTTAAAACTAACAATGGACTGTGGGGTCCTTAAACCCATGGACTACGACGTCCTTAACCTTGACCGAGATGTCTTAAAACTAACAATGGACCGCAATGTCCTTAAACTACCCATAGACCGCAATGTCCTTAAACTAGCGATGGACCACTATGTCCCTAAACTGGAACGATAGAGCCCAAACACTCTTTTGTTCGATTTAAACGATCCCGTTTAAGTTGATCTTAGCCTTAAATATGGCTAACGTATCCTTAAACCTTTCAAACAGACTTTAGTCCCAAACTGGACTATAGATCCCCCCAATTAACTCTGGTTCAAGGGTACATCTCTGAACTCCTCTGACATCTGTCGTTGTAATCCTTCAACGTCGTCAGAGAGGTGATGGGTCCCGACGGCCATACATTAAATGGACCACTATGTCCCTAAACTGGAACAATGGAGCCCAAATGCTCTTTTGTCGGATTTAAACGGTCCCGTTAAGTTGATCTTAGTCTCAGGTTAGACTAACGTATCCTTAACAAACGTTTGAGTTGATCTTGGCCTTAAATATGGCTAACATATCCTCAAACCAAACCCCCAAACCCAAATCTAAGATAATATGGATTTGGACTAGTCCACGCCCTACGGGCGACGACATAACTCGGTCTCCGTAAACAATCCACGGGCAACAAAACATAAAATAAACACACACGACACGAAGTGACCATCTGGAGAAGGAGAAAGTTGTTACCGCGACGCGGTAGCGTAATTAACTGCAGGGGCTTGCGCCTGCAGGGAAGAGCGTCCCCACAATCAAAAACCTCTCAAGCGAGGGGGAATCTGACGAAGTCTGCTACATCGGACGCATCCGTTCAGACCTTCGATACACGGTGCCATAAATCAACTTGGCATCTTCGGAGAGATGGACGGATAGCACCAATTAGCATCTGCCCCGAATCTCAGGCGAGACGACCATGTCTCGGCCGCCGTTCGGAGGGGAACAGATTCTGGCACGCCCGGTGGGACCTTTTCCTCTTTCCACTCCACACTTCGTGTGTCGTGATTCGCGAACCAATCGCGGTTCGCGAATGGTTGCCCTTGGGTTTTGAGATACTAAGACTTGGCGTCTTGCTCATTGCAAAAAGCAAAGGATCGATGGCTTCTACTTCTGCGAAATGCTCCAACTGCTCAGACTGCAATTGCGACCAACGCTCTGCCTCGCCAGGAGGTATAGCCTACGGACCCCAAGCCGCTTCGTTATTCATAATACCGGTGGACCAGGTGACTCAGGCCACTACCGGATTGTTCTTTGGGACTATGCTCCCACCGACAAGCTTTACGGCGCCGGTGCTGACAAAGGAAGCTCCCAAGAAGTCGGTCTTTGATCGTCTTACCCCTGCTGCGGCTCCTCTCAACGGGTCGCCCAACATCAGCGTCTCGGTCTTCTCTAGATTGGGCCAGAAATCCTGTGGACCCATCATGGGGCCTACAATCCCAGAGAAGGCTGCTTCTAAGAAAGTGACCGGTCCTGCTCCCGAAATCGCCAGGGCGGCTTCCCCGGCCAAAAAGTCGGTCCTTACAAGATTGACGGCCCCAGCTCCCGCTCCTGCTACCCAAAGGACATCGGTCTTTGACAGGCTAACACCAGCAGCGACCCCCCACCTACACAGGGGGCAAGATGAAGCCATTCTCACCGCTGAACCAACGCCGTCCGCTCGACACGCTCGACGCCGCCATTGGCGCCGAGTAAGGAATGCTGGGGGCAACTCCCCCTCTGGGCTAACTCCATCAGCCCCGATGGCAGAAGTTAATGCTGCTGTTCCAACGGAGAACAGCTTCGAGATGCTAAATAAGGTGCGAAGGAATTCTCCTACTGCGGTGCTAAAGAGGTCTCCTCCCCCACTAAAAAAGGTTGTGGAGATAAAGTCAGAGCAGCCCCGATCCCATCAACGGCTGTCTTCCAAAATCTATAAGGTTTGGCGGCAGGCCCGAGATTCGATGATCGATCCAAACTTCTCCCGCCAGCACAAGAAGCTGAAAATCCAATCGGAAGCCGGTCACCAGGCTAAACCACGAAAGGCTGTCTGGACGCCCACCTCAACGGCTCCCTCAACCTCCACTGCTCATAAAAGGAGAAAGCCAGAGCAGATCCCCCAGCCTGCAACGACAGCTAAAAGCACTGAGCCTAGACACCCTAAGTCTGGGGGCATGATGGTCCACACCGTATACATGGCGTCAGGAAAAGAAGACAGCCGTGCGTCTACAGTTCATAGACCGCTCACACGGTCGGTGACCAAAGCTCAGGAGCAACAGCAAAAGCTCCAGGAAATGATGAATGCTATGGCCGCACTTACCGGGCCAAAAGAAAACCCAGAAACGTCTTCGGACGAACGCCAGGAGGAAGAAACCGACGCCGAATTCCTTCGCCGAATATTGGAGAAGAAGGATAAAGAGGCTGCTGAACAAGCGGCCAACATACAGCGTATGGGCCTCCTCTTCCAAGATATGATAGGAATGACGATCCAACAGGATCCACCCGCTGAGGATCCCCCGATCGTCCTTGAAGACGACATGGGAGAAACGTCAAATCCATCACCGGCCCTCTCAACGGCCAAGGAGGAGACAATCTCTAAGGCTGACTTGGTCGACTATATAGCCCAGCAAATCCGGGTTCATCATGCGACTGAGGCAGCTGGTCAAGTCGTAAAAACGGGGCGGCCATATCCAAGCTGGTACGACCAAATCAAGTACCCGCCGGGTTACACAATTCCCAAGTTCCATGTTTACAAGGGGACCGGCAATCCCCACCAACATGTCGCCCAGTTCAGGGCCCTTTGCGGTAACACCGGCGGAGATGATAAACTGTTGCTTCGCCAGTTCGTGGGCAGCTTATCAGAAACAGCGTTCGAATGGTATTCGGAACTCCCGAACGATTCTATCAAGACGTTCGCTGAAATGGAGTTGTTATTCACTCAGCGATTCGCAAGCGCCAGCGAACGCACTCCAATAACGGCACTAATTAACGCCAGGGTAAAACCAGGCGAAACTTGGGTCCAGTATGCTATACGATGGCGGAATTTATGGTCGAAATGCGAGCAACGCATTGAGGAAGCGCCCGCGGTGGGCATGTTCGTGGGAACCCTAGACCCTCACGCAACTATCTCCCAGTTTATGATGTTCTTTAAGCCAACCACATTCCAGGCTTTAATCGACAAGTTGGCTCAGATGGACCAAATGGGTCATAGACCGTCTCCCCCGAAGCCAGAACCTCGGAATGACAAGGGTAAAGGAAATGCCACCTTCGTCGCGAATGCCCAGCAGCAACCCAATGCCCCAAAGCTGACGGATCAACTGGAAGAAAGACGCCGGTATTATAATGAGAAGATGAAGCGTCCCTACTCGTTCCCACGGGACAAGACGAAACGGCTATTCGAGCTGGCAGTACGCAACAGACTTATAAACCTGCCAAATCCAAGACGACCGCCACAACCCACTGAGGTGAACAACCCCAACTATTGCCCTTACCATCAAACGGTAAGCCATCCGATTGAGGATTGCTTCGTCTTCAAAGGATGGATTGAAGATCAATACCTCCAGGGAAAGTTTGCGCTGTCTGAAAAGTGGAAGGTGAACCCGCCACAGCCGCATACTCCTAAGAAGACGGACGCACCGGGGGCGACTTGTTCCTTTATTGAAGAAGCTCCATGGGAAATCGTGCTATCAGCTAAAACCAAAAGGATGCCGAGTGACCTTCATGCGTGCCCAGCGGTTGAATGGAAGAACCCGCTTGAACCTCAAATCATCGAAGGGATGTTGAAGCTGCGCCCAACTACAAAGATTCATGGTGATGGCCCAAGTACTCACACCCAACCGTCAAAATCTTCGAAGAAAAAGAAGAGGAAATCCAAAAAGCCCGTGAAGCCTGGAAAAAAGCGCACGGATTTGCAGAAACAGATTGACGCGCTGGAGGAGTACAATCAAAAGGCACGGACTCCCGTCACACTGCAAGAGTTCCTCAACCACGTCTTTCAGAAGGAAGATGAGGAAGAGAGCTCATCGGATGAATCCGAGGGATATGTGGCGAGTTGTCATGTGATTTCCCACTCGGAAGATGAGAAAACTCCTGGCACCGAGAAACTGGGGGCACACCCTGAGCCAGGACTTGTGTGGCCAACAGATGAAATGATCGACGCCTTTCTGGACGAGATTCGTCTAAAGAGTAAAGCAGATCAGGAGCGTGAGATGGCCGCATCGGAAGGAGCCGAACGCAGGCGACTAAATAAAAGAATTGAAGTACTCCCGCCAGATCGAAAGGCATCCGAGGCAGACAAGAAGATACTCAAGACGAGAAAAAGGTTTTCCAAAGCCATGTCAATAGGAATGAAGTTACCACCCTCGGAAGGAAACACGCTCAATGGGGTGGAGAGGCACCCTGATTATTGCGCATATCATCGGAAAATTTCACACCCCACGGAGGAGTGCGACGCCTTTAAGATATGGTGGAAAGGATATGTTTCTCATCGGCAACATTTTAAGCGCATGAAACGCAAGACTCGTCGAGAACAAAGAAGTACTGCCGACGAGCACAACAGGACCACTGGAAACTGTTACATGGTTAACGCCGGAGGGTCACAAGTTCTCACCTTTGGGAGCGACTCCGATGAAGAAATGGCTCTGGGCCCTCTCTTTAAAGAATCCGTTTTAGGGAAAGAGGAGAAATCGGAGGCCTGCGAGAACATTCAGCTGCACAATCGCACACTCCCAGAAAAAAATCTCGGGCCCGCGAGTAGAAAAGATAAGGGAAAGGAAAAGGTCACTGAAGATATCACTTTAGATGACCAAGTCATGAAAGAGCTGGCTGCCAAAGACCCTCCTAGGAAGGGTAAGGTGGACTATAATATCCTAGCGCACCTAAGGAAGCTACCTTCTCAGCTTAGTATTCTCGATACCCTCCTATTATCAAAAGAAGCGCGAGACTCACTAATTAAGGCGTTACAAGAACCTGAGCAATTCCAAGCCTTCCTCGCCACTGAAAGGATGAAGGATGAATTGGAGGAAGTGCATACGGCCAACATCGCTTTCGGTGACGAAGACCTCCTTCTCGGGACGTGCGACCACAACCGTCCCCTATATGTCTCCGGATACTACCATGATATCAAGATAGGCAAGATCCTGGTGGATAATGGATCCTCCGTCAATCTCCTTAATGTTCGGGTGTTGAAGGAAATCTGCATGAGTGTGCAACACCTCGCTCGTGACAAAATTACTATCTCCGGTTTTGATTCACAATCGTCACGGACTCTCGGATCCGTGATACTAACATTACGCTTTGGACTCCTCGTCACAGACATCAAATTCCATGTCATTGACACCAAGACCTGCTACAACGCCTTGCTCGGTCGTCCTTGGCTACACGAGTACAACATCATCCCTTCTACACAACATCAGTGTATGAAGTACTTTAAGGATGGTTTCGAGTATACCGTAACAGGTGAGTTGAACCCATTTTCTGTGAACGAAGTCCGCAAATACGAAGATGCGAAGTACTTTTTGCCAGATTTCGAGGATACAGAAAGGTGTCGCAACCCGGAGAACAAAGCCGCCGCCACCATCCCTGTTTTCGGGAGCGATGCCGAAAAAGAAAAAGAGATAGTTTATGCCGGGCCATCTCAACGCAACAACCCGGGGACGTCCGCCCCCATGTTGGTCTTCGGAAGTGACTCGGAAGATGAGGTTAATGCCGTGTTCTCCAATCGGCTGTCGATACAAGCACCCCCTAGCGATGATCAGAGTTTGCAAATCACCATGGTGCCGCGAGAACACTACAAGGATCTCGACACACTTCAAGCTCACAATGTGCAGGACCTGCAAACATTTTACGTCCCTCCCAGGCAAAGGGGTGAGAAGTTAATCCTATTTTACCGATCCTCAGAGTCGAAAATAGAGAAAGAGATCTGGCATGGCGCGGATGCTACACTCGACAGGCTCCAACCCATCCGTCTGCCCAGATACTATACAAATGGATTAAAGAGGCTATTGAAGTGCCAAGGAGTACCCTTAAAACAGACTGTTCGACAAGCTCGGTTCTACAACAGGATTTGGGATGTCCCTGGGACTCAACGCAAATTGCCCAATGGGAAAATGGAAACACTTGGGCTTGGATACGTGAGAGCCGGAAAACGGGAACGGGCCTACAGTAGCTACGCTATATATACCTTTGATGAAGAAGAGGACGCCCTGTCAGGAAATGCCAACCCCTCATCAAAACTAGATCCCGCGATTGAAATGCCGAGTCCGTCGTTTGAAGAACGAATGGACAAGCCTATCAGGAAAGTGGGTCAAAAAGCTCGGGAAGACCACAACCGCGAGATGGCCATCTACGAGAAGGCCAGGACGCAACGTCTATTTCAACGGGCTGCAAAAGACAAAGATGCTCATCCTTGTCAACCCGTTGTACGAAAGGCCCGACGCAGAGATGGAAATAAATCAAGAAGCGGAGAGAGGAGCCGACAACAACGACGCGGGATTAGAGAGTCACGTGAGCGGGCATTGCGCGGTCCAGATTTGTCCCTCGCGAAGAAGATGAGTCGAGCGTATTCCTTCCCTCGAGACAAGACGGAGATGTTACTCGAGCTCACTGTAAAACATCAAATGATCGCGCTTCCAGAGTCTAGACACCCTGAGCAAGCTAACAAGGCTTCTCATCTGAGCTATTGCTCTTATCACCGAGCCATAGGACATCCTACCGAAGACTGCTTCACCTTCAAGAACTGGGTCGAGGACCAGTACCAACAGGGCAGATTCGCTTTATCCAACGGCTGGAGGGTAACGCCGCCACAAAAGCACGAACCCAAAGCCGCAAGAGCAGAACCGGATCCACCTCAGTCCTGGAAGCGAATTCGCACCTGTTACATGATTACGATATTAAAGGAAGAGCCCAAGGACATGGATGACCTTCCCTGGTGTTTTGAGAACAGCAATGATGAGGTGATCTCAGAATTTCCGCCAGCTCCGAAAGAACTGGAAGATGGCATACATACTACTGCAGATAACCTCAAGAAGATTGAGCTGGGATCGGCAGATGATCCGCGACCGACATTCGTCAGCGAGCTGCTATCTGAAGAAAGGGTGGCCGCATTAAAGAACGTGCTTCTACAGCATAAAGACTGCTTCGCGTGGAACTATTCCGAGATGCCAGGATTAGATCCGGAGATTGCTGTGCATAAATTAGCAATATCCCCAGATATCAAGCCAGTCAAGCAGGCGCCAAGAAGGATGCGACTCGAGCTTGAAATGAGCATCAACGCCGAAGTCAAGAAGCTGATCGATTCTGGATTTATCCAAGAAGTCCAGTATCCCGACTGGATCGCCAATATCGTCCCGGTAATGAAGAAGAATGGGACGGTACGCATATGCGTGGATTTCAGGGATCTCAATAAAGCCTGTCCAAAGGACGATTTCCCAGTACCAGTAACCGAGCTAATGATAGATAACACGTCCACTCACGAGGTTTTCTCCTTTATGGACGGTTCGTCAGGATACAATCAGATAAAGATGCATCCCGAAGACCAGAAGCATACCGCTTTCCGGACCTCTTTGGGTATATTCTGCTACAGGGTTATGCCCTTTGGTCTAAAGAACGCCGGTGCTACCTATCAAAGGGCCATGACAAAAATCTTCGACGACCTCATACATGACATCGTCGAGTGCTATATCGATGACCTTGTAGTAAAGAGCATGTCATACGAAGAGCATTTAAAGCATCTGGAGACTGTATTTCAACGCCTTCGACAATATAATTTGAAGATGAATCCCCTCAAATGCGCGTTTGGAGTCTCCTCGGGTAAATTCCTGGGATTCATCATCCGACATCGAGGTATCGAAATAGATCCATCTAAGATCAAGACGATCATGGAAATGCCTCTGCCAAGAACCCTCAAACAGTTGCGGTCTCTCCAAGGAAAGCTCGCATACATCCGGCGATTTATCGCCAATCTTTCAGGCAAATGCCGTCCTTACAGCCACCTGATGAAGAAGGGAACTCCATTCGTTTGGGATCACAAATGCCAAGGTGCACTAGACGAGATCAAGCAGTACCTGCAGAACTCTCCGGTGTTGGCTGCGCCGGTCAAGGGAAAACCCCTCATTCTTTATACAACCGCCCTCGAAGGTTCCTTAGGCGCATTATGGGCACAAGAGAACGATCAAGGGAAAGAGAGAGCACTCTACTACTTAAGTCGAGTTCTGCTGGGGGCAGAAAACAACTACTCGCCCATTGAAAAACACTGCTTGGCGTTAATCTTTGCGATAACAAAACTCAGACACTATGCGTTGGCGCACGAAGTCCGTCTCATCTCGAAGGTGGACCCTCTTAAATATTTGATGTCGAAGGCTATACTAACGGGTCGACTCGCTAAATGGGCTCTACTCCTGATGGAGTTCTCAATAACGTATCGACCTCTTAAGACAGTGAAAGGCCAGGCCATTGCCGACTTCCTCGCTGAGCATCCAGTACCTGCCGGTTCTCCTCTGAACTGCGATTTGCCGGACGAACATGCATTCGACGCGATCGGCGGCGGTGATACCCGATGGGAACTCTATTTTGACGGGGCATCTTCCATGAAGAGGCGCGAACAATGTACCCCCATAATCAAATCGGGAGTAGGCCTCATCTTCGTAACCCCACAAGGAGGGATAATGCGCTTTGCTTTCTCCTTAACGGAATCGAGGACGAACAATGAAGCCGAATACGAAGCTTTGATAGCGGGTCTCGAGATCGCCATTAACATGGGAATTGAAGACCTCTCTATATACGGGGATTCTCAATTGGTTGTTAGTCAAGTAAATGGTGACTACCAAACGTGCAAACCGGAGTTGGTGAAATACGGTGAAAAGGTGCAACAACTATTGACCCAAATTCCCTCCTACACTTTGGAAAGTATACCACGCGCGGAAAATAGCAAAGCAGACGCGTTAGCTAAGCTCGCTAAAGAACTGGCTGACGAGAACCTCGATGACGTCAGAATCGTGGTACAAAGCCGTCGAGTGCTCGCCCCAGCAGAAATATCTCCGGAATTATACGAAGAAAAGGGGGCGACTGAGCAGACGACTCTACAAATAAAAGACCATGAGAAGGCCGAGGACTGGAGGGAAGTCTTCATAGACTACTTTAAGTCCCACCGAATGCCCGAAGAAGCGTCCTCAAGACATCAGCTCATGAAACGAGCTCTATTTTTCGCTTTTGTCAACGACACTCTATACAAAAGATCGTTTGATTCTCTGTGGCTGAGATGCTTAGGACCTGACGAAGCAGAAAGAGTCGTTCAGGAAGTTCACAACGGACTCTGCGGTTCTCACCAGGCAGGCCCGAAAATGAAACTGAAGATCAAACGGATGGGTTATTATTGGCCCACGATGGTCCAAGACTGCCTCGAGTATGCGAAGCAATGCCACTCGTGCCAGATTCATGGAGACTTTATCCACCAACATCCGAATCCACTACACCCAACGGTGGCTAGCTGGCCATTCGAAATGTGGGGGACTGACATAGTCGGCCCCATCGAGCCAGCATCGTCCCGGGGACATCGTTTCATCTTGGCGACAACTGATTACTTCTCCAAATGGGCAGAAGCAGTACCGCTGAGGGAAGTGAAGACGGAGAATATCCTCCACTTCTTCAAGACGCACGTCATCTATCGGTTTGGAACCCCACGGCGGATTATCTCCGATAATGGGCCAGCCTACAGAAGCCATAAGATTAGCCGCTTCGCGCAGCAGCACAATATAGACTGGAGATATTCTTCAGTTTACAATCCACGAGCTAACGGTCTGGCCGAGGCCTTCAATAAGACCTTGACGAAGATCATAAAAAAGACGGTGTCCCGAAATAAGAAAGACTGGCACGAGAGGCTGCAAGAGGCCCTTTGGGCCTATCGAACTACATTCAAGACGGCCACGAACACAACGCCGTACGCGTTGGTATTTGGGACGGAAGCAGTGCTCCCCCTCGAGATAGAGTTACCCTCTCTACGAGTGGCAGTCCACTATGAGCTGACGGATGAAGAAAATGCTCACCTTCGGCTTGAGGAGCTCGATGCCCTCGACGAAACCCGGCTCATAGCGCAACAAAATCTGGAAGCTTATAAAGCAAAGATGACGCGCTCATATGAAAGATTGACCCGACCGAGGACATTCCGCCAAGGCGAACTCGTGTTAGTGGTCAAAAGGCCTATGATCCCCAATCGAGCCAAGCGGGAAAAATTCGAGCCAAACTATGAAGGCCCGTACATCATAGATAAGGTCTACCAGGGTGGGGCCTATCTACTCATGGACATGCACGGTGAAAGGACTTTCAGGTCAATAAACGGTCGCTTCCTAAAGAGATACTACGCTTAATGAGCCACGGCCTAGGTCAATGATAGATGACGAAGACTATGTCCGCTCGCTATCTTCCTAAGCTCGAGCTTTATAAGCGGTAGCCGGCCTTCTCCATGTCGGACCGAAATGTCCTTAAACTAATAACGAACCGAAATGTCCTTAAACTAACGACGGACCGAAATGTCCTTAAACTAATAACGGACCGAGACGTTCTTAAATTAACGACGGACCGAAATGACCTTAAACTAACGACGGACCGAAACGTCCCTAAACTACTACCGCAGCATTCTTAGGCTGACAAAAAAAAAGGAGAAAAAGAAAAATAAAAAAAAACGAAAAAAAACGGTATGTCCATAAGCAAAATGGGCACGGATGAAAACCCGAAAGGGCTCCGTGAGTAAAAACAGCAGGGCTACCGGCGAGTGTTCGTGAAAACCCGAAAGGGCGCGACCTTGTTTTAAAAAAAAAAAAGGAAAAAGAATAAAAAAAAATGGTATGTCCATAAGCAAAATGGGCACAGACGAAAACCCGAAAGGGCTCCGTGAGTAAAAACAGCAGGGCTACCGGCGAGTGTTTGTGAAAACCCGAAAGGGCGCAACCTCGTTAAAAGACACTTACAGGGTCCTCTCGACCTTGTAAGGAGAAAACACCCGCGTGAGATCCTTACGACTCACAAAGGAGCAACACACTTAGGGATCCCCACGATTCCTAAGGAGAAAATACACTTGCGAGATCCTCACGACTCGTAAGGAGAATTCTCTTATGGGACCCTCACGGCTCATGAGATTTGAAAGTCTTAAGTTACAGAAACCTAAACCTGTTCTTAAGCAAGTCCCCCACAACCTTCGATACTGCCCTACAAGCGGCTCAATACTGACCCTTGTATACAATCCACGGGCGCGAATAAATATTTCCCCAGCAAAGTCACACCTGTGACTAGGGATATGTCCATATAATGAGCAACCCTTGTAGGTCCTCTCGACCCATAAGGAGAAAACCCTATTGTAGGATCCTTACGACTTACAGAGAAACATACACTTAGGGATCCTCACGATTCCTAGGGAGAAAATACACCTACGAGATCCTCATGACTTGTAGGGAGAAATACCTTGGTGAGACCCTTACGGCTCATGAAGTCAAAAGCCTTGCCGACAGGACCCTTAACCCTGTTTGCTAAGCCACCTTTGTTCAACATCGACAGAGGCAAATGATGATTCACTCCTGGCAATATTCCAGTTGTAGCGGTGCTGATGCCAAAATCGGTGTCTAAAATCCAAGCTTGCGGCGAAAAAGCTAGCAAGCCACGCATGCCTTCGAAATAGTCGAAATGATGGGGCAACTTGCAAACAAAAGCGGCAAGTAAAAATGTATGCATGAAAAATAGCCGAAATGATGGGGCAACTCGCAATAAAAAGCAGCGAGTAGAAAATAAATAAATAGCCGAAATGATTGGGCACCGCGAAAAATAGCCGAAATGATGGGGCAATCGCGACCTTCGCGATATAAAAGCTGAAACGATAGAGCATCGCGGAAAAAGAAATAAAATAAAAATAAAATTTATGCCCTACAGGTGATGTTCCATCACACCCTGTACACATTCCAAGGGCGTAAACAAAAAAGGGAACATACCTCCCCCCAGGTTTCACCGAAGAAAGAAGCTAAATCTCGACGGGCCACAAGCGACCCAGAGATCATCCCAACACTCGTCTCGTAACGACGGACACAACTTCAAGCTAAGCGGAACAGCGACAACTACCAGTTCCATGGCTCGGTGGTATACGTATCGCCAACAGTCAAACCTCCATCCCGTGAAATGTGGATATAATCAGCAAAATTCCTGGTTATGTGGAACGCAGATAACGTCACTCTTTGACCCCGCGGAAAACGTCCAGAGCGGATCCTGGTCCTCGCAGAGCACGGCAGTGAACCCGTGTGAAGCATCCAGAGCGGAGCCTAGTCCTCGCCGAGCACGGCAGTGAACCCGTGTGAAGCATCTAGTGCAAAATTCCTTGTTACGTGGAACGCGGATAACGTCACTCTTTGACCCCGCGGAAAACGTCCAGAGCGGATCCTGGTCCTCGCAGAGTACGGCAGTGAACCCGTGTGAAGCATCCAGAGCGGAGCCTAGTCCTCGCCGAGCACGGCAGTGAACCCGTGTGAAGCATCTAGTGCAAAATTCCTGGTTACGTGGAACGCGGATAACTTCACTCTTTGACCCCGTGGAAAAACGTCCAGAGCGGATCCTGGTCCTCGCAGAGCACGGCAGTGAACCCGTGTGAAGCATCCAGAGCGGAGCCTAGTCCTCGCCGAGCACGGCAGTGAACCCGTGTGAAGCATCTAGTGCAAAATTCCTGGTTACGTGGAACGCGGATAACGTCACTCTTTGACCCCGTGGAAAACGTCCAGAGCGGATCCTGGTCCTCGCAGAGCACGGCAGTGAACCCGTGTGAAGCATCCAGAGCGGAGCCTAGTCCTCGCCGAGCACGGCAGTGAACCCGTGTGAAGCATCTAGTGCAAAATTCCTGGTTACGTGGAACGCAGATAACGTCACTCTTTGACCCCGCGGAAAACGTCCAGAGCGGATCCTGGTCCTCGCAGAGCACGGCAGTGAACCCGTGTGAAGCATCCAGAGTGGAGCCTAGTCCTCGCCGAGCACGGCAGTGAACCCGTGTGAAGCATCTAGTGCAAAATTCCTGGTTACGTGGAACGCGGATAACGTCACTCTTTGACCCCGTGGAAAATGTCCAGAGCGGATCCTGGTCCTCGCAGAGCACGGCAGTGAACCCGTGTGAAGCATCTAGAGCGGAGCCTAGTCCTCGCCGAGCACGGCAGTGAACCCGTGTGAAGCATCTAGTGCAAAATTCCTGGTTACGTGGAACGCGGATAACGTCACTCTTTGACCCCGTGGAAAACGTCCAGAGCGGATCCTGGTCCTCGCAGAGCACGGCAGTGAACCCGTGTGAAGCATCCAGAGCGGAGCCTAGTCCTCGCCGAGCACGGCAGTGAACCCGTGTGAAGCATCTAGTGCAAAATTCCTGGTTACGTGGAACGCGGATAACGTCACTCTTTGACCCCGCGGAAAACGCCCAGAGCGGAGCCTGGTCCTCGCCAACCACGGCAGTGAACCCGTGTGAAGCATCCAGAGCAAACACCGGACTGTAGAGTCCTTAAAATCCACAGACTATGATGTCCTTAACCTCGACCGTGATGTCTTAAAACTAACGATCAACCACCCCGATTCCCTACGGATTCTGCCTTGGTTTAAGGGTACATCTCTTCACTCCTTTGATACGTGGTGTTGTAATTCCTCAACGTCTTCAAAGAGGTGACGGGTCCCTGCAACCAAACATCGGACTGTGGAGTCCCTAAATCCGCGGACTATGAGGTTCTTAACCTTGACCGCGATGTCTTTAAACTACGATGCCTTGGGAAACCCCTGACTCCGTGAAACACGGACGAGGGCGACCACATCCAGCACTTGCAGGTCTTCACGACCTGTAAGGAAGAAAAACTCTCTTGTGAGGTCCTTACGACTCTCAAGGGACAACCCGCTTAAGAATCCTCACGATTCTTAAGAAGAACTTACACCTATGGGATCCTCTCGACCCATGGGGAGAAAAAAACTCTTTATGAGACCCTCGTGGCTCATAAAGTGCAAAAGTCTTAGGAAGCAGATCTTAACCCTGAATCCTAAGCTATCGCTGCCCTGCAAGGAGATCAAGATAAATTGTCCGCAAACGCATTCAATGAAAGGGGACACACCATTGAGAAGAAAAATGTATCTTTTATTCATAAACCAAAATGGATACAAAGTACAATTCATGAAAGAAACAAAAAAGAAAGATACTCTCATTCATAAGTATGTACAAAAAAAAAGGAGAAAAGATACAAGTCCTCAAGCCGGCGGGCGGTGCAGTAATTTTACCAGCTCATCGTTCCGTTGCTGAGCCACGGCTTCATGACGCAAGATCTCCAGAAGACGAGCCTTCGCCTGAGCTTGCTGAGCCTGATACGAAGCAAGCCGAGCTTCGAGCTCTTTCTCGGTGGCTTTATGAACCTCGACCCTCTCACGAGTGAACGTGGCAGCTTTATCGAGAGCCACCACCTCTTTTATGGACTCCTGGAGCACCCGCCAGAGTTCGTATGCTTTGTTAGCCCTGGCGGTAAGAGTGGCGCGAAGCTCGCTCAACGACTTGGAAGCTAGCTCCCTCTCCGAAAATTTACGGTCAAGCCCTTTTCTCGCACAACAATATGTTCGCTACGTGTCACTCTATCAGGCCGCGTAAGCTCGCTTTCGTGACCGCAGCCTTGGAAACAAGACATTTACAAAACCGTATAAATGGGCTTCCGCTTGACGAGAATAATCGATCTAAAACGCGCTCACATCACCTGATGTGAAAAGCAACAAGAAAGATTTTCGACGTATTTCAAGCATGCATTCGCAATCATATGAGTATTCAAAAAAATAATAATAGCATTTGCAATCGTATGAACATAATGCCCAAGAAGGTCTGATACGCATGAAAGTGATGATAGCATTTGCAATTAAAGAAAGTTCTCATAAGAAGAATACAAAGTTTATTTATGCAAGCGGAAACATACATTCTAGCACCAAGCCTACAGAGAAGTTCAGCCTAGAACATAAGGAAAAGGAGGGACTAATTTGAAAATGCTACGCTAATGGAAAAAGGTCACCAAACATGGGATCAATGGCACAAGGGTTAACAAAACAAAGAACAAGGTTCTCCATCTCTCTTTTCGCTCTCTCCAGCACGTCAAAGCGACGGTTCTCGCGAGGAGTCGCTCCCCATTGATTGGCGCCATGTTCGTCCGCGAAAGCAAACATAATAGCTCGCCGGGCCTTTATCTGGCTCAGCAGATGAATTGAGCAATCCTTCAAAGCCTGAGTAATCAGGCACGCTTCATGAAAGCCCTCGAGCTTTTCTTCCGCCGCGTCAAGCATCGCCAGGGTCATCTCCGCCGGATGAGGAGGGATGTCGGCAAGCACGGCCGTGAGAATCATCCGGAGCCAGAGGGAACCCATCGGGAGGGGGACCCCCTACGGATCGAGAGTTCATACATGGCTGAGTCGCATTCGTTGTCGGTAAGGAGGGGATCCACCAACCGAGCAGCAAAGCGGGGGATCATCTCCTCAATAGGAACTTCCCATGGCTGTCGACGAGCATGAGGACGATTGCAGGCCATGGCGCTCTCTTGTTTCTCAAGACAAGTTACACCAAAATAAAAAAAATAACATAAATCTCTCTGTGAAGGGAAAAGAAAGCTATAGCCCCATATATAAAGAAGTGCATTAAGTGCTGTGCGCGGAAAATCTTGCATGGTGAAGCTATTTCCAAGGCCCAAAAAAGGAAAAGCATCGAAAATCAAGGAGATGGAACTATTTCCAAGGCCCTTTTTCTGCATCTGATATTGTGCACTGAACATATGGCACGGGAAAATTTTGTGAACAGCCCCATCAAGGGACCCCACGTGCAGAACACGTGAGGCCTAAACCTGATGTACACAAAAAATGGAATAGCACCCTGCATATTGAAAGCACCAACAACAACAGTAGCAAAATGATAAAATCCCAGAGAAAGGCATGCAAACATGGCAAGACATAATAAAACTTGTCATTGAATCTTTCAAGAAGTTCATACAAAATAAAGAGGACACGTTTACAATGGTAAGACTTCAGACGCAGGGCATGGGTTGAGAAACTCAAGATTAACTTTGTCCAAGATTCTCCAAGCATTTCGAACCTCCCGAATATGCTTCCTCTCGCGGTCGCAAGCGTCGGGATCCTCACGAATATCCTCCACCCTCCGATAGGCGGCAAGTATGGCTGACTGCTGAAAGGCTTGGTGCAAGAGATCGATGAGGTGATCTCGCCTCCTCTTTGAGATCAAGCCCATCAGGTACACCGAATGTACCTTATCCTCAGGAGTGTCTAAGGCCCTGAGCGGTATGCCGGTGCCAAAGAGAGAAAGTGCCTCCCGGATCGCCAGCACGATCAGCCTCAGAAGAGAAGAGCGACGGGGGAGTAGCCGATGGTTGTACTCGTCAAAGCGGCTCATGATCTCGGCACACTGAGCATCGGTGAACTCCCAGCTCTGACTGCGGCCCAATGAACGAATATTCCCATAGGAAATGATCTCGTCAAGACCATATAGATGGGCATCCATGATACCTGAAATAAAGGTCATGAGAATCATTAAAAAAAAAAAAAGAAGCTCCAGTTGCATTAATTGCAGAAGGACAACCTTGGGTCAAGAGACCCCAAAAAGCCTCCGTGTGAAGAAACTGAGTTCTTCATTGGAATTAAATTCCTTATTAAGAGAAGGGAATTAAATTCCCAGAAACATTTTTGGATGGAATTAAATTCCATGGATTTGAACCGCCATCATCATCTCCCTAAGGATCATCTAAACCCTAAGAGATCTACTGTTGGAGGTTAAGTGGTCTCATATTTTGGTTAGAGAACTTGAAGAAAAATGGGTTCTTTGTGAAACCCTTGATATGGATTTAAAATCCAGAGAGTTTTGTCAAAATGAAGGTGCTTCGATCACCATTACCTGAGGAGGAAGAGTCCTTTTAAACAGAGTTAAACTCTGAAAATGTTTCAAGGCAGAGAACTAAGCTCTGGAAGAAGAGAATTAAATTCTCAGAAAAAGTTCTCAAAGGAAGGAGATGAGCAAAGTGAAGGCTCTTCGGAAGGGACACGAACATTTATAGGGTGTGATGGAGACGCTTCATCTCCCCAAATCCCTAGAGGAATCCAACGGTCACAAAAGGTGACAGCGTTGCACTCACGTGCGGACACGTGAGAACAACGCTGTGGGGGCATTTGTTTCCTGATTTAAAATCAGGAAAGCTTACGGAAAAGGCTTCAGAAAAGGGTCACGTGCTTACACGTGACCAGCAGTCACGTGTTGGCACGTGACATCAAAAAGCATCAGCAAGGCAAATTCAGCTTCCCGACTACATCAAAGAAAAGGGCTTCAGAAAGGGTCACGTGCTCCCACGTGATCTGGGTCACGTGTTGGCACGTGACAATTAAAAGCGGCTTCAAAGGCAAACCGGTTCCCTGATCAAATCAAAGAAAAGGCTTCAGAAGAGGTCACGTGCTCCCACGTGACCAGGGTCACGTGCTCCCACGTGACCAGGGTCACGTGTTGGCACGTGATACTCAAAAGCAACAGACTTATTCTCCGGTTAAATCAAGAAAAGGGGTCCAGACGAGGGTCACGTGCTCACACGTGACCAGGGGTCACGTGATGGCACGTGACGGTTAAGCAGCAACCAGAAGACAGAGCGCAAAAAGAAAGAAGAAGGCTCTTTCCAAGGGGGTCACGTGCCCACACGTGACCAAGGGTCACGTGGCCACTCGTGACCGACTTCAAAGCCCATTTGTTAACAGAATTAAATTCTGAGAAAAGACCTCTCAAATCTTTCCAAAAGCAACCGATTGAATTAAAGGTGATTAAGTATCATCTATCTATGGGAAAATCTCGAATTTGGAAAGATTTCCCCGTAAAATCTAACCAAAATAACAGAGGAGAATCTCTGGATTTAAAATCCAATGGTGAATAAAATTCACCTAATAATCCAAAGGTCCAAAAGGAATGGTGAATACAAATTAAATCTCTCAATGAAAGATTCACCAAAACTAATTGATTCGGCTGCTTCTCCTATAAATAGGAGTCAAGAGACACACAAGAGGATATAGGCAGAGGGAAGAAAAGAGAGAGAGCCTTGATACTTTAGAGGAATTTGGATCTTCTGCAAAAGAAAACCCTAGGTAAGAAAGGGAAGGTTTCATTGAAAGAAAAGAGAATTTAATTCTCAACAGAGTTTAACTCTGATATAAAACAGAAGGACATATTTCTTCTCTCTTTGATGGAGGATCTGTAAAGTGCACATCTCCCCTTGAGTTGAGAATTTAATTCTCAATGGGTTGAGTTCCTGCCATGCAGATCCAAAGCATAGAGAGGGAATGGAAGCACGAGAATTTAATTCTCACAGAACTATAGGAATTTAATTCCTTCAAAATAAAATTAGGGCTTGACCCTGTGTTATGGGAATTTAATTCCTTCATAATGAAAAAAATCAGGGTTTAACCCTAGTTAAGAACTTAGTTCTGTTAAAACAACAAGAATTTAATTCCCTTAATCTTATTCCCCAGAATAATTCTCTAACAGAGAGTGGGGGTTTAATTCCTTAAAGCTTTTAACCCTATTCAGTTCTTCACATATATGAGGAATTTAATTCCTACAGAAAATTCAGAGTTCAACTCTTCAAAAGGAATTAGGAATTTAATTCCTCTGAAATTATTGTTAGGGTTCAACCCTACGAGGAATTTAATTCCTGAAAGGGATTAACAGATCTTCTAAACAACTACAGAAAAGCAGGGTCACGTGTCACCACGTGACCCCCCCAAAAGATCTACAGAAAGCCCTTTGAGGCAGTGCCTCACGTGACCCACGTGACCCTTGGCAGAGGCTTTAACATACTCCATTCAAACACCCGTCACGTGATGACACGTGATGCTCCAAAAGATACGATCTTCTCAGCAGAACAAACGAAGGGAGGGCGCCCTCACGTGCTACCACGTGACCCCTCTTGCCTCAGCGTCTAACGCTAAATTGGAACCCCTGAATTCAGTGTTAAAACGTTGTTTGGCCTTAGTGTTCAACACTAAGCAAAGAACTTTATTTGCAGTGTTCAACACTGATTACCTTAGTGTTCAACACTAATTTGGGATTTCTGTTGCAAGTGCTTAACACTGGTCTGTTTTAGTGTTTAACACTAATTTGAAGGCCTTGTTGCTGGTGTTGATACCAACTATCTTCTAGTGTTAAACACTGACTTATCAACCTCATTCTCAGTGTTCAACACTGATTGGTCTTTAGTGTTTAACACTAGGCATTGGCCCAATTGGCTAAATGGCCAGAGGCAAAGCCTCTCTTTCAAGGGACCAACAGGAGGGCCGATGTTCCAGACATGATTGGACTTAGCCCAAGCTGGCCATAAGTCCTCAATTCGTAATTAACTGGGCTAATGGGCTCATAACATAATTAATTGGTCTTGATCCCAAATTGGGCCAAAGACTATTTAATCCACTCCGGTTCCAGGGTACATCTCTTCATTCCTTTGATACTTGGCATTGTAATCCCTCAACGTCTTCAAAGAGGTGACGGGTCCCGATGACCACACATTGATATGGACTGTGGGGTCCTTAAACCCATGGACTACGACGTCCTTAACCTTGACCGAGATGTCTTAAAACTAACAATGGACTGTGGGGTCCTTAAACCCATGGACTACGACGTCCTTAACCTTGACCGAGATGTCTTAAAACTAACAATGGACCGCAATGTCCTTAAACTACCCATGGGCCGCAATGTCCTTAAACTAGCGATGGACCACTATGTCCCTAAACTGGAACGATAGAGCCCAAACACTCTTTTGTTGGATTTAAACGATCCCGTTTAAGTTGATCTTAGCCTTAAATATGGCTAACGTATCCTTAAACCTTTCAAACAGACTTTAGTCCCAAACTGGACTATAGATCCCCCCAATTAACTCTGGTTCAAGGGTACATCTCTGAACTCCTCTGACATCTGTCGTTGTAATCCTTCAACGTCGTCAGAGAGGTGATGGGTCCCGACAGCCATACATTAAATGGACCACTATGTCCCTAAACTGGAACAATGGAGCCCAAATGCTCTTTTGTCGGATTTAAACGGTCCCGTTAAGTTGATCTTAGTCTCAGGTTAGACTAACGTATCCTTAACAAACGTTTGAGTTGATCTTGGCCTTAAATATAGCTAACGTATCCTCAAACCAAACCCCCAAACCCAAATCTAAGATAATACGGATTTGGACTAGTCCACGCCCTACGGGCGACGACATAACTCGGTCTCCGTAAACAATCCACTGGCAACAAAACATAAAATAAACACACACGACACGAAGTGACCATCTGGAGAAGGAGAAAGTTGTTACCGTGACGCGGTAGCGTAATTAATTGCAGGGGCTTGCGCCTGCAGGGAAGAGCGTCTCCACAATCAAAAACCTCTCAAGCGAGGGGGAATCTGACGAAGTCTGCTACATCGGACGCATCCGTTCAGACCTTCGATACACGGTGCCATAAATCAACTTGGCATCTTCGGAGAGATGGACGGATAGCACCAATTAGCATCTGCCCCGAATCTCAGGCGAGACGACCATGTCTCGGCCGCCGTTCGGAGGGGAACAGGCTTTGGTTTAAGCCGGATCCTAGTATTATATTATTGGATTGTTATCATCTCATTGTATTCGTATTTTTCGGAATATGAATACGGGTATGTATATATGGTGAGGGCATTCTTGTAATTTTACATGGTATGCTTCTAGAAGGGGACACCTCATTATTTGATTATCCATTTTTGCAAAATAGATTAATGAGGTTTATTTGGAGATATTTTTGGCATGGGTGTAAAGCATGGCTCAATGAATTGTTTATTTGTTTGTGATCACTATTGAAGCATGGTGACTATTTTCTATGAGAAAATAATCCATGCTTCAATGAGTGAAGTCTTGAGCCATTCTCTACACTTAGCACAACACTAGCTCATTTGCTTCTTAGTTTTCTCTCTCCAAAGTTTCCTCCTTCCTCAAAGAGATCCTTACCCTCACATGTGTTGTGAAACAAAGGGTCTCATGAGATAAAACATTCTACTAGACACTCTACATCACCTAGGCTATTTAGATTAGTGAACCAAGTACCCTCGTTATCTCGGTTTAAAGGTAGGAGTTTGAAGTACAAACTCTAGGGTGGATCATCTTTGACGCAAGGAGGCCGACGTTGCAACCTTCATCCGTTCTTCGAGGATCCAAGGAGGGGAGGAAAAGAAGACCCGAAGGACTAGTTCACGGAGGTATAAAAACTCTTCATAGTAGTTAAACATCCTAGTTAGTTTAGCTAGTTAAGGTTCCGTAAAGATCCTGGAGTTTAGTCGGTGTTGCGAAGCTTGTAAAAACCGTTTATTTGAAAATTCCGCCTCCCCGTGAACTCGCGGGGTACGCGACATCGACTTACATTTGCATCATATCCCGTGAAATTGGGTAAATGATTTCTTAATTTCTAAACCGTGTTTTTTTGATGTTTTTTATATTTTGTTTTCTTCTCTCTCTTTTGATGAAATTAGTTTTTATCAACTATTGCAACATATGTGGATAAATTATTTTTGTTTTAATCAATCGATTTCTTCGTCTACATCTGTTTATGCTTTCCTCTCAAACAGCTAACCAAATATCAAATCATCACAGCATGTACGTTTTGATCATGAAGATTTCTGTTTTGTTAGGAGCAGAACAGATATTAACATCTCTTCTAAACTATTAATTATTAGGAAAATGAAGAAGTCATTTAATTTTGAAATTGATTGGTGACCGGGTTGTTTTTTTTTTGGAGAAATCAAATAAAAATGCATCTGCTTTATCTGCAATACACGTAATTAAATACAACCTCATTATTATTTTACAAGTGCGATGAACATAAAAAATTGCTATGTTATTATTGTTTTACAAGTGTGATGCATGTAATTAAGTTAATAAAGAAATTTATCATAAAAATTTCTGTACTTGTCAAAAACGCTAGTGTTTGTAGTCCGGTTTGTAATCTAATGTGTGTGTAGGGTGCGGATCCGTTAGGTTGGGTTTGTGTATTTAAAATTCACCTACGAACGATCCATTCCATTCAAGTTGTTCTATACGTCTTAGATAGTGTATGGAGGAAAAATCGCATCGATGGAAAGTGTTTTGCATGTGTAGAAACATATACGTAAAAATCACATCGATGGGAATTTGGAAAAACACGAACCCGTGGTAACGGATCTTCTTATCTAATAAACTGTTCTGCAGGGGAAGGAAAAATATTGTTGAAGATTTGACAATGAATATTTGCATCAATTCATCATGCCATAAAAGAGTGACGTTTGAATCTATTATTTATGATGCTCATAAGTGAGAACTCCCCAGATCATGACACGTGGTAGCTGACGTGTCCCAGGGCTCACGGGAATAGGGCAAGCACCACACATTAGAGGCGTCCTCCGGGCTATCATCCTGAGGCATGACCTGACCTCCGATGGATCCCTGAACACTCCTATGCTCGCCGTGTAAATGACCATTGGCTCGCCTCTGTGCCCTCCTACACGCCGAGCTTCTTCGGCCACCCGCTCGCCTCCGAGCTATCACAGAACCGACCTTCCTCGGCCTCCTGCTCGTCTCGGAGCCTCCCGCCGAGCTAAGCCTCCCCGGTTCTACCGAGCAACCAAGGATGCAGAGCCCAAGCGCCTCCGCCATGGCTCCGCATATCTCTCCATAAGCGAGATATCCGCCGCCCAACATCCCGCGTTTCACGCCATTGTATCCCCCCATTAACAAACGTATCTCATCATTAATGGGGGATACCGTCAATCACGCAGGCGTAACGCCAGGGACATAACCAACGGCAAAGATCTCACGCCAGCTCGCTCCAAGCGACCACTATAAAAACCCCTATACCAGACGACTCAGCTAACACAATTTTATTCCAATAAACCGCTACTATGCTAAAATATCTCGGCTAACTTGATCGTTGGAGGGTCTACAGAGGTACAACACCCCAGGACTTCTTTTGCAGATAGCTCGGCTCCGCCTCAAACCAAGCCCACTGAGATCCACACGCTCAAAGAGGCAACCCTCAACACCAATATCGGTCGTTTACCAACGCTCACGACAGATCGACGGAGGACAACAACTGAAGGAGATCCAAATATCCATCAGTTGGCGCCGTCTGTGGGAAGCCCGAAAATTTCTTCCACCCATCAAAAGTTGATTTTCTGCTCTCGACTACATGGCAAGTGAAGACCATGGAGATCCCAGCACAAGCCGCCGCCCTCCCCACAACGGAGGTGCAGACGGATCTACTCCCCCACTGAATGCCATCCATGCCCTCTCGGTGAGGATCGACAGGCTCGCGTTGATAGTAGATGCCCTAGTCCGTGTCCAAAAGGCGGGCCAAGCCCCCTAAGCCGCCCTCCTTTCCGGGGACTTCGACGCCGACAGAAGAGCGACCACAGTCGCTCCCCTCAATACCGTCGAACATCGGCGTGC
Organism: Agapanthus africanus; assembly: GCA_030015575.1. Taxonomy (NCBI): domain Eukaryota; kingdom Viridiplantae; phylum Streptophyta; class Magnoliopsida; order Asparagales; family Amaryllidaceae; genus Agapanthus; species Agapanthus africanus. The sequence goes on from JASDDO010000016.1 coordinate 570,033,280, forward strand.
CCACTCTGGCCACCGCGGATCCCACGCCGCAACCGATTCCATGACCCGCTGGGCGCCGCATAGCTCCACACCGTGGTCTCGCGAAAGAGCCCGTTGCCCCGAGGCCCTTCGCGTTCCTGTCCCTCCCGAGGAGGTATCGGTCAGCTCGCCTGCTCCCAGGCCTGATCGACACCCTCTCCCTCGACGGGATCATGGGCATAGTCCTTGCCGGGAAGATTCGAGGAGGGCCTCACCGGGGGACCTAAGGAATTTGATAGAACGGAACCGGAGTCACGGCCTGGCGCGTTCCATGAGCGAGAAAGGCCACTACTCCGACCACGCTGAATCCTCGGGTACCATAATCATCTCGACGTCCTCAAAAAGAAAATCGAGGGTATACATCGGGAGGGTCACCCGTCGAGCGAGGAGGCCAGGTATGACGCCGACTCGCTTACAAAGCCCTTCACCGAAGAGTTGCTCGCCGTACACGTCTCATCCAGAAAAAACCTCCCAAGGTGGACCTCTTCGACGGGAAGTCCGACCCGAAGGACCATCTGGACGCATTTACGATAGGCATGAGCTTCCAGGATAACTCCGACGCTACCCAATGCCGAGCATTTCCCGCCACTCTCATCCGAGCTGGAAAAGACTGGTTCCGAGGACTCACGCCGCGCTCCATCTCTACCTTTGATGAGCTGGCCGTCCAGTTCCTTGGATATTTCGTCAGGAACAGACGACAGAAGAGGACGTCGATTACCTCTTCACCATAAAGAGCAGGGACAAGGAATCCTTTAAAGGATACGTCACTCGCTTCTACAACGCTTTGCTCGAAGTTCCCAAGCACTGGGACGAAACTTTCATCACCGCCCTGAGGTCGGGTCTTAGGCACAAGGAGTGGCTCCTCTCCTTTGCATTAGCGCAACCTAAGACCATGGCCGAGGTAAAAGCTTGGACTAAGCGAGAAAACCAACTTGAGTCTGAGGTAAACGCAAACCTACCCCGGGGCGACCAGGCCAACCAAAAGAAGAGGGGCAGGGAAGAGAAGAAGAAGGTCGACCGGCCAAAGCCATACTCTCCGAAGTTCCAGGAGTATACTCCACTCAACATCTCTCAGACCAAGCTGTTGAAGGAGGAGAAGGGCGAGCGATTCTTCAATCTCCCTCCGGTCACCAATAGAGCGGTTAAACGAACCCGGGGCCCGTACTGCGCCTTCCATAGGTCGTAGGGACACCCGACCGAGAACTGCAAACAACTCAGCGACTATTTCGAGGAGTTGATCCGCTCGGGCCACCTGGCGAAATACCTACAGGACAAACGACAGGCGGACAGGGAGCACGACAACCATCTCCTTCCCAGCGAATTAACGATCGGCCAAATCATGGTCGTTTCTTTAGGGTGCGCACATGGAGCCGACAAGATTCGTCGATTCCTACCCGTCGAAGGAACAAGCGACCATCCCCGGAAGAAATGCAAGACCGTCGAGCCCATCACCTTCACTGATGAAGACCTCCACGGCATATCCTTGCCTCACAATGACCCCCTCGTGATTACGGAACGGGTCCACCGCTACGAGGTTCAAAGGATATTGGTCGACTCAGGAAGCTCGGCAGATATCCTTTTCTATGACTGATTCCAGCGTATGGGGCTCGGCCCGTCCGACCTACGGCCAACCGCCCACATCTTGTAAGGGTTTACCAACCACTCCATCCCGGCTGAAGGAGTGGTTACCCTCCTCCTTAACATTGAGGAAGCGGGCTGTACGAAGACCGTACCGGTGGAATTCATCGTCGCCAGGATCCCCTCGTCCTACAACATCCTCTTGGGACGTCTGACGTTAAACTCTCTTCGGGCTCAGATCTCGACCTACCACATCGCGATCAAGTTTTCGTTGGATCAAGGTGGGATAGGTCGGGCCTACGGGAACCAGAAAATCGCCAAGATTTGCTTCACGGCGACCTCCACCACTGAAGAGCAAAGCAACGACCTTGGAAGCGCAAATTATTTCTAGGAGTCTTTGGATACTCGTGACGAATAGAAGGATATCCGAGCGGCCCCGGTGGAAGCGCTAACAGAGGTCCCCCTCGTCGAGGGGAATAAGGAACGAACGGTCCAGATCGGATCCCTTTTGACGGGAGTCCGGCGCGAAGACTTGATCCACTTTCTCCAAGGAAACTCGGACGTTTTCACCCGTGAGCTTGCTGACATGCCCGGGATCGACCCAAAGGTAATATCACACAATCTAGGGGTCGACCCGATGGCCCGACCCGTCAGACAAAAGAAGCGAAGTTTCGCTCAGATCAAACAAAAGGCAATCGAGAACGAGGTTGATAGGTTGCTTGCAGCCAACTTCATTCGAAACGTGGCATACTCGGAATGGCTAGCGAATGTGGTCATGGTTAAAAAGGCGAGTAGGAAGTGGCGCATGTGTGTCGACTTCACAGATTTGAACAAGGCCTGCCCGAAAGAAAACTGTCCCCTCCCTCGGATAGACTAGCTTGTTGACAGCTCGGCATGCCACGAATTGCTCAGTTTCATGGACGCTTACAATGGCTACAACCAGATCCGTATGAACCCGGCAGATGAATAACTAACCGCGTTCACCATGGACTGGGGGGTATATTGCTATAGAGTGATGCCATTCGGCCTCAAAAACACCGGGGTTACGTACCAGCGCCTAGTTAACAAAATGTTGAAACCGCAGATTAGGAAGAACATGGAGGTTTACGTCGACGACAAGCTCGTGAAACCAACCTTATCGGACGAGCACACCAAAGATCTCGGTGATACATTCGACATCCTCCGCAAGTACAAAATGAAGCTGAATCCAGCCAAGTGCGTGTTCGGAGTCACTAGCGGGAAATTCCTCGGGTTCATGGTTACCCACCGTGGAATCGAAGCTAACCTGGAGAAGATCAGCGACATTCTCAACATGGCCACGCCGAAGAGCAACATGGAGAGGAGAGTGGCCGCTCTTAGTCACTTCATGTCGAGGTCCGGAGAAAAGTGGCTCCCATTCTTCAAAGCCCTGAGAAAGATCCCAAGGTTCGAATGGTCGGAAGAGTGTCAAAAAACTTTCAAGCAACTCAAAGCACACCTGGAAACTCCCCCTCTGCTCACCCGGCCAATCGAAGGAGACGAGCTTTTACTGTACCTTGCGGTATCCGATCATGCTGCTAGCTCGATGCTCGTCTGAGAAGTCGAAGAAGTGCAGAAGCCGGTCTATTATGTGAGCCATGTATTTAAAGACACGGAAACGAGGTACCCAGCCATAGAAAAGATTGTCTTGGCACTTATCATCGCCTCAAGGAAGCTACGACACTACTTCTAGGCACACACCATCCTCATGCTCACTGAGCGGCCCATAGGGGCTATTCTCACTTCCCCCGAATCTTCCGGTCGTCTGGAGAAATGGAGGTGGGAGTTATCCCATTTCGACATCAAATACCGCCCCAGGAAAGCCATTAAAGCACAAGTCCTGGAAGACTTTGTTGTCGAGTATACTATCCCCAGTCAGGAAGCGGCGTCGGCGCCCGTCCTCGGGTCCCGACACTCGGTCGAGGAAGTGCCCGACTCCATCCCCGACTGGGTCCTCTACGTCGATGGATCCTCTACCGAGGAGGGGAACGGTGCCGGCCTTATCATTCAAGGCCCGAACGAGGTAGAAATGGTGTACCATTTGAAGCTCGAGTTCAGAGTGTCGAACAACGCCGCGAAATACGAGGCCTTGCTCGCCAGGTTGCGAATCGCTTCCGGAGTGGGGCTGAAGACGATCCGAATTCGCAGCGACTCTGCCCTGGTCGTTAGCCAACTGATCGGACGCTTTGAGGCCTGAGAGCCGATCATGGTGAATTACTTAGCCTAGATAAAGAGACTACGAAAAAGTTTCGACGAAGTTCAAGTGGAGCAGATCCCTCGACACCTAAACGCCCAGGCCGACGCACTGAGCAAGCTAGCCTCTTCTTACACGGCCAACAATAAGAGGAATATCCTCTTCGAAGTCTTGCCAAGGCCCAGCGTGGAAGACAGAGAGGCAATGCTTCAAGTATACACTACTCAGGAGGAAGGCCGGGATTGGAGAAATCCCCTCATAGAGTTCCTGAAGGAGGGTACACTTCCAGAAGACTAAAGGGAAGCGCGCCGCCTTCGAGCTAAAGCCTGCCATTTCGTCTGGAGCAATGGAAACCTTTACAAGAAGTCATACACGTAGCCTCTGCTCCGGTGCGTCGACCCCCACAAAGCCGACTACGTCCTGCGTGAGATACACGGAGGGGTCGGCGGAGCGCATCAAGGGGACCGTACCTTAGTCCAGAAGACGCTGCTCTAAGGGTATTATTGGCCGACGATTCACCAAGATGATCAAAAGCTCGTTAGAAGATGCAAAAGCTGCCAACTCCACGACAGCATACCCCGTCTTCCTGCTACCGAGCTAACGGCCCTCACCTCCCCCTGGCCGTTCGCCCAATAAGGGATGGACATGGTGGGCCAACTCCCCACAGGTACCGGCGGGCACAAATACATTCTCGTCGTGGTAGACTATTTCATGAAGTGGATCGAGGCCGTCCCTGTAGTTGGGTTTCCTTTGCACCTAATCTAGGGTTTGGAAGCATCACACATGCCACTTTAAAAATTTAGAGAGATGCAAAGCAAACTAACTATGAATCATTAACTAGAAGTTTAGGGTAACAACAATAGTATCACATACTATGAACTTTTCATCACTAAGTGAAAAGAATACAACTTTTGTAGTCCTCTTGTGTTGACTTCTTGGATCGTTGAGAGGTTGAAACGGCTTGCTAGTAGCCTTCCTTGTCCACGATGATCCACCCGAAGTCCCTTTGCCAAAACCTCCTTGCTTTACTTGGTCTTTAGAAGAAGTGTAGCAAACACCCTACACAAATGGGCTAGAGAAGTGTAGAATAATGAAGTGGTTTGTATTCTCTAATCAAAACCCCTTCCTTTTATCAACCTCACTCACTAGAAATCTCAAGAGAGCTTGGATGATGAAGAAGATGATAATGGCAAAGCTAGAACTCTTTTGTTGTGATAAAATACCAAGATAAATGGGAATAGAAAATATATATATTTTCACTCTCTCATCTCAAACCATGGTAAAATAATATCTAGATATTTTGTATGAGAGTTAAAACAACAAAGGAAAAATAAATCAAGAGTTAAACCCATGGTTAAGTGAAGGAAGTGTGTGGAAACTTTGACCATGAGATAATTCCATTTTATTTTCCTTTTCTTTAACTCAAAAACAAATATAAATAGATATTTATTCACCATGTGAGTTTTGCATTGTCATATCAAGTGTATCAACAACCATGATACAATGTATGTATGTATGTGTCCATGCACATCAACATGTGCATAGATGCATGCATACATCTATTTAGAAAAAGGGTTTAAATAATGAATTGTACTAAAAGTCAAATGTTAAATCAACACTTGATTTAACAAACCGGTCATATCACATACGACCCGACCAATAGAAAAATACCCGATTAATATACGGTATCACATACACGCATTTAATCGGGTCCCCGCGCATATCTCATATGCACACCACATCATTTCGCCTGAGCTAGGAAACTCCTGTGTGGGACTCTAAGACTCGTCAATACGCCGGCAGTAGGTGATGATCATATCAAACACCCACAAACCGCAAGCGGTCAGCTAAACGTAACGTCCACCCGGGTATTGAGCGATCAGAAGAAAAACCAGCGAAGCTGTTAAAACTCCCGTCGAGCCAACTGGCAACACTTACCGTACAGTCCGGTCTTCTCATTAGATATGTTGTATATCGAGTCTAGGGATGGAATCGTCGACCCCAATAACTCAATAAGTCATGCCGGTGTATGGCTCATAACAGATTGAGAAACTACTGATAACACTTATCAGTAAATCTCAGCAGCCCTGGCCAGGGACTTCCTATTATAGCCAATCGAGCATAGCACAACATCAACCCCCAATACCGGGAGAGACGAAACCCCTCCAATCGCTCATTTTCTCCATGTGCCTCGGGACTATACCCAAAATCCACCTATTTGCATGACTCAGTAGAGCCGTGGTAGGGTGTGTTAGTTATATGTATGCCCTAGAGGCTATTACTGTACATTGGATGTATATTGAAGTGGATGCTGGGACATATATAGGTAGGACTTTCTTGCTCGACATGATAGTACGCTATCTGGTTGCTCTTTATCTTAACATGTATACTTTCTGTCTCTCTGTTACATGTTGATAAAGCCCTTAGGATGTGTACTCGACTTCCAGGACTATGATGTAGATCATACTAGTGGGGCCTGGGTAGTCCATGAGTACATCCTTCAATGTTCCTAGTCGTGGGAATATCGAGACGGGGCATCGATATTCCAGAGTAGACTAGCGTATATCTTCTCGACCCATGTGATGGGCGATGGATGATCCCATATCCATTGGTGTTTGACATCAGAGATGGTATGCGGGTGCTCAGTGGAGACTGGGTACACTGAACGGACTCGCCGAGAACTCCCAGATGGTATTATACCTCACGTCAGATGGCAGTTCTCTGGTGACACTGGTACAACTTAGTCTGTTGACCCGAGATCGTCATAGAGTCTTGTGTGTCTCCCACTGTGCTTTGATTTCCACCCTACCACGGCTCTACTGAGTCGTGCAAATAGGTGGTTTTAGGTACAGTCCCGATTCACATGGAGGCAATGAGCGATTGGAGGGGATTCGTCTCTCCCGGTATTGGGGGTTGATGTTGCGCTATGCACGACTGGCCATAACTGGAAATCCCTGGCCTGGGTTGCAGTGATATACTGGTAAGAGTTATCAGTAGTTTCACGATTGTTATGGACCTCACGTCGGCATAACTTATCGAGCTATTGGGGTCTGACGTTTACCACCCCTAGGCGAGATATGTGACATATCAGACGAACAGACCGGACTGTATGGTAAGCGTTACTGGTTGGATTCACAGGAGTGTGAGCGGGCTTGCTCGTCGATCTTCTGATCGCTCAATACCCGGGTGGCCGTTACGTTTAGCAGACCGCTTGCGGCTTGTGGGTGTTTGATATGATCATCACCTGCTGCCGGCGTATTGACGAGTCTTTAAAGTCCTACACAGAGGTTTCCTGGCTCAAGCGAAACGAAATAGGAGCGCATATGAGATATGTGCGGGACCAAGAATAATGCGTGTATATGATACCGTATTCTATTCTTGCGATGAATGTATCGATTGGTTGTATATGATATAACCTAGTTATCGAATCGTGGATTGATTCGATAAGTCGATACATTAGATATTAGTCGGTCATATGCGATATGACCGGATCGTTAAATCAAGTGTTGATTTAATGATTTAATGTATAATTATATATTTGATATATTACTTTGCATTAACTAATATTTGTTCACTTAAAATGGATTTTCTCACTTGATGTGCATATTGTATATGTGATATATTTTTGTGCACTTGATTGTATCATGTTTGATGATACATGCAAACTTGGGTGTATGTTTGAATTAAACCATGTTTAGTAAATGGTTAGGGTTTCATTTCATTTGCTTTATTTACTTATTCATTTATTTATTTATTCTTTTTGGCGAGAAATAAAATGGTGACTTTATTTGGATTTCACTTGAAACTTCATGAAGCTTTGAAAGTCAAAGTCGCTCATGCTGCAGCTGTGGAAGGGCCTTGGTGAATGGATTCGCGGTGTTATTCTTTTTATCTACTCTCCGAATCTCGATCTCGTGGCGATCTACTATCTCCCGGATCAAATGATATCTCCTTAGGATGTGTCTGGACTTCTGATGGGACCTGGGTTCTTTGGCTAACGTCATAGCCCCATTATTATCACAATACAATGGTATTGGATTAAAAATGGTTGGAACTACTCCTAGTTCCACGACGAACTTCTTCATCCAGACGGCTTCCTTGGCAGCATCATTTGCAGCAATATACTCAGCTTCCATCGTGGAGTCTGCAACGGTATCCTGTTTGGAACTCTTCCAACTAACCGCCCCTTCATTGAGGGTAAATACAAACCCTGAGATAGATTTGTTGTTATCCTTATCAGTTTGGAAGCTGGAATCGGTAAAGGCCTCCATTTGGAGATCCCCATTACCATACACCAAGAACAATTCTTTAGTCCTTCGCAAGTACTTAAGAATGTTTTTCACTGCTATCCAATGTTTCTCCCCTGGGTTGGATTGATACCTGCTTACTACAGCTAGTGCTAAGCCACATCAGGGAGAGTACATAACATCGCATACATTATAGATCCTACGGCTGAAGCGTAGGGTATAATGCTCATGCGAGCTCTCTCTTCATCAGTCTTCGGACAGAAGTCCTTGGAGAGAGTGATTCCATGACAAGCGGGCAAGGCACCATGCTTAGAATCTTCCATACTAAACCTTTTTAGGATGGTGTCAATGTACTTTGATTGGGATAATCCCAATAATCTCTTGGATCTATCTATATAGATTCTTATGCCCAAAATGCACGAGGCATCACCCAGGTCCTTCATGGAGAACTTTTGTGATATGAATAATTTGACCGATTATAGCATAGGAATATCATTTCCTATCAAGAGAATATCATCCACGTACAATACGAGAAATATGACAGTACTCCCTACAATCTTCTTATAAATGCATGGTTCATCTATATTTTTGACAAAATCAAACTCTTTAATTGTGTCATCAAAGCAGATGTTCCAGCTCCGTGAGACCTGCTTTAATCCATAAATGGATTTAAGCAACCTACATGCTTTCCCGCTGCTCCCACTGTCAATGAAACCCTCTGGATGATCCATAAAAACGCATTCTTCTAAATCACCATTTAGAAATGCATTTTTTACGTCCATCTGCCAGATTTCATAATCGTAGTGAGCAGCAATAGCAAGTAGGATCCGAATAGATTTAAGCATTGCTACTCGAGAGAAAGTTTCATCATAGTCCAATCCTGGTCTTTGACGCAAACCTTTCGCTACAAGCCTTGCTTTAAAGGTCCCTACCTGTCCATCTACACCAATCTTTCTCTTAAAGATCCATTTGCACCCTACAGGTTTTATCCCAGGAAGTGCAACGTCCAAAGTCCATACTTTGTTGGTGTACATGGACCCCATTTCGGATCTCATGGCTTCCAGCCACTTCACTGAGTCACCACTTGTGATAGCTTGCTGAAAACTAGTAGGGTCATCATCATCCATGATGCAATCTTCTCTATCACCATCAATGAGAAACCCATAGTATCTCTCTGGTGGGCGAGAAGTTCTACCAGATCTCCGGAGCGGCTGAGGTTCCTGAAGTTCTACTGCAACATCAGTTTCAACCAATTCGTCATGAGTAATTTGTGTCTCTAGAACCTATTCTAGTTCTACCGCATTGCCATCAGTACTATTTGTAAAAATTTCATTTTCCAAAAATATGGCATGTTGAGAAACAAACACCTTTTGTTCCTCCTTGTGGTAGAATAAATATCCATATAAATGTTTTGGATATCCCACAAATTTACACATGACCGATCGTGTCTCGAGTTTATCCGGATTATGCTTTTTGACAAAATCCGGACAACCCCATATCCTAACTCTTTTAAGAGATGTTCTCTTTCCATACCATATCTCATATGGAGTGGTAGACACGGTCTTGGTTGGAACCCTGTTTAACAAATACATTGCTGTCTCCAAAGCATGTCCCCAAAAGGAAAGCAGTAACTCAGCATCACTCATCATGGATCGTACCATATCCAATAGCGTACGATTCCTCCGCTCTGACACACCGTTGTGCTGTGGTGTGTAAGGGGGAGTGAGCTGAGAGAGAATCCCATTCTCTTTTAAAAAGTCTGAAAACTCTGTACTCAAATACTCTCCACCTCGATCCGATCGAAGCTTCTTGATGCTCAAGCCTGTTTGTTTTTCTACTTCAAGTTTGTACTCCTTGAATTTCTCGAAAGCTTTGGATTTGTGCTTTAACAAAAACACGTGTACGAATCTTGAGAAATCATCAGTAAAAGTAATGAAGTATGAAAAACCGCCTCTGGCATGTGTAGACATTGGTCCGCATACATCACTATGTATGAGGCTTAAGAGTTCCATAGCTCTTTCTCCGTGTCCAGTAAACGGAGTTTTGGTCATTTTACCTTTGATACAGGACTGACAAGTCGCATAAGATTTATATTCAAAAGGATTCAAATATCCATCTTTATGTAGCTTGCTTAGTCTTGTTTCATTAATATGACCAAGTCTACAATGCCAAAGAAAAGCTTCATTTATATCTGAAAATTTTCTTTTATTAGTATGTTGTATATTGAAAACTGTGTGTTGGTTCAGGACGTAAATACCGTTTTTTAGTGTACCATACCCAATCAACTGTTGATTCAAGTTAATGTTCATAACATTATTTTGCAACACAAAATGATATCCTTCATTGTCCAACAAAGAAACGGATATTATATTACATAGCATACTAGGTACAAAATAACAAGGGTTCAAAACCAAAATACAACCCGAAGGCAACCCCAGATGATACTCTCCTATGGATACAGCATGTACATTGGAACTATTTCCAACCCACAGAGTATGGTCTCCAGTCTTCAAAACTCTACTGTTTCTTAATCCCTGCATACAATTGCAGATGTGAGAACCAGAACCGGTATCTAATATCCAAGATGCAGAGTTTATTGAAAAATAGTTTTCAGTTACAAACACACCTGAAGCGGAAGCATCAGCATGCTTCTTCTTCTTGAGTTCAGCAAGATACATAGCACAGTTGCATTTCCAATGTCCCGACTTGTGGCATTAAAAACATTCTCCTTTTCCACTTTCCGCGGCCCCGGATTTGTCTTTCCCCTTCACCTTTTGAACTCCACCTTTCGGTTTGATGGGTTTCTTCTTCTTCTTTTCCTTGGCCTTGGCTTTTGGGACGAAAGAAGAAGATGGCCCAGCAAACAGAGCGGGAGTCTTCGTTGTCTTAAGCGTGCTCTCTGCACTTCTCAACATATTAAGAAGTTCAGGCAATGATTTCTCCAAGTCGTTCATATTGAAATTCACTATGAACGGAGCAAAGGCGGTGATCAGTCGAAAATAATGTATTTTTAACACGGCAATTTCCCTATCTTTTGCACTCATCTAGAAGTGTTCGGTTTGCATATTTCACATATTAGCAAAACAGTCGTTAAATATCAGATTGCATGTGTTAGACTTTTAAACCGGCACTTTAAGGGAAATTGACTATATTTTTTGGCATCGCATCATCTCTGTATTTGCGCAACACTTGTGTCGAGATTTGTGCAGGAAATTGCAGTAGTAAAGCCAAAAGAGCTGATCAAAAATACGCTAACTCAATGATTTCAGATCTGGTAGCAATCCAAAGGGAGAAATACAATTCAACATATCAGAAAATAGCCCAAGTGTTAGGCCCAACAATCACCAGAAGAACCAAGCCCTGAAGCTTCAAAAGAGCCGTGGAACCGCGGCGGGAACCGGCTTGCGCCGCGGTTCCGCGGCAGTTTGGACACGTCAGCAAGTCATTTTCAGTGCAAAATTCATCTTTCAGGGCCCACATCACTTTAATACATGTCAAATTCCAGAATTCTCCAGAGTCTTCTGCCAGATCAGCAAAGATCATTAAGCATGCTAATCTTGATTAAGCTCCTAACTAATCACATCTAGAAGCTTCTCCTCTAACTAACTTTTGGAGGGAAATTCAAATCTCCTCAACAAACTTTTGGAGGGAAACTTAAAATTCAAATCCTAGATCTAGGGTTTTGATGGCTATAAATAGGAACCTAGATCTAAGGGTTGAGCTTAATCAATCTTAGTTAATCTTAGTTGCTCATTCTTCAATTCTTCATCTTCTTCCACAAGTTTAGTGACAAGACTTGTGCGAAACCCGAACCCTAATTCTACTCCAAATTCAAGATCTTGAGTACCAATCAAGCAAGAAGCCCTTCAACCTTTTAGGAGCCAAGCCGATCTTCAATCGGGCAAGTGATCCAAGCCGATCCGCGACTCAAGGAGACGAGCGAAGCCAAATCGACGATCGAGTTCTTCCTCTTGTAGTTCTTGAGCGATTGTAACGAAATTGTTGATATAAATAAAATATGAAATTCTTTAATCTTGCTTTCTTTAAATTCTTGCATCATGATTCGATCTCAATTTGTGATTGTGGTTCTTGTTGTGATGTTCGAGTAAAACTCCGCTCGTAAAGGAGTCGAGACGATCAATAGAATGATGATGTAACAAATCTTAATACGATTCTTGAGTCCTACGAGTCTTGTAAACCCTAGCAAGTTCAAGAATCGATGACCTAGTTTCGTTGCGATGCTTTCTTGATTGTGATCGCTCGAAATTAGGGATCTACGATCGTTTCTTGAATTTACTAGAGGCTAGAATATGAATGATATCGATGAAAGAACAAGGGATAAGATGAAACCCTAGTTTCATGAGAAATCCCTAATTCTTGTTGATCATCATCGATCTAGTATCAATTCATCGAAGGATAAGAATACGTAATTGTAAGATTACATCACATCTATAGATCCGATCGATTCCTACGAGCCTCATTTAGATTCTTGATATCTGGTTGGAAAAATCATCAAACTATCAATTCTTGATTCTATCATTTTCTTGTTATTAGATCTAGATTTTCTAATTCTTGTACTTCAAATACAAATCTTGAATTGTTTTGTTTTCTTTCCTTTAAAATTTCAATTCATCTAATTCAAAAGACGAACGATTACACTTTCCCTGTGGACGATCCGCACTCTAATGCGCTACAATCGACACCGTTATTGATTGCGGTCAAAATATTTTTTGTTGTGATTTCTTACAAGTTTCTATAAACCGACAACGGAAAATAAGATCAATCAAATGGTACCATTATCGGGGATCATTTGATTCGATACTACACAACAAGAATTTCATTCAATCAGGCGGGGTGAGAGACTGCAGAACAATATCTGTATATTGCTCATTATCCATGGTCCATCCCAGTTCCTCGAGTTCTTCTATAAGACCAATCATCTTCAGAACATGTTCTCCTACTGATGTATCAGGGGCCATTCACATCTGAAACAACTTTCGAGATGCCTCGTATCGTAAAGTCCGAGATTGCTCTTCATACAACTCCTTTGTATGAAGAAAGATGGATTGAACATCCATCTTCTCGTGCTGTTTCTGATGGATACTATCCATAGAAGCAAGGGCAAGGCACTTGGCCGTGTTACAATCAATATCTCATATTTTTCGGATCTCTCTATCCAAAACAGATGATTCAGGTCCTGGGACGGGTGGGGCTTTGGTGGTGAGGACATATGATACTTTATCATATGTGAGTGCAATGTCAAGTTCTTCAACCATTCTTTATAATTCGGTCCTATCAGTTTGTTTTTCTCTAAAAGAAGCTTAAGTCACATCATCGGTATCTGCCATTAGGAGAGAGAAAAGAAAACACTCAGCGAAATGCTCATGCAAAGAATTAGATTGGTTATTATCTTATCTAATCGATGTCTCCCACTGCTTTTATCAAATTTTCTTTCAAAACCTTAAAAGAAAACTAGCCAGGATTAATTACATTTTACAGTTTCTCTAACCGGTCAGCCAGGCCAGTGTCGGTACTTTGAGAGAGGTTCCCCGTGCTTTCGTACGGACCTAATTAAAATAAACCTCGTTTTCCCAGAGGTCATACCCCGTTGACACCTTTCTAGACACCTACTGGATTAGCTAATTATAAAGTGTAAAACTCTCCTGGGAGTAACTCTTACTCACAGTTGGTTCGGGATCCATCTATCATATAGATGGTATGCAATCTCATTGCAAATTTCAACTCTTGAAACTCCCGATATGGGTTTTACCCCTAGTTGCTTATGACCTTGGCTATGGTCAACATATCATAAGCACTAGTCAAGTTCTACCCATCATTTCGAGATTAACTAGACCCACCCATATGACCCTTGACTATGATCAACATAATCACATGAATGTCCTAACTGATCGCATCATATGCTTTGTAGGAAGACATCACTTAGCTACCATACACTACGCCTTAACTTTAATCAACATATGTAGCACGAATATTAAGTACCCTGCTTCCTAAAATGACGGAGGGTTGCGGATGGTTTTTATGAAAACCTTTAACGCTTTGAACTTGATCTCGTTGTTAGAATCAAAACAGTTTTAGAAAAGGAGTGGCTTAAACTCCGTATCTTTTGAAACTTGCATTTTTCATAAAAAGGCCGAGTGTGTTTCAAATCCGATTCTACAACATCTTTAGGTTTCTTTTTCTTTACATTAATCTTATTAATATAGTCCCATCATTTAAGTTCCTAAGCCATCACAGAAAAGAAACGAAAATAGAATGTATACTTATGTCATCCACATTCGCCACAGTGTCCCGTTATGCATTGTTAGGTTACTTAACTAACGGCATAGCGGGGCGGGACTAGCGCGGGTGTAAAACATAAGCAACGTTTATTATATATCATATATATAATAATAGTCCATTCGTCTCAGATATTAAGTAATCACATCACAGAATATCAACCAGTAGAAGCACATATGAAAATAAAAGGATATCTAGGAGGTCCGTATTTTGTATTCAGCCAACAATAGAAAATATGGATTCCACGGTCATGATGAATAGCCAAGCCCACACCCCTAGACCTCTGCGAGAGCGGCAAGTGACCCTGCCAATTATAGAGTTTAGGAGACTCGGTCTCGACTCCTCGAGATGGCCTCCCACTGAACCCTAGAACCCGGTCACTTGTGCTCCCCTTCTTGGGTCTATCCTAATGCGGAAAAGTAAATAATATACAATAATAGTGACATCATCCTCAACCCGGAAGTGCCCCAAATAAAAAAATATTACATACATTTAATCTTTACATGAATGAAAATAAAGACTCTCATCTCACATAAAACCCCTGGCTATTCAGTCGCGACAATCCTGCACATCATATCTCAGCAACACATAATATCACATATCATCAACGTAAGTAAGCATGCGTAACCCGATTGTCGTTGATGTATAGCAACGAAACCAGCGATACACCACATACTATACTTACGGTCGCAGAAAAGAAAGTGAAAACAACAATTGCAATTATCACATTCACATATATCAAGACGATGTTAAACGTTTCGATCGAATCAACAAACACCCACAAAATTATCCCGAGAGCTCAACACTTGAGCAAAGTTGAAATATCCAAAAACATGCCACAGTTTCTATGATCCAGCCGTAGAAGGGCCAAACCAACGCCTCAGCCATGACACCACGAAACTACGGCAAACCGTAGGGTTCGATCGCGGTTCCGTGGGCATAGAATCGAGTTAAGGTTTTTGTTCTTCTAGAGGGTCCATAGGGGGTACTTGCACGAACATTGAATATAAACAACTTAGAAAAATTACAACACTTGAAAATTTCAGCGAGGTACTAGATGTGGGTTTTGAAGTTCGTTCGAACTGTTAAACATTGTCAAGATTACCTGTACAGTGTTAAAATATACGACTACGAAACACTACGAATTAGTCCCTAATCAAAATAAACATCACATGAAAATTTGGGCTAAGCAAACAATACCTGAAACCCCAAATCCTACAGAACAGAGCACTGGTGAAATACGAAGTGGAATGGAGCATAGAGGGCCGGCGACGCCGGATTTAGGGGGGTGGTGCTCGGCCAAATTCCGAGCATCTTGCCTCGTATTTCACGTGTGTTCATAGTGTATCATATACAGTCTTCTGCGGTTGCTAAAATAATTTTTAAATGACTTTTTACAAAATTTCCAGAGAGCATTTTTAGGGTTTCAAATACCGTATTTTTCGGAGTTGATTTCGTTTTCGTAATTATTTTAACACCGTGTCTAAAATTCTAGCTTAGCTCTGATACCACTGTTGGGTTTCCTTTGCACCTAATCTAGGGTTTGGAAGTATCACACATGCCACTTTAAAAATTTAGAGAGATGCAAAGCAAACTAACTATGAATCATTAACTAAAAGTTTAGGGTAATAACAATAGTATCACATACTATGAACTTTTCATCACTAAGTGAAAAGAATACAACCTTTGTAGTCCTCTTGTGTTGACTCCTTGGATCGTTGAGAGGTTGAAACGGCTTGCTAGTAGCCTTCCTTGTCCACGATGATCCACCCGAAGTCCCTTTGTCCAAACCTCCTTGCTTTACTTGGTCTTCAGAAGAAGTGTAGCAAACACCCTACACAAATGGGCTAGAGAAGTGTAGAATGATGAATCGATTTGTATTATCTAATCAAAACCCTTTCTTTTTATCAACTTCACTCAATAGAATCTCAAAAGAGCTTGGAGGAAGAAGCAGATGATAATGGCAAAGCTAGAACTCTTTTGTTGTGATAAAATACCAAGATAAATGAGAATAGAAAATATATATATTTTCACTCTCTCATCTCAAACCATGGTAAAATAATATCTAGATATTTTGTATGAGAGTTAAAACAACAAAGGAAAATAAATCAAGAGTTAAACCCATGGTTAAGTGAAGGAAGTGTGGAAACTTTGAACATGAGATAATTCCATTTTATTTTCCTTTTCTTTAACTCAAAAACAAATATAAATAGATATTTATTCACCATGTGAGTCTTGCATTGCCATATCAAGTGTATCAACAACTATGATACAATGTATGTGTGTATGTGTCCATGCACATCAACATGTGCATAGATGCATGCATACATCTATTTAGAAAAAGGGTTTAAATAAAGAATTGTACTAAAAGTCAAATGTTAAATCAACACTTGATTTAACAAACCGGTCATATCACATACGACCCGACCAATAGAAAACGCCCGATTAATATACGATATCACATACACGCATTTAATCGGGTCCCCGCGCATATTTCATATGCACACCACATCGTTTCGCCTGAGCTAGGAAACTCCTGTCTGAGACTCTAAGACTCGTCAATACGCCGGCAGTAGGTGATGATCATATCAAACACCCACAAGCCGCAAGCTGTCAGATAAACGTAACGGCCACCCGGGTATTGAGCGATCAGAAGAAAAACCAGCGAAGCTGTCAAAACTCCCATCGAGCCAACTGGCAACACTTACCGTACTGTCCGGTCTCCTCGTCAGATATGTTGCATTTTGAGTCTAGGGATGGAATCGTCGATCCCAATAACTCAATAAGTCATGCCGGTGTATGGCTCATAACATATTGAGAAACTACTGATAACACTTATCAGTAAATCTCAGCAGCCCTGGCCAGGGACTTCCTGTTATAGCCAATCGAGCATAACACAACATCAACCCCTAATACCGGGAGAGACGAAACCCCTCCTATCGCTCATTGCCTCCATGTGCCTCGAGACTGTACCCAAAATCCACCTGTTTGCACGACTCAGTAGAGCCGTGGTAGGGTGGAGATCAAAGTACAGTGAGAGGACACACAATACTCCATGACGATCTTGGGTCTACAGACTAACCTGTACCAGTGTCACCTGAGAACTGCTATCTGACGATAGATATAATACCACATAAGAGTTCTCGGCGAGTCCGTTCAGTGTACCCAGTCTCCATTGAGCGCCCGCATACAATCTTTGGTGTCACCACACCAGATGGATATGGGATCATCCATCGCCCATCATATGAGACAAGAATGGTATACGCTAGTCTACTCTGGAATATCGATGCCCCGTCTCGATACACCCACGACTAGGAACAGTTAAAGAATATGCTTATAAACTATACGTGTTCCACTAGTATGATCTACATCATAGTCCCAGTAGTCAAGCATATATCCTATGGGCTTTATCAACATGTACCAAATGAGTAAGATGCATGATCATGAACATGCCAAGATAAAGTAAACCAGATAGCATACTATCATGTCGAGCAAGAAAGTCGTCTATATACATATATACATGTCCAAGCATCCACTATACATATAATGGCCTCTAGGGCATACATATATCCAACACCTGCAGCGTGTTTTTTGTCACCCTATTGAGATGGGAATACGCGCGCGCTTGTCAGGCGCATTATGGATTCCCCCTGCCTAGGGTAGGCTGGGATTTATTGATTGTGGGGATCCGAATCTCCGGCAGCCGCGGACTAAACTGCCGTTAATTAACCCTCACCTTTGGAGAGAGAGAACCTCCGATTGACGGGTCAACAAGGTCATGCGAACTCAATGTGCAGTGTCGTGTTTTGACGGGGTTTTGGATATAACGGGGGCCCTACAGAGTTTTTACAGGGGTCCCGCTACTCGGTTAGCGGGCTGGGGTTAAGGGGCTAGCAGCCTCCTTACGGGATGCGGGGCAGCGCCCCGTTAGAAATTTTTTCTAACTGGGGACAGTGTTGTAGAGTATGTGTGTGTGTGTGTGTGTGTGTATATATACATATATATATATATATATATACATACATATATATATATATATAAAGGGAAAGGGCATCCAAAGGATTCGTGGGAGAAAGCGCCAGCGCCTCACGTGCGCGGCACGCGGGCGCTTGGGCGCTCGGGCGCTGGCGCTATCGCTTTGGGCGCTGGCTCTTTGGGCGCCAGTGCGCTAGCGCTTTGGGCACTAGTGTCTCACGTTCCAGGCACGTGGGCGCTAGCGCATCACGTGCTAAGCACGTGGGCGCTCGGGCGCTGGGCGGCAAAAGGGAGTTGGTCCCTGCACTGGGAGTTGTACTCCCAGAAAGAAATACTTATTATTTTGTATATATGTATGTGTGTGTGTGTGTGTGTATTTTGAGGAGTTAAACTCTTAAGATATTTTGGAGCTGATGAAAGGGGCTTCTCCCTTGAGCCCTGGATCTTCCCCAAAGTGGGGTTCTTGGAGGTGGGTCTCCTTCGTCCTCCTCTGTTGGCCGGATATTGAAGAACAAGAAGTATGAGATTTTAAAAATCTCTCCTTTCTGAGATCTGATGGGAGATCTGAGTTTCCCTTTGTAGGTTTTGTGGTGAAAAACTATTTAGTTTTGGAAAAGGAAGAGTTAAACTCCTTATTTAATTTAAAAAGAAGAAGAAAGTTTAGAACCTTGAGGAATGAGAAGGAGGCACAAAAACCTTAACCTTTTTGAGAGGAATGAAAAGTGTATGCTTTATTCATCATCATGTTGCCTTATATAGGCTTACACATTTACATATAGCCCCTTGGGCTTTACAAAATAGCATTTTTCCCATCCCATGCTTCATGTGCTCATTTTTTTTGCACATAAGCCATGGGCTTTACAAAAAAAATTTGGCTTTATGCCCATTTTGCTTATATTCATGCACAAAAAATTACATCAAAATTATTTGGTACATGATTTTTATTTTCGGCATGGGGGAGGCCGGCCGCTTCATGTTCGGGCTCGACTCGGACATGAGCCACTTGATCTGGGCTTAGGCCTATCTAGCTTGGGGTTGATCTTGACCTTGAGTTGGTCAATTGGGGTACAATTTTGTACCCCCATCAATAAATGCACAACACATATGTGGGTCGTGTGCATGAAATTGATGGATCTTCTTTCGCATGGAGGCGACTTGCTTTGGTTCCCACTTTTTGGGATGCGCTTCCCTTTTTATGACATAGACGATCGACGCTTGACGCGTCTTCAAGATGGAGTGTCCGTGGTAGATGTTTCCCTGGCCCAGAGCGATTTGGTTCCTGATTTGTGGGAAGCCTGCACTGTCTTTTTTACGACATGGACGGTCGACGCTTGACGCGTCTCCGAGATGGAGTGTCCGTGATAGAATTTTCCCTGGCCTGGAGTGATTTGGTTTCCGATTTGTGGGAAGCCTGCACTGACCTTTTTACGACATGGACGGTCGACGCGTGACGCGTCTCTGAGACGGAGTGTCCGTGGTAGACTTTTCCCTGGCCCGGAGCGATTTGGTTCCCGATTTGTGGGAAGCCTACACTGCCCTTTTTACGACATGGACGGTCGACGCTTGACGCGTCTCCGAGACGGAGTGTCCGTGATAGACTTTTTCCTGGTCCGGAGCGATTTGGTTCCTGATTTGTGGGAAGCCTGCACTACCCTTTTTACGACATGGACAGTCGACGGTTGACGCGTCTCCGAGATGGAGTGTTCATGGTAGACTTTTCCCTGGCCCGGAATGATTTGGTTCCTGATTTGTGGGAAGCCTGCACTGCCCTTTTTACGACATGGACGGTCGACGCTTGACGTGTCTCCGAGACGGAGTGTCCGTGATAGACTTTTCCCTGGCCCAGAGGGATTTGGTTCCCGATTTGTGGGAAGCCTGCACTGCCCTTTTTACGACATGGACGATCGACGCTTAACGCGTCTCTGAGACGGAGTGTCCGTGGTAGACTTTTCCTTGGCCCGAAGCAATTTGATTCCCGATTTGTGGGGAGCCTGCACTGCCCGTTTTACGACATGGACGGTCGACGCTTGACGCGTCTCTAAGACGGAGTGTCCGTGGTAGACTTTTCCTTGGCCCGAAGAAATTTGATTCCCGATTTGTGGGAAGCCTGCACTGCCCTTTTTACGACATGGACGGTCGATGCTTGACGCGTCTTCGAGACGGAGTGTCCGTGGTAGACTTTCCCCTGGTCTGGAGCGATTTGGTTCCCTATTTGTGGGAAGCCTGCACTACCCTTTTTACGACATGGACGGGCGACGCTTGACGCGTCTCCGAGATGGAGTGTCCGTGGTAGACTTTTCCCTGGCCCGGAGCGATTTGGTTCCCGATTTATGGGAAGCCTGCACTGCCCATTTTACGACATGGACAGTCGACGCTTGACGCGTCTCCAAGACGGGGTGTCCGTGGTAGACTTTTCCCTGGACCGGAGTGATTTGGTTCCCGATTTGTGGGAAGCCTGCACTGCCCTTTTTACGACATGGACGGTCGACGCTTGATGCGTCTCCGAGACGGAGTGTCCGTGATAGACTTTTCCCTGACCCGGAGTGATTTGGTTCCCGATTTGTGGGAAGCCTGCACTATCCTTTTTACGATATGGACGGTCGACGCTTGACGCGTCTCCAAGACGGAGTGTCCGTGGTAGACTTTTCCCTGGCCCGAAGCGATTTGGTTCCCGATTTGTGGGAAGCCCGCACTGCCCTTTTTACGACATAGACGGTCGACGCTTGACGCGTCTCCGAGATGGAGTGTCCGTGATAGACTTTTCCCTGGCCCGGAGTGATTTGGTTCCCGATTTGTGGGAAGCCTGTACTACCCTTTTTACGACATGGACGGTCGACGCTTGACGCGTCTCCGAGACAGAGTGTCCATGATAGACTTTTCCTTGGCCCGGAATGATTTGGTTCCCGATTTATGGGAAGCCTGCACTGCCCTTTTTACAACATGGACGGTCGACGCTTGACGCGTCTCCGAGACGGAGTGTCCGTGGTAGACTTTTCCCTGGCCCGGAGCGATTTGGTTCCCGATTTGTGGGAAGCCTGCACTGCCCTTTTTACGACATGGACGGTCGATGTTGCCCTTTTTGGGACATGGACGGTCGGTGTCTGCATTGCTGCACTGGAATGATGCCAAGGATAACTCATCATTTGCCCCGGAAGGACCTAGGATTTGGTTTTTGGGTCGGCATCAGCACCGCTACACTGGAATATGGTATAAGGAGCAAATCATCATTTGCCTTTCTCTGTTGGGAAGCGATGGCTTAGAAGACATGTTTAGATCCCTATCACCTAAGGCTTTTCAATTTTATGGGCCGTAAGAGTCCCATAAAAGCCTTTTCTCCCTACGAGTCGTAAAGATCCCGTAGGTGCATTTTCTCCTTAGGAGTCATGAGGACTCCTAAGTGTGTTTTTCCTTTGTGAGTCGTAAGGATCTCACGCGGGAATTTTCTCCTCACAAAATCGAGAGGACTTTGCGAGTGTATTTCATCTCTTTTTCATGAGTTTGCGCCCTTTCGGGTTTTCATAAACTCGCCGGCATTCCTGCTGTTTTTACTCACGGAGCCCTTTCGGGTTTTCATCCGTGCCCATTTTGCTTGTGGACATACCCTTTTTTTTCTTTTTTCTTTTTTTTTCTTTTTTTCGCTGGTGGGACTTTGAATGTGGTCTCGCTGGTAGGACTTGGGAGAGATTGGGATCATTTTATGCCCGTGGATTTTATACGGTTTTGCAGGATG
This sequence comes from Agapanthus africanus, assembly GCA_030015575.1. Taxonomy (NCBI): domain Eukaryota; kingdom Viridiplantae; phylum Streptophyta; class Magnoliopsida; order Asparagales; family Amaryllidaceae; genus Agapanthus; species Agapanthus africanus. The sequence continues at coordinate 570,055,337 of JASDDO010000016.1, forward strand.
TATGATCCAGACCGTAGGGCCGGAAGAATTTCGGGACTTTGTTGGTGTCTGCATCGCTGCATTGGAATATGGTACCAGGAGTGGCTTATCATTCACCGTTTGAGAATTTGGATTTTGGTTGATGTCTGTATCGCTGCACTGGAATATGGTACCAGGAGCGACTCATCATTCGCCGTTGGGACATTTAGAGTTTGGTTGGCGTCGTCGTGAGGGGATTTCTCTCGTTTCCAGTTTAACGACTTAGGGGTCATCTGTTCCCAGTTTAACGACTTAGGGGTCATCCGTTCCCAGTTTAACGACTTAGAGGTCATATGTTCCCAGTTTAAAGACTTAGGGGTCTATTGTGCCCAGTTTAATGACTTAGAGGTTATCTGTTCCCAGTATAAAGACTTAGGGGTCTATTGTGCCCAGTTTAACGATTTAGAGGTCATCTGTTCCCAGTTTAACGACTTAGAGGTCATCTTTTCCCAGTTTAACGACTTAAAGGTCATCTGGATTGGAGTTTGGAATTTTGGGGTTAGGGTAGGCATCGGCGTTGCTAACACTGAAGCACATGTGCCAGGAGCAATTCATCATTTGCCTTTTTCCTGTTGGGGAGCGATGGCTTAGGAGACATGTTTTGGTCCCTATCACTTAAAGCTTTTCGATTTTATGAGCCATAAGGGTCCTATAAAAGTATTTTCTCTCTACGAGTCGAAAGGTTCTCGTAGGTGTACTTTTCCCTTAGGAGTCATGGGGACTCCCAAGTGTGTTTTTCCTTTGTGAGTCGTAAGGATCCCACGAAGGTGTTTTCTTACGAGTCGTGATGATCCCGTAAGTTTGTTCTCCTCATGTATCGTGAGGACACATGAGTGGGTCTTCCCAAATGGAGCATAATTCCAAAGGCGGGGACCATCCGCGTAACTGTTGGTTGCGGTGGAGCATGGTCACAATGAGAATTATTTGAGCCCGTGGATTGTATACGGTAGTCAATTTGGGGACCAACCGTAGGGCTGGAAGAATTTTAGGAAATTGTCGGCGTCTGCATCGCTGCACTGGAATATGGTACCAGGAGCGACTCATCATTCGCCGTTTGGGGATTTGAGTTTTGGTTAGTGTCTGCATCGATGCACTGGAATATGGTACCAGGAGTGACTCATCATTCGCCATTGGAAATCTAGGGATTTGAGTTTGGAATTTGGTTGGCGTCTGCATCGCTGCACTGGAATATGGTACCAGGAGCGACTCATCATTCGCCACTTTTTTTTGTTTTTTTTTGTTTTTTGTTTTTTGTTTTACCGCGATTGCTTTATCTTTTCAGCTTTTCTTATCGCGAAGGTCGCGATTGCCCTATCATTTCGGCTATTTATTCACGGTTGCCCCATCATTTCGGCTTTATTTTCATGTTTATTTTTACTTGCTGATTTTTATTGTGAGTTGCCCTATCATTTCGCCTTTTATTATTATTAATATTATTATTATTATTATTATTTATTTTATTTACACATTTTTTTACATCCCCAGTTTAATGACTTAGAGGTCGACGCTTCCCAGTTTAACAACTCAGGGGTCGTCTGGTGTTCCCAGTTTAACGACGTGGTGGTCCTCTTTGTTTATCCCAGCTCTTTGAACTTTAATCTTGGCGGAGCTGTGTTGATGACCGTAGCTCTGTGGCTTGCCAATACATCCGAGGACTGTGAGGTTTTTCCAAGCTTGTATTGGTCCTCTGCCCAATCTTTGAAAACACAACAGTCTTCAATGGTATGACTCACCACCTTATGGTATGGGCAGTATACGGGATTGCCAGTCATATTCATTTCACTTGGCCACTTCGGAATAGGCAGTTGCAGACCGTTGTTCAAGGCTTCCTCGAATATATTGCGGACCTCATCCCTCCTGAAGGAGTGCACCGTCTTCTTTCTCTCCATTAGAGTAAGTGCCCTTACTGATGTTGGTCCTTGAGGCCGATCAGTCTTTGGTTCGCCCTTTTTAGATAATGGCACATGTCTGAGAGGATTAGGTTCCCGAAAGGCTTCGGTCTCCATTTGTATGAAATCGGCGGTCGTAGCTTGACTGTTTGCTAACATGCCTTTAGACAGTTCTATCTCTCCCGTCTTGCATTGCCTTTCGTCCCAATCTTTAAAGACGAAGCAGTCCTTAATGGTATGACTTATCACTCTGTGATAGGGGCAATATTTTGGGTCGTCGGTCATATTCGCTTCTTGCAGTCTTTTTTATTCTGGCAGCTGTAGACCGTTTCTTAGGGCGTTCTTGAATATCCTGTGGACTTTGTCCCTTTTGAAGGAATAGACCTTATCAAGTTTCTCTTTCAGAGGCGATTCCCCTTCGCTGTATGTATCGGAGGGACTGGAGGCTGATCGCGGCCATTTTTCGCGAAGGCGCTCCGCTCTTAGGCTGAAGGGGGTATCAGTTGGCTGCCTCCGGGTATCAATTCCTGGCTCATGAACCAAAATTTGATTCTGCTGTAATTGCAGTCGGGCGACTTGGGTCGCGAGATCTGCCGCGACGTTTACCAGTTCGTCGACCTTGGACTGTACCTTAGCTAACTTCTCATCCCTGTCTTGAAGCTGCCTCTGAAGCTATCGGAATAATGCTTTTTCTGTAGTTTCGGATATGACAACCGGGTCATCCTTATTGCCTGAGCTCAATTCTGCAGGAACCCCGGGCTCCTTTGGCTTATCGGCCTGAGCGAGCTCTTCATCATTTAGACCGAGTCGACATTAGGTAGCGTCCACCATATCATCACCATGGCTGAAGCATAGGAGGGTCCGTTTCTTCATGTCCGACCATGTAGACAGTGTAGACACATATACAGCCGTCTCTTTATCTTTGGCAGGGTAACCCCATTCTTAGAGCCTCATGAAGCTCAGCCTAGCATGAGCCCTAGCCCTTTTGTTGGCTATGTATCTGAGTCTTTTCTGCCTTAGCTTCTCGATTTTGAGGGCTGGGCGGGCATCTGTTTTATGGGAAGCCACCGTGAGTCGATTGATAGGGAGCTTAAAGAAGATACCCGATCGAGCAGTTGTAGAGGGTACCGTTGGAGCTTGCCCGAGATGCCCTATTGCTTCGTTGACGTTGATGTCCTTGCCCCCAGCTGGAGCAATGGAGAGTTGTCCGGAAACGGACTTGTGCTTGGGCTAAGGTGCCCTCGCGACCATGACATTCGACCTTTTCCCTTTTGAGACCGGTTTGTCTGTTACCAGAGCTTGAGGAGTTAAGACGGCGTTAGCTGACACGAACATAATTGAGCCAAATGGTAGCGGTGGCTCCTCCCACTGTCGCCCGAGACTGGCCTGAAGGACCGTCCTGGTGTCCGTCTTCATCGTGTAGGAGATGGAAGCCGTGCTAAGAGCTGAGTTCATCTTTGGAGACATTGTTGAAAAGTGATTGCTTGAAAACCTGCATGAAAGAGCATTATTTTAGTATAAATATAGGTATGTATATTGATTGAGTTCGCATGAACGTTTAACCCGAAATATGGGAGGAGAGACAAGTCCCATCGGGCGTACCAGAATCTGTAGGGTGTTTTTCGCCATCCCATTGAGATAGGAATACGCACGCGCTTGTCAGGCGCATTACAGATTCCCCCTGCCTAGGGTAGGCTGGGGTTTATTGATTGTGGGGATCCAAATTTCCGGCAGCCGCTGACTAAGCAGCCGTTAATTACCCCTCGCCTTTCGAGAGAGAGAACCTCACGTGCGTGTATGTATATATACATACATATATATATATATATATAAAGGGAAAGGGCATCCAAAGGATGAGTGGGAGAAAGCGCCAGCGCCTCACGTGCGCGGCACGCGGGCGATTGGGCGCTGGGGCTATCGCTTTGGGCGCTAGCGCTTTAGGCGCCAGGGCACTAGCACTTTGGGCGCTAGCGCCTCACGTGCCAGGCACGTGGGCGCTCGGGCGCTAGCGCTTTGGGCGCTAGCGCCTCACGTGCCAGGCACGTGGGCGCTCGGGCGCTCGCACTTTGGACCCTAGCGCTTTGGGCACTAGCGCCTCACGTGCCAAGCACATGGGTGCTCAGGCGCTGGACGGCAAAAGGGAGTTGGTCCCTGCACAAGGAGTTGTACTCGCAGAAAGAAATACTTATTATTTTGTATATATATATATTGAGGAGTTAAACTCCTAAGATATTTTGGAGCTGATGTAAGGGGCTTCTCCCTTGAGCCCTAGATCTTCCCCAAAGTGGGGTTCTTGGAGGTGGGTCTCCTTCGTCCTCCTCTGTTGGTCGGATATTGAAGAACAAGACATATGAGATTTTAAAAATCTCTCCTTTCTGAGATTTGATGAGAGATCTGAGTTCCACTTTGTGGGTTTTGTGGTGAAAAACTATTTAGTTTTGGAAAAAGAAGAGTTAAACTCTTGATTTAATTCAAAAAGAAGAAGAAGGTTTAGAACCTTGAGGCATGAGAATGAGGCACAAAAACCCTAACCTTTTTGAGATGAATGAAAAGTGTATGCTTTATTCATCATCATGTTGCCTTATATAGGCTTACACATTTACATATATCCCCTTGGGCTTTACAAAATGGCATTTTGCCCATCTCATGCCTCATGTGCTCATTTCTTTTGCACATAAACCATGGGCTTTACAAAAAAAAATTGGCTTTATGCCCATTTTGCTTACATTCATGCACAAAAAATTACATCAAAATTATTTGGTACATGATTTTTATTTTCGGCATAGGGGAGGCCGGCCGCTTCATGTTCGGGCTCGACTCGGGCATGAGCCTACTTGATCTGGGCTTGGGCCCACCTGGCTTGGGGTTGACCATGACTTTGACTTGGTCAACCGGGGTACAATTTTCGACCTCAACAGTCCCCATCAGAGAACCGGACGCCACCACGACCATCAAATTCCTGCAGAACAATGTAATCTCCCGATTCAGAATCCCGAGGTGCATCGTTACCGACCACGGGACGAATTTCAAAAACGACAAAGTCAAAGGATTCTGCAGCGAATACCACATACTGATGAAGTTTGCCGCGGTCGTGCATCCTTAATGCAACGGGCAGGCCGAGGTTGCGAATCGAGTAGTCATCCGAGGTCTTCGAACTCGCCTAGAAGGCAGGCAGGGCAGCTGGGTCGAAGAACTACCATGGGTGTTATGGGCCTTACGCACATCGAAGAAGACGCCCATGGAAGAGACACCTTTCAGTCTCTGCTACGGTACCGAGGCAATAGTCGCAGCGGAGATCGGACTGCCCAGTTATAGAGTCGAACACTTCGATGATGAAGCAAACACCTCGGCGCTCCGGACTAATTTAGACATCTTGCTAGAGAAGCGGGATTGAGCACAGATCAAAGCCGCCGCTTATCAACAACAAACTGCTCGCTACTATAACACCCGAGTTAAGCATCGCGCCTTCAAGACAAGAGTTTTGATCTTAAGGCGGAACGAGTTCGTAGATCAAGGAAGACTGCACAAGTTTTCCCCGAGGTGGGACTGCCCTTTCCTCGTCTCCGAAGTATTGCCCGGTGGAGCCTATCGCTTACAAGACGCAGGGGGACGGAAGTTTCTTCAGCCCTACAACGATGAAAAACTCAAACTTTACAAATGAATGTATTTCCTTCTTCTCGAAGCAATGTAGTTTTTATTGAGTCTCCCAAGTTGTAAGAGACTTCTTCCATAAATTTTGTTCTCTTTCACGGTTCTGAGATTCCTAGATTCATTTCTAAGAGAAAATGCAAAATGCTAAGGAATAAGAGAAGACAAAACACATTGGAAAAGAAGAATTTTATTCATTGAGAGGTATTATGGGCTCCTCATCCTTACACAAAAAATTAAAATTACAACTAAGGGGGTAGGAGGTCGAGAAAGCACTGCTAATGGTAATCCGAGGAGATCTCCGCCAGCCGAGCCCTAGCCTCTTTAGCCCACTGCCTCTGATGCTGCCTACGTACCCGAGACGCAATACAAGCACCGGAACTTCCTCCCGCCGGGAAAGAGTCCGCAGTCTGCCTCTTTTGGAAACACTCCAAAAGAAGGGCCGCCGATCGATCATGTCTGTTCTTCGTGATGAGGCCGCGGATGTAGAGCGTGTGCAGCTTATCGAGCGTCTCATCCTGCAGCTGTGGAGACAAGGCGTTGAACAAACCCGGGGAAATCCTCCAAATGGCGTACATGAGCAATTGGAGGAAAGGCGGCCGAGGAAGTAGGCTGCCGAAGTGGTCCTCTATGCGTTCGACCACCGTTCGGTACGTCTCCTCCGTGCACTCCTGATCATAGAGGTACACGTCATCGCGGGAGATGATCTCTCCGATGGAGTAAATGAGTCCGGCCATTTTCAGAAATGCAACGCCGAAAGAAACCAAGGTACCTTCACTATTTATAGCCTCAACAGAATCCCCAAGGGCCGAAATTTACGCGCGCATCGGCGTGAATCGCGGGATATTTTCATATTTCCCAATACAGGGCTGCCGCATGGCGACCATGCCGTATCTCACGATCCCCTACGCGGTCAACAGAAGTCGGAATGACGCGGATCTTGAAGCGCCTCGCCTCGCATGTGCGTTTCAGCCACGTGTCGTCCGCGACGGTCACTCTTCCAGATTTTTTTCTTACAAGTCGAGGGAGATTGAACGACACCCCGTGAAGGCAAGAAGAAGTCTAAGAAGCCCTCCTCACGAGGCCACCGAGCAGTTTTCCTGCTCGGTCAATCCTTGGCGGGTAGCTCCTACCCATCCACGCCAAGGATCGAAAGCCCTCATCACGAGACCACCGAGCAGCTTCCCTGCTCGGTCAATCCTTAGCAGGCACATCCTGCCCATCTATGCTAAGGATCGAAGCCCTCATCATGAGGCCACCGAGCAGCTTCCCTGCTCGGTCAATCCCTGGCGGGTAGCTCCTACCCATCCACGCCAAGAATCGAAAGCCCTCATCACGAGGCCACCAAGCAGCTTCCCTGCTCGGTCAATCCTTAGCGGGCACATCCTGCCCACCTACGCTGTTCAGTCGAAAATGGTGTAATTTTAACATGACAATTTCCTTACTTTTCTTAATCATCTAAAGGTATTTGTTATAAATATAACACATATTAGAAGTTCATCTGCAAAATACCATTTACCATATATTTATATATTATAATCAACATTATGAAGGAAATTGTATGTTTAATATTTTACGCATAATATTTTGTATCTCAAACATAACTAACATTCTTCATTGAGATATTGTACAAATTTAGCTCAGGTCAGATATCCGGAATCAAGAATCTGCTGATAAAGTAAAGAAAGTCGAAGAATCAAATACTGGCAGAGACTCATAAAAGATAAGAAGGTTCCAGACATCAAATAAATACCCAAATATTAACAAGAGAAGATTCCAGAAGAATGAAGCCAAGAACCCACTTTGTCGTGGCCGATCCGCGGCCGAGTCGGCTGAGTTGCCGTGGTTCAGTGGTCAAGAAGAGGAGTTGGGGTTCAAGATTCTTCTGGAAGCTTCTGTGCAACAAACTTAGTTTGTTGGGATTTTCTGTTACTAGATTTAGGGCTATAAAACGGACCAAGGGATACATCCAATTGAATCCAATCTCTTCAAATAAAATCAAGAAAAGAGCCAACAAATCTCTACATCAAATTCAAGATCAAATCCAATATCAAAAAGGGGATCTAAAATCTAATATCAAGAATCTTCGGTCTTAAGATCTAAGATCAAGAAATCAACGAGAAATTCATTAAGCGACATCAATCAAGTCTCCTTTAAACGAAGCCAATCATCGTCAATGAGCAAGCGATCCAAGACAGGTCCAAGACTCGAGGTGATCAAGCGACGTGAAAATCGACAGAACATTTACTTCCTCGAGGCAGAGATCGAGAGCAATTCTTCTTTCTCTTGTAATCTAAACTCAAAAAAAAATATTGTGAAATTGAGTAATAAAGGTAGATCATCAGTTTTATCAATTCGCTTTCTTTAATTTCCGTATTATGAATTCGTTCTCTATTCTTTCTTTTATTTTCATGATGCGCGAGTAATTCTTCGCTTGATAGGATTCATAGGATTATGGTAGATCAATGGGTGAGAAAATTCTATACTCCTTTTAAGTCTTATGAAGTTTATAAACTTTAGCAAAAGAATCGTCAACATCCTTATCGGCCACGATATCAATTTCTTGATAATCTCGACCACGATTTGAGATAAGATTGACGATCTTTTTGTTAAGGGCTAGACATGAATGGAGATCAATGAAAGGACAAGGGTCAATAGAGGAGAAACCCTAGTTTTTTTTCCAAAGAACCCTAATCATCATTCATCGTCATCAATCTAATTTTAAATCTATCAATAGATAAGAGGAGTCATATTTATTAGTCATCCAGAGCTACTAAATCCAATCGAATCCTACAAGCCTTCTTCATATAAAATTTTCTTGATAATTCAATTAGATCTTGAACCATTTTCTTGATAATTCAATTAGATCTTGAAACTATTTTCTTGATTTTCTTGAAACTATTTTCTTGATTTTCTTGAAACTATCTTCTTGATTTTCTCTTTTCTATTTCTTTCTACCGATCTAAAGCAAGAACTATAAAATTCTACGAATCCCAGAGGACGACTCGTACTCACTAAAGGTTCGCTACACGCGACACCGTTATTGATTGCGGTTATTTTACTGCTATTTTTTCCTTTCACAAAATTACAAATCAATCAAATGGCGCCATTACCGGAGATCCGTGCGTAATTTTTTCTTTCTTGCTATTTGGGTTGAAATATTATTATTCTATCAAAATATAAATCAAGAACACATCTTGTGCTTAACGATTAGTGTGTGAATTTTGCTAGAGAATCTAGAATTATTGTAGCAGGGAGATAAAGATTCAGAGGCATTCATCAAGACCATAGGAGCAAGTGAAGAAACTGTAGAAAAAAGAATTTCGAGAACCATCAAATTGGCGACGGAACCGCGGCAAGAAGGCCATTCTCGCGGCGGAACCGCGGTGGCTTTGGTGACTTAGGGCTTTAAATCTCTCTGGTATCTTTTCTATCTTCTTCTCTCTCCTCTAAAAAAGTCCAATGACAATTTTTCTGCAAGATTCTTTGCAAAATAAAAAATTCACAGCTTAAAAAATTCTTGTTGCGTGTTTTTTTTGCATATTGTAATACGAAAAATTAAGGGGTAAAGACCAAATTCAGATTAGGTGGGGATTTCATTACCATTCCTAAGCCCCACAAATCACAAAACTAGCATCCGTATCACCCTTCATTAATTAAAAAATATCTAGACCAAAACTCTAAGGACTGTCGCGCTCATTAAGGATAGAGGAGGGTCGTGGATAATCTACTATTTATCCGCATTTATTTTGTGGTGTCTAGGCAAGTGTGTGTCTAAGGCAAGTGGTTACTTAATTAGGCCCGCTATTTCGGTGATTCGTATAGCGGATACCTCCCACTTACCTGGTACTTACCTGATCACAAGAGAGATAAAGAGGTAGTAGAGAATTGATCCTGCGATTTGTCTTCTGGAAGTCTAGGAGCGGTCTAGTGACTTGACCTAGGTGACCTTAAATTTAGGGTTGATTGTGCATTTTTGTGATTTGTCTAAATCCGTCTTTTTCAAAAAAACAAACTTTTCATTTTACGTAATTTTCACAAACGCTGCCACTTGCGCTAAACCCGCTTACTGCATGCTCGGCTGGACACGGGATTCTAGTGCCCGTCTTTTCCGCGTTTCTTCTATCGACTCCGAAGTCGGTACTTCTTCTTCTTCTTTTTCCCCACCACCCATAACATCGACCAAGATGGACGGTTCTCCATCAAATTTTAATAACACCACTCTTCCACCACCCGCAGGTGCATAGAATCCACCGCGCGTATCTCTTCAAGAGAGATGCTACCCTATACGTGGTCCCCTTCCTACTTGTCTTTCTATCCCACCAGCCAATGGGGATAATTTTAAAATCAAACCACACTTTATCAATCTTTTGCCTAAATTTCGCGATTTTGAGTCTGAAAATGCATATGTTTTTATCACCAAATTCGAAAACGTATGTGCTATGATGGGCACTTCACAACTTTCTGTGGATGCTATGTGTTTACGTCTTCTCCCGTTTACTTTGTGCGATTTAGCAGAAAAAAGGCTTTATAACACGACCGCACACTCTATTTCTAATTGGGACGAATTCGTTATAGCATTCCTTAAAAAAATTTATCCCAATCATAAGACCGCCCGTGTTCGGAGCGAAATCAACCAGTTTACCCAGCTTCCAAATGAACCATTTTGGAAATGCTTTGAACGGTTTAAGGATCTGCTTGTCCAATGTCCTCATCACGGAATCTATACATAGGATCTGTGCCGAATTATATATGAGGGCATTAATCCAACGACAAAGCAGATGCTTGAAACCATGTGTCAATGCAATTTCATGTCCAAAGACGATGGTGAAGCTTGGAAATTCTTGGAAGATTTTGTTGAAAACACTTTGCAATGGAAAAACGTTAGACCACCATCATCGAGGGGAGGTATCCATCAACTCGATATTCCCATCGCAGTAAAAGCTGAAATGGCAGCGATGCAAAAGAAACTTGAAGCTATGGAAAACAAATTTTTATTAGCCTCCCTAAACCAGGTAACGCTCCCTAAAACCGTGTGTGGATGTTGTTCCAATCCATCACATCTAACGGAAGAATGTCCTTTGAATTCTTCGTTTCAAGGTCAATAACACACTAATGCTGCTTTTCAGCAATGACCTAGAAAAGATCCTTATTCTTCCATATATAATCAGGATTGGAGGAATCACCCTAATTTTTCTTGGAACCAATACCAAACTCAAACTCAAAATACGGTTCCAAACCAAAATAACTATCAAAGGGTTCCTCCACAGCAACAACAACCACCACAGATTCAGCACCCCTTTCAACCACAAACTTTTCAAAATCCGGCCAACAATTCTGCACCTTATAATAATTCTTTCCAAACGACTAGTACCGAAAACTCCTCTGCACTCGAACGAACCTTGGATTTGTTTATGAAACATTCCGTGCAAATGTCGGCTGATATAAAGTCTTCCATCGAAACAATAACGAAGGACTCCACCTCCCACGGTGAGAGTATAAAATCGATAGAAGCATAAATTGCATAGTTAAATGCCGCGATGAATGCTAGAGAGAAATGGAAATTTCCATCTCAACCCTTACCGAATTCTGGCCACTCACAACATTATAATGTGAACTCCATTACCACGTTGAGATCAGGAAGAGTGCTGAACAACCAAGTCGGTGAACATGTTGATAATGAGGAATCAATCAATGATACCCCGGCTTCCACTTCTAACCCTATTTCATCTAATCTATCATCTTCTTCCGAGCCTATTCTCCGTTTTCCCCTAGGCTCGAACCTTCCGCCCACTTCCTTGAGTCAACCTAACACGATCCCCACTCCAATTCTGGGATCCGTTCCACCCCCACGATCTTCTCCAATGTTGGACCCAACTCTTATTGAGCTCCTTATCCAAATAGGTTAAGGGGAAACAAACCAAGTCCATAAATGGAGAAGATTGTGGAAATTTTTAAGCAAGTTAACATAAATATCCCTCTCCTGTATGCTATACAACAAGTTCCGTCCTATGCGAAAATCCTAAAGATCTGCGCACCAGGAAGAGAAAAACTCAAGTGCCGGAAAAGGTATTCATTGCGAGTAATGTGAGCACTGCTTTTACACAGCAACTACCCAAGAAACGAAAGGACCCCGGGAGTCCTACAATATCTATTTCTATTGGGGGTAAAAATATCAATCATGCTCTACTCGATTTAGGTGCTAGTGTTAACTTACTTCCATATTTTGTGTATGAGCAATTAGGTATCGGAGAGTTAAAACCGTCGCACTGCACTCTCCAGATAGTAGATCGATTTATCACCCAACCTAAGGGTGAGCTAGAAGATGTGTTAATCAAAGTCGGGGAATTTATATTCCCTGTGGACTTCATTGTTTTAGATACACAGCTTGTAGCGAACCCACGGAACCAAATTCCGGTGATTCTAGGTCGGGCCTTTTTAGCTACTTCCAACGCTGTAATCAACTGTCGAAACGGCTCTATGAACCTATCCTTCGGGAGGATGTCAATTGAGGTTAACATTTACTAGTTGGGAAGTGAACCTTTCGAACCTTATGCTCAAGTATGTTCTGTCGAAATGATGGATTTCAAAAGCAGCGAATTTGAAAAGTTTCACGATACAGATCTAGACTCCCTTAATACGTTGTTGTTTGACCCCGCTATGTATTATACACATACGGACCTTTTTATCGAGTTGTCCGGGTCAACATCTAACGATTATTATAAACCTTTTATGGAGTCTGAGTATCATCCCGTTCTTTCCGATGAGATTATTCTTCGAGATATCGATGAAAGCTTTGAAGAAATTTCAGCTGAAGAACTCGCATTCTTAGAAGACATGGGAGTTGTGATGAATCAACCCAAAACCAAAGAAGTTGAACCACCATCCCTTCTTCTTAACAATAACAAGAATGTGAGTAATCCATCATCATTATTTCGTCTCTACAAATCGAGACGCAAACTCGTTCTGTTACACCACTTATCTCTTCCCCACTTCTTCTTGGCTATATATAACATGTTCTTCCACCAACCGGTACGTTACATTGATAAAATATTCGAATGGTTGGTGTTGAATTTTGGTCTTTGTAAAGATTTATATTGACCAATAACTTTACACCCCTCTTATGATTTTAAAAGCTTAACATTGTTTAACTCAAGTTTGGAGGGGGGATATTTTGGCTCTTAAAAATAAAATTTGTACACAAAATTGTGAGCCAAAAATAAGTTTAGGGGAGGTTTTCATGTTCATTTATCTTTTATCCCCGTTAATACCTTTTCCTCCCAAGTCTACAGGTTTTGAGATTTACAAGATGACAACAGTGAGAACACTGCTGTAAATAGGTTTGGGGGAGGTTTGTGCTTATTTACGCATTACTTTTCATTACACTTTGCATAAGCTCAAATTTTTTTCTTTGATAATGAAAGATTAGAAAATGAAAAATTACATTTAAAAGGTTGGAAGAGTTTGAGAAAAACAAGAAAGTTAGATGTTTTCTTAAACGAAGCTTGTAATAAGTAGTTATGAGCCGTTGTCCCAAGAGTTAGTAAGATGAAGGAAGTCACTAATCTGAGGATAAAAATAAGTCTGAAAAATAGTCCCTATTCTTAAGGCCAAATATTTGAATGTTGATACCCTACTATATGCACTTACACATGTCTTGAAACTCGGGATAGTAGAGGATACCTTAAAATGCTCTTGTCTAAAAGCCAAAGTACGAAGAAAATATAAATGAAGCATAAAAGTATAAAATGGTGAAGGAAAATGAACACTGGTTTTGTAATCACCAAGGCAGCATAAAAAATATAGCAAGGGTGCTTTATTACCTAGTGCCTTAGACCAGTTGGTTTGGAAGCCACTGCTAAGCCTTAGGTGTTGCAGGATGAGGAAATTGCTAATTACGCCTAATAAGTGAGCACATTTAGTAATCGGTCGGTTAGTACCTCAAGAAGTATTAAGGGTCGCATGAAGAATGTGAGAGCAATTCCATCCAAAATATTCACCGACTAAAAGTACTGAGGTAGATGGATAAGAGTATGATAGCTTGAATTGAATTCTCTGAGTGTACGGATGTATTTTACACACATGTAGGGGTATATGATCGGTGTTTGTTTGGAAGAAAGGTAGGGAGGAAGACTAAAGGCGATATTTTATTGAGAGATGATGTGATTTCTAATATCTTTTCATGACCATTAAGATATGGCTCATGACAACCGAAAAGCTAGTGTAGTTGGAAACTTTTATTTTCAAGATTCTTTCTTTTAAAGTTCTTATCTTTATATGTAACTTTCACCATCTTTCTTTTATTATGGGATTTTGTGGGTGTAATCCGCTGAAAACCCTCAGGAGACAATACTCCTCCTACTAGGGACACCTAGAGGTTTAACAGCTTGTTGCACGTGCTCAGTGCAATCGTGTTGCCTACGAAAGTGTGCTAGTTAATTTTTCTATTTTTCTTTTCTCCTTATCTTGAATAAATAGTTTGCTCGGGACGATCAAAATCAAGTTTGGGGGTATTTGTTCAGTCGAAAATAGTGCACTTTTAACATGACAATTTTCTTACTTTTCTTAATCATCTAAAGGTATTTGTTATAAATATAACACATATTAGAAGTTCATCTGCAAAATACCATTTACCATGTGTTTATATATTATAATCAACATTATGAAGGAAATTGTATGTTTAATATTTTACGCATAATATTTTGTATCTCAAACATAACTAACATTCTTCATTGAGATATTGTGCATGTTTAGCTCAGGTCAGATATCCGGAATCAAAAATCTGCCGATAAAGTAAAGAAAGTCGAAGAATCAAATACTGGCAGAGACTCAGAAAAGATAAGAAGGTTTCATACATCAAATAAATACCCAAAAATTAACAAGAGAAGATTCTAGAAGAATGAAGCCAAGAACCCACCGAGTCGTGGCCGATCCGCGGCTGAGTCGGCCGAGTTGCCGCAGTTCAGCGGTCAAGAAGAGGAGTTAGGGTTCAAGATTTTTCTGGAAGCTTCTGTGCAACAAACTTAGTTTGTTGGGATTTTCTGTTACTGGATTTGGGGCTATAAAAAGGACCGAGGGCCACATCCAATTGAATCCAATCTCTTCAAATAAAATCAAGAAAGTGCTAACAAATCTCTACATCAAATCCAAGATCAAATCCAATATCAAAAGGGGATCTAAGATCTAAGATCAAGAATCTTCGATCTTAAGATCCAAGATCAAGAAATCATCGAGAAATTCATCAAGAGACATCAATCAAGTCTCATTTACACGAATCCAATCATCGTCAATGAGCAAGCGATCCAAGACAGATCCAAGACTCGACGTGATCAAGCGACGTGAAGATCGATGAAACATTTACTTCCTCGAGGCAGAGATCGAGAGCAATTCTTCTTCCTCTTGTAATCTAAACTCAAATAAATGTATTGTGAAGTTGAGTAATAAAGGTAGATCATCAGTTTTATCAATTCGCTTTCTTTAATTTCCGCATTATGAATTCTTTCTCTATTCTTTCTTTTATTTTCATGATGCGCGGGTAATTCTCCACTTGATAGGATTCGTAGGATTAAGGTAGATCAATGGGTGAGAAAATTCTATACTCCTTTTAACTCTTATGAAGTTTATAAACTTTAGCAAAAGAATCGTCAACATCCTTATCGGGGGCGATATCAATTTCTTGATAATCTCGACCACGATTTGAGATAAGATTGAAGATCTTTTTGTTAAGGGCTAGACATAAATGGAGATCAATGAAAGGACAAGGGTCAATAGAGAAGAAACCCTAGTTTCTTCTAAAGAACCCTAATGCTCATTCATCACCATCAATCTAGTTTTAAATCTATCAATATATAAGAGGATTCATCTTTATTAGTCATCCATGGGTACTAAATCCAATCGAATCCTACAAGCCTTCTTCATATAAAATTTTCTTGATAATTCAATTAGATCTTGAACTATTTTCTTGATAATTCAATTAGATCTTGAAACTATTTTCTTGATTTTTTTGAAACTATTTTCTTGATTTTCTTGAAACTGTCTTCCTGATTTTCTTTATTTTCTCTTTTCTATTTCTTTCAACCGATCTAAAGCAAGAACTATAAAATTCTACGAATCCCAGAGGACGACCCATACTCACTAAAGGTTCGCTACACGCAACACCATTATTGATTGCGGTTATTTTACTACTAATTTTTTCTTTCACAAAATCATTAGATCAATCATACGCTAAGGATCGAAGCCCTCCTCACGAGGCCACCAAGCAGTTTCCCTGCTCGGTTAATCCTTAGCGGGCACATCCTGCCTACCTACGCTAAGGATCGAAGCCCTCCTCATGAGGCCACCGAGCAGCTTCCCTGCTCGGTCAATCCCTGACGGGTAGCTCCTACCCATCCACGCCAAGGATCGAAAGCCCTCATCATGAGGCCACCGAGCAGCTTCTCTGCTCGGTCAATCCTTAGCGAGCACATCCTGTCCACCTACGCTAAAGATCGAAGCCCTCCTTATGAGGCCATTGAGCAGTTTCCCTGCTCGGTCAATCCTTAGCGGGCACATCCTGCCCAACTACGCTAAGGATCGAAGCCCTCTTCACGAGGCCACCGAGCAGCTTCCCTGCTCGGTCAATCCCTGGCGGGTAGCTCCTACCCATCCACGCCAAGGATCGAAAGCCCTCATCACGAGGCCACCGAACAGCTTCCCTGCTCGGTCAATCCTTCGCGGGCACATCCTGCCCACCTACGCTAAGGATCGAATCCCTCCTCACGAGGCCACCGAGCAGCTTCCCTGCTCGGTCAATCTTTGGCAGATAGCTCCTGCCCACCTACGTTAGGGATCGAAGCCCTCTTCACGAGACCACCGAGCAGCTTCCTTGCTCGGTCAATCCTTAGCGGGCACATCCTGCCTACCTACGCTAAGGATCGAAGCCCTCCTCACGAGGCTATCGAGCAGCTTCCCTGCCCGGTCAATCCTTAGCGGGCACATCCTGTCCATCTATGCTAAGGATCGAAGCCCTCCTCACGAGGCCACCGAGCAGCTTCCCTGCTCGGTCAATCCTTAGCGGGTAGCTCCTACCCACTTACGCTAAGGATCCAAATATCTCATCAGTCAACGTCGACTAATCATAACTTGGCTATTATTCAACTCACGCTAAGAGACGTGGTCGTCGGCCCGACCCTAAGGAATGGGCAGATACCGACCTTCCTACAATGAGGGATCTTCCGATGTGTTCTAAGTGAACGATCGCCACCTCGACTCCGGGGATGGGAAAGGCACCGACCTTCCTGCACTTGGTGATTAATTGACTTATACTCAACGCGCGATCGTCATCTAAGAGGAACGCATTGTCATGGAGAGGAAAATAAAAGGAAAATAAACTCAGTTTATTTCATGTTCCAAATTTTTTACTAGGTATTTTGGGCTCCCCAGCCGTACAAAAATTGCCCAGAGGCTCACTAAAAAGAAAAAAATAAAGAGGAGCTCAGGCAGCAGACTCCGCCATGACCTCGCCTTGTTCGACACCGCCCTCAGGGGCGGGGATTCTGCTTCCGTAGCCGCCGCCCTCCGGCGCCAGCCGCCTGCGGCGTTTCCACCGAGAGAGGGACCCAAGCACGGTGCTCAACGTCCGCAAACTCTGGCATCAACTCCTTGACGGCATCAAGGGCTGCATGCCAAGTGATGGTAGAGGCTTCGCCGAGATCGGTGTAGAACTAGTCTGACGCTTTGTACGCGTCCACCAACTTGCGGGCCCGAAGCTTGACGATCTTCGCCGCCTCAAGCGCAGCCTCGGTCTCCCTCTTGCTGGCATCTTTCGCCTTCTTCATTAAGGCGTGGCGCTTACCCAGCTCCTCCAACTTGCCCTCCATGGATCGGTGGTACTCGCCCAAGAGCCGGTAGGACTCCTGGCTCTTGGAAAGCACGAGCTCCCCGGCGGCCAACCGGGTCTCAACGGCGGCTGTCTTCTCCTTCTCCTGCAGCAACTGGAAGCGCAGATCCTCCGCCTCCGAAAACGATTCCCCCACCTTCTTCATGGCCGGGACGATCTCCTCGGCTTCCATGTTGACGATGAGGGCGCAGTGTTGGAGGACCAAAGAAAAGTAACCGATGGATTTAGAAATGTCCGGGCTAAAAAAAAGAGGGTTCAATCAAGACAACAACTAAACGAATATCGACCTGAACGGCCTCCTGATCGATGGCGGCCACTTGGTCCTTCAGGATCCCTCGCGGAATCTTTCCCCCGGCCGATTGCTCCATGTCCGCGAGCAAGCTGTCGGCGATGGAAAGCCCCGAGGGGACCACGAAGCAGACGTCCCCTTCCTGCACCGGAATCCCCTCAGGGATGTCAGTCGGCGGCGTGCGGGAGACCGTCCTTTTCCTTTTGAGGGGGACCTCGGTCACCTCCTCCTCCTCCCTCGCCCGGGGTTCCGGGTCTCGGTCGTGCTTCTGGTCGCCCCCGCGACTGTCATCGGGGGTCCGGGGCGCTGCGGAGGACTTCGCCGGTAGGGACGGTTTCAGGGGCAAGCTCGGGCCTGCTCGGGACAAGGTCACGCCCCCGGCCTTCCTCTGGGCCGTAGCGCCAATGGCAGCAAGGATCTTAGCGCGGTCTATTTGCCCTGCAAACAAAGAGTACACGAGAAGGTTAGTGATGTTAAAAGGGTTAAAGGAAAATTACTCAAGTCTAAACAGGTCATCCAATCTCCTAACTTACCTACGAAGTGTGCTGGGCTGAGCCCGGCCCAGCTAAGGACCTGCTCGGAAAGAAGGACGTCGGCCCGCTGGATCGGATCCCATATGGATACCGCCCTCGCCTCGGGCGAGGACAACTGCTTCGCCCACAGGCAATCAGCCTTGTGCCACTGTGTAGGCACAGGCCAATCCTCGCCCTCGGGTGGCCCGACGAAGACGAATTTCTCCTTCCATTCATGAATGGAGGATAGAACAACTACCACACCTGACCTGGACGCCCCACCCTTACACTTTTTATAGGAAAAGTACACCCATCTCGGCTCACTCTTGCTGGTGCCGGGGTGATTTTTATAACAGAGAAAGGAAGTAAGAAGGGTCAAGCTGAAGGGGATCTTCTCAAACTTCAACCGGACCAGAAACCCCAGGAGGATTCTCTACGAGTTCGGCGCAAGCTGGCCCGGCGAGAGTTGGAAACAACGAAGTATCCCGCATACCTCGGTTGGAAAGGGCAGACGCATCCCAACCCAGAATGCGTCCAAGTACAGAGCAATCTCCTTACCCTGCACCTGATCCACCATCTCTTCCGTCCTAGCTAAATGTAGCGAATAGTTAGGTGGAATGTAGAAGCGAGCCCGAATCTCAGTAAGCTCATCCACGCGTCTCAAGATGGAGGGCGCATTGTGGGCATTCCCGATGCGCATCTTGGGGGCCCTTGCCGTCTCCTGGCGACGAGCGGCGCGGGTAGCCCTGACTCTAGGGGACGGGCCCGACGATGAGGAAGCAGCAAGGGAACCCTCTCAGGAAGAGGTGGAAGACTCCCTAGACTCTATCCTAACTATCTCAACAGACTCCTCAGAAGAAGACATCTAACCTGATTCAAAGGAAGAAGGAATTCTCCGAGGAAAGAGCGCGAAGGATCCGATCTAAAGAATGGAGCGCCGAGCAATCTCTCGCAGCAAAGAAAAATAGTGGCGAAAATATGAACCCTAGGGGGATGCCACCCCTATTTATACTGCTTGTAGGGACGCATCCGACGGCTCAGATCGTTTCCCGCCAAAATGAAGCTTCACGTCTGCCAGCCGTCCACGCCCCACGCATCGAACGACCATTGGAGACGTTCCTTCGGGCGCAGACGACAGCGACAACCTGTCACGTCCGCCAATCCGCGTCGGACGCGTGACCTGCGCCTCAACGGACGTGCAAGCGAATCAGTGATTCTCTTTAAATGCACGGTCCTTTTCCCTGATCCACTGACGTCATCCAAGATATGCGCAGAGATCCAAACGCCCGGGATACGACAGACAAGCTCAAAGATCTGAACGACGCAACCGCCCTACGCCGAGTCGCTCCGGAAATCTGCGCTGACAGATTCTTGACAACGGGCTAAGCCTGGAAAACCGATCCAGACTACTCTCGACCCGATCCATAAATAGGTCGGGACGAGAGTGGGGGGCTAATGATGATGCTCATAAGTGGGAATTCCCCAGATTATGACACGTGGTAGCTGACGTGTTCCAGGGCTCACGGGAACAGGACAAGCACCACACATTGAAGACGTCCCCCGGGCTATCATCCCGAGGCATGACCCGACCTCCGATGGATCCCTGAACACTCCTATGCTCGCCGTGTAAATGACCATTGGCTCGCCTCCGAGCCCTCCTACACGCCGAGCTTCCTCGGCCTCCCGCTCGCCATTGAGCTATCATAGAACCGAGCTTTTTCGGCCTCCCGCTCGTCTCCGAACCTCCCGCTCTTCTCCAAGCCTCCCGCCGAGCTAAGCCTCCCCGGTTCTACCAAGCAACCAAGGACGCAGAGCCCAAGTGCCTCCGCCACGGCTTCGCGTATCTCTCCAGAAGCGAGATATCCGCCACCCAACATCCTGCGTTCCACACCGCCGTATCCCCCCATTAACAAGCGTATCTCGTCATTAATGGGGGATCCCGTCAATCACGCAGGCGTAACGCCAGGGGCGTAACCGACGGCGAAGATCTCACGCAAGCTTGCTTCAAGAGACCGCTATAAAAAAACCCTTTACCAGACGACTCAGGTAACGCAATTTTATTCCAATAAACCGCTATTCTGCTCAAATATCTCGGTTAACTTGATCGTCGGAGGGTCCACGGTGGTACAACCATCCCGGGATTTCTTTTGCAGATTGCTCGGCTCCGCCTCAAATCAAGCCCACTGAGATCCATACGTTCGAGGAGGCAACCCTCAACACCAATATCAGCCGTTCACCAACGCTCGCAACAGATCGACGGAGGACAACAACTGAAGGAGATCCAAACCTCCATCAATTATGGACATTGTACAAGAAAAGAAATTACAATATTATGTCGAAAGGAACGAAGAAACCATCAATGAAAATGATGCAAAACGTCCAAGGAAGTCTAGGACATCTGATGATCAAGAGTTCTGTCATCGGGATCATGGTCTATCCCTAGACATTATCGCCTTTGAGATTCTGGCGAGACTCCTCGTGAAAACTATATCAAGATTCCGATCTGTGTGCAAGCCTTGGCGTTCCCTAATATCCGATTCTAGCTTCATCAACTCTCACCTCAAAAAATCTAAGAAAAACACACCACTGCTCCTTATCGCGCCGATGGCTTTCAAAGTCCAAAGGGAGATCAGTCTATACAAATATGAAGAGCAAGACCGAAAGCGCTGTAATATTGCTAGGCTTATGTTCAAAAGGGAATTTCCGGAAACACAGGTGATCTTAAATCGTCCTCGACACGTGAATGGTCTGATCTTAATAGCGACGCCAGCACGCTGAGTAGTATGTAATCCATGTACTAAACAGTTCATAAACTTGCCCAAAGGTAATTATGACGCTTGCGTTTGGCCTAACAGCCCACCTTGCACTAGGGCTGCTTTGTGTTTCGTCGCGAGCAGCAATGTCTACAAAGTTGCCCGATGCTTCTATAAGTCCTTTGATCACGGAACGAGATCTTTCAGTGGGATTTGAAGTTTTTACTGTAGGTTGAAGTGCGGACTGTCATCATGGAGAGCGACGGCTAAGGACCCTCCGTACCCTATCGATAACTGCCCGCAAGCAGCGGGCGAATGCGTTTATCTGAAGATTGCCAGCGACCTTCATTGTTCATCTCCGAAGGCATATATACATGTCCTTCAATCTCATAGATGAGGAGTTCCGAGTCCTGGATCCACCATCACAAGATATGGCCGATTACGCAAATATGAGCATTACCGATTTGGAAGGGAAGGCATGCTTTTCATATAGACAAGGGTTAATATACGGTCTGTGGATCATGTCTAAGGATGAAAAATGGATCCATAGCTATAGTTTTGATCTACTTCAAGTAGCAGAATATGTTAGTCTCGTTGGATTGCGATTCCGTACGGAAAGCTTCTGCTTTACATAGAAGATGGGATTGAGAGGTTGGACTATTACGATCCTTTAAGCAAATCGTTTGACACCATGGTTTGTATCGCTAAGGATTTGTGGTATTACGATCCAAAGAAGTTTGGAATTCGCATTTTCGGGTGAAAATGTGGTGTTTAGCGTGATTAGTTATGTGGAGAGCCTGGTACCTTTAGGGTCTAGACCAAGATTGAGCTAATTTTTAAGTCACGTTATTTTGATAGATATTGGAAATTTCTTATAATTTTTTTTAAGCAAAGCTGCAAATTAATTAGCTATTAGATTGGAATGGCTCTTTTTGCTTAAAACAGCAGTTTACTGCAACAACAAAAAACATTTTACAAAATAACATGGTTTATCATGGACCGCAAACATCCGCTAAGACAACTCACGTTCAGTTCGTATTCCAGAACCCTCAAAAACTCTCAAATTTGCTCTTAATTAGCAGCACAAATCAACAAGTTTCTGGGGTTATATATCAGGCAGTCTTTAATTTAGAGTTGAATTTGAGTGTTGTTAAAGGTTGTGGCCGACGTACGCTGGGGGTGTTTGCACGAATAAGTTCATAACTTTTTCTTTTTTCCTTTTGCCCTCCTTCAGAGATTTAAATTCTATTTCTGTTTTTGTTAATAACCTTTTTCATAGGAATTTAACTGGCCTTCAATTTGTGAACGCATCTTGATGCGAAATTAATGGCGCCACTGTGTAGTTGCATGTTGCCGTGGAAAAGTTTTATTTTTGCGCCTTCTGTTGGTGGAAATCATCATAAGGAGATGATTATTTTTTATGCAGCGCTTTTATATGATGCGACGGCAGAAAGTTTTGAATGGTTATTCGATGCTTTTGAAACTGCAATGTCTGAAGACATCACATGGTAATTCCTACATATCAGTGCGGAAGACCGGAAGATGAGCATATACGTAGTTGTAACCATGCATCCATGAATACAGCAATGTTCCCCCTCAGAACAGGAAGCTACCCACCGCTTCCCGAGTCGTTCTCCAATGCGTTCAGGGTACTCCACGCCATAATGTTATTCACCTACCACCTGCCGAGATTTTGTAACTCTGAACACCGACTTAACCAGCAGTTCCCTTTCCACGGCTAGATGGCATCTCTAGCTGTAACATTCCTCAAGAGTGATGAGAAGCCAACTAACCACACCTCTGAACACTTGTGATGCAATCAAATGCTTGAAAAGCCCAAATATAAATTTACTGATAGCAGGAGACAGAGATACCGCAAAAGCAAAGGCTATGATTGGAATCATGAGGCCTTTTCTATCAGTGTTCTGGTTTCTCTTCATCCTCAGAATCGTCATTTCTTGGTACCCAAAGCTCCCACTGTACAAAGATTTTACTATATCCTTGATTACACACCTAAAGAACTTATAACAAGGAAGCAAATTACGCCTCTCGACGAGCGGATGCAACGACCCTTGGTTCGTTTATCTCGACAAATTCAGACGAGCGGATGCAACGACCCTTGGTTCGTTTATCTCGACGAATTCAGACGAGCGGATGCAACGACCCTTGGTTCGTTTATCTCGACAAATTAGCTGTTCCTGGCAAGAAACATGACCGAGGGGTTCGTTTATCTCAACAAATTCAGACTAGCTGTGCTTCCTGGCAAGAAACATGACCGAGGTGATTTGGATGCTACCATGGATGGCATGGAGATGGAGTCCTTGGAAAGACAAGCTAAAAATCACATTTTGTATATATTCATGCTCAAAAGGATCCATCACATTGCAAGCTTGAGGTAAAAGTTTGAACTAAAGATCATCAGACTGCATGCTTGAACTAAATTTTGACAGCATCGCCGTTGACATCATATTCTATTTTGATCTCGCAGAACCAACAAGCTGGAAAGTGTTTACAATGCAGACAAAAAATTAAACATCATGCGACGACAGGGTAAAAGAGAATGACATGGACATTAGTCTTTTGCTCCTAAGATTGCGGTGTGTACAAATCCATTATCATGTCTCTCTAAAAAAAATTCATCTTCCCGTTTGGCTCCTAATATAGCGGTGTGTTCATCAAATTCAACGCAGAACTACAGTTTTCCTTAATATGGCGCCGACTCCTTAAATATCAGCAGCAAGGAAATTTGCAGAGAGCGAAACCTGTATGGGATATTCAAGCAATTAGTTCAAGTAATTTAGACGTTCAGAATCTTTAAAATACAATCAGAAACAATAGATTATGCGTGTTACCTTTTCACCCAACTTGAAAGGAGGAAGACCCTTGTAAGGGCATCCATCACATCGAAATGCATCGCCAAGCCCACACTGGAGTATCCACAAAACAATCAGCCAGTACCAAAGAGGTTTTACGACAGGTCGAGGAGCAA
This sequence comes from Agapanthus africanus, assembly GCA_030015575.1. Taxonomy (NCBI): domain Eukaryota; kingdom Viridiplantae; phylum Streptophyta; class Magnoliopsida; order Asparagales; family Amaryllidaceae; genus Agapanthus; species Agapanthus africanus. Next base: position 570,079,313 of record JASDDO010000016.1, read on the forward strand.
ATTGATAAGACTTACACTGCCACATGCGGATTTAGGGTTATTAATCTACTCGGCGGTAAGCCCCAGCTTAACCACTTTTTCCTCTTCCTCAGCCCGACCGCAAGTGCAGTTCTTGCAAGCTTTCCTTGTACTTCCAACTTCACAATCTCCAACTGCATTGGATTTTTTTTTTTTAAAAATAGAATTTTGCCATGAGCGATTTGATTAAAACAACTGTTGTTAAAAACTCACCAACTGGATGCTGTGGTTTTATCAATTCTTCTTCCGTCAAGAGACTGTCTTCATCAATAAGATCAGAATCGTCATCAAGCTCAATCTTGGGGCCGATTTTTATAACTTTTTTGATGGAGAATGATGACCCTGTCGTCCATGAAGCTTTCTTACCCTTGATCTGATTAAGGCCAAAAATTTGGTCATATTCCAAAACTATGTCAGTGTAACTTAGGAATCAAACTTTGTTTTAGAATCCTCACTCACCATAAGGAATTGTGCACCTTCAAGAGGTAAGAAAGCTTTTGATCCTAAGGCTTGTACGTCTGAGAACCCTGCAAATAGTAGTTTGCGCTGAAGTGTAGACTTACGCTGCAAAGAGAATTTAATACGTCAGAAAGACATAACATACAGATTGTGTATTTATCAATAATGGAGCATGGAGATATCACCTTATCCATGGTCTCATCAGAAGCGAGAGATATTTGCACTAAGATCCTGCCACCAGGTTTCAACACTAGCAATCTCTTCAAGCAACTGTTCTGTGATGAGATCAAGTGTCTTTGAAATGGAAACGATGACTTCCAAAGAGGCAGATTCGATGGGCAACTTCCCTCCTGTCACCAAACCCCTCATTTTAACAAGACACTAACCAGAGACAGAATTTTACTTCCAAGAGATAAAACTTCACACTGACTACCTAATCCCTAAACCTTTCATTTGTCCATATACTACGCAATCTTGCGAATTAGCATTCAAAATTATAAAATTATCCACATAATTTCAATTTGTAAATAAAAAATTATCATTTGCAAGTACATAGACCAACTTTAGAACCAATTGAACGGGCATGTTTATTGCATGAGGTTTTGTAGTGTGTTTGATTAGGTAAGATCGCAAGTGCAAGCCCAAGTAGAACAATTGTCTACTTAAGTGCAAGTGGACATATAGTTAGAAATTATATATTTATAATGAATCTGTTTATATGATGAATGCTTGCTAATAAATATATTTTAAAAGCCATGTAGAAAGAAAGAAGTTGTAGACAAATCTAAACCATCAAATTCTTTTTGGATTTGAAATCTGAATTAAAATTGCCTTATATTTAATCCCAACTACTTTTGAATTCGAATTTAAGCTAGTTTTCTCTTCTTTTTTCTTTCTAACAATAGCTTGATAATGTGACATATATTTAAAGTAGAGATAAAGAAAATGCATATAAAAATAATTCCTAACATTCCACATGATATATTTCCTAAAAAGCAGTCTGCATGGCTTGTCTTTACTGAAATTAAAATCTTGTGTGGTGTCTCCAATTGATTTTAAGAGTAACGCAATCCAAAAGAGGTTTGCATTATAAGACCAGAGATGTGAGGTCTTCCGATGTGTACTAGATAGAATTAGTTCATATTTTTTCCAGCTATTCTGTCTCATATGTGCAGTTCTAAAATCTAAATGCAACTCTATTTTTTTTTTGAAGGAAACATTTTCAGCACAAATAGAAGTAGCTGTTCCAACTAGATTGAAGGCACAAATAAAATTTGTAGCTCCAATCACAAGGGGGTTAAAAAAATTTAAAAGAAAAAATAAATTCTCACGGATCTATATCTAACAAAAAGTCCTAAATCAAATCATCAAAAATAAAAAGCCATTTATAATTAGATTGGATATAATTTACTACCATTCCGCATGACTAATTGACTATTCAATCAAACTGAATTTCAAAGGAAAGCCACAAATCGCAAAAGAAAAAAGTAAAGAAGAAAATTTACTCAAAAAATCGCCTTGGGTGATGACAAGAACATCATCCATAGAAGAAATCTCGCTCCCGACATCCTTAATTGCAGAAAGAAGAACCCCGGCACGAACTGCAACAAGATCCGTTAGCAGAAGAGCACTGCCCTTTGCAGCCATGGCGTCCTACAATGACAAACAAATCAAAACTCAAATCAAAACAAAATAAATGCACAAATTCGCTTTATTGAAGAAGAAAAAACTCGCTTTTGGAGCCCTACCGGAGTTCTAAATCAAGAAATTTCCTAGTTTGGGGGAAATGCAGCAATAGAAATTTCAGCATGGGATTTTTTTTGGGAGTACTGTTTTGACATGATACTCCCCCTTTTGTTTTGGCTCAAAGTGTCATTCAACCTTTCACAGTTATTAATCTTAAATTCTGTAGCCTTTAGTAATTTTGTAATCCTACACCATGAAAAATGTAGAATTAGTCTACATTTCATGCAGTATAGACTTGTTTTGTTTCAATAAGTTATGTGAAATTATCACAATTTTATTGCCTCTTTATTTTATATCCGCAAGGCAGTCTTTTGTTTCCCCTGAAGCTTTCCATGCTGCTAGAATAATTATCACCATGCCACAAATTGCAAATTAGAACCAATTATATTCCCTTTTCAGGTGGATTCAATTGTGGACAAGGGGAACTATACGTTGGAAGAGCTTCTCGATAAGGACTAAATAATTCAAGAATGCAATGCACTGGATACCCGCCTCATTAATTTGCCATAAGCTACTGCTTTCTTTGTGAACCTTCCAAACCATTACTTAGTTGAGAAACCCTTTAAATGATTGTTATAACCATTTCTCCATTTTCCTTTACCTACTATCATATTAAAATTCAAAAGTAGAGCCAAAGAGCCTTGGCTTGAGCGGCCAAGACACTCCCCCAATAGGTGGAAGGCCCTGGGTTCAAATCCCCCCCCCCCCACCAACTTCAGAGTCGAAGGGGAATTTTCGACCAAATATGTGGAGCAATTTCAACGGGTCCAACCAAACCCCCTCCACCCCCCACCCCCCAAAAAAAATTTAAAATTACGGGTTGTTGCAAAAAATAAAACTAGAAAGCCAAGTAGTTTGAATTTCTACCGCATAGGCTTCTAGTTGTAAGAGCGAAGCTTAATACTTTGAGGGTAAGCTTCAACTGGATATTTAAGCAAGGTTTGTAAGTTTTATAATGGAGGAAATAAGGGTTTGGAGGGGTAGAGAGCTGGGGGCAATAGTAACTAACATAACCAAATATTGTCCCTATGAAAATCTCTAATACCGTAATATAACCCTAATATTGGGCAGTTGGATATAAAAATGCATGTGAAGACGGCAACACCAAGGCATTTGCCAAAATTTTAAATTATATCAACGTCTTGTTGTATTTCATCCAAACATTTCATGTCGATACGAAATTCCTAGTATACATAACTATGTGGAGAGGAACTTGCTGAATTTTGCTAAATTCAGCCGATATTTTATGCCCTGAAGTGATAAGAAACTCAGACATGAATCTGACATACAATTTAAATGATTTCAGCTAACATAAACCAATTTGTTGTTTGCGTATCTGAAACAGTTTCTCCATTTGACAAAACAAGCAAGTTTCTAATTGTAATTTTAATACTCTGATATTAACTTTTAAAAAATTTAAAATTTTTTTTGTGGGAAGCTCCTCTGAAGGGAACTCCAAAAGACGAAATCTTGTAAGCCCTTGGTACATTTCTAGAATTTGTACAAACATGAGTATGAAAATATCAGAATAGAGACTACACGATGCAATTGAATGAATCTCCAATGAAGAAAATATGAAACGCGTATAAATTTAGGACAGATGCCAAATAATCTCTTGATTACAGCAAGAAGTTAAAACCCTGTAAATTTGTGGACAGAGAAAAAAATATCATATTCAGCTGCGATCTAATCAAAATCAAGAAACATCAACCCCCAAGAAGAACTCCAAGGGTTAGGGTTTAAAACAAATCTCCATTGATCGTTGAGGGATAAATACCTAATTAAGAAAGAAGAAAACCTAACGAGGTCTCGAAGGATGGGGCTTCGCTCGCCGAAGGATTGGCCACTGCCGGCAAAGAGAAAGCGTTTGGATTTGCGCCCTTTTTGGATGAATCGGGTCTCGATGCAGATGGTGCTGCGGGTTTAAATGGGCGCAAATGTCAATGGCTGTGTTTGAGGGGTTAATTGCATAAAACTACCCTCAATTTATAGCCCATCCTTCTCCTCTCTTTTTCGGGCAAAAAGTTTCTTAAGCACCGACAAAGAAGTAATCAAGACCAACTGCAATAAGGCCACTTGAAGCGTCGTCTCGTCCAACCGGACTATACATCCTATGCTCAGCATCTGACATAAAGTAAGTAGTAGCATTTTCTTGGCAGAATATGTGATAAACTCGAAACGACTAAGCAATCCAATCTAATCTCATATATCATTAAGTGTTGACTTTGCAATTTCAAAACGAGAACCTTCATGATCAATCCAACGTATAGTTAGAACTGAATTGTCTTTTAACCAAAACTTGGTTTCATGCAGCTCAAAATACAGCAACTCACACGATAGCTATATAGAATTTGACTAGCACAATCGTGATACCAGCAAGTCTCCATTCTTTTGCTTATAGAAATTGCCTCGTTTGTCATGGAAAAATACACCCTTGCATGTTATATATACACCCTCGGATATTGTCACGATTAGACTTAATAGGGGTTCAGATGAGTTTGCTCGCTAGCTTTCTCTTCGACAGGTGCCTGAGTAGCCGTTACGTACAGCTGGTACCGCTGACGCGCTTGTAGTTAAACCCACTGCCGGCGTACTGTCGAATCTTTAGAGTCCCACACAGAGCGTTTATCTGGTTCAGGAGAAACGATATAAAGGCCGTATGTTTATACGTGCAGAGTTTCGATTGATTACGTGTACTGGTTGCGCGGAATTTAATCGGACGGATTTTAATACTGACGGGCTTAAGATTAAACCGGTTTATTAAATCGGATATTGATTTAAAGCTAGTATTATTTTAGTGGTATTATTCTATCTATTGGGTATACAAATATAGATATGTATATATGGTAGAAAGTATTGATTACGTGTACTGGTTGTGCTGAATTTTGTATTTATATTTATTGATAAATAGAAAAATGAGATGTAAAGATGGCATGGGATGAAGTATGGCTTGAGCATTTATTGAAAATACGTAAGGCTGGTTTTTTATGAAAAGAAAAATTCTAGATATTTTTGAATGAGCCATTCTTCATGCTATCATTCTTTTTATGGTTGCCATTCTCTTCTCTCTTCTCTTGCTTTTCCTTAATCCTACCATTCTCATGTGTTGAGAGGCAAGGGTTTTGATATAGAAAAATTCACCACTAAACAACTTCACATCTTCTAAGTAAACCAGACTAGCAAACTGGCTTGCTTAGTTTGCTTCTTTTAGAAGTAGGAGCTTGAATTAAGAATTTTCAGATGGATCATCTAGGATCTAGAAGGCCGAAGGCCAAGCTTGATCTAGAATCAGAAAGGAGCCTAAGAAGAGGAACAAAGAGTCGTAAGACACGAATCCTATAGGTATAGAATCCTATAGGTATAACTTTCTATCATGGTAGAATAAATACCTATATTGTTTTTGCTATTTAGGCTTTATGGTAGATCTTGGGTTACAGTCTATGTTGTATACTTCAAAATTATTTTTTGAAAATTCCGCCTGTCTACAAACATCGTAGAGTGTACAATATAGACTTACATGGTATCAGAGTCACTCCATAAGCCTTAACTAGTTATTTACAATACTTAAGTTTCAAAACCGGAAAAATTCTGATCTTTTAACCCACTTTCTGTTCGAATTTTTTATGGTCTCTGAAATTTTTTTAAATAAGTGCAGAGGCTTACTCTTGTAGTGTTAGTGACACATAATAAAAACGATGAAGTGTGGCCAAGAAAAAACCGCCCATTTCCTACTTTTTGGCCTCCTCTGTTCCTCGTTTTCATTCTGTGTTTTGGGTTTTAAAAATTAGGATTTTTGGTATTTTTTTATTTGCCCCATGTTTACCCCAATCAGAGCAAAGCTCTGCTCAAATTCCAAGGCGGGAAATGAAGCAACGCTTCTGATTCCCCCAATCAGAGCAAAACTCTGTTTGAATTTCAAAATTCAAAAATTGAAATAACGCTTCAAATTCCTTGCGCTGTGCGCAACGCGCCGCGCGCCACGTGTCAAAACCTGATACGTCAGCGCAGCGCCCAAGGCAGTGCACCCAATCAGACCAAGGCTCTATTTAAAACAAAGTTAAAGGAAGCAACTCTTCAGTTGCGCAAGCACTGCGCTGCGCGACACGTGTCAGCGCAGTTGCGCAAGCGCTGCGCTGCGCGACGCGTGTCAAGCGCTGGTGCATCTGCGCCAAACAGAATTAAAATTCCAGTAAGATCTTTCTGTTCTTATTAAAATAAGAAAATTGTCTTCTGTAAAACAGAAGCGCTTGGATCAAAGATCCAACGGTGGGGAAAATTCCCCAAATCACTCAGAGAATGATCTCTTTAACAAATTTAACAAATTAATGGGTACTATATTACAGGCCTCTAGACCCCAATTCAAAAAAAAATGAACATCAAGATAAAAAACAACAGCACAGAGAATAGAGAAAACTCTGAAGAATTTTGAGAAAAACTCAAGAAGAGAAAAAAGGTAAAAACCTTTATAAAAAAAAAAGAAGAATTTCTTCTGAATAGATCATTGATCTAAGAACAAGATCAATGATCTTCAAAAAAATAAATAAATATATAAATAATAACAGTGCCTTGCACTTTTTTATGAACCATTGGTTTTGGAATCTTAAAGATTCTTTTCTTGAATCCAAAATTGGATCAAGAAATTAAAACAGTGCCTTGCACTTGCAGATCTGCACTGTTGCGCTCTTGGGTTGGCGCAAACTACCAGAGAGCGCCACGTGTTAGCACCAGAACAACTTGCGCTATGCGCTTTTAAATAGAGCACTGCTCTTTTAAATTGGCGCAACTCATCAGAGCGCGCCACGTGTCAGCAGCGCAACGGCGCAGCGCACTGCGCTTGCGCTCACCAGAGCATGACACGTGTCACTTCCACATGCGCTTGCGCTCAATAATTGGCGCAAAGCGCCTGACAAGCCACTGTCAGATAATTAATGCACTGCATTATTTACAGAAGGGCCAAACCCAATTAAAAAGGCCTAACAGGCCAAATTAAATGCAATGCATTATTTTAAAGAAGGGCAGAGTCCAAACAGATGCTCTGCATCATTCATAAAGGGACAGAGCCCAAATCAAAAAGGCCTAGCAGGCCAGAATGAAATGCAGTGCATTATTAAACAGAGGCAAAGCCCTAGCACAAGCCTAATAGGCTAAAGATAAAAACGTTGAATATTCTCAACTGGACTTAGCCCAATCATGGCAGTAAGTCCTCAAATTAAATTGACTGAGCAAGACTGCTCTCTTAAATCAATTTACATCCGGTTCAAGGGTATATCTCCGAACTCTTCTGACACCTATCGTTGTAATCCTTCAACGACGTCAGAGAGGTGACGGGTCCCGAAAACCACACATCGACACGGACTGTGGGGTCCTTAAACCCACGGACTTATGCGTTCTTAAACTAATGGACTAATGCGTCCTTAAACACAACCATACGGACGGTGGGGTCCTTAAACCCATGGACTTATGCGTCCTTAAACTAACATCCATCCCCAAAACGGGAAAGACGGACCGCAATGTCCTTAAACTACTCATGGACCACTACGTCCTTAAACTGGAACAACAGAGCCCCCAAACGCTCTTTTGTCGGATCTAAATGATCCCGTTTAAGTTGATCTTAGCCTCAAACACGGCTAACGTATCCTTAAACTTTCAAACAGACTTTAGTCCCAAACCGGACTATACATTCCCTAATCAACCTTGGTTCAAGGGTACATCTCCGAACTCCTCTGACACCTGTCGTTGTAATCCTTCAACGTCGTTAGAGAGGTGACGGGTCCCGACGGCCATATATTAAACGGACCACCACGTCCCTAAACTGGAACAATAGAGCCCCTAAATGCTCTTCCGTTAAGTTGATCTTAGTCTCAAATCAGACTAACGTATCCTAAACGAACGTTTAAGTTGATCTTAGCCTCAATATGGCTAACGCATCCTTAAACTAAAACACCAAACCCAAATCTAAGTAAATATGGATTTGGACTAATCCACGTCCTACGGGCGACAACATAAATTAGTCTCCGTATACAATCCACGGGCAACCACAAACAAAATAAACACCCACGACACGAAGTGAAATTCTGGAGAAGGAGAAAGTTGTTACCGCGATGCGGTAGCGTAATTAACTGCAGGGGCTTGCGCCTGCAGGGAAGAGCGTCCCCACAATCAAAAACCCCTCAAGCGAAGGGGGATCTGACGAAGTCTGCTAAATCGGCCGCATCCGTCCAAACTCCCGATACACGGTGCCATAAATCAACTTGGCATCTTCGGAGAGGTGGACGGATAAAAACCAAATAGCATCCGCCCCGAACCTCAGGCAAGACGTCTATGTCTTGGCCGCCGTTCGGAGGGGAACGGATTCTGGCACGCCCGGTGGGACCTTTTCCTCTTTCCACTCCACACTTCGTGTGTCGTCTTCGCGAACGAATCACGGTTTGTTAATGGTTGCCCTAGGGTTTCAAGTTACTAAGATTTGGTCTTTTGCCTGGCGCAGAAATCAAGCATCAATAGCATCTAACTGCTCGAGCTGCTCCAAATGCAAATGCAACCGACGCTCCGCCTCACCTGGTGGTGTAGCCTATGGGCCTCAAGCGGCCTCCATCCTTGCCATGCCGGTGGAACAAGTGACTCGGGCCACCACCGGTCTGTTTTTCGGGACCATGCTCCCGCCAGCAAGCTTCACTATTCCAGTGCCCGCACCGAAAGCGCACAAGAAGTCGGTTTTCGATCGGCTCACTGCTACAACGGCCCCTTTCAACGGGTCGTCCAATATCAAGCCGGCAGTCTCTGTCTTTGCCAGGCTGGGCCAGAACTCTGATGAGCCCGCCAAGAAGCCCATGAACCCTAAAGTGGCCGTCCAAAGTAAGACAGCCACCTCTGCTCCTGAAGTCGCCAAGACGGCTTCCCCTGTTAAAGAGTCGGTCTTTTCAAGGCTGACTATTCCGACTCCTGCTCCTACCCGAGGGTCTGTCTTTGACAGACTGAACACCGCCACTCAAAAGACAACATCAGTCTTTAAGAGGCTGGCACCGGCAGCGCCTCATTCGGACAGGGGGCAAGACGAAGCTGTCCCTATCGCCGAGCCAGTCCCAACGGCTTGTCATGCTCGACGTCGCCACTGGCGCCGAGTAAGGAAGGCCGAGGGCAACTCCCCCTCTGGGCTAACTCCACCGGCTCCGATGGTGGAATTTGATGCTGCTGTTCCAACTGGGAACAGCTTTGAACCGCTGAGGAGGGTACGTAAGAACTCTCCGACTGCTATGCTAAAAAGATCTCCTCCACCTGCAGAGAGAGTTACAGAAACTAAGTTGAAACAGCCCCCTTAACGGCTGTCCTCCAAGATTTATAAAGTCTGGCGGAGAGTTCAAAACTCGGTAATCGACCAAGATCACTCTCGCCAACAGAAAAGGGCAAAAGTGCAGGAAGAAAAGAAACGTCCTGACAAACAGCAAAGGACGAAAACCGCCAGGGTGCCTGCTGCAACGGCCCCCTCAACTTCAATGGCCCACAAGAGAAGAAGGTCGGAGAAGGTCCCTACACCTGCGGCAAATACCAAAGGCGGTGAACTTAAACGCCCTAAGTCCGGGGGCATTGTAGTCTATACTGTATACATGGCGTCGGGGAAGGAGGACAGCCGTGCATCTACAGGTCATAGACCGCTTACACGGTCAGTGACCAAAGCTCAGGAGCAACAGCAAAAGCTCCAGGAAATAATGAACGCGATGGCCGCACTCACTGGGCCAAAAGAAAGCCCCGAAGCGTCCTCTGATCAACGCCAGGAGCAAGAGATTGACGCTGAATTCCTTCGCAGGATATTGGAAAAGAAGGATAAAGAGGCTGCGGAACAAGCAGCCAATATAAAGCGAATGGCCCTCCTGTTTCAGGACATGATGGGAATGATGATCCAACAAGATTCTCCTGCTGAAGACCCTCTGATCATCCTTGAAGACGATAGGGGAGAAACGTCAAATCCTCCACCGGCTCTGTCAACAGCCAAGGAGGAGACAATCTCCAAAGCTGACTTGGACGAATATATAGCTCAGCAGATACGGGTTCATCAAGCGACTGAGGCAGCCGGTCAGGTCGTAAAAACGGGGCGACCGTAACCGAGCTGGTACGATCAGATTAAGTACCCGCCGGGCTATACAATACCAAAATTTCATGTGTATAAGGGGACGGGAAACCCACACCAGCATGTTGCCCAGTTCAGGGCGCTTTGCGGCAACACCGGCGGTGATGATAAATTGTTGCTTCGCCAGTTCGTCGGTAGCTTATCAGATATAGCATTCGAATGGTACTCCGAGCTCCCAAACGACTCTATCAAGACCTTTATGGAGATGGAGCTGCTGTTTACGCAACGATTCGCGAGTGCCAGCGAGCGTACCCCGATAACGGCATTGATTAATGCCAGGGTGAAACCAGGCGAAATATGGGTTCAATATGCTATATGGTGGCGGAACTTATGGTCAAAATGCAAACAACGCATTGAAGAAGCGCCGGCAGTGGGTATGTTTGTGGGAACTCTTGATCCGCAGGCGACCATATCCCAATTCATGATGTTCTTCAAGCCGACTACCTTCCAGGCCCTGATCGACAAACTGGCCCAAATGGATCAGATGGGCCATAGACCTCCCCCTCCAAAGCCAGACTCTCGAAATGAGAAGGGGAAAGGAAAAGCAATTGTTGTCGCTAATGCTCAACAACAGCCGAGCAACTTGAAACCGGCTGTCCGTCAAAATAATATGCGTCCGCGTGTACCCCTTGAGGAAAGGCTAGGACGTCCTTACTCGTTTCCTCGAGATAAAACGAGAAAACTGTTTGAGCTAGCATTGCGCAACTGACTCATAAATCTGCCGGATCCGAGACGTCCGTCGCAGTCAAACGACGTCAATGATCCCAATTACTGTCCCTATCACCGAGTACTGGGTCATCCGATCGAGGATTGCTACGTCTTTAAAAATTGGATTGGGGACCAGTACCAAGAGGGCAAGTTCGCGTTGTCCGACAGATGGAAGGTGAATCCGCCGCAGCCTCACACCCCTAAAAGGGTGAATACGCGGGGGGCAACATGCTCCCTCATTGAAGAAGCTCCATGGGAGGTTGTACTATCAGCCAAAACAAAGAGGATGCTGAGCGATCTTCAAACATGCCCAGCGATCAGGTGGAAGAACCCGTTGGAACCTCAGATCATTGAAGAGATGTTGAAGCCGCGCCCAACTCCAAAGATCGATGGTGGTGGCCCAAGCACTCGCAACCAGCCGTCAAAATCTTCAAAGAAGAAGAAGAAGAAATCCAAGAAGCCCGTGAAGCCTGGTGACAAGCGCACGGACTTACAAAAGCAGATTGACGCACTGGAGGAGTACAACCAAAAAGCACGAACTCCCATCACGCTCCAAGAGTTTCTCAACCACGTCTTTCAAGAGGAAGATGAAGGGGAGAGCTCGTCGGATGAATCCGAGAAATACGTGGCGAGCTGCCATGTGATCTCTCATTTGTTTACGGACGATGAGAGAACTCCTCGCACTGAGAAGCTGGGGGCAGATCCTGAACCGAAACTTCTGAGGCCATCGGATGAAACAGTTGACGCATTCCTCAACGAAGCTCTGTTGAAAAGTAAAGCTGATCGGGAACGCGAGGCGGTCATATTTGAAAGGGCCAAGCGCCAGCGACTTGACAAAAGAGTTGAGACACTCCCGCTGAAGCAAAATGCATCCACCGCAGATAAAAGAAAATTCAAGACGAAGAAAAGGTTTGCTAAAGCCATATCAATGGGTATGAAGCTACCACCCTCTGAAGGAAATATTGCTGGTGAAGCAGAAATGCACCCTTCCTACTGCTTGTATCATCGGAAGATTTCGCACCCCACCGAAGAGTGCAAAGCTTTCAATAGATGGTGGCAGGGGTATGTTACTCACCGGCAACATTTTAAAAGGGAGAAGCGCAAAACTCGCCGGGAGCGGAAAAATACGACCGAAGGGCTTAACAGAACTACCGACGATTGTCGCATGGTTAACGCCGGGGGATCACAAGTGCTCACATTCGGGAGCGACTCTGACGAGGAAATGGCTCTTAGCCCCCTCTTTAAAGAGTCCACCTCGGGAAAAGAAGAAGAGCCGAAGGTCTGCGAAAATATCCGGCTGCGTAATCGGACACTACCCGAAAAGAATCTCGGACCCTCAAACAAGAAAGATAAAGGGAAAGAAAAGGTCTCTGAGGATATTGCCCTAGATGACCAAGTCATGGAAGAGCTAACTGCCAAGGACCCGCCGAAGAAAAATAAGATGGATTACAACGTTCTAGCGCATCTGAGGAAGCTACCCTCGCAGCTCAGCATTCTTGACGCCCTTTTACTATCAAAAGAGGCAAGGGATTCGTTAATCAAAGCACTACAGGACCCCGAGCAATTCTAAACTTTCCTAGCCGAAGAAAAGATGAAGGATGAATTGGAGGAAGTGCACACGGCCGATGTCACTTTTGGCGATGAAGACCTTCTCCTTGGGACGTGCGAACACAATCGCCCCCTCTATGTCTCAGGATACTGCCATGATATAAAGATAGGAAAAATCCTGGTCGACAATGGATCTTCCGTCAATCTCCTTAACGTGCGGGTGTTAAAGGAAATCTGCATGAGCGTCCAGCATCTTGCTCGGGATAAGATCACCATCTCCGGATTCGACTCTCAATCATCACGAACTCTTGGATCTGTGATACCGACGTTACGCTTTGGGCTGCTAGTCACGGACATTAAATTCCACGTCATAGATGCCAAGACGTGCTATAATGCTCTGCTCGGCCGACCATGGTTACATGAGTACAACATCATCCCTTCTACACAACATCAGTGTATGAAATATTTTAAGGATGGTCTCGAGTATACCGTGACGGGAGAACTGAACCCGTTCTCCGTGAACGAAGTCCGCAAATATGAAGATGCAAAATACTTCTTACCGGATTTCGAAGACACGGAGAGGTGTCACAAGCCGGAGAACAAAACTAACGCCACCATCCCTGTCTTCGGGAGTGATACCGAGGAGGAAGAGGATATAGTTTATTCGGGTCCGCCCCAATACAACAAGCCAGGACCATCCGCTCCCACGTTGATCTTTGGTAGTGATTCGGAAGATGAGGTCCACGCTATATTCTCTGCTCGGCCTTCAATACAAACATCCGCAGGCGAAGAGCAAAGCCTGCAAATCACCATGATTCCACTTAAACATCATAAAGAACTGGATGCGCTCGATACCTACACTGTAGAGGAGCTGCGGACGTTCTATATCCCTCCCAAGCGAAAAGGCGAAAAGGCAATTCTATTCTACGTCTCTGAAGGAACCAAAGTGGAGAAAGAAATCTGGCACGGTATGGATCCTACGCTTGATAGGCTTTAGCCCATCCGTCTGCCCAGATATTATACAGAAGGCTTGAAGAGGCTGTTGAAGCGCCATGGGATATCCTTCAAACAGACCGCTCGAAAAGCTAAGTTCTATGACAGGATCTGGAACGTTCCCGGGATTCAACACAACTTGCCTAATGGGAGAATGGAAACAATCGGGCTTGGATACATTCAGTCCAAGAAACGAGAGCTACTCCACGATTGCTACGTTGTGCATGACTTCAATGAAGAAGGCGATGCTCAATGGGATGACGCTAATCCTGAACCAGTAAAAGCTCCTGATCCAAAAGTGCCCAGTCCGTCGTTCGAAGAACAAATGAACAGGCTTATAAGGGAAGCTGGTCAAAAAGTCCGAGACGACCACAGCCGCGAAATGGCCATCTACGAGAAAGCCAAAACGCAACGCCTCCTCCAACAGGCCGTGAAAGATGAAAATGCCGCTCCCTGTCAACCTATTATAAAAAAGGCTCGACGCAGAGGCAGAAACAAGTCGAAAAGCGAAAAAAGCGCTCGACAGCAACAAAGCGGGACTAAGAAGCCACGCAAGCGGGAATCGAGCGGTCCAGATTTGTCCCTTGTAAAGAAGATGAGTCGGGCATACTCTTTTCCTCGGGACAAGATGAAGAAGATACTTGACCGAGCTATAAAATACCAGATGCATACACTGCCGGAGTCCAAGCACTCCGAACAGGCAGGCGAAATCTCACACCTGAACTATTGCTCCTATCACCGAGTAATAGGGCATCCGCTCGAAGACTGCTTCACCTTCAAGAACTGGGTTGAAGATTAGTATTAGTATCAGCTCGGCAAATTCGCTCTATCTGACAGTTGGAGGGTAACGCCGCCACAGAAGCACGAACCCAAAGCCACGAAAGCAGAGCCAGACCCACATCGGTCTTCGAAGCGAACTCGTACTTGTCATATGATAACAATATCAAAAGAAGAGCCCGAGAACATGGATGACCTTCCCCGGTGCTTCGAAAATAGCAACGACGAGGTCATCTCAGAATTTCCGCCAGCACCGAAAGAGCTGGAGGATGGAATACATACTACTGCAGATAAGCTCAAGAAAATTGAGTTGGGGACGGCGAACGACCCACGACCGACATTCGTCAGCGAGTTGCTATCTGAAGAAAGGGTGACTGCGTTAAAAGACGTGCTGATGCAGTATAGAGATTGTTTCGCATGGAACTATTCCGAAATGCCAGGACTAGATCCAGAAATCGCTGTGCATAAATTGGCGATATCCCCGGACGTCAAACCAATCAAACAGGCGCCGAGAAGAATGCGTCTCGAGCTTGAGATAAGCATCAACGCCGAGGTCAAGAAGCTGATCGACTCTGGGTTTATCCAGGAAGTTCAGTATCCCGATTGGATCGCCAACATCGTCCCGGTGATGAAGAAAAATGGGACAGTGCGTATATGCGTGGACTTCCGGGATCTCAATAAAGCCTGCCCGAAAGATGATTTCCCAGTGCCAGTCACCGAACTGATGATAGAAAATACGTCCACTCACGAAGTCTTCTCCTTCATGGACGGCTCATCAGGATATAACCAGATAAAGATGCATCCCGAAGACCAGAAGCACACCGCCTTCAGGACTCCGCTAGGCATATTTTGCTACAAGGTGATGCCCTTCGGTCTAAAGAATGCCGGTGCCACCTATCAGAGGGCCATGACGAAGATCTTCGATGACCTTATACATGAAATCATCGAATGTTATATCGACGACCTCGTGGTCAAAAGCAAATCATACGAGGAACATCTCGAGCATCTGAAGACCGTATTTCAACGCCTTCGACAATACAACTTGAAGATGAACCCTCTCAAGTGTGCATTCGGAGTTTCTTCAGGCAAATTCCTGGGATTCATCGTCCGACACCGAGGTATCGAAATAGATCCGTCAAAGATCAAGGCGATCATGGACATGCCTCCGCCAAGAACTCTCAAACAGCTGCGGTCTCTCCAAGGGAAGCTCGCGTACATACGGCGATTTATAGCCAACCTTTCAGGCAAGTGTCATCCTTACAGCCACCTGATGATGAAGGGAACTCCGTTCGTCTGGGATCATAAATGCCAAGACGTGCTGGACGAAATCAAGCAGTACCTGCAGAACACGCCAGTACTGGCTGCTCCGGTCAAGAGAAAGCCCCTCATTCTCTATACGACCGCCCTCAAAGGTTCTTTGAGCGCATTATGGGCGTAAGAGAACGATCAAGGGAAAGAAAGGGCACTCTACTATTTGAGTCGAGTTCTTCGGGGGGCAGAAAGCAACTACTCCCCCATCGAAAAACACTGCCTAGCGTTGATCTTCACGATAACAAAGCTCAGGCACTATGCACTGGCGCATGAAGTCCGTCTCATTTCGAAAGTGGACCCTCTCAAATATTTGATGTCAAAGGCCATATTGACGGGGTGACTCGCTAAATGGGCCCTACTCTTGATGGAGTTCTCGATAACCTATCAGCCTCTCAAGGCAGTGAAAGGCCAGGCCATTGCTGACTTCCTCGCTGCGCATCCGATACTTGCCGATTCTCTTCTGAATTGCGATCTGCCAGACGAACACGCGTTTGACGCGATCGATGGGAGCGATACCCGATGGGAGCTTTATTTCGATGGAGCATCTTCCATGAAGAAGTGCTAACAAAGTACGCCCATAATCAAGTCAGGGGTAAGCCTCATCTTTGTAACTCCATAAGGAGGGATAACGCGCTTCGCTTTCTCCTTAACAGAGCCGAGGACGAATAATGAAGCCGAATATGAAGCTTTGATAGCAGGCCTCGAGATCGCCATCGACATGGGAATTAAAGACCTCCTCATATATGGAGACTCCCAACTGGTCGTCAGTCAAGTAAATGGCGACTACCAAACGTGCAAAGCAGAGTTGGTGAAGTACGGCGAGAAGGTGCAACAACTGTTGGCCCAAATTCCCTCCTACACTTTGGAAAACATACCGCGTGCGGAAAACAGCAAAGCGGACGCGTTAGCCAAACTCGCTAAAGAACTGGCTGACGAGAACCTCGATGGCGTCAGAATCATGGTACAAAGCCGTCGAGTACTTGCCCCAGCAGAAATATCTCCGGAATCATCCGAAGAAAAGGGAGCAACCGAGCAGACGACCCTGCAAATAAAAGACCGGGAAAAGGTTGAGGATTGGAAAGAAGTCTTTATAGACTACTTCAAGTCCCGACGAACGCCTAAAGATGCGTCCTCAAGACATCAGCTTATGAAACGAGCTCTGTCTTTCGCCTTCATTAATAATACTTTATATAAGAGGTCGTTTGATTCTCTGTGGTTGAGATGCCTGAGACCTGACGAAGCGAAAAGAGTCATTCAGGAAGTTCATGACGGACTCTGTGGTTCTCACCAAGCGGGCCCGAAGATGAAGTTGAAAATTAAACGGATGGGTTACTACTGGCCCACGATGATTCAGGACTGCCTCGAATATGCGAAGCAATGCCACTCATGCCAAATCCATGGGGACTTCATCCACCAGCATCCAAATCCACTACATCCAACGGTGGCTAGCTGGTCGTTCGAAATGTGGGGAATTGACATAGTCGGTCCCATCGAACTAGCGTCGTCTAGAGGACATCGTTTCATCCTGGCGACGACTGATTACTTCTCCAAATGGGCAGAAGCAATATCGCTGCGAGAAGTGAAGACGGAGAATATCCTCCATTTCTTTAAGACGCACGTCATATATCGGTTTGGAACCCCGCGATGGATCATCTCCGATAACGGGCCGGCCTACAGAAGCCACAAGATCAGTCGCTTTGCGCAACAGCATAATATAGACTGGAGATATTCCTCAGTTTATAATCCACGAGCTAACGGTCTAGCTGAAGCCTTCAACAAGATCTTGACAAAGATCATGAAGAAGACGGTGTCCCGAAATAAGAAAGACTGGCATGAGAGACTGCAAGAAGCTCTCTGGGCGTATCGAACTACGTACAAGACGGCCACGAACACAACGCCATACGCGTTGGTATTCGGTACCGAAGCAGTACTCCCCCTCGAGATAGAGTTACCCTCTCTACGAGTGGCAGTCCACTACGAGCTGACGGACGAAGAAAGTGCTCACCTTCGGCTTGAGGAGCTTGATGCCCTTGATGAGACCCGGCTCATAGCGCAACAAAATCTAGAAGCTTATAAAGCAAAGATGACGCGCTCATATGAAAGATTAACTAGGCCTAGGACATTCCGCCAAGGCAAACTCGTGCTAGTGGTCAAAAGGCCTATGATCCCCAATCGCGCCAAGCGGGGAAAATTCGAGCCGAACTATGAAGGCCCGTACATAATAGACAAGGTTTACCAGGGTGGAGCCTATCTACTCATGGATATGCACGGTGAAAGGCCTTTCAGGCCAATAAACGGCCGCTTCCTGAAGAAATACTACGCTTAATGAGCCACAGCCTAGGTCAATGATAGACGACGACGACTATGTCCGCTCGCTATCTTCCTAAGCCCGAACTCTATAAGTAGTAGCCGACCTTCTACACCACGGACCGAAACGTCCTTAAACTAATGGCGGACCGAAACGTCCTTAAACTAATGGCGGACCGAAACGTTCTTAAACTAACGACGGACCGAAATGTCCTTAAACTAATGACGGACCACTACGTCCTAAAACTAGCTATTGACCGAGATGTCGATAAACTACGGTGGATTGAAACATCACAAAGCCGATATAAAAAAAAAAGATAAAAAAAAATAATAAACGGTATGTCCATAAGCAAAATGGGCACGGATGAAAACCCGAAAGGGCTCCGTGAGTATAAACAGCAGGGCTGCCGGCGAGTGTTCGTGAAAACCCGAAAGGGTGCGACCTCGTAAAAAAAAAGAGAATAAAAGGAAAAATAAATAATAAATGGTATGTCCATAAGCAAAATGGGCACGGATGAAAACCCGAAAGGGCTCCGTGAGTAAAAACAGCAGGGCTACTGGCGAGTGTTTGTGAAAACCCGAAAGGGCGCAACCTCGTTAAAAGACACTTACAGGGTCCTCTCGACCTTGTAAGGAGAAACCACCCGTGTGAGATCCTTACGACTTACAAGGGACCAACACACTTAAGGATCCTCACAATTCCTAAGGAGAAATTACACTTGTGAGATCCTCACGACTCGTAAGGAGAACTCTCTTATGGGACCCTCACGGCTTATAAGATTTGAAAGTCTTAAGTTACAGAGACCTGAACCTGTTCTTAAGCAACCCCCACAACCTTCGATATTGCCCTACAAGTGGCTCAGCACTGACCCTTGTATACAATCCACGGGTGCGAATAAACATTTCCCTAACCAAGTCCCATCCGTGACTGGGGATATGTTCGCATGATGAACGACCCTTGTAAGTCCTCTCGACTTATAAGGAGAAAACCCTGTTGTAAGATCCTTACGACTTACAGAGGAACATACACTTAGGAATCCTCACGATTCCTAAGGAGAAAATACACCTACAAGATTCTCACGACTTGTAGGGAGAAATACCTTTGTGGGACCCTTACGGCTCATAAAGTTAAAAGCCTTAGTTGACAGGACCTTAACCCTGTTCGCTAAGACACTTTTGTTCGACATCGACAGAGGCAAATGATGATTCGCTCCTGGCAACATCCCAGTTGTAGCGGTGCTGATGCCGAAATCGGTATCTAATTCCAGGCTTACAGCGAAAAGTCAGTAGGCCGCACATGCATACAAAATAGCCGAAATGATGGGGCAACTTGCAATAAAAAACAGCAAGTAAAAACGTATGCACACAAAATAGCCGAAATGATTGGGCAATCGCGACCTTCGCGATATAAAAGCTGAAATGATAGAGCATCGCGGAAATAAAACAATAATAAAAAATAAAATATGAATGAAACTTCTGCCTAACAGTTGAGATCACGTCGAGCCCTGTATACAATCCAAGGGCGCAAATAAAGAAGGAACCATACCTTCCCAACAGGCTCCGCCAGAAAGCAAAGCCAAATCTCGACGGTTCACCAACAGCCTAGAGACAACCATGACATTCGTCTCGATACAGCAGACGCAGTGCCAGCAAACGAAGCGAAGATCAAATTCCTAGCTTCACGGTTTGGACGGTAACTTATATAAAACCTGAAAGACCACCACAGATCAGTTTCAACTTCGAGGAAACCAGCGTCCTCGGCAAAATACTTCGACTCAGGGAAACCAGTGTCCTTGACGAGAACTTCTTGATTCGCGTCGGCCTGCAGAGAAACCAGTGTCTCCGTAGGAATACTCCGATTCGTTTCAATTTCGAGGAAACTAGCGTCCTCAGCAAAATACTTCGACTCAGGGAAACCAGTGTCCTTGACGAGAACATCCTGATTCGCGTCGACCCGCAGAGAAACCAGCGTCTTTGCAGGAATCCAGTTTCAACCCCAGGGAAACCAGTGTCCTTGGCAAATACCTTAATTCAGGAAAACTAGCGTCCCTGATGAGAGCCTCCTGATTCGCGTCGGCCCGCAGAGAAACCAGTGTCTCCGCAGGAATACTCCGATTCATTTCAACTTCGAGGAAATCAGTGTCCTCAGCAAAATACTTCGACTCAGGGAAACCAGTGTCCTTGACAAGAACCCCTTGATTCGCGTCGACCCGCGGAGAAACCAGTGTCTCCGCAGGAATACTCCGATTCGTTTCAACTTCGAGAAAACCAGCGTCCTCGGCAAAATACTTCAACTCAGGGAAACCAGTGTCCTTGACGAGAACATCCTGATTCGCATCGGCCCGCAGAGAAACCGGCGTCTTTGCAGGAATACTCCGATTCGTTTCAACCTCGAGGAAACCAGCATCCTCGGCAAAATACTTCAACTCAGGGAAATTAGTGTCCTTGACGAGAACTGCTCGATTCGTCTCGACCCGTGAGGAAATTAGTGTCTTCGCGAGGACTTCCCGATTCGTTTCGACTTGGAAGATAAAGCCTTAGGCAGCAGGGATTAAAAAACTTGATTCCTAAGCACTGGGATCCTGCAAGTAGGTCTAAAAGGGTCTCTTGCATACTATCCACGGGTCTCACTCTCCAAAGTCGAATCTCGATAAGGAGGGAAACAACCGCTTACAAGTCCTCTCGACTCGTAAGAGGGAAAATTCTCTTATAAGATCCTTACGACTTGTAAGAGAAAACACACTTAGGAATCCTCACGATTCCTAAGGAGAAAATCCATCTACGAGATCCTCTCGATCCGTAGGGAGAAAAGTCTCTATGAGACCCTCACGGCTCATGGAGTTGAAAAGTCTTAGGCATCAGATCTGAACCTGCGGCCTAAGCCATCGCTATCTCTTGAAGAAACCAAGATGCTTACTCTATTATCTGTCAACTATGTTTATCAAGACAGCATGCTGATAATAAGAGAAGGGAGAAAGCAAAGAAATAGTACAAGACATTGCAAAGAAAAAAAATGTGTATCTTTATTAATTCAATCAAGTACCAGGTGAATCGTACAAAAGAATAAAGAATGGATACATCTTATTCGAAATTTTTTTTTTTTACAAGTATATTGATACAAGGGCAGCTACTGGGAAGGAAGCGTCTTAAATAGCCCTATCAGTTGTTCGCGCACTTCCTTCCATGCCTTCTCCTGGTCGGCCACCACCGCCAGTTCCGCTTCTATTTGAGCCCGTTGCTGCAAGAAAGATGCAAGCTGCTCCCCAACGGCCTGCTGAGCTGCTTCGCGGCCTGGGGCATCACGCTCGGCGGCATCGAGCTTCCGCTTTAGTGTGAGCCCATTAGAGATACGCTCTAGAAGGCCCTCGAAGATAGCCTCCACCTGGGCAGCATTCGCCTCAACCTCAGCACGCAGACGAGCCGTCTTGCTTGAGGTCTCTTGGCATTCCCTCAGCCTTAAAGCCGCTTCTTGTTCCAAGTGACGGAAGTAAGAAGCGCTTTATTCGATCCATGCTGCTCTTTGATTGCTTGCGGCTAAGATCTCGGGAGCAGGGCGCATAAACTCCGATTGGTGCAGGCGGACCTCGATTTCCCTGCAGTGGTTAACCTAAAGCTCGACGACGCCTTCATCATGAAAATTTACAAGCGCCGCCAACATCAGGTTAACCTCCGCAGCGAAATCCGCAGCAGATGGGGGAGCGTCCGCGTCAAGTTCTTCGACGTATCCGCTCAGCATGCCCAAGCTCATTACGGCACCCTTTGAAGACGGACGCCTCAGGAAGGGACCTACCGGCATTAAAACGCGAGACTCAAAGGGCGCCGGAATCGGAACGACAGCTGAAAAAATAAAATACAATTAGATGACAGTTCAAGGAATATGAAAAAGTCATCGATGGGATAGTTTACTATACCAGCTGCGGCAGGCGGCAAGGCCGGTGGCGCGACCGATCTTTCGTCTCCTCTTTCGATTTGTAGCACTGCAATCAGGACAAGGAAGAGTTAGAAATAATCCCGTTATTAAAAAAAAAAGAAAGGCATTAATTGGAAACGATACTCACCAGCGCCACTGGAGAAAGAAGCGAGTTCAGATGGGAAGGAGAAGTGCGGGTGCAACACCTGATAGAGATGATCAAAAAGCACTCCTGAAAAGACGCAATAGTACGACATTAGTACATAAATTATGCGGCTGAAAAATAAAACTAATGGGTTGCAAATCCATACCTTCCGACATCTGCGATGGTACAAGAGGAAGCTGAGAGGTGACCACCGCCAAAGCAGTAGCTGATGGCGCTCCCTCGAGCAATGGAGCATCGGCACTGGCCGCACCTGCGTTAAAAACAAAGATAAACTTGTCAGAAAGGATTGCAAGATAAAAAGAGGACAGTAACTCGAAATTTACCTAATGAGCTGCCAGCCGAAACGGAGGCGTCTCCCTCCTCCATCGATACGAGTCCACCTCCCGTGGCCTCATCACCGGACTCGACAGGGGCTGTCGTCGTGCTCGCACGACCAGGAGACGGCGGAGGACCGTAGACGAGGAGAGCAATGATTGGAGCATTGCCAGACTCTTGAGAAAGAGCGGCTAGCTCGTCCCCGGGAATCACGCCCATCTCACCCACTACTCCTTCAGGCTCGGCGGTTGCTGCTGTCTCATCCGCCGTCGCTATGAGGTCACCGATCTCAAGCGCTCCGCCCGCTACTGCCCCAGGCTCAGTTATAGTAGTCGTCTCATTTGCCGCTACCTCAGGCTCGGCATCAACGACCTTCTCTGGCGCAGCTTCTCCGGCCCCCAGCTCAAGTCCAGCAACCCCGGCGACGTCGCCCACCGTCGGCTCGGGTTCGGACGGTGCCTCTTCCTCTGTCCCCTTAGGTTCGGCGGTTTCCGCCTCCCCTTCGGTTGGACTTGGCCCTGCAGGATAAGATATGTAAGAACCGATAGGTTTATAATTCTTACAACAAAATCTTGAAAGACGCGTTACCTGAGGTAGACCGATCGTTGGCTTCCCAAACCGCACGCGCCGCCTGTCTATGAGCGGTAGACAGGCCGACCGGGGGCTCTTCTGAAGGAGAAGCAGCGGGAATAATGGTGCTTGGGCCCGCTCCCATGGCCAGAGCAGCTCTGCGTGCCTTCGCTTCGCGCCTTAACCGCTTTCTCTCCTCCTGAGCCGTCAAGACGGAGCTTTTCAAAGCTTCCTTCATTGAGGCGTCATCGTCCGTGAACAGAGATGCCTCCAGAGCCTTCAAGGCATCCCTCATCGGCTTTTCGAGTCGAGACTCTTGCGGCAACGCCGAAGAGGCCAGGACTTCAGTAGTTGGTCCGGGAAGAGTCTCTGCGTCACTTTGCGGGACCGGCATTGTGGTTCCTGTGATGAGAAAAAGAAAGGGTTAGATCGACCATAACAAAAGGAAAATAAAGACTTAATGAATCGAAATGTACCGAGGCCTAGGGATGCTCTGAGTCGTTCTTCCTCTTGAAAAGTTTTGAGGGAAGCAGCGATAGCTTCTTCAGTGGTGATGCCTGTTTGAAGAAAAGAAAGGAAAAGCATTAGTCAAAGACAATAATAAAAGTACGATGCAATAAAGAAAATGCGACTAGTAATTACCCGATTGTGCAAGCTTAGCTAGCCATGCGTCGCGCCTCGCCAATCGCTCTGAAGCTGCAATGGCGGCGCCAGGTCAGTGTCATCTGGCAGCATAACCAATCCTTTATTGGTCCCGTACTCGCCCAAGCCCTCGCTATAAGGAGCATGAGGTTCCTGACCGAATACAACGTCAGCTGAGAAGAGCGACTTCTTCTTCCTCTTCTGCCCGCCAGCCTTGGGTGCATCCAAGATGAACTTGCGCTTTGCAGGCACCTTAGGGCGGCGGGTCCCGATATCCGCACCCACGCCGGACTCCGGCGATACCACGTTTACCGTCTCCACTGGAGCACGGGGCGCTGGCGGCGCATCCACAGTATCAGGAGGCAGCAATCCGCGCGGAGGGCTCAACACACGCGGTGGCCCAACTCCGGCATCTTTTAGCGGAGGAATGACCGGGGTCCTTGGCTTTAAGGGAGCCTTGCGATTGCCGCCAGGAGGCACACCCTTGCAGTCAACCAGCATGCGCTTCTCCATATGGATAACTGGGCCCATTGCATGCGTGTACCAAGCCACGTACGCGTTGAGAACATTGGGAACGCAGCTTGGCTCGCTGATGAAGAAATAGGAGCCCGTGTTAAGCCGCATGAAATAGTGCATCGCACTCCTTATCCCCTCTCGGCTGGCCGCGGGCTCTTCCAAGAACGCTTCCATCAGGATCCCCTGGTGATCGCTCGATTGCTGAGCGAACCGGTGAGGGTTATACCTCATGAAGAGCGCCGTCTCATTCTGCCTAAACACCAGGTAGCCCGGCCGAATGGAATAGAGGTGGAGGATCTCCCAAGCTTTCAATATGGAGGCCCCGTCCTTAAAATCATCGCGCAGCGGCACCACCGACTTGGTGGTCTCTGAGCCTATGGTTATGACTTTATCCAAAAAAGAAACCTTCGCTTCGACCAGGTGTGGACGAAGGAGTATCCCCCTAGCCTCCTGCGGAGCCGCAACCACGATCGAGGCGCCGACCAGCCTCATGACTCTTGGGAGTCTGCACTTCTCAAAAAACGGAGGGATCTTATGGGCGCCGAACACCCCGTGCACATGCATTTCCATCCATGAGGTGAAGTAGTGCATCAGGAAATTAGCAGGCTGCACCCCAGGTTCATTAGCGTCCGCCGCCACGCTAAGTCCATTATATAGGTGAGCCAACCCGGCGATTCCTACTGTCAACTGCAAGCCAGCCACCATCCGATGCGCTGGGTAAAATACAGACGGCCGTATGTGGCGCGGGTGTATGGGGAGCGCAAAGCTGCACAGCCACAATCCTAGGAACCCTATAAAAAAGGTCTCCTCATCCATGCCCGAGACGGTAATTTCTGACAAGGGCATGACTGCGGCGCCGGGGAGATAAAAATCCTTTTGAGCGTCCTCCAATGTGGGTCGACGGTCCAAGCCGAAGCCAAAAGGGTCATCAAGCTGGGCGAACTTCTCGCTCCGCTCTGATAGAAACTCCGGTCGAATGAAGCGGGCGATAAAATTTGCGAAACTGACTCCCCGGACGCCTGATTACAGATAGAGCCCTTCATATATGTCCAGCACCTTCACCAAGCCCGGAAACTGGTGCTGAATAGTATTCTCCGGCGTCAGCGGCTTGGTGGCGAAGACATATTCGTCGGGAGGAAGCAGCTCCTCGTAATGCTCCCCCCTCATCGGCAGACCCGAGATTTCAGCAAACTCTTCCAGGAAGATGGAGACTTCTCTGTCCGTCATAAGGAAGGTGTGAGTGGGGATATTCCATTGTTCGATAAAAGCCTTAATCCACCATGTTGGAGGAGAGAGATACTCAAAGAGCGAGACGTAGATTGCCGAGTACAACCCACTCTTCATCAGATGAGTCATCTTCGCCGATAAGATGTACCGGGCCTACTGCAAATATCCGGCGGGTGGTCGTGGGGCCAATCCAATGTTATAAGACTGTTCCCAAGGGAGTGCTTCACCCTGACATATTCGCCTCCTCAAAATGTCTATTGCCGGCGGCGGCTGCACGGGAATGGCACCAATCATAGGCTGGAGAAGATCATCTGAATTCCAGTCTTTAACCTCCACGGCATACTTCACCGGGGGTTCATCCGCATAGGGGATCGAAAATATGGGCTCAGACGGCACAGCGAAACCGAAGCTTCGGCGACCCTGAATGATCTCGTTATACCACCTACCCCACAGGTGAAGGTTCTTATGTTCGGGGTCATGCTCCTTGATGAGAGTGAGCACCTCTCGGTCCACTGGTGCCTGGGGAAATCCTCCCTCCGAGCGAACAAACGGGAATGATAGGTCAACAGGCATGTTTCCTATGGAGGGACAAAAGTCAGCCGTCAGTGTTGTAATTCCAACGCTTGGCATTTTAAAAATTTATACCACATTGCAATGCAGTGGGTAGGGGACCAAAGGGGGGCCCACAAAATCTGGATGACAGTGCATCATTTAATAAGACAGCCCCATCATTGGATGAGACTGTCAATTAATGAAGAGATCCCCAAGAGAATATTCTCATTAATGGGAAATCCCTAGAGACAAGGAGAAAATCTTCTCTTTCAGAGCAAAGCTCTGCCACAGAGTGACATTTGTCAAACTCTGGTCTCAAGGGAATAAAATTTCCTAAAAAGAGCCTGGCTCTGTGGTAATAATGGAAAGATCCATCAAAAGAAAATTTAACTCTTGAAAGAATTAAAATTTTGAGATCTCAAAGATCCATGAAAACTCTTAGGAGTTCTTCATTTTCAGATAAAAAAAGATCTACATTTGATCCATGAGCAAAGCTCGGTTCATAGGTTAAAACCTATGAAACAAGATATATGTAGATCTATGGATTTTTGAGAGCAAGGCTCTGTTGATGAAACCCCAAAGGGGTTTTCTTTAGATTAGAGATCTATAAGAGCAAGACTCTGTTAATTAAATTTAATTTAATTTAATTTAAGTCAAATTTTACTAAGTTGTTCTAAAAATCTGAACTCTGGAGTTCTTGAAAAGAAACGAGAGAAATGACCTAAAGTTCTCAAAAGCAAGAGTAAGGCTCTGAAAATCAAAGTTCTTGAAAATGGTAAATTATTTACTAAGGACCAAGAGTCCTATTTATAGGCGCCTGCGCCACTTCAACTCACCAGTTGATCCAATGGCTAGGATCTTGTCACCGCTGCACTCACGTGTGCGCCACGTGAGCGCAACAGTGGGGGGCATTTGTTTACCCCAATCAGAGCAAAACTCTGCTCAAATTCCAAGGCGGGAAATGAAGCAGCGCTTCTGATTCCCCCAATCAGAGCAAAGCTCTGTTTGAATTTCAAAATTCAAAAATTGAAGGAACGCTTCAAATTCCTTGCGCTGCACGCAACGCGCTACATGTCAAAAGCTGATACGTCAGCGCAGCGCCCAAGGCAGCGCACCAAATCAGAGCAAGGCTCTATTTAAAACAAAATTAAAGGAAGCAACTCTTCAGTTGCGCAAGCGCTGCGCTGCGCGACACGTGTCAGCGCAGTTGCGCAAGCGCAGTGACGCTGCGCTGTGCGCTGCGCGACACTTGTCAGCGCAGTTGCGCAAGCGCTGCGCTGCGCGACACGTGTGCGCTGCGCGGCACGTGTCAGTACAGTTGCGCAAGCGCAGTTGCGCTGCGCAGTGCGCTGCGCGACGCGTGGCAGCACAGTTGCGCGACGCGTGTTGCGCTGAGCTGTGCGCTGCGCGACGCGTGGCAGCGCAGTTGCGCTGCGCGACATGTGTCAAGCGCTGGTGCATCTGCGCCAAACAGAATTAAAATTCCAGTAAGATATTTCTGTTCTTGTTAAAACAAGAAGATTGTCCTCTGTAAAACAGAAGCTCTTGGATCAAAGATCCAACGGTGGGGAAAATTCCCCAAATCACTCAGAGAATGATCTCTTTAACAAATTTAACAAATTAATGGGCACTATATAAAGGCCCCTAGACCCCAATTCAAAAAAAAAAATGAACATCAAGATAAAAAACAACAGCACAGAGAATAGAGAGAACTCTGAAGAATTTTGAGAAAAACTCAAGAAGAGAAAAAAAGGTAAAAACCTTTATAAAAAAAAGAAGAATTTCTTCTGAACAGATCATTGATCTAAGAACAAGATCAATGATCTTCAAAAAAAAATAAAAATAAATAATAACAGTGCCTTGCACTTTTTTATGAACCATTGGTTCTGGAATCTTAAAGATTCTTTTCTTGAATCCAAAATTGGATCAAGAAATTAAAACAGTGCCTTGCACTTGTAGATCTGCACTGTTGCGCTCTTGGGTTGGCGCAAGCCACCAGAGAGCGCCACGTGTCAGCACCAGAACAATTTGCGCTATGCGCTTTTAAAATAGAGCACTGCTCTTTTAAATTGGCGCAACTCATCATAGCGCGCCACGTGTCAGCAGCGCAACGGCGTAGCACACTGGCGCAGCGCACTGCGCTTGCGCTCACCAGAGCGTGACACGTGTCACTTCCATATGCGCTTGCGCTCAATAATTGGCGCAAAGCGCCTGACAAGCCACTGTCAGATAATTAATGCACTGCATTATTTACAGAAGGGCCAAGCCCAATTTAAAAGGCCTAACAGGCCAAATTAAATGCAATGCATTATTTTAAAGAAGGGCAGGGCCCAAACAGATGCTCTGCATCATTCATAAAGGGACAGAGCCCAAATCAAAAAGGCCTAGCAGGCCAGAATGAAATGCAGTGCATTATTATACATGGGCAAAGCCCTAGCACAAGCCTAATAGGCCAAAAATAAAAACGTTGAATATTCTCAAATGGACTTAGCCCAATTATGGCCGTAAGTCGTCAAATTAAATTGACTGAGCAAGACTGCTCTCTTAAATCAATTTACATCCGGTTCAAGGGTACATCTCCGAACTCCTCTGACACCTATCGTTGTAATCCTTCAACGACGTCAGAGAGGTAACGGGTCCCGACAACCACACATCGACACGGACTGTGGGGTCCTTAAACCCACGGACTTATGCGTCCTTAAACTAATGAACTAATGCATCCTTAAACACAACCATACGGACGGTGGGGTCCTTAAACCCATGGACTTATGCGTCCTTAAACTAACATCCATCCCAAAAACGGGAAAGACGGACCGCAATGTCCTTAAACCACCCATGGACTACTACGTCCTTAAACTGGAACAACAGAGCCCCCAAACGCTCTTTTGTCGGATCTAAATGATCCCGTTTAAGTTGATCTTAGCCTCAAAGACGGCTAACGTATCCTTAAACTTTCAAACAGATTTTAGTCCCAATCCGGACTATATATTCCCTAATCAACCTTGGTTCAAGGGTACTGTTCCAGCCAAAATTTTGGCTCAAAACCCGTTTCAATAAAATAAAAATAAATAAATAAATAAATAATAATAATAAAGGAGAAAACCTCCCTTTCAGAGCAAAGCTCTATTCAAATCTCAAGGTGGGAAATGAAGCAATGCTTCTGTTTCCCCCAATCAGAGCAAAGCTCTGTTTTAAAAGATAATAAAAATCAAATCTTAAAATAAAGAAGCAATGCTTCAGCTAACTTGCGCTCTGCGCTGCACGACACGTGGTGGCGCAGTTGCGCTAGCGCAGCTGCGCTGCGCGACACATGTCAAGCGTAGGTGCGCTTGCGCCAAACAGAATTAAAATTCTGAAAGATCTTTCTCAATCTTGTTAAAAACAAAAAGATTGCCTTCTGTAAAATAGAAGCCCTTGGATCAAAGATCCAACGGTGGGGAAAAATCCCCAAATCACTCAGAGAAAGATCTCTCTAACCAATTCAATAAATCATTGGCACTATAAAAAGGCCCCCAAACCCCAACACAAAAAGACACATCAACACAGAAAAAAAAGAAGAGAGAACTCTTCTAAAGAAAATTTTGAGAAGAGATCAGAGAAAAAAAAGGTAAAAACCTCTGAATAAAGAAGAATTTCTTCTAAAAAGATCATTGATCTAAGAACAAGATCAAAGATCTTCAATAAAAATATAATAATAAAAAAAGGCATTGCCTTTTGATGAACCACTGGTTCTTTGAAAACAAGAATTTTTTTTCTTTGATCTAAAATTGATCAAAATAATAAACAGTGCCCTGCACTTGTAAATCTGCATTGTTGCGCTACTGGGTCGGCCGCAAGCTACCAGGGAGCACCACGTGTCAGCTTCAGAACGATCTGCGCTATGCGCTGTTAAAAAAAAGCACTGCTCTCATGAATTGGCGCAACCCACCAGAGCGCGCCACGTGTCAGAAGCGCAACATCGCAGCGCATTGGCGCAGCGCACTGCGCTTGCGCTCACCAGAGCGTGACACGTGTCACCTCCCCATGGACTTGCGCCTTGCGCTCCTCAATTGGCGCAAAGCGCCTGACAAGCCACGTGGCATTCTGTCAGATTAATTAATGCAGCGCATTATTAAAGGGCAGAGCCCAATTAAAAGGCCTAATGGACCAAAACAAATGCTCTGCATTATAAAAAGGGGACAGAGCCCAACTTAAAAGGCTTAACAGGCCAGAATAGAATGCAGTGCATTATTAATAGGGGCAGAGCCCTAATAAAGGCTTACTAGGCTAAATATAAATAAAAATGTTGAACATTATCAACTGGACTTAGCCCAATCATGACCGTAAGTTCTCAAATTAAATTGACTGAGCACGGCTGCTCTCCTAAATCAATTTACATTTGGTTCAAGGGTACATCTCTGAACTCCTCTGACACCTATCGTTGTAATCCTTCAACGACGTCAGAGAGGTGATGGGTCCTGACGGCCATACATGCAACGGACCGCAATGTCCTTAAACTACCTATGGACCACTACGTCCCTAAACTGGAACATTAGAGTCCCTAAATGCTCTTTCCGTTGAGTTGATCTTAGTCTTGAATTAGACTAACGCATCCTTAACGAGCATTTAAGTTGATCTTAGCCTTAAATAGGGCTAACATATCCTTAAACTAAAACACCAAACCCAAATCTAAGTAAATACGGATTTGGACTAATCCACGTCCTACGGCCGACGGCATAACTTAGTCTCCGTATACAATCCACGGGCAACCACAAACAAAACAAACACACACGATACGAAGTGAAATTTCTGGAGAAGGAGAAAGTTGTTACCGCGATGCGGTAGCGTAATTAACTGCAGGGGTTTGCGCCTGCAGGGAAGAGCGTCCCCACAATCAAAAACCCCTCAAGCGAGGGGGAATCTGACGAAGTCTGCTACATCGGCCGCATTCGTCCAAACCTCCGATACACGGTGCCATAAATCAACTTGGCATCTTCGGAGAGGTGGACGGATAAAACCAAATAGTATCTGCCCCGAATCTCAGGCAAGACGTCCATGTCTTGGCCGCCGTTCGGAGGGGAACAGATTCTGGAACGCCCGGTGGGACCTTTTCCTCTTTCCACTCCACACTTCGTGTGTCGTATTCGCGAACGAATCGCGGTTTGTTAATGGTTGCCCTCGGGTTTCAAGTTACTAAGATTTGGGCTCTTGCTTGGTGCAGAAAGCAAACAGCAATGGCGTTCAACTGCTCGAACTGCTCTAACTGCAACTGCAACCGACGCTCCGCCTCACCTGGAGGTGTAGCCTATGGACCTCAGGCGGCATCACTGTTCACGATGCCGGTGGAACAAATCACCCAGGCTACTACTGGACTATTTTTCAGGACCATGCTCCCGCCAATGAGCTTCACTGCCCCAGTGCCCGCACCAGAAGCGAACAAGAAGTCGGTTTTCGATCGGCTCACTGCTACAACGGCCCCTTTCAACGGGTCGTCCAATATCAAATCAACAGCCTCTATCTTTGCCAGGCTGGATCAGAACTCTGATGGGCCCGCCAAGAAGCCTATGAACCCTAAAGTGGCTGTCCCAAGGAAGGCAACAACCGCTGCTCCAGAAGTCGTCAAGGTGTCTTCTCCTGTCAAGGAGTCAGTCTTTTCAAGGCTGACTATTCCGGCTCATGTCCCTGCTCGAGGATCTGTCTTTGACAGATTGAATATCGCCACTCAAAGGACGACCTCCATCTTTAAGAGGCTGGCACCAGCAGCGCCTCATTCGGACAGGGGGCAAGATGAAGCTGTCCCTATCGCCGAGCCAGTCCCAACGGCTCGTCATACTTGACGCCGCCACTAGCGCCGAGTAAGGAAGGCTGGGGGCAACTCCCCCTCAGGGCTAACTCCACCTGCTCCACCTGTGGAAGTTAATGCTGCTATTCCAACTGGGAACAGCTTTGAACCACTTAGGAGGGTACGTAAGAACTCTCCAACCGCCACACTGAAAAGATCTCCTCCACCTGCGGAGAGAGTTACGGAAATTAAGCTGGAGCAGCCCCTTCAGCGGCTATTCTCCAAAATTTATAAAGTTTGGCGAAAGGTTCAAGACTCAGTAATTGATCAAGATTACTCTCGCCGACAGGAAAAGGTGAAGGTCCAGCGAGAAGAGAGCCGTCCTGTCAAGCCACAAAAGGCGATAGCTACTTAGGTGCCCACTGCAACGGCCCCCTCAACTTCAACCGCTCACAAGAAAAGGAGGCCGCAAAAAGCCCCTGTGAACATGGCGAATCGTAAAAGCGCTGATCACAAACGCCCTAAGTCTGGGGGCATGGTAGTGCACACTGTTTATATGGCTTTCGGAAAGGAGGAAGGCCGTGTTTCGACGGGTCACCGACCGCTTACTCGATCCTTGACAAAAGCCCAGGAGCAACAACAAAAGCTCCAAGAAATGATAACTGCAATGGCCGCACTTACCGGGCCAAAAGAAAGCTCGGAGGCATCATCAGAACAGCGACATGAGCAAGAAACTGACGCTGACTTCCTACGCAGAGTCCTCGAAAAAAGGGACAAAGAAGCCACAGAGCAAGCGGCTAACATAAAACAAATGGCGCTTCTCTTCCAAGATATAGTAGGGATGATGTTACAGCCGGACCCTCCAGCTGATAACCCTCCGATCATTATTGAAGACGGTAAAGAGGAGACATCTAATCCTCAGCCGGCTCTTTCAGCAGCCAAGGAAGAAATTATCTCTAAAACTGCCCTGGATGAATATATAGCTCAGCAGATACGGGTTCATCAGGCGAATGAAGCGGCTGGGCAAATTGTTAGAACCGGACGACCCTATCCAAGCTGGTATGACCAAATCAGTTACCCACCGGTATATACGATCCCTAAGTTCCACGTATATAAAGGGACAGGGAATCCACATCAGCATGTCGCTCAATTCAGGGCCTTATGCGGCAATACTGGAGGCGATGACAAATTGTTGCTTCGCCAATTCGTTGGCAGCTTGTCAGATACAGCCTTTGAATGGTATTCGGAGCTCCCTAACGACTCTGTCAAAACATTTGCGGAGATGGAGCTACTGTTTACACAAAAATTCGCGAGTGCTAGTGGACGCACCCCGATAACAGCGCTGATTAACGCCAGGATAAGGCCCGGCGAAACGTGGGTTCAATACGCAACACGATGGCGGAATCTATGGTCGAAGTGCGAACAATGTATTGAAGAAGCACCTGCGGTAGGCATGTTTGTGGGCACTCTCGATCCGCAAGTGACCATTTCCCAGTTCATGATGTTTTTTAAGCCGACCACCTTCCAGGCCCTGATCGACAAGTTAGCCCAAATGGACCAGATGGGCCATGGACCGTCTCCTCCAAAACCCGATTCTCGAAATGAGAAAGGAAAAGGGAAAGCGATCGTCGTCGCCAATGCTCAACAACAGCCGAGCAACTCAAAGCCGGTCGTTCGCCAAAATAACGTGCGTCTACGCCCATCCCTCGAGGAGAGACTGGGACGCCCTTACTCGTTTCCTCAAAATAAAACGAGAAGACTGTTTGAGCTGGCAGTGCGCAACAGACTCATCAATTTGCCGAGTCTAAAACGTCTGTTGCAGCCAGGCGATCTCAATAATCCCAATTATTGCCCTTACCACCAAACGGTAAGTCACCCGATCGAGGATTGTTTCGACTTTAAGGGATGGATCGAGGATCAGTACTTACAAGGCAAGTTCGCGCTGTCTGAAAACTGGAAGGTGAACCCACCACAGCCGCACACTCCAAAGAAGACGGACACGCCGGGGGCAACTTATTCTTTTGTCGAGGACGAAAATGATGGAGAAGACTCATCAGGTGAATCCGAAGACTGCATAATGACTTGTCATGTGATCTCTCACTCACTGGCGGATGATGAAGAAGCTCCTTGCGCCGAGAAACCGAGGGTGGACCCTGAACCAGAAATTCCGCGGCCGTCAGACGAGTTGATCGATGCCTTCCTGAATGAGATTCGTCTGAAAGTTAAAGCCAATCAAGAGCATGAGATGGCCATACTGGAAAGAGCCAAACACCGCCGACTAGACCAAAGAGTCGAGGCACTTTCGTCAAATCAAAAGTCATCCGCTGCGGATAAAAACAAATTCAAGACGAGGAAAAGGTTCGCCAAAGCCCTATCAATGGGAATGAAGCTACTGCCCTCTGAAGAAAATACTCGGTGGAGTAGAGATGCATCCTAACTTCTGCTTATATCATCAGAAGATCATACATCCTACCGAAGACTGCGACTCCTTTAAGTGTTGGTGGCAAGGGTATGTCACTCAAAAGCAACACTTCAACAGGACAAAGCGTGAAACTCGTAGACATCAGAAAAATGTGGTAGATGAGCGCGAAAGAGCCGTCGACGACTGTCACATAGCCAACACCAAGGGATCGCAAGTTATCACCTTTGGAAGCAACTCTGACGAAGAAGCTTCCCTCAAGCCTCTCCTCAAGGAATCCATTTCAAAAATGAAAGAATTGAGGAGTTGCGAGAATGTTCAGCCGTGCAATCGCAAGCTACTCGGAAAAAATCTAGGCCCCGCAAACAAAGGATCGAACAGAAAGGATAAAGGGAAGGGAAAAACAGCCCTCGTAGCCAACACTCAACAGCAATTGAGTGGCCCTAGACCGGTTGTTTGCCGAAACAACAAGCGGCAACCCCTCCATGAAAAGTTGAAACGTCCTTACTCGTTTCCTCAAGATAAAACAAGGAGACTGTTCGAGTTGGCAGTGCGCGACAGACTCATCAATCTGCCGAGTCCAAAACGCCCGTTGCGGCCAGGCGATGTTAACGATCTCAATTATTGCCCTTACCACCAAACGGTAAGTCACCTGATCGAGGATTGCTACGTCTTCAAAAACTGGGTTGAAGACAAATACCAACAGGGCAAGTTCGTCATCTCCGAAAACTGGAAGGTGAGCCCGCCACAACCACATGCTCCGAGAAAGATGGACACGCCGGGGGCATCATGCTCATTCATAGAGAAAGCCCCACAGACCGAAACGTCCTTAAACTAATGACGGACCATTACGTCCTAAAACTGGATAACGGACCGAAACGTCCTTAAACTAATGACGGACCAAAACGTCCTTAAACTAATGACGGACCACTACGTCCTAAAACTGGATAACGGACCGAAACTTCCTTAAACTAATGATGGACCAAAACGTTCTTAAACTAATGACGGACCGAAACGTCCTTAAACTAATGACGGACCACCACGTCCTAAAACTGGATAACGGACCGAAACGTCCTTAAACTAATGACGGACCAAAACGTTCTTAAACTAATGACGGACCGAAACGTCCTTAAAACTAATGACGGACCACTACGTCCTAAAACTGGATAACGGACCGAAACGTCCTTAAACTAATGACGGACCGAAATGTCCTTAAACTACTACCGCAGCATCCTTAAGCTGACGAGATAAAAAAAAAGAGAAAAAAATAATAATAAAGAAAAAATAAAGATGGTATGTCCGTAAGCAAAAGTGGGCACGGATGAAAACCCGAAAGGGCTCCGTGGGTAAAAACAGCAGGGCTACCGGCGAGTGCTCATGAAAACCCAAAAGGGCGCGACCTCGTTAAAAAAAAATAATAATAAAGAAAAAAAATAAAGACGGTATGTATGTAAGCAAAAGTGGGCACGGATGAAAACCCGAAAGGGCTCCGTGAGTAAAAACAGCAATGCTACCGGCAAGTGTTCGTGAAAACCCGAAAGGGCGCGACCTCGTTAAAAAAGAAAAAAAAAGAGAAGAACACGGTATGTCCTTAAGCGAAATGGGCACGGATGAAAACCCGAAAGGGCTCCGTAAGTAAAAACAGCAGAGCTACCGGCGAGTGTTTGTGAAAACCCGAAAGGGCGCAACCTCGTTGAAAGACACTTACAAGGTCCTCTCGACCTTGTAAGGAGAAACCACCCGCGTGAGATCCTTACGACTCACAAAAGAGCAACACACTTAGGGATCCTCACGATTTCTAAGGAGAAATTACACTTGCGAGATCCTCATGACTCGTAAGGAGAACCTTCTTATGGGACCCTCACGGCTCATAAGATTTGAAAGTCTTAAGCTACAGAGACCTGAATCTGTTCTAAAGCAACTCCCACAACCCTCCGATATTGCCCTACAAGCGGTTCAGTATTGACCCTTGTATACAATCCACGGGCGCGAATAAACATTTTCCTAACCGGGTCCCACCCGTGACTGGGGATATGTCCATACGGTGAACAACCCTTGTAAGTCCTCTCGACTTATAAGGAGAAAACCATTTTGTAAGATCCTTACGACTTACAGGGGAACATACACTTAGGAATCCTCACGATCCCTAAGGAGAAAACACACCTACGAGATCCTCACGACTTGTAGGGAGAAATACCTTTGTGAGACCCTTACGGCTCATGAAGTCAAAAGCCTTAGTCGACGGGATCCTAACCCTGTTCGCTAAGCCACCTTTGTTCAAGATCAACAGAGGCAAATGATGATTCGCTCCTGGTAATGTCCCAGTTGTAGCGATACTGATGCCTAAGCCGGTATCAAATTCCAAGCCCTTTCATGGAAAATGATGATTCGCTTCTGGCAATATTCTAGTTGTAGCAATGCTGATGCTGAGATTGGCATCAGATTCCAAATTCCACATTCGCGATAAAAAATCAGCGAGCCATACATGCATATGAAATAGCCGAAATGATGGGGCAATTTGCAATAAAAATCAGCAAGTAAAAATGTATGCATGCAAAATAGCCGAAACGATTGGGCAACTCGCAATAAAAAGCAGCGAGTAAATATAAAATAAACAGCCGAAATGATTGGGCACCGCGAAAAATAGCCGAAATGATTGGGCAATCGCGACTTTCATAATATAAAAGATGAAATGATAGAGTATCGCGGAAATAAAACAATAAAAAAAATATGATGAAACTTTTTGCCCTACAGGTGAGATCACATCGATCTCTGTATATAATCCAGGGGCACAAACAAAGAGGGAACCATACCTTCCCAACAGGCTCTACCAGAAAGCGAAGCCAAATCTCGACGGTTCACCAGCAACCTAGAGACAATCGCGACATTCGTCTCGATATAGAGGACGCAATGTCAGCAAACGAAGCAAAGGCCAAATTCCTAGCTTCAAGGTCTTAACGGCAAACCATATAAAGCCTGAAAGACAACTGGAGATCATCTCACACCAGCGCGAAATGGTCACCACTTCGACGTTCGTCTCAACACAGCAGACGCAACACAATCAAACAAACGGAGCCACGGCAAAATCCCTAGTTCCAAACCTCGACGGTTCATCAGCAACCTAGAAACAACCGCGACGTTCGTCTCGATACAGCAGACGAGTTGTCACCCCAGCGTTCTTCCTCCAGCAGGGTTCAGACGCGACAATCAAACAAACGGAGCCACGGCAAAATCCCTAGTTCCAAACCTCGACAGTTCACCAGCAACCTAGAGACAACCGCGACGTTCGTCTCGATACAGCAGACGAGTTATCACCCCAGCGTTCTTCCTCCAGCAGGGTTCAGACACGACAATCAAACAAACGGAGCCACGGCAAAATCCTTAGTTCCAAACCTCGATGGTTCACCAGCAACCTAGAGACAACCGCGACGTTCGTCTCGATACAGCAGACGAGTTGTCACCCCAGCGTTCTTCCTCCAGCAGGGTTCAGACACGACAATCAAACAAACGGAGCCACGGCAAAATCCCTAGTTCCAAACCTCGACGGTTCACCAGCAACCTAGAGACAACCGCGACATTTGTCTCGATACAGCAGACGCGATG
Organism: Agapanthus africanus; assembly: GCA_030015575.1. NCBI lineage: Eukaryota > Viridiplantae > Streptophyta > Magnoliopsida > Asparagales > Amaryllidaceae > Agapanthus > Agapanthus africanus. The sequence continues at coordinate 570,116,986 of JASDDO010000016.1, forward strand.
CCAGCAAACGAAGCAAAGGCCAAATTCCTAGCTTCAGGGTCTTGACGGCAACTCACATAAAACCTGAAAGACTATCGGAGATCATCCCATACCAGCGCGGAATGGTTATGACTCATCAGGGCTCTCCAAAATGAGCCTAACCTCAAGTAAAAAGCGGCATGGCAAAATACCTAACGCTTGCTCTTCCGACGGTTAAACTGCCAAGGAGGATTGCTTGAAGACGTCTTGTCCAGCCCCCGAAGGGATCAGAGACACGGTAGTCGCAGGGCTACTCGAACAGCACGATTTCCTATCGAGGAATATATCAGCTTATGCGACGGTACGACGGTCAAAACCCTAAGTACCACAGACCCTAATGGACTTCTGTCGTAAAGAGCAGAGGTTAACTGTGACGTTAGGATATTCTTGCGAGAAATACTCGATTCGTCTTGACTTGTGAAGAAATTGATGTCTTTGCGAGAACTTCTCGATGCGGCTCGACTCGTGAGAAAAAGTCTTAGGCAGTGGGGATTAAAAAACCTGTTTCCTAAGCACTGGGGCCCTGCAAGTCGATCCAAAACGGTCTCTTGCATACTATCCACGGGTCACACTCTCCAAAGTCGAATCTCGACAAGGAGGGAAACAACCGCTTACGAGTCCTCTCGACTCGTAAGAGGGAAAATGCTCTTATAAGCTCCTTACGACTTATAAGAGAAAACACACTTAGGAGTCCTCACGACCCCTAAGGAGAAAATACACCTACGAGATCCTCACGATCCGTAGGGAGAAAAGTCTTTGTGAGACCCTCACGGCTCATAAAGTTGAAAAATCTTAGGCTACAAGGACCCTAAACTTGTCTCCTAAGCCCTCGATTTCATGGCTACTCCTAACTTTGCACTACTTCACCCACGTACATACTTACGTGGGCAAAGTAGTGGGGGGCATTTGTTCCCGCCAAAATTTTGGCTCAAAACCCGTTCCAATAAAATAAAAATAAATAAATAAATAAATAAATAAATAATAATAATAAAGGAGAAAACCTCCCTTTCAGAGCAAAGCTCTGTTCAAATCACAAGGCGGGAAATGAAGCAATGCTTCTGTTTCCCCCAATCAGAGCAAAGCTCTGTTTTAAAAGATAATAAAAATCAAATCTTAAAATAAAGAAGCAACGCTTCAGCTAACTTGCGCTCTGCGCTGCGCGACACGTAGCAGCGCAGTTGCACTAGCGCAGTGCGCTGTGCAGTTGCACTAGCGCAGTGCGCTGCGCTCTGCGCTGCGCGACACGTAGCAGCGCAGTTGCACTAGCGCAGTTGCGCTGCGCGACACGTGGCAGCGCAGTTGCGCTGCGCGACACGTGTCAAGCGTAGGTGTGCTTGCGCCAAACAGAATTAAAATTCTGAAAGATCTTTCTCAATCTTGTTAAAAACAAGAAGATTGCCTTCTGTAAAACAGAAGCCCTTGGATCAAAGATCCAACGGTGGGGAAAAATCCCCAAATCACTCAGAGAAAGATCTCTCTAACCAATTCAACAAATCATTGGCACTATAAAAAGGCCCCCAGACCCCAACACAAAAAGACACATCAACACAGAAAAAAAGAAGAGAGAACTCTTCTAAAGAAAATTTTGAGAAGAGATCAGAGAAAGAAAAGGTAAAAACCTCTGAATAAAGAAGAATTTCTTCTAAAAAGATCATTGATCTAAGAACAAGATCAAAGATCTTCAATAAAAATATAATAATAAAAAAAGGCATTGCCTTTTGATGAACCACTGGTTCTTTGAAAACAAGAAAATTTGTTTTCTTTGATCTAAAATTGATCAAAATAATAAAACAGTGCCCTGCACTTGTAAATCTGCACTGTTGCGTTACTGGGTTGGCCGCAAGTCACCAGGGAGCGCCACGTGTCAGCTCCAGAACGATCTGCGCTATGCGCTGTTAAAAAAGAGCACTGCTCTCATGAATTGGCGCAACCCACCAGAGCGCGCCACGTGTCAGAAGGGCAACAGCGCAGCGCATTGGTGCAGCGCACTGTGCTTGCGCTCACCAGAGCGTGACACGTGTCACCTCCCCATGGACTTGCGCCTTGCGCTCCTTAATTGGCGCAAAGCGCCTGACAAGCCACGTGGCATTCTATCAGATTAATTAATGCAGCTCATTATTAAAGGGCAGAGCCCAATTAAAAGGCCTAATGGACCAAAACAAATGCTCTGCATTATAAAAAGGGGACAGAGCCCAACTTAAAAGGCTTAACAGGCCAGACTAGAATGCAGTGCATTATTAACAGGGGCAGAGCCCTAATAAAGGCCTACTAGGCTAAATATAAATAAAAATGTTGAACATTATCAACTGGACTTAGCCCAATCATGGTCGTAAGTCCTCAAATTAAATTGATTGAGCACGGCTGCTCTCCTAAATCAATTTACATTTGGTTCAAGAGTACATCTATGAACTCCTCTGACACCTATCGTTGTAATCCTTCAACGATGTCAGAGAGGTGACGGGTCCCGACGGCCATACATGCAACGGACCGTAATGTCCTTAAACTACCTATGGACCACTACGTCCCTAAACTGGAACATTAGAGCCCCTAAATGCTCTTTCCGTTGAGTTGATCTTAGTCTTGAATTATACTAACGCATCCTTAACGAGCGTTTAAGTTGATCTTAGCCTTAAATAGGGCTAACATATCCTTAAAATAAAACACCAAACCCAAATCTAAGTAAATACGGATTTGGACTAATCCACGTCCTACGGACGACGGCATAACTTAGTCTCCGTATACAATCCACGGGCAACTACAAACAAAACAAACACACACGACACGAAGTGAAATTTCTGGAGAAGGAGAAAGTTGTTACCGCGATGCGGTAGCGTAATTAACTGCAGGTGCTTGCGCCTGTAGGGAAGAGCGTCCCCACAATCAAAAACCCCTCAAGCGAGGGGGAATCTGACGAAGTCTGCTACATCGACCGCATTCGTCCAAACCTCCGATACACGGTGCCATAAATCAACTTGGCATCTTCAGAGAGGTGGACGGATAAAACCAAATAGTATCTGCCCCGAATCTCAGGCAAGACGTTCATGTCTTGGCCGCCGTTCGGAGGGGAACAGGTACATCTCCGAACTCCTCTGACACCTGTCGTTGTAATCCTTCAACGTCGTCAGAGAGGTGACGGGTCCCGACGGCCATATATTAAACGGACCACCACGTCCCTAAACTGGAACAATAGAGCCCCTAAATGCTCTTCCGTTAAGTTGATCTTAGTCTCAAATCAGACCAACGTATCCTTAACGAACGTTTAAGTTGATCTTAGCCTCAATATGGCTAACGCATCCTTAAACTAAAACACCAAACCCAAATCTAAGTAAATACGGATTTGGACTAATCCATGTCCTACGGGCGACAACATAAATTAGTCTCCGTATACAATCCACGGGCAACCACAAACAAAATAAACACCCACGACACGAAGTGAAATTCTGGAGAAGGAGAAAGTTGTTACCACAATGCGGTAGCGTAATTAACTGCAGGGGCTTGCGCCTGCAGGGAAGAGCGTCCCCACAATCAAAAACCCCTCAAGTGAGGGGGGATCTGACGAAGTCTGCTAAATCGGCCGCATCCGTCCAAACTCCCGATACACGGTGACAACTTGGCATCTTCGGAGTGGTGGATGAATAAAAACCAAATAGCATCTGCCCCGAACCTCAGGCAAGACGTCCATGTCTTGGCCGCTGTTCGGAGGGGAACACCCCAGATTTCACTTAGTGTTATCTTTGTTTTGGGGCAACTTTGAAAGTTCAGAACGTGAAACTTTTTCATCATTAATCTCTGCAATGTTGTGTATGTGTTTCAAACCTCGTCTATTTTCTATATGTCACTTAGACGGGGTTGCACATACTTGCTTTTGTTTCCATGATATTTGTATCTGTGATAGTTTATTCGGATTGTCGTGTTGGATAGCCCCTAGTGCAATGGTAGCTGTACAGTTTAGATTCATTTGTATATTCATTATTGCGGGGCGAGCGTTCCAACATGTGGATTGTCGTTTCCGCCAGTTTGTATATTCTTTTATTAGGGCACGGCCGGATTGAGGTTGATGTCACTATTGTATATATATTTTCTTTTCTGTATTAGGATTACCCCGCGGAGGAGTGTTTGAGTAGCCGGATTCTAGAGGGCAACGAGGCCCTATCTCATGGCGTTGAGACTGGGGTGCCTTACTCTAGAATTGGCGGGCTACTCGCCGCACTCATAGGGGGTATAAGATGACCCATGGTGGGGTGCTCAAGTTACCGGATTCCATGAAGTGCTGGGTGACCCATTCATTTTGTTGATTGGGGTTGCCTCGTGTCACGTCCCGCTTCCCAGTATACAGGGGCAGAGACGTGGCGGGCACGCGGTGTATTTACTCAGAAATAAATACGTTAAGCGTAAATAAGCAATATATAAGATGCACAAGAAATGACGAGAGATATAAAATGAACAACTTTTATTAACATTCATCTTTACAATACACTGCTTTGAAAAGGAAAGTACAATGATATAAAGCAATGCCTAAAAAGTGGCATAGGAAATGAAAAGTAAGTACAAAGAAAGCTAGAAATCCCGCTGCTCGGTGAACCGGTCCACGTCCTCCTGGCTAGGCTCGATCTCGAGAGAGTCTGATCCTCCTGACGAACATTCCAAAGAAAGAAAAGACAGGAATGTCGTCAGCGAACTAGCGCTCAGTAAATCCCAAAAAAAAAGGAAGGAATACAACAAGTAATGTGGAAGAAAACTGTTAAGTTATACAGGTATCAGTTTATTATTCCAACGTAGTTGTTTGTAGCTTGGTACAGAAGGTATCAGTGTATACGAGAGGAGTCCAACTTACTCCGTGGACTATGGTAACAGGTAGTACAAGGCCCCGTCAAAACCCATGGGACAACGGCACGAGAGTTCATGTAGGTGTCTTTTGGTGACCATCTCGTTCTACTTCTAATACATTCCATACCAATCTACCCCGTTAACCCCGTTTAATGTTTTATATAGATTATAATTATCAGACTTGCCGAGACCATCGATACAAGTTGTTCATGTAATCAGGTTTAGGATGTAAGCTTGCAGTCAAGAAGTCATGTTTTAGCCATGGTTCAGTCAAGTCAAGTCTTGTATTCAGATTTGATATTCAAGTTCAGGTTCAAGTATACATATTAGAGTTTGGATTCATGTTTGAATTGGATTCTGGTTTGAGTTTGGATTCAAGCTTGATTTAGACTCAGACTTGAATCAGACACTTAGAACTGATTTGGATCCTGAATTATGTTCAGGAGTTATCGGTAACTGTTGCACATGGACGACATGATTTGTTTATTTTTCCAAGACAATTACCATTGATAACACCGTTAAGTTTTTCTACCTTAAATAGGCAATCACTCACTTTCTCCGGCTCCCTAAGGCTCAAGAGAATTGATCCCGCTTAAACCCATATTTACTAAAGTCCTTAAATGTAATTTTATATAGCTCGAAGGGGTTTTATGAAAAATATTTTTAATATAGTTTCAAAATAATCTCGAGAAATTATTTAGATTATTTAGGGTTTCCATGGATGTGTATTTTATGGATTTGGAGTATTTTAGTGATAATTATCTTAACTTGGATAGTTCATGGTATTTTACTGTAAACTTGTCTTGTATTGATATCTTGATGGTATTTTGATGAAACTTGTAATTCTTTTATTTGAAAAAAGAATCAAGTTACTATATTTTGAAAATATATGGATTTGTAATATTTATATAATTATATAAAAAATAAATTTTTTATTATTAAGTAGAAAATTGCGTTTTTCTTAAAATTCGTATTAAAAACCTTTCAAGACCGAATGCTTCGTGAGGAGGTCTGCATCTCACTCTACTAGCCCAAGGATGTGCGATAATCCGCACCATCCAATAGCGAGTCCCCTGAAGAGGGTTGTAGAGGCTTATTTGCAAAGAAATTTTAAAATACAATTCTAAAGAAAACCGTTTTTATAGTAGATGGTATTTTAATGAAATATATTGTATTCGCCACAAAAATAGGTTCAAAGAGAATGGTGCTATGGAACCATGTGTGTATGTGAGAGGTGGGTCATTACCCTGTGATGTTTTCTAAAGATATGATTCAACAAAGGAAAATAGGATGACATATCTAAAGTTCATGATATTTTAATGTAAAAGTTGATTTAAACTTATGTTTCATGATATTTTTGAGTAAAAGTTTGTTTTAACCATTAGTTATATGATTATAAACATGGTGTAAGAATATGGTTGAAAAATATGTTAGAAAAAGTGAACTTTATAGGGTTTAGAATAAAATGTCGGTAATAATTCCACTTACCGACATGTTTTGAAAAAGAGAACTTTTCAAGAAGAAAGAGAGGGATAGGGAAGGACTTACTAGCTAGTTATCCTAAGGAAAGGTAGACGAGAGAGTGTTGAATTTCGTGGCGTCGCGGGGTCGCCGGAACTTGCTTCGATCCTCGCCGGAATTTGACCTCTTGCTAACTCCACTTGTATTCTTCTCATACTTAGAAAACTTTGAGAATTTTAGCTATAATTTTCAGAATGAGGAAGGTCTAGGGTATGAGATAGTATTTATAGTATGGAATTAGGGTTTTAGAATTAAAAGAGTGAATTAAAATGCGTTAAAAAGGTGATAAATAGGAAACTGGGGGGTCTCTGTTTGATTGCAGAGTAATCAAACAGTGCAGGAGAGTTAGGGGTAGGCCAAAGGACTTGTATGCAAAGCTCGGACATCATTGCCTTCGGGAGGCCCGTCAGTGCCAGCCAAAAGACCAATCTCGCCGGTCGAAATGTAGGGTTAGGCCGTGTTTCCCCAATTAGAGCAATGCTCTGTTCAAAGTTCAAAATTTGAATTGAAGCCGCGCTTTTATAAAAGCGTTGCACTACAACTAGCACACCCCGTGCAAAGCGCATAGGCGCTAGCGCTAGATATGCTGCGCTCCAAGTAGCGCACCACGTGCAAAGCACATGTGCGCTAGCGCTAAGAGCGCTGCGCTCCAAGTAGCGCACCATGGGCAGAGCGCATAAGCGCTAGCGCTGTAACTAAATGTTCCTCACCGTTAGATCAAATATCCAACGGATATGATTAAATCATCAATTAATAAGAATGAGATTCTATTGAATCTTTCCAAATAGAAAAGATTGTGGGCTGAATTTGGAACACCGTTGGATCAATGATCCAATGGTGATTGAAAATCACTAAAATACAGAACAAATTCTGTAAAGGGGAAAGATTTCTCAATTTTATTAAAACAAGAAGATTATCTTCTGTAAACCAGAAGCCCTTGGATCAAAGATCTGACGGTGGGGAAATTCCCAAATCAATTAGAGAATAATCTCTTTAACCGATTCAACAAATCAGCTTCCCCTATATAAAGGACCCGAGACTTCAAGTCTTGTATAGAGGAACCCCCCCATAAACTTTGAGAAAATCTTAGAAAGAAGAAGAAGCTCTCAACAAAAGAAGACAATTCTTTTCAAGGTAAAAAAAAAAGAATAGAAAGATAAAATCATCTTAATATAAAAAAGAAGTACTTACTTCATAGATCATAGATCTATAAGACAAATTGTCTTTTACAAAAGAGATTATGAACATCTCATTATAAAGGGGGGAAAATTATTCAATTCTCTTAGGATCCTAGATCCATAAAGGCAAAACCTTTCATCAAAAGAGATTGAAATATCTTCTATAAACTAAGAACTTTGTTCTTAGAATCTTAAGACAAAGTCTTTTATCAAAAGGAAGGTAATCTTCAGAGCACAAAGTTAAATTAAGAAGAGCATTAGCGCTCCTGATTTAAAAGCGTCTTAGTTCTCTTCATCTAGCGCAAAGCGCTGCAGTGCAATAGCACTTCAAACACAGCGCTCTGCGCTCATTGGCTAGCGCTCAGCGTTAAGCGCGCCACGTGCTCGTCACGTGTGCGCTGTATTACTAAAAGCGCTTTGCGCTCATTATATGGCACCAGCACCAAACGCCTCAACGCTTCAATTATAGCGCATCAGTGCTCTACATCTAGCGCAAAGCGCTAAGCGCATCTGTGCTATTCATTTAGCGCTAAGCGCATTAGCGCTTCACATCTGGCGCAAAGCGCCAAGCGCACTAGCGCTTTAACCATAGTGCCCTGCGCTCATTAACTGGCGCTAGTGCCAAGCGCACTACATACTTTTATGTGCGCTTGGGTAGAACATAAATTGTTCTTTGAATAAACCTCAGAGCTATGATGAATGCTCAGCATTCAGTAAAAGACAAACATTGTCGGAAGCTAAATCAATGCTCAGTATTGTTAAAAGGGCCGAGCTCAAACAAATGCTTAACAGCCCAAAATAAATATTAAAACATTTTAACTTGATTGGATTTAGCCCAAGATTGGCCATAAGTCCTCAAATTCAGCTTAATTGAGCCCACATGCTCATAAATCACAGATCTTGGTTCTAAATTGGACTACAGATCTACCAACCAAAATTGGTTCAAGGGTACATCTCTAAACTCCTTTGATATTTGTCGTTGTAATCCTTCAACGTTTTCAGAGAGGTGACGGGTCCCGACAACCAGACATTCTATGGACTGTGGGGTCCTTAAACTCACGGACTATGATGTCCTTAACCTTGACTGTGAGGTCTTTAAACTCACAGACTATGATGTCCTTAACGTTGACTGTGAGGTCGTGATGTCCTTAACCTTGACTGTGAGGTCTTTAAACTCACGGACTATGATGTCCTTAACGTTGGACCGAGATTTCCTTAAACTAACATTGGACCACCATGTTCTTAAACTGGTAATCGAACACAATGTTCCTAAACTAAACAATAGAGTCCAAATGTTCTTTTGTCGGATCCAAACGATCCCGTTAAGTTAATCTTAGTCTAAAATTAGACTAACGTATCCTTAACAAACATTTAAGTCGATCTTAGTCCCAAATGAGACTAACGTATTCTTAAACCCAACCCCCAAACCCAAATCTAAGAAAATACGGATTTGGACTAATCCACGCCCTACGGACGACAGCATAAATTAGTCTCCATATACAATCCACGGGCAACCAAAAACAAAACAAACACTCACGACACGAAGTGACCATTTGGAGAAGGAGAAAGTGGTTACCGCGATGCGGTAGCGTAATTAACTGCAGGGGCTTACTCCTGCAGGGAAGAGCGTCCCCACAATCAAAAACCCCTCAACGAGGGGGAATCTGACGAAGTCTGCTATATCGGCCGCATCCGTTTAAACCTTCGATACATGGTGTCATAAATCAACTTGGAATCTTCGAAGAGGTGGACGAATAGCACCAATTAGCATCTGCCCCGAAATTCAGGCGAGACGGACCCGCGCGGTCGCGTCTCCGTGTTTTCGGTGGGGAACAGGCCGGTGGATTTTGGACACGTGTACATCTCTGTATTTAAACCCTTTTCCACATGTTTATTTTTCCAGACTTTTCATTTTTATGTGCATTGCATGTGTAAACTTTTGGGTTTCCAAAATGTTTAAAAGAAAATCAGAAAAAATATAATGTGTCTGATGGGGTTCGAACATAGGGGCTACGTCACAGCAGTGCAATACTGTACCAGTGAGCTACAAGTTGTTTCTTGCTGTTCTTAAAAAAAGTTAACTTTTAAGTTGTACTCAGGCTTGTAAACTCCTTTCTGTACATTAAATTGAAAAATTTTCATACAGTAAATTCAGAGTTGTTACACCTCGCTTCCGGGATTGGCAGGTAACTTGCCGCAATCGTAGGGGTCTAGGTTCTTTATTGCACAACCTATCCACACGACTGGAAACGTCGAGTTTCATTTATGTCTCAAATGAAATTCGGGGCTCCTACATTATCCGTTATTCTATTTTGCTTATTAGTTTTCTGTGATGTTGCTTATATCATGCCTGGACGAATGGTTACACACACACACACACACACTAGTAGATATTGTATATGTTTTGTATCCGCGATAGTCCTACCTCCGCTCTGCCATTACTTAAGTAACCTAACGGTACATGACGGGGCCCGTGGCGAATGCGGATGGCATATACATACATTTTATTTTTCGTTCTTTTCTAGTGTGATAGGAATTAATTGATAGGACCGCATTAATCCTCATTAATGCAAGATAAGAAACCTAAAAAGATGTTATTGGAACATTTTGAAAAACCACTCGGTTCTTTTCAAAACACCCGTTTAAAAGGCGGGGCTTGAACCACTCATTTTCAAAGCTATCGTTCCTTCAACTATATCAAGTTCATTACATTCAAGGTTTTCGCCAAAGACTAGCTGTAGCCCTCCATCGTTTCAAATTAGTAGCACATCATATTCATGCTATGTTTGTTGGCCTTCGTCAAGGAATAGTGAATGGTAGCGGTGTGTTACTTGTTTGTAGCATAGATAGACGCATTGGTTTAGGACAGTCGTATAATCTTGTTAGCCTTCGTCAAGGATGAGTATGTATGGGTCTAAATTAATCAGGACAATGACGGGAAGAACTTGATTTGCTTCTTGATTTGTTGGCCTTCGTCAAGGTCATAAGAGCTTAGGGTAAAAACCATATCAGGAGTTTCAAACACAAAAGAAACCTGCAAATTTAGCATACCTTCTGGAGTGTGGTGACTAGAGTGACTTCTATCTAGATCATTACACAATGATAGTTGGATCTCGATCCCACTGATGAGTAGGATTACTCTTGGGAGATACTTTTCACTTCACAATTAGCTAACCTATTAGTTATCTAGAAAGTGTTAACGGCTTTACACCTCTGCGGAAATAAGGTTTATTTTAATTAGGTTCATGCGAGAGCACGGGGAACCTCTCTCGGAGTACCAACACCCACCTGGCTGAATGGTTAGCGAAGTTGTAAGGTGTAAATGATCCCGACTAATTCTCCTTTTAAGGTTTGATGGAAAATTCGAGAAAACAGTGGGAGCTATCCTGGTTAGATAAGATAATAAACCAATCTTATCTTGTAAGAGTATACACTGAGTGTTTCTTTTCTCTCTCTCTCTCTGGCAGCAACCATGACGGGACTTAAACCACCACTCGAAAAAAATACACTGACTGGGCCAAACTATAAAGATTGGCTGAGAAACGTCAATATTGCACTCACTTATGACAAACTGGCATACGTCCTCACCAGTATAGCTCCCCCTGTCTCAGGACCAGACTCCTCGGTTGCTGATATCGAGGTCTGCAAAATGTGCGACCTAAATTGCGAGAAAGCTACGTGCATAGTGCTGGCTTCCATGAATAACGAACTTCAGAAGTAGCACGAGAATATGGAAACATAATCCATTTTTCTCTATTGGAAGGATTTGTATGGAGAGCGTTCTCGTATCGCAAGATACGAGACCTCAAGAAAATTATTCCAGATGAGATTAGCTGTCGGATCACCTGTAGGAGAACACGTCCTAAAGATGATCAGTCTCAATGAGGAACTCACAAATCTGGGATGCGTGTTAGAGAATGAGTTATACATTGACTTGATTCTACATTCCCTTCCTCACACCTTCTCTCAGTTCTTGCTGAACTATAACATGCATGGCATGGAAGCTGATCTTCAAAATCTCCTCAACATGTTGAGGTTAACGGAGAGCTCCTTGAAAAAAAAGAAAACACCTGTTCTTACTGTTGGGGAATCTTCCTCTTCTAAATCTAAAGCGAAAGTAAAGGGGAAGAAGAAGAAGAATCCCACCAAGCCGAAAGGAGGTGTAAAAAAGGTGCAAGGAACGAACAATTCGGGAAGAGTAAAAGCGGGAAAAGATGAGTTCTACTACTGTCACAAGAAGGGTCACTGAAAGAAAGATTGCAGGGCTTTCAAAGACAAGGGTAAGGATACGAAGCAAGCCGATGCTTCAGCTTCAGGTATGTTCGTGATTGAAAACTGTTTTTCAGTAAGCTCTACATCATGAGTACTAGATACCGATTTTGGTTCTCACATCTGTAATTCTTTGTAGGCGCTGAGAAACCGTAGAGCGCTGAAGGTAGGTGATATGACTCTCAGGGTTGGCAACGGAGCAAATGTAGATGCTGTTGCAGTAGGAGATTATCACCTGGGTTTGACGAGTGGAAACATTTTGGTGTTGTATAGCTGTTTTTGTGTACCCGGTATGCTATGTAATATTATATCAGTATCTTTATTGTCTAATAAAGGATATGAATTTGCACTTGAAAGAATGTCATGAACATTCACTTAAATCAAGAACTGATTGGGTCTGGCATACTGGATAATGGCATATACGTACTCAATCAACATCAAGTTTTTAACGTCCAAAACACACTAAAAAAAGGCTCCAGATTCAAACCAAATCTTCTTATGGCATTGTAGACTTGATCATATTAATGAAACAAGGTCGACTAAGTTGTATAAAGATGGATATTTGGATCTGTTCGAATATATATCATATGCAACTTGTCAATCATGAATTAAAGGAAAGATAACCAAATCTCCGTTCACAGGACACGGAGAAAGAGCCACTGAGCTCTTAGGACTCATACACAGCGATGTATATGGTCCGATGTCTACACATGCACGAAGTGGTGACTCCTATTTCATCACTTTTACCGATGATTTCTCAAGATATGGACATGTATTCTTAATGAAACATAAATCCAAGGCCTTTAAGAAATTCAAGAATTATAAGAATGAAGTAGAGAAACAAACAGGTAAGAGTATTAAGATACTTTGATCTGATCGGGGTGGAGAATACTTAAGTACCAGTTTTCTTGAATACTTGAAAGAGAATGGAATTTTCTCTCAGCATACTCCTCTATATACACCACAGCATAATGGTGTATCAGAGAGAAGGAATCGCAGGCTGTTATGGTCCGTCCAATGATGAGTAGTGATGAGTTGTCGCTTTCCTTCTAGGGGTTTGCACTTTTTTCAGTGACTCGGTGTTAGACCGATTCATGCCACGAGTAAGTCCCTCCAATTCTCTTCCTTTTTGAATCTCTTCTATTCATCTAGGCTTGTATCACGTAAGTAAGACCCAATTCTCTAGCCTTTGTTTCTTGTCTCTTCCCACATCACCACCAAAATACGGTTTCGTAGTTTAATTAACATTGAAATTAAATGTTGTAACTTTGACTTATCTATTATGATTTCATGCTAGTGTTAACAAGAAAAAAAAGAATCTCTCATCTTGCAATTCATGTCACGTATAATTTTTATGAATTCAAAATGATATTGTTCCAATGAAACAATTTTAGAACGCAACATTACGCGAAAATACCATAGTTTATTATCTTGTTCAAAATACTTGTTTCATGATATGTTAACATTGCACGGGGTGATGACCTACCCCACACACACTCCTTGGAAACCATAGCACCGATTATATGTTGTAACGTTTTTCTAAAAATATTTGGTTTTCAATACAATACTCTCTTTTATAACAAATAACTTGTAATTATACCCTTTCCTTTTCAATTCCTTTTCAAACACGCCTCTACAACCCGCATTAGGGGGTTCATTTATGATTAGTGCGGATTATCGCACATTCTGGGGTTTAGTAGAATGAGATGCAGAATTCCTCACGGAGAATACGGTTTTCAAAGGAAAAATACGGTTTTAAAGAAAAATAAACAATTTCTATAAAATAAAATAAAAGATAGAAAATTGTGTTAATTTGGGATATCACTGTTTTCTAAATAATTAAATGAAAGCAGGTCTTTAATTAAAAGTTCAATAAAAATACCCTTAAGTTTTCAAAAAGATAGTTTTTCACTAAAATACCAAAAACTGTAACAACCCTAAATTTTCTGTACAATTTTTTCAAAAATACAGAAAGGGGTACTTTTGCCTGAGCACAAGTTATAAATTTGTTTTGCATTTTAATAGCAAGAAAGAGCTTGTAGCTCATCGGTAAGACCTTGCACTGCTGAACCAAAGCACTAAAGTTCAAATCCCATCACCCACATTATTTTTAATATTGATTTCTTTTAAAAATTTTAGAATCCCAAGAGTCTACACGTGCTAAACACGTAAAATCAAAAGTCACATATAAAACAAACTGGCTTAGGGGATACACTAAGAGACGAGAGACAAGTGACCCCCCTGACCCGGCCTCACTCGACCGGATCAGGACGGCAGCGCGGCTGACTCGGCCGACGTCGCCGGCCAAACTCGGTCGGATCACCGAGTCGCTTTAATGAAAGTTGTGCCTCTTTGCCTTCTTAAAACTCCTGTACACTTTAAATATTCTGCACATTTACAGAGTCAATAAAAACACCTATTTACTCCATTTTTAATACAATTTTTAATACATTTTCTCACACCCTTTCACCTACCATAACCTTAGTTTTACCCTATAAATACCACCCCTAAACACATCCCCTCACTCACAAATTCTGTCCAAATTCTCAAGAAAACTCTCTAGAAGTTTTGTGTATAAGTGGAGTTAGCAAAGGGCGAAACTCCGGTGAAATTCCGACGACGACCCTAGGAGCTCCCGGTGACGAAACGACGCACCGGAACCTACTTCCACTCCCTCTTACTCTCCTATAAACCAAAAGCCAGTAAGTCCCTCCTCCCTCTTCTATTTTCTATTCTTAAAACTTGTAATTCTAAAACCCGACGGAAGCGGAGTTAATCCGACTTCCGATTCGGTTTTCTTTAAAAAGTCCAATTTTCTTAAATACAACAATACCATACTTGCATATCATGACTATTAATCATTAACAAGATATATTGAACAATTTTCATATCAAAAGAAATTCTATTTTAATTTTTATCTTACTTTTTCAGTAAAATACCATATAGTTCAATTTTGACATTAAACATCATATTTCTTGCTATACCTTTAAATAGATCACAAGGTAATGACCAATCTCTTCACAACACTCATATGCAACATAGCACGATGCCTTTCGGGAACATAGAATACGGGAATACGAATTTACACTTAAATACCTTTTACTATTAAAACCGTTTTCTACAAGATTACGTATTTTTAAACAAATCTTTGCAAAGCGCTGCTACAACCCATTTGGGGAACCCGTTCGGGATGGTGCAGATTATACACATCCTCGAGCTTAGTAGTGAGAGATGCAGACCTCTGCAAGGAGCATTCGGTATCGAAAAATTTAAAAATACAAATATCCAAAGAAAATGAGATTTCTAGAAATATAATAAAATAAAATTATATATATATATATCATCAAAATATCTATTTTTGTGATAATATAAATATTCCAACTTTTCTAAATCACAAGAATCACTTTACATGAAAATACCATGCAATTCCATACAAGTTCAATACTTTACAATTAAATACCCTATATTATGAAAAATAGGTTTTATTCACTAGAAATGTCACATATAGAAAATCTATATCTATGAAAACTCTAAAGACGATAATTAAATATTTGAGGTGTAATTTGAAAATTATACAAAATTATTTTACATAAAACCCCCTCAAGTTTTATAAATTACAATAAGGACCCTAGTAAATATAGGTTTAAAACGGGACCGGTCTCTTGAGCCTCAGGGAGCCAGAGATATGGGTGCTTGCCTATTTATGGTAAACAACTTAACAAACGGTGTTATCAACACGGTAATCGTCTTTGAAAAAGACAAAAATCCTGCCGTCCATGTGCAGCGGTTACCGATAACACCAAAAACCTAATTCAGGACTTCAATTTCTTTTATAATCGTCTTGACTCAGACTGGGTCTCATTATAAATAATCTGACTCGAATATGATTCAAGTACAAACTACAATTCAATATGATTCCATGAATCCATATAATCAATCTGTTCAATTTATTCAATCTGTATTGACCGAACCGAACCATGGATATACCTTACATCTACATGATTCTCCAGTTACATCCATTTACTGATATCATGGTTTCGGCAAGTCATCCATCTATACAAGACAATACAATTTACAATATAATACAGACAATACAATCAAGGCATTGCGAGGTTTAAGGGGTAGATTGGTACAGAAGGTGTTAGAAGTGGCACGAGACTGCAAGATTTAAGACATCTAACCTGAATTCATTTGTTGTTGTACCGTGGCATAAACGGTTCCTTATACTCCACTTGCTTTCAGTCTCTGGCATATAGAAACTCTTCTCGTATACACTGACATCTTTCTGTACCAAGCTACAAATAACAGCGTTAACAATATAATATAACTTTAAAAGCTACATTCTCTCTCTGTCTATTCCACTTCTCCCTTATCTTTAGGACTTACCGAGCGATTGTTCGCTGACGACATTCCTTCTTTTTCTTCTTTGGAATGTTGTCAGGTGATTCGGATCTTCAGGAGATCGAGCCTACCAGTGAGGACTTGGATCAGTTAGCCTACGACCCAGAGCTTTAGTTTCATTGTACACATTTCATTTCAGTACTTTACATTTCTGTTATGCCACTGTTTAGGCATTGCTTTCATTCAGATGTATTTACTTTTCCATGTATTATAAAAAGAATGTGAATAAATAAATTTGCTGTTCAATTATATCTTTTGTTTCTTGTGCGTTTCTTTTAAATTGCTTAGTACGCTTAGCGTATTTGCTTCAGAGTAAATACGTAGCGGCCAGTCGCGTTCTCTACCCGTACACTGGGAAGCGGGGCATGACAGGTTTTGTTAGCGGCCCATGCAGGTCAGAGCTGTATGGAACCTACCATGCTGGTCAGAGCTGTATGGAACACAACCATGCAGTTCTGTTCTGCGTGAACAACCTAAGCAATATAACACAAAAACCAGCAACTGAAAACATTCTTTACAATTCATGTTCCTTAAATCTTACAATTTCATATACTTTGAATCTGTCCTGACCTAAGTTTTTCATTCAAGGTTATGGATTCCCCAAACAACACCAGCACCAACTTCAACAACACTCCACCTCCACTACCGATTACACCTGCCGTAGCTGCTCCGATCAACAAGCAGACGGTTCTGTTTGAAGCGATCCGCAGCCTCCTAGAAGGTCAGCAACAGCAGACTGCTCTTTTAATGAACCGTCCTGAAGCGGAAGCACCCGGAGTGAAGCAATTCCGGGCACTGCACCCCAAGAACTTCTTAGGAAAAGAGAGCCCTCTAGAAGCTGAGGAATGGGCTCAGAGTATTGAAGATGATCTGGCAGCAGCACAAGTGCCAGAGGTAGCTTGGTCCGTGTTGCGAAACTGCAGCTTACGGACAATGCACGGAATTAGTGGAAGGCAAAAGAAAACCGTCTTGATCAACCCATCGAATGTAAGACTTTCCGCGACATGTTCGATGCAAAGTACTTTCCTGAGACTGCCCGCTTTGATATGGAGCACCAGTTCATCCATCTGCAATAAGGTTCAATGTGGACCACATCTGTAGATGAGTATGATACTGAGTTTACCATGCTCAGCAGGTAAGATACGTCTCAGTATTTGTTTTCCTAAAAACACATACTACACAGCTAACACAAGACCGTAACAGGTTTGCGGCCCATCTCATACCGACTGCAGAGATCGGAGCTAGAAAATTTCAGCAAGGGTTGGACCCAGAAATCCAAGCTGCTCTAGCTACAGGAGATTTCCCAACCTATGATTTGGCTTTAAAGGCTGCCCGAAGATACGAGGCAGTAGTGAAGGGAAATGGCAAACCTCAATCTACCGGAGTGAAGCGCCTTGCCACTCAAATGGCAGGAGGAGCCTCTTCCAGGCCATCGTTCGAACCCAGGAGAACTGAAGAACCCAATAACCAGCCAAGACCAGATTTCTGTTCCATTGCAAGAGAGATGGACATTTGATAAAGGACTGTAGGCGCGCAAAAGGCTTGTGCCTGGTTTGTGGCGCGTCTAATCACAGAATTGATACCTGTCCATATAGATACAACTCAGCTCACACACCCACCAACTACCCGCAGCGGCTAGCTATCCAGGCTCCTACAACTCGTCCTGCACTCCCATCACCACCTCTACGTAGATCTCCTGCACAGCCAGATCGCCAATTCCATCAGGCACTAAGAAACATGTCTCGAAGACAAAGGAATGTGCCTCCAGCTAGGAGGAACGTGCCACGGCGAAAGGCTTACACTTTAGCAGCCGTAGAAGCCGAGACAGTTGACCAAGGTAACACTAGTAAGTCTCTTTCACGTTTTAAAAACCCTTGTATTACTTTGTTATTTTTTCATACACTATCAGTACTTCGGTCACCAAACTTTTCTTGAATCTGTTACACTTTCCTTTTACAAATTTCGAGGACGAAATTTTTATAAGGAGGGTAGAATATAACAACCCTAAACTTTCTGTACAATTTTTTCAAAAATACAGAATGGGGTATTTTTGCCTGAGCACAAGTTATAAATTTGTTTTGCTTTTTAATAGCAAGAAGGAGCTTGTAGCTCATTGGTAAGACCTTGCACTGCTGAACCAAAACACCAGAGTTCAAATCCCATCACCCACATTATTTTTAATATTGATTTCTTTTTAAATTTTTAGAATCCCAAGAGTTTACACGTGCTAAACATGTAAAACCAAATGTCATATATAAAACAAACTGGCCCACGGGATACACCAAGAGACGAGAGACACGTGACCGCCCTGACCTGGCTTGACTCGGCAGGATCGGGCCGGCGGCGCGGCTGACTCGGCCGGCGCCGCCGGCCGGACTCGGTCGGATTGCCGAGTCACCTTCATGAAAGTTGTGCCTCTTTGCCTTCTTAAAACCCATGTACACTTTAAATATTCCGCACATTTACAGAGTCAATAAAAACACCTATTTACTCCATTTTAATACAATTTTTAATACATTTTCTCACACCCTTTTACCTACCATAACCCTAGTTTTACCCTATAAATACCACCCCTAAACACCCCCCACCCACTCACAAATTCTATCCAAACTCTCAAGAAAACTCTCTAGAACTTTTGTATACAAGTGGAGTTAGCAAAGGGCGAAACTCCGGCGAAATTCCGACGACGACCCTAGGAGCTCCCGGCGACGAAACGACGCACCGGAACCTACTTCCAATCCCTCTTCCTCTCCTCTAAATCAAAAGCCAGTAATTCCCTCCCCCCTCTTCTATTTTCTATTCTTAAAACTCGTAATCCTAAAACCCGACGGAAGCGGAGTTAATCCGACTTCCGATTCGGTTTTCTTTAAAAAGTCCAATTTTCTTAAATACAACAATACCATACTTGCGTATCATGACTATTAATCATTAACAAGACATATTGAACAAGTTCCATATCAAAAGAAATTCTATTTTAATTTTTATCGTACTTTTTCAGTAAAATACCATATACTTCAGTTTTGATATTAAACATCATATTTCTTGCTATACCTTTAAATAGATCATGAGGTAATGACCAACCTCTTCACAACACTCATATGCAACATAGCACGATACCTTTCGGGAACATAGAATACGGGAATACGAATTTACACTTAAATACCTTTTACTATTAAAACCGTTTTCTACAAGATTACGTATTTTTAAACAAATCTTTGCAAAACGCCGCTACAATCCATTTGGGAAACCCGGTCGGGATGGTGCGGATTATCACACATCCTCGGGATTAGTAGTGCGAGATGCAGACCTCCGCAAGGAGCATTCGGTCTCGAAAGAATTAAAAATACAAATATCTTAAGAAAATGAGATTTCTAAAAATATAAAAAAATAAAATTATTTTTATATAAATATAAACATATATATATATATATATATATATATATATATATATATATGTATGTATGTATGTATGTATGTATCATCAAAATATCTATTTTTGTGATAATATAAATATTCCAACTTTTCTATATCACAAGATTCAGTTTACATGAAAATACCATGTAATTTCATAAAAGTTCAATATTTTACAATTAAATACCCTATATTATGAAAAATAGGTTTTATTTATTAGAAATGTCACATATATAAAATCTATATCTATGAAAACTCTAAAGACGATAATTAAATACTTGAGGTGTATTTTGAAAATTATACAAAATTATTTTACATAAAACCCCCTAAAGTTTTATAAATTACAATAAAGACCCTAGTAAATATAGGTTTAAGCGGGACCGGACTCTTGAGCCTCAGGGAGACGGAGATATGGGTGCTTGCCTATTTAAGGTAGACAACTTAACAAACGGTGTTATCAACACAGTAATCGTCTTTGAAAAAGACACAATCCTGCCGCCTATGTGCAGTGGTTACCGATAACACCAAAAACCTAATTCAGGACTTCAATTTCTTTTATAATTGTTCTGACTAAGACTGAGTCTCATTATAAATAATCTGACTTGAATATGATTCAAGTACAAATTACAATTCAATATGATTCCATGAATCCATATAATCAATCTTTTCAATTTATTCAATCTGTATTGACCGAACCGAATCATGGATATACTTTCCATCTACATGATTCTCCAGTTACATCCATTTACTGATATCATAGTTTCGGCAAGTCATCCATCTATACAAGACAATACAATTTACAATATAATACAGACAATACAATCAAGGCATCGCGGGGTTTATGGGGTAGATTGGTACGGAAGGTGTTACAAGTAGCACAAGACTGCAAGATTTAAGACACCTAACCTGAATTCATTTGCTGTTGTACCGTAGCATAAACGGTTCCTTGTACTCCACTTGCCTTTAGTCTCTGGCATATAGAGACTCCTCTCGTATACACTGGCTTCCTTCTGTACCAAGCTATAAACAACAACGTTAACAATATAATATAACTTTAAAAGCTACATTCTTTCTCTGTCTATTCTACTTCTCCCTTATCTATAGGACTTACTGAGCGATTGTTCGCTGACGACATTCCTTCTCTTTCTTCTTTGAAATGTTGTCAGGTGATTCGGATCTTCAGGAGATCGACCCCACCAGTGAGGACTTGGATCAGCTAGCCTACGACCCAGAGCTTTAGTTTCATTGTACACATTTCATTTCAGTACTTTACATTTCTGTTATGCCACTGTTTAGGCATTGCTTTCATTCAGATGTATTTACTTTTCCATGTATTGTAAAAAGAATGTGAATAAATAAAGTTGTTGTTCAATTATATCTTTTGTCTCTTGTGCATTTCTTTTATATTGCTTAGTACGCTTAGCGTATTTGCTTCAGAGTAAATACGTAGAGGCCTGTTGCGTTCTCTACCCGTACACTGGGAAGCGGGGCGTGACAAAAACTCTTAAAAGCTAGATTTTGTCGCTAAAGTACCACAAAATATAAAATACGTTTTTATGAAAAATCTTGACATTTTAATTAACATATTTTTTTATATCAAAAACGCCCTCAAAATTTTAGGATGAATTAAAACCCCTCGAGAAAATTTTAAATGGCATCCTTCACATAAATACCTTAGAAATCAAAAGACCAGTCTATATTATGTATTTAGGTTGCAAATTGGTTTGAGTGGCGTCTTCTCTCGTCAGTGCCTCGGGGTTGTCAGATACAATGATGCATCATTTGCCTCTCCTTAAATGTAGATCGTAACTTTCGGAAAATCAAATCACATAGGACTCGAACTTGACTTGAACTCCAATTTAACCAGAACTCGAACTCAAACACAATCTCGAACTTGACTTGAACTTGAACAATCGAACTTTATCTGACTTGACCCGAACCATAAATATGACTTAGCTTGAACTTGACATGAACACCTGAACACAACTTGAACCTGAACTTGTACTCGCTATATTCATGGATTTGGTCAAGACCTGTAAACCTGATCTATACAATAAAATACGCGGGGATAAGGGGTAGGTTAGTAAGGAACATATGTCGTGGCATGAGAGGTCATTTAAAAGACACTTCTTGAATTTCTCAAGCCGTTGTTCTGTGGGTTATGGCGGGGCTTTGTACTTCTTGTACCTGTGGTCCGTGGGGTAAGCTGATTTACTTTCGTATACACGCATGCCTTCCTTATTAAACTACAAACAACCACGTTAGAATATAATATCCATATTCATATAACTGTCATGCTTAAAATACCTTAACATACTCATGCTTAATTAATACCCTTCACTCCTACTAGTTAGTTTCTACTTGGATCCATATTCTATTTTACATACCTTCAGTTATCATATTTATTTTTTTGGGGACTTATCGAGCACTAGTTCGCTGATGACATTCCTTCCTGTTTCTTTTTCTAGGGATGTTTGTCAGGTGGACAGGATTCAGAGAAGATCGAACCAAGCCAGGAGAACATCGATCAGCTTTTAGCTCAGCCAGACTATTAGTTTCCTTCATCAGTTTATTTTCAGTATACCATTATTTAGGCACCTTTCATGTTATTGCACTTTTGTTATTTGTACTTGAAAATTATGGAAGTGGATGTAAATAAAATTGTTGAATTTTAATCACTCTTGTTAATTCTTGACTGTTGTTATATTTCTTATAAACGATTAGCGTATTTATTAAGAGAAACGGTCTTCTCATAATAAATACGTTGCAGACCTCATCACATACTGTTACCGTCTTTTGGAAAGCGGGGTATGACAGGTTTTATTGGTGGCTCATACAGGTCAGTTCTGCATGAAGTCTTAAGCAATATACCTTAAGAATTATGAAATTCAATAATTTTAACATTCCTTTCATTCCAATTTCCTTGAATCTGTTCTAATCCATTGACCAGTCATATTTATTGCACATTTTACGGTCATTTTCCCTATTTTATTAATTACTAAATGGTGTTATTTGTAATTTGAGAACATATGTGGGTTTACGTGTAAAAAGATTGTCATATATTTCTTAACTTATAATTAATAGAATTGGAAGTGATATGTGCATATTATATTTAAATAAAATATTCATGTGATTCTTAATCATTAAGAAAAATAATTGCAACTATATCTTTTTAAATAAATTATATGTTTCTTAAACATTAAGTAATTTAACTGTGAGCAAAAATGGTTTGGAATATTTTCTCTAATGGAATAAATGCTACTAATAATTTGATTTGAGATATTGTACAGGTATTAAAATAACAAATCAGTTCAAGACTGCAAATACGATTAAGAAATCCAAATCAAATCAAGTTAGCAAATTAAATCTGCTAAATTTAGGAGCAAACTGAAGATTTTCGTAACTACAGAGATAAGTCAATATTTTTAAGATTTTATCGTCAGAAAGAGTTCCTAAAATCACGAGAAGAAAGAGGAAAATGAATTAGAGACAACATTCCAAAATATCGCGACTAAACCGCTGCGTCCTAGTACAAATGTGCGGCTAAATCGCCGCACAGTAGTGGCCGTTCGATTCAATTTTCATGGTCATGATCATCATTTCACGTGCGTCGATATGAGCTCTAAGGTTTCAGATTCCAGAACCTATATAAAGGACCGAGCAGCAAAGAAGAAATGACTTCTAGGTTTTTATGTTTTCTAGCACTTTTTTTTAGCTATTGAGAAATTGTAATGGAGATGCAAGTTGTTATTAATAAAAGGTAGAGTGGTTTTTCTTTATGTCTCTTCTTATGGTTCTTTTAACTCTTGCATTTAATATCACATTTAATTTATGCACTTAATTTTTCTTACTTTTAATTTTTAGTTAGTTAGATGGGTTTTCTATGATTTCTTCTTCCTTCTTCTTTCTTATTGATTTTAAGCGATGATACTATCAAAAGAAACTCCTTAATTTTTGTGAGGGATTTTAAATATAGTTTTATAATTTATTTCTCAACCCTTTTCTCTTTTCTTTTTGATTTAATAGGTGAATAATTTCCTCGCTCATTAGGGTTTAGGAAACGGGAGTTTGAGCGATGGAAAAATCTCTTGCACTTTCTCTTAACCCAATTATGATTCTAAAACTTTTTAAAAGATAAATCACTTCTCTCTTTTTTGGCACTCTATCTTTCAATAATAGTCGCGACCAAATTTTCGAGACAAGTTGTGGGAACTTTGCTAGAGGTTTGAGATAACAGCCATCAATGGAAGGACATGGGTCAATGAAGGGAATCCCTAATACCCCTTTAAATCCTAATCCCCATTGTTTGCTATTATCCTCGCATAAATTCAACAAGCGGGTAAAGGTAAAGTATTTTTAATACATCTCTTAAACAACCCAAATCCTAACCCTAATGAGTTCTTTTATCATTAAGTATTCAAATCTTTTTTGAAATAAAAACGACAAATCCAAACATATTTCTATTAACTCGTCTAAAACAACATAAGTAATTCACCATCGTCCTGGGGATGACTCGTACTCACTATCGGCTAGCTATTTATAACACCGTTATTGATTGCGGTATTTAGGACACTTTAGAACTCAATTTTTCATGTCAATCAAATGGCACCGTTGCCAGGGAGACGATAGTATTATTTTTTTATTATTCGAGTTGATTTCTTTTTATTTTTTGCAAAAAAATGTTTAAAAAAACCAAAAAAATAAAATAATAACCACATCTTGCTTCTTTTGACAGCTTGTTGAGTGTGCAGAATTCTTGAGTATCTGGAGTGAGCCAACAGAAAACTTAAACACTGGAAACAAAAGGAAAGAGAAGATGGAGAACAATGCCAAAGTTATGGGAAGATCGGCCCATCCTTGACCGCGAATCTGCGGCCATCCATCTTGTTCGACCGCGATTCCGTAGCCTTACAGAGAGGCCACACGCTAAATTTTTTTGGTAAACTTCTTCTCTTCATAACACCCCCTCTGTAACTCCAATAAATTGTATTTCTTTGTAGGATTCTTTGTAAACAGCGCCTCCAGAAAAAAATCTTTTTGCGCGTTTAAATTTTTGGATTGTTTTTGTTTTGCATCAAATAATACGGACTTAAGGGACAAGGAACCCAAATCAAGATTAGGTGGTCCTAAGCAACAAAAATCATAAATAAGCATAAGCATCATCCTACATTAATTAAAAAAGATCTAGACAAAACCTTAGGGACATTCGTGCTCGATTAGGGCAAGGGAGGGTTGTGGGTAATCTATTGCTTATCCACATTTTTCTTGTGGTGTCTAAAATAAGTGTGACTAAGGCAAGTGATTTACTTAATTAGGCATGCTATTTCGGTGATTTGTATAGCGGATACCTCCCACATACCTGGCACTTAGCTGGCTGCAAGATTGATAAAGAGGTGATAGAGGATTTATCCTACATTTTGTCCTTTGGAAGTCTAGGAATGGTCTAATGATTTGACTTAGGTGACCCTAATTCTAGGTATTGTTTGTGCACATTTGTGATTGGTTGAGTCGAGTCCATCTTTCTAAGCAAAACAATTTCAAAAATCCAAAAAAAAACTTTAAAAAACTTACCATTTCACCCTTTTTACTTTTCATCTCAAATTCTTTTCACTTCTCTTATGATAGGTAATCCAAACCGACCAACTCTTAGCAAGTTTTGCTACACACAATCAGATATTTCTTTATATCATTATTGGTTTGGTAAAACTTCCGACCCCACCATTTCTTTGAGGGATAGAATAGAGGGCTTTAGAAATAACAGTTGGACACCACACTCAAATTCCTATCAACCGTACCAAAATTCAATACCTTCTTATGTTGATACTCCTTTTAAAGCTAGTGAGGCAACTTTTAAACTCATGTCCATTGCTGAGCATATTGCGAAAGCCCGTAGCCAAATTTTCGCGCCTTTCACCACTCCAAAATCTTAGGACAACAATTACAATCATTTACATATGAAAATATTGATACTCCTTTTGAGGCGAATGTGGCAACTTTTAAACCCATGACTATTGTTGAGCAAATTGCAAAAACCAGTTGTCATCAATTCAACCAATTTCAATTTTCTTCATATCAAAATGTTGATTCTAATCCTATTTATAAAAATTGGATACAACCATCTAACTCTTATCAACAGTACCAAACTTTCACACTCTCTCATGTTGATACTTCTCTTGAAGCTAATGTGGCAATTCATAAACCCATTTCTATTGTGGAACACATTGAACTCGCCCGTAGCCAACAATTAAACCCATTCCAACTATACTCAACTTTTGCATCTTATCTAAACAGTGTTTCTGAACATCAATTAGGAAGTTCTACGGTTCAAAGAGAATCTTTCATTGAAACTTCTTCACAAACCATGTTTAGTCTTGAAGTAGAATTGGAATTGAGTGATGAGAAAGAACCAGGGATCCTTACTAGTCAAACCAAAACCAATTCTTTTGATCTCAATACCTTCCATCCTGAAATCCAACCAAATATATTTGATGATCAGCCACTTAATAATCTAATTGATGAGGTGCCCGAGTATAACATATTTGACTTGCCCAATCGTGAGTGTGAAAGAGAGCCTTACACCATTCCAAATCAAACTTATCCTTATCATACTAATCTTGATATTTCCAGTCTTTCAATCCCATCAAGTGAACCTAGTGATCTATTGGTTGAGGATAATATAATTGATGCATTTTTAAAGAACTATTCGTTTGATTTAACGGACGGTACTAGTGAGATCAGTGTTGAGAATATTTTCGAGGATGAACTCGATATGTTAGATGAGTTGGATTCCCCGACTCATCATGTCTCTTCCATTGAATGTGAACATCTTCCTGTACTTTTAACCGATCATATTCTTACCACCAACCTATCCGATATGCAAAACGATATTCAGCCTTCATCTCCCATATCTGGATCAACAATGCTCGTCACACAAGTTTGCTTACCTATTTCTTTACACTCTTCCTTTTGTTTGTCTTCTCCTCTTCTGTTACTTCCACCGAGCTTTGATGAACCACACTCCGATATCTCTAGTTCTATAATTCTTGACGTGCAACATTCTGAGTTAGATTCTTTTAAGGACGAGGTAGACAAGCTTTTCGAGTCTCCTACCTCCACAATTCCTGACGACTCGAGTGCTTTGAATTCTGGTGCACAACATATTGACCTTGAAAATTTCAACCTTTCTACTGAATCTCACTATTCCACCGATATGGATATTGATTCCTTTCTTTCTAATGAGATCATCATTAGGGATATCGATGACAGTTTTGAAGATATTTTCGCCGAAGAACTCGCGTCATTTGAAGAATTGGATGCTGTGCTGAATCAAGACCCACCGAAAATTCGTGCGCTTCCGTTTAAGGCCGAAGAAGTTGAACCTCCACTCTTTTTTTTTATCACATACAAGAATGCGACTATTCCACCTACTTCTTATTTTTCACATTCTCGTTTTCATTCAAACTCACTTTTTCATCTCCAATAACCAAGACGTAAAAGCTTTCGAATACACTTCTTGTTTTCCCTTCACATCATCTCCAATCGCCACTCTCATTTTCGTTCTTTCCACTCAAGAGTTAATATCAGTTCCATTCATAAACAGTCTCGAGTATTCTTCACATACATCCGTTTCAGTTTCTTTCATCAACCATGGTGTCATCGTGATAAAATATTTGAATGGTTGGTGTTGATTTTTAGGGTTTGTAAAGTCTTGTATATATTAATGCGATTTTCTCCCATTTTACTTTGAACTTCAAATGCTTAAATAGTGGCAATACTATTTTAATTAAGTTTGGGGGGATTTTTTTTTTTGTGTATATTTTTTGTCTTCTTATTAAAAAAAACTATCCGAAAATTTTGAAAACTCAAAACTTTTGTGACCTCTTTGTATGGCATGACAGCGAGAAAACTGTCAAGTTTAAGTTAGGGGGGATGTTCGGTGAGCTTTCTATATTTGCATTCATATTTGCTTTTCGCATGCATTTGCACGTTTATTTCCGTTTTTTCTTTTGTATGTTTAATTTTTGTATTGCATCATGTTTAAATTATGTACTACATATATATAAAAAAAACCCATAAAAATTGAAAAAAAATTCTAAATATAAAAAACTTTGTCGTCAAGTTAGCTAGTGGGAAACTTAGACTCAAAGTCCAATAGTTTAGATTGATAGGTTAGAAGTAACTAAATCCTATGATTAGAAATTGAAAATTCAAAAAATAACCCTCCTTAAGTTTCACTATAGCAAATATACGTCTTTACACCACACTACACGTGCCGTGATATTTTGAAAACTAGATGATAAGTTTGATATGTCTAAGTTTAAATTTTATGAATTTTCTTAAGATCAAAAAGTTTGTTTGGAAATAAGTTATATTGAGTATGATTCATGAGTGAAGTTAATATGAAGGGAAACTATTGAATCTTTAATGAAGACCAAGTCTGAAAAATAACACATCTTGAGCTTGATTGGAGTGATTATACACATTTTCCATACTTACACGTCTTTAATCTTTGGGATGAAAAATATAACTTTAAGTATCTTCTTTGGTTTTCTTTCTAAGAATTTTTATGCATAAAATAAATCTTTGTTTCATGGCCTTGGTGACTTGGACAATTAAGTCCTTGGGGTATCTCTACACCTAATATCTTAAAACCATCTGCTTTGGAAGTCATTGATTCAAAACTCGTTAAGAAACCTAGAAAGCCTAATAAAACAAGCCAAGCAAGTGTTTTCTCTGAGTTAAAATTTCTCACGGTTCTTTGTGGGTGAATAATCTTGGTTAAGGACGAGTTTCGAGTATAAGATATAAAATTTTGAATGGGAATTTAACAAAGATATGAAATTTTAAATTGAAGTTACAAGACTAAAACATTATTGCACATTTACGAAGGTGCGTATGAACGAAAATAGGCGAAAGGTGGAATGAAGAATAAGACGAAGTTCTTTGTTAAAGACGATAAAAATCCTAGATTAGAATGAAAACTCAAGAAAAACTTAGGACTTTACAAGCTCGTGAGATACTTTTGAAGTTATTCTTGGTCTTTATTGAAGGCACAACAACTTTTAATAAAAATTTTTGAAGCAAAACGATGCTATTTGCATGAGCACGTAAAGACGTATAGGAGCTTAAGTTTAATGAAGAGTGAGGTGTGAAAAATAAGGTTTGATGTTTCTAATTTAGAATGATAGAGTTTCTAACTTAGATACTGAACTGAAAGATTAGAATCAATGGCTAACTTGCAAAACTAGTTTGACGGGATTTTGTGCGTGTAATCCGCTGAAAACCCTCGGGAGACAACATTCCTCCTACTAGGTACACCTAGAGGTTGAACGGCTTGTTGCACGAGCTAAGTGCAATCGTATTGCCTACGAAAGTGAGCTAGGATTTTCTTTTTCTTTTAAAATAAAACAATTTGCTCGGGGCGATCAAAAGATAAGTTTAGGGTTATTTGATTAGTCATATTTATTGCACATTTTACGGTCATTTTCCCTATTTTTATTAATTACTAAATGATGTTATTTGTAATTTAAGAACATATGTGAGCTTATGTGTAAAAAGATTTTGTCATATGTTTCTTAATTTATAATTAATATAATTGGGAGTAATATATGCATATCATATTTAAATAAAATATTCATGTGATTCTTAATTATTAAGAAAAATAATTGCAACCATATATTTTTAAATAAATTATATGTTTCTTAAGCACTAAGTAATTTAATTGTAAGCAAAATTGAGTTGGAATATTTTCTCTAATGGAATAAATGCTACTAATATTTTGATTTGAGATATTATGCAGGTATTAAAGTAATAAATCAGTTTAAGATTGCAAATGGGATTAAGAGATCCAAATCAAATCAAGTTAATAAATCAAATCTGCCAAGTTTAGGAGCAAATTGAAGATTTTCGCAACTATAGAGATAAGACAAATTTTTTAAGATTTTATCATCAGAAAGAGTTCCTAAAATCACGGGAAAAATTGGAGACAAGATTCCAAAATATCGCGGCTAAACCACCGCGTCCTAGTACAAATGTGCGGCTAAACCGCCGTGCAATGATGGCCGTTCGATTCAATTTTTTATGGGCATGATCGTCATTTCACGTGCGTCGATATGAGCTCTAGGGTTTCAGATTTCAGAGCCTATATAAAGAACCGAGCAATAATGAAGAAAAGACATCTAGGGTTTTATGTTCTTTTTAGCACTTTTTTTAGCCATTGAGAATTTGTAATGGAGATGCAAGTTGTTATTAATAAAAGGTAGAGTGGTTTTTCTTTATGTCTCTTTTTATGGTTCTTCTAATTCTTTCATTTAATTTCTGCACTAAATTTTTCTTGCTTTTAATTTTTAATTAGTTAGATGGGTTTTCTATGATTTCTTCTTCCTTCTTCTTTCTTATTGATTTTTAAGCGATGATGCTATCAAAAGAAGTTCCTTACTTTTTGTGAGGGATTTTAAGGCTAGCTTTATAATTTATTTCTCAACCCTTTTATCTTTTCTTTTTGATTCTAAAGAAAAGGGGAGTGTTCCCGCCAAAAATTTTGGCTCAAAACTTGTTATTCTTTTTATAAAAATAGAGGGCAAGCTCTACGTGTTAAACACGCGATCGCTCATGTAACAACCCTAAACTTTCTCTGCAAAATTTTTGTGAAGTACAGAAAGGGGTACCTTAGCCTGAGCACAACTTAAAAATAATTCTTGTTTAAAGAACAGCAAGAAAGCACTTGTAGCTCATTGGTAAAGCCTTGCACTGCTGTGACATAACCTTTGTGTTCGAATCCTATCAGCCACATATTATTTTTAATGATTTTTCTTGTAAACTTTTTGGAAGCCCAAAAGTTTACACGTGCAATACACGTAAAAATAAAAAGTCACTAAAATCAAACATGTGGAAATTGATATGTGAGCAGATACCAACACATGGCACAAATCCCACACCCCAACTCATACCCACGACCGACGAGATCACCCTTGGACCGGCGCCGCCGGCCCCCCATCGCTAATACCTCCAAACTCTGCACACTGCAACCTTTGGCCTACCCCACTACCCCCATGTTGTTTGAATTCTCTGTAAATTAACAGAGAGTGTTAATTCACCTCTTTAATCCAAGTTTTAATACATTTTTAATTCTCTATCCATTTCCAAAACCTTAATTCTATCATATAAATACCACCCTATGCCCTATCTCTCTCTATTCTGAAATCCATTGTCAAAACTCTCAAAGTTTTCCAAGTCCAAAACGTTATACAAGTGGAATTAGCCCAAGGTCAAGTTCCAGTGACAATTCAAGACAAATCCGGCGACACCGCGACTCCACGAAGTTCAAAACTTGTTCATATACCTTTTCTCTCTTCTCCAAATACGCAAGTTCCCTCTCCTCTCCTCTCTTTCTATTCTAAAACAATCTCTTATTAAAATTCGCTGGAAGCGGAGTTATTCCGACTTCCGATTCTAATTTCGTTAAAAACCCAACTTTTCTTAACAAAAAATTAACTATCTCTTTATATATTGTCTAGCAACCATAAAACAACATTTAGAACAAGTTTCAATTCAAAATACAATATTATACAACTTTTATTTCACTCTTACGGTTAAATACCACAAAGTTTACTTGTGACATTATTTCATCATATTTGCTCATATTACCTTTAGAAGACTCACGAGATAATGACCTACCTCATCATAACACTCATCATGATATAACACGATGGCTTTTAGAATAATATTTGTGGGACAAATACAATTTTACATTAAAATACCATTAATTATCAAAACTTTATTTCTTTTAATTGTTTTAATCGAATTCCATACGATTATGTCCTTACAACCCATTTTGGGGAATCCGATTTGGTTGGTGCGGGTTATCGCACATCCATCGGACTAGTAGGACGAGATGCAGACCTCCTCATGGAGCATACTTTCTAGATGGAATTTATATTACAATTTTTAAGAAAACGTGATATCTATTTAATAAATAAATTTATTTTGTAATAATTATATATAATATTATCAACCTATCTATTTTAAATATACATAAAAATATCCATGTTTTCTAAACAAAGGAATCCCAAATTTCCTGAAACTACCATCAGAAATCAATACAAGTCAATTTACATGAAAATACCATATACTATCAATTTAGGTTTATATCCACTAGAATATCTCATCTTATAAAAATTATATCTATGAAAATCCTAAAGACGATAAATAAATACTTAAGGTTTATTTTGAAAATATATCAAAACTATTTTTCATAAAACCCTTTCAAGTAATATTAATTTACAATAAGGACCCTAATAAATATAGGTTTAAGCGGGACCAATTCTCTTGAGCCTCAGGGAGCCGGAGAATGTGGGTGCTTGCCTATTTAAGGTAGACAACTAAAACGGGGCTATCAATACGGTAATTGTCTTGGAAAAAGACACAAATCCTGCCGTCCATTTGCAGCAGTTACCGATAATTCCAAAACCTAATTCAGGACTTCAATTCTGTTTAAGTGTCTTACTCAGACAGAGTCTCAGTTTAATCCGAATACAATCCATACTTGATATAATTCCATTACAACATGAATCCATATATATCAACATAACTTGATTTGACCGAACCATGGATATACATGGACTTGATCACATGACTATCCGTTTACATTTTTTCCGTTTACATGAACAACTGATATCATGGTTTTGACAAGTCTTACATCTACAAATTACTACAAAACAATACAATAAAACATTATGGGGTTTTTAAAGGGGTAGACTGGTATGGAATATGTTAAAAGTGACACGAGACGGTCATTAAAAGTCATAACTAAACATCCATTGCCGTTGTTCCGTGGGGTTTGACGGAGCTTTGTATTACGGGTTACCTTAGTGTACGGGATAGTTGGACTCCTCTCGTAAACACTAATACCTTCTGTACCAAGTTACAAACAACTGCGTTAACATAACTATCAAACATTATACCAGTTATATTCTCTCTTATCTGTCGATTCTTTTCTATCTCTCTTTGGGACTTACCGAGCGATTGTTTGCTAACGACATTCCTTTTCTATTCTTTCTTTGGAATGTTGTCGGGAGGACCCGACTCTCTAGAGATCGAGCCTAGCTCAGACGACTTGGAGCAGCTCTCAGAAGACTCCGAGCTTTAGTCACTTGTATATACTTTCATTTTCAGTTCATGCCATTGTTTAGGCATTGCTTTCCATATTGTATTTACTTTTCAGTTGCATTATAAAGAATGTTTAATAAATAAAAAGTTGCTATTCTTTTACATCTCATGTCTTTCTTGTGCACATTTACATTATATTGCTTATCTACGCTTAGCGTGTTTACTTCTGAGTAAATACGTCGCGTGACCCGTCACGTCTCCTTACCGTACTCTGGGAAGCGAGGCATGACAGCTCACATGCTTTGCATGTGAGTAGTGGCTTCAGATAGAAATCCTATGACAGCCCCCATGTGCAATGCACGTGGGCACTCACGTGCAAAGCACACGAGTACCTGCTGCAGTTAGGATTAAATCCTATAGCAGTGCCCATGTGTTAAATAAGTGAGCACTCACATGCAAAGCATGTGTGTACCGGTTTCAAATAGAATTAAATCCTATGATAGCCCCCACGTGTTAAATACGTGAGCACTCATGTGTTAAACATGTGAGTTCCCTTGCCGCATTCTTTTGGCAGCACTCACCTGCAAAGCACGTGAGCGCCGCTGCAATATATGTATATGACAGCGCTCACGTGATAGCACGTGAGCGTCCCAATCTAAAACGCTCCAATCTTATAGAATTAAATTCTATGTGATAGAATTAAATTCTATTTGGGAAATATTTTCCCTGATCTTTCTAATATGGAAAGATTTTTCTCTAACAGAGAATGTTTGGATTTAAAATCCAATGGTGATAAAATATCACCAATTAAACCATCTAATAGAATTAAATTCTATATGGGAAATATTTCTCTGATCTTTCTAAAATAAGAAAGATCTTCTTTATTAAACATAATTAAATTCTATGTAGAATTGAATTCTATCTATACGGAAAATATTTCTCTGATCTTTCTAAAATAAGAAAGACCTTCTTTATTAAACATAATTAAATTCTATGTAGAATTGAATTCTATGTGGGAAATATTTCTCAAACTAGAAAGATCTTCTCTGTTAAGCAGAGAGCCTTTGGATCAAACATCCAACGATGATTATAAAATCACTCATTGATCATCTGATAGAATTAAATTCTATATTAGGAAAATATTTTTCTAATCTTGTTAAAACAAACAAGAAATCTTCTCTGTTAAACAGAGAGCATTTGGATTAAAAATCCAACGGTGAATAAAATTTACCGGTTGATCTTTAAGATCAATTTGATCGATTATGAAATCAATCATGATCTCTCAATGAGAGATTTCTTAAAACAAATTGATTTTTTCTCTTCTCCTATAAATATGAGCAAAGAGATTAAATCTAGAAAAGAGAAAACCCCCATAAGCTTCTCTAAAAATACAGAAGGCTCTCCAAAAGGTTCGGCAACAGAGAATTTAATTCTCTTCAAAAAAGAAGATCTTTCTCCTCTCAAACCATAAGTAAAGGAAAAGCAGAGATCAAAACATCTCCTTTGTCTATCATATCATATCTAAGGGTTTAACCATTTAAAACAACTTAGTTCTTTCTCTGGATCTGAGATCCACAAGATAAGTCTTCCATAAGTTAAGAATTTAATTCTCATCAGAAAGATTTTGTTCTTGAGAATCAAGGATTTAGGGAAGAACAAGGTTAAAAAGGATATGAGAGAAGAAGATGAAGAAGATGGAGTACATAATACTCTAGGAACTTAGTTCCTTCATAATCAAGAACTTAGTTCTTAAAGAACATGATCCCAGATCCTCAAAACATGGGTCTTTGGTGATCGTTAATGGTCAAAATACCATC
The DNA here is from genome assembly GCA_030015575.1 of Agapanthus africanus. Taxonomy (NCBI): domain Eukaryota; kingdom Viridiplantae; phylum Streptophyta; class Magnoliopsida; order Asparagales; family Amaryllidaceae; genus Agapanthus; species Agapanthus africanus. The sequence goes on from JASDDO010000016.1 coordinate 570,151,535, forward strand.
AACAGATGTTTAATTTCTCTAAAAATATCAATAGAAATTAAATCTCTAAAAAAAATCAGTGCCTTACGTGAAACACACGTGAGCGTTCAAAAGAAGTGGAAAATAGCGCCTCACGTGAAACACACGTGAGCGTCCAAGAACCCAGCGCCTTATGTGAAACACACGTGAGCGCTCAAAAACTCAGCGCCTCATGTGATAGCATGTGAGCGCCAAGAAACATAGCGCTTCACGTGATATTCACGTAAGCGCTACGCGACTGAGTATTTAGCACTGCTGGGTGGTATAGAAACCCAATTTTAGCCCAAATTAGCTAAATTTGTGAAGCTTAAATTTCTTCTTTGATTTTAAATCAACCGAGCCCATATGTTCATGATATCCAAATTGATCTTAGCCCCATATATGACTAGTGATCTTTCATCGATGATATCTAAGTTGATCATAGTCTCATACAAAACTAACGATCCTTTGATCCATCATGATTTTTCCCCTCAAATACAGGATTTGGTTCAAGGGTACATCCTTCCACACCTCTGATACACGTCATTGTAATTCTTCAACGTTTTTAGAGAGATGGCGGGTCTCAACAACCAATAACTCTTTCGTCCTAAATACGGGAATGATAGACCGAAATGTTCTTAAACTAATATTCGTCCCAAATATGAGAATGATGGACCGAAATGTTCTTAAATTAAATTCATCCCAAACACGGGAATGTAGGATCGAAATGTTCTTAAACTAATATTCATCCCAAACACGGCGATGATGGATCGAAATGTCCCTAAATTAGTGTGTTGTCTCAAACACGGCAATAATGGACCGAAACCTCCCTAAACTAATAATGGACTGCGATGTCCTTAAACTGATATGTTTTGCCCTACGGACTGTCTGCATATTGACTACTGTATATATCCAGGGGCTATTCATATATGATCTAATGATCAGTTAATCCCATATGCTCATTGTTTCTAAGTCGATCTAAGTTTCGTATATGACTAACGATCCTTAGATCAAAATGAACTGATGGACCTCATTTATATGAGATCTACGTCCTAAGTTCAAAAACCCAAATCTAATATATACGGATTTAGACTAATCCGCGCCCTATAGGTGAAAACATAAATTAGTCTCCGTATACAATCCACGAGCAACCAAAATAAACAAATATAATACGACACGAAGTGACCTTCTGGAGCAGAAGAAAGTTGTTATCGCAACGCGGTGACGTAATTAACTGCAGGGGATTTCGCCTGCAGGGAAGAGCATCCCTACGATAAAAAAAACCCTCATAAATGGGGGGAATCTGATAAAGTCTGCTACATCGGTCGCATCTATCCAAAGCTCTGATATACGGTGCCATAAATCAACTTAGTATTTTCGGAGAGGTGGATGGATATATCCAAATAGCATCTGCCTCTAAATTCAGACAAGACAATCCATCTCAGTTCGTTTCTGTTTTCGGCGGTAAACAGATTCTGGCACACCCGGTGGGACATTTTCCTCTTTCCACTCTACATTTCGTGTGTCGTATTTTTTCGCGATCAAATAATCGCGGTATATATGTTTGTAGTTGCTCTTGGGTGATGAGATACTGAAGCTAGTGTTTCGTCTCTTTATAGAATTGCGTTTGCTTCCATTCACCCAACTCAGGCTCTGTCACATCTGGTGGAGTCAAGTATGGGCCACTTGCAGCCTCAAATCTCTACTATCTGGCTCTTCAAGAAATCAATGGGCTTTTCCTTGAGACAATGGTCCCACCTCCTACCCTCGGTGCCTCATTTCCAAAGGGGAAAGCCCAGAAGAAGTCCGTCTTCCACAGGCTGGCTCCCCAAGGTTCAGCTCTGCCGACAGCATCAGTCTTCATACGACTGGATCCTGCCAAAGACCAACGTCAACACAGAGAGAATAATATTCACGCTCTCAAGGAAAACATGGGGCATGCTCAGCAAATTCCTGAGATTGAAGAAATTCCGGTCAAAAGACATGATCAACTTCAATATGGGCGTCAAATAAAACAATCTGGGGGTAGTTCTTCGTTTTTGTTGACTCTACCTGCTTCAACTCCGATGGTGAATACTGCTGTTCCAACCAGGAACAGGTTTGAGCTACTACGAAGAGTCGGGCAAAATTCTTCCACCGCGGTACTAAGGAAATCTCCGCAGACCATAGAGATTTAACAAGAGCAGAAAATAGTTCGCTCCCCAAAAGAATTTTCTTCATCTATATATAAGGTGTGGAAAGAGGTGAAGAACTCCGTCGTCCTCTGCGGCACTTCCCCTAAACGTCAGCTAAACTCTGAAAACTCCCCTTCCAAATACAGATGGACTATCCCAAGGTGATTCCTGCTTTGGCGGTTCCTCCTAAAGTAGCTTCTTACAAAAAAGAGAGGCCCGATAAAGCCCAAGCGCCCGAGGCGAACTCCGAAGGTCAAAACCCCAAATACCCCAAGTCTGGGGGCATGGTAGTTCATACAGACCATATGGTGAACTCCAAAGATGAAGGCCATAATTCTACTAGTCACAGGCCATATATTGGGTCTCTGAAAAAAGCTTAACTGCAACGTGAAAAGTTGCAGAATATGCTTGCTCAGGCGGCAGGACTCGCTAATCCATTGTCTAAGGAAAATCTCGAGGACGCACCCGAAGAAAAAGTAGGTCAGGAGGCGGATATTGATTTCCTGAAGTATGCTCTCAAGAAAAGGGATGAAGAAGCGGCAGAGATATCCGCAAAAATGAACCAGATGGCCTTTCTGATCCAGAATATGGATGGAATGATGGTCCAATCAGAACCACTAGCAGATGAACCGCCGGTAGTCACTCTTAAATACAAGGGTGACATTTCAAATCCTCTGCAAGCCTCACCAACGACCGAGGAGGAAATGATTACAAAAGCAAAGCTGGACGCATATATCGCTTAGTAAGTCAAAGCTCACTATGCTAGTGAAACTGCAAATAGGTCGATCAATACTGGTTGACCGTATCCAGCATGTTACGATCAAGTACAGTACCCGACAGAATACATACTTTCGACGTTCCACATGTACAAAGGGACTGGGAATCCTCGCAAGCACATCGCGCGATTTAAATCCATATGCGGCAACACTGGAGGAAATGTTATACTGCTCTTTCGACAGTTCGTCAGCAGTCTGTCGGGCACTGCGTTTGAATGGTATGCGAAACTCTTAAATGACTCCGTGAATACCTTCGACGAGATAGAGATGCACTTCTGTCAAATATTCGCCAGTGTGAATAAATGTACTACCATGAAGATGTTGGTCAATAAAAGGGTTGGACCGAATGAGACTTGGGTTCAATATGTTACCCGATGGCAAAATCTCTGGTCTAAATGCAAGCAATGCATCGACGAACCTCCAGACGTGGGAATGTTCATAGCTACCCTTGATCCAAATTCAAAGGTGTTCCCATATATGGCCCTCTTCAAGCTGATGACCTTCTAAGAGCTCATAGATAAAATAGCTCGATTGGATCAGATGGGTCAAGACGCATCCTCTTCCGATGAAGATATATGAAAAGCAGAGGCAAGACGACATTTGTCACCAACGCTTAACAAAAAATGAGCGGCTCTGAAACAACATATCTTCAAAATAGCGACAGTGTGGGTCCTATCCTTGAAGAGATAGGGACACGAATACTCGTTCCCTTGAAATATACGCAAGGGCATATTGCTCCCTGGCAGAAGAATCTCTATATGAGGTAGTCCTTTCTTTAAAAGAACAGAAAGGATGCTAAGCGGCCTACAAGCAGGTCCTGCAATCAAGTGGAATAGCCCTCTTAAACCAAAAACTATGGAAGGGATGTAGAATCCATGCCCCACTCCGAATCAGATGACGAGGGGAAAAGCCCCCATGTCAAGTTCATTATTCTAAGGAAGAAAAGGACGCCCCATAAGGAGTGGCGTGATATCTCGTTCCTTCGTATATGAAGGAGATGCTCCGTTAGTATCAGAAAGTGACATTGATGAGCAGGGGGCAGGGGCCGTGTAAAATGCCCGGCATTTCCCGCAAAACAACCCGATTGCTATGATGGTAAAATAATCAGTCCAAGAAGGTGAAGATAGTTTAAGGTGTGAAGTGTCCATGCAAATAAAGAACAGGCAGCAGCACCTCAGCAAGCAAGTGTTGGAAGGGTAGGTTATTTAACTCCTCGACCAAATGATAAACGAGGGACTGAAATGTCCCTAAACTAACATTTTGCTCCAAACACGGAGATACTGGACCGAAATGTCCCTAAACTAGCGCGTCGCCCCAAACATGGTGATAATGGACCGAAATGTCCCTAATCTAGCGCGTCGCCCCAAACATGGCGATAATGGACCGCAATGTCCCTAAAACTAATATGCGCCTTGAGATCAATATTGCAATTGAAGTCCTATCGACGAAGGTTGCAACTCAAGTCCTACTGGCTTCATTGCTACTCCTGCGATGAAGCCACCCCCAAGTCCCACCGGCAAACAGATGGGTCACCTGTGGCGTAGCTACTTTCGAGAGTTTCTGTCATGCCCCGCTTCCCGGTAGACGGAAATGGTACGTGACGAGGCCCGCGACATATTTATTTCGAGAAGATCATTTTCCGGAATAAATACACTAAGTGTAAAAGAAGCAATATAAAAATGAAAAGAAAATTAGCATGAGATTTAAAATTCAACTTGATTCATTTACAATACTTGATTTCAACTGAAAGAAAATACAAGAATGGAAATGCCTAAACAGGTGGCATACATAAACTGAGAAAAAGATAACTAGTCTAGGCCTGGGTCGCGATTTGTTCGTGCTCTTTCTCGGTAGTGTCCACCTCCTCAGTCTCCACAATATCTGACGAACATTCCAAGAAAACAAAGAAGAGTGGAATGCCCGTCAGCGAACTTTCGCTCGGTAAGTCCCCAAAAAGGTGGGATGAATATATATAAATAAATATGCAAGGTAACATGTAGTATAGTATGAATGGAAATGAAACATGAATAAGTATAATATGGTAATGTTATTGGCAACTATGTAAGTATGACAATATAACATGAGCATAGAAAACGAGTATAACATGGCCGTGGAGTGTAGGTATAGTGAACATGAAGTGAATGTAAGTGTCCTAAAAGGTCTTTACATGGGTCAACTAATGTTACGTAAGTTCAAGGGTGAATGTAAACCAATATTAAGAGTGTTCTCGAACCCAACAGGCTGTAATCCAGGGGTAAGAAACTATGGGCCTGAATCAAGTGTTAGTAACGGGACTTAAACATAGTGTTGAAGTGTTCCAAACTCAACAGGCTGTAATTCAGGAACAAGGAAACACGGACCCTCATGATAGCTTGCTTGTGTTAGTAGACATGGATTCATGATCTAGTGGGACTCCTGAGATTTCGTTGGATTCACGCATGAACTACCCCAACACCCCATGTATTCTACGTTATAGTTAAAATTACCAGTCTTGCTTGAATCCATGAATACATCAAGTTTTCAAAATTGAGTTCATGTCAATATCATGTATTCGTGTCAAGTATTCTTGTATTCATGTCAAGTTGTATTCATGGTTTAAGTCGAGTCAGTTTAAATAGCAACCATTGTGTTATGGTATTCATGTTAGGTTCATGTCCAATTATAACCAGGGTTTGGTCAAATCAAGTCAAGTATTCATGTTTAATTTTGATGTGTGAGTTCAAGTATTCATGTTCATGATCAAGTATTCATGTTTGACTTTAGATTCAGGTTTGAATTGGATTCAGGTTTGAATTAGACTCAGATTGAGTCAGACATTTGTAGACCGCTTTAGATCTTGAATTAGGTTCGGGAGTCATCGGTAACTGCTGCACATGAACGGCAGGATTTGTGTCTTTTTCCAAGACAATTACAATTGATAACTTCGTTAAGTTGTCTACCTTAAATAGGCAAGCACTCACTTTCTCCGGCTCTCTGGGGCTCGAGAGAATTGATCCCGCTTAAACCTATATTTACTAAGGTCCTTAAATATTGTTTTATATAACTCGAGGGGGTTTTATGAAAAATATTATAATATAGTTAAAAATAAATCTCGAGGGGTTATTTATATTATTAGGGTTTTTATAAGCATGAGTTTTAAGGATTTGAGACATTTTAGTGATAAATAATTATCTTTGGAAGTTCATGGTATTTTGTTGAAAAGAGTTGTCTTTTAGTAACTTGATGGTATTTTATTGAAACTTGTTAATCTTTCATTTTTAGAAAATAAGTTTATTATATTTTGAAAATAAGGATTTGTAATTTTTATATAATCATTAAAATTAAATTTCTTTATTTATTTAGAAAATTCGTTTTTCTTAAAAACCGTATTTAAAACCTTTCGAGACCGAATGCTCCGTGAAGAGCTTTGCATCTCGCTCTACTTGCCCAATGATGTGCGATAATCCGCACCATCCATTAGCGAGTCCCCTAAATAGGGTTGTAGAGATATAATCGTAAAGGAATCAAAATACTGTTTTAAAAGAAAACCGGTTTTTAAAGTAAGTATTTTCTTCGTACAAAAATTCATACAAAAAGGCATCGTGCTATGAAACAAGAGTGTACGTGAGGGGTAAGTCGTTAGCCCGTGAAGTTTTTCCTAAAGGTATTGTTTTAACGAAACTAAAAGAAGCGATATCAAAGTTCATGGTATTTTAATGAAAAAGTTAATTTAAAGTTATTTTACATGATATTCTAGGCTAAAATTTATTCTAAATATTGGTATTTAGTTTACAAATATTGTGTAAGAATTTAGATGAACAATATATAAGCAAAAGTGGAGTTTCTAGAGTTTAAAAAAAAGATATCGGTATTAACTCCACTTTTATCGATTTTGATTAAAAAGAATTTCAAAGAAGAGAAAGAGAGATTGAAAGGAAATTACCATTTGATTATGCTTAGAAGAAGGGGAGGAAGAGTAGGAAAGCTTTGGGGTGTCGCGGGAGCTCCGGATGTTGTTTCTATTTTCGCCGGAAGTTGATCGCTTTCTAACTTCTCTTTACTCCACTTGTACTTAGGAAATTTTGAGAGAGTTTTGACTAGAATTTTTAGAATGGTGAAGGGCTAGGGCATGGGGTAGTATTTATAGTGGAGAATTGGGGTTTTAGAATTGAAAATGTGGATTAAAAAGCATTAAAATGTGGTTTAATTGTGAAATGAAGGGTCTCTGTTTGATTGCAGAGAAATCAAACAGTGCAGGAGAGTTAAGGGTAGGTGAAGGTGTGTGTGTGCAAAGCCCGGGGACATTTGGGCACCATCCAACCGTCGGCGCTGGCCGTTGGGGTATATCCGCCGATCGTTTTGAGGAGTTGGGTCTCGAGATTCGTGCCACGTGTATTTCTCAGTGTTTACTCCATTTTCCACATGTTTGATTTTTCTGACTTTTCATTTTCCTGTGAATCGCACATGCAATCTTTTGGGCTTCCAAAAAGTTAAAAAGAAAAATCAGAAAAAATAATTGTGGCTGATGGGAATCGAACACAGGGGCTACGTCACAGCAGTGCAAGGGCTTTACCAGTGAGCTACAAGTTGTTTCTTGCTTTTATTTAGAAAAAGTAACTTATAACTCAAACTCAGGCTGTTATACTCTCTTCTGTATATTAAAAAGAAAAAAATTTTGTACAGTGATTTCAGAGTCATTACAGTTTCACCGTTCGCAAAAAACGGCATGTCCACAAGCAATGGGCACGGATGAAAATTCGAAAGAGCGTCGTGAGTAAAAATAGCCGGACTGCCGATGAGTTTGTGAAAACCCGAAAGGGTACAATCTCGTAAAATAAAAAAATTACGTGCACTTCCAAGGTTTTCTTGACCTCGTGAGGAGAAAATAGCTGCGTGAGATCCTTACGACTCACAAAGGATCAACACATTTAGGAGTCCATACAATTCCTATGGAGAAATTACACTTGCGAGATCCTCACGACTCGTAAGGAGAATTCCCCCTATGAGACCCTCATGGCTCATGAGATTCAAAAGTCTCAAGTTACCGAGATCCAAACATGTTCTTAAGCCATCATATCCCCCAAGTTGCTCTACAAGTAGTTCAATATTAACGCTTGTATACGATCCATGAGCACGAACAAAATATGTTCTCACAAAGGTCCACCAATGGTATAAAAAAAAAGATCCAAATATGGTGAACGACACTTGTAAGTCCTTTCGACTTATAAGGAGAAAAATCTCTTGTAAAATCCTTATGACTTGCGAGGAAAAATACCACTTAGGAATCCTCATGATTTCTTAAGAGAAAACATACCCATGAGATCCTTACGACTCGTAGGGAGAAATACTTTTATGAGACCCTTACGGCTCATAAAGTCAAAAAGCCTTAGTTGACAGGATCCTAACCCTGTTTGCCAAGCCACCTTTGTTCAAATTGACAAACAAAAATGATGATTCACTCCTGGCAATATCTTAGTTGTAGTGATGCGGATGCCTAAACAGGTGTCAAACTCCAAGTTCTCTCACGGCAAATGATGATTCGCTCCTTGGCAATATTCCAGTTGTAGTGATGCTGATACCAAGATTGGTATCAGGATCCAAGTCCCCGACTAGCAACAAAATTAGCGAGTGATAAAAATATATATGCATAATAACCGAAATAATGGGGCAACTCGCAATAAAAAATAGAGAGTAAAAAAAATGACATAGCTGAAATGATTGGGCACCGCGAAAAAAAAGCCGAAATGATCAGGAAGTCGCGACTTTCGCGATATGAAAAGCTGAAAAGATAGAGTATCGCGGAAATAAATAAATAATAAATAATAAAATAAAAATTTTCTGCCCTGCAAGTAGGTCCATACTGAATCTTATATACAATCCATAGGCACAAATGAAAGAAAGGGAACCATATTTTTCCATCATGATTCGTCAAAAGAAGCTCTTGATCTTGATGGCAACATCAACATCATAGAAATCAACTCAACATTCTTCTCATTCCAGCAGGATGCAGACGCGACGTCATCAAATACCATGTTTTTCGCTGAAAACAGAGACGAACCGGGATTGAACGTCTTGCCTGAATTTGGGGGCAGATACTATTCGGACATATCCATCCACCTCTCCGAAAATACCAAGTTGATTTATGTCACCGTATATTGGAGGTTTGGACAGATACGGCCGTTGTAGCAGACTTTATCAGATTCTCCCTTATTTATGAGGGGTTTTTGATTGTGAAGACGCTCTTCCTTGCAGGCGCAAGGCCTTGTAGTTAATTACGTTATCCCACTTTCTCCTGCTCCAGTAGTTCACTTCGTATCGTGTTGTGTTTTATTTATTTTGGTTGCCCGTGGATTGTATACAAAGACTATTTTATGTCGTCGCCAGTAGGGCGTGGATTAGTCCAAATCCGTATATTTTAGATTTGGGGATTGAACTTGGGTTGTATGTATTCCCTTAGTTTAGGAGTTATTTTGTTTTATTTAAAGATCGTTAATCTGGTTTGAGATTAAAATTAACTTAAATATATATGTGAGCATTTGGGCTCAATTTATTTTAACTAAGGATACGTTAGTCTTATTTGAGACTAAGATCAATTTAGCAATATTTTCAGGATCATTAAATTTACTTAAGATCCAACAAGAGAGCATTTGGGCTCAGCTGCAAGCAACTTCAGAGAGACTTAGCCAATTTGGGCTCGGTCTGCTCGGTCTTTTTCTTTTTATTCAGAAATACTAAGCACTTGTTTATTTCTCTGGCGCTCACGTGGGAAGCACGTGAGGCGTACAGACATGGGCGTTGCCCAATCAGTGCTAAGCACTTAGTCATTTTGACTCGGTATATATAGTGCTGAGCACTTTGTATGGCGCTCACGTGGGAAGCACGTGAGGCGTTTGAGCCTTTTGTTTTGGGCGCTCGCGTGGGAAACACGTGAGGCATTGGGCTTTCTGTTTTGGGAATTCACGTGGGAAATACGTGAGGCACTATAATAATGCTGAGCACTAATTTTTCTCTGGCACTCACGTGTGTTTCACGTGAGGCGCCAAGTTCTTTTCGTTTTAAAGATTTAATCTTTTTTAATGACGTTTTGGCCATTGATGATCACCAAGATTTCTGTTTTGAAGTTCTGGGATCGTTTTTTTTGTTGGAGAACTAAATTCTTCTTTTCTTTTTATAAGAACTAAGTTCTTTATGTAGGGTTAAACCCCAATTTCAGAGGAATTAAATTCCCAGAAAATGTGTATTTTCTTTTGATCTCGTTCTTTTCCCTAGATTTTGAGTCTAAAGAACAGGACCTCTCCGATGAGAATTAAATTCTTAACTTGTGGGGAGATTTTCTTTTAAGGTCTCAGATCAGAGAAAGAACTAAGTTGTTTTTACAAAGGGTTAAACCCTTATTTTCCTTTTTATTTATGCTAGGCAAAAGAGATATGTTTATCTCTGCTTTTCTTTACCTAGAGTCGGAGAGACCGAGGAGATCTTTCTTTTTTTTTAAGGAGAATTAAATTCTCAGTTCTTGTGGAAAACTTATGGGGTCGATTCTCGATATGAGACTTGAAGTCTCGGATCCTTTCTATAGGAGAGGCAAATTGTTAATTAGTTTGAGAAAATCTCTCATTTAAGAGATACTAGTTGATTTAATTGGCCTTAAAAATTGTTTGGGGGATTTTATCCACCGTTGGATCTTTGATCCAGTGAATTTCTGTTTTACAGAATATATATATTCTTGTTTTTAACAAGATTAGGGATATATTTTCCTATATACAAAATTTAATTCTGTCATACAGTGATTTTTTAATCACCATTAGATTTTTAATTCAAGGGTTCTCTGTTTAACAAAGCACATCTTTCTTTGTTTAGAAAAATATAAGGAAATATTTTCCCATCTCATTGGATCTTTGATCAACAACTTTCTGTTTAATAGAAAATATCTTTCTCATTTAGAAAGATCAGGAAGATATTTTCCCCTAATAGAATTTAATTCTATATTCGATGATTTTTAATCACCATTGGATCTTTGATCTGACGGTTCTCTATATAGAATTTAATTCATTGAGAAGCTAAAAAGTATGTTGTCACATGTTTAACACATGACCCCAGTGTGGGTTTTAATCTGCTTATATTTAGTGTTTATATGCTTTGCATATATGTTTTGATTGTTTATTCTCAGTGCTTATATGTTTTGCATATAAGCGCTCAAGTGTTTAACACGTGAGGCCCAAACCGTGGGAATTCTTTTCTTCTTTCTTTTCTCCTCCTCTTTTTATAAGGACCCCCTCTTTTTATAAGGGAACAAATGCACCCTAGTGTTTCTCTATTGTGACTTACATATGAGTGCAATGGTGTCAATCTTTACCACCGTTGGATCACCTATGGGAGTGAAGAGTCAAACCGATCCTATCATGTCCTATAAATAGGGCCTTTGGCCCTTGACATGACTGCTGTTTTTTCATCTTCTTCCTTAAGTTTTTCTTTCTTTGAGAATTTAATTCTCGTTTCAAAGCTTAGATCTCTGCCTTCAAAATTCCTTTGAACAAAGTTAAACCCTGCCAATTTTTTTTGGTAAGGACTACGAACAGAGGTTAGCTCTTAACATCTTTTGGATATTTTTTATTTTGGATTTTAAATCCACTAACATATTTGACAGAGCTTAGCTCTTTTCTTTAATCGATCTCTTGGAAATCTTAAAAAAAGAACCTTTTTAATGTAGATCGTGGATCTTGATGTCCATATCAAGATTTGAGTCAATGAACATTCTTTGAGAATCGTTGATTCTCTTCTTAGGTTTTTACCCTATTGTCAATCTTGACAAATGAGGTTTTCTAGAATTTGATTCCATTATGTAACCCATGAGTTTACTAATATGGGGATTTCCGGGATTTAATCCCATCATTTGGGGGAATTTAATTCCCTTTTTTTGGCAGAGCATAGCTCTGGTTTAATTCTTAAAAACTTTGGGAATTTTATTCCTTTTAACTTCTTTTACTGTTCTCGGATATTTTCCCTTTTTAGGATTTTTAGGATTTTAATATCCTTTTCACAGATTTGAATCTGTTGTTGTTTTTAAAAGAATCCGCTTTTCGGGGATATTGGGAGTTTTGACTCCCCTGTTCATTTAATGAGAACTATTCATTTAATGAGAATTCTTTTTGATTCTCACAATGGGCACATATCTCATCATTGATGAGCCGCCACTTTGATTTTGTGGGGTCCACTAGTTTTTTTTTAGATTTAGCATTTTTTATTACTAATTCTCCACCTAGTTTCTTTTCAGGTACTATGACTGGTCACTTATACGACATCGAGGAGATTGTCTCCTATGAAGAAATTCGTATACAAGGTCGCTTTCAAGGCCAGAAGTACACTGATGCCCAATGCGATGAGGTGATACATCGCTTCAATGATTACAATGGTCGATTGCTCCCTCACCGCTCTGCTCTTTTGAAAATCGTCATTGGGTCGATCTGGGAGGCTTCGCCCGGGTGTCTTGAGGCTATGCTGCTCCAAGCGCTTGATGAAGCTGAAAACAAGGTACATTCAGTGTACCTGATGGGGTTGATCTCAAAGAAACGGAGAGATAATCTCGTCGCCATCTTGCACCGCGTCTTTCAACAGAAAGCGATTGTATTAGCATACCAGAGGATGGAGGACATTAGTGGTGATCCTGACGCTTGCATCCAAGAGAAGATGCACAAAAAGATGATTGATGAAGCTGAATGCGCATTGCACAAACTTGCTTTTGAGTTTGAGAATCCGTGTCCGGAGTTCAGTGTCTTGCCATTATAGATCTTGGATGACGCAAGCCCCCCTTTTTTATTTTTTTATTTTACCACCAAGAGTATGTGTTTCCTCCCTTTTTAATATGAATGAAAAGCATCTTTCCCTTTCATATTTGTACTTTCCATCTCTCTGTGCTGAAATAGTTTATTTACTCATTTTGGAGTATTTAGTTTATATACTCATTTCGGAGTTTTTTCAGTTTACCTCTCTTAAGTTTATAGGCAAACTCGCCCTAACGTTGGATGTAGATAATCCCCACTCTTTATGACAGGGGTCTGTTGGGTTTGTGGTACTAGGTTTAAGTCCGTCATACCGTCGCGTTGGCGGATATATTTCTTGATATGCAGTCCCTTAGGTTGCTGTTCGAGTAGCCCCATGGCTGTTGTGTCTCTAATCCCTTCTGAGGCCGGACAAGACATCTTCAAGTAATCTTCTTAGGTTGGAGTATCTATATTACCGTCGGAAGAACAAGCGTTAGGTATTTGCCGTGATGCTTTTTACTTGAGGTCAGGCTTAATTTGAAGCCCCGATGAGTCATCACCGCACCCTTCTGGGATGGGATGATCTCCAATGGTATTTAGGCCTTGTATGTATTGCCATCAAGACCCGAAGCTAGGAATATGTCGTCACTTCGTTTTTGCTTTGATGACGTCGCGCCAATTCTTCGCTGGAGTAGGGTAAACATATGAGTGATCTCTATGTTGTATGTATCACAATCGAGGTCTGGAATTAGGAATATGCCATTGCTCCGAATTTATTTAATGGTTGCGTCCGCACTCTGCTGGAATGAGGAGGAATGTTGAGATGGTCTCTAGGCTGTAGGTACTTCCATCAAGATCTAAAGCTAGGATTTTGCCGCCACTTCACTTTTATTTGACCCTTGAGTCCTTTTTGACGTCACATCTGTACTTTGCTGGAGTAAAAAAGACGTCCAAATAGACTCTAGGTTGTATATGTACCATCAAGACTTGGAGCTAGGGTTTTGCCATTACTCCATCTTTGCTTTGACCCATGAGTCTTTTTGATGACGTTGCGTGCGTCTGCATTCTGCTAAAGTGAGAAGAAAGTCGAGTTGATCTCTCGGCTATAGATGTTGCCATCGAAATCTGGAGCCATTTTGATGCAGCATGGTGGGAAAATATGGTTCCTTTTCTTTCATTTATGCCTATGGTTTGCGTACAAGAGTCAGTATGGAACTACTTGCACTGCAGAAAAATTATATTACATTATATATATATATTTATTTATTTCCGTGATGCTCTATTTTTTCAGCTTTTATATCGCAAAAGTCGCGATTGCCCAATCATTTCGGTTATTTTTTGCGGTGCCCAATCAATTCGGCTATTTTATATGCTTATTTTTTTGCTCGCTGATTTTTTGCGAGTTAGGTATTTGGAATCTGATACCAATCTTGGCATCAGCATCACTACTACTGGAATATTGCCGGGAGTGAATCATCAGTTGCCGTGAGAGGACTTGAAATTTGATACCTATTTAGGTATCAACATTACTACAACTGAGATATTGTCAGGAGCGAATAATCATTTGCCTTTGTTGATTTGGACAAAGGTGGCTTAGCAAATAGGGTTAGGATCCTGTCGACTAAGGCTTTTCGACTTTATGAGCCGTAAGGGTCTCATAAAGGTATTTCTCCCTATGAGTCGTGAGAATCTCATAGGTGTGTTTTCTCCTTATGAATCATCAGGATTTCTAAGTGTGTTTTGTCTTGTAAGTCATAAGGATCTTACAAGAGTATTTTCTCTTTGTAAGTTAAGAGCACTTACAAGTGTCGTTCACCATAGGGTGATATTTCTCGCCATTGGTGGGACTTTGTGGGGAATATATTTATTTATGCCCGTAGATTGTATACAAGAGTCGATGTTGGACCACTTGTAGGGCAGAAAATTCCATTGGGTTTTGGTAGCTTTAGAATAGGTTTGGATCCCTGTAACTTAATCCTTTTGAATTCTATAAGCCGTGAGGGTCTTATAGAAGGTATATTTTCCTTACGAGTAGTAAGGATCTCGTAAGTGCATTTTTTCCTTAGAAATCATATGGATTCCTAAGCGTGTTACTCCTTTGTGAGTCGTAAGGATCTCACGTGGGTGTTTTCTCCTCACGAAATCGTGATGATTTTGCAAGTGCAATTTTTTTAACGAGTTCGCGCCCTTTCAGGTTTTCACTAGCTCACCGGTTATCCTACCGTTTTTATTCACGGCGTCCTTTCAGGTTTTCATCCGTGCCTATTTTGCTTATGGCCATACCATTTTTTTAGGCGGACCGTAAGGTAACGCACCCTTAGCTGTAGGCCACGATTTTTTTTGAAGAACTGCATCATGTAGGACATAAGAGAGCTATGTATTGTTTACGCCCGTAGACTGTATATGGTGGTCAATATAAGGATTTACAGTAGGGCTAAACGTGATAGTTTAAGGACCCGACAGTCCCTTATCGCCGTATTTTAGTGCGAGTTTTTAGTTTAAGGACTTTTCGGTCCAATATTCCCGTGTTTGGGGGAAACGCGCTAGTTTAGGAACGTCTCGGTCTACTATCGCCGTATCTTGGGGCGAGTTTTTAGTTTAAGGACGTTTCAGTCCAAAGCCAGTTTAAGGACGTAATGGTCCAATATTATTTTAAGGACTTCTCGGTCCAATATTCCCATGTTTAGGGATGAACATCCTTTGGTACTATTTTCAAAGTTCTGACTTAGGAAGATAGCGAGCGAACACAAGTGTCGTCATCTATCATTGACCTAAGTCATGACTTTTCAAGCGTATTACTTTTTGATGAATCGGCCGTTTATTGGCCGGAATGGCCTGCATATCTATGAGCAGGTAGGCTCCACCTTGGTAGACTTTGTCTATAATATACGGGCCTTCATAGTTAGGCTCGAATTTCCCTTGTTTTGCACGATTGGGAATCATTGGTCTTTTGACAACCAACATGAGTTCGCCTTGGCGGAATGTTCTCAGCCTGGTCAATATTTCATATGACCATATCATCCTTGCTTTATAAGCCTCCAGATTCTGCTGTGCTATCAAGTGGGTTTTGTCAAGGGTGTCGAGTTCCTCAAGCCTAAGATGAACATTTTCTTTATCTGTCAGCTCGTATTGAACCGCTACTCGTAGAGAGGGGAGTTTTATTTCCAATGGGAGTACTGCTTCTGCACCGAACACCAGCGCGTATGGCGTTGTATTCGTGGCCGTCTTGAACATCGTTCGGTACACCCAAAGATTTTCATGTAGCCTTTCATGCCAGTTCTTTTTGTTTCTGGACACCGTATTTTTTTGTAATTTTGTTCAAGCTCTTATTGAAAGTTTCAGGTAGACCGTTGGGCCGAGAATTAAAGACTGAAGAGTATCTCCAATCTATTTTATGCTGCTATTCGAAGCGACTTATTTTGTGGCTTCTTTAAGCTGGCCCATTATCTAAGATTATCCGTCGCAGAGTCTCAAACCGGTATATGACATAGGTCTTGAAGAAATGGAGGTTATTCTCTGTCTTCACCTCCCTTAGCGGTACTGTTTCTGCCCACTTAAAGAAATAGTCGGTTGTTGCCAATATAAACCGGTGTCCTTTGGATGATGCCAATTCGATAGGGCCAATTATATCGGTTCCCTATATTTCGAACGGTCGGCTGGTCACTATCGGGTGCAGCGGATTTGGATGTTGATGTATGAATTCCCCGTGAATTTGGCACGAATGACACTGCTTTGCATATTCGAGACAGTCTTGAATCATCGTGGGCCAATAGTAACCCATTATTTTTATCTTCAACTTCATCTTTGGACCAGCCTGATGGGAGTCGCAGTGTCCGTCGTGTATTTCTTGGATGACTTTCTTTGCTTCCTCCGGTCCTAGGAATCTTAACCATAGGCAGTCGAATGATCTCTTATATAGAGTATCATTGACGAAGGCAAATGTCAAAGCTCGTTTCATGAGCTAATATCTAGACGACGCATTTTCGGGCGTTCGTTGGGACTTAAATTAGTCTATGAAGACTTCCCTCTGGTCCTTAACCTTTTCTCCATCCTCTATTTGAAGGGCTACTTGTTCGGTTATTTCTTTTCCTTCGGATGGCTCTATCAGGTCTTCCGAAGATATAGCTGTTGGTGCGAGAACCCTGCAGCTTTGCACAATGATTCTTACGTCATCGAGGTCTTCATCGACCAATTCCTTAGCCAATTTGGCCAACACATCCGCCTTACTGTTTTCCGCTCGCGGTATACTTTCCAGGGTATAGAAAGAGATTTGTGTCAGCAGTTGCTGCACCCTTTCGCCATACCTTATCAGCTCTGGGTTGCATGTTTGATAGTCACCGTTTACTTGACTAACGATCAGCTGGGAGTCTCCATATATGAGGAGGTTTTTGATTCTTATATCGATAGCGATCTCAAGACCAGCTATTAAAACTTCATATTCAGCTTCATTATTAGTCCTGGGTTTTATCAAGGAGAGGGCGTAACACAATATTCCTCCTTACGGGGTCACAAAGATAAGATCCACCCCGGCTTTGATTATGGGAGTGTTTTACTTTTGCCGCTTTATGGAAGATACTTCATCGAAGTAGAGTTCCTGTTCAGTTGATAAAACTGCACATTTAATATGACATTTTTCCTACTATTTCTATATAAAAAGGTGTTTATTATAATATATGACACATATAAGGGTTTATCTGTAAAAATACTATTTTCATGTGTTTATATATTATAATTAACATTTGGTAGGAAAAAGTAAGCATATAATATCCATGTAACATTTGGCCCATTTAAATATGCTTACCTTATTAAAAGCCTTTGACCAATTCTTAATGGTTAAGTTAATATCTCCATAAAACAAACTAATATTATTTGTTGAGTTATTGTGTAGAATTTTCAGGACTGAAATCAAGGAAATCAAAGTTGGCGAAACAAACCTGACTAATTAAGAAAGTAAACTAAAGAAATCAAGTCTGGCAATGACGTAGAAAATATTTTCAGTTTTCAGATATTCAAAAGATCACCACGTGTCATCAAGATGAAGCCCCAGAAAAACAAACCAAAGATCCCACCATAAGGCCGCGGAACCGCGGCCAAACCCACCTATTGGCCGCGGTTCCGCCACGGTTCAGAAGATTGGGAAGTTTAGATTTCGCTGTTAGGATCTTAACCTCTGGCTTCCAAATTAGGCAGCTAGGGTTCTGGCTTTAGGACTATAAATAAGGACCGAGAGCCTCTTGGAAAAATCATCAAGCTGAAAATATCACGAAGTCCGCGACAGGCTCACGCATCCAGGCTGATCATCAACGGTTCATCTACCTCCTTAGGAGAGATCGAGAAGCAAAACTAGCATTTTGTAATCATTTTCTAAGGGAACAAAGTGTAAATGAATTTTGTCGATTAAGAAAGGTAGTTGTTTTCTTATTCTATCTCTTTGTAGTTTTTAATATGATTTTTCTCTCCATCTCTTCTTCTCCCAACATGCGCGAGTAATTCTTCGCTTGTTAGGGTTCATGGGATTAGGGTAGGTTAATGGATGATGAAGATCCTTAAACTCTTTTTAAGTCCTATAAAGTTTATAAACTTTATCAAAAGAATAGTTAACATCCTAATTGGGCACGCTATCAATTCATTGATAATCGCGACCACGATTAGAGATTAGATTAACTATTGTTTTGGTAAAGGCTAGATATGAACGGAGTTCCATGTCGAGATAAGGGTTAAGAGTGGGAACCCTTTTCCCTCCAGAATCCCTAATCTACATGCATCACTGTCGTTCTAGTTTTAAATCTATTAAAAGATAAAAAGAGTAATCTTTAATTAATCATCCATAACTACTAAATCCCAATGAACCCTACAAGCCCTCTTTTAATATTAAATTTACATCCGTAGTTAATCTAGATCTATATTTTGCATCCGTGTTTAACGTAGATCTAGAAACTATTTCCACTATTCTTTATTCCTCTATTCTTCCTCTTTCTCAATACGCCTAAAGTTAGAATAAAATATTCAACGTTTCCCAGAGGACGACCCGTACTCATCTCGGTCTAGCTACATGCGACACCGTTATTGATTGCGGTTAACTACTACTACATAAATTCCAGACCAATCAGTTCCCATTGGGACTCATTTTCTTCTTTCTCTTCTTCGATTGCGTCGAACACGTATTCGTCTGGCAAATCACAATTTAGGAGATAGTCGGCTGGTATCGGATGCTCCACGAGAAAGTCAGCGATGGCATATCCTTTCACTGCTTTGAGGGGTCGATACGATACCGAGAACTCCATCAGGAGGAGGGCCCAATTGGCAAGCCTTCCTATCAGTATGGCCTTTGATATTAGATATTTGAGAGGATCCACTTTCGATATAAGCTGGACTTCATGTGCTAAGGCGTAATGTCTGAGCTTCGTTATTACGATGATCATCGCCAGGCAATACTTTTCGATTGGGGAATAGTTGCTTTCTGCCCCAGGAGAACTCGACTTAAATAGTGCAGAGCTCTCTTCTTTTCTTAATCGTTCTCTTATGCCCATAATGTGCCTAGAGAACCACAAGGGCCGTTGTGTATAGGATAAAGGGTTTTCCCTTAACCAGAGCGGCTAATACCGGCGAATTTTGCAGGTATTGTTTGATTTCGTCTAGTGCGTTTTGGCACTTCTGATCCCAGACGAACGTGGTCCCCTTCATCATCAGATGACTGTAGGGATGGTATTTTCTGGAGAGGTTGGCTATGAACCGCCGGATATACTCGGGCTTTCCTTGGAGAGATCGCAGTTGTTTGAGGGTTCTTGGCGTGGGCATTTCCATAATCACCTTGATTTTTGAGGGATCGATTTCGATGCCTCAGTGACGAATGATAAATCCCAGGAATTTGCCTGAGAAAACTCCAAACGCGCATTTTAGAGGGTTCATCTTCAGATTGTACTTCCGAATAAGTTGGAACACTATTTTTATATGTTCCCAGTGTTCCTCATGAGATTTGGTCTTCACCACAAGCTCATCGATGTAGCATTCGACAATCTCGTGTATGAGGTCATCGAATATTTTTTTCATGGCTCTCTGGTAGGTAGAGCCGGCGTTCTTCAAACCGAAGGGTATCGCCTTGTTTACCGCCGAAAACATAGACGAACTGGGATTGAATGTCTTGCCTGAATTTGGGGGCAGATGCTATTTGGACACATCCATCCACCTCTCCAAAGATACCAAGTTGATTTATGGCACCGTATATCGGAGGTTTGGATAGATGCTACCGATGTAGCAGACTTCATCAGATTCCCCCTCATTTGTGAGGGGTTTTTGACTGTGGGGACGCTCTTCCTTGCAAGCGCAAGCTCCTGTAGTTAATTACGTTATCGTATTGCGATAACAACTTTCTCCTTCTCCAGTAGTTCATTTCGTGTTGTGTGTTTATTTGGTTTGTTATAGTTTCTCGTGGATTGTATACGGAGACTAGTTTATGTCGTCGCCCGTAGGGCGCGGATTAGTTCAAATCCGTATATTTTAGATTTAGGTTTGGGTCAAGGATTTGCTTGACGAGGTCCACGTTAGTAGCTTGGTTTGCCAACGGGAATGAACTTAGGACGCAAGTTTCATATAAATGAGGTCCATCAGTTCATGAGATATTTGGGTTTGATCTAAGGATCGTTAGTCATATTTGAGACTAAGATCAAGTTAGAAACAAATAACCATATGGACCCAATTATATTAGTTTAAGGACATCACGATCCATTATCACCGTGTTTGGGGAGAATATTAGTTTAAGAACATTTCGGTCCAACGTTCAATGTTTGGGACGAATATTAGTTTAAGGACATTTTTGTTCAACGTTCCCATTTTGCGGATAAAGGAAGAGGAGTTATTGGTTATTTGTCATGCCCCACTTCCCAAAATACGTAAATATGGCGCGTGACAGAGCCAATCATGCTACCTGTGGCTAAGAATCATCCCTCCACAGTCATATTACGGCTGTCAATCGGATATCAAGAACAGTAAAAATATAAACTAGCTAACATATGTCCATCCGCCATAATAAATAAAATTAAGAAATAGGTGTAGAGGAAACGAATCAAGATCCAATAAAACAATATCTGAATCATGTCCCATATAGGCTCACATCAATAAAAATAAAACTAAGGAAATAAAAGAATCTAAGCATCTCTAACCTAAAAAGCTAGCTTCTTATTGCTCGGCTTGCTTGCTAAGGCACTCCTGATCTGCCTGCGATAATATCAGAGGAACTGGGCCATGCAAAATCCAGACGTCAGTGCGTCATAAATATCAAAACAATAGTAATAACAAGGATATGATACTATTATTAAACATGAATATAAATAATAAACACAGATATGAATAGTGAGCTATATGTATATGATGTGTATCCTAAAATCTGTGTTTCTAGGTTATCTATTCTAGAAGTCTTTGAAATCAATTAATATAATCCTCATAGTAACTCAACTGTATATATCCCGTTCAAACCCCATGGGACCACGGCACAATGATTATTCCATCACGCCCGGAATCACGACAAACAATAAACGATGATTATTCCGTCACGCCCGGAATCATGACAAACAATAATAATATTCTCTTGAGTTACGTTTCGGTTACATTCTTGATTTCCCCCTTTCCCCCAAGGTTCTGTGTTCAAGTCAGGTATTGACGATATAAATCTAATGCCAGGTCAAGTAGGTACAGGTCTAGTCTATACAGACAACAAGTCACGTCCGTCAGGAAAACAATCAGGATTGTTGGCATTAGCAATAAGATCCAAATAACAAGTCTGGTAGTGTGTCGTGAACATACCATATAATGTATATTAACCAAAATAGACATCAATGTAAAAATGTGATCAATATTGAAACACAATTAATGCCAGGATGTATACGTATCTATCTATAATAACCGTTATACGTCCATTACCATATATGATGCAATCTAGATAACATATTGAACCAATATAGTATTATGATAATATCGTGATGTTCCGGCATACAACTAGATAAACTAGTATCAGTACGGATACAGACGGATGCTATAAAATTGTAAATCGGTAATTTCTGCTGAATAGTAAAACACATGTACTATAATTTATCAAATAAATATTGATATAATAAAATAGCATGTTGCAATTTTAGAACTTTCCTGATCGAATCTCACGTCGAGATACGGATGTCACGTTCTGACATCGAAATAAAGTCACGACGCAAAACTTATACACGCAGGACTAGACCTGGCTGAGCAGCTGCGTGACGTGGTGACTGGGGTAGACGACAATAGTGGCTGGATCGTCTGGATCATCGGCGACGTGCGCAACTCTGGCAAGACGATCGGGGATCAAGAAAAGGAAAAGAAAGAAGAAGAAGAAGAAGTGAACTGGCTGTTGGGGTTACTGGTGTTCTGTCGAGGACAGAGGAGATGGTGGCGATGAGACGACGGCGATGTGGAGAAGTTATCGGCGGCGAGGTGACGGCGAGGTAGGTGTGGGTTCTGGTGTGATCGGGGAAATGATCAGGGGTCGTTGATGGTGGTGTATGGTGTTCGGGGGTTGCCGGAGAGACAAGGAGGTAATAGAGGTGGTTTGTGGTAATGGGTTTCCGGCGACGAGGGGTTGCCGGCGATTGAGGTGTTGGGTTCTTGGGTGAGGACGTGGGGTCGTTGGGGAGGAGAAGAGGATAGGAGAGGAGATGGGGTGATGAAGGTGAGGAAGAGGAGGCGAGGACGAGGACGAGAGGGGATAGCGACGGTGAGAGGGCAGCGACGAGGTGATGGGTTAGGGTTCGCGTTCGCGGGGGAAAAGAAGAAGAAAGGTGAGGTTTTTATATAATAACTTTTTATATTATAATATTATATATATATATATATATAGTGAGAGAGAGCAAGAGAGAGAGAGACATACAGAGAGAGATTTATATTATTTTAAATAATTAATATAGTAAATATATTATATATAACAGTTATATATATATATATATTAGTTAAAATAATATAATATATATACATATTATAGGATTTTACAGATAATACCAGATTGCTCCGAATATTACCCGTATCGAAACAAAAATCTATTTTTTCAATATGGAGAATATACGTAAGAATTTAAACTTTAATGCAATATTCTACAATTAAAAACATATACCCCAAATACAGATCTACGTAAATATACATAGCGATCAAAATACTAGTATGTGTAACACTTAGGATATGAACATGATATATGGATGCAACCACATGATATTGGGTACTATGACATGCAAGGCTAGATAAGAAAATATATTACTTGATTTTATATTGTATTTAAAAAAGATATTTAGAGTCTAAGTTATATTATATACGTATATAAAATCTAGATTTGCATGGATACTCTGTACTCGCAAATATTTGATGTAATCTTAAACCATGATGGGTTTCAACCATGCGGGTCGGGTCGGATAATAACCACAACTACCAATTGGACTATCTGCAACCCAAAAGCAACAATAATAAAGAATTTTACCGCAACATTTGAAATACCCTAAATAAATATAGTAAAACAGTGCTAGGGTGTTACATTATACCCAACTACAAAAGAATTTCGTTCTCGAAATTTCTGGAACAAGAAAAGATAAGAAAACACGGATCTAAGAAAAGAGATGTGGAAACTTTTGTCGAATCTCGTCTTCACGTTCCCAAGTAGATTCTTCATGCGAATGATTCCTCTATGAAATGAGTACTAGTGGGATAACTTTATTCTTGAGTACTTTCTCCCGTCGATCCACAATCACCATTGGTCACTCTTCAAATGTCAAATCTTTCCTTACTTTCAGTTCCGAGTGATTTAGGACGTGCGTCTCATCTCTAACATACTTGCAGAGTTGAGATACATGAAACACGTCATGAACACCCGCCAAGGATGGTGGTAAAGACAATCGATAAACTATCTCTCCAACATGCTCGATAATACCGAAAGGTTCCATGAGTCGAGGACTAAGTGTTCCCCTAATATTTAAACACAATAAAAAAGATATGCTCTGTTAAAATTTAATGAGGCAGCGTCTCACGTGCCCCCATGAGGGCGCCGACGCCTTAGGATCAAATCCTATGGTGGCGCAACACGTGAAGCTTACGTGGGCGCCTATGTGCAAAACAGAGGAGCGCCTATCATATGTAAGAATTAAATTTTTAAGTGGCACCCACGTGCACAACACGTGAGCGTCGGTGCCCAAGTTAAAATTAAGAAGAATTAGATTCTACATGAGGATATTTCCCTAAAAACTGGGATAGTTTCTCTGTTAAACAGAGACGTTAGATCAAAAATCCAATAGAGATGACAAATCATCAAAATATAGAATTAAATTCTATTAGGAGAAAATATCTCCCAAATATTTCTAAGTGAGAAAGATATTCTCGGTTGGATCAAAGATCCAATGATATAATAAAATTCTATTTTTGGGAAAATATTTCCCTAATCTTGTTAAAAAAAAGAAGATATATTCTGTGAAACAAAAATCACTGGATCAAAGATCCAACGGTGGATAAAATCCTTCGAAAAATTTTGAGACCAATTAAATTAATTGGAATATCTCGATAAGAGATTTTCTCAAAACCAATTAACAATTTGCTTCTACTATATAAAAGATCCGAGACTTTAAGTCTCAACTCACAGAAATATAGAGGGAACCCCCCATAAGTTTCTGCAAAAAATACAGAATGCTCTAAAAACCAATAGAGAATTTAATTCTCAATAGAGAACAAGATCTTCCTCCTCTCAAACCCTAGGTAAAGAAACCACAGAGATCAAAACATCTCCTTTACCTATTATATCATATCTACGGGTTTAACCCTTCTCAAGAACTTAATTCTTTCTATGGATCTTAGATCCACAAGACAAGTCTCCCACAAATTGAGAATTTAATTCTCATCGGGAAGATCTTGTTCTGGAGAATCAAAGATTTAGAAAAGAACTACGAAAAAGAAAAAGAACCTATCCTATAAGAATATAATTCCTCTGAAAATAGGATTTAACCCTAAAAGAAACTTAGTTCTAAAAGAAAAAACATAAGAACTTAGTTCTTGAAGAAAACCTGATCCCAGATCTTCAAAACAAAGATCTTGGTGCCATTAATGGTCAAAATGCCATTAACAGAGACCCAATCTCTAAAAAGGAAAAGGAATTAGCGCCGCACGTGCTTCCTACGTGGGCGCCTTCAACAGATTTCCAAAACAAAAGGAAATCAGCGCCTCACGTGAAAAACACATGGGCGTCCAAAATGGAAGTCCAGCGCCTCACGTGAAATACACGTGAGCGCTGAGTAAAGTGCTTAGCACTTCATACGCAGCCAAAACGGCTGAGTGCTTAGCACTGATTGGGCAGCGCCTAGCATCTCACGTGAAACACACGTGGACGCCCAACAAAACAAAGGGGATAGTGCTGCATGTGCTCCTCACGTAGACGCCATATAAAAATGCTAAGCACTTCATACATAGACAAAACGGCTGAGTGCTTAGCACTGATCGGGCAGCACCCAGCGCCTCACGTGCTCCTTACGTGGACGCCATATAAAAAAAGTTCTTAGCACTATATATATATATATATATATATATATATATTCAGTCAAAATAACTGAGTGCTCAGCACTGATTGGGCAGCGCCCATAACTGAAGGTCTCACATGATACCCATATGAGTGCCAGAACTTCAAATAAGTGTTTAGCACTTTTGCATAAAAAAAGGGGGGCTGAACAAGCAGGGCCCAAATAAGTGCTTAGCACTTTTGAACAAAAAAAAGGGGACAGAGCAGACTTAGCCCAAAGTGGTTAAGTTTTTTTGAAAAGTTTTCTTACAGCTGAGCCCAAATGCTCTGTTGTTGGATCTTAAATTAAAATGATTCTTAAAATTTTGCTAAGTTGATCTCAGTCTCGAATAAGGCTAACGTATCCTTAGCTAAAATAAATTGAGTCCAAATGCTCATATATTTAAGTTGACCTTAATCTCAAACTAGATTAATGGTCTTTAAATAAAAGAAACCCAAATCTAAAATATACGGACCTGGACTAATCCGCGTCCTACGGGAGACGACATAAAATAGTCTCCGTATATAATCCACGGGAAACCAAAATAAACCAAAATACACACGACACGAAGTGAACTGCTGAAGCAGGAGAAAGTGGTTATCGCAACGCGATAACATAATTAACTGCAGGGGCTTGCGCCTGTAGGGAAAAGCGTCCCCACAATCAAAAACCCCTCATAAATGAGGGGGAATCTGATGAAGTCTGCTACAACGGTCGCATCTATCCAAACATCCGATATATGGTGCCATAAATCAACTTGGTATCTTCGGAGAGGTGGATGGATAAATCCAAATAGCATCTGCCCCCAAATTCAGGCTAGACGTCCTAACGTCTCGGTTCGGTTTTTCGGAGGTGAACACTAATCTAGCCCCGACTACCAAATTGGATCACTCCTCTAGTCGGTGATATCTTTAAGAATACAAGATCACCAACTGAGAACTCTAGAGGTCTTCGTCCAGTATCAGCCCAACTTTTCTGTCGATCTTATGCCACCTTCATATGATTTCGGATCATATTAACTTTCTCCACCGTTTGCACAATAATATCCGGT
Organism: Agapanthus africanus; assembly: GCA_030015575.1. NCBI lineage: Eukaryota > Viridiplantae > Streptophyta > Magnoliopsida > Asparagales > Amaryllidaceae > Agapanthus > Agapanthus africanus. The sequence continues at coordinate 570,177,815 of JASDDO010000016.1, forward strand.
CCCAATAATCTTCTTTCTCCAAAATCGTCCCAACAGACCGGCGAGCGACACTTACGACCGTATAATGCTTCGAATGAAGCCATCTGTATAGTCGCCTAAAAACTGTTATTGTATGAAAACTCCACCAAGTGCAAATGATCCTCTCATAAACCCTTGAAGTCTAACATGCATGCTCTCAACATATTTTCAAGAGTTTGGATCGTTCTTTCAGATCGGCCATCTGTCTGAGGATGATAGGCTGTGCTAAATTTCAAGTGAGTTCCCAAACTTTCCTGTAGACTCCTCCAAAAGTGTGATAGAAATCGAGTATCACGATCCGAAACGATGATCGGAAATGATCCCAAACTTTTCTGTCGGTCCGGTCTTTTGGCGATGAACAGATTCTGGTACGCCCGGTGAGACCTTTTCCTCTTTCCACTCCACACTTCGTGTGTCATGTTTCGTGAACAAAATAGCGGTTCACTATGATTGCCCTTGGGTTCGAGGTACTAAAACTTGGTGTTTTGCTCCTGTGCAGAAAATCAATGGCTTCTCAATGCACTGCATGCAAAGGCAATTCTCGCTCCACCCCAACTGGAGGAGTGACCTATGGGCCTAACATGGCCTCTATTTTTTCAATGCCAGTGGGGCAAGTCACACAAGCCACTACTGGATTGTTCTTTGGGACCATACTCCCACTAGTGAGTTTCGGTGTCTCAGTGCCGCAAGAAGAAGCTCCCAAAAGATCGGTCTTCGATCGACTGGCAACCACAACGGCCCCTCTCAACAGGTCGTCCAAATCTGGCATCTCAGTTTTCAACAGGCCGAGCAAAAGCATAAATGGGCCCGTAAAGAAGCTCGTGATACCTGAAGGGGCTACCTTAAAACGGCTAGCACTCCCTACTCCAACTACAAGCAAAGCCGTCAAAAGTGCTTCCCCTACCAGAAAGTCGGTCTTCGAAAGATTGGCAGGCCCTCCACAAACTTTAATAAAGACGTCGGTCTTTAATAGGCTGACGCCAATTGCAGCTCCTCAGCAAAACCATGGGCGTGATGAAGCCGCTTCCAAAGCAGAGGCGGTCCCTTCAATAAGGCACACTAGACGTCACCACTGGCGCCGAGTGAGAGAAGCTGAGGGCAACTCCCCCTCTGGACTCACCCCACCAGCTCCAATGGTGGAAGTCGACGCTGCTGTTCCAACCGGGAACAGTTTTGATCTGCTTAAGAGGGTACGAAAAAACTCTCCAACAGCGGTGCTAAAGAAATTACCCCCACCTACAGAAGTTATAGTGCAGGCAAAACCGGAGCAGCCTCATCAGCGGCTCTCATCGCAAATTCATAGGGTTTGGCGAAAAGTCCAGGACTCTGTGATTGACCAGAACTACTCTCGTCGACCAAAGAAATCGAAGGCTCAACAAGAAAATGACCAGTCCTCCGCCATACAACATGGGACTTCTCCTAAACAGGTGCCTGTCATAACGGCTCCTTCAAATCCAATCTCTCATAAAAGAACGAGGTTGGAGAAAGCTTTACCGCCCGCGGCAAATTCCAAAGGCAATGGATCCAAATGCCCCAAGTCTGGGGGCATTATCGTCCATACAGTCTATATGACCAATGGGCAAGAAGGGAGCCGTGCTTTGGTGAGTCACCAACCGCAAACTCGGTCGCTGACAAAGGCTCAGGAGCAACATCAGAAGCTCTAGGAAATGCTGCCCAAAATGGCAGCACTTACCGGACAGAAAGAAAGTCCGTACAAAGAGGCTGAACAGCGCCAAGAGCAAGAGACCGATACAGACTTTCTACGAAGAGTGCTCGAGAGAAAGGAAAAAGAGGCCACTGAACAAGCTGCTAACATGAAGCAAATGTCTCTCTTGTTCCAAGACATGGTTGGAATGATGATCCAGCCAGAACCCCCGGCCGAAGATCCGCCGATAATCATCGACAATGACAGAGGGGAAACATCAAACCCTCCTCCGGCCTTATCAGCAACTAAGGAGGAAACAATCTCCAAGGCCGTCTTTGATGATTACATTGCTCAACAAATAAGAGCTCATCAAGCTAATGAAGCTACTGGCCAAATCGTCAGAACCGGGCCACCGTATCCAGGCTGGTATGACCAAATCAAATACCCGCCGAGATATACGATACCCAAGTTCCATTTATACAAAAGGACATGCAACCCTCACCAGCATGTCGTGCAGTTTAGAGCTCTGTGCGGCAACATTAGAGGCAATGACAAACTGTTGCTTCGCCAGTTCGTTGGCAGCATGCCAGAAACAATCATTGAATGATCTCCGAAACTCCTAAATGACTCCGTAAAAATATTCACATAGATGGAACTGCTGTTCGCACATTGTTTCGCCAGTGTGAGCGAGCGGACTCCAATTACGACATTAATCAATGCCACGGTAAAGCCGGGAGAAACCTAGGTCTAATATGCGATCCGGTGGCGGAACTTATGGTCTAAATGCGAACAGCGCATTGAAGAATCTCCTGCTGCAGGCATGTTCATCGGGACCCTTGATCCTCAAACGACTATGTCCGAGTTCATGACATTCTTCAAACCATCCACCTTCCAGGCTCTGATAGATAAATAGGCCCAAATGGACTAGATGGGCCACGGGCCTTCCTCCTCAAATAAGGACCCTTGAAATGCCAAGGGTAAAGGGAAAGCAGCCTTCGTTGCCAATACGCAACAACAGCCGAGTGGCTCAAAACCGGCCGTTTGACAAAACAACGCTCGTCCGCGCCCGTCCTTGGAGGAAAGACTAGGACGCGCTTACTCGTTTCCCTGCAATAAGACGAGGAGACTGTTCGAATTGGCAATGCGTAATAAACTCATCACATTACCAGACCTGCGGCGTCCACCGCAACCCGGCGACGTCAACAACCCTAAATACTTCTCCTATCACAGAATGGTGAGCCATCAAATTGAAGATTGCTACGTTTTCAGGAACTGGGTCGAAGACCAATACCAACAGGGGAAATTCGCGATGTCTGTTAACTGGAAGGTAAACCTACCCCAGAAGCACACTCCCAAAAAGGTGGATTCGTGATTGATCGTGCGAAGAGGTGTTTGTGTATATTTTAAATAACCGTAATCAAGACGGTGTCGCAAATAGCTAGCCGTGATGAGTACGGGTCGTCCGCAGGGAAACGTGAACTTCTTTTCTTGTTTTAGACGAGTTGATAAAAGAGAGGATGGGTTGTTGTCGTTTTTATTAAGATGGATATAAAATTTTATAATAGAAAAGCTTGTAAGGTTTATAGGACTTAGTAGTTAATGGACGAATATTTAGAAATGTCTCTTTTTATCTTTTAATAGTTTAAAATCTAGAGAGATAGCGATGAATATGGATTAGGGGTTTTTGGAGAGAATTAGGGTTTCCCACTACTGCCTCTTGTCTTTCCATTGATCTCTATTAATCTCAAGCACTTAACAAAACAAGTGTTTAACTAATCTCAAATCGTGGTCGTGAGTATCAATAAACTAATAGTGCGCCCGATAAGAGTGTTAACATTTATTTTGCCAAAATTTATAAACATTAAAATGTCAAAAGAAGTTAAAAGATATTTCATCCATTATTCTACCCTATCCTACAAACCTTAGCAAGTAAGAAATTACTTGCTCATGGTTAATAGCGAAGAAAGGATGAAGATGAATGAAACCATAATTAAAAGTGCAGAAAAGTAATACGGGAAAGTAATGCGTAAAGTAAATGCAGAAAGTAAATAAAAAAAGAATTAAAACAAAAATTACCTTTATTAATCAACTATTGCATTACAATTTTTTCTCCTTAGAAAGTAGATTACAAGAACCCTAGTTTTGCTCTTAGATCTCTCTCTTGAACGTTTTTTATTTGGGATCTTGAATTCTTGGATTCTTTTTAAATGCACAGCTCTCGGTCCTTTATATAGTCTCTAATATTAGAAACTCTAGATGCCATATATGAGTAGATGTAGTTACGATCATGCCCCCAAAATCCCAGATCCAACGGCCACCAAACGACCGCGGAACCGCCACCCTTTGCCACGTTTGACCGCGGATCCGCTGCCTCCTAGTAGGATTGTGACTTGGGATTTTTTTTGGATTTTTGTCTCGATATTTGGATATCCTTTTGATATGTAGATTCTGAAAATATTGCTCCGAGTCTCTACCGTTGCTAGATTTCTCGATTTGCTTCTAAAATTTGGCAGATTTGGTTTCGATATCCCGATTTGACTTGGATCTCCTACTTAGATTTCAGACTTGAGCTAATACCTGCACAATATCTCAAATCAAATTGTTAGTAGTATTTGGTATTTTTTTGAGATATTATTTCAACCATTTATATGATATAATATCTTAAGAATATTGATTAGGAATATTTGATGTGATATGCATATTTTAATTACTAATATTTCATTTAAATATTATATGTATATATTTTCCCTAATTATATTAATTATAAATGAAAAAAATATGATAATAAACTTTTACAAATAAACCTATATATGTTTTTTATTTATAATTAACACATTTTAGCACTTAACAATAATAGGGAAAATGTCTATACAAATGTGCAATATTTTAGATTAATCAATGCGTGGGGGGCATCATGCTCACTTGTGGAAGAAACTCCATGGGAAGTCGTTCTTTCAGCAAAAACCAAAAGAATGCTAAAGGACCTACGGCATGTCCAGCAGTCAGGTAGAAAAGCTCACTTGAACCCGAAATAATCGAAGGGATGTTAAAATCTCGTCCCACGCCGAAAATTGCTGACAAAGGGAAAACCCCTAAGTCAAGCCTTCAAAGTCTTCGAAAAAAAAGAAGAAGACCAAGAAGGCTGTACAGCTTGTTGAATATGACAACAAACGCATAGATCTATAAAAATACATTGATGCGCTGGAGGAGTACAATCAGAAGGCGCAGGCACTTGTCACACTCGAAGAGTTCCTCAAGCATATTCTTGAGGACGAAGATAGTGACTACGATGAGGAAAATGACTCATCAAAAAACACCAAATACTGTGTAGCAAGTTGCCACATGGTCTCCCATTCATCATTATATGACGAAGATGCTCCCTCAGCGTCAGAAAACAATGCAGAGGAACCGGGGGGCAGAATCGGCGCTAAAATCCCCGGAACTGTCAGAAGACCCAATTGATAGGTTGTTAAACGAAGTCTTTCAAAAAAGAAAAGTTGACCGAGAGCGCGAGATTGCCATATACGAAAAGGCTAAGCGTCAGCGTTAGGACAAAGAAGCTGCGGCAAGGATGAGTTATAAAGTACTCCAACTAAACCAAAGCACTCCTGCTGCAAATAAGAGCAGGATCAAAATAGAGAAGCGGTTCGCTAAAGCCCTGTCAATGGGGATGAAGCTGCAACCTCTCTTAAGGAACACTCCCTGGGTCATATGCCTCGATGGAGAAGATTCATGCCCAAACTACTGCCCATATCATCGGAGGGTCACCCACCCCATCAAAGAATGCAGTGCCTTTAAGAAGCGGTGGTAAGGATACATTGCCCATCAAAAACACTTCAAGAGGATGAAGCGTGAAACTCGTGCTCGTCGACGGAAAAATAGTGCGACAAACGCGCATGAAGAAACGACTGGCAACTGTTATATGGTTGGTACCATTTCGGAAGGGGAAAAACCCCATGTTCTTACCTTCAGGAGCGATTCTGAGGACGAAATACCCCTCAGCCCTCTCTTCAAAGACTCCACCTCCGAAAAAGAAGAGGAAGAGAAGAACTACGAGAATATTCAGCTGCGTAACCGCACGCTGCCTGAGAGAAACCTCGGACCTTTAAACAAAGGTTCGAACAAAAAGGACAAAGGGAAAGGAAAAATACCCGAGGAGATCGCCCTCGATGAAGAAGCAGTTAAAGAGCTCGCGGCAAAAGATCCGCCTAAGAAAAACAAGGTGGATTACAATGTCCTGGCACATCTGAGGAAAATACCCTCGCGATCAAGCATATTGGATGCTCTCCTCCTGTCCAAAGAGGTACGAGATTCCCTTATCAAGGCATTACAAAAGCCTGATCAGTTCTAAGCTTTCTTCATAGAAGATAAGATGAAAGATGAGCTGGCAGAGGTCCACACGGCTGACATTACATTCAGTGATGAAGATCTCCTCCTCGGTACGCGCGAGCATAATCGCCCGTTATACGTCACCGGGTACTGCCATGACATCAAGATAGGAAAAATCCTTGTTGACAACGGATCCTCCGTTAACCTTCTCAACGTAAGAGTGTTGAAGGAGATTTGTATGAACGTTCAGCATCTTGTTCGAGATAAAATTACCATCTCCGGGTTCGACTCACAGTGGTCACGGACGCTTAGGTCCGTAATACTGACGCTATGCTTCGGGCTGCTCGTCACTGACATCAAATTTCATGTCATTGATACCAAGACTTGCTATAACGCTTTGCTCGGTAGGCCCTGGTTACACGAGTACAACGTCATCCCTTCTACACAACATCAGTGTATGAAGTATTTCAAGGATGGCTCGGAGTACACCATCACGGAAGTGCTAAACCCGTTCTCGGTAAACGAAGTCCAGAAATATGAAGACGCAAAGCACTTCCTACCAGACTTCGAAGATATGGAAATGTGTCATAAGATGGAGGAAAACAGAAGTCCGTTGCCACTATCCCAAATTTTAGGAGCGATACCGAGAAAGATGAAGAAATAGTCTACTCGGGACAATCCCAAAAAGAAAAAAAATAAGCCCAGACCATCTACTCCTATTTTGGTCTTTGGCAGCGACTTCGAGGACGAGGCCAACGCAGTGTTCTCCATCCGCCCATCAATGTAAACTTTTGCCGGAACAGATCAGAGTCTACAAATTACAATAGCTCCGCCTCGGCATTACAAGGAACTTGGTGCGCTCCATACATATAGCGTACAAGAACTGCAAACTTTCTACGTGTCTCCTAGGCGAAAGGGCGAAAAAGAGATCCTCTTCTACCAATTTATAGAGACTAAAGTAGAAAAAGAAGTTTGGCATTGTGCCGATTTTGCACTCGACAGGCTTCAACCCATCCATTTGCCAAGATATTACACAGAGGGATTCAGAAGGCTGTTAAGATGTCAAGGTGTACCCCTCGAAAAAACTGTTCGACAAGCCCAATTCTACAAAATGATTTGGGACACTCCCGGGACTCAGCGAAAGATGCCCAACGGGAAGATAGAGTCAACCGGGCTTGGATACGTTCGGTCCAAGAAACGGGAGCATATCCACAGTTGCCGCGTCGTAAATAGCTCCAGTGAAGCGGAAGCCGCTCTTCCAAATAGCCATGACGTCAAATCAGAGTGAGATCCCGTTCTAAAAACGTTAAGTCCGTCACTGGAAGAACAAATTGATAGGTTAATAAAAGAAGCTTGTCAAACGAGCCGGGACAATCACAGCCGCGAAATGGCCATTTATGAAAAGGCCAGGATGCAGCGACTTAGTCAGCAATCTGTGGAGAAGATAGACTATAATACTCTTCACCCCCGGCCCACTGTATGTTCTCGCGAAAGGGGAAAATCCTGAAATGGAGGCAAAAACAAGGCAAAGAACGCAAACAACGTTCGAAAACAACAAAGCGGATCCAAGACGCCGTGCAATCGAGGTTCGAGCCCGTCTTTTATAAAGAAGATGGGTCGAGAATACTCTTTCCCTCAAGACAAGACAAGGAAAATATTCAACCTTGTTATGAAGCACCAAATGATGATACTTCCGGAGTCTCGGCACCCCAAACAAATAAATGAGGTTCATCACCCGGATTATTGCTCCTATCACCGACTAATAGGTCATCCCCTTGAAGACCGTTTCATCTTCAAAGACTGGGTAGAAGACCAGTATCAACAAGGAAGGTTCGCTTTATCCGACAGCTAGAGGCTAACCCACCGCAAAAACATGAGCCAAAGAGGACCTATACCGTGAGGATAGGACTAACTTAACATCAAGAATGGAAGCGAACTTGTACCTGCCCTATGATAACACTCTCAAAGGAGGGAGGGCACGAGACTATGGATGACCTCCACATGTGCTTCGCAAATGAAGACGAAGAAGGGGTGATCTCAGAGTTTCCACCAGCACCAAAAGAGCTGGAAGATGGGATACATACCACGACAGAAAACCTAAGAAAAATTGACTTAGGGACGGAAAATGATCCGAGACCAACGTTCGTCAGAAAAACAGATGGCCACGTTAAAAGACGTGCTCATGCAGTGTAAAGATTGCTTCACTTGGAACTACTCTAAAATGCCGGGTCTAGATCCAAAGGTGGCAGTACATAAACTGGCTATATCGCTAGGTATAAAGCCAAACATGCGCCAAGAAGGATATGACTCGAACTTGAGATGAGCATCAACACTGAAGTCAAGAAACTAATCGAATCCGGTTTTATCTAAGAAGTTCAATATCCTGACTGGATCGCCAATATCGTTCCAGTGATGAAGAAAAATGGGATGGTGCGCATCTGCGTGGACTTTCGGGACCTCAACAAAGCTTTCCCGAAGGATGATTTCCCAGTACCTGTTACCGAGCTGATGATCGATAACATGTCTACCCATGAGGTCTTCTCCTTCATGGATGGATCTTCAGGATACAACCAAATAAGAATGCATCCAGAAGACCAAAAGTATACCGCCTTCCGGATCCCACTGGGCATATTCTGTTATAAGATGATGCCCTTCGGTCTGAAGAACGCTGGCGCTACCTACCAGAGGGCAATGAAAAAGATCTTCGATGACCTCATACATGAGATTGTCGAATACTATATCAACAACCTTGTGGTGAAGAGTAAATCTCATGAGGAACATTGGGAACATCTAAGAATAGTGTTCCAACACCTTCGGAAGTATAATATGAAGATGAATCCATTGAAATGTGTGTTTGGAGTTTCCGCAGGAAAATTTCTAGGATTCATCATACGTCACCGAGATATCGAAATTGACCCTTCAAAGATCAAGGAGATTATGTAAATGCCCATGCCAAGAACCCTCAAACAACTGCGGTCTCTCCAAGGAAAACTCATGTATATCCGGCGGTTCATAGCTAACCTCTCCGGAAATTTCCGTCCCTACAGTCATTTAATGAAGAAGGGGACCCCGTTCATCTGGGATCAAAAGCGTCAAAATGCACTGGACGAAATTAAACAATACCTGCAAAATATGCCGATATTGTCCGCTCCGGTTAAGCGAAAACCCCTTATCCTATATACGACAGCCCTTGAGGGTTAAAAAAAACTCCTAATGTTCTCGAAAAACGAGTTCTGTTAAAAGAAAGAAATAGATTTAAATCAGTAAAAAGGGTATTAGAACCCTAAAAAAAATAGGAAAGGGAGTTAAAAATACTCCCAATGTTCTCGAAAAACGAGTTCTGTTAAAAGAACTGCAAAATCCGCTGATATCCGCCGGTATTGTTAAAATGCACTGGAGCGAAAAGTCCCTATGGGCACAAGAGAACGATTAGGGAAATAAGAGAGCTCTATACTATTTAAGTCGAGTTCTCCCGGGACAGAAAACAACTATTCCACCATCGAAAAGTATTGCCTGGCTCTGTTCTTCGCAATAATGAAGCTCAGACATTACGCCTTGGCAAATGAGGTCTATCTCATATCGAAGGTGGTTCTTCTCAAATATTTGATATCAAGGGCCGTACTAACAGGAAGGCTTGCCAAATGGGCCCTCCTCCTGATGGAGTTCTCGATAGCGTATCTTCACCTCAAAGCAGTGAAAGGGCAGGCCATTGCTAACTTTCTTGCGGAGCATCCAATACCAGCTGACTCCCTGTTAAATTGTAAATTGCTAGACGAACATTCATTTGACTTAATCAAAGAAGAGAAAGAAGAAAATGATTCCTAATGGGAACTCTACTTCGATAGAGCATCTTCCATAAAGCAACGAAAGCAAAATACACCCATAATCAAAGCCGGGGTGAGTCTTATCTTCATGACTCCGCAAGGAGGGATATTGCGTTACGCCCTCTCCTTAACAGAGCCAAGGACTAATAACGAGGCTGAATACAAAGTTTTGATAGCAGGTCTAGAGATCGCTATCGACATGGGAATCAAAGACCTCCTTATATATGGAGACTCCCGGCTGATCGTTAGCCAAGTAAATGGCGACTATCAGACATGCAAGCCAGAGCTGATAAAGTATGGCGAAAGAATGCAGCAACTGCTGACACAAATCCTTTCCTACACCCTGGAAAATATACCGCGAGCGGAAAATAGTAAGGCGGATGCATTGGCCAAATTGGCTAAGGAACTGGCCGATGAAGACCTCGAAGGCGTAAAGATCATTGTGCAAAGCCGCAGGATTCTCACGCCAAAAAATATATCTTTGGAAGATCTGATAGTGCCATCCGAAAGAAAAGAAACGACCGAACAAGTAGCCCTTCAAATAAAGGACGAAGAAAAGGTCAAGGATTGGAGGGAAGTCTTCATAAACTACTTCAAATCCCAACAAATGCCCAAAAATGCGCCGTCTATACATCAGCTCATGAAACGAGCTTTATTTTTCGCCTTCGTCAATGATACTCTATATAAGAGATCGTTCGACTATCTATGGCTAAGATGCCTGGGGCCGGAGGAAGCAAAGAAAGTCTTCCAAGAAACTCACGGCGGACTCTGCGGTTCTCATCAAGCCGGGCCAAAGATGAAGCTGAAGATAAAAAGAATAGATTACTATTGGCCTACAATGATTCAGGACTGCCTCAAATATGCGAAGCAGTGTCACTTATGCCAAATTCACGGTGACTTCATCCACCAACATCCAAATCCGCTACACCCAACAGTGGCTAGTGGCCGTTCGAAATGTGGGGAACCGATATAATTATCCTCATTGAACCGGCATCGTCCAAAGGACATCGGTTTATACTGGCAACGACCGACTACTTCTTTAAGTGGGCAGAAGCAGTACCACTAAGGGAGGTGAAGACGGAGAATATTCTCTATTTCTTCAAGACCCATATCATCTATCGATTCGGCACTCCGCGACAAATTATCTCGGATAATGGGCCAGCTTATAGAATTCATAAAATAAGCCGCTTTGCACAACAACATAAAATAGATTGGAGATACTCTCCAGTCTATAATTCTCAGGCCAACGGTCTAGCTAAAGCTTTTACCAAGACCTTGATAAAGATTATAAAGAAAACAGTGTCCAGAAACAAAAAGGACTTGCATGAAAGGCCGCATGAGGCTTTCTGAGCATACCGAACAACTTTCAAGATGGCCGTGAATACAACACCACATGCATTGGTGTTTGGCACAGAAGCAGTTCTCCCATTGGAAATAGAACTCCCCTCTCTATGAGCAGCGGTTCGATACGAGCTGACAGATGAAAAAAATTATCATCTTCGGCGTGAGGAGCTCGATACCTTCGACGAAACTCGCCTTATAACGCAGCAAAATCTGGAGGCTTATAAGGCAAGGATAACACGGTCATACGAAAAACTGACCAGGCCGAGAACGTTCCGTCAAGATGGACTCATGCTAGTCGTTAAAAGACCAATGATCCCCAATCGTGCAAAACGGAGGAAGTTCGAGCCGAACTATGAAGGCCCGTACATCATAGACAAATTCTACCAAGGTGGAGCCTACCTACTCATAGATATGCATGGCGAAAGACCCTTCCGGCCAATAAACGGCCGATTCCTCAAAAAATACTATGCTTGTCGAGTCACGACTTAGGTCAATGCTCTTGAGTAGTATCAAAAAGTGCCTGTTTACCGCCGAAAGCCGGGAAAGACAAACGTCTTGCTTGAATTTAGGGGCAGATACTATTTGGTTTTATCCGTCCACCTCTCCAAAGATGCCAAGTTGATTTATGGCGCCGTGTATCGGAGGTTTGGATAGATGCGGCTGTTGTAGCAGACTTCGTCAAATTCCCTCTCGTTTGCAAGGGGTTTTTGATTGTGGGGACGCTCTTCCCTGCAGGCGCAAACCCCTGCAATTAATTACGTTACCGTGTAGCGATAACCACTTTCTCCGGCTCCAGAAGTTCACTTCGTGTCGTGTGTGTTTGTTTTATTTTTGGTTGCCCGTGGATTGTATATGGAGACTAATTCGTGTTGTCGCCCATAGGGCGTGGATTAGTCCAAATCCGTATTTTCTTAGATTTGGGTTTGGTTTGATTTAAGGACCATTAACCTTTTTGAGATTAAGATCGACTTAAATATTTATTAAGGATACGTTAATCCGAGATTGGATTAAAATCTACTTAACGGGGGTACGAGATCATTTTTGATCCAACGAAAGAGAGCATTTGGTCTCTATCGTTTTAGTTTAAGGACGTTGCGGTCCACAGCTAGTTTAAGAACATTACGGTCCATAGGGGTATGCTCATGGGTTTGAGAGTGCATCCAAGAGCTGTTGGTTGTCGGGACCCTCCACCTCTCTGACATCGTTGAAGAATTACAATTACATGTATCAGAGGTGTGGAGAGATGTACCCTTGAACCGAACTCCAGATTGAACGGAGAAATCATGGTGGAACGAACATCATTTTAGATGCCATATATCAGGGGATCATTGACCATCTTTGGAACTAAGATCGATTTGGGGAGACCTAAATATAGGAGGGCTCGGTAAATTGATGGTCAAAAGGTTTTGGCCTCGGAAGACTTGGCTAATTTGGGATAAGGTTGGCCTCTCACAGTGTAAAACACTGCTAATTGTTTGGTGCTCACGTGCTCCCATGTGAGACTCTAAAGTAGTGTTAAACACTGAAATTTGGAGCGCTCACGTGTGGCACGTGAGGCACCTGAAAATTGGGCATTGCTTCCTTGGGTTTATTCCCTGTCTATACATATAAGTGTTAAACACTTAAATCTTGTAACCATCACGTGTGGACACGTGAGGCGCCCCCGAGTTGGGCACTGCCTCCTTTGGATTTATCCTCCTATTCTTTTCTAAACGCTAAGTACTATTGGAGGTCACGTGGGATCACGTGAGGCACCCCAAAAATGGGAACTTTCTGAATTTATTCCCCTTTCCTTTTATAAGTGCTAAGCACTATTAGGGGTCACGTGGGATCACGTGACTCAATCTCAGTTGTTTCTTTTTGTTTCTCAAAGGTGCTCACGTGGGAATACGTGATCTGTCGTTATAGCGTTGAACGCTAATATGCATGGAGCTCTTGATCTAAGTCTTGAGAATTTCAAGTCCTTCGTTTTATAAGAATTGAATTCTTATGCAGGATTAAACCCTAGTTTTATCATAGGAATTAAATTCCTATATCTTTAGAAGAATTAAAATTTTCAAACTTAGCTCTTTTCTCTAAGTTTTGGGACTGCATAACGGAATCTTCCCGATGAGAATTAAATTCTCAACTTGTGGGGAGATCTGCTTCGGCAGACCTCAACCAGAGGAAGAACTAAGTTCTTTTTTGGAAGAGTTAAACTCTTATAAGAGGAGATAAAAATGCTCTCTAGGTCTTTTTTACCTAGAGTTTCTTTTTCTTCAAAGAGAACTCCTCTTCTTTTTTGTTTTCTCAAATCTTATTGGGGGGGGGTCTCCTCCTTTCTCTCCTTTCAGTCTCGAGTCCTTTATATAGTAGAGGCAAGTTTGTTGATTTAGTTAAGGAATTCTCTCATTGAGAGATATTTTTTTAATTGATTCGGAGATTTTATCCACCGTTGGATTTTTGATCCAAGGACTTCTATTTTACAGAAGACATTTTTCTTGTTTTTAATAAGATTGGGAAAATATTTACCCATACAGAGCTTATTCTGTAGCTTGGTGATTTTTAATCACCATTGGATCTTTAATCCAACGGTATTCTGTTTTACAGAGCGTAATCTTTCTTATTTAGAAAGATCGGGGAAATATTTTTCCATACAGAGCTTATTCCGTAGCTTGGTGATTTTTAATCACCATTGGATCTTTAATCCAACGGTGCTTTTTCTTGTTTAGAAAGATCTGAGGAAATAATTTCCAAATAGGGTTTTGATCCTTCTTATTTAGAATTTAATTCTATCGGCTCAGAAGGCATTAGGAACCCTCACGTGTAGCACGTGATCCGCATGGCATTAAACTGGTTTGCTTATATGCAGCAGTCCCAGATAAAGGCATCACGTGTCGGCACGTGAGCTGATGTTCAGGAATGTCACGTGTGGCACATGACCCCTACAAAGTTAAGCCCAACAACGAGCATCACGTGCTGACACATAAGTTTCTCTGGCCTGTTATTTGTTTTAGGAAGGCAACTATATACTTTGTATATAGATGCTCACGTGCCTGCACGTGAGGCTCAATTTCAACCTTATTTATTAAGCGCAGTGCCTATAACTTTGCTCCAAGGCGCATCACGTGTGGGCACGTGATGCTCCATTTGCGGAATTTTTCCTATCGCTTTTTATTTATTTTTTTATTTTTTATAAGGGAACAAATGCCCCCACAACATTGTTCTCACGTGGCTTGCACATGAGTGCAACGCTGTCACCTTTACAGCCGTTGGATTGCCTAGGGGAAAGGGGAGGTGAACCGCCCTTGTCACGTCTTATAAATACAAGGGTTTGGTCTTTGGGAAGCCATTGTTCTTTCATCTTCTTCCTTCCTTGTCTTCTTTGAGAATTTAATTCTCTTTTTCAGAGCTTAGTTCTTTGCCCATTGCAATTTCAGAGTTAAACTCTGTCAGAAAAAGAAACCCCTTTTTTAGGTAAAGATCTTGAACATCAGAGAAACGCTTTTCTTAAAGAAAACTTCTAGATTTTAAATCCACCATAAGAGCTTTGCTCTCTTATGAAACCCATCTCTTAGAGATCCAAAGACGTGATCTTTGAGTAGTAAACCTCAATGTCTTGGGCATTCCCCCTCTGATCTTTAAGGATTCATGGAATTTTCATTTTTCATTTCCTCATCATGGGGGTTTCTGGAATTTAATTCCATCGCATAAAAGGAATTTAATTTCTCACCGAAGAGCTTAGCTCTGAAAGATCAAAAGGGCCCTTCAAGAATTTCGTTCCCTGGTGGTCTTGAGAACATTTTCATAGGGTTTTTCCTTACTTGCAAAAATTCAAATTTGTTGAGTATTTTAACAGAACTTGTTTTCTCTATGAGGATGTCAAGAGTTGTTTAAACTCCCGTGTTCGTTTAACGAGAATCCTTTTAGATTCTCATAATAAGCATTTTCTTGATCATCTCGATCGCTAAACTTTTGCTGATTTTTCTTTTCAGATACTATGGCCGTTTATTTGTATGATCTTGACGAAATTATCTCCTATGAAGACATTCGCGTCCAAAGCCACTGTCAAAACCAGGAGTTTACGAATGCCCATTGCGCTGAGGTTATGCGTTGCTTCGATGAATACAACGGTTGACTACTCCCCCGTTGTTCCGCTCTATTGAAGATTATTGTGGGGAAGATTTAGGAAGCACTTCCTGAATTTAACGAAACCATGCTGCTTGAGGCACTTGATGATGCCGAAGACAAGGTGCACTCAGTATATCTGATGGGCTTGATCTCGAAGAGGCGGCGAGATGGTCTTGTTGATATCTTGCATCAAGTTTTCCAACAGACGACGATAATCTCTTCTTATCATAGGACGGATGACATCAGTGAGAATCTTGACGCCCGCATTCATGAGAAGATGCACACGACAATGATCAAAGAAGCCAGGAGCATTTTACACGGCCTTGCTTCTAAATTCCTCAATCCATGTCCAGGATTAAGTGTTTTACCATTGTAAACATTTTGTTTTGTTTTTATACCATGTATAAGTTCCTGGAGCATGAATGACAAAACTTCCTCTCCCCCCTTTTTTTATGCTCACATGTATTCTGCATGAAGTGTTGTTATACTGTTGTTGGCATTTACGTGCATGAGGCGTTGTGGGGGAGTTTAATCCTGAACTAGTGCGGGTGCTCACGTGTTATGCACGTGCAGTGCCGCTTTAGTTTTCAAAAGGATCAATGAGGGTGTTCACGTGCCACGCACGTGAGGCTCCGCTGATGAGGTCGTTTCGCCTCTCTACTCTAATTCCAATGAGGCACCCCTTTCTTTTCCCATTCCCCCCCCTTTTTGGCCTTCGGAATAGCTCCGCTACGCATGACATTTTCTGTGCATAGCTTTGAATGCATCTCTTTATAACCCGAAGCTATATCTTCCTCTTTCTTCACAGAGAGAGAACCATTTAGACCTTAGGATGATCAATTTGAGAAACAAACCAAAGGTTATGGCTTGCAACCGTCCCCACGCTCGTCGGCAACCCTGAGAGGTACCTATCGAGGAGATTATTCCTCGTTTTGCCGCGCTGTTAGCGGATCCTATTTTCACCGATGACCAATGTGACGCGACACTGTACGAACACTTGGCCCGTAGGGGCTCTCCTCTTCCTATGGGTTCCATTTGGCTCAGGATGATTTTCTTGTCCGTGCTTCCTGATATTCCCCCTCATTCGGCGAAGATTACTCCGGCGATTCTTGATACGGCGGAGGACAAAATTGAGTGTTTCCACAAGGCACACTTAATTACCCAGGCTCTGAAGGATCGTTCGGTTCATTTACTGAGTCAGATAAGAGCCCGGCGGGCCATCATGTCCGCTTTCGCTGATGAGCACGGTGCTAATCGGTGGAGAGAAAATCCTCGCAAAGACCGTCGCTTCGATGTGGTGGAGAAGGCAGAGAGGGAATTGGAGAACTTTGTATTTTGTTTTGTTAACCCCTTATCTCTGATCCCATATTTGGTGATCTTTTCCCTGTAGAGTGGTATATTTATATCGATGTATTTCTCTTATTATTGACTGTTGAATGTTTTCTGTTCTTCATATATTTGTACGTGTATCCCACCTCTGTACATGAGCTTTATACTTTAACCTTAGGAATTTTCTTTTAAATGCGAGCGCTATTGTCGTGCTGCCCGCAAATCAGCGTGTTTTGGACACCATTTCCATTTAGGCAGGCATACAGTCGCGAATGCATGCTTAGTGGGGTGTGCACCAAAGACTCTCCTTATTGCCGCCGAATGGAAACTTGCTTACATAATCTTGAGTGCATACGCCTTCCTTCCGAGCTCCTGACTGCAAAGGTAAGCCTGTGGGGGTGAATTGAGCGGTGCGCCGCTAATCTACAGTCTTGCGAGAAGAGGCTCAACCGGAAATTTTCGGAGAGAGAGCTAGCTTCAAATGCTTTGGGGGAACTCCAGGGTCAACTCACTACTAAGACTACCTGTACGTACGAAATTTGGCGAGTGCTTCAAGAAGCTATCACAGAGGTGGTAGCTCTTGATAAAACCGTTATCTTTACTTGCGAGATGGCTGAAGCTCATAAAGTTGCTGAAAAGGAGCTTGAGAGTCGGTTCGCTTCATATCAGACTCAACAGTATCAAGAGGAGACCCGTCTTGTGGCAATAACAAACCTTGAAGCCGAGGCCCAGTGGAAGAACGATGAATTGACGAACTTATTGCACCATCCGCCGGCTTAAAGATTTTTTTTTTGTATATTCTCCTTTTTTGTATTTACTCCTGAATGAGAGTATCTTGTATTCATTTTGATTCTTTTATGAAATATACCTTGTATTCATTTGGATTCATGAATAAAAGACATATTTTATTTCATACTGGCATGTCCCTTCAGCAAATGAGTCTTGTAGATAGTCTATCTTGATCTCCTTGCAAGGCAGCGATGGCTTAGAAGACAGGTTTAGGTCTGCCGCCCTAAGACTTTTCAACTTTATGAGCCGTGAGGGTCTCATAAAGGGTTTTTCTCCCTACGAGTCGAGAGGATCCCGTAGGTGTATTTTCTCCTTAGGAGTCGTGAGGACTCCTAAGTGTGTGTTTTCTCTTGAGAGTCGTAAGGATCTCACTAGAGAATTTTCCCCCTTACAAGTCTAGAGGACTCATAAGTGGTTGTTTCCCTCCTTGTCGATATTCGATTTTGGAGAGTGTGGCCCGTGAATAGTATGCAATAGTCTATCTTGGACCGACTTGCAGGGCCCGAGTGCTTAGGAAACAGGTCCTTATCCCTATTGCCTAAGGCTTTTCCCTGCGAGTCGAGATGAATCGAGAAATTCTCGCAAGGACACTAATTTCCTCACGGGTCGAGACGAATCCAGAAGTTCTCTCAAGGGTGTCCTAACGTCACAGTTAACTCCTGCTAATAGAAGTCCGTTAGGGTCTGTGGTACTAGGGTTTTTTACCCGTCGCACCGTCGCGTTGGCCGATATATTCCCCGATATGCAATCTTGCTATTCGGGTAGCCCCGTGAATGTCGTGTCTCTGATCCCTTCAGGGGATGGACAAGATGTCTTCAAGTAATCTTCCAGGTAATATTACCGTCGAAAGAGCAAGCGTTAGGGATATTCCATGTCGCTTTTTACTTGAGGTTAGGCTCAGTTTGGGAGCCCCGATGAGTCATGACCGCTCCGCACTGGAGTGGGATGGTCTCCGATAGTCTTTCAGGTCTCATTTTGAGTTGCCGTCAAGACCGTGAAGCTAAGGTCTTCCTTTGCTTCGTTGGTTGACATTGTGTCTGTAATATTACGACGAATGTCGAGGTTGTCTTTGGGTTGTCTATGAACTGTCGAGATTTGGAACTAGGGGACTTTGACATGGCTATGTTTGTTGATGTCGCGCCTGTATCCTGCTGGTGGGAGGAAGAACGCTGTTGGTTGATCTCTAGGCTGTAGATGCCGCCGTCGAGACTTGGAACTAGGGACTTTGCCATGGTTCCAAGGTAGTCTCTAGGTTGTCTGCGAACCGTCGAGATTTAGAACTAAGGGACTTTGCCGTGGCTCCGAGGTAGTCTCTAGGCTGTTTATGAACCGTCGAGATTTGGAACTAGGGAACTTTGCCATAGCTCCGAGGTAGTATCTAGGCTGTCTGTGAACCGTTGAGATTTAGAACTAGGGGACTTTGCCGTGGCTCCTTTTTGCTGACGTCGTATATGCTTCTGGTTGGAATGAGAAGGAACGCCGTTGTTGATTTCTAGGCTGTAGATGTAGCCATTGAGATCTGGCTTCCTTTTGACGAAGTCCGGTGGGGTAATATGGTTCCCTTTCCGTTTGTGCCCATGGTTTGTATACAGGGGTCAATGTGATCTCACCTGTAGGGCAGAAATTTCATTTCATTTTTTATTTCTTTCCGTGATGCTCTATCATTTCAGCTTTTTATTTCACGAAAGTCGCGATTGACCAATCATTTCTGCTATTTTTTCGCGGTGCCCAATCATTTCTGCTATTTTTCGTTTTTACTCGCTGCTTTTTTATTGCGAGTTGCCCAAACATTTCGGCTGTTTTTATATGCATATATTTTGCTCGCTGATTTTTATTGCGAGTTGCCCAAACATTTTGGCTATTTCATATGCATTTTTGCTCGCTAATTTTTATTGCGAGTATGGAACCCAAGGTCTGATACCAATCTTAGCATCAACATCGCTGTGACTGGAATATTGTCAGGAGCGAATCATCATTTGCCATGAAAGGACTTGGAATTTGATACCGATTTAGGTATCAACATTGCTACAACTGGGATATTGCCAAGTGCGAATCATCATTTGCCTTTGTCGATTCGAACAAAGGTCGCTTAGCAAACAGGGTTAGGATCTTGTCGACTAAGGTTTTTGACTTCATGAGCCGTAAGGGTCTCATAAAGGTGTTTCTCCCTACGAACCGTGAGGATCTCGTAGGTGCGTTTTCTCCTTAGGAATCATGAGGATTCTTAAGTGTGTGTTCTTTTATAAGTCATAAGGATCTTACAAGAGTGTTTTCTTCTTATAAGTCGAGAGGACTTACAAGTGTCGTTCACCAAATGGGGAAATTTCGCGCCATTGGTGGAACTTGGTGGGGGAGACGTTTATTTGTGCCCGTGGATTGTATATAAGGGTCAATATTGGACCGCTTGTAGGGCAAACTGGGGGATGTGATGGCTCAAGAACAGGTTCAGATCCCTGTAGCTTAAGGCTTTTGAATTCTATGAGTCGTGAGGGTCTCATAAGGGGGATTCTCCTTACGAGTCATGAGGATCTCGTAAGCGTAATTTCTCCTTAGGAATCGTGGGGATCCCTAAGTGTGTTGCTCTCTTGTGAGTCGTAAAGATCTCACGTAGGTATTTTCTCCTTAGAAGGTCAAGAGGACCTTGCAAGTGTGCATGAATTAATTTTTTTTACGAGTCTGCACCATTTCGGGTTTTCACGAACTCGCCGGCAGTCCTGCTGTTTTTACTCACGGAGCCCTTTCGGGTTTTCATCCGCGCCCATTTCTCTTATGGACGTAACGTTTTTTTTCCGATGAAACTCTCGAGAATAGTTTCGGCACATGTGACCCATCTGTTTGCCGGTGGGATTTGAGTTGCAGTCCTCACCACTAGGACTTGTGGACTTGCATTCCACTATCGCCGTGTTCGAGGCGACGTTGTTAGTTTAGGGACATCTCGGTCCGTTGTTAGTTTAAAGACATCTCGGTCCATTGTTAGTTTAAGGACATCTCGGTCCATTGTTAGTTTAAGGACATCTCGGTCCATAGTGGATTTTGAGGCAAGGTTTCGCTGGATACTACTTATAGAGTTTGGACTCAGGAAGACAGCGAGTGGACACAAGCGTCGTCATCGATCATTAACCTGAGCTGTGACTTGTCAAGCGTAGTGTTTCTTAAGGAACCGGCAGTTTATTGGCCGGAAGGGTCTTTCACCATGCATATCCATAATCAAGTAGGCCCCACCTTGGTAGACCTTGTCTATGATGTATAGGCCCTCATAGTTCGGCTCGAATTTCCCCCGTTTAGCATGATTGCGGATTATAGGTCTTTTTATAACCAGCACGAGTTCGCCTTGGCAGAATGTCCTCGGCCTAGTCAATCTTCCGTATGAGCGCGTCATCCTTTCTTTGTAAGCTTCTAGTTTTTGCTGCGCCATGAGACGAGTTTCATCGAGGGCATCGGGCTCCTCAAGCCGAAGATGGGCATTCTCTTCATCCGTTAGTTCGTACCGAACCGCCACTCGTAGAGAGGGTAGCTCTACCTCCAAGGGAAGTACCGCTTCCATGCCGAATGCTAACGCAAATGGCGTTGTGTTCGTGGCCATCTTGAACGTAGTCCGATAGGCCCAGAGAGCTTCACGAAATCTCTCATGCCAGTCCTTTTTATTTCTGGACACCATTTTCTTTATGATCTTTGTCAAGGTCTTGTTGAAAGCCTCAGCTAGACTGTTAGCTAGAGGATTATAGATCGAAGAGTATCTCTAATCTATTTTATGCTGCTGTGCGAAGCGGCTGATTTTATGGCTTCTGTAGGCCGGCCCATTATCCGAGATGATCCATCGCGGAGTGATGAATCGGTAGATGACATGTGTTTTGAAGAAATGGAGGATATTCTCTGTCTTCATCTCTCTTAACAGTATTGCTTCTGCCCACTTAGAGAAGTAATCGGTTGTTGCTAGTATGAACCGATGTCCCTTGGATGATGCTGGTTCGATAGGCCCGATTATATCGGTCCCCCACATTTCGAACGGCCAGCTAGCCGGCGTTGGGTGTAGCGGATTTGGATGCTGGTGGATGAAGTCCCCGTGAATTTAGCATGAGTGACATTGTTTCGTATATTCAAGACAGTCCTGAATCATCATGGGCCAATAGTAGCCCATTCTTTTGATCTTCAGTTTCATCTTCGGCCCAGCTTGATGGGAACCACAGAGTCTGTCATAAGTTTCTTGAATGACCCTTTTTGCTTCTTCTGGTCTAAGACACCTTAGCCACAGGCAATCAAACGATCTTTTATATAGAGTATCATTGACGAAAGCGAAAGACAGAGCTCGCTTCATAAGCTGATGTCTTGATGATGCATTTTGGGCGTATGATGAGATTTGAAGTAGTCTACAAAGACTTCTCTCCAATCCTTCGCCCTTTCTTCGTCCTCTATTCGGAAGACCGCTCATTCATTCGCTCCCCTTCTTTCAGACGACTTCGGAGATATTTCTGCTAGCGCAAGAATCCGGCAGCTTTGCACAATGATCCTTACGTCATCGAGGTTTTCGTCGGCCAGTTATTTAGCGAGCTTGGCTAACACATCCGCCTTTCTATTTTCCGCACGCGGTATGCTTTCCAGGGTGTAGGAGGGGATTTGCGTTAGCAGTTGCTTCACTCTTTCACCATGCCTGATCAGTTCCAGTTTGCATGTATGGTAGTTGCCATTTACTTGGCAAACGACCAGTTGGAAGTCTCCATATATAAGGAGGCTTTCGATGCCCATGTCGACAACAATCTCAAGACCTGCTATCAAAGCTTCATACTCAGCCTCATTGTTTGTTCTCGGCTCTGTTAATGAAAGGGCAAAACGTATTATCCCTCCTTGTGGAGTCATAAAGATAAGGTCCACCCCGGCTTTAATCATTGGGGTGTTTTTCTTTCGCTTCTTCAAGGAGGACGCTCTATCGAAGTAGAGTTCCCATCGGGTTACATTCCCTTCTTTCTTCCTATCAATTGCGTCAAACACATGTTTATCCGGCAACTCACAGTTCAAAGGAGAGTCGGCAGGTATCAGAAGTTCAGCAAGAAAGTCGGTGATGACCTACCCTTTTATTGCCTTGAAGGGTCGATATACTATCGAGAACTCCATCAAGAGGAGGGCCCATTTGGCAAGCCTTCCTGTTAGCATGGCTCTTGACATCAAATACTTAAGAGGATCCACCTTTGATATGAGATGGACCTCATATGCCAATGCATAATGTCGAAGCTTCATTACCACGAAGATCAGTGCCAGGCAATGCTTTTTGATGGGGGAGTAGTTATTTTCTGCCCCCAGGAGAACTCGACTCAAATAATAGAGAGCCCTCTCTTTCCCCTGGTCGTTCTCCTGTGCCCATAACGCGCCTAAAGAACCTTTAAGGGCTGTTGTGTACAGGATGAGGGGCTTTCCCTTGACCGGAGCGGTCAGTACTGGCGGGTTCTGCAGATATTGCTTGATTTCGTCCAGTGTGCTTTGGCATTTGAGATCCCAAACGAACGGGTTCCCTTTCTTCATTAGATGACTGTAGGGGCGGCATTTGCCGGAGAGGTTAGCTATGAACCGCCGGATATACGCGAGCTTTCCTTGGAGAGACCGCAGTTGCTTGAGAGTTCTTGGCGAAGGCATTTCCATAATCGCCTTGATCTTTGACAGGTCTATTTCGATGCCCCGGTGTCGTACGATGAATTCTAGGAATTTGCTCGAGAAAACTCCAAACACGCATTTCAGAGGGTTCATCTTCAGGTTGTACTTCCGAAGGCGCTGGAACACTATCTTCAGATGCTCCCAGTGCTCTTCGTACGATTTGCTTTTCACCATGAGGTCGTCAATATAACATTCAACAATCTCGTGTATGAGATCATCAAAGATCTTTTTCATGGCCCTCTGGTAAGTGGCGCCAGCGTTCTTCAGACCGAAGGGCATCACTTTGTAGAAGAATATGCCTAGCGGGGTCCGGAAAGCAGTGTGCTTTTGGTCTTCAGGATGCATCTTGATTTGGTTATACCCTGAGGATCCGTCCATGAAGGATAAGACTTCATGGGTGGATGTGTTATCGATCATCAGCTCGGTAACATGCACTGGGAAGTCATCTTTCGGATAAGCTTTGTTGAGATCCCGAAAATCTACGCAGATGCGTACTGTCCTATTTTTCTTCATTACCAGAACGATATTGGCGATCCAGTCAAGATATTGAACTTCTTGGATGAAGCCGGAGTCGATTAGCTTCTTGAATTTGGCATTGATACTCATCTCAAGCTCGAGCCGCATTGTTCTTGGCGCCTGTTTGACTGGCTTGACGACCGGCGATATCGCCAGTTTATGCACATCTATCCTTGGATCTAATCCCGGCATCTCGGGATAGTTCCATGCGAAATAGTCTTTATACTTCATAAGCACGTCCTTTAACGTGGCTACCTGTTTTTCAGACAGCAGCTCACTGACGAACATTGGCCTTGGGTCGTTTGTCGTCCCCAAGTCGATTTTTCTCAAGTTGTCTGCTGTAGTGTGTATCCCATATTTCAGATCTTTTGGCGCCGGTGGAAATTCTGAGATCACCTCGTTCTCATCTTCATTTGCGAAGCACTGGGGGAGGTCGTTCGTATTCTCGTGCTCTCCTTCCTTTGAGAATGTTATCATATGGCAGGTACGAGCTTGTTTCCAAGCTCGATGCTGATCTAGACTTTCCCTCGCAGTGTAGGTTGCTCTCGGCTCATGCTTTCGTGGCGGGACTACTCTCCAACTGTCGGATAGAGCAAACCTACCTTGCTGATACTGATCCTCAACCCAGTCTTTGAAGGTGAAGCAGTCTTCAAGAGGATTTTCCATTATTCGTTGGTAGGAGCAATAATCCGGGCGATGGACCTCGTTCATCTGTTTGGAGTATCGAGACTCCGGGAGCGTCATCATTTGATGCTTCATGACAAGGTTGAATATTTTTCTTGTCTTGTCTTGAGGGAAAGAGTACTCCCGACCCATCTTCTTCATAAAAGACGGGTTCCAGCTGACTTTTTCTCGCTCGCGTGGCTTCTTGGATCTGCTTCGCTGTTTTTGAACGCCGTCCCTGTTCTTCACCTTGCTTTTACTTCTACGTTGGGCTTTTTTCTTGCCACGAGAGCGCACAGCGGGCTGGGGGTGAAGGGCATCGCCGTCTTCTCCTTCCGTAACCTGCTGAATGATACGTTGCGTCCTGGCCTTCTCGTAAATGGCTATTTCGCGGCTATGGTCATCCCGAACCTTTTGACGCGCTTCTTTTATTAGCTTGTCAATCTGTTCTTCGAACGACGGGCTTGGTATTCTCACGGCGGGATCTCACTCTGGTTTGACATCAACGCCATCTGGAAATGAATTCGTTTCTCGACCGGAATTATTTATGACACGGCAGCCATGGAATCGCTCCCTTTTATTAGACCGAACGTATCCAAGACCGGTCGTCTCCATTCCCCCGTTGGGCATCTTCCGCTGAGCCCCGGGAACGTCCTAAATCTTATTACAGAACTGGGCTTGTCGAGCTATCTGTTTGAAGGATACGCCTTGGCGTCTCAATAGCCTTTTCAGACCCTCTGCGTAGTATGTGGGCAGACGGATTGGTTGAATCCTGTCGAGCGCAGGTTCGGCACCGTGCCATGCTTCTTTCTCCATTTTAGTCTCCGTGGATTGGTAGAAAAGGATCGCCTTCTCACCTTTTTTCTTAGGAGTGACATAGATGGTCTGCAGCTCTTGCACGCTGTACGTATCAAGTGCATCAAGTTCTTTGTAATGCCGCTATAGGACCAGGGTAATCTGTAAACTCTGGTCAGCTCCAGCAAAGGTCTGCATTAGCGAGCGGACGGAGAACACTGCGTTGGCCTCGTCCTCAGAGTGACTGCCAAAGACCAGAATAGGAGCAGATGGTCCTGGCCTATTGCCTTGGGGTTGTCCCGAGTAGACCATCTCTTCATCCTCTTCGGTATCGCTCCCGAATATCGGGATAGTGGCGATGGCTTTTTGTTTATTCTCCGGTTTGCGACATCTTTCCATGTCTTCAAAGTCTGGTAAGAAGTACTTGGCGTCTTCATATTTGCGAACTTCATTTATGGAGAATGGGTTCAGCTCCCCTGTGACTGTGTACTCGAGGCCGTCCTTGAAGTACTTCATACACTGATGTTGTGTAGAAGGGATGATGTTGTACTCATGTAACCAAGGCCTGCCGAGCAGAGCGTTGTAGCAAGTCTTGGCATCAATGACATGGAACTTGATGTCAGTGACGATCAGCCCAAAGCGTAATGTCAGTATTACAGACTCGAGCGTTTGTGATTATTGGGAGTCAAAAGCGGAGATGGTAATTTTATCCCGAGCCAAGTGTTGAATGTTCATGCAAATCCCCTCCAGTACTTTTACAATGAGAAGGTTGACGGAGGACCCGTTGTCGAACAGGATCTTCCCTATCTTGATATTGTGACAATACCCGGTTACATACAGCGGATGGTTGTGCTCGCACGTTCCGAGAAGGAGGACTTCATCGCTGAAGGTGATATTAGCCGTGTGAACTTTTTCCAGCTCTTCCTTCATCTTTTCTTCCGCCAGGAAGGCTTGAAACTGGTCGGGCTCTTGTAACGCCTTGATCAGGGAATCTCGTGCCTGTTTAGACAGGAGAAGAGCATCCAAGATACTCAATTGTGAGGGTATCTTTGTCAAATGTGCCAGGACATTGTAATCCACCTTATTCTTCTTGAGCGGATCCTTGGCCGTGAGCTCTTTGACAACTCTATCATCGAGAGCAATCTCCTCAGGGACTTTTTCTATTCCTTTGTCCCTTTTGCCCGAACCTTTGTTTGAAGGTCTGAGATTCTTTTCAGGCAACGTACGGTTATACAGTTGAATGTTCTCACAGTTCTTCATCTCTTCTTCTTTTTCAGATGTGGATTCCTTGAAGAGAGGGCCGAGGGCTATTTCTTCGTCAGAATCGCTCCCGAAGGTAAGAACTTAAGGTTTTGCTCTTTTCGGGATGGCATCAACCATATGACAGTTACCGGCTGTTCCTTCACGCTCGTCTGTCACGCTTCTCTGTTCCCGACGGGCTTTGCGTTTCATTTGCTTAAATTGTTTTCGATGAGCAACGTATCCCTGCCACCATTTCTTGAAGGAATTACACTTTTCGGTAGGGTGCGTGACCTTCCGATGGTATAAGCAGTAGTTCGGATGTACATCCGGTTCGTCGGGGCACATACTCCTGGAAGCATTTTCTTTTAAAGGTGGCAGCTTCATTCCCATTGACAGAGCTTTGGCAAACTGCTTCCTTATCTTAATTCTGCTCTTGCTGGTGGCAAGGGCACTTTGATCCGGTTGAGATACTTTATGGCTTCTCATCACCGGAGCTTTTTCGGCCTGACACAGACACTTGGCCTTTTCATAAATGGCTGCTTCACGTTCTCGATCAGCTTTGCTCCTTTGAAGAGCTTCATTCAGCAGCTTGTCGATGAGGTCATCTGACGGTTCCATGGATTCTGGTTCTGGATCTGCCCCCAGTTTCTCTACGTCAGGAGCTTCTTTACTATTTATCGACGAGTGAGAGATCATGTGGCAACTCGCTACATGATTCTCAGGTTCTTTCGAAGAATCGTCTCCTTCATCAATATCACTATTTCCGTTCTCAAGAACATGCTTGAAGAACTCTTCCAGTGTGACTGGGTCCGTGCCTCTTGGTTGTATTCCTCCAGTGCATCGATATATTTCTGCAGACCCGTACGATTTCCGTCGAGCTGCACGGGCTTCTTGGCCTTCTTCTTTTTCTTTGAAGACTTCGAAGGCTTGGCCTGGAAATTTTGTTCATTATTACCAACTTTTAGCGTTGGGCGCGGTTTCAGCATACCGTCAATAATTTCAGGCTCCAGCGGGCTTTTCCACCTAATCGCCAGACATGCTTGAAGATCCTTCAGCATTCTTTTAGTTTTAGCTGAAAGGACCACTTCCCACGGAGCTTCTCCTACAAATGAGCATGATGCCCCTGGCGTATCCACCTTTTTAGGAGCGTGCTGTTGTGGTTGGTTTACCTTCCAATTTTTGGACAGCGCGAACTTGCCCTGTTGGTATTGGTCTTCAACCCAGTTTTTGAAGACGTAGCAATCTTCGATTGGGTGGCCCACTATTCGGTGGTGGGGGCAGTAATTGGAATTGTTGACGTTGCCCGATTGCAGTGGGCGTCTCGGATCCAGCAGAGTGATAAGCCTGTTGCACACCGCTAGTTCGAATAGTCTCCTCGTTTTATTCCGGGGAAACGAGTAAGGACGTCTCAACTTCTTTTCAAGGGCTCGCGGTCTGTTGTTTTGGCGAGCCACCGGCTTCGGGTCACTCGATTGTTATTGAGCGTTGGCGACGAAGGTCGCTTTCCCTTTTCCCTTTTCATTCCGGAGATCCATTTTTGAAGAGGACGGCCTATGGCCCATCTGATCCATTTGGGCCAGCTTGTTAATCAAGGCCTGGAAGGTGGTCGGCTTGAAGAACATCATAAATTGGGATATAGTTGCCTAAGGGTCAAGGGTCCCCACGAACATGCCCACAGCAGGAGCTTCTTCTATGTGCTGTTCACACTTCGGCCATAGATTCCGCCACTGAATTACATACTGAACCCAGGTTTCTCCCGGCTTCACCCTGGTGTTGATTAATGTCGTGATCGGGGTGCGCTTGCGAACCACTGTGAGAACACTAGTTCCATCTCAGTAAATGTCTTTACAGAGTCATTTGGGAGCTCGAAGTACCATTCAAATGCTGTCTCCGCCAAGCTGCCGACAAATTGGCGAAGCAATAGTTTGTCATCGCCCCCGGTGTTACCGCACAAAGCTCTAAATTGAGCAACATGTTGGTGCGGATTGCCCGTCCCCTTATACACATGGAATTTATGGATCGTATATCCTGACGGGTACTTAATTTGGTCGTACCAGCCTGGGTAAGGTCGCCCAGTTCTAACGACCTGGCCTGCCGCTTTGTTCGCTTGATGAGCTCG
The DNA here is from genome assembly GCA_030015575.1 of Agapanthus africanus. Lineage (NCBI taxonomy): Eukaryota > Viridiplantae > Streptophyta > Magnoliopsida > Asparagales > Amaryllidaceae > Agapanthus > Agapanthus africanus. The sequence continues at coordinate 570,206,181 of JASDDO010000016.1, forward strand.
TATTTGTTGAGCTATGTAGTCATCAAGGGTAGCTTTGGAGATCGTCTCCTCCCTGGCTACTGATAAAGCCGGAGGAGGGTTCGATGTCTCCCCTCTGTCGTCTTCAATGATTATTGGAGGGTCTTCAGCTGAAGGATCCGGCCGAATCATCATCCCAACCATGTCTTGGAACAGAAGCACCATCTGTTTTATATTAGCTGCTTGTTCCGCGTCCTCTTTATCTTTCTTTTCAAGCACCCTCCGTAGGAATTCAGTGTCGGTCTCCTGCTCTTGGCGTTGTTCCGACGATACTTCTGGGATTTCTTTCTGCTCAGTGAGTGCGGCCATTCTTGTTAACATTTCCTGGAGCTTTTGTTATTACTCCTGAGCTTTCGTCACAAACCGTGTGAGTGGTCAATGACTCACGAAAGCACGACTATTCTCTTTTCCGGGTGCCATATGGACGGTATGCACAACCATGCCCCCAGACTTGGGCCGTTTGGGTCCACTGCCTTTAATATTTTCCACCGGCATGGGGATCTTCTCCGGCCTTCTCCTCTTATGGGAGGTCGAAGTTGAGGGGGCCATTGCGGCAGGCACCCATGCAGATGATACCTTTCGTGGTATGGTGGAGGGATGGTCCTCCTCTTGCCGAGCCTTCGTCTTCTTCAGCCGGTGAGTGTAATCTTTGTCAATTACAGAGTCTTGGACTTTCCGCTAAACTTTGTGGATCTTGGAGAACAACCGCTGAGGTGGCTGTTCCGGCTTCACTTGTGTCATACTTTCAGCAGGCGGAGGAGACTTCTTCAAGATGGCGGTTGGAGAGTTCTTGCACACTCTCCTGAGCAGCTCGAAGCTGTTCCCAGTTAGAACAACAACGTCAATTTCCACCATTGGAGCTGGTGGAGTAAGTCCAGAGGGGGAACTTCCCCCAGCCTTCTTTACTCGGCGCCAGTGGCGACGTCGAGCATGTCGTGTAGATGGGATTGGTTCAGTTACGGGAGTGTCTTCGTCATGCCCCCTACTCTGACGAGAAGCTGCTGTCGATGTCAGCCTGTGGAAGACTGATGTCCGCTGAGAGGGAACGGTTAGTCTGTCGAAGGTAGACTTTTTGGCAGGGGAAGCAGCCTTGGTGACTTCGCCCTAAGCAGGAGTTGGAACGTCCAATCTTGCAAAGACCGATTTTTTAGCAGGAGAAGCCCCTATGACGACTTCGTCTGCCGGAGCTGGGATGGATATTCGCTTCGGGATAACCCCTTCAGGTATCGCGAGCCTCTTTGCAGGCCCACTGGAGCTTTGGCTCGGCCTATCGAAGATTGAGGCGGCAGACTTGGATGACCCGTTGAGAGGGGCCGTGGTAGTTGCGAGCCGATCAAAGACCGACTTCTTTGGAGCCTCTTGTGATGGCATTGAGGCATTTAAGCTTATTGGCGGGAGCATGGTCCCAAAAAACAGTCCAGTGGTGGTCTGGGTCACCTATTCCACTGGCATTGCGAAGATGGAGGCCGCTTGGGGCCCAAAAGTAACTCCTCCAGCAGGGATGGAGTGGGAGTTGTTGTTGCAATTGGTGCAGTTAGAAGCCATCGATGTCATCTTCTCTTCTGCATGGAGCAAGACACCAAATCTTAGTACCTCGAATCCAGGGGCAACCATATTAAACCGCGATTCGTTCGCGAACACGACATACAAAGTGTGGAGTGGAAATAGGAAAAGGTCCCACCGGGCGTGCCAGAATCTGTTTACCTCCGAAAGCCGGGAAAGACAAATGTCTTGCCTGAATTTTGGGGCAGATGCTATTTGGTTTTATCCGTCCACCTCTCCGAAGATGCCAAGTTTATTTATGGCGCTGTTTATCGGAGATTTGAACAGATGCGGTTGTTGTAGCAGACTTCGTCAGATTTCCCCTCATTTGCGAGGGTTTTTTTTTATTGTGGGGACGCTCTTCCCAGCAGGCGCAAGCCCCTACAGTTAATTACGTTACCGCGCAGCGATAACCACTTTCTACGGCTCCAGAAGTTCACTTCGTGTCGTGTGTGTTTGTTTTATTTTTGATTGCCCGTGGATTGTATATGGAGACTAATTCGTGTTGTTGCCTAATTATAGGGATTTTTTGCGTGCGTTTTTAAAATCAAAGTTAAGAATACCGCAATTAAGACGGTGTCGCTTGGTAGCTAGCCGGTTGAGTACAGGTCGGTCCACAGGGAGATGGATTCCTTTTCTTTATGTTCTAACGAGTTAAGTCCAAAAAAAATTGGTGGTTTTGTTTTAGATCTATGAATGAGAATAAATTGATTTAAAAAGGCTTGCTAGGGTTAGGATTATGTTAGTTTGGAAAAAGAATTCTACTCACTGCTTTCTTTGCCTTAGTTAAGAACATAGGTGTTAGGGTAATAGTCAACAAAGGGGATTAGCATGACTAGGAAGAAACATAGTTTCTTCCTTTTGGTCCTTGTCCGTCCTTTCTTGGCTCTTAGACCTAAGCTCTATGTAAATCAATCACAACCGGTCTAACTAGGGAATCACTGCTATCTCATAGGATAGGGTGCCGTAGTAAGCGGTGTGTAGTTAATTTAAATAGAGTCCTAATTAATTCATTTATACGAGCAATGAAAGGAATGAGAGAAATTTCCATCTCTAAAGCCTTCCCTATCCTAACCCTAACAAGTGAGGAATTACTCACTCATTATGGTATTAACAATACAATTCATTTTTATAAATTTATTTTAAAAGACTATCTAAATTACAGATAATAAAAGACGGATAAAAAATTGCAGGAATTAAATTCAGATAAAGAATGCAAGATAAAAAATACCTTTATTGATGACCTCTCAACGATTCATTACAAAATAAGAATTAAATCTAGAAATTGAAAAGAGATTAAGAACTAAAGAGAGGCATCTCAAAAGAGGCACCCAAAATAGGCACACCCCAAAAGAGGCTGTAGGCTTTTCTATTTATAGATAGGAGAAACCTTAGGGTTTACATCTGATCCACATCTGAAATTACAATACTACCCTAAGAAAACTGGGTCAATGCACCGAATCCCATCGACATGCACCGACACGTGCACTACACGGCCACGGAACCACGGCCATAAGCCTTGTTTGGCCGCGGTTCCGCGGCCATCTTGAAGGATCTCTGGCTCGTTTTCTCAGGTATTCTTCATGTCGCATTTTACTTCTGGTTTATTCACTTGGTTCCTCAGAATCTTTTCTACTTTCTTCCAGATTTTCAACAGTGCAGAATTTGTGGACTTTTACCGTAAGCTTCGCTTTGAAGTCTTGTATCTTGTGCTGCCCTTGAACTATTAGGCGGCATTATATAGATTCATCTTTTGTTGGTTGCAGTCTCACATTTTAGCGTCTTCTCATGATTTTCACTGCATTGTTCTGAGAACCTATAAACTGCAACTATTTAGCAGACATGGATCAAAAGCACCTATTTATTTGTAATATGATTAAGAATGAGTGATATATAATGCAATATTCTGATATGAACATTGCCCGTAGGGCATGGATTAGTCCAAATCCGTATTTTCTTAGATTTGGATTTTGTTTGATTTAAGGATCGTTAACCTTGTTTGAGATTAAGATCGACTTAAATACTTGTTAAGGATGCGTTAATCCGAGATTGGAATAAGATCTACTTAACGGGGGTACGGGATCATTTTTGATCCAACGAAAGAACATTTGGGCTCTATCGTTTTAGTTTAAGGACGTTGCGGTCTACAGCTAGTTTAAGGACATTACAGTCCGCAGGGGTATGCTCATGGGTTTGAGAGTGCATCCAAGAGCTGTTGGTTGTCGGGACCCTCTACCTCTCTGACATCGTTGAAGAATTACAATTACATGTATCAGATGTGTGGAGAGATGTACCCTTGAACCGAACTCCAGATTGAAGGGAGAGATCATGGTGGAACGGACATCATTTTAGATGCCATATATCAGGGGATCATTGACCATCTTTGGAACTAAGATCGATTTGGGAAGACCTGAATATTAGAGGGCTCGGTTAATTGATGGTCAAAAGGTTTTGGCCTCGGGAGACTTAGCTAATTTGGGCTAAGGTTGGCCTCTAACAGTGTTAAACACTGCTAATTGTTTGGCGCTCACATTCTCCCATGTGAGGCTCTAAAGCGGTGTTAAACACTGAAATTTGGAGCGCTCACGTGTGGCATGTGAGGCACCTGAAAATTGGGCGTTGCTTCTTTGGGTTTATTCCCTGTCTATACATATAAGTGTTAAACATTTAAATCTTGTAACCATCACGTGTAGACACGTGAGGCACCCCCGAGGTCGGCACTGCCTCCTTTGTATTTATCCTCCTATTCTTTTCTAAATGCTAAACACTATTGGGGGTCACGTGGGATCACGCGAGGTGCCCCAAAAATGGGAGCTGTCTGAATTTATTCCCCTTTCCTTTTACAAGTGCTAAGCACTATTAGGGGTCATGTGGGATCACGTGACTCAATCTCAGTTGTTCCTTTTTGTTCCTCAGAGGTGCTCACGTGGGAACACGTGATCTGTCTTTATAGCGTTGAACGCTTATATGCATGGAGCTCTTGATCTAAGTCTTGAGAATTTCAAGTCCTTCGTTTTATAAGAATTGAATTCTTATCCAGAGTTAAACTCTAGTTTTATCAGAGGAATTAAATTCCTACATCGTTGGAATAATTAAATGTAAGTCGACGTTAGACACCCCACATGATGCGGGGAGGCGGAATAGGTAAAACAATCATTTTGTTTAAACTAACATCGACTAAGTTTACGGATCTTTGCTAAACCCTAACTAACAACAACATAGAAGTGATTAGCTACTATGAAAGATGATTATACCTAATGAATCAAGTCCTTCTTGTTCTCGTAGACTACCTCCTCATCGGCCTCCTCGTTGTGATAGAAGATCCACCCGAGAGCTACTTCTCCAAGCTTTAACATCACACTTGAGGTAACTAAGTGGCTATGAGTGCTAATCAAAGCAACCTAGTGAATATAGAAGAGGATTAGGGATCTATTAGTCTTACTAACCCTTGGATCTCAACACATGAGAGGTTAGGGTTAGTTCTTGAAGAGAGAGAGCTTGACGAGAGAGAAGATGAGAGTGAGAATGATCTTGTAAAAATATCTCATTGTGAATATATGAAGCATAAGATATTTATTAAATGAATAACAAATAAAAATATCATCATGCTTCATTAACTCACCTAGTGTGATTCATCCCATGAGTCATTAAGCCATAAATGCATCATTAACTCCTATGGATGAATCACACCATAAGTCATTAAACCAATTAATGCAAATGCCACCTTAGCCTCCAACTCATCAATCTTCTAGAAGCTTCTCGACTAATTACGAGAATGCCCCTCCCATCCGTGAAAACACGGAAATACTGAGACTGTATAAATCCAATAATCCAATACTAGAATCTGGCTTAAACCAAAGCCTGCTAGTATAAACTGTTCGAATATCATACGTGCATAAATGCACGTACGTGTCCGAACCCTGTCGTAAAACCATACGACCTCTATATCGTTTCGCCCGAAGCAGAGAAACTCTCTGTGTGGGACTCTAAAGACTCGACTACTACGCCGGCAGTGGGTTTAACCACAGACCGCAAGCGGCACTAGCTGTACGTAACGGTCCCCAGGTAGATGTCGATAAGAAGGCCGATGAGGAAACCCATCCGAACTCCTACTGAGCCTGATGTGACAATCTCCATACAGTCCAGTCTGTTCGTCTAAGACTATCGCATATTGGGCCTAGGGGGCCGGCAAGCGTCAATCCCCTGAAAGCGGTATAAGTCGTGTCGGAGTGAAGCCCATTACACGTTGAGAAGCTACTGGAAATCCTACCAGTAAATCTCGCTTGCCCTGGCCAGGGACTTTGCGTAATGGCCCTCCATACAGATCTTTTGTGTGGAGAAATATGGATTCAAGATCCATATCCTCGTGCCTCCTCTGATATTCATTATTCATAGAGGCAAGCACGATGCATTTGGCCTTCGCGCAATCTAACTCCCAGGTCTTGTGGATTTCCTTATCCGCAATACTGGAATCTGGACCAGGGACAGCAGGTGACTTAGCAGTAAGGACATACCCCAATTTGTCATAAGACAAAGCCATCTTAATATTCCGGAACCAATCTTTATAGTTTGGCCCTGTCAAAATATTTTTCTCTAATAGTAACTTAAGGCCTGTCATGGTCTGGGTCGTTGCAATGAGAGAGAGAGGGAACACTTTAGCATGATGATCTTGCAAGTTTAGTGTGGTTTTTATTTTATCTAAACTGGATGGCTCCCACAGTTTTTCGAATCCCTCCTCAAACCAAAAAGGAAGAACTAGTCAGGACTATTCTCACCATACAATACTTGCTTAACCGTTCAGCCAGGCCGGTGTCGGTACTTCGAGGGAGGTTTTACGACGCTTTTGCGAAGTTCCTTAATTAAATAACCTCTTTTCTCTGGGGGCGTACCCCCGCTGACACCTTTCTCGACACCTACTTGGTTTATAGCATTGATCGTTAAGTGACGAATCTCTTGATGAGTAGCGGATACTCACAGTAGGATTAGGATCCAAATATCATCGTGTGATAAAGCTGAAGGAATCCTACCAAAATTATCACACTCCAAATGGTATGCAACTCTTTGCAAATTTCAGTTTCTTTAGAAATTCCCGATATAAATTTCTGCCCCATGCTCTTATGACCTTGGCGTTGGTCAAAATGTCATAAGTCACATGTCAAGTTCTACCCATTATTATCTTGTTAATTTGAACCTATCCGTACATACCCCTGACGTTGGCCAAATGATAATACGACTGTCCCAAACTAACTCATCTATCTATGCAACAAATGAATACCCAGCAGCTACCAAACACTATGCCTTGGCGTTAGTCAAAATACATAGTTTGAATACAACTGAATACTCAAATGAAATGACGGAGGGCTACGAATGGTTTTGGCAAAACCGTGAACGTAGTGAACTTGATATGATCGAAGGAACCTGATAGCTTTTAAAAGGAGTGGCTTAAGCTCTACAATTTTAAAAAATATCTTCTGTTTTAAAATAACCGAGTGGTATCTTTTAAACTGTTCCAACGATTCAACTTTGGTTTATTTTCTTTGCATTAATATAATGTGTCCCATCAATTAACTTATCATTGCAGAAACAACGAAAATACAACGTCCTCTTATGCCATCCGCATTCGCCACTGGGTCCCATCATTCACTCGTTAGGTTACTTAACTAACGACAGAGCGGAGGCTGGGCTAGCGCAGGTGTAAAACATAAGTGACGCCTAATAGCTATCATATATAGATATTGTACATTCGTCAGACGCAATAATAAGCATTCCAGATCACAGATGAACATATTGGATTTTCTAAGAATCCGCATTCCTTTTGAGCCTGCAAAGAAAGACTGATTACACAGTCGTGATGAATAGCCAAAACCCCACCCTAAACCTCTACGGGTACGGCAAACTACCCTCCAAGTACCCGAAGTGAAGCAGTCTCCCTCAACAACGTGAGTAGGCCACTAAACACTTCAAAGTACCCGGTAGTTTGTGCACCCCATCTTGGGTCTATCCTAGGAGCAGAAAACAGTAAATGAAATAATACAGCGGTGGCTACAAGCTCAGCCCGGATGTGCCCCGCAAAAGAATATTACAACAATTTACAAATTACATTTGAATGAAAGAAACACTCGTCTCACATCCCCGGCTATCCATTCACGACAATCCAACAAGTCCACAAACACAAACCATTACAGAAATGTGCAACCCCCTGCTAACCGACATACTAGCAGTTAGGGGAGGTTTACGAACACATTAAACAAATCACAGATATAATCAAATTAGCCAAACATCTTAGAATTTCGATCAAGCAAACACAAATGATTCTACTCCAAATAATTCTTTGTGCACCTGAAACTTGAGCAGAAACAGAACATCCCAGAAAATACAAAATTAACACAGAAGAGTTACTGGGGAATTTTGGGCTGACTCGGCTCCAACTCGGCCGTGGATCCCCGGCAGATCGCTTTGGATCGGCCGCGGTTCCATGGCGGTTTGGCCGAGTTAGGATCCCAAATTTCTCCAGTAATCTTATAATTCCCTGCCTGTATTTTTAAGGGTCCCTGAAAAATTTTTAGACCCCGTTTTAAAAACGGCAGAAACATGGTGAAAAAGTCGTATTTTTGGGTTCGTTTTGCGATCGAATTTCTAACGACTTTGCTAACAAGTTAGTTATGGTTTAGCAAGGCTCTGATACCACTGTAAATTGATGTTAGACACCCCACATGATGCGGGGAGGCGGAATAGGTAAAACAATCATTTTGTTTAAACTAACATCGACTAACTTTACGGATCTTTGCAAAACCCTAACTAACAACAACATAGAAGCGATTAGCTACTATGAAAGATGATTATTCCTAATGAATCAAGTCCTTCTTGTTCTCGTAGACCACCTCCTCGTCGGCCTCCTCGTTGTGATAGAAGATCCCCCCGAGAGCTACTTATCCAAGCTTTAACCTCACACTTGAGGTAACTAAGAGGCTATGAGTGCTAATCAAAGCAACCTAGAGGATATAGAAGAGGATTAGGGATCTATTAGTCTTACTAACCCTTGGATCTCAACACATGAGAGGTTAGGGTTAGTTCTTGAAGAGAGAGAGAGCTTGAGGAGAGAGAAGGTGAGAGTGAGAATGATCTTGGAAAAATATCTCATTGTGAATATATGAAGCATAAGATATTTATTAAATGAATAACAGATAAAAATATCATCATGCTTCATTAACTCACCTTGTGTGATTCATCCCATGAGTCATTAAGCCATAAATGCATCATTAACTCCTATGGATGAATCACACCATGAGTCATTAAACCAATTAATCCAAATGCCACCTTAGCCTCCAACTCATCAATCTTCTAGAAGCTTCTCGACTAATTACGAGAATGCCCCTCCCATTCGTGAAAACACGGAAATACTGAGACTGTATAAATCCAATAATCCAATACTAGAATCTGGCTTAAACCAAAGCCTGCTAGTATAAACTGTCCGAATATCGTACGTGCATAAATGCACGTGCGTGTCCGAACCCTGTCGTAAAACCATACGACCTCTATATCGTTTCGCCCGAAGCAGGGAAACTCTCTTTGTGGGACTCTAAAGACTCGACTACTACGCTGGTAGTGGGTTTAACCACAGACCGCAAGCGGCACTAGCTGTACGTAACGGTCCCCAGATAGATGTCGATAAGAAGGTCGATGAGGAAACCCATCCGAACTCCTACTGAGCCTGATGTGACAATCTCCATACAATCCGGTCTGTCCGTGTAAGACTATCGCATATCGGGCGTAGGGGGCGGCAAGCGTCAGTCCCCTAAAAGCGGTATAAGTCGTGTCGGAGTGAAGCCCATTACACCTTGAGAAGCTACTGGAAATCCTACCAGTAAATCTCGCTTGCCCTGGCCAGGGACTTTGCGTAATGGCTCTCCAAACACAGCGCGATATCAACTCCCAATACCGGAAGAGACGAATCCTATCTAACCGCCACTGCCTCCAAGTGCTTCGGGAATGCACCCAACTGCTACCTGTTTGCACGACTCCTTTGAGCCGTGGTAGGGTAGCAATCTAAGAACAGTGGGAACACACTCGAGGCGAAGCAGCAGTGTCAAGTCCGCGGACTATGCTGTACTCATGTCACCTGGGAACTGTTAACTGACGATGGGTATAATACCAACCAACAGTTACCTGCGAGTCCTGTCCGGTGTACCCATAACCCAACGAGCACCTGTATACTATCTCCAGTACAACGTACTGATGGCTGTGGGACAGACCATCTCCCCAACTGGGATGAGAAGCGTACACACTAGTCTACTCCGGAGTATCGATGCCCTGTCTCGATAATCCTACAACTAGGGACCTGAAAAAGGATGTGCTTGTAGACTACCCAGCCTACACTAGTGTGACTGCCATCACAACGCTGGTAGTCAAGGAAGATCCTAAGGGCTCTATCAATATGTATTCTCGATATGCTAACATATACACATATTAAGATAGACATAAACCAAGTAGCATACTACCATATTTAGCAAGATTGTTAATAAAACTGTGAATATCCCAAGCTTCCATTAAATAATATACAAGCTAGTATGATACAATAATGTCCCCTAGGGTATATACACTAACATTAAATTCTTCAAACTTAGTTCTTTCCTCTAAATTTTGGGACTGCATAACAGAATCTTCCTGATGAGAATTAAATTCTCAACTTGTAGGGAGATCTGCTTCTGCAGACCTCAACCAGAGGAAGAACTAAGTTCTTTTTTGGAAGAGTTAAACTCTTGTAAGAGGAGATAAAAATGCTCTCTTGGTCTTTTTTTTACCTAGGGTTTCTTTTTCTTCAAAGAGAACTCCACTTTTTTTTTGTTTTCTCAAATCTTATGGGGGGTCTCCTCATTTCTCTCCTTTCAGTCTCGAGTCCTTTATATAGTAGAGGTAAATTTGTTGATTTAGTTGAGGAAATCTCTCATTGTGAGATTTTTTTAATTGATTCGGGGATTTTATCCACCGTTGGATTTTTGATCCAAGAACTTCTGTTTTACAGAAGAAAATTTTCTTGTTTTTAACAAGATTGGGAAAATATTTTCCCATACAGAGTTTATTCTGTAGCTTGGTGATTTTTAATCACCATTGGATCTTTAATCCAACGGTGCTCTGTTTAACAGAGCGTAATCTTTCTTGTTCAGAAAGATCGGGAAAATATTTTCCCATATAGAGCTTATTCTGTAACTTGGAGATTTATAATCACCATTGGATCTTTAATCCAACGGTGCTCTTTCTTGTTTAGAAAGATCTGAGGAAATAGTTTCCAAATAGGGTTTTGATCCTTCTTATTTAGAATTTAATTCTATCGGATCAGAAGGCATTAGGAATCCTCACGTGTAGCACGTGACCCCCATGGCATTAAACTGGTTTGCTTATATGCAGCAGCCCCAGATAAAGGCATCATGTGTCGGCACGTGAGCTGATGTTCAGGAATGTCACGTGTGGCACGTGACCCCCACAAAGTTAAGCCCAACAAAGTGTAAGTGCACGGCGGCACCCCGGCCGTCTTTCCGAGGCCAAAATGCGGAAGCGATAATTTATTTTAAACTTTGAACCGGCACCACCGCGCACAAAAATCCCGGATCGGGCCATTAAACTAATTCTAGCTAACTAAAGAACGGGGTAGAGAGATATACCGAGCGATCCGTGTCCTTCGGTCTTCTCGTCGTCGTCCCGATCTCCCGCGGAATCTTCGGTCTTCACCTCCTCGCCGGAAGGGCACCACATCGCCGGCTTCTTTTACGGGCTCCCACCTCTGGACCGAGGCAACTCGGGCACGAAGTTGGCGAGCCGACGTGCCCAAGGTTGCTGTAGGTTAACTGTAGAATATTTTGTCTCTTGGGGTTTGAGGAAGTTGCCTTTGGTGGAGGAATGAGATGATAGCATTTTTAGAGATGAAATTGGGGATTTTTGCAAGCACAAGAGAACCAAAAATCCCCACCAAAAAAATGGGCAGGCCCTGCCTCTCTTTTGGCCGGCCATTATCAAGTAGGAATGAGAGGAGAGAGTTAAGAGCAAGAGAATGAATCAATCAATCCAAGAGAGAGAAAATGTGACAATCATAAACAATGATCACAAAACAAGAACCTCACTCCAAAACCCAATCATTTCCTACAAAGGTCAAGCCATCATGAAGTCAAGAAAGTCAAGGGATGGTGCAACCATCATGACACAACAAAATGCAAAGAACACCCTCCACAATGCTAATTTGCACAAATGCAAATAAGCCCTCCTCCACCAATTTTCAGCCAAGGAAAGATACAAAGGAAAATGGCCGAAACGGAAAGCAAACTAGCAACTTCAGAAAACTGATCCCGAAATAAATTACAGGAAAACCCCGCTACTGTATATACATACCCGCATTTGTATTCCGACCGAATACAAATGCAATGAGACAAAATCTACACGGTACAATACTAGGACCCGGCTTAAACCAAAGCCCGCTAGTATTATCCGTCCGATCATGATCCGTGCAATACCGCACGTATCTGATCGAACCCTACCATATCTCCATACGGCCTCTACAGCGTTTCGCCCGAAACTTGAGAAAACGGTCTGTAGGGGACTCTAAAGACTCGTCAATACTTTGGTTGTGGATTTAACCACTAGCACGTCAGAGGTATTAACCTATACGTAACGGGCTACCAGGTATTGACCAAAAGGGACGTCGATGAGAGAACTCATCCTGACACCCTACTGAGCCTGTCAGTGACAATATCCGTACAGTCCGGTCCGTTCGTCTATGAGCATCGCATGGCGGGCCTAGGGGGTTGGTAAAAGTCAGACCCCCAAAAACGGTACAAGTCGTGTCGGTGTGTAGCCCAGAACACCCTGAGATACTACTGGAATACCTACCAGTAAATCTCCTGCCTTGGCCAAGGACTTCTTATAAGGGCTCTCCTAGACACAGCGCGACCTCACCCTCAATACCGAGAGAGATGAACCCCTGCAGATCCGCTCACTGCCTCCATGTAGCTCGGGACTGTACCCAACTAAAACCTGTTTGCACATCTCCTTTGAGCGTGGTAGGATAGTAATCAAAGTACAGTGGGAACTCACACGAGACAAATGACGATCTCAGGTCGATGAACTAACCTGTACACGTGTCACCAGGGAACTGCTATCTGACGTCAGGTATAAGACCAACTAACATGTTCCCGGCGAGTCCTGTCCGGTGTACTCATAACCCAATGAGGACCTGTATACATCTTAGGTGAACCATCTGACACCAGTGGCTTGTGAGACCGTCCACCGCCCCTCGTCGGGGTCTTGACTGTATACACTAGTCTACTCTGGAGTATCGATTCCCTGTCTCGAAACTCCCACGACTAGGGACCTTTTAAGGATGTGCTTATAGACTACCAGCTCCCATGTATATGATCGCCCTCATACTGCTGACAGTCAAGCAAGAATCCTATGGGCTCTATCAATGTGTAATAGCGACCTGTCAGGTCACCTAAAGCAGTACACGATGATAAAGATAAACCAGATAGCATACTATCATCTCGAGTAAGACTGTCCTACCGGGATAGGTCCTCCCTCAATCATTGCAATCACGTGCCTGTGATCCAATAATTGACTCTAAGGGCACTATCTCCAACAATCTCCCACTTGCACTCAAGGCTAATTATTGCGATGTCGCATACTCACAGCCCGTGTGATACCGAACACCCAACTCCTCTACTAGTCAGTCTCACAAAACCCGTTTGCGAAACTATTGCGTTCGAGGAATAGCCTCAGTGAGTGGATCCGCTTTGATTTTTCTTTCTATGTCTCTCTATATCTCAAGTTCGCGGAGAAACCCATCTCCCGAATTGAGCAATACCTGTCTTAGAATGTGTCTGGATGTCTGATGGGACCTAGCTCATAAATGAACTCCAAATCCAAACTTCTTAGACTGTATCGTCAACTGAACTTAATCAGTATCCCGCGTAATACCTCCCTCAGTGTCCGCTTGGATCACCTGTCCAAAACACTGTCCCTCGTCAGAGGGAAAACTATAACTCTGACGACCACCCTGTCGTCCAGGTCACCTTGGAAGCCTGGAATGATAACTGTCTCCTGAATGAGGCTGTCGTTATCATATCCCTAGAACATCCACTTATGTTCTAAAACTGCTTCCGATTGTTTTTCCATGATAGGATCAATATCAACTTATTGCATCTACCGCAGAAACAACATCTGGTGTGGTACTTGACATCTCATGATTGACTCAATTGCCTAAACAAGTGATCTGCCAATCATGCGCATCCCTCTCCCCTTTAGTCTGTAAGACACCTTCAGAGAAGGTGACTCCACCACCTGCAGGTACACTACCGTGCATAGAGTCGTCCATTCTAAATACTCTTAGAATGCTGTCTAAGTATCCAGATTGGGAAACTACCCAAATCTAGATCTAAAAACCATATATCTAGTAACCAGAATGTCTGATATAATATCCAAGCCTTATATGGAGAAACCACTGTGTGACAACCAAAGTATAACCGACCGTAGTATAGGAATATCACTTCCTACTCTGTGTATGTCATCCAAATACCAGGACATCACACCCTACTACCTTCTTAATAGATCCATCCCCTATTCTGATGAAGTCAAACCTATGACTGTCACATCAGAAATAGATGATCTATCTCCGCTATATCTGCTTTAGTCTATAAATAGACATAAGCCACCTGTCCACCATGCTTCCGCTGCTCCCATTGACTACGACAACCCTCTGGCAGAGTCATATACACGTACACTTCTAAAGCTAGTTTAGAACGACGCTATACTCATCCTCCTGCCGGGTCTCACAGCCTGGAGCAACAGCAATGGCAAGTCTGGGTAAACAAGAACCTCCCTGTCACCGTCCTTGAGGCTACCGAAGTACCTCTCGGGTGCCTGAGGTTACCCACCTTATCTGCGGAGTGGCTAATGGAATGTCAAACCAGATTGAATCTTTAGGTTCTTATCAAATCTTCTGCAATCGTTTGCGGTTCTGGAATCACTTCCAGTTCTACCATACTCCCACTACTGTTTTCTGAAAAAATCCATTTTTGTTAAAACTGTGGCGAGTTAAGAACAATATCACTATTGATCTTCCAGATGGTAGAAAGTCAACCCTCGTCATAGCCTGGGTCAACCCACAAACAGCCATTACAGAAACGTGCCTTGAGTTATCCAGAGTCTGGTTTTAAGCATAAGCCGGACAACTCCCCGTACCTTAACATCGTTAAGATACTAACTGTTCTATATCCAATATAGAACCAGAGGCACTGATTTAATTAAACCAGATTCAAATCATGCAGCTGTCTCCAGTGCATGTCAACTAAATGGAAGGAGGCCGATCGGCGTTACTCAACTTAGGAATGCTTCCAATTATGAGCAACCTGAAAGAGAATCAAGTTCTCTTAAACATTACTATCAACTGAATACCCTACACAAGTATATATATCTTCGATCACCTTGAAGAATCCCGATACTTGCAACGCCTGGTTCTCTACTTTATTCATATACCTATAACTTCTCAAAATTCGGACCTTGCGTTTCTACGAAACACTTGTCTAAAAACTAGAGAAGTCATAAGTAAATCGAATATAGTACGAGGACCAACCCTTCTGTCCTAATGGATACTGGACAATATACAATCCTCTGTATAAGTCCCTTGAGTCTAATAACTCATTCCCTGTGTGTCGTAGGTTGAAAACTGTATTTATGGTTAAGAAGAATTACACCGCTGTTTAATGCTCCTTACCTAACCATCCACTGATATAGGTAAATGTCATAGACATAATTTCAAAAAGGTATATCTCACTCTATAAAAATAGACGTACAGATATATCAATTTGAAATTGGTGCATAGCAACGGATATTCAAAACCAAATATTTGCCGTCCGGCAAACAACCCAGGTGACTTCATCAAATATCACCAATTACAACGAATTCCGATATAATGAGGATGATCACCTAATTCCCAATAACTTACTCCCACTCATCATCTGTAAAACCATACAGATGTGAGAATCATACATGGTAAATACATATCCTGGAGCAAGTGTCTAATTGGGAAATCAGTTTTCTTTTAACAGTACACAGTGAAACTGAAATATTGAAATATTTCGATGGGGTATCCGGGTATTCCCAGTAATGCCTCTTCCATTATTCAGATTCAAAACTGTAACCGTATATTTCTATGCCATCTCTCCAAATCCCTTCATATGTCTTTAGTCATTACCTTCTGCACACCCTTTTTGGCCAAATGGTTTTCTTCTTTCCCTACTGTTCGGCACCAGCCTATGGTTTGGAAGAAGACTATCCAATAAGCATAATGGGTGTACTGTCCTTATCCTAGGAGCACTCGCAATGCGAGAGAAGGTGAGGATAAAAGACAACCGAATAAGCCTTATTCCTATTTCTCCCGGACCAGAATCCATCCCCGAACTGGAACAAGTTCCTTTCGAGTTCGTATATAACCATACGATGGAGTATCCAATAAACTGTGGATCTTCGTAGTGATACGGAGTGTCCTGGAGAAATACAAAGGTGAAGTGGGAGTGGTAATGAAATACTTGGTTTGGTAGTGAATAGCAGTCGCAATTTACTTTGCCCTCCTTCTAATCCCTTTCTTTGTCTTTACATAATACCTTCTGTACACCATCGTTAGGCTAATTGGTTTTCTTCATTCCTTACCGGTCGGCACCTGCCTATGGTTTGGAAGAAGACTATCCAATTTGCGTAATAGGTGTACTATCCCCTAATCTAAGGGGCACTCGCAACCTGAGAGAAGGTAAAAGGAAAAGACAACTGAATAATCCTATCCGTTTTCTCCACAACCGGAAACCATCCTCGAATAAATTCCTTCAAGTTCGTATATAACCATACGATGGTTTTGTCCAATGGAAGTGGACGTTCGTAGTAACACGGGGTGTCCTGGAGAAAAGGGTAAAAGTAGGAGTGGCAATGAGGTTTGCAACTCTGACAATCCAAAAGCCAGTGTTTAAGAAGGTTCGATTAATTTGGTCACTGAGTCATAGTCTAGGGTCGGGTCAATGGTCGCTGCCAAAGAGAGAGAGAAAAGAAACACTCAGCGTGCACTCTAACCTAAATCAGAATGGTTACCAATTTATCTAATCTGGAAACCTCCCACTGTAATCTCAAATTCTTCTCCAAACCCGAAAGAAGAATTAGTCGGGATCACCCGAGGAGTAAACCAACTCATCAGTGGGAATCGGGATCCAACTATCATCGCATGATAACGTGACGGAATCCGCTCGCGTTATCACACTCTAGAAGGTATGCGCATATTTGGCAAGTTTCAGTTTCTTTGGAAACTCCCGATGTGATTTTTTCCCCATGCTCTTATGACCTTGACTTTGGCCAACATATCATAAGTCACATGTCAAGTTCTACCCGTCATTCTCCAGGTTAATTTGAACCCACCCGTACATACCCTTGACTTTGGCCAAAATAGTAGTACGACTGTCCCAAACCAACGCATCTATCTATGCTGCATATGAATACCCAATAGCTACCAATCACTATGCCTTGACTTTGGCCAACATACACGACTTGAATACTTATTGACTATTCATATGAAACGACGGAGGGCTACGAATGGTTTCTGGCGAAAACCTTTAACATAATGAACTTGATATCGTTGAAGGAACCGGATAGCTTTATAAAAAATATAGTGACGAAAACCTTTGCTAAAGAGGTCACTCCCGATGAAGGGATTTCGGCTCTTTCCCCGTTGAATGAGGTGCAGGATATTCCAACTGAATACCACGATGCGAAGCAAAAGTAATCGGCTATAGTGAAGTTATTGCCCTGACGCAAACTTTTGTCCAAGGGGTCACTCCCGGTGAAGGGATCTCGGCCCTTGCCTCGTCGACTGAGGAGCAGGATATTCCAACTGAATACCACTGTACAAAACAAAAGTGAACGTCCTTGCAATAACAGCTTTTTGAAAAATTGTTCCAACAACATCAGATTAGGTTTGTTTTAATTTGCATTGATCCGAATCAATGCAGTCCCATCAATTGATCACACCAATAAAGAACGAAAATAATGACGTGCGTATATGCCATCCGCATTCGCCACTGGGTCCCGTCATTACCCGTTAGGTTAGTTAACTAATGACAGAGTGGGGACTGGACTAGCGCGGATGCAAAACATATACAACATCTACTAGTATATATATATTAATATATAATATTTCGCTCAAGGCGTGATAAAATGCAACATCACAGAAATATAATAAGCATCACAGAACAATACAGATATCTGGGATCCCCGGGTTTCACAGAGCCGCTACTGAAACCCGACGTTCTCCTGGTCATGTGGATAGCCTGTGCAATGAAATCCTAGACCCCTACGGGCGCGGCAAGTTACCCGCCAAAACCTGAAGCGAGGCAGCCCCCTTCAGCAACGTGAATGGACCACCCAGCACTTCACGGAATCCGGTAACTTGGGCACCCCTCCTGGGTCAACCTGTACCCCCTACGAGTGCGGCAAATAGCCTGCCAATTCTAGAGTGAAGCCCCCTCCGTCTCAATGCCATGAGATGCGGGCTCGTTGCCCTCTAGAACCCGGCTATCCGTGCACCCCTCCGTGGGGTAATCCTAGTACAGAAAGTAAAATATACATACAACGGGTACATCGACCTCGACCCAGTCATGCCCCAAAAGAATAATACAAACAGGCAGTGACGGCAGTCCACATGTAGGACGCTCGCCCCGCAATAACAAATGTACATAATACAACCAAAACTGTACTAGCATTGCATCCAGACTATCCCCCACGACCAATCCGCAACATCACAGCACAATCACAGAACTTCAACGTGAATGTCACGTTCACAAATCCGTCTAACCGGGCTATAGCAGTTAGACAGGATTTACCGATCAAGTGACATTCACGGTCGCAGATATAATGTAAATACTGTGAACTAATGTGTTTAAAATTTTCGATCGATCAAATTTACCTAAGTGGGCCCCCAAGCACTACTGTAGCACTCACAGAAATTCTGGGCCCAAAAAGAATATCCCAAGAACCCTATTTTCAACCCAGGAGCTCTCTGTAAAAATTTGGTTCACTGAACTGTAAAAGTGGCGGCGGAACCGCGGCCCAAGCATGGGTTTGGCCGCGGTTCCGCGGTGGTATGGTGAGATCACGCGACTAAATTTTCACAGAGTGCTTAGAATTCCCTGCACAGTATTCTGCAACAACCTAAAAAAATTTTGGAGCCAAAAAAATTTCGACAGAGAACTGATGCATTGAAATCGTGGGTTTTGGAATTTTGTTCGATCGAAGACGTAAACACATTAGACCAAGCTAGACTAGGTTAATGGCGTGGCTCTGATACCACTGTAAGTGCACGGCGGCGCCCCGGCCGTCTTTCCGAGGCCAAAATGTGGAAGCGATAATTTACTTTAAACTTTGAACCGGCACCACCGCGCACAAAAATCCCGGATCGGGCCATTAAACTAATTCTAGCTAACTAAAGAACGGGGTAGAGAGATATACAGAGCGATCCGTGTCCTTCGGTCTTCTCGTCGTCGTCCCGATCTCCCGCGGAATCTTCGGTCTTCACCTCCTCGCCGGAAGGGCACCACATCGCCGGCTTCTTTTACGGGCTCCCACCTCTGGACCGAGGCAACTCGGGCACGAAGTTGGCGAGCCGACGTGCCTAAGGTTCCTGTAGGTTAACTGTAGAATATTTTGTCTCTTGGGGTTTGAGGAAGTTGCCTTTGGTGGAGGAATGAGATGATAGCATTTTTAGAGATGAAATTGGGGATTTTTGCAAGCACAAGAGAACCAAAAATCCCCACCAAAAAAATGGGCAGGCCCTGCCTCTCTTTTGGCCGGCCATTATCAAGTAGGAATGAGAGGAGAGAGTTAAGAGCAAGAGAATGAATCAATCAATCCAAGAGAGAGAAAATGTGACAATCATAAACAATGATCACAAAACAAGAACCTCACTCCAAAACCCAATCATTTCCTACAAAGGTCAAGCCATCATGAAGTCAAGAAAGTCAAGGGATGGTGCAACCATCATGACACAACAAAATGCAAAGAACACCCTCCACAATGCTAATTTGCACAAATGCAAATAAGCCCTCCTCCACCAATTTTCAGCCAAGGAAAGATACAAAGGAAAATGGCCGAAACGGAAAGCAAACTAGCAACTTCAGAAAACTGATCCCGTAATAAATTACAGGAAAACCCTGCTACTGTATATACATACCCGCATTTGTATTCCGACCGAATACAAATGCAATGAGACAAAATCTACACGGTACAATACTAGGATCCGGCTTAAACCAAAGCCCGCTAGTATTATCCGTCCGATCATGATCGGTGCAATACCGCACGTATTTGATCGAACCCTGCCATATCTCCATACGGCCTCTACAGCGTTTCGCCCGAAACTTGAGAAAACGGTCTGTAGGGGACTCTAAAGACTCGTCAATACGTTGGTTGTGGATTTAACCACTAGCACGTCAGAGGTATTAGCCTATACGTAACGGGCTACCAAGTATTGACCAAAAGGGACGTCGATGAGCGAACTCATCCTGACACCCTACTGAGCCTGTCAGTGACAATATCCGTACAGTCCGGTCCGTTCGTCTATGAGCATCGCATGGCGGGCCTAGGGGGTTGGTAAAAGTCAGACCCCCAAAAGCGGTACAAGTCGTGTCGGAGTGTAGCCCAGAACACCCTGAGATACTACTGGAATACCTACCAGTAAATCTCCTGCCTTAGCCAAGGACTTCGTGTAAGGGCTCTCCTAAACACATCGCGACCTCACCCCCAATACCGGGAGAGACAAACCCCTGCAGATCCGCTCACTGCCTCCATGTGGCTCGGGACTGTACCCAACTAAAACCTGTTTGCACGTCTCCTTTGAGCGTGGTAGGATAGTAATCAAAGTACAGTGGGAAATCACACGAGACAAATGACGATCTCAGGTCGATGAACTAACCTGTACACATGTCACCAGGGAACTGCTATCTGACGTCAGGTATAAGACCAACTAGCATGTTCCCGGCGAGTCCTGTCCGGTGTACTCATGACCCAATGAGCACCTGTATACATCTTAGGTGAACCATCTGACACCAGTGGCTTGTGAGACCGGCCACCGCCCCTCGTCGGGGTCTCGACTGTATACACTAGTCTACTCTGGAGTATCGATGCCCTGTCTCGAAACTCCCACGACTAGGGACCTTTTAAGGATGTGCTTATAGACTACCAGCTCCCACGTATATGATCGCCCTCATACTGTTGGCAGTCAAGCAAGAATCCTAGGGGCTCTATCAACGTGTAATAGCGACCTGTCAGGTCACCTAAAGCAGTACACGATGATAAAGATAAACCAGATAGCATACTATCATCTCGAGTAAGACTGTCCTGCCGGGATAGGTCCTCCCTTAATCATTGCAATCACGTGCCTGTGATCCAATAATTGACTCTGAGGGCACTATCTCCAACACAAAGAGTATTACGTGCTGACACGTGAGTTTCTCTGGCCTGTTATTTGTTTTAGGAAGGCACCTATATACTTTGTATATAGATGCTCACGTGCTTGCACGTGAGGCTCAATTTCAGCCTTATTTGTTAAGCGCATTGCCTATAACTTTTGCTCCAAGGCGCATCACGTGTGGGCACGTGATGCTCCATTTGGGGAATTTTTCCCATCACTTTTTATTATTTTTTTATTTTTTATAAGGGAACGGTGTCGTCGCCTCAAAAATGGCGATGTTGGACCGAGACGTCCTTAAACTAATAATAGACCGAAATGCCCTTAAACTAGCGTTCGTTCCAAAAATGGGAATGTTGGACCGAGATGTCCCTAAACTAATAATGGACCGAAACATCTTTAAACTAGCATTCGTCCCCGAAACGGGAATGCTGGACCGAGATGTCCCTAAACTAATAAAGGACCGAAACGTCCTTAAACTAATATTCATCCCAAAAACGGGAATGTTGGACCGAGATGTCCCTAAACTAACAACGGACCGGAATGTCCCTAAACTAAAATTTTGCCTCAAATATGACGGTAATGGACCGAAATTTCCCTAAACTAATATTCGTTCCCAAAATGGGAATGCTGGACCGAGATGTCCATAAATTAACAACGGACCAAGATGTCTCTAACCTAACAATAGACCGAGATGTCCTTAAACTAACGTTAGTCCCCAAGATGGGAATGTTGGACCGAAAAGTTCTTAAACTAGAAATTCACCTCAAACATTGCGATAATGGACTGGAACGTCCCTTAACTAGCACATCGCCCCAAATATAGCGATATGATCTCTTGAGATCTATATTGCAATCGAATTCCTAGCGACAAAGGTTGTAACTAATGTCCCACCTTCATGAACTAACAACAAGTAGATAAAATGCACTGGAGCTCGGTTGGATCAAAGATCCAATGATAGAATAAAGTTCTATTTTTGGGAAAATATTTCCCCAATCTTGTTAAAAAACAAGAAGATATATTCTGTGAAACAAAAATCACTGGATCAAAGATCCAACAGTGGATAAAATCCTCCGAACAATTTTGAGACCAATTAAATTAATTGGAATCTCTCGATGAGAGATTTTCTCAAAATCAATTAACAATTTGCTTGTACTATATAAAGGATCCGAGACTTCAAGTCTCAACTCACGTACATATAGAGGGAACCCCCATAAGCTTCTGCAAAAAATACAGAATGCTCTAAAAAACAACAGAGAATTTAATTCTCAATAGAGAAGAAGTTCTTCCTCTTCTCATACCCTAGGTAAAGAAACCACATAGATCAAAATATCTCATTTACCTATTATATCATATCTAAGGGTTTAACAGAATACCTATTATATCATATCAGTCAAGCTCTTCTTATCACAAAGATTCTCAATGAAAGATCTAGGGGATGCCTCCTACATCTTAGGAATTAAGATCTATAGAGATAGATCTAAACGGATATTGGGATTGTCCCAATCCAGGTACATTGATACCATACTAAAGAGGTTTAGTATGGAAGAATCCAAGCGTGGGTTTTTACCCACGATCTTAGGACTCACTCTCTCCAAAGAGATGTCTCCCAAGACTGATTTGGAGAGAGCTCGCATGCAAGGGATACCCTATGCTTCGGCAGTAGGTTCTATCATGTACGTGATGCTATGTACCAGACCCGATGTAGCATACTCACTAAGTATAGTGAGCAGGTATCAAGTAGATCCTGGAGAGAGTCACCAGACAGCTGTGAAGAGCATTCTCAAGTACTTGAGAAGGACTAAAGAGATGCTCTTGGTGTATGGTAACGGAGAACTCCAAGTGGAGTCCTTTACTGATTCGAGCTTCCAGAGTGATAAGGACGACTCTAAGTCGCACTCGGGATTTGTCTTTACCCTTAATAGAGGGGCGGTATGCTGGAAGAGTTCCAAGAAGGAAACCGTGGCAGACTCGACGATGGAAGCTGAATACATCGCTGCCAACGATGCTGCCAAAGAAGCTATCTGGATAAAGAAGTTCATAACTGAACTTGGAGTGGTTCCATCCATTGAGTATCTAATACCTTTGTATTGTGATAACAATGGAGCGGTGGTTTTGGCCAAGGAACCCAGGTCCCATCAGCGATCCAGGCATATTCTGAGGCGGTATCACCTGATCCGGGAGATAGTTGATTGCCAGGAGATCGAGGTAAGGAGAGTTGGCACGAAGAACAACACTGCGGATCTACTCACGAAAGCCATTCCCCAGATACAGTTTGAGAGACTCTTCGGGATGTTGGGTATGCGATACTACAGCAGCTGGCCCTAGTGCAAGTGGAAGATTGTTAGTTGTATGTATGCCCTAAAGGCCATTATTGTACATATGATATATATTATAGTGGATGCTTTGACATATATAGAGAGGACTTTCTTGCTTGACATGATAGTATGCTATCTGGTTGCTCTTTATCTTAACATGTATACTTGTCTCTTACCATCTTATGGTTACATATTGGTAAAGCCCTTAGGATGTGTACTTGACTATCAGGATTATGATGCAGATCATATTAGTGGGGCCATGGTAGTCCATAAGTTCATCCTTTAATGTTCCTAGTCCTGGGTGTATTGAGACAGGGCATCGATATACCAGAGTAGACTAGCGTATACGCTTCTCGACCCATGAGATGGGCGATGGATGATCCCAATCCATTGGTGTTTGACATCAGAGATGGTATATGGGTGCTCAATGGAGACTGGGTACACTGGACGGACTCGCTGAGAACTCCCAAATGGTAATATACCTCACATCAGATGGCAATTCTCTGGTGACACTGGTACATGTTAGTCTGTAGATCCGAGATCGTCATAGAGTCTTGTGTGATCCCCACTGTGCTTTGATTTCCACCTTACCACGTTCAAGTGGACGTGCAAAACGGTGGTTTTTGGGTACAGTCCCGAGTTACATGGAGGCAATGAGCGATAGGAGGGGTTTCGTCTCTCCCGGTATTGGGGGTTGATGTTGCGCTATGCTCGATCGGCCATAACAGGGAAGTCCCTAGCCAAGGCTGATTTAGAGATTTACTGGTAAGTGTTATCAGTAGTTTCTTGACCCGTTATGAGCCTCATATCGGCATGACTTATCGGTTATTGGGGTCTGACGTTTACCACCCCTAGACTAGATATGTGACATATCAAACGAAGAGACCGGACTGTACGGTAGTGTTACTGTCAGGCTTTTGCAGGAGTTAGAGCAGGCATACTTGCTGATCTTCTGATCGTTCAATACCCGGGTAGCCGTTACGTCCAGCTAGTACCGCTGACGGCTTGTGGGTTCTTGATGTGATCATCACCTTCTGCCAGCGTATTGACGAGTCTTAGAGTCCCACAAAGGAGTTACCTAGCCTAGGCAAAACGATGTGGTGTGCATATGAGATATGCGCGGGGACCCGATTAAGTGCGCGTATGTAATACCGTATATTAATCGGGCAGTTTACTATTGGTCGGGTCGTATGAGATATGACCGGTTTGTTAAATCAAGTGTTGGTTTAACATTGACTAAATAGCTCACTTCTTTTAAACCCTTTTGTCTTTTGTTGTATGCATGCATGTATGCATATGTTTATGTTGATGCACATGTTGATATGCATGTACACATACATGCAACACTTGTGTGTGTCATGGTTGTTGATACACTAGTGGTGGCAATGCAAGACTCACATGATAATATTTATCTTTATGTTTATTTTTGAGATTAAAGGAAATTATGATTAATTCATGGTTGATATTTAATACCCATTCTCTACACTTAACTAACTATTGACCATGAGTTAATTTCTATGGTTCTCTTTTCTCCAAAGATAAATATCTAGATATTTATTAACCAAGGTTAAGAATGAGAGTGGAAATTATATATAATTTCTATTCTCATTTTTATAAAGGAGCTTGATGATTATCTTGAGCTCTTGAGTTGCCATCTTCTTCTTCTTGCTCTCTCTTGCTCTCTAGGTTTTGTTAGTGAGTGAGAAAGTGATCAAGTTAGGGTTTTGAAGTGAGAAAACAAACCATATCATCATTCTACTCTAGTCTAGCCACTTAGTTTAGAGTGTTAGCTTCGACTTCATCTCTTGATCAAGTGGAGCTAGGAGCTTGGACAAAGAGGACTCCGGGTGGATCATCGTAAACTTGGAGGATCACAAGCAAGCCCGTTCCAACTCTCAAGTAGCCAAGGAGTCTGATAAAGGGAACTACAAAGGTTGTATCCTCTTTACCTAGTGCTATACTACTTGTAGTATGAGTTATTTTTATTGTTACCCTAGCTTTTCTAGTTTGATTCCTTGGTTAGATTCTTTAGCACCCTCTAATTTTAATTATGGCATGTGTGATACTACCAAACCCTTATAGTGGTGCTAAGGAAACCCCAACAAGTGGTGGTGGTGTATGGTGTTCGGGGATTGCTGGAGAGACAAGGAGGTGATGGAGGTAGTCGGTGGTGATGGGTTTCTGGCGACGAGGGGTTGCCGGCGATGGGGGTGTTGGGTTCTTGGGTAAGGACGTGGGTCGTCGGGGAGGAGAAGAGGAGAGGAGAGGAGATGGTGTGATGATGGTGATGAAGAGGAGGTGAGGACGAAGACGGGAGGGGATAGCGACGGTGAGAGGGCGAAGAAGAGGTGATGGGTTAGGGTTCGCGTTCGCGAGGTAAAAGAAGAATGAGGGAAAGAGAGAGGGTGAGGTTTTTATATAATAACTTTTTATATTATAATATTATATATATATATATATATTGTAAGAAAGAGAGAGAGGAGAGAGAGAGAGAGATAGAGAGAGAGATTTATATTATTTAAAATAATTAATATAGTAAATATATTATATGTAACAGTTTATATATATATATATATTAGTTAAAAATTTATATATATATATATATATATATATATATATATATATTATAGGATTTTACAGATAATACCAGATTGCTCCGACTACTACCCTTATCCAAAAAAAAATCTAGTTTTTCAATATGGAGAATATGCATAAGAATTTAAACCATAATGCAATATTCTACAATTAAAAACATATACCCCAAATACAGATCTACATAAATATACATAGCGATCAAAATACTAGTCTATGTAACACTTAGGATATGAACATGATATATGGGTGCAAACACATGATATGTGGTACTATGACATGCAAGGCTAGATAAGGAAATATATTATTTGATTTTATATTGTATTTTAAAAATATATTTAGAGTCTAAGTTATATTATATACGTATATAAAATCTAGATTTGCATGGATACTCTGTACTAGCAAATATTTGAAGTAATCTTAAACCATGATGGGTTTCAACCAGTGGGTCGGGTCGGATAATAACCACAACTACCAATTGCACTATACGTAACCCAAAAGCAAAAATAATAAAGAATTTTATCACAAGATTTTAAATACCCCAAATAAATATAGTATAACAGTGCTAGAGTGTTACATTATTAGAACCGCCACCTCTCTGAAGATGTTGATGAATTACAACGACATATATCAGAGGTGTGAAGTGATATACCCTTGAACCAAATCTCATATTTGAGGGAAAGAATCGTGGTGGATCGTCCAAGAATCATTAGTCTTGTTTGAGACTAAGATTAACTTAGAAGGTATGGAATGAAGATCGTTAGTCATGTATGGGATTAAGATCAGTTTAGATATCACAAACAAAGCTTAGCCGATTTGGGCTAAGATTGGGTCTCTATAACATCCAGCAGTGCTAAGCACTCAATTGCATATAGCGCTCATATGTATCACGTGAGGCGTTAAAATAGTGCTAAGTACTAATTTTTCTCTGGCGCTCACGTGTGTTTCACGTGAGGCGCTGAGCGTCTGGCGCTCACGTGTGTTTAACGTGAGGCGCTCAGTTTTGGCTTCTTTTGAGCACACACGTGTGTTTCACGTGAGGTGCTAAGTTTTGGCGCTTATATGTGTTTCACGTGAGGCGCTGAGCTTTTTGCCATGGTTGCTCATGTGTTTTCCACGTAAGGCGCTGAGCTTTTTGGAGATTTAATCTCTGTTGATATTTTTAGAAAACTTAAACCTCTGTGAAGGATATTTTGACCATTAACGATCACCAAGATCACAATTTTGAGGATCTGGGATCATGTTCTTTAAGAGTTAAGTTCTTGATTTGAAGGAACTAAATTCCTGGAGTATTATGGATTCCATCTTCTCTATGTTCTTTTATCCATGTTCTCCTGTTCATGTTTTTAGAGAGGTTAAATATCTGTTAATGATATTTTGATCATTAACAATCACTAAGATCACTATTTTGAGGATTTAGGATCAGGTTCCTTAAGAACTAAGTTCTTAATTTGAAGTAACTAAGTTCCTGGAGTATTATAAACTCCATATTCTTCATGTTGTTGTATCCATGTTCTCTCCTGAATCTTTGATTCTCAAGAACAAGATATTCCCGATGAGAATTAAATTCTCAACTTGTGGGAGATTTGTCTTGTGGATCTCAGATCGAGAGAAAAAACTAAGTTCTTTGAGAAGGGTTAAACCCTTAGATATGTTAGGTAAAGGAGATGTTTTGATCTCGATATTTTCTTTACCTAAGATTTTGAGGATGGAGACGATCTTCTTTATTGAGAATTAAATTCTCTGTTGTTTTGTGGAAGCTTGTGAGAACTTTCTGTATATTTTTTTACAGAAGTTTTTGGGGGTGGTCTCCTCTCTCTTTTGTATCTCTCCGCTCCTATTTATAGAAGAAGAGATAAATCAATTTTTTGGAGGAAATCACTCACTGAGAGATCATGATTGATTTAGAATCAATCGAAATGATCTTAAAGATCAACCGATGAATTTTATTCACCGTTGGATTTTAATCCAAGGTCTATCTGTTTTACAGAGAAGATCATTTTTGTTTATTTAACAAGATTAGGAAAATATTTTCTTAAGATAGAATTTAATTCTATCAGATGATCAGATGGTGATTTTATAATCACCATTGGATTTTTGATCCAAAGGTCCTCTGTTTAACAGAGAAGATCTTTCTTATTTTAGAAAGATCAAGAAAATATTTTCCATATAGAATTTAATTCTATCATATGAATATCTTGTTTGTTTTAACAAAATTAGGAAGATATTTTCCGAAGATAGAATTTAATTCTGTCATATGGATATTTTGTTAATTTAACAAGATTAGAAAGATATTTTCTTCCATGCCCTTTAGGGTTTTTACACCTGCGTGGGATCCTTAAGACTCACAAAAAAGCAGTGCAAATGCCCCCCACTACTTTGCCCACATAAGTATATACGTGGGTTAAGTAGTGCAAGGTTATGCATCGCTATAGAATTGATGTCTTAGGAGACAAGTTTAGGATCCTTGTAACCTAAGACTTTTTCCATCTTTATGAGCCGTAAGGGTCTCAAGAAGGTTTTTCTCCCTATAATTCGTGAGGATCTTATAGGTGCATATTCTCCTTAGAAATCATGAGGATTCATAAGTGTTCATCACATTCGTGAGTCGTAAAGATCTCACTCGGGTATTTTCTCCTTACGAGTCATGAGGGCCCGCAAGTGTCTTTTTCACTTCATTATAATGCGACTATGACCCGTGGGTAGTATACAAGAGTTAGTCTCGACCTCCTTGTAGGGCAGCGATGGCTTAAGGAACAGGTTTAGATCTGTTGCCTATAGCTTTTCAATTTTATGAGTCGTGAAGGTCTCATAAAGATGTTTCTCCCTACGAGTCGAGAAGATCTCGTAGGTGTATTTTCTCTTTAGAAGTTGTGAGGAATCCTAAATGCGTTTTCTCTTAAGAGTCGTAAGGATCTCACAAGAGAACTTTTCCCTTATGAGTCGAGAGGACCTGTAAGTGGCTTCTTTTTCTCATCAATATGCGACTTTGGAGAATATGGCCCGTGGATAGTATACAAGAGTCGGTCTTGATCTCATTGTAGGGCAACAGTGCTCAGGAAACGGTTGATATCCGCGCCGCCTAAGTCTTTTCACCTTTATGAGCCGTGAGGGTCTTATAAAGATGTTTCTTCCTACAAATCGAAACGAGTCAAGAAGATCTCGAAAGTGTATCCTAACATGAAATATAGATAACCCCCTTTTTTATAGAGGTCCATTAGGTTTGTGGTACTAGGTTTAAGTCCATCGTACTGCCGCGTTGGTTGATATATCCTCGATATGCAGTCTCTTAGGTTGCTGTTCGAGTAGCCCCACGTCTGTCGTGTCTCTGATCCCTTCTGAGTCTGGACAAGACGTCTTCAAGTAATCTTTTTAGGTCATATTATTGTCGGAAGAACAATCGTTAGGTATTTGCCGTGACATTTTTTACTTGAGGTTAGGCTCAATTTGGAGCCTCGATGAGTCATAATCACACCTTTCTTGGGTAGGATGATCTCCAATGGTCTTTAGGCTTTGTATGTATCACCGTCAAGACCTGAAACTAGGAATATGTCATCACTTCGTTTTTGGATTGATGATGTCGTGCCGATTCTTAACTGAAGTAGGGTAGACATTCGTATGACCTCTATGCTGTATGTATTGCTATCGAAGTCTGGAGCTAGTATTTTACCGTCACTCCACTTTTATTTGACCGCTGCATCCGCACCATGCTAGAATGAGAGGCACGTCGAGTTAGTCTCTAGGTTGTATATATACCGTCAAGATTTCGAGCTAGGATTTTTTTATTGCTCTACTTTTATTTAACCCTTGGGCCTTTGTTGACATCGCGTCTGCATTGAGCAGGAACGTCGAGCTGGAGCTTGGATTTTTCCATTGCTCCACTTTGATTTGGATCCTTAGAGCCTTGTCGATATCATGTTTGTACTCTGCTGGAGTAAGAGGGACATCAAATTGGTCTTTAGGCCACATATATTGCCATCAAGACTTAGAGTTAGGAATATGCCGTCACTCCACTTTTGTTTAACCCATTGTTGACGTCGCATCTACACCCTGGTGGAATAAGAAGAAACGCTGGGTATGATCTCTAGGCTGTAGATATTGAAATTAAAATCTGGAACTAGGAATATGCCATTGCTCCACTTTGATTTAGCTCCTTGGAACCTTGTTGACACTACATCTGTACTCTTTTGGAGCAAGAAGAACGTCGCATTGGTCTTTAGACCGCATATATTGCCAGCAAGACCCGGAGTTAGGAATATGTCGTCACACCACTTTTGTTTGACCCCTGGGTCACTGTTGACGCCGCATCTGCACCCTTCTGGAATGAGAAGGAACATGGATATGATCTTTAGGCCGTAGATGTTGCCAGTAAGATCTGGAGTTAAGATTTTGCCAATGCTCAACTTTTATTTTAGCTCCTTGGAGCTTTGTTGACGTCGCATCTACATCCTGTTGGAATGAGAAGAACGTGGATATGATCTCTAGGCTGTAGATGTTGCCATTAAGATTTGGAGCTAGGATTTTGCTATTGCTCGACTTTTATTTGAACCTTGGGTCCTTTGTTGACGTCGCGTCTGCACTGAGAATGAACGTCGAGCTGGAGCTAGGATTTTGCCATCACTCCACTTTTATTTGATTGTTACGTTTTCACCATGCTAGAATGAGGGGGAACGTCGAAGCAGTCTCTAGGTTGTATATATACCGTCAAGACTTGGAGCTAGGATTTTGCCATTACTCTATCTTTGCTTTGACCCTTAGGTCTTTTTTGATGACGTTGCGTCTGCATCCTGCTGGAATGAGAAGAACGTCGAAGTGATCTCTAGGCTGTAGATGTTGCCATTAAGATCTAGAGCTAGGATTTTGCCATCACTCCACTTTTGATTTGGTGATGTCGTGCTAATTGTTCGCTGAAGAGGGGTAGACATCCATAAGATCTCTATGTTGTATGTATTGCAATCGAGGTCTGGAGCTAGGATTTTGCTGTCACTCCACTTTTATGTGACCCTTGGGTCCTTATTAACATCGTATCTACATCGAGAAGGGACGTAGAGCTGATCTCTAAGCTGTAGATGTTTCCATCGAGATTTAGAGCTAGGATTTTGCCATTGCTCCACTTTTATTCGACCCTTGGGTCTTTATTGACGTTACGTTTGCACCCTGTCGGTATGAGAAGAATGTCAGGATAGTCTTTAGGCTGTAGATGTATCGTCAAGACTTGGCTCTCCCTTTGACGGAACCTTGTGGGAAAATATGGTCTCCTTTATTTCATTTAAGCCCATGGATTGTATATAAGAGTCGGTATGGACCTAGTTACAGGGGAAAAAAATTTATTTTTATTTTTTTTAATTTATTTCCACGATACTCTATCTTTTCAGCTTTTCAAATCGTGAAAGTCATGACTGCCCAATCATTTCGGCTATTTCTTCATGGTGCCCAATCATTTTGGCTATGTCATTCATTTTTAGACTTGTTATTTTTTTTTGCAAATTGCCCAAACATTTCGGCTGTTTCATATGCATATATTTTTTACTCGCTGGTCTTGTTGCGATTCGGGGACTTGGGTCCTGATACCAATTTTGGTATCAATATCGCTATGACTGGAATATTGAATCATCATTTGCCGTGAGAGGACTTGAAGTTTGATACCGTTTAGGCATCAGTTTCGCCACGACTGGAATACTGCCAGGAGCGACTCATCATTTTCCTTTGTTGATTTGAACAAAGGTAACTTGGCAAACACAGTTAGGATTATGTCGACTAAGGCTTTTGACTTATGAGCCGTAAGGGTTTCATAAAAGTATTTCTCCCTACGAAGCGAGAGGATCTCATAGGTGTATGTTATCTTTAGAAGTCGTAAGGACTCCTAAGTGGTATTTTCTCTTGCAAGTCGTAAGAATCTTGCAGGAGTCATTCACCATATGGGGATATTTCTCACCATCGGTGGAATTTTGTGTGAACATGTTTTGTTCGTGTCCATGGATTGTATATAAGAGTCGATATCGAACTACTTGTAGGGAAAGTTGGGGAATATGATGGCTTAAGAACAGTTTTAGATCCCTGTAGCTTAAGATTTTTGAATCCTACGAGCCGTGAGGGTCTCATAGAGGGAAATTCTCCTTACGAGTCGTGAGGATCTTGCATGTGTAATTTCTCCATAGGAATCATGAGGATTCCTAAGTGTGTTGCTTTTTTGTGAGTCTTAAGGATCCCACGCAGATGTTTTCTCCTTACAAAGTCATGAGGAAATAAGCAGGACTACCGGCTTATTAACGAGTTCGCGCCCTTTAGGGTTTTTACAAACTCGCCGGTAGTCCTGCTGTTTTTACTCACGGCGCCCTTTCGGGTTTTCATCCATGCCCATTTCGCTTGTGGACGTACCATTTTTTTTGTGAACGATGGAACTCTCGAAAGTAGCTTCGCCGTAGGTGACCCATCTATTTTCAAGTGGGACTTGGGGGTGGCTCTAATGTTGGAGTAGCTGTGTAGCCGGTAGGACTTGAGTTGCAATTTTCGTCGTTGGGACTTCAATTTCAATGTAGATCTCAAGGAGCATATCGCCATATTTGGGGTGACACGCTAGTTTAAGGACATTTCGGTCCATCATCACCGTATTTGGGGCGATGCGCTAGTTCAGGAATGTTCCGGTCCGCCATTCCCATGTTCAGGACGAAATGCTAGTTTGGGGACATCTCGGTCCAATATCGCCGTATTTGGGGCGACGCGCTAGTTTAGGGATGTTTCGATCCATTATTTATCATTTGGTCGGGAAGTTGCATAACCCATTCCTTCCAACGCTTGCTTGCCGAGGCACTGCTGCATGTCCTTTGTATGCATGGACACTTCACGCCTTAGCCTATCTTCACCCTCTTGGACTGCTTATTTTACCATCGCAACAATTGGATTATTTTTCGGGAAATATCGAGAATTTTACATGGCACCTTCCCCCTGCTCATCAATATCGCTTTCTGATACTAATGGTGAATCTTCTTCATATATGGAAGAATGAGATATCACGTCATTCCTTTTGCTGAGTCTTCTTCTTCCTTGGAAGAATGAACTTGACTTGGGGGTTTTTCCCCTCATCATCTGATTCAGAGTTGGACATGAATTCCAAACCCTTTCCAT
Organism: Agapanthus africanus; assembly: GCA_030015575.1. Lineage (NCBI taxonomy): Eukaryota > Viridiplantae > Streptophyta > Magnoliopsida > Asparagales > Amaryllidaceae > Agapanthus > Agapanthus africanus. The sequence continues at coordinate 570,239,256 of JASDDO010000016.1, forward strand.
GGTTTTTTTGGTTCAAGCGGGATATTCCACTTGATTGTAGACCCGTTTGTACGTCCTTTAATATCCTTTCTATTTTTTGAAGAAAGGACTATCTGGTGTAGAGATTATTCCGCCAGTGAGCAATATGCCTCCTACATATATCCCGGGGGAGTGAGTATTCGTGCCCCAATCTTTTGAAGGGTAGAACCCGTGTTGTCGCTATTTTAGCGACATGTTGCTTCGGAGCCGCTCATTCTTTGTTGAGCGTTGGAGGCAAACGCCACCTTGCATTTACTTTTCATACATCTTCATCGGAAGAGGAAGGGTCTTGACCTATCTGTTCCAATCGAGCCATTTTATCTATGAGCTCTTGGAAGGTCGTCGGCTTGAAGAGGGACATATATGGAAACACCTTTGAATTTGAGTCAAGGGTGTCTATGAACATTCCCACGACTGGAGTTTCGTCGATGTGTTGCTCGCATTTTGACCAGAGATTTCGCCATCGGGTAGCATATTGAACCCATGTCTCATTAGGTCTAACCCTTTCATTGACCAACGTCGTTACGATAGTGCGTTTATTCATACTAGCGAATCTCTGACAGAAGAGCATCTCCATCTCGTTGAAATCATTCACAGATTCATTTGGGAGTTTCGCATACCATTCGAACGCAGTGCCCGCCAGACTGCTGACGAATTGTCGAAGGAGCAGTATATCATTTCCTCCAGTATTGCCGCACAGGGATTTAAATCGCGCGATGTGCTGACGAGTATTTCCGGTCCCTTTGTACATATGGAATGTTGGAAGTATATATTCTGGCAGGTACTGTACTTGATCGTAGCACGCCGGATATGGTCGACTAGTCTTGATTGACCTATTTGCGGCTTCACTGGCATGGTGAGCTTTAACTTATTGAGCGACATATGCGTCCAACTTTTCTTTTGGAATCATTTCCTTCTCAGTCATTGGTGAGGCATGCAGAGAATTTGAAATATCACCCTTATTTTTAAGAGCGACTACCGGCGGTTTATCTGCCAGTGGTTCCAATTGGACCATCATTCCAGCCATGTTCTGGATCAGAAAGGTTATCTGGTTCATTTTAGCGGACATCTCTGCCGCTTCTTCATCTCACTTTTTGAGAGTGTGCTTCAGGAAATCAATATCCAACTCCTGCCCTGTCCTTTCTTCAGGCCTGTCTTCGGGGTTTGCCTAAGGCAGTGAACTAGCAAGTGTCGCCGCTTGAGAAAGCATCTCCCGCAACTTTTCAAGTTGCTGCTGAGCTTTTGTCAGAGACAGAGTATGCGGTCCGTGACTAGTATAAGTGTGACCTTCATCTTTGGAGTTCATCATGTAGACTATGTGAACAACTATGCCCCCAGGCTTGGGTGTTTGGAGCTTTGACCCTCAGAGTTTGCCTCGGGCACTTGGGCTTTATCAAGCCTCTATTTTTTATGAGAAACTCTTTAGGAGGAACCATTGTATCGGGAACTGTTTCAGGATGAGTCCCTTTGTATTTGAAAGGGGATTTGTCAAAATTTAGCTAATGTTTAGGGGTGGAGCCACTGTTGATGACTGGATCCTTCACTTGCTTCCACTCCTTATATATAGATGAGGAAAGTTCTTTTAGGGGGCAAACCGATTTCTGCTCACGTTGGATTTCCACGGGCTGCGGAGATTTCTTTAATACTGCGGTGGGAGAATTTTGTCTGACCCTTCGCAGCAGTTTGAATCTGTTCCTGGTTGGAACAGCAGCATTCATCATCAGAGTTGAAGCAGGTGGAGTCAACGCTGATGGAGAACTACCCCCAGCTCGTTTTGTATGACGCCGAAATCGACGTCGACCGTTTCTTACGACCGGAATTTGATTAGCCTCGGGATTTTGCTGAGCCTACCCCCTGTTTCCTTTGAGAGCTTGAATATTCTGCCCCCTGCATCGACCTTGGTCTTTAGCAGGTGCCCGTTGTTTGAGGAATGATTCCGTCAGCAAAGCTGAAGTTGGAGGATCTGGTCCGTAGAAGACAGACTCCTTCTGGGCTTCCACCTTCGGCGTTGATGCACCGAGGGTAAGAGATGGGAGCATAGACCCAAAGATAAGCCCATTGATTTCTTGAAGAGCTAGATTGCAGAGATTTGAGACCGCAAGTGGCCCATACTTGACTCCACCAGATGTGACAAACTCTGAGTTGCGTTGAGTGGAAGAAAACGCCATTCTACATAGAGACAAAATGCCAGCTTCAGTATCCCATCACCCAAGGGCAACTACAAACATATATACCACGATTATTTGATCGCAGAAAAACACGACACATGAAGTATGGAGTGGAAAGCGGAAAAAGTTCCACTGGGCGTGCCAGAATCTGTTTACCGCCGAAAACAGAGACAAACTGGGATTGAACGTCTTTCTTGAATTTGGGGGCAGATGCTATTTGGACATATCCATCCACCTCTCTGAAAATACTAAGTTGATTTATGGCACCGTATATCGGATGTTTGGATAGATGCGACCGATGTAGCAGACTTCATCATATTCCCCCTCATTTGTGAGGGGGTTTTGATTGTGGGAACGCTCTACTCTGCAGGCGTAAGCCCGTGCAGTTAATTACGTTATCGCGTTGTGATAACAACTTTTTCCTTCTCCCGTAGTTCACTTTGTGTCGTATGTTTATTTTGTTTGTTATGGTTGCCCGTGAATTGTATACAGAGAATAGTTTATATTGTCGTCCGTAGGGCGCGGATTAGTCCAAATCCGTATATTTTAGATTTGGGTTTGGGTCAAGGATTTGCTTAACGGGGTCCACGTTGGTAGCTTGGTTTGTCAACGGGAATGAACTTAGGACGCAGATCTCATATAAATGAGGTCCATCAGTTCCTGTGATATTTGAGTTTGATCTAAGGATCGTTAGTCATATTTGAGAATAAGATCAAGTTAGAAACAAATAATCATATAGGCCAAATTATATTAGTTTAAGGATATCACAGTCCATTATTGCCGTATTTGGGGCGAATACTAGTTTAAGGACATTTCGATCCAATGTTCCTTATTTAGGACGAATATTAGTTTTAGGACATTTCGTTCCAAAGTTTCCATTTTGGGGACAAAGGAAGAGGAGTTGTTGGTTATTAGAACCCGCCACCTCTCTGAAGACGTTGATGAATTACAATGACATATATCAGAGGTGTGAAAAGATATACCCTTGAACCAAATCCCGTATTTGAGAGAAAGAATCGTGGTGGATCGTCCAAGAATCATTAGTCTTGTTTGAGACTAAGATTAACTTATAAAGTATGGAATGAAGATCGTTAGTCATTTATGGGACTAAGATCAGTTTGGATATCATGAACATAAGCTTAGCTGATTTGAGCTAAGATTGGGTTTCTGTAACATCCAGCAGTGTTAAGCACTCAATTGCATATAGCGCTCACGTGTATATTACGTGAGGCGCTATAATAGTGCTAAGCACTAATTTTTCTCTGGCTCTCACGTGTGTTTCACGTGAGGGGCTTAGCTTTAGATTCTTTTGGGCGATCACGTGTGCTGCACGTGAGGCGCTAAGCTTTGGCGCTCATGTGTGTTTCACGTAAGGCGCTGAGCTTTTGGCCTTGGGTGCTCATGGGCTTTTCATGTAAGGCGTCGAGCTTTTTTGAGATTTAATCTCTATTAATGTTTTAGAGAACTTAAACCTCTGTGAATGGTATTTTGACCATTAACAATCATCAAGATCACTATTTTGAGGATCTGGGATCAGGTTCTTTAAAAACTAAGTTCTTGATTTGAAAGAACTAAGTTCCTGGAGTATTATGGACTCTATCTTCTCCATGTTCTTTTATCCATGTTCTCCTGTTCATGTTTTCAGAAAGGTTAAACCTCTGTTAATGGTATTTTGACCATTAATGATCACCAAGATCACTATTTTGAGGATTTGAGATCAGGTTCTTTAAGAACTAAGTTCTTGATTTGAAGGAACTAAGTTCCTGGAGTATTATGGACTCCATCTTCTTCATGTTCTTGTATTCATGTTCTCCTCCTGAATCTTTGATTCTCAAAAATAAGATCTTCCCGATAAGAATTAAATTCTCAACTTGTGAGAGATTTATCTTGTGGATCTTAAATTCAGAGAAAGAACTAAGTTCTTTGATAAGGGTTAGGTAAAAGAGATGATCTCAATATTTTCTTTACCTAAGATTTTAAGGATGGAGACGATCTTCTTTATTGAGAATTAAATTCTCTGTTGTTTTGTGGAAGTTTATGAGAACCTTCTGTATATTTTTTTACAGAAGTTTTTTGGGATGGTCTCCTCTCTCTTTTGTATCTCTTTGCTCCTATTTATAGGAGAAGAGATAAATCAATTTGTTGGAGGAAATCACTCACTGAAAGATCATGATTGATTTAGAATCAATCGAAATTATCTTAAAGATCAACCGGTGAATTTTATTCACCGTTGGATTTTAATCCAAGGGCTCTCTGTTTTATAGAGAAGATCATTCTTATTTATTTAACAAGATTAGGAAAATATTTTCCTAAGATAGAATTTAATTCTATCAGATGATCAGATGGTAATTTTATAATCACCATTGGAACTTTGATCCAAAGATCTTCTGTTCAACAAAAAGATCTTTCTTATTTTAGAAAGATCAAGAAAATATTTTACATATAGAATTTAATTCTATCATATGAATATCTTGTTTGTTTTAACAAGATTAGGAAGATATTTTCCTAACATATAATTTAATTCTATCATATGGATATCTTATTAATTTAACAAGATTAGGAAGATATTTTTTTAACATAGAATTTTATTTTATCATATGAATATCTTGTTAGTTTAACAAGATTAGGAAGATATTTTCCTAACATCGAATTTTATTCTATCATATGAATATCATGTTAGTTTAACAAAATTAAGAAGATATTTTCCTAACTTAGAATTTTCTTTTATTACATAGAATTTAATTCTATTAGATGGTTTAACTGGTGATTTTATCACCATTGGATTTTAAATTCAAAATTCTCTGTTAGAGAAAGATCTTTCCATATTACAAAAAGCAGGAAAAATATTTCTCAAATAAAATTTAATTTTATCACATAGAATTTAATTCTATCAGATGAGAGTATTTTAAATTGGGGCGCTCACGTGTGTTGCATGTGAGTGCTGCCATATGCATATATGGCAACGGTGCTCACGTGCTTTGCATGTGAACTCTGCCAAAAGAATGCGACAAAGGAACTCATGTATTTAACACGTGCATGCTTGCGTGGGGCTATCATAAGATTTAATCCTATTTGAAGCCGGTACTCACATGCTCTGCTGGTAAATTCTCACGTGTTTAACACGTGGGCGCTACTATAGAATTTAATCTTAACTGCAGCAGGTACTCGCATGTTTTGCACGTAAGTGCTCACGTGCTTTGCACACGTAAGTGCTTACGTGCTATGCACGTGGGGCGTTGCCCTCTATTTTTATAAAAGAACAACAAGCTTTGGCCAAAAAATTTGGCGGGAACACACCTTACAGCAGAATATGTCTAATGAGGTCCGGAAGGCGGTGGTCTTTAAAATCCATTTTTATTTGATTGTATCATGAGGATCTATTTATGAAAGAGAAAATCTCGTGAGTGGTTGTGTTATCGATCATCAGTTCGGTAACGGGTACTGGAAAGTCGTCTATCGGACATGCTTTGTTGAGGCCCCGAAGGTCCACGCAGATGCGGAATGTCTTATTTTTCTTCATCACCGGAACGATATTAGCGATCCAGTCGGGATGTTGAACCTCTTGGATGAAACCGGAGTCGATTAGTTTCTTGACTGCAGCGTTGATACTCATCTCAAGTTTGAGCCGCATCCATCTTGGCGCCTATTTGATTGGCTTTATGTCCGGCGATATAGCCAGTTTATGTACCGCTACATTTGGATCTAGACCCGGCATTTCTGAATAATTCCACGCAAAGCAGTCTTTATACTGGATGAGCACGTCTTTTACATGGCTACCTATTTTTCAGATAGTAGCGCACTGACGAGCATCAGCCTCGAATCATTTTCTGTCTCTAAGTCAATTTTTCTTAGCTTGTCCGCCGTAGTGTGTATCCCCATCTTCCAGCTCTTTTGGTGCTGGTGGAAATCCTGAGATCATCTCGTCCTCGTCTTCATTTGCGAAGAACCTGAAGAGGTCATTCATACTCTCATGCCCTCCTTCTTTTGAGAATGTTATCATATGGCAGGTACGAGTTCACTTCCATTCTCGCGGTCGAGCTGGTGCTACCCTGACGATATATGTACTCTTTGGCTGATACTTTTGTGGCGGGGTTATCTTCCAACTATCGGATAACATAAACCTTCCTTTTTGATATTGGTCCTCTACCCAGTCCTCCTACTGCTCGGTGATAGGAGCAATAATTAGGGTGACGGACCTCATTTATTTGTTCGGGGTGCCAAGACTCGGGAAGCGTGATCATTTGGTGCTTCATGACAAGGTTGAATATTTTCCCTGTCTTGTCCTGTGGGAAAGAGTATTTCCGACCCATCTTCTTTATAAAGAACGGGCTCCAATTGAACTTTTCTCGATTGAACGGCGTTTTGGACCCGCTTTGTTGCCTTAGAACATTGTTTGCGTTCTTTGCCCTGTTTTTACCTCCATTTCGGGATTTCTACCTTCGCAAGAACATATAGCGGGCTGGGGACGAAGAGCGTTATGGTCTACTTCTTCCACTGATTGCCTGCTGAGACGTGTGTCTTGGCCTTTTCATAAATGGCCATTTTGCGGCTGTGGTTGTCCCGGCTCGCTTGACAAGCTTCTTTTATTAGCTTGTCAATTTGTTCTTCGAGCGACGGACTTAACATTTTCAAAGAGGGGTCTTGCTCCGATTCAACGTCATGGCTACTTGGAAAAGCGTTTTCCTCTTCACTCGAGCTACTTACAATGTGGCAACTGTAAATTTGCTCCCGTTTGTTGGACCGAACATATCCGAGCCCAGTTGTTTCCATCTTCCCGTTGGGCTTCTTTCACTGAGTCCCGGGAATATCCTAAATCTTTTTGTAAAATTGGGTCTGACGAACCGTTTGTTCGAGAGGTACGCCATGGCGTTTTAACAATTTTTTTTAATCCCTCCGCATAATATCTTAGCATACGGATGGGATGGAATCTATCAAGGGCGGGGTTGACACCATGCCAGATGATTGATCTTCTGAAAAGTGTGTTTGTAAGGTAACCGCAATTAAGACGATGTCACTAATAGCTATCCGCGATGAGTACGGGTCGTGCGCAGACAAATGTGAACTCTTTTCTTGCTTTAGACGAGTTGTTAGAAGAAGGGTGATTATTTGTAGATCTATTTTAATACAAATGTAGAATTTATGAAGAAAGAGGCTTGTAGGGTTCATAGGACTTAGTAGTAATGGATGAATAATTAAAAATGACTCATTTTATCATTTAATAGTTTAAAACTAGATCGATAGTGATGAATGTAGATTAGGGTTTCTTAGAAGAAACTAGGGTTTCCCCACTCTTAACCCTTGTCCTTGCATTAATCTCTATTCATATCTAGCCCTTAAAAAAATAAGTGTTAAACCAATCTCAAATCATGGTCGTGACTAGCAATAAATTGGTAGTGTGCCCGATAAGGATGTTAACATTTGTTTTGCTAAAGTTTATAGACTTAAAAATGTATAAAAGAAATTAAATAATTTTATCATCCATTGATCTACCCTAGCCTACGAACCCTAGCAAGCTAGGAATTACTCGCTCATGGTTTGAGATTTAGAAGAAAGGATGAAAAACGAAAGCATGATTAAGATGCAGAAATTAAATACAGAAAGTAAGTGCAAAAAGAATTAAATAATAAAAACACTATCTTTATTAATCAACTATTGCATACAACTTTTGAAAATAGAGTACAAGAACCCTAATTGCTCTAGATCTCTATTTTTTTTGGAAGTAGATGACTAGCTGATGATCACTCGGATGCGCGGATCGCTTTGGACCTCTTGATCTTTTCGATGATGATTTTTGATATGAAACTCCTGGTCCTATATATAGTCACAGAAACTAGAAACCCAAGATTCCATAATTGAGGATATGCAGCTAGAATTAAAACCACAAAATCTCAAATCCTACGGCTACCAAGTCACCGCGGATACCCCCATTTTGCCGCCCTTCCGCCGCAATATTGTGGAATTAGGATTAGGGATTTTTTGTGGTGTTTTGTATTGATATTTGGAGATCCTCTTGATGTCTAGATTCTGAAAATAATGCTTTGAGTCTCTACCGTTGCTAGATCTTACGATTTGCTTCAATATTTTGGCAGATTTGATTCTGACATCTTGATTTATCCCGGATCTCTTGGATTCCAGACCTGAGCTAAGCTACACAATATCTCAAATCAAAGTGTTAGTAGTATTTGGTATTTTTGAGATATTATCCTAACCATTTTATATGATATTATATGTTAAGAATATTGATTAGAAATATTTGATATGATATGCATATTTTAATTACTAAGATTTCATATAAATATTATATGCATGTATTTTCCCTCATTATGTTAATTATAATGTAGAAACATATGAAAATAAACTTTTTATACATAAACTCTCATATGTTCTATAATTACAATAAACACCTTTTAGTACTTAACAATAGTAGGGGAAATATTCATTCAAATGTGCAATATTTTAGACTAATCACCAGACTTCTTTTTCTACATTGGTCTTCGTAAATTTGTAAAAGAGGATCGCCTTTTCACCTCTTCGCTTAGGAGGCACATAGAAGGTTTGCAGTTCTTGTATGCTGTATGTATCGAGCGCATCAAGTTCTTTGTAGTGTCAAGACGGAGCCATCATGATTTGTAGACTCCGATCCGCTTCGGCCAGAGTTTGTATTGACTGGCGGACAGAGAACACTGCATTGGTCTCATCCTCAGAGTCACTGCCAAAGACTAAAATAGGAGCAGATGGTCCGGGCTTATTGTTTTGTTGTTTGTCTTCCTCGGTTTCGCTTCCAAAGATCGGGATGGTGGCCGTGGATTTTTGTTTATTCTCCGGCTTATGGCACCTTTCAGTATTCTCAAAGTCTGGCAGAAAGTACTTCGCGTCTTCATACTTTTGCACTTCATTTACCGAGAACGAATTTAATTCTCCCATGACGGTGTACTCCAAGCCATCCTTGAAATACTTCATACACTGATATTGTGTAGAAGGGATGATATTGTACTCATGTAACTAGGGCCCGCCGAGTAGGGCGTTGTAGGAAGTCTTGGCATCAATGACATGAAATTTGATGTCAGTGACGAGCAGCCCGAAGCTTAGCATCAGTATGACCCAAGTGTCCATGATGACTGTGAGTCGAACCCACAGATGGTGATTTTATCTCGGACAAGGTGCTGAACGTTCATGCATATTTCCTTCAACACTCTCACGTTGAGAAGATTAACGGAGGATCCGTTGTCGACAAGGATTTTCATCTTTCATCTTCTTTTCTGTGAGAAAAGATTGGAACTGATCAGGCTCTTGTAGTGCCTTGATCAAGGAATCTTATGCCTCTTTGGATAGAAGTAGAGCATCCAATATGCTTAGCTGCGAGGGTATTTTCTTCAGATGTTCTAGGAAGTTGTAATCTACCTTTTTTTCTTAGGCGGGTCCCTTACGGCGAGCTCTTTTACCACTTCTTCATCGAAGGCGATTTCTTTGGGTATTTTCCCTTTCCCTTTTTTTTGTTCAAACCTTTGTTTGCAGGTCCGAGATTCTTTTCAAGCAGCGTACAGTTACGCAGATGAATATTCTCATAGTTCATTTCCTCCTCTTCTTTTTCGGAGGCGGAGTCTTTGAAAAGGGGGTTGAGGGGTGTTTCATCTTCGTAATCACTCCCGAAGGTGAGAACTTGAGGTTTTCCCTTTCCGAACTAATACCAACCATATGCCAGTTGCCAGATGTTTCTTTATGTGTTTTTGTCTCGCCACTTTGTTGTTGACGAGCGTGAGCTTCGTGCTTCTCCTTCTTAAAGTGTTTTCGATGGGTAAAATATCCTTACCACCACTTCTTGAAGGTGTTGCACTCCTCGATGGGGTGAGCGACCCTTCGATGATAGAGGCAATATTTTAGATGTGATTTTTCTCCGTCAAATCATGGGACTCTAGGAGTGTACCTCGTGAGAGGTGGTATCTTCATCCCCAGTGATAGGGCTTTGGCGAATCGATTCTCAGTTTTGATTCTGCTCTTATTTGTTGCAGGCATGTTTTGGTTTGGTCGGAGCACTTTATGACTCGTTCTCACGACAGCTTATTTACTTAGGCGCTGACGCTTAGTCTTTTCGTATATGGTCGTTTTGCATTCTCAGTCGTCTTTGCTCTTTTGAAAGGTTTTGTTTAAAAGTCTCTCAATCATGTCTTCTTTTGGCAGATTCAAGGAATGTAATGCCGATTCTGCCCCTAGTTCCTCTACATCATCTTCTGATGTTGAGGGAGTTTCTTCGCCACATAACGACGAATGGGAGATCATGTGGTAACTTTCTACATAGTCTTCCTCTTCTTATGATAAGTCATTTCCCTCATCATTGTCACTGTCTCCGTCCTCAAGAATATGCTTGAGGAATTCTTCAAGCGTTGCCGGTGTCTGTGCCTTCTGGTTATAATCTTGCAGCACGTCTATGTATTTCTGAAGCTATGTGCGCTTATCATCATACTCGGCAGGCTGCACGGGTTTCTTGGTCTTCTTATTTTTCTTAGAAGACTTTGAAGGCTTGATTTGGGAGCTTTTCCCCTTGTCAACAACTTTCGGTGTGGGTCGTGGGTTCAACATCCCTTCAATAATTTTAGGTTCAAGCGGGTTTTTCCACTTAATCGCCGGGCATGCCTGTAGATCCTTCAGCATTCTTTTAGTATTCGCTGAAAGGACTACTTCCCATGGAGTTTCTTCTACGAGTGAGCATGATGCCCCCTGCGCGTCCACTTTTTTGGGAGCGTGCTTTTGGGGCGGGTTTACCCTCTGGTTATCAGATAGCGTGAACTTTCCCTGCCGGTACTGGTCTTCAACCCAATTTTTGAAGATGTAGCAATCCTCAATTGGGTGGTTCACTATTCTATGATAGGAGCAGTAATTGGGGTTGTTGACGTCGTCGAGTTGCGCTGGATGCCGCGGGTCTGGCAATATGATGAGCTTATTATGCATTGCCAGTTCAAACAGTATTCTCGTCTTATCACGAGGAAACGAGTAGGCATGTTCTATCCTTTCTTCCAAGGATGGGCACGGACGCACGTTGTTTTAGCGAGCAGCCGGTTTTGGGCCACTCGGTTGTTGTTGCGTGTTGGCAACGAAGGCTGCTTTCCCTTTACCCTTATTATTTCGAGGGTCCTTATTTAAGGAGGAAGTGTTAGTTATATGTATGCCCTAGAAGCCATTACTGTACATACGTTGTATATTGTAGTGGATGCTTGGACATATATAGGGAGGACTTTCTTGCTCGACATGATAGTATGCTATCTGGTTACTCTTTATCTTAACAAGTACTCTGATTGTCTCTACGTCACATGTTGATAAAGCCCTTAGGATGAGTACTTGACTACCAGGACTATAATGCAGATCATACTAGTGGGGACAGAGTAGTCGCCAAGTATATCCTTCAAATGTTCCTAGTCGTGGGAGTGCCGAGATAGGGCATCTATACTCCAGAGTAGACTAGCGTATGCGCTTCTTGACCCATATGATGGGCGATGGATGATCTCATATCCATTGGTGTTTGACATCAGAGAAGGTATACGGGTGCTCAGTGGAGACTGGGTACACTGGACGGACTCGCCGAGAACTCCCAGATGGTATTATACCTCACGTCAGATGGCAGTTCTCTAGTAACACTGGTACAGGTTAGTCTGTAGACCCGAGATCGTCACAGAGTCTTGTGTGATTCCCACTGTTCTTTGATTTCCATCATACCACGTCCAAGAGGGCGTGCAAAACGGTGGCTTTTGGGAACAGTCCCGAATCACATAGAGGCAATGAGCGATAGGAGGGGGTTCCTCTCTCCCGGTATAGGGAGTTGATGTTGCGCTGTGTTCGATTGGCTTTAACTGGAAATCCCTGGCCAGGGTTGCTAAGATTTACTGGTAAGTGTTATCAGTAGTTTCTTGAATTGTTATGGACCTCATATCGACACGACTTATCAAGCTACTGGGGTCTGACGTTTACCACCCCTAGGCGAGATATGCGACATATCAGACGAAGAGACCGGACTGTACGGGAGTGTTACTGGTTGGATTCACGGGAGAAAGTACAGGCTTGCTTGTTGATCTTCTGATTGCTCAATATCTGGGTGGCTGTTACGTTTAGCTGACCGCTTGCAGCTTGTGGGTGTTTGATATGATCATCACCTACTGCCGGCGTATTGACAATTCTTTAGAGTCTTACACAGAGGTTTTCTGGCTCAGGCAAAACGGAGTAGGAGCACATATATGATATGTGCGGGACCGAGAACAATACGTGTATATGATACCGTATTAGATTCTCACGATATGAGATATCGGCCGGGTATATGTGATATAGCCGGGTCATCGGATCAAGTGTTGATTCGATTAACTGATACAGATTATATTAGTCAGTTATTTGTGAAATAGCCGGATTATCGGATCAAGTGTTGATTCGATAATTTAATGTATAATTATATATTTGATATATTAAATTACATTAACTAGTATAAGCTCACTTAAAGATTCTTTTTCTCACTCGGGTAATACATTGATATATATGTGATATATGTTAATTGTATTATTTTTTTGTTACAAAATATATTATATATGTGATATATAATATTGTAACAAGTTAAGGTTACAAATACAACATGTTTTGTGGAGTTTAAAAATGGTTAGGCTTTGGATTAGGGTTAAGCTTTCTTGAAGCTTCTAGAAGCTTTGTTTTTGTTTTTAAGCAAAGATATTTTGTAAAGATATTTTGTGGATATTTATTAACCAAACCCAAACCCTTCACCATGGTTAATTCTCTACATGGGTTAAGTCTTCATTCTTAACCCATGGTTGCATTTCTAACCTCACACACAAGTTTCATTATTCATCACAAAAGAGATTCTTCTTCTTCTTCCTTCTTCTTTTAATGAAAAGCTTTCTAGCTTTTTCATGTGTGATGAAAATGAGTGAGAAATTGAAAACAAATGAGAGCTAAATTCCTACTTCATCATTCTCATCTATTCTAGCCACTTAGATTAGGGTGTTTGCTTTGCTAATATTTGATTAGTGAAGTAAAAGCTTGGGCTTGAGTTTCTTCAAGGTAGATCATCTTTGTTATTGAAGATCGAAAGCAAGCTTGCATCTTTCTCTTCATGGAACCTCTCTTGAGTCCGGGTACTCGATGATCGCAGCGAAGAGACCTCAACATGGAGCTTTATAAGTGAAGGAACGGACTACAAAGGTTGTAATCCCTAACTCTTAGAAGTAAAGATGTTTACTTGCTTGTTTCACCTAATCTGTAGTCTAAGATCTTGGTTAGGGTTGTTCGGCATATGAAAAATTTGATTTTGGCATGGTTGATGCCTTGTAGAACCTTGTGACAGTGCCTAGTAACCCTACAGTGGTATCAGAGCCTAGCTAGAGCATTAGGCGACGTGTATACGAAATTAAAAGTCCGATCGAACCCCGAAACGTCGATTTTGACCCCCTCTCTGGAAATTTTTTAAAATGTTGATTTTTTCTGTATTAAAAATACTCAGAAAATTAGGCAGGGAATTCTAAGGATTACTGTGAAATACGAGATCCTAATTCCCTTAAAGCGCCGCGGAACCGCGGCAATACCATGCCTTGCGCGGCGGTTCCACGGCCGTACGTGGATATTAGGGACTCATTTTTCTACAGTAACATCCGTAGGTATCTCTACATGCTTCTGGGAATTTTTAATATTACTCAAGTGTTCAGTTTTCTGGAGATCTTTTGTATTCGTTGATTTGATCGGAAAGTTTAACTTCGTTTAAGTTTTTCCGGGTAATTTAGAACATGTTAAAAAGTTCGAACGGATATCAATAACTCACTTTTTTCCCTGCCGGAAAATTTCCAAGTGTTGGATTTTTTCCTTAATTAAAGAACATTCATAGTCGTTCAAGTAACGCGGTGGACCCTCTAGAAGAACACAAACCATAACTCGATTATGTGACCGTCTGAACCGCCTCTAAACCTTAGGGTTTGGGGCAGTACGGCGTTGCCACATGTGAGGCATTGGATTGACCCTTCTACAGCTGGACCATTGGTACTGTGGCATGTGATGGATACTTTTTGAACTCCGCTCAAGTGTTGAGCTATTTGGGAAATCTTGGGTGTTTGTTTATTCGATCGGAAAGTTTAACATTGTCTATTTATCTGGGATGTGATGCAATATTTGGAATCCATAAGTAGTTATGAGATAACTAATTTGAATATTATAAATCTAGCAGTTTAGTCTCATTTGATCGGTTGCCACGGGATTTTGATGTGATCAAAAGTCTGTCGCAATCACGTAGCGTACGCGGATACTCGCCAGGTAAACATAATAGATAGCCACGCCCCATAGCCCCGACCAAGTGACTGTAGGAGAACCCCATCGCCAAAAGCATCCGTTCGGGTGCTCGCAGCAGCGGTGTTCCGTCTTAGTGCACTTCGTCGACGGCATCCGGGGGTGCGGCCGTCTACTAAAGTTTGCGACGAGCATTCGATCAGGATGTCGGGAATCTTGTTGAATTGCCCGACTTGATATTGAAAAGTTTTTTCGAGATCGAGACTAAAATGCGGGGTTTATAATTGTTAGGCATGCGATGTCTAAGGAATTCATTTGGTTAGGCATGAGATGTCTAAGGAGGTTGCGGATTCCAACTGTTGTAGTTTTACACTTTCTTTTCTGCGATCGCAAATGTAATATGTGGTGTATCACCGGTTTCGTTGATATATATCAACGACAATTGGGATATGCATATTTACTTACGTTGATGACATGTGATGTTATGTGTTGTTGTGATATGTTATATTGGATCGTCGCGTTTTGAATAGTCGGGGGTTTTATGTGAGATAAGGGTTTTTATTTTCATTCATGTAAAATTCATTGTATGTAATATTCTTTTATTGGGGCACTTCCGGGCTGAGGATGATATCACATTGTATATTATTTACTTTTCCGCATTAGGTAGATCCAAGGCGGGGAGCACAAGTAACCGGTTTCTAGGGTCCAGTGGAAGACCATCTCGAGGAGTCGAGACCGGGTCTCCTAACCCTAGAATTGGCAGTGTTGCTTGCCTCTCTCGTAGGGGTCTAGGGATGTGGGTTTGGCTATTCATCGCGACCGTGGAATTCGCGTTTTATACAGGCTCGCATAAAACACGGAAATCCTAGTATATCCAATATTTCATATGTTATCTTCTGCTGCAATGTTCTGTGATGAGATCATAGCACAGAACATGTAACAGATTACATTTGCGGTCCATGAAGAGGTCCCTTCCCTGTTTGTAGCCCATGTAACAGATTACATTTGCGGGATCCTGATCCGGTATCTCATACCCAGGACATAAAGGATACTGAGAAACAGTTTTCGGTAATGAACACACCTGAAGATGGTACATCAGCATGCACTTTCTTCGTTTGGGCGGCATGGGAATTCTGGTAATCCCCTATTTCCTGCTCTGTCTTATAACAATTATAAGTTGGAGCGGGACCAACGTTCCCTAGCACAGTATAACAAGCGGGTTCGGTCAATACATCCGTATTATTATCTTGATTAAGGCATGACATGGTCGCTACCTGGAGAGAGATAGAAGAAAACACTCAGCGTATGCTCTTACAAGATTAGATTGGTTATTAATATATCTAATCAGGATGTCTCTCACTGTTTTAGTCAAATCTTCCTTCAAACCCTAAAAGGAAAAACTAGCCGGGATTAATTACACTCTACAAGTTCGCCAATCTTTCAGCCAGGTCAGTACTGGTACTTTGAGGGAGGTTCCCCGCGCTTTCACACAGAACTAATTAAAATAAACCTCGTTTTCCTAGGGGCGTAACCCCGTTGACACCTTTCTAGACACCTACTTGATCGGCTAATTGTAATGTGTAAAACTCTCCCAGGAGCAACTCTTACTCGCAGTGGGTATCGGGATCCAACTATCTCATAGAAGGTATGCAATCTCATTGCAAATTTCAACACTTGAAATTCCCGATAATATTTTACCCCTAGTGACTTATGACCTTAACTATGGTCAACAAATCATAAGCACTAGTCAAGTTCTACCCGTCATTTCTTGATTAATTAGACCTACCCACATGACCCTTAACTATGGTCAACAAAGTCATATGACTGTCCTAATTAATCACATCATATGTTATATAGGAAAACATCACTTAGCTACCGTACACTGCGCCTTAACTATGGTCAACAAACACAGCACGAATACTAAGTACTCTATTTCCTAAAATGACGGAGGGTTACGACAGGTTTTTAAGAAAACACTTTGCGTAATGAACTTGATTTCTTTGTAGAATCGAGTGATTTTAAATGGAGTATTTTTGAGGCCTTTGCTAGTTTCGCTAAAGAGGTCACTCCCGCTGAAGGGATCGTCGGCTCTTTTGCGATCGTATATCCAATATTTCATTCAAGGAGAAACCGGTGTATGAATATAGCGATTGACATTTCATAGAGCTACCTGTTTATAGCGATTGACGAGATCAATGGATGTACAAAGGTGTAATTAATCCCTGGAGTGTAATTAATCGCGCTGTGTCTACGGACTGCAAAGGTTGTCTTTACCCTCAGTGGAGGGACGGTATGTTGGAAGAGTTCCAAGCTAGATACCGTGATGTACTAGACGATTAAAGGCAAGATATATCATTACCAAGGATACAACCAAAGAGACAGTCTGGATATATTTAAGTTCATGAGATGAACTTCGTTCCTACCATTGTGTGACAATGGAGTTGTGGCTTATGCCAAGGAACCCCCGTCCCATCAGAGATCCAGACATATTCTTAAGCAGTATCGCCTGATCATGGAGATGGTTGATCTCCAGGGAGATCGAGGTTAGGAGAGTAGACACAGAGGAAAACAGCGCGGATCCACTCACAAAGGCCCATTTCCCAGTAGAGACTTTTATGGGATGGTTGAGTATGAGATACTTCAACCATAGCTTATTGTTGGGTATGAGATACTACAACAGATGGCCCTAGTGCAAGTGGGAGATTGTTAGTTATATGTATGCCCTAGAGGCCATTACTGTACATACGTTGTATATTGTAGTGGATGCTTGGACATATATAGGGAGGACTTTCTTGCTCGACATGATAGTATGCTATCTGGTTACTCTTTATCTTAACATATACTCTGATTGTCTCTATGTCACATGTTGATAAATCCCTTAGGATGAGTACTTGACTACCAGGACCATGATGCAGATCATACTAGTGGGGACAGAGTAGTCACCAAGTACATCCTTCAAATGTTCCTAGTCGTGGGAGTACCGAGACAGGGCATCAATACTCCAGAGTAGACTAGCGTATGCGCTTCTTGACCCATATGATGGGCGATGGATGATCTCATATCCATTGGTGTTTGACATCAGAGAAGGTATACGGGTGCTCAGTGGAGACTGGGTACACTGGACGAACTCGCCGAGAACTCCCAGATGGTATTATACCTCACGTCAAATGGCAGTTCTCTTGTGACACTGGTACAGGTTAGTCTGTAGACCCGAGATCGTCATAGAGTCTTGTGTGATTCCCACTGTGCTTTGATTTCCATCATACCACGTCCAAGAGGGCGTGCAAAACGGTGGCTTTTGGGTACAGTCCCGAATCACATGGAGGCAATGAGCGATAGGAGGGGTTTCGTCTCTCCCGGTATAGGGAGTTGATGTTGCGCTGTGTTCGATTGGCTATAACTGGAAATCCCTGGCCAGGGTTGCTGAGATTTACTGGTAAGTGTTATCAGTAGTTTCTCGAACTGTTATGGACCTCATATCGACACGACTTATCAAGCTACTGGGGTCTGACGTTTACCACCCCTAGGCGAGATATGCGACATATCAGACGAAGAGACCGGACTGTACGGGAGTGTTACTGGTTGGATTCACGGGAGAAAGTACAGGCATGCTTGTTGATCTTCTGATTGCTCAATACCTGGGTGGCTGTTACGTTTAGCTGACCGCTTGCAGCTTGTGGGTGTTTGATATGATCATCACCTTCTGCCGGCGTATTGACGATTCTTTAGAGTCCTACACAGAGGTTTCCTGGCTCAGGCAAAACGGAGTAGGAGCACATATATGATATGTACGGGACCGAGAACAATACGTGTATGTGTTACCGTATTAGATTCTCGTGATATGAGATATCGTCCGGGTATATGTGATATAGCCGGGTCATCGGATCAAGTGTTGATTCGATGAACTGATACAGATTATATTAGTCGGTTATTTGTGAAATAGCCGGATTATCGGATCAAGTATTGATTCGATAATTTAATGTATAATTATATATTTGATATATTAAATTACATTAACTAGTATAAGCTCACTTAAAGATTCTTTTTCTCACTCGGGTAATACATTGATATATATGTGATATATGTTAATTGTATTATTTTTTTGTTACAAAATATATTATATATGTGATATATAATATTGTAACAAGTTAAGGTACAAATGCAATATGTTTTGTGGAGTTTAAACATGGTTAGGGTTTGGATTAGGGTTAAGCTTTCTTGAAGCTTCTAGAAGCTTTGTTTTTGTTTTTAAGCAAAGATATTTTGTAAAGATATTTTGTAGATATTTATTAACCAAACCCAAACCCTTCACCATGGTTAATTCTCTGCATGGGTTAAGTCTTCATTCTTAACCCATGGTTGCATTTCTAACCTCACACACAAGTTTCATTATTCATCACAAAAGAGATTTTTCTTCTTCTTCCTTCTTCTTTTGATGAAAAACTTTCTAGCTTTTTCATGTGTGATGAAAATGAGTGAGAAATTGAAAATAAATGAGAGCTAAATTCCTACTTCATTATCCTCATCTATTCTAGCCACTTAGATTAGGGTGTTTGCTTTGCTAATATTTAATTAGTGAAGCAAAAACTTGGGTTTGAGTTTCTTCAAGATAGATCATCTTGTTATTGAAGATCAGAAGCAAGCTTGCATCTTTCTCTTCATGGAGCCTCTCTTGAGTCCGTGTACTCGATGATCGTAGAGAAGGGACCTCAACACGGAGCTTTAGAAGTGAAGGAACGGACTACAAAGGTTGTAATCCCTAACTCTTAGAAGTAAAGATGTTTACTTGCTTCTTTCGCCTAATC
This sequence comes from Agapanthus africanus, assembly GCA_030015575.1. Classification (NCBI taxonomy): domain Eukaryota; kingdom Viridiplantae; phylum Streptophyta; class Magnoliopsida; order Asparagales; family Amaryllidaceae; genus Agapanthus; species Agapanthus africanus. The sequence continues at coordinate 570,258,511 of JASDDO010000016.1, forward strand.
TCTAGTCTAAGATCTTGGTTAGGCTTGTTTGGCACATGAAAAATTTGATTTTGGCATGGTTGATGCCTTGTAAAACCTTGTGGCAGTGCCTAGTAACCCTACAGGAAGGCCCGTGGCCTATCCGATCTATTTGGGCCATTTGTCTATTAGCGCCTGGAAGGTTGTGGATTTGAAGAATGTCATGAATTGGGACATGGTAGATTGAGGATCGAGAGTCATGACGAACATGCCTATGGAAGGAGACTCTTCAATGCACTGTTCGCACTTAGACCACAGCTTCCGCCACCGGATCGTATATTGGACCCAAGTTTCTCCCGGTTTTATCCTGGCATTGATTAATGCTATGATCGGAGTGCGTTCGCTCACGCCGGCAATCCGTTGCGTGAACAACAGTTCCATTTCTGCGAAGGTTTTCACGGAGTCATTTGGAGCTCCGAGTACCATCCAAAGGCTATTTCTGACAAGCTTTCGACAAATTGGCAAAGCAACAGTTTGTCATCGCCTCCAGTATTGCCGCATAATGCTCTGAATTGTGCGACAAGCTGGTGAGGATTGCTCGTTCCTTTGTAGACATAAAACTTGGGGATTGTATATCCCGTCGGATACTTGATTTGGTCATACCAGGCCGGATATGGTCACCCGGTCCTGACGAGTTGATAGGCAGCTTCACTAACCTGGTGAGCACTTATTTGCTGAGCGATGTAGTCATTCAGGGCCGCCTTGGAGATGGTTTCTTCCTTGATCGCTATATGTCCAAATAGCGATTGACATTTCATGTATTGGACCCGGTTTCTCCCTGAATGTCAATCACTATATTCATCTCCAACCTCCATCCATACACTCTCATGTGTTGAGAATCAATGGATGCTTGAGACAAAGTTATCATACACATTCTCTACTTCACCTTGGACATGTCGGCTAGCAAACTTCATGTTCGAGTTTCTTCGAATGAAGCGGGAGCCCGTAAAAAGACTCATTGATGTGGTGCCCTTCCGACGAGGAGACCGGAGATCGAAGATGCCGCGAGTAGCTTGGGATGGTGGCCAAAGACCGAAGGATACGGATCGATCGGTATAGCGACTCTCACTTCTTAGTAGTTAGCTAGTTTAGCGTTAATGGTTCGATCCGGGTCAAAGACTACGATAGCGCCGGTTTCCTAAAAAGTTTTTGTTTCCACATTTAGCCTCAGATTGACGGCTGGGGCGCTACCGTAGACTTACAAATTTTGACCCCAACAGACTCACAGTGGCACGGGTTTCTTCTTTTCCTGAGGCCATGTAGACCATATGTACGGTAATGCCCCCAGACCTGAGGCGTTTAGATCTTTCACCATTGGATTTTGCCGCTGGCGGTGGAATTTTATATGGCCTCGTTCTTTTGTGGGAGGTCGGAGCTGAAGGAGCTATTGTGACAGGCGCCTATTTAGGAAGGGTTCCTCGTTGTATGGCAGAGGAGCGGTCTTTTTCTTGTCGGCCCTTAAATTTCTTAAGCTGATGAGAGTAATTGTCGTCAAGTACTGAGTCTTGGACTTTCCATCAGACTCTATGAATAAGTGAGGAAAGCCGTTGATGGGGCTGCTCCGACTGTTTCTGTATTGGGGCTTCTGTCGGCGAAGATGATTTCTTCAATACTGCCATCGGGGAGTTCTTGCGTACCTTCCTGAGCGGGTCAAAGCCGTTCCCAGTTAGAACAGTGTTCAGACCATAATATTGCATTTATCATTCCCCTATTCTTAGCCTTTTTATAAATAAACAGGTACTCTTGACGCACGTTTGTTGCATATTACAGGATACAGGTTTCTGGAGCAAATACAGTGAAAAAGACACAAAACAACAGAAAAGGGATTTTTTACCAACTATTAGACGGATCCTAGTCAAGCCTAGAAGAAGAACAGTACAAGGTCCAAAATGTCATGTGAACGGTTAAAAGATCGCTACAAGTATTCACTGAAATATCTGGAAGAGAATAAGAAGCCAACAGAGAAACTACATATGGAAACAGAAGCCCAAAGAGCCACTGAACCAAGCCCAAAAAGCACACAGCCCAAGTCTACAGTTTGGCCGCGGATCCGCGGCCAAACCCAGCCTGGCGCCGCGGATCCGCGGCCGTCTAATACACGTGTCGGTGGAATTTTGGTGCGTCGGTGCGTCGGTGCAGATGTTAGGATTTTCAGGGGTCAAATCTGTAATTTTGCATGTGCGAGAGTCTGTAGCCCTAGGTTTTCTATTTTCCTATAAATTGTAATCTTAGATCTAAAAATTGTATGCCTCTTTTCAATAAATAAAATTCAGAAATTCTGGAAGTGACATTCAGATCTGTTCTTTATCGCTTGGAGGGAGCCATCACCATTAGTAAGTGTTTATCTTTTATTCTTTTAATGTTATTTCATCCCCTAATGAGCGAGTAGTCTCCTCGCTTGTTAGGGTTAGCCTTAGGGAAAGGGTTGAGAGATGAGATCTCTCACCCCTTTCAATGTCATATTAAACTAACCCATTAAGAACTCCATGCATGCGCGCACAACCGCTCCCTGCGGCACCCTACCCCTCGAGGTAACGGTGAACCGCAGTATAAAGGGCCGGTTGCGCGCGTTTTCCATGGGGGTTAGGGTAATTAACGATAAAGGAAGGATACGAATCTAGAGGAAGAAAACATCTTCCCAAAAGAGTCGTATCCACTTTATCGATAATTACTATAACACCTAATGGATCTAGAATACGGCATTGAAAGCGGTGAGGAAACATCAATCTCCAAAACTTCCTCTAAGCCTAACCCTAGCAAGAATTTAAATTAGATTAATTAAGTTTTAGATCTAGATTTTTATAAAACCAAAAACGACAAATAGAATCAACTCGTTAAGACACACTAAAGGAATTTACCCGTCTCTGTGGATCGACCCGCACTCACCGGCTAGCTGCGAAGCGACGCCGTTTCTGATTGCGATAATTACAGTTTTTGACAACAATCAAATGGCGCCGTTGCCGGGGACGGCGTAATATTTCTTTTTTGTGAATTTTCGGGTTGATATAAATTTTAAAAATTATAAAAATCTGAAAATATAAAAAATAAAAATATAAAAATTATCAAATTTGATCTGTTTGAAGGGTTTATTTTTGAATCTTGCAGGAATAGCGAAGATCTGGAATTTTACAGAGGTCAAATCAGAAAGGTGAACGTAACAACAGAGGAGGAGTGGAACAAAGGAGCAGCAGAATTTTTTCCAGAGCCCAACCCCTCTGTTGAACCGCGCTTCCGCCGCATACAGGGGGTTACCGCCGCGCTTCCGCGCTCTGGCTGCCACGTCAGCGCTCCAAATTTTTCTGGTTTGATTTTTCTCTCTCTCCTCTGCGACCTACAATATATCTCTCTGTAAAAATCTTTCTGCAGGATTTCTTTGCGTAAAGAGTCTTTCTCCTCCTTCTAAATAACAGATTTCTGCAGGTTTCTTTGCGCCGCGCTAAAAAAATTCTGATTGCAAGTGAAATTTTATTTGTTTTGCATAATTTAACCGGATTCTAAGGGGCTATTTGACCAAATTCAGATTGGGTGGGGATTTCATCACCCTTCCCAGGACCCCAGAAAACACCTAAGCATTTTGCATCAACCACCTTTAATTAAAAAAGATTAGACTCAGACCTAAGGACAGCGAGCTCAATAGGAAAAGGACTAGGGTAGGCACCGGCCGTTTATCCTAACCGACATTGCGGTGTCTAGGCTAGTTGTTTTTAATTAGGCCCACTGTAGTGGTGGTTCCTTCCCACTTACCTGGCCGTATTTGTCCGTGAAGAGGCGGTTTGAGGTCTATTTCTAGCCCTAATTAGGAGCTGTCTAGTAGACCTAGGCAACCCTAGATCTAGGTCTGATTGTGCATGTGTGGTTGATTCAGTTGTGTCACGAGTCCGTTTTCAAAAACCTCCTTGCAAAACTCACAAAAAAAAAAAGAATAAAGAAAAATCTTTTCAAAAACTTGCAACTTGCCGCTAAAGAAAACTTGCAAACTCACTTCCACCACTTCTTCTCACTAACGTTATCTTACCCCCACATTCTGTTTTTCTCTTTTTTCTGACTGCACTACCCTTTAGTGTATGTCATTTTGGACTAGGGATACTAACGCCCGATTAGTCCGCGTTTCGTTGGTACCGACTAACGAACCCTTCGGCGAACCCTTCGTCGACATTCCGTCCATTTCCTTACCTCCACCTTCAAATTCTTCTTTCGAAGGTATGTCGGGATTCAACCCCAACGATACCTTGCCGACGGGAATGATTCCACCTCCGCCAGGTGCGAATAACCCGAATCTACCGCCTGTTGTAGCGCCCGCACGAGTTGCGCTCCAGGATCTCTTCTACCCCGTCCGCACTTCTTTACCCACATGTCTTTCACCCCCACCGGCGAATGGGGATAATTTTGAAATAAAACCACACTTCATCAATATGCTACCTAAATTTCATGGTTTGGAATCCGAAGATGCATATATTTTCATTAATAAATTCCAAAACGTTTGCGCCATGATGAAGACAACCCAATTAAGTGATGACGCAATAAGGCTAAGGGTCATTCCTTTTACCTTATGTGACCTAGCCGAGAAGTGGCTATATAGCACCGCATCATACTCCATTAGAAATTGGGACGAGTTTGTGAGAGCTTTTCTGAAAAAGTTCTATCCTCACCACAAAACTGCTAGAATCAGAAACGAAATCATACAATTTTCACAGATTCCTTCCGAACCATTTTGGAAGTGCTTCGAGAGATTTAAGGACCTACTCGTTCAATGTCCTCATCATGGGATAGAAAATTGGCAACTTTGCCAAACATTATACGAGGGATTGAACGCGGCAACGAAGCAGTTGCTAGAAACAATATGTCAAGGTCATTTTCTCTCCAAGTCTAGCGACGAAGCTTGGCAGTTTCTTGAGGACCTAAGTGAGCAAACAATTCAATGGGAGAGTACCAAGACCACATCATCTTCTTCTAGTGGTCAATCTAGGGCAGGCATACATTAAATAGATATGTCGATAGCTATGAAGGCCGAGATGGCCTCACTTATGAAAAAGCTAGAAGCCATTGAGACCAAAATCTCATCGTCTTCTCCTGCCCCTACTCTACCCACGCGAACTGTTTGTGCTTGTTGTTCGAACCCATCACATCTAACCGAAGAGTGTCCTTACAATGCACCCATTCAAGGACAGGATCAAGTCAATGCTGCATTTCAGCAACGACAAAGAAATGATCCTTACTCTTCGACATACAATCAGGGGTGGAGGAGTCACCCGAATTTCGCTTGGAACCAAAATCAACAAGTCCAAGGGAATAATAATTTTCAAAGACCTCCTCCACAACAACAACAAGCACCCTTACAAACTCAGAACCCGCAACCTTTCCAACAACAACCTTATACAAATCAAACGAACAATTTGGTTCAACCTAATGATGATAAGGTTAGCTCGCTCGAGAAAAGTCTTGAAGCATTTCTCAAGCAAACTACAGAATCCGCAGCTAGATTTGAAAATTATGTGCAATCTTTAATGAACAACAATGCCTCACACGATCAAAGTATCAAATCTATTGAGGCACAAATTGCACAATTAACTGCTGCGTTGAGCGAGAGAGAAAAGGGAAAGCTTCCATCTCAACCATTGCCTAATCCCGGTCACGCACAAAACGCATATCACAATCACAATGTAAATGCGGTGACCACGTTGAGATCCGGAAGAGAGTTGCAAAATAATGTGGAAACTAGTGATGACATCCCCGCCGGTGGTTCTTCTTCTTCTTCCCCTTCTTCATTTTCTTCACCTCCTTCTTCACCTTTTTCTTTAGAGCCTATTCTCCACCTTTCGCACGGCTCTACCTTTTCTGACTCGAACGAACCCATTTCTCACAACACGAACACATCTACACCGGGATCCGTTCCTACTCCACATTCTACTCCACAGACTTTTGACTCAACTAATTTTCAAAATACTCCATTTCCAAACAGGTTGAGTCCTAATAAATCAAATACACAAGTGGAGAAGATTGTGGAGATATTTGAGCAGGTTAGCATAAATATACCTCTCTTGGATGCTATCCAACAAGTCCCTTCATATGCGAAAATCTTAAAGGGATTATGCACTTCAAAGAGAAAAGCATCTCAGGTACCCAAGAAAGTGCTAGTGGCTAGTGCAGTGAGCAATGCTATTAACCACCATCAAACCTTACCCCAAAAACGAAAGGACCCCGGCTGTCCTACGATTTCAATTACAATTGGGGATAAGAAAATTAATCAAGCACTTTTAGATCTTGGGGCTAGTGTTAACCTGATTCCCTACTCCGTGTACGAACAATTAGGGGTTGGAGAGTTGAAACCCACTCGTTGCACTCTCCAAATGGCTGATCGATCAATCACCTATCCAAGGGGTCAACTAGAGGATGTGTTGATCAAAATTGGGGAGTTCATATTCCCCGTTGATTTTATCGTTATGGATACACAACCTGTTGCTAACCCAATAAACCAAATTCCGGTGATTCTTGGTCGACCATTTTTGGCCACTTCCAATGCCGTAATAAATTGTCGCAATGGCTCCATGACCCTATCCTTCGGAAAGAGGTCTAGTGAGTTCAATATTTATAAGATGGGAAGTCTGCCCCCCGTGCCTAAAAGTAGTACACGAGAAGTTTGCTCTATTCACGAAATCACGCAGGAGGACTGCGAGCTTGAAAGATTTCTATTTGATGAAAACAGTTTTGACGCCACTAGTGCGTCCCTCCTTGAGCCTACTACCGTTGACACAACCGATGCTGATTATGAATGTTTCACTTTTTCGGATGACGACAACTCACAGCCCGAATATGAGTCGTTTGAATTTTTGGATGAGTCAGTCGAACCATCCGAATCGGCTGTTTGCAGTGATTTCGAACCTGTGTTAGAGTCCTTTGAGTTCGAGGTAGATTCCGCAATGGTTCTTTCGCCTCAGAAATTCGAACTCACGCCCTTGCCGTCTCACCTTAGATATGCCTACATAGGTGAGAATGAGACTTTTCCCATTATCATATCAGCCTCTCTAGCCTTCGAGCAAGAGAACGCTATTTTAAAAGTCTTACAAGAGAGGCGGCAAGTTTTCAGTTGGACTATGGCGGACATCGAGGAGATCAGTCCCCTCATAATTAAATATCATAAACAATTGATGGATGATGCCATGTCAATAGAGGACCCACGGGAACATCTTGGGGGTATCGTGGTGAGTCAACTTCCTCCCTTAGAAGTTGAAATACCCCCATTTTTTTTAATAAGGTACGAGAATGCTAACACTCCACTGATTGCTGATCATTTACATTCTCGTTTCGCTGCATCACCATCACCTGTATATTCACCTCCACACCTCCCATTCCACTACTTCTATCTTCCCCAATTCTTTGCGGACCACCACAACTTAATTTTCCACCAACCAATATTCTTTACTGATAAATTTTTCAAATGGTTGGTGTTGACTTTTGGCCGATGCAAGGTTTGGCAGTAATCTCTAACATAGTTTAAATGAAGTTTGGGGGAGGGTCTTTTTGTATATATTTTTATTTTGCTTAACAATAAAAAAAAATTTATAAATAAATAAACAGGGAAGTGCCGGTGTTTTGACCCTCTTGGTTTAGCATGACAGTGAGGACACTGTCAAGTTCAAGTTTGGGGGTATGCTCGGTACGTCTTCTTCCTTCGCATTCATTTGTACATATTTTTGCATTTGCATACTTATTTTAAAACCCATAAAAATTTGAAAAATTTGAAAAATTATAAAAATAATTGTATTCAATTTTGGCTAATTGACTTGAGTTTGACTAATAGGTTAACTGGTTATGAACAACTAGATCTTAGACTTAATGAATTAAAAACCCTAAAAATAACATTTCTTAAAGTTTAACGGTAGAAAGTATATGTCTTGTAGTTTATTTAGAAATAGGCCAATTTTGGGTTCACTTCTTGGGCTAAGTCGAAACAAGGGAAGAGTATTGATGTTCTAATTAAAGTATAAGTTTGAAAGATAGTTCCTAGCTTAAATCTAAATTCTGAAAATGTATACCCTACAATTTGCACATTCACGCACCTTGAAACTTGGAATAGTAGAAGAGACCTTGAAATGCTCTTGTCTAAAGTCCTTAGAGCAATGAAAATGAAAAAAATATATAAGTGTGAATAAAGAATAAAAAAATGGACACTGGTTTTTGTGATTACTTAAGGCTGTAAAAATAGAAAAATATTTAGCGAGGGTGCTTCATCACCTAGTGCCTTAGACCAACTGGTTTGGGAGTCACTGCTAAAGCCTTGGGTGTTGCAAGGACTAGGAAGTACGCTTTAAAGTGCAAACGCATTTTGTAATCGGTCGTTGGTACCTCAAGAAGTATTAACGGTCGCATGAAGGATGTGTAAGCAAATTTCATTCACCAACTAATTAGTACTTTGGACAATGGACAAGGGCATGATTGCTTGAATTGAATTTCCAAGTGTAGGGGTGATCTATACACACACGTAGGGGTACGTGATTGGAATTTAGATAAGAGAGAGGAATGAAAGATAAAATTTGTATCTTTAATAGAGTTGATAGAAATTCCTGAGTGGAGATGTAACCCTAGAAGGAAAACTTAAGAAATACCGAAAGCTAAGTAAGTCTACATAACATATATAATCTTAAGTTAAATAATGAGGAAGCGTGAAGAATATGGGTGGACAATTTACGAGTCAAAGATAATAGAATTCCTTGTTAGAAGACCTAATTGGAGAACAAAAGTCAATGGGCCAAGTTGATAGGATTTTGTGGGTGTAATCCGCTGAAAACCCTCAGGAGACAACACTCCTCCTACTAGGGACACCTAGAGGTTTAACGGCTTGTTGCACGTGCTCAGTGCAATCGCGTTTCCCTGCGAAAGTGCGGTTAGGATTTTAGAGAATAAAACAATAAGTTTGCTCGAGGACGAGCAAAAGGTAAGTTTGGGGGTATTTGTTCAGACCATAATATTGCATTTATCATTCCCCTATTCTTAGCCTTTTTATAAATAAACAGGTACTCTTGACGCACGTTTGTTGCATATTACAGGATACAGGTTTCTGGAGCAAATACAGTGAAAAAGACACAAAACAACAGAAAAGGGATTTTTTACCAACTATTAGACGGATCCTAGTCAAGCCTAGACGAAGAACAGTACAAGGTCCAAAATGTCATGTGAACGGTTAAAAGATCGCTACAAGTATTCACTGAAATATCTGGAAGAGAATAAGAAGCCAACAGAGAAACTACATATGGAAATAGAAGCCCAAAGAGCCACTGAACCAAGCCCAAAAAGCACACAGCCCAAGTCTACAGTTTGGCCGCGGATCCGCGGCCAAACCCAGCCTGGCGCCGCGGATCCGCGGCCGTCTAATACACGTGTCGGTGGAATTTTGGTGCGTCGGTGCGTCGGTGCAGATGTTAGGATTTTCAGGGGTCAAATCTGTAATTTTGCATGTGCGAGAGTCTGTAGCCCTAGGTTTTCTATTTTCCTATAAATTGTAATCTTAGATCTAAAAATTGTATGCCTCTTTTCAATAAATAAAATTCAGAAATTCTGGAAGTGACATTCAGATCTGTTCTTTATCGCTTGGAGGGAGCCATCACCATTAGTAAGTGTTTATCTTTTATTCTTTTAATGTTATTTCATCCCCTAATGAGCGAGTAGTCTCCTCGCTTGTTAGGGTTAGCCTTAGGGAAAGGGTTGAGAGATGAGATCTCTCACCCCTTTCAATGTCATATTAAACTAACCCATTAAGAACTCCATGCATGGGCGCACAACCGCTCCCTGCGGCACCCTACCCCTCGAGGTAACGGTGAACCGCAGTATAAAGGGCCGGTTGCGCGCGTTTTCCATGGGGGTTAGGGTAATTAACGATAAAGGAAGGATACGAATCTAGAGGAAGAAAACATCTTCCCAAAAGAGTCGTATCCACTTTATCGATAATTACTATAACACCTAATGGATCTAGAATACGGCATTGAAAGCGGTGAGGAAACATCAATCTCCAAAACTTCCTCTAAGCCTAACCCTAGCAAGAATTTAAATTAGATTAATTAAGTTTTAGATCTAGATTTTTATAAAACCAAAAACGACAAATAGAATCAACTCGTTAAGACACACTAAAGGAATTTACCCGTCTCTGTGGATCGACCCGCACTCACCGGCTAGCTGCGAAGCGACGCCGTTTCTGATTGCGGTAATTACAGTTTTTGACAGAGGCTTCAGGCGAAGTTGTCACAGGTATTGTACTCGTACATTCCATGCCAGCTAGAGTACTGTTTGATTCTAGAGCATCGCACTGTTTCATATCTGCACATTTCGTTGATACACACTCCATACCACATGAACCATTAACCAAGGGTTGGGAAATACATACGATTAATGGTGTTATAGTATCTAGTCGAGAATGTAGATCCTGTCCAGTTGTAGTGTGTGGCAGGGAATTCTATGCGAATTTCCTTTTGATCGGAACAGGCAGCTATGACGCAATTCTCGGGATGGATTGGATGAGTACCTTCCATGCAGTTATCAATTGCCGAGCAAGGAATGTGACCTTCCACATTCCCAATCACCCAGAGTTTATTTTCGAAGGCGGGAGCGAATCTTTAGAGCCAGCCAAGTATAGAGCCAAGCCAAAAGAGTTGACAGATATGGAGATTAATGAGAGCCCAACTCCAAAGATTGTTCGGGATTTTCTGGACGTGTTTCCTGAAGATTTACCAGGTCTCCCACCTCCACACGTCTTGGAATTCTCGATTGATTTGACTCCAGGTACAGCACCAGTTTCCAAGGCCCCGTACAGAATGGCACCGGTTGAGTTGCAGAATTGAAGAAGCAAATTGAAGAACTCCTGGAGAAGGGATTTATCCGGCCAAGCGCTTCACCATGGGGTGCACCAGTTCTGTTGGTGAAGAAAAAGGATGGATCACTGCGGATGTGCATAGACTATCGGGAGCTGAACAAAGTCACGATAAAGAACAAATACCCAATTCCGCGCATCGACGACTTATTTGATCAGTTAAGTGGGGCCAAGGTATTTTCGAAGTTGGATCTCTGTTCGGGCTATCATCAGATCAGAGTAGCAACCGAAGATATATGCAAGACGGCTTTCAAGACCCGATATGGACACTATGAGTTTCTTGTGATGTCGTTCCGTGTTACCAATTCTCCAGCGATATTTATGGATTTGATGAACAGGGTGTTTGTGAAGTACTTGGACACGTTCGTCGTTGTATTTATCGACGACATACTAGTCTACTCGAAGACCCGGGAGGAGCATGTCGAGCACTTGCGCACGGTTATACGCATTCTTCGGGAAGAGAAGCTGTACGCAAAATTGAGCAAGTGTGAGCTCTGGCTCGACAAGATTCAATTCTTGGGACACATTGTTTCGGGCGAAGGCATCTCAGTGGACCCGGTAAAGATAGAATCTGTCAGGGATTGGCCAACACTGAAGTCAGTGGCCGAGATCAGAAGCTTTCTGGGACTGGCAAGGTATTATCGGCGGTTCGTCTAAGACTTTTCAAAAATCGCTGAACCTTTGATGAGGCTGATACGGAAGGAGGTACCGTTTGTGTGGTCTGAGGAGTGTACTCGTGCATTTGAGACCCTGAAGCAGAAGTTAACCACGGCGCCCATTCTTACAGTGCCAGATGATTCCGGTGGTTTGGTGATACATGGTGATGCCTCAGGGAAGGGCTTAGGCTGTGTTCTGATGCAGCACGGTCAACTGGTTGCTTACGCCTCACGACGGCTGAGGAATAACGAGAGGAACTACCCTACGCATGACTTGGAGTTAGCCGCGGTGGTCTTTGCATTGAAGATCTGGAGGCATTACCTGTTGGGCGAGAAGGTGGAGGTGTATACGGATCATAAGAGTCTGAAGTACGTCTTCACTCAGAAAGAACTAAATAAGAGGCAGTGCCAGTGGCTAGAACTGATGGCGGATTATGACTTGGACCTTCAGTATCATCCGGGAAAAGTAAATGTTGTACCAGATGCTCTCAGTAGCAAGCCAACGGTCATGATGTTGACCAGTCAGAGGAGCATAATTAAGGATTTTCAGAGACTCGAACTTGAGGTCGTTACACCGAGCGCAATCAACCAGTTTTGGCAACTACAGGTGCAGTCTTCTCTTATGGACCGCATCAAGGCTGCGCAAACGGATGATCCTCGATTGCAAAACTTCAGAGCGCAAGTAGAAGCCGGACTGAGAACGGACTTACTCATACATGAAGACGGTTCTCTGAGATTCGATAGCAGACTCTGCGTACCCAAAGGGGATGTTCGAGAAGAGGTACCAGCTGAGGCGCATAGTTCAGCTTATTCTGTACATCCGGGAGGCATGAAGATGTATCGAGATCTATAGCGGCATTTTGGTGGAACGGGATGAAGCGAGAAATTGCGTGGTTTGTATCCAGGTGCTTGGTATGCTTGCAGGTGAAGGCAGAACATCAGAGGACAGCAGGACTGTTACAACCGCTTCCGATACCAGAATGGAAGTGGGAGCACATTACTATGGATTTCGTGACGACCTTACCACGGAGCCCTAAGGGCAACAACGCCGTTTGGGTTATCGTCGACCGCCTCACGAAAGCTGCACACTTCTTACCATTCCGAGTGGGACAGTCGACAGAGTCTCTGGCGGAGAGATACATGCAGGAGATAGTGCGACTTCACGGAGTTTCGGTCAGCATTGTGTCAGATCGAGACACCAGATTTGTTTCACACTTTTGGAGGAGCTTACAAGAGAGTTTGGGTACCCGTCTCAACTTCAGCACAACTTATCACCCGCAGACGGATGAACAATCCGAGCGTACGATTCAGACACTCGAGGATATGTTGAGAGGTTGCATGCTGGACTTCTAGGGTTCCTGAGAAGATCATCTGCATCTAGTCGAGTTTTCTTATAACAACAGTTACCAGGCTAGCATCCAGATGGCTCCTTTCGAAGCACTTTACGGGCGTAAGTGTCGATCCCCAGTTTGTTGGGATGATGTGGGCGAACGAAGATTACTGGGTCCCGAGCTCATTGTTCAGACAGTCGACAAGGTCCAAATGATCAGACAGCGCATTAAGACGGCTCAGGATCGACAGAAGAGTTGGGCGGATGCCAGCAGGAAAGCACTAGAATTTGAAGTCGGAGATCACGTATTCCTGAAGATTTTCCCTACCCGCGGAGTTATTAGGTTTGTAGGTCGCGGGAAACTCAGTTCCCGTTTCATCGGACCTTTTGAGGTGCTAGAGCGAATAGGAAAGGTGGCCTATCGACTTGCCTTGCCTTCGTCGCTAGCTGGTGTGCACAATACCTTCCACGTATCTCAGTTGCGGCGTTATGTTTGGGATGAGAGTCATGTTCTGGACTATTCAGAGTTAGCTTTGGGTACCAACCTATCTTACGAGGAGCAGCCCACCACTATCCTCGACAGCAGAGAAAAAGTGCAAAAGAATAAAGTCATTCCGTTAGTCCGAGTATCTTGGGGCGGTCGTTCCCCAGGAGAATCTACCTGGGAGCGTGAGGAAGATATCCATGCACGTTTTCCACATCTATTTGTTTAGTGATGTTGTTTTGTAGTCTCTTTTAAAATTTTGAGGACGAAAATTTTGTAAGGAGTGTATGATGTAAATTCCCGGTTCCGTCAATAAAATTTTTCTAAAATTTTTCCAAGTCCCCTGAATATTTTCTTTTTTTCCCGTTATTTTTGGGAGGAATTTAGAATCCTTGTGTTTACTTTAATTCTCAAAATTTAAATTTTCCTAAACATTTAAACAAAAAAGCCCAAAGGAAAAATAAAAACTAAATAAATAAACAAACCCAATTTCTCGGCCCAAACCCCAACCCATGCCCGACCCGGCCCGTGCCCAAACCCGACCCGACCAGACCGCTTCACTCTCATCCTTACCTCCTTCTCGTTTTCCCGCCCTTTCTTCCTCCTTCGCCCCACGTCACCGCTCCCCAACGCGACCGCAACCACGATCTTGTGCGCGTGCTTCTCTCTAACTCTCTCCCCTTCACTCTCGTTCTCCCTCTCTCATCCCCCATACTCTCCCTCTCACCCCATGCCTCACCCCCATGTCCCTACTTCTCGACACACGACCCCGCGAGCGACCACTCACCCCTCGACCTCGTCTCCCTCCCTCGCACAAAACCGAGCCTCCCTCACCCAACACCCCCTGTTGCCTCCATCACCCTCTTCACCAACCACCCTGCACCCAACCTTCACCGAGCCTCCCCTGTAAACCCTCTCGCCGCCGACGATTACTCCGCTCCCATCGTGCCGCCGGCCATCTCGTCGACCCCTCAACATCACCACCATCACCTCCTACTACCCCGAGCCCCTCCACTACTTCACTGCACCCTACACCAAGCTTTGAGCCTCGACCCCCCTCGCTGCACCCTCTCCGGTGACCACCGCCTGCAAGCTCCAGCCATCCACCATCGCAACCACCATCGTCAAGCTCTCTCTACAACCTCCGTCAACCTTACCGCACCTCGCCAACACAGACCCAAGCATCTTGAACCTTCACCCACTTCCACTGCCCGTCGAGCTCGTCGTGCCGTGTTCGGGTCACGTTCGTGCCGTTGCCGCTGCCATGCGTCGTCAACACGTCATCAGGAAAGTACACTACTTGCTTCATGCTAAATTGATCTGTTACAACTCGAAATGCTAATGAATTCGTGTATACAATTCGGGCAAATTAATATGATGCAAGTGTTTGTTGCAAAACCTGAATGAAAAACTCCCATTAAATTGACGGAAACTGATCACATAAGTTGGCCCATATAGTAATGAACATCGTGTATTATTTTGGCTGAAAAATACAGACGTTACTGACGTGATCGATGATCCCCATTTACGGCTGTTAAAACTGAAATTTTCCGTGTATGAAACTTGGAAAAATCACAACTAATTGATTATAAATTAGAATGTTGCATTCAAGGGCTCAAATCGAATCTGACTCAACGAACTAGAACCTCATAAGAGTTTTAATTTGTTTCTATACTGAAAAGACGATGGAAACTTGTGCGGAGTGCGGCTCTGGATTGCAGTCCAGAGCAGCATTGGCTGTTGATTCTCATCTTGTAATGCTTACCCTTTACTTCCTGAACTTGTTATATTGAGGAACCCTATACCATAGCGAAGATGAAACAGTTATCTAACTAATGAAAGTGATTTCATCCCTTTTCACTGTCGTTTACTATTTAAACTGTATTTTAGATTAACAGGACGTATAACAGTCCCAAACAGGGACAGAACTTATACCCCATTGTTGTACAGTACATAACTTCTGACGTAGAGGCGCGATTGAGAATCCGTCTGGTTCTTTAGAAACCCAATTGATAAACCTAAATTTTGTTCAACTATAGCATCGTCTAATTTTGATCCCAACAAGGTTAAAATTGTGCTGCGAAATGGACATTCAGTTCAGGAACTGAATTTCCAGCAGCGAACACTTAAAATGAAACGGCTATAGCTTGCAAACCCGAAATCCGATTGCCCTGAAATAAATTTTTTTGAACTTCCGACTGAGTTTTCTTGTTACCGTATTTGTATCATTTTACTGAATTTTGAATGTATGATTTAAGGAAATTTTTATAAGTTTATAAGATGCATAATAGCTCGTATTACACATGATTTGTTAACTGCATAAATGCACATATTTTACCCGGCTGCCAAACTTCTAGTGATAGTGGATGTTATTATTCAGTGTATAATGCATTGTTGTGCATGAATGGTATTGGTATAGGAGTGTCAAGTACGCCAGTGAAAAGTGAATGATTCGTGACAGTGAACAGTGACTAAAACCGTGTTATTGGTGCGTACTTGTACACGACTAGATCATACTCATAAATAGTGTAAACCTGGGGAAAAAGGGGAAATCGAAGTGGAAAGAGAATTATATTTAGCGAGGACAGTGATTTAGAGGATGATCATTCGAACAGCGACTCTTATATATATTAGGTTGGGCCTAGCGGTCCGGCTGACAGGGTTATGTTCCAGGCGATAGCGGGCCGTAGTCTTGGGTATGTATGAGACCCTCGTTAAACATGATCCTCCTTTCCATAACTCGATTTCAAAGATGATTTAGAGACTGATAGGGACACAGATCATACATTACATCAGTTAGTGACATATTGACTACCTGCATTTTATCACAACTGTTATTACTTTCTTTTCTTGTTCCTTGTCACTATTATAATATTGCTATTACATCGCTCTGACGACCTGAGTATGCATGCTCAGATCTCGAGGAAGAACCAGTACAGGAGTCAGACTTGCCCTTCGAGCTTGCAGAGATTTAGTCGGGAGTACCTTCTTTACCTTTACTGCTTTCCCTAAAGAAACCTTGTATTCGCACTTGGTTAGTAGTTCTTTTTCTAGTTTTATTATAAATTGTGAACAATAAAAGTTGATGTAATAATTTAGTGATGTATTTTCTTTACTTCTGTGCTTTGTTTACCGATTACCATGTAATGCTAGAAGCCGAAGTGTGACTACGGCGGGATTATTCCTTGACCGTAGGAGCATGGCTGGCATAGTCATCCCTCGTTTTCCGTATTTTGGGAAGCGGGGCGTGACAGATCTTCTGTCATATCCCTGCCAGTAAACTCATGTGGCTTCGGCTATATAAACTATGGAGGCGACATCCGGTCAATCTCAATAATAGCTGGTTCATCTGTCTGCACGATAGACAACATATTGATTTCTGGAGTAAGTTGTACATCAATGGTCATCTCAATCTGGCCACCCTCAAGCAATGGCCCGATCATCCAGTGCATATCCCAAACGCTTGTGTCAAATGAGAAATCCTAGTAAAACAATAAATCAATACGTTCGTACGTCACCAGAAGAATATCATGATTAGTCCTCGTCCGTGATGAGCTCGCTCTGACCGCATCTCTAACCGCAACTCTCTCTGCTCTCGTAGCCATGGTGATAGGAATCGAAAGCAAACATCGATGAGGATAGGTCATAGGAACGAATAGAATAACGGATCTCAAGAAATGTACATCCTAAGGTCACTTAAGCGGAGCAGCGTATCGTAAGTATGCCGTGGAACATACACATGGTACGTCACTCTACTTAAGTTACCTACTCTATCAACCAAGGTCAACATATATAACGAAAGTTCGGATCTAGTACCCTCTTAGCCAAGTCTAAGTTCCGTAAGGTCAAGCCTAGGATCCGAAATATACACACCCTAGACTCCGCATTGTAACGATTCTAAAATCACTGTACAGAAATTTCTTGTAAAAGAGTATTTCAGCCTGTGTAAGAGTTCAAAGTTATTTTTGTTAAATAAAAGCAAGAAATAACTTGTAGCTCACTGGTAAAACTTCTACACTACTGTGACATAGCATGTGCGTTCGATTACCATCAGACTCAATTAATTTTTCAGATTTTTCTTTTTGATTTTTCGGAAGCCTAAGAGTTGCACGTGAAATATATGGAGAAATGAAAAGTTTTAGAAAAATCGATTATATGCGCAAAAAGAAGTGAACACAGATATACACACGTGGCATGAATCTTGAGGCAAATGACCACATCTCGACTGCCCGTTTCCTCCCTTTGGCCGGCGCCGACGGTTGGATGATGCCCAATTGCCTCTGTGCTTTACACACTTGTCCCTTCAGCTCCCCTTAACTCCCCTGCACTGTTTGATTTTCCTGCAATCAAATAGAGACTCTTCAATTCACCATTTAACACCCTTATAATAAATTTTAATCCAAAATTTTAATTCCCAAACCCTAATTCTTCACTATAAATACCACCCCATGCCCTAGCTCCCCTCTATTCTGAAAATTTCTAGCAAAATCATCCCAAAAGTTCCTAAGTGCAAGTGGAGTTAGCAACCAAGCTCCTTCCATCGAAGATCGAAGTCGTTTCCAGAATTTTCGCAATGCCACGAAGCCCCCTGCCTTTTTCCTTTCTCTCTTCTCGATATTATACAGCCGTAATTCCTTCTCATCTCTTCTTCTTTTCATTTTGAATCATCTTCTAAAAATATATCGGTAAAGTGGAGTTACCTCCGATACATTTTTGTTTAGAACTTGGAACTCCCTTTTCCTTAATACATAGTTCAAACTAATTTTACCACCCTACTTGTAACTTCAATTACAATTTTTGAGCTTTGAGTTTAACCAAAACTTCCATGTGAAAATATCATAAAACAAACTTTTCATTAAAATACCATGAACTTTAGTATAACCCTCATTTCAATAAATGTTAAAAAGATACCTTTAGGAAAACTTCAGGGGGTAACGTCCTACGCCACACGCACACTATGGTTACATAGCACGATGTTCTAAACATAGAACTAATTTAAAAGAATAACTTTTTCATTAAAATACCACACCTTTACAAAAAGGGTTTCTTTTGATTGGTATTTCAAAATTCTTAGCAATTACGCCTTTACAACCCTCGTTAGGGGACCCGCTAATGCATGGTGCAGATTATCGCACATTCTTGGGACAGTAAAGCGAGATGCAGAACTCCTCACGGGGTATTCGGTCTCGAAAGGAAATAAAAATACGATTTTTAAGAAACACGACTTTTCTAAACAAAACTAATTTTTGAAAAATATATAAAAATCATAAATCCATATTTTCAATAAAAAAAATTGAGAAACTATATTTTTAAAATGAAAGATTAGAATTTTTAATAAAATATAACCAAGTTTCCAAAAGAGCTAGTTTTCATAGAAATACCATAAACTTTCAAAAAGCTAGGTTTTATCACCAAAACACTATAACAATTAAAATACATGTTCATGAAAACCCCAAATGTTATAAATCACCCTCGATGTTTATTTTTAAACTATATTAAAGTATTTTCATAAAACCCCATCGAGATATACAAACAATACTAAGAACTCTAAATTAATATAGGTTTAAGTGGGATCAATTCTCTTGAGCTCCAGAGAGCCGAAGAAAGTGAGTGCTTGCCTGTTCAGATTAGACAACTTAATAGAGTTATCAATGGCAATTTTCTTGGAAAAAGACATAAATCTCGCGGTCTATGTGCAGCAGTTGCCGATTTCTCCCGAACATAAGATTTTTAACGGTTTAAATCAATTCTTATGAAAAAGACATGAACTCGAATCTAAACTTGAACTTGAACTCGAACTCGAACACAAACTTGAACTCTAACCTAACCCGAATCTAAATTCGAATATGTACTCGAACCCAAACTACTCGAACCAACTTGACTCGAACCAAGATTGCAATTGTCAAGACTCGCATATTACTCGACTCACTCGACTACATTCTATATCTTTTGTAATATATGGTTTCGATCAAGACATGTTAATCAATCAATTAAACCAATTAAGTATATTAACCAATTAAAATATATTATACTTGGGGTGTTTGGGATAGTTACTTGTGTGAATCCAACGGAGCTTCAGGAGTTCCGTATTAACCTCTTTTTTTATTTTACTCGAATATCAGTCGGGTTGACTCATCCACATCCTAGAGCCCCGATGGTAACACATGAAATGGGACCATGTTTTCTTGCTCCTGGGGCCCCACTCTTGAGCTCACGAATACTTCTACGGCTGCGTTGACATTCACACTTGGAACTTAACGTTAACATAGTGACCATATAAAGACCTATAGTATATTCTTACCCATGAACTTATACTCTTACTCATCATATATATTCTACACTTATCATTTTCTTTACTCTTACCTATCTTTGGGACTTACCGAGCGCAAGTTCGCTGACGCGCATTCCACCCACCTTTGTTTTCTTAGAATGTTCGTCAGATACGGTCGAGACGGAGGAGGTGGACGCTACTGAGAAGGATTACGACCAGATAGCTACTCAGAACTAGCTTGGCTTCACTTTTCTTCAGTTGATGTATGCCACTTGTTTAAGCATTTTCCTTATTGTATCTACTTTCCAGAATAAACTCATGTACTTGTCCATTTTTTAAGTTGAATGTAAATAAAAATGTTTGTTGAAAAATTTTACAGTCTCCATTTATTCTTGCATTGTGTATTATTGTTTTCAATACGCTTAGTATATTTATTTAGGGAATAACCTTCTCTGGAAAAATATGCCGCGGGATTGCCACGTCACCATTTAGTCTACTGGGAAGCGGGGCGTGATAGGTTTTATTGGTGGCCCATGCAGGTCAGTTCTGCATGAAGTCATAAACAATATACTACAAGAATTAATGAATTCAACAAACATTTACATTCCTTCCATTTCAAATTCTTTGAATATATCCTAACCTATCTTTTATATCTGTTGGGTTATGCAAGCGCCCTGGCCATCAAACCGTGGCCGATTGTGGAACAAAAATTTTACAAACTAGCGCTAGAACAACCCCATAATACGGATCGACCATTAACCCTAAGCTAGCAAACATAAAGAAACGAGTTAAGAATGGTTATACCGAATGATCCGTGTCATTCGGTATTTAACCATCATCCCAAGCTCTTAGAGGCCTCCATGATCAAGCTTGATTTTCGGTCTCCCTCCATCGAAGATGATCCATCTGAGGATTTGTAATCCGAGCTCCTACCTCAATATCCGAGATAAGTAGGGTACCTAGTTCGCTAAACTAGATAGCCTAGAGGATGTAGAGTGTAGTGATAGATTAATTTGTCTCACAACACCCTAGGTTTCTCAACACATGAGACTTGAAGGGTGGAGGTAAAAGAAGATGCTTGAGAATGAGAGTGTGAGGCAACTCAAGAAAAATGGCTAAGTCTTTTGTGTTGTGTGTTGTAAGAAATAATGAAGCATCCAATAAATATCTCAAGTCTAGAAAATATCTCAAGTCTCCAAAATATCTCACAACAAACAAAATATCAAGCATGCTTGAATAGTAACCATGAGTACTACAAAACTATGCTACAATAAATGTAATAAACATCTCATCCTCTCCACCTCATTAACCATTTAATCTTAAATAGTTAAAACTAAATGAGGTGGCATTTTCTAGAAGCATCTTGTAATGAATTACAAGAATACCCCTCATCCGTATATACATACCCGTATCCGTATTCCGAAAAATATGAATACAAAGAGACAAAAATAATCCATCAAGCCAATACTAGAATCTGGCTTAAACCAAAGCCCACCAGTATAATCCGTCCGAATCATGATACGTGCACACGTGCACGTATATGATCGAACCCTGCCGTAAAACCATACGGCCTCTACATCGTTTCGCCAGAAGTAGAGAAACCCTCTGTGTGGGACTCTAAAGACTCGTCAATACACTGGCAGTGGGTTTAACCACAAGCACGTCAGCGACACTAGCTGTACGTAACAGCTACCCAGGTATTGAGCAAAAGGAAGGCCGACGAGCAAACTCATCCTAACCCCTACTGAGCATGTCTATGACAATATTCGTACAGTCCAGTCTGTTCGTCTTAGAGTATCGCATATCGAGTCTAGGGTGGATAAAGTCAGACCCCTAATAACGCGACATTTCGTGTTGGTATGAAGCCCATCACCAACTGAGAAACTACTGATCCAAATAAGTAATTCTCGACTACCTTGGCCAAGAATTTCTGGTGATGGACACCCGTGCACAACGCGACATCAACCCCCAATACCGGGAGAGACGAATCTTCGATGATCCGCTCACTGCCTCCATATGGCTCAGGACTGTACCTAACTAAAACCTGTTTGCACGACTCCTTTGAGCCGTGGTAGGATAGTAATCAAAGCATAGTGGGAACTTACACGAGACGAATGACGATCTCAGGTCGACAGACTAACCTGTATACATGTCACCTGGGAACTGCTATCTGACAATAAGTATACAACCAACTAACAGGTTCCCGGCGAGTCCGTCCAATGTACTTATAACCCAATGAGCACCTGTATACTATCTTTGGTGAACAAACTAATACCAATAGCTTGTGAGACCTGGCCACCGCCCCTCATCGGGGTCTCAATCAGTATACACTAGTCTACTCTGGAGTATCGATGCCCAGTCTCAATACTCCCACGACTAGGGATATTTAAGGATGTGCTTATAGACCGCCCAGCTCCCATGTATATGACTGCCATCATAATGCAGTAGTCAAGCAAGAATTCTATAGGCTCTATCAACATGTAATAGTGATCTGTA
The DNA here is from genome assembly GCA_030015575.1 of Agapanthus africanus. Classification (NCBI taxonomy): domain Eukaryota; kingdom Viridiplantae; phylum Streptophyta; class Magnoliopsida; order Asparagales; family Amaryllidaceae; genus Agapanthus; species Agapanthus africanus. The sequence continues at coordinate 570,280,624 of JASDDO010000016.1, forward strand.
ATACCATATAAAGCATGTACATGAGGATAAAGTCAAACTAGATAGCATACTATCATTTTGAGTAAGACTATTCTAACCGTATAGGCCCTCCCCCAATCATCGCAATCGCGTGCCTGCTATTCAATAATTGACTTGAGGGCACTATAACCAACAATCTCCCACTTGCACTTAAGGCTAATTATTACGGTGTCGTATACTCACAGCTCGTGTGATACCGAACACCCAACTACTCTACTAATCAGTTTCGCAAAGCTCGTTTGTGAAACTATTATGTTCGAGAAATAGCCTCAGTGAGTGGATCCGCTCCAATGTTTCTTTCTATATATCTCTATATCTCAATTTCGTGGAGAAGGACTATCTCCCGAAATGAGCAATACATGTCTTAGAATTTATCTGGATATCTGATGGGACCCAGTTCATAAATGAACTCCAAATCCAATAAATTTCTTAGACTGTATCATCCACTGAATTTAATCAGTATCCTGCACCATGCCTTCCACAGTATCCGCTTAGACCACCTGTCCAACATACTGTCCCTCAAAAGAGAGAAAACTATAACTCAGACAGTCACTCTATCATCCAGGTCACCTTGGAAGCCTGAAATGATAACCGTCTCCCGAAGGAAGCTACTGCTACCATATCCTAAGAACATCCACTTATGTTTATAACTTCTTCCCAACGTTTCTCCGGGATTGGATTAATATATGTACTTATTATAGCTAGTGCAAAATCAATATCTGGTGTTGTACTTGACATCTCATGATTGACTCAATTGCCTAAACAAGTGATATGCCAATCATGCAAATCCCTCTCCTCATCAGTCTAAAAGACATCTCTTTAGAGAGGGTGACTCCATCACCTGCGGGTACCCCACCACGCCAGGAGTCGTCCATTCTAAAACACTTTAGAATAGTGTCAAGTACCCGAATTGAGACACTTCCTAAATCTGGATCTAAAACCATAGATCTAGTCACCAGAATCCCTGATATTTTATCCAGATCTTTTGTGGAGAAACACCTTGTGACAACCACAGTATATAACCGATCGTAGTATAGGAAGATCTCTCCCTATCAAGTGCATGTCATCCAAATACCTGGACATTACTCTCTATTACCTTCTTACCAGATCCATCTCCTATTCTGATGAAGTCAAAACCTATGACTGTCATATCAAAAATAGATGATCTATTTCCGCTATACCTGCTTTAGTCTATAAATAGACATAAGCTATTTGCTTACTATGCTTCCGCTACTCCAACTGACTGCAACAACCATCTGAAACATTCATATACACGTACACTTCTAAAACTAGTTTAGAACAATGTTATACTCATTCTCCTGCCAGACCTTATAGTCTAGAATAGCGGTAGTGGCAAGTTTGGGTAATCATAAACCTCCCTATCACCGTCTTTGAGGACACCGAAGTACCTCCCGGGTGCCTGAAGTTACCCACCAAATCTGCAGAGTGGCTAATGGATCGTCGAAACCAATTGAATCTTTAGGTTCTATTAAATTTTCAGTAATCGTTTGTTGTTCTAGAATCACTTCGAGTTCTACCATACTCCCACTAATGTTTTCTTGAAAAGAATCCATTTTACTAAAACAGGTAGCGAGTCAAGAACAATATAACTATAGATCCTCCTGATGGTAGAAAGTTAACCCTCATCAAAGCTCGGGATAACCCACAAACTGCCATTACTGAAACGTGCCTTGAGTTTTTCCAGCTTCTGGTTTTAAGCATAAGTCGGAAAACTTCATATACCTTAACATCGTTAAGATATGAATCCATTCTATATATCCAATATGGAAACAAAGGCACTAATTTAATTGGAACCAGATTCAAAAATCATGCAGCTGTTTCCAGTGCATATCAACCAACTAGAAGGAGACCAAGCAACATTACTCATCTAGGAATATATCCACATATGAGTAACCTGAAAGAGAAGTAAGTTCTCAAAACCATTACTTACAACGAAATACCTAACACAAGTATCTACATCTTCGACTACCTCGAAGAATCCTGATACTTCCAATAAATGGTTCTCTACTTTATTCTTATATCTATAACTTCTCAAAACTTGGACCCTGTATTTCAACGAAATACTTGTCTAAAACTAGAGAATTCAAAAGTAAAGAGAATATAGTACGAGTACCAACCCTTTGTCTTGCAACATATGGTTCTCTACTTCATTTTTATACCTATAACATCTCAAAATCCGGATCTTGTATTTCAACGAAGTACTTGTCTAGAACTGGAGAAGTCATGAGTAAACAGAATATAGTATGAGTACCAACCCCTTTGTCATTACGGACACCGGACAACATACAATACTTTGTATAAGTCTCCTGAGTTCAATAACTCAAACCCTGTGCATCGTAAGTTGAAAAATCGTACTATGGTTAAGAAGAATTACACCGTTGTTGAATGCACCTTACCTAATCACCAACTGATATAGGTAAATGTCATAGACATAATTTTAAAAAGTTATATCTCACTTTATAAAATAAACGTACAGATATATCAGTTTGAAATTGGTGCATAACAACGGATATTCAAAACTAAATATTTGCCGTCAGGCAAAACCCAGGTGATTTCCTCAAATATCACTAATTACAAAGTATTCTGATATGTATTGAGGATCTTATCACCCAATTCCCAATATCTTACTCCCACTCACTATCTGTAACGCCATACAGATATGAGAATCAAACCTGGTAAATACATATCCTAGAGTTAGAATCCAATTGGGAAAACGGTTTTCACTTAATATCGCACAGAAAATCTGAAACATTAAAAATGTTTCGAAGGGGAATCCGGGTATTCCTATTAATGGCTCTTCCACTATCCTGATTCATGACAGTAACCGTATACTTCCTTGCCCTCACTGCAATCCCTTTATATGTCTTTACTTATTACCTTCTGTACACCATACTTAGGCTAATTGATTTTCTTCCTTCACTACCCTTCGGCACCAGCCTAAGGTTTGGAAGAAAACTATCCAATAAGCACAATAGTTATACTCTCCTAATTTCAGGAGCCCTCGCAATCTGAGAGAAGGTAAAAGAAAAAGAAAACTGAATAATCTTATTCTATTTCTCCTGAACCAGAATCCATCCTCGAACTGGAAAAAGTTCCTTCGAGTTCGTATGTAACTATGCGATGGCATATCCAAGCAATATGGATCTTCGTAGTGATACAAAGTGTTCTAGAGAAATCCAAAGATGAAGTAGGAGTGGCAAGGGTATACGCGGTTTTGTCGTGAATGATAGTAGTCGCAATTTCCTTTGCCCTTACTCTAATCCCTTTATATGTCTTTACTTATTACCTTCTGTACACCACACTTAGGCTAATTGGTTTTCTTCCTTCCCCGCCTTTCGGCACCAGCCTAAGGTTTGGAAGAAGACTATCCAATAAGCGCAATAGGTGTACTCTCCTAATTCTAGGAGCTCTCGCAACATGAGAGAAGGTAAAGGGAAAAGACAACCGAATAATCCTATTCAATTTCTCCAGAACCAGAATCCATCCTTGAACTGGAACAAGTTCCTTCGAGTTCGTATATAACTATACGATGGAATATCCAAGCTATATAGATTTTTGTAGTGATACGAAGTGTTCTGGAGAAATGCAAAGGTGGTGTAGAAGTGGCAATGATATATGCGACTAAATGACAATCCAAAAGCCAAAGTGTTTTAAGTAGGTTCTGTTAACTTGGTTCATGAGTTTTAGTCTAGGGTCGGGCCATGGTCGCTGTCAAAGAGAGAGAGAGAGAGAAAAGAAACACTCAGCGTACACTCTAATCTAGATCAGAATGGTTAATCATTTTATCTAATCAGGATGTCTCCCACTATTTCCTCGAATTCTCCTTCAAACCCTAAAAGGAGAATTAGTCGGGATCATCTAAAATCACCCGAGGAGTAATCCTACTCATCAGTGGGAATCGGGATTCAACTATCATCGCATGATAACTTGATTGAAATCACTCAAGTCGCCACACTCCAGAAGGTATGTGCATGCCTGGCAAGTTTCCTGTATGTTTGAAACTCCCGATGTGGTTTTTACCCCTAATGACCTATAACCTTGACGCTTGCCAACAAGTTATAGGCCACTAGTCAAGTTCAACCCGTCATTGTCTGGGATTAACTCGAACCCACCCGCACAAACTCTTGACGCTTGCCAACAAAGCTGTACGACTGTCTCGATCAATCACATATCCATGCAACAGACAAATATCACTCAGCTACCGTTCACTATGCCTTGACGCTTGCTGACAAACATAGCACGAATACTGGGTGGTACCCATCTAAAATGACAGAGGGCTACAGCTGGTTTTTGGCAAAAAACCTTTAATGTAAGGAACTTGATATCGTTGAAGGAATCCAAGTGGTTTTACAAATATATAGTGGCAAAAACTTTTGCTAAACAGGTCACTCCCTGTGAAGGGATCTCAGCATTTTCCTCATCGAATGAGGTGTAGGATATTCTAAACTGAATACATGATGCAAACCAAAAGAATCGGTTATAAAGAAGTTGTTATGCTGACGCAAACTTTTGCGCAAGAGGTCGTTCCCGATGAAGGGATCTCAGCTCTTGCCTCGTCGAATGAGGTGTTGGATATTCATAGCCGAATACCACTGTGCAAAGCAAAAGAAAACGTCTGTAATGTCTGTTTTTCAAAAATCATGGTTCCAACAACATCATATAGGTTTGTTTTCCTTGCATTAATCAGAATTAATGTAGTCCTATCAGTTAAAACATATCACACCAGAAAAGAACGAAAATACAATGTACGTTTATGCCATCTGCATTCACCACTAGGCCCCGTCATCACCCGTTAGGTTACTTAACTAACGACAGAGCGGTGGCTGGACTAGCACGGGCGCAAAATATATACAACATCTACTAGTATATATATAAATTTATATAACATTCATCCCAGGCATGATATAAAGCAACATCACAGAATCTCAGCCAACAACACAGAATGGTGGATAATCCTGGAGCCTCGGGTTTCACTTGAGCCGCAAATGAGATCCGACATTCCCTGTCATGTGGATAGCCTGTGCAATGAAAACCTAGACCCTTACTAGTGCGGCAAGTTACCCGCCAATCCCAGAAGCGAGGCAACCCAACAACGTGAATGGACCACCCAGCACTTCACGAAATCTGGTAACTTGGGCACCCCCTCCGTGGGTCAACCTATACCCCCTACGAGTGCGGCGAATAGCCTGAAAATTCTAGAGTAAGGTCCCCTCTGTCTCAACGCCATGAGATGCAGACCCGTTGCCCTCTATAACATGGCTATTCGTGCACTCCACTGTTCTCCGCCGAAAGACGCGACCGGGACGTTGGGACGTTCGGCCTGAATTCCGAGGGCAGATACTATTTGGTGCTATTCGTCCACCTCTCCGAAGATGCCAAGTTGATTTATGACACCATATACCGAAGGTTTAGACGAATACGGCCGATGTAGCAGATTTCGTCAGATTCTCCCTCGTTGAGGGGTTTTTGATTGTGGGGACGCTCTTCCCTGCAGGCGCAAACCCCTGCAGTTAATTGCGCTACCGCATCACGGTAACCACTTTCTCCTTCTCCAGATGGTCACTTCGTGTCGTGGGTGTTTGTTTTGTTTTTGGTTGCCCGTGGATTGTATACGGAGACAAATTTATGTTGTCGCCCGTAGGGCGTGGATTAGTCCAAATCCGTATTTTCTTAGATTTGGGTTTGGGGTTGGGTTTAAGGATACATTAGTCTCATTTGAGACTAAGATCAACTTAAACATTTGTTAAGGATATGTTAGTCTAATTTTAGACTAAGATCAACTTAACGGGATCATTTAGATCCAACAAAAGAGCATTTAGGCTCCATTGTTTAGTTTAGGGACATTGCGGTCCAGAAGTTTAAGTACATCATAGTCCATGGAGTTTAAAGAAATCATAGTCTAGTTCAGAGACATCATAATCTGTAAGGTTTACGAACATCATAGTCCATGAGTTTAAGGACTCCACAGTCCGTAAAGTTTAAGGACATTATAGTCCATGAGTTTAAGGACCCCACAGTCCGTAAAGTTTAAGGACATCATAGTCCATGAGTTTAAGGACCCCACAGTCCGTGGAATGTCTGGTTGTCAGGACCCGTCACCTCTCTGAAGACGTTGAAGGATTACAACGACAAATATCAGAGGAGTGAAGAGATGTACCCTTGAACCAATATTGGTTAGGGGGTCTGTAATTGGATTGATTTAAGGATCGTTAATCTCGTTTGAGACTAAGATCAACTTAAACGTTTGTTAAGGATACGTTAGTCTAATTTTAGACTAAGATCTACTTAACAGGATCATTTAGGTCCAACAAAAGAGCATTTGGGCTCTATTGTTTAGTTTAGGGATATTGCGGTCCAAGTTCAGATGCAAACATGAATTTGGAAATGCACCAGATAGTTATTGGCCATTAGGACCCACCACCTCTCTGAAGACGTTGAAGAATTACAACGACATGCATCAGAAGTGTGGAAAGATGTACCCTTGAACCAATTTTGGTTGAAAGGCTCTGGGTTCTACTTTGAATGTCATATGAGATGACCAATTTTGGAAGACAAAAGTGTGTTTGAGGTTCAGTCAAAAGATAGTACTGCCTCTGGAAAACTTGGCTAGTTCAAGCTAAGATTGGCTTGGATATAGTGTTAAACACTAAAGTACACTCGGCTATTACGTGCTCCCACATGATACTCTCATAATAGTGTTGAACACTAGGGAGGCAGCGCCCAAAATAGTGTTGAACACTAAAAAAGGAAGCTCTCACGTGGGATCACGTAAGGCGCTTGAGTGTTGGGCCCAAACTTCCCTTATCTTATTCTCAGAGTATTTAAATAAGTGTTAAACACTTTTAGTCTTCACGGCCATCACGTGTGGGCACGTGATGGGTATCCATACACTGGATATTAAAAGGATTTGCTAGGGGTCACGTGGGGACACGTGAGGGCGCCCATGCATTGGATTTTAATCCTTCAGTTCTTTCCATCTTCTCTTTTTTAAAGAGGTGTTTGGTCAGGGGTCACGTGGGGACACGTGAGGCATTGCCTTCAAGCTTGTTCTTCCTCATTTTGAGGAGTTTGTTTAAGGGTCACATGGGGACACGTGAGGCACCCAAAATATATTCTGCCCTTCTTTATTTTGAGAAGTCTGTTTAAGGGTCACGTGGGGACACGTGACCTAGTCTTGTTCGTTCTCTTTCTGATCATTGAGGGGGAGGGTCACGTGTTGCCACGTGATCAAGTTGGGCACTGACTTCTTTTACGTGCATGGAGAGTTTTAAGTCTCTTGTTTTAAGAATTAAATTCTTTTATAGGGTTAAACCCTAATTTCATTTGGAGGAATTAAATTCCTATGTGTTTGGAAGAATTAAATTCTTATGTAGGGTTAAACCCAAGTTACATTTGGAGGAATTAAATTCCTATGAATTTGGGAGAATTAAATTCTTTAAGCTCAATTCTCCCTCTAGGTTTTTGATCTGCATGGCAGAATCTCCCCGATGAGAATTAAATTCTCAACTTGTGGGGAGATCTGTTTCTGTAGATCTTCAACCAAAGGAAGAACTAAGTTCTTATTCAGAAGAGTTATACTCTTAAATTTGAGAATTAAATTCTCTTTTATTTTATGGAGCTTAGATCTCTTTCCCCTTTCTTACCTAGGGTTTCTTTTCTCTCTTGAGAATTAAATTCTCCTCTCTCTTTTCTCTCTGTTGTTGTTTTTCTCTAAAAAAATTCCAAGCTCCTTCTCTTCTCTTCTTGGCTCCTATTTTTACGAGAAAGAAAATAATCAGTTTGTTTAGTCAATCTTTCATTGAAAGATTTTAATTGATTTTGTAACCAACATGATCTTTTAGATCACTCGGTGAATTTTGTTCACCATTGGATTTTTAATCCAAAAGATATTATGTTTGTTATTCTTAGTGAATTTCAGGAAAATCTTTCCTTGTATAGAATCTTTCTATAAGTTGGTGATTTTTAATCACCATTGGATTTTTTAATCCAACGATGCTCTACTTTATAGAGCACCATCTGTTTTTGTTTGGAAAGATTTAAAGAGATATTTTCCAATTAAGGTTCTCGGTTCCTTCTTAATTAGAATTTAATTCTATTAGTTCAGAAAGCTTTAAAAGTCTATCACGTGTTGGCACGTGATCCCATTATTTGATCATTTAAATAGAATTTAATTCTATTAATTAAAGAGTTTAGAAACCCATCACGTGTTGACACATGACCCCCTTGATTAACATTTTAACCAGAATTTAATTCTGCTGTTTTAAAGAACAAAGGAATCATTACGTGTCAGCACGTGACCCTTAATCACGTGTAAGCACGTGACGCCCCATTAGGGTTTTTCCGTAGTTTTTATTATATCTTTTAATCTCTTTCAGTGGGTTTAAAGGCCCATCACGTGTGGGCATGTGACTCCTGTTGATTAGAATTCAATTATATTATAACAGAGTTCCCAGTAAACCATCTCGTGTTAGCACGTGACCCTTGGTCACGTGTGAGCACGTGATGCCCCATTGGGGTTTCTTTCCCAAATTTTTATAAGGGAACATCCGCCTTGGGGTAATCCTAGTACAGAAAAGAAAATAATATGTACAAGGGTGACATCGACCTCAACCCGGTCGTGCCCCAAACAAATAATATACAAACTAGCAGAGACGGCAGTCCACATGTTGGATGCTTACCCCGCAATATCAAATGTACAAATGAATCTGAACTGTACTAACATTGCACCACTGGCTATCCACCACGACGATCCAACCATAACTACAGCACAACACAGAACATCAACGTGAATGTCATGTTCGCAAACCCGTCTAAAAAACATATAGCAATTAGACGAGTTGTACCGCTCTAATGACATTCACGGTCGCAGATAGTAATGTATGTACTGAAAACTTTTAAACAGTGTTAAAAATAGAGACTTCAAAATACTCCGTATTGCCCCCAAAACACAGATAACATAATATACAATACGGGAAAAAACAAACAATACCAAAAACCAAATATTCCAGAGATAAGAGCACCCAAAAAATTTCAAGACCCAATTCTAAAATCTGACCGGCCAGACCGGGAATATACTTGATCTCGCCAGCCAATTTTCGCAATTTGGGGCTCGTATTTTGAGGGTGTTCTAGATACATCATAAATAGCCTTCGGCAATTGTTTAAAAATTTTTTATAAGACTAAAAGAAATCGACAGAGACTGGAATAACACGGGTATTGTTTTGGAGTTGTTTCGGTTTCGATACTTTAAACGTTGTTTAAACAGCTAGCTAAGGGTTTATGGGTTGGCTCTGATACCATGTTGGGTTATGCAAGTGCCCTAGCTATCAAACCATGGCCGATTGCGGAACAAAAATTTTACAAACTGGCGCTAGAACAACCCCATAATACGGATCGACCATTAACCCTATGCTAGCAAACATAAAGAAAGGAGTTAAGAATGGTTATACCAAATGATCCGTGTCTTTCGGTCTTTAACCATCATCCCAAGCTCCTAGAGGCCTCCATGATCAAACTTGATCTCCGGTCTCCCTCCATCGAAGATGATCCACCTGAAGATTTGTATTCCGAGCTCCTACCTCAATAGCCGAGATAACTAGGGTACCTAGTTCGCTAAACTAGATAGCCTAGAGGATGTAGAGTGTAGTGATGGATTAATTTGTCTCATAAAACCCTAGGTTTCTCAACACATGAGACTTGAAAGGTGGAGGTAGAAGAAGATGCTTGAGGATGAGAGTGTGAGGCAACTCAAGAAAAATGGCTAAGTCTTTTGTGTTGTGTGTTGTGAGCAATAATGAAGTATCTAATAAATATCTTAAGTCTCCAAAATATCTCACAACAAACAAAATATCAAGCATGCTTGAATAGTAACCATGAGTCGCTACAAAGCCATGCTACAATAAATGCAATAAACACATCATCCTCTCCACCTCATTAACCATTTATTCCTAAATGGTTAAAACTAAATAAGGTAGCATCTTCTAGAAGCATCTTGTAATGAATTACAAGAATACCCCTCATTCGTATATACATACCCGTATTCGTATTCCGAAAAATACGAATAAAAAGAGACGAAAATAATCCATCAAGCCAATACTAGAATTCGGTTTAAACTAAAGCCCACTGGTATAATCCGTCCGAATCATGATATATGCACAAGTGCACGTATATGATCAAACCCTGCTGTAAAACCATACGGCCTCTACATCGTTTCGCCCGAAGCAGGGAAACCCTATGTGTGGGACTCTAAAGACTCGTCAATATACTGGCAGTGGGTTTAACCACAAGCACGTCAGCGGCACTAGTTGTACATAACGGCTACCCAGGTATTGAGCAAAAGGAAGGCTGACGACCAAACTCATATGACCCCTACTGAGCCTGTCTGTGACAATATCCGTACAGTCCGGTCTGTTCGTCTAAGAGTATCGCATATCGAGTCTAGGGGGTGGATAAAGTCTGACCCCTAATAACGCGACATTTCATGTCGGTATGAAGCCCATCACCAACTGAAAAACTACTGATCCAAATCAGTAATTCTCGACTACCTTGGCCAAGGATTTCTGGTGATGGCCACCCGTGCACAACGCGACATCAACCCCCAATACCGGGAGAGACGAATCCCTGAAGATCCGCTCACTATCTCCATGTGGCTCAGGACTGTACCCAACTAAAACCTGTTTACACAACACCTTTGAGCCGTGGTAGGGTAGTAATCAAAGCACAGTGGGAACTCACACGAGACAAATGATGATCTCAGGTCGACAGACTAACATGTACACATGTCACCTGGGAACTGCTATCTGACAATAGGTATACTACCGACTAGCAGGTTCCCGGCGAGTCCGTACAGTGTACTCATAACCCAATGAGCACCTGTATACTATCTCAGGTGAACAAACTAACACCAATGGCTTGTGAGACGTGGCTACCGCCCCTCGTCGGGGTCTCGATCGGTATACACTAGTCTACTCTGAAGTATCGATGTCCAGTCTCGATACTCCCATGACTAGAGACATTTAAGGATGTTCTTATAGACCACCCAGCTCCCACGTATATGATCGCCATCATAATGTTGGTATTCAAACAAGAATCATATGGGCTCTATCAACATATAATAGTGATTTGTAATACCACATAAAGCATGTACATGATGATAAAGACAAACCAGATAGCATACTATCATTTTGAGTAATATTATTCTATCTGTATAGGTTATCCCCCAATCATCGCAATCGCGTGCCTGCGATTCAATAATTGACTTGAGGGCACTATAGCCAACAATATCAAGGTGATGGAATCTCCAAACAACACCAGCACAAACGTTAACGGCAATACTCCACCACCTACACTACTACCACCACTAACCGTTGCAGCTCCTATCAATTAGCAAACGGTACTACTTGAGGCTATCAAGAGCCTATTAGAGGGTCAACAGCAGCAAACTGCTATCCTAATGAACCGCCCCGAAGCCGAAGCACCCTGAGTTGAGCAGTTTTGGGAACTGCACCCAAATAACTTCTCGGGTAAGGAGAGCCCACTTGAGGCAGAAGAATGGGCTCAAGCAATCGAGGATGACCTGGCAGCAGCTCAAGTGCCAGATATTGCTTGGGTGAGAGTTGCTAAGTTGCAACTGACTGATAACGCCAGAGTTTGGTGGAAGGCTGAGGAGAGCTGTCTCGCACAACCGATAGAATGGAGAACATTCCGAGACCTCTTCGACGCCAAGTACTTCCCAGAGACTGCCCGCGTTGACATGGAGCAGCAATTCATCCATCTACAGCAAGGCTCGTTGTGGGTCAAGTCGGTGGATGAATATAATGCTGAGTTTATCATGCTCAGCCGGTAAGATATAGTCTCAAACTCAATTTAATTATCTTACTTAAAACATTGCTAACACAAGGTCGTAACAGGTTCGCTGCACATCTTATTCCTACTGCTGAGATCCGGGCATGACGATTTCAGCAAGGTTTGGGCCCTGAAATCCAAGTTGCACTCCCTACAGGGGATTTCCCAACCCATGAACTTTCTTTGAAGGCTGCCCGACGCTATGAGGCAGTTGTGAAGAAGAAGGGCAGTCCGCAGACTGCCGGTGTGAAACACCCTGTGCACCAGATCACAGGAGAGGCCTCTTCTAGGCCAGCTTTTAACGGACCATCTCGGAGGCATGTAGGTTCGTTCGCCAATAGCAGGCCGGACTTTTGCATCTACTGCAAAATAACAAGGCATCTTGTGAAGAACTATCGCAGGGCGAACAACTTGTTCCTGATCTGTGGGTCTTCTACTCACGCCATTGGCGCATGCCCTCAGAACCTAGGACCCAACAACCCTCCAGCTAGACCAGCGATCCAAGCTCCTCCTACCCGGTTAGCTCTACCAGCTCCTGCTCCTCGCACCCAGACCACTCAACCCCAACGCCGAGTGTTTAACCGGGCACAGAGGAAATTGCCGCGATGCCAGGCATTCACCATGTCTGTCGAAGAGGCCAAAGCTACGGGTCAGATTATCACTGGTAAATCTCTTTCCTATTCTCTTTCAAGTCCTTTCAATTCATAGTCATCTTATATCTGTTATATCTAAACCTATCCCACACGACTTAGGTACAATCTTAGTAGCCTCCCTACCTACTCTAATGCTCTTCGACACTGGGGCATCACATTTCTTTATGTCGCAACGGTTTGTCCAAACTCATGCGATTCCAGTTAAACCGCTCGTATCCAGCTGGAACATTAGTTCAGGGAACGGCGTTATAAATGAAACTATGGGATACGAACTGTATCCAGTGGTTGTCTGCAGTCGAGAATTCTATGCGGACTTCAAGGTGCTGGACATATCGAACTTTGACGTAGTCTTAGGAATGGACTGGCTGGGAACTTTCTTCGCTGTCATCGACTGTCGCCAAAGGAGGGTAGTGTTCGAAATACCAGATCATCCAGTGTTTTATTTCAAGAGTGGATACCAAACCTTAGATCCTAGCATCTACCAAGCAAAACCAAAGAAGGCAGAGATTGCAGCGTTGCAAGCGGAAGAATTAAAGCCAGAGGTTGTTCGAGAGTTCGAGGATGTATTTCCGGAAGATATATCAGGTTTGCCTCCCGATCGAGCTCTTGAATTCAGCATCGATTTACAACACGATGCACAACCAGTAATAAAAACTCCGTACCGATTAAGTCCTGAGGGATTGAGGGAGATCTGCATTCAGTTAGACGAACTCCTGAAGAATGGTTGGATTCGTCCCAGTACTTCAAGCTGGGGATCTCCGGTGTTGCTAGTGAAGAAGAAGGAAGGTTCCTACAGGATGTGTGTGGATTATCAAGCTCTGAACGAAGTGACAATTAAGAACAAGTATCCCCTACCGCACATCGATGACCTTTTTAATCAGTTAAGTAGATCTTGTGTCTTTTCAAAGCTAGATCTTCGTTCGGGTTACCATCAGGTGAAGGTCAAAGAGTCCGACATTCCGAAGACGGCGTTTAGGACTCGTTATGGTCATTATGAATATCTCGTAATGCCATTTGGAGTGACCAATGCACCTACCATCTTTATAAACTTGATGAACCAAGTTTTCTGAGAGTACCTAGACAGGTTTGTTGTCATCTTCATCGACGATATCCTGGTGTATTCAAAGAATCGGAAAGAGCACGCTGATCACTTATGGATTGTCCTGGAGATATTGTGACAACATCAGCTCTACGCCAAGTACAGCAAGTGTGAATTTTGGCTAGTCAGGTCGGATTTCTCGGACATATTGTTTCAGGCGAAGGAATCACTGTGGATCCAGCTAAGGTGTCAGCTGCCAGCGAGTGGCCGAAACCAAAGACAGTGAAAGATATAAGAAGTTTCTTGGGCTTAGCAGGATACCACCGACGATTCATCGAAGGATTCTCAAAAATCGCAGCACCCCTGACCAAGCTCCAATGTAAAGACGAAGCATTCATGTGGTAAGAAGCATGTGAAAAGGCTTTTATAGAACTCAAGTCGAGATTAACCTCTGCACCAATTCTTGTAATACCGGATCAATCTGGCGGATTCTTTGTGCATTGTGATGCGACCGGTAAAGGATTAAGATGTTTTCTATACCAGCATGGAAAAGTTGTGGCTTTTGCATCAAGACAGTTAAAGGTACATGAACGCAACTATCCAACACATGATCTAGAATTGGCAGCCGTTATCTTCGCACTCAAGATTTGGCGCCGCTATCTGTTAGGAGAACGAGTGGATATATACACTGACCACAAAAGTCTGAAGTATGTATTTACTCAGAAGGAACTCAACATGCGGCAGAGAAGATGGCTAGAACTCATGGCGGAATTCGACATCAACCTACAGTATCATCCTGGGAAGGTGAACGTAGTTCCTGATGCACTTAGTCGCCAGCCATTAGCAATGAACCTCACCGCTCAGTGGAGATTACAACAAGAACTACATGGATTGGAGATTGAAGTAGGTGTGCCAGGTAACGCTTCATCTTTGATAAACTTACAAGTCCTGTCCACTCTTGTAAATCTGATCAAGACAGCTCAAGCAAATGATGACAAACTACAAAAGATACGAGAACGAGTAGAAAGTGGACTTTGAACTGACTTCATCATTCACGAAGATGGATCCTTGCGATATGGAAGTCGTTTATGCGTGCCAGTCGGACCTATTCGAGAAGAGTTGATGAAAGAAGCTCACAGCTTTCCGTATTCGGTACACCCCGGTGGCACGAAGATGTACAATGATCTACGGCAACACTACTGGTGGCATGGAATGAAGCACGAAGTAGCAAGGAGCATAGCCAAGTGTTCGGTGTGTCAGCAAGTGAAGGGTGAACATCATAGAACTGCTGGTCTACTTCAGCCGTTACCAATCCCAGAATGAAAATGGCAGCACATTACCATGGACTTCGTGACTGCTCTTCCTCGCAGCACAAAGGGTAATGATGCAATTTGGGTTTTTGTGGATTTACTTCAGTCGGCTCACTTTATTCCATTCAGAGTTGGCCAGTCAACCAAGACGTTAGCAAAGAAGTACATGGAGGTGAGTATAAATCTAAAGTAAGATTTAAACCTTCAAGATATACCATATTTGATACCCATAAACTCATGCAGAAGATCGTGAGATTACATGGAGTACCTGTTTGCATCGTCTCCGATCGTGATACAAGATTTCGATCAAAGTTCTGGCAGAGTCTGCAAACTAGCCTGGGTACGATTCTGAATTTCAGCACGGCGTACCATCCATAAACAGACGGACAGTCCGAGCGAACAATTCAGATATTATAAGATATGTTAAGAGCCTGTATGTTAGACTTCAGAGGATCGTTGGAAGATCACCTACACCTTGTGGAGTTTTCATACAACAACAGCTATCTGGCAAGCATTGGGATGGCACCATTCGCAGCACTCTATGGAAGGAAGTGTCGTTCCCCGCTGAGTTGGGACGACATTGGAGATTGTGAACTCCATGGATCAGAGATGATCATGGCAACTGTGGACGTAGTTCGCACGATCAGGGAAAGAATGCGAATGCCCAAGACCGACAGAAACATTGGGCAGATGGAAAGCGTCGCCACTTAGAGTTTCAACCCGGAGACCATGTGTTCCTGAAGATCTCTCCAAACAGAGGAGTGATACGTTTTGGCAAAAGGGGTAAGTTAGGTCCAAGATATATAGGACCGTTCGACATACTCGAATGAGTTGGAGAAGTGACATACTATTTAGCACTACCACCCTCATTGGAAGGAGCGCACAACGCATTCCATATATCCCAGCTAAGAAGATATATGAGCGACCCCAGCCACATACTTAATCACTCAGAGCTCACGGTATAGACCGACCTAACCTGCGAGCAACAACAAGTTGAGATCCTGGACCGAAAGGTGAACACCTTATGGAACAAGGTGGTAAACTTGGTCCGAGTAATGTGGAGAAAAGATTCACCAGGAGAATCAACTTGGGAAAGAGAAGAAGATATGATTACACGACACCCTTACCTTTTTGAAAATTAATCTCTATGTAAATAAAAAATTTCGGGAACGAAATTTTTATAAGGAGGGTGGAATGTAATGACTCTAAAATCACTGTACAGAAATTTCTTGTAAAAGGGTATTTCAGCCTGGGTAAGAGTTAAAAGTTATTCTTGTTAAATAAAAGCAAGAAATAACTTTTTGCTCACTCATAAAGCCTTTATACTGCTGTGACATAGCCTATGAGTTCGATTCCCATCAGACCCAATTATTTTTTCAGATTTTTCTTTTTGATTTTTAGGAAGCCCAAGAGTTGCATGTGTAATACACGGAGAAATGAAAAGTTTCAGAAAAATCAAACATGTGCAAAAAGGAGTAAACACAAATATACACATGTGTCACAAATCTCAAGGCAGATCACCACATCTCGACTGCCCGTTTCCTCCCTTTAGCCGGCGCTGACGGTTGGATGTTGCCTGATTGGATGCGAAAGGTGTGTTTATGTGTTTTATAAATAACCGCAATCAAGACGGTGTCGCAAATAGCTAGCCGCGATGAGTACGGGTAATCCGCAGGGAAATGTGAAATTCTTTTCTTGTTTTAGACGAGTTGATAAAAGAGAGAAGGAATTTTTGTTGTTTTAATTTAAGATGGATAAAAAAATTTATAATAGAAAGGCTTGTAGGGTTTATAAGACTTAGTAGTTAATGGATGAAGTAAAAAAATAATTCTTTTTATCTTTTAATTGTTTAAAACTCGAGAGATAGCGATGAATGTGGATTAGAGTTCTTGGAGAGAATTGGGGTTTCCCACTACTGTCCCTTGTCCTTCCATTGATCTCTATTTATCTCAAGCCCTTAAAAAAAGAATTATTAACTAATTTCAAATCATGGTCGTGACTATCGTTAATTGATAGTGTGCCCGATAAGAGGGTTAACATTTATTTTTCTAAAGTTTGTAAACATTAAAATTTCAAAAGAAGTTGCACGATATTTCATCCATTATTCTACCATATCCTACAAAGCCTAGCAAGCAAGAAATTACTCGCTCATGGTTAGTAGCTATTTAAAAGAGAGGTTGAAGATGAATGAAACCATAATAAAAAGTGCAGAAAAGTAATGCGCAAAATTAATGCGGAAAAGTAATGCGTAAAGTAAATGCGTAAAGTAAATACGGAAAGTAAAATGCGAAAAGAATTAAAACAGAAACTAGCTTTATTAATCAACTATTGCATTACAACTTTTCTCCTTAAAAAGGTAGATTACAAGAACCCTGGTTTCGCTTGTAAATCTCTCTCTTTATGGAGGTAGATAAATAGATGACTAGATTCTCCTTGAATGCAAGGCTCTCGGTCCTTTATATAGCCCTTGAAAGTACAAACTCTAGATGCCATGTTAGATTAGGTGTAGTTAATTAGGTGTAGTTACAATCATGCCCCCAAAAATCTAGATCCAACGGCCCACATTAGACCGCGGTTCCGCCGCCCTTGCCGCTATTTAACCGCGGATCCGCCGCCTCCTAGTGGGATTGGGACTTGGGATTCTTTCTGGCTTTTTGTCTCGATATTTGGAGATCCTCTTGATATATAGATTCTGAAAATATTTCCCTTAGTCTCTGCCGTTGATAGATACACCAATTTGCTTATAATATTTGGCAGATTCGGTTTGATATTCCAATTTGACTTAGATCTCCTACTTAAATTTCAGACCTGAGCTAATACCTGCACAATATCTCAAATCAAATTGTTAGTAGTATTTGTTATTTTTAAGATATTATTCTAACCATTTATATGATATAATATCTTAAGAATATTGATTAGGAATATTTGATATGATATGCATATTTTAATTACTAATATTTCATTTAAATATTATATGCATATATTTTCCTTAATTATATTAATTATAGATGAAGAAACATATGATAATAATCTTTTTACAAATAAATCCACATATGTTCTTTATTTACAATTAACTCCTTTTATTAGTTAATAATAGTAGGGAAAATGTTCATATAAATGTGCAATATTTTTGACTACTCAAATACTTCCAAACTTATCTTTGATCGTCCCGAGCAAACTATTTATTTCTAAAAGAAAAAGAAAAACCTAGCACACTTTTATAGGCAACACGAATGCACTTAGCTCGTGCAACAAGTCTTTAAATCTCTAGGTTTCTCTAGTAGGAGGAGTGTTGTCTCCTGAGGTTTTCAGCGGATTTCACCCATAAAATCCTAAAATAAAAGAAAGAAGATAAAAATTACATGCAAAAATAAGGAACATATAAAAGAAAGAACTTGAAAATAAGTGTTTCAAATTACACTGGCTTTTTAGTTGTCATGAGCCTTATCTTAATGGTCTTGAAAAGATGTCAGAAATCACATCATCTCTCAATAAAATATCGTCTTTAGTTTTTCTCCCTACCTTTCCTCCAAACATCGATCATATACCCCTACGTGTATGTAAAAGACATCCCTACACTTGGAGAATTAAATTCAAGCTATCATACCCTTGTCCTTATTCCTTAGAACTTTTTAGTCGATGATGCTTTAGATGGATTTGCTCACACATTCTTCATGCGACCGTTAATACTTCTTGAGGTACTAAACAACCGATCACCGAATGTGCTCACTTATTTAAGGCGTAATTAGCAATACCCTAGTCTTGCAACACCTAAGGTTTAGCAGTGACTCCCAAACCAGCTGGTCTAAGACACTAAGTAATAAGACACCCTCGCTATATTTTTTTTATGATGCCTTAAGTAATTGCAAAACCAGTGTTCATTTTTCTTCACCATTTATATTTTATGTGTCATTTATATTTTGTTGATTTATATTTTTTTCTTCATACTAAGGCTTTTAGACTAGAGCATTTCAAGGTATTCTCTATTATCCCAAGTTTCAAGATGTGTGTAAGTGCGTATAGTAGAGTATCAACGTTCAGAAGTTTGGACTCAAAAATAGAGACTATTTTTCAAACTTATTTCTATCCTCGGATTAGTAATTTCCTTCATTTTACTAACCCTTGGGACAACAGCTCATGACTACGTATTACTAGTTTCGTTTTAAAATATCTAATTTTCTTGCATTTCTTAAATCTCTTCCTCTTTTTCATATGTATTCTTCACTTTCTAACTTTTATTTTAAAATTATTTTATTGTGCTTTATTTTATAATTATAGTACAAAATGATACGTGAATAAGCACAAACATCCTCCCCAAACCTATTTGCAGCAGTGTCCTCACTGATGTTGTCCTGTAATCTCAAAAACCAGAAGACTAGGAGGAACAGTTCAATAAGATGGTATAAAGAAGGGGTCAAGAGTGAATAACCATGAAATCCTCCCTCTATCTTATTTTTTGCTCATAATCGTGCCAAAAAAATTTCTTTCAAAAGCCATTTTAAAATTATTTTTTCTTCTCCCCAAACTTGAGTAAAACAACGTTTTCATTACTAAGCATTGAAAATCATAAGAGGAGGGGGTAAATATTATTGGTCTACACAAAGGTTTACAAAGACCAAAAGTTAAAGCCAACCATTCAAATATTTTATCAATGTAAGACCATTGTTGGTAGAAGAATGCGTAACGGATGGACGTGAAGAAGTGGGGAGGAGATAAAAGGTTTACTCGAACGGTTTTACGTCTCGGTTGGTAGGGACGAAAAAGTGATGGTGACTGAAAACGAGAATTTGAAAGATAAGAAATGGGTGGAATAATCGCATTCTCGTACTTGATAAGAAGAAGGGGTGGTGGTTCAACTTCTTCGGCCTCAAAGGGAGGCACATGAATTTCCAATGGAGGTTGATTCATTATAATATCCAAGTCTTTAAGGAATGCGAGTTCTTCAGTGAAAATATTTTCGAATCTTTCATCGATATTCCGAATGATAATCTCATCGGAAAGAAAGGTATGATACTCGGACTCCATAAGAGGTTCATATCTAGTGTAAGGGACTGACTCGGATAGCTCGACTAACTCATTCGACAAGTCAAAGGATTCGAACTCGGAGGTGGACTTGTCGACAGAAGGGTCCCTACTCGTATAATAAATAGCTGGATTAAACAATAACGCACTAGTGGCGTCAAGATCAGTATCGTGAAGCTCCTCAAATTCGCAACTGTCGGAAGCTATCTCGTTGACAGAACATATATCAATTATATGAGCAGAAGGTTCGGAGGGGTGACTTCCTACCCTGTAAATATAAAGTTAAACTGTCATCTTCCCAAAGGATAGGTTTATGGAACCGTTATGACAATTGATTATCGCGTTTGAAGTTGCTAGAAAAGGTCGACCAAGAATCACCGGAAGTTGGTTCTGTGGGTTCGCCACAGGCTGTGTATCTAAAACTATAAAGTCCACAGGGAATATAAATTTCCCTATTTTGATCAACACATCTTCTAGCTCACCCCTATGGTGGGTGATAGATCGATCGGCCATCTGGAGAGTGCAGTGCGCAGGTTTCAACTCTCCTATACCTAATTGCTCATAAACAGAATAAGAGAGCAAGTTAACACTAGCACCTAAATCGAGTAGAGCACGATTGATGTTTTTACCCCCAATAGTAATAGATATTGCAGGACATCCGGGGTCCTTATGTTTCTTAGGCAAATGTTGGGTAAGAGCATTGCTCATATTGCTCGTTAAGAAAACCTTTTTAGGCACTTGAGTTTTCCTTTTCCTAGTGCACAAGTCCTTAAGAATTTTTGCATAGGATAGAACTTGTTGGATAATATCTAAGAGAGGAACATTTATGTTAACTTGCTTAAAAATTTCCACAATTTTCTCCATTGGTGGACTTGGTTTGTTGGGCCTCAACCGGTTTGGAAAAGGAGCTTTATTAACAAGGGTTGGGTTCAACTCTTGTGGAGAAGTTTGTGGGGATGGAATGGATCCCAAAATTGGATTTGGGATGGTTTTAGATGGTAATTCATTCAAAGAAGTGGGCTGAAGGGTCGAGCCTAGTGAAGAACGGAGAATAGGCTCGGAAGAAGATGTTAGATTAGACGAAATAGGAGTAGAAGTAGTAGCCGGGGTATCATCGACATCATCAACTTGTTCACCAACATGATTATTCAGCACTCTTCCCGATCTCAATGTGGTTACAGCACTCACATTATGATTTTGTTGGTTAAGGACGATATTAGCATTTTGTGAGTGGCCAGGATTTGGTAGAGATTGAGATAGAAGTTTCCCTTTCTCTTTCTCACTCATTGCGGCATTTAACTGTGCAATTTGTGCTTCGATCGATTTTATGCTTTCATCGTGGGAAGCAGTGTGTTGCATTAGTGTTTGGATAGAAGACGTTAAATTAGCCGTCGTTTGTGTGGATTGTTTAATAAACGTTTCTAAGCTTCTTTCGAGTACAGAGATTTTATCGGTACCGACCGTTGGAATATTAGTCTGTGATTCGAAAGAATTATTATAAGGGGCAAAATTGTTGGCCGGATTTTGGAAAGATTGTGGTTGAAAGGGTTGCTGAATTTGTTGTGGTGGCTGTTGTTACTGTGGAGGAAGCCTTTGATAGTTATTTTGGCTTGGGAACTGATTTTGATTTTGAAATTGGTTTTGGTTCCAAGCAAAATTAAGATGATTCCTCCATCCCTGATTATATGTGGATGAATAAAGATCGTTTCTAGGTTGTTGTTGAAAAGCAACATTGGTTTGTTCATGACCTTCAGACGGGGGATTCAAAGGACATTCTTCCGTTAAATGTGATGAGTCAAAACATCAACCACACACGGTTTTGGGGAGCGTAACTTGGTTTAGGGAGGCTAAAGAGAACTTGTTTTACATAGCTTCGAGTTTCTTTTGTATCGCAGCCATTTCGTCTTTCATTGCGATGGAACTGTCGAGCTGATGGATACCTGCCCTAGACGATGTTGTTGGTCTAGCGCTCTCCCACTGTAATGTTTGGTCGGCGAGATCTTCCAGAAATTGCCACGCTTCGTCGTCGTCTTTTGACATGAAATGACATTGACAAATGGTTTCTAGCATTTGTTTCGTAGCTGGATTGATACCGTAATATATAATTTGGCAAAGTTACCATCTGTCGATTCCGTGATGAAGGGATTGGAAAAGGAGATCTTTAAAGCATTTAAAACATTTCCAAAAGGGTTCGATGGGAAGTTAAGCAAACTGGTTAATTTCGCTCCGAATACGGGCAGTCTTGTGATGAGGATAAAATTTCTTAAGGAATGCTTTAAGGAATTCATCCCATTTAGCGATAGAATGTGTTGCGGTCCTATAAAACCATTTTTCTACGAGATCGCACAAGGTAAAAGGGAGAAGACGTAATCGCAGAGCATCCCATGAAAGCTGGGTGGTGCTCATCATTGCACATACGTTTTCGAATTTAGTTATAAAAATGTATGCATCTTTATATTCAAGCCCGTGAAATTTGGGCAACAAGTTGATGAAGTGGGGTTTAATTTCGAAATTATCCCCATTGGCTAGTAGAAGAGACAAACACGTAGGAAGGGGTCCATGTACGAGATAGTATCGGTCTTGAAGAGTGATGCGTGGTGGATTCTGAATTTGCGCACCTACGGGTGGTGGCAAGGTGTTGTTGTTAAAACTCGATGAAGATCCGTCCATCTCGGGAGTTGTGGTTGGTGGAGGAGAAATAAAAGATGAAGAAGTACCGACTTCAGAGTCGACAGAAAAACGTGGACTAGACGGGCACTAGAATCCCGTGTCCAGCCGATCATGCACTAAGCGGGTTTAGTGCACGTGGCAGCATATGATATGTATGAGAACGATTTTAAGAAGGCTTGTTTTGAGAAAAAAAATGTCGGACGCAAGGCTTGACTCAACCAATCACAAAATGCACAATCAATCTCTAAGACTAGAGTCACCTAGGTCAATGTAACATTTCAGAAATTTAAAATAATTTTTGGAATTTAAATAATAAAATAATAATTTCATGAAAACTATACGGGTATGAATTTGGGTTTTCGTAGAATGGTATAATCATATACCTATATTTTTGGAAAATATTGGAAATTAATATGATTTATATAGTATGAAGGTATCTTTTGGATTTGGACAATTTATAAATTATTATACAATTATTTAAATATAAGTTTATGTTAAACTTGATTAGTGCACTACTAATCATGCATTAAGCCAAATCCATTTTTATTAACCATGACAAATGTGCCATGACACATTGTGTTTTCATTCATACATGGTTTCATTTGTATTTGTTGTATTTAGGCTTTAAAAAAAAAGGAGAAAAAGAAAATGAAAATGAAAAGATATTTGATGAGAGAGGGAGACATGGATGTGATGGTAATTTATGAAGAGAGAGAGAGAGAGAAAAGGGTTTTCTTCAACCATGGCTCTCATCCCATTCCTCACCCTTCATCATTTCCTTCTCCTCTTCCTCCACCTCACCACCACCACCAAAACATCCCCAAACCCTCATCAAAATCTCATACCACCTTCACAAAAATTGACCACCACCTCATCCTACACCCCATAGTGAATTCAAGTTAGGGTTTTGAGCATATTGGACCACCAAAGAACTTTCTTGAGTTGCTTCCAAGAGGTAAAGCCTTCACTTTCCTTTGTATTATCAAGTTTCTTAACCTCCTATTTGTGTTTAGAGTTCGATTATACTAGATTAGTGATCTTGGAAAATTCTAGGATGATTTTAGTGGATGGTTTGAATTGTAGAGATGCAATTGAGATTTAGTTAGTGATCACAAACCATTAGTGATGGCATTCTGGGCAAACTTGAGACTAGAAGTCCCAAAACACGAACTTAGATTTTTCCCAACATAGGTTTTTGACGAAATGTGACGATCAAATAGAATCTGGTATCACTCGAGAGCTCTGAAAAATATTTTGCAAACACAGTGAGATGTGCAAACCACCTAGAGACTACCCAAGAAACCCGAGACCCCAACTCCCTACCATGGCCGCAAATTTAATCCCCAAGGCCGCAATTTTTGGCCTAACTGTGGAGACTTAGGTTGGTTTTTGGTCCATTGTTCACTTATCTGATATATAGACCTGCCCTATATGCAAAATCTCCAGATTTTGCCTGAGCCAAAATCTGGGAGTATTTTTCTAAGTTGCTGATTTTGGTTTCCGACTTTTTGAAAACTTGGTTTTGGTATTGGAGTTTTGACACGGTCGTTGGACGTTCGTACATCAACACTGAATGATGGTTGGTTGTTCTTGCATGCGTGGGCCATAGGTTCTAACCTATGTACACTTCGCGTGCCGTATTGGTTTTCAGACTTTGTTTTGATCTCGTTACGATGTGTGTTGATTTGTAGGTACCTTTGCGTGGACTTCTGAGACGACGAAGGAGCACAAGACGTACATCGACTTCAGCTAGAGCAAGGATAGCAGGTGAGTAGATCTATATCTACGGGGGAAGTCGGGTGGATGGCGTATAGCACCCTCACAACCATAGTAATGGGAGGACCGAGATTTAGAACATATATATATATATATATAGAAACCTAAGCTTATGTACTTACGGATATGATCATAAGGATAAGTACGAGATGACATGATGAAATGAGGATATGATGAAACAAGATGACATTAATTGATATGTTAATATGAGGATGCAAAGCGATATATACATATACCAAGATATGATATGAGATTTATTTATATATATATATATACACACACACACGAGAATATGAGATAATATGATGTACGATGGATTGTACCGTACGCAATATTATGTCTAGGACGATAGATCATTATTCTGATTTGATGACACTGTACGATGGATTATACCGTGCACGATATGATATACCGGATGATTGATCCGCACTCTTGACTCGAAAATGATGTACGATGATTATACCACATCTGATACTATGAGGCTGGATAGCCGACTTATGGATTGTCTTGATTTGGAGAATCATTGCTTTCTAAACACCTTGATGGATAATGGATTACATTTGAATACCTATTTCCAAAACTGATGAATCGTATGCACTTTTAAATGGAAACCTCAAGGGACGCTACAGATTTTCAAATGGTGTCTTTTTCTCAAAAACACCGTAGCCCCCATTTTCAAAACTATGATTCGTATTATTAAAACTATAGCCATATGGTTCAGGGTAGTTACGTACTTTATACCGTTCATGTTTATGCTGTATTATTTCCTCGTGACATACGTACTATATTCTCGGAACTTACTTTTATATAGCATCGTCTGTTAGGACACGTGCACCATTACCGATGATGCGCATGTTACGCGTACACAGATTTGCCAGCTCACACACTCATCATGGGTAATTGCCATGCCACTTACACATTAGAACTGTTATATCGCCGTATTTTTCTTAAACTGTTAAATTATAATTCATTGTTCAGTGCTTATTACACGATATGCTTACATGAAAATACTTGCAAATACAGTACTGTTATGTGCATTGCATTTACTGGACCTTCATGGTTACATGCATATGAGATTCTGTTTTCATGAGATCTCTGGATTTGAGAACCGCTAATATATTTTAAAAGTCTTATAATTGTTTTAAAAATGCGGTTTCTCGTGATAAGATTTGTGGCGTCCACCATGAGTTTTTTCGGTTCTGAGCTGTGAGTATACCTGATTCGAGGAGTGAGGAGGCATCGTCTGGGGGTACATGGTGGACCCGGTGCAGTATCCCGGGGCAAGAAGATCGTATAGAAAGACATTGATCCCAACAGGGGAGCACCATCGACCGGTGATAATTTGGGCTCGGCGGATATCCGGAGGATACCGACCGGAGTCGTGTGATTTAATGGATATGAGGGCCGATCCGATGAGACGGCGCCTGAGATGTGAGGATTTACGTGTCGATACTGGACATAGGTTTTATGATATTTTCGAGTATCGATACTGGACACTCAGGTTTTATGATAATTTGATGTTGATGAACGCACGTTGGATATACACATGCATACATGCATATGATTCAGATGGCTTATCTCTATATACTGATACTGGCACGATATCATTATTGTACACATATGTATACACGATCACCCTAGATACCATAGTATTACCTCTATGTTACAGTATGACCTAGGGATCGTTGTATATTCGATTTCTACCTGCTGATATTTTCTACTCACGAGTTGGCAACTCACCCCCATTGTGCCACAATTTTCTTGCAGGACCGACCGCTCGGATCAGTAGTGGCTCGCTGGCACACAGCTTGCTTCAAGGTATTTTGCTTTAGTAGGTGAGGTACACATTTGGATCGTGACCACCCTTGTACATATTTATGCAGTTGTATCTAGTTAAAAGTTCCATCAACCAGACTATGTATATTTGGTAGACCTAGACACGAACTTGTATATTCTTGAGACTTAGAGCGAGATATGTGTATTTGTCATTTATTTGAGCTTGATCATGTCTTGGTCTTCTTTATTTTCTTTCTGTGATTGATTTTCGTCTTGGGCGTCGTATATATGTATTGTGCTGTAGTTATGATTCCGCCAATTAGCGAAGAGCTAGCTCCCGCTTGGGGATGCCTATATTATTGCTTGTATATAGTTTTGGATCAAAATTTACAAGGGAGGTGTTGCCCAAATTTCAAGGACGAAAATGTTTTCAAAGATAGTATACAAACCATTGCATTTTCATATGATATTACTTATAATTTCAAAAGAAGGATTTGAATTCATTATGCCAATTTTTCAAAACTGCACCTTCATTATTTTCCGAAAAAGGTTTCGATTTCTAGGCTTCGCCTTACTTGAATTATAGGGGGGTCCTATAGACTTCACGCGATTCTCGTACCAGTCACATGCCAAGTCCAGGTCGTGATAGTCAAGTCACTAGACGGCTCCTAGACTTCTAAAGGACAAAGACGTATGATTAATCCTCTACCACCTCCTTATCAATCGTGCGACCATGTAAGTAGGAGGTATCCGCTATACGAATCACCGAAATTGCGGGTCTAATTAAGTAACCACTTTCCTTAGTCACACTTGCCTAGATACCACAAAAGAAATGCGGATAAGTAATAGATTACCCACGACCCTCCTTTGTTCTAATTGAGTGTGACAGTTCTTAGAGGCTTGGTTTAGATATTTTTTATTAATGTAGGGTGATAGTATGCTCGTTTGTGATTTGTGGGGGCTTAGGAAGGGTGATGAAATCCCCACCTAATCTGAATTTGGGTTTATTGCCTCTTAATGTCCGGTTTAAATATGCAAAACAAACCGAAATCAAAACATGCAAAAAGATTTTTTTTTTTTAGCGGCGTTGTTTACAAAGAATCCTGCAGGTAAATCGGTTTATTAGAGGTTTAGAGGAGAGAGGAAGGCAATAGAAGAATACCAGAGATTTTTGGGGGGCCAACTCGTCAAAAGGACCGCGGTTCTGCCGCCTAAAGTAACCCTAGGCGGCGGTTCCGTTGCCGTTTGGCAAGATCTTTTGTTCAAATTTCTTCAGGGCACACCACTACTCCTTTAGTCAAAGTTTAAAGTCTCTGAATCTCTGTTGGCTTACTCCAATTACTCCAGATTCCCTTGCAAAACTCGCACGATAATCGTTAAAACACAAGATGCGGTTTTGGTTCTCTTTTATTTTATGTTTCTGGTTTTTATATGAAATTAACCCGAATAATAAGAAAATTAATTACAACTATCTCTCCGGAAACGACGCCATTTGATTGGATGCGAAAGGTGTGTTTATGTGTTTTGTAAATAACTGCAATCAAGACGGTGTCGCAAATAGCTAGCCACGATGAGTACGGGCCGTCCGCAGGGAAACATGAACTTCTTTTCTTGTTTTAAATGAGTTGATAAAAGAGAGAAGGGATTGTTGTCATTTTAATTTAAAATGGATAGAAAATTTTATAATAGAAAGGCTTGTAGGGTTTATAGGACTTAGTAGCTAATGGATGAAGAAAAAAAATGATTCTTGTTATTCTTTTTATAGGAGTTAGTAGCTAATGAATGTAGATTAGGGTTCTTGGAGGGAACTGGGGTTTCCCACCACTGTCCTTTGTCCATCCATTGATCTCTATTTATCAAAAGCCCTTAACAAAAGAATTATTAACTAATCTCAAATCGTGGTCGTGACTATCATTAATTGATAGCGCGCCCGATAAGAGGGTTAATATTTATTTTACTAAAGTTTGTAAACATTAAAATGTCAAAAGAAATTGTGTGATATTTCATCCATTATTCTACCATATCCTACAAACCCTAGTAAGTAAGAAATTACTCGCTCATGGTTAGTAGCAATTTAAAAGAGAGGTTGAAGATGAATGAAATCATAATTAAAAGTGCAGAAAAGTAATGCGGAAAATTAATGCGGAAAGGTAATGCGGAAAGTAAAATGCGAAGAGAATTAAAACAAAAACTACCTTTATTAATCAATTATTGCATTACAACTTTTCACCTTAAAAAGGTAGATTACAAGAACCCTAGTTTCGCTCGTAGATCTCTCTCTTTATGAAGGTAGATGAATAGATAATTAGATTCTCCTTGAATGCACAGCTCTTGGTCCTTTATATAGCCCCTGAAAGTATAAACCCTAGATGCCATGTTGGATTAGGTGTAGTTACAATCATGCCCCCAAAAATCCAGATCCAACGGCCCACATTAGACCGCGGTTCCGCCGCCTTGCCCCTGTTTAACCGCGGATCCGCCGCCTCCTAGTAGGATTGGGACTTAGGATTTTTTCTGGCATTTTGTCTCGATATTTGGAGATCCTTTTGATATATAGGTTCTGAAAATATTGCCCTTAGTCTCTGTCGTTGCTAGATACTCCGATTTGCTTATAATATTTGGCAGATTCGGTTTGATATTCCGATTTGACTTGGATCTCCTACTTAGATTTCAGACCTGAGTTAATACCTGCATAATATCTTAAATCAAATTGTTAGTAGCATTTGTTATTTAATATATTATTCCAACCATTTATATGATATAATATCTTAAGAATATTGATTACGTATATTTGATATACATATGCATATTTTAATTACTAATATTTCATTTAAATATTATATGCATATATTTTCTCTAATTATATTAATTATAAATGAAGAATTATATGATAATAAACTTTTTACAAATAAACCTACATATGTTCTTTATTTACAATTAACACATTTTATTAGTTAATAATAGTAGGGAAAATGTTTATATAAATGTGCAATATTTTTGACTAATCATTGCCCAATTGCCTCTGTGCTTTGTACACTTGTCCCTTCAGCTCCCCTTAACTCCTCTGCACTGTTTGATTTTCCTGCAATCAAATAGAGACTCTTCAATTCACCATTTAACATCTTTTTAATGCATTTTAATCCAAAATTTTAATTCCCAAACCCTAATTCTTCACTATAAATACCACCCCATGCCCTAACTCCCCTCTATTCTGAAAATTTCTAGCAAAATCATCCCAAAATTTCCTAAGTGCAAGTGGAGTCAAGTGGAGTTAGCAACCAAGCTCCTTCCATCGAAGATCGAAGCCATTTTCGGAATTTCTGCGATGCCACGAAGCCCCCTCCTATTTTCCTTACTCTCTTCTCGATATTATTCAGCCGTAAATCCCTCTTATGTCTTCTTCTTTTCATTTCAAATCATCTTCTAAAAATATATCGGTAGTTATCTGCGATACATTTTTATTTAGAACTTGGAACTCCCTTTTCCTTAATACATAGATCAAACTAACTTTACCATCCTACTTGTAACTTCGATTAAAATCTTTTAGTTTTAAGTTTAACCAAAACTTCTGTAAGTCTACGGTAGCGCCCCGGCCGTCGATCCAAGGCCAAAATGCGGAAACGAAAACTTTTTCTAAACTTGAAACCGGCGCTATCGCAGACTTTAATCCCGGATCGAACCATTAACCTATAACTAGCTAACTAGAGAAGGGTTAGAAAGGCTATACCGATCGATCCGTGTCCTTCGGTCTTTGGCCACCTTCCCAAGATCCTCGCGGCATCTCCGATCTTCGGTCTCCTCGTCGGAAAGGGCACCACATCTTCGAATCCTTTTACGGGCTCCCGCTTCATCCGAAGCAACTCGAACACGAAGTTTGCTAGCCGACATGTCCAAGGCGATGTAGAGAATGTGTGTGATAATTTTGTCTCAAGCATCCATTGATTCTCAACATATGAGAGTGTATGGATGGAGGTTGAAGATGATGCCATTGGTGGAAATGGTGAGCTAGAGGAAGAAGAAGAAGTGGTTCTTTTCCTTTTGTGCTGTGTTGTATGATAAGAATGAGAGTGAGCTAGAGAATCAAAATACAAGAGCAAAACCTCTTTCTTTGCTGCCCCCTCTCTCTCTTCTTATCATTTCAATACCCTAATCAATCACATAATGTGACATTTGCACAAGAAATGAGACCATGAGTTACCTATGAAGTACATGTCTCATTTAATGCACAAAATGATGAAATCCACTCACAATTTCCACCATCCAAATATTAATCCAAATGTTTGGTCCAACAAAAAGATACGGCAACATCTAAAGTAAACTCGTGACGGATCACAAGGATACCCCTCACCTGTATATACATACCTGCATCCGCATTCCGACTGAATGTGAATGCAATGAGACTAAAGTAATCCAACAAATCTAATACTAGGATCCGGCTTCAACCAAAGCCCACTAGCATGATCCGTCCGATTATGATCCGTGCACTACTGCACGTATATGATCGAACCCTGCCATATATCATACGGCCTCTACAACGTTTCGCCCGAAACTTGAGAAACTGTCTGTAGGGGACTCTAAAGACTCGTCAATATTTTGGCTGTGGATTTAACAACTAGCACGTCAGTGGTACTAGCCGTACGTAACGGGCTACCAGGTATTGACCAAAAGGGAAGTCGATGAGCGAACTCATCCTGACACCCTACTGAGCCTGTCAGTGACAATATCCGTACAGTCCGGTCCGTTCGTCTATGAGCATCGTATGTCGGGCCTAGGGGTTGGTAAAAGTCAGACCCCCAAAAGCGGTACAAGTCGTGTCGGAGTGTAGCCCAGAACACTCTGAGATACTACTGGAATACCTACCAGTAAATCTCCTGCCTTGGCCAAGGACTTCATGTAATGGCTCTCCTAGACACAGCGTGATCTCACCCCCAATACCGGGAGAGACGAAACCCCTGCCGATCCGCTCACTGCCTCCATGTGGCTCGGGACTGTACCCAACTAAAATATGTTTGCACGACTCCTTTGAGTCGTGGTAGGGTAGTAATCAAAGCACAGTGGGAACTCACACGAGACAAATGACGATCTCAGGTCGATGAACTAACCTGTACACATGTCACCAGGGAACTGCTATCTGACGTCAGGTATAATACCAACTAGCATGTTCCCGGCGAATCCTGTCCGGTGTACTCATAACCCAATGAGCACCTGTATACATCTTAGGTGATCCAACTGACACCAATAGCTTGTGAGACCAGCCACCGCCCCTCGTCGGGGTCTCGACTGTATACACTAGTCTACTAATGGAGTATCGATGCCCAGTCTCGAAACCCCCATGACTAGGGACCATTTTAAGGATATGCTTATAGACTACCCAACTCTCACGTATACGATCGCCATTATACTGCTGGTAGTCAAGCAAGAATCCTAAGGGCTCTATCAATGTGTAATAGTGACCTGTAATGTCACCTAAAGCTGTACACGATGATAAAGATAAACGATAGCATACTATCATCTTGAGTAAGACTGTCCTACCGGCATAGGTCCTCCCTCAATCATTGCAATCACATGCCTGTGATCCAATAATTGACTTTGAGGGCACTATATCCAACAATCTCCTACTTGCACTCAAGGCTAATTATTGCGATGTCGCATACTCACAGCCCGTGTGATACCGAACACCCAACTCCTCTACTAATCAGTTTCACAAAGCCCGTTTGCGAAACTATTGCATTCGAGGAATAGCCTCAGTGAGTGGATCCGCCCTAATGTTTCTTTCTATGTCTCTCTTTATCTCAAGTTCGCGGAGAAAGCCATCTCCCGAAATGAGCAATACCTGTCTTAGAATATGTCTGGATACCTGATGGGACCTAGTTCATAAATGAACTCCAAATCCAAACTTCTTAGACTGTATCGTCAACTGAATTTAATCAGTATCCTGTGTGATGCCTCCCTCAGTGTCCGCTTGGATCACCTGTCCAAACCACTGCCCCTCGTCAGAGGGAAAACTATAACTCTGACAGTCACTCTGTCATCCAGGTCACCTTGGAAGCCTGGAATGATAACCGTCTCCCGAAAGAGGCTGCCGTTATCATTTCCCTAGAACGTCCACTTATGTTCTAAAACTGCTTCCGAACGTTTCTCCAAGATAGGATTAATATCAACTTATTGCATCTAGTGCAAAAAAAACAACGTCTGGTGTGGTACTTGACATCTCATGATTGACTCAATTGCCTAAGCAAGTAATCTGCCAATCATGCACATCCCTCTCCCCTTTAGTCTGTAAAACACCTTTAGAGAGGGTGACTCCATCACCTGCAGGTACACTACCATGCCAGGAGTCGTCCATTCTAAAATACCTTTAGAATACTGTCTAAATACCCAGATTGGGAAACTACCCAAATCTAGATCTAAAACCATAGATCTAGTAACCAGAATGTCTGATATTATATCTATATCCTTTGTGGAGAAACCACTGTGTGACAACCAAAGTTTAACCGTAGTATAGGAATTTCACTTTCTACTCTGTGTATGTCATCCAAATACCAGGACATCACACACTACTACCTTCTTAACAGATTCATCCCCTATTCTGATGAAGTCAAAACTATGACTGTCACATCAGAAATAGATGATCTATCTCCGCTATATCTGCTTTAGTCCATAAATAGACATAAGCTACTTGTCCACTATGCTTCCGCTGCTCCCACTGACTAAGACAACCCTCTGGCAGAGTCATATACATGTACACTTCTAAAGCTAGTTTAGAACGACGTAATACTCATCCTCCTGTCGGGTCTCACAGTCTGGAACAACAGCAATGGTAAGTCTGGGTAAACAAGAACATCCTGTCACCGTCCTTGAGGCTACCGGAGTACCTCTCGGGTGCCTGAGGTTACCCACCATATCTGCGGAGTGGCCAATGGAATGTCAATCCAGATTGAATCTTTAGGTCCTATTAAATTTTCAGTAATCGTTTGCGATTCTCGAATCACTTCCAGTTCTACCATACTCCCACTACTGTTTTCTGAAAAAAAATCCATTTTACTAAAACTGTGGCGAGTCAAGAACAATATCACTATTGATCTTCCAGATAGTAGAAAGTCAACCCTCGTCATAGCCCGGGTCAACCCACAAACAGCCATTACAAAAATGTGCCTTGAGTTATCCAGAGTCTGGTTTTAAGCATAAGCCGGACAACTCTCCGTACCTTAACATTGTTAAGATATGAACTATTCTATATCCAATATAGAAACAGAGGCACTGATTTAATTGGAACCAGATTCAAATCATGCAGCTGTCTCCAGTGCATGTCAACTAAATGGAGAGAGGCCGATCAGCATTACTCAACTTAGGAATACATCAGAGTAACCTGAAAGAGAAGCAAGTTCTCATAATCATTACTATCAACTGAATACCATACACAAGTATCTACATCTTCGATCATCTTGAAGAATCCTGATACTTGCAATACCTGGTTCTTTACTTTATTCATATACCTATAACTTCTCAAAACTTGGACCTTGTATTTCTATGAAACACATGTCTAAGAACTAGAGAAGTCATAAGTAAACAGAATATAGTACGAGTACCAACCCCTCTGTCCTAATGGACACTGGACAACATACAATATTCTGTATAAGTCCCCTGAGTCTAATAACTCATTCCCTGTGTGTCGTAGGTTGAAAACTGTACTCATGGTTAAGAAGAATTACACCGCTGTTTAATGCTCCTTACCTAACCATCCACTGATATAGGTAAATGTCATGGACATAATTTCAAAAAGTTATATCTCATTTTATAAAAATAAACGTACAGATATATCAACTTGAAATTGGTGCATAACAACGGATATTCAAAACCAAATATTTGCCGTCCGGCAAACAACCCAGGCGATTTCCTCAAATATCACCAATTACAACGAATCCCGATATAATGAGGATGATCACCCAATTCCCAATAACTTACTCCCACTCATCATCTGTAAAACCATACAGATGTGAGAATCAAACCTGGAAAATACATACCCTGGAGCAAGGGCTAATTGGGAAATCAGTTTTCTTTTAACAATACACAATGAAACTGAAACATATAAATGTTTCGAAGGGGTATCTGGGTATTCCTAGTAATGCCTCTTTCATTATCAGATTCACAACTGTAACCGTATATTTCTTTGCCATCTCTCCAAATCCCTTTATATGTCTTTAGTCATTACTTTCTGTACACCCCTTTAGGCTAAATGGTTTTCTTCCCTCCCTACCGTTCGGCACCAGCCTATGGTTTGGAAGAAGACTATCCAATAAGCATAATGGGTGTACTCACCTAATCCTAGGAGTACTCGTAAGCTGAGAGAAGGTGAAGATAAAAGACAACTGAATAAAACCTTATTCCTATTTCTCCTGAACCAGAATCCATCCCCGAACTGGAACAAGTTCCTTCGAGTTCGTATATAACCATACGATGGAGTATCCAAATAACTGTGAATCTTCGTAGTGATACGGAGTGTCCTGGAGAAATACAAAGGTGAAGTAGGAGTGGCGAAGAAATACTTGGTTTGGTCGTGAATAGTAGTCGCAGTTTACTTTGCCCTCTTTCTAATCCCTTTATTTGTCTTAACTTATTACCTTCTGTACACCATTGTTAGGCTAATTGGTTTTCTTCATTCCCTACCGTTCGGCACCTGCCTATGGTTTGGAAGAAGACTATCCAATTAGCGTAATAGGTGTACTGTCCTAATCCAAGGAGCACTCGCAACCTGAGAGAAAGTAAAAGGAAAAGACAACTGAATAGTCTTATTCATTTTCTCCAGAACCAGAAACCATCCTCGAATATGGAACAAGTTCCTTCGAGTTCGTATATAACCATACGATGGTTTTATCCAATGGAAGTGGATGTTCGTAGTAATACGGGGTGTTCTGGAGAAAAAGGGTAAAAGTAGGAGTGGCAATGAGGTATGCAACTCAGACAATCCAAAAGCCGGTGTTTTAAGAAAGTTCGGTTAACTTGGTCACTGAGTTATAGTCTAGGGTCGGGTCATGGTCGCTGCCAAAAAAAGAGAGAGAAAAGAAACACTCAGCGTGCACTCTAACCTAGATCAGAATGGTTATCAATTTATCTAATCAGGAAACCTCCCACTGTATCGTCAAATTCTCCTCCAAAACTGAAAGAAGAATTAGTCGGGATCATCCGAGGAGTAAACCAACTCACCAGTGGGTATCGGGATCCAACTATCATCGCATGATAACGTGATGGAATCCACTCATGTTATCACACTCCAGAAGGTATGCGCATATCTGGCAAGTTTCAGTTTCTTTAGAAACTCCCGATGTGATTTTTACCCAATGCTCTTATGACCTTGACGAAGGCCAACATATCATAAGTCACATGTTAAGTTCTACCCGTCATTATCCAGGTTAATTTGAACCCACACGTACATACCCTTGACGAAGGCCAAAATAGTAGTACGACTGTCCCAAACCAACGCATCTATCTATGCAACAGAAAAGTAACAAATAGCTACCATACACTATGCCATGACGAAGGCCAACAAACATAGCATGAATACTAAGTGCTACCCGTCTGAAATGAAAGAGGGCTACGAATGGTTTTTGGCGAAAAACCTTTAACGTAATGAACTTGATATCGTTGAAGGAACCGGATAGCTTTTTATAAATATATAGTGGCGAAAATCTTTGCTAAAGAGGTCACTCTCGGTGAAGGGATCTCGGCTCATTCCCCATAGAATGAGGTGCAGGATATTCCAACTGAATACCACAATGCAAAGCAAAAAGTCAATCGGCTATAGTGAAGTTATTACCCTGACGCAAACTTCTGTCCAAGGGGTCATTCCCGGTGAAGGGATCTCGGCCCTTGCCTCGTCGACTGAGGTGCTGGATATTCATAACCGAATACCACTGTGCAAAACAAAAGAAAACGTCCTTGCAATAACAGCTTTTTGAAAAATGTTCTAACAACATCAGAATAGGTTTGTTTAGCTTGCATTGATCCGAATCAATTCAGTCCCATCAATTAATCACACCACAAAAGAACGAAAATACGATGTACGTATATACCATCCGCATTCGCCACTAGGTCCCGTCATCACCCGTTAGGTTACTTAACTAACGACAGAGCAGGGACTGGACTAGCGCGGGTGTAAAACATATACAACATATACTAGTATATATAACAATATATAATAATCTCTCAAGGCGTGACAAATGCAACATCACAGAAATGTAATAAGCATCACAGAACAATACAGATAATCTGGGATCCCCGGGTTTTCTTTGAGCCGCAAGTGAAACCCGACGTTCCCCTGGTCGTGTGGATAGCCTGTGCAATGAAATCCTAGACCCCTATGGGTGCGGCAAGTTACCCGCCAAAACCTGAAGCGAGGCAGCCCCCTACAGCAAAGTGAATGGACCACCCAATACTTCACGAAATCCGGTAACTTGAGCACCGCTCCTTGGGTCAACCTATACCCCCTACGAGTGCGGCGAATAGCCCGCCAATTCTAGAGTAAAAGCCCTCCATCTCAAATCCATGAGATGCGGGCTCGTTGCCCTCTAGAACCCGGCTATCCGTGCACCCCACCGCGGGGTAATCTTAGTACAGAAAGTAAAATATATACAACGGGTACATCGACCTCAGCCCGGTTGTGCCCCAAAAGAATAATATACAAACAGGCAGTGACGACAGTCCACATATCGGACGCTCACCCCTCAATATCAAATGTACAAATAATACCAAACTGTACCACCATTGCATCCAGGCTATTCACCACAACAAATCCGCAACATCACAACACAACACAGAACATCAACGTGAATGTCACGTTCGCAAATCCGTCTAAAAGGGCTATAGCAATTAGACAAGATTTACCGATCAAATGACATTCACGGTTGCAGATATAAAGTAAGCATTGTGAACTAAGATATTTAAAATTTTCGATCGACAAAATTTCCCGAAGTGGGCCCCAAGCACAAATCCAGCACTCAAAATAATCTGGGCCAAAATTAAAAATACCAGAAACCCCAATTCCAAGTCAGAGACCACAGTAGAAAAATTGGTGCAAAGATGACACATGCTGGCGGCGGATCCGCGGCCAAAACATGGGTATGGCCGCGGTTCCGCGGCAGCACTGTAGCATCATGCGACCAAATTTTCATAGATGTCTTAAAAAAGCCTGCCTGATTTTCTGAAACACTCAAACTAATTTTTCGACGACAAAAAAAATTCGACAGAAAATTGACTTTTGAAATTGCGGTTTCGGAAATTTTGTTCGATCGATGTTCTAAACACGTTAGATCAAGCTAGTAAAGGTTAATGGCGTGGCTCTAATACCATGTAAATCTACGGTAGCGCCCTGGCCGTCGATCTGAGGCCAAAATGCGGAAACGAAAACTTTTTCTAAACTTGAAACCGGCGCTATCGCAGACTTTAATCCCAGATCGAACCATAAACCTATAACTAGCTAACTAGAGAAGGGTTAGAAAGGCTATACCGATCGATCCGTGTCCTTCGGTCTTTGGCCACCTTCCTAAGCTTCTCGCGGCATCTCCGATCTCTGGTCTCCTCGTAGGAAAGGGCACCACATCTTCGAATCCTTTTACGGGCTCCCGCTTCATCTGAAGCAACTTGGACATGAAATTTCCTAGCCGACGTGTCCAAGGCGATGTAGAGAATGTGTGTGATAACTTTGTCTCAAGCATCCATTGATTCTCAACACATGAGAGTGTATGGATGGA
Organism: Agapanthus africanus; assembly: GCA_030015575.1. Classification (NCBI taxonomy): domain Eukaryota; kingdom Viridiplantae; phylum Streptophyta; class Magnoliopsida; order Asparagales; family Amaryllidaceae; genus Agapanthus; species Agapanthus africanus. Next base: position 570,318,500 of record JASDDO010000016.1, read on the forward strand.
GGTTGAAGATGATGCCATTGGTGGAAATGGTGAGCTAGAGGAACAAGAAGAAGAGGTTCTTTTCCTTTTGTGCCGTGTTGTATGATAAGAATGAGAGCGAGCTAGAGAATCAAAATACAAGAGCAAAACCTCTTTCTTTGCTGCCCTCTCTCTCTCTCTTCTTATCATTTCAACACCCTAATCAATCACATAATGTGACATTTGCACAAGAAATGAGACCATGAGTCACCTATGAAGTACATGTCTCATTTAATGCACAAAATGATGAAATCCACTCACAATTTCCACCATCCAAACATCAATCCAAATGTTTGGTCCAACAAAAAGATACGGCAACATCTAAAGTAAACTCGTGACGGATCACAAGGATACCCCTCACCTGTATATACATACCTGCATCCGCATTCCGACTGAATGCGAATGCAATGAGACTAAAGTAATCCAACAAATCTAATACTAGGATCCGGCTTAAACCAAAGCCCACTAGCATGATCCGTCCAATTATGATCCGTGCATTACTGCACGTATATGATCGAACCCTTCCATATATCATACGGCCTCTACAACGTTTCGCCCGAAACTTGAGAAACTGTCTGTGGGGGACTCTAAAGACTCGTCAATATTTTGGCTGTGGATTTAACCATTAGCACGTCAGTGGTACTAGCCGTACGTAACGGGCTACCAGGTATTGACCAAAAGGGAGGTCGATGAGCGAACTCATCCTGACACCCTACTGAGCCTGTCAGTGACAATATCCATACAGTCCGGTCCGTTCGTCTATGAGCATCGCATGTCGGGCCTAGGGGGTTGGTAAAAGTCAGACCCCCAAAAGCGGTACAAGTCGTATCGGAGTGTAGCCCAGAACACCCTGAGATACTACTGGAATACCTACCAGTAAATCTCCTGTCTTGGCCAAGGACTTCATGTAATGGCTCTCCTAGACACAGCGCGATCTCACCCCCAATACCGGGAGAAACGAAACCCCTGCCGATCCGCTCACTGCCTCCATGTGGCTCGGGACTGTACCCAACTAAAATTTGTTTGCACGACTCCTTTGAGTCGTGGTAGGGTAGTAATCAAAGCACAGTGGGAACTCACACGAGACAAATGACGATCTCAGGTCGATGAACTAACCTGTACACATGTCACCAGGGAACTGCTATCTGACGTCAGGTATAATACCAACTAGCATGTTCCCGGCGAGTCCTGTCCGGTGTACTCATAACCCAATGAGCACCTGTATACATCTTAGGTGATCCAACTGACACCAATGGCTTGTGAGACCAGCCACCGCCCCTCGTCGGGGTCTCGACTGTATATACTAGTCTACTAATGGAGTATCGATACCCAGACTCGAAACTCCCATGACTAGGGACCATTTTAAGGATGTGCTTATAGACTACCCAACTCTCACATATATGATCACCATTATACTGTTGGTAGTCAAGCAAGAATCCTAAGGGCTCTATCAATGTGTAATAGTGACCTGTAATGTCACCTAAAGCTGTACACGATGATAAAGATAAACCAGATAGCATACTATCATCTTGAGTAAGACTGTCCTACCGGCATAGGTCCTCCCTCAATCATTGCAATCACGTACCTGTGATCCAATAATTGACTTTAAGGGCACTATATCCAACAACTTCCATATGAAACTATCATAAAACAAACTTTTATTAAAATACCATGAATTTTAGTATAACCCTTATTTCAATAAATGTTAAAAAGATACCTTTAGGAAAACTTCATGGGGTAACGTCCTACCCCACACGCACACTATGGTTACATAGTATGATGTTCTAAATATAGAGCTAATTTTTAAAAAAATAACTTTTTCATTAAAATACCACACCTTTACAAAACGGGTTTCTTTTGATCGGTATTTCGAAATTCTTGGCAATTACGCCTCTACAACCCTCGTTAGAGGACCCGCTAATGGATGGTGAAGATTATCGCACATCCTTAGGATAGTAGAGCGAGATGCAAAACTTCTCACGGAGTATTCGGTCTCGAAAGAAAATAAAAATACGATTTTTAAGAAACACGACTTTTCTAAACAAAACTAATTTTTGAAAATTATATAAAATCATAAATCTGTATTTTCAATAAAAAAAAATTAAGAAACTATATTTTTAAAATGAAAGATTAGAATTTTTAATAAAATACCACCAAGTTTCCAAAAGAGCCAGTTTTCATAAAAATACCATAAACTTTCAAAAAACTAGGTTTTATCACCAAAACACCACAACGATTAAAATACATGTTCATGAAAACCCTAAATGCTATAAATCTTCCTCGAGGTTTATTTTTAAACTATATTAAAGTATTTTTCATAAAACCCCCTCGAGATATGCAAAGAATACTAAGGACTCTAGATTAATATAAGTTTAAGCGGGATCAATTCTCTTGATCCCCAGGGAGCCGGAGAAAGTGAGTGCTTGCCTGTTCATGTTAGAAAACTTAACAGAGTTATCAATGGCAATTTTCTTGAAAAAATACACAAATCCTGCCGTCCATGTGCAGCAGTTGCCGATTTCTCCCGAACATAAGATTTTTAACGATTTAAATCAATTCCTATGAAAAAGACATGAACTCGAATCCAAATTCGAATCTAAACTTGAACTCAAACTCGAACAAAAACTCGAACTCTAACCTAACCCGAATCTAAACTCGAATATGTACTTGAACCCAAACTACTCGAACCAAGATTGCAATTGTCATGACTCGTATATTACTCGACTCACTCGACTACATTCTACACCTTTTGCAACGTAAGGTTTCGATCAAGAGATGTTAATCAATCAATTAAACCAATTAAGTATATTAACCAATTATAATATATTATACTCGGGGTGTTTGGGATAGTTTCTTTTGTGAATCCAACGGAGCTTCAGGAGTCCCGTATTAACCTATTTTTTTATTTTACTCGAATATCAGTCGGGTTGACTCATCCACAGCCTAGAGCCCCGATGCTAACACATGAAATGGGCCCGTGTTTCCTTGCTCCTGGGGCCCCACTCTTGAGCTCGTGAATACTTCTACGGCTGCGTTGACATTCACACTTGGAACTTAACATTAGCATAGTGACTATATAGAGACCTATAGTATATACTTATCCATGAACTTATACTCTTACTCGTCATATATATTCTACACTTATCATTTTCTTTGCTCTTACTTATCTTTGGGACTTACCGAGCGCAAGTTCGCTAACGGGCATTCCACCCATATTTGTTTTCTTGGAATGTTCGTCAGATACGGTCAAGACGGAGGAAGTGGACGCTACTGAGGAGGATTACTACTAGATAGCTACTCAGAACTAGCTCGGCTTCACTTTTCTTCAGTTGATGTATGCCACTTATTTAGGCATTTTCCTTATTGTATCTACTTTCCAGCATAAACTCATGTACTTGTACATTTTTGAAGTTGAATGTAAATAAAAATGTTTGTTGAAATATTTTACAGTCTCCATTTATTTTTACATTGTGTATTATTGTTTTCAATACGTTTAGTATATTTATTTAGGGAATGACCTTCTCTGGATAAATATGCTGCGGGCTTGCCACGTCACCGTTTCCGTCTACTGGGACCCGGGGCGTGACACGCATAATCGAACCAAAGTTAAACCTAACGCTCTGATACCAAATTTATCACAACTGGAAAATTAGCACATGACTGGCACTTGGATCACGTGAAGCCTATAGGGCCCCACCGTAACCCAAGTAAGCCGAAAGCCCATAAATCTAAACCTTTTAAAGAAAATAATGGAGGTGCAGTTTTGAAATAAAGGTATAATATAATCAAGTTCTTTCTTTAAAAGTATAAGTAATGATATATGGAAATACAAGTGAGTTGTATACTATAGTTGAAAACATTTTCGTCATTTGAAATTTGGGTAGCACCTCCTTTGTAAATTTGATCCAAAATCAACACATAACAATAATATAGGCATCCCCAAACGAGAGCTAGCTCTTCGCCAATTGGCGGAATCACAACCACACGTTAAATATATACGACACCCTAAGGTGAAGATCAAACACAGAAAAGAAGATAAAGAAAACCAAAGCACCACCAATTCCAGAAATAAAGAATAAATACATATCTGTGACTCTAACTCCGAAAGAATATACAATCTGCGGTTTCTAAGCTTATCAATATAGATAGTCTGGTTGATGGAGTTTTTAACTAGATACAACTGAATAAATATGTCACGACCCAAATTGGATATATGACCGGCACTTAGACTACGTAATGTCAACAGGCGTAACGCAATTCAAGTAAGCCGATAACCCAGCAACTTAAACCATTACTAGAAAGAAAAGATAGAACACATTAAAAGCTCGATGCAAAACTTTAAACTTAAGATTATTTTTCATAAAATTTTCGGCAGCACCTCCTTTGTAAAAACAAGCCCCAAAACGGGTACAAACATAAGATAAAAGTAAAGCATCCCCAAACGGGAGCAAATCTCGCCCAACGGCGGAAACAACCACCACAACAGATATACGATGCCGTAGTGAAGGAAAGATAACCCATATATATAAAAGGCCGGCTCACATGAGCACGACAACCAGAGTCATAAAAATATACAACATCGATCCTCACAACTCGTCTCTAAGTCAATACATGAAAGTGGTAGATGGAGAGTACCAGATACAAGAAATATACAATGTATATCATCGGATAATCGCAACCCACCTAAAGCAAACGGCCTCACAGCCAACCATAGCGGTATCCGCAAAAGTAGAGATAATAAGGCGTCATGCCGCGACCACTCTGATGATCGGACCTGAAAACCCTGCGGCACAACGGGGGGTGAGTTGCCAACTCATGAATAGTAAATAACATCATACTGTAATCGCAAGTATGCACTAACAGCAATAATCAATCACATGTAAGCCGGTAGCATAAGTATGACAATATAAATATGCAACTATCATGATCAAGGTACAACACCAGGGTACTATATCTACATGAATCAAATGCATATCAACTAAATACTGAGTGCGGGATAATTAATAATCTCATGCACAATCATAAGCATGGAGAAAACCCGGTGTAAATCAACAACACCCCAAATCCCAAAATCCTCAGATCGGCCCTTATATCGGCCCTGTAAATCTCATAGAACCTGAGTGTCAAACATCGACACCCGAAAATATCATGAAAACTAATGCCCAGCATCGACACATAAATACTCGTATCCATACGTTCCTCGAATCCTAAGTGCCCAAAGTCGACACTTGTGATCTACGTATCGGTTCTCTGATATCCATACGTTCCTCGAAACCCAAGTGCCCAATCTCGACACTTGTGTTCCACGTATCGGTTTCCAATATCCATACATCCCTCAGAATACAAGTGCCCAACATCGACACTTGAAATCCCCAAATCGCATGAAAACATATCTCAAATGCGTAAATCCATGTAATATAATATATGCAACATAGAACAACAATATGAGCATATCACGGGAAAATCCGCTATTTAAATGCATCAATGTCATTAAATATATCACGCGGTTCCCAAGTATCCAAATCCAATATACATATATAACAGCGTCCCATACCACCGATATATATCATATAAAGATGAACATATAACTATAGCAAGGTATATGTGTGAGCATATAGGTATAGCAAGGCATATATGTAAACATGTAGGTGTACAGATATACTATATGTCATATGCGCCATCGCACAAGAATAAATGCCTCTATGTCGCTAACCAATAGCAAGGTATATCATATGAATATTTTTATTGTGCGTATCAGGGCAATTACCGACAGAGTGTGTGTAGCATACAATTGGTGCTCGTGCAACATGGCCTGTCAATAATAGTGCGGTGTACAATAGATACAGGTTCAGGCACAACAAGTAACTAAATGCAAATGAAATACATGCACCATCACCATCTCTATGTGTGCATATAAACATGCAGCTAATATCATATCATATCTAGCCCTGACGCTTAACGCCATACGGGCGATTTCCCCGTAGATGTTAAATCTACTCACCGACGATCTAAAGCTAGGTCAATCCAATCACATGCTTCCCTTTCGTCGCAGCGCTCGAAGTCCCAGCCTGCGATCTTATTAACACAAAACATAACAACTGCAAAATCTCAGAAATCGATCAATATCATGTACACACTACGTTTGACCAACATACCAACTCCAATCCAACTCATAAGTGTTCATCTAACAGCTAACGTGTGTGGTGACACACCAAAAGTAACCCAAGTGTAGCAGCTACACAAGATCACGAATCGTATCGGTCACGTAACACGCGTACACAAAATACTGGAATATAGCAAAGTGATCCCAGATTTTTATATATAAACAATTAGTGAAAGTTGCACATCCCACAAGATTACACACAACCCCAGAGACCCCTCGTCTAAGAATCAACCCCCAAGCCCCTACTCTGGCCGCAAATTGCGGCCAGAACTAATAAATCTGCGACCTCGTAGTTTGGGAATGGTCTCATCTTCTTGTGGTGGGTTCAATGTCACAACACAAGGTCACTGTGATGGGAACTTTTCCAACAAAAACCTGGTTCTACAGCAGATCACAGAAAGTCCAAGTTGACGCTAAAAATACGATTTTTACACGAAACTAAACCTTTAGTGTTCTAAACCATAACCTTGAAGCAACACAACAAGATAAAGACCTAATTATCAGTTAGAGGTCATTACCCAGCCACTCTTGCTCAAAAATCCAATCTTTCCAAGCTCCAAGGCATTATAGTGGCTAAATCAAGGATTTTGAAGTGTTAAAATGGAATTTTTATGAAGTTTTGCAAAGATTTAGTGTTGAGGTGGTGAGGTTTCAGTTTGGGGTTAGGGAATGATAAATAATGGAGAGTTAGAGAGAAAGAGAGAGTGAGAGAGAAAATAATGAAGAGGGGTGAGTATAGGGTGAATATCTAGCTTACACTCACTCTCCCCCTCACCTCATTAATGCCCACCATTAATGCTCATGACTCACTTTCCACCTCTCTCTCATCCAAACTAGATATTTCTAACACCAAAATTCTAGGCTTAAGGTTAAGGCAAGATTAGATCATGGTATGGATTGCTTAAGGTGTCATGGCCACTTAACAATTTAACACTAACTAACCCTCACAATTACGTGCACGTGTGTGTGCCAGCCATAACAAATAATAATAAAATATTAATTAATTGTTATAAAATGTGAGGAGACCGATTTGGTAAACTTTTCCCTAAAAACCCGCATAATGCTTAAGTAACACTAACCGCATTTCTAAAGTGTTACAAAATATATACAAATGGTGGTCATAATCCAAAATATACCCCACCTACCAATGCAAATAACCCAGAAGGAAGATGTGTGCCAGCAAGCCGTTACTGAATCCGTGTGGTCAAATCTGCAAGAAAACTGTGGCATAACGGGGGTGAATTGCCAACTCGTGAATAGAAGACATCATCAGGTAGAAATCGAATGTATGACGATCTCGTAGCTCATACAGTAATATAATAATATAATAATATCGAGTGCTAACAAGGGTGATAGTGTAAACATAGATATAATAATACTAATGTAATCGTGCCCGTGTCATAATATGGTACTATGTCATCTGTATCATATATATATAACATCCCACGTGTGTCCATCAATGATACATCAAATTATCATAAAAACCTGAGTGCCCAGTATCGACACTCGAAAAACATCATAAAACTCATGTCCATTATCGACACGTAAATCTTCATATCTCAGGCGCCGTCTCATCGGATCGGCCCTCATATCCATCTGTCTCAATCGCTCCGGTCGGTATCCTCCGGATATCCACCGAGTCCAATACCATCACCGGTAGGTAGTGTTCCCCTGCCGGGCTCAACGCCTTTCTATACGACCTTCTTGCCCCAGAGTACCATACCGGGTCCACCATGTACCCGCAGATGGTGCCTCCTCACTCCTCGAATCGGGTAATATCATAGCTCAGAACCGAGAAATCTCATGGTGGACGTCGAAATATCATATCAAGAGAAACCGCGTTTTTAAAATAATCATAAGACTTTAAAAATGCATCTACGGTTCTCAAATCCAGAAATCTCATGAAAACAAAATCGCATATGCGTGTAATCACGATGGAACAGTAAGTACAAGCACATAACGGTACTGTAAGGTATAACCGGTAATTTCATATAAGCATGTTGTGTAACTAGTAAGGAAGTGCAATATCTAAACTAGCATGTGCGATAATGAGTACTAAACAAATAACTGTAATTCTACAATTTAGAGAACAATACTGCGATATAGCGGTTTCTAATGTGTACGTGGCATGGCAACTACCGATGATGAGTGTGTGAGCCGGCAAGTATGTGTACATGCAACATGCGCATCATCGATAATGGTGCATGTGTCCTATCAGACGAAGTCATATAGAGATAAGTACAAGGAACATAGTATGTATGTCGCCAATGAAAAGTAATACGAGCGTAACAAAAATAAGAAAAGCGTGAACGTGAACAGTATAAAATGCGTGACTACATATGAACCATATAGTTATAACTTAAAATAGTATGAATCGTTATTTTTGAAAATGGGAACTACGGTTTTTTTGAGAAAAAGATGCCATTTGAAAATCCGTACCATCCCATGAGATTTGTCTTTTTATTTCATCATATTCTCATCTCATCATATCATCTCGTAATTATCCTCATAGTTATATATATATATATATATATATATATATATATATATATATGCATGCGTGTGTACCTATGACTCATGGACTAAGAAAACTAGAACTAGAGATATACCTTGCTACACATACACTACTATGGTTTATAGTATCCCAGAACCCTATTAGCTGGGTATACATATCTAAAATATATATATATATATATTGAATTTCTAATATCCTGGTACTATGGTTGCGGGGGTGCTATACGCCATCCACTCGCCTTCCCCCGTAAATATACATCTACTCACCTACTATCCTCGCTCAAACCAAAGTCGATGAACGCCTTACTCTCCTTCGTCGCCCCGAAAGTTCACGCACATGTACCTACAAGTCAAAACACACCGTGTCGAAATCAAAATCAACTCTTGAAAACCGATACGGCAAGAGAAGTGTACATAGGTTAGAACCTATGGTCCACGCATGCAAGAACAACCAAACAACTCCCGACGTTGACGTACAAATATGAAACGATCGAGTCTAAACTCAAATATCAAAAACTTAGTTTTCAAAAGGCGTAAAACAAAATCTGAAACTTAGTAAAACACTCCCAGATTTTACCCAAGACGAAATTAGGACATTCTGCACATTTGATAGGCCTAGATATGATAGAGCTATGGACCAAGAACCAAATCCTAACTCTAAAGTCAGGCCGCAAATTGCGGCCATATGGGATAAATTGGCGACCAAGGTAAGGAGATAGGGGCTCGGGTTTCTAGGGTATCTTCTTAATAGCCTGCACATCCTACTGTAATCTGCAAAATATTTTTCGGAGTCCTCGAGTCATTCCAGATTCCATTTAAACACCACAATTTCAACGAAACCCGATGTCGGAAAATTCTAAGTTCGTGTTTTAGGACTTCTAAACTCACTTAGGCCAGAGATTCTATCACTAAGGCTAGTAGTCACTCTCTAAACTCTCTACCATAACACTACTACTCATTCAAATCACCAAAAAATCATCCTAGAATTTTCCAAGATCACAAAGCTAATCTTTTTTAACTCTAAACCAATACTTGAGCTTAGGAAACTTAAAACATGAAGGAAGGTGAAGGTTTTACCTCATGGAGCAACTCAAGAAAATTCCTAGATGGTCCAAAGTGTACAAAACTCCCACTTGATCTCACCATAGTGCTTGTAGTGAGCTTATGAATAATTTTTGTGAAGTTTGTATAAGGTTTTGATGAAGTTTTGATGGTGTTGTATGATGGTAGTGAGGGTGGAGGGGGTGGAGGAGAAAGAGAAGATGAAGAAGGAGGCGATGATGAAGAATGAAGGAAAAGAGAATGGCTTGCAACCATTATCCCCCCCCCCCTCTCACTCTCTCTCACAACCATACCCCCATGCCTCTTTGTCCTCCCCCCCCCCCCTCTTCCATTTATTATATCTTTTCTTTTTTCTCTTTATTTTCTCATTTTCTTTTCTTTTCCTTTTTATAAAAACATAAAACCAATGTCATAAATGCAATGGCTACAAGTCATGACACTTAAAGATGATTTTATCAAATAACTTGGTTTAATGCACAATTAGGAAATATTTATCAAGTTTAACATTAACTAGTATGTAAATAATTGCATAATGATATATAAAAGCCCAAATCAATCAAATACTTTCATAATCTATAATTCATATTAATATTCTAATTATTTGCCAAATTATATGTATATGATTATACCATTCCATTAAAACTAATTTCCATACTTTTATAATATTCATAATATTTATTATTTTATTATTTAAATCCCAAAAATAATATTTATATTTTCTGAAATGTTACACACGCATACCTTGAAAACCATACCACGGATTATATGTTGTAAGATTTTTCTTAAAATAATTGGTTTTCAATAAAATACTCTCTTTTATCACAAATAACTTGTAATTATACCATTTTCTTTGCAAATACGCCTCTACAACCCTCTTTTAGGGACTTGTTTATGATTGGTGCGGATTATCGCACACCCTAAGCTTTAATGGAGTGAGATGCAGAACTCCTCACGGAGAATACAGTCTTGAAAAGAAAAATACGGTTTTAAAGAAAAATAAACAATTTCTATAAAATGTAAAATAAAATAAAAGATATCAAGTTATGTTAATTTAGGTTATCATTATTTTCTAAATAATTAAATGAAAGCAAGTCTTTCGCTAAAATACAAAAAAACTCTTAAAAGCTTGTTTTTGTCGCTAAAATACCACAAAATATAAAATACATTTTTATAAAATATCCTGATATTATAATTAACATATTTTTTTATCAAAAACACCCTCGAGGTTTTAGGATGAATTAAAACCCCTCGAGAAATTTTTAAACGACGTCCTTCACATAAATACTTAGAAATCAAAAGACGAGTCTGTTTACCGCCGAAGACTGGACCGAGACGCGGAGATGTTTTGCCTGCATTTAGAGGCAGATGCTATATGAACATATCCATCCACCTCTCCGAAGATACCAAGTTGATTTATGACACCGTATATCGGAGGTTTTGACAGATGTGACCGATGTAGCGTGACTTATCAGATTCCCTCTTGTATTTGAGGATTTTTTGATTGTGGGACGCTTTTCCTTGCTGGCGCAAGCCCCTGCAGTTAATTACATTATTGCAATGCAGCAACAACTTTCACCTTCTCCATATGCATCACTTCGTGTCGTATTGTATTTGTTTATTATGAGGTTGTCCTTGGATTGTATACGGAGACTAATCTTGTCATGCCCGTAAGGCGCAGATTAGTCTAAATCCGTATATATTAGATTTGGGGTTTTGAACTTAAGACATAGATTTCATATAAATGAGGTCCATAAACTCATGGGATATATGAGTTTGATCTAAAGATCGTTAATCGTATATCGGACTAAGATCGACTTAGAAACAATGAGTATATGGGCTCAACTGATCGTCAGATTATATATGAATAAACCACGGATAGTATACGGTAGTCAATATAGAGACAGTCTGCAGGGCCAAAAATATTACTTTAAAGACATCACGATCCAATATTAGTTTAGGGACATTTCGGTCCATCTTTCATCTTACACACACATGTATATCACGTGGTGATGTGAATAATGGTAATATGGAGCGCGCCCAATATTGGGGTGCGATCCAATTTGAAGGCATTTATGTTTCTTTCAAAGACACACACACACATATAGCCGGGGCTCAATATGAGATACGCATCTGTATGGGATGTGTGTCAATGTGAAAGATAGGACATTCCCTATCTTGATGAAATTTCATATTTTTCATCAAGTTGAGACGAGAAAGGAGTTGTTGGTTGTTGGGACCTGCCATCTCTCTGAAGGTGTTGAGGAATTACAACGATGTATATCAAAGATGTGGAAAGATGTACCCTTGAACTAAATCTCGTATATGAGGGACAAGATCATATCAGAACGAAGGATCGTTAGTCTTATATGAGACTAAGATAAAGATTATTTAGTCGTATATGGGACTGAGATCAATTGGATGAAAGATCGATGCTAGATCATTAGTCATATATGAGACTAAGATCATCATGGAAATATGATTGATAATCATTAATCTTGTTTTAAATTAAGATCAACTTAAACATGTGAGCATATGGGCTCAAAGAAGTTTTCACTTTACAGACTTAGCCAATTTGGGGCTAAAGATTGAGTTTCTATGTCACCCAGCAGGGCTAAGCATTCAAACATATAGCGCTCACGTGTGCATCACGTGAGGCGCTCGCACTCAGACGCTCACGTGTAAGGCACTTGAGGTGCTAAGTTTGCAGCATCTGAGCGCACACGCGGATATCACGCAAGGCGTTGTCTCCATGGTCTTTGAGTACTCATGTGCGTATCACGTGAGGCGCTCAATCTCTAGCGCTCACGTGAACATCACGCGAGACGCCGAGTCTTTAGAGATTTAATCTTTGTTCACATTTTTAAAGAAGTTAAACTTCTGTTAATGGCATTTTGACCATTAACAATCACCAAGATCTCTGTTTTGAGGATCTGGGATCAGGTTCTTTAAGAACTATGTTCTTGTCATGTTTGGGAACTAAGTTCCTGGTGTATGGACTCCATCTTTTTTTTTTCCTTGTTCTTCCATGTTCTTTTCAACCTTATTGTTCCCTGAATCTTTGATTTTCAAGAACAAGATCTTTCCTACGAGAATTAAATTCTCTTTATAGGATATCTGTCTTGTGGATCTCAGATCCAGAGGAAGAACAGAGTTCTTGTGAAGGGTTAAACCCTTAGATATGATATGATGGGTAAAGTGGAAATATTTTTATTTCTGTCTTTTCTTTACCTATGGTTTGAGAGGAGGAATATCATCTTCTTTATTGAGAATTAAATTCTCTGTTGCCGAAACTTTTAGAGAGCCTTATGTATTTTTATAGAAACTTATGGGGGTCTTCTCTTCTGAGATTTAATCTCTTTGCTCCTATTTATAGGAGAAGAGAAAAATCAATCTGTTTGCGAAAATCTCTATTTTGAGAGATCATGATTGATTTCATAATCAATCGAAATGATCTTAAAGATCAACCGATGAATTTTATTCACCGTTGTATTTTTAATCCAAAAGCTCTCTGTTCAATAGAAAAGATTATTCTTTTTTGTTTAACAAGATTAGGAAAATATTTTTCTAAGATAGAATTCAATTCTATCAGATGATCAATTGATGATTTTATAATCACCGATGGATATTTGATCAAAGGGTTCTCTATTTAATAGAGAAAGTCTTTCTAGTTTAAGAAAGACCGGGGAAATATTTCCCACATAGAATTTAATTCTACATAAAATTTAATTCTATCAAAAGAGAACACTCACGTGCATTGCATGTGAGGCGCTGGCCTATAATGCTCATGTTGATGTCACATGAGGCGCTGCTAAGAGACTGACATGTGCGTTGACGTCGATATCGCGTGACGTACACTGCCAAGAAGCTGCACTAGCGCTCACGTGGCGCTGCCAAGATGCCAGCATGTGAGTTCACATGGATATTACGTGACACGCACTGCTAAGAGGCTGCACTAGCGCTCACGTGGATATCACGTGAGACGCTATCGTGTTTAACACGTAGGAACCAATATAGGATTTGATCCTATCTGAAGCGGCACTCGCATGCTTTGTGTATAGGTGCGCACTTGTTTAACACGTTAGGGATTCCCTTTATTCTTATAAGTGAACAACAAGTTTTGAGCCAAAATTTTTAGCGGAACAGAGTCCATGTTATGTATTTAGGTTGCAGATTGGTTTGAGTGGTATCTTCTCTCGTCAGTGCCTCAAGTTGCCGGAGATAATGATGCACCACTTGTATCTCCCTAAATGTAGATCGTAATTTTAGGAAAATCAAATCACATAGGATTCTGTCACGCCCCGCTTCTCGAAATACGGAAGCAGGTACGCGACGAGGCCCGCGATGTATTTATTTCGAGAAGGTCATTTCCCGAAATAAATACGCTAAGCGTGATTGAGCAATATAAAATGACAATAAATTAACATGAGATTTAAATTTCAACAACTTTATTTACATTCAAACTTTATACATATACAATACATGAGTTCAACTGAAAAGGAAATACAAGAAAAAAATGCTTAAACATGTGGCATACATAAACTGAAAGAAAAGATGAGTTAAGCTAAGTTTGAGTAGTGGTCTAGTCGTAATCCCCTGCAGTCGCTTCTATATCCTCGGTTTCTAGACCACCTGACGAACATCCAAAAAGAAAGAGAGATGGATGGATGCCCGTCAGTGAACTTTCGCTCGGTAAGTCCCCAAGGAAAGGTGTGAAGTATTAAAGTATAATGATAAGTTGGAAAATAGATATCATGAAGCAATAGACTAGAAGATATGGTGTTTAAACATATCATTTAATATAAGCACTGCAATTCTATGTAACATGCAATTCAATTGGCAATGTTTCATGAGTATGACAATATGTTTATATGCATGGTAAGGTTGTTAGGTCCACGTTACCCACCCCGGTTCTTTCGGGAAGGCGGAATAGGTAAAAATCAAATTTTTCCTCACTAGGTAACATAGACCATCCATGAAGGATCTTTGCTAAACAAAAACTAACAAATAAACTACAAGTTTTAGCTACTATGTAGAATGGTTATACCTAGGTCTTGAACTCCTTTCTCTTCTTTTTGTGGTTCTCCTCCTTGCTTGCTCCTTGTAGTGGTTTGAACGGCTCCTCCTCGTAGTCTCCTCTTTGCCGTAGATGGATCCACCCGAGGGCCTCGAACTTGAGCTCCTATCTCAACCTAGAGATAACTAAGATGCTTGGTTTGCTAGACCTAGGACCTTAGAATGAGTAGAGAAGAGTTATGGTGGTTTTGTCTCAAAAGTTTATGATTTCCAACTCATGGAACACTTAAACTTTGAGAGAGGAAGAGGGAGAGCTTTCTTTCAAGAGAGAGAAAGAATATGATAGAATGAGCTCTCATGTTGCAACCATGCTCACATCTTTTGGAATAATGATGATAATAATAATAATTAAGAATTGTGATGGTTAGTTTATGAATGACCACTATCATTACATTCATTTAATGTATTTTGCAAAGAACAAGAGTATCTTTGAAATGAAATGATAATGGCCAACAAGTCCACAATGGTCAACCGGTCAACAAAGTCAACAAGTCAACAAAAGTCAAATTGTCAACAACCCTAACCATGGCACAATTATCCTTAATTAATATTATTAACCATATTCCTCATTCTCATTAGGGTTTGAAAAAAGTCAACGGTCAACAAGTCAACCAAAATCAAATGGTCAACAACCCTAATGAGAATCCTCTGCCTCTGCCTCTGTCAACTGTGCATACACACCCGCATCCGTGTTCCGAGGAACACGAATACACTGAGACAAAACCAATCCCAAAACAAATACTAGGATCTGGCTTAAACCAAAGCCCGCTAGTAATAATTGCCCGGACACCAAACGTACACAAGTGCGCGGATGTGAACGAACCCCGTCGCAAAACCATGCGACCTCTACTCTGTTTTGCCCAAACGCGAGTAACCCTCTGTGTAGGACTCTAAAGGCTCGACACTACGCTGGCAGTGGGTTTAACCACAGGCCGCAAGCGGTACTAGCTGTATGTAACGGTCCCCAGATAGATGCCGACAAGAAGACTGATGAGGTGAACCCATCCGAACCCCTACTGAGCCTGAATGTGACAATCTCCGTACAGTCCGGTCTGTTCGTCTGAGAGTATCGCATGGCGGGCCTAGGGGGGCGGTAAACGTCAGTCCCTTAATAGCGGTACAAGTCGTGTCAGAGTGTAGTCCAAAACACCCTGAGAATCTACTGGAAAATCTACCAGTAATTCTCGCTTGCCCTGGCAAGGGACGACAATGTGTAATGGCTCTCCTAGACACAGCGCGATATCAACTCCCAATACCGGGAGAGACGAATCCTGTCTAACCGTCACTGCCTCCAAGTGCTTCGGGACTGCACCCAACTACTACCTGTTTGCACGACTCAGTAGAGCTGTGATAGGGTAGTAATCTCAGAACAGTGGGAACACACTCGAGGCGAAGTGACAGTGTCAAGTCAGCGGACTAAGCTGTACTCATGTCACCTGGGAACTGTTAACTGACGATAGGTATAATACCAACCAACAGTTCCCGACGAGTCCTGTCCAGTATACTCATAACCTAACGAGCACCTGCATACTATCTCCAGTACGACATACTGATGGCTGTGGGACAGACCATCTCCCCTGCTGGGAAGAGAAGCATATGCACCATTCTACTCTGGAGTATCGATACCCTATCTCGATAATCCTACGACTAGGGACCAAAATAAGGATGTGCTTATAGACTACCCAGCCCCCACTAGTGTGATCGCCATCACAACGCCGGTAGTCAAGCAAAAAATCCTAAGGGCTCCATCAATATGTTTTTAGCAACATGTTAAAAGAAACATATACATATTAAGGTAGAAACAAACCAAGTAGCATACTACTATATCGAGCAAGACTGTCGTAAACCCGTATGTATATATATATATATATATATATATATCCCAAGCCTCCAAAATGTATTATACAAACTAGTACTATACAATAATGGACTCTAGGGCATACATATTCAACAATCTCCCACTTGCACTAAAGGCCAGTAATTGGTGTACCGCATACCCAACGTCTGCACTAAGGCCAGCTGCTGGCGTGCCGCATACCCAATAGCTCAAAAATTCGCTCGAACTGTGTTTGAAGGAGGGCCTTTGTGAATGGATCCGCCGTGTTGTCTTTTGTGTCCACTCTCCGTACCTCGATCTCCTGGCGATCAATGATCTCCCTGATCAGGTGATACCGCCTTAAAATGTGTCTGGATTTCTGATGGGACCTTGGTTCCTTCGCTAAAGCTATAGCCCCATTGTTATCGCAATACAAAAGTATTGGGTCAACAATGGACGGAACCAGCTGAAATTCTCTAATGAACTTCTTCATCCAGACTGCCTCTTTTGCGGCATCGCTTGCAGCAATGTATTCAGCCTCCATCGTCGAGTCTGTGACGGTATCCTGTTTGGAACTCCTCCAACATACCGCCCCTCCGTTGAGGGTAAACACAAAACCAGAGACAGACTTGCTGTCATCTTTGTCACTCTGGAAGCTTGAATCGGTAAAGGACTCGACCCTGATGTCTCAATTACCGTAAACCAGGAACATCTCCTTAGTCCTTCTCAGGTACTTGAGAATGTTCTTCACTGCCGTCCAGTGGTCCTCACCTGGGTCTGACTGATACCGGCTCGCCACGCTCAGCACGTAAGCTACATCTGGTGTTGTACATAGCATCACATACATTATAGATCCTACCGCCGAAGCGTAGGGTATAGTGCTCATGCGAACCCTCTCCTCGTCAGTCTTAGGAGACATCTTCTTGGAGAGGGTGATTCCGTGCAATGTGGGTATGTTACCACGCTTGGAATCTTCCATACTAAATCTCTTTAGTACGGTCTCTATATACCTAGACTGCGAAAGTCCTAGTAGTCTCTTGGATTTATCTCTGTAGATCTTGATCCCAGAATGTACGAGGAATCACCCAGGTCCTTCATGGAGAACCGTTGTGACAAGAATAGCTTGACCGATTGTAGCATAGGAATGTCATTTCCTATCAAAAGAATGTCGTCCACGTACAAGACTAAGAACACGACAGTTCGTCCTACAATCTTCTTATAGACACAAGGTTCATCTTCGTTCTTGATGAAATCAAATTCCTTGATTGCCTCATCAAAACAGATGTTCCAGCTCCGCGATGCCTGCTTTAATCCATAAATGGATTTAAGCAACTTGCACATCTTCCTGCTGCTCCCACTGTCTACTAAACCTTCTGGCTGATCCATGTAAACTCACTCTTCCAAACAGCCGTTTAGAAAAGCCGTTTTAACGTCCATCTGCCAGATTTCATAGTCATGGAAGGCAGCAATGGCAAGTAGGATCCGAATGGATTTGAGCATAGCTACTGGAGAAAAAGTTTCATCATAGTCCACACCAGGTCTTTGACGAAAACCTTTTGCAACGAGTCTAGCCTTATAGGTTTCCACCTGCCCATCTACACCAAGTTTCCTTTTGTAGATCCATTTGCATCCAATGGGTTTTATCCCAGGTGGAGCAATATCCAAGGTCCACACTTTATTGGTGTACATGGACTCCATTTCGGATTGCATTGCTTCCAGCCACTTATCAGAGTCCCTACTGATAATGGCCTGCCTGAAACTGGTAGGGTCATCTTCTTCCAAGATGCAATCCTCTCGATCCCCATCTATGAGAAAACCGTAGTATCTCTCGGGTGGACGAGAAATCCTATCGGATCTGGGGAGTGGCTGAGGATCGTCTGGGGTTATTGAATCCTGAGGTTCTGTCAAATCTTCAGTTTCATTTTGTGGTCGCTGAATTTCTTCCAGTTCTACCAAACTCCCACTTGTTTCTTTTGCAAGAAATTGCCACTCTAAAAAGGTGGCGTGGCGAGATACAAACATCTTCTGTTTCTCGGTGTGGTAGAACAGATATCCTGTAGAGTTTTTAGGATATCCCACAAATTTACATAGAACTGAACGTGCCTGAAGTTTGTCCGGATTTTGTACTTTTATATAGGCCGGACAACCCCATATCTTAATACGTTTAAGATACGGCCTTTTACCATTCCATATCTCAAATGGTGTTTTAGGCACTGATTTAGACGGAACATCATTCAAGAGATATGCCGCTGTCAAAAGTGCATGTCCCCAAAATGAAAGAGGCAACTTGGCACTACTCATCATGGAGCGAACCATATCCAATAGGGTACGATTCCTCCGTTCCGATACACCGTTGTGCTGTGGTGTATAAAGAGGAGTAAGCTGAGAGAGAATACCATTCTCTTTTAAGTAATCTAGGAATTCCGTGCTTAAGTACTCCCCTCCCATGTCTGATCGGAGGATCTTGATACTTTTGCCAATCTGGTTCTCTACTTCAATTATGAATTCCTTGAATTTCTCAAAAGCTTCAGATTTGTGTTTCATCAGATACACATATCCGAACCTAGAGAGATCGTCAGTGAATGTGATGAAGTACGAGAACCCACCCCTTGCATGTATAGACATTGGACCACATACATCACTGTGTATGAGTCCCAAGAGCTCTGTTGCTCTTTCTCCAAGTCCGGTGAACGGAGATTTGGTCATCTTTTCTTTGAGACAAGACTGACAAGTTTCATAAGATGAAAACTCGAACGTATCCAAGAGTCCATCTTTATGTAATTTACTTAGTCTTTTCTCTCCGATATGACCAAGTCTACAATGCCATAAGTAGGATTCGTTCATATCTGAACTCTTCCTCTTGCGTGTGTTTTGTACATTGAGAACTGTATTCTGATTTAGAACGTAGATACCATTACACAGTGTACCTTCTGCAACCAGTACCTTATGAAGGTAAATGTTCATGATATTTCTATCAAGAACAAAATTATATCCATCTTTATTGAGTAAAGAAACTGATATGATGTTGCAAACCATGGAAGGTACATAGTAGCAATCGTTCAATATCATAGTATTGCCATTTGGCAACACTAGGTGATATTCACCGACGGCTGCAGCATTAACTTGTGCTCCGTTCACTACCCTGAGCGATATATCACCAGGTGCAACTTTCCTACTTTTTCTCAGTCCCTGCAATAAATTACAGATATGAGATCCTGATCCGGTATCAAATACCCAGGAGGTAGGGCTGACCGTAAAGCAGTTCTCAATTACAAGAACACCTGAAGTAGATGCAAAACTATGCTTCTTCTTCAACTGGGTATCCTTGGAATCCATACAATCCTCTTTCCCTTGCTCATACTTATGACTGTTGTCACAAGTTAGAGCCGAACCGACGTTCCCCAGCCCCGAATAAGAATTCGGATCGGTCAAGCGATACATTTTATCATCTTGATTAGGGCGTGAAATGGTTGCTACCTGGAGAGAGAGAAAAGAAACACTCAGCGTGCGCTCTTGCAAGATTAGATTGGTTTATTAATTTATCTAATCAGGATGGCTCCCACTGTTTCCTCAAATTCTTCTTGAAACCTTTAAAAGAAGAACTAGTCGGGATTAATTGCACTTCACAATACTTGCTTAACCTTTCAGCCAGGCTAGTGTTGGTACTTCGAGGGAGGTTTTCCAACGCTTTCGCGAAGTTCCTTAATTAAATAACCTCTTTTCCCTGGAGGCGTAGCCCCGCTAACACCGTTCTAAATACCTACTTGGTTTATAGCATTGATTGTTAAGTGAAATAATCTCCCGAGAGTAATCCAACTCATCAATGGGATCGGGATCCAACTATCATTGTGTAATGACCTAGATGGAATCCACTCTAGTCACTACACTCCAGAAGGTATGCTAAATCTGCAAGTTTCAGTTTGTTTAGAAACTCCCGATGTGGTTTTTACCCCTAGGACCCAAGTGACCTTGACTGAGCCAACATATCAAAGGATCCTAGTCAAGTTCTACCCGTCATTTTCTTGATTGCATTAGACCCACCCGTACGAGTTCTTGACTGAGCCAAAATGACCGCAAGACTGTCCCAATCAATCACATTATATGCCACAGAAAAAATATTACATAGCTACCGTTCACTACGCCTCGGCTGAGCACGAAATACGTAGCACGAATACTAAGCAATACCAATCCGAAATGACGGAGGGCTACGGCTGGGTTTTGGTGAAAACCCGTTAACGTAATGAACTTGATATAGTTGAAGGAACATGGTTTCCTTTTTGAAAATATAATGGTGAAAACTTTTGCTAAAGAGGTCACTACCTGTGAAGGGATCTCGGCTCTTTTCTCATCGAATGAGGTGCAGGATATTCCAAACTGAATACCTCGATGCAAAGCAAGAATAATCGACTATAATGAAGTTATTACCCTGACGCAAACTTTTGTCCAAGGGGTCACTCCCGATGAAAGGGTCTCGGCCCTTGCCTCCTCGAATGAGGTGCTGGGCATTCATAACCGAATGCCTCTATGCAAAACAAAAGAGAACGTCCTTATAATAACAGCTTTTTGAAAATTGTTCCAACAACGTCTTTTAGGTTTGTTTTTTTTTTGCATTAATATAATGTGTCCCATCAATTAATCCTACCATTGCAGAAAACAACGAAAATATGACGTACGCTTATGCCATCCGCATTCGCCACGGGGCCCGTCATTACCCGTTAGGTTACTTAACTAACGGCAGAGCGGGGGCTGGACTAGCACGGATGCAAAACATAAGCAACGCCTACTAGATATCATATATAGATATATACATTTGTCAGATGCAATGATAGCCATTCCAGATCACAGATGAACACATTGGATATGCTAGGAATCCGCGTTTCGTTCGAGCCTGCAACGAAAGTCGGATTACACGGTCGCGATGAATAGCCAAACCCCACCCTAGACCCCTACGGGTGCGGCAAACTACCCGCCAAATACCCGAAGTGAAGCAGCCTCTCTCAACAACGTGAGTAGGCCACTCAGCACTTCAACGTACCCGGTAGTTTGTGCACCCCACCTTGGGTCTATCCTAGGAGCAAAAACAGTAAAAGAAATAATATACAATGGCTGCTACAACCTCATCCCGGATGTGCGGCCATAAAAATAATATTACATCAATTTACATATTACATCAAATGAAAGATAAAGAAACTCTCATCTCACAAAACCCCGGCTATTCATCTGCGGCAATCCAACAAGTTCATATACACAATCCAACAACATTACAGATCACAGATATGCACAACCCCCCACTAATCGACATATAGCGATTAGCCGACATTCATTGCATATATCACATTACAGATATAACCATTTAGCAAGAGTTTGTAGAACTTCGATCAAAACACCAATTTGTAACTACCCCAAACATAACATTGTTCTCTGGAAAATCTGGGCAGAAACAAAACATCTTAAAAATCACAAAACCAACACAGAGAACCCCTGGAAAAATTTGGTGCGATGCCGAGTCGACTCGGCCGCGGAACCGCGGCGGATCGCTTGGATCGGCCGCGGATCCGCGGTCATCTGAGGGACTTAGGCGCCCAAATTTCTGCAGTTTTCTCAAAAAACCCTGCTTGTATTTTTCATGTCAGTTAAAATATTTTTAGGCCTGTTTTATAAATCGACAGAAAACACAAGTTTTTAGACGGATTTTGCGATTTTTTCCGGATCGAAGTTCTAAACACTTTGCTAACAGTTAGTTGTTGTTTAACCTAGCTCTGATACCACTGTTAGGTCCACGTTACCCACCCCGGTTCTTTCGGGAAGGCGGAATAGGTAAAAATCAAAATTTTCCTCACTAGGTAACAGAGACCATCCATGAAGGATCTTTGCTAAACAAAAACTAACAAATAAACTACAAGTTTTAGCTACTATGTAGAATGGTTATACCTAGGTCTTGAACTCCTTCTCTTCTTTTTGTGGTTCTCCTCCTTGCTTGCTCCTTGTAGTGGTTTGAACAGCTCCTCCTCGTAGTCTCCTCTTTGCTGTAGATGGATCCACCCGAGGGCCTCGAACTTGAGCTCCTATCTCAACCTAGAGATAACTAAGATGCTTGGTTTGCTAGACCTAGGACCTTAGAATGAGTAGAAAAGAGTTATGGTGGTTTTGTCTCAAAAATTTATGATTTCCAACTCATGGAACACTTAAACTTTGAGAGAGGAAGAGGGAGAGCTTTCTTTCAAGAGAGAGAAAGAATATGATAGAATGAGCTCTCATGTTGCAACCATGCTCACATCTTTTGGAATAATGATGATAATAATAATAATTAAGAATTGTGATGGTTAGTTTATGAATGACCACTATCATTACATTCATTTAATGCATTTTGTAAAGAACAAGAAGTATCTTTGAAATGAAATGATGATGGTCAACAAGTCCACAATGGTCAACCGGTCAACAAAGTCAACAAGTCAACAAAAGTCAAATTGTCAACAACCCTAACCATGGCACAATTATCCTTAATTAATATTATTAACCATATTCCTCATTCTCATTAGGGTTTGGAAAAAGTCAACGGTCAACAAGTCAACCAAAGTCAAATGGTCAACAACCCTAATGAAAATCCTCTGCCTCTGCCTCTGCCTCTGTCAACTGTGCATACACACCCGCATCCGTGTTCCGAGAAACACGAATACACTGAGACAAAACCAATCCCAAAACAAATACTAGGATCTGGTTTAAACCAAAACCCGCTAGTAATAACTGCCCGGACACCAAACGTGCACAAGTGCGCGGATGTGAACGAACCCCGTCACAAAACCATGCGACCTCTACTATGTTTTGCCCAAAGGCGAGTAACCCTCAGTGTGGGACTCTAAAGACTCGACACTACGCTGGCAGTGGGTTTAACCACAGGCCGCAAGCGGTACTAGCTGTACATAACGGTCCCCAGGTAGATGCCGACAAGAAGGCTGATGAGGTGAACCCATCCGAACTCCTACTGAGCCTGAATGTGACAATCTCCATACAGTCCGGTCTGTTCATCTGAGAGTATCGTATGGCGGGCCTAAGGGGACGGTAAACGTCAGTCCCCTAATAGCGGTACAAGTCGTGTCGGAGTGTAGTCCAAAACACCCTGAGAATCTACTAGAAAACCTACCAGTAATTCTCGCTTGCCCTGGCCAAGGATGACAATATGTAATGGCTCTCCTAGACACAGCGCGATATCAACTACCAATACCGGGAGAGACGAATCCTTTCTAACCGTCACTGCCTCCAAGTGCTTCGGGACTGCACCCAACTACTACCTGTTTGCACGACTCAGTAGAGCCGTGGTAGGGTAGTAATCTAAGAATAGTGGGAACACACTCGAGGCGAAATGACAGTGTCAAGTCAGCGGACTAAGCTGTACTCATGTCACCTGGGAACTGTTAACTGACGATAGGTATAATACCAACCAACAGTTCCCGACGAGTCCTGTCCGGTGTACTCGTAACCTAACTATCTCCAGTACGACGTACTGATGGCTGTGGCACAGACCATCTCCCCTGCTGGGAAGAGAAGCGTATGCACCAGTCTACTCTGGAATATCGATGCCCTATCTCGATAATCCTACGACTAGGGACCAAAATAAGGATGTGCTTATAGACTACCCAGCCTCCACTAGTGTGATCGTCATCACAACGCTGGTAGTCAAGCAAAAAATCCTAAGAGCTCTATCAATATGTTTTTAGCGATATGTTAAAAGAAACATATACATAAATTAAGATAGAAACAAACCAAGTAGCATACTATTATATCGAGCAAGACTGTCGTAAACCCGTATATATATATATATATATATATATATATATATATATCCCAAGCCTCCAAAATGTATTATACAAACTAGTACTATACAATAATGTCCTCTAGGGCATACATATTCAACAAAGGTAACATGAGGACAGAAAAATAGTATAGCATGGCCGTGTAGTGTAGATATAGTGAACATGAAGTGCATGTGACTATCCTAAAAGGTATCTACATAGATAAACTAATTTAACGTAAGTTCAAGGGTGAATGTCAACCAATCTCAAGAGTGTTCTCGAACCTAACAGGCTGTAATTCAGGGGTAAGGAACCGCGGGCCCGAATCAAGTGTTGGTAATGGGACTTCAACCTAGTGTTGAAGTATTCTAAACTCAACAGGTTATAATCCAGAAGTAAGGAAACACGGGTCCTCATCATAGATTGCTTGTGTTAGTAGATATGGATTCATGATCTAGGGGGACTCCTGAGATTTCATTGGATTCGCACTTGAACTACCCCAAAACCCCGTGTATTCTAAATTATAGTCAAAATTACCAGCCTTACTCGAATCCATGAATATATCAAGTTGCAAGATTGAGTTCGTGTCAAGATCAAGTATTCATGTATTTATGCCAAGTTGTATTCATGGTTCGAGTCAAGTCAGTTCAAGAGTAGATATTGGGTTCAGGTATCATGTTAAGTTCAAGTGTCAAGTTCAGATTCATGTTCAATTCTAGTTCAAGTTCGAGTCTAAATTCAAGTTTGAGTTCGAGTTCGGATTCGAGTTATGGTCATTTCATATTACTAGATTTAAGTTTGAAGATCTTAAATTCAGAAATAATCGGACAACTGCTGCATATGGATGGCAGGATTTGTGTCTTTTTCCAAGACGATTGTCATTGATAACTCCGTTAAGTTGTAATGTTGTCTAACCTAAAGAGGCAAGCACTCACTTTCTCCGGCACTCTGGGGCTTAAAAAAAATGATACCGCTTAAACCTATATTAATTCAGGGTCCTTAAAAATTTATTCAAGTTGTTTATTATGTATTCTGCATTTTTTTGCATTTCTCGAAGGGTTTTTACGTAAAATATTTTAATATTGTTTTAAAAATAAACCTCGAGGGTGATTTATAATATTAAGGATTTTATATAAATGTATTTTAGTTTCAATGGTATTTTAGTGATAACACCTAGCTTTTAAAAATTTATGGTATTTTTATGAAAACTACTACTTTTGGAAACTTTGTGGTATTTTTATTAAAATTTTAATTTTTCATTTAAAAATATATTTTTCACAATTTGTTTTCATAGAAAAATACGGATTTATGAGTTATGAAATTTTTTAAAGGATTTAATTTGTTAAAAAGTCGTATTTCATTAAACGTATTTTTTATTACTTTTCGAGCTCAATCCACTGATGTCACTTGGACGAGTTGTAGAGCAACGGAGAGAGATGAAGGATCTTGAGGGAACGACGACGCGAGAGGGATGAAACGTGCTCGACTCCTTGAGGGAACTTGAGTGCTTGAGAATTTTGAAAGAGAATACAGATTGGAGAGAGTGGTATGCGTAGGGGAAGAGATAGGACTGGTCTAGGTATTTATAGTGAGGGATATTGGGGTCAAAAATTACTCCCCGGTTGACCAAGTCAAAGTCAAAGTCAACCCCAAACTAGGTGGGTCCAAGCCCAGATCAAGTGGGCCCATGTCCAAGTCGAGCCCCACTGCGGCCTACCCAATGTCAAATGAAAATTATATAATAAATAATTTTGATGTAATTTTTATGAATAAATGTAAGAAAAATGGGCATAAAGCCAAATTTTTGTATAGCCCATGGCTCATGTGCAAAAGAAATAAGCACATGAGACATGAGATGGGCAAAATGTCATTTTGTAAAGCCCAAGGGGCTAAGGTTAAACTTGTAAGCTTATATAAGATAACATGATGATGAAATAAAAAAGAAGAATTCCTTCCCCATCAAATCTCTAGGGTTTGCGCCTCCATCCTCACTCTCTCAAGTTCTTCCTCTTCATTTTCCAATTAAATCAAGCGCTTGGCACTTTTTTTTCAAAACTAAATAAAGTTTTACCAAAAATCCACTGAAAGAGAGTTTAACTCTCATATCCGATCAAAAAAAACGAGAAAATTTTTGTTACCTTCTTCTCCCTCCTCAAGATCCAATTTGAGAGAGGGAGAAGAAGCGAAATCCACCTCCCAAGACTCCATTAAGAGAAAAAATGGGTTTTTTCATCATCCAAGATCTAAATCTTGGAGTTTCAAGAGAACCTATTTTGGGTTTTTTCTCAAAAGAGAAAGAAGAAAATCTTTTGGAGTTTAACTCCACAATAAAAAAAATTGGAAGTTTAACTCCAAATAAAATTGTTTTTCCAAATAAAATCATTTGAAGTTTAACTCCATTTAAAAAAAATTTTAAAAAAAGTTTTGGAGCTCCCTTCCCCACGTGAGGGGGAGGCTCCCATTTAGTGGGAGCCCCCTGCTCCCTCACATGGGAGAGTAGGAGCTTTCCCCCTTCACGTAAGGGGGAGTCCCTCACGTGAGGGGGAGGGAGCTCCAACTTAGTGGGAACTCCCCACTTCCCTTCACGTGAGGGGGAGGCTCCTACTAAGTGGGAGCCCCTCCTCCCTCTCATTTGAGGGGGAGGGAAGCTCCCATTCAGTGGGAGCTTCCTCTTAAGAAAAAATAAATAAATAATTTTTTTTGTTTTAGGAGTTTAACTCCGTATAAAAAAATTTTGAGAGTTTAACTCTAAATAAAATATCTTTTGGAGTTTAACTCTACAATAAAAATTATTTTGGAGTTTAACTCCACAATAAAAATCGTTTTAGGAGTTTAACTCCATTTAAAATCTTTTAGAGTTTAAGTCCACAATAAAAAATATCTTTTGGAGTTTAAGTCCACAATAAAAAAAATCTTTTGGAGTTGAACTCCACAATAAAAATCCTTTGGGGGAGTTTAACTTCACCTTAAATCTTTTGGAGTTTAACTCCATATAAAAACTTTTGGTAGTTTAACTCCAAATAAAATTGCTTTGGGAGTTTAATTCCAAATAAAATGTTTTGGAGTTTAACTCCTTCAAAAAAATTTGGAGCCCCCCTCACATGAGGGGGTCCCTCTCACATGAGGGGGAGCGAGCCTAACTAAGTGGGAGCTTTTCCCCCTCACGTGAAGGGAGGTTCCCACCAAGTGGGAGCCTCTGCTCCTTCCCATGTGAGGGGGAGGAAGCTCCCACCCCTGTTCCCTCCCACATGAGGGGGAGGAAACTCCCACTAAGTAGGAGCTCCCTACTCCCCTTCACGTGAAGGGGAGGCTCCCACTTAGTGGGAGCCCCTTTCCCCCCTCACGTGAGTGGAGGGGGCTTCCCCTCCCTATTTGTTTTATTTTTTTTAAAAAAAAGAGAAAAAAATAAAATATAAATAATAAATAAAACAAATTTTAAAAAAAAAATTTCTTAAAATCTTTTTTTTTAAAAATCTTTTTTCACAAATGGAACAAAAAAATGAACACGTCCCTATTGTTATAAAAAAAAAACACCAATACATCACATTGAGTTCGCATGACCAGTTGTACCCGTTAATCGGAGCTTCTCTCGCTCCAAACGTGAGGGGTAATTAACGGCAGTTTAGTCTGCGGCTGCCGGAGATTCGGATCCCACAATCAATAAACCCTGGCCTACCCTAGATAGGGGGAATTTGTATACGCCTGACAAGCGATGCGAATTCCCATCTCAATGGGGTGACGAAAAACACCCTGCAGGTATTGGCATGCCCGGTGGGACCTATTTTTCCTCCCATATTTTGGGTCAAACGTTCATGCGAACTCAATCAACATATATATCGATTGCTTGTACTGAAATCATACTTCTTTGTGTAGGTTAACATTTTCCAATTGCAATCATCGGACGCAACAAAATATCTCCAAGGACAAACTCAGCTCTCAACACAGCTCCCATCTCCTACACGGTGAAGATGAACGTCAGGACGGTCCTCCCGGCCAGTCTTGGGCGACAGTGGGAGGAGCCGCCTCTACCATTTGGCTCTATTCTGTTCATGCTAGCTAATGCCATCTCTACTCCTCAAGCCCCGGTGATGGATAAACCGACCTCAAAAGGAAAAAGGCCAAATTTCATGGTCGTGAAGGCACCTGAGCCCAAGCACAAATCCGTTTTCGGACGACTCTCCATTGCTCCAGCTGGGGGCAAGGCCATCAACACCAACAAAGCAATAAGGCATCTCGGGCAAGCTCTAGCGGTGCCCCTGAGAACTGCTCAATCAGGCATCTTCTCTATGCTTCCCGTCAATCGACTCACGATGGCTTCCTGGATAACGGATGCCCGCCAAGCCCTCAAAATAGAGAAGCTAAGACAGAAAAGGCTCATATATAGAGCTAACAAAAGAGCAAGGGCTCCTTCTAGGCTGAACTTCATGAGTTTCCAAGAACAGGGTTATCCCGCAACAACAGCTGAACCAGCTGTGAAGCTCGCTTACTCTTTTGAACCGCTGAAATTGGTTCAGAAGAATGCCATGACCATGAGAGTCAAGAAAGCAGATATCCAGATAGCGCCACCTAAGGACCCAGTCAGACCAACCGTCTTTAGTCGCATGTCCTTTCCAGAAGAGGAAGGGCCACGACGATGGTCCAAAAAATCAGCCGCCAAAGATAAAGAGATAGCTGGATATGTGGTCCACATTGTCTACATGGTGGGCACATGCAGCAAGAGAAAGGACAGAGCCACCACATCTCAAATCCAATCTGGTGTGAATGTAGCTGCCACTTCTTACGGCCAGCCTCCTTTGGGAGGTAATGACAACCCTTCCAGTGAGGCTGATAAGCAAAGAGATCCCTCAGTTCATGAGGAGTTGAACTCGGAAAGCGAAGAAGAGCCAATCTTCCATTTCAAGACCGCAGAGCAACCACTTCTCCAAGAGCTCTAGACGCAGCTCAGAAACAAAGACAAGGAGATGGCCAAGCTCTACTCAAAAATTGATGACTTGACAAATGTCATCTTATAGCTCACGGCCCAAGTTGCCTCTCAGCCGCCTAATCAAGCACGGGGCTCTGCTCATGAACCGGGAAACGGTGTCCCGAGGCAGCCGACGCCTATTCCCTCAAATCCAAAGGTGGGCAAGCCGCATGAAAGCCGGCCGCATCCCATCTCGGGAAATGTCTTGACTACCGATAACAGCAACCCGCTAACGCAAGATCAAATCATGGATTTGGTCGCCAACAAAGTCAAAACATTGGTAGCCGAAGCCGAAGCACAAAAAGATATCAGTAGTAGTGGGAGACCATATCCTGCTCGGTATGATCTGGTAGAGTTTTCTGGCGGCTATGCCATCCCCAAATTCGGATGATTTGATGGGACGGGAAATACGAATCAGCACATCGCCTACTTTAAACCCTCATGCGGGAATACTGGGGGAAATGATGCGCTTCTCCTCCACCAGTTCATTAATAGCTTAACTGATGTCGCTTTCGATTGGTATGCGAGCTTACCAGATGGCTCCATTACTACTTTCGTCCAAATGGAATCTCTGTTTCGACAAAGGTTCATGAGTTTCAGCGATAAGATCACCATTGCCGACCTCGTAAGAACCAAGTCAAAGAACAAAGAAAGCAGCATGGATTTTATAACCCGATGGTGCAATCTCTCCGTCAAATGTGAACCGCCGATAGAGCAGGGCCAATCTGTCAGCCTCCTCGTCGGAAATCTCAACAATTGGATGGCCCCGTTTCTATACACCGCGGGTCTTAAAACATTCCAAGAGCTGACTAGGAAAGTTCAAATGTTGGAGTGTTCAAAGCAGGAGTCCTCCTCTGATTCCCAAAATAACAATAGGTCTTAGAGAAAGCGAAAGGACGATAATCAAAAAAGCGAAAATTCCGACGATGTTGAATCTTTTAACACTTCGGCTAACTGAAATAAGCGAGGGATGAGCGGGCCTAATGCCAACCAGCCTCGGAAGCCAGTGTTCGGAGATGGAGGAGAATCCCCACTGAAAGAGAAGCTGGATAAAGTCTATTCCTTCAAAAGGGACAAAGTACGTAAAATATTCAAGGATGCCTTAAGAAACGGTCTACAATTACCAGAATCAAAAATACTGCAAGAAGTGAATATGACCGGCGACCCCAAATATTGCCCCTATCACAGAGTGATAGGTCATGCTATTGAAGACTGCTTTGTCTTTAATGATTGGGTTGAAAAGCAATACAAGGCAAGAGAGATAGAACTGTCTAAAGGCATGTTTGCAAACAATCAAGCTGCGATCGCCAATTTCATACAAATGGAGACCGAAGCCCTTCAGGAATCTGCTGCTCTCAATCGTCTGCCCTTCTTGGAAAGGAGCGGGCTAAGTCAACAAGCTAAAATCCCAACGAGCAACATTAACAATGAAGAAGCGGTAGATGGGTACATAACTCATACAGTCTACATGGTGGATCCCAGAAGAACAAGTCCTTCGACGCCTTATACCCATGACAATGACGTGGTTGTTGCTGCCCAACACCGGCTCGGTCTAGATGATGAAGAGCCCGCACAGGCCATTAAGCCAAAAGAGCTCGTGGTTCCTGCAGAATCAAGGTCAGGCAATAAGAATGACTCGGTTATCATGCCCAGAACTATAGAGCAAGCGTTATTCCAATGGCTTCAAAAACAGCTTCAGGACAGGGACAAGAAGTTGGCCAAGGTCTATTCCAAAATAGACGAGTTGGCAAACGTCGTGGCAGATCTCATGACCCAAGTCGCCCGATTGCAATTACAGCAAAATGAAAATTTAGTTCATGAGCCAGGGATTGATATCCTAAAACAGCCAATCGACACTCACTCCAGCCCAAGAACGGAACACCTTTGCGAAAAACGGCCGCGGTCAGCTTCCAATCCCTCCGATACGTATAGTGAACGGGGTAAGCAGGCAGCAGGAGAACCAAAGACTGATCAGCCTCGAGGACCAGCATCAGGAAAGGCACCGGCTCTAATGGAGAGAAGAAAAAAGTATACTCCTTCAGGAGGGACGAAGTCCGCAAAATATTCAAGGACGCCTTGGACAACGGTCTTCAACTGCCTATTCCAAAGAGAACACATGAAATGAACATGACCGACGATCCCATGTACTACCCATATCATAGGATGGTGAGTCATACCATCGAAGACTGCTATGTTTTCAAAGATTGGGTAGAGAACCAATACAAGGCTGGAAAAATCTACCGTCCTCGGATGTACCAGCAAACCACCAAGTTACGATCACCAACTCAACCCTACCAAGATCAAAGCTCAAGAGGCTAGGAAAAGCAGATAACAGATGACCACCACGTCGTTAAACTGGGAACAGTTGACCACCACGTCGTTAAACTGTAAACAATTGACAACCATGTCGTTAAACTGGGAACACAGGACCCCTAAGTCGTTAAACTGGGAATGTAAAAAAATGTGTAAATAAAAAGAAGTCGAAATGATGGGACAACTCGCAATAAAAATCAGCGAATAGAATAAAGATGAAAATAAAGCCGAAATGATAGGGCAACTGCGAATAAATAGCCGAAATGACAGGGCAATCGAGACCTTCGCGATAAGAAAAGCTGAAATGATAGAGTAATCGTGGTAAAAAAAAGGGCGAATAATGAGTCGCCCCTGATACCATATTCCAGTGCAGCGATACAGACGCCAACCAAAATTTCAAATCCCTGAATATCCCAATGACGAATGATGTGTCACTCCTGATACCATATTCCAGTGCAGCGATACAGACGCCAACAAGTTCCAAATTCTCTCAGCCCTATAGTTGGTCCCCAAATTGATTACCGTATATAATGCACAGGCTCAAATAATTCTCATCACACCCATACCCCACCGCAATCACCAGTCCAGCGGCCGGTCTCCGCTCTTGGAATTATGCTCCATTTGGAAAGACCCACTCATGTGTCCTCACGATATATAAGGAGAACAAAGCTTACGGGATCCTCATGACTCATAAGAAAACACCTTCATGGGATCCTTACGACTCACAAAGGAAAAACACACTTGGGAGTCCCCACGACTCCTAAGGAAAAAATGCACCCACAAGATCCTTTCGACTCGTAGGGAGAAAATGCTTTTATGAGACCCTTACAGCTCATAAAATTGAAAAGCCTTAGGTGATAGGGACCTAAACCTGTCTCCTAAGCTATCGCTCCCTAACAGGCAAAGGCAAATGATGAATTGCTCCCAGCACCTGTGCTCCAGTGTTGACAACGCTGATGCCGACCCAACCCCAAAATTCCAAATTTCCGATCCAATAGACCCTTAAGTCGTTAAACTGAGAACAGATGACCTCTAAGTCGTTAAACTAGGAACAGATGACCCCTAAGTCGTTAAATTGGGAACGAGGGAAATCCCCTCACGACAAATGATGATTCGCTCCTGGTACCATATTCCAGTGTAGCGGTGCTGATGCCAAACCAAAACCAAAATCCATAAATTCTCTCATGGCAAATGATGATTCGCTCCTGGTACCATATTCCGGTGTAGCGGTACTGATGTCAACCCAAATCACATCAAATCAGCAAGTCAACTTCAACCCTGACATCGCAGAAAGCGTAGCAAGTCAAATCTAATCCCTAACACCGCAAGAAGCGGAGCAAGTCAAATCAAGCACCGACCGTCCAAGTCGCAAAAAGGGCAGCAACGACCACCCCATCGGAATTGTGCTCCAACTCGGAATCAAGTCAACCAACGACCTTCCCGTCGGAATTATGCTCCATCTCGGAATCAAGTCAACCAATGACCTCCCCGTCGGAATTATGCTCTGTCTCGGAATCAAATCAACCAACGACCTCCCCGTCAGAATTATGCTTCGACTCGGAATCAAGTCAACCAACGACCTCCCTGTCGGAATTATGCTTCGACTCAAAATCAAGTCAACCAACGACCTCCCTGTCGGTATAATGCTCCGACTCGGAATTAAGCCAACCAACAATCTCTGCGGTGGAATCATACTTCGTCTCAAAGTGTACCTTGTATCGAAATCATGCTTCGCCTCGAATTGCCTGCTTTCCCCATCGGAATTATGCTTCGTCTGGAAATTGACCTCTACGTCGGAATCATGCTTCGTCTCAGAGTGTACCCCGTGTCGAAATCATGCTTCGCCTCGGAGTATCTTCCTTTCCTGTCAGAATTATGCTTCGACTCGGAATCAATCTCTGCATCGGAGCTATATTTCGTTCAGAATGTCCGCCATGTGCCGGAACTAAGCTTCGTCTTAGGATACACCTGTCCCGTGTCGAAATTATGCTTCGCCCATGAACCCTGCATCGAAACTACGCTTCGTCTGAATATATCCTCCCCTTGGAATCATGCTCCGCTCTTCGGAATTATGCTCTGATCCCTGGAATTATGCTCCGATCCTTGGAATCATGCTCCGCTCTTCGGAATAATGCTCCGATCCTGGAATTATGCTCTGATCTCTGGAATCATGCTCCACTCTTCAGAATGATGCTCTGATCCCGGAATGATGCTCCGCTCGTCGGATTTATGCTCCGATCCCTGGAATTATGCTCCACTCATTGGATTTATGCTCCAATCCCCGGAATGATGCTCCGCCCCCGGAATGATGTTCCACCTCGAAGTCCAACTCTCCACGAACAAGATCCATCAATTTCATTCACACAACCCATACACGCGGTGTGCATTTATTGATGGGGGCCACTTTGTTGGGGTCAAAAATTATACCCCGGTTGACCAAGTCAAAGTCAACCCCAAGCCAGGTGGGCTCAAGACCAGGTCAAGTGGGCCCGTGCCTAAGTCGAGCCCCACTGCCGGCCTACCCAACGTCAAATGAAAATTATGTAATAAATAATTTTGATGTAATTTTTATGAATATATGTAAGAAAAATAGGCATAAAGCAAAATTTTTGTAAAGCCCATGGCTCATGTGCAAAAGAAGTAAGCACATGAGATGTGGGCAGGGCAAAATGCCATTTTGTAAAGCTCAAGGTGCTAAGTGTAAACTTATAAGCCTATATAACACAACATAATGATGAAATAAAAAAGAAGAATTCATTCCCCATCAAATCTCTAGGATTTGTGCCTCCATCCTCACACTCTCAAGTTTTTCCTCTTCATTTTCCAATTAAATCAAGAGCTTGACTCTTTTTATTTTCAAATCTAAATAAAGTTTCACCATAAACCCACTGAAGGAGAGTTTAACTCTCATATCCGATTAAAAAAAACGAGAAGATTTTCGCTCCCTTCTTCTCCCTCCTCAAGATCCAATTTGAGAGAGGGGGGTGAAGGGAAATCCACCTTCCAAGACTCCATCAAGAGAAGAAAAGGGGTTTCTTTTAATCATCCAAGATCTAAATCTTGGAGTTTCAAGAGAACCCATTTTGGGTTTCTTCTCAAAAGAGAAAGGTGGAAATCTTTTGGAGTTTAACTCCACAATAAAAATACTTTTGGTGTTGAACTCCATAATAAAAATCCTTTTGGGGAGACTTCTCCTTAAATCTTTTAGAGTTTAACTCCATATAAAAACTTTTGGGAGTTTAACTCCAAATAAAAACTTTTCGGAGTTTAACTGTAAATAAAATGTTTTAGAGTTTAACTCCTTCAAAAAAAAATCTGGAGCCCCGCCCCCCCCCCCCCCCCCCCACACGTGAAGGGGAGGCTTCTACCAAGTGGGAGTCCCTGCTCCCTCTCATGTGAGGGGGAGGAAGCTCCCACTAAGTGGGATCTCCCCAATCCCCTTCACGTGAGGGGGGGCTCCCACCCCCACACGTGAGTGGTGGGGGGCTTCCCCTCCCCATTTTTTTATTTTTATTTTTATTTTTAAAAAAGAGAAAATAAAACATAAATAAAAAATATAATAAATTTAAAAAAATGTTTCTTTAAATATTTTTTAAAAAAAATCTTTTTTTCACAAATGGAACAAAAAAATGAACACGTTCCTATTGTTATAAAAAAACACACCAATACATCGCATTGATTTCGCATGACCAGTTTTACCCATCAATTGGAGGTTCTCTTGCTCCAAAAGCGAGAGGTAATTAACGGCAGTTTAGTCCGCGGCTGCCGGAAATTCGAATCCCCACAATCAATAAACTCTGACCTACCCGAAGCAAGAGGAATCTGTATATGCCTGACAAGCGACGTGAATTCCCATCTCAATGGGGTGACAAAAAACACCCTACAAGGGATAGATGTATGGATAATTAAAAATAATTAACAAGAATTAAAAAGGATTAATTGTAAAGATGAAGGGTCTGATAGTTCTCTGGTTAAATTCAAGAAAATCAACTCGGAAAAAGGAGTAGTAGGGAGCTGAAGGGATGCACGCGTAGAGGATGGAGAATTTTAGAGCTAAGCGGGCCGCCGGTGGCGGTTTTCTAGCGGTCCAAAAAGAGGCAATTGTCTCGGGGTTCGTGCAGTGCATTCATCTGGGTATTTATGTATCGGTTATATTTTTTGATTTATTTGCAACTCTTCGTTTCTCCGTGTAATGCACGTACAACTCTTGGGTTTCTGAAATGTTAAAAAGAAAAATTATAAAATAATTGGGATTGATGGGATCCGAACTTGTAGGCTATGGGACAATAGTAAGATGTCTTAACCAGTGAGTTACAAGGAGATTCTTGGACATATGTTATCAATAATAACCTATAACTCGAAACCAGAACAGGAATACACTCTTTTATTATCATTGGATCAATAAAAGTGTATTATACTTTTAAGGTCGTTACAGACTCGAAATTGACTTGAATTCCAATTTAACTTGAACTCGAACTCAAACACAAACTCGAACTCGACTTGAACTTGAACAATTGAACTTGATTTGACTTGACCCGAACCATGAAAATGACCTGGCTTGTACTTGACATGAATACTTAGACACGACTTGAATCTGAACTTGTACTCTCTATATTTATGAATTCGGTCAAGACTTGTAAACTTGATCTATACAATAAAATACGCGGAGATAAGGGGTATGTTAGTAAGGAACATATGTCGAAGCACGAGAGATCATTTAAAAGACACCTCTTGAATTTTTTGGGGTTCCTAGCGCCCTGGCCATCGACCGCGGCCGTTGCAGAACGAAAAATTTTGCTGTTTAAAAACTTGGCGCTCGAAACAACTATCTAGAATCGAAACCAAATATGAAACTAGCAAGCAACAAAAAGATTAACAACTGAGATAGAAGCGTTATACAAAAATATCTATGTCCTTCGATCTTCTACTCTCTTCCTTAGCTCCTTGAGGTCTTCTTGATCGAGCTTGGCCGCCGGTCTTCCTCCGTCGAAGATGATCCACCCGAGAGATATGGTTCGTGGCTCTAGCTCCACACTAAAAAACTAGTGGAGCAACTAGGGACTCTAGGTTGCTAATCTAGAGTATCTAGTGATGTAATGAGTTGTTCTTAATGTATATTTATCTCTCTTCTATCCTTGATTCTCAACTCATGAGATGGTAGAGTGGAAGATCAAGAAGAAGGTGGAGGAGCTCAAGAAAAGCTAATGAAGAGAGATGATGCAAATGGTGAGAATGATTTCCATCAAGTGAGAGAAAGTTATAAAGTATGGTTTTGTATAAAATCATTTTCCAATAAAAATAAAGCAACCATACTTGAATAGTTTGCACAAATGAATTTACAATTCATTTGTCAACGTTATTCAAGCATGGTTCTTACCATTCTCACTTCACTACCTTTATACCTCATTTCCATATAAATTAATAAATGGATAAACCAAAATGATGTGTCCACCTTCTAGAATGTTTTCCGTATAAATACGGAATACACTCAATTGTATATACATACTCGTATTCGTATCAAAATACGAATACCCAAAGAGATAGAATAACACAAAAAACATAATACTAGAATATACATATCGAAATATATATACATAAATTATTAAATCAGTTCCTGATTTAGTAATCCGGCTCAAATCTAAGCCGGCTAGTATTATCAACCGTCCGATCGAAAGTCCAGGTAACTAGTACAATCATTAGATTGGAACCCTACACATATCAAAATACGGCTACTACATCATTTCGCATGAACCAGGGAAACCCTCTGTGTGGGCCTCAAAAGACTCGACAGTACTCCGGCAATGAGTTACTAGATAAATCCATAACCATAAGCACGTCAGCGGCACTAGCTGTACGTAACGGCTACCCAGGTACCTATCGAAAAGGAAGGCCGACGAGCAAACTCATCCAGATCCCTGCTGAGCCAATCTGTGACAATCTTCATACAGTCTGGTTTGTTCGTCTAAGAGTATCGCATATCGGTTCTAGGGGGTGGATAAAGTCAGACCCCTAATAATGTGATATTTCGTGTCGGTGTGAAGCCTATCACCCACTGAGAAACTGCTGATCCAAATCAGAAATTCTCGTCTACCTTGGCCAAGGATTTCTGGTGATGGCCACCCGTGCACAGCGCGACATCAACCCCCAATACCGGGAGAGACGAATCCTCGACGATCCGCTCACTGCCTCCATATGGCTTGTGACTGTACCCAACTAAAACCTGTTTGCACGACTCTTTTGAGCCGTGTTAGGGTAGTAATCAAAGCACAGTAGAAACTCACACGAGACAGATGACGATCTCAGGTCGACAGACTAACCTGTACTCATGTCACCTGAGAACTGCTATCTGACAATAGGTATAATACCATCTAGCATGTTCCCGGCGAGTCCGTCCAGTGTAACTCATAACCCAATGAGCACATGTATACTATCTCAGGTGACTAACTGACACCAATGGCTTATGAGACCGGCCACCGCCTCTCGTTGGGGTCTCGAAAAGTATACACCAATCTACTCCAGAGTATCAATGCCCAGTCTCGATACTCCCTCGACTAGGGACATTTAAGGATGTGCTTATAAACCACCCAACTCCCACGTATATGATCGCCATCATAATGCTGGTAGTCAAGCAAGAATCCTATGAGTTTTATCAACATGTAATAGTGATCGGTAATACCACATAATGCATTTACATGATGATAAAGACAAACCAGATAGCAAACTATTATTTTGAGTAAAACTGTTCTACCCGTATAGGTCCTCCCTCAATCATCACAATCGCGTGCCTGCGATTACAATAATTAACTTGAGAGCACTATATCCAACAATCTCCCACTTGCACTTAAGGCTAATTATTGCAGTGTCGCATACTCACAGCCCGTGTGATACCGAACACCCAACTTCTCTACTAATCAGTCTCGCAAAACACGTTTGTGAAACTATTGCGTTCGAGAAATAGCCTCAGTGAGTGGATCCGCTCCAATGTTTCTATCTTTATCTCTCTATATCTCAATTTCCCGAAGAAAGACTATCTCCCAAAATGAGCGATACTTATTTTAGAATTTGTCTGGATGTTTGATGGGACCCTGTTCACAAATGAAATCCAAATCCAACAAACTTCTTAGGCCATATCATCCACCAAATTCAATCGGTATCCTGCGCCATACCTTCCTCAGTATCCGCTTGGACCACCTGTCCAACATACTGCCCCTCAAAAGAGGGAAAACTATTAACGCTGACAGCCACTCTGTCATCTAGGTCACTTTGGCCTGAAATGATAACCGCCTCCTGAAGGAGGCTGCCGTTACCATATACTAAGAACATCCACTTATGTTCACAATCGCTTCCTAATGTTTCTCCAAGATTGGATTAATATATGCTTATTGCAGCCAGTGCAAAAGCAATATCTGGTGTGGTACTTGACATCTAATGATTGACTCAATTGCCTAAGCAAGTGATATGTCAATCATGCAAATCCCTCTCCTCATCAGTCTGAAAGACATCTCTTTAGAGAGGGTGACTCCATCACCTACAGGTACACCACCACTCCAGGAGTCGTCCATTCTAAAACACTTTAGAATAGTGTCAAAGTACCTAAATTGGGACACTTTCCAAATCTAGATATAATGACCAGAATCCCTAATATTTTATCCAGATCCTATGTGGAGAAATATCTTATGACAACCATAATATAACCGATCGTAGTATAGGAATATCAATTCCTATAAGGAGTACGTCATCCAAATACCAGGATATCACTTCCTACTCCCTTCTTACCAGGTCCATCTATTGTTCTGATGAAGTCAAACTCTATGACTGTCATATAAAAAATAGACGATCTATCTCCGTTATACTTGCTTTAGTCTATAAATAGACATAAGCTACTGGCCTACCATGCTTCCGCTGCTCCCACTGACTATAACAACCCTCTGGCAGAGTCATATACACGTGCACTTCTAAAGCTGATTTAGAATGACATTATATTCATCCACCTGTCAGATCTCATAGTCTAAAACAGTAGTAGTGGCAAGCTTGGGTCATCAAAAACCTCTCTGTCGCCGTTTTTGAGGAGACCAAAGTACCTCTCGGGTGGCTGAGGTTACCCACCATATCTGCGGAATGGCTATTGGATTGTCAAATCCAATTGAATCTTTAGATTCTACTAAATTTTCAGTAATCGTTTGTGGTTCTGGAATCATTTCCAGTTCTACCATACTCCCACTTGTGTTTTCTGAAAAGAATTCATTTTACTAAAGAGGTGACGAGTCAAGAACAATATAACTATTGATCCTCCAAATGGTAGAATGTTAACTCTCGTCAAAACCTGGGATAACTCACAAACTGCCATTACTGAAACATGCCTTGAGTTTATCCAGATTCTGGTTTTAATCATAAGCCGGACTACTCCATATACCTTAACTTCGTTAAGATATGAATCCATTCTATATCCAATATAGAAACAAAGGCACTAATTTAATTGGAACCAGATTCAAAATACATGCAACCGTTTCCAGTGCATATCGACTAAACGGAAGAAGGCCAAGTAGCATTACTCATCAAGGAGCGTACTCATGGATGAGTAACCTGAGAGAGAAGCAAGTTCTCAAATATATTACTTACAACGGAATACCTAGCATAAGTATCTACACCTTCGATCACCACGAAGAATCCTGATACTTGCAACGTATGGTTCTCTACTTTATTCTTATACCTATAACTTCTCAAAATTTGGACCTTGTATTTCGAGGAAATGTGTGTCTAAAACCAGAGAAGTCATAAGTAAACGAAATATAGTGCGAGTACCAACCCCTTTGTCCTAATGGATATCGGACAACATACAATACTTTGTATAAGTCCACTGAGTTTAATAACTCAAACCATGTGCATCGTAGGTTGAAAACTGTGTTATGGTTAAGAAGAATTATACCGTTGTTGAATGCACCTTACCTAACCATCAACTGGTATAGGTAAACGTCATAAACATAATTTCAAAAAGTTATATCTCACTTTATAAAATAAACGTACAGATATATCGGTTTGAAATTAGTGCACAACAACGGATATTCAAAACCAAATATTTGCCATTAGGCAAAACCCAGGCGATTTCCTCAAATATCACCAATTACAAAGAATTCTGATATTGAGGATCTAATCACCAAATTCCCAATGTTCTTCTCCCACTCAGCATCTGCAATGCCATACAGATGTGAGAATAAAATCTGGTAAATACATACCCTGAAGTCAGAATCTAATTGGGAAAGCAGTTTTCAATTAACACCGCACAGTAAGACTTAAACATGAAAATGTTTCGAGGGGTGGCTGGGTATTCCTAGTAATGCCTCTTCCACTATCCAGATTCATGATAGTAGTCGCAATTTTCCTTTCCCTCACTCCAATCCCTTTATATGTCTTTATTTCTTACCTTCTGTACACCATACTTAGGCTAATTAGTTTTCTTCCTTCCCTATCTTTTGACACCTGCCTAAGATTTGGAAGAAGACTATCCAATAAGCGTAATACTCTCCTAATACTATGAGCCTTCGCAACCTGAGAGAAGGTAAAGAGAAAAGACAACCGAATAATTTATTCAATTTCTCCAGAACCAAAATCCATCCTCGAATAGAAACAAGTTTCTTCGAATTCGTATGTAACTATACGATGGCATACCCAAGCAATATGGATCTTCGTAGTGATACGGAGTGTTCTGGAGAAATGCAAAGGGGAAATGGGAGTGGCAGGGATATATGCGGGTTTGTCGTGAATGATAGTAGTCGCAATTTCCTTTGCCCTCACTTTAATCCCTTTATGTGTCTTTACTTCTTACCTTCTGTACACCATACTTAGGTTAATTGATTTTCTTCCTTCCCTACCTTTCGGCACATGTCTATGGTTTGGAAGAAGACTATCTAATAAGCGTAATAGGTGTACTCTCCTAATACTAGGAGCCCTCGCAACCTGAGA
This sequence comes from Agapanthus africanus, assembly GCA_030015575.1. NCBI lineage: Eukaryota > Viridiplantae > Streptophyta > Magnoliopsida > Asparagales > Amaryllidaceae > Agapanthus > Agapanthus africanus. The sequence goes on from JASDDO010000016.1 coordinate 570,360,172, forward strand.
GAAGGTAAAGAGAAAAGACAACCGAATAATTTATTCAATTTCTCTAGAACCGGAAACCATTCTCGAACTGAAACAAGTTTCTTCGAGTTCGTATGTAACTATACGATGGCATACCCAAGCAATATGGATCTTCGTAGTGATACGGAGTGTTTTGGAGAAATTCAAAGGGAAAGTTGGAGCAGAAGGGATATATGCTACTTTATCGTGAATCATAACAATCCAAAAGTCAAAGTGTTTAAGAAGGTTCGATTAACTTGGTTTATGAGTTTTAGTTTAAGGTCAGGTCATGACCGCTGCCAAAGAGAGAGAGAAAAGAAACACTCAGCGTGCACTCTAGCCTAGATTAGATTCGTTAATCACTTTATCTAATCAGGATGGCTCCCACTGTTTCCTCGAATTCTCCTTCAAACCCTAAGAAGAATTAGTCAGGATTAATCGCACCCTATAAATTCACTTATCTTTCGGTCAGGCCAGTGTTGGTACTTCGGAGGGAGGTTCCCCTTGCTTTCACACGAACCTAATTAAATAAGCTCGTTTTCCCAGAGGCGTAGCCCCATTAACACCTTTCTAAATACCTACTTGATTAGCTAATTGCAAAGTGAAAAATTCTCCCGAAGAGTAGCAGATACTCACAGTAGGATCAGGACCCAACTATTATTGTGTGATAATTTTGAAGAAAGCCTACCAAAAATACCACACTCTAGAAAGTATGCAACAGTAGCAAGTTTCCAGTATATTTGAAACTCCTGATATGATTTTGCCCCGAGCGCTTATAAGCTTGACGAATGTCAAAACATCATAAGTCGCAAGTCAAGTTCAACCCGTCATTATCCAGATTAATCTAGACCCATTCGTACAAGCCCTTGGCGAAGGTCAAAACAGCTGTACACCTGTCCTAGATTAATGCATCTATCTATGCTACAGATAAGCACTCACTAGCTACCAAACATTATGCCTTGGCGAAGGTCAAAACACATAGCATGAATACTAGCAGATACCTATCTGAAATGACGGAGGGCTACGGCTGGTTTTTGGCGAAAAACCTTTAATGTAATGAACTTGATATCGTTGAAAGAACCAAATAGCTTTGAAAATGAGTGGTTTAGGCTCCGCTTTTAAAAACTAGTGGTTTTGAAGAAAACCGAGTAATCTATAGTATCATAAACTTTTGCTCAAGAGGTCACTCCCCGTGATGGGATCTAGGCTCTTGCCTCCTAGAATGAGGTGCTGGATATTCCTGAACGAACACCACTATGCAAAGCAAAAGAATACAACTATAGTTTTTCGAAATTTGTTCCGACAACATCTTTTAGGTTTATTTTCCTTATATTAATTAAAATTAATGCGGTCCCGTCAATTAATCCCTATCACACTAGAAAAGAATGAAAATACAATGTACGTATATGCCATCCGCATTCGCCATGGGGCCCTGTCATGCACCGTTAGGTTACTTAACTAACGGCAGAGCGGGGGTTGGACTAGCACGGGTGCAAAACATATACAACATCTACTAGTATATATATATAACATTCGTCGCAGGCATGATATAAGCAACATCATAGAAAAGCGATAAACAAAACAGAATAACGGATAATCTAGAAGCCCCGGGTTTCATTTGAGCCGCAAATGAAAGCCGACGTTCCCCGGTCGTGTGGATAGCCCGTGCAATATATAACCATGACCCCTACGAGTGCGGCAAGTTACCCGCCAATCCTTGAAGTGAGGCAACCCCAATCAACAAAGTGAATGGGCCACCCAGCACTTCACAGAATCCGGTGACTTAAGCACCCCTCCGTGGGTCATCCTATACCCCCTACAAGTGCGGCGAATAGCCCGCCAATTCTAGAGTAAGGCCCCTCCGTCTCAACGCCATGAGATGCGGACCCGTTGCCCTCTAGAACCCGACTACTCGAGCACTCCACCGTGGGGTAATCCTAGTACAGAAAAGAAAAACATATATACAAAGATGACATCGACCTCAACCCGGTCGTGCCCCAATAAAAGAATATACAAACTGGCGGAAACGGCAGTCCACAAGTCGTACGCTCGCCCCACAATAATGAATATACAAATGAATCTAAACTGTACAACTACCATTGCACTAGAGGCTATCCAACACGACAATCCGAACATACCATCACAGATATCAACATCATAGCAGTATAAGCAAGTATGTGCAACCCCATCTAAATGACATATGGAAAATAGACGACGTTTGAAAAACATATACACCACATCACAGATATAAACGATGCAAAATTTCAAATTTTGAAACTTTCCAAGTTTCCCCCAAAGCAAAGACAACACTAAGTGAAATATGTGGAAATCAAACAAGACTCAAAACACCAATTTACAAAACCCAAGACACTGGATGAAAATGGGGCCCATAAGTGAATAGTAAAAAGGCAGAATCGGGAATTTTGGAGTTTTGACCGGCCCAACCTTAATGGAATGCTCTCGTTTTCATCGTGTGTCTAGAGTAAGTCTTTGCACTTGTTTAAAGAAAAATTAGAGACTAAAAAAATTTTAGAACAGAGAATGGGTTTTGAAATCGGAATTTTTCGGTTTTGAAACTAATGCATCGTCTACTACTAGTTTCTAATGTTTGGATGGCTCTGATACCATGTTGGGGTTCCTAGCGCCTTGGCCGTCAACCACGGCTGTTGCGGAACGAAAAATTTTGGTGTTTAAAAACTTGGCGCTAGAAACAACTACCTAGAATCGAAACCAAACATGAAACTAGCAAGCTACAAGGAGTTTAACTACTGAGATAAAAGTGTTATACCAAAAGATCTGTGTCATTCGATCTTCTACCCTCTTCCTTAGCTCCTTGAGGTCTTCTTGATTGAGCTTGGCCACTGGTCTTCCTCCGTCGAAGATGATCCACCCGAGAGATATGGTTCATGAATCTAGCTCCACACTAAAAAACTAGTGGAGCAACTAAGGACTCTAGGTTTCTAATCTAGAGTGTCTAGTGATGTAATGAGTAGTTCTTAATGTATATCTATCTCTCTTTCATCCTTGATTCTCAACTCATAAGATGGTAGGGTGGAAGATCAAGAAAGAGGAAGAGCTCAAGAAAGGCTAGTGAAGAGAGATGAGGCAAATGGTGAGAATGATTTCCATCAAGTGAGAGAAAGTTATGAAGTATGGTTTTGTATAAAATCATTTTCCAATAAAAATAAAGCAACCATACTTGAATAGTTTGCACAAATGAATTTACAATTCATTTGTCAACGCTATTCAAGCATGGTTCTTACCATTCTCACTCCACTACTTTTACACCTCATTTCCATTTAAATTAATAAATGGATAAACCAAAATGAGGTGTCCACCTTCAAGAATGTTTTCCGTATAAATATGGAATACACTCAACTGTATATACATACCCGTATTCGTATCAAAATACGAATACACAAAGAGATAGAATAACACAAAGAACATAATATTAGAATATATATATCGAAATATATATATGTAAACTATTAAATCAATACCTGATTTAATAATCCAGCTCAAACCTAAGCCGGCTAGTATTATCAACCGTCCGATCGAAAGTCCGGGTAACTAGTACAATCATTCGATCGGAACCCTGCACGTATCAAAATACGGCTACTACATCATTTCACCTGAACCAGGGAAACCCTCTGTGTGGGACTCAAAAGACTCGACAGTACGCCGGCAGTGAGTTACTAGATAAATCCATAACCACAAGCACGTCAGCGACACTAGCTGTACGTAACGGCTACCCAGGTACCCATCGAAAAGGAAGGCCGACGAGCAAACTCATCCGGATCCCTACTGAGCCTATCTGTGACAATCTTCATACAGTCTGGTATGTTCGTCTAAGAGTATCGCATATCGAGTCTAGGGGTGGATAAAGTCAGACCCCTAATAATACGATATTTCGTGTCGGTGTGAAGCCCATCACCAATATGGGGTTGCCCCTACGGACTCAGAAATCCGTAGGGGCAAATATTTCTTGCCCCTACAAATTTATCCGTAGGGCCACATCGTTGTCCCTACGGTGCCTTACGTTCTAATTTTTTGTTTGGCCCTACGGAGCCGCAAGCCGTGGACCTAAGGTTATGTCCGTAGGGGAATCTAAATAGGTTATTAATAAAAAAAAGCATAGAAAAATTATACATCGTTCCCAAAATTTCTCTCTCTTACTCCCGCGCGCCTCTCATCGCTTGTTCCCACACCTCGTCGCCATCGCGCTCGCGCCTCATCGCGCTCGCGCCTCATCGCCAGCTTCGTCGGTCGTTCCCACACCTTCGTCGACTTCCCGCGCCTCGTCGCCACCTTCGCCGATCGTCGTCGACCACCAATTTCTACCGTCTCCTCCACCGCGCGCACGGTTTGTAAGTAAATCTCAAATAATTTTTAATTTTGACGTTGTAGTCTAGGGTTCAGGCCAGGTTCGGGTAAGGGTGAGGGTTTGGCATCGGCGTCGGCGTCGGCATCGGGTTCAGTTAGGGTTAGGGTTAGGGTTCGGTTGTGGGGTTGGGGTTGGGGTTAGGGTTGGGGTTCCAGTTGGGGCTGGGGCTTGGGCTGGGGCTAGGGTTTGGTTGGGGTTGGGGTTGGGGCTGGGGCTGGGCTGGGGCTAAGGTTCGGTTGGGGTAGGGCTGGGTTGGGGCTGGGGCTAGGGTTCGGTTGGGCTGGGCTGGGCTGGGGCCGGGGCTAGGATTCGGTTGGGGTTAGGGCTGGGCTGGGGCTGGGGCTAGGGTTCGGTTGGGGTGGGGCTGGGGATATTACTATATGGGATAAACTAAAAGGGGGTTTTGTGCAATTAACAGAAAACAAGAAAGATGTGAAAAAATAACAATATGTAATATTACGACTATCCAATCCAAATTTCTCGTTTTCCTTATCCTAATATAAATATATATTTGTTGATTACCTTGACATTTCCAACTTCTTTAATAGCCTCTATGATTTTAACTTGATCAACCAACTGCTCATGATATTTGTAGCCCAGCATAGAGATCACCACATCAACTTTATTTATTGCCTCCACCAAACTCTTGTGATCATGCATATCACCCTACATATATTCAACATATATATCATCAGGTCTTTCTAAAATCAATGACCTTTAATTCAAAAAAAACAAACACACACACAGGGAGTGAATTAATGAAGAAAAGAGGGTCCACTTTTCGTTAGGTGTCGTCAAAAGTTTATATCCTCCATCAATTATCAAGCTACCGAGAACGAAAAGCCACCTTTGTTAGTCGAGAGTCATGGTAATAGACTTGTCATTATAGATCATAGTCAATTGTTTTTCCTATCATTTTCTTAATCCAGATGCTAATCAACTTGTTAATTGGTTACTGTTTTTATGACGTATTTGTCTATATTTGTTGGCAGTGGCCTTTCTTTTGGATGAACATGTTTTTTTGATGCATGTTTCAGTCATGTGAATTCATATGTTGCGTATAACGTTTTATGATATCAGTATCCTACATTTGTAGTTTTAATTGTTGATTGTTATAGATGAATGCCATTGCAATAATAGTTTTTGGTAGATGAATGCCATTGCAATGTAGGATGATCAGTTCTATCAATCTTGATCTCAATGGTTTAAAATCATGTTACACATACAACACGAATGCACAACAAACGCATAATTAGAGAGTGATTCAAGATGTTCAAGTTAAAACCAATATATGATACTCGATGATAATATGAAACCTTCATATTCTCATCGATACTCATATATGAAACTAAAAGCGCCACTTAGTCCCCATCTATCGGTGAACATACGTGCGATGTTCGTCGTGATATAGAACTATACGAAGGTTGTTAAATATCGGACGGTATAGCTCGATACTAACAACCGTCGTATAGTCTATGTGACGAGAAAATTCAATCGTATGGTAACCGATAGATTTGTCCCGTGTGAACAAGTTAGGAATGTATAAAGCAAACACCTTCATTCATTTGTGTTTTCATCCGTTTCGAGATATTTCGTCGGTACCTTTCCGCTCGTTCTCCGTGTACAAAGATAGATTAGATGTTCATTTCAACGTTGTTTCACAGCTTTAAAATGATTATCTATTCTATTACAGTGTACTCGGAGAACAGCGGGGAGGTGCTGCCGAAATTTACTCGAAACTGTTGAAAGCACAAGTGATGGGTGTTCGCTCTATACATTCTTAATGGGATAGAAGCCTTACCCCCGACAGCCGGAACACACACATACAACAAGAATACACAACAATCGCATAATTAGAGAGTGATTCGAGATGTTCAAGTTAAAACCAATATATGATACTCAATGATAATATGAAACCTTCATATTCTCATCGATACTCATATATGAAACTAAAAGCGCCACTTAGTCCCCGTCTATCGGTTAACATACGTGCGATGTTCGTCGTGACATAGAACTATACGAAGGTTGTTAAATATCGGACGGTATAGCTCGATACTAACAACAGTCGTATAGTCTATGCGACGAGAAAATTCAATCGTATGGTAACCGATAGATTTGTCCCGTGTGGACAAGTTAAGAATGTATAAAGCAAACACCTTCATTCACTTGTGTTTTCATCCGTTTCGAGATATTTCGTCGGTACCTTTCCGCTGGTTCTCCGTGTACAAAGATAGATTAGATGTTCATTTCAACGTTGTTTCACAGCTTTGAAATGATTATCTATTCTATTACAGTGTACTCGGAGAACAGCGGGGATGTGCTGCCGAAATTTACTCGAAACGGTTGAAAGCACAAGTGATGGGTATTCGCTCTATACATTCTTAATGGGATAGAAGCCTTACCCCCGACAGCCGGAACACACACATACAACAAGAATACACAACAAATGCATAATTAGAGAGTGATTCGAGATGTTCAAGTTAAAACCAATATATGATACTCGATGATAATATGAAACCTTCATATTCTCATCGATACTCATATATGAAACTAAAAGCGCCACTTAGTCCCGGTCTATCGGTTAACATACGTGTGATGTTCGTCGTGACATAGAACTATACGAAGGTTGTTAAATATCAGACGATATAGCTCGATACTAACAACCGTCGTATAGTCTATGCGACGAGAAAATTCAATCGTATGGTAACCGATAGATTTGTCCCGTGTGGACAAGTTAAGAATGTATAAAGCAAACACCTTCATTCACTTGTGTTTTCATCCGTTTCGAGATATTTCGTCGGTACCTTTCCGCTGGTTCTCCGTGTACAAAGATAGATTAGATGTTCATTTCAACGTTGTTTCACAGCTTTGAAATGATTATCTATTCTATTACAGTGTACTCAGAGAACAGCGGGGAGGTGCTGCCGAAATTTACTCGAAACGGTTGAAAGCACAAGTGATGGGTGTTCGCTCTATACATTCTTAATGGGATAGAAGCCTTACCCCCGACAGCCGGAACACACATATACAACAAGAATACACAACAATCGCATAATTAGAGAGTGATTCGAGATGTTCAAGTTAAAACCAATATATGATACTCGATGATAATATGAAACCTTCATATTCTCATCGATACTCATATATGAAACTAAAAGCGCCACTTAGTCCCCGTCTATCGGTTAACATACGTTCGATAATTTATTCTTTTCAACGACAAATGCACACACAAAGCATATACACGGATTTTCTCCTTTGTCAGTAACTATCCCGTTCTTATATTTCTCAATATAGTCACCATAACCTATAATTTATATGTTATACAGTCTAACATGGCCCATGAGTACGTCAAAGTTAAGGACTGGATGTATGTGGATTGGCAACAACGTATGCAACCTAAGTTTGTCGCAGGAGTTGCTGCTTTCCTTGAATTTGCACGCGCACATAATAAGATCATAATAGAGAAGATTCTCTGTCCGTGCGATAGATGTGGCAATAAGTACTGGCAGAAGGTAGAATTGGCAGAGCTTCATATTGTAAAATATGGGTTTACTAGACTTTTTACAACATGGAAATATCACGGGGAAGGAGAAGAATGCAGTACTGCGGCAGAAGAAGAAGGAGAACACGATAATGCGACAGGAGAAGAAGAAGAATTCGGTAATGCGGCAGAAGGAGAAGACGGTAATTTATTTACATCAGAAGAAATGGAGGATATGGTAAAGGCTGCCCTAGGTGAATCTATTCGTACCGAAGATGACATTCCTTCCGGTCAAGGACCGCGTGCGGATAAATATGAAAATTTCATGAATGATGCTAGAAAACCAATTTATAAGAATGCGAAGTATTCCACCCTCTCATGGTTCGTCCAACTTTTCCAGATTAAGTGCCTAAATGGATGGAGCAACAAGTCATTCACAATGCTTCTTTCGTTCTTGAAAGATTATATGCCCCCGGGAAATAACGTGCCCGACAGCTGGTACGGAGCCCAGAAGATGATGTCTGATTTGGGTCTAAAGTGCGAGAAGATTCAAGCATGTCCTAAAAATTGCGTGTTGTACCGGAAAGAGAATTCAGATTTGAAAGAGTGTCCAACATGCGGAGAGGCCAGGTATAAGCCGAAAGATTCTGATAAGAAGCCTGATATACCTGTCAAGATAGCACGATACTTTCCCATAACACAGAGGCTACAGAGGCTATTCAGGTGCAAGAAAACAGCCGAGGCAATGATTTGGCATCACCGTGCTCCTCCAAGTGAAGATGGAAAAATGAGCCATCCAAGAGATTCACCGGTATGGAAGGATTTCGATAGGAGGCACGCAATATTCAGTAGCGATCCTCGCAATGTCCGGCTCGGACTGGCTACTGATGGCTTCTGCCCATTCAACTATATGGCTGGAAGTTACAGCACATGGCCCGTTGTAATGATAATTTATAATCTGTCGTCTTGGTTGGCTATTGACCAATCATACTTTATGATGCCTCTTATTATCGACGGACCAAACTCACCAGGGAACCATATCGACGTCTATCTCCGACCTCTGATCGAGGAGTTGAAATCTTTGTTCATTGATGGTGTAGAGACATATGATGCAAACACAAATACAACCTTCATACTGCGTGTGGCTTTAATGTGGACAATTAATGACTTTCCTGCGTATGGAATGCTATCAGGTTGGTCCGTACATGGTGACAAAGCATGTCCTCATTGCCATGAACACACAACATCGAAATTCTTGAATTTTAGCAGGAAGGTTTGTTATTGCGGCCATCGACGTTTCCTGCCTCCAGACCACCCCTATAGGTTAGACACGGTTCACTTTGATGGTCATCAGGAGCTTCTTGGACCTCCATCCCCATTGTCCGGAGAGGACGTAACTGCTAAATGGGATGGTTACAATAATGTGACCTTCGGGATGGATCCGACTAAACAGGTCAAACCACCATTTTGGAATAAGTTAAGCATTTTCTTCGAGCTTCCGTACTGGTCAACAAATTTAGTGCGTCATTGTCTGGACGTCATGCATATAGAGAAGGGAGTATCAGAGCACATACTTAACTTGCTTCTTTGTAAAGACAGGAAATCGAAAGACAACCTGAATGCTCGGATGGATCTACAAGAGTGGGGAATAAGAAGTGAATTGCACCCTAGACCGGTAGCGGATAAACCGGGCAAGTTTGTACTTCCCAATGCCGCTTATCATATGTCACAACCGGAGAAGAAAAGATTCCTGCAGGTGTTGCATTATTTGAAAGTTCCCACAGGTTTCTCAGGATCATTCAGCAAGAAAATAAAAATTGTGAAGGGCAAGATCGATGGGCTGAAAAGTCATGATCACCATGTTATCGTGGAGCACCTTCTTCCATTAGCCCTCAGGACTTCTCTCCCCGAATCAGTTGGTCTAGTAATCAACGACCTATGTTGTTTTTTCAGAGAGTTGTGTGCTAAAACACTGGAGGTTGTGACGCTGGATAAACTAGAAAATTCTATTGCGTTGATACTTTGCAAGTTTGAGCGTATTTTCCCACCGTCATTCTTCGATATCATAATACACTTGACGGTTCATCTTGCAACTGAGGCTAAGTTAGCCGGACCGGTACAATATCGATGGATGTATCCCGTCGAGAGGTACGTGTAATTTTTCGTTTCGCGCAATTTATAAATTTATTATTGTCCTGTATGCCCGTATTTATTTATTCAACATATTTTCATTAGGTACCTCTACACTCTTAAAAAGTATATACGCAATAAAAATCGACCAGAGGGTTCTATCATACAAGGTTATCTTCTTGATGAAGCAACCACATTTTGTTCCCGCTATCTGAACGAGAACATTGAGACAAGACTTAACCGGCCTCGAAGAATTCAAGATGGGCCATATGGTAAAGCCGAGTATAAGAGGGTAGACACTATGTTTATCAACAAGATATACCGGTTTATCTTGCTTAATTGCGCATGTCTTGAACAAATTAGAGAGTAAGTTTTTTTTGGATTAATTGTTATATCTGTGTTTGTGTGTGTATGAAATGATATAATATTAATGTCACCATTATTTGTCGAAAACAGAATTCATTTTAACGAGGTACATGAGGGGCATCCTGATTGGAACGAAGAACAATTGGAAAAATATCATCAGGATAATTTTTGTGATTGGGTCACAGATCATGTAAGTTATTCGAATAACATTTTATTGCTATCAGTTTTAATCTAAACTTGTATCGTTGTGTATTTTTCGTAAAATTTGTTTTGTTAGATCCACGATCCGAACTTGTCTGCATTATTTGAGAGTGATTCAAGATGTTTAGCTCGATTTCCTAGTATGGAGGTTGCATATTACAAAGGATTTGGTTTCCTTGGATACAAATTCAAAGTTAAGGACATAGAAACATCTAGAACCACTCAGAATAGTGGAATTGTGACAGTAGGATCGAACGGTGTGATTTATTATGGGTACTTAAATTGTATACTCGGCATCCACTATCCCGGACGATCAGAACCCTTTTATATATTCCAGTGTACTTGGTACGATACGCGAACCGATACGGATAAGTGGAGAAGCAATCTTGGGACTTGGAAAGACGAATATGGATTGACCAGTGTGAACACACTTTGATTTTACGGTCAGGAAGATCTGTTTATCTTTCCGAACCAAGCATTCCAAGTATACTACTCACAGTGTTTGAAGCATCCGGGATGGAGTGTTGTATGCCGATGGAAACCCAGAGATGTCTACGATGTCCCAGAATTCGAGGACAGCGATGAGGATGAAGAAGAGAGAAGGCTTAGAGTGCTCCGACCGTCTGTTTCGAAGGACGCGTTGTCTTCGGCCGATCATGAAGTTACGTGGGTTAGAAATGACATCGACGATGAAATCTAAGTAGATATGTACAATGCGCCCACGAAACGAAAAAGGTTATCAGTAATGTTATATTATTACTTCACATTTTACGATCTATACATATATAGTCAATAATTTTAATGATTGTCTAATGCGTCCACGAACCGTTTATCTAGATTTGATGACGTTGTCGGGAGCAGCGAGGGGCGGCAGGAGCTCCAGCCGCGGCAGAGGCAGAGGCAGAGCGGTTCTGCTGCCCGGAGAGCTCCTTAGGGAGCTTCAGAGGGCCGGTCTTGCACCTAGATCGGAGACCCCTTCGGATGCCTCCTTCCATGTGGATTTTGCCACACCTTCAGGTATACTGCACGCATATCCATTTTGAATGTAATATTACAGATATCCATGCCTGTTTATGTCAAAATTACTTATATTGTCAATGTTTGATTGTCTAGTTGTTGGTGATGCGTCCACATCTAGGACAGAGGCCACTCCCGCTCCTCCGGGTATGTTTATATATCACATAGTGCATGTATATTGATTTAGAATGCTATATCATAAATATACACACATTCCTTTTGCTCTTACTTAACAATTTTTATTATTGTCTAGCTGTAGGTGGTGACACCACCGCACCTGCGGGTATGTTTATATATCCTATAGTGCATGCATATTGATTTAGAACGTTATATTATTGATCTACACATTCTTTTTGCAATTACTTATATAATCTATTTTTAATTGTCTAATTATAGGTGGTACATCCACATCTGACGCAGGGGCCACTCCTGCCACTTCCATACCCTCCGCATCGTCTGCAGGTTAGTATGAATAAATATAAAATATTTATTCATTTTACATATGCTCTATAGAATAAATATGAACTTCATGGAAATTTATCATCAATATTTATTTTCTAGTTGGAGGGGATGCGTCCGCATCCGGGACCCCGGCTGTTCCTCACTGGAGGAACTATCGTCTCGCTCGTGCTGCTGTCCGGGCCCAGGCTCGTGCTTTAGTCACCGGAGGTATATATCACACTTCAATTTTCATTTAACCTTGATTTCTTAATACAACTTTGTCTTAATATTGATTGTCTTGATATTTCTTGCAGACGCAGGGCCTCTCCATCCCCAGAGGGGGACTCGAGGCCCGAATCAGTCCCATAGGCTGAGGCCTGACAGAGCTAGGGGAAGGCAGCATTCCCCCTCTTTTTTACCCTTGACTATCGCTATACCGGTCCTCATGCCGAGAGGTTCAGCCGGTATATGGGGGACGAGAGCCGGCTCGTGAAGAACTATCCACTTCACGTTGAGTGGGGTGAGCAGCACCGGCGCTCATTCGCCCTCTTCTTTGATCAGGCTCGGGTACGTATTAATATATATTTTTATTTGATTTATCCAATATATTTATTATTAACACTTGCAATCTAATAACAATGTTTTTTTGTATTTTCAGTCAGATTACGATTTTCAGCCTGTACCCGACCCTGATCACCCTAGGAGGGTGCTCGACCTTCATGCTCTGTACAATGGCCTGATGAAGAACATGCAGACCAAGGTCCGATACAACAGGAATGAGCTGAAGGCCGACTGCTACTCCCTGTGGATGGCGACCCCCGAGGCAGAGAGAGCGGCCCTCCTATCTACTCCGGCGTTTCTCTATTGTGCGAATATTTTGACTCTCAACGCAAACAGGTATGTATTTTAAATGTATTTCATTGTTTAGGATATAATTCATTTTTTGTGTTCCTTAATTAGAAAACTAAATGTTAATGCGTTGTGCAGAAACAGGCCGCTCAGAATACAGAGAACAGGAAGTCGGCGAAGAGGGGTCGCCCCACTTACACAGGTGGCTCGAGGAATATTACTCGAGCCATGGAGTTATCGGTAAATTACAATAGACCGACCTTTGTGATATTCTGCAATATTAAGAGTTATTTTCTAATATATCTAATATTAAGAGTTATTTTCTAATATTGCAGACAGCTTAGACCCTGGCGCAAGGTGGTACACCAAGCGTGCTGTCCGCATATCTTGCCGTCCACGGCACCTCGACAGATCCCGCCACGGGCGAGCTTCGATATCCCGACGTCGCTATCCAGGAGTATTGCGTAAGTGTTAATATTTATTCTACCCATATTTGAAATTTTAGTTTTGGAAGGTTCAAATTTAAATTTTATACTTATACTTTACTGCTTAATGTGGGTGTAGGAGCGGGTGGTTGAGCAGGCCGAGGCCTCGGGGATCGATTTTACCGGACAGAGCGATCCGAGGCTGCTGACCCCAGTCCTGGACGCCGCACACGGAGGGCACCACAGAGGTTGGGAGAGAGGCCGGGGACTGGGCCTTAGCAGGGCCTATATGAGGTTGGACTCCACCTCGGCGGTTGCTTCCTCCGTCTCCAATGAGCGACGTGTCCAGCAGGAACTGGAGAGCTTGAGGGCCACCGTTCAGGAGTTGAAGAAGATGCTGGTATGTATACTACTTTATAGTAAAATATCATGTCATATTATAGATATCAACATATCCATAATTAGTACGTAGCCTGAGCTTATTTGGTTGTAGACTTATGTTTGATTAATCATACATACATATCTAATTAAAATAAACTACGGTTTTCCAAACTAGATATCCAAATGGGGTTTCGAAATAACTTGATAATGATACGAATTCGAATAATACACAGTTCTTACACGCTTATTACACACGTTAGGTCCAGACGCGACAGGGTACATCGGCCGAGCCTCCACATGCATCTCCTTCGGCTGCGGCTCCGCAAGCCACTACATCAGCTGCGGTTCTGCAGACAGCTCCTATAGCTCCACCGCCCGCTAAGACTCCCGCAGCCGCGGCTCCGCAAGCCACTACCTCGACGGCGGCTGCGCAAACCACATCGCCAGCTCCACAGCCCTCTCAGACTCCCGCACGCGCCGAATTGCATGGTTTATTGACCGAGGAGCAGGCGCGCCAGATTCTAGCGTTTATCAGAGGTGGAGCTGGACCGAGTTAGGGTAGCTTTTTTATTCTTATTTTTTGAAACATGTATTTATTTATATGATACATATTGTACTACATTTTGAAACATTTTGGACGATATTGATATTGGTTTATATTTATATCATATTCAGTTTTTTGGTTTCTTTTGTATATTATATGCGTGAGATGTGATTATGAATACTGCGATATATGTTGTGTGATGATTAATTTTATATTCGATTGATGTATATATTATTGTGCACAGGACGAGAAAAAATCAGGCAGCCCTTTTTTTTAAAAAAAACAGATAATATGTAGCTACGGATTAATCCGTAGGTACCAAGTTGCCCCTACGGATTAAACCGTAGGGGCAAAATATCAGAATAACTGATATTTCCCCCCCCCCCAATCTCAGTTTCAGAGGGTTGGGTGTGCCCTTACGGATATATCCGTAGGGGTAAACAAAAGTCCCTACGGAGTTATCCGTAGGGGCAAAATATCAGAAATCCTGATATTTTGCCCCTACGGATAAGTACCTACGCATGTATCCGTAGGGGCTATTTCTTTGCCCTACGGATTAATCCGTATGTACAAGCAATATATTTAAAAAAAACCGTAAATAAAATAATTTTTTTGCCCCTACGGTCTACTCCGTAGGGGAAAAGGGACCTACACAAAACTCCGTAGGGGCAAGTTTTTGTCCGTAGGGGCAAGTTCAGGGCTTCAACTTGCACCTACGGCGTTTATACCTACATGGTATTTTATTGTCCCTACGGCTATATCCGTAGGGGCAGTGGTTTGCCCCTACGGATAAATCCGTAGGGGCAACCCTTATTTATAGTAGTGGTTCTTACCATTCTCACTTCACTACCTTTACACCTCATTTCCATTTAAATTAATAAATGGATAAACCAAAATGAGGTGTCCACCTTCAAGAATGCTTTCCGTATAAATATGGAATACACTCAACTGTATATATATACCCGTATTCGTATCAAAATACGAATACACAAAGAGATAGAATAACACAAATAACATAATATAAGAATATATATATATCGAAATATATATACGTAAACTATTAAATCAATACCTGATTTAATAATCCAGCTCAAACCTAAGCCGGCTAGTATTATCAACCGTCCGATCGAAAGTCCGGGTAACTAGTACAATCATTTGATCGGAACCCTGCACGTATCAAAATACGGCTACTACATCATTTCACCTGAACCAGGGAAACCCTCTGTGTGGGACTCAAAAGACTCGACAGTACGCCGGCGGTGAGTTACTAGATAAATCTATAACCACAAGCACGTCAGCGGCACTAGCTGTACGTAACGGCTATCCAGGTACCCATCGAAAAGGAAGGCCGACGAACAAATTCATCCGGATCCCTACTGAGCCTATCTGTGACAATCTTCATACAGTCTGGTATGTTCGTCTAAGAGTATCGCATATCGGGTCTAGGGGGTGGATAAAGTCAGGCCCCTAATAATGCGATATTTCGTGTCGGTGTGAAGCCCATCACCCACTGAGAAACTGCTGATCCAAATCAGTAATTCTCGTCTATCTTGGCCAAGGATTTCTGGTGATGGCAACCCATGCACAGCGCGATATTAACCCCCAATAAAGGCAGAGACGAATCCCCGACAATCCGCTCACTGCCTCCATGTGGCTCGGAACTGTACCCAACTAAAGCATGTTTGCACGACTCCTTTGAGCCGCGGTAGGGTAGTAATCAAAGTACAGTGGAAACTCACACGAGATAGATGACGATCTCAGGTCGACAGACTAACCTGTACTTATGTCACCTGAGAACTGCTATCTGACAATAGGTATAATACCATCTAGCATGTTCTCAGCGAGTCCGTCCAATGTAACTCATAACCCAATGAGCACCTGTATACTATCTTAGATGACTAACTGACACCAATGGCTTATGAGACCGGACACCACCTCTCGTCGGGGTCTCGAAAAGTATACACCAGTCTACTCCGTAGTATCGATGCCCAGTCTCGATACTCTCTCGACTAGGTACATTTAATGATGTGCTTATAGACCACCCAGCTCTCACGTATATGATCGCCATCATAATGCTGATAGTCAAGCAAGAATTCTATGGGCTTTATCAACATGTAATAGTGATCTGTAATACCACATAATGCATTTACATGATGATAAAGACAAACCAGATAGCATACTATCATTTTGAGTAAGACTGTTCTACCCGTATAGGTCATCCCTCAATCATCACAATCGTATGCCTGCGATTACAATAATTGATTTGAGAGCACTTTATCCAACAGAATTTCTTGAGCCTGTTGGGGACAAAATTTACACCCCGGTTGACCAAATCAAAATCAAAGTCAACTCCAAGCCAAACGGGCCTAAGTCCAGGCGAAGTAGGCCCATGCCTAAGTCAAGCCTGAACATGAAGCGGCTGGCCTCCCCCATACCAAGAAGAAAATTATGTAATAAATAAGTTTGATATAATTTTCATGCATGAATGGGAGAAATGCCAAATTTTTGTAATGTCCATGGCTCATGTGCAAAAAGAAATAAGCACATGAGGCTTGGGATAGGAAAAATACTATTTTGTAAAGCCCAAGGGGCTATATGTAAATTTGTAAGCCTATATAAAGCAACATGATGATGAAATGAAGATATATAATTCATTCCTCTCAAAATCTACGGTTTCTGTGCCTCCTTCTCCATACTCAAGGTTCTAAACATTCTTTCCCTTTTTGAATTAAATCAAGAGTTTAACTCTTCTTTTTCCAAAAAGAAATAGTTTTTCACCATAAAATTCTTGAAGGGGAACCCAGATCTCCTATTAAATCACTAAAAGGGGAGACTTTTAAGTCTCATCTCCCTTTTCTCCAAGATCCAGCCAACAGAGCGGGGAAAGAAGGAGACCCATCTCTAAAAATCCCACTTTGGGAAGACCAAGGCTCGAGAAAAAACCCAGGGCTCAAGGGAGAAGAAAGGGGTCCTCTTTCACCATCTCCGAAAATCTCTTAGGAGTTTAACTCCACCAAAAAATATAAAATAATAAATCCCTTTCTCTAGGAGTTTAACTCCAGAAGTCAACCGGGGAGTACAAGTCCCAGTGCAGGAGCTAAGCCCCTTTGTAATTTTTTTTAGGAGTTTAACTCCAAAAGTCAATTGGGAGTACAACTCCCAGTAGGGGCTAAGCCCCTTTTTCCTGCTGGTGCCCAGCGCCCGCGTGCCAAGCACGCGAGGTGCCGGTGCCCACGTGTCCTATGGGCCCTATTTTCCTTTTTATATATACACACTCCACAGCACTTTCCCCCGTTAGAAAAAAATTCTAACGGGGCACTGCCCCGCACCTCGCAAGGGGGCTACTAGCCCCCTTGACTTCCAGCCCGCTATCCGGATAGCGGGACCCCCGTAAACTTTGCGAGGCCCCCGATATACCCAAGACCCCTGTTTACCGCCGGAAGACGGACCAGGATGTCGGGACGTCCAGCCTGAATCCTGGTGGCAGATACTATTTGGATTTATCCGTCCACCTCTTCGAAAATGCCAAGTTGATTTATGGCACCGTATATCGTAGGTTTGGACGGATGCGGCCGTTGTAGCAGACTTTGTCAGATTCCACCTTGTTTATGAGGGGGTTTTGATTGTGGGAACGCTCTTCCCTGCAGGCGCAAGCCCCTGCAGTTAATTACGTTACCGCATCGCGATAACCACTTTCTCCTGCTTCGGAAGTTCACTTCGTGTCATGTGTGTGTTTTTGTTTTTGTTTTTGTTTTTGTTGCCCGTGGATCGTATACGGAGACTAATTTATGTCGTCGCCCGTAGGGCATGGATTATTCCAAATCCGTATATTTTAGATTTGGGTTTTTTCTTTAAAGACCGTTAATCTATTTTGAAATTAAGATCGACTTAAATATATGTGAGCATCTGGGGCTCGATTTGTTTTTGTTAACGATACATTAGTCCAATTTGAGACTAAGATCCACTTAATAAGGTTTCAGGATCATTTTTATTTAGGATCCAACAAAAGAGCGTTTGGGCTCTATTATTTTAGTTTAAGGACGTTTTGGTCCATTATCGTCATTTTGGAGGCGAAAGTTAGTTTTGGGACATTTCGGTCTTTTATCCATCTTGAGCACACGTGTATTTTTTACGTGACGAAGCGAACAATGGTAATATGGAATGCACCCAATTTGGGATACGATCCGATTTGAGGTGTGCACGTCAATTTGGAAGTGCACCAAAGAGTTGTTGGTTGTCGGGACCCGCCACCTCTCTGAAGACGTTGAAGAATTACAACGACATATATCAGAGGTGTGGAGAGATGTACTCTTAAACCAAATCCCATATTTGAGGGGAAAAAAGAGGGCTAGACCTAAGAAATGTTAGTCATGTTTGAGACTAAAAATTATCTTAGGAGATATAAGATGAATATCATTTGGGATATCATCAATGGGAGACCACTAGTCATTTTTTAGACTAAGATCAGTTTGGGAAAACACGAGCAATATGGGCTCGGTTATTTTAGAATCAAAGAGGTTTAACCTCAGGAAATTTAGCCAATTTGGGCTGAGATTCGGTTTCCATAAATACCCAACAGTGCTAAGCACTGAGGAATACAAAGCTCACATGCGTTTCACGTGGGCACTGGATTAGTGTTAAACACTAGAGTTTTGTGGCACTCACGTAACACGCGTGAGGCACCCAAATATGGGCACTGCCCATTAGGTTTTATCTCCCCCTCTTTTTTTTTACAGAAGTGCTAAGCACTTGGCTAACGTTCTCGTGCAGAACACGTGACTGCCCCTTTTCTTTTTTATACTGGGGTGCTTTAACACTCACGTAGGAAACACGTGAGGCAGTTTTAGTTTCTCTCTTTGTTCGTTTGAAGTACTCACGTGGGAAACACATGAGGCTTCAAAATAGTGCTAAGCACTAACGATTCTGGTTTTGAAGATCTTGGATCATCATCACTATTTTTTTATGGAAGAACTAAGTTCTTTATATATAGGGTTAAACCCTAATTATTGGAGGAATTAAATTTCTATATGTTTTCATTCTTCTTCTCTCTTTTTTTATAATTTAATTCTTTTCCCCTAGATTTTGAATCTGCAGGGCAAAATCTCCCCGATGAGAATTAAATTCTCAACTTGTGGGGAGATTTGCTTCTACAAATCTCAACCGGGAAAAGAATCGAGTTCTTAAATGAAAGGTTAAACCCCTAGATAGGTAAAGGAGAGACAATATGATCTCTGGTTTTTTTACCTCTGGTTTCAATGAGAAAAGTCTTCTTCTTTGAGAATTAAATTCTCTTGTTCTCCCAAGATCTCGCCGTACTCTTTTTTTTTGCAGAAGCTTCTAAAAAAAATTCTCCATCTTTCTTATTTTTCCCTTCTATTTATAGGATAAGAGAAAAGATCATTTTGTTAGGAAAATCTCTGATTGAGAATTCATGATCAATCCAAAATGATCTCTCGGATCACTTGGTGAATTTTATTCACTATTGGATTTTTAATCCAAAGGATCTCTGTTTAACAGAGAAGTTTTCTTGTTTATTTAACAAGATTAGAAAATATGTTTTCAAAATTAGAATTTTTTTCTATCAGATGATCGGTGGGTGATTTGATAATCACCGTTGGATCTTTGATCCAAGGGTCCCCTGTTTAACAGAGAAGATCTTTATAGTTTGAGAAAGATCAAGAAAATATTTCCCACATAGAATTTAATTCTATCTTGCTAAAGAGTGCAGCAGAAGAACTCATGTGTTTAACACGTGACCCCTAGCATGGGTTTCACTGTGCTTTATTTTCAGCGCATATAAACTCTCACATGTTTGACACGTGAGGCCTGTTTGGCTTGCCAATCATTTGATTGCAGCGCCTATATGCTTTGCATATAGGTGCTCACGTGTTTAATACGTGTGGCTCTTTTAGCCCATTTGTTTCTAACTGCAGCGCCTATATGATTTAGCATATAGGTGCTCACGTGTTTAACACCTGAGACTCTTCTAGCCCATTTGTTTTTAACTGTAGCGCTTATATGCTTTTGCATATAGGTGCTCACTTATTTAACATGTGAGACTTTAATAGTGGGGAATTTTCTCTTTTTTCCTTTTTCTTTTTTTCTTCCCTTTTTTTTATGAGGGAACAAATGCACCCATGTGTTGCTCTCACGTGGCTTGCACGTGAGTGCAACGTTGTCCACCCTTACAACCGTTGGATTGCCTAGGGAAACGGGAAGATGAACCGCTCGCCATCACGTCTTATAAATTGGGGGTTTGGCTCTTTAGATGATCACTATTTCTTTATATTCTTCCTTAACTTTTTCTTGAGAATTTAATTCTCTTCTGAGAGCTTAGCTCTCTGTGCACAGATCTTTTAGAGTTAAACCCTGCAAAACTCTTTTTTGGGTAAGGATCTTGAACGACGTTCACCCCTTAGGGAAAACCCCTTTTTCCATTTTTTTCTCTGTATTTTAAATCCATCACCAGAGCTTTGGTCTAGCCCTAAACCGATCTCTTAGAGATCCAAAACACTCCCCCCTTTACTTGAGGATTGTTAGTTTTCCTCCGAGGGTTTACCTTATCATTGATCTTTGAGGATCCTTAGAATTTAATTCCATTTTCTTTGTCTCCCCACAGTGGGGGTTTCTGGGATTTAATCCCATTATTAAAGGAATTTAATTCCATATCACAGAATTTAGCTCTGAAAGACTGTCACGCCCCGCTTCCCAGTATACGGGCAGAGAACGCGACGAGCCCGCTACGTATTTACTCAGAAGTAAACACGCTAAGCGTATCTAAGCAATATAACGTAAAAGTACACAAGAGATAAGATGTAAATGAACAACAACTTTATTTATTAACATTCTTTTTACAATACAATGAAAAGTAAATACATGGAATGAAAGTAATGCCTAAACAGTGGCATAACAAAAATGAAAATGGAATAAGTACAAGTGGCTACAGCTCTGGGTCTTCGGTGTACTGCTCAGGGGCCTGCTCCAAATGCTCCCGACTGGTCTCGTACTCCTCAGCGTCGGGTCCTCCTGACAACATTCCAAAGAAGAAGAGAAATAGGAATGTCGTCAGCGAACAATCGCTCGGTAAGTCCCAAATATGAGGGAGAAGTAGAATAGACAGAGAGAGAGAGAGAGAGTATAGTTTTATAATGTTTTATTATAATGTTAGCGCAGTTGTTTGTAGCTTGGTACAGAAAATGCCAGTGTATACGAGAGGAGTCACACTTACACCGGAGACTTTGGTAACCCATAGTAAAAGGCTCCGTCGATAATACCACGGAACAACGGCATGGATGTAATTACGTCTTAAGTGACCACCTCGTGCCACTTTTAACATGTTCCGTACCAGTCTACCCCTTTATAACCCCGTAGTGTTTATGTATTGATTGTATGGATTGTATTGTTTTGTCTTGTATTATAAATTGTATAGATGGATGACTTGCCGAAACTATGATATCAGTAAATGAAACGGATATAATGGATGAAAATGTAGATGGAGTATATCCATGGTTCGGATCAGTCAAGCGATATAGATTGATATAGCTTGAATATATGGATTCATGGATTCATGTTGAATTGTAGTTTTATACTTGAATCTCATTCAAGTCGGATTGATTATATTGAGACTCGGTCTGAGTCAGACACTTTTAAAATAAATTGAAGTCCTGAATTGTTTTGATGTTATCGGTAACTGCTGCACATGGACGGCAGGATTTGTGTCTTTTTCCAAGACAATTACCGTGTTGATAACACCATTTGTTAAGTTGTATACCTTAAATAGGCAAGCACCCATATCTCCGGCTCCCTGAGGCTCAAGAGACTGGTCCCGCTTAAACCTATGTTTACGAAGGTCCTTATTGTAATTTAGTATAACCTGAGAGGGTTTTATGTAAAAATAGTTTTGGTATAATTTCAAAATACACCTCAAGCATTTAATTATCGTTTTTAGAGTTTTCATTGATATATATATTTTATAAATGTGACATTTCTAGTGAATAAAACCTAATTTCATAATATATGGTATTTATTTGTAATATGAATATTGTTTTGAATTATCATGGTAGTTTCATGTAATATTTGAATTCTTTTCTTGAGTTTTGAAAACATGGAATAATATATATATTTAAAATAAGTATTTTGGTAATAATTATATATTCATAATTAATGAAAATAATTTTATTTATTTTCTTGTAAAAATCTCATTTTCTAAAGAAAAATGTATAAAAAATTCCATTGAGATCGAATGCTCCTTGCGGAGGTCTGCATCTCGCTCTACTAAGCCCGAGAATGTACGATAATCCGCACCATCCTAAACAGGTTCCCCAAAAACGGGTTGTAGAGGCTTAATTGCATGGAAAGTTAAATACACTTTTTAAAGAAAACGGGTTTTATAAGTTAAAAGGATTTATTTGTAAAGTCGTTTTTCCCGTATTCTATTGTCCCAAGATTCATCGTGCTATGATAGATATGTGTGTTATGAGGAGGTAGGTCATTACTTCGTGGACTATCTAAAGGTATGGTAAGGAATAAAGGTTATAATGTCGAAATGAATAGTTTATGGTACTTTTATGTAAAAATGTCATAAAAATGATTATTTTGATATGAAACTTATTTTATTGAGTTTGTTAATGTTTATTAATCAACATATAAGAATATGATTTTATCTTGTTAAAGAAAAGTGTGGTTTTTAAAGAAAACCGAATCGGAAGTCGGACTAACTTCGCTTCCGTCCGGTTTTAAAAATGAAACTTTTTAAAGATGAAGATGAGTGGGAAAATGGGACTTACTGGATTTGATGAGAGGGGGAGGTAGAAAGAGGTCTAGGATTCGTCGGTGCTTCGTTTCGTTGCCGGGAACTCCTCGTATCGTCGCCGGAGCTTCGCCCTTTACTAACTCCACTTGTACACTAAAAGACTTGGGATTTTGGTATAGTTTTTGTAAGAGAATTCTGAATGAGAGGGGTGTAGAATGGAGTGGTATTTATAGAACAATATAGGTTTTAGGAGGTGATGAATAATGCATTAAAATTTTGCATTAAAATGGAATTTGAAGGGTTTAAATGAGTGATTTAAATTCGCTATGTGAATGCAGGGAAAACAAGCAGTGTGAAAGGAAGTGGGGTAGGCTAAAGGTTGCAGAGAAAAGAATTGGGAGCATTAAGGACGGGTATGACCAGCGGCGCCGGCCTTTTTGAACTTGTCGCTGGGTCTTTACCGTCGGGTGTGGGTCGGGTTTGGTGCAAAGTGTTGGGGTCGTTTGGTATTCTTCAATGTATGTGTTTGTTTAAAGTGCGACTCTTCAGTTTACATGCAGTGCACGTGCAAACTCTTGAGCTTATAAAAGGTTAAAAAATAAAAAGATAATGTGGCTGATGGGATTTGAACTCTGGTGCTATGGTTCAGCAGTGCAAGGTTTTACCAATGAGCTACTAGCTCCTTCTTACTGTTCTAAAGCAAAACAAACTTATAACTTGTGCTCAGGCTCAGGGGTTCCTTTCTGTATTTTTGAAAAAAAATTGTACAGAAAGTTAGGGTTGTTACAAAGACTCAGAAACTTTTGGGAATTTTATTCCGTGGTGTTCTTGAGCGTTTTTTCTTTTTAGCGGTTTAATAACCCTGACACGGTGATTGGTTCGAAAAAGTGTGTTTGTAGAATAACCGCAATCAATAACGGTGTCGCGTGTAGCTAGACCGAGATGAGTACGGGTCGTCCTCAGGGAAACGTTGAATCTTTTACTCTTACTTTAGATGTGTTGAGAAAGAGAGGAGGGATAAAGAATATTGTAGAATGGTTTCTAGATCTACGTTAAGCACTAATGCAAAAATATAGATCTAGATTATTTATGGATGTAGTTAATATAATAAGGGGGCTTGTAGGGTTCGTTAGGATTTAGTAGTTATGGACGATTAATTAAAAGTTACCCTTTTATCCTTTAATAGATTTAAAACTAGAACGACGGTGATGCGTGTAGATTAGGGTTTCTGGAGGAAAAAGGAATCCCACTCTTAACCCTTATCTCGACACGGAACTCCGTTCATATCTAGCCTTTACCAAAACAATCATTAATCTAATCTCTAATCGCGGTCGGAACTAACAAAGAATTGTTAGCGCGCCCGATTAGGATGTTAATGATTCTTTTGATAAAGTTCATAAACTTTATAGGACTTAAAAAGGGTTTAGGGATGTTCATCATCCATTAGCCTACCCTAATCCTACGAACCCTAACAAGCGGAGAATTACTCGCGCATGTTGGGAGAAAAAGAGATGGAAAGAAATTGCATAATTAAACTACGAAGAAATAGAATAAGAAAAAGAAAGCTACCTTTATTAATCAACAATATTCATTACACTTGAATCCTTAGAAAATGATTACAATTTCTAGTTGCTTCTCGATCTATTCTAAGGAGGTAGACGAACAGTTGATGATCAGCCTGGATGCGTGAGCCGTCTTGGACTTCGTGATCTCGTCGGCTTGATGATTTTTCCAAGAGGCTCTCGGTCCTTATTTATACTCCAAAAGCCAGAAAATTAGCTTCCTAATTTGGAAGCAAACAGTAAAGATACACCCAGAAAAATCGCAGCTCCTAACATCTCTGGTACGCGGCGGATCCACGGTCAACGCGTAGGTTTGACCGCGGATCCGTGGTCTTCTGTATTGATCGTTGGATTTTGTTTTCTGGGATTTTCTCCTTGTGACACGTGGAGATCTCTGGAACTTTTGGAAATTGGAAATCTTTTCTTTGCTTCTGCCAGAATTGATTTCTTAATTTGCTTTCTTAATTAGGCAGGTTTGCTCTTAACAACTTTGATTCTCTTGATTTTTAGCCCTGAAAAATTCTGCACAATCTCAACAAATAATATTAGTGGAGTTTTGTTTTATTGAGATATTAATTTCACCATTAAAATTTGGTCAATGGTATCTTTGCATACATTTTCCTACCAAATGTTAATTATAATATATCAACACATGAAAAATAGTATTTTTACAGATAAACCCTCATATGTATGATATATTATAATAAAGACCTTTTTTAGTATAGAAATAGTAGGAAGAATGTAATAACAAATGTGCAGTTTTATCAACTGAACAAATACCCCCAAACTTATCTTTGATCGTCCCGAGCAAACTAGTTTATTCAAGAGAAGGAGAAACAGAAAGGAGAAAACTAAGCACACTTTCGTAGGCAAACACGATTGCACTGAGCACGTGCAACAAGCCGTTAAACCTCTAGGTGTCCCTAGTAGGAGGAGTGCTGTCTCCTGAGGGTTTTCAGCGGATTACACCCACAAAATTCTATAATAAAAGAGAGATGGTGAAATTTACATATAAAGATAAGAACCATAAAAGAAATACTTTGAAAATTTAGGGTTTCCAACTACACTAGCTTTTCAGTTGTCACGAGCCATATCTTAATAGTCATGAAAAGATGTTAGAAATCACATTATCCCTAAATAAAACATCGTCTTTATTCTTCATTCCTACTTTTCATCCAAACATCGATCATATAACCCTACGTGTGTGTAATGGACATCCCTACACTCGGAGAATTCAATTCAAGCTATCATACTCTTGTCCATCTACCTCAGTATATTTTAATTTTGATGAATATTTAGATTTGCTCACACATTTTCATGCGATCGTTAATACTTCTTGAGGTACTAACCGACCGATTATTCATGTGCTTGCTGATTAGGTGACAGTATTTTCCTCGTCTTGCACCACCTAAAGCTTAGCAGTGACTCCCAGACCAGTTGGTCTAAGGCACTAGGTGATGAAGCACCCTCGCTATATTTTTTTTTATTGCTGCCTTGGCAATAAAAAAACCAGTGTTCATTTTTCTTTTCACCATTTTTATATTTTCTTCATTTATTATTTCCTTCATACTTTGGCTTTTAGACAAGAGCATTTCAAGGTATCCTCTACTATCCCGAGTTTCAAGACGTGTGTAAGTGCATATAGTAGGGTATCAACATTCAAATGTTTGGCTTCCAGAATAGGAACTATTTTTCAGACTTATTTTTATCCTCAGATCAGTGACTTCCTTCATCTTACTAACCCTTGGGACAACAGCTCATAACTACTTATTACCAGTTCGTTTAAGAAAACTTCTAATTTTCTTGGTTTTCTTTAATTTTTCCAATCTTTTGGATGTAAATTTTCACTATCTACTGTTTTGTTATAAAAGAAATTTTTTTTAAAATTTTTGAAAATGTTGTGCTTATACAAAATATGATGCAAATTGATGTGTAAATAAGCACAAATCTCCCCCAAGCTTGTTTTCAACAGTGTCCTCACTGTTGCTATCTGCTGGATCACAAAAACCTGTAAGCTTGGGAGGACATTATTAATGGGGGCAAGAATATATGAAAGTGAAAATCCTCCCCCAAACTTATTTTTGGCTCACAAATTTGAGGACAAAAGTTATGTTCAAGAGCCAAAAATATACCCCCCCCTCAAACAAGGGTTAGACAATATGAAGCATTTTAAGAGGGGGTGAGTCATTTGGTCAAAGTAAGACTTTACAAAGACCAAAAGTTAACACCAACCATTCAAAGATTTTATCGGTATAGCGTATAGGTTGGTGGAAGAATGTGTTGTATTGAGTCAAGAAAAAATGGGGAAGGGATAAGAGGTGGTCTGGAAAGGGTTTGAAATTAGAGAAAAGAAAGAATGAGGATGAATATGAATGATTAGGAAGAAGGAATGGTGACGGTTCAACCTCTATAGGTGGAGATTGATCAATCACAAAATCCGTATTGTTTAAAAATTCAAGTTCGTCGGCAAAAAGTTCTTCAAAACTTTTATCAATGGTGTGATTGAACATTTTGCCGTCAAAAAGTTTTGTGCTAGAATTTATCCTACTTGATTCATCAAAAATCATTGAGGTAGAGGACCCAAAAAACTCATCTACCTCATTTTCAAAAATATCCAAATCAAGTTGAATTTCTGGTATTACTGAACTTGAATTAACGGATTGTGATTCATCAAAACTCACTGAAACTATAGGAACAGAAGAAGAACCGGAGAAAGTAGAAGGTGAAATGGGTAAACAAATTGGTGTGTCGAGTGTTGCTGTACCAGATGTGGAAGATGGAGGCTGTATTTCTTCGGGTATACCTTTATCATCAACTTCAAGACGTATTTGGGGTTCGAGAGGAATTAAAGGCTCAAGATGAAATCCATAAGGAAGTGAAAGGATCTGATGAATGGGTGGGACAAAATCATCCAAAATTTCGGGTTGATCAATCAATATATCCCTAACGTCAATCACCTCATTCAAGTGAAGGTTAGAATTCTCAAACACCTCATCAAAAGTATGGTTTTCAATCAGTTTTGGTTCAAGAGTGGAGGTGTAGAGATCATAAGGGTTGGATATGATTTCACTTGAAATGGACCCTTCACAGTCGGATAAATCAAACACTACAAAGTCACACAACTTATCAGACATTCTATTTGGTATACTTGATGAATCTATGAAACTGGAGTTGTGGATTTCAGTTTGTAATGGGGAGGTTTGATTAGGAAGGGTGTACAGTTCTGTCTCACTACCTAAATTCTCATTTTGTCCTATGCCCGAATCATATACTGAAAAATTTTGGGCAGGTTTGAAATTCTTTGCTTGCATCCACTCTGTTGTTTCCTTCCTAATTTGGTTCGACAATTCCAGAAATTTTTCTAATGTCTGCTCCTATAACACCCGAGTTCATTTATACCAATTCCAGTTTTCAGTAATTTTTCTTATCCATGGTATATTCCTGATTTAGCGTGTTTGGGTGCGAATAGTATTTTCCATGATACTGGGCATTCGACCCAACCCGCTTGCTAGAACCTGTTTGACTCTTATTATACATTATCTGGACTTATTGCATGGACTAGTTCATCTCATGATTTAGTGTACTGGTATTTTATCCTATATCGCATCTTTTGCATATAACAGTTTAAATCTTGTGAAATAAATTAAATTGCATTTCGTGGCCTGCATGATACCCCTAACCCTGTGGTAGCGTCCTTGCATCTTGTTCTCGTCCCGTTCAGTGAAAACGGACGTGTTTGGATGGCTATGCGCACGTACGTGCATCCGTTCTTGGGGGTATGCTTTTTCTTTAACTAGGCATTCATTTTGAAATTTGGAGGTTGCATATATTTTTGATATTTTTAAATCTGAATTTTGGACCCGACCCGGGCGCATTTCTGAAATGTTTTGTAACCCGCCAAATTCTAATTATTTAATATTCTTTAATATTTCTTAACCGCCAACATTCCTTTTAACATAAGAAAATATTTTTTTAAAAAGAATACCCAAAGTATCTCTCCACTAATTTACACAGCCAAGGAAATATTCTCCAATCTTTAAAAGAAAATCTTTTAAAATTTTCCAAAGCCTTCCTCATATTTTTCGCAGCCAATCACATATTTTTCCCTTAGGTACCGGGCCCCACATATCTCTCTCCCTCTCTCTCTTCCCTCGCTGACTTCTTCTCCCCTCTTTATTTTCCCTTTCTCTCTCCTCTCGCTTCTCTCTATCTCTCTCCTATCGCGCCTCTTCCTCTCTCCTCTCGCGGTGAACGGAGTCCCGTCACCTCCCTCGTCTGCTACGATCACCTCCCTCTGTTTCTTCTTCTTCTCCTTCTTCTTCTTCTCGTCTTCAAAACCTCGAGCACGAGAACCCTAGCCGTCGTAGTCGCCACCTCCATCCTCGTTCTCATCTCCATCTCCTCCACCTTTCTCTCCTCTCCTCATCTCCCTCTTTATCTTTCTCCTCTTCTTCTTCCTCCATTTCACGTCACCTTGCACCCCAAACCATAAGAACCCGTTGTCGTCCCCTCACCTCCGGCGACCCCAGCAGCACAACCTTTGTCGTAATCTCCTTCTCCTTCCCTCCTCTTGCTCCCGGGTGCTCAGCGCCGCCACCAGCATCCCTGAACCCATGAAACTCCTTGCCAAGCCATCACCACCGATCACCAAGCCTCGTCGGAGACTTCACCGTCACCCTAACCCGGCCTTCACCTCGTTTCCCTCTCCATACCCAATCACTCTGCAACCCCGACGACGCCAAAAACCTTCAACCCCCGAGCTCCACTTCTTCCTGCATGCCCAGAACCTTGGCGCCGCAGAACCCAGCATGCCGGCGACCCTATCGCCGGAGACTTCATCGACAACACCCTTGTCGCTTCGTCCTTGACCCCAAAACCCAGTGCTGTAACCCCATTCTTCTTCTTCTTCTTCTTCTCTCTCTTTTGGGTTCGTGGCTATCGACCATCGCCGGGAAACCTCACGTCGGCAACCCTTGTCGTCGACGCCCCTGTCGACGCCCCTCTGCAACCACAGAACGCAGCTACGGTAAGCTCTCTCCAATGGTTTCATTCTACCATTTTTCCCTCCATCCTTTCATCTCTTCTTGTGTATTGTTCTCTTGATTCATTACTGTTTATCGTTTGCCGGGATCCGACGCGCCAACGACTATTCCGACGACCCAACGTAGATACCTGACCTGTGTGATCACGCTGTGCGTGGTTTGGATCTGTTCCGTGTACCGTGCGCGCGTCGCGACGTTTCCCGCCGACGTGAGAAGTTCCGCATTCCCGTTCCGGATCCGTCCATGCAAGTTTACTTTGCTACATGCTACATTACATTTTCACATCTATTTTAATAAGTATAATTATTGAATCGATAACCGTACATCTATATAGTTTATTCTGTATCTACTTGCATATCATATTACATGTTTCAGTTTGTTGTTCTATTAGTATACATGCTTGTTTGAGCACCCACATGATATCTTGTACACCCTGACATGACTTGTTACACCATTACTTGACACGACATGGTACCGTACACTCTTAACATGACATGACACCTAAAAACACTACTTGATTTGACCTGATGTACCATGGCTTTACCTGTTGCCTGATCTCGTGTCTAATGCCAACAAACATAACATGTAGTCCTCACGGACCGTTCCTGTTGTCTATCCAGACAAACCTGTTCTTGCCTGATACTGTGTTGGCATTAGTTCTTGATTACTGAATACCTGACTTGACATACACAACTTGGGGGTATGGGGAAATCAAAAGTGTAAACTAAAGTGTAACTTAAAAGGGTATTACTTGATCCGTGGTCCCGGGGGGTAACGGGACAGAGCCATTCGTCACTCCTACATATTCCTGATCCGTGGTCCCGGGAGGTAACGGGACAGAACCACTATTGGTTCACATTTCCTGATCCGTGGTCCCGGGGGGTAACGGGACATATCCTTTGAGTTACATGGAGGATTACTCAGATTGATTTCAAAGACTTTAGAATAGAAAACCCAATAGAACAGTTTAGTTTACTCACTGCACACTACCCTTTTACTGCCCTGATTATATTACTGTTGCACCTGCTTTTCATTCATGATTATATTGCACTGCCTGTTACCCTGTTTGCATTTTATTACTTGATGACATGACGCGCTGACGTCTGGGTTTTGCATGGCCCGGATTCTTCTACCTTATTGCGGACTGATCAGAAGTATTGCCGCTGTTAGACGAGCGGTGAAGTTCTTGTCGGTATGTAGTTTCACTTCCAGGTGTTTCTTTTATTGTATCTTTTGGCTTCCGCATATTGTTATTTCTTGACTCTTTTACCCTGGCTTATGGACATGTGCTAGATAGTTGGTTTACTTTCCTGTTCTTGATATCTCTACAGCCGTAATGTGACTGTGGAAGGATTTTTCCTATCCACAGGTAGCATGGTTGGCTATGTCACGTGCCCATCTTAGCGTACTCTGGAAAGCGGGGCGTGACAGCTCCAGACTAGTCTTGGGTTGATAAGGGGTTTCAGTATAAGATTGAAATTCCTGTGGATAATTAAAACTCCCAAATGACTGATTAGAAGAACTGTCTAGAGAAGGTGGAAAAGTCGGATTGGATTGATAAGAATAGAATGGTTGTGAAAATTGGGTGGGGGTAGGGTCAATATTGTGATAAGAAGAATATTGATATAGGTTGGTCGGTTGGCTATCAAACTCTTCTTTGGAAAGTGGAGGTGATGGTTGTTGGGGTAAAAATTTACACTCCGGTTGACCGAGTCAAAGTCAAGGTTAACCCCAAGCTGGGTGGGCCCAAACCCAGGTCAAGTGGGTCCATGCCCAAGTCGAGTCCGAAACATGAAGCGGCCGACCCTCCCCATGCCAAAAATGAAATCATGTAATAAATAATTTTTATGTAATTTTTTATGCATGAATGTAAACAAAATAGGTATAAAACCAAATTTTTGTAAGTCCATGGTTTATGTGCAAAAAGAAATGGCACATGAACCATCGGATGGGAAAATGCCATTTTGTAAAGCCCAAGGGGCTATATGTAAATGTGTAAGCCTATATAAGGCAACATGGTGATGAATAAATGATACACTTTTCATTCTCCCAAAAAAAAACTAGGGTTTGTGCCTCCACTCTCTCTTCTTCAAGTTCTTCCTCTTCCTTTTTATTTTCCAAACAAATCAAGAGCTTAGCTCTCTTTTTTTTTTAAAACTAAATAAAGTTTTACCATAAACCCACCTCCTAAGACTCCATCAAGAGAAGAAAAAGGGTCTCTTTTTTTATCATCCAAGATCTAGATCTCGGAGTTTCAAGAGAACCCATTTTGGGTTTCTTCTCAAAAGAGAAAGGAGAAAATCTTTTGGAGTTTAACTCCACAAATAAAATTATTTTGGAGTTTAACTCCACCACCAGAAAAATTATTTTGGAGTTTAACTCCACTACAAAAATTCTTTTGGAGTTTAACTCCACAGTAAAAATCTTTTTTTGGAGTTTAACTCCATATTAAATCTTTTTAGGAGTTTAACTCCATATAAAATTCTTTCGGAGTTCAACTCCGCATTTAAAAATCTTTTGGAGTTCAACTCCATAAATAAAATTCCTTTGGAGTTCAACTCCACAAATAAAATTCTTTTGGAGTTTAACTTCACTACAGAAATTCTTTTGGAGTTTAACTCCACTACAGAAATTCTTTTTTTTTTGGGAGTCTAACTCCACATTATATTTTTTTAGCCATATAAAATTCTTTTGGAGTTGAACTCCACGTTAAAAAAAAAAAAAAGAAGACGGGCGTCACATGCTAAGCATATGACGGGTCACATGCTAAAGCAGCCCCATCACATGTTTAACATGTGATGTGGGTCACATGCTGAGCATGTGACGGGTCACATGCTCAGCATGTGACTCCCCCTTAGCATGTGAGGGGTCACATGCTAGCATGTGACCCCCCCCTCACATGAGGGATCACATGCTAACATGTGACCTTCCATGTCACATGCTAGCATGTGACCCCCCTCATATGAGGGGTCACATGCTAACATGTGACCCCATTCTCTTTTCTTCTTTTCTTCTTTCTTCCTCCTTTTTTTTTTTTTATTTAAAAATAAAAATAAATAAATATTAAATAAATAAAAATAAATTATAAATAATATTTAAAAATTAAAAAAAACATAATTATTTTCTTTTCTTCTTTTCTTTATTTAATCCCTTTTTTTATTAAAAAAATTATATATATAAAATAAATATTAAATAAATAAAATTAAATTATAAATAATATTTTAGAATTAAAAAAAAAATCTCCAAATATTTATTTACTTATTTATTTTTGTTTTTATATATAGAAAATATATATATATATGCATATATCTCTTTTTTTTACGAGTGGAACAAAACAAAAAAAAATACGCACGCACCAACGCACTGCATATTGAGTTCGCATGACCAGTTTAACCCGTCAATCGGAGGTTCCTTCGCTCCAAATGCGAGGGGTAATTAACGGCAGCTTAGTTCGCGGCTGCCAGAGATTCGGATCCTCACAATCAATAAACCTCAGCCTACCCTAGGCAGGGGGAATCTGTACTGCGCCCGACCAGCGCGCGCGTATTCCTATCTTAATGGGGTGACGAAAAACACCCTACAATGGTTGATATTGGTCCGGGTTGAAACTTTGACCTCTAGCCCTAGCTATATGCTCAGTAATGGACATTCGTCTAGGGGCTTCCTCACTCTGGGTATCAACTGAAACAGGTGTAGGATTAGGATACGGTTGATAAGACCTAGACTGAGGTGGCCAACTGTTTCTTCCTGCTTGTTCTATATGATCTCTTAAGGACATGGAAGAGCCGGACGGTATACCGAAGGGATTACGAAAACAAGAGATATCTGGTTGTGGACAGCAAAGCTCGGCAAGTGTTCTTCTGTTTAGGTCACCCATTATAAGAAGAGAAGAAGGGGGAAGGGGTAAAAAGGGGAGAAAATAATTGGTTTGTTTTGAAAAATGTGTCGGACTTAGACAAATCACACAAAAATGCACAAACAACCCTAGAACTATGGTTACCTAGGTCCAGTCTCTAGACCGCTCCTAGACTTCCAAAGGACAAACCGAAAGATCAATTCTCTACCGCCTCTTTACTACCTTTGTAGCCAGGTAAGTGCCAGGTGAGTGGGAGGCTCCCCACTACGAAAGTAGTGGTCCTAATTAAGTAACCACTCGCCTTAGGCACACTTGCCTAGACACCACAAAAGTAATGCAGATAAGCGATAGATTACCCACGACCTTCCTCTATCCTTATTGAGCGAGACAGTCCTTAGAGTCTGGTCTAGATATTTTTTAAATTAATATAGGGTTGATGCAGATGCTCGGTTTGTGATTTGTGGGGCTTAGGAAGGGTGATGAAATTCCCACCTAATCTAGATTTTGGTCTTGCCCCTTAAAAATCCGTATTAAAATATGCAAAAACAAACCGCAAAACAAAACTTTGCAAAAAGATTTTTGAGCGGCGATATTTTGCAAAGAATCCTGCAGAAAAGATATTTTATTGGATTTAAAAGGAGAGAAGGAGGTTAGAATCTTACCAGAGAAGACTGAAGCCCTAGATCTCCTAACTGGCAGCGCTTCCGCCGCCGATGTGCACTTACGTCCGCGGTTCAGCCGCAAGAGGGAGATATCAATTGATGAATTTTTTTTCTTTGGCCTTCTTTACTTCTTTGGATCTCAATGAATGTATCTGCCTCCTGTTTCCTAAAGTCTGTGACTCCAGATTCCCTCGCAAAATTCACACAATAATCGTTAAATATACAATTTGCAGTTTTGTTTTATTTATGATATAGATCGTATAAGAATTCAACACAAATAGTAAGAATAAAAAATTACGCACGTATCCCCGGCAACGGCGCCATTTGATTGGTCCGAAAAAGTGTGTTTGTAGAATAACCGCAATCAATAACGGTGTCGCATGTAGCTAGACCGAGATGAGTACGGGTCGTCCTCAGGGAAACGTTGAATCTTTTACTCTTACTTTAGATGTGTTGAGAAAGAGAGGAGGGATAAAGAATATTGTAGAATGGTTTCTAGATCTACGTTAAGCACTAATGCAAAAATATAGATCTAGATTATTTATGGATGTAGTTAATATAATAAGGGGGCTTGTAGGGTTCGTTAGGATTTAGTAGTTATGGACGATTAATTAAAAGTTACCCTTTTATCCTTTAATAGATTTAAAACTAGAACGACGGTGATGCGTGTAGATTAGGGTTTCTGGAGGGAAAAGGAATCCCACTCTTAACCCTTATCTCGACACGGAACTCCGTTCATATCTAGCCTTTACCAAAACAATCATTAATCTAATCTCTAATCGCGGTCGGAACTAACAAAGAATTGTTAGCGCGCCCGATTAGGATGTTAATGATTCTTTTGATAAAGTTCATAAACTTTATAGGACTTAAAAAGAGTTTAGGGATGTTCATCATCCATTAGCCTACCCTAATCCTACGAACCCTAACAAGCGGAGAATTACTCGCGCATGTTGGGAGAAAAAGAGATGGAAAGAAATTGCATAATTAAACTACGAAGAAATAGAATAAGAAAAAGAAAGCTACCTTTATTAATCAACAATATTCATTACACTTGAATCCTTAGAAAATGATTACAATTTCTAGTTGCTTCTCGATCTATTCTAAGGAGGTAGACGAACAGTTGATGATCAGCCTGGATGCGTAAGCCGTCTTGGACTTCGTGATTTCGTCGGCTTGATGATTTTTCCAAGAGGCTCTCGATCCTTATTTATACTCCAAAAGCCAAAAAATTAGCTTCCTAATTTGGAAGCAAACAGTAAAGATTCCCCCAGAAAAATCGCAGCTCCTAACATCTCTGGTACGCGGCGGATCCGCGGTCAACGCGTAGGTTTGACCGCGGATCCGTGGTCTTCTGTATTGATCGTTGGATTTTGTTTTCTGGGATTTTCTCCTTGTGACACGTGGAGATCTTTGGAACTTTTGGAAATTGGAAATCTTTTCTTTGCTTCTGCCAGAATTGATATCTTAATTTGCTTTCTTAATTAGACAGGTTTGCTCTTAACAACTTTGATTCTCTTGATTTTTAGCCCTGAAAAATTCTGCACAATCTCAACAAATAATATTAGTGGAGTTTTGTTTTATTGAGATATTAATTTCACCATTAAGATTTGGTCAATGGTATCTTTGCATACATTTTCCTACCAAATGTTAATTATAATATATCAACACATGAAAAATAGTATTTTTACAGATAAACCCTCATATGTATGATATATTATAATAAAGACTTTTTTTAGTATAGAAATAGTAGGAAGAATGTAATAACAAATATGCAGTTTTATCAACTGAACACACATATTTGAATCTGTTTAACAGAACTCGTTTTTCGAGAATGTTAGGAGTTATTTAAACTCCACTGTTTATTTTATGAGAATCCTTTTGGATTCTCACAATGATTATCTTGCCTCATCATTGGTGAGCCGCCGTTTGGATTTCGTAGGGCCTACTGGCTTTGTAGTTAGTGAACCCATGAACCAAATTCATATATGTGTGTGTGTGTGTGTGTGTACTTTTATTAATGGGTCCCCCCTTTTTTTATTAGGTACGATGGCATCACTCCCATATTTCCCTTACACACGCTCGGAGGCAGCTTTCCCACAGTCGCCGTATAACAACTCCAATTTTTGTATACTTAAATTTGAATTAAATTTGAAGTATACTTGGAGTATTAATGTTGCTGATAACACTTTAAGTATCTATCTCTCTACAATAATTACAAAAAGGAGCTTGTAGCTCATTGGTAATACCTTGCACTGCTGAACCAAGCCACCAGAGTTCAAATCCCATACCCCACATTATTTTTAATATTGATTTTTTTAAAACCTTTAGAATACCAAGAGTTTACACGTGCATATCTCACAAAAACCCCACTACACCCAAACATGTAACACTTGCAGGAGTTAGATGAACCGTCGGGGGGGATCCAGGCCACCGGACTCGGTCGGGAATCGGCCAACTCGGCCTTGACTCGGCCGACTCAGTGATCCGACCGAGTCACGGCCGAGTCACCCCCGATTCGGCCGATTCCGGCGATGGTCACAACATGAAAGTTGTGTCTTTTCATATTCCCTACGCATCTGAAAAGTTTCAGCCTCATACCACTTCCAGAGCTCTTTAAAAACCCCAATTACTCCACTTTTAATACATTTTTTATTACATTTTATCACATTTTTATTTTTAACTTTTCATCTACCCTAACCCTAGCCCAACCCTATAAATACCAACCCTACACACTACCCTCTCACCCCCAAAATCTTGAGCCACTCTCTCAAAAGTTTTCCAAGAAGTGCATGCTTTGAAAACAAGTTCGCGGCGAAGCTCCGACGAGATTCTGACGGAATTCCGGCGACGTGCTTTGAAGCAACCGGCGACGAAACCACCCCTCGGTATTTCTCCCTAGTTCTCTTTACTTTTTAGAAGAGCTTAAAACCCGTAAGTCCCATCCCTCTCTCTCTTTTCTATTTCTTAAAATACGGAAATATGAAACCCGACGGAAATCGGAACAAACCGATTTCCGATTCGGTTTTTCTACAAAATTCCACTTGTCACCTAATCCATGACACCTACCTATATACATGATGATTATTAATCACATAGAAACCAATTTAAATAAAGTTTCTCACATGAAATGATAGCTTTCTTGTAAAACCGTATTCTTTTCATAAAAATACCTTAAAGTTTGTTTTTATTGTTCTAAATAAATCCCTCACTCCTAAATATGTTTATCTTGATCACTAAACTTGTGGAAATCAATTTCAATGAAATTTCACACATAAAATGATAACGTTTTCAAATACCGTATTCTTACGCTTTAATACCTTTAAGTTTAATATATCATGTTTTACCTCTAAACTTCATCAGAACTTAAAATAAGTCACGAGATAATGACCTGCCTCTACACACACACAAATATAACCTTAATTGATAAACGTCAAAACATAGAATACGAAAATACAAGACTTTTCACTAAAATACCCTTTTCTTTATAAACATTTTCTAAAAAGTTCTAAGTTGTTTACAATTTTTAAAACAATATCTTTTAATAGGAAAATACGGTATGTCATGGACATCGATCGTTTATCTAAACTGACTTTGTGGTGTCTAGGCTAGGCAAGTGAGCTTGGGTAACTTTAAAAGGCCCGTTTCACGATTCGTGAGCGGATCCCTAACTCCTCACTTGTACTTACCTGGCCACAATTGGCGGTAAAGAGGCGATTTGAGGCTTCTAATGGCTTGTCGTTTAGACCCTTAGAAATAGGCTAGTTGGCTTAGGAAACCCTAGAAACTAAAATACAGAAAACTATACTCTTTTACAAATAAATACCTTTTATTTATAAAACCGTTTTCCTAAATGAATAGTATTTGTTAAAACCTAAGCAAAGTGCCACTACAACCCACTTTGGGGAAACCGTTAGGGATAGTACGGTTCATCGTGCACCCGCGGGCTAGTAGTGCGAGATTCAGACCTTCGCAAGGAGCATTCGGTCTCGAAAGGTTTAAAATACAGCATTAAGAAAAATGAGATTTTGGAAAAAAAAATATTTATTTAAAATTATTCATGTGTTAATATATATATATAATTATCATTTAAACACCTATTTTATCATAAGATAAAGTTTCCACATTTTTCTAAAATTACAAGATTAAAAGTTACATTAAAATACCATGAATTTCAAATAAATAAATTAATACTTTTATTAGGATCTATTCACTAGAATAACACAAATAAAATTTACACTCATTATAACTATAAAGACGAATAATAATTACTTGAGGTGTATTTTGAAAACTATACAATATTACTTTTTACAATAAACCCCCTCAAGTTTTATAAATTACAATAAGGCCCCTAACAATTACTGAACTTCAACTCACCTTCTTTTAGTCTGACTCGGGTTAGAGTCTGACTATTTCTGACTTGAATATGATTCAAGTCAATCTATATTCTTTTATATTCCAACTCAAGATGAATACCTGAATCCCTGAATCCAGTTAACAATCAATATAACCTGACTGAACCGAACCATGGATATTCCATTTACATGTTTCCCAGTATTCCATTTACATGACTCTACGGTTATAACCGTTTCCTGATATCATGGTTTCGGTCAGTCAGTCAGTCAAACATGCAATCAATACAATTTTACAAGATAACAATACAAACAAGACATCACGGGGTTTAAGGGGTAGATTGGTACGGAAGGTGTTAAAGGTGGCACGAGGTGGTCAGATTAATACACCTAACCTGAATCCTATTGCTGTTGTATCGTGGCATAACGGTTCCTTGTACTACACGTGCCCTAGTCTCTGGCAAGTGAGACTCTCCTCGTATACACTGGCATTCTTCTGTACCAAGCTACAAATAACAGCGTTAACATAACATTACAACAATAGTTTACACTTTAACAATGTATCTTCTTATAATGTCTTCTCTACTTCCCTCTTACCTTTGGGACTTACCGAGCGATCTGTTCACTGACAACATTCTGTTCTCTCTTCTTTGAATGTCGTCAGGTGACTTGGACCCAGCAGAAGTAGAGCCAACAGAAGAAGACTTGGAGCAATTTGCCGAAGACCCAGCAGTATAATTTCATTGTACACTTTCTTTCAGTACTTTCCTTTTCCTGTTATGCCACTGTTTAGGCATCTTTATTTCAGTTGTATTTTCCTTTCTATGTATTGTACAAAGAATGTTATTAAATAAAAGTTGATGTTCTTTTATACTCTTGTCTCTTGTGTATTTATATTGCTTAGCTACGCTTAGCGTATGTACTTCTGAGTACATACGTAGCGGACCTCGTCGCGTCCACTTCGCCGTACACTGGGAAGCAGGGCGTGACAGGTTTTGTTGGTGGCCCATGCAGGTCAGAGCTGTATGAATCCCTGTCATGCAGTTCTGGTCTGCGTGAACAACTTAAGCAATATAACACAAGAACCAGCAACTAAAACATTCTTTACAATTCATATTCCTTGAATCTTGCAAATCTCTATTCTTTGAATCTTATCATTTCATATATTTGAATCTGTCCTAACCCAAATTTTTCTTCAAGGTCATGGATTCCCCAAACAACACCAGCACTAACGTCAACAACACCCTTCCGGCACTACCTCTCACACCGGTTGTTCCTGCACCACCCACTGAGCAAACGATGCTATTTAAGGCGATCCGCAGTCTTCTCGAGGGACAACAACAACTTTTGAATCGTCCTGAGACCGATGCACCGGGAGTAAAGCAATTCAGAGCTTTGCACCCAAAGCAGTTCTCTAGTAAAGGAAGCCCTCTTGAAGCGGAAGAATGGGCACAAAGTATCGAAGACGATCTGGCAGCAGCTCAAGTGCCAGACCACACTTGGGTCCGTGTAGAGAAGCTACAGCTCACGGATAATGCTCGCAATTGGTGGAAGGTGGAAGAAACCCGTCTGGTACAGCCAATTGAATGGAAGACATTTCGCGAGAAGTTCGACGCGAAATATTTCCCTGTGACTGCCAGGTTTGCAATGGAGCAGCAGTTTATTCATCTACAACAAGGATCAATGTGGGACAAATCGGTAGATGAATACGACGCTGAATTCACCATGTTGAGCCGGTAAGATATGTCACAATAGTTCCATTTTAATTATCACATACTACACAGCTAACATAATCTTTAAACAGATTCGCGGCATACCTGATACCGACGGACGAGATCAGAGCCCGTCGCTTTCAGCAAGGTTTGGACACAGAGATTAAGGCTGCTCTAGCCACAGGAAAGTTTTTGAC
This sequence comes from Agapanthus africanus, assembly GCA_030015575.1. NCBI lineage: Eukaryota > Viridiplantae > Streptophyta > Magnoliopsida > Asparagales > Amaryllidaceae > Agapanthus > Agapanthus africanus. The sequence goes on from JASDDO010000016.1 coordinate 570,400,520, forward strand.
TCATGAGGAAGCCCTAGAAGCTGCCCGCAGTTATGAGGCAGTAATAAAAGAGAGGGGCAGACCTCAGTCTGCAGGAGTCAAACGCCCTGCCAACCAAATGGCAGGTGGAGCCACGTCCAGACCATCTTTCGTGCCAAGGCGACCCGGAGTACCAACCCATCGTCCTAGCCCAGCCTTTTGCACCTACTGCAAGAGAACTGGACATATGATGAAGGACTGCCGTCGAGCCAACCGCCTCTGCTTAATCTGTGGTTCAGCTACTCACGGTATTGGGTCTTGTCCCCAAAGACAGAACCCAGTTGCTGCACCCAGGCCAGCAAATACTTATCAGCAGCGACCAGCTCTTCAGGCGCCTGCTCCCAGACTTGCACTGCCTGCACCACCCAGGGGACCACAAGCTACACCACCTCCTCGACAGTTCCATCAAGCTCAAAGGAACGTTCCGAGGAATGCTCCTCAGGCCAGGAGGAATGTGCCGAAGCGCCAGGCTTTCATGATGTCTGTGGAAGAAGCTGAGGCCACTGGCCAAGTCATTACTGGTAAACTTCCTTCTCAAACTTATCTTTTAGTCTTGTTTATCTACACACTTTCCCTATACCTAAAACCTATCCCATATACCTTAGGTACAATCCTAGTAGCTTCACTACCTGCACTTGCACTGTTTGATACTGGAGCATCCCACTGCTTTATGTCGCAACGGTTTGTCCGAACCCATGCGATTCCAGTCTCACCGCTTGTATCCAGCTGGAACGTCAGTTCCGGAAATGGTGTTCTAAAGGCAACTATGGGATACAGCATGTGTCCAGTCGTCGTCTGCAGTCAAGAGTTTTATGCTGACTTCAAGGTACTGGACATACCAAACTTCGATGTGGTTCTAGGAATGGACTGGCTTGGAACCTTTTATGCTACCATCGATTGTCGTCAAAGGAGGGTAGTATTCGAGATTCCAGACCACCCGGTCTTCTATTTTAAAAGTGGAGATCGTACCCTGGAACCAAGTACTTACAAAGCGAAGCCAAGGGAAGCAGTAGTTGCAGCAGCTCGAGCAGAAGAAGAATCAAGACCGGAGGTAGTTCGAGAGTTCGACGATGTATTTCCTGACGATATATCAGGTTTGCCTCCCGATCGAGCTCTTGAATTCAGTATTGACTTAGTACCAGGAGCACAACCAGTGATCAAAGCACCTTATAGACTAAGTCCGGAAGGTTTGAAGGAAGTACGAACACAGTTGGACGAATTACTGACGAAAGGATGGATTCGTCCCAGCACTTCAAGTTGGGGAGCACCTGTACTATTGGTGAAGAAGAAGGAAGGTTCATACAGAATGTGCATCGATTATAGGGCCTTGAACGAAGTTACTATAAAGAACAAATATCCACTTCCGCGCATCGACGATTTATTCGATCAGCTAAGTGGATCTTGTTTCTTCTCTAAACTAGATCTTCGTTCAGGTTATCATCAAGTGAAGGTCAAGGAAGCTGATATTCACAAAACAGCTTTCAGAACTCGCTATGGACATTACGAATTTCTAGTAATGCCATTTGGAGTGACCAATGCACCAGCAATCTTCATGAATCTTATGAACCAAGTTTTCCAGGAATATTTAGACAGGTTCGTTGTCATCTTCATCGACGACATCCTGGTATATTCTAAGAATCGGAAAGAGCATGCGGAGCACCTACGAATTGTCCTGGAAACTCTTCGACAACATAAGCTTTATGCCAAGTACAGCAAGTGCGAGTTTTGGCTAAATCAAGTTGGTTTTCTTGGACATATCGTATCAGGAGAAGGAATTTCTGTGGATCCAGCAAAGGTTTCAGCAGTCAGCGAATGGCCTACGCCAAAATCAGTGAAGGATATTCGGAGTTTCTTGGGATTAGCTGGATATTACAGAAGATTCATTGAAGGCTTTTCGAAGATAGCAACACCCCTGACCAAGCTCACACGAAAAGATGAAGAATTTGTATGGTCAGAAGCATGCGAGCAAGCTTTCGTAGAACTCAAGTCAAGACTGACATCTGCACCTATTCTCGTAATACCGGATCAATCTGGAGGATTCGAAGTGCATTGCGATGCATCCGGTAAGGGACTAGGATGTGTTCTACATCAGCAAGGTAAGGTTGTAGCTTATGCTTCAAGACAACTGAAGACTCATGAGCGCAATTATCCGACGCATGATCTGGAGTTGGCAGCCGTCATTTTTGCTCTCAAAATTTGGCGCCACTACGTACTTGGTGAACGAGTGAACATCTACACAGATCATAAAAGTCTGAAGTATGTGTTTACTCAGAAGGAGTTGAATATGCGGCAGAGAAGATGGTTAGAACTCATGGCGGACTTTGACATCAATTTGCAATATCATCCAGGAAAGATGAACGTAGTACCTGATGCTCTTAGTCGCCAACCATTAGCAACGAATCTCACCACCCAGTGGAAGCTTCAGCAAGACCTACACCAGATGGAGATCGAACTAGTCATGCCAGGTGATGTTTCAAGTTTGATGAATCTACAAGTTCAATCAACCATTGTCAATCAGATCAAGGCAGCACAAGCCAGCGATGCTAAGTTGCAAAAGATCAGAGAACAAGTGGAGAATGGACTCAGAACAGATTTCATCATCCATGAAGACGGATCTTTGAGATACGGCAGCAGATTGTGTGTACCAAAGGGTCCTGTTCGGGAAGAGTTAATGAAAGAAGCTCACAGCTCTCCCTATTCAGTACATCCTGGAGGTACCAAAATGTACAAAGATCTACGTCAGAATTATTGGTGGCATGGAATGAAGCGTGAAGTAGCCAGAAGTGTCGCAAAATGCTTGGTGTGTCAGCAAGTAAAGGCTGAACATAACAGGACAGCTGGACTACTTCAACCGTTACCAATCCCAGAATGGAAGTGGCAGCATATCACGATGGACTTTGTAACTGCCCTTCCTCGCAGCACAAAGGCTAACGATGCGATTTGGGTCATTGTGGATCGACTCACAAAGTCGGCTCACTTCATCCCATTTCGAATTGGCCAATCAACTGAGACACTAGCGAAGAAGTACATGGAGGTAACAATCTAATTTAGATTTAAAAACTCTTCATAATGTACTATCTCTGATACCCATGAACTCATACAGGAAATTGTGAGACTTCATGGAGTACCGGTCTGCATTGTCTCCGATCGTGACACCAGGTTCCGATCGCAATTTTGGCAGAGTCTGCAAGCTAGCTTGGGAACAAGTCTGAACTTCAGCACGGCTTATCATCCACAAACAGATGGTCAGTCGGAACGAACTATTCAGATCTTGGAGGATATGCTCAGAGCATGTATGCTCGACTTCAAAGGATAGTGGGAAGATCACCTGCACCTTGTGGAGTTCGCATACAACAACAGCTACCAAGCAAGTATAGGAATGGCACCTTTTGCAGCATTATATAGAAGGAAGTGTCGATCACCATTAAGTTGGGACGACATCGGAGATAGGGAACTCCTTGGACCAGAGATGATAGTAGCGACCGTTGATGTGGTTCGTACTATCAAGGAAAGAATGCGCATAGCCCAAGATAGACAGAAACATTGGGCTGATGCAAAGAGACGACACTTGGAGTTTCAGCCAGGAGACCATGTATTCTTGAAGATATCTCCGAACCGCGGAGTGATCCGATTTGGAAGACGGGGTAAGCTAAGTCCGAGATACATTGGACCGTTCGACATACTCGAACGAGTCGGTGAAGTGGCGTACCGTTTAGCGCTTCCACCCTCATTGGAAGGAGTGCATAACGTGTTCCACATATCCCAACTCAGAAGGTATGTGAGTGACTCCAGCCATGTACTTGATCATTCCGAGCTCACTATACAGCCCGACTTGTCTTGTGAGCAACAACCTGTGGAAATTCTGGATAGAAAAGTGAAGACACTTCGGAACAAGGAAGTTAACTTAGTCCGGGTAATGTGGAGAAAAGACACTCCAGGAGAATCCACGTGGGAAAGGGAAGATGAGATGCGTGCAAGATATCCGCACCTTTTTGTAAACTAGTCCTCAAATAAAAGTTGTAAATTTCGAGGACGGAATTTTTGTAAGGAGGGTAGATTGTAACAACTCCAATTTTTGTATACTTAAATTTGAATTAAATTTGAAGTATACTTGGAATATTAATGTTGCTGATAATACTTTAAGTATCTATCTCTCTACAATAATTACAAGAAGGAGCTTGTAGCTCATTGGTAATATCTTGCACTGCTGAACCAAGCCACCAGAGTTCAAATCCCATACCCCACATTATTTTTAATATTGATTTTTTTAAAACCTTTAGAATACCAAGAGTTTACACATGCATATCTCACAAAAACTCCACTACACCCAAACATGTAACACTTGCAGGAGTTAGATGAACCGTCGGGGGGGATCCAGGCCACCGGACTCGGTAGGGAATCGGCCAACTCGGCCTTGACTCGGCCGACTCAGTGATCCGACCGAGTCACGGCCGAGTCACCCCCGATTCGGCCGATTCCGGCGATGGTCACAACATGAAAGTTGTGTCTTTTCATATTCCCTACGCACCTGCAAAGTTTCAGCCTCATACCACTTCCAGAGCTCTTTAAAAACCCCAATTACTCCACTTTTAATACATTTTTTATTACATTTTATCACATTTTTATTTTTAACTTTTCATCTACCATAACCCTAGCCTAACCCTATAAATACCAACCCTACACACTACCCTCTCACCCCCAAAATCTTGAGCCACTCTCACAAAAGTTTTCCAAGAAGTGTGTGCTTTGAAAACAAGTTCGCGGCGAAGCTCCGACGAGATTCTGACGGAATTCCGGCGACGTGCTTTGAAGCAACCGGCGACGAAACCACCCCTCGGTCTTTCTCCCTAGTTCTCTTTACTCTTTAGAAGAGCTTAAAACCCGTAAGTCCCATCCCTCTCTCTCCTTTCTATTTCTTAAAATACGGAAATATGAAACCCGACGGAAATCGGAACAAACCGATTTCCGATTCGGTTTTTCTTCAAATTTCCACTTGTCACCTAATCCATGATACCTACCCATATACATGATGACTATTAATCACATAGAAACCAATTTAAACAAAGTTTCTCACATGAAATGATAGCTTTCTTGTAAAACCGTATTCTTTTCATAAAAATACCTTAAAGTTTGTTTTTATTGTTCTAAATAAATCCCTCACTCCTAAATATGTTTATCTTGATCATTAAACTTGTGGAAATCAATTTCAATGAAATTTCACACATAAAATGATAACGTTTTCAAATACCGTATTCTTGCGCTTTAATACCTTTAAGTTTAATATATCATGTTTTACCTCTAAACTTCATCAGAACTTAAAATAAGTCACGAGGTAATGACCTGCCTCTACACACACACAAATATAACCTTAATTGATAAACGTCAAAACATAGAATACGAAAATACAAGACTTTTCACTAAAATACCCTTTTCTTTATAAACCTTTTCTAAAAAGTTCTAAGTTGTTTACAATTTTTAAAACAATATCTTTTAATAGGAAAATACGATATGTCATGGACATCGATCGTTTATCTAAACTGACTTTGTGGTGTCTAGGCTAGGCAAGTGAGCTTGGGTAACTTTAAAAGGCCCGTCTCACGATTCGTGAGCGGATCCCTCCCTCCTCACTTATACTTACCTGGCCACAATTGGCGGTGAAGAGGCGATTTGAGGCTTCTAATGACTTGTCGTTTAGACCCTTAGAAATAGGCTAGTTGGCTTAGGAAACCCTAGAAACTAAAATACAGAAAACTATACTCTTTTACAAATAAATACCTTTTATTTATAAAACCGTTTTCCTAAATGAATAGTATTTGTTAAAACTTAAGCAAAGTGTCACTACAACCCACTTTGGGGAACCCGTTAGGGATAGTACGGTTCATCGTGCACCCGCGGGCTAGTAGTGCGAGATTCAGACCTCCGCAAGGAGCATTCGGTCTCGAAAGGTTTAAAATACGGCATTTAAGAAAAATGAGATTTTGGAAAAAAAATATTTATTTAAAATTATTCATGTGTTAATATATATATAATTATCATTTAAACACCTATTTTATCATAAAATAAAGTTTCCACATTTTTCTAAAATTACAAGATTAAAAGTTACATTAAAATACCATGAATTTCAAATAAATAAATTAATACTTTTATTAGGATCTATTCACTAGAATAACACAAATAAAATTTACACTCATTATAACTATAAAGACGAATAATAATTACTTGAGGTGTATTTTGAAAACTATACAATATTACTTTTTACAATAAACCCCCTCAAGTTTTATAAATTACAATAAGGACCCTAACAATTACTGAACTTCAACTCACCTTCTTTTAGTCTGACTCGGGTTAGAGTCTGACTATTTCTGACTTGAATATGATTCAAGTCAATCTATATTCTTTTATATTCCAACTCAAGATGAATACATGAATTCCTGAATCCAGTTAACAATCTATATAATCTGACTGAACCGAACCATGGATATTCCATTTACATGTTTCCCAGTATTCCATTTACATGACTCTACGGTTATAACCGTTTCCTGATATCATGGTTTCGGTCAGTCAGTCAGTCAAACATGCAATCAATACAATTTTACAAGATAACAATACAAACAAGACATCACGGGGTTTAAGGGGTAGATTGGTACGGAAGGTGTTAAAGGTGGCACGAGGTGGTCAGATTAATACACCTAACCTGAATCCTATTGCTGTTGTACCGTGGCATAACGGTTCCTTGTACTACACGTGCCCTAGTCTCTGGCAAGTGAGACTCCCCTCGTATACACTGGCATTCTTCTGTACCAAGCTACAAATAACAGCGTTAACATAACATTACAACAATAGTTTACACTTTAACAATGTATCTTCTTATAATGTCTTCTCTACTTCCCTCTTACCTTTGGGACTTACCGAGCGATCTGTTCGCTGACGACATTCTGTTCTCTCTTCTTTGAATGTCGTCAGGTGACTTGGACCCGGCAGAAGTAGAGCCAACAGAAGAAGACTTGGAGCAATTTGCCGAAGACCCAGCAGTATAATTTCATTGTACACTTTCTTTCAGTACTTTCCTTTTCCTGTTATGCCACTGTTTAGGCATCTTTATTTCAGTTGTATTTTCTTTTCGATGTATTGTACAAAGAATGTTATTAAATAAAAGTTGCTGTTCTTTTATACTCTTGTCTCTTGTGTATTTATATTGCTTAGCTATGCTTAGCGTATGTACTTCTGAGTACATACGTAGCGGACCTCGTCGCGTCCACTTCGCCGTACACTGGGAAGCGGGGCGTGACACGCCGTCAGATGAGGAGGTTATGGCGATGATTAGGGAACATGATAAGGATAATAAAATCCTTCTCTTATGGGGATTCTGGTATGGACACATTATCAGGGGCCGTCGTAGTTTCACGTGCGAAGTGCCAGCAGAACCCATCCGCTCGATATCATTAACAGAGCGTCCGAATATTGCTTATGCGGTGGAAGCGATTAACTGGACCCCTGTGGACCGGCTTTAGCCATCAACGACAAGGATCCCCAATCAACCTATGATGGCTATCGATATCTTAGGGCACCGAATATGTCAGGGTGAAGCTCGACCCTGGGGGCAGATCTATAAAGTAGGTGTTACCCCGCGTCATCCAGTGGGTTATCTTCCCTGGGACCGGTACATTCTTTCGTCCGAACGCTCACGGCTGCAAAAAGTTGGGTTGTACCAAGCAGTGTATGCGTTACTGTTCTACTATCATGCTCCCCATGTCTGGTGGGTCAAGGCTTTTTTAAACCAATGGAACCTTCCGATAAATACTTTTCTACTGGGGGACCGCAAAGTCTCTATTTTGCTGGAGGAGTTCCGCGAAATTTCAGGGCTGCCGATCAGGGGAGAACACTATGAAGAATTATTACCCCCCAACGAGTACGTATTCGCTACAGTGCCAGCCGTGCTTAAAGGCTTAACGACCGAAAATGCTGTTCGGCACAAGCACCTGAGTCTGATCAAAGTCTTGGGTATTTTGGAGAAACTATTCGTGGCGTCGGAAGGGCAAGGTGTCACTTTTGACGATTTCATTGCTTGCTTTCTCCGCGAGGGTGTCTTATCCAAGAAAGCTCCGAAATTCGCAAAGGTTGAGGACCCCTTCGGTTTTGGCTTGAAGAAACTGCCGGCCAAAGAAGAAGACCTGCCACAGTTTTACATTCCAATTTTATCGGCCGTGGCCTTTGATGCGATTGCTGCCCCCGGAATGGACGAAGAAACTTTCTTTATCGGCTTCATCGGTCTCTGGCTTAGCTGATTTGCCATGCCGATACATCGCCGTTTTATGAGAGTGTTCGTCTTCTATCCTGCCCATCGCATAGCCGAATGAGCACGTTTGGCTGTTGGTGTTGCAAGACTTTCACACCTATATCACGGTCTAAGTACTGCCGCCAATACTTCAAGCTCGGGTGCGAACACCATGAATTTCTCCCTCTACTACTTCACGTCATGGATCGAGATGCACGTGTTAGGCGCATTTGCTGCACACCGGCGCCCTGCTTTCTATGAAGCATATACCTTCCTGTGGGTGATGAGGATGGTCAATGCTTCCACTCCTGATCCGACTCGGTTGGGAGCTCTACGGGTGCTGATTAATCCATATTCGAATGAAGGCGGTATGGTTTTCAGTGACCGAGTCCTTTCTGCTCCAGCGGGGCCTATTCAACAATTGTTCGATTTGTCAAAGAGTGGAGCTCCAGCTTTAAAGCCCAAAGAGATCATGCATTTATATTCAATCCGGCCGGGGTACTTAGTGTTCCGCGTGAATGATACTGTTCTCTTCATGCATTATAATCCACATTGCTTTGCCCAGCAGTTAGATTACAACCAGGGAGTCCCTCTCAAAGCCTTTTTAGTCGAGCCCACTCTCTCATTGGAGGTTACTCGTGACGTGATCAACCACTTCATGCGGTTGGGTACTGGTTTCGTCTTCATGATTCCCGAGCCTGATTATCTTCTAAGGCCTGTGAGGCCCTTCAAGGGCTGGTATCGCTACCGGGTTGATCCTATCATTGCAGAGGAGAGAAGGGTGCTATTTGAATGTAAAGCCCCTGCTTCCGCTCAGGCCGTCAGTGCCCTGTTGCGGCCACGGTCGATCATTTGCTCTCCTATGAGAGATAGCAAATCGGTGCTTATTTCGAAAGCTGCTCGGGCGGAATCAGTCACCCGCGCTACTGTTATGCTGATCCGCGCTAAGGCTGGGGCAGAGATTCCTGAGAAGGTACCGGCAGCGACATCACCAAAAACGGACACCGAAGGTGAGATTGGGCAGCGCCGTGCAAAATTGCCGAAGGGGAGGAAGCGCCCTTCTTCCAGTGTTGGCTCAGGACCTAAACGGAGGAAGAAATCGGTCGCTGGTTTACTCGATGCGTTGCTTGAGTCCGAGCCTCTTCACGATGAGTCTATATCTGTGCATGAACCAGACGACGGCCTCCTCTTTCCTGACACATCTGCTGAGGAAGCCAATCAATTGGCCGAAGCCTTGAAACGATCGCAGGATGAAAGTGAGAATGTGCGCCTCAAGAAGGGAGGCTTTCCCTTGTCGTATTCTATGACGTTGATCTATTATCACCTAGGCTACTAATCGGTCCTCTGACGATGGAAGAAGAACGAGCTCTCAAACAGCCCATCTCGGTCGTTTCTGAGGACGAGGCCGCTCTGAAGACGGGCATGCATTTTCTTTCGATTGAAGCCCGCCGAGCGCGATTGAACAGAAAAGAGCAGCAGCTCGAAAAGGCCATACTTCAGGCTCCCTGGCGTATTGGTATGCATATTTTTTTACGTTTCTTTTGGTAATAAATTTGTATTACTTTCTCCTCATAGTATCTTTACAAAAATTTTGTAGGGCCTTCTGCAGCGGGCGTAATCTTGAGCCCTGATCGCGTCATGGAGGCTCCAATGATGGCTTCTATTTCTCCAGCGGAGACTGCCAACCTGGTTATAGATCCCATGAATATCTCTAGTGACGCACCGGAGGGTGTAGAGGAGATTACCGAGGCTGCCATCCACACCTTGGAGCCCCCGGTGATGGCTTCTGTTCCTCCAGCAGAGATTGCCACAACGGCAATGAATATCTCCAGTGACGCACCTGAGGGTGTAAAGGAGATCACCGAAGCTGCCATCCGCGCCTTGGAGCCCCCGATGATGGCCTCTGTTCCTCCAACAAAGATTGCCACATCAGTGATAAATTCAATGGACATCTCCAGTGACGCACCCGAGGGTGTAGAGAAGATCACCGAAGCTGCCATCCCTCCAGTTCAAAGCGGACGAAGTATCGAAGGTAATTTTATATACATCTACATTGTTTAACGACCCTTTCATATGTCTGAACCTTTCTTTCTCTCAGAATTGCGGGAGCTGGCATCCTCTATTGTGGATCTTTCTCCGAAGAAAACTTTCCAGCATTTACTTGACATGGCGGCCCCGCAAGCGATACCTCCACAGAGCAGAGTCCTTTCTTCTGGTCAAGGTTGGTATTCTTTTACCTTTTCGTTTTATATTTTCGTAATGATACTGATGCGCCCTCTATTTAAACCGCAGTCCTAGAAGCTGACGACGAGGTTGAAGTTCTTGATGGACCCGGGGATCTCTCAAATCCGCCTTCCGTGGGTAAGTGACGCTTTAGAATTGGCGTTCTTTTACTTGTTCTATGTTTATAAAGGCAACTAACCATACATGTATGCTTACAGCTTTGCCAATCCTAACCTCATTGGAATCTCGGATTTCCATGCCATCAGGCCCTTATGCCTGACGCGTGTCTGAGAGGATGGCAAAATAAAGCATTCATTCGCTGGCGACTCTTATTGAATATTTTCGCGCCGGTACCTCCATTACGGCGGAAGAATTCGCCGTTGAAGCCAATACTTTTTTGTCTGTTCTTGCCACCTATCATGACGAGGCACTGGTGCGCACTTAGGTCGAGTACTTTCGTCGAGTTGAGGCTTCCTTATATGGGGTTGAATGCATACGCCTTCCCTCCGACATTTCATCGGTAAAGGCCAACCTGCGTGGATGGATTAACCGATGTGCAACCAATCTCCAGTCATATGAGAAAAGGCTCAACCGAAAGTTTCCGGCGAGGGAACTGGCTTCAAAAGCTTTAGGGGAACTTCAAGCCCAACTCACCGCCAAGACTACTCGTGCTTATGAAATTTGGCGAGTTCTTCAAGAGGCCATTACGAAGGTGGTGGCTCTTGATAAGGCCGTTATTTTTACACGTGAGATGGTCGAGGCCCATAAGGCTGCCGAGAAAGAGCTTGAAAGTCGATTTTTTTATATCAGAATCAACATGCACAGGCAGGGACTCAGCTCGTGACGTTGATAGAGCTTGAAGCGGAAGTCCGGCGGAAGAATGTCGAACTTGCTGGCTTATTGAACCGTCCACCAGCTTAGAAATTTTTGTCGCTGTATATTTTCTTCTTTTGTTCTTTTGTATTTTGTATTCATTTTGATTTATGAATAAAAGACATATTTCATTTCATACTTGCGTCTCTCTATCTTGACTTGACGTAAAGTAGTTTATGTACTCATCTCGGAGTTTGTAGTTTATTCACTCGTTTCGTAGTTTCTAGTTTATGTACTCATTTCGGAGTTTGTAGTTTATTCACTCGTTTCGGAGTTTCTAGTTTATGTACTCATTTCGGAGTTTATTCAGTTTGCCTCCCTTGGGTTTACAGGCAAACTTGTCCTAACGTTATATAAAGATAACCGCCATTCTTTACGACAGAGGTCCGTTAGGTTTTGTGGTACTAGGGTTTTGGTCCGTGGTACCGTCGCATTGGCCGATGTATTCCTCGATATGTAGTATTTAAGCCGTTGTTCGAGTAGCCCCACGACTGTCGTGTCTCTGATCCCTTCGGGGGCTGGACAAGACGTCTTCAAGTAATCTCCTTAGGCTATATGACCGTCGGAAGAGCAAGCGTTAGGAATTTTCCATGTCGCTTTTTACTTGAGGTTAGGCTCAATTTGGAGCCCCGATGAGTCATAACTACTCTGCGCTGGTGTGGGATGATCTCCGATAGTCTCTGAGGCTTTATATGAGTTGCCGTCGAGACCCGGTTTTTTTTTTGACGATGCCATACCTTTTCTCTGCTAAAGTATGGTAGACATCTGCAGGACTTCTATACTGTATGTATTGCAGTTGAAGTCCAGAGCTAGGAATATGCCTTTGCTCCAGTTTGATTTGGCTCGTTGGAGCTTTATTGACGTCACGTCTGCACTCTGATGGAATGAGAAGGTATACCGGGGCAGTCTCTGAGTTGTATATGAACTGTCAAGACTTTGAGCTAGGATTTTTCCATGGCTCCATTTTTTATTTGACCCTTGAGTCTTTGTTGACGTCGTGTCTGCATCCTGTCGGAATGAGAAGGAACGCCGGGATTGTCTCTAGGTTGTATATGAACCATCAAGACTTGGAGCTAGGAATATGCTATGGCTCCATTTTTTATTTGACCCTTAGGTCTTTGTCGACGTCATGTCTGCATCCTGTCGGAATGAGAAGGTACGTTGGGGTAATCTTTAGGTTGTATATGAACCGTCAAGACTTGGAGGTAGGAATTTGCCATGGCTCCTTCTTTGTTCGACTCTTGGGTCTTTGTTGACATCACGTCTGCACTAAGAAGGAATGTCAGGTTGATATCTAGACTGTAGATATTGCCATAAAGATCTGGCTCTCCCTTTGACGGAGCCTGGTGGGAAAACATGGTTCCCTTTTTCATTTGTGCCCATGGATTGTATACAGGGGTCGGTGTAGACTTACCTGTAGGGCAAAGGAAACTTTATTTTATTTTATTTTTTATTGCCACGATACTCTATCTTTTCAGCTTTTCATATCGCGAAAGTCGTGATTGCCCAAACATTTCGGCTTTTTATCCGCGGTGCCCAATCATTTCGGCAATTTTTTTATTTTTACTCGCTGCTTTCTATTGTGAGTTGCCCAATCATTTCAGCTGTTTCTATATGCATATTTTTTGCTCGCTAATTTTTATTGCGAGTTGCCCCATCATTTCGGCTATTTTTAAATGCATATTTTTTGCTCGCTGATTTTTATTGCGAGTTTGGAATCGGATACCAACCTTGGCATAAGCATCGCTACGACTGAAATATTTACAGGAGCGAATTATCATTTGCCGTAAAAGGACTTGGAGTTTGACACCTGTTTAGGCATCAGCATCGCCACCACTGGAATGTTGCCAGGAGCAAATCATCATTTGCCTTGAGAGGACTTGGGGTTTGACACCTATTTAGGCATCAATATCGCTACAACTGGAATGTCTCCAGGAGCGAATCATCATTTGCCTTTGTCGATTTGAACAAAGATGGCTTAGTAAACAGGGTTAGAATCCTGTTGACTAAGACTTTTTGACTTTATGAGTCGTAAGGGTCGCAGAAAGTTATTTCTCCCTACGAGTCATGAGGATCTCGTAGGTGTATTTTCTTCTTAGGAATCGTGGGGATTCCTAAGTATGTGTTCTCTTATAAATCGTAAGAATCTTACAAGAGTATTTTCTCCTTATAAGTCGAGAGGACCTACAGGTGTCGTTCATTATATGAGTGTAGGATGTTTTTCGTCACCCCATTGAGATGGGAATACGCGCGCGCTTGTCAGGCGTACTACAGATTCCCCTGCCTAGGGTAGGCCAGGGTTTAATGATTGTGGGGATCCGAATCTCCGGCAGCCGCGAACTAAGCTGCCGTTAATTACCCCTCGCCTTTGGAGCGAGGGAACCTCCGATTGACGGGTTAAACTGGTCATGCGAACTCAATGTGCAGTGTACGTGTGTTGTGTTTTGAAAGGCGGGTTTTGGATATATCGGGAGCCACGCAGAGTTTTTGCGGGGGTCCCGTTACCCGGATAGCGGGCTGGGGGTCAAGGGGGCTAGCAGCCCCTTGCGGGGTGCGGGGCAGCGCCCCGTTAGAAATTTTTTTCTAATAGGGACAGTGTCGTGGTGTATGTGTGTGTGCACATATGTATGTAGATGTGTACATATGTATATATATATATATATATATATGTATATACAAAAGAAAAAAAAGAGGGGAAAAAGACATCCAAAAGATGCGTCGGGGCAGCACCTTGGGCGCTGTGCGCCTAGGTGCTGTGCGCTCAGGCGCTAGAGTGCCACGTGTCGGCACGTGGGCGCTCTGCGCTTGAGCGCCGGGCGCTTGAGCGCAAGTGCGCCACGTGTCGGCACGGGGGCGACTTGCGCCTGAGTGCCTGCGCTTGAGCGCAAGCGCACCACGTGTCGGCACGGGGGAGACTTGCGCTCGAGCGCTTGCGCTTAGGCGCAAGCACGCCACGTGTCGGCATCGGGGCGACTTGCGCTCGGGAGCTTGCGCTTGAGCGCAAGCGCGCCACGTGTCGGCACAGGGGCGACTTGCGCTCGGGCGCTTGCGCTTGAGCGCAAGCGCACCACGTGTCGGCACGCAGGCGCTCTGCGCTTGAACGCCGGCGAGAAAAAGAGGCTTTCAGCCTAAGAAACAGAAGCTATGCTTCAGAAAGGAAATATTTGTTGTTATATATATATATATATATGTGTGTGTGTGTGTGTGTGTGTGTGTGTGTGTGTGTTATGGAGTTAAAACTCCTAGGACGTTTTGAAGCTGATGAAGGGGGTTCTTCTTCTTCCTCCTGTTGTTTGGCCGGATCTTGAAGATCAAGAAGTAGGAGATTTTAAAAATCACTCCTTTTTGAGATCTAATGGGAGATCTGAGTTCCCCTTTGTGGGTTTTGTGGTGGAAAACTACATAGTTTTGGAAGAGAAAGAGTAAAACTTTTGATTTAATTCAAAAGAAATGAAAAGGTTTAGAACCTTGGAGAAGGAGCAGGAGGCACAAAGAACCCTAGGTTTTTTTTGACGGGAATGAAAAGTGTATTTTTTATTCATCATCATGTTGCCTTTTATAGGCTTACATATTTACATATATCCCCTTGGGCTTTGCAAAATGGCATTTTGCCTATCCCATGGCTCATGTGCCTTTTCATTTTGCACATAAGCCATGGGCTTACAAAAATTTGGCTTTATGCCCCTTTTGCATACATTCATGCACAAAAATTACATAAAAATTATTTGTTACATGATTTTTGTTGTTGGCATGGCGGAAGGCCGGACGCTTCGTGTTCGGGCTCGACCTGGGTATTGGCCCACTTGCTTGGGCTTGGGCCCACCTGGTTTGGGGTTGACCTTGACTTTGACTTGGTCAACCGGGGTGCAAATTTTGATTTCAACAAAGTGCCCCCCATCAATAAACGCACACCACATATGTGAGTCGTGTGAATGAAATTGATGGATTATCTTTCACGTGGAGGCGACTTGCCTTGTTTCCCACTCTTTGGGATGCACTGCCCTTTTTACAACGTGGACGGTCGACGCTTGACGCGTCTCCGAGACGGAGTGTCCGTGGTAGACGTTTGCCTGGCCCGGAGTGATCTAGTTCCTGCTTTGTAGGAAGCCTGCACTGCCCTTTTTACGACCTGGACGGTCGACGCTCTGATCCGGAGCGATTTGGGTTCCCAATTTGCGGGAGCCTGCACTGCCCTTTTTGCGACATAGACGGTCGACGCTCTGATCCGGAGCGATTTGGGTTCCCAATTTGCGGGAGCCTGCACTGCCCTTTTTGCGACATAGACGGTCGACGCTCTGTTACGAAGCGATTTGGGTTCCCAATTTGCGGGAGCCTGCACTGCCCTTTTTGCGACATAGACGGTCGACGCTCTGATCCGGAGCGATTTGGGTTCCCAATTTGCGGGAGCCTGCACTGCCCTTTTTGTAACATAGACGGTCGACGCTCTGATCCGGAGCGATTTGGGTTCCCAATTTGCGGGAGCCTGCACTGCCCGTTTTGCGACATGGACGGTCGACGCTCTGATCCGGAGCGAATTGGGTTCCCAATTTGCGGGAGCCTGCACTGCCCTTTTTGCGACATAGACGGTCGACGCTCTGATCCGGAGCGATTTGGGTTCCCAATTTGCGGGAGCCTGCACTGCCCTTTTTGCGACATAGACGGTCGATGCTCTGATCCGGAGCGATTTGGGTTCCCAATTTGCGGGAGCCTGCACTGCCCGTTTTGCGACATGGACGGTCGACGCTCTGATCCGGAGCGAATTGGGTTCCCAATTTGCGGGAGCCTGCACTGCCCTTTTTGCGACATAGACGGTCGACGCTCTGTTACGAAGCGATTTGGGTTCCCAATTTGCGGGAGCCTGCACTGCCCTTTTTGCGACATAGACGGTCGACGCTCTGATCCGGAGCGATTTGGGTTCCCAATTTGAGGGAGCGTGCACTGCCCTTTTTGCGACATAGACGGTCGACACTCTGATCCGGAGCGATTTCGGTTCCCAATTTGCGGGAGCATGCACTGCCCTTTTTACGACATAGACGATCGACGCTCTGATCCGAAGCGAATTGGGTTCCCAATTTGCGGGAGCCTGCACTGCCCTTTTTGCGACATAGACGGTCGACGCTCTGATCCGGAGCGATTTGGGTTCCCAATTTGTGGGAGCCTGCACTACCCTTTTTGCGACATAGACGGTCGACGCTCTGTTACGAAGCGATTTGGGTTCCCAATTTGCGGGAGCCTGCACTGCCCTTTTTGCGACATAGACGGTCGACGCTCTGATCCGGAGCGATTTGGGTTCCCAATTTGCGGGAGCCTGCACTGCCCGTTTTGCGACATGGACGGTCGACGCTCTGGTCCGGAGCGATTTGGGTTCCCAATTTACGGGAGCCTGCACTGCCCTTTTTGCGACAGACGGTCGACGCTCTGATCCGGAGCGATTTGGGTTCCCAATTTGCGGGAGCCTGCACTGCCCTTTTTGCGACATAAACGGTCGACGCTCTGATCCGGAGCGAATTGGGTTCCCAATTTGCGGGAGCCTGCACTGCCCTTTTTGCGACATAAACGGTCGACGCTCTGATCCGGAGCGATTTAGGTTCCCAATTTGCGGGAGCCTGCACTGCCCTTTTTGCGACATAGACGGTCGACGCTCTGTTACGAAGCGATTTGGGTTCCCAATTTGCGAGAGCCTGCACTGCCCTTTTTGCGACATAGACGGTCGACGCTCTGATCCGGAGCGATTTGGGTTCCCAATTTGCGGGGGCCTGTACTGCCCGTTTTGCGACATGGACGGTCGACGCTCTGATTCGGAGCGATTTGGGTTTCCAATTTGCGGGAGCCTGCACTGCCCTTTTTGCGACATAGACGGTCGACGCTCTGTTACGAAGCGATTTGGTAGACGTGCCCCCGGCACGGAGTGTCGCTGGTCGACGTTTCCCCGAGGCGGAGTGTCTGCTGTCGATGTGCCCCCGGCACGGAGTGTCTGCTTGACGTTTCCCCGAGGCGGAGTGTCGCTGTTTGACGCAAAGGTCGATGTTGGAATTGGTTGGTTTGATTTGTTTGACTTGAGTTGACATCAGCATCGCTATACTGGAATATGGTACCAGGAGCGAATCATCGTCTGCCATGAGAGGATTTGGGATTGGTTTTTTTTGTCGGTATATGCATTGCTGCACTGGAATAATGCCAGGAGCAACTCATCATTTGCCCCGGGAGGATTTGGGAATTGGTGGCTTAGGAGACAGGTTTATATCCCTGTCACCTAAGGCTTTTCAATTTTATGGGACGTGAGGGTCCCATAAAAGCATTTTCTCCCTACGAGTCGAAAGGATCTCGTAGGTGTATTTTCTCCTTAGGAGTCGTGGGGACTCCTAAGTGTATTGCTCCTTTGTGAGTCGTAAAGATCTCACGCGGGAATTTTCTCCTCACAAAGTCGAGAGGACTTTGCGAGTGCATTTCATCTCCTTTTTACGAGTTGCGCCCTTTCGGATTTTCACAAACTCGCCGGCGGTCCTGCTTTTTTTTTTTACTCACGGAGCCCTTTCGGGTTTTCATCCGTGCCCATTTTGCTTATGGATATACCATTTTTTTTGGGTGGGACTTTGAATGTGGCCCCACTGGTAGGACTTGGGAGAGATTGGGATTGTTTTACGCCTGTGGATTGTATACGGTTTTGCAGGATGTATGATCCAGACCGTAGGGCCGGAAAAATTTCAGGACCTTGTTGGCGTCTGCATCGCTGCACTGGAATATGGCACCAGGAGCGACTCATCATTCGCCATTGGGGTATGGGATTTGGAATTTGGTTGGCGTCTGTATCGCTGCACTGGAATATGGTACCAGGAGCGACTCATCATTCGCCACTTGGGGTTGGGGAGCGATGGCTTAGGAGACAGATTTAGATCCATGTTACCTAAGACTTTTCAATCTTATGGGCCGTGAGGGTCCCATAAGAGCATTTTCTCCCTACGAGTCGTAAGGATCTCGCAGGTGTATGTTCTCCTTAGGAGTCGTGAGGACTCCCAAGTGTGTTTTTCCTTCGTGAGTCGTAAGGATCCCACGAAGGTTTGTTCTCCTCATGTATCGTGAGGACATATGAGCGGATTTCTCTCGTTCCCAGTTTAATGACTTAGAGGTCGACTGTTTCCAGTTTAACGACTTAGAGGTCAACTATTTTCAGTTTAACGACTTAGAGGTCATCTGTTTCCAGTTTAAAGACTTAGAGGTCTGCTGTTTCCAGTTTAACGACTTAGAGGTCATCTGTTTCCAGTTTAAAGACTTAGAGGTCGACTGTCTCCAGTTTAACGACTTAGAGGTCGATTGTCTCCAGTTTAAAGACTTAGTGGTCATCTGTTTCCAGTTTAAAGACTTAGTGGTCATCTGTCTCCAGTTTAACGACATAGAGGTCATCTGTTTCCAGTTTAGCGACGTGGTGGTCATCTGTTTCCAGTTTAAAGACTTAGCAGTCTACTGTTTCCAGTTTAACGACTTAGAGATCATCTATTTCCAGTTTAACGACTTGGTGGTCATGGTGCTTCCAGTTTAACGACTTGGAGGTCATCTGTTTCCAGTTTAACGACTTGGTGGTCATGGTGCTTCCAGTTTAACGACTTGGAGGTCATCTGTTTCCAGTTTAAAGACTTAGAGGTCATCTGTTTCCAGTTTAAAGACTTAGTGGTCATCTGTTTCCAGTTTAAAGACTTGGTGGTCATCTGTTTCCAGTTTAAAGACTTGGTGGTCTGCTGTTTCCAGTTTAAAGACTTAGAGGTCATCTGTTTCCAGTTTAAAGACTTGGTGGCCATCTGTTTCCAGTTTAAAGACTTAGAGGTCATCTGTTTCCAGTTTAACGACTTGGTGGTCATGGTGCTTCCAGTTTAACGACTTGGAGGTCATCTGTTTCCAGTTTAACGACTTGGTGGTCATGGTGCTTCCAGTTTAACGACTTGGAGGTCATCTGTTTCCAGTTTAAAGACTTAGAGGTCATCTGTTTCCAGTTTAAAGACTTAGTGGTCATCTGTTTCCAGTTTAAAGACTTGGTGGTCTGCTGTTTCCAGTTTAAAGACTTAGAGGTTATCTGTTTCCAGTTTAAAGACTTGGTGGTCATCTGTTTCCAGTTTAAAGACTTAGAGGTCATCTGTTTCCAGTTTAAAGACTTAGAGGTCATCTATTTCCAGTTTAACGACTTGGAGGTCATCTATTTCCAGTTTAACGACGTAAAGGTCATCTGTTTCCAGTTTAAAGACTTAGGGGTCTATGTTTCAAGTTTAACGACTTAGAGGTCATCTGTTTCCAGTTTAACGACTTGGTGGTCATGGTGCTTCCAGTTTAACGACTTGGAGGTCATCTGTTTCCAGTTTAACGACTTGGTGGTCATGGTGCTTCCAGTTTAACGACTTGGAGGTCATCTGTTTCCAGTTTAAAGACTTAGAGGTCATCTGTTTCCAGTTTAAAGACTTAGAGGTCATCTGTTTCCAGTTTAAAGACTTAGTGGTCATCTGTTTCCAGTTTAAAGACTTGGTGGTCTGCTGTTTCCAGTTTAAAGACTTAGAGGTCATCTGTTTCCAGTTTAAAGACTTGGTGGTCATCTGTTTCCAGTTTAAAGACTTAGAGGTCATCTGTTTCCAGTTTAAAGACTTAGAGGTCATCTGTTTCCAGTTTAAAGACTTAGTGGTCATCTGTTTCCAGTTTAACGACTTGGTGGTCTATTGATGGCGAGCTTGGAATTTTGGGGTTGGGGCCGGCATCAGCGTTGCTAACACTGAAGCAGAGGTGCCAGGCAATTCATCATTTGTCTTTTCCTGTTAGGGAGCAATGGCTTAGGAGACAGGTTTAGGTCCCTATCACCTAAGGCTTTTCAATTTTATGGGCCGTGAGGGTCCCATAAAAGCATTTTCTCCTTGCGAGTCATAAGGATCCCGCAGGTGTATTTTCTCCTTAGGAGTCGTGAGGACTCCTAAGTGTGGTTTTCCTTTGTGAGTCGTAAGGATCCCACAAAGGTTTGTTCTCCTCATGTATCGTGAGGACACATGAGTGGGTCTTCTCAATGGAGCATAATTCCCAAGGCGGAGACCAGCCGCGTAACTGGTGGTTGCGGTGGGGCATGGGTATGCTGAGAATTATTTGAGCCCGTGGATTGTATACGGCAGTCAATTTGGGGATTAGCCGTAGGGCCGGAAGAATTTTGGGAAACTGGATTTTTGTTTGGCGTCTGCATTGCTGCACTGGAATAATGCCAGGAGCAACTCATCATCCGCCCTTGTTTTTTATTTTTATTTTTTTGTTTTTTTTTTGTTTTTGTTTTACCGCGATTGCTCTATCATTTCAGCTTTTATCATCGCGAAAATCGCGATTGCCCTATCATTTCGGCTATTTATTCGCGGTTGCCCAATCATTTCGGCTTTATTTTCATCTTTATTTTTACTCGCTGATTTTTATTGCGAGTTGCCCAATCATTTCAGCTTTTCATTTTTTTCTTTTATTTACACATTTTTTATTTACACATGCATATATATTTTTTTTTTACATTCCCAGTTTAACGACTTAGAGATCGACTGTTCCCAGTTTAATGACGTGGTGGTCGATTGTTTCCCAGTTTAACGACGTGGTGGTCCTCTTTGCTTATCCCAGCCCCTTGAACATTGATCTTGGCGGAGCTGTGTTGATGACCTAGCTCTGTGGCTTGCCGATACATCCGAGGATTGTGAGGTTTTTCCAAGCTTATATTGGTCCTCTACCCAATCTTTGAAAACACAGCAGTCTTCAATGGTATGGCTCAGCACTCTATGGTATGGGCAGTATATGGGACTGTCAGTCATATTCATTTCATGTGGCCTCTTCGGGATAGGTAGTTGCAGGCCATTGTTCAGGGCTTCCTCGAATATATCGCGGACCTCATCCCTCCTAAAGGAGTACACCTTCTTCCTTCTCTCCATCAGTGTGCCCTCACTGACGCCGGTCCCTGAGGCCGATCAATCTTTGGTTCGCCCTGCACATGTCTGGGAGGGTTAGGTTCCCGAAAGGCTTCGGTCTCCATTTGCATGAAATCGGCGGTCGTAGCTTGACTGTTTGCTAACACGCCTTTAGACAGTTCTATCTCTCCCGTCTTGTATTGCCTTTCGACCCAATCTTTGAAGACGAAGCAGTCCTCAATGGAATAACCTATCACCCTGTGATAGGGGCAATATTTTGGGTCGTCGGTCATATTCTCTTCTTGTGGTCTCTTTGATTCTGGCAGTTGTAGACCGTTTCTTAGGGCGTCCCTGAATATCTTGTGGACCTTTTTCCCTCTTGAAGGAATAGACCTTTTCCAGCTTCTCTTTCGGAGGCGATTCCCCCCTGGCGTATGTATCGGAGGGACTGGAGGCTGATTGCGGCCGTTTTTCGTGAAGGCGCTTCGCTTTTAGGTTGAAAGGGATATCAGTTGGCTGCTCCAGGGTACCAATCCGTGGCTCATGAGCCAAAATTTGATTCTGCTGTAATTGCAATCGGGCGACTTGGGTCGCGAGATCTGCCACGATGTTTGCCAGCTCGTCGACTTTGGAATAGACCTCGGCCATCTTCTCATCCCTGTCCTGAAATTGCCTTCGAAGCCATTGGAATAATGCTTGTTCTGTAGTTCCGGCTATGACAACCGGGTAATCTTTATTGCCTGAGCTCCATTCCGTAGGAACCACGGGCTCCTTTGGCTTATCGGCCTGAGCGGGCTCTTCATCATTTAGATCGAGCCGATGCTGGGTGGCGTCAATCGTATCATCACCATGGCTGTGAAGAAGAGGAGGGTTCGTTTCTTCATGTCCGGCCATGTAGACAGTGTGGATAACACATTCAGCCATTCTTTCATCACTGGCAGCTGGTTTCGCGGAGCGGTCCGGGCTTTGGAAATTCATAAATTTTAACATGGCCAGAGCCCTAGCCTTTTTGTTGGCTCTATATCTGAGCCGCTTCTGCCTCAGCTTCTCTGCCTTAAGCTCTTGGCAGGCTTCTGCTCTTCGAGAAGCCGCCATAGGCCGAGTGATGGGGATGCTTGAGAAGACATCTGCCCACGTGTCCGTCGAAGGTATCGCCTGGGCTTGCCCACGACGTCTGGCAACTTCTTTTGTTCTGATGGCTTTGCCCCCAGTTGGGGCCATGGAAAGCCGTCCAGACACCGATTTGCGTTTGGGTTGGAGCGCCCTTGAGATCACCACATTTGGTCTCCTGCCTTTCGAGACCGGTTTGTCTGCCACTGGGGTTTGAGGAGCTGGGATGGCGCCAACTGGTATGAACACAATAGAGCCGAATGGTAGCGGCTCCTCCTCCCATTGTCGCCCGAGACTGGCTGGAAGGACCGTCCTAGAGTCTATCTTCATCGTGTAGGAGATGGGAGTCGTGCTGAGAGCTGAGATCGTCCTTGGAGATATTGTTGGAGAGTGATTGCTTGAAAACCTGTATGAAAGAGAATTATTTTAGTATAAATATAGGTATGTATATTGATTGAGTTCGCATGAACGTTTAACCCGAAATATGGGAGGAGAGATTGGTCCCACCGGGCGTGCCAGAATCTGTAGGGTGTTTTTCGTCACCCCATTGAGATGGGAATACGCGCGTGCTTGTCAGGCGTACTACAGATTCCCCCTGCCTAGGGTAGGCCGGGGTTTAATGATTGTGGGGATCCGAATCTCCGGCAGCCGCGAACTAAGCTGCCGTTAATTACCTCTCGCCTTTGGAGCGAGGGAACCTCCGATTGACGGGTTAAACTGGTCATGCGAACTCAATGTGCAGTGTACGTGTGTTGTGTTTTGAAAGGGGGTTTTGGATATATCGGGAGCCACGCAGAGTTTTTGCGAGGTTCCCGCTACCCGGATAGCGGGCTGGGGGTCAAGGGGGCTAGCAGCCACCTTGCGGGATGCGGGGCAGCGCCCCGTTAGAAATTTTTTTCTAACAGGGACAGTGTCGTGGTGTATGTATGTGTGCACATATGTATGCATATGTGTACATATGTATATATATATATATGTATATACAAAAGAAAAAAAAGAGGGGAAAAAGGCATCTAAAAGATGCATGGGGACAGCACCTTGGGCGCTGTGCGCCTAGGTGCTGTGCGCTCAGGCGCTAGAGTGCCACGTGTCGGCACGTGGGCGCTCTACGCTTGAGCGCCGGGCGCTTGAGCGCACGCGCGCCACGTGTCGGCACGGGGGCGACTTGCGCTCGAGCGCCTGCGCTGGAGCGCACGCGCACCACGTGTCGGCACGGAGGAGACTTGCGCTCGAGCGCTTGCGCTTGAATGCAAGCGCGCCACGTGTCGGCACCGGGGCAACTTGCGCTCGGGCTCTTGCGCTTGAGTGCAAGCGCGCCACGTGTCGGCACGGGGGTGACTTGCACTCGGGCGCTTGCGCTTGAGCGCAAGCGCACCACGTGTCGGCACGCGGGCGCTCTGCGCTTGAGCGCCGGCGAGAAAAAGAGGCTTTCAGCCTAAGAAACAGAAGCTATGCTTCAGAAAGAAAATATTTGTTGTTATATATATATATATATATATATATATATATATATATATATGTTATGGAGTTAAAACTCCTAGGACGTTTTGAAGCTGATGAAGGGGGTTCTTCTTCTTCCTCTTGTTGTTTGGCTGGATCTTGAAGATCAAGATGTAGGAGATTTTAAAAATCACTCATTTTTGAGATCTAATGGGAGATCTGAGTTCCCCTTTGTGGGTTTTATGGTGGAAAACTACTTAGTTTTGGAAGAGAAAGAGTAAAACTCTTGATTTAATTCAAAAGAAATGAAAAGGTTTAGAACCTTGGAGAAGGAGCAGGAGGCACAAAGAACCCTAGGTTTTTTTTTTTGAGGGGAATGAAAAGTGTATTCTTTATTCATCATCATGTTGCCTTTTATAGGCTTACATATTTACATATAGCCCCTTGGGCTTTGCAAAATGGCATTTTGCCTATCCCATGGCTCATGTGCCTTTTCATTTTGCACATAAGCCATGGGCTTACAAAAATTTGGCTTTATGCCCCTTTTGCATACATTCATGCACAAAAATTACATAAAAATTATTTGTTACATGATTTTTGTTGTTGGCATGGCGGAAGGCCGGACGCTTCGTGTTCGGGCTCGACCTGGGCATTGGCCCACTTGCTTGGGCTTGGGCCCACCTGGCTAGGGGTTGACCTTGACTTTGACTTGGTCAACCGGGGTGCAAATTTTGATTTCAACAATGAGAACATTTCTCATCATTGGTGGAAATTAGCGGGAAAATCGTTTATTTGTGCCCGTGGATTGTATACAAGGGCCAATATTGGACCGCCTGTAAGGCAAGTTGGGGAATGTGATGGCCTAAGAACAGGTTTAGGTGCCTGTAGCTTAAGGCTTTTGAATCCCGTGAGCCGTGAGGGTCTCATGGGGAATTCTCTTCACGAGTCGTGAGAATCTCGTAAGTGTATTTATTTTGACGAGACTGCGCCCTTTCGGGTTTTCACAAGCTCATCGGTAGTCCTGCTATTTTTACTCACGGTGCCCATTTAGGTTTTCATCCGTGCCCATTTTACTTGTGGACGTACCTTTTTTTTACCGAGATTGCGCCCTTTCGGGTTTTCACAAGCTCGCCGGCAGTCCTTCTGTTTTTACTCACGGCGCCCTTTCGGCTTTTCATCCGTGCCCGTTTTGCTTGTGGACATACTTTTTTTTACGTGACCCATCTGTTTGCCGGTAGGATGTGGGGGTGACTTCACCGCTGGAGTAGCTATGCAGCCGATAAGACTTGAGTTGCAACCTTCATCGTTGAGATTTCGATTGCAATATAGATCTCAAGGGTGGATATCGCCGTATTTGAGACGATGTGCCGTGTTTGAGGCGAAAATTTAGTTTAAGGACATTTCGGTCCGTTTTCGCCGTTTGAGGAGAAGTTTTAGTTTAAGGACATCTTAGTCCGTTGTCGCCGTATTTGAGGCAGAATTTCAAGTTTAGGGACTTTTCGGTCCAATATCGCCATTTTTGAGGCGGATATTTAGTTTAAGGACATCTCGGTCCGTCATCGCCATGTTTGAGGCGGATATTAGTTTAAAGACTTCTCGGTCTGTTGTCGCCATGTTTGAGGCAAAATTTTAGTTTAAAGACTTCTCGGTCCGTTGTCGGAAACGGGTATTAGTTTAGGGACGTCTCGGTCCATTATCGCCATTTTCGAGGCAACGGATCTTTTGGATACTACTTTTAGGGTTCTGACTCAGGAAGATAGCGAGTGGACACAAGCATCGTCATCTATCATTAACCTAGGTCGTAACCCGTTAGGCATAGTATTTTTTGAGGAATCGACCGTTTATTGGCCAGAAGGGTCTTTCGCCATGTATATCCATGAGCAGGTAGGCTCCACCTTGGTAGACTTTGTCTATGATGTACGTGCCTTCATAGTTTGGCTCGAACTTCCCCCATTTTGCATGATTGGGAATCATAGGTCTTTTGACGATTAGCACGAGATCGCCTTGGCGGAATGTTCTCGGCCTGGTCAGTTTTCGTATAACCGTGTCATCCTTGCCTTATAAGCCTCTAGGTTTTGTTGTACTATAAAGCGAGTCTCATCGAGGGCATCGAACTCCTCGAGCCGAAGATGAGCATTTTCTTCATCTGTCAGCTCATATTGAACCGCTACTCGTAGAGAAGGGAGTTCCACTTCCAGGGGAAGCACTGCTTCCGTGCCGAATACCAACGTGTATGGTGTTGTATTCGTCGCTGTTTTGAACGTTATTCGGTACGCCCAGAGAGCTTCATGCAACCTTTCATGCCAGTCTCTCTTATTTTTGGACATTGTTTTCTTTATAATTTTCGTCAAGGTCTTGTTGAAAGCCTCAGCTAGACCATTGGCACGAGGATTATAGACTGAAGAATATCTCCAATCTATTTTATGCCGTTCTTCGAAGTGGCTGATTTTATGGCTCCTGTAGGCTGGTCCATTATCCGAGATTATTCGTCGTGGGGTGCCGAACCGGTAGATGACATGGGTTTTGAAGAAATGGAGGATATTCTCCGTCTTCACTTCCCTTAGTGGTATTGCTTCTGTCCACTTAGAAAAGTAGTCAGTCGCTTCTAGTATGGACCGATGTTTTTTGGATGATGCTGGTTCAATGGGGCCAATTATATCGGCTCCCCACATTTCGAACGGCCAGCTATCTACTGTTGGGTATAGCAGATTTGGATGCTGGTGGATGAAGTCCCCATGAATTTGGCACAAGTGACACCGTTTCGCATATTCGAGACAGTCCTGAATCATTGTAGGCCAATAGTAACCCATTCTTTTGATCTTCAGCTTCATTTTTGGCCCAGCTTGATGAGAACCGCAGAATCCGTTATAGGTTTCTTAGACGACTCTGTTCGCTTCTTCTGGTCCCAGGAATCTTAACCACAAGCAGTCAAACGATCTCTTGTATAGAGTATCATTGACGAAGGCAAAAGACATGGCTCGTTTCATGAGCTGATGTCTAGATGATGCATTTTTGGGCGTTCGTTGGGATTTGAAGTAGTCTACAAAGACTTCCCTCTAATCCTTGACCTTTTCTTCGTCCTCTATTTAGAGGGCTGTTTGTTTGGCCGTTTCTTTTTCCTCAGATGGCTCTGTTAAGTCCTCCGAAGATATTTCTGCTGGCATGAGAACCCTGCGGCTTTGCACGATGATTTTTATGTCGTCGAGGTCTTCGTCGGCTAATTCCTTAGCCAGCTTGGCCAATGCTTATGTCTTGCTATTTTCTGCAGGGGATTTGTGTCAGCAGTTGCTGCACTCTTTCACCGTATGTTAGCAACTCTGGCTTGCACATCTGATAGTCGCCATTTACTTGGCTAACGATCAGCCGGGAGTCTCCATATATGATGAGGTCTTTGATTCCCACGTTGACAATGATCTCGAGACCTGCTATCAAAGTTTCATATTCAGCTTCGTTATTAGTCCTTGACTCCGTTAAGGAAAGGGCGTAACGTTGTATCCCTCCTTGCGGAGTCACAAAGATAAGGCCCACTCCAGCTTTGATTATGGGGGTGTTGTGCTTTCGCCTCTTCAAGAAAGATGCTCCATCGAAGTAGAGTTCCCATTGGGAATCATTTTCTTCCTTCTCTCTTTCAATTGTGTCGAAGCATGGTCATCCGGCAACTCACAATTTAAGGGAGAGCCGGCTGGTATCGGATGTTTAGCAAGAAAGTCATCGATAGCCTGGCCTTTCACTGCTTTGAGAGGACGATACATTATCGAGAACTCCATCAGGAGGAGGGCCCATTTGACAAGCCTTCCTGTTAGTATGGCCTTCAACATTAGATATTTGAGAGGATCCACCTTTGATATAAGATGAACCTCATGTGCCAAGGCGTAGTGTCTGAGCTTCGTTATCGCAAAGATTAGTGCCAGACAATGCTTTTCGATGGGGGAATGGTTGTTTTGTTCCCCCAAGAGAACTCGACTCAAGTAGTACAGAGCTTTTTCCTTTCCTTGGTCGTTCTCTTGTGCCCATAACGCGCATAGAAAATCCTCAATGGCTGTTGTATATAGGATGAAAGGTTTTCCCTTAACTGAAGCGATTGGCACAGGTGGATTTTGTAAGTACCGCTTGATTTCGTCTAGTGCGTTTTGGCACTTTTGATCCCAGATGAACAGGGTCCCCTTCTTCATTAGATGACTATAGGGATGGCATTTTCTCGAGAGGTTAGCTATGAACCGTCGGATATACGCGAGCTTTCCTTGAAGGGATCGCAATTGCTTGAGGGTCCTTGGCATGGGCATTTCTGTAATCGCCTTGATCTTTGAGGGATCGATTTCGATACCCCGATGTCGTATGATGAATCCCAGGAATTTGCCTAAAGAGACTCCAAAAGCGCATTTTAGAGGATTCATCTTCAGATTATACTTCCGAAGACGTTGGAACACTATGTTCAGATGTTCCCAATGTTCCTCGTAAGACTTGCTTTTCACCACCAGGTCGTCGATGTAGCATTCGACGATCTCATGGATGAGTTCATCGAAAATCTTTGTCATGGCCTCTCCTCTGGTAGGTAACACCAGCGTTCTTTAAACTGAAAGGCATCACCTTATAGCAGAATATGCCCAGCGGAGTCCGAAAGGCGGTATGTTTTTGGTCTTCAGGATGCATTTTTATTTGGTTGTATCCTGAATATCTATCCATGAAGGAGAAAATCTCATGAGTAGACGTGTTATCGATCATCAGCTCAGTAACAGGTACTGGGAAGTCATCCTTCGGGCAAACTTTGTTGAGGTCCCGAAAGTCCACACAGATGCGAACCGTCCCATTTTTCTTCATCACCGGAACGATGTTGGCAATCCAGTCAGGATATTGAATTTCCTGGATGAAGTCGGAATCAGTTAATTTCATAACTTCGGCGTTCATACTCATCTCGAGTTCGAGCCGCATTCTTCTTGGCGCTCGCTTGACTGGCTTGATGTCCGGCGATATGGCCAATTTATGTACTGCTATTTTGGATCTAATCACGGCATCTCGGAATAGTTCCATGCGAAACAGTCTTTATATTGCATGAGCATGCCTTTTAACGTGGCTACCTGTTTTTTAGATAGCAGCTCACTGACGAACGTGGGCCTCAGATCGTTTTCCGTCCCTAAGTCAATTTTCTTTAGGTTGTCCGCCGTGGTGTGTATCCCGTCTTCCAGCTCTTTTAGTGCCGGTGGAAATTCTAAGATCACATCATCTTCATCTTCATTTGTGAAGCACTTGAAAAGGTCATCCATAGCCTCATGCCCTTCCCCTTCTGAAAGTGTTATCACATAGAAGGTATGAGTCTGCTTCCATTCTTGATGCTGGGCTGGTCCTATCCTTGTGATATAGTTTTCTTTGGCTCATGCTTTTGCGGCGGGGTTACCCTCCAGCTACTGGATAAAGTGAACCTGCCTTGTTGATACTGGTCTTCAACCCAGTCTTTGAAGGTGAAGCAATCTTCAAGGAGATATCCTATTGCTTGGTGATAGGAGCAATAATCCGGGTGATAGACCTCGTTCATTTGTTCGGGGTGCCGAGACTTCGGGAGTGTTACCATTTGATGGCTCATGATAAGGTTGAATATTTTTCTTTATCTTGTCTTGAGGGAAAGAGTATTCCCAACCCATCTTCTTGATAAAGGACGGGTTCCAACCACGTTCTTCTTGATAGCGCGGCTTCTTAGATCTGCTCTGTTGTTTGCGAACGTTGTTTGCGCTCTTTGTCTTGTTTTTTGCCTCTATTTCGGGATTTTTCCTTTTTGCGAGGACATACAGCGAGCTGGGGATAGAGGGCATTGTAATCTTCTTTCTCCGCGGATTGCTGGTTCAGGCGTTGTGTCTTAGCCTTTTCATAAATAACCATTTCACGACTGTGGCTATCTCAAATTTTTTGACAGGCTTCTTTTATTAGTTTGTCAACTTGTTTTTCGAACGATGGGCTTAACGTTCTTAGAGCGGGATCTCATTCTGTTTCAATGTCACAGCTATTTGGAAGAGTGTTCTCTTCTTCACCAGAGCTATTTATGGCGCGGCAGCTGTAGAATCGTTCCCATTTCTTGGACCGAACATATCCGAACCCAGTTGTTTCCAGCTTCCCGTTGGGCATCTTTCGCTGGGCCCCAGGGATATCCCAAATCTTTTTGTATAAGTGGGCTTGTCGAATAGTTCGTTCGAAGGGTGCGCCTTGGCATTTTAATAGTCTTTTCAATCCATCCGTGTAGTATCTTGGCAGACAGATTGGTTGAAGCCTATCAAGTATAAAATCGGAGACTTCTTTTCTCCACTCTGGTCTCCGTAGATTGGTAGAAGAGAATCGCCTTTTCACCTCTTCGCCTGGGAGGCACTTAGAAAGTCTGTAGTTCCTGTACGCTATATGTATCGAGCGCATCAAGTTCCTTGTAATGCAAAGGTGGAATCATTGTGATTTGCAGGCTCTGATCTGCTTCATCGAGGGTTTACACTAACGGGCGGATGGAGAACACCACGTTGGCCTCTTCCTCAGAGTCGCTGCCAAAGACTAGAATAGAGGTCGATGGTCCGGGCCTGTTGTTTTCTTTCTGGGGTTGCCCCGAGTAGAATATTTTCTTCATCTTCCTCGGAGTCGCTCCCAAAGATCGGGATAGTGGCAACGAACTTCTGTTTATCCTCCGGCTTATGACACCTCTCCGTATCTTCGAAGTCCGGTAGGAAGTACTTTATATCTTCATATTTTCGGACCTCATTTATGGAGAATGGATTCAGCTCCCCTATGAAGGTGCATTCTAAACCATCCTTGAAATACTGCATACATTGATGTTGTGTAAAAGGGATGACGTTGTACTCATGCAGCCAGGGCCAGCCGAGCAGAGCATTATAGCAAGTCTTGGCGTCAATGACATGAAATTTGATGTCAGTGACGAGCAGCCCGAAGCATAACGTCAGTATTATGGACCTATGCGTTCGTGAAGACTGTGAGTCAAACCCGGAGATGGTAATTTTGTCTCAGGCCGAGTGTTGAACGTTCATGCAAATCTCCTTCTGCACTTTCACATTAAGAAGATAGACGGAGGATCCGTTGTCGACAAGGATTTTTCCTATCTTGATGTTGTGGCAGTACCCGGTGACGTATAACGAGTGATTATGCTCGCACGTTCCGAGGAGGAAATCTTCATCACCGAATGTAATGTCAGCTGTGTGAACCTTCGCCAGCTCGTCATTCATCTTCTCTTCTGCGAGGAAAACTTGGAATTGATCAGGCTCTTGTAATGCCTTGATCAGAGAATCTCGGGCTCTTTGGACAGGAGGAGAGCATCCAATATGCTCAGTTGTGAGGGGTATTTTTCCTCAAATGTGCCAGGACGTTGTAATCCACCTTATTTTCTTAGGCGGGTCCCTCACTGGGAGCTCTTTGGCAACTCCATCATCAAGGGTGATTTCCTCAGAGATTTTTTCTTTCAGTTTGTCTCTTTGGCTCGAACCTTTGTTTATAGGTCCGAGGTTCTTTTCAGGCAGCGTGCGGTTACGCAGCTGAATGTTCCCACAGTTCTTCTTCCCCTCTTCTTTTTCGGAGGTGGAGTCATTGAAGAGAGGGCTGAGGGTCATTTCGTCATCAGAGTCGCTCCCGAAGGTAAGAACCTGGGGTTTATCCCCTTTGGAACTGGTATCAACCATATGACAGTTGCCGGTCGTTTTCTCACACGCACTTGCCGCACTTTTTTGCAGTCGACGAGCTTTGCGCTTCATCCTCTTGAAGTGTTTTTGATGGGAAAACATATTCTTGCCACCACTTCTTGAAGGCACTACATTCTTCGATGGGGTAGGTAATCCTCCGATGATATAAGCAGTAGTTTAGATATGAATCCTCTCCATCGAGACATATGACCCCGGGAGTGTTTCCTACCAGAGGTGGCAGCTTCATTCCCATTGACTGGCAAACCGCTTCTCTGTCTTGATCCTGCTCTTATTTGCCACATGTGTGCTTTGGTCTGGTCGGGGTACTTCACGACTCCTCCTTGCCGCAGCTTGTTCATCCCGACGCTGACGCTTAGCCTTTTCGTATATGGATGTT
The DNA here is from genome assembly GCA_030015575.1 of Agapanthus africanus. Classification (NCBI taxonomy): domain Eukaryota; kingdom Viridiplantae; phylum Streptophyta; class Magnoliopsida; order Asparagales; family Amaryllidaceae; genus Agapanthus; species Agapanthus africanus. Next base: position 570,432,413 of record JASDDO010000016.1, read on the forward strand.
TCGCGTTCTCGGCCAGCTTTACTCTTCCGAAAGGCTTCGTTTAACAGCCTATCGATCGGGTCTTCTGACAGTTCCGGGGATTTTAGCACCGATCCTGCCCCCAGTTCCTCTGCGTGGTTTTCTAACGCTGAGAGAGCTTCTTCGCCATTTAACGACGAATGGATGACAATATGGCAACTTACTACATAGTCTTCGGTTTCTTCTGATGAGCCATTTTCCTTCTCGCTGTCACCATCTTTGTTCAAGAATATACTTGAAGAACTCTTCGAGGGTGACCGGTGTTCACGCCTTCTGGTTTTACTCCTCTAGCACGTCAATATATCTTTGTAGGTCTATGCGTTTGTCGTCATACTCAGCAGGTTGCACAGGCTTCTTGGTCTTCTTCTTTTTCTTCGAAGACTTTGAAGGCTCGACTTGGGGATTTTGCCCTTTGTCGACAATTTTCGGTACAGGACACGGTTTCAGCATCCCTTCAATGATTTCCGGTTCAAGTGGGCTTCTCTACCTGACTGCCGGACATGCTTGGAGATCCTTCAGCATTCTTTTGGTTTTAGCTGAAAGAACGACTTCCCATGGAGCTTCTTCCATGAGCGAGAATGATGCCTCCGGCGTATCCACCTTTTTAGGAGTGTGCTTCTGAGGTGGGTTCACCCTCCAGTTCTCAAACAGCGCGAATTTCCCCTGTTGATACTGGTCCTTGACCCAGTTCTTGAAGATGTAGCAATCTTCAATTGGGTGGCTCACCATTCTGTGATAGGAGCAGTAGTTGGGGTTGTTGACGTTGCCGGGTTGCGGTGGACGCCGTGGGTCTGGCAATATGATGAGTTTGTTGCGCACTTCCAACTCGAACAGTCTCCTCATCTTATCACGGGGAAACGAGTAAGCGCGTCCTAGCCTTTCTTCCAAGGATAGGCCTGGTCGCGCGTTGTTTTGGCGAGCAACCGGTTTCGGGTCACTCGGTTGTTGTTAAGTGTTGGCAACGAAGGCCGCTTTCCCTTTACCCTTATCATTTCGAGGGTCCATTTTTGAAGAGGAAGGCCCGTGGCCCATCTGGTCCATTTGGGCCAGTTTGTCGATCAGAGCCTAGAAAGTGGTCGGCTTGAAGAACGTCATGAACTGGGACACAGTTGTTTGAGGATCAAAAGTCCCGATGAACATGCCCACGGCGGGAGATTCTTCAATGCGCTGTTCGCATTTTGACCATAGGTTCCGCCACCGGATCGCGTATTAGACCTAGGTTTCTCTTGACTTCACCCTGGCATTGATCAATGCCGTGATCGGAGTGCGCTCGCTTGCGCTGGCGAACCACTGTGTGAACAGTAGTTCCATTTCTGTGAATATTCTCACGGAGTCATTTGGGAGCTCCGAATACCATTCAAAGGCCGTCTCTGACAGACTACCAACAAACTGGAGAAGCAACAATTTGTCGTCGCCTCCAATGTTGCCGCACAAAGCTCTGAACAGAGTGACGTGCTGATGTGGGTTTCCTGTCCCTTTGTACACATGGAACTTGGGGATTGTATATCCCGGCGGGTACTTGATTTGATCATACCAGCCTGGATACGGTCGCCCAGTTCTAACGATTTGGCCAGCCGCTTCACTAGCTTGATGTGCTCGTATTTGTTGAGAAATATAATCATCAAGAACAGTCTTGAAGATTGTTTCTTCCTTGGACACTGATAGCGCCGGAAGGGGGTTTGATGTTTCCCCTCTGTCGTCCTCAACGATTATCGGTGGATCTTCGGCTGGAGGTTCTGGCTGGATCATCATTCCAACTATGTCCTGGAACAGAAGCGCCATCTGCTTTATGTTAGCAGGTTGTTCCGCGGCCTCCTTATCCTTCTTTTCAAGCACCCTTCGCAGGACTCTGTATCGGTCTCCTGCTCTTGACGCTGTTCAGATGTCGATTCCAGGATTTCTTTCTGCCCGGTAAGTGCTGACATTTTAATCAGCATTTCCTGGAGCTTATGTTGTTGCTCCTGAGCTTTCGTCAACGACCGAGTTTGCGTCCGATGACCTATGGAAGCAAGGCTTTCCTCTTTCCCGGAAGCCATGTAAACCGTATGTATGATCATGCCCCCAGGCTTGGGGCGTTTGGGTCCAGCGCCTTTGGAATTTGCCGCAGGCAGTGGGATTTTCTCCGGTCTCGTCCTTTTGTGGGAGATCGAAGTTGAAGGAGCCGTTGTAACAGGCACATGTGTAAATGTAACAACCCCAAAATCTTTATACATTTGTATTATCTCTCTTCAATAATATACCGTATTTATTTGTACTTGGTATTTTCCTTTTTCTATTAAATTTATTATTATTTTATTCCTCAATCTATTATGTATTTTTTTCTAGGTACAATTTCTTTTTCTTATATTTAAGTTTTTAACTTCTCATTCTTATTTTTCCTTTCATAAATATTTAACCCAAATCTATTATTCTTATTCTCTACAGCCCATCTAAAAAGCCCATTTTCTTTTTAAGCAACATCATATATTTAATTCTAATTAAATATATGCATGAACAACCTTGTAGCACATTGGTTAAGTCTTTGCATTGTTATTCCATAAGTCACATGTTCAAATCCCCATTCTTGCAATTATTTTTTATCATTTTTTATTCTTCTCATAACCTACAAATGAGACCTTTCATTTCCAAAATGAATGGTGACCTTTCATTTCTCTTTTAATTCTCATGTTGAATGCATATATTATTATACATAATTCACCATTACACCATCTTTATTGTCCTCCTCTATCTTTTCCTTCCTCACATTTTTCTATCTCTCACTTCTTCCTCTTCACCTAAAGTCCAAGAAGAAGAACATGAAGAAGTCTTCAAGAAGGTCTCGCTACTAACGCGAGACTATCGGCGGATAGACAAGCCCGGTGACAATACCGGCTTGTGTATGTAAGTCCCTTCTCTTTCCTTTCCCCCCACCTCTTATTTTTCTCTTGTCATGCATCGTGAACCCCATATTCTTTTCATATCATAATCCATAATAGAAGATACACATAAACATATACATATACATATACATAAGTTTAGATACATATGATTCTATATGGTTTAATAATATCCTATTATCTCTTGTTCAAATTAAAGTATTTTAATTCTTTGTTCATGACTAGGAATGTTTATTACCAGTTGTGAGAACACAAATTTCATGCCACAATATATCTATAATGTCACATGAAATCGGTTTGTTTATTAAAAGAAAAATAGAAGCCTGCATAAAATACTAGTTAACCTTTCTACCGATTTTAGTATACACATCAATACCTTTAGCTTTAAAATAATTTTTAGAAATTAATTTTTACTTCTGAAAATTTCACGGAATTTACATATGATAGATTATATTATTTTATACATGCTGTACAAATTTTAGATCGATCCGCATAACGGTTTAGGAATTACATCGTATTTATTCACTGATCGTAAAACAGAAAACTGCAGTTATCGGTCAACTTCTAGGACATATAACTTGGTATACCGGTATCCAAATTGAGAAAAATCAGGTGTTTTTGATATCTACATCGAATGATCTAGATTTTCTTAGTTTTATAGTTTTACTAAAAACCCATCTAAGATAAAGAAAACTGTGTTACAATATTAAGTAACGGATCTGGACAGAATCTGTTCCGATTCGCACACTGTTTTTAAATTGGACATAACTCGAACACCCGATGTCCGTTTGTGACAAAATTTAGATCTGTAGATGCACCATTGATAGAACTATAATTTTCTATATATTATATTACTTAGGAATGCATGAAACAACCTGATATAGGCTTTGCAATAGAATATATAGTTGCTGTCCAGAAATCTGAATTTCTGTTTTAAACGCTGATATTAAAATGATCATAACTAGAGCTTCGGAAATCCAAATCATGTGAATCTTGGTGTTTTAGATAATTTCATCGAAATACCTACAATTTTCTAATACTTTTCATAACCTGAAAACTGATGGAAGTTAACTCAAACTGTATTTTAAAAATATGTGACGGTGCCGAATAGATTCTGATCTGTTTTGCTCGACGATACGAAAACATATATATCTCTCAAACCGGTAGTCGTATTTAGGTGAAACTGGAACTCACGCATGCAAAACACTTAGAGCCATATTTTTGTTTATGTTCTCGCATTCGTTTGACTTGATTAATTAGTCGTACATAATATTTCTTTACAGCATTGTTTTTGGTAGTTACTCGTATAATATACTTGACTCATTTCATGCTATTCGAACATGTATACATATTTATCTTGATCATTAAATTGTTGTATATACATAAAGACGATAATTAAATACTTGAGTTGTATTTTGAAAACTATACAAAAATATTTTTACATAAAACCCCCTCAAGTTTTATAAATTACCCTAAGGACCCTAGCAATTATAGGACTTCGATTTACATTTCTATAGTCTGACTCGGGTTTGAGTCTGATCATAATCCGACTTGAATATGATTCAAGTATCATATAAATTTTCAAGATTCCAAGTCAATATGAACACATGAATCCATGAATACAATTATCAATTTACACAACCTGACTGAACCGTACCATGGATATATATTCCTTTTACATGTTTCCCAGTATTCCATTTACATGACTCTACGGTTATAACCGTTTCCTGATATCATGGTTTCAGTCAGTCAGTCAATCAATCTTACAATCAATACAATTTACAAGATAACAATACAAACAAGACATCGCGGGGTTTAAAGGGTAGATTGGTACGGAAGGTGTTAAAGGTGGCACGAGACGGTAAGATTAAGACACCTAACATGAATCCAATTGCCGTTATTCCGGGTTGTATAACGGAGCCTTGTACTTCCATTTGCCCTGGTCTCTAGCATACTGAGACCCCTCTCGTATACACTGGCATCCTTCTGTACCAAGCTACAACAACAGCGTTAACACCATACTACTATAATATAACAATATAATACAACTGTAAAAGTCACTCTCTCTCTCTTACTCTCTGTCTATTTCTCCCTTATCTTTGGGACTTACCGAGCGACCTGTTCGCTGACGACATTCTGTTTCTCTCTTCTTTGAATGTCGTCAGGTGCGTTGGACCAAACTGAGATCGAGCCTACCGGTGAAGATTTGGAGCAGTTCCACGAAGACCCCAAGCCCTTGATATTGTACCTTGTTCTTTCCAGTATTTTCATTTCCTGTTATGCCACTGTTTAGGCATCGCTTTTCATTCCAGTTGTATTTCCTTTTCATGTATTGTACAAAGAATGTTAATAAATAAAAGTTGATGTTCTTTTATACTCTTGTCTCTTGTGTATTTATTTTATATTGCTTAGATACGCTTAGCGTATGTACTTCTGAGTACATACGTAGCGGGCCTCGTCGTGTCCCCTTCGCCGTACACCGGGAAGCGGGGCGTGACAGGAAAATTAATTTTAAAGCTAAAGGTATTGATGTGTATACTAAAATCGGCAGAAAGGTTAACTAGTATTTTATGCAGGCTTCTATTTTTCTTTTAATAAACAAACCGATTTCATGTGACATTATAGATATATTGTGGCATGAAATTTGTGTTCTCACAACTGGTAATAAACATTCCTAGTCATGAACAAAGAATTAAAATACTTTAATTTGAACAGGAGATAATAAGATATTATTAAACCATATAGAATCATATATATCTAAACTTATGTATATGTATATGTATATGTTTATGTGTATCTTCTATTATGGATTATGATATGAAAAGAATAGGGGGTTCACGATGCATGACAAGAGGAAAATAAAAGGTGGGGGGAAAGGAGAGAGAAGGGACTTACATACACAAGCCGGTATTGTCACCAGGCTTGTCTATCCGCCGATAGCCTCGCGTTAGTAGCGAGACCTTCTTGAAGACTTCTTCATGTTCTTCTTCTTGGACTTTAGGTGAAGAGGAAGAAGTGAGAGATAGAAAAATGCGAGGAAGGAAAAAATAGAGGAGGACAATAAAGATGGTGTGATGGTGAATTATGTATAATAATATATGCATTCAACATGAGAATTAAAAGAGAAATGAAAGGTCACCATTCATTTTGGAAATGAAAGGTCTCATTTGTAGGTTATGAGAAGAATAAAAAATGATAAAAAATAATTGCAAGAATGGGGATTTGAACATGTGACTTATGGAATAACAATGCAAAGACTTAACCAGTGTGCTACAAGGTTGTTCATGCATATATTTAATTAGAATTAAATATATGATGTTGCTTAAAAAGAAAATGGGCTTTTTAGATGGGCTGTAGAGAATAAGAATAATGGATTTGGGTTAAATATTTATGAAAGGAAAAATAAGAATGAGAAGTTAAAAACTTAAATATAAGAAAAAGAAATTGTATCTAGAAAAAAAAATACATAATAGATTGAGGAATAAAATAATAATAAATTTAATAGAAAAAGGAAAATACCAAGTACAAATAAATACGGTATATTATTGAAGAGGGATAATACAAATGTATAAAGATTTTGGGGTTGTTACAGTAAAAGACATCCCTCGTTGTGTGATGGAGGGATGGTCTTTCTCTTACCGAACCTTCATTTTTTCATTCGGTGAGAGTAGTCTTTGTCGATTACAGAGTCTTGGACTTTCCGTCAGACCCTGTGAATTTGGGAGGAAAGCCGTTGGTGGGACTGCTCCGGTTTTGTCTGCATTATGGCTTCTGCAGGCAGGAGAGGTTTCTTCAGTACCATGGTTGGAGAGTTCTTTTGCACCCTCTTAAGCAGATCAAAGCGGTTCCTGGTTAGAACAGCAGCGTCAACTTCCACCATTGGAACCGACGGAGTGAATCCAGAGGGAGAGTTACCCCGAGCTTTTCTCACTCGGCGCCAGTGGTGACGTCGAGCGTGTCTTGCAGACGGGACCGCCTCGGTTTTGGAAGCGGCTGTAGCTTGCCCCTGGTTTGGTTGAGGAGCTCCAGCAATTGTCAGCCTGTTAAAGATCGACGTCCTTGGCAAGATTTGATTGGAGACGGTCAGCCTCTCAAAGACCGATCGCCCAACTGGTGAATCACTTTTGACGGCTTCATTTGCAGCAGGAATTGGGAGGCTATCCTTTTTGGGGTAGCCTCTTCAGGAATCACGGGCTTCTTTGCGGGCCCGCTTGAGCTTTTGCTTAGCCTATTAAAGACTGAGACCCCATTTTTAGACGACTCGTTGAGAGGAGCCGTTGCGGTCGTCAGTCGGTGGAAGACCGACTTCTTGAGAACATCGGGTTGCGGCGTTGAGGCACCGATGCTCATTGGTGGGAGTATGGTCCCGAAGAACAATCCGGTAGTAGCTTGAGTTACCTGCCCCACCGGCATTGAAAAGATAGAGGCCGTATTGAGCCCGTAAGTCACTCCTTCAGTTGGGGCGGAGCGGAAGTTGTTATTGCAGGTTGTGCAGTTAGAAGCCATTGATGTTCTCTTCTTCTCTACAGGAACAAGACACCAAATCTTAGTATCTCGAATCCAAGGGCAACTATAGTGAACCGCGATTTTGTTCGCGAAACACGACACACGAAGTGTGGAGTGGAAAGAAGAAAAGGTCCCACCGGGCATGCCAGAATCTGTTTACCACCGGAAGACGGACCGGGACGTCCGGCCTGACTCCTGGGGACAGATGCTATTTGGATTTATCCGTCCACCTCTCCGAAGATGCCAAGTTGATTTATGGCACCGTATATCAAAGGTTTGGACGGATGCGGCTGTTGTAGCGGACTTCGTCAGATTCCCCCTCGTTTATGAGGGAGTTTTGATTGTGGGGACACTCTTCCCTGCAGGCGCAAGCCCCTGCAGTTAATTACGTTACCGCATCGCGATAACCACTTTCTCCTACTCCGGAAGTTCACTTCGTGTCGTGTGTGTGTTTTTGTTTTTATTTTGGTTGCCCGTGGATTGTATATGGAGACTAATTTATGTCGTCGCCCGTAGGACGTGGATTAGTTCAAATCCATATATTTTAGATTTGGGTTTTTTCTTTAAGACCGTTAATCTATTTTGAGATTAAGATCAACTTAAATGTATATGAGCATTTGGGGCTCGATTTGTTTTTATTAAGGATACATTAGTCCAATTTGAGACTAAGATCCACTTAACATGATTTTAGGATCATTTTTATTTAGGATCCAGCAAAAAAGCGATTGGGCTCTATTATTTTAGTTTAAGAACGTTTCGGTCCATTATCGCCATTTTGGAGGCGAATGTTAGTTTAGAGACATTTCGGTCTTTTATCCATCTTGCGCACACATGTATTTGTTACGTGACAAAGCGAACAATGGTAATATGAAATGCACCCAATTTGGGGTACGATCCAATTTGAGGTGTGCACGTCAATTTGGAAGTGCACCAAAGAGTTGTTGGTTGTCGGGACCCGCCATCTCTCTGAAGACGTTGAAGAATTATAATGACATATATCAGAGGTGTGAAGAGATGTACCCTTAAACCTAATCCCATATTTGAGGGGAAAAGGGGGACTGTTGTAGACCTAAGAAATGTTAGTCATGTTTGAGACTAAAAATTATCTTAGGAGATATAAGATAAATAATATTTGGGATATCATCAATGGAAGACCGCTAGTCATTTTTGAGACTAAGGTCAGTTGGGAAAACACGAGCAATATGGGCTCGGTTATTTTAGAATCAAAGAGATTTAATCTCAGGAAATTTAGCCAATTTGGGCTGAGATTGGGTTTCCGTAAATACCCAACAGTGCTAAGCACTGAGGAATACAGTGCTCACGTGCGTTTTACGTAGGCACTGGATTAGTTTTAAATACTAAAGTTTTGTGGCGCTCACGTGACACCCGTGAGGCATCCAAATATGGGCACTGCCCATTGGGTTTTATCTCCCCCTTTTTTTCAGGAGTGTTAAGCACTTAGCTAACGTTCTCATGCAGAACACGTGACTGCCCCTTTTGTTTTTTATATTGAGGTGTTTTAACACTCACGTGGGAAACACGTGAGGCAGTTTTAGTTGCTCTTTTTGTTCGTTTGAAGCACTCACGTGGGAAATACGTGAGGCTTCAAAATAGTGCTAAGCACTAACGATTCTGGTTTAGAAGATCTTGGATCATCATCACTGTTTTTTTTATGGAAGAACTAAGTTCTTTATATATAGGGTTAAACCCTAATTTTTGGAGGAATTAAATTCATATATGTTCTCGTTCTTCTTCTCTTTTTTTTATAATTTAATTCTTTTCCCCTAGGTTTTGAATCTACATGGCAAAATCTCCCCGATGAGAATTAAATTCTCAACTTGTGAGAAGATTTGCCTCCGCAAATCTCATCCGGGGAAAGAACTGAGTTCTTAAATGAAGGGTTAAACCCTTAGGTAGGTAAAGGAGAAACAATATGATCTCTGTTTTTTTACCTCTGGTTTCAATGAGGAAAGACTTCTTCTTTGAGAATTAAATTCTTATGTTCTCTCAAGATCTCGCTGTACTCTTTTTTTTTTGCAGAAGCTTCTAAAAAAAATTCTCCTTCTTTCTTGTTTTCCCATTCTATTTATAGGATAAGAGAAAAGATCAATTTGTTAGGAAAATTTCTGATTGAGAGATCATGATCAATCAAAAATGATCTCTCGGATCACTTGGTGAATTTTATTCACCATTGGATTTTTAATCCAAAGGCTCTCTGTTTAACAGAGAAGTTTTCTTGTTTATTTAACAAGATTAGGAAATATGTTTTCAAAATTAGAATTTTTTTCTATCAGATGATCGTTGGGTGATTTGATAATCACCGTTGGATCTTTGATCCAAAGGTTCTCTGTTTAACAGAGAAGATCTTTCTAGTTTGAGAAAGAGAAGAAAATATTTTCCACATAGAATGTAATTCTATCTTGCTAAAGAGTGCAGCAGAAGAACTCACGTGTTTAACACGTGACCCCTAGCATGGGTTTCAGTATGCTTTATTTTCAGCGCATATAAACTCTTAACACGTGAGGCCTGTTTGGCTTGTCAATTATTTGATTGCTTTGCATATAGATGCTCACGTGTTTAACACGTGTGGCTCTTTTAGCCCATTTGTTTTTAACTGCGGCGCCTATATGCTTTTGCATATAAGTACTCACGTGTTTAACACGTGAGACTCTTCTAACCCATTTGTTTTTAACTGTAGCGCCTATATGCTTTTGCATATAGGTGCTCACGTGTTTAAGACGTGAGACTTTAATAGTGGGGAATTTTCCCTTTTTTCCATTTTTCTTTTTTTCTTCCTTTTTTATGAGGGAACAACCCCCTCAAAACACAACACATGCATATTGCACATTGAGTTCGCATGACCAATTTGACCTGTCAATCGGAGGTTCCTTCGCTCCAAAGGCGAGGGGTAATTAACGGCAGCTTAATCCGCGGCTGCCGGAGATTTGGATCTCTACAATCAGTAAACCCCAGCCTACCCTAGGCAGGGGGATCTGTAATGTTCTTGACAAGCGACGCGTATTCCTATCTCAATGGAGTGACAAAAAACACCCTACAGATTCTGGCACGTCCGGTGGGACATTTCTCTCCTCCCATACTCGGGTAAAGCGTTCATGCGAACTCGTTTAACATATATACCGATGTTTATACTAAAATAATGCTCTTTCCTGCAGGATTTCAAGCGATCAAGCCTCAACAATGTTTCCAATGACAAGCTCAGCTCTTGACACAGCTCTCATCTTCTACACGACGAAGATGGACGCCAAGACGATCCTCCTGGCCAGTCTCAGGAGACAGTGGGAGGAACCGCCATTACTATTTGGCTCTATTCTGTTCGTGCCAGCTAACGCCATCCCAGCTCCTCAAGCTCCAGTAACAGACAGACTGGCATCGAAAGGCAGGAGGCCAAATGTGGTGATCTCGAGGGCACCACTACCCAAACGCAAGTCGGTGTTTGAACGATTTTCTTTGGCCTCAGCTGGGGGCAAGGCCATTAACATCAACAAAGCAACAAGATATCTCGGGCAAGCTCCAGCGGTGCCCCTGACAACTGCTCAATCGGGTATCTTCTCTATGCTCCCCGTCATTCGACTCATGATAGCTTCCTGGATGACGGATGCCCGTCAAGCCCTCAAAATCGAAAAGCTAAGACAGAAAAGGCTCAGATACAGAGCCAACAAAAGGGCTAGGGTTCCTGCTGGGTTGAGCTTCATGAGGTTCCAAGAACAGGGTTACCCTACAACAATGGCTGAATCGGCTGTAAAGCTCGCCAAGTCTTTTAAACCACTGAAATTGGTCCAGAAGAATGCCATGACCTCAAGAGTCAAGAAAGCTATGATCCGGACAGCGCCAGCCAAAGACCCAGTCAGATCAACGGTCTTCAGTCGCATGTCCTTTTCGAAAAAGGAAGGGCCACGATGATGGTCCAAAAAATCAGCAGTCAAAGATAAAAAGATGGTTGGATATGTGGTCCACACTGTCAACATGGTGGACACATGCAGCAAAAGTAAGGACGGGGCCATCACATCTCAAATCCAATCTAATGTGAATATGGCTGCCACTTCCCAAGACCAGCATCCTCTGGAAGGTAATGAAAACCCTTCCAGTGAGGCTGATAAGCAGAGAGATCCCTCGGTTCATGAGGAGTCCCTCGGTTCATGAGGAGTCAGGCTTGGAAAGCGAAGAGAGCCAATCTTCCGTCCTAAGACCGTAGAGCAGCAACTTTTTCAAGAGCTCCAGAAGCAGCTCAGAAACAAAGACAAGGAGATGGCCAAGCTCTCCTCAAAGATTGACGACTTGACAAACGTTGTCTTACAGCTCACGACCCAAGTTGCCTCTCAGCCGCCCAATCAAGCGCATGGCTCTACTCATGAACCGAGGAACGGTGTCCCGAGACAGCCGACGTCTATTCCCTCAAATCCAAAGGTGGGTGAGCCGCATGAAAGTCGGCCGCCTATCTCGGGAAATATCTTGACTACCGATGACAGCAACCCGCTAACGCAAAATTAAATCATAGATTTGGTCGCCAATAAAGTCAAAACATTGGCAGCCGAAGCCGGAGAGCAAAAAGATGTCAGCAGTGGTGGGATACCATATTTGCTCGGTATGATCTTGTGGAGTTTCCCACTGGCCATGTCGTCCCCAAATTTGAAAAGTTTGATGGGACGGGAAATGCAAACCGGCACATTGCCCAATTTAAAGCATCATGCATGAATACTGGGGGCAATGATGCGCTCCTTCTCCGTCAGTTTGTTAATAGCTTGATTGATGTTGCTTTCGATTGGTATGCAAGCATACCGGATGACTCGATCATGACGTTCGCTCAAATAGAATCCATGTTCATGCAAAGGTTCATGAGCGTTAGCGATAAAATCACCATTGTCGACCTCGTAAGGACCGAGCCAAAGAACAACGAAAGCAACATGGATTTTATAGTCCGATGGCGCAATCTCTCTGTCGAATGTGAACCGCCGTTGGAGTAAGACCAATCCATCAGTCTTCTTATAGAAAATCTGAACAACTGGATGAAACCTTTCCTGTGCATCGCAGACTTCAAAACATTCCAAGAGCTGACCAAGAATGTTCAAATGTTGGAACGCTCAAAGCCTGAGTCCACCCAAGGTCTCCAATTCACAAGCAGACCGAAACATCGGAGGGACGACGACTGGAAACGCGAAAGTTCCAATAGCACCGATTCTCTAAATAAGCAGAAAACGGGTAGAGCAAAGATTAACAAATCTCGAGAGCCAACTTTGGAGGAAAGGAGAAATAAGATCTACTCTTTCAGAAGAGACAAGGTTTCCAAAATATTCAAAGATGTTCTGAAGAATGGCCTGCGGCTACCAGAACCAAAATGGCTAAGTGAAGCGAACAGGACTGATCATCCCAACTTTTGCCCATACCACCGAGTGCCAGGACACACTATTGAAGACTGTTTCATCTTCAAGAATTGGGTCGAGAAACAATACAAGGCGGGAGAAATATCATTGTCCCCTGGCGTGTTGACAAACGATCGAGTCGCGGCCGCCAATTTTATTCAAACAGAGACCGAGATATTTGGGGAACCAACCGCTCTCAATTGTTCACCCTCCCCTGAAAGGGGCAAACCACGGCAACAATCCAAAGGTCCAGCGATTAACGTTGATGATGAGGGGGTAACAAACAAATGCGCGATCCATACGGTCTACATGGTCGGACCTGGAGAAACGAACCCTCCTACGCTTCACGGCCATGGTGATGATATGGTTGACGCCGCCCAATATCGGCTCGGTCTAAATGATGAAGAGCCCGCTCAGGCCATTAAGCCAAAGGAACCTGTGGTTCTTGCTGAATCAAGCTTAGGCGGTAAGGATGACCCCGTTGTCATACCCGGAACTATAGAACAAGCATTATTCCAATGGCTTCAAAAGCAACTTCACGACAGAGACAAAGAGATGGACAAGATCCATTCCAAAGTCGACGAGCTGGTAAACGTCGTAGCAGATCTCATGACCCAAGTCGCCCGATTACAATTACAGCAAAATCAAATTTTGGTTCATGGGCCAGGAATTGATATCCGGAAGCAGCCAACCGATACTCTCTCCAGCCCAAGAGCAGAACACTTTTACGAAAAACGGCCGCGATCAGCTTCCAGTCCCTCCGATACGTACACTAAATGGGCTAAGCGGACAGCAGGCGAACTAAAAACTGATCGGCCTCAAGGACCGACAACAGGAAAGGAACCTACTCTAATGGAGAAAAAGAAGAAAATATACTCCTTCAGGAGAGATAAAGTTCATAAAATATTCGAGGATGCCTTGAACAACGGCCTGCAACTGCTTATTCCAAAAAGGCCACATGAAATGAACATGACCGACAATCCCATATACTGCCCATATCATAGAATGGTGAGTCATACCATTGAAAACTGCTATGTTTTCAAATATTGGGTGGAGAACCAATACAAGCTTGGGAAAACCTCACAGTCGTCGGATGTACCGGCAAGCCACAGAGCTATGGTCATCAATACAGCTCTGCCAAGATCAAAGTTCGAGGAGCTGGGATAAGCAAACACACAGGACCACTATGTCGTTAAACTGGGAACATTCGACCTCTAAGTCGTTAAACTGGGGATGTAAAAATGTGTAAATTAAAAAAAAGGGCCGAAATAATGGGGCAGCTCGCAATAAAAATCAGCGAGTAAAATAAAAATGAAAATAAACAGCCGAAATGATGGGGCAACCGCGAATGAATGGCCGAAATGATAGGGCAATCGCAATCTTCGTGATAAGAAAAGCTGAAATGATAGAGCAATCGCGGTAAAATAAAAATAAAAAAAACCTCCAAAGGCAAATGACGAGTCGCTCCTGGTACCATATTCCAGTGCAGCGATGCAGACGCCAACCAAAATTTCAAATTTGTGAATGTCCCAACGGCGAATGATGAGTCGCTCCTGGTACCATATTCCAGTGCAGCGATGCAGACGCCAACAAAGTCCCAAAATTCTCCCAGCGCTATGGTTGGTCCCCAAGTTGAATACCGTATACAATCCACGGACTCAAATAATTCTCATCACACCCATACCCCATCGCAATCACCATTCCCGCGGCTGGTCTCCGCTATCGAAATTATGCTCCATTTAGGAAGACCCACTCATGTGTCCTCACGATACATAAGGAGAACAAACCTTATGAGATCCTCTCGACTCGTAAGAAAACACCTTCGTGAGATCCTTACGACTCACAAAGGAAAAACACACTTGGGAGTCTCCATGACTCCTAAGGAGAAAGTACACTTACGAGATCCTTTCGACTCGTAGGGAGAAAATGCTTTTATGGAACCCTTACGGCTCATAAAATTGAAAAACCTTAGGTGATAGGGACTTAAACCTGTCTCCTAAGCCATCGCTCCCCCAGCAGGCAAAGGCAAATGATGAATTGCTCCTAGCACCTGTGCTTCAGTGTTAGCAACGCTGATGCCGACCCCAACCCCGAAATTCCAAATCGATCCAATAGACCCCTAAGTCATTAAACTGGGAACAGATGACCTCTAAGTCATTAAACTGGGAACAAATGACACCTAAGTCGTTAAACTGGGAACAAGGGAAATCCCCTCATGGCAAATGATGATTCGCTCCTGGTACCACATTCCAGTGTAGCGATGCTGATGCCAAACCAAAACCAAAATCCCCAAATTCTCTCACGGCAAATGATGATTCGCTCCTGGTACCACATTCCAGTGTAGCGATACTGATGCTAAACAAAAATCCAAATTCCAACTCTCACGCTGCAATGCCTCGAATTTAAGGGTCCCGCTAAACAAGGCAGGAATCGGACAAATCAAACTAAAGTCCCATCCGGAAGCGCTTCCAAGCTCAAAAGTCCCGCCGGACAGATTGGAGCCTCCCCAAAACAAATCAGGCCAACCAATTCCGACAACGGCCTCTACATCAAAAACAGTGACACTCCGTGCCGGGGAAACGTCGACCAGCGACACTCTGTGCCCGGGAAACGTCAAATAGACACTCCACCTCGGGGATAAGTCGACCAGTGACACTCCATGCCGGGGACACGTCAAACAGCAACATTCCGTGCCGGGAAAATATCAAACAGACACTCCGCCTCGGGGATAAGTCGACCAGCGACACTCCGTGCCGGGGACACGTCAACTAGCGACACTCCGTGCTGGGGAAACGTCAAACAGACACTCTGCCTCGGGGATAAGTCGACCAGCGATACTCCGTGCCGAGGAAACGTCGACCACATACACTCTGTGCCGGTGAAACGTCAACCAACGACACTCCGTGCCGGGGACACGTCAAACAGACACTCCGCCTCGGGGATAAGTTGACCAGCGATACTCCATGCCGGGGAAACGTCGACCACAGACACTCCGTGCTGGGGAAACGTCGACCAGCGACACTCCGTGCCGGGGAAACATCAAACAGACACTCCGCCTCGGGGATAAGTTGACCAGCGACACTTCGTGCCGGGGACATGTCAACCAGCGACACTTCGTGCCGGGGAAACGTCAAACAGACACTCCGCTTCAGGGATAAGTTGACCATCGACACTCCATGCCTGGGAAACGTCGACCAGCGACACTCCGTGCCGGGGTAACGTCGACCAGCGACACTCCGTGCTGGAAAAACGTCAAACAGACACTTTGCCTTGGGGGCACGTCAACCAGCGACACTCCGTCTCGGAGACACGTCAAGAATCGACCGTCCATGTCACAAAAAGGACAGTACCAGCCTCCCCAAAAGCGGGAACCAAATCAAGTCACCTCCATGCGAAAGAAGATTCATCAATTTCATGCACACGACCCATATACGCGGTGTGCATTTATTAATGAGGGCACTTTGTTGGGGCCCAAATTTACACCCTGGTTGACCAAGTCAAAATTAAAGTCAACCCCAAGCCAAACGAGCCCAAGCCCAGGCTAAGTAGGTCCATACCTAAGTCAAGCCCGAACATGAAGCGGCTGGCCTTCCCCATGCTAAGAAGAAAATTATGTAATAAATAAGTTTGATGTAATTTTCATGCATGAATGGGCAAAAAGCCAAATTTTTTTAAAGCTCATGGCTCATATGCAAAAAGAAATAAGCACATGAGGCATGAGATGGGCAAAATGCCATTTTGTAAAGTCCAAGGGGCTATATGTAAATTTTTAAGCCTATATAAGGCAACATGATGATTAAATGAAAACATATAATTCATTCCCCTCAAAATTTAGGATTTCTGTGCCTCTTTCTCCTTACTCGAGATTCTAAACTTTCTTTCCCTTTTTGAATTAAATCAAGAGTTTAACTCTCTTTTTTCCAAAAAGAAATAGTTTTTCACCATAAAACCCTTGAAGGGGAACCCAGATCTCCAATCAAATCTCTAAAATGAGAGATTTTTAAGTCTCACCCCCCCCCCCCTTTTCTCCAAAATCCAGCCAACAGAGAGGAGGAAGGAGACCCATCTCTAAAAATCCCACTTTGGGAAGATCCAAAGCTCAAGAGAAAACCCAGGGCTCAAGGGAGAAGAAAGGGGTCCTCTTTCATCATCTCCGAAAATCTCTTAGGAGTTTAACACCATAAAAAAATAATATATAAAACAATAAATCCCTTTCTCTAGGAGTTTAACTCCAAAAGTCAACCAGGGAGTACAACTCCCAGCGCAGGGGCTAAGCCCCTTTGTCCTTTTTTTTAGGAGTTTAACTCCAAAACTTAATTTGGAGTACAACTCCCAGTAAGGGGCTAAGCCCCTTTTTCCCGCTGGCGCCCAGCGTCCGCGTGCCAGGAACACGAGGCGCTGGCGCCCACGCGTCCTTTGGACGCTATTTTCCTTTTTTATATACACACACTTTACAACACTTTCCCCCGTCAGAAAAAAATTCTAATGGGGAGCTATCCCGCACCCTGTAAGGGGCTGCTAGCCCCCTTGACCTCCAGCTAGCTATCCGGATAGCGGGCCCCTCGTAAACTCTGCGAGACCCCCGATATACCCAAGACCCCCTCAAAACACAACACACGCACACTACACATTGAGTTCGCATGACCAGTTTGACCTGTCAATCGGAGGTTCTTTAGCTCCAAAAGCAAAGGGTAATTAACGGCAGCTTAATCCGCGGTTGCTGGAGATTCGGATCCCCACAATCAATAAACCCTAGCCTACCCTAAGTAGAGGGAATCTGTAATGCGCCTGACAAGCGATGCGTATTCCCATCTCAATGGGGTGATGAAAAACACCATATAGAGTCGTTGTCCCGTGGATTATGACAGGGCCTTGTACTTCTTGTACCTTTAGTCCACAGGGTAAGCTGAACTACTCTTGTATATACGCATACATTCCTTATCAAATTACAAACAACCACATTAGAATAGAATAACCATATTCATATAACTGTCATGCTTAAGATAGCTTAACATATTCATACTTAATTCTCTTACATTTTCACTCCTATCGGTTGGTTTCTACTTGGATCCATGTTCTATTTTACATACCCTTGGTTATCATATTTATTTCTTTGGGGGTTTACCGAGCGCTAATTCACTGATGACATTCCTCTTTGTTTCTTTTCTTTGAGATGTTCGTCAGGTGAACAGGATTCAGAGGAGATTGAGCCAAACCAGAAGTACTTCGATCAGCTTTCAGCTCAATCAGACTATTAATTTTCTTCATCAATTTATTTCCAGTATGCCATTGTTTAGGCATCTTTCCTTTTATCGCACTTTTGTTATTTGTACTTGAAAATTATGGAAGTGAGTGTAAATAAAGATGTTGTTGAATTTTAATTAATCTTGTTAATTCTTGGTTGTTGTTATATTGCTCATAAACGCTCAGCGTATTTATTAAGAGAAATGATCTACTTGTAATAAATTCGTTGCAGACCTCGTCATATACTGTTGCCGTCTTTTGGGAAGCGAGGCATGACTCATATGGCCGTTGACGAATTCGAGCAGATATTAAGCTCGTGGGACCAAAATTCTTTGGCTTGAAAAAACGTTTTTTCTTTGACCTTCTCGGGTGTCCGTTGGAGATCATAAAGATAACTTCGTATCATCCATGCACTATACACTAGAAATGCTTACTTGAGACATTGTTTACTATCGTGAGCCCGTTTAAACATATTGTTGTTGCAATTAGATCCTCAACGGTATTGAAATCGAGCATGGCGTCGACGATAACCTAAAAAATGACCCGACAACGATGTTACACTGCCAAACATCGCATGATTGCATGGTCAATAGACTTTTTATTTGGTGTTGCTTTTAGTTAATTTAATTGTTCAGGTTGATTTTGCATCATTTGATCGAAACGGTGACCGATTCGGCTGGTTAATAATATGTTACCATTCATTTAACAAAGGTAAAAATTTACTAGTGCCGATAAGACGCGTGGCATTTGATTGGAGAAATCGATAGGGACTAAGTGAAATAGGAGGCACCGAAGTGAAATCGCATGTATGCCTCCCTTCAAGCGACTTATTAGCACAAATAAATTCCCTGCTTATCAACCATAATCTGTTCGAGAAAACACTCAAATTCTACTATAAACGGCTCAAATGGTATTCAATTTAAAGTATGAAACTCGCTATATTGTGACCAAGGGTATATAGTAAGCAAGGTGACCTCGTCGGAGTTAAGATGAGTGCGCCATTGTCTGCTCAATTCCTATATGTATCATCAATGCTGCCTTCGTAGCCAGTGTTGCCTTGATCACTATAGCTGTTGCCCTAAAACACCATTGGCACCACCTAAACCGCTCTTCACTCCATACATGTGGGCACTACCGTCGAGGTTGCATCCATCGTCGATATGACGGTATCACCATCAACGCCGTTGTTAGTATCGTTTCCGTCATCGTCGCCGCTTTAGCCTTTATTAGTCTTTCCTTGCACCGTCAAAGTGCTTAAGTCTTCAATCTTGCTTGGAAAACATGTTGGAGATATTACATCCAAAGGGGCACTTTATCGCCTGAGAGAATATTTTATTCACACGGTTTAAGTTTGTTTTCCATCTCTGCTTACCCTTGTCTCTCACCTTTCATGCCTGAAAAACTATATTTTCATTCTCATAAAGCCACTAATGCCTGATGCCTATATAAAAGCGCTCTCTCTCTCTCTCACACACACACGCGCGCGCGCGCGCGCGTCGTTACCATCCTCGAAACCACACCCCAAAGGTCCAACCACACTAACGACTCACCCCCAACTCCCGCCGTGAATCAACAAAAAATTACCGATCTTACCCATATGTTTGCTTTTTATGGTTTAAAAACGTTCCATGTTTATTTTCAAAAAGAAATAGGAGAAATGAATGTATTTGCTTGGAACGTGGAGGAAAAAAAACTTGGAGTCGGCACCAATAAAGCAATTTGAAACAAGCGAGACGTAAGAGTTCATGAGATAAAATCAGCGGTCGTCTAGCTATAGACAAAGGTTATCTTTAGGCACAAATTCTGAACAATGTTATTGTATTTTTATATAAAATCTTCAAACGAATTTAGAATATTTTTATTTTTCCATGACAACTGTTTCTCTTGCCCGAAATACAATGAGGTCCTCACAAGCCTGGTCCATTTTGACCCTCTCAAAATAACCTCATTTCCTCACAATCACAAAGGCACTTGAAAGTGATGGAACCCGCACTGTTGGCACCTAGCTTCACCGCTCATGCATCTTTCAATTCAAAAGTACACCCAACAAAATTGGAAAGCATTCCAATTAAATATACCAAAAGCAGCTCTTATTATCCATAAATATACTACACAAATCTAAAATATCCATGTCTTGGGTAAATTTCACCAAACCATCCCAAACCTTCAGCTTTTCCAGAAAATTACTTATAAGGGCCTGTTTGGTTGGAGGACTAGTTTGGATTTGGATCGTGGAATCCTAGGATTCCATAATTCTGTGTTTGGTTGATAGATTTGGATTTTTAGGATTCCTTTGTTTTTTATGGAGGGTCCGCCACAAAACAAGAATTCTTCAATCCTAAATTTTTTTAAGGATTTTCAAGAATTTGGCACTATTCATTGTACTTTTAGATGGGACCCGTGTACTTTATTTATTTAATAATCCTCTCTCTATCTATCTCTCTCTAAAATCCTCAAATCCAAATCCCACTTTATTTTCACCAACCAAACAAAGATTACAAAGATCTACAAATCCAATATTAGGAATCCAAAACAAACCAAACAACAAATTACCAAATCCAGAAATTTTCAACCGTACTATTTTGGAATCCAAATTTCATAATCTTGCAACCAAACATGCCCTAACTTGCTTTATTATGCGTAAGCACCTTGCACAATTTGAAATCCCTGACGGAATGGATTCCAATTGCAATATATCAATTATATCGTTTCACAATACAAAGATAATCCTGTTAAGAAAACATCTAGATATTTGAGAAAAGAGAAATAAAAAGCTTAACCTTTCTGATTATATAACATGGATAAATTAAATCCCCAAAAAACCTTTTGGAATCGTGGAATAATTCAAGTTATCAGCATACTTAGATAATTTTTAACGAAGAATTAACAATGGGAATTGATAATGCTCGATATTGGCGACCTCCAAGATCAGGACACGTGGCAGATGACGTGTCCCAGGGCTCAGAGAAAAGGGCCCGCAGGGGCCGACGAGGCCACCCGGAGCCCGACCTGCAAGCACAAACTGGCCCGCCTCGGGGCCCTCTGAAAATTAGCCTCCTCGGCCTCTCAGCTCGCCTCCGAGCTACCACGGGACCAAGATGCCTCAGCTCTTCCGCTCGTTCCCGAGCTTTCTCGCCGAGGCCATCTTCCTCGGTCCCTCCGACCGACCGACTCCACCATTCACAGGCGTAACCGCCGCTCCGCAAATCTCGCCATGCGCGGATTCTCCGCCGGCAACATCCCACGTTCCACGCCATCACGATCCTCATTAACGGGCGATCCGCCCATTACGCGGGCGTGACATCGGGAGCGTAACTGTCGGCGAAATTCTCGCGGCTGCTGCTGCGGGCTGCCGCTACTATATAAGCCCCCATCACATAGGGGTCAAGTAAGACATTCTTTACACTTACGCCGTTACTCTGCTCGGATCTTGTCACTGACTTGAGCGTCGGAGGGTCCTTGGTGGTACCAAACCACCCCGGGACTTCTTTGCAGGTACACGGCGACAGCCTTCTCATCCCACTTTGTCCTCTCAAAACCCATTGAGACCCACACGCAACGAAGGACAATCAACCCAGTTCATCTCGAGATCAACGGAAGACAACATCTAACGGAGGCCCGAAAAGGAGCCCCATCAGTTGGCGCCGTCTGTGGGAACAGATTCCACAAAATACAAAGTTGGCCTTCCTATCTCCACCCTCATGGCGGACCACCATCTTAGCGGTCCTGGTACCAGCCGCCGCCTCCCACTCACCAAAGGCGGGGATGAACCCCCTCCCATGACCGTCATCAACGCCCCCGCAGGCCGGATAGATCGACTGTAGTCCCTCGACGAGGCCCTCGTCCGCGTCCAAGCAACCGCACCCGGGCCCCAGATCGTCGCTCCACCGCCCCCAGAAGGCACTGCCCCTGTCTGGACGGCTAACCACCAACGGGCTGCGTCCCTTGACCGCCGGTCTCTCGAGCCAGTGCTCCCTGAGGCCCGCTGGGCGCCCCAGGGCTCCACGCCAAGACCCGCCACCAGAACGCCTCGCCTCGGGCCTCCTCGCGACCCTTATCCCTCTGAGGAGATGTCAGTCACCTCGCCAATCCACGGGCGTGGTTGACCCCACCACCATCGGCAGGGCCGCACAGAAGAGGTCCGCCCCGGCGACTCAAGAGCTACCTCGCCCCGGGACCCGAGGCACCTCATTGAGAGGAACCGGGGCCGCTCCCAGACGCAGGTCACCCGCAGCGGAGGCCAAGGGTCCCAAGGCACCGATTCCTCGGGGTACCACGGTCGGCTCGACGCCCTCGAGAAGAGAATCGAGGGCATGCGCCGAGAAGCTCACCTCTCGAGCGACGGGGCTAAGTACGCCTCCGACTCGCTCACGAAGCAATTCACCGAGGAGCTGCTCGTCGACCATTTGGACGTTTTCACCGTAGGGATGAGCTTCCAGGACCACTCCGATGCCGCCCAGTGCAGGGCCTTCCCGGCCACTGTCATCCGCGCATGTCGGGACTGGTTCCGGGGGCTCGACCCCCGCTCGATCTCGATCTTCGACGAGTTGGCTACTCAGTTCCTCGGCCATACATGCAAAAAGGAGGAAAATACAACAGTGGCGGGTAGCTTCCCTACCGCAACGCCAAGAACCAAAAAGCCCTCCCAGAGGCAGTCGAGCCCGAGGTTCCCTCGCTTGGCTATTCCCAGCGGGTAGCTTCCCTGCCGCAACGCTAAGGATCAAAAAGCCCTCCCAGAGGCAGTCGGGCCCGAGGATCCCTCGCTCGGCTATCCCCAGTGGGCAGCTTCCCTGCCGCAACGCCGGGGATCAAAAAAGCCCCAGCTGGATGGGCGGGCTGCACCTCGTCAAAGATTCAACCCAGCAGCTACCCTGCTCGATCGACCCCAGCGGGCAGCTCCCCTGCGGCTACGCCGAGGATTAAAAAGCCCTCGCAGAGGCAGTCGAGCCCGAGCTTCCCTTGCTTGGCTATCCCCAGCGGGCAGCTTCCCTGCCACAACGCTGGGGATCAAAAAGTCCTCCCAGAGGCAGTCGAGCCCGAGCTTCCCTCGCTCGGCTATCCCCAGCGGGCAGCTTCCCTACCACAACGCTGCAGATCAAAAAGTCCTCTCAGAGGCGGTCGAGCTCGAGCTTCCCTCGCTCGGCTATCCCCAGCGGGCAGCTTCCTTGCCACAACGCTGCGGATCAAAAAGCCCTCTCAGAGGCAGTCGAGCCCGAGGTTCCCTCGCTCGGCTATCCCCGGCGGGCAGCTCCCTGCCACGACGTTGGGGATCAAAAAGCCCTCCCAGAGGCAGTCGAGGCCCGAGGTTCCCTCACTCGGCTATCCTTCAGGACAAAAGCCCTCGCCAAGAGGCACCAGGCAATAATCCTACCCGGCCAAGGGTCCTTGGTAGGCTTCTTACAGCCCTATAGCTTTTTCTCGCGCCAAGGACTAAAGTTGTTAGTTATATGTATGCCCTAGAGGCCATTACTATACATAGGATGTATATTGTAGTGGATGCTTGGACATATATAGGGAGGACTTTCTTGCTCGACATGATAGTATGCTATCTGGTTGCTCTTTACCTTAACGTGTACACTGATTGTCTCTCTGTTACATGTTGGTAAAGCCCTTAGGATGTGTGCTTGACTACCTGGACTATGATGCGGATCATACTAGTGGGGACATGGTAGTCCATAAGTACATCCTTCAAAGTCCCTAGTCGTGGGTGTATCGAGACGGGGCATCGATATACCAGAGTAGACTAGCGTATACCTTCTCGACCCATACAGATGGGCAATGGATGATCCCATATCCATTGGTGTTTGACATCAGAGATGATATACGGGTGCTCGGTAGAGACTGGGTACACTGGACGGACTCGCCGAGAACTCCCAGATGGTATTATACCTTACGTCAGATGGCAGTTCTCTGGTGACACTGGTACAGAGTAGTCTGTTGACCCGAGATCGTCATAGAGTCTTGTGTGGTTCCCACTGTGCTTTGATTTCCATCTTACCACGTCCAAGAGGGCGTGCAAAACGGTGGTTTTTGGGTACAGTCCCGAGTCACATGGAGGCAATAAGCGATAGGAGGGGATTCGTCTCTCCCGGTATAGGGAGTTGATGTTGTGCTGTGTTCGATTGGCTATAACAGGAAATCCCTGGCCAGGGTTGCTGAGATTTACCGGTAAGTGTTACCAGTAGTTTCTCGAATTGTTATAGACCTCATATCGACACGACTTATCGAGCTATTGGGGTCTGACGTTTACCACCCCTAGGTGAGATATGCGACATATCAGACGATCAGACCGGACTGTACGGTAGTGTTACTGGTTGGATTCACTGGAGTGTGAGCGGGCTTGCTCGTCGATCTTCTGATCGCTCAATACCCGGGTGGCCGTTACGTTTAGCAGACCGCTTGCGGCTTGTGGGTGCTTGATATGATCATCATCTGTTGCCGGCGTATTGACGAGTCTTTAGAGTCCTACACAGAGGTTTCCTGGCTCAAGCGAAACGAAATAGGAGCGCATATGAGATATGTGCGGGACCGAGAATAATGCGTGTATGTGATACCGTATTCTATTCTCGCGATGAATGTATCGAATGGTTATATGCGAAATAACCTAGTTATCGAATCGAGGGTTGATTCGATAAGCCGATACATTGGATACTAGTCGGTTATATGCGATATGACCGGATCATTGAATCAAGTGTTGATTTGATGATTTAATGCATAATTATATATTTGATATATTACTTTGCATTAACTAGTATTGGTTCACTTTAAATGGATATTCTCACTCGGATGTTCACATTGTATATGTGATATACTTTTGTGCACTTGATTATATCATGTTTGATGATACATGTTTATTTGGTTAAGTGTAAAGAATTAAACCATGGTTAAACATATAATTAGGGTTTTATTTTCCATTACTTATTTATTCATTTATTTATTTGTTTATACATTTTGGAAAATAAATGGAAAAGAGAAAAGAATGGTGGCATTATTTGTTGTTTAGTTGAAGCTTCATGAAGCTTTGACCTAGTCCACCATTCTTATCTCATCCTTAACCCTAACCATTCCTTTAACCTTGGTCAATTCTCTACACATAACCATAGTTAGAATTATGATAAGTATTGTTTTTCTATTCTTTTTAATTAACTTATCATACTTTTTTCTTCTTCTTCTTCATCTTCTTCAATGAAGAAAAAACTTTCTTCATCAATGGTGATTGATGTATTTGAGTGAGAAATCCAATTCTAAAGTGAACCCAACTCCTATTTCTTCATCCTCTACCTCTTGCCAAGTAGTAGAGTGTGTTTCCTTCACAAGTTTTCTAGACTTGGTGAAGTTGGAGCTTGATCTAGCGATACCTCGACGTAGATCATCTTCGGCATGGACATCGACGACCTAGCCCGCCTATTCTCCGATGAAGCCGACGCTAGAGCCCGGATTTTGATTTGGACAGCGGAGATGACTTCATCACGGAGCCGTGGAGGTGGAGGACCAGATCTACAAAGGTTGTATTTCCGTATTCTTGTAGTTAAGTGTTAACTAGTTTGCTTTGTCGCCTAGAAATCTAGCCGACGATCCGTTCTAGGGTTTCTCGGCACCGTTTAAAAACGAAATTGGCATGGTTGATGCCTTGTGAGACCTCATTAGGGTGCCAGTGAACCCTACAGTGGTATCAGAGCCTAGCTAGAGCCTTAGGCGAAGTCTAGACGGAGTTTGGAGTCCGAACGAACCCGAAAACCCATTTCAAAATTGCTCTCTGTCCTTTTTCTAAAAACAGGGATTTTTGTGAATTAAAAATTGCCAAAAAATTCATCAGGGAAACCTATGAGTTACTGTGAAGAACGTGGCTCTAAATCGATCAAAGAGCCGCGGAACCGCGGCGCCACCCTGGGTTTAGCGGCGGTTCCGCGGCCATGTTGGCGATTTAGGTCACGTGTCTTGCACAGTAATTCTTCTGTCATAGTGCTGAGTCTTCTGGAAATTTTTATATTTTATTCAAGAGTTGAATTTTCTGGGGTTGTTTTGGGGATTCGGTGTTTCGATCGGAGTATCAAATTTTGTCTGTGTGGCTTTCCGGATAATTTTTAGAATATGTTAAAAAGTTCGACCGGATATAAATACCCAATTTTTCCCCTGTCGGGAAATTTCCAAGTGTTGGATTTTTCCGTAGTTTAACGACGTTCTAAGTAGTGCAAGTAACTTGATGGACCCTCTAGAAGACAACAAACCTTAACTCGATTATGTGACCGTCTTGAACTGCCCTTTGAACCTTCGGGTTTGGGGCAGTACGGCGTGCCACATGCGAGGCGTTGGCTTGACCCTTCTACGGCTGGACCGTTGGTACTGAGGCACGAACTGAATGTTGTTAGACTTATTTCATGTGTTGATCTGTATCGGGAAAACTTGGGTGTTTGAATGTTCGATCGGAAAGTTTAACATTTTCTATTTATCTGGAATGGGATACAATAATTGGAATTCACAAGAAATTATGAGATAACTGAATGAATGTTATAAACATAGCAGTTTAGTCTCACTTGATCGGTTGCCACGGAATTTTGATGTGATCAAAAGTCCGTCGCAATCACGTAGCGTACGCGGATACTCGCCGGGTAAACTTAATAGACAGCCTCACTCCATAGCCCCGACCAAGTGACTGTAGGAGAACCCCGTCGCCGAAAGCATCCGTTCGGGTGCTCGCGGTAGCGGTGTTCCGCCTTGGTGCACTTCGTCGACGGTAACGAGGGTGCGGCCGTCTGCTGAAGTTTGCGACGAGCATTCGATCAGGATGTCGGGAATCTTGTTGAATTGCCCGACTTGATATTGAAAAGTGTTTTCGATTTTGAGACTAAAATGCGGGGTTTATAATTGTTAGGCATGCGATATCTAAGGAATTCATTTGGTCAGGCATGCGATGTCTGAGGTGGTTGCGGATTCCAACTGTTGTAGTTTTACACTTTCTTTTCTGTGACCGTAAGTGTAATATATGATATCGCCGGTTTCGTTACTATATGTCAACGACAATTGGGATGGACATATTTACTTACGTTGATGACATGTGATGTTATGTGTTGCTGGATATGTTATATTGGATCGTCGTGTTTGAATAGCCGGGGGTTTTTATGTGAGATGAGTGTTTTTCATTTTCATTCATGTAAAAACTTGTATGTAATATTTTTTTATTGGGGCACTTCCAGGTTGCGGAAGTTGTCACCGTTTGTATATTATTTACTTTTCCGCACTAGGATAGACCCAAGGAGGAGGGCACAAGTAACCGGGTTCTGGAGTCCAGTGGGAGACCAACTCGAAGAGTCGAGTCCGGGTCTCCTAACTCTAGAATTGGTAGGGTTGCTTGCCGCTCTCGTAGGGGTCTTGGGGTGTGGGTTTGGCTATTCATCACGACCGTGGAATCCGTGTTTTATACTGGCTCGTATTGAAAACACGGACGTCCTAGTATATCCAATATTTCATATGATTCTTCTGCTGCGATATCTGTGATGTGATCATGTGATGTTCTGTGATAGATACAGTATATAGTATATATGATATATTATATAGACGTTACTTATGTTTTACACCCGCGCTAGCCCTGCCCCGCTCTGCCGTTAGTTACCTAACCTAACGGTGCACGAGGGGACATCGAGGCGAATGCGGATGGCATAAGTGTACGTCGTATTTATCTGTGATGTTTAGGTACATAATTGATGGGACTTCATTAATGTGATTAATGAAAATAAAAGAAACCTAAGATGTTGTAGAATCGAATTTCAAAATAAAACAGGTAGCTACAGTTTTTGCTTTGCACAGCGGTATATATGATATATCCTGCACCTTATTCGATAAGGAAAGGACCGAGATCCCTTCACCGGGAGTGACTCCTTTAGCAATAACTGGCAGATGCTACACACTCGGTTTGTCTTTTGATTGCTTTTAAGAGTTTTTGCTTTGCATAGTGATATATATGATATGTCCAGCACCTCATTCGACGAGGAAAGGACCGACGATCCCTTCACCGGGAGTGACTCCTTTAGCAAAACTAGAAAAGCCTCGAAAGCACTCCATTTTAAAAATCATTTGATTCTACAACGATATCAAGTTCATTACGCAATAGGTTTTCAGAAAAACCAGTCGTAGCCCTCCGTCATTTCAGATAAGTTGTATATAGTATTCGTGCTGCATTTGTTGGCTTTCGTCAAGGTGCAGTGTGCGGTAGCTATATGCTGCTTATCTGCCAGCATACGATGCGATTGGATTAGGATAGTCGTGCGGCTTTGTTGGCTTTCGTCAAGGGTCGTACGGGTGGGTTTAATTCAATCAAGAAATGTACGGGTTGAACTTGACTAGCGGGCTATGGTTTGTTGGCTTTCGTCAAGGTCATAGCACGTTAGGGGAAAAATATTATCGGGAATTTCAAGTGTTGAAATTTGCAATGAGATTGCATACCTTCTATGAGATAGTTGGATCCCGATACCCACTGTGAGTAATTGTTACTTCTGGGAGAGTTTTATACATTACAATTAGCCGATCAAGTAGGTGTCTAGAAAGGTGTCAACGGGGTTACGCCTCTGGGAAAACGAGGTTTACATTAATTAGGTTCGTGCGAAAGCACGGGGGACCTCCCTCAAAGTACCGACACTGACCTGGCTGAAAGATTGGCGAACTTGTAGTGTGTAATTAATCCCGGCTAGTCTTTCCTTTTAGGGTTTGAAGGAAGATTTGATAAAAAGCAGTGGGAGCCATCCTGATTAGATAAAATAAAAACCAATCTATTCTTGCAAGAGCGCACGCTGAGTGTTTTCTTCTCTCTCTCCAGGTAGCGACCATATCACGCCTTAATCAAGATAATAATACGGATTATTGACCGAACCCGCTTGTTATACTGAGCTGGGGAACGTTGGTCCCGCTCCAACTTATAATTGTTATAAGACAGAGCAGGAAATTGGGGAATACCAGATTTCCCGTGCCGCCCAAACGAAGAGAGTGCATGCTGATGCATCATCTTCGGGTTTGTTCATTATACAGAACTGTTTCTCAGTATCCTTTACGTCATGGGTATATGATACCGGATCAGGATCCCAGATATGTAATCTGTTACATAGGGCTACAGATAGGTAGAGAACTGAGAACGGGTGATAAGTTTCATGAGGCAGAAAACGGGGCAAGAGTTGCAGCCAAGTCTGTTGGTCACTGTCACCCTGTATTACAATACATTGATTCTGAACGAATATTATTAGATACCGAACCTGATATACAAAATCATATCTGTCTCTTTATTAGTAAAGAAACGGTAAAATTTTGTATTGTTGGATAATGTTTTGAACATTTCCTATATCAAAAGTTGATCGGTTCAGGCACGTTATCTAAAAGCGTTGATGTTCTAAATCAAACTACAGTTCTTAGTATATGGAACACACATAAGAGGAAGAGTTCAGAAATGAACGGATCCTTCTTAAGGTATTGTAGACTAGGTCAGATCAATGTGACCCGACTAGCTGAAGTTACATGTAGATGCATATTTAAATCAGTTTGAATCTACATCTTGTGAAACTTGCCAGTCATGTCACAAAGATATAATGACACTAGCTCTGTTTATTGGAAACAGAGAAAGAGTTAGTAAACTCTTGGGATGATACATGTTGATGTATGTAGGTCCCCTGTCTACACATGCCAAGAATGGTTCTTTGTACTTTATTACGTTCTCTGATAATCTCTCAAGATTCAGACATATGTTCCTGTTGAAACACAAGTCTGAACCTTTTGAGATATTCACAGAATATAAGTTAGAAGTAGAGAACCAATAAGGGTATAAGTATTATGTCCTTTGATGTGATCGAGGAGGAGAATACTTGAGCACGGAAATCCTGGACTTTTCTAAAGGAGAATGAGATTCTCTCTCAGCATTACTCCTCCGCATACACCATAGCACGATGGTATATCGGGGTGGAGCAATTACACCCTATGTGATAAGGTGTGCTCTATGATGAGTAATACTGAGCTACCTATTTCCTTTTGGGTGTTATGCACTTGAGAAGCTGCATACCTATTGAATAGGGTTCTAATCAAATCAGTTGCCTACGGCTTCATATGTGATATGGAATGGGAAGAACCCATGTCTTAAGTTAGTTAAGATTTGGAGTTGTCCGGCCTATGTCTGAAAGCAAAATCCGGACAAGCTCGAGGCAAGGTCTGTAATGTAGAACTGGAAAGGTTCCAGCTATACAAACTGCAGCTGATGATTTGAAAGAACCAAAGGATTCAATAGTTACCAACGAACCTCAGCCTCTCCGCCGATCTAGTAGGGTTCCTCACCCACCTGAGAGATACTTCGGTTTCTCTATGACAGTGGGAGCGAGGATTGCATCATGAGATGATGACCCAATTAGTTTCGAGCAGGCCATCGAGAGTGACGACTCTGTAAGAATGGCTGGATGCTTAGTGATCTGAGATGGAATCCTTATACACCAACAAAGTATGGACTTTGGTTGCTATATCTGAAGGGTTAAATCCCCATCAGGAGCAAGTATATCTTGAGAAGATTACTTGGTGTACATGGAAAAGTTGAGACTTTCAAAGCTAGACTTGTTAAAGGTTTGCATCATTGACCAGGTATGGATCATGACGAAACCTTTTCTAAGGAGCTATGCTTAAGTCCATCCAGATCCTACTTGTCACGGCTACATACCATGACTGCGATATCTGGTGATTGGGTGTCTTGACTGCTTTTCTAAATGATGATTTAGAAGAGAGCGTCTATAAGTACACAGCCAGAGGGCTTCGTAGACAGTGGGAGCAGCGGAAACGTGTGCAAGATGCTTTATTTGATAAGGCAGGCATCGCGGAGTTGGAACATCTGTTTTGATGAATTAGTCAAAGAGTTTGACATCATCAAAATGGTAGATGAACCTTGTATATACAAAAAGGTAGTAGGGAGTATGGTGATGATCCTCGTAGAGTACGTGGATGACATACTCTTGATAGGGAAACAGTTTCCTATGCTACGCTCGATCAATCTCCGCTTATCACAATGACTCTCCACATAGGATCAAAGTGATACCTACTAAATCCTGGACTTTGGATCTATGAGATAGATCTAAATGGATGTTAGGATACTCACTAGCTATAGTGAGATGGTATCAGTTGATCCTGGGGAGAATCACTGGAAGGGTTCCAGGGTGATAAAGACGACTGAATGTCAGTCACAGGCATTGTCTTTACCCTCAGTAAAGGGACGGTATGTTGGAAGAGTTCCAAGCTAAATACCGTGACACACTAGACGATAAAGGCAGGATACATCGCTACTAAAGATGCTACCAAAGAGGCTGTTTGGATGTATATTGGTTCATGAGATGAACTACGTTCCTACCATTGTGAGACAATGGAGTTGTGGCTTATGCCGAGGAACGCCGGTCCCATCAGTGATCCAGACATATTCTAAGGCAGTATCACCTGATCATGGAGATGGTTGATCTCCAAGGAGATCGAGGTTTGGAGAGTAGACTCAGAGGACAACACAGCGGATCCACTCACAAAGGCCTGTTCCCAGAGAGAGACTTTTATGGGATGGTTGAGTATGAGATACTGCAACCACTGCTATCAGATGGCCCTAGTGCAAGTGGGAGATTGTTAGTTATATGTATGCCCTAGAGGCCATTACTATACATAGGATGTATATTATAGTGGATGCTTGGACATTTATAGGGAGGACTTTCTTGCTCGACATGATAGTATGCTATCTGGTTGCTCTTTACCTTAACGTGTACACTGATTGTCTCTCTGTTATATGTTGGTAAAGCCCTTAGGATATGTGCTTGACTACCTGGACTATGATGCGGATCATACTAGTGGGGACATGGTAGTCCATAAGTACATCCTTCAAAGTCCCTAGTCGTGGGTGTATCGAGACGGGGCATCGATATACCAGAGTAGACTAGCGTATACCTTCTCGACCCATACAGATGGGCGATGGATGATCCCATATCCATTGGTGTTTGACATCAGAGATGATATACGGGTGCTCGGTAGAGACTGGGTACACTGGATGGACTCGCCGAGAACTCCCAGATGGTATTATACCTTACGTCAGATGGCAGTTCTCTGGTGACACTGGTACAGAGTAGTCTGTTGACCCGAGATCGTCATAGAGTCTTGTATGGTTCCCACTGTGCTTTGATTTCCATCTTACCACGTCCAAGAGGGCGTGCAAAACGGTGGTTTTTGGGTACAGTCCCGAGTCACATGGAGGCAATGAGCGATAGGAGGGGATTCGTCTCTCCTGGTATAGGGAGTTGATGTTGTGCTGTGTTCGATTGGCTATAACAGGAAATCCCTGGCCAGGGTTGCTGAGATTTACTGGTAAGTGTTACCAGTAGTTTCTCGAATTGTTATAGACCTCATATCGACACGACTTATCGAGCTATTGGGGTCTGACGTTTACCACCCCTAGGTGAGATATGCGACATATCAGACGATCAGACCGGACTGTACGGTAGTGTTACTGGTTGGATTCACTGAAGTGTGAGCGGGCTTGCTCGTCGATCTTCTGATCGCTCAATACCCGGGTGGCCGTTACGTTTAGCAGACCGCTTGCGGCTTGTGGGTGCTTGATATGATCATCATCTGCTGCCGGCGTATTGACGAGTCTTTAGAGTCCTACACAGAGGTTTCCTGGCTCAAGCGAAACGAAATAGGAGCGCATATGAGATATGTGCGGGACCGAGAATAATGCGTGTATGTGATACCGTATTCTATTCTCGCGATGAATGTATCGAATGGTTATATGCGATATAACCTAGTTATCGAATCGAGGGTTGATTCGATAAGCCGATACATTGGATACTAGTCGGTTATATGCGATATGACCGGATCATTGAATCAAGTGTTGATTTGATGATTTAATGCATAATTATATATTTGATATATTACTTTGCATTAACTAGTATTGGTTCACTTTAAATGGATATTCTCACTCGGATGTTCACATTGTATATGTGATATACTTTTGTGCACTTGATTGTATCATGTTTGATGATACATGTTTATTTGGTTAAGTGTAAAGAATTAAACCATGGTTAAACATATAATTAGGGTTTTATTTTCCATTACTTATTTATTCATTTATTTATTTGTTTATACATTTTGGAAAATAAATGGAAAAGAGAAAAGAATGGTGGCATTATTTGTTGTTTAGTTGAAGCTTCATGAAGCTTTGACCTAATCCACCATTCTTATCTCATTCTTAACCCTAACCATTCCTTTAACCTTGGTCAATTCTCTACACATAACCATAGTTAGAATTATGATAAGTATTGTTTTTCTATTCTTTTTAATTAACTTATCATACTTTTTTCTTCTTCTTCTTCATCTTTTTCAATGAAGAAAAAACTTTCTTCATCAATGGTGATTGATGTATTTGAGTGAGAAATCCAATTCTAAAGTGAACCCAACTCCTATTTCTTCATCCTCTACCTCTTGCCAAGTAGTAGAGTGTGTTTCCTTCACAAGTTTTCTAGACTTGGTGAAGTTGGAGCTTGATCTAGCGATGCCTCGACGTAGATCATCTTCGGCATGGACATCGACGACCTAGCCCGCCTATTCTCCGATGAAGCCAACGCTAGAGCCCGGATTTTGATTTGGACAGCAGAGATGACTTCATCACGGAGCCGTGGAGGTGGAGGACCGGATCTACAAAGGTTGTATTTCCGTATTCTTGTAGTTAAGTGTTAACTAGTTTGCTTTGTCGCCTAGAAATCTAGCCAACGATCCGTTCTAGGGTTTCTCGGCACCGTTTAAAAACGAAATTGGCATGGTTGATGCCTTGTAAGACCTCATTAGGGTGCCTAGGAACCCTACAAAAGTCCTCCCAGAGGCAATCGGGTCCTTGCCCGGCTATCCCCTGCTGGTAGCTTCCTACCACAACCGACAGGGATCAAAGTCCTCACCAAGAGGCACTGGGCAGTAACCCTGCTCGGTCCCCGTCCTGAGGGATCAGAAAGCCCTCCCAGAGGCAGTCGAGCCCGAGGATCCCTCGCTCGGCTATCCTTGGCGGCTAGCTTCCCTACCACAACGCCAGGGATCAGAAAGTCCTCCCAGAGGCAGTCGAGCCCGAGGATCCCTTGCTCGGCTGTCCCTGGCGGGGAGCATCCCTACTGCAACGCCAGGGATCAGAATGCCCTCGCCAAGAGGCACCGAGCAGCTCCCCTGCTCGGCCATCCTTCGCAGGCCTCTCACGGCCCCTCCAGCGTCAAGGATCAAAGCCCTCGCCAAGAGGCACCGAGCAGCTACCCTGCTCGGCCATCCTTCGCAGGCCTTTCATGGCCCCTCCAGCGTCAAGGATGAAAAGCCCTCGCCGAGAGGCACCAAGCAGCTACCCTGCTCGGCCATCCTTCGCAGGCCTCACACGGCCCCTCCAGCGTCAAGGATCAAAACCCTCGCCAAGAGGCACCGAACAACTACCCTACTCGGCGCATCCCCAGCGGGCATCCTCCTTCCCATCAGACGCTGAGGATCTCAAGCCCTCACCACGAGGCCGCCGAGTTCCTTCCTGCTCGGCGCATCCCTAGCAGACATCCTCCTGCCCATCAGACGCTGATGGCCTGAAGCCCTCATCACGAGGCCGCCGAGTTCCTTCCTGCTCGGCGCATCCCCAGCAAGCATCCTCCTGCCCACCAGATGCTGAGGATCTCAAGCCCTCATCGTGAGGCCGCCGAGTTCCTTCTTGCTCGGCGCATCCCCAGCGGACATCTTCCTGCCCATCAGACGCTGATGGTCTGAAGCCCTCATCGCAAGGCCGCCGAGTTCCTTCCTGCTCGGCGCATCCCCAGCGGGCATCCTCCTGCCCATCAGATGCGGAGGATATCAAGCCCTCACCGCGAGGCTGCCAAGTTCCTCCCTGCTCGGCGCATCCCAGCGGGCGTCCTCATGCCCATCAGACGCTGAAGGTCTGAAGCCCTGTTCACGAGGCCGCCGAGCCCCTTTCTGCTCGGTACATCCCAGCGGGAAGCTTCCTACCCAACAGAGACAAGGATCAAAGTCCTCTTTAGAGGCAGCCGAGTGGTTTCCCTGCTCGGCTATCCCTGGCCGGTAGCTTCCTTACTCGCAACGCCAGGGATCAAGTGCCCTCACAAGGGGCAACCAAGCAGCTACCCTGCTCGTCAAAAACTGAGGCTGGTAGTTGCCTAACCCCGACGCCAGAGGTCGGATCGTTCACCAAGCGGCAACCAAACGACCACCCTGCTCGGCCACCCCGGCGGCTGCCCTGTGGCCGCGCTCAAGGATCTGAGACACCCGGAAGAACGGCTGGTTCATCCAAATCTGAACGATCTCCCATCGACCTAGCGGGTACACGAGGATACCTCCACGGCAGCGCTTGGCGCCCTCGCCGGCTGGCAAACTCGGCAGGAGATCGCCGGACATATGGCCAAACTTACACGGAAACACAACAATACAAATAAGGGCATCCTATGAACGTCCTTCACACAAAAAAGAGAAGAAAAAAAGGGGGGACACAAACCGACGAATTAAGGGTTCTTTTTTCCTTTTATTGCCAAAATCAAGATCTTTACAAAGGGTACTCTGGGGCCCCCCAGCCCTACATACTACCCGGAGGCTCACTTCGGCCACTTTGCCGTCGGCGTCACGGCCCAAGGCCCTACCACCGAAGACTTTGCCACCAAGGGCGTGCCAGGCTCCCCTCGTCATCCCTCTCCGGAGACCTCGTCGCCGAAAGCGGGACCCGAGCACGGAGTTCACCATCGTCGAACTCGGGAAGCTGTTCCTTCATGGCGTCCAGAGCCTTATTCCACACAACGGCAGAATACTTCCCGAGCTCAGCGTAGAACTGCTCCGATGCCTTGTACTCGGCCACAGCTTTCTTAGCCCGAGCCTCGGCAACCTAAGCCCTCAGCAGCACCGACTCAACGTCCCCCCTGCTTGCGTCCCTCTCCTTCTCCAGTGCCGCAAAGCGTCCGGCTAGGTCCGCCAGCTTCCTATCAGCGACCCGGAGTAACGTGTTCAGACAGCGAAGGGCACCCCGAGTTGGCGAGCTCCGCGGCCTCCGCCCGGCGAGCCACGACGTCAGCCTTATCCCTCTTCCGGCGCAAGTCATGTTGCAAGATCTCGACCTCTGAAGGAAACGCCTCTACTGGCCTCGGGGCGTGGAACGCTCCCTCGGCCTCCATGCGAACGGCGAGGGCGCAGTGCTGAAGAACCTGACAAAAAGCCAATGAGAAACCAAGGAAAGGCATACCGAGGCGAATGCGCGTAGAAGGAGTCATACCTGGACCGCCCCTTGGGCCATGGCCTCCAATTGATCCCTCAAAGAGCCACACGGGAGCCTTCCCCCGGCCGATTCCTCCATCCCGCCGAGCAGACCAGTGGCAACAGAAAGCCCAGATGGAACAGTGAAGACGGAGCCCCCTTCCCGCACGGGAATCCCTTCGGGGGCCTTCGACGGCGGCGCGCGAGAAACCGTCCTTTTCCTCTTGGAAAGGGGCCGGCCCTCGCCTTTCCTCCCGTCACCAGTCTGAGACTCGGGCGACGGCTGACGACTCCGGCCGCCGCCAGAAAAGCTCCCAGGTGCCGCTGACGAGATGGACGGCCCGGCTGTCGGCGGAGAATCAGGGGGAGGGCGCAAGTTAGCCGGGGGCTCGGCCACGCCACTGGCTTCCCCCAGGAGCGAGCCGCCCGAAAAATGGGAACGAACCATGTCTCGCGAAGGAGGAAGAACACCGAGCGATAGCGATTCGAGGAAGGAAGGAGATGAAAGGTTGGGGGCCCTGGGGCGGGCCCCGCCACCGTTTTATCGCCGCATCCAACGGCGCCCGTCAACTCCCGCCGAAACGACTCTTCACGATCGGCGGCTTCGACGACCCACGTGTCGGCCCGCTTACGTCACACCGGCCAGTCGCCCTTTGACACGTGGACCATTGCTTCAGTCACATGGTGCTTGAACCAACACACCCCCTTTAAGGTGCGGAGACCTCGCCTCGTTTCGCTAGCAGAAAAGACGACCAATGGATCGAAGGCTCACCCCGACGAAAACGTAGAAGGGATCTCGCCTCAGGAGGCCCGACAGTCCACTCCTGGCCCGACCACTATCTGGTCGGGACAAGAGTGGGGCGCTAATGATAATGCTCGATATTGGCGACCTCCAAGATCAGGACACGTGGCAGATGACGTGTCCCAGGGCTCAGAGGAAAGGGCCCGCAGGGGCCGACGAGGCCACCCGGAGCCCGACCTGCAAGCACAAACTGGCCCGCCTCGGGGCCCTCTGAAAATTAGCCTCCTCGGCCTCTCAGCTCGCCCCCGAGCTACCACAGGACCAAGATGCCTCGGCTCTTCCGCTCGTTCCCGAGCTCTCTCGCCGAGGCCATCTTCCTCGGTCCTTCCGACCGACCAACTCCACCATTCACAGGCGTAACCGCCGCTCCGCAAATCTCGCTATGCGCGAATTCGCCGCCGGCAACATCCCACGTTCCACGCCATCACGATCCCCATTAACGGGCGATCCACCCATTACGCGGACGTGATGTCGGGGGCGTAACTGCCGGCGAGATTCTCGCGTCTGCTGCTGCGTGCTGCCGCTACTATATAAGCCCCCATCACAGAGGGGTTAAGTAAGCCATTCTTTACACTTACGCCGTTACTCTGCTCGGATCTTGTCACTGACTTGAGCGTCGGAGGGTCCTTGGTGGTACCAAACCATCCCCCGACTTCTTTGCAGGTACACGGCGGCAGCCTCCTCATCCCACTTTGTCCTCTCAAAACCTATTAAGACCCACACGCAACGAAGGACAATCAACCCAGTTCATCTCGAGATCAACGGAAGACAACATCTGACGGAGGCCCGAAAATAAGCCCCATCAGGAATGATTAGAGAAAATCATAGAAAAGTTCAGCATAGTCACGAACAATAAGACAAGCCAGACATAATTTTCACCCAGGGCTCATGATAGTTTAGAAAGAATTTACTTTTATTATAATTTCATTATCAAGGAAACATGATTAAAACAAAATTAGTGATATATATGCAGTTAAGCACCTATATTTATGCATATTATATGTGCCCATGGCAATAAAAGAGCTCGGTTTATCATCAATTATTACAATTTATTATTTTTTTCTCATTCAAGAATCCAATCAACTAAAATTTTCCCTTTTGCGATTCCCCCTCTCTCTGAAACTATTTGCGATCAAACTCCATCTCTCGATCCCCGCTCTCTTTCTCTCTCCTAGGGTTTGTCTCTCTACTGCTCGATCCCAAAATCGAATTGACCTAGCGCTCGTTTGCTGAGCTCCAATTGCTTCGATTCAGATCTCTAGGGTTTATTTTTGGGCGGCAGTGAAGAGCCCTAGATCGGGGGGTCAGGGCGTGAAGAAGCGATTGGGATCTATCGATTAGGCTCAGCGAAGATGTTTTGGAAAATGACCGGATTGTCCGCGACCTCGCCCGTAAGTTTTCAATCGATGGATGCCTTCGTTTGTACTATTTGCTATTTGAGGGATAAATAGGGAAATCTGACGAAAATTTAGGGTCTTGATTTGTTTTTGTGAGTCATTTGATTGTTAAAGCTGCTCATTCTGTAAACTATGGCTTGAATCAGATGTATATGTGCGTTTTTTTTGGTTAATTTTGCACAATTATGTAACAGGCAGCAACTAAAAGAAGAAATTATAGCATATAAAGCTGGCAAAGTTGTTTCTATATTTTTTGGGATTATGGTTCCCAACTAATTTAAATTTTGCCATATCAAGAGAAATGACTGTAACCTAAGAATATGCTGTTTTGTGAACTTTTTACTAACCATCTCTCTCTTTTTCTCTCGCGAAATGAAGTATTTTTTTCATTTTCATTTAATTTCAGTAGCTTTATGAACACACGCACTACTTCTTCCCCTTTAAAATGTCGTTGCTCTCAAATTCAGTAGCTTTAGTAATTTTGTAATCCTACCCGGTGTCAGGTGTAGAGTTACTTTACGTTTTATGCATTTTTAGCCTCATTTTCCAATGCGCTATGAGAAATCATCACAATTTTGCTAGCTCTGTTATTAATATCTGCGAGACAGTCTTTTGTGATCCCTGCATCTTTCTATACCGCCATATTGTCAACTTATCACCATGCCACAGTTGCATGTTATAACTAGTTATGTGCTCTTTTCAGGTAGATTCAATTTTGGACAAGGGGAACTATACATTGGAAGAGCTTCTTGATGAGGACGAAATAATTCAAGAATGCAAAGCACTAAATACCCGCCTCATTAATTTGTAATAAGCTATTGCTTTCTTTGTGTACCTTCTGAACCATTATTTCATTTCTCCATTTTCCTTTATCTGCTATCATATAAAAGTTCTAAATTAGAAAATCAAACAGTTTGAACTACCGGCCTGGGTGGTTGAACAGGCTTCTAGTTGTAAATGCCGAAGCTTGATACTTTGAGGGTGAGCTTAAACTGGATAGTCGATACTTAACGCAAGGTTGTAAGTTTTATAGCGAAGGAAATTAGGGTCTGGAGGGATAGTGAGAGGGAGTGAATAGCAACTAGTATAAAACCTAATATTGTCCAAATGAACCTCTCTATCAAATATTATACCTACTGAGTTAACATAGCTGCAGCACCGGAGGTGTAAAACAGGGTTTGGAACAGGGCCCTGGTTTAAGTTTGGGACCCTGGTTTAAGTTGGGCGGACCCCACTCACAAGGGTTTGGCCATGTGAGTGCAGTCATTGGTCTGTGCTCGACCCCAGCCCCATTTTCCACATACCTCTATTTTCGATTCTACATCTCTTTCCATAGGTACAGGAAAGGGAAAAACTGAAATTTTTACATTGTTTTTCTTACACTTTCTTGTATTTTCTTCCCCCTATAATTTTTGAATTGACAGTAGATTTTTCTCTCCCTTTGATCTTCCATTCCCTTCTTTCTCCCTGGAATTAAAGTTAAAATAAAGCGTATGACCCCCCCCCCCTCGGCCCGAAATAGAGATTGGGCAGTTGGATATAAAAATACATCTGAAGAAGGCAACACCAAGGCATTGGCCAAAATAAAAAATTGTATCAACAGCTTGTCGAATTTCAAGCAGACATTTCACATTGATATCAAAATCCTAGTATATATATAACTATGAGGAGAGGAGCCTGCTAAATTCAGCAGACATCTATACCCTGAAGACATCTATCTCAAACGAACCTGACACAGTTTAAATGATTTCATTGGAAAGATGAGTTAATTAACATGAAACAATTTGTTGTTTGCATATTTGAAACAGTTTTTCCATTGGACAGAGCAAGCATGTTGCTAATTGTATTTTTTCATAGAACAACTTAGAATTTTCCATTGTATGCTTTCACCTGTATGCTTCGTAGACTCATCTTCCTCTCAATACTATGTTTGTACTTGTAGTCTGCGAGAGAGAGCTCAGGTGGAACAATTGATTCGCTATATTGTAGAGGAAGCCCCTGAGGATGCTGACAAGAAGAGAACGTTCAAGTACGAATTGTCATGTGAAGTCCTTTCTATGAAGACCTTTCCAACTAGAGGTTCTTGATTTTATTGTTGTCTTGCAGGTTTCCTTTTATTGCAAGCGAGATCTTTACTTGCGAGGTCGATATCATTCTAAGAACTTTGGTAGAGGATGAGGAGGTGTTGATCTATCTTATATTATGCATAAATTCATTTCTTGTTGAATCTTATTTCTTGGTGGATCCAGTTGCATCAAAGCTTTATCAGATTTTCTTATTTGTTCTATTGCGTTTGCTTGCTTTCCTTATCCTGCAGCTGATGAATTTACTGTTCTCTTTCCTTAAATCGGACAACCCACATAGTACGTTGTTAGCTGGTTACTTCAGCAAGGTAGCTTATGTTCCTGCTTTGTCATTCTTTGGTGCCCACTTTAGATAATGTGAAGTATATACAATTTCTTGTAGCTTAGTAAATCTCATGTAGTTTTGACCCTGAATTGCTGTTTGACAATCATTTTATTGCTTTTGCTAGGCTGTCATATGCCTGATGTCACGGAAGACGTCTTCACTTATGAATTATGTTAAGGTAACTCAATTCTTTCTCACTATATAAAAGGCATCTTTGGTTACACACACACACACACACACACACGTACACATTTTATATGAGAATAATGGAGGAAAGAGGCCCTAGGAGGCTTTTTCCGTCAGGTGGCATAAAAAACTACACCCTCCACCATTTTATTTGACGATCGTCACCGTCCATCTTGATCTTTATCGTCTAATATATCGATACACCAAATTTAATGCGATTCTAACACCTTTTTCATCATTGATTTAGCATTGCAAAAAGTTCTATTGTCGGTAAACTGTTAATTTTGCATCCACTAAATCAATGGTGAAAAAGTGTTAGAATCACATGAAATTTGGTGTATCGATATATTAGACGATGAAGATCCGACGGTGCCGATCATCGAATAAAATGATGGAGGACGTAGTTTTTTCTGACGGAAAAAGCTTCCTAGGGCCTATTTCCTCCATTACTCTCTCTCTCTCTCTCTCTCTATATATATATATATATATATTATACTGTCTCTGATGTAAGTATAAGAATTTTGGAGTTTGGCACCTGCACTATTAATATAACTATATATTTGTCTCATTTTATATGCAACTTTTTAATACTACATGAGATACTGATACAAATTAAAAGGAAAGGATTACTTCACTTGTGCTGGGCATATAACTCCCAGTATCAAGTGGGTGTAATTTAGGAGGGCTGTGTTACATTGCTAACAAGTTGCATAGAACTTAGTAAAATGAATCCTAAAGAAACTAAAATTATGTTTGGTAAGTTCTTTATAGTGTATATGAAAAAGTGTATTTAACCCTTTACATACCATGCTACTTTATGTTACATCCTCATCCTTTATTTCCTCATATTATACAATTTTTTCCAAGAGACTACATTCTGTTAGCCTTATCCCCCCTTGTATTTGTTAGAATTTTTGATTTTCCCCTTCTGATATATAGGGGCATCAGGAAATTTTTTGTCAGCTTGTTGATCTGATCGGCATCACATCAATCATGGAGGTCAGGATTTTTTTAATCTGGAATAAAGTTTTTTTATTCTGACTTTTCATCTAAATATCATATTCTTGATTTCCATCATGTCATTGAGAGTGGAATTCTCACCGCTTGAGATTTTCCAAACAGGTACTGATTCGGTTAATTGGTGCTGATGAAAATATGTACAACTATACGGAGGAAATGCAATGGTTAGAAGAAACAAATGTGCTTGAGACGATCGTTGATAAATTTAGTTCATCGGTGAGTTTTGACTGTGACCTATCTGGTCTTATTATTGTCCCTTCACAAAGTATGTACTTTGTGACATCCTCTCCTTCAATGGGTTGTGTATAGAATCTAGCCTAAAATATGTTGGAATATATCCTGTGTGCATTATTTAATAACATCAGCAAAATAGAATAAGAGAAAAAACATTACATGAATTTTTGCCCCCCCCCCCCCCCCCCCCCCCGAATTAAAGAGAGTATATCCACATCAAATTGATTGGCCAGTAATCATGCAGAAAGAGCTTATAGGAATAACAAAGGTTAAGTGAATGTTTAAGTTCTTATGGTGGGCTCTATCATATGGTATTGGAGTTTGGACTTGGATTCCTGGCTTCAGGTTTTATTCTAGAAGTTATACTTCTGATCATCCTGAATTGTGGGATATGCTTTCTATCTCAGAATAATAATGATACAAGTCCATGCTGTAGCCTATGATCTTATTAAACTCAGGCCTCACTCTTTTCTTTCATTCCCCCCCTTATCCTAGTACTTTTGTATGCCTTTATCAGGAATCCGCTGAAGTGCATGCCAATGCGGCAGAAGTTCTTTGTGCAATAACTCGATGTGCTCCTCCTGGGTTTGCTGCTAAGATTTGCAGCCCAAGGTAACTCATTAGGTGATCTGTGTAACTTATATTTTTATATAACTATATGTTTTACTTCCCCCCATATATTGGGATTCTTTTTTCACCTTTTTAGTACTTTGCTATGACCTGCGCCTGCAGTTTTGTGGGAAGGCTATTTCGCCATGCTTTGGAGGATTCAAGACCAAAATCTGTTCTAGTTCACTCATTGTCCGTATGCATGTCTTTGTTAGATCCTAAGAGATTAATGACATCTAGTTATCAATCATATCGAAGCCAGTTAAGTCGTGGTTCACTGGTTACTGCTAATCCAGAGACGGTTGATGGGATGCTGGAGAGCCTAGGTAGGCTACTGCTTCTGCTTCGTATTCTTCCTTCCTATTTTCAGTTTTAAGATGCATTCTTCTTGCACAAATTATTTTCCACGGTACTCTGGTTTATCTTAAAAATCTCTTGTTTTAAGCTGCATAGGATATAGGTTATTATGACCATTGCCAACATACCCTAACGACCTAACCCATCTTACTTCAACTAGCTTATAAAATTCTTATTTGTCATTTGTTACATTATAATTTGCTTTCTTGAATCTGCATCCATCGTTAGGTAGATTGTTTCGGTACAACCATATCTCCCAACTCCTTTTACTTGTTATATCTAGTTTATTAGAGTGGACATTATGGTGATTTTGATGTGGTTGAATTGTTCCTTTTCTTTCACTAATGTAGCATTATCTTCATAGCAGGAGATACGGAAACATAGCTAGTTGGTGAAACATTGCATAGGTGATGTGATTGAACTGTTTTAGGTACGAAAGCTAGGCTAAATTGCACTAGAA
This sequence comes from Agapanthus africanus, assembly GCA_030015575.1. Classification (NCBI taxonomy): domain Eukaryota; kingdom Viridiplantae; phylum Streptophyta; class Magnoliopsida; order Asparagales; family Amaryllidaceae; genus Agapanthus; species Agapanthus africanus. The sequence goes on from JASDDO010000016.1 coordinate 570,476,161, forward strand.
TAGCTTCAACTATCATGTTTTTTGCGATTACTCCCTTGAACTCTATAAATTAGAGATAAGTCATTGAACTATCTTATTGGCATTTAACTACTGGCATTTAACCTGCGGTGCTAATACCTTTTAAATTTTGACCGTTTTTTCCCTTCCCCCCCTTGAAATCAAAAAGTTCCATCTTCCTCCTAAATTCTTGCATAGAGCCACCAATTCATTAAATTCTCCATTCTAAGCTCTCTCATCCTGTCTCAAAGTTAGATCGAAGAATAAAAACCCATCCCCAACCTAAATCATTTCAGAACATCTCTTATGAGAGATTAACATCATGATCCATGATCATCTTCCTCGGAATAATTGACCCATTAAAACACGAACCCAATCCCAATTGAATCTTTGCCCCATGTCTTTTAAGCTCAACAATTTAGGGTTGAAAGAATTGTGCCCCATATGAAAAGAAGAGGAGAAAGAAGAGATTGTTCCCATAAAAAAGAGAGAAATTATGTACTAAATGCAGATCCAAATCATCTTCCTTTGTTCTCTAAGGTCAATCATCTCGGATTGAAGTAGATAATTGCCCTAGAAGAATTGAAGAAAGAATAGATTTTTTCCTAGAAAATGGGAGATTTTTAATAAGAAAAGAACGAGAAAAATTAGTGAAATATATATTAAATAAAGAGAAAGGAGAGGAGTAATTTAAAACATTTGCTGGGGGTAAAATGGGAAGAACATGTCATACTTAGATGATGCGGCAACTTATATTAATATTTGTCAACGTCTAAGAACGCAAGGGTATTATTTTGCAATCGGGGATGATTGTTCAAGAGAGTTTTCTCTAATTAAATTAGTTGGAGGTATTTATCACAAAAAAATTATAGTTAGGGGTATTTTAGTGCAGTTTCTAGCTATGCTATTAGAAAATTTGTGTTATTTTTTTACTTGAACAATGTGAAGTCGCACGAGACCATCAGGACCATGCGGTTTGAGGCTCCTTTATTTCATGTGCTTAAAGTGCATGATTAAAAGGATAGGTCTACCTACTAGTCAATTATCGCCAAGGTTAAGTGAATATGACTCTCTTGCAGAGTGGTCATCATGGATAGGAATTTGGCATCATAGGCTTGCTTGTTTTCCTGGAGTGAAGAAAGCTAGGTGAAAATAGTATGGATGGTAAAATTGAGGCTGCTTGGTGTTTGGGTGTTGCAAGCAACTTGAGAGTATTCTTCCACCTGCCACCATCAAATTGTTTTAGAAAGCCACCCACCCATTTTGATTAAATTCGTTTAAGAGTGGAATGGGAGTGACCCGGACGGTCTCGATGGTGTGTTGCGTAGCGGGATCACAACCATGCTTGGCTAAATAGCTTTGTATAAGTTATGTTATTCTCAAAAGAAGCAGTTTCACGGTGGAGTAATAGGTACTCGGAGGTAGCAGTAGTATCTGTGTTAGGGAGACGGAAACTCATATCTTGATTTCACGTAGGCATTAATGTTGACTATCCGAGCTCAGAAGTCAGGAACAACCAACTCGTGGGAATCTGCCGAACAGTTCGGGCCAAATCCTGAAGAAAGCTCAAAAGCGTTGTTTGATGAGCTTGCGTAGTATTAGGTAGTTGGTCAGGTAAATCGGTAACCGGTGCGGTAGAAGAGTAATAGCCCCTATTTCACTTGATGTTTACTAGCTTTCAAGTCAAGATAGAGGAGCCTTTAATGCTTGCTGTAAAGTCTCGGAACTCGATGATTTGTGGTCTGGGGACTTGAGTTCCTTAGCAGGGCGAGGGCAGTGTTTGCCTTATCGTCCTTATAAGTTACTAATTATTCTTCGAGACTAAGCGTTTCTCCTTAGTTTTTTATAGTAATTCTTAAAGCACTGTTATTTCTATTTTCATTGTGGTTAAAGTTTTCTAAAATTAATTTCTTGTACATTATCCTTAGATGTGAATATTTTGTCTCATAAATTAGATATTTTCATCTCTCTTTGCAGGCGATTTACTTAAGTTACTTGATGTTTCTTCTTGTGAGACTATCTTGCCGACCACTTATGGGAGCCTACAGCCTCCGCTCGGAAAGCACCGGTTAAAAGTATATCATTTGAAGCAGATTTAATTGTTTTCGCTTTTTACTGTTTCGTGGTAGAATAGGGAAGTACATACCATTCTGGAGCTCCTTGAGCTTCTGGTTGTTTCTGTCTATTTATTTTAGGAACACACCTTGATCTTGTTCATGGTAGATAATCAGCTAATTTGATGTCATCAGATAATTTGACATATTAATTATATAATTTGGGATCATCAGTATAACATTATTATTTGGGGGCAAAAGTAAGTTTTTATCATGAGGTAAGAACATATTACATTTAAATATCAATTATTAAAAACTATTTAAGATACTATCACTTTCTGCTACCCAGGACTCTTTCCAGTACAATGCTTTTTTTTAGTTTTTTTATAATCTCATTCCATTTATCTTATCTATTTTTGCATGTTCTGGCCTCTCCGCTCATCTAGGATTGCCTTCAACCAAATTAGTTGGTGCATTTTCTTGACATGACACTCTTTTTTTAAACATTATTTTGTTGATCTCTTAGTTCATTGCTAGCCTCCAGAATATCCAACTTCTTCCAACTAGTGCAGGACTCTCTTCTGGGAACAAAGAACTGCATCCTCCTCCTTTGAAGAGGCTGTTGGGGTTTGTTCTTCCTGTACCTTTCTTCATGGTTCCATCTGATTGAAGAGGGGAACCGTATTCCTCCTAATCCATTCCCATTTCTTCTTCAATGGAGAGGCATCAACCATATATTAACTGGCCATTGCTTGGTTCTTGTTAGTATAGTACTTGTTTGGTGAGATGACCCGGCTTCCTGCTATTAAATCTGACCTTCATTTTCACTTGCCTTTTTCTTTGGGTTGGTGTTCTATCTGCATCGTATCTTTCTGAGCTGAACTACTACATGAAGAAGCCTTTATTTCAATTTTTTTGCTGTTGGCTACATGGGTCCTTCTTTGACATGGAAACCTTCTCTCTAATGGTCAAGCAGCAACATACACTTGGAACATCTAGGTGGAAGCAATGATGTCTTTTGCCAGAAAAAAGTAGATATCCAAGAAGCTAACAATGGTATATGTGCATATATTCATGGATGTGTGCCTATATGATAAGAATATATGAAAAATCTTTTAGTGTGCTGGATGCAATCTTTTAGGAGTATGGGCATACTTTTTCTTGTTTTGATTGTTCTTTGCACATACTGAAACAAATGAAAAATCTCTTAAGAATGCTCTCAGTTAAAATTCTAATTCTGAATATTAGAGGGGTGGAGTGCTATGTAGGTATTTCATTCTGTTTGCAATATAACACGTTTCCTTTTCCCCCCTTCTAGATTGTTGAGTTCATCTCTGTTCTATTAACAATTGGAAGTGAAGCTGCTGAGACGGAATTAGTTCGGCTAGGAGCCATTAAACGCATTCTAGATATGTTTTTTGAGTAAGTTACTTGCCTTAGAGAATTCTTCTTGGTTTTGAGGAAGATGGAAGGTTTAAAATGTTTATCTGGTGCTATTATAGATACCCTTTCAACAATTTTTTGCATCACCATGTGGAGAACATTATAGGATCATGTTTGGAGAGTAAGAGGACTGCGCTTATTGAACACCTTCTCCATGAATGTGAGATTGTTGGTAAAATTCTTGCAGCAGAAAAGCAGTCCACGTTGTCAACAGATTGTAATAAGGTGATGAGCTTCCGAGAGCTGATTAACCATTTCTCTTCTAGCATGGTTCATTTTACTCTTATTTGCTTAACTTAAATTTATTCCTCCCTCCTCTTCCCCTTTTCCTTTCATCTCTCTTTCCCCTCCTCTGAGCATGAGCAGCTACTAATCTATTATGTCTGATATCTATTATGTCCTCATTTTGCATGTTGGCTCCTTCATTTGCAGCCAACAGTGGCGGCAGAGGGAAGATCACCACCCAGGATAGGAAATGTTGGGCACATGACACGTATAGCCAACAAGCTTATCCAACTGGGAAATAACAGCAGCATAATCCAGACACATTTGCAGGTTTGATCATTCTCCCCTAGCATTTACTTTACAGACCTGATGTTTTAATACTTGAATTGTCAATTGTCATTGAGTAATTTCGAATTTTAGAAAAAAGTCAACGTGTGCATGGAATGTTGTGTGCCTGCGCGTAAAAGCTTGTTTGATAATAGTTCCAGCCCATAAAACCTGAAAAAAGAAGAAGAGTTTACAAAATATAATCATTTCTTTATTTTCTTTCTATTCTTCAATCCTACATTCTGATTAAGAACTTTATTTTCCAGTAAATTGACAAACAGCCAAAATGCGCCATATAATGGTATGCTTGATGAGGAACAGCCTAATCTAATGGGACCTGGAAAGGAGATTAAACTGCTTTGGAGGATTTTCGGCCATAATTACTTTTCATACTTCATGCATCAATGTTGAACTTTCTGCATCAGCATGTTTTATTTGGTTTTACGTATGGCAAATTAGAAATGGCGCAAGATCGATCACATGAGATTATTCATGTTTTTGCTATAACAATGAAATCTGAATTTCTTCACGAATATAGCCATGGCGGTCCCTCCTTAGTGACTTGCTAATGTGGCAATGTGGCTCTTGTATATTTTTGTTTGTGTGCATCTATGCCATCTTAGTGTAGTGCTATACATATTGAATTTGCAAATAGATGTATTTCATATATCTTCTTATACAGTTCTATAGTCCTATTTGTGGCCTTAAAATTTTGTATTGGTCGAAGTTTCTCCGATCCCATATATAAAGACTTTATTTCTTTGAAAGCCTTTTTTAGTATGTAATAGTGTGCAGTGTTCAGTTTATCGATATATAAGATGTTAATCAGCTTTTATTTGTTTGCAGGAAAATAACGAGTGGATTGATTGGCATACAAATGTGCTACTCAAACGTAATGCAGTGGAAAATGTTTATCAGTGGGCTTGTGGGTAGGTTATTTGCACCTTTTCTAGTCTTTCCATTGCTTTGTTTTTTCTATTTCATCATGTGGTAAGACATGTTAGTTGTCACTTAAATATGAGGAGATGACCCTTTATCTAGCAGGACGGAATTAGAGGATTCATATAGCCAACCTCGAAAGTCTGGGATATGTTTTTTTTTGTGGGTTTTTTCGTTTTTGAGTGCGTGGTTAGTAAAGTTTTTGTACTCTTATTTTTAACCCTCCTTGGGAAGAAACTTGCGACCTGACTGGATTATATGGTAAGGTTAGATTCTAACCTTAGTGATTATGACCTGTAGAATTTTCTGTCATTTATGATTTTAGGAAATCACTTTATGCTTTCTAATGTATAGATAGACTTTTATGAACTTTAACACTTCATGGAAAGGTTGATAATGGGGATCTGTAAAGCCAACTAGCCAAGAACCATGTTTAAATTTATCATGGTAGAAGTTAGAACTGCCAAAAATCATATTAATGAAATTTCGTTATGAAGTCTGAACTCTGAAGGCCATGTAATGACTAAATTGAGCCTTGATGCCATGAAATGAAGAATATATTTCTATATCCCCAGAGCCGAGCAATACCATGCTAGTGATTAGTTGTCGTAATCAATGCTATGTTTTATACTTGCAGACATATTGGATTGCAGATTCGTTATGTTACTGGTGGTGGTGGGGGCTGTTCTTTTGGTATGATGCTCATGCGTTTTTCATATCCTGAATTAACATGCCTTGTTGTCATGTTTCTTTTACAGGCGTCCAACTTCATTGCAGGACAGAACTAGGGATAGTGACGATGAAGATTTCAGAGATAGGGATTATGATGTGGCAGCCCTCGCTAGCAACTTGAGCCAGGCTTTTCGTTATGGAATTTATAGTAATGATAATATTGAAGAGGTAAAAAATTTCTTGCTGAATTACTGCTAGCTCTTGCTTTGGATCACAGCATCATACAGTAAACACCTGTCATTAATATCTTAGATGTTGTTTTTTATCAGGTACCTGCAGTAATGCCTCATGTGCCTAGATGTTAATTTGTTTGATCTGTGCATTATTGTTTAACTGTGTTTTTCCCATCACAATGTCTTTAACTTGATTCACACTTGTTACAGTAAAAACATGATAATAAGTTGGTGCTTCATTTGTTCTCCCAAGCCTGTGTATTCGCATTCTCCGCTGTCCACTTGCATGTTGGTAGAAGATGTGATTCAACTGATGCTTGTTTATTCTGATATCCCTAGTTACAGAGAACAAGTTTTTGATATTTTTATGATTTCCGTTTTAAACATATTATGGATAATTCTTTGAAATAGCAGCTGATGTAGCCACGTATAGGCATTGAATCGTGTAACTACCAATGACACTGAGAAAAATTATAGTATTCTGAGACATTCCAATGGACTTTCAACCGTTCGAGAGATGGAAGGGCAGCATGACTAACTAGCTTATAATTAATACTTAAAAATTTGGGCTAATAATATAGATGAATCAATAGTGGTGCTTACTATGTACTTTGGTATCCATTTATAAGAACAAAGGATATATTCTTTGTTCTTGTCTAAACTTGATGAGTAAAATTAATGATCATCGTACATTAATTTTGTGAGAGCAAGTCGATAAACTCAAAGACATTAAAACTATCATTTTTTAAAACTAATCTAATTTTTTTTATTTGTGAAAGCCTCCATTGAAGCGTTTTTTTAAACAAACCGACTGATAATAAAATTAGAGAGAAGCGGGTGGTGTTTAATAGAACTTTTAAATGTATGACTTCTGCTATTAATTAATGTATTTTGTGCTTTTGTACTGGCATGTGACTTTGCTACTCCCCTACCTCTAGCCTACTTTCTCTCCTCTTTTTTCCTCTCCCTCCCTTCTGTAAATTTACCCAGGCATACTCTACAGTACAGACAGAAAAGAACTTAGACCATATAATATCATATGTCAGGTGGAAAAAATCTTGCTGTCTTTTGTGTGTGCAAGTTGGTTTTAAACCCAATGTACTGACCAATCTTTTATGGTATTCCCCCTTCATGCAGGCACATGGATCACTTGAACGAGATGATGAGGTAAAAGCAAGAGCTCTAAAATTTTGTTTTGTTGTTTGCTTTTACCAGATGTTCCCTTTGAAAATTTGCACAACTGATACCTTTTCAGTTCACAGCCCAGAGCCTTGGGCAGTCTTTTTAATCTAAATTGATGAAAGATATCGAAGTCCTATAGAAATCTTTTTTAGGTCCGTAACGGAGTTTAATTGTTAACAAATTGCTTAAAATTTTCACCTCATCCAAGTTTACCATAAACTAGGGTGAGAATTTTAAAGATTTCATATTTTCTTTCCAAATTGCTGAATAAACTCGTCTCTTTCTAATCAAAGTTTTATGCTTTCTTTGGGAATGTTTCATCCAGGATGTTTACTTTGACGACGAATCTGCAGAGGTTGTAATTTCGTCCCTACGTTTGGGAGATGATCAGGACAGGTATTCCAATTTTTGTTTTAATTCTGCTATTATGATTATAGACGAAGTCGCATATTGCTGCATCTGACAGTCTTTTGTATATAGTCCTGGAATCTTCTCAAACTTATTTGGGTGTTTTTCTAGGCATGTCAGTAATTATTATCGGCAGGAATATCTCTTATTGATATTTTTTACTATCCAATTATTAAATTTTTTGTAGCCCATAAAAAAATTTCATACTTTTCATTTAGGACAACTATTATTTTGTACGTGCGATGCATGTGGAATGTGGATTTCAAAACATACAAATTTATTACTTTTAGGCTTATTTCTTGAAAACACCCATGTTGATTGGCTTGATTCCTAAAAACCTACTTGAATTTTTTTCCTTTCCCAATGCCCCATGTTCTTTAATTCCATTTACCTACATGACCCCCTCTACTTTAATACTGTTAAATTTTTGTGATAAATCGATGGAAATGGGTCACATGTAATACACTTGATCCTATTTTTGTACTTTAATTCCATTACCAATGCCTAGAATTTGCCATCACTTGATCCCGCCCTACAAATCTAAAAATCCCTAAAGAAGTAGAATTGGCAATGGTGTGATTTTAATTTGAGGAAGAAGATAGGCAGCCATATAATGGATATAGAGGTCAATATTATTGAAAGAAAAAACAAAAATACGGTCACACGCATTACACGTGACTCATTTCCATCGATTTATCACAAAAACTTAACAGAATTAAACTAGGGGGTCAATTAGGCTACGGAATTAAATTACAGGGGTATTGGGCAAGGAAAAAAGCTCAAGTAGGTTTTTAGGAATTAGGCCAAACTATAGGGGTGTTTTCAAGAAATAAACCTTATTTTTATATGGAACTTTTTTTTGGGTTGGTGGGGTGGGGTGGGGGGGGGGCATTTTCTTGAAATTATGGAATACTATTTAAAAGTTTAAAATAAGGAAAAGTTGACATGGGTTCCTAAAGTGAATAATTTACTAAGAATGTTCTTGTTTCTTATAACTTTTTTCTGGAAAGAGAGGCCATCATGTGAGATGCATATGAGTTTTCATTATAATAGCATATAGATATTATACAGAAAATTTGCATTCAATATCTGAAGCTTTACAAATAGAGAAGTTGAGACTGTTACTAATCGCCGTGTCGACCCAAAATTATTCTGTTGCAGCAGCTCTCTCTTTACAAACTCAAACTGGTTTGCTTTTGAGGATGGCCGAGCAGCTAAGGATGTTTCGACGGACCCACTTGCTTCACCATCGCCTGATTCAGATGAGACCGACAAAGTCATTGTTGGCGAGAATGAGGTCCAAGATGACACATCAACATCTTCAAAATTGCCTCATGCTTCTGATGCTGCCGTGACCAATTCGGATGATGACCCAATACCCTTGAGTTCATCGGAAGAAACCGAGAAGGCACCTGATTGGGTTCAATGGAGAGAGACCCCGGTTTTAGATTCAGCTGATAATGAGAAAGCAACTTCAGATGGCCCAAATGGCGAGGCTGAAGCAGAGAAAGCGGAGCCCGAGGTTGCATCAGCTGTAGGCGAATGTGAACCATCTGAATCCACAGGTCCTATCCTAGACAGCAATTCAAACTCGCAGTCACCAACAAGCGCAGATTCAGTTGAGGATGATGAACTCGACAAAAAAGTGGTAGAAACTGATGATTCTAAATAAACACGGAGGTTCGACTACATTTGTACATCTCAACGGAGCCATGGCCACCGTATGATGCTAGAGGTCACCCTTACAAACCTCAAAGTCGAGAAAAGCTTCTTTAATACATTGTTTATCAAAAGTGATTTATCGGGCTCCAATCTCAATTGGACAGGGGATCTGGTTTTATGCTTTGTGGTTTATGTAATTCATTATTATTTTCTTCTTTTGTTGAGAAATGATATGCATAAATGGGTAGAAGCTGCCTGTTTAGATGTCGATAAAGACTGATTCCTGGCCCGTGCTGCCTCCTGTATTTTGCTGACTTATTTGATACACTACAAGGTGAGGTAGAACGTAGAACCTAAACTCTTCATGTAGCTGTTATGGTCCAACGATTTTTTATTTGAATATCAATCATAGTCCTGTTTGCTGCCATCTTTTGTGTTTGCCAACGAGTATAAGCATGATGTTGACTCTCTAAGTTTCATGGCGCGGTCGAGCACAGCTAATTTGCTGCCTTGATCTAGTAAGTTGATCGAATGTGTTGACACAATCACGTTGCTGATATTAGTTATATTTTTTCGTTCATCGGCGTTTTTTTTCCGTTTGGTAAGGTTATTCTGAATATGATCAGAAAATATCGTGGGTGTACATGTTTACATTCTGAGTTCTGAGAATCAATGTGTTATTTGCTTCCTTTTGTTGATTTGATGGTAAATCATGTACTAATTTTCAGTTGGGCTTTTGTCATGCTTTTTCTTCTGCTTTAGGATAATAATTATATATATATATATATATCCGCTCCTAAAGTTTCGTAGTCCTGCTTTTTTTATTATTATAATAATAATAAAAAACAAGTTTTGATACTAGTTAAATAATTTGTATACCATAGAGCATTGGTTTCTGAATTAAAGTTTGAATAGTTTTGTTAAAACTTTGACAGTCTGAATTTTAAAATTTTTCTGTAACATCAGGCAATGTTTCCTTTGCTTAATGGAATTTTTTTTTAATTTAGGCACTTTTTAAGTAATATTTTAAATTTAGGCCGCTTTTCAAAATATTTATAAATTTAGGCCGTTTTTAGCATATCAGCACTAGCTTAGCGCTGACGCTGCGCTTTTAAATTTTTTTTTCTAAGGGACGCACTTGCTAAGTGTGTCTGATACAATTCATTGAGGAGCCCTTTTGAAAATGTATGCGACACACTCATACAACAGCACACCACGTCCTTCGACTTCCCCCTTCTCTCCCTCTACAACCCCCATCACCACCACCACCACCACCATCATTGTTGTCTTCCTCTTCCTCTTTCTCCTCCCCCACCACCTCCGCTCTCGTCTCTTCCCGATGGCATCCATCATCGTCGTCGTTGTCGTCATAATCTTAAATTTCTTCTTCTTGTCCTTCATCTTCATTCCCCCGCCCCATCCTCCGACCCCGTCTCTTTCTCTCTCTAAGATCATCATCGCATTGATCGCAGTTGAAGAAATGGACGCCTTCTCGAGCTTGTTAGGATCCACTAACGTCTTCCTTGGATCGGCGGCGATCACGCGATCGCGATCCAAAACGATTCCTCCTCATGTTGTTCTTTGAAGATGAGAAAGAGGGGGATTGAGAAGAAGATCGAAGCGGTTGCGACATCGAGCTGGGGCTCGATTCCATCGTCGATGTCGAATCTTTATCCTTTGATTCGAGGGGAGCCGGTGGCGGTGATCGATTACTAGAAGATGGAAGAGTAGGAGAAAAGGGAGAAGAGGGTATGGTGTGCACTTGCAAAGTACGATCCATACAAGAACACTTAGGGCACCTCAGTGTTTTTGTATGGGGCGCATTTCGTAAATACGAAGTGCGCCCCTAGAATCTTTTTAAGAAAAAGTGCCGTGTTAGGCGCTGAATTGGCGCTGACGTGGCAAAAGTGGTCTAAATTTGTAAATATTTTGGAAAGTGTCCCAAATTTAAAAATATTATTTAAAATTAAAAATTTTCCTTGCTAAATTGCTATTTACCTTCTAAAATGGTTTATATCTACTCTTTTTATGAATGAGGGCTGAATGCCAATATTTACTGAAACTTTTCCTTGAGCTTGGCTAGTAACTTTAAGATGGATCATGGTTATAGTATACGATTATATGTATACTAGAATTATGGAAAATTCTTTTTCAGCTGTCTGAACCTTCAGACTTCTAGACGTGCACCCAGAATCCTGTCAGAAGAACGAAGCAATAATAGACGTTTGAAGGTAAGAATACAGACGTATGGAGAAGAGCCTTAACCAAAGAACAGAGCGTAACCAGACGTCTATGACAGACGTTTGGAGAAGTATGAAGACCAATTCAAGCACAGGAAGACGTCTGAACAAGGAGGTTCATACGTCCGTCCAAGGAGGTGAAATCTAATAGAGAGGAGGTAGACGTCTGATACTTTCTTCATTAGACGTCTATCGTTGGGATATCTGTGCGAACCGAATATTTATAATTTTGGTTTATCTCTTATCTTAAGTCGGATTAGAGTTTGTTTATATATAGGGATCTCTCATATGTTATATGTACTGCCAATTTGAGAGACTATTGTATAGAGAGAGGGTGACAGCTAAGATCTAGAGAGATTTGAGAGAAATCTTTCAGGATTGCTCGTTGGTGTAATTTGATTCAAGAATATAGCAGACGTTTGTCGATTCCACTCTGCCAGGGACTAGCCATACGGTGGGTGCACCTCGTTAACAAATCCTTGGGTTACTCTCTGTTTTGTGATTCTTATATTCTCATGTGTTTATCGTTTATATCTTTCGTTGGTATTGCGTGATTAATCGATAACATTGTTCCGTGTATCATTTATCTCCATTATTACCCACAACAACTGGTATCAGAGTATGGTTAGGGTACCAAAAGATCTTTTATTCTAAGATTTAAGTTTACGGTGGGTGTGTTGGGGTCAAAAAATTACACCCAATTGCCAAAATCAGAAATCAAATTCAGGTTCAAAATCAAAATCAAAATGTCAAAGTGGGCCCAAACCCAAGCCTAAGCAAAGTGGGCCCGAGGCCAAGCCCAAGCCCAAGCATGAAGAGGGACCGACCAAAAAAGAAGAAGAAAAGGAAAAGATTAAATGTAATTTTTGTTTTTTTAAAAATTTAAATAGGCAAAAACCAATTTTGTACAAGACATGGGGCTAAATGTAAAAGATATAAGGCTATAAAAGGTCTCCCATGATGATTTGATCTTAATCTTGATTCCACAAAGAAAAAAAACACAAAATCTTGAGTTTTGAGCCACTCTTTATTATGCAAGTCTCTTTCTTCTTTCTTTTTTCAAAGTGCGCACATCAGGAGGTCTCAAAAAAGCGAAAAAGAGCCCTTTTGATCTTCAAAAGTCAAAGTCTTTGTGTTTTTGAATTGTTACTCCAATGGTTTTCGACCCTACTTGCACCGTGCTAGGTGTCCATTTGGATAGGTGCGCACCTTGTTGGGTGCACATCGAGCCAAGTGCGCACTGGTACAGGTGCATATCTTGCTAGGTGCGCACTTCCCTAAGTGCGCACCTTACTTGACCTTTTGGCACATTTGTGACCCTTTGGCCCATTTGTGACCCTTTGGCCCTTTCACTCCCTCGCACCTTGTTATGTGCGCACCTTACTAGGTGCGCGTCTCGGTAGGTGCACACTTGTTATGTGCGCACCTTACTAGGTGCGCGTCTCGGTAGGTGCACACTTGTTATGTGCGTCCCTTACTAGGTGCGCGTTTTGGCAGGTGCACAACTTGCCACGCGCGCACTTGACATATATACACTCATCACCTCTCCCGTTAGAAAAAATTTCTAACGGGGCGCTGCTCCATAACCCGAAAGGGAGCTGCTAGCCCTCTTGACCCTCAACCAGTTATTCGGGTAGCACGACCTACGTAAAAAGTCTGCAAGGCCTCCGACATGCCCGAAGCTCTCTTAGCTTGTTCCCAAACACAACACACACATATTGAATATTGAGTTCACATGATCTGTTGACTTGTTAATCGGAGGTTCCCTCACTTCAAAAGCGAGGGGTAATTAACGGCAGCTTAGTCTGTGCGTGTCGGAGATTCGGATCCCCACAATCATTAAACCACAGCCTACCCCAGACAAGGAGAACCTGTAATATGTCTGACAAGCGACGCGCATTCCTACCTCAACAGGGTGACGAAAAACACTCTACAGATTCTGGCATATCCGGTGGGACCTTTCTCTCCTCCCATATCTCGGGTCAAGCGTTCATGCGAATTCATTTAACATATATACTGATATTTGTACTGAAATAATACTTTTCATGCAGCAATCAACTTTCAACGACGATATCTTTCAAGATGCATTCAGCTTCCGACGCAACCCCGATCCCGTACGTGGTCAAGATTAATGCTCGTGTGGTTCTCCTCATAAGCCTCAGTTGGTAGTGGGAGGAACCGCCTCACCAATTTGGTTCCGTCATCATCTACCTCGCCGGAAGCGCTCATCTAGCGAAAATCTCGGCAAACCAGGTGGCCAAGCCGGTCTCAAGGGGAAAGAGGTCGAATGTCGTGATCGTTAAGGCACCACAACCCAAATGTAAGACGTTGTCCGAATGACTCTCTGATGCTCTAGTTGGGGGCAAGACTGCTGGAACAAAGGGCATTATCAAACGTCGCGGATAAGCTCTGGCGATGCCTCCGACAAATGCACGATCAGGGGTATCTTTAAAGCTCTCTATCACCCTACCTATGGAGGCTTCCCGAAGAGTTGAAACCTGCCAAGTGCTTAAAATAGAAAAGTTGAGAAAGAAACGGCTCAGATATAGAGCTAACAAGAAGGCCATGATTCCAGCCAAGTGGAATTTTGTGAGGTTCCAAAAGCAGGGTTACCCCGTGGCGACAGCTGAGTCGGCTGTAAAAGTCAGCGACTCCTTCGAACCCCTGAAGTGGGTTCAGAAAAACGCCATGACCGCCAGAATCAAGAAGACAGCAATCCGAACGATACTACAAAGAGACGTGTTCCAGCCCCAACATAGAAAGTATGACACCGTCTCTTCAAGAGTCTATTAGGCGCTTTGTGCGACGCGAATGCAGAAGGGCAAAGCCAGAAAGGAAGCGCCGGCACCACTCAAGAACTCGGTTATGCTAACTGTCTTCAATTGATTGTCCGTTACCGAAACAGAAGGGCTACGACAGCGGTCCGCAAAATCAGTTGCCAATGATAAAAATACGACCGGATATGTTATCCACACGATCTACATGATGGGCATGTGTCCCAATGACAACCTGCGCAGCAAAAGTAAGGATGGGGCCACTACATCTTAAGCCCAACCCGGCTTGAATGTGGTTGCCACTTTCCAAGATCAGCCACCTCCGTATGATGATGAAAGCCCTCTTGATGAGGTCGATAGGTGGAATGACCCTTCAGTCCATATGGAGTCAAGCTCGGAAAGCGAGGAAGAGCCGACTTTCCGCCCCAGGACCGTAGAGTAAGAGCTGCTTCAAGAGCTCTGAAAACAGCTCAGGAGCAAAGATAAAAAGATGGCTAAGCTTTACTCCAAAATCGATGACTTGACGTGATGCAGCTCACGACTCAAATTGCCCGGACGCCCTCCAATCATGCGCAAGTCTCCACTCATAAGCCGGGTTATATTGACCCGAAGCAACTATGCCTGTCCCTTTAGGTCCGAGTAAAGGTGAGCCATGCGAAAACCAGCCACATTCCACTTCTGGGGATGCTTTGGTCCCAGATGGCACCATTTCGTTAACACAAGATCGGATAATGGACTTGGTCACCAGCAAAGTTAAAATATTGGTGGTCGAAACCGAGGCGCAAAAGAATATTGGCAGTAGTGGGCAGCCGTATCGCGCACACTACGACGTGATCGAGTTCTCCAGTGGTTATGTCATCCCTAAGTTCGAAATATTCGACGGGACGGGAAACGCGAATCAACATATTACTCATTTTAAAGCATCATGCGAAAATACAGGGGGCAATGATGTGCTCCTCCTCCGTCAGTTCGTTAACAACCTAACTGGTGTCGCTTTCGACTGGTATGCGAGCATACCGGACGGTTCTGTCACTACTTTTGCCCAGATTGAGTCTCTATTTCGGCAAATATTTATGAGTGTCAGCGACAAAATTTCCATTGCTGACCTTGTGAGAACCAAGTCGGGAAAGAACGAAAACAACACAGACTTTATCACCCGATGGCGCAATCTCACTGTCAAGTGCGAGCCGCCGTTGGAGCAGAACCAATCCGTCAGCTTTCTTATAGAGAATCTCAGCAATCGGATGGTTCCATTCTTATGTATAATGGGCCTCAAAACGTTTCAGGAGCCGACCAAGAAAGTCCAAATGTTGGAACGCTCGAGGTAAGAGTCTATTCCGAACTCTCAGAGTGACAAACCTTGGAAGAGCAAGAGAGACGACAACCGTAGAAGCGGGAATTCCAGTAATACCAATGTCGTCAATGCGTCTAACAATAAAGAAAAGCGAAAGGCAGGCGAATCCAAAACAAACCGGTCTCGAAAGCCAGTGCTGGGAGGAGAAGGGATTTCCCTATAGAAGAAAATGAACAAGGTCTACTCTTTCAGGAGAGACAAAGTCCGCAAGATATTCAAAGATGCTTTGAACAACGGTCTACAATTACTGAGTCGAAGAGGCCTCATGAAGCAAAGATGACCGACAACTTTTTGTATTGCCCATACCACCGAGTAATGAGCCATGCGATCGAGAATTGCTATATTTTCAAAGACTGGGTCGAAACGCAATACAAGACCGGAGAGATTGAACTGTCTAAAAGTGTGCTGGTGAACAATCAAGTTGCGACCACCAACTTTATACAGAGAAAGGATGAAACTTTCTGGGAGCAAACAGCTGAATCCGCTACCCCAAAAAATGAATCCGACTCGCCGCAGTCTCCATGGAGCATGCATATATCTAAGAAGAAGAAGAAAATATTAAAACTGCTTTAGAAAGAGCCCAGAACTGAATGGGAGGGGCAGATGGAGCCTACCGTTCAAGCTACCAATTCGACTCAATTAGGCTTAAAGTCCGAAGAGTTTAAGAAGAAGAAAGGGAAAAATGCGGCTCTACGCGAAAAGGAGTTTGTGAGGAAATCGACCATTCAAAAGTATATCGATTCTCTCGAAGACTACGAGAAAAAGGAAAGGACTCTAATTCAATTGAAGGAGTTCTTCCCAATAGAAGCAGCTGAAATTCTGGAAAAGGTAGAAGAAGAATCTGATGGTGAGGTCCATATTGTGACCTGCTACACCATCCACCTTGGCAGCGACTTTGAGAAAGAGCTCTATTTTACCGAAGAGGACGAGAAACTTGGCACAAAGGCCAACCAAATCCATCTCAGAAGCAGCAGGGCTCTACTGCCAAATCAAGGTAACGTCCCAAAAGAGAAGGAAAAATAAGTTGCTAATGAAGAAGATGGCGGAGAGCTGGCTCATGAAGACTCAAGTCCTTCCTTACTGGACTATAATGTTTTGGCTCATCTCCGGAAGCTTCCGTCTCTCTTGAGCATCTACGATGCCCTGGTCCTATCAAAGGAGCTCAGAGATGTTCTCACTCATTCCCTGCAAAATCCAGGCTTGTTTCGCGGAAATTGATATGAAAGAAGCCCAGTACACTCTGCATGCAGCCGCGGTCACGTTTAAGGACGAAGACCTGCTACTGGGAACAGCTGAGCATAACCGGCCGCTTTACGTGACCGGGTACAGCGACGAAGATTAGATTAATCGCGTATTGATTGATCCGGGGTCCTCAGTGAACATCATGAATTTGCGGACTCTGAATACTTTTGTCAATGGACGTCTGACACCTGTCAAGTGAAATGATTGTCATTCAAGGCTTTAATCAAAATTGCCAGCAAGTTCTGGGATCTATAGCTCTGCCGATCAAGTTCGGGGACCTACAAACCGAAGCCAAGATATACGTGATCGACGCCAACAAATCTTATAAATTTCTCTTGGGACGGCCATGGCTTCATGATTACGACATCGTTCCGTCAATACTCCATCAGTGCATGAAGTATACCAAAAATGGCGAAGTAAGACGCATTGACGGAGACATACAGTCGTTCAGTGTACATAAAGTCTGATATGAAGACTCTCGGTACTTTGTGAACCCCTAAAATGCTAAGCCACAACTGACTAAAGACAGAACGGATTCGAAACTCAAAAGCAAATTCGAGCTGGCTGTCACCTTCAAAAGTAAAAACCCCAAAGTGCGATCGCGTTTCGGCAGTGACACTGATGAGTCTAACGCCGAAAGTCCGTCCTTCCGTAAAAACCGCCCTCATCTTGGCAGCGATATGGATGAGTATGATATCGAAGGTCTATTCGGCAGCAAAATTCGCCCTTGTTTAGGCAGCGACACTGAAGAGTCGGAGGAAGAGGACCCGCCTTGCAACGGCTGTGCAAATTGGGCTCTCATGCAAAAAGAGAAACTAAGAGAGACCTTCGAAGTTACAGAAGGTTCCCTAACTGTCACAAGGGTGCCAGAGCAGATGTGCAAAGAGCTCGATGCATTGTCAGCCTCCACCGTGGACCAGCTGAAAACTTTCTACATTTCTGGAAGGAAAAGTGGACAAAAAGGCATTTTATTTTATGGGTCAAATCCTGTTGTGCATCTGGAGGATTTGTCTGTCACGTGCCTTCTCTATGAGAGAGGCATAAGAGCCATTCTCAATCCTAGATATTATGCGTCCGAGATGCGGGAATATTTAAAAAATTGCGGATGTCGGTTATATCAAACTGTCTCTGAAGCGAAGTTTTATGAAGGGCTGTGGCATCCGTCTCAGGTCCAAGCACTCATCGATGGACGAATCCCAGATAGATGGGGCATAGGTTTCATTCAACCCGACGTCAAGGCATGCTACATGATCCGTGTTGGTGAAGCCAGTAAAAAGTCAAATGATGAAGACGAGCTAGCCGAGCTAGAAGAAGCGCCTCAAAAGCTCGAAAATGGAGGACAAGCAACGTTCGACGAGCTAACCGAGATTGATTTGGGAACACTCGATAATCCAAAGCCGACCTACATCAGCTCACTCTTGTCAGAGGGAATGAAAGAGCAGATAATCGTCCTGCTGCATGAGTTCGTCGACTGCTTCGCATGGACGTATAAAGAAATGCCTAGCCTCTCCCCTGAAGTGGCCGTGCATAACCTGGCTATATCTCCTGATACCAAGCCAGTCAAACAAGCTCTTCGAAGAATGAGAAGGGAGCTGGAAGAAAAGGTCATCGAGGAAACCAAGAAATTCATCGATGCCGGCTTCATCAAAGGAGAGAAATATGCGGATTGGATCGCATGCATCATCCCAGTGAAAAAGAAGAATGGGCAGATCCGGGTCTGCGTCGATTTTAGAGACCTTAACAAGGCATGCCCTAAATATGATTTCCCGCTCTTGATCATGAAAATGATGGTCAATGACACCTCAAATTACGAGCTGTTCACTTTCATGGATGGTTCGTCTGGGTACAATCAGATAAAAATGTTTCCTGAGGATGAGAAGCATACAACATTTCAAACCCCGATCGGCATATACTGTTACAAAGTGATGTTGTTTAGACTGAAGAACGGAGGTGCCACATATCAAAGGGCAATGACCAAGATCTTTGACGACTTGATCCATAAATTCGTCGAATGTTATATTGATGATTTGGTCGTCAGGACTAAAACCAAGGCCGATCACATCCAAGATCTCAGGACCGTTTTCACCAAATCGAGAGAATACGATCTGAAAATGAATCCTCTAAAGTGCACTTTTGGCGTGTCGTTGAGAAAATTCTTGGGTTTCATAGTCCGACATCGGAGTATTGAAGTCGACCCGTCAAAGATAAAGGCCATCATGGAGATGCCTCCTCCGAAGAATCTGACGCAGCTAAGATCCTTTCATGGCAAGCTTGCTTACTTACGAAGGTTCATCTCGAACCTATTGGGAAGATATAGGCCCTTCTCAAAATTCATGAAGAAAGGAGCTCCTTTTGTTTGGGACGTCGAATGTTAAGAAGCGTTTGAAAACATCAAACAATATCTGCTATACCCTCCAATACTTACTGCTCCCATTCCAAATAAACTGTTGATCCTCTATACTGCCGCACTAGATGGATCACTCGGCGCGCTCCTTGCCCAGAATAACGAGGAGAGAAAAGAAAATGCCCTCTACTACCTCAGTCAAACTTTAATCGGGGTGGAACATAACTATTCCCCGATCGAAAAGCAATGCCTGGCCCTGATATTCACTGTGAAGAAGCTGAGGCACTATCTTCTTACTCATCGGGTTATGCTGATCTCTAAGGTCGACCCGCTTAAACACTTAATCACCAAAGTAAGCCTAGCCGGTAGAATGACAAGATGGGCTGTCATACTGCTTGAGTTTGATATAGTCTATACTCCGCAGTAGGCAGTAAAAGAACAAGCCCTCGCCGATTTCCTCGCTGCTCATCCTCTACCTGAAGGGTCACTGCTCAATTGCGAGTTACTTGATGAACAAGTGTTTCACCTCGAGGATAACAAGTCGTGCTGGGAGCTCTACTTCGATGGAGCCTCGCCAATAAGGACCTCCAGCAAATCAAGAGTCATGGAGATAAAAGCAGGGATAGGATTGGTGTTCATCATGCCATCGATGGGAACCCTATGACGTTCTTTCGCTCTCACCGAGCCTCGCACAAACAACGAAGCCGAGTACGAAGCTCTGATAGCTAGTTTGGAGCTCGCCATAAAAATGGAAATCATTCGGTTACAGGTCTATGGTGATTCCTAGCTTATCGTTAACCAAGTAAGCGGCGGCTACAAGATATATAAGCCCGATTTAGCTCGATACAGAAGCCAGGTGATGGAACTCATAAAACAGTTCACTCACATTGAACTAATGAGAGTTCCTAGGGCGTTGAACAGAAAAGCCGACGTACTCGCTCGCCTAGCCAAAGAGCTAGCTAATCCTGCATGGATGAAATTCCGATCACAGTAAGAAGCCGGCAAATTCTTCCTCCAGTCTCTTTACGAGATGTGGAAAGCGTAGAACAAAAGAGCAATTCTGCCGAAGAAGTTCTGATCATTCAAGACGAGCCTAATTGGAGAGAGCCCTTCATAGAGTACCTCCGATACGACAAGTTTCCTGAAGAAAAATTTGTGAGGGTTCAGTTAAAGAAGAGAGATCTCCGATATGTGTTTGTAAATAATATGTTATACCGCAGATCATATGACCAACTCTGTCTCAGGCGTCTGTCATCGGCTGAAACCCAAAAAGTCATGAAAGAAGTTCACTCGGGCGTCTGCGGAGCTCACCAATCTGGCACCAAAATGCGGCTTCAAATTAAACGGCTCAGGCACTACTGGCTTACCATGATAAGGGATTACGAAGAGCATGTGAAGAAATGTCATCTTTGCCAAATTCACGGCGACTTCATTCACAAGCATCCTATTCTGTTGCATCCTACGGTGGCGTCATAGCCCTTCGAAGTTTGAGACACCAACATAGTTGGCTCGATTGATCTTCTATCATCCAAAGGCCACCGGTTTATATTGGCTGCAACCGACTACTTCTCCAGATGGGCTGAAGCTGTCCCACTAAAAGAAATTAAGACAGAAAATATTCTGACATTCTTCCGGCATAATATTCTATACCGCTTCGATACACCTAGAAGAATCATTTCTGACAACGTGCCTTCTTTCAAGAGCTTCAAAATCTCAAGGTTCGCTACTCAGTACAAGATATACTGGAGATATTGCTCCATCTATAATCCAAGAGCCAATGGGCTAGCCGAAGCCTTCAATAAAACTCTGTGCAAGCTTCTATGAAAAAATGTTTAAGCCAACAAACAAGACTGGAATCTCAAACTCCATGAAACGTTGTGGGCATATCGTACCACGCACCGCACTCCAACTCATTCCACTCCATACTCACTACTATTTGGAGTAGAAGCGATCCTCCCTCTTGAAGTCGAAGTTTTAAGCTTAAGAATGGCTGTCTAGCACGGTCTGACGGAGAAGGAAAATGCCCTCCTCTGGCTCGAAGAGCTCGACGGCCTCGAAAAAAAGAGACTCATAGTACAAAAAAATTTGGAGCTGTACTGAGCCCAAATGTCACGGGCCTATGATAAGATAACCCGTCTCCGCACTTTTAAAAAAGGCAAATTGTTGTTGGTCCTCAAAAGACCGACCATCCTCAATCGATACGCCAAGAGAAAATTCGAGCCAAACTGGAAAAGGCCATACGTCACTGAGAAATTGTTTGATGGAGGATCCTACCAGCTGATAAATACCGAGGGAGAAAGGCCTATGCCATCCATTAATGACCGATATCTCAAGAAATAATACGCGGGAATGATTCAAGTCCCAGACGATTTGAGTACACTAGCCTTACGGTCTGGATCATACATCCTGTTAGACCGTATACAATCTTGCCCTTCACATTTAGTCAAAATGACTAAAGTGTTCAACATTTATTGGACAGTGCCCATGACTGAATGCTTCACATGACATATATATGGGCATCAGAGTTCAAATAAGTTCTTAGCACTTTTACATAAAAGGAAAAGGGCTGAACAAATAAAGCCCAAATAAGTCCTTAGCACTTTTGAATAAAAGAAAAAACTAAGTAAACCAAGCCCAAATTGGTTAGGTCTCTGAAGTTTTCTTACAGCTGAGCCCAAATGCTCTTTTGCTGGATCTTAGGTAAAAATGATCCTAAAATGTTGTTAAGTGGATCTTAGTCTCAAATTAGACTAATGTATCCTTAGCAAAAAAAGAAAAAAAATTAAGCCCCAAATGCTCATATATAATTAAGTTGATCTTAATTTCAAACTAGATTAACGGTCCTTATTCCCCGCCGAAAGACGCGCAAGACGGATGTCTTGCCTGAGATTTGGGGCAGATGCTAATTGGTGCTATCCGTCCACCTCTCCGAAGATACCAAGTTGATTTATGGCACAATGTATCGAAGGTTTAAACGGATGCGGCCGATGTAGCTGACTTCGTCAGATTCCCCCTCGTTTGAGGGGTTTTTGATTGCGGGGACGCTCTTCCCTGCAGGAGCAAACCCCTGCAGTTAATTACGCTACCGCATCGCGGTAACAACTTTCTCCTTCTCCAGATGGTCACTTCGTGTCGTGGGTGTTTGTTTTGTATTTGGTTGCCCGTGGATTGTATACGGAGACTAAGTTATATTGTCGCCTGTAGGGCGTGGACTAGTCCAAATCCGTATCTTTCTTAGATTTGGGTTTGGGGGGTTGGGTTTAAGGATATGTTAGCCTCATTTGAGACTAAGATCAACTTAAACGTTAGTTAAGGATACGTTAGTCTCATTTTAGACTAAGATCAACTTAAAGAGACCGTTTAGATCCGATAAGAGAGCAATTGGGCTCTATTGTTTAGTTTAGTGACACTGCGGTTGATAATTAGTTTAAGGACATTACGGTCCAATGTTAGTTTAAAGACATCGCGGTCGAGGTTAAGGACATCATAGTCCGTGGATTTAAGAACTCCACAGTCCGTTGTTAGTTTTAAGACATCACGGTCGAGGTTAAGGACGTCATAGTCCATGAGTTTAAGGACCTCACAATCCAATGTTAGTTTTAAGACATCACGGTCGAGGTTAAGGACATCATAGTCCATGAGTTTAAGGACCTCACAGTCCAATGTTAGTTTTAAGACATCACGGTCGAGGTTAAGGACATCATAGTCTATGAGTTTAAGAACCTCACAGTCCAATGTTAGTTTCAAGACATCACGGTCGAGGTTAAGGATATCATAGTCCACGAGTTTAAGGACCTCACAGTCCAATGTTAGTTTTAAGACATCACAGTCGAGATTAAGGACATTATAGTCCATGAGTTTAAGGACCCCACAGTCCGTAGAAATGTATGGTTGTCGGGACCCGTCACCTCTCTGAAGACGTTGAAGGATTACAACGACAAATATCAGAGGAGTGAAGAGATGTACCCTTGCACCAAAGTGGATTAAATGATCTGAAGTCCAATTTGGAACTGAGATCAATTAATTAAATTATGAGCACATTGGCTCAGTTGAGTCTGAAATGAGGACTTATGGCCAACTTGGGCTAAGTTCAATTAAATTTGAAGTATTGGCCCTCTGTTGGACCATTAGACATTTGTCTGGGTTCAAGCCCACATTATTTAGCAATGCTAAACAAGAGTTTGAGGGCTTTGATAACATTTGGGTCTTTGGCTGAGGATTAAACATTATACCTCTGAATTTTTACTCAATTTTGAGATTCAATTGGAGGGGAGGCTTTGCCTCTAGAAAATTAGCCAATTTGGCTAACACTAGAGAACAACAATGTTAAACACTGGAAATAAGATTATCAAATTAGTGTTAAACATTAGAAATGTGATTCTCAAATTAGTGTTAAACACTAAAAGATAGCAGTGTTAAACACTGGAAACAGAATTGTCAGATTAGTGTTAAACACTAGAAGGAGAAGGGGTCACGTGGGAGCACGTGATGGCATCAAAAGCGAGGCCAGATCCTCTTTATTTTGTTCTGCAAATAAGTGTTAAACACTTTTAATTTTTATAGCCATCACGTGTGGGCACGTGATGTATGCTCATGCCTTGATTTATTAGAACATTTATTAGGGGTCACGTGGTAACACGTGAGAGCGCCCAAGTCAGATTTTGCCTTTGCTTTTGTTCCATTTACAATGATGGTCACATGGGAGCACGTGTGGCATTGCCTCAAAGCTAATTTTTTCTCATTTGTGGGGATCTTTTCAGGGGCCACATGGGGACACGCGACCCTAGTTCTTTGCATGCACAGAGATCTTTTTAGTCTCTTTATTTTATTTTGAGAATTAAATTCTCTGTAAGGTTAAACCCTGATCATGATTTGGAGGAATTAAATTCCTATTATGAAAGAATTAAATTCTTATATAGGGTTAAACCCTAATTTTCTTTTAGAGGAATTAAATTCCCATATTTGTAAAAGAATTAAAATCTTGTATAGGGTGAAACCTTAACTTCATTTTTTAAGAGGAATTAAATTCCTGTGAATTTGAGGGAATTAAATTCTCAATTAGGGTTAAACCCTAGTTCTGTCCATCTTGAAGGAATTAAATTCCCATAGTTTTTGGAGAATTGAATTCTCATATAGGGTTGAACCCTAGTTTTTATCTTGGAGGAATTAAATTCCTATAATTTTGGGAGAATTAAATTCTCATATAAGGTTAAACCCTAGTTTTGTTTTGGGAGAATTAAATTCTCTAAACTCAATTCCCCCTCTAAGTTTCGGATCTGCATGGCAGGATCTCAACCCGATGAGAATTAAATTCTCAACTTATGGGGAGATGTGCTCTTTGCAGATGTTCAACCAGAGGAAGAACTAAGTTCTTTTGTGCAGAAGAGTTAACTCTTAGATTTGAGAATTAAATTCTCTGTTTGAAGTTTTGATCCCTTTTCTTTTCTCACCTAAGGTTTTTCTTTGTTGAGAATTATATTCTCCTTTCTTTTCTCTCTGAAATTTCAAGATTCCAAAACTTTATCTCCAAAAACTCTCTATCCTCCTTTTTTTAATTCTTCCTCTTGGCTCCTATTTATACGAGAAGGAAAAGAATCAATTTGTTTAGCAAATTTTTCATTGAAAGGTCTTATTTGTTTTCGTAATTGATATGAGCCTTTAGATCATTAAGTGAATTTTATTCACCGTTGGATTTTAAATCCAAAGATATTCTGTTTGTTATTTCTGGTGAGATTTTCAGGGAAATCTTTCCTTGTCTAAAATCTTTCCATAAATTGGTGATTTTTAATCACCCTTGGATCTTTAATCCAACGGTCCCCATAATCCTTTTCCATTTGGAAAGATTTAGAAGCTTTTAGAATTTTAATTCTATTAACTGTAAGGCTTTCGAAACCAGTCACGTGCTGCCACGTGACTCCCAATTGAGTCCTTTTCTCAGCGTTTACTTACGCTTCAGTTTTAACCATCACGTGTCAACACGTGACCATTGGTCACGTGTGAGCACGTGACACCTCATTGAGGTATTTCCTTCAGAGTTTGTTATTTTATTTCTGTTTTAATTATCACGTGTCAACATGTGACCGTTGGTCACGTGTGAGCACGTGATACCTCATTGAGGTAATTCCCGATTTTTAGAATTAAATTCTATTAAGCTGCAAGGCTTTCAAACCCTGTCACGTGCTGGCACGTGACCCTTGGTCACGTGTGAGCACATGACCCCCAATTGAGTCATCTTTCAGCTGTTTGTTTTCCTTTCTGCTTGATGGGGTTTTATCCATCATGTGTCATCACGTAACCATTGGTCACTTGTGAACACGTGATACCTCATTGAGGTAATTCCTGATTTTTTAATCAGGAAACAAATGCCCCCACAGCGTTGCTTTCACGTGTCTGCACGTGAGTGCAACGCTGTCACTTTTGTGACCGTTGGATCCATCTAGGGAATCCGGGAGATGAAGCGTTTCCATCACATCCTATAAATGCAGGGGTCTCTTCAGAAGCGCCTCCACTCTTTCATCTTTCTCCTTTGCTAACTTTTTCCCTTTTGAGAATTTAATTCTCGTTCCCAGAGCTTAGTTTTCTGCCTTGAAAATTTTCCAGAGTTTAACTCTGTTGAAAGATTTCCTTTTCTTCAGGTAATGATCTTGAACGAACGAAGAACTTTCACAGAAATCACCATGGGATTTTAAATCCATACCAAGGGTTTTCCCTCTTAACAAGAACCCATTTTTAAGTTCTTTAAAATAAAGAGAAAACTATTCAATCTTTCATCAACAGACCATTTAGGGTTTCTCTGATCTTCAGGGGGCTAATGGTGGTGTTAGTCTTTCCCCTGGAATTTAATTCCATCCTCAAAGAGCTTTGGCTCTGAAAAATGTCTCTGGGAATTTAATTCCCCATTTTCAAAAGGAATTTAATTCCTATTAAGGACTCAGTTCTTCCCAGGGGGCTTCTTGGGATCTTTCTGCCCTGAGTTGTCTTTCTGTAACCAAGAAGGAGAGGTTTGCATTGGTGCTTTCTCCCTAGGGAATGTACAGAGTTGCTTGAAATCCATTGTTCATCTTGACAAGTATTCTTCTTGATTGTCTTATTCATTAAATTCTCATGATCTTTATTTCAGATACTATGGATGCCCATTTGTATGATCTTGATGAAATCATTTCTTACGGAGACATTCGTGCACTGGGCCGCAGCCAGAACCAGGAGTTTACCAACGCTCAGTATGCTGAGATCATGAGCCGCTTTGACGAGTACAATGGTCGACTACTCCCTTATCGCTCTTCTCTTTTGAAACTCATCGTGAGGGCGATTTGGGAGGCGCTCCCTCTATTCTGTACCGGCGTACGGCTTAGGGCATTGGGTGCCGCCGAGGACAAAATGCATTCGGTGTATCTGATGAGCCTAATCTCGAAGAGAAGGCGAGACCATCTTATTGATCTCCTCTATCAGGCTTTTCAACAGTCGGCCATACTTGCTGCCTATCGGAGGGTGGAGGACATCCGTGAGGATCCTGACGCTTGTGATCGCGAAAGAAAGCATATTAGGATGGTTCGAAATGCCTGGAAGATTCTGGACAAAGTCACTTTTGAGTTCCTCAATCCATGCCCTGGATCTGAGGTCCTGCCATTGTAATTGTTCTCTTATTTTTTGTATGAATTTTCAAAATATGAATGCTAAGTCTTTCCTTCCCCTTTTGTGTTTGCATGCCTCCTTTATAAAATTTTGTCATATTGTTGCTGTTGCTTACATGTTTTGCATGTGAGGCACTGTTGGGGATTTTGATCTCACATCGGTATCCACTCATGTGTTATTCACGCGTGACACGATTTCAATTCTCGGTATATGCCAGGGTGTGTGATCACGTGTCTTGTGCGTGGTGCTCTATTGATGGGATTGTTTAATTTTTCATGCTATATTTTCTGTGCACAGCATTAGATGCAGAAAAGGAGCCTGGGAAATAGTTCCATCTCCTTGATTTCCAATGCCTTTCCTTTTATGGGCTTTGGAAATAGTCCCATCATGCAGTATCTCCCATGTACAGCATTTAATGCTCTTCTTTATAACCTGAGGCCATAGTCTTCTTTTTCTCTTCACAGAGAATCTATTCACAATTTAGTGTGGTTTATCTTGAGGAAACAACTGAGTGCCATGGCCTGTAACCGTCCCCATGCTCGTCGACCTGAAGACTTGTATATATATTTTTTTACTCTTCCTTTGTACATACTCCTGAATAAGAGTATATTTTTTGTTTCTTTCACGAATTGTACTTTGTATTCATTTTGATTCATGAATAAAAGATATATTTTTCTTTTTCACGATGGTGTATCTCTTTGACTGAATGTATTCTGTGGATAGTCTATCTTAATTTCTCTGCAGGACAATGATGGCTTAGGATTCAGGGTTAAGGTCTGCCTCCTAAGACTTTTCAACTTTATGAGCCATGAGGGTCTCATAAAGAATTTTCTCCCTACCGGTCGAGAGGATCCCGTAGGTGTAATTTCTCCTTAAGAATCGTGAGGATTCATAAGTGTGTTTTCTCTTGAAAGTCGTAAGGATTTCACAAGAGAATTTGCTCCCTTGCGAGTCGTGAGGACCCGCAAGTGATGGGTGAAGTTGCCCTTATCCGCATTTCACGGGGTCAGGGGTTGCTCTGGATGCTTCCCACGGGTTCACTGCCGTGTTCTGCGAGGACCAGGCTCCGCTCTGGACGTTTTCCAGGATACCGTAGTTTAAAGACATCGCAGTCGAGGTTAAGGACATCATAGTCCATGGATTTAAGGACTCCACAGTCCGTCGCTAGTTTTAAGACATTACGGTCAAGGTTAAGGACATCATAGTCCGTAGATTTAAGGAGTCCACAGTCCGTTGTTAGTTTTAAGACATCACGGTCGAGGTTAAGGACATCATAGTCCGTGGATTTAAGGACTCCACAGTCCGTTGTTAGTTTTAAGACATTACGGTCGAGGTTAAGGACATCATAGTCCATGAGTTTAAGGACCTCACAGTCCAATGTTTGCTCTGGATGCTTCTCACGGGTTCACTGCCGTGTTCTGCGAGGACCAGGCTCCGCTCTGGATGCTTCACACGGGTTCATTGCCGTGCTCTGCGAGGACCAGGAATTTGCTCTGGATGCTTCCCATGGATTCATTGCCGTGCTCTGCGAGGACCAAGATCTGCTCTAGACGTTTTCTACAGTGTCAGGAGTGACATAATCCACGTTCCACGTAGCCAGAAAATTTGCTCTGGATGCTTCCCACGGGTTCACTGCCGTGTTTGGCGAGGACCAGGCTCCGCTCTGGATGCTTCACACGGGGTCATTGCCGTGTTCTACGAGGACCAGGATCCGCTCTGGACGTTTTCCATAGGTCCAGGAGTGATATAATCCGCGTTCCACGTAGCCAGGAATTTTTCTCTGGATGCTTCCCACGGGTTCACTGCCGTGTTCTGTGAGGACCAGGCTCCGCTCTGGATGCTTCACACGGGGTCATTGCCGTTCTCTGCGAGGACCAGGATCCGCTCTGGACGCTTCCCACGGGTTCATTGCCGTGTTCTGCGAGGACCAGGAATTTGCTCTGGATGCTTCCCACGGGTTCATTGCCGTGTTCTGTGAGGACCAGGAATTTGCTCTGGATGCTTCCCACGGGTTCATTGCCGTGTTCTGCGAGGACCAGGCTCCGCTCTGGATGCTTCACACGGGGTCATTGCCGTGCTCTGCGAGGACCAGGATCCACTCTGGACGTTTTCCACGGGGTCAGGAGTGACATAATTCGTGTTCCATGTAGCCAGGAAATTTGCTCTGGATGCTTCCCACGGGTTCACTGCTGTGTTTGGCGAGGACCAGGCTCCGCTCTGGATGCTTTACGCCGGGTCATTGCCGTGTTCTGTGAGGACCAGGCTCTGCTCTGGATGCTTCACACGGGGTCATTGCCGTGCTCTGCGAGGACCAGGATCCGCTCTGGACGTTTTCCACGGGGTCAGGAGTGACATAATCCGCGTTCCACGTAGCCAGGAATTTTGCTCTGGATGCTTCCCACGGGTTCACTGTCGTGTTCGGCGAGGACCAGGCTCCGCTCTGGATGCTTCACACGGGGTCATTGCCATGCTCTGCGAGGACCAGGATCTGCTCTGGACGTTTTCCACGGGGTCAGGAGTGACATAATCCGCATTCCACGTAGCCAGGAAATTTGCTCTGGATGCTTCCCACGGGTTCACTGGCGTGTTTGGCGAGGACCAGGCTCTGCTCTGGATGCTTCACATGGGGTCATTGCCGTGCTCTGTGAGGACCAGGATCCGCTCTGGACGTTTCTCACGGGGTCAGGATTGACATAAGCCGCGTTCCACGTAGCCAGGAAGGGTTGACTTTATCCGCATTTCACGGAGTCGGAGTTTGACTCTCGGTCATCTGTACACCGCCGAGTCATGGAACTGGGAGTTGCCGCTGTTCCACTTTGCTTGATGTTGTGTCCATTGTAATAAGACGAATGTTGAGATGATTTCTAGGCTGTCTATGAACCATTGAGATTTGGCCTCTCCTTCTGATGAAACCTGGAGAGAAAAGGTAGGATTCCCTCTTTGTTTGCGTCCTTGGATTGTATACAGAGATTGTTGTGATATCACCTGTAGGGCAAAAATTTCATTTTTTCATTCAATTTTTTTATTTCCGCGATACTCTATCATTTTAGCTTTTACATCGCGAAGGTCGAGATTGCTCAATCATTTCGGCTATTTTTCGCGGTGCCCAATCATTTCGGCTATTTGTTTTATTTTTACTCGCTGTTTTTTATTGCGAGTTACCCAATCATTTCGGCGATTTCGCATGCATACATTTTTACTTGCTGATTTTGTTTGCAAGTTGCCCCATCATTTCGGCTATTTCGTATGCATGTGTGGCTTGCTGGCTTTTCGCTGCAAGCTCGGAATTAGACACCGATTTCGGCATCAGCACCGCTACAACTGGGATATTGCCAGGAGCGAATCATCATTTGCCTTCGTCGATGTTGAACAAAGGTGGCTTAGTAGACAGGGTTAGGATTCTGTCGACTAAGGCTTTTGACTTCATGAGCCGTAAGGGTCTCACAAAGATATTTCTCCCTGCGAGTCGTGAGGATCTCGTAGGTGTGTTTTCTCCTTAGGAGTCGTGAGGATTCCTAAGCGTATGATCTCCTATAAGTCGTAAGGATCTTACAAGAGTGTTTTCTTCTTCGAAGTCGAGAGGACTTATAAGGGCTGTTCACCGTGCAGACATATCCCTAGTCACGGATGGGACTTTGTTAGGGAGATGTTTATTCGCGTCCGTGGATTGTATACAAGGGTCAGTACTGAACCGCTTATAGGGCATTATCGGAGGTTGTGGGGGCTGCTTAAGAACAGGTTCAGATCCCTGTAACTTAAGACTTTCAAATCTTATGAGCCGTGAGGGTCCCATAAGAGGGTTCTCCTTACGAGTCGTGAGGATCTCGCAAGTGTAATTTCTCCTTAAGAATCGTGAGGATCCCTAAGTGTGTTGCTCCCTTGTGAGTCGTAAGGATCTCACGCAGGTGGTTTCTCCTTACAAAGTCGAGAGGACCTTGCAAGTGTCTTTTAACGAGATTGCGCCCTTTCGGGTTTTCACAAAACTCGCCGGTAGCCCTGCTGTTTTTACTCACGGAGCCCTTTCGGGTTTTCATCCGTGCCCATTTTGCTTATGGACATACCGTTTTCTTTTTTCTTCTTTTTTTTCTTCTTTTTTTTTGTATCAGCTTTGAGATGCTGCAATCCACCGTAGTTTATCGACATCTCGGTCAACGGCTAGTTTTTGGATATAGTGGTCCGTTGTTAGTTTTAAGGACGTTTCGGTCCGTCGTTAGTTTAAGGACGTTTCGGTCCGTTGTTAGTTTAAGGACGTTTCGGTCCGATAAGCCGGCTACTACTCATAGAGTTTGGGCTTAGGAAGATAGTGAGTGGACATAGTCGTCGTCATCTATCATTGACCTAGGCCGTGACTCGTCAAGCGTAGTATTTCTTCAGAAAGCGACCGTTTATTGGCCTGAAAGGTCTTTCGCCATGCATGTCCATGAGTAGATAGGCCTCACCCTGGTAGACCTTGTCTATGATGTACGGGCCTTCATAGTTTGGCTCGAATTTCTCCCGTTTGGCGCAATTGGGGATCATAGGTATTTTGACCACTAGCACGAGTTCGCCTTGGCGGAATGTCCTCGGCCTTGTCAACCTTTCATATGAGCGCGTCATCTTTGCTTTATAAGCCTCTAGATTTTTTTGTGCTATGAGCCGGGTTTCATCAAGGGCATCGAGCTCCTCAAGCCGAAGGTGAGCGTTCTCTTCATCCGTTAGCTCGTAATGAACTGCCACTCGTAGAGAGGGTAACTCTATCTCGAGGGGGAGTACCGCTTCTGTACCGAACACCAATGTGTATGGAGTTGTGTTCGTGGCCGTCTTGAACGTAGTCCGATACACCCAGAGAGCTTCATGCAATCTCTCATACCAGTCCTTTTTATTTCGAGACACCGTCTTTTTCACGATCTTCATTAAGGTCTTGTTAAAAGCCTCGGCTAGACCGTTAGCTCGGGGATTATAAACCGAGGAGTATCTCCAGTCTATGTTGTGCTGTTGTGCGAAGCGGCTGATCTTGTGGCTTCTGTAGGCTGGTCCGTTATCGGAGATAATCCATCGCGGAGTTCCAAACCGATAAATGACGTGTGTCTTGAAGAAGTGGAGGATATTCTCCGTCTTCACTTCCCTTAGCGGTACTGCTTCTGCCCACTTAGAGAAGTAATCGGTTGTCACCAAAACGAACCGATGTCCTCTGGACAATGCTGGTTTGATGGGGCCGATTATGTTAGTTCCCCACATCTCGAACGGCCAGCTTGCCATCGTTGGATGTAGTGGATTTGGATGCTGGTGGATAAAGTCCCCATGGATCTGGCATGAGTGGCATTGCTTCGCATACTCAAGGCAGTCCTGGATCATCGTGGGCCAATAATAGCCCATCCTTTTGATTTTCAGCTTCATTTTCAGCCCGACTTGGTGAGAACCACAGAGTCCGTCGTGAGTTTCTTGGACGACTCTCTTTGCTTCTTCGGGTCCCAGGCATCTTAGCCACAAAGAATCAAACGACCTCTTGTACAGGGTATCATTGATGAAAGCGAAAGACAGAGCTCGTTTCATAAGCTGATGTCTTGAGGACGTATCTTCAGGTGTTCGACGGGATTTGAAGTAGTCTATGAAGACTTCTCTCCAATCCTCAATCTTTTCCTGGTCTTTTACTTGCAGAGCCATTTGCTCGGTCGCTCCCTTTTCTTTAGACGACTCTGGGGATATTTCCACCGGTGCAAGAACCCGACGGCTTTGTACCACGGTTCTTACGTCATCGAGGTTCTCATCAGCCAATTCTTTAGCAAGCTTGGCTAATGCATCCGCTTTGCTATTTTCCGCACGCGGTATGCTTTGCAAGGTGTAAGAAGGGATTTGAGTCAGCAGTTACTGCATTCTCTCTCCGTACTTCACCAATTCTGGTTTGCACATCTGGTAGTCACCATTTACTTGACTAACGACCAGCTGGGAGTCTCCGTATATGAGGAGGTTCTCAATCCCCATATCGATGGTGATCTCGAGACCTGCTATCAAAGCTTCATACTTGGCTTCATTGTTCGTCCTCGGCTCTGTTAAAGAGAAGGCAAAGCGCATTATCCCTCCTTGCGGACTTACGAAGATGAGGCCTACCCCTGATTTGATTATAGGGTGCTTTGTTTGCGCTTCTTCATGGAAGGCGCTCCATCAAAATAAAGTTCCCACCGAGTATCACTTCCGTCGATCGTGTCAAATGCATGTTCGTCTGGCAGTTCGCAATTCAGAGGGGAATCGGCAGGTATCGGATGATCAGCGAGGAAGTCGGCGATGGCCTGGCCTTTCACTGCCTTAAGAGGCTGATAAGTTATTGAGAACTCCATCAAGAGCAAGGCCCATTTAGCGAGCCGTCCCGTCAATATGGCTTTTGACATCAAATATTTGAGGGGGTCCATCTTCGATATGAGACAGACTTCATGCGCCAACGCATAGTGCCTGAGTTTCGTTATCGTGAAGATCAACGCCAGGCAGTGTTTTTCAATGGGAGAGTAATTGCTTTTTGCCCCCAGTAGAACTCGACTCAAATAGTAGAGCGCTCTCTCCTTCCCTTGGTCGTTCTCTTGTGCCCATAATGCGCCTAAGGAACCTTCAAGGACGGTTGTATATAGAATGAGGGGTTTTCCCTTGACCGGAGCAGCCAGCACTGGCGGGTTCTGCAGATACTGCTTGATTTCGTCCAGTGCATCTTGGCATTTGTGATCCCAGACGAACGGGGTCCCTTTCTTCATCAAGTGACTGTACGGGCGACACTTGCCTGAGAGATTGGCTATAAATCGCCAGATATACGCGAGCTTCCCTTGGAGAGATCGCAATTGCTTGAGAGTCCTTGGCGGGGGCATCTCCATAATTGCTTTGATCTTTGACGGATCTATCTCGATGCCTCGGTGTCGGACAATGAATCCTAGGAATTTGCCCGAGGAAACTCCGAATGCGCATTTGAGAGGGTTCATCTTCAAGTTGTATTGCCGAAGGCGTTGAAGTACGGTCTTCAGATACTCCAGATGTTCCTCATATGATTTGCTTTTAATTACGAGGTCGTCGATATAGCATTCGACGATTTCATGTATGAGGTCATCGAAAATCTTCGTCATGGCCCTCTGATAGGTGGCACCAGCGTTCTTAAGACCAAAGGGCATCACCTTGTAGCAGAATATGCCCAGAGGGGTCCGGAAAGCGGTGTGCTTCTGGTCCTCGGGATGTATCTTTATCTGATTGTATCCCGACGAACCATCCATAAAGGAGAAGACTTCGTGAGTGGACGTATTGGCTATCATCAGCTCGGTGACTGGTACCGGGAAATCGTCTTTCGGGCAGGCTTTATGGAGATCTCGAAAGTCCACGCATGTGCGCACTGTTCCATTTTTCTTCATCACCGGGACGATGTTGGCGATCCAGTCATGATACTGCACCTCTTGGATGAAGCCAGAGTTGATTAGCTTCTTGACCTCTGCGTTGATGTTCATCTCAAGCTCGAGCCGCATTCTTCTCGCCACTTGTTTGATTGGCTTAACGTCTGGGGATATTGCCAGTTTGTGGACAGCAATCTCTGGATCTAGTCCAGGCATTTCGGAATAGTTCCATGCAAAGCAATCTTTATGCTGCATAAGCACGTCTTTTAATGTGGTCACCCGTTCTTCAGACAGCAACTCACTAACAAACGTCGGTCGTGGATCACTTGCCATTCCCAAGTCAATTTTCTTAAGTTCATCTGCAGTGGTATGTATTCCATCTTCCAGCTCCTTTGGCGCCGGCGGAAACTCCGAGATCACCTCGTCGTCGTTGTTTTCGAAGCACCATGGGGGGTCATCCATATCCTCGGGCTCTTCTTTTGATAGCGTTATCATGTGACAGGTACGAGCTCGCTTCTAAGACCGACGTTGATCTGGTTCTACCCTCATGGATTTGGGTTCATGCCTTTGCGGCGGGGTTACCCTCCAGCTGCTGGATAGAGCGAACATGCCCTGTCGATATTGATCTTCGAACCAGTTCTTAAAGGTGAAGCAGTCTTCAATAGGATGTCCTATTGCCCTATGATAGGAGCAATAGTCCGGATGAGAGACTTCGCCTGCTTGCTCGGGGTGCTTGGACTCCGGGAGTATAATCAGTTGATGTCTTATGGCGAGATCGAGCATCTTCCGTGTTTTGTTCTGAGGAAAAGAGTATGCTCCACTCATCTTCTTTATAAGAGATGAATCTGGATTACTCGATTCCCGATCGCGTGGCTCGCTGGTTGCGCTTTGTCGCTGTTGGACGCTTTTCATGCTCCTTGATTTATTTTTGCCTCTGCGTCGGGCCTTTTGTATGACGGGTTGATAAGGAAGAGCATTGTCGTTCTCCGCAGAATGTTGAAGAAGGCGCTGCGTCCTGGCTTTCTCGTAAATGGCCATTTCACGGTTATGGTCATCCCGGATCTTTTGACCCGCTTCCCCGATAAGCTTGTCCATTCGTTCTTCAAATGACGGACTTGGCGCTTTGATGACCGGGCCCTGTTTTGGTTCAGGATCAGCATCTTTTAACAGGGCGTCCTCTTCTTCATCGAAGTCATATATGACGTAGCTACCATGGACTCGTTCCCGTTTCCGGGATTTCACATATCCAAGCCTGATCGTTTCCATTCTCCCGTTGGGTAACTTGGTTGAGTTCCGGGGACATCCCAAATCCTGTTGTAGAATCGAGCTTGTCGAGTAGCCTGTCTGAAGGGCACCCCTTGACGCTTTAATAGCCTTTTCAAACCTTTCGTGTAATATCTCGGCAGACGAATGGGCTGAAGCTTGTCAAGTGTAGAATCCGCGCCATGCCAAATTTCTTTTTCCACTCTGGTTTCCCCGGATCGGTAGAATAAGATCGCCTTTTCACCTTTTCGCCTGGGAGGGACGTAGAATGTCTGTAGTTGTTGCACATTATAAGTTTCAAGCGTATCAAGCTCTTTATAATGTTCGGGCGGAACCATGGAAACTTGCAAATTTTGCTCTTCATCAACGAATGTTTGTATTGAAGGCCGAGCAAAGAATATAGCATGGACTTCGTCTTCTGAGTCGCTGCTGAAGATCAACATGGGGACGGACGGTCCCGGGTTGTGGCGTTGAGGCGGCCCCGAATAAACTATCTCTTCTTCCTCCTCGGTATCACTCTTGAAAACTGGAATAGTGGTGATAGCTTTGTCCCTCGGCTTGTGACATCTCTCCGTGTCCTCGAAATCTGGTAAGAAGTATTTCGCATCTTCGTATTTTCGGACTTCGTTTACGGAGAATGGATTCAACTCCCCTGTCACAGTGTATTCAAGACCATCCTTGAAGTACTTCATACACCGATGTTGTGTAGAAGGGATGATATTGTACTCATGTAACCAAGGCCGGCCGAGCAAAGCATTATAGCAGGTCTTGGCGTCGATGACGTGAAATTTAATATCCGTGACAAGCAGCCCGAAGCACAACGTCAGTATCACGGACCCGAGAGTCCGTGATGACTGGGAGTCAAACCCGGAGATGGTGATTTTGTCGCGAGTGAGGTGTTGAACGCTCATGCAGATTTTCTTTAACACCCTCACGTTAAGGAGGTTGACGGAGGACCCATTGTCGACCAGGATTTTTCCTATCTTTATATCGTGGCAGTATCCTGAGACATATAGAGGACGGTTGTGCTCGCACGTCCCAAGGAGGAGATCTTCGTCGCCGAAGGTGATATCGGCTGTGTGCACTTCTTCCAGCTCGTCCTTCATCTTTTCTTTGGTGAGGAAAGCTTGGTATTGTCCTGGCTCTTGTAGCGCCTTGATCAATGAATCTCTCGCTCTTTGGATAACAGAAGGGCGTCGAGAATGCTGAGCTGCGAGGGTAGCTTCCTCAAGTGTGCCAGAACGTTGTAGTCCACCTTGTTCTTCTTTGGTGGGTCCTTAGCAGTCAGTTCTTTCGTGACTTGGTCATCTAGGGCAATATCTTCAGAGACCTTCTCTTTTCCCTTATCTTTTCTGTTCGCGGGTCCGAGATTCTTTTCGGGCAGCGTACGACTGCGCAGCTGGATATTTTCGCAGGTCTTCGGTTCTTCCTCTTTCCCTGAGGTAGATTCTTTGAAAAGAGGGCAAAGATTCATCTCTTCGTCGGAGTCACTTCCGAAGGTGAGGACTTGCGATCCCCCAGCGTTGACCACGCAACAGTTGTCGGCGGTCCCTCTAAGCTCCTCAGTCGTGCTTCTTCGCTCCCGACGAGTTTTGCGTTTCATCCGCTTAAAATATTGCCGGTGAGCAACATATCCTTGCCACCATCTTTTAAAAGCGTTGCACTCTTTGGTGGGGTGCGTAATCTTCCAGTGATATAAGAGTAGCTAGGATGTATTTCCGCTTCATTAGTAGCGTTTCCTTCGGAGGGTGGCAGCTTCATTCCCATTGATATGGCCTTGGCGAACCTTTTCCTTGTCTTGAGCTTGTTTTTATTTGTGACAGATGTCCTCTGATTCGGCGGGAATGTCTCGACTCTTTCGTTCAGTCGCCGGCGTTTGGCCTTTTCAAGTATAGCCATCTCACGTTTCCAATCAGCTTTACTTTTCAGAAGAGTTTCGTTCAGGAATGCGTCGATCATCTCGTCTGATGGCCCTGGAAGTTCTGGTTCGGGAGTTGCCCTCAGTTTTTCGGTGCAAGGAGCTTCTTCATCATCTGTGGACGAGTGAAAGATCATATGGCAACTTGCTACGTAATCCTCAGATTCATCCGACGAGTCTTCTCCATCATCTCTGTCTTCAAGAACGTGGCTGAGGAACTCTTGGAGCGTGATTGGGGTCCGCGCTTTCTGGTTATACTCTTCCAGCGTGTTGATCTATTTCTGCAAGTCCGTGCGCTTATCACCAGGCTTCACGGGCTTTTCGGATTTCTTCTTCTTTTTCGAAGATTTCGACGGCTGGGTGTGAGCACTTTGGCTATCACTACCAATCTTTGGAGTTGGGCGCAGCTTCAGCATCCCTTCGATGATCTGGGGTTCCAGCGGATTCTTCCACCTAATTGCCGGGCATGTCTGGAGATCATTCAGCATCCTTTTGGTTTTGGCCGAAAGAGCCACCTCCCATGGAGCTTCTTTAACAAAAGAGCACGTTGCCCCCGGTGTGTCCGTCTTCTTAGGAGTGTGCGGTTGTGGTGGGCTCACTTTCCACTTCTCAGACAACGCAAACTTGCCTTGTTGGTACTGATCCTCGATCCATCCCTTGAAGACGAAGCAATCTTCGATTGGATGGCTCACCGTTTGGTGGTACGGGCAATAATTGGGATTATTCGCTTCGCCGGGTTGCAATGGTCACTTTGGATTCGGCAAACTGATAAGCCTGTTGCGCATCTCCAGCTCAAAGAGTCTCTTCATTTTATCCCGTGGGAAAGAGTAAGGACGCTTCATTTTCTCATTATAATAGCATCGTCTCTCTTCCAATTGATCTGTTAGTCTTAGAGCACTGGGCTGTTGTTGGTTGTTCGTAACGAAGGTCGCCTTCCCTTTACCTTTTTCGTTCCGTGGCTCCAGCTTCGGAGGAGACGGTCTATGACCCATCTGGTCCATCTGGGCCAGCTTGTCGATTAAGGCCTAGAAAGTGGTCGGCTTGAAGAACATTATAAACTGTGAAATAGTGGCATGAGGTTCTAGGGTGCCCATGAACATGCCCACCGCTGGTGCTTCTTCGATGCGCTGTTCGCACTTCGACCACAGATTCCGCCATCGGATTGCGTACTGAACCCATGTCTCGTCCGGCTTCACCCTGGCATTGATCAATGCCATTATTGGGGTGCGTTCACTAGCACATGCGAATCGCTGGGTGAACAACAACTCCATTTCTGCGAAAGTTTTGACGGAGTCGTTTGGAAGTTCGGAGTACCACTCAAACGCCGTCTCCGACAAGCTGCCGACGAATTGACGGAGCAAAAGCTTATCGTCACCACCAGTGTTGCCGCAAAGAGCCCTGAACTGAGTGACATGTTGATGGGGATTGCCTGTCCCCTTGTATACGTGGAATTTGGGGATCGTGTAGCCCGGCGGGTACTTTATCTGATCATACCAGCCTGGATACGGTCGCCCAGTTTTAACAACTTGGCCAGCCGCTTCATTTGCCTCGTGAACTCTTATTTGCTGGGAAATATAATCATCCAGGGTGGCCTTGGAGATAGTTTCTTCTTTAGCTGCTGAAAGAGCCGGAGGAGGATTCGACGTTTCCCCTTTGTCGTCTTCAATAATGATCGGAGGGTCTTCGGCTGGAGGATCCGGCTGTAATATCATCCCGACCATGTCTTCGAAGAGAAGTGCCATTCGCTTTATGTTAGCCGCTTGCTCTGCGGCTTCTGTGTCCTTCTTTTCGAGGACTCTGCGAAGGAAGTCAGCATCAGTTTCTTGTTCGTGACGCTGCTCCACGGATGTTTCCGGGCTTTCTTTTGGTCCGGTGAGTGCGGCCATCGCAGTCAGCATCTCCTGAAGCTTCTGCTGCTGTTGTTCTTGAGCTCTGGTGAGGGATCGGGTGAGTGGTCAGTGGCCCGTAGAAGCGCGGCTATTCTCTTTCCCGGATGCCATATAGACGGTATGCACCACTATGCCCCCAGACTTAGGGCGTTTGGGCTCAGTGCCTTTGAGATTTGCCGCAGGCATGGGGACTTTCTCCGGCGTTCTTTTTTTATGAGCGGTCGAAGTTGAGGGGGCCGTTGCAGTGGGCACCCAAGTGGTTGTCGTCTTTTGTGGCTTAACAGGACGGTTTTCTTCCTGTCGGACCTTCAACTTCTTCTGCCGGCGGGGATAGTCTTGATCAACCACCGACTCTCGGACTTGTCACCAGATTTTGTAAACTTTAGAAGACAGTCGTTGAGGGGACTGTTCCGGCTTCATTTCTGTGACAGTCTCCACCGGCGGCGGAGATCTTTTTAACACGGCGGCAGGCGAATTCCTGCGCACCTTGTTCAGCAGCTCAAAACTGTTCCCGGTTGGAACAGCAGCATTAATTTCCACCGTTGGAGCCGGTGGAGTTAGCCTAGAGGGGGAGTTGCCCCCGACCTTCCTTACTCGGCGCCAGTGGCGACGTCGAGCGTGTCGAGCTGATGGAGTTGTTCGGTGATGGGGATGGCTTTGTCTTGCCCCCTGTCCAGGTGAGGGGCTGTTGCTAGCGTCAGCCCGTTGAAAACTGATGTCCTTTGAGAAGCAGTATCCAATCGGTTGAAAACAGTCTTCTGAGCAGGGACATGAACCGTAGCGGGAGCCGGAACAGTCAATCTTGTAAAGACCGACCGTTTGGTAGGAGAAGCCGCTTGACAATTTCAGGAGCAGGGATGGCTATCCTCTTCGGAGCAACCTTCTCTGGGATTGCAAGCTTCATTGTGGGCCCACAGGAATTTTGGCCCAGTCTGGCGAAGACCGAGGAGCTGGAGTTGGACGACCCGTTGAGAGGGGCCGCAGTAGCTGTAAGCCGATCGAAGACCGACTTCTTGGGAGCTTCCGGTGTTGGCACAGGAGCGGTGAAGCTCATTGGTGGGAGCATGGTTCCGAAAAACAATCCTGTGGTGGCTTGAGTGACCTGTTCCACCGGCATTGTGAACAGGGAAGCCGCCTGGGGCCCATAAGATATACCCCTAGTTGAGGCAGGACGTGGGTTGCAGTTGCATGTGGAACACTTTGAGCAGGTGAACGCCATTGATCCTTTGCTTTCTGCACCAAGCAAAACGCCAAATCTTAGTACCTCGAAACCTACGGGCAACCATTAGCAAACTGCGATTCGTTCGCGAACACGACTGCCAAATTTTAGAAGCAAATCGAGGAACCTAGTAACGACAGAGATTAAGGGCAATATTTTCAGAATCTATATATCAAGAAAATCTCCAAATATTGATAAAAAAGCCAGAAAAAATCTCAAGACTCAAACCCACTAGGAGGCGGTGGATCCGCGGTCATACGTGGCATTAGGCGGCGGAACCACGGTTCTTTGGTGGCCGTTGGATCTGGGATTTTGGGGGCAAGATCGTATCTACATCTACTCACATATGGCATCTAGAGTTTCTAGTTTTAGAGACTATATAAAAGACCGAGAGCTGTGCATTCGTAAAAGAATCTAATAATCCAACAATTGAAGATCTCAAACTCAAAGTTCAAGAGAGAGATATACGAGCAAAACTAGGGTTCTTGTAATCTACTTTTGAAGAAGAAAAATTTATAATGAAATAGTTGATTAATAAAGATAGTTTTTGTTTTAATTCTTTTTATATTTACTTTTCCGCATTACTTTTTCCGCATTACTTTCTGCACTTCTAATATGACTTCATTCATCTTCCATCTCTCTCATAAATTGTTACTAACCGAGTAATTTCTTACTTGCTAGGGTTTGTAGGATAGGGTAGAATAATGGATGAAACATTTTTTTAACTTCTTTTGAAATTTTAATGTTTATAAAATTTAGCAAAATAAATGTTAACCCTCTTATCGAGCGCGTTATCAATTTATTGATGGTCACGACCATGATTCGAGATTAGTTAAACACTTGTTTTGTTAAAGACTTGAGATTAATAGAGATCAATGGAAGGACAAGGGGTAGTAGTGGGAAACTCTAGTTCTTTCCAAGAACCCCTAATCCACATTCATCTCTATCTCTCTAAGTTTTGAACTATTAAAAGATCAAAAGAGACATTTCTAAATATTCATCCATTAACTACTAAGTCCTATAAACCCTACAAGCCTTTCTATATTAAATTTTATATCCATATTAGAATAAAACGACAACAATCCCTTTTCTCTTTTATCAACTCGTCTAAAGCAAGAAAAGAAGTTCACGTTTCCCTGCGGATGACCCGTACTCATCGCGGCTAGCTATTTGCGACACCGTCTTGATTGCGGTTATTTACAAAACACTTTTCGCATGATCAATCAGCAGGCGGAGGATGTGCATCGATTATCGAGAGTTAAATCGGGTGACTATTAAGAATAAGTACCTAATCTCTCGCATGGGCGAATTATTCGACTCAGTTGCGCGAGAGTATTCTCGAAGTTGGATTTACGATCAGGGTATCATCAAGTTCGGGTGAAAGAAGAAGACATTTGCAAGACGGCGTTCGGAACTCGATATGGGTATTATGAGTATTTAGTTATGCCATTTGGAATTACTAACGCGCCGGCGATATTTATGAACTCAATGAACCAGATCTTTTCACCATTTTTAGACCAGTTCATGGTAGTATTCATTGATGATATTCTGATCCATTTGAGGAGCAAATAAGAGTATGAAGAGCACTTGAGAATAGCACTACAGACGTTGAGAAAAGAAAAGTTATATGCTAAGATGAGCAAGTGTGAGTTTTGGCTCGAAAAAGTGAAGTTCTTGGGTCATGTTGTATCCGGAGATGGAATTGCAGTTAATCCCGAAAAGATTGCAGCTGTTCATGATTGGCCAATTCCAAAGAATGTAGGGGAGATCAGAAGTTTTCTTGGACTTCCTGGATACTATAGAAGGTTTGTAAAAGTAGTGAACTGTTGAGTTACAAGTCGAGTTATATTATTGATTTCCCCCTTTCCCCGGGTTTCATGTTCTAGTCAGGTTGTTAGGAATATGTATGCCCTAGAGGCCATTATTGTATGATATAGTGGATGATTGGACATATATATAGAGGACTTTCTTGCTCGGCATGATAGTATGCTATCTGGTTGCTCTTTATCTTAACATGTACAGTTGTATTATTATACTGTCTCTCTTATACATGTTGATAAAGCCCTTAGGATGTTGACGGACCACCAGGACTATGATGCAGATCATACTAATGGGAACTAGATATTCCATAAGCACATCTTTTAATAGTTTCTAGTCGAGGGGATATCGAGACAGGGAATCGATATTCCAGAGTAGACTAGTGTGTGTGTTTCTTGACCCTGTATAGGGTGGTGATTGATCCCACAACCATTGGTGTTTGACATCAAAGATTGTACATAGATGCTCATTAGAGAATGAGTACACCGAACAGGACTCGCCAAGAACTCCTAGATGGTACTATACCTATAGTCGGATAGCAGTTCTCTGGTGACACTGCTACAGGTTAGTCTGTAGACCCGAGATCGTCATAGTGTCTTGTATGGTTCCCACTGTGCGTTGATTTCCTCTCTACCACGGCTCAAAAGAGTCGTGCAAACGGATGGATTTTGGGTACAGTCCCAAGTCACATGGAGGCAGTGAGCAATAGGAGGGGTTTCGTCTCTCCCGGTATAGGGAGTTGATGTTACGCTATGCTCGATTGGCTATAACAGCAAGTCCCTGACCAGGGCTGATGAGATTTACTGGTAAGTGTTATCTGTAGTTTCTCAAACCGTTATGAGCCACACATCGGCATGACTTATCAAATTACTAGGGTCTGACGATTCCACCCCTAGACTTGATATGCGACATATCAGACGAAGAGATCGGACTGTATGGTAAGTGTTACTTATAGGCTTCACGGGAGTTTGGACAAGTTTGCTTGTTGATCTTCTAATCGCTCAATACCTGGGTAGCCGAAACATCCAGCTAGCACCGCTGACCGCTTGTGGGTAACTGATGTGATCATTACCTACTGCTGGCGTATTTACGAGTCTTTAGAGTCCCATACAGAGGTTTCCTAGCTCAAGCGAAATGAAGTAGGGCACATATGCTGATATGTGTGGGGGCCTGATTAAATACGAGTATGTGATACCGTATTCTAATCTGGTGACATTTGATATCGGTTAGGTTAGATGTGATATAACTGGATTATTGAATCAAGTGTTGATTTGATGATATGATATACAGATAAATGATATTAGTCGGTTATATATGATATAACCGGATTATTAAATCAAGTGTTGATTTAATAATTTGATATATATTTATATTTGATATATTTATATATTAACTAATATTAATGCTCACTAATTATTTTCTTCTCTTAATATATATTTATATATATGTGATATATATATATATATATATATGTATGTATGTATATGTATATGTATATATATATATATATATATATATATATATATATATATATATATATATATGTATGTATGTATGTATGTATGTATGTATGTATATGGATTTTCTATTTTGAGAAAATAAAATAAAAAGGTGGAAAATGAGGAGATATTTTAGGTATGGGTGAAGCATGGCTTTTACATTAGTTTATTCATTTGCCATCACTATTGAAGCATGGTTGTGTATTTTTTATTAAAATGAAATTCATGCTTCAATAAGTGAGGTGAAGTTTGAGCCATTTTTCACTTGATTTTTCTTCACTTGGTTTTGAGAAAAACCCTAACTCTCTCCATTTTCATCTTCTTCTTCCTCCAAGCCCTAACCCTCACATAAGTTGTGAACCCTAGGGCTTAAGAGAGTTCTAAGTGAGCTAATACTCCTACTTCATCAACCTACACTCGATTAGGCATTAAGTATAGGTTGTTTTCTTCACTAATAATAGATTAGTGAATGATAGCTTGAACTAGAGAAGGTTTAAGGTGGATCATCTTCAGCCTTGAAGATCGCGAAGCAAGCTCGTGCATTTCTTCAAGTGGAGCCAAGAAGAATCATAGGGACTACTACTCGGAGCTATAGAAGTGAAGGACTTGGTCTACAAAGGTGTTATCTCTTTTACTTAGTGTAGTTCTTGTTATATCATTGCTTAAATCCTAATAATCTAGTTAGATTCTATGTTAGTGTAGCTTAGCACCCAAAAATTTTAAAATTGCATACTTGATACTTGTATAAACCTTGTGGTGATGGTAAGACACACTTTCATGGTATCAGAGCCAAGCTAGAGCATTATACGATGTGTTAGAATTACGAAACCAAAACAACTCCGAAAACTGGAATCTGAAACCCTAGTTTCTGTCGATTTTAAAATGTTCTCTAAATTTTTTTTAAACAAGTACAGAATGCTACATGTGATGTAACTAGAACACTGAAGAAAAATGAGACCAAGACTCAACTTTTTGGCT
Source organism: Agapanthus africanus (assembly GCA_030015575.1). Classification (NCBI taxonomy): domain Eukaryota; kingdom Viridiplantae; phylum Streptophyta; class Magnoliopsida; order Asparagales; family Amaryllidaceae; genus Agapanthus; species Agapanthus africanus. Next base: position 570,520,813 of record JASDDO010000016.1, read on the forward strand.
GGCCAAAAACCAAAAATGCCCGGCTTGGCTGGCCCCCCTTTCTATTTTTGGTCTCACATTTTTTTGGTGTTCTGGTAGCTTAATTTTGGGGTTTCAGGTAATGTTTGATTTTGCCTAGATTGCATGTGATGTTATCTTTCTGTTGGGGCAATTCGGAGTGGTTTGTAGTCGCAATTTTAATATCGTTTCGAGTTTAAGTTTGATATGTGATACAATAGTTGGAATCCATATTAAATTAGTTTTGTGAAAACTAGTTTATAATTGGTAAATCTAGCGTTTTAGTCTCGGTTCATCGATTGCCACGGAGTTTCGATTCGGATCAAAACTCCGTTACAATCGCGTATAGTATGCGAACACTCGCCGGATAACACTACTAGATAGCCATGCCCCCATTGCCCCGACCAAGTGACTATAGGAGAACCTCATTGCCAAAAACATCCATTCGAGTGCTTGCGGCCATGGTGTTCCTCCTAAGTGCACTTCGTCGACGGCATCGGGGGTGCGGCCATCTACTAAAGTTCCCGACGAGTATTCGATCATTTAATCGGGAATCTTGTTGAATTACCCGACTGGTTATTAAAAAGTGTTTTCAATTCGAGACTAAAATGCAAGGTTTATAGGGTTAGGCATGAAATTCGGAATATGAGATATTCCGGGTTTATGATGTCTAAGGTAAATGCAGATTCTAATTATTATAGTTTTCATTTCTTTTCTGTGATCGTAAGTGTAATATGTGGGGTATCCCCGATCTCGTTGCTATACGTCAACAACATTCGGGATACGCATATTTACTTACGTTGATGACATGTGATATTTATGTGTTGCTGTGATATGTTATATTGGATCGTCGTGATTGAATAGCTGGGTTTTTTTGCGTGAGATGAGAGTTTTACTATTTTCATTCATGTAAAAACAGTATGTAATATTCTTTTATTGGGACACTTCTGGGTTGAGAATGATATCACCATTGATGTATATTATTTACTTTTCCACATTAGGATAGACCCAAGGCGGGGAGCATAAGTAACCGTGTTCTAGAGTCTAGTGGGAGACCATCTCGACGAGTCGAGACCGGGTCTCCTAACTCTCGAATTGCAGGGTTGCTCGCTGCTCTCGTAGGGGTCTAGAGATGTGGGTTTGGCTATTTATCACGACCGTGGAATCCGTGTTTTTCATTACCGGCTTAACTTAAAACACGGACCTCCTAATATATCCAATATTTCATATGTTGTGCTTCTGCTGCTTAAGTTCTGTGATGTGATCATATAACTGTGTGAGACGAATGCTATATATATATATGATATATATAATAAATGTTGCTTATGTTTTGTACCCGCGCTAGTCCAGCCCTCGCTCTGCCGTTAGTTAAGTAACCTAACGGTGCATGACAGTGGTTATGGCGAATGCGGATGGCATAAGCATACGTTCTATTTTCGTTTCTTCTGTGATATTTAGGAAACATAAATGATGGGACGTCATTAATGAGATTAATGAAAAGATAAGAAACCTAAAGATGTTGTAGAATCAAAAAATTTCAAAAAATTAGCTCTAGTTCTTGCTTTGCATTGAGGTATTCCATTATGAATATCTAGCACCTCATTCGATGAGGAAAGAACCTAGATCCCTTCACCGGGAGTGACCTATTTAGCGAAACTAGCAAATACTACAACTCACTCGGTTTGTTTTGAAAACTACTCGATTTTAAAAGCGGAGCTTAAACCACTCCTTTTCAAATCACAAGGTTCTTCAACGATATCAAGCTCATTATGTTAAAAGGTTTTCTTCAAAACCAAACGTAGCCCTCCGTCATTTCAGATAAGGACTATTTAGTATTCATGCTACATTTGTTGACCTTGTCAAGGCGTAGTGTGCGGTAGCTGATTAGTGCTTATCTGTAGCATGTGATGCGATTGGATTAGGGTAGTCGTACGGCTTTGTTGACCTTTTAAAGGGTCGTACATGTGGGTTTAATTCAATCATAAAATGACGGGTAGAACTTGACTAGCACTTATGATTTGTTGACCATAGTTAAGGTCATAAGTTGTTAGGGGTAAAAACAGATATTGGGATTTTTAAGTATTGAAATTTGCAATAAGATTGCATACTTTCTATGAGATAGTTGGATCCCGATACCCACTGCGAGTAAGAGTTACTCCTGAGGGAGTTTTCCACTTTACAATTAGCTGATCCAGTAGGTGTCTAAGAAAGGTGTTAACGGGTTTATGTCCTTGCGGAAGCGAGATTATTTAATTAGTTCCATGCAAAAACACGGGGAGACTCCCTCGGAGTACCAATACCTGCCTGGCTGACCGATTGGCGAACTTGTAAGGTGTAATTAATCCCGGCTAATCTTACCTTTTAGGGTTTGAAGGAAGATTTGATAAAAACAGTGGGAGCCTTCCTGATTAGATAAGATAATAACCAATCTAATCTTGCAAAGAGCGCACGCTAATGTGTTTACTTCTCTCTCTCCTGGTAGCGACTATAACACACCTTAATCAAGATAATAATATGGATGTATTGACCGAACCGGCTTATTATACTGATATAGGAAACGTTGGTTCCGCTCTATCTTATGACTGTCATAAGTCTGAGCAATGAATAGGGGAATATCAGGATTCCCACGCAACCCGAACGAAGAAAGAGCATGATGATGCATCTTCTTCGGGTGTATTCGTTACCGAGAACTGTTTCTCAATTTGCTCTACATCATGGGTATTGGATACCGGATCAGGATCCCACGTTTATAATTTGTTACATGGGTTAAAGAGATGTAGAGAACTGGGAAAGGGTGATATGTCTCTCAAAATAGGGAATGGTGCAATTGTTGCAGCCAAAGCAGTTGGCGAATATCACCTAGTATTACCAAATGATAATACATTGATTCTGAACGACTTTTATTACGTACCAAAAATGATGTGCAATATTATATCAGTTTCTTTATTACATAAAGAAGGATATAACTTTGTATTGGAGGAAAATGTTATGAACATTTTTCTAAATCAAGTGTTGGTTGGGTTTGGTACGTTGTGTAATGGTATATACGTTCTAAATCAAAATACAGTTCTAAACATACAGAACACACACAAGAGGAAAAATTCAGAAATGAACGAATCCTTCTTGTGGCATTGTAGACTTGGTCATATCAATGCGACAAGACTATCTAAGTTGCATAAAGATGGATATTTGAATCAGTCTTATGAAACTTGCCAGTCATGTCTCAAAGACAAGATGACCAAGACTCCATTTACTGGACATGGAAAAAGAGCTACTGAACTCTTGGGACTGATACATAGTGATGTATACGGTCCTATGTCTATACATGTCAGGAATGATTTCTCGTACTTCATTACATTCACAGATGATCTCTCAAGATTCGGACATGTGTTTCTGTTGAAACACGAATCTAAAGCTTTTGAGAAATTCAAGAAATATAAGTACTAAGTTGAGAACCAAACGAGTAAAAATATTAAAATCCTTCGATCTGATCGGGGAGGAGAATACTTAAGCACAGAATTCCGAGACTACTTAAAAGAGAATGGGATTCTTTCTCAGCTTACTCCTCCATATACACTACAACACAATGGAGTATCGAAGCGGAGGAATCGCACCCTATTGGACATGGTATGCTCTATGATGAGTGTTGCTGAGTTATCTATTTCATTTTGGAGTTATACACTTGAGACAGCTGCATACCTATTGAATAGGGTTCCAACCAAATCTGTGACTACCACTCCATATGAGATATGGGAGGGAAAGAGACCATGTCTTAATTTTATTAAGATATGGGGTTGTCCAGCTTATGTTAAAAAGAAAAATCCGGACAAGCTCGAGACAAGGTCTTTTCTATGTAAGTTTGTTGGATATCCCAAACATTCATGAGGGCATATCTTCTACCACACCGAGGAACAAAAGGTGTTTGTTGCTCAACATGCCACATTTTTAGAAAAGGAATTTCTTGTGAAAGAAATTAGTGGTAATGAGGTAGAGCTAGAAGAAGCTCCAACCACACAAACTGCAACTGATAATTTGATTGAATCGGAGGATTCGATAGTCCCGGATGAACCTTAGCCTCTCCGCCGATCTAGTAGGATTCCTCATCCACCTGAGAGATACTACGGTTTTCTCATAGACGGTGGGAGTGAGGATTGCATCATGGAAGATGATGACCCAACCAGTTTTGAGCAGGCCATCACAAGTGGAGACTCTGTGAAATGACTGGATGCTATTCGATCTGAGATGGAATCCATGTACACTAACAAAGTATGGACTTTGGAAGTTTCTCCCGAATGGGTAAAACCCATTGGGAGCAAGTGGATCTTTAAGAAGAAAATTGGTGTAGATGGAAAGGTTGAGTCCTTCAAAGCTAGACTTGTTGCTAAAGGTTTTCATCAACGACTTGGTATCTATTATGATGAAACCTTTTCTCCAGTCGCTATGCTTAAGTCGATCAGGATCCTACTTGCCATTGCTGCATACCATGACTACGAAATCTGGCAGATGGACATCAAGACCGCTTTTCTAAATGGTGATTTAGAAGATAGCATGTACATGACACAGCCATAGGGCTTCGTAGACAGTGGGAGCGGCAGAAAGGTGTGCAAGCTGCTTAAATCAATCTACGGATTAAAGCAGGCATCGCGGAGCCGGAACATCTGTTTTGATAAAGCGGTCAAAAAGTTTGACTTCATCAAAAACATAGATGAACCATGTATATACAAAAAGGTAGTAGAGAGTAAGGTTGTCTTCCTCGTATTATACGTGGATGACATACTCTTGATAGGAAATGATGTTCCTATGCTACACTCGGTCAAGCTCTTCTTATCACAAAAGTTCTCCATGAAAGATCTAGGTGATGCCTCCTGCATCCTGGGGATAAAAATCTATAGAGATAGATCTAAGAGAATGTTGGGATTGTCCCAATCCAGATACATTGACACCATACTAAAGAGATTTAGTATGAAAGATTCTAAGCGTGGTAATTTACCCGCTTGTTCAGGAATCACTCTCTCCAAGGAGATTTCTCCCAAGACTGATTTGGAGAGGGCTCGCATGACAGTGATACCCTATACTTCTGCAGTTGGGTCTATCATGTATGCGATGTTATGTACCAGACCGGATGTAGCTTATGCACTAGGTATAGTGAGTATGTATCAATCAGATCCTGGAAAAAGCATTGGAAAGCTGTGAAGAACATTCTTAACTACTTGAGAAGGACTAAAGAAATGTTCTTGGTGTATGGTAACGGAGAACTCCAGGTAGAGTCCTTTACCGATTCTAGCTTTCAGGGTGATAAGGACGACAGTAAGTCGGTCTCAGGTTTTGTCTTCACCCTCAATGGAGGGGCGGTATGTTGGAAGATTTCCAAGCAAGATACCGTAGCAGACTCGACGATGGAGGCTGAATACATCGCTGCCAACGATACCGCCAAAGAGGCTGTCTGGATGAAGAATTTCATTACTGAACTTGGTGTGGTTCCATCCATTGAGCATCCAATACCTTTGTATTGTGATAACAATGGAGCTATGGTTTTGGCCAAGGAACCTCGGTTCCATCAGCGATCTAGACATATTCTTAGGCGGTATCACTTAATCCGGGAGATAGTAAATCGCCGGGAGATCGAGGTCAGGAGAGTTGACACGAAGGATAACACAGCAGATCCACTCACGAAGGCCCTTCCCCAGACACAATTTGAGAGACTTTTTGGGATGTTGGTTATGAGATACTACAACAACTGGCCTTAGTGCAAGTGGGACATTGTTAGGAATATGTATGCCCTAGAGCCCATTATTGTATGATATAGTGGATGCTTGAACATATATATAGAGGACTTTCTTGCTCGACATGATAGTATGCTATCTGGTTGCTCTTTATCTTAACATATACACTTGTATTATTATATTGTCTCTCTTATACATGTTGATAAAGCCCTTAAGATGTGAACTTGACTACCAGGACTATGATGCAGATCATACTAGTAGGGCCCGGATATTCCACAAGCACATCCTTTAACAGTTCCTAGTCGAGGGGATATCGAGACAGGGCATCGATATTCCAGAATAGACCAGTGTGTAAGTTTCTTGACCCTGTATAGGGCGGTGGTTAATCCCACAATCATTGGTGTTTGACATCAAAGATTGTACACAGGTGCTCATTAGAGAATGGGTACACCGAACAGGACTCGCCAAGAACTCCTAGATGCTACTATACCTATCGTCAGATAGAAGTTCTTTGGTGACACTGGTACAAGTTGGTCTGTAGACCCGAGATCGTCATAATGTCTTGTGTGGTTCCCACTGTTCTTTGATTTCCTCCCTACCACGGCTCAAAGGAGTCATGCAAACAGGTGGATTTTAGGTACAGTCCCGAGTCACATGGAGGTAGTGAGAGATAGGAGGTGTTTCGTCTCTCCCGGTATAGGGAGTTGATGTTGCGCTATGCTCGATTGGCTATAACAGCAATTCCCTGGCCAGGGCTGATGAGATTTACTGGTAAGTGTTATCGGTAGTTTCTTGAACTGTTATGAGTCACACATCGGCATGACTTATCAAATTACTAGGGTCTGACGATTCCACCTCTAGACTCGATATGCGACATATCAGACGAAGAGACTAGAATATACGGTAAGTGTTCCTTATAAGCTTCACGGGAGTTTGGACAAGTTTGCTTATTGATCTTCTAATTGCTCAATACCTGGGTAGCCGTTACGTCCAGCTAGTACCGCTGACGGCTTATTGGTGACTGATGTGATCATTACCTACTGCTGGCGTATTTACGAGTCTTTAGAATCCCACATAGAGCTTTTCTAGCTCAAGCGAAACGAAATAGGGCACATATGCTGATATGTGCGGGAGCCTGATTAAATACGAGTATGTGATACCGTATTCTAATCTGGCTACATTTGATATCGGTTAGGTTATATGTGATATAACCAGATTATTGAATCAAGTGATGATTTGATGATATGATATACAGATAAATGATATTAGTCGGTTATATATGATATAACCTGATTATTAAATCAAGTGTTGATTTAATAATTTGATATATATTTATATTTGATATATTTATATAGTAACTAATATTAATGCTCACTAATTATTTTCTTCTCTTAATATATATTTATATGTGTGTGTGTGTGTGTGTGTGTGTGATATGTGTGTGTGTGTGATATATATATATATATATATATATATATATATATATATATATATATATATATATATATATATATGGATTTTCTATTTTGAGAAAATAGAATAAAGAGGTGGAAAATGAGGAGATATTTTGGGTATGGGTGAAGCCATAGTTTATTCATTTGCCATCACTATTGAAGCATGGTTGTGTATTTTTTATTAAAATGAAATTCATGCTTCAATAAGTGAGGTGAAGTGTAAGCCATTCTTCACCTGGTTTTGAGAAAAACCTTAACTCTCTCCATTTTCATCTTCTTCTTCCTCCAAGCCCTAACCCTCACATGAGTTGTGAACCCTAGGGCATAAGAGAGTTCTAAATGAGCTAATACTCCTACTTCATCAACCTACACTCGATTAGCCATTAAGTATAGGTTGTTTTCTTCACTAATGATAGATTAGTGAAGAGGTAGCTTGAACTGGAGAAGCTTTAAGAAGGGATATCTTCGGTCTCGAAGATCGCGAAGCAAGTTCGTGCATTTTTTCAAGTGGAGCCAAGAGGAGTCGTAGGGACTACTATCCGAAGCTATAGAAGTGAAGGACTTGGTCTACAAAGGTTGTAATCTTTTTCACTTAATGTAGTTCTTGTTATATCATTGCTTAAATCCTAATAATCTAGTTAGATTCTAGGTCAGTGTAGCTTAGCACCCCAAAATTTTTAAAATTGCATACTTGATGCTTGTACAAACCTTGTGGTGGTGGTAAGACACACTTTCACAGGTATCAATAGAATGTCTACCTAATTCCAACACAGGAACAATCGTGAACAGGTCTTGTCTAGCAAGACAACAAGTCAGGTCAATCAGATTAACAATTCAATATTGTTGGTATCGGTAACCAATACAGGTAACAGGTATGACAATACAGCTAAGCAATGGCAAGATAACGTGTCGCGCACATGTCAGGTATTGTGTATTAAACAGGAGAAATATTTACTTGCACAACCAGTCGTAATAAAAGCAATAATATAATTGTCATGGTTATTTAGCTATAACGAATTGATGTATGCATCATTACTTGTTAAAAGATATATCTAAACATATTTATAATAGCGTTTTACCCTTGTTATTTATTATAAACTAAATTATATGTACTAAAATAGTTCAAATAAGTAATTTTGCACAACCTCAACAATTGTAATTATACACGTGCTATTGTTACAGGTTATCTCTATATATTGTATATTGATAATAATTTGCAACATTATAAATATATGTATATTATAAATATATATTTTGGTATATGTAAAATAGCATGTTGCAAGATGAACTTGCCTTGATCTGTCACTGAATGACAATGACACACAAAAGCAAAACACGACACACGATATACGATCCAAGCAAGTCTCGGCCTGGCAACTGCGACGATAGGACAACGGCGTGAGGTTGGCTGTTCGTCGAGGGAACTGCAGAATCTCGGGTCCTTGGGTGTTGGGCTGCTGCGACGATGGTTCGATGGCGATAATGGGGTGGTTACTTCGGTTGAAGGAGATGGAGTTGCTAGCGTGGGTTCTGAGAGTCGGTGAAGTTTGCTGGAGGAGGCGAAGGTCGAAGGCTGTCGAGGGAGCGGGCTGGAATCGGCAATAGTGGGTCTCGGTTATTTTTTAGAAGAAGAAAAGGAGAGAGATGATGGTGATGTGTGGTCGGGATTCAGGGAAGGACAAGGGAGGAGGGTTGGTGAGTTGAGGGTACCGGCAGGAGACGACAACGATGGCGAGGAAAGAGGTGCGGTGAGATGGGTTGTTGGTCGGGGTGAAGGGTCTCGGTTCGTGAGGAGGTTGTGGTGTAGAGATAGGAGGTTGGCTTTGTTCCCTTCCGAACACAGAGACACGACTGCGCAGGTCCGTCTTGCCTGAGATTCGTGGCAGATGCTAATTGGTGCTATCCGTCCACCTCTCCGAAGATGCCAAGTTGATTTATGACACCGTGTATCGAAGGTTTAAACGGATGCGTCCGATGTAGCAGACTTCGTCAGATTCCCCCTCGTTTAAGGGGTTTTTGATTGTGGGGACGCTCTTCCCTGCAGGCGCAAGCCCCTGCAGTTAATTACGCGACCACATCGCGGTAACCACTTTCTCCTTCTCCATATGGTCACTTCGTGTCGTGTGTGTTTGTTTTGTGTTCGGTTGCCCGTGGATTGTATACGGAGACTAATTTGTGTTGTCGCCCGTAGGACGTGGATTAGTCCAAATCCGTATCTTTCTTAGATTTGGGTTTAGGGGGTGTTTAAGGATACGTTAGCCTTATTTGAGGCTAAGATCGACTTAAGCGTTCGTTAAGGATACGTTAGTCTAATTTTAGACTAAGATCAACTTAACGGGATCGTTTAGATCCGACAAGAGAGCAATTGGGGGCTCTATTGTTTAGTTTAATGACATTGCGATCGATAATTAGTTTAAGGACATTACGGTCCAATATTAGTTTTAAGACATTGCGGTCAAGGTTAAGGACATCATAGTCCGTGGATTTAAGGACTCCACAGTCTGGCGTTAGTTTTAAGACATCACGGTCAAGGTTAAGGACGTCATAGTCCGTTGTTAGTTTTAAGACATCCCGGTCAAGGTTAAGGACATCATAGTCCATGAGTTTAAGGACCTCACAGTTCGTTGTTAGTTTTAAGACCTCCCGGTCAAGGTTAAGGACATCATAGTCCATGAGTTTAAGGACCTCACAGTCCGATGTTAGTTTTAAGACGTCACTGTTTCCCCTAATCAGAGCGAAACTCCATCTCTAAGACTGAAAAGTAAAGCACTGCTTCATAAAAAAGGCTAAACACCAAAGGCAATTTATCCTTGCAAGAATCACATGCACCTAATAATAGCAAATTAAATAATGCGATGCACAAACATAACAGAGAGTTAAAATAAAAGAACCCTTAACAGATAATAAAATACTTGATTAAAAAGAAAACACTTGTTCATTATTATTATTATTACATTTAAAAAAGATCACCAAATATGGGATCGGAAAGACAAGGGTTCGCAAAGATAAGAAGAAGATTCCCCAGTTCCCTTTCTGTCTTCTCCACAACGTTGAAGCGGCGGTCCTCCCGAGAGGTAGACACCCAACGATCGTCGCCATATTCATCAGAAAAGGTGGCGATGACAACCCGGAGAGCCCGTATCTGGCTCAGCAAGTGGAAGGAACAGTCCCTCAGGGCTTTGGTGATCAAGTGCGCTTCAAAGAAGCACTCGATCTTATCCTCGGCGGCGTCAAGCATTGCCGAGGACATCTCTACTGGAGGAGGGGAAAGATCGGCGAGCACCGAGGCAAGGATCATCCGAAGCCAAATAGAGTGCGGAGGGAGATGAAACCCCACACGAGTCAAAAGCGCGTACATTGCAGTATCGCACTGCTCGTTCGTAAGAGAAGGGTCCACCAAGCGCGCAGCAAAACGGGGAACGATATCTTGAATAGGCACTTCCCATGGTTGTCGGCGGGCATGAGGACGGTTGCAAGCCATGATCGAAAAAGTTCTCTGAAGATGAGAGAGGAAAAGGCTCGGCTTTAAGTTATATAGACCAAGCACAGAAAATTCTGTGCACAGTGGAATTATTTCCAAGACCCGGGAAATGAAAATTTTGGGAAATACAAGTCCGACTTGAAAAAGGAAGATGAAAAGAAATCTCAGGTGAAGCAACGCTTCCGATTCCCCCAATCAGAGCAAAGCTCTACTTTGAAAATTTAAATTTTAATAAATGAAGCAACGCTTCAGATCCTCTGCGCTGTGTGCAGGATGCCACGTGTCAAAATCTGGCACGCCAGCGCAGAGAGTGCAGCGCCCAAGGCAGCGCGCCCAATCAGAGAAAAACTCTATTTAAAACAAAAATTAAAAAAAAGCAACGCTTCAGATAATCTGCGCTCTGCGCTGCGCGACACGTGGCAGCGCAGTTGCGCTAGCGCAGTTGCGCTGCGCTCTGCGCTGCACGCCACGTGGCAGCGCAGTTGCGCTGCGCTCTGCGCTGCACGCCACGTGGCAGCGCAGTTGCGCTGCGCGACACGTGGCAGCGCAGTTGTGCTGTGCACTGCTTGACACGTGTCAAGCGCTGGTACATCGGCGCCAAACAGAATTAAAATTTTAGCAAGATTTTTCTGTTCTTGTTAAAACAAGAAGATTGCCTTCTGTAAAACAGAAGCCCTTGGATCAAAGATCCAACGGTGGGGAAAATTCCCCAAATCACTCAGAGAAAGATCTCTTTAACAAATTTAACAAATTTATGAGCACTATAAAAAGGCCCCTAGACCCCAAATCAAAAGGAGGAATATTGTGAGAGATCAAGAACTTCAAACAGAGAGAACTCTGAAGAAATTTCAAGAAGAAAAAAATGGTAAAAACCTTTAAGATAGAAGAATTTCTTCTAATAGATCATTGATCTAAGAACAAGATCAATAATCTTCAATAAAAAAACAAAATAAAAATAGTGTTTTGCACTTATGAACCATTGGTTCTCATAATACTTATTTTCTTTGATCTAAATTAGATCAAGAAATCAAATAGTGCTTTGCACTTTTTTATGAACCATTGGTTCTGGAATCTAAAAGATTCTCAAGTTAATAGTGCTTGCACTTGCAAAACTGCACTGTTGCACTCTTATGTTGGTGCAAGCCACCAGAGAGCGCCACGTGTCAGCACCAGAACCACTTGCGCTCTGCGCTTTTAAGATAGAGCATTGCTCTCTGAAATTGGCGCAACTCACCAGAGCGCTCCACGTGTCAACAGCGCAACAGCGCAGCGCACTAGCGCAACGCACTGCGCTGTTACGCTTGCGCTCACCAGAGCATGACACGTGTCATCTCCACATGCGCTTGCACTTAATGATTGGCGCAAAGCGCCTGACAAATGCATTGCATTATTTACTGAAGGGCCAAGCCCAATTAAAAAAGGCTCAACAGGCCAAATAAAATGCTATGCATTAAAAGGGTAGAGCCCAAACAAAGCAGATGCTGTGCATCATTTAAAAAGGGCAGAGCCCAAACAAAGGTCCAACAAAGACCAAGATTAATGCTATGCATTATTTAAAAGGGGCCAAGCCCTAGCACAGGCCTAATAGGCTAAAAACAAATAAAAGTGTTGAACATTTTTCAACTGGACTTAGCCCAATCATGGCCGTAAGTCCTCAAATTAAATTGACTGAGCACAGCTGCTTTCTTAAATCAATTTACATCCGGTTCGAAGGTACATCTCCGAACTCCTTTGACTCCTATCATTGTAATCCTTCAACGACGTCAGAGAGGTGACGGGTCCCGACAACCACACATCAATACGGACTGTGGGGTCCTTAAACCCACGGACTTAAGCGTCCTTAAACTAAGATACGGACTGTGGGGTCCTTAAACCCGCGGACTAATGCGTCCTTAAACTAACGGACTAATGCGTCCTTAAACACACCCATATGGACTGTGGGGTCCTTAAACCCATGGACTTATGCGTCCTTAAACTACCAATAGACCGCAATGTCCTTAAACTACCAATGGACCGCAATGTCCCTAAACTACCTATGGACCACTACGTCCCTAAACTGGAACAATAGAGCCCCTAAACGCTCTTTTGTTGGATCTAAACGATCCCGTTTAAGTTGATCTTAGCCTTAAATATGGTTAACGTATCCTTAAACATTCAAACAGACTTTAGTCCCAAATTGGACTATAAGACCCCCAATCAACTTTGGTTCAAGGGTACATCTCTGAATTCCTCTGACACCTATCATTGTAATCCTTCAACGACGTCAGAGAGGTGACGAGTCCCGACGGCCATATATTAAATGGATCACCATGTTAAGTTGATCTTAGTCTCAAACAGGACTAACGTATTCTTAACGAACGTTTAAGTTGATCTTAGCCTCAACACGGCTAATGTATCCTTAGACTAAAACACTAAACCCAAATCTAAGTAAATACGGATTTGGACTAATCCACGTCCTACGGGCGACGGCATAACTTAGTCTCCGTATACAATCCACGGGCATCCACAAACAAAACAAACACACACGACACGAAGTGAAATTCTGGAGAAGGAGAAAATGGCTATCGCGATGCGGTGGCGTAATTAACTGCAGGGGCTTGCGCCTGCAGGGAAGAGCGTCCCCACAATCAAAAAACCCCTCTAGCGAGTGGGAATCTGACGAAGTCTGCTACATCGGCCGCATCCGTCTAAACCTCCGATACACGGTGCCATAAATCAACTTGGCATCTTCGGAGAGGTGGACGGATAAAACCATATAGCATCTGCCCCGAATCTCAGGCAAGACGTCCTCACGTCTCGGCCGCCATTCAGAGGGGAACAGATTCTAGCACGCCCGGTAGGACCTTTTCCTCTTTCCACTCCACACTTCGTGTCGTATTCGTGAACGAATTGCGGTTTGTTAATGGTTGCATTCGGATTTTAAGTTACTAAGATTTGGTCTTTTGCCTGGCGCAGAAATCAAACATCGATGGCCTCTACCTGTTCGAAGTGCTCCAACTGCAGCTGCAGCTCGCGTCCGGCCTCAACTGGGGGCATAATCTACGGGCCCCAAGCGGCCTCTTTGTTCACCATGCCCGTGGAGCAGATTACTCAAGCCACCACGGGGTTGTTTTTCGGAACTATACTTCCGCCAACAAGCTTCAGCACCCCCATGCCCGTACAAGAAGCTCCTAAGTTGGTCTTCGATCGACTTTCAGTTACTGCGGCCCCTCTCAACGGGTCGCCCAACACCAGCGCCTCGGTCTTCTCCAGACTGGGCCAAAACTCCTGCGGGCCCACAATGAAGCTTGCGGTCCCAGAAAAGGTTATTCCAAAAAGAATAGCCAAACCTGCTCATGAAGTCATCAAGGCGGCTTCTCCTGCTAATAGATCGGTTTTTACAAGTCCGACCGTCCCAACTCCCACTCCTGCTCCTGCTGCTAAAAAAACATCAGTCTTCAATAGGCTGACGCCGGCAACAACCCCACACCTGAACAGGGGGCAAGAAGAAGCTGTTTCTGTCTCTGAGCCAATACCGACAACTCGTCACGCCCGACGACGCCACTGGCACCGGGTAAGGAAGACCGGGGGCAACTCCCCTTCTGAGATGACTCCGCCAGCTTCAACGGTGGAAGTTAACGCTGCTGTTCCAACTGGGAACAACTTCGAGCTACTGAACAGAGTACGCAGAAACTCACCAACTGCGGTGCTCAAAAGATCTCCTCCACCAGTAGAGACTACCATGGAAGCAGAAAAGCTGGAGCAGCCTCTTCAATCGCTGTCCTCCAGGATTTACAAGACATGGCGACGAGTCCGAGAATCTGTGATTGATCCTAATTTCTCTCGCCAACACAAAAAGTCGGAAGGTCGGCAAGAAGAAAATCTCCCGGTCAAGCAACGAAAGGCGACGACCGCTTGGGTGCCCAAAGCAATGGCCCCCTCAACTTCTACAGCCCATAAGAGAAGAAGGCCAGAAAAAGTCCCTACACCTATGGCGAATATCAAAGGTGGTGAACCCAAACGCCCTAAGTCTGGGGACATGGTAATTCATACCGTCTACATGGCGTCTGGTAAAGAGGACAGCCGCATATCAACAGGTCAGACCGCTCACGCGATCGGTGACCAAAGCACAAAAGCAGCAGCAGAAGCTCCAAGAGATGATGAACGCGATGGCCGCACTTACTGGGCCAAAAGAAAGCCCTGAAACGTCTTCAGATGAACGCCAGGAGCAAGAAACCGACGCCGAATTCCTTCGACGAATATTGGAGAAGAAGGATAAAGAGGCTGCTGAACAAGCAGCCAACATAAAACGTATGGGCCTCCTATTCCAAGACATGGTAGGGATGATGATCCAGCAGGATCCTCCGGCCGAAGATCCCCCGATCGTCCTTGAAGACGATAGGGGAGAAACGTCAAATCCTCCACCGGCTCTGTCAACAGCCAAGGAGGAGACAATCTCCAAAACTGATTTGGACGAGTACATAGCCCAATAAATACGGGTTCATCATGCGACTAAAGTAGCCGGCCAGGTCGTAAAAACAGGACGGCCGTATCCGAGTTGGTACGACCAGATCAAGTACCCGCCGGGCTACAAAATTCCCAAGTTCCATGTCTACAAGGGGACGGGCAATCCTCACCAGCATGTTGCCCAGTTCAGGGCACTCTGCGGCAACACCGACGGTGATGACAAGCTGTTACTTCGCCAGTTTGTTTGGAAGCTTATCAGATACAATGTTCGAGTGGTATTCTGAGCTCCCGAACGACTCCATCAAGACATTCGCGGAGATGGAACTGCTGTTTACCCAACGTTTTGCAAGCGCCAGTGAACGCACCCCGATGACGGCATTGATTAACGCTAGGGTGAAGCCAGGCGAGACATGGGTTCAATATGCTATACGGTGGAAGAACTTATGGTCAAAGTGCGAGCAGCGCATTGAAGAAGCTCCCGCAGTAGGTATGTTTGTGGGAACCCTTAATCCGCAAGCAACCATCTCACAATTTATGATGTTTTTCAAGCCGACTACCTTCCAGGCCTTGATTGACAAGCTAGCGCAAATGGATCAGATGGGCCATAAACCCCCTCTTCCAAAGCCGGACTCCCGAAATGACAAGGGGAAGGGAAAAACGATCGTTGTCGCTAATGCTCAACAACAACCGAGCAACTCGAAGCCGGTTGTTCGTCAAAATAATATGCGCCCGTACGTAGCCCTTGAGGAGAGGTTAGGACGTCCTTACTCATTTCCCCGAGATAAAACGAGAAGGTTATTCGAGCTGGCGTTGCGTAACCGACTCATAAATCTGCCGGATCCAAAACGTCCGTCACAACCAAATGATGTCAATGAGCCCAACTACTGTCCTTATCATCGAGTACTGGGCCATCCGATCGAAGATTGCTACGTCTTCAAAAGTTGGCTTGAAGACCAGTACCAACAGGGCAAGTTCGCGTTATCTGACAAATGGAAGGTGAATCCCCCGCAGCCCCACACCTCTAAGAGGATGAATACGCCGGGGGCAACATACTCTGTCGTTGAAGAAGCTCCTTAGAAGGTTGTATTATCAGCCAAGACAAAGAGGATGCTAAACGATCTTCAAACATGCCCAGCGATTAGATGGAAGAACCCGTTGGAACCTCAAATCATTGAAGGAATGTTGAAACCGCATCCAACTCAAATGATCAATGGAGGTGGCCCAAGCATTCACAACCAGCCGTCGAAATTTTCAAAGAAAAAGAAAAAGAAATCAAAGAAGCCCGTGAAGCCCGGCGAGAAGCGCACGGACTTGCAAAAACAAATTGACGCGCTGGAGGAATACAATCAGAAGGCACGGACTCCCATTACATTCCAAGAGTTCCTCAATCACGTCTTTCAAGAGGAAGATGAGGGAGAAAGTTCATCTGATGAATCTGAAGAATACGTGGCGAGCTGTCATGTGATTTCCTATTCATTCATGGACGATGAGGAGACTCCTTGTACTGAAACTCTGGAGGCAGATCCTGAACCAAAAATTCTGGGGCCATCGGATGAAGTAATTGACGCATTCCTCAATGAAGCTCTCTTAAAAAGTAAAGCTGATCGGGAACGCGAGGCAGTCATATTTGAAAGGGCCAAGCGCCAGCGACTTGATGAAAGAGCTGAGACGCTCCCGCTGGAGCAAAATACATCCACTACCGACAAAAGCAAATTCAGGATGAGGAAAAGGTTTGCTAAAGCCATATCAATGGGCATGAAGCCACCATCCTCCGAAGGAAACATTACTGGTGAAATGGAAATGCACCCCTTCTATTGCTTATATCATCAAAAGGTTTCGCACCCCACTCAAGAGTGCAAAGCTTTCGATAGATGGTGGCAAGGATATATTGCTCATCGACAACATTTTAAGCGGGAGAAACGTAAAACTCGTCGGGAGCGGAAAAATATGACCGAAGGGTTTAACAGAACTACCGGTAATTGTTGCATGGTTAACGCCGGGGTATCACAGGTGCCTACATTCGGGAGCTATTCTGATGAGGAGCTGGAGCTCGGCCCTCTCTTTAAAGAGTCCACCTTGGGAAAAGAAGAAGAGCCGAAGGTCTGTGAAAATATCCGTCTGCGTAATCGTACGCTACCCGAAAAGAATCTCGGACCCTCAAACAAAAAAGATAAGGGAAAAGAGAAGGTCCCTGGGGAGATCGCTCTAGATGATCAAGTTATGGAGGAGCTAAGTGCCAAGGACCCACCGAAGAGAAATAAGGTGGATTACAACGTCTTAGCGCATCTGAGGAAGTTATCCTCACAACTCAGCATTCTTGACGCCCTTTTGTTATCAAAGGAGGCGAGAGATTCGTTAATCAAGGCACTATAGGATCCGGAGCAATTCCAAGCTTTCCTGGCCAAGCAAAAGATGAAAGATGAACTGGAGGAAGTGCACACGGCCGATGTCACTTTCGGCGATGAAGACCTTTTCCTTGGGACGTGCGAACACAACCGCCCCCTTTATGTCTCAGGATATTGCCACGATATAAGGATAAGCAAAATCCTGATCGACAATGGATCCTCCGTTAATCTCCTCAATGTGCGGGTGTTAAAAGAAATCTGCATGAGCGTTCAACACCTTGCTCGGGACAAGATCACCATTTCCGGGTTCGACTCCCAATCATCAAAAACTCTTGGATCTGTGATACTGACGCTACGCTTTGGGCTACTCGTCACGGACATTAAGTTCCACGTCATAGACGCCAAGACATGCTACAATGCGCTGCTCGGCCGACCATGGTTACACGAGTACAACATCATCCCTTCTACACAATATCAGTGTATGAAGTATTTTAAGGATGGTTTCGAGTATACCGTGACGGAAGAACTGAACCCATTCTCTGTGAACGAGGTCCGCAAATATGAAGATGCCAAATACTTCTTACCGGATTTTGAAGACATGGAGAGGTGTCACAAGCCGGAGAACAAAGCTAACGCCACCATCCCTGTCTTCGGCAATGATACCGAGGAGGAAGAAGAGATAGTTTATTCGGGTCCGCCCCAATACAACAAGCCGGGACCATCCACTCCCATGTTGATCTTTGGTAGTGACTCAGAAGACGAGGTCCATGTCGTATTCTCTGCTCGACCTTCAATACAAGCGTCAGCTGACGAAGAGCAAAGTCTGCAAGTCGCCATGGTGCCGCTCAAACATCATAAAGAACTGGATGCGCTCGATCCCTACAGCATAGAAGAGCTGCGGACGTTCTATGTCCCTCCTAGGCGAGAAGGCGAAAAGGCAATTCTATTTTACCGCTCTGAAGAAACCAAAGTGGAGAAAGAAATCTGGCACGGCGCGGATCCTACGCTGGACAGGCTTCAACCCATCCATCTACCCAGATATTATCCAGAAGGCCTGAAGAGGCTATTGAAGCGCCAAGGGATACCCTTCAAACAGACCGCTCGAAAAGCCAAATTCTATAACAGGGTCTGGAACGTTCCCGGGACTCAACACAAGCTGCCTAATGGGAGAATGGAAACAGTCGGGCTTGGATACATTCGGTCCAAGAAACGAGAGCTACTCCACGACTGTTACGTCGTGTATGACTTTGATGAAGAAGCGGATGCTCAATGGGAAGATGCTAATCCGAAACCAGTAAAAGCTCCAGATGCAAAAGTGCCCAGCCCGTCGTTTGAAGAACAAATGGACAAGCTTATAGGGGAAGCTGGTGAAAAAGTCCGAGACGACCATAACCGTGAAATGGCCATCTATGAGAAAGCCAAAACGCAACGCCTCCTTCAACAGGCCGTGAAAGATGAAGATACCGCTCTTTGTCAACCTGTTATAAAGAAGGCTCAACGCAGAGGCAGAAACAAGTCGAAACGCGAAAAAGGCGCTCAACAGCAACAAAGCGGGACTAAGAGATTGGAAGCGGATTCGCACTTGTCACATGATAACAATATTAAAAGAAGAGCCCGAGAACATGGATAACCTTCCCTGGTGCTTCGAAAACAGCAATGATGAGGTGATCTCAGAATTTCCACCAGCTCCGAAAGAACTGGAGGATGGAATACATACCACTGCAGATAACCTCAAGAAAATTGAGTTGGGGACGACGAACGACCCACGACCGATATTTGTCAGCGAGCTGCTATCTGAAGAAAGGATGGTTGCGTTAAAAGACGTCCTTGTACAGCATAGAGATTGCTTCGCATGGAACTATTCTGAAATGCCGGAACTAGATCTAGAAATTGCTGTGCACAAATTGGCGATATCCCCGGACATCAAGCCAGTCAAACAGGCGCCGAGAAGAATTTGACTCGAGCTTGAGATGAGCATCAATGCCGAGGTCAAGAAGCTAATTGACTCTGGCTTTATCCAGGAGGTTCAATATCCTGAATGGATCGCCAACATTGTCCCGGTGATGAAGAAAAATGGGACGGTGCGCATATGCGTGGACTTTCGGGATCTCAATAAAGCCTGCCCGAAGGATGATTTCCCAGTGCCGGTCACCGAACTGATGATAGACAATACGTCCACTCATGAGGTTTTCTTCTTCATGGACGGCTCATCAGGGTATAATCAGATAAAGATGCATCCCGAAGACCAGAAGCGTACCGCTTTCCGGACTCCTTTGGGAATATTTTGCTATAAGGTGATGCCCTTCGGTCTAAAGAACGCCGGTGCCACCTATCAGAGGGCCATGACGAAGATCTTCGATGACCTCATACATGAAATCGTCGAGTGCTGTATCGACGACCTCGTGGTGAAAAGCAAATCATACGAGGAGCATCTCGAGCATCTGAAGACCGTATTTCAATGCCTTCGACGATACAACTTGAAGATGAATTCTCTCAAGTGTGCATTCGGAGTTTCCTCGGGCAAATTCTTAGGATTCATCGTCCGACACCGAGGTATCGAGATAGATCCGTCGAAGATTAAGGCGATAATGGAAATGCCTCCGCCAAGAACTCTCAAACAACTGCGGTCTCTCCAGGGAAAGCTTGCGTATATACGGCGATTTATAGCCAACCTTTCAGGCAAGTGTCGTCTTTATAGCTACCTGATGAAGAAGGGAACCCCGTTCGTCTGGGATCAAAAGTGCCAAAGCGCACTGGATGAAATCAAGCAATACTTGCAAAACCCGCCAGTGCTGGCAGCCCCGGTTAAGGGAAAACCGCTGATCCTTTATACAACGGCCCTCGAAGGTTCCTTAGGCGCATTATGGGCGCAAGAGAACGACCAAGGGAAAGAAAGAGCACTCTACTATTTAAGTCGAGTCCTACTGGGGGCAGAAAGCAACTACTCCCCCATTGAAAAACACAGTCTGGCATTGATCTTCGCGATAACAAAACTCAGACACTATGCATTGGCACATGAAGTCCGTCTCATCTCGAAGGTGGACCCTCTTAAATATTTAATGTCAAAGGCCATATTGACGGGACGACTCGCTAAATGGGCCCTGTTCTTGATGGAATTCTCGATAACCTATCAACCTCTCAAAGCAGTGAAAGGCCAGGCTATTGCCGACTTCCTCGCTGAACATCCGATACCTGCTGATTCTCCTCTGAATTGCGATCTGCCAGACAAACATGCGTTTGACGCGATTGACGGAGGTGATACCCGATGGGAGCTTTATTTCGATGGAGCATCTTCCATGAAGAAGCGCAGACAAAACACGCCCATAGTCAAATCGGGGGTAGGCCTTATCTTCGTGACTCCACAAGGAGGCATAATGCGCTTCGCTTTCTTCTTGACAGAGCCGAGGACGAACAATGAAGCCGAATATGAAGCTTTGATAGCAGGCCTCGAGATCGCCATCGACATGGGAATTGAAAACCTCCTTATATATGGAGACTCCCAGCTGGTCGTTAGTCAAGTAAACGGCGACTACCAAACGTGCAAACCGGAGTTGGTGAAGTACGGCGAAAAGGTGCAACAACTGTTGAACCAAATTCCTTCCTATATCCTGGAAAGCATACCGTGCGCGGAAAACAGCAAAGCGGACGCGTTGGCCAAGCTCGCTAAGGAATTGGCTGATGAGAACCTCGATGACGTAAGAATCGTGGTACAAAGCCGTCGGGTGCTCGCCACAGCAGAAATACCTCCGGAATCACCCGAAGAGAAGGAAGCGACTGAACAGACGACCTTGCAAATAAAAGACCAGGAAAAGGCTGAGGATTGGAGAGAAGTCTTTATAGACTACTTCAAATACCGTCGAATGCCCGAAGATGCATCCTCAAGACATCAGCTCATAAAACGAGCTCTGTCTTTCGCCTTCGTCAATGATACTCTGTACAAGAGGTCATTTGATTCTCTGTGGCTGAGATGCCTAGGACCTGACGAAGCGGAAAGAGTCATTCAGGAAGTCCATGACGGAATCTGTGGTTCTCACCAAGCAGGCCCAAAGATGAAGTTGAAGATCAAACGGATGGGCTACTACTGGCCCACGATGATTCAGGACTGCCTCGAATATGCGAAGCAATGCCACTCATGCCAAATTCATGGGGACTTCATCCATCAGCATCCAAATCCACTACATCCAACGGTGGCTAGCTGGCCGTTCGAAATGTGGGGAACTGACATAGTCGGCCCTATCGAACCAGCATCGTCCAAGGGACATCGTTTCATCCTGGCGACGACTGACTACTTCTCCAAATGGGCAGAAGCGGTACCGCTGAGGGAAGTGAAGACGGAGAATATCCTCCATTTCTTCAAAACGCACGTCATATTTCGGTTTGGAACTCCACGACGGATCATCTCCAATAACGGGCCAGCCTACAGAAGCCACAAGATCAGTCGCTTCGCACAGCAGCATAATATAGACTGGAGATATTCCTCGGTTTATAATCCGCGAGCTAATGGTCTAGCCGAGGCCTTCAACAAGACCCTGACAAAGATCATGAAAAAGACGGTGTCCCGAAATAAGAAGGACTGGCATGAAAGACTGCAAGAGGCTCTTTGGGCATATCGAACTACGTTCAAGACAGCCACGAACACAACGCCCTACGCATTGGTATTCGGTACAGAAGCAGTACTCCCCCTCGAGATAGAGTTACCCTCTCTATGAGTGGCAGTCCACTACGAGCTGACGAACGAAGAAAATGCTCACCTTCGGCTTGAGGAGCTTGATGCCCTTGAAGAAACACGGCTCATAGCGCAACAAAATCTGGAAGCTTATAAAGCAAAAATGACGCGCTCATATGAAAGATTAACCCGGCCGAGGACATTCCGCCAAGGCGAACTCGTGCTAGTGGTCAAAAGGCCTATGATCCCCAATCGCGCCAAGCGGGGAAAATTCGAGCCAAACTATGAAGGCCCGTATATCATAGACAAGGTCTACCAAGGTGGAGCCTATCTACTCATGGATATGCACAGTGAAAGGCCTTTCAGGCCAATAAATGGTCGATTCCTAAAGAAATATTACGCTTAGCGAGTTATCGCCTAGGTCAATGATAGATGACGACGACTATGTCCGCTCGCTATCTTCCTAAACTCAAACTTTATAAGCAGTAGTCAGCCTTCTCCTGGACGGACCGAAACGTCCTTAAACTAATGGCGGACCAAAACGTCCTTAAACTAATGGCGGACTGAAACGTCTTTAAACTAACAACGGACCGAAACGTCCTTAAACTACTACTGCAGGATCTTCAGGCTGACGAGATGAATAAAAGAAAAAGGAAAAAAATATAAAAATATATATATATATATAAAAACGGTAGGTCCATAAGCAAAATGGGCATGGATGAAAACCCGAAAGGTCTCCGTGAGTAAAAACAGCAGGGCTACCGGCGAGTGTTCGTGAAAACCCGAAAGGGCGCAACCTCGTAAAAAAAACAAGAAGAAGAAAATAAAAGAATAAAAAAAAACGGTATGTCCATAAGCAAAATGGGCACGGATGAAAACTCGAAAGGGCTCCGTGAGTAAAAACAGCAGGGCTATCGGCGAGTGTTTGTGAAAACCCGAAAGGGCGCAACCTCGTTAAAAGACACTTATAGGGTCCTCTCGACCTTGTAAGGAGAAACCACCCGCGTGAAATCCTTACGACTCACAAGGGGGCAACACACTTAGGGATCCCCACGATTCCTAAGGAGAAAATACACTTACGAGATCCTCACGACTCGTAAGGAGAACTCTCTTATGGGACCCTCACGGCTCATAAGATTTGAAAGTCTTAAGTTACAGAGACCTAAACCTGTGCTTAAGCAATCCCCACAACTTCCGATATTGCCCTACAAGCGGCTCAATACTGACCCTTGTATACAATCCACGGGCGCGAATAAACATTTCCCTAACCAAGTCCCATCCGTGACTGGGGATATATACGCATGGTGAACAACCCTTGTAAATCCTCTCGATTTACAAAGAGAAAACCCTCCTGTAGGATCCTTACTACTTACAGAGGAACAAACACTTAGGAATCCTCATGATTCCTGAGGAGAAAATACACTTACAAGATCCTCACGACTCGTAGTGAGAAATACCTTTGTGAGACCCTTACGGCTCATGAAGTCAAAAGCCTTAGTCGACTGGACCTTAACCCTGTTCGCTAAGCCACATTTGTTCGACATCGACAGAGGCAGATGATGATTCGCTCCTGGCAATATCCCAGTTATAGCGGTGCTGATGCCGAAATCGGTGTCTAGTTTCAGGTTTACGGCAAAAAGCCAGTAGGCCGCATATGCATATGAAATAGCCGAAATGATCGGGCAACTTGCAATAAAAAGCAGCAAATAAAAATGTATGCATGAAAAATAGCCGAAACGATTGGGCAACTCGCAATAAAAAGCAGCGAGTAAAAATAAAATAAACAGCCGAAATGGTTGGGCACCGCGAAAAATAGCCGAAATGATTGGGCAATCGCGACCTTCGCGATATAAAAGCTGAAATGATAGAGCATAGCGGAAGTAAAACAAAAAAAATGAAAATGAGAATGAGGATAAAACTTTGGCCCTACAGTTGAGATCACATCGATCCCTGTATACAATCCAAGGGCGCAAACAAAGAGGGAACCACACCCTCCCGGCAGGCTCCGCCGGAAGGCAAAGCTAAATCTCGACGGTTCGCCAACAGCCTAGAGGCAACCGCGGCATTCGTCTCAGTACAGCAGACGCAGCGCCAGCAAACGAAGCGAAGATCAAATTCCTAGCTTCACGGTCTTGACGGTAACTTATACAAAACCTCAAAGACCACCACAGAACTCCTCAACTCAGGGAAACTAGCGTCCTTGATGAGAGCATCCTGATTCGCGTCGACTCGCAGAGAAACCAGTGTCTCCGTGGGAAATTCTCGATCTGTTTCAACACCAGGGAAACAAATATCCTTGGTAAATTCCTCAATTCAGGGAAACTAGCGTCCTTGATGAGAGCCTCCTGATTCGCATCGGCTCGCAGAGAAACCAGTGTCTCCGCGGGAAATTCCTGCTTCGTTTCAACCCCGAAGAAACCAGTGTCTTCGGCAAATCCTTCGACTCGAGGAAACAAGCGTCCTTGACGAAGAAAATCCTGATTCGCGTCGACTCGCAGAGAAACCAGTGTCTCCGCGGGAAATTCTCGATTCGTTTCAACACCAGGGAAACAAATATCCTTGGTAAATTCCTCAATTCAGGGAAACTAGCGTCCTTGATGAGAGCCTCCTGATTCGCATCGGCTCGTAGAGAAACCAGTGTCTCCGTGGGAAATTTCCGGTTCGTCTCAACCCCGAAGAAACCAGTGTCTTTGGCAAAAATCCTCTGACTCGAGAAAACAAGTGTCCTTGACGAAGAAAATCCTGATTCGCGTCGACTCGCAGAGAAACCAGTGTCTCCGCGGGAAATTCTCGATTCGTTTCAACACCAGGGAAACAAATATCCTTGGTAAATTCCTCAATTCAGGGAAACTAGCGTCCTTGATGAGAGCCTCCTGAGTCACATCAGCTCGCAGAGAAACCAGTGTCTCCGCGGGAAATTCCCGGTTCGTTTCAACCCCGAAGAAACTAGTGTCTTCGGCAAATTCCTCAACTCAGGGAAACTAGCGTCCTTGATGAGAGCCTCCTGATTCGCGTCGGCTCGCAGAGAAACCAGTGTCTCCGCGGGAAATTCCCGATTCGTCTCAACTTGCAAGATGAAGCCTCAGGCAGTAGGGATTAAAAAACTTGTTTCCTGAACAATGGGACCCTGCAAGTCGGTCTAAAACGGACTCTTGCATACCATCCACGGGTTTTACTCTCCAAAGTCGAGTTTCGACAAAGAGGGAAACAACCGCTTACGGGTCCTCTCGACTCGTAAGAGGGAAAAAATTCTCTTATAGGATCCTTACGACTTATAAAAGAAGATGCACTTAGGAATCCTCACGATTCCTAAGAAGAAAATACACCTGCGAGATCCTCTCGATCCCTAGGGAGAAAAGTCTCTATGAAACCCTCACGGCTCATAGAGTTGAAAAGTCTTAGGCAGCAGATCTGAACCTGTGACCTAAGCCATCGATATCTCTTGAAAAAAATCTAGATGCTTACCCTATTAACTATCAATTGTGTTTATCGAGACAGCATGCTGAGAATAAAAGAAAGAAGAAAGCGCCAAAAAGGACATCCGATGTACATTTGATCAAACATTTGAGACACATTGATTCGTGCATGTGCGAAAGACTCAGAACGAGAAATAAGACAGGCTGATATAGAAATTTTCCATTCATATTGCAAAGGATTCTTACAATCATAAAGAACTAAGCAAAGACATTGTCCAAAAGATTATAATGGCAAGACCTCAAATCCTGGACAGGGATTGAGGAAATCAAGAGTAACCTTGTCCAAAACTTTCCAAGTTTGGCGAACCATCCTAGTATGCTTCCTTTCACGAACACGAGCGTCGGGATCCCCACTGATGTCCTCCTCCCTCCGATAAGCAGCAAGTATTGCAGATTGTTGAAAAGCTTGGTGCAGAAGATCGATAAGATTATCTCGCCTCCTCTTTGAGATTAGGCTCGTCAGATACACCGAGTGCACCTTATCCTCGGCGGCATCCAATGCCCCAAGCGGCACACCAGCACAGAATAGAGGAAGCGCTTTCCAAATTGCTCCCACAATAAGCTTCAGGAGAGGGGAGCGCCGAGGAAGCAGTTGGCCGTTGTATGCATCGAAGCGGCTCATGATTTTGGCACACTCGGCGTTGGCAAATTCTTGGTTTTGAGAATAGCCGAGTCGACGGATGTCCCCATAAGAAATGATCTCGTTAAGGTCATACATGTGGGCGTCCATCACTCCTATAAAAGAAGATTGACAAAAATCAGTAACTCTTAAAAGTTCTACTATATAATTTAAAAAGGAGCATAGCTCCACTAATGAATCAAGAAATTATAAATCTTTCAGAGAGCAAAACGCTATCGATGGAATCCTAACAGGGTTCTCTTTGGTTCCCTTTAGATCCTTTTAGAGCAAAGCTCTGCTAAGTGAAACCCTAAAATGGGTTTTTCTTTAGATCAGGGATCTATTGAGAGCAAGGCTTTGTCAATAAAAATTGATCTAATTTAATTAAAAATTTTACCTTAAAAAGTGCTTTCTAAAAAAAAAAATTCGAACTCTTGGAGTTCTTGAAGGCAAGAGCAAGGCCCTGAAGTTTTGAAAGTAAAAATCTTAAAAGATAATAATCATCTGTGAAGGACCAAAGGTCCTATTTATAGGCATCAAGTGCCCTTTCAACTTCCAAAGGTTGCCACAACGGTCGGAATTCTGCCGCCGTTGCGCTCGCGTTTGGAACCACGCAAGCGCAACGGTGGGGGGCATTTGTTTCCCCTAATCAGAGCGAAACTCCATCTCTAAGACTGAAAAGTAAAGCACTGCTTCATAAAAAAGGCTAAACACCAAAGGCAATTTATCCTTGCAAGAATCACATGCACCAAATAATAGCAAATTAAATCATGCGATGCACAAACATAACAGAGAGTTAAAATAAAAGAACCCTTAACAGATAATAAAATACTTGATTAAAAAGAAAACACTTGTTCATTATTATTATTATTATTACATTTAAAAAAGATCACCAAATATGGGATCGGAAAGATAAGGGTTCGCAAAGATAAGAAGAAGATTCCCCAGTTCCCTTTCTGTCTTCTCCACCACGTTGAAGCGGCGGTCCTCCCGAGAGGTCGACACCCAACGATCGTCGCCACATTCCTCAGAAAAGGTGGCGATGACAACCCGGCGAGCCCGTATCTGGCTCAGCAAGTGGAAGGAACAGTCCCTCAGGGCTTTGGTGATTAAGTGCGCTTCAAAGAAGCACTCGATCTTATCCTCGGTGGCGTCAAGCATTGCCGAGGACATCTCTACTGGAGGAGGGGGAAGATCGGCGAGCACCGAT
This sequence comes from Agapanthus africanus, assembly GCA_030015575.1. Classification (NCBI taxonomy): domain Eukaryota; kingdom Viridiplantae; phylum Streptophyta; class Magnoliopsida; order Asparagales; family Amaryllidaceae; genus Agapanthus; species Agapanthus africanus. Next base: position 570,548,230 of record JASDDO010000016.1, read on the forward strand.
GCACGGATCATCCGAGGCCAAATGGAGTGCGGAGGGAGAGGAGACCCCACACGAGTCAAAAGCTCGTACATTGCAGTATCGCACTGCTCGTCCGTAAGAGAAGGGTCCACCAAGCGCGCAGCAAAATGGGGAACGATATCTCGAATAGGCACTTCCCATGGTTGTCGGCGGGCATAAGGACGGTTGCAAGCCATGATCGAAAAAGTTCTCTGAAGATGAGGGAGGAAAAGGCTCGGCTTTAAGTTATATAGACCAAGCACAGAAAATTCTGTGCACAGTGGAATTATTTCCAAGACCCGGGAAATGAAAATTTTGGGAAATACAAGTCCGACTTGAAAAAGGAAGATGAAAAGACATCTTAGGTGAAGCAACGCTTCCGATTCCCCCAATCAGAGCAAAGCTCTATTTTGAAAATTTAAATTTTAATAAATGAAGCAACGCTTCAGATCCTCTACGCTGTGCGCAGGATGCCACGTGTCAAAATCTGGCACGCCAGCGCGGAGAGCGCAGCGCCCAAGGCAGCGCGCCCAATCAGAGCAAAGCTCTATTTAAAACAAAAATTAAAAGGAAGCAACGCTTCAGATAATCTGCGCTCTGCGCTGCACGACACGTGGCAGCGCAGTTGCGCTGCGCTCTGCGCTGCGCTCTGTGCTGCGCGACACGTGTCAGCGCAGTTACGCTGCGCTGTATGCTGCTTGACACGTGTCAAGCGCTGGTACATCGGCGCTAAACAGAATTAAAATTTTAGCAAGATATTTCTGTTCTTGTTAAAATAAGAAGATTGCCTTCTGTAAAATAGAAGCCCTTGGATCAAAGATCCAACGGTGGGGAAAATTCCCCAAATCACTCAGAGAAAGATCTCTTTAACAAATTTAATAAATTTATGGGCACTATATAAAGGCCTCTAGACCCCAAATCAAAAGGAGGAACATTGTGAGAGATCAAGAACTTCAAACAGAGAGAACTCTGAAGAAATTTCAAGAAGAAAAAAAGGTAAAAACCTTTAAGATAGAAGAATTTCTTCTAATAGATCATTGATCTAAGTATAAGATCAATAATCTTCAATAAAAAACAAAAAAAATAGTGCTTTGCACTTATGAACCATTGGTTCTCTGAGATCAAGAAAAAACAAGAAATACTTGTTTTCTTTGATCTAAATTAGATCAAGAAATCAAATAGTGCTTTGCACTTTTTTATGAACCATTGGTTCTGGAATCTAAAAGATTCTCAAGTTAATAGTGCCTTGCACTTGCAAAACTGCACTGTTGCGCTCTTAGGTTGGCGCAAGCCACCAGAGAGCGCCACGTGTCAGCACCAGAACCACTTGCGCTCTGCGCTTTTAAGATAGAGTATTGCTCTCTGAGATTGGCGCAACTCACCAGAGCGCGCCACGTGTCAACAGCGCAACAGCGCAGCGCACTAGCGCAGCGCACTGCGCTGTTACGCTTGCGCTCACCAGAGCATGACACGTGTCACCTCCACATGCGCTTGCACTCAATGATTGCGCAAAGCGCCTGACAAATGCATTGCATTATTTACTGAAGGGCCAAACCCAATTAAAAAAGGCTCAACAGGCCAAATAAAATGCTATGCATTAAAAGGGCAGAGCCCAAACAAAGCAAATGCTGTGCATCATTTAAAAGGGACAGAGCCCAAACAAAGGTCCAACAGAGACCAAGATTAATGTTATGCATTATTTAAAAGGGGCCAAGCCCTAGCACAGGCCTAATAGGCCAAAAACAAATAAAAGTGTTGAACATTTTTCAACTGGACTTAGCCCAATCATGGCCGTAAGTCCTCAAATTAAATTGACTGAGCACAGCTGCTTTCTTAAATCAATTTACATCCGGTTCGAGGGTACATCTCCGAACTCCTTTGACTCCTATCGTTGTAATCCTTCAACGACGTCAGAGAGGTGACGGGTCCCGACAACCACACATCAATACGGACTGTGGGGTCCTTAAACCCACGGACTTAAGCGTCCTTAAACTAAAATACGGACTGTGGGGTCCTTAAACCCGCGGACTTATGCGTCCTTAAACCAACGGACTAATGCGTCCTTAAACACACCCATATGGACCGTGGGGTCCTTAAACCCATGGACTTATACGTCCTTAAACTACCAATGGACCGCAATGTCCTTAAACTACCAATGGACCGCAATGTCCCTAAACTGGAACAATAGAGCCCCTAAACGCTCTTTTGTTGGATCTAAACGATCCCGTTTAAGTTGATCTTAGCCTCAAATATGGCTAACGTATCCTTAAACATTCAAACAGACTTTAGTCCCAAATTGGATTATAAGACCCCCAATCAACTTTGGTTCAAGGGTACATCTCTGAATTCCTCTGACACCTATCGTTGTAATCCTTCAACGACGTCAGAGAGGTGACGAGTCCCGACGGCCATATATTAAATGGATCACCATGTTAAGTTGATCTTAGTCTCAAACAGGACTAACGTATCCTTAACGAACGTTTAAGTTGATCTTAGCCTCAACACGGCTAACGTATCCTTAGACTAAAACACTAAAACCAAATCTAAGTAAATACGGATTTGGACTAATCCACGTCCTACGGGCGACGGCATAACTTAGTCTCCGTATACAATCCACGGGCATCCATAAACAAAACAAACACACACGACACGAAGTGAAATTCTGGAGAAGAAGAAAGTGGCTATCGCGATGCGGTAGCGTAATTAACTGCAGGGGCTTGCGCCTTCAGGGAAGAGCGTCCCCACAATCAAAAAACCCCTCTAGCGAGGGGGAATCTGACGAAGTTGCTACATCGGCCGCATCCGTCTAAACCTCCGATACACGGTGCCATAAATCAACTTGGCATCTTTGGAGAGGTGGGCGGATAAAACCATATAGCATCTGCCCCGAATCTCAGGCAAGACGTCCTCACGTCTCGGCCGCCATTCGGAGGGGAACAGTCACGGTCAAGGTTAAGGACATCATAGTCCATGAGTTTAAGGACCTCACAGTCCGATGTTAGTTTTAAGACATCGCGGAGGTTAAGGACATCATAGTCCATGAGTTTAAGGACCCATAGTCCATGAAATGTATGGTTGTTAGGACCCGTCACATCTTTGAAGACGTTGAGGAATTACAACGACAAATATCAAAGGAGTGAAGAGATGTACCCTCGAACCAAGGTAGATTAAATGATCTGTAGCCCAATTTTGGAACCAAGACCAATTAATTATATTGTGAGCCCATTGGCTTAGTTAAGTCTGGATTGAGGACTTATGGCCAACTTGGGCTAAGTCCAACTGAGTTTGACCCTTTATTGGACTGTTTGACATTTTTCTGGTTTTAGTCCACATTATTTAGCAATGCTAAACATTTTCATCTTTGATTTCCTTAATTTTGAGATTCAGTCGAAGGGGAGGCTTTGCCTCTGGAAAATTAGCCAAATTGGCCAAAAATAGTGTTTAGACAATAGAGAACAGCAGTATTAAATACTGGAAATAAAGCTCTCAGATTAGTGTTAAACACTCGGGAATAATAGTGTTAAACACTGGAAGTAAGATTCTCAAATTAGTGTTAAACACTAAAAGATGATCAGTGTTAAACACTGGGAATAGGATGTTAGTTATATGTATGCTCTAGAAACCATCGCTAGAGTCCGGGATCCCGATGATCGCAGCAAAGGGACGTCAACACGGAACTTTAGAAGTGAAGGACCGGATCTACAAAGGTTGTAATCCCTTTCACTTGTAGTTAAAATGTTTAATTTGCTAGTTTTCGCATAATCTCTAGTATACGATCTTGGTTAGGGTTGTTCGGCACGGCTATTTTTTTTGAATCGGGCATGGTTGATGACTTGTAGAACCTTGTTAGAGTGCTTAGGAACCCTACAGTGGTATCAGAGCCAAGCTAGAGCTTTAGGAGAAGTGTAGACGAAGTTAGAAGTCCGATCGAACCCCGAAACCCTAATTTAAACCCTTCTCTGGACATTTTCTGAATTTGTATTTTTTGTGAATTAAAAATACTCAAAAAAATCAGCAGGGTTTTCTAGGAATTACTGTGCAGCACGTGCCCCCAATTCAATCAAACCGCCGCGGAACCGCGGCCGTACCCTGGCTTGCGCGGCGGTTCCGCGGCCTAACTGTAGCAACAGGGACAGTGTTTTGCACAGTAATAACCGTAGTTGCTTCCTGATTCTTTTGGGAATTTTTAATTTGTACTTAAGTGTTGAGTTTTCTGGGTTGTATTGGGGACTCGATGATTTGATCTGATTATTTAACTTTGTTTATTTTGTCCGAGTAATTTTAGAACGTGTTAAAAAGTTCGACCGGATATCAATAACTCACTTTTTCCCGACCCGGAAAATATCCAAGTGTTGGATTTTTCCGTAGTTTGAAAATGTTCTAAATCGTGCAAATTACGCGATGGACCCTCTAGAAGACAACAAACCTTAACTCGATTATGTGACCGTCTTGAACTGCCTTTTGAACCTTAGGGTTTGGGGCGGTACGGCGTGCCACATGTGAGGCGTTGGCTTGACCCTTCTATGGTTGGACCGTTGGTACTGTGGCATGAAATGGACGTTTTTAAACTGCCCTCAAGTGTTGAGCTATTGGGAAAACTTGGGTGTTTGATTATTCGATCGAAAAGTTTAACATTGTCTATTTATCTGGAATGTGATACAATATTTGGAATCCACAAGTAGTTATGAGATAACTAATTTGAATGTTATAAATCTAGCACTTTAGTCTCATTTGATTGGTTGCCACAGAATTTTGATGTGATCAAAAGTCCGTCGCAATCACGTAGCGTACGCGGATACTCGCCGGGTAAACTTAATAGACAGCCACGCCCCATAGCTCCGACCAAGTGACTGTAGGAGAACCCCGTCGCCAAAAGCATCCGTTCGGGTGCTCGCGGCAGCGGTGTTCCGCCTTAGTGCACTTCGTCGACGGCATCCGGGGGGTGCGGCCGTCTACTAAAGTTTATGACGAGCATTCGATCAGGATGTCGGGAATCTTGTTGAATTGCCCAAATTGATTTTGAAAAGAGTTTTCGATAATGAGACTGAAATGCGGGGTTTATAATTGTTAGGCATGCGATGTCTAAGGAATTCATTTGATTAGGCATGCGATATCTAAGGAGGTTGCGGATTCCAACTGTTGTAGTTTTACACTTTCTTTTCTGCGGCCGTAAGTGTAATATGTGGAGTATCGCCGGTTTCGTTGCTATACGTCAACGACAATTCGGATACGCATATTTACTTACGTTGATGACATGTGATGTTATGTGTTGCTGGATATGTTATATTGGATCGTCGTGTTTGAATAGCCGGGGGTTTTTATGTGAGATGAGAGTTTTTCATTTTCATTCATGTAAAATTCATTGTATATAATATTCTTTTATTGGGGCACTTCCGGGCTGAGGATGATGTCACCATTGTATATTATTTACTTTTCCGCACTAGGATAGACCCAGGAGGGGAGCACAAGTAACCGGGTTCTAGGGTCTAGTGGAAGACCATCTCGAGGAGTCGAGTCCGGGTCTCCTAACTCTAGAATTGGTAGGGTTGCTTGCCGCTCTCGTAGGGGTCTAGGGGTGTGGGATTGGTTATTCATCACGACCGTGGAATCCATATTTTATACAGGCTCAAAATAAAATACGGACGTCCTAGTATATCCAATATTTCGTATGTTGTTTTCTGCTGCGTTATCTGTGATGTGATCATGTGATATGTTCAGATAGATATTGTATATAGTATATATGATATTTTATATAGACGTTGCTTATGTTTTACACCCGCACTAGCCCTGCCCCGCTATGCCGTTAGTTACCTAACCTAACGGTGCATGACGGGACATCGAGGCGAATGCGGATGGCATAAGCGTACGTTGTATTTATCTGTGATGATTAGGTAACTTAAATGATGGGACATTCATTAATGAGATTAATGAAATAAAATAAACCTAAAAGATGTTGTGGAATCGAATTTCAAAAATTAGGTAGCTCTAGTTGTTGCTTTGCATAGCGGTGTTCCTTGTAGAACATCCAGCACCTTATTCGATAAGGAAAGAGCCGAGATCCCTTCACCGAGAGTGACCTCTTTAGCAATAATTAGCAGATGCTACAGCCTTCAGTTTTTCTTTTGACTGCTTTTCTAGTTCTTGCTTTGCATAGTGGTAGTGTGAATATCCTGCACCTCATTCGACGAGGAAAGAGCCGAGATCCCTTCACCGGGAGTAACCTCTTTAGCGAAACTAGCAGAAGCCTCAAAAACACTACATTTAAAACCATTTGATTCTGCAGCAAGATCAAGTTCAAAGCGTTAAAGGTTTTCTTAAAAACCATCCGCAACCCTCCGTCATTTTAGGAAGTAGAGTACTTAGTATTCGTGTTGTGTTTGTTGACCATAGTCAAGGCACAGTGTACGGTAGCTAAGTGATGTCTTCCTACACAGCATATGATGCGATTAGTTAGGACAGTCATGTGACTTTGTTGACCTTAGCCAAGGGTCATGTGGGTGGGTCTAATTAATCACGAAATGACGGGTAGAACTTGACTAGTGCTTATGATTTGTTGACCATAGCCAAGGTCATAGGTACTAGGGGTAAAAACCATTATCGGGAGTTTCAAGTGTTGAAATTTGCAATGAGATTGCATACCTTCTATATGATAGTTGGATTCCGATATCCACTGCGAGTAATTGTTACTCCTGGGAGAGTTTTATACTTTACAATTAGCCGATCAAGTAGGTGTCTAGAAAGGTGTCAACGGGGTTACGCTCCTGGGAAAACGAGGTTTATTTTAATTAGGTCCGTGCAAAAGCACGGGGAACCTCTCTCAAAGTACCGGCACTGGCCTGGCTGAAAGATCGGCGAACTTGTAGAGTGTAATTAATCCCGGCTAGTCTTTCCTTTTAAGGTTTGAAGGAAGATTTGATAAAAACAGTGGGAGCCATCCTGATTAGATAAAATAATAACCAATCTGATCTTGCAAGAGCGCACGCAGAGTGTTTTCTTCTCTCTCTCTCTCCAAGTAGCGACCATGTCACGCCTTAATCAAGATAATAATATGGATGTATTGACCGAACCCGCTTGTTATACTGAGCTGGGGAACGTTGGTCCCGCTCCAACTTATAATTGTTATAAGACCGAGCAGGAAATAGGGGAATACCAAGATTCCCATGCCACCCAAACGAAGAAAGTGCATGATGATGCATCTTCTTCGGGTGTGTTCATTACAAAGAACTGTTTCTCTGTATCCTCTACGTCCTGGGTATTAGATACCGGATCAGGATCCTGCAAATGTAATCTGTTACATGGGCTACAGATAGGTAGAGAACCGAGAACGACTGATAAATTTCATGAGATAGAAACGGTGCAAGTGTTGCAGCCAAGTCTGTTGATAGTTATCACCCTGATTCTGAACGAATATTATTAGATACCGAACCTGATATACAACAACATATCAGTCTCTTTTTGATTAAAGAAGGATATAATTTTGTATTGTTGGATAATGTTTTGAACATTTCTTATATCAAAAGTTGATCGGTTCAGGCACGTTATCTAAAAGCATATATATTCTAAATCAAACCACAGTTCCTTACGTACAGAACACACACGAGAGGAAGAGTTCAGAAATGAACGAATTCTTCTTGAGTCATTGTAGACTAGGTCATATCAATGCGACCCGACTAGCTAAGTTACATTTAGATGCATATTTAAATCAGTTTAAATTTACATCTTATGAAACTTGCCAGTCATGTCACAAAGATAAGATGACCATAGCTCCGTTTACTGGAAACAGAGAAAGAGTTAGTGAACTCTTGGGACAGATACATGCTGATGGATGAAAGTCCCCAGTCTACATATGCCAGGACCGGTTCTTTGTACTTCATTACATTCACTGAAGATCTCTCTAGATTCAGACATATGTTCCTGTTGAAACACAAGTCCGAAACTTTTGAGATAATCACCGAATATAAGTTAGAAATAGAGAACCAAAAACGGGTATAAGTGTTATGTCTTTTGATGTGATCAGGGAGGAGAATACTTGAGCACGGGATTCCTGGACTATTCTAAAGGAGAATGGGATTCTCTCTCAGCATTACTCCTCTGTATACACCACAGCACGTCGGTGTATCGGGGCAGAGCAATCACACCCTATGAGATATGGTGTGCTCTATGATGAGTATCACTGAGTTACATGTTTCCTTTTGGGAGTTATGCACTTGAGAAGATGCATATCTTTTGAATAGGGTTCCAATCAAATCAATTGCCTACCACTTCATATGTGATATGGAATGGGAAGAGCCCATATCTTAAGTTTGTTAAGATTTGGGGTTGTCCGGCCTGTGTCTAAAAGCAAAATCCGGACAAGCCCGAGGCAAAGTCAGTTCTGTAGAAGTTTGTTGGATATCCCAAGCATTCGCAAAGGGAACAAAATATGTTTTGTTTCTCAACATACCACCTTTGTGAAAGGGAATTTCTTATGAAGAAATTAATGGTCATGAGGTAGAACTGGAAGGAGTTCCAGCTATACAAACTACAACAGATGATTTGGTAGAACCAAAGGATTCAATAGATTCCGACAAACCTCAGCCTCTCCGCCGATCTTGCAGGGTTCCTCATCCGCCTGAGAGATACTTCGGTTTCTCGATGAAGTGGGAGCGAGGATTGCATCATGAGATGATGACCCAACTAGTTTCGAGCAGGCCATCAAGAGTGAGGACTCTGTAAGAATGGCTGGATGCTTAGCGATCTGAGATGGAATCCATGTACACCAACAAAGTATGGACTTTGGATGCTATATCTGAAGGGTTAAATCCCCATCAGAAGCAAGTATATCTTGAGAAGATTACTTGGTGTAGATGGAAAAGTTGAGACTTTCAAAGCTAGACTTGTTAATGGTTTTCGTCATCGACCAGGCGTGGATAATGATGAAACCTTTTCCAGTGGCTGTACTTAAGTCCATCCAGATCCTACTTGCCACGGCTACATACCATGACTACGATATCTGGCGGTTGGGTGTCATGACTGCTTTTCTAAATATTGATTTAGAAGAGAGCGTCAGCGTCTATAAGTACACAGCCAGGGGGCTTCGTAGACAGTGGGAGCAGCGAAAACGTGTGCAAGTTGCTTTACAGGATAAAGCAGGCATCGCGGAGTTGGAACGTCTGTTTTGATGTGGTAGTCAAAGAGTTTGACTTCATCAAAATAGTAGATGAACCTTGTATATACAAAAAGGTAGTAGATAGTAAGGTGGTCATCCTCGTATTATACGTAGACAACATGCTCTTGATAGGAAAAGAGTTTCCTATGCTACGCTCAGTCAATCTCCTCTTATCACATGGATTCTCCATATAGGATCAAAGTGATACCTCCTAAATCCTGGGTTTTGGATCTATAAGATAGATCTAATTGGATGTTAGGATTCTCACTAGTTGTAGTGAGATGGTATCAATCGATCCTGGGGAGAATCACTGGAAAAGTTCCAGGGTGAAAAGGACGACTGAATGTCAGTCGCAGGCATTGTCTTTACCCTCAGTGGAGGGACGGTATGTTGCAAAAGTTCCAAGAGAGACGCCGTGGCAAACTAGACGATAAAGGCTGGTGACATCGCTATCAATAATACTACCAAAGAGGCAGTTTGGGTGTATATTAGTTCATGAGATGAACTAGGTTCCTACCATTGTGTGACAATGGAAGTATGGTTTTTGACCCAGGAACCACGGTCCCATCAGTGACCCAGACATATTCCAAGGTAGTATCACCTGATCATGGAGATAGTTGATCTCCAGGGTGATCGAGGTTAGGAAAGTAGACTCAGAGGACAACATGGCGGATCCACTCACAAAGGCCTTTTCCCAGAGAGAGACTTGTATGGGATGGTTGAGTATGAGATACTACAACCACTGCTACAGATGGCCCTAGTGCAAGTGGGAGATTGTTAGTTATATGTATGCCCTAGAGGCCATTACTGTACATGAGATGTATAATGTAGTGGATGCTGGGACATATATAGGGAGGACTTTCTTGCTCGACATGATAGTACGCTTTCTGGTTGCTCTTTATCTTAACATGTATACTTATTGTCTCTTTGTTACATGTTGATAAAGCCCTTAGGATGTGTACTCGACTTCCATGACTATGATGTAGATCATACTAGTGGGGCCTGGGTAGTCCATGAGTACATCCTTCAATATTCCTAGTCGTGGGAATATCGAGACGGGGCATCGATATTCCAGAGTAGACTAGCGTATATCTTCTCGACCCATGTGATGGGCGATGGATGATCCCATATCTATTGGTGTTTCACATCAGAGACGGTATGAGGGTGCTCAGTGGAGACTGGGTACACTGGACGGACTCGCCGAGAACTCCCAGATGGTATTATACCTCATGTCAGATGGCAGTTCTCTGGTGACACTGGTACAGCTTAGTCTGTTGACCCGAGATCGTCATAGAGTCTTGTGTGTCTCCCACTGTGCTTTGATTTCCACCCTACCATGGCTCTACTGAGTCGTGCAAACAGGTGGTTTTTGGGTACAGTCCTGATTCACATAGAGGCAATGAGCGATAGGAGGGGATTCGTCTTTCCCGGTATTGGGGGTTGATGTTGCGCTATGCTCGACTGGCCATAACTGGAAATCTCTGGCCAGGGTTGCACTGATTTACTGGTAAGTGTTATCAGTACTTTCATGCTTGTTATAGACCTTACATCGGCATGACTTATCAAGCTGCTGGGGTCTGACGTTTACCACCCCTAGACGAGATATGCGACATATCAGACGAACAAACCGGACTGTGCGGTAAGTGTTACTGATTGGATTCGCAGGAGTGTGAGCAGGCTTGCTCGTTGATCTTCTGATCGCTCAATACCCGGGTGGCCGTTACGTTTAGCAGACCGCTTGCGGCTTATGGGTGATTGATATGATCACCACCTACTGCCGGCGTATTGACGAGTTTTTAGAGTCCTACACAGAGGTTTCCTGGCTCAAGCGAAACGAAATAGGAGCGCATATGAGATATGTGCGGGACCGAGAATAATACCAGTATGAGATACTGTATTCTATTCTAGCGATTTGTATCATTAGACGGTTATATGAGATATAGCCGGGTTACCGAATCAAGTGTTAATTCTATACATTGATACACTAGATATTAGTCGGTTATATGCGATATGACCGGATCATTAAATCAAGTGTTGATTTAATGATTTAATGTATAATTAAATATTTGATATATTACTTTACATTAACTAGTATTGGTTCACTTAAGATTGATTTTCTCACTTTTTGTGCACATGTTGTATATGTGATATATGTTTGTGTACTAGTTTGTATCATGATTGATGATACATGCAAACTTGGGTGTGTGTATGACTTACACCATGTTTAAGATAATGGTTTAGGTTTTTATTTATTTTGATAAAATAAAATGATGGCTTTCTTTTTCTTTGCTTGAAGCTTCACGAAGCTTTCAAGCATCTTTGACAAAGTCCATTAATTTTGTTTTGCATAAGATTTTCATTAACCTAACCTTTACCTCAAACTATGGTTTAGTCTCTACAAAGGTAAACTCACCCATGGTTGCAATATGATAGACTTCACTTGATTATTCTTTGTGATAATTCATTATTCATTCTATTTCTCTTCTTCTTCTTCTTCTTCTTCTTCAAGAAGAAGAAAGCTTTCTAGAAAATTTTCAAGTGAAGATTTAGAGTGAGAAATCCAAATCTAAAGTAAACCCACTTCCTATTTCATCATCCTCTACTACTTGCCATTTAGTTTAGGGTGTTCTCTTCACAAAGTTCTTGACCTAGTGAAGATGGAGCTTGAGTTTGAGTCTCCTCGACGTAGATCATCTTCGGCCTCGAAGTCAATGACCTAGCCCGCTTATTTCTCCGAAGAAACCATCGCTAGAGTCCGGGATCCCGATGATCGCAGCAAAGGGACGTCAACACGGAGCTTTAGAAGTAAAGGACCGGATCTATAAAGGTTGTAATCCCTTTCACTTGTACTTCAAATGTTTAACTTGCTAGTTTTCGCATAATCTCTAGTATACGATCTTGGTTAGGGTTGTTCGGCACGGCTATTTTTTTTGAATCGGGCGTGATTGATGCCTTGTAGAACCTTGTTAGAGTGCCTAGGAACCCTACATAGTATTCTTGAATTAGTGTTAAACACTAGAAGATGATCAGTGTTAAACACTGGAAATAAGACTATCAAATTAGTGTTAAACACTAAAAGATGGTCAGTGTTAAACACTGGGAACAAAGCTCTTGAATTAGTGTTTAAAATACTAAAAGAAAAGTCACGTGGGGACACGTGAGGGCGCCCAAAGGTGGGGCCAGATCTCCTTTTCTTTGTTCTGCAAGTAAGCGTTAAACACTTTTTATGTTTTCTTTGGAGTATCACATGCTGACACGTGAGGAGGATTAATGCGCTGATTGTTAGAGCGTCAGCCAAGAGGTCACGTGGGAACACGTGAGAGCACCCAAGACTCTTATTTCTTTTACTTTTCCTTTCTGTGTTCCGGGGGTCACGTGGAAGCATGTGAGGCATTGCCTCTGAGCTTTTTCCTCCTTATTTCCGTGGATCTTTACAGAGGTCACGTGGGGACACGTGACCCTGGTTCTTTGCATGTTTGAAGATCCCTTTATCTTTTGAGAATTAAATTCTCTGTGGTTTTATCCTCGATTATAACTTTAGAGGAATAGAATTCCTATTTTCTTTGGAAGAATTATATTCTTAGATAGGGTTAAACCCTAATTTTCCTCCTGTAGGTATTAAATTTCCACATATGTAAAGAATCAGGTTCTGGCATAGGGTGAAACCCTAATTTCATTTTAAGAGGAATTAAATTCCTGTGAGAATTAATTTCTCAATTAGGGTTGAACCCTAGTTCTGTCCATCTTGAAGGAATTAAATTCCTATAATTTTGGAGAATTGAATTCTCATATAGGGTTAAACCCTAATTTTATCTTGGAGGAATTAAATTCCTATAATTTTGTGAGAATTAAATTCTCAAAACTCAATTCCTCCTCTATGTTTTAGATCTGCATGGCAGGATCTCGACCCGATGAGAATTAAATTCTCAACTTATGGGGAGATGTGCACTTTGCAGATCTTCATACAGAGAAAGAACTAAGTTCTTTTTATAGAAGAGTTAAACTCTTAGATTGAGAATTAAATTCTCTTTTTGAAGCTTTGATCCCCTTTCTTTTCTTACCTAGGGTTTTTCTCTGTAGAGAGTCAAATTCTCCTTTCTTTTTTCTCTGAATTTTCAAGATTCCAAAATTCTATCTCTCTTCCAAAACTCTCCCCTTTGGCTCCTATTTATAGGAGAAGGAAAAGAATCAATCTGTTTAGTAAATCTTTCATTGAATGATTTGATTTGTTTTCAACATTAATTCGGGCCTTTAGATTATCAGGTGAATTTTATTCACCGTTGGATTTTAAATCCAAAGATATTCCTTTTGTTATTTCGGTGAGATTTAAGGGAAATCTTTCCCTGTCCAAGATTTTTCCCTAAATTGGTGATATTTAATCACCCTGGGATTCTCAATCCAGCGGTTCTCCATAAGTTCTTTTCCATTTTGGAAAGATTTAAACGATCTTTTTCAGAATTTAATTTTGTTGAACAGTAAGGCTTTTAAAGCCGGTCACGTGTGAGCACGTGACCCCCGGTCACGTGTGAGCATGTGACCCCCCTGAATGGACTCCTCTTCTGCGCTCTGTTCTTTGCCGCTGCTTTAACCATCACGTGCCAACACGTGAACACTGGTCACGTGTGAGCACGTGATGCCTCTTCTGAAGCTTTTTCCTGATTTTTAATCAAGAAACAAATGCCCCCACAGCGTTGCTCTCACGTGTCTGCACGTAAGTGCAACGCTGTCACTTTCGTGACCGTTGGATCTGCCTTGGGAGTAGGGTAGATGAAACGTTTTCCACCCCATCTTATAAATGCCAATGTCTTTTCAGAAGCGCCTCCACTTTGCTCATCCTCCTCCTTTGAGAACTTTCTTCTTTTGAGAATTTAATTCTCCTTTTCCAGAGCTTAGTTCTCTGCTTCAAACATTTTCTAGAGTTTAACTCTGTTCAAGAAAGACTCTTTCTTTCAGGTAATGATGTTGAACGATCGCAGAACCTCCATTTTTAAAAAAAAAACTCTCTGGATTTTTAAATCCTCATCAAGGGTTTCACCCTTTTAACATGAATCCATTTTTCTTCAAGTCCTTCAACAGAAATATAAAACCATTTAATCTTCAAATAGTATATCTCTTAGGGTTCATCTGATCTTTTAGGGAGATGATGATGTCGGTTGTTTTCTCTATGAAATTTAATTCCATCCCCAAGGAGCTCTGGCTCTGGAACAAAATTTTCTGGGAATTTAATTCCCTTTTTCAAAAAAGGAATTTAATTCCTATGAAGAACTAAGTTCTTCCCAGAGAACTTCATGGGTTTTCTTGCCCTGAGTCATCTTCTTCACAATCCAGAAGAAGTTTGCACTGTTGGTCTTTGGGAATTTAATTCCCTCGATTCTGTTTAATTTATCACAGAGTCCAAGATGGATCTGTCTTTTAGGGGAATGTGTAGGGTCATTTGAAACCCACTGCCTATTTAATGAGAATATTCCCTTTGTCTCATTATAATTGCTGTGCCTCCTCATTAGCCAGCCGCCATCTTGATTTCGTGGGACCCACATGTTTTGTAACTAATGGTCCCATCAAACAAGTCCTCTGTAGCTTTCTTCCACTGTCTTTTTATATATATGCATTCATAACCATATATATATATATATATATACATTGTCGGCCTCGCATTAACAGTTTCCCCTTATTTTATTTCAGGTTCGATAACTTCCGTTCCGTATTTCCCTTTTACTCGCTCGGAAGCCGCTTTTCCCCAGTCGCCGTCTGATGAGGAAGTGATGGCAATGATCAGGGCGCATGACCCGAACTGCACTAGCTTACTTCTATGGGGAAATTGGTACAGCCATATCATCCGGGGTCGCCGGAGTTTCCTCTGCGAAGTGCCGACAGAGCCTACCTTCCCGTTCTTGCCGATGGATCCTCCGAGGACGGTCTTCGCTGTGGAGATGCCAAATTGGACTCCAACGGGGCGGCTCGAGCCTTCGACAACCGGTATCCCGAACCATCCGATCCCAGCTATAGATATCCTGGGACGACGTATTTACCAGGGTGAGGCCCAACCATGGGGACAAATCTATAAGATAGGGCTCACCCCTCAACACCCCACGGGCTATCTTCTCTGGGCTCGCTACATTCTTTCTGCCAATCGTGCGCGGCTGCAGAAGGTCGGGCTTTACCGGGCGATATATGCGTCGCTCTTTCACTACCAATCTCCGCATGTCTGGTGGGTTAAGGCGTTCTTGAACCAGTGAAATCTCCCCACCAACACTTTTATCCTAGGGGACCACGAGGTCTCGATCTCTCTGGAAGAATTTTATGAAATCTCGGGATTGCCAATCAGGGGTACACTGTATGAGGAGTTGCTGCCTCTTGACGAGTATGTTTTTGAACCCGAGCCTGCACCGCTTGACGGCTTGTCTGTTGAGAACGCCGTCCGCCACAAGCGTCCCAGCTTGATCAAGGCGCTAGGTATCTTTGACCGATTGTTCACCGGGTCTGAGGAGCAGGGCGTTACTTTTAAGAGCTTCATTGCCTACTTCCTTCGCGAGGGCGTCTTGTCGAAGATAGCTCCGAAGTTCGCAAACATCAAAGACCCCTTTGGGTTTGGCCCGAAGAAGCTGCCGACCAAGGAATCGGATTTACCGCAATACTACATCCCCATTATGTCCCCGGTATCTTTCGAATCTATCGCAGCTCCTGGCATGGATGAGGAGACATTCTTCGTGGGCTTTGTCAGTGTCTGGCTCAGCTGGTTCGTCGTCCCCATGCATCGCCGCTTCATGAGAGCCTCGGTTATCTACCCGGCTCATTGTATCGCTGAGGGGGCGCGGTTGGCTATCGGCATCCCGGCGCTGGCGCATCTATATCACGGGTTAGGCGCTGCGGCTAATACCTCGACTCCTGGCGTGAATGTAGTAAACTTTTCTCTCCATTATTTCACGTCTTGGATCGAGGTGCATGTGTTAGGGGCTTTTGCTATACATCAGAGGCCCGCATTTTATGATGCTTACACCTTTCCGCGACTTATGCGATTGGTGGATGCTTCTGCCCCTGACCCGACTCAATTCGGGGCTATTCGGGCGTTGATTTCTCCTTATGCTACTGCTGGCGGGTTGGTATTCACTGATCGGGTCTTATCTTCTCCCTCGGGTCCAGCTCAGCAACTTTGGGACCGGTCAAAAGATAACGTGCCTTCTTTGAGGCCCCGGGAGGCCGCGCACTTATACGCAATCAGACCGGGCTACCTGGTATTTCGTCAGGATAGTGCGGCCCTTTTCATGCGGTACAATCCGCATCGCTTTGCCCGGCAGCTTGGCTATGATCAGGGCATCCCTTTTGAGGCTTTCATAGTCGCGCCGGTTCCTTCGCCCGAAGTCGTTCGAGATGCCGCCCATCATTTTGTGAGGCTGAACACCGGCTCCCAGTTCATGGTCCCTGATGCTGATTACATGCCCCGATGCGTGGGGTCATTTACGGGCTGGTATCTCCATCGGGTCAACCCGATTATTATTGAGGAAAGAAGGGTACTTCTTGGTCATGGTGCTCCCGCTCCAGCCCCGGCTATGAGATCTACGCTGCGACCGCGCGCACCAGTCCATTTTCCTTTGAGGGATACTGGTGTTGCGCTCATTCCGGGAGAGTCGGGGGTGGATCTTACCCCAACAGCTGGTATGCTATTGGGCACCCGGTCGCCGGGTAAACGGGCTCTGGTAGCAGCACCACCACCCGCGGCAGCACCGCCCCCTGTGGCATCGACAATGGCGGTGTCATCCTCAGTTGTGGCACCGGGCGAGGGTGACAGGAATAAGGGTGTTGAAGGCGAGGTAGGCCGGCGTCGCGCTAAGGCTCCACGTGGAAGGAAGCGGTCATCTTCGGCGACCGGCTCTGGGTCCAAGCGTCGAAGGAAGGTGGCTACTAACTTGCTCGACTCTTTAGTAGAGTCTGAGCCCATTCTTGAGGATGAACCGTTGGCCCTGCAGGAATCAGATGCCGGCCTACTTTTTCCGGGTTCGGCCGCCGAGGAAGCCGCACAGTTACCTGAGGCTATAAGACGTTCCAAAGTTGAAACTCAGAACGTCAGGGTTCCGAAGAAGCCCTATCCTGTAGTAATCTTTTATGAAGACCCTTCGTGGATCCGACGGCGATTCATTGGCCCTTTGGAGGAATGGGGAGAAAGGGCGCTGAAGCAGGCTGCTTCGGAGGGTGCTGCGGACGCACTTTCACTGTGGATTGGCGGCCACGAGTCCACCCTCGAACCCCGTCGGGCCCATCTCCTTGAGAAGGAACACCGGCTGGAAGAAGCCATATTGAAGGCTTCCTTACGCATTGGTATGTCTTTATACTTCTTTGCAGCACTTCGTATTGCTTACACCTGCATGTATGTATCCTTATTCTTGCGTGAATTGTGCAGAGACTTCGGCGATGGGGGAGGTTCCTACGGGCTTGTTGAGGATAAAACCTGTTGACGCCCCCAATGAAGCATTGCTCGATGTGGAGGGGGTTGACAACGCTGCGCTTCTCACGATAGAGCCTCCCGTGGCGGTTGTTGATCCTGGAGCACTCGCTCCTTTGGGGGAGGAACCTTTGGTGGTCTCCGTCCCACCGGCCCTTCCTGAGGGCGGCCCAGAGGCTGGGATGGAGGTAGTCGGGACCATCTTCCCTTCGTTGGAACCCGAGGTCACGGCGGAGGCCGTTGAAGCTGCTATCCCCCCGGCTCAGAATGGGAGGAGTGTCGAAGGTAACCTTCTACATTTTAAATTAGCAATCTCTCTGTTATCTGAACTCTTTTGTTTTTTCAGAATTGCGCGGACTAGCGGCCTCTATTGCCGATCTGTCTCCCCGGCAATCCTTTCAGTGTCTGCTGGAGATGGCTGCTCCGCAGGCGATATCTCATCAACGCATTGTCCTCTCATCTGGGCAAGGTTAGCGTCGTTCTCCATTTTTTTTATTATAGCATCGTTGTTATTTTGCGGAATGATATTGATGTCTTTTACAGTTTTGGAGGTCGATGACGAGGTCGAGGTCGTTGAAGGGCCAGGGGAACCTTCAGCTCCTACTTGCATGACCGTAGGTAAGTAAAGTTTTAATATGGTCCCACTTGTTCCTTTGCTTAAAAGTTTCACTGACATTTTTCAAATCTTAATAGCCTTGCCAGCTCCCACAGCGCTGGAGTCGCACATCGCCATGCCACCCGGTCCCTACGCTTTGCGAGCCTCAGAGCGCCTGGCCAAGTTAAGCCTTGTCTCTCTGTCGTCCTTGATCGAGGAGCTTCGTGCTGGCAGCGCAATCACAGCTAAAGCATTCGCTGCCGAAGCTAACGGTTCTCTTCCTTTTCTTGCTACATACCATAACGAAGAAGGGGTGCGAGTCTGGGTGGAGTTCTGTCGGCAGGTAGAGGCATGCACACACTTGAGTGTTCACGCCTTTCTTCGGAGGCCGTGGCTGCAAAGGCGGGCTTGCGGGGGCTGATAGAGCGGTGCGCGGCAAACATGGTATCATGCGAGAAGAGGCTCGGCCGCAAATTCTCGGAGAGGGAGCTGGCCTCTAAGGCGCTGCACGAGCTCCAGGCCAATCTTACAGCCAAAGCCAACAAAGCGTATGAACTCTGGCGAGTACTTCAAGAGTCTATCAAAGAGGTGGTGGCCCTCGATAAAGCTTCCGTGTTCACTCGCGAAAGGGTTGAGGCTCACAAGGCTACCAAGAAAGAGCTCGAAGGCCGGCTTGCCTCGTATCAGGCCTAGCAGGCTCAGGCGGAGGCCCGTCTTCTGGCGATACTGAATCACGAAGCCGTGACCCAGCAAAAGAAGGATGAGCTAGTGAAGTTGCTAAATCGCCCGCCGGCCTGAAGACTTGTATCTCTTTCTTTCTTTTGTACATACTCCTGAATGAGAGTATATATTTTTTTGTTTTTTCATGAATTGTACTTTGTATCCATTTTGATTTATGAATAAAAGACATATTTTTCTTCTCAATGGTGTGTCTCATTTTATTGAATGTGTTCTGCGGGCAATTTATCTTGGTCTCCTTGCAGGGCAGCGATGGCTTAGGATTCAAGGTTAAGATCTGCCTCCTAAGACTTTTGAGCTTTATGAGCCGTGAGGGTCTCATAAAGAGTTTTTCTCCCTACAGGTCGAGAGGATCCCATAGGTGTAAGTTCTCCTTAAGAATCGTGAGGATTCTTAAGCGGGTTTTCCTCTGAGAGTTGTAAGAATCTCATAAGAGAGTTTTCTTCCCTACAGGTCGTGAAGACCCGCAAGTGCTGGGTGCGGTTGCCCTTATCCGTATTTCATGGGGTCAGGGGTTGCTTTGGGATGTTTTCCAGGGTACCGTAGTTTAAAGACATCGTGGTCGAGGTTAAGGAAATCGTAGTCCGTGGATTTAAGGACTCCACAATCCAATGTTAGTTTTAAGACATCACGGTCAAGGTTAAGGACATCATAGTCCGTGGATTTAAGGACTCCACAGTCCGATATTAGTTTTAAGACATCACGGTCAAGGTTAAGGACATCATAGTTCGCGGATTTAAGGAATCCACAGTCCGATGTGTGGTTACTGGGACCCGTCACCTCTTTGAAGACGTTGAGGAATTACAATGACAAATATCAAAGGAGTGAAGAGATGTACCCTTTAACCAAGGTAAAATCAATCTAGAATCATCATGGTTGATCGTTAGTTTTAAGACATTACGGTCGAGGTTAAGGACATCATAGTCCATGGATTTTAAGGACTCCACGGTCCAATGTTTGCTCTGGATGCTTCACACGGGTTCACTGCCGTGCTCTGCGAGGACCAGGCTCCGCTCTGGACGTTTTCTGCGGGGTCAAAGAGTGATGTTATCCGCGTTCCACGTGACCAGGAATTTTGCTCTGGATGCTTCCCACGGGTTCACTGCCGTGTTCAGCGAGGACCAGGCTCCGCTCTGGATGCTTCACACAGGTTCACTGCCATGCTCTGCGAGGACCAGGATCTGCTTTGGACGTTTTCCATGGGGTCAAAGAGTGACGTTATCCGCGTTCCACGTTACTAGGAATTTTGCTCTGGATGCTTCCCACGGGTTCACTGCCGTGTTCGGCGAGGACCAGGCTCCGCTCTGGACGTTTTCCACGGCGTCAAAGAGTGACGTTATCCGCGTTCCACATGACCAGGAATTTTGCACTAGATGCTTCACACGGGTTCACTGCCGTGTTCGGCGAGGACTAGGCTCCGCTCTGGACGTTTTCCACGGGGTCAAAGAGTGACATTATCCGCGTTCCACGTGACCAGGAATTTTGCTCTGGATGCTTCCCACGGGTTCACTGCCGTGTTCGGCGAGGACCAGGCTCCGCTCTGGACGTTTTCCACGGGGTCAAAGAGTGACGTTATCCGCGTTCCACGTGACCAGGAATTTTGCTCTGGGTGCTTCCCACGGGTTCACCGCCGTGTTCGGCGAGGACCAGGCTCCGCTCTGGACGTTTTCCATAGGCTCAAAGAGTGACGTTATCTGCGTTCTACGTGACCAGGAATTTTGCACTAGATGCTTTACACGGGTTCACTGCCGTGTTCGGCGAGGACTAGGCTCCGCTCTGGATGATTCACACGGATTCACTGCCGTGCTCTGCGAGGACCAAGATCCGCTCTGGACGTTTTCCACGGGGTCAAAGAGTGACGTTATCCGCATTCCACGTGACCAGGAATTTTGCTCTGGATGCTTCCCACGGGTTCACTGCCGTGTTCGGCGAGGACCAGGCTCCGCTCTGGACGTTTTCCACGGGGTCAAAGAGTGACGTTATCCGCGTTCCACGTGACCAGGAATTTTGCACTAGATGCTTCACACGGGTTCACTGCCATGTTCGGCGAGGACTAGGCTCCGCTCTGGACGTTTTCTATGGGGTCAAAGAGTGACGTTATCCGCGTTCCACATGACCAGGAATTTTGCTCTGGATGCTTCCCACGGGTTCACTGCCGTGTTTGGCGAGGACCAGGCTCCGCTCTGGACGTTTTCCACGGGGTCAAAGAGTGACGTTATCCGCGTTCCACGTGACCAGAAATTTTGCTCTGGATGCTTCCCACGGGTCACTGCCATGTTCGGCGAGGACCAGGCTCCGCTCTGGACGTTTTCCACGGGGTCAAAGAGTGACGTTATCCGCGTTCCACGTGACCAGGAATTTTGCTCTGGATGCTTCCCATGGGTTCACTGCCATGTTCGGTGAGGACCAGGCTCCGCTCTGGACGTTTTCCATGGGGTCAAAGAGTGACGTTATCCTGGTTCCACATGACCAGGAATTTTGACTTTGTCTGTATTTCACGAAGTCGGAATTTGACTCTCGGTCAGCTGTACGCCGTTGAGTCATGGAACTGGGAGTTGCCGCTGTTTCGCTTTGCTTAATGTTGTGTCTGCTGTAATGAGATGAATGTTGAGACGATCTCTAGGTTATTTGTGGCCCGTCGAGACTTGGCCTCTTCTTCTGATGAAACCTGGGGGGAAGAGTATGATCCCTTTTTCGTTTGCGTCCCTGGATTGTATACAGGGGTTGATGTAACATCACCTGTAGGGCGTAAATTTCATTTTTATTTTATTTCTTTTCCCGCGATGCTCTATCATTTCAGCTTTTATATCACGAAGGTCGCGATTGCCCCATCATTTCGGCTATTTTTCGCGGTGCCCAATCATTTCGGCTATATTTTTTTATTTTTACTTGCTGCTTTTTATTGCGAGTTGCCCAATCATTTCGGTTATTTTTCATGCATACATTTTTACTTGCTGCTTTTTTATTGCAAGTTTCCCCATCATTTCGGCTATTTCATATGCATTTTTAGCTCGCTGATTTTTATCGCGAGTGTAGAACTTGGAATCTGGTGCCAATCTCAGAATCAACATCGCTACAACTGGAATATTGCCAGGAGCGAATCATCATTTGTCATGAAAGGACTCGGGATTTGATACCGTTTTAGGCATCAGTATCGCTACAACTGGGATATTGCCAGGAGCGAATCATCATTTGCCTCTGTCAATGTCGAACAAAGGTAGCTTAGTAAACAGGGTTAGGGTCCTGTCGACTAAGGATTTTGACTTCATGAGCCGTAAGGGTCTCACAAAGGTATTTCTCCCTACAAGTCGTGAGGATCTCGTAGGTGTGTTTTCTCCTTGGGAATCGTGAGGATTCCTAAGTGCGTGTTCCCCTGTAAGTCGTAAGGATCTTACAAAAGGATTTTCCCCTTATAAGTCGAGAGGACTCGTAAGGGTTGTTCGCCGTGCGAACATATCCCCAGTCACGGATGGGACTCGGTTAGGGAAATGTTTATTCGCGCCCGTGGATTGTATACAAGGGTCAGTATGAGCCGCTTGTAGGGCAATATTGAAGTTTGTGGGGGTTGCTTAAGAACAGGTTCAGGTCTCTGTAACTTAAGACTTTTAAATCTTATGAGCCGTGGGGGTCCCATAAGAGAGTTCTCCTTACGAGTCGTGAGGATCTCGCAAGTGTAATTTCTTCTTAGGAATCGTGAGGATCCCTAAGTGTGTTGCTTCCCTGTGAGTCGTAAGGATCTCACGCGGGTGGTTTCTCTTTATAAGGTCGAGAGGACTTTGTAAGTGTCTTTTAACGAGGTTGCGCCCTTTCGGGTTTTCACAAACACTCGCCGGTAGTCCTGCTGTTTTTACTCACGGAGCCCTTTCGGGTTTTCATCCGTGCCCATTTTGCTTATGGACATACCGTCTTTCTTCTTTCTTCTTTTATTCTTTTTATTTTTCTAACGAGGTTGCGCCCTTTCAGGTTTTCACAAACACTCGCCGGTAGCCCTGCTATTTTTACTCACGGAGCCCTTTCGGGTTTTCATCCGTGCCCCTTTTGCTTATGGACATACCGTTTTTATATATATATTTTTTATTATTTATTTTATTTTATTTTTATCTCGTCAGCCTGAGGATGCTGCGGTAGTAGTTTAAAGACGTTTCGGTCGTCAGCTAGTTTTAGGACGTAGTGGTCCGTCATTAGTTTAAGGACGTTTCGATCCGTCATTGAAGAAGGCCAGCTACTACTTATAGAGTTTTGAGCTTAGGAAGATAGCGAGCGGACATAGTCGTCGTCATCTATCATTGACCCAGACTGTGACTCATTAAGCGTAGTATTTCTTTAGGAAGCAACCGTTTATTGGCCTGAAAGGCCCTTCACCGTGTATATCCATGAGTAGATAGGCGTCACCCTGATAAACCTTGTCTATGATGTACGGGCCTTCATAGTTCGGCTCGAATTTTTCTCGCTTGGCGCGATTGGGGATCATAGGTCTTTTGACCACTAGCACGAGTTCGCCTTGGCGGAATGTCCTCGGCCTGGTCAATCTTTTATATGAGCGCGTCATCTTTGCTTTATAAGCCTCCAGATTTTGTTGCGCTATGAGCCGGGTTTCATCAAGGGCATCAAACTCCTCAAGCCGAAGGTGAGCATTTTCTTCGTCCGTCAGCTCGTAGTGGACTGCCACTCGGAGAGAAGGTAATTCTATTTCGAAGGGGAGTACTGCTTCTGTACCGAAGACTAACGCGTACGGCGTTGTGTTCGTGGCCGTTTTGAATGTAGTTCGATACGCCCATAGAGCTTCTTGGAGTCTCTCGTGCCAGTCCTTCTTATTTCGGGACACCGTCTTTTTCACGATCTTCGTCAAGGTCTTGTTGAAAGCCTCAGCTAGACCGTTAGCTCGGGAATTATAAACTGAGGAATATCTCCAGTCTACGTTGTGTTGTTGCGCGAAGCGGCTAATCTTGTGGCTTCTGTAGGCCGGCCCGTTATCGGAGATGATCCGTCGCGGAGTTCCAAACCGATAAATGACGTGCGTCTTGAAGAAATGGAGGATATTCTCCGTCTTCACTTCCCTCAACGGTACTGCTTCTGCCCATTTGGAGAAGTAATCAGTCGTCGCCAAAATGAATCGATGTCTCCTGGACGATGCTGGTTCGATGGGGCCGATTATGTCGGTTCCCCACATTTCGAATGGCCAGTTAGCCACTGTCGGGTGTAGTGGATTTGGGTGATGATGGATAAAGTCTCCATGAATCTGGCATGAGTGGCATTGCTTCGCATATTCGAGGCAGTCCTGAATCATCGTTGGCCAATAGTAGCCCATCCGTTTAATTTTCAACTTCATCTTTGGGCCTGCTTGGTGAGAACCGCAGAGTCCGTCGTGAACTTCCTGAACGACCCTTTTCGCTTCGTCAGGTCCCAGACATCTCAACCACAGAGAATCAAACGACCTCTTGTACAGAGTATCATTGACGAAGGCGAAAGACAGAGCTCGTTTCATGAGCTGATGTCTTGAGGACGCATCTTCAGGCGTTCGATTGGATTTGAAGTAGTCTACAAATACTTCTCTCCAATCCTCAGCCTTTCCCTGATCTTTTATTTGCATAGCCATTTGCCCAGTCAGTCCCTTTTCTTCGGATGATTCCGGATCCGAAGATATTTCTGCGGGGGCAAGCACCCGACGGCTTTGTACCACGATCTTTACGTCATCGAGGTTCTCATCGGCCAGTTCTTTAGCGAGCTTAGCTAGTGCATCTGCTTTGCTATTTTCCGCACGCGGTATGCTTTCCAGCATATAGGAGGGGATTTGAGTCAGTAATTGCTGTACTCTCTCGCCATACTTCACCAGTTCTGGCTTGTACGTCTGGTAGTCGCCGTTTACTTGACTGACGACCAGTTGAGAATCTCCGTATATAAGGAGGTTTTCAATTCCCATATCGATGGCGATCTCGAGGCCTGCTATCAAAGCTTCGTACTCAGCTTCATTGTTCATCCTCGGCTCTGTCAAGGAGAAGGCGAAGCGCATTATCCCTCCTTGTGGGGTCACGAAGATGAGGCCTACCCTTGATTTAATTACAGGGGTGTTCTGTTTGCGCTTCTTCATGGAGGACGCTCCATCAAAGTAGAGCTCCCATCGGGTATTACTACCGTCAATCGCATCAAACGCATGTTCTTCTGGCAGCTCGCAATTCAGAGGAGAATCGGCAGGTATCGGATGCTCGGCGAGGGAGTCGGCGATGGCCTGGCCTTTCACTGCCTTAAGAGGTTGATAAGTTATTGAAAACTCCATCAAGAGCAGGGCCCATTTAGCGAGCCGACCTGTCAGTATGGCCTTTGACATCAAATATTTGAGAGGGTCCACCTTCGAAATGAGACGGACTTCATGCGCCAACGTATAGTGTCTGAGCTTTGTTATCGCGAAGATCAACGCCAGGCAGTGTTTTTTGATGGGGGAATAGTTGCTTTCTGCCCCCAGGAGAACTCGACTTAAGTAATAGATAGCTCTTTCCTTCCCTTGGTCGTTCTCTTGTGCCCATAGTGCGCCTAAGGAACCTTCGAGGGCGGTTGTATAAAGAATGAGAGGCTTTCCCTTGACCGTAGCAGCCAACACTGGTGGATTCTGCAAGTATTGCTTGATTTCGTCTAGTGCGCTCTGGCATTTGTGATCCCAAACGAAAGGGGTTCCCTTCTTCATCAGGTGGCTGTAAGGGCGGCACTTGCCTGAAAGATTGGCTATAAAATGCCGGATATATACGAACTTCCCTTGGAGAGACCGCAATTGCTTGAGAGTCCTTGGCGGAGGCATTTCCATGATCGCCTTGATCTTTGATGGATCTATCTCAATACCTCGGTGTCGGACGATGAATCCTAGGAATTTGCCCGAGGAAACTCCGAATGCGCACTTGAGAGGGTTCATCTTCAAGTTGTATCGTCGAAGGCGTTGAAATACGATCTTCAGATGCTCAAGATGTTCCTCGTATGATTTGCTTTTCACCACGAGGTCGTCGATATATCATTCGACGATTTCGTGTATGAGGTCATCGAAGATCTTCGTCATGGCCCTTTGATAGGTGGCACCGGCGTTCTTTAGGCCGAAGGGCATCACCTTGTAGCAGAATATATCCAAAGGGGTCCGGAAAGCGGTATGCTTCTGGTCTTCGGGGTGCATCTTTATCTGATTATATCCTGATGAGCCGTCCATGAAGGAGAAAACCTCGTGAGTGGACGTGTTATCTATCATTACCTCGGTGACTGGCACTGGGAAATCATCCTTCGGGCAGGCTTTATTGAGATCCCGAAAGTCTACACATATGTGCACTGTCCCATTCTTCTTCATCACTGGGACGATGTTGGCGATCCAATCAGGTTATTGAACCTCTTGGATGAAGCCAGAGTCGATTAGCTTCTTGACCTCGGCATTAATGCTCATCTCAAGCTCAAGCCGCATTCTTCTCGGCGCCTGTTTGACTGGCTTGACGTCTGGAGATATGGCCAGTTTGTGGACAGCAATCTCTGGGTCTAATCCTGGCATCTCGGAATAGTTCCATGCGAAGCAATCCTTATGCTGCATAAGCACGTCCTTTAGCGTAGCCACCCTTTCTTCATACAGTAGCTCGCTAACGAATGTCGGTCGCGGGTCGCTTGCCGTCCCCAGCTCAATTTTCTTGAGCTCATCTGCAGTGGTATGTATTCCATCTTCCAGCTCTTTCGGTGCCGGTGGAAACTCTGCAATCATCTCGTCATTATTGTTTTCGAAGCACCAGAGAAGGTCACCTATATCCTCGGGCTCTTCTTTTGATATCGTTATCATATGACAAGTACGAGTACGCTTCCAAGATCGATGTTGATATGGTTCTATCCTCGTTGTATGCGCGACTTTTGGTTCGTGCTCCTGTGGCGGACTTATCCTCCAGCTGCTGGATAGAGCAAACCTGCCTTGCTGATACTGGTCTTCGACCCAGTTCTTGAAGGTGAAGCAGTCTTTGAGAGGGTGTCCTATTGCTTGGTGATAAGAGCAATAGCCCGAATGAGAGACCTCGTCAGCTTGCTCAGGGTGTTTGGACTCCGGAAGTGTAATCATTTGATGTTTTAAAGCGAGCTCAAGTATCTTCTTTGTCTTGTCTTGAGGGAAAGAATATGCTCGACTCATCTTCTTCATGAGGGACAAATCCGGACTGCCCAATTCCCGATCGCGTGACTTTTTGGTCCCGCTTTGTCGCCGTCGAATGCCTTTTCCGCTCTTTGCCTTATTTCTGCCTCTGCGTTGGGCCTTTTGCACAACTGGTTGACAGGGAGGAGCATTTTTATCTTTCGCAGCCTGTTGGAGAAGGCGTTGCGTCCTGGCTTTCTCGTAGATGGCCATTTCGCGATTATGGTCATCTCGAGCTTTTTGACCCACTTTCCTGATAAGCTTGTCCATTCGTTCTTCAAATGAAGGACTCGGCATTTTGATGGCTGGATCTAGTTTTGGTATGGGGTCGGCGTTTTCTGACAGGGCGTCCTCTTCTTCGTCGAAGTTATATATGGCGTAGCTACTATGGACTCGTTCCCGTTTCCCGGATTTCACATATCCAAGCCCAAGCGTATCCATTCTCCCGTTGGGCAACTTGCGCTGAATCCCAGGGACATCCCAAATCCTGTTGTAGAACCGAGCTTGCCGAATAGTCTGTTTGAAAGGTACCCCTTGGCGCTTCAATAGCCTTTTTAGTCCGTTCGTGTAATATCTGGGCAAACGGATGGGTTGGAGCCTGTCAAGTGTAGAATCCGCGCCGTGCCAAATTTCTTTCTCCACTCTTGTTTCCGTGGACCGATAGAATAGGATTGCCCTTTCACCTTTTCGCCTGGGAGGGACGTAAAATGTCTGCAGGTCTTGCACATTGTAGGCTTCAAGTGCGTCAAGATTTTTGTAGTGCTTCCGCGGAATTATGGTAATTTGGAAACTCTGATCATCACCAGGGAATGCTTGTACTGACGGCCGACTGGAGAACACAGCATTAACCTCATCCTCCGAGTCGCTTCCGAAGACCAATATGGGGGCGGACGGTCCCGGGTTGTTGCGTCGAGACGGCCCAGCGTAGACTATCTCTTCTTCTTCTTCGGTATCACTCCCGAAAACAGGAATGGTGACGGAGGCTTTGTTCTCCGGTGTGCAACACCTCTCTGTGCCCTTGAAATCTGGCAAAAAGTACTTCGCATCTTCGTACTTTCGGACTTCATTCACGGAGAATGGGTTCAGCTCTCCTGTTACGGTATACTCGAGACCATCCTTGAAATACTTCATACACTGATGTTGTGTAGAAGGGATGATGTTGTACTCGTGTAACCAAGAACGACCGAGCAAGATGTTGTAGCAGGTCTCGGCGTCAATGACGTGAAACTTAATATCTGTGATGAGTAATCCGAAGCGTAATGTTAGTATTACAGATCCGAGAGTCCATGATGACTGAGAATCGAAACCGGAGATGGTAATTTTATCACGAGCGAGGTGTTGAACGCTCATGCAGATTTCCTTCAACATCCGAACATTAAGGAGATTGATGGAGGATCCATTATCAACCAGGATTTTGCCTATCTTGGTATCGTGGCAGTACCCAGAGACATATAGGGGACGGTTGTGGTCGCACGTCCCAAGGAGAAGGTCTTCATCACCGAACGTGACATCGGCTGTGTGCACTTCTTCCAGTTCATCCTTCATCCTTTCTTCGGCGAGGAAGGCTTGGAATTGCTCGGGCTCTTGCAGCTCCTTGATTAATGAATCTCTCGCTTCTTTTGATAATAAGAGGGCGTCGAGAATGCTGAGCTGAGAGGGTAGCTTCCTCAGGTGCGCTAGGATGTTGTAGTCCACTTTACTTTTCTTGGGCGGGTCCTCGGCAATCAGCTCTTTCATGACTTGGTCATCTAAAGCGATACCCTCAGCAACCTTTTCCTTTCCCTTATCCTTTCTAGTCGCGGGTCCGATATTCTTTTCTGGAAGAGTGCGATTGCGCAGCTGAATGTTTTCGCAGGTCGCTGGTTCTTCCTCATTCCCTAAGATGGATTCTTTAAAGAGAGGGCCAAGAGCCATTTCTTCATCAGAGTCGCTCCCAAAGGTGAGAACCTGTGATCCTCAGGCGTTGACCATGTGACAGCTGCCGGTAGTTTTCTTGTGCTCCATGGTCGGACTTCTCTGCTCCCGACGAGTTTTACGTTTCATCCGTTTAAAATGTTGCCGGTGAGCAACATATCCCTTCCACCATCTTTTAAAATCGTCACACTCCTCGGTGGGGTGTGAGATCTTTCGATGATATGAGCAGTAATTAGGATGCATCTCTGCTCCACCGAGAGTGTTTTCTTCCGAGGGCGGTAGCTTCATTCCCATTGATATGGATTTAGCAAACCTTTTCCCCGTCTTGAATCTGTTTTTATCCGCATCGAATATCTTTTGATTTGGCGAGAATGCTTTGACTCTTTCGTCTAGTCGCCGGCGTTTGGCTCCTTCCGATATGGCCATCTCACGCTCTCGATCGGCTTTACTTTTCAGACGAATCTCATTCAGAAAGGCGTCGATCATCTCGTTTGACGGCCACACAAGTTCCGACTCAGGCTCTGCCCCCAGTCTTTCTGTGCAGGGCGCTTCTTCACTGTCTAGCGATGAATGAGAGATCTTATGGCAACTTGCTACATAATCCTCAGATCCATCTGACGAGTCTTCCCCATCGTTTTCGTCCTCAAGGATGTGGCTGAGGAACTCTTGAAGCGTGATGGGGGTCCGCGCTTTCTGATTATATTCTTCCAGCGCGTCGATCTGTTTCTGCAAGTCCGTGCGCTTGTCACCAGGCTTCACGGGCTTTTTGGATCTCTTTTTCTTTTTCGCAGATTTCGACAGCTGGGTATGAATGCTGGGGATATCGCCACCGATCTTTGGAGTTGGGCGCGGCTTTAGCATCCCTTCGATGATTTGAGGTTCAAGCGGGTTCTTCCACCTGATCGCTGGGCACGTATGGAGATTATTCAGCATCCTTTTGGTTTTGGATGAAAGCACGACCTCCCATGGGGCTCCTTCAATAAAAGAACAAGTTGCCCCCGGTGTGTCCGTCTTCTTTGGAGTGTGCGGTTGTGGTGGGTTTACCTTCCACTTCTCGGACAATGCAAACTTGCCTTGTAGGTATTGATCTTCGATCCATCCCTTAAAGATGAAGCAATCCTCGATCGGGTGACTTACCGTTTGATGGTAATGGCAGTAATTGGGGTTATTCACCTCGCTGGGTTGTGGCGGTCGCCTTGGATTCGGCAAGTTAATAAGACTGTTGCGCACAGCCAGCTCGAATAGCCTCTTCGCCTTATCCCGTGGGAATGAGTAAGGGTGCTTCATTTTCTCATTATAATACCGCCGTCTCTCTTCCATTTGATCCGCTAGCTTTGGGGCACTGGGTTGCTATTGAGCGTTCGCAACGAAGGTCGCCTTCCCTTTACCCTTGTCGTTCCGCGGTTCTGGCTTTGGGGGAGACGGTCTGTGACCCATTTGATCCATCTGGGCTAGCTTATCAATTAACGCCTGGAACGTGGTCGGTTTAAAGAACATCATGAACTGTGAAATAGTTGCATGAGGGTCTAGAGTGCCCACGATCATGCCCACCGCTGGTGCTTCTTCGATGCGCTGCTCGCACTTCGACCACAGGTTTCGCCATCGGATTGCATATTGGACCCAAGTTTCACCCGGCTTCACTCTTGCATTAATCAAAGCTGTTATCAGGGTGCGTTCGCTGGCGCTTGCAAAACGCTGGGTAAACAACAACTCCATTTCAGCGAAAGTTTTGACGGAGTCGTTCGGGAGCTCGGAGTACCACTCAAATGCCGTTTCCGATAAACTGCCGACGAATTGGCGAAGCAAGAGCTTGTCGTCGCCGCCGGTGTTGCCGCAGAGAGCCCTGAACTGGGCCACGTGTTGATGGGGATTGCCTGTCCCCTTGTAGACATGAAATTTCGGGATCGTGTAGCCCGGCGGGTATTTGATCTGATCGTACCAGCTCGGATACGTTCGCCCTGTTTTGACGACTTGGCCAGCTGCCTCAATTGCCTGGTGGACTCGTATTTGCTGAGCAATATAGTCATCCAGGGCAGCTTTGGAAATTGTTTCCTCTTTGGCTGCTGAAAGAGCCGGAGGTGGATTTGACGTTTCTCCTCTGTCATCTTCAAGGACAATCGGAGGATCTTCCGCGGGGATCCTGCTGGATCATCATACCCACCATATCCTGGAACAGAAGGGCCATTCGTTTTATATTGGCTGCTTGTTCCGCAGCCTCTTTGTCCTTCTTTTCCAGTATTCTCCGAAGGAATTCGGTGTCGGTTTCTTGCTCCTGGCGTTGATCCGAGGACGCTTCGGGACTTTCTTTTGGCCCAGTGAGTGCGGCCATCGCAGTCATCATTTCTTGGAGTTTCTGCTGCTGCTCCTGAGCTTTAGTCACCGATCGCGTAAGCGGTCTATGACCTGTGGATATACGGCTGTCCTCTTTCCCGGATGTCATGTTGACGGTGTGCACCACAATGCCCCCGGACTCAGGGAATTTGGGTTCACCGCCTTTGATATTTGCCACAGGCGTGGGGACTTTCTCCGGCCTTCTCCTCTTGTGGGCAGTTGCCGTTGAGGGGGCCGTTGCTGCGGGCACCCAGGAGGTTGTCTTTCTTTGCGGTTTGATTGGACGGTTCTTTTCTTCCTGAACTTTCACCCTCTTCTGCCGGTGAGAGTGATCTGGAATGATTACTGAGTCATGAACTCGTCGCCAGACCTTGTAGATTTTGGAGTATAGCCGTTGAGAGGGCTGCTCTAGCCTTTCTGGTTTCGCTTCTACGACGGTCTCTACCGGTGGAGGAGATCTTTTGAGCACCGCAGTTGGTGAATTTCTGCGTACCCTGTTCAACAGCTCAAAGTTGTTCTCAGTTGGAACAGCGGCATTAACTTCCACCATTGGAGCTGGTGGAGTTAGCCCAGAGGGGGAGTTGCCCCCGGTCTTCTTTATCCGACGCCAGTGGCGACGTCGGGTGTGACGGGTTGTTGGGATTGGTTCAGCGACGGCTGTGTCTTGCCCCCTGTTCAGGTGAGGGGATGTCGCGGGTGTCAGCCTCTTGAAGACTGACGTCCATTGAGAAGTTGTGTCCAACCGGCCGAAAACAGATTTCTGAGTGGGAGCGGGAGCAGGCGTAGTCAGTCTCGCAAAGACCGAGGGGTTAGAATTGGACGACCCGTTGAGAGGGGCCGTGGTAGTAGTGAGCCGATCGAAGACCGACTTCTTCTGCGCTTCCTTGGCAGCGGGACATTAATGTTCACTGGCGGGAGCATGGTCCCGAAGAACAGACCGGTGGTAGCCTGAGTCACTTGTTCCACAGGCATAGTGAACAGAGAAGCAGCCTGCGGTCCATAGGCTACACCTCCAGGTGAGGCGGAGCGTCGGTTGCACTTGCAGTTGGAGCAGTTTGCGCCGTTGAACGCCATTGCTGTTTGATTTCTGCGCCAAGCAAGAGACCAAATCTTAGTAACTTGAAACCCGAGGGCAACCGTTAACAAACCGCGATTCGTTCGCGAATACGACACACGAAGTGTGGAGTGGAAAGAGGAAAAGATCCCACCGGGCGTGCCAGAATCTGTTCCCCTCCGAACACAGAGACGCGAATGCGCAGGTCCGTCTTGCCTGAGATTCGGGGCAGATGCTAATTGGTGCTATCCGTCCACCTCTCCAAAGATGCCAAGTTGATTTATGGCACCGTGTATCGAAGGTTTAAACGGATACGTCCGATGTAGAAGACTTCGTCAGATTCCCCCTCGTTTAAGGGGTTTTTGATTGTGGGGACGCTCTTCCCTGCAGGCACAAGCCGCTGCAGTTAATTACGCTACCGCATCGCGGTAACCACTTTCTCCTTCTCCATATGGTCACTTCGTGTCGTGTGTGTTTGTTTTGTGTTCGGTTGCCCGTGGATTGTATACGGAGACTAATTTGTGTTGTCGCCCGTAGGACGTGGATTAGTCCAAATCCGTATCTTTCTTAGATTTGGGTTTGGGGGAGTGTTTAAGGATACGTTAGCCTTATTTGAGGCTAAGATCGACTTAAACGTTCGTTAAGGATACGTTAGTCTAATTTTAGACTAAGATCAACTTAACGGGATCGTTTAGATCCGACAAGAGAGCAATTGGGGGCTCTATTGTTTAGTTTAATGACATTGCAGTCGATAATTAGTTTAAGGACATTACGGTCCAATGTTAGTTTTAAGATATTGCGGTCAAGGTTAAGGACATCATAGTCCGTGGATTTAAGGACTCCACAGTCTGGCATTAGTTTTAAGACATCACGGTCAAGGTTAAGGACGTCATAGTTCGTTGTTAGTTTTAAGACATCCCGGTCAAGGTTAAGGACATCATAGTCCATGAGTTTAAGGACCTCACAGTCCATTGTTAGTTTTAAGACCTCCCGGTCAAGATTAAGGACATCATAGTCCATGAGTTTAAGGACCTCATAGTCCGATGTTAGTTTTAAGACGTCACGGTCAAGGTTAAGGACATCATAGTCCATGAGTTTAAGGACCTCACAGTCCGATGTTAGTTTTAAGACATCACGGTCGAGGTTAAGGACATCATAGTCCATGAGTTTAAGGACCCACAGTCCATGAAATGTATGGTTGTTGGGACCCTTCAGCTCTTTGAAGACGTTGAGGAATTACAACGACAAATATCAAAGGAGTGAAGAGATGTACCCTCGAACCAAGGTAGATTAAATGATCTGTAGCCCAATTTTGGAACCAAGACTAATTAATTATATTGTGAGCCCATTGGCTTAGTTAAGTCTGGATTGAGGACTTATGGCCAACTTGGGCTAAGTCCAACTGAGTTTGACCCTTTATTGGACTGTTTGACATTTGTCTGGTTTTAGTCCATATTATTTAGCAATGCTAAACATTTTCATCTTTGATTTCCTTAATTTTGAGATTCAGTCGAAGGGGAGGCTTTGCCTCTGGAAAATTAGCCAAATTGGCCAAAAATAGTGTTTAGACAATAAAGAACAGCAGTATTAAATACTGGAAATAAAGCTCTCAGATTAGTGTTAAACACTAGAGAATAATAGTGTTAAACACTGGAAGTAAGATTCTCAAATTAGTGTTAAACACTAAAAGATGATCAGTGTTAAACACTGGGAATAGGATTCTCGAATTAGTGTTAAACACTAGAAGACGATCAGTGTTAAACACTGGAAATAAGACTCTCAAATTAGTGTTAAACACTAAAAGATGGTCAGTGTTAAACACTGGGAACAAAGCTCTTGAATTAGTGTTTAAAATACTAAAAGAAAAGTTACGTGGGGACACGTGAGGGCGCCCAAAGGTGGGGCCAGATCTCCTTTTCTTTGTTCTGCAAGTAAACGTTAAACACTTTTTATGTTTTCTTTGGAGCATCACGTGCTGACACGTGAGGAGGATTAGTGCGCTGATTGTTATAGCGTCAGCCAAGGGGTCACGTGGGAACACGTGAGAGTGCCCAAGACTCTTATTTCTTTTACTTTTCCTTTCTGTGTTCCGGGGGTCACGTGGAAGCACGTGAGGCATTGCCTCTGAGCTTTTTCCTCCTTATTTCTGTGGATCTTTACAGGGGTCACGTGGGGACACGTGACCCTGGTTCTTTGCATGTTTGAAGATCCCTTTATCTTTTGAGAATTAAATTCTCTGTGGTTTTATCCTCGATTATAACTTTAGAGGAATAGAATTCCTATTTTCTTTAGAAGAATTATATTCTTAGATAGGGTTAAACCCTAATTTTCCTCCTGTAGGAATTAAATTTCCATATATGTAAAGAATCAGGTTCTGGCATAGGGTGAAACCCTAATTTCATTTTAAGAGGAATTAAATTCCTGTGAGAATTAATTTCTCAATTAGGGTTAAACCCTAGTTCTGTCCATCTTGAAATAATTAAATTCCTATAATTTTGGAGAATTGAATTCTCACATAGGGTTAAACCCTAATTTTATCTTGGAGGAATTAAATTTCTATAACTTTGTGAGAATTAAATTCTCAAAACTCAATTTCTCCTATATGTTTTAGATCTGCATGGCAGGATCTCGACCCGATGAGAATTAAATTCTCAACTTATGGGGAGATGTGCACTTTGCAGATCTTCATACAGAGAAAGAACTAAGTTCTTTTTATAGAAGAGTTAAACTCTTAGATTGAGAATTAAATTCTCTTTTTGAAGCTTTGATCCCCTTTCTTTTCTTACCTAGGGTTTTTCTCTGTAGAGAGTCAAATTCTCCTTTCTTTTTTCTCTGAATTTTCAAGATTCCAAAGCTCTATCTCTCTTCTAAAACTCTCCCCTTTGGCTCCTATTTATAGGAGAAGGAAAAGAATCAATCTGTTTAGTAAATCTTTCATTGAAAGATTTGATTTGTTTTCAACATTAATCCGGGCCTTTAGATTATCAGGTGAATTTTATTCACCGTTGGATTTTAAATCCAAAGATATTCCTTTTGTTATTTCGGTGAGATTTAAGAGAAATCTTTCCTTGTCCAAGATTTTTCCCTAAATTGGTGATATTTAATCACCCTGGGATTCTCAATCCAGCGGTTCTCCATAAGTTCTTTTCCATTTTGGAAAGATTTAAATGATCTTTTTCAGAATTTAATTCTGTTGAACAGTAAGGCATTTAAAGCTAGTCATGTGTAGCCACGTGACCTTAGCTCACGTGTGAGCACGTGACCCCCGGTCACGTGTGAGCACGTGACCCCCTGAATGGACTCCTCTTCTGCACTCTGTTCTTTGCCGCTGCTTTAACCATCACGTGCCAACACGTGAACACTGGTCACGTGTGAGCACGTGATGCCTCTTCTAAACCTTTTTCCTGATTTTTAATCAGGGAACAGGCTTCAAGAGGAATAGGCTATGACGACGAGAGGTGGAAAGAGAGGGCGTGGTGATGGCTTGCATGGGTTAAGGCTTTGGGGATGAAAGAGAACGAAGATGGGGGGGAGAGAGAGAAGGTTTTGTCTTTAATAAAAAATAAAATATATAATAGCTATATATGTGTGTGTGTGTGTGTGTGTGTGTATTATAGTTTTTAATGTATATAGATAATACCAAACTACAACCAATCTCTACCAAAATCTCACCAAAAAAATATATTTTGGAAAATAATTCACATACGTAAACTTCTTAACCATGATGCAAGAATATATTTTAAATAACTCATACCCTTAATTTAAGATTTAAAAGGATTCTAAAAATATTTCTAGATTTAATAAATATTTGATATTAGATATCTTGAGATTTAAACGTAATAGATAAAAGCAAAAATAAAATATGGGATGCTTAACCAAAAGATATCTTGTGGCTACCCAAAAGATATATGGTGATTTAGATATTATATATAGATATATTATATTAGATTCACATGAGTTTAGTTTATCGGTAAATATTAGATATAATCTAGCATCTTAATGGGTTTCAGACATGCGAGTCTGATCGAATAACTATCTCTACTATTCGAATCGATCGCAACCTAAAAGAATAAAATAAAATAAATATAAAGTAAGTTTTAAAATACCAATTAATATTGTAAGAACATGCTAGGGTGTTACAGGCATCCTAAATCTTCATCTTAAAACAAAGGTAGGATCCGCCTCTCACTATTTTCATCTATCACCTTCTTTCTTTTAGGTTCTTTAGATCTAATTATTAATCTCGAATTTTGCCTTAAAATGATGTTAAACTTAGCCTTGTGAATACCAGAAAATTTATAGAACCATAACTAGATGTTGATAACCCACAGGGTAACGACCTAAACTACATGTACACACAGATATCCATGATCATAAAAAAAACCACATGTACACACATATATCCATGATCATAAAAACTACACTTACTTACTGAATACTAGGTTGATATAACAATCTTACCTTATGATACCAGTTAACTCTCAAAGTAGACTGCTTCCACAAAATACCCTCATATTATGAAAAGTTTATGTTTGAAGTCATATACTAATTAGGTAAGTATTTTTTTAAACAAAATATTCCAGGGGTTTAAAAATAATATTTTTATTGGCACAATAAAATATTTCTTAATTAAAATAAAATATCTCAATCTTTGAAAAGTCGTAATATTTGTGAGAACCCTAAAATCCCAAAACAACTTATATTCACATAAATACCATATTTTTTAGTTACATAAGCTAATCATAATATAGATTTTACATCAATACTCCTTTCACTAAAAGTGAATATTTTTATATGAATACCTTTAGTCTATAACCACTAAAGTTTAATAAGATACCCTAATAGGGTAATATTTTACATGAAACGCTCCGTGATTACTAGACAATCGTCCCTGAAAAAGGATACAAATCCTGTCGTCCATGTGCAGTGGTTGTCAACGCAGAGTTGTTTTTGTAGAATGTCACATTTAATAAAGTACAAAATTTAAATAGGGTAATATTTTACATAAATATCTCGTGGTTGATAGACAATCGTCCCTAAAAAAAACACAAATCCTGCCACCAATGTACATCGGTTGCCAACACGGACGTATTTCTAAAATTTTACCTCCAAACAAACACTATAATTTTATAAATTATTATTTACCATAAAGTACCTTAATCCATCCTAAAGAGATATAATTTCATTTAAATATCTTGACCTTTATTAAAAGGCTATTTTCAACAAAACCCAAAACCTTTTACATGAAAGATATTTCATAAAACAATACCTAAATCTTTATTAGAAGATAATTTCAAATAAGCAGCGTAATCTTTCATTAAAAGATATTTTCATTAAAATACTATGGGTTTCCCAAAATTATATTTACTCTAAAAGATCATGGTTTTCTTATAAACAATACGTACAATAAAATACTATGATCTTTATTAACTAAGATTTCTATAAAATACTATAATCCACCATACAAACTTTAAAAGGTAACAAGATAAAATGAGTGGTTGTGGAAGGCCATATTAAATGATATCAACAATTTGAATACAAACTTATAACATACATGACACATGATACGGTTAGGGAATAGAATGCGCGAACCTAGGTATTGAATACTTTATAAATGAAGATCCGTGCAGGCGGGGTGAACAGTCCAATATGTGGACGACTACTAACCCGATATTCAGGCGAATACTAACTGGATATTCGAGCGAATACTAACCCTACTTTAAGGGCGAATAATCCAATATATGGATGACATACAATATGGAAATTTCATGCCTAAATGATATACGCACTAACTCTAGTTCGTCAAAACCCTTATACTGAACAACGGAAATGAGCGATTTGATTAGGCAAGGATGTGCGGAACTCGGATTTCCCTACTACTCGATCATGATCCTGGGAAGTGAAACCGTGCATTTCACTTCCCCAGTTGTTGTTTCGTGGCTACAACGGAATAATCGCGAGTATCCGGACCCTTGTTTAACGAACTAATGCGAACATTTACCTGGTAGATACATCATACAATATACCCTTATATACCACATGCCCTCTTACACATCTACATCATACCTATATACATATATCACACCTATATACACTTGTTTGTTTTTATAGTATCCTTATGTCTTTATGAGGAAATCCCACCCGAGTGTAACTCGTTAACGGACCTTTCTTTTTCTCCCTCCTCTATCTCTGGAATGGCCGTTAGATGAGGACGAGAATTATGATGTGGATCAAGGTGTGGAGCCTACTAATGAAGATTATGCGGACTTGGCACCGGAAGATTAGCTAGTTATATATATATTTTTTGCCCACATGTTTATGGATTTGCTCCTTTCCTTCAATATAATTAAACTTTTTAGTTTATTTTACTCATTTCTTTTGGGATGTAATAAAGTTTTTGTTAATGGAAATAAATGCCTTCCGCTTTTATTATTTCATTTTGGAACATATCCTGCATGTTATAGATATTCATACGCTTAACGTAATTGTATTGAATAGACCACCTTCAATACAGTTATGTTGCGGACCATGCCACATTACCTCTTCACTTTCTTTTGGGAAGCGGGGCATGGCAAATTCTGAAAAGAATTACACGAGAGAGGAGGCTACTTGAAAAATTAGTGATCGACTTCATATTATACACAGACTCGAGAAAGCCTGAATCCCCTATAGAGGCGATGCAAGGCAGTGCTAGCAAGCAGCAGGAGCAGGCTATGGATGAAAAGATAGATCTTTTGAAGAAGAACCGTATATGGGATTTAATGAAGCTACCCAAGGGTTGAAAGTGTTGCTGAATAGATGTGTACAGGATCAAGGATGAGGCTGATGGTATGAAGTGGTATGTAACACCCTAGTTCATTTATACCAGTTCTTTTTGAGTATTTCTTTATTTATAGTCTTTTATTGATTTATTGTGTTTTGGGTGCGAATAGTGTTTTGACATCTGTATTTGCATCCGACCCAACCTGCTTGTTGGAAATCCGTCTTGATTCCTGTTTATGATTTATCCCGGCTTGTTATGTGGATCCATGTACTCTCATTTTCTTTATGTACTGCTTACTGGCATCATATCTGGCATCTGCATTTTTAAATATAACATTTAAAGTCAAGAAAAAATATTTTAAAAATATCTTGCATGGCTTGCATGATACCCGTTGTTCCCGCCAAAAATTTGGCTCAAAACCCGTTCCAATAAAATAAAAATAAATAAATAAATAAATAAATAAATAATAATAATAATAAAGGAGAAAACATCCCTTTCAGAGCAAAGCTCTGTTCAAATCCCAAGACGGGAAATGAAGCAATACTTCTGTTTCCCCCAATCAGAGCAAAGCTCTGTTTTAAAAGATAATAAAAATCAAATCTTAAAATAAAGAAGCAACGCTTCAGCTAACTTGCGCTCTGCGCTGCGCGACACGTGGCAGCGCAGTTGCGCTAGCACAGTTGCGCTGCGCGATACGTGGCTGCGCAGTTGCGCTAGCGCAGTGCGCTGCGCTCTGCGCTGCGTGACACGTGCTAGCGCAGTTGCGCTGCGCGACACGTGGCAGAGCAGTTGCGCTGCGCTCTGCGCTGCGCGACACGTGTCAAGCGTAGGTGCGCTTGCGCCAAACAGAATTAAAAGTCTGAAAGATCTTTCTCAATCTTGTTAAAAACAAGAAAATTGCCTTCTGTAAAACAGAAGCTCTTGGATCAAAGATCCAACGGTGGGGAAAAATCCCCAAATCACTCAGAGAAAGATCTCTCTAACCAATTCAACAAATCATTGGCACTATAAAAAGGCCCCCAGACATCAACACAGAGAGAACTCCTCTAAAGAAAATTTTGAGAAGAACTCAAAAAAAGAAAAAGGTAAACCCTTTGAATAAAAAAGAAGAATTTCTTCTGAAAAGATCATTGATCTAAGAACAAGATCAAGGATCTTCAATAAAAAAAATAATAATAACAAAGGCATTGCCTTTTTTTATGAACCATTGGTTCTGGAATCTTAAAGATTCTTTTCTTGAATCCAAAATTGGATCAAGATATTAAAACAGTGCCTTGCACTTGTAAATCTGCACTGTTGCGCTCTTGGGTTGGCGCAAGTCACCAAAGAGCGCCACGTGTCAGCACCAGAACAACTTGCGCTATGCGCTTTTAAAACAGAGCACTGCTCTCATGAATTGGCGCAACCCACCAGAGCGCGCCACGTGTTAGAAGCGCAATAGCGCAGCGCATTGGAGCAGCGCACTGCGCTTGCGCTCACCAAAGCGTGACACGTGTCACCTCCCCATGGACTTACGCCTTGCGCTCCTCAATTGGCGCAAAGCGCCTGACAAGCCACATGGCGCTCTGTCAGATTAATTAATGCAACGCATTATTAAAGGGCAGAGCCCATTTAAAAGGCCCAATGGACCAAAACAAATGCTCTGCATTATAAAAAGGGGACAAAGCCCAACTTAAAAGGCTTAACAGGCCAGAATAGAATGCAGTGCATTATTAACAGGGGCAGAACCCTAATAAAGGCCTACTAGGCTAAATATAAATAAAAATGTTGAACATTATCAACTGGACTTAGCTCAATCATGGTCGTAAGTCCTCAAATTAAATTGACTGAGCACGGCTGCTCTCCTAAATCAATTTACATTTGGTTCAAGGGTATATCTCTGAACTCCTCTGACACCTATCGTTGTAATCCTTCAACGACGTCAGAGAGGTGACGGGTCCTGACGGCCATACATACAACGGACTGCAATGTCCTTAAACTACCTATGGACCACTACGTCCCTAAACTGGAACAATAGAGCCTCCAAACGCTTTTTTGTCGGATCTAAACGATCCCATTTGAGTCGATCTTAGCCTCAAATCTGGCTAACGTATCCTTAAACATTTATTCGGACTACATATTCCCTATTCAACTTTGGTTCAAGGGTACATCTCCGAACTCCTCTGACACCTGTCGTTGTAATCCTTCAACGTCGTTGGAGAGGTGACGGGTCCCGATAGCCAT
The DNA here is from genome assembly GCA_030015575.1 of Agapanthus africanus. Taxonomy (NCBI): domain Eukaryota; kingdom Viridiplantae; phylum Streptophyta; class Magnoliopsida; order Asparagales; family Amaryllidaceae; genus Agapanthus; species Agapanthus africanus. The sequence continues at coordinate 570,589,564 of JASDDO010000016.1, forward strand.
ATACATTAAATGGACCACTACGTCCCTAAACTGGAACATTAGAGCCCCTAAATTCTCTTTCCGTTGAGTTGATCTTAGTCTTAAATTAGACTAACGCATCCTTAACGAGCGTTTAAGTTGATCTTAGCCTTAAATAGGGCTAACATATCCTTAAACTAAAACACCAAACCCAAATCTAAGTAAATACGGATTTGGACTAATCCACGTCTTACGGGCGACAGCATAACTTAGTCTCCGTATACAATCCACGGGCAACCACAAACAAAACAAACACACACGACACGAAGTGAAACTTCTGGAGAAGGAGAAAGTTGTTACCGCGATGCGGTAGCGTAATTAACTGCAGGGGCTTGCGCCTGCAGGGAAGAGCGTCCCCACAATCAAAATCCCCTCAAGCGAGGGGGAATCTGACGAAGTATGCTACATCGGCCGCATCAGTCCAAACCTCCGATACACGGTGCCATAAATCAACTTGGCATCTTCGAAGAGGTGGACGGATAAAACCAAATAGCATCTGCCCCGAATCTCAGGCGAGAAGTCCTCACGTCTTGGCCGCCGTTCGGAGGGAAACAGATTCTGGCATGCCCGGTGAGACCATTTCCTCTTTCCACTCCACACTTCGTGTGTCGTCTTCGCGAACGAATCGCGGTTTGTTAATGGTTGCCTTTGGATTTCAAGTTACTAAGATTTGGTCTTTTGCCTGGCGCAGAAATCAAGTATCAATGGCCTCCAATTGCTCGAACTGCTCGAAGTGCCAATGCAACCGACGCTCCACCTCACCTGGAGGTGTAGCATATGGGCCTCAAGCGGCCTCCGTCCTTACTATGCCTGTGGAGAAAATGACTCAGGCCACCACCGGCCTGTTTTTCGGGACCATGATCCCTCCTGCAAGCTTCACCCTGCCAATACCCGTACCGGAAGCTTCAAAGAAGTCGGTCTTCGATCGACTTGCTACTCCCACGGCCCCTCTCAACAGGTCGTCCAACTCCTCAGTCTTCACCAGACTGAACCTGAGCTCCAAAGGGCCCGCCAAAAAGCCCATGATACCTGAGAAGGCCATCCCAAATAAGACGGCTGCTCCTGAAGTCGCCAAAGCGGCTTCTCCTGTCAAGGAGTCAGTCTTTTCAAGGCTGACTATTTCGGCTCCTGCCCCTGCTCGAGGATCTGTTTTTGACAGATTGAATATTGCCACTCAAAGGACGACCTCAGTCTTCAAGAGGCTGGCACCAGCAGCGCCTCATTCGGACAGGGGGCAAGATGAAGCTGTCCCTATCGCCGAGCCAGTCCCAACGGCTCGTCATGCTCGACGCCGCCACTGGCGCCGAGTAAGGAAGGCTAGGGGCAACTCCTCCTCAGGGCTAACTCCACCTGCTCCAGTTGTGGAAGTTAATGCTGCTGTTCCAACTGGGAACAGTTTTGAACCACTTAGGAGGTTACGTAAGAACTCTCCAACTGCTACGCTAAAAAGATCTCCTTCACCTGCGGAGAGGGTTCCGGAAACGAAGCTGGAGCAGCCCCTCAGCAGCTATCCTCCAAAATTTACAAAGTCTGGCGACAGGTCCAGGAATCAGTGATTGATGAAAACTATCTCCGCCGACAGAAAAAGATAAAGGTTCAGCGAGAAGAAAACCGTCCTGTCAAGCCACAAAAGGCGACAGCTGGCTGGGTCCCCACTGCAACGGCCCCCTCAACTTCGACCGCTTATAAGAAAAGGAGGCCGCAAAAAGCCCCTGTGAACATGGCGAATCGTAAAAGCGCTGAGCACAAACGCCCTAAGTCTGGGGGCATGGGGGTGCACACTGTTTATATGGCTTCCGGAAAGGAGGAAGGTCGTACTTCGACGGGTCACCGACCGCTCACCCGATCTGTGACAAAAGCCCAGGAGCAACAACAAAAGCTTCAGGAAATGATGACTGCAATGGCTGCACTTACTGAGCCAAAAGAAAGCTCGGAAGCTGTTAGTAATATGTATGCCCTAGAGGCCATTGCTATACATAGGATGTATATTGTGGAGGATGCTTGGACATATATAGGGAGGACTTTCTTGCTCGACATGATAGTATGCTAACTGGTTGCTCTTTACCTTAACGTGCACACTGATTGTCTCTCTGTTACATGTTGGTAAAGCTCTTAGGATGTGTACTTGACTACCTGGACTATGATGCGGATCATACTAGTGGGGACATGGTAGTCCATAAGTACATCCTTCAAGGTCCCTAGTCGTGGGTATATCGAGACAGGGCATCGATATACCAGAGTAGACTAGCGTATACCTTCTCGACCCATAAAGATGGGCGATGGATGATCCCATATTCATTGGTGTTTGACATCAGAGATGATATACGGGTGCTCAGTGGAGACTGGGTACACTGGACGGACTCACCGAGAACTCCCAGATGGTATTATACCTTACGTTAGATGGCAGTTCTCTGGTGACACTGGTACAGAGTAGTCTGTTGACCCGAGATCGTCATAGAGTCTTGTGTGATTCCCACTGTGCTTTGATTTCCACCTTACCACGTCCAAGAGGGCGTGCAAAACGGTGGTTTTTGGGTACAGTCCCGAATCACATGGAGGCAATGAGCGATAGGAGGGGATTCGTCTCTCCCGGTATAGGGAGTTGATGTTGCGCTGTGTTCGATTGGCTATAACCGGAAATCCCTGGCCAGGGTTGCTGAGATTTACTGGTAAGTGTTACCAGTAGTTTCTCGAACTGTTATAGACCTCATATCGACATGACTTATCGAGCTATTGGGGTCTGACGTTTACCATCCCTAGGCGAGATATGCGACATATCAGACGAACAGACCGGACTGTACGGTAAGTGTTACTGGTTGGATTCACAGGAGTGTGAGCGGGCTTGCTCGTCGATCTTCTGATCGCTCAATACCCGGGTGGCCGTTACGTTTAGCAGACCGCTTGCGGCTTGTGGGTGTTTGATATGATCATCACCTGCTGCCGGCGTATTGACGAGTCTTTAGAGTCCTACACAGAGGTTTCCTGGCTCAAGCGAAACGAAATAGGAGCGCATATGAGATATGTGCGGGACCGAGAATAATGCGTGTATGTGATACCGTATTCTATTCTCGCGATTTGTATCATCGGAAGGTTATTTGTGATATAGCCGGGTTACCGGATCAAGTGTTGATTCGATACATTGATACACTTGATACTAGTCGGTTAGATGCGATATGACCGGATCATTAAATCAAGTGTTGATTTAATGATTTAATGCATAATTATATATTTGATATATTACTTTGCATTAACTAGTATTGGTTCATTTAAAAGGATTTTCTCACTTGATGTACACAAGTTGTATATGTGATATACTTTTGTGCACTTGTTTGTATCATGTTTGATGATACATGCTCACTTGGGTTTGTGTTAAGAATTAAACCATGGTTATATGAATGGTTGGGGTTTTGTTTATTTACTTACTTATTTATTTATTTATTTTGGAAAAGATAAAGAGAAAATGGTGGCTTTCTTTGTTTGTTGTTGAAGCTTCGTGAAGCTTTGACTAAGTGACCATTTTGTCTTCATGCTTAACCCTAACCATTCAAATTAACCATAGTACATTCTCTACACTTGACCATGGTTGATATATGATAAGTATTCATTTTATTTTCTTTTTGAAAAACACTTATCATATTATCTTCTTCTTCTTCTCCTTCTTCAAGATGAAGAAGCTTGCTACCAACAATGGTGCCTTGACAAAAAGAGTGAGAAATCCAATTCTAAAGTGAACCCACTTCCTATTTCTTCATCCTCTACCTCTTACCAAGTAGTATATGGTGTTTTCTAAAGTGAACCCACGTCCGGGATCCGATTTGGACAGCGGAGGGACGTCATCATGGAGCTATGGAGGTGGAGGACCGGATCTACAAAGGTTGTATTTCCGTTCACTTATTAGTAAAGCAGTTTACTAGTTATAGTTTTCGCCTAATCTCCAGTTAACGATCCGTATTAGGGTCTCTCGGCACATGTAAAATTTGAAATTGGCATGCTTGATGCCTTGTGAGACCTCATTAGTGTGCCTAGGAACCTTACAGTGGTATCAGAGCCTAGCTATAGCCTTAGGCGATGCGTAGACGGAGTTAGAATTCCGATCGAACCGAAACCCTAACTCCAAAATGCTCTCTGGACTTTTTTCAAAAACTGGGATTTTTCCAGATTAAAAATTCTTAAAAAATTCAGCAGGAAGTTCTAAGAATTACGGTGCAAAAATTACTAAAAGATACGTCCAACGCGCGGCGGAACCGTGGCAGAAGCCTGGCTTCTGCGGCGGTTCCGCGGCCATCTGATGACGTCAGCCTTCAATATTTGCACAGTAATTTGTTTCTTGAGGTACTGAGTTTTCTGGGAATTTTTAATTTTCACTCAAGAGTTGAGTTTTCTGGGGTGTTTTGGGGACTCGGTGTTTCGATCGGATTGTCTAATTTTGTCTATGTGTTTTTCCGGGTAATTTTAGAATGTGTTAAAAAGTTCGATTGGATATAAATACCCATTTTTTCCCCTGCCGGGAAATTTCCAATTGTTGGATTTTTCCGTAGTTTAATGACATTCTAAGTAGTGCAAGTAACGCGATGGTCCCTCTAGAAGACAACAAACCTTAACTCGATTATGTGACCGTCTTGAACTGCCCTTTGAACCTTAGGGTTTGGGGCAGTACGGCGTGCCACATGTGAGGCGTTGGCTTGACCCTTCTACGGCTGGACCGTTGGTACTGAGGCACGAAGTGAATGTTTTTAAACTTATTTCATGTGTTGAGCTGTTTCGGGAAAACTTGGGTGTTCGTTTGTTCGATCGGAAAGTTTAACATTTTCTATTTACCCGGAATGGGATACAACATTTGGAATTCACAAGTTGTTATGAGATAACTGAATGAATGTTATAAACATAGCAGTTTAGTCTCACTTGATCGGTTGCCACGGAATTTTGATGCGATCAAAAGTCCGTCGCAATCACGTAGTGTACGCGGATACTCGCCGGGTAGACTTAATAGACAGCCTCGCCCCATAGCCCTGACCAAGTGACTGTAGGAGAACCCCGTCGCCGAAAGCATCCGTTCGGGTGCTCGCGGCAGCGGTGTTCCGCCTTGGTGCACTTCGTCGACGGCGTCAGGGGTGCGGCCGTCTACTGAAGTCTGCGACGAGCATTCGATCAGGATGTCGGGAATCTTGTTGAATTGCCCGACTTGGTATTGAAAAGAGTTTTCGACAATGAGACTAAAATGCGGGGTTTATAATTGTTAGGCATGTGATGTCTAAGGAATTCATTGGTTTAGGCATGCGATGTCTAAAGAGGTTGCGGATTCCAACTGTTGTAGTTTTACACTTTCTTTTCTGTGACCGTAAGTGTAATATATGATATCACCAGTTTCGTTGCTATATGTCAACGACAATTGGAATGCGCATATTTACTTACGTTGATGACATGTGATGTTATGTGTTGCTGGATATGTTATATTGGATCGTCGTGTTTGAATAGCCAGGGGTTTTTATGTGAGATGAGTGTTTTTCATTTTCATTCATGTAAAAACTTGTATGTAATATTCTTTTATTGGGGCACTTCCATGTTGCGGAAGATGTCACCTTTTGTATATTATTTACTTTTCCGCACTAGGATAGACCCAAGGAGGAGGGCATAAGTAACCGGGTTCTGGAGTCCAGTGGGAGACCAACTCGAGGAGTCGAGTCCGGGTCTCCTAACTCTAGAATTGGTAGGGTTACTTGCCGCTCTCGTAGGGGTCTAGGGGTGTGAGTTTGGCTATTCATCACGACCGTGGAATCCGTGTTTTATACTGGCTCGTATTGAAAACACGGACGTCCTAGTATATCCAATATTTCATATGATTCTTCCGCTGCGATATCTGTGATGTGATCATGTGATGTTCTGTGATAAATACTGTATATAGTATATATGATATATTATATAGACGTTACTTATGTTTTACACCCGAGCTAGCCCTGCCCCGCTCTGCCGTTAGTTACCTAACCTAACGGTGCACGAGGGGACATCGAGGCGAATGCGGATGGCATAAGTGTACGTCGTATTTATCTGTGATGTTTAGGTACTTTAAATGATGGGACTTCATTAATGTGATTAATGAAAGTAAAAAGAAACCTTAAGATGTTGTGGAATCGAATTTCAAAAATAAAACATGTAGCTACAGTTCTTGCTTTGCACAGCGGTATATATGATATATCCTGCACCTTATTCGATAAGGAAAGGACCGAGATCCCTTCACCGGGAGTGACTCCTTTAGCAATAACTGGCAGATGCTACACACTCGGTCTGTCTTTTGATTGCTTTTAAGAGTTTTTGCTTTGCACAGTGATATATATGATATATCCCGCACCTCATTCGACGAGGAAAGGGCCGACGATCCCTTCACCGGGAGTGACCCCTTTAGCAAAACTAGAAAAGCCTCAGAAACACTCCATTTTAAAATCATTTGATTCTGCAACGATATCAAGTTCATTACGCAATAGGTTTTCAGAAAAACCTGTCGTAGCCCTCCATCATTTCAGATAAGTGGTAGTTAGTATTCGTGCTACGTTTGTTGGCCTGCGTCAAGGCGTAGTGTGCGGTAGCTAACTAGTATTTATCTGCTTATGCATATGATGCAGATTGGATTAGGGTAGTCGTGCGACTTTGTTGGCCTGCGTCAAGGGTCGTGCGGGTGGGTTTAATTCAATCAGGAAATGACGGGTTGAACTTGACTAGCGCACTATGGTTTGTTGGCCTGCGTCAAGGTCATAGGACGCTAGGGGCAAAATTATCAAGAATTTCAAGTGTTGAAATTTGCAATGAGATTGCATACCTTCTATGAGATAGTTGGATCCCGATACCCGCTGCGAGTAATTGTTACTCCTGGGAGAGTTTTACACATTACAATTAGCCGATCAAGTAGGTGTCTAGAAAGGTGTCAACGGGGTTACGCCTCTGGGAAAATGAGGTTTACATTAATTAGGTCTGTGCGAAAGCACGGGGCACCTCCCTCAAAGTACCGACACTGGCCTGGCTGAAAGATTGGCAAACTTGTAGTGTGTAATTAATCCCGGCTAGTCTTTCCTTTTAGGGTTTGAAGGAAGATTTGATAAAAACAGTGGGAGCCATCCTGATTAGATAAAATAATAACCAATCTGATCTTGTAAGAGCATACGCTGAGTGTTTTCTTCTCTCTCTCTCTAGGTAGCGACCATATCACGCCTTAATCAAGATAATAATACGGATATTTGACCGAACCCGCTTGTTATACTGAGCTGGGGAACGTTGGTCCCGCTCCAACTTATAATTGTTATAAGACAGAGCAGGAAATTGGGGATTACCAGAATTCCCGTGCCGCCCAGACGAAGTAAGTGCATGCTGATGCATCATCTTCGGGTGTGTTCCTTATATAGAACTGTTTCTCAGTGTCCTTTACGTCCTGGGTATATGATACCGGATCAGGATCCCGCATATGTAATATGTTACATGGGCTACAGATAGGTAAAGAACTGAGAACGGGTGATAAGTTTCATGAGGCAGAAAACGGGGCAAGAGTTGCAGCCAAGTCTGTTGGTCACTGTCATCCTGTATTACCAATACGTTGATTCTGAACGAATGTTATTAGATACCGAACCTGATATACAAAATCATATCAGTCTCTTTATCAGTAAAGAAATGATAAAATTTTGTATTGTTGGATAATGTTTTGAACATTTCCTATATCAAAAGTTGATCGGTTCAGGCACGTTATCTAAAAGCGTTGATGTTCTAAATTAAACTACAGTTCTTAGTATACAGAACATACACAAGAGGATGAGTTCAGAAATGAACGAATTTTTCTTGAGGTATTGTAGACTAGGTCATATCAATGCGACCTGACTAGCTGAAGTTACATTTAGATGCATATTTAAATCTGTTTGAATTTACATCTTATGAAACTTGCCAGTCATGTCACAAAGATACGATAACCATAGCTCTGTTTACTGGAAACAGAGAAAGAGTTAGTAAACTCTTGGGATGATACATGTTGATGTATATAAGGTCCCCTGTCTACATATGCCAGGACTGGTTCTTTGTACTTCGTTACATTCTCTGATAATCTCTCAAGATTCAGACATATGTTCCTGTTGAAACACAAGTCCGAACCTTTTGAGATATTCACAGAATATGATTTAGAAGTAGAAAACCAAAACACGGGTATAAGTATTATGTCCTTTGATGAGATCGAGGAGGAGAATACTTGAGCACGGAAATCCTGGATTATTCTAAAGGAGAATGAGATTCTCTCTCAGCATTACTCCTCCGTATACACCATAGCACGATGGTATATCGGGGCGGAGCAATAGCACCCTATGTGATATGGTGTGCTCTATGATGAGTACTACTGTGTTTCCTATTTCCTTTTGGGAGTTATGCACTTGAGAAGCTGCATACCAATTGAATTGGGTTCCAATCAAATCAGTTGCCTACCGCTTTATATGTGATATGGAAAGGGAAGAGCCCATATCTTAAGTTGGTTAAGATTTGGGGTTGTCCGGGCTAAGTCTAAAAGCATAATCCGGACAAGCTCGAGCCAAGGTCTGTTATGTACAACTGGAAAGGTTCCAGCTATACAAACAACAGCAGATAATTTGGTAGAACCAAAGGATTCAGTAGATTCCAACGAACCTCGGCCTCTCCGCCGATCTAGTAGGGTTCCTCACCCATCTGAGAGATATTTCGGTTTCTCTATGACAGTGGGAGCGAGGATTGCATCATGAGATGATGACCCAACTAGTTTCGAGCTGGCCATCAGAAGTGGGACTCTGTAAGAATGGCTGGATGCTTAGTGATCTGAGATGGAATCCTTATACACCAACAAAGTATGGACTTTAGTTGCTTTATCTGAAGGGTTAAATCCCCATCAGGAGCAAGTATATCTTGAGAAGATTACTTGGTGTACATGGAAAAGTTGAGACTTTCAAAGGTAGACTTGTTAAAGGTTTGCATCATTAACCAGGTATGGATCATGATGAAACCTTTTCTAAGGAGCTATGCTTAAGTCCATTCAGATCCTACTTGCCACCGCTTCATACCATGACTACGCTATCTGGCGGTTGGGTGTCATGACTGCTTTTCTTAAATGATGTTTCAGAAAAGAGAGTCTGTAAGTACACAGTCAGAGGGCTTCGTAGACAGTGGGAGCAGCGGAAACGTGTGCAAGATGGTTTATGTGATAAAGCAGGCATCGCGGAGTTGGAACATCTGTTTTGATGGATTAGTCAAAGAGTTTGACATCATCAAAATGGTAGATGAACCTTGTATAAACAAAAAGGTAGTAGGGAGTATGGTGGTGATTCTCGTAGAGTACGTGGATGTCATACTCTTGATAAGAAAGGAGTTTCCTATGCTACGCTCGGTCAATCTCCGCTCATCACAAGGATTCTCCATATAGGATTTAATGATACCTCCTAAATCCTGGGTTTTGGATCTATGAGATAGATCTAAATGGATGTTAGGATTCTCACTAGATGTAGTGAGATGGTATCAATTGATCCCGGGGAGAATCACTGGAAGTGTTCCAGGGTGATAAGGACGACCGAATGTCAGTCATAGGCATTGTCTTTACCCTCAGTAAAGGGACGGTATGTTGGAAAAGTTCCAAGCTAGATACCGTGGCATACTAGACGATAAAGGCTGTATACATCGCTATTTGAGATGCTACCAAAGAGGAAGTCTGGGTGTATATTAGTTCATGAGATGAACTTCGTTCCTCCCATTGTGTGACAATGGAGTTGTGGCTTATGCCAAGGAACACCCATCCCATCAGTGATCCAGACATATTCTAAGGCAGTATCACCTGATCATGGAGATGATTGATCTCCAGGGTGATCGAGGTTAGGAGAGCAGACTCAGAGGATAACACGGCGGATCCACTCACGAAGGCCTATTCCCAGAGAGAGACTTTTATGGGATGGTTGAGTATGAGATACTACAACCACTGCTACAGATGGCCCTAGTGCAAGTGGGAGATTGTTAGTTATATATATGCCCTAGAGGCCATTGCTATACATAGGATGTATATTGTAGTGGATGCTTGGACATATATAGGGAGGACTTTCTTGCTCGACATGATAGTATGCTAACTGGTTGTTCTTTACCTTAACGTGTACACTGATTGTCTCTCTGTTACATGTTGGTAAAGCCCTTAGGATGTGTACTTGACTACCTGGACTATGATGCGGATCATACTAGTGGGGACATGGTAGTCCATAAGTACATCCTTCAAGGTCCCTAGTCGTGGGTATATCGAGACAGGGCATCGATATACCAGAGTAGACTAGCGTATACCTTCTCGACCCATAAAGATGGGCGATGGATGATCCCATATCCATTGGTGTTTGATATCAGAGATGATATACGGGTGCTCAGTGGAGACTGGGTACACTGGACGGACTCGCCGAGAACTCCCAGATGGTATTATACCTTACGTCAGATGGCAGTTCTCTGGTGACACTGGTACAGAGTAGTCTGTTGACCCGAGATCGTCATAGAGTCTTGTGTGATTCCCACTGTGCTTTGATTTCCACCTTACCACGTCCAAGAAGGCGTGCAAAACGGTGGTTTTTGGATACAGTCCCGAATCACATGGAGGCAATGAGCGATAGGAGGGGATTCGTCTCTCCCGGTATAGGGAGTTGATGTTGCGCTGTGTTCGATTGGCTATAACCGGAAATCCCTGGCCAGGGTTACTGAGATTTACTGGTAAGTGTTACCAGTAGTTTGTCGAACTGTTATAGACCTCATATCGACACGACTTATCGAGCTATTGGGGTCTGACGTTTACCACCCCTAGGCGAGATATGCGACATATCAGACGAACAGACCGGACTGTACGGTAAGTGTTACTGGTTGGATTCACAGGAGTGTGAGCGGGCTTGCTCGTCGATCTTCTGATCGCTCAATACCCGGGTGGCCGTTACGTTTAGCAGACCGCTTGCGGCTTGTGGGTGTTTGATATGATCATCACCTGCTGCCGGCGTATTGACGAGTCTTTAGAGTCCTACACAGAGGTTTCCTGGCTCAAGCGAAACGAAATAGGAGCGCATATGAGATATGTGCGGGACCGAGAATAATGCGTGTATGTGATACCGTATTCTATTCTCGCGATTTGTAACATCGGAAGGTTATATGTGATATAGCCGGGTTACCGGATCAAGTGTTGATTTGATACATTGATACACTTGATACTAGTCGGTTATATGCGATATGACCGGATCATTAAATCAAGTGTTGATTTAATGATTTAATGCATAATTATATATTTGATATATTACTTTGCATTAACTAGTATTGGTTCATTTAAAAGGATTTTCTCACTTGATGTACACAAGTTGTATATGTGATATACTTTTGTGCACTTGTTTGTATCATGTTTGATGATACATGCTCACTTGGGTTTGTGTAAAGAATTAAACCATGGTTATATGAATGGTTGGGGTTTTGTTTATTTACTTACTTATTTATTTATTTATTTTGGAAAAGATAAAGAGAAAATGGTGGCTTTCTTTGTTTGTTGTTGAAGCTTCATGAAGCTTTGACTAAGTGAAAATTTTGTCTTCATGCTTAACCCTAACCATTCAAATTAACCATAGTACATTCTCTATACTTGACCATGGTTGATATATGATAAGTATTCATTTTATTTTCTTTTTGAAAAACACTTATCATATTATCTTCTTCTTCTTCTCCTTCTTCAAGATGAAGAAGCTTGCTACCAACAATGGTGCCTTGACAAAAAGAGTGAGAAATCCAATTCTAAAGTGAACTCACTTCCTATTTCTTCATCCTCTACCTCTTGCCAAGTAGTATAGGGTGTTTTTTTCACAAGTTTCATGACTTGGTGAAGTGGGAGCTTGATCTTGTGATGCCTCGACGTAGATCATCTTCGGCATCGAAGTCGACGACCTAGCCCGCCCATTTCTCCGATGAAACCGATGCTAGAGTCCGGGATCCGATTTGGACAGCGGAGGGACGTCATCATGGAGCTATGGAGGTGGAGGACCGGATCTACAAAGGTTGTATTTCCGTTCACTTATTAGTAAAGCAGTTTACTAGTTATAGTTTTCGCCTAATCTCTAGTTAACGATCCGTATTAGGGTCTCTCGGCACATGTAAAATTTGAAATTGGCATGCTTGATGCCTTGTGAGACCTCATTAGTGTGCCTAGGAACCCTACAGCGTCATCGGAACAGCGTCATGAACAGGAAACTGATGCCGATTTCTTACGCAGAGTCCTAAAAAAGAAGGACAAAGAAACCGCAGAGCAAGCGGCTAACATAAAACAAATGGCGCTCCTCTTCCAAGATATGGTAGGGATGATGTTACAACCAGACCCTCCAGCTGATGACCCTCCAATCACTGTTGAAGATGACAGGGGAGAGACGTCGAATCTTCCACCGGCTCTGTCAGCAGCCAAAGAGGAGACGATTCCCAAAGCCGCCTTGGATGAGTATATAGCTCAGCAGATAAGGGTTCACCAGGCAACTGAGGCAGCTGGTCAAGTCGTCAAGACGGGGAGACCATATCCGAGCTGGTACGATCGAATCAGTTACCCGCCGGGATATACGATCCCTAAGTTCCACGTATATAAAGGGACAACGAATCTGCATCAGCATGTCGCTCAATTCAAGGCCTTATGCGGCAATACTGGAGGCGATGACAAATTGTTGCTTCGCCAATTCGTTGGCAGCTTGTCAGATACAGATTTTGAATGGTATTCGGAGCTACCTAACGACTCTGTCAAAACATTTACGGAGATGGAGCTACTGTTTACACAAAGATTCGCGAGTGCTAATGGACGCACCCCGATAACAGCGCTGATTAACGCCAGGATAAGGCCCGGCGAAACGTGGGTTCAATACGCAACACGATGGCAGAATCTATGGTCGAAGTGCGAACAACGTATCGAAGAAGCGCCAGCGTTGGGCATGTTCGTGGGCACTCTCGATCCGCAGGCGACTATATCCCAATTCATGATGTTCTTCAGGCCGACCACTTTCCAGGCCTTGATCGACAAGTTAGCCCAAATGGACCAGATGGGCCATGGACCGTCTCCTCCAAAACCCGATTCTCGAAATGAGAAAGGAAAAGGGAAAGCGATCGTCGTCGCCAATGCTCAACAACAGCCGAGCAACTCAAAGCCGGTCGTTCGCCAAAATAACGTGCGTCCACGCCCATCCCTCGAGGAGAGACTGGGACGCCCTTACTCGTTTCCTCAAAATAAAACGAGAAGACTGTTTGAGCTGGCAGTGCGCAACAGACTCATCAATCCGTCAAGTCCAAAACGTCCGTTGCAGCCAGGCGATCTCAATAATCCCAATTATTGCCCTTACCACTAAACGGTAAGTCACCCGATTGAGGATTGTTTCGTCTTTAAGGGATGGATCGAGAATCAGTACTTACAAGGCAAGTTCGTGCTGTCTGAAAACTGGAAGGTGAACCCACCACAGCCGCACACTCCAAAGAAGACGGACACGCCGGGGGCAACTTGTTCTTTTGTCGAGGACGAAAACGATGGAGAAGACTCATCAGGTGAATCCGAAGACTGCATAATGACTTGTCATGTGATCTCTCACTCATTGGCGGATGATGAAGAAGCTCCTTGCGCCGAGAAACCGAGGGTGGACCCTGAACCAGAAATTCCACGGCCGTCAGATGAGTTGATCGATGCCTTCCTGAATGAGATTCGTCTGAAAGTTAAAGCTAATCAAGAGCGTGAGATGGCCATACTGGAAGGAGCCAAACACCGCCGACTGGACGAAAGAGTCGAGGTATTCTCATCAAATCAAAAGACATTCGCTGCGGATAAAAACAAATTCAAGACGAGAAAAAGGTTCGCCAAAGCCCTATCAATGGGAATGAAGCTACCGCCCTCTGAAGAAAATACTCTCGGTGGAGTAGAGATGCATCCTAACTTTTGCTTATATTATCAGAAGATCATACATCCTACCGAAGACTGCGACTCCTTTAAGTGTTGGTGGCAACGGTATGTCACTCAAAAGCAACACTTCAGCAGGACAAAGCGTGAAACTCGAAGACATCAGAAAAATGTGGTAGATGAGCGCAAAAGAGCCGCCGCCGACTGTCACATAGCCAACACCAAGGGATCGCAAGTTATCACCTTTGGAAGCGACTCTGACGAAGAAGCTGCCCTCAACCCTCTCCTCAAGGAATCCATTTCAAAAATGAAAGAATTGAGGAGTTGTGAGAATGTTCAGCCGTGCAATCGCACGCTACTCGAAAAAAATCTCGGCCCCGCAAACAAAGGATTGAGCAGAAAGGATAAAGGAAAGGGAAAAACAGCCCTCGTAGCCAACACTCAACAGCAATCGAGTGGCCCTAGACCGGTTGTTTGCCGAAACAACAAGCGGCAACCCCTCCATGAAAAGTTGAAGCGTCCTTACTCGTTTCCTTAAGATAAAACAAGGAGACTGTTCTAGTTGGCAGTGCGCGACAGACTCATCAATCTGCCGAGTCCAAAACGCCCGTTGCGGCCAGGCAATGTTAACGATCTCAATTATTGCCCTTACTACCAAACGGTAAGTCACCTGATCGAGGATTTCTACATCTTCAAAAACTGGGTTGAAGACCAATACCAACAGGGCAAGTTCGTCATCTCCGAAAACTGGAAGGTGAACCCGCCACAACCGCACGCTCCGAGAAAGATGGATACACCGGGGGTATCATGCTCAGTCATAGAAAAAGCCCCATAGACCGAAAAGTCAGTAAACTAGGGATTCGCCTCAAATACGGCGGCTACGGACCGAAACGTCCTTAAACTAATGACGGACCGAAACGTCCTTAAACTACTACCGCAGCATCCTTAGGCTGACGAGATAAAAAAAAGACGGTATGTCCGTAAGCAAAAGTGGGCACGGATGAAAACCCGAAAGGGCTCTGTGAGTAAAAACAGCAGGGCTACCGGCGAGTGTTTGTGAAAACCCGAAAGGGTGCGACCTCGTTAAAAAAAAATACGGTATGTCCATAAGCGAAATGGGCACGGATGAAAACCCGAAAGGGCTCCGTGAGTAAAAACAGCATGGCTACCGGCGAGTGTTTGTAAAAACCTGAAAGGGCCCAACCTCGTTGAAAGACACTTACAAGGTCCTCTCGACCTTGTAAGGAGAAACCACCCGCGTGAGATCCTTACGACTCACAAGGGAGCAACACACTTAGGGATTCTCACGATTCCTAAGGAGAAATTACACTTGCGAGATCCTCACGACTCGTAAGGAGAACCCTCTTGTGGGACCCTCACGGCTCATGAGATTTGAAAGTCTTAAGCTACAGAGACTTGAACCTGTTCTTAAGCAACTCCCACAACCCTCCGATACTGCCCTACAAGCGGTTCAGTATTGACCCTTGTATACAATCCACGGGCGCGAATAAACATTTCCCCAACCAAGTCCCATCCGTGACTGGGGATATGTCCATACGGTGAACAACCCTTGTAAGTCCTTTCGACTTATAAGGAGAAAACCCTTTTGTAAGATCCTTACGACTTACAGGGGAACATACACATAGGAATCCTCACGATCCCTAAGAAGAAAACACACCTACGAGGTCCTCACGACTTGTAGGGAGAAATATCTTTGTGAGACCCTTACGGCTCATGAAGTCAAAAGCCTTAGTCGACGGGTGTTCAGTTGATAAAACTGCACATTTGTATTACATTTTTCCTACCATTTTCATATTAAAAAAGGACTTTATTATAATATATCATACATATGGGGGTTTATGTGTAAAAACATTATTTTCCATGTGTTAATATATTTTAATTAGCATTTGGTAGGAAAATGTATGCAAACAAATTCATTGACCTAATCCTAATAGAACTAGGTCTACTAAATCTTATTTGAGTTGTTGTGCAGAATTTTCCAAGTTGTTATGCAGCATTTATCAAACAAATCAAGCTGTTGAAGAAAACTTGCCAAATTAAGAAGCAAAACTTGGAGACCAAGTCTGGAAGCAACCGAGAGAAGATTTCTGAATTCTAAAGGTGCCTAGGATTGCCACATGTCACGAGATGAAAGCCCAAGAAATTTGATCGAGAGATCCCCACCTTTGAGCGCGGATCCGCGGCCAAACCCACCCTTGGGCCGCGGATCCGCCGCAATTCCAGGGAGTTGGAAGCCGAGATTTTTCAGGGTGAATCTTTACTAAATTTTACCAACTTTGGAAGCAAAGGTGTAGGGTGTTTTTCATCACCCCATTGAGATGGGAATACGCGCACGCTTGTCAGGCGTACTACAGATTCCCCCTGCCTAGGGTAGGCTGGGGTTTAATGATTGTGGGGATCCGAATCTCCGGCAGCCGCGGACTAAGCTGCCGTTAATTACCCCTCGCCTTTGGGGCGAGGGAACCTCCGATTAATGGGTTAAACTGGTCATGCGAACTCAATGTGCGGCGTGCGTGTGTTTTGTTTGAAAAGGAGGTTTGGATATATCGGGAGCCACGCAGAGTTTTTTTTACGGGGGTCCCGCTACCCGGATAGCGGGCTGGGGGTCAAGGGGGCTAGCAGCCCCCTTGCGGGGTTCGGGGCAGCGCCCCGGCCCGAAAATTTTTTGGAGGGGGAGAATGTTGCGGAGTATGTGTATGTGTACATTTGTATACAAATGTATATATATACATATATATATATAAATAAAGGGGAAAAGGCATCTAAAGGATGCGTGGGGCAGCACCTTGGGCGCTGTGCGCTTAGGTGCTGTGCGCTCAGGCGCGCGCGCGCCACGTGTCGGCACGCGGGCGCTTTGCGCATGAGCGCTGCGCGCAGGAGCGCAAGCGCGCGCGCCACGTGTCGGCACGCGGGCGCTTTGCGCAAGAGCGCTACGCGCAGGTGCGCAAGCGCGCGTGCGCCACGTGTCGGCACGCGGGCGCTTTGCGCAATGCGCGTTGCGCGCAGGTGTGCAAGCAAGCGCGCGCGCCACGTGTCGGCACGCGGGCGCTTTGCGCACTTGCGCAAGCAAGCGCGCGCGCCACGTGTCGGCACGCGGGCGCTTTGCGCACCTGCGCAAGCGCGCAGGTGCGCAAGCAAGCGCGCTCTCCACGTGTCGGCACGCGGGCGCTTTGCGCACCTGCGCTGCGCGCTGGAGAGGACAAGAGGCTTTTAGCCTGAAAAAAGATTTCTCAAAGAGAAATCAGAGAGCAGTCGGGCTCCTGAATGTGTTCTGGGTTTAATGGAAGTGGTTCTTCTTCTTCCTCCTGTTGCTTGCTGGATCTTGAAGATCAAGAGATGTGAAATCTCAAAATCTCTCCTTTTTAAGATCTGATGACAGATCCAAGTTCCCCTTTGTGGGTTTTGTGGTGAAAAACTAATTTGTTTTATAAAAAGAAGAGTAAAACTCTTGATTTAATTCAAGAGAAAGAAGAAGGTTTTGGAACCTTGAAGAAGAAGAATAGATCTCAGATCAGGAAACTTTTTTAGAGAGAGAAAAAGAAAAGTTGTTGGGATATTTCATTATCCTTGCCTTTATAGGCCATACATTTTACACATAGCCCCTTGGGCTTCACAAAATGGCATTTTGCCATCCCATGGCTCATGTGCCATTTCATTTTTGCACATAAGCCATGGGCTTACAAAATATTGGCTTTATGCCCATTTTATTTACATTCATGCATAAAAAATTACATAAAAATTATTTATGACATGATTTATATTTAGCGTGGGGAGGGTCGGCTGCTTCATGTTTCGGACTCGACCTGGGCATGGGCCCACTTGACCCGGGCTTGGGCCCACCTAGCTTGGGGGTTGACCTTGACTTTGACTTGGTCAACCGGGGTGTAAATTTTTACCCCAACAAATTGCCCCCCATCAATAAATGCACACCGCCCATTTGAGTTGTGTGCATGAAATTGATGGATCTTGAAGTTGGACTTCGAGTTAGAACATCATTCCAGGGGCGGAACATCATCCCAGGGAGCATGATTCCCGGGGATCGGAGCATCATTTCGACGAGCGGAGCATGATTCTAGGGTTCGGAGCATCATTCCGAAAGGTAGAGCATAATTTCAGAGATCGGAGCATCTTTCCGAAGAGCGGAGCATAATTCCAGAGATCGGAGCATCTTTCCGAAGAGCGGAGCATAATTCCAGAGATCGGAGCATCGTTCCGATGGGCGGAGCATTATTCCAGGGTTCGGAGCATCGTTCCGAAGAGCGGAGCATAATTCCAGGATTCGGAGCATTATTCCGAAGGGCGGAGCATGGTTCCGGGGATCGGAGCATCATTCCGATGGGCGGAGCATGGTTCCGAGGATCGGAGCATCATTCCGATGAGCGGAGCATGATTCCAGGGGATCGGAGCATCATTCCGAAGAGCGGAGCATAATTCCAGGATTCGGAGCATCATTCCGAAGGGCGAAGTATGATTCCAGGGTTCGGAGCATCTTTCCGAAGGGCGGAGCATAATTCCAGAGATCGGAGCATCGTTCCGAAGGGCGGAGCATAATTCCAGGGTTCGGAGCATCGTTCCGAAGAGCGGAGCATAATTCCAGGATTCGGAGCATTATTCCGAAGGGCGGAGCATAATTCCAGGGTTCGGAGCATCGTTCCGAAGAGCGGAGCATGATTCCAGAGTTCGGAGCATCTTTCCGAAGAGCGGAGCATAATTCCAGAGATCGGAGCATCGTTCCGAAGGGCGGAGCATAATTCCAGGGTTCGGAGCATCGTTCCGAATAGCGGAGCATAATTCCAGGATTTGGAGCATCTTTCCGAAGAGCGGAGCATAATTCCAGAGATCGGAGCATCGTTCCGATGGGCGGAGCATAATTCCAGGGGATCGGAGCATCATTCCGAAGAGCGGAGCATAATTCCAGGATTCGGAGCATCATTCCGAAGGGCGGAGTATGATTCCAGGGTTCGGAGCATCTTTCCGAAGGGCGGAGCATAATTCCAGAGATCGGAGCATCGTTCCGAAGGGCGGAGCATAATTCCAGGGTTCGGAGCATCGTTCCGAAGAGCGGAGCATCATTCCAGGGATCGGAGCATCATTCCGAAGGGGCGGAGCATGGTTCCAGGATTCGGAGCATCATTCCGAAGGGCGGAGCATGATTCCAAGGATCGGAGCATCATTCCGAGAAGCGGAGCATAATTCCAGAGATCGGAGCATCATTCCGATGAGCGGCAGACATTTTGACCGAAGCATAATTTCGATGCAGAGGTTAATTCCCAGGCGAAGCGTAATTTCGATAAGGAAGGCAGATATTCCGAGGCGAAGCATTGATTTCGACACGGGATACATTCTGAGACGGAGCATGATTCCGGCGCAGAGCTTGTTGGCTGACTTGATTCCAAGACGAAGCATAATTTCGACAGGGAAGGCATGTACACCGAGGCGAAGCATCATTTCGACACGGGGTGCATTCTGAGACGAAGCATAATTCCGACGTAGAGCTTGCTGGTTGACTTGATTTCGAGGTGGAGCATAATTCCGACGAGGAGGTCGTTGGTTGATTCCGAGCCGAAGCATAATTCCGACAGGGAAGGTAGATACACCGAGGCGAAGCATCATTTCGACACGGGGTGCATATTCTGAGACGAAGCATGATTCCGACGCAGAGCTTGTTGGTTGATTTGATTCCGAGGCGGAGCATAATTCCGGCAGGTAGGGTAGATATCCCGAGGCGAAGCATGATTTCGACATGGGGTAAATTCTGGGACGGAGCATGATTCCGCCGTAGAGGTTGTTGGTTTGATTTGATTTGGGTTGACATCAGCATCGCTACACTGGAATATGGTACCAGGAGCGAATCATCATTTGTCATGAGAGGATTTTGGGATTGGTTTTGGTTTGGCATCTGTATTGCTGCACTGGAATAATGCCAGGAGCAACTCATCATTTGCCCCGGGAGGACTTGGAAGCTGGTTTTTGTTTGGTATCAGCATCGCTACACTGGAATATGGTACCAGGGGCGAATCATCGTTTGCGTTTGCTTATTAGGAAATGATGGCTAAGGAGACAGGTTTTAGGTCCCTATCGCCTAAGACTTTTCAACTTTGTGAGCCGTAAGGGTCTCACAAAGCATTTTCTCCCTACAGGTCGTAAGGATCCCGTAAGTGTATTTTCTCCTTGGGAGTCGTGGGGACTCCCAAGTGTGTCGCTCCTTTGTGAGTCGTAAGGATCTCACGCGGGAATTTTCTCCTCACAAAGTCGAGAGGGCATTGCGAGTGCATTTCATCTTTTTCTCACGAGTTTGCGCCCTTTCGGGTTTTCACAAACTCGCCGGCAGTCCTGCTGTTTTTACTCACGGAGCCCTTTCGGCTTTTCATCCGTGCCCATTTTGCTTGTGGACATACCCTTTTTTTTTATTTTAATATTTTTTTTGGAGAGATTGGGATTGTTTTACGCCCGTGGATTGTATACGGTTTTGCAGGATGTATGATCCAGACCGTAGGGCCATAAAAATTTCGGGACTTTGTTGGCGTCTGCATCGCTGCACTGGAATGTGGTACCAGGAGCGACTCATCATTCGCCGTTGGGGCATGGGATTTGGAATTTGGTTGGCGTCTGCATCGCTGCACTGGAATATGGTACCAGGAGCGACTCATCATTCGCCGTTAGGGTATGGGATTTAGAATTTGGTTGGCGTCTGCATCGCTGCACTGGAATATGGTACCAGGAGCGACTCATCATTCGCCGTTGTTTTTTTTGTTTTTTTGTTGTTTTTTTATTTTTATTTTACCGCGATTGCTCTATCATTTCAGCTTTTCTTATCGCGAAGGTCGCGATCGCCCTATCATTTCGGCTATTTATTCGCGGTTGCCCCATCATTTCGGCTTTATTTTCATTTTCATTTTTACTCGCTGATTTTTATTGCGAGTTGCCCCATCATTTCGGCTTTATTTTCATTTTCATTTTTACTCGCTGATTTTTATTGCGAGTTGCCCCATCATTTCGGCTTTTCTTTATTTTTCCTTTATTTACACATTTTTTTTATTTACATTTTTTTTTACATTCCCAGTTTAACGACTTAGAGGTCGACTGTTCCCAGTTTAATGACGTGGTGGTCGATTGTTTTCAGAGAAAGGCAGATGCCTGAGAGAATCGATTTCACGAAGAACTTCGGTCTCCGTTTGTATGAAATTGGCGGTTGCGGCTTGACTGTTTGTTAACACGCCTTTGGACAGTTCTATCTCTCCTGCCTTGTATTGCTTTTCGACCCAATCTTTGAAGACGAAGCAGTCCTCAATGGCATGGCCTATCACTCTGTGATAGGGGCAGTATTTGGGGTCGTCGGTCCTATTCACTTCCTGCGGTCTTTTTGACTCTGGCAGTTGTAGACCGTTCTTCAGGGCGTCTTTGAATATTTTACGAATTTTGTCCCTTCTGAAGGAATAGACCTTATCCAGCTTCTCTTTCAGTGGAGATTCTCCCCCCTCTCCGAACATTGGCTTCCGAAGCTGGTTGGCATTAGGCCCGCTCAACCCTTGCTTATTTCGGTTAGCCGAAGCATTGAAAGATTCAGAATCGTCGGGATCTCCGCCTTTGCGATTATCGTCCTTTCGGTTTCTCCATGACCTATTGTTATTTTGGGAATCCGAGGAGGACTCCTGCTTTGAGCGCTCCAGCATCTGAACTTTCCTGGTCAGCTCTTGGAATGTTTTGAGACCCGCGGTGCATAGAAATGGGGCCATCCAATTGTTGAGATTTCCGACGAGGAGACTGACAGATTGGTCCTGCTCTATCGGTGGTTCACATTTGACGGAGAGATTGCGCCATCGGGTTATAAAATCCGTGTTGCTTTCGTTGTTCTTGGGCTTGGTCCTTACGAGCTCGGCAATGGTGATCTTATCGCTGACGCTCATGAACCTTTGTCGAAACAAAGATTCCATTTGGACGAAAGTAGTAACGGAGCCATCTGGTATGCTCGCGTACCAGTCGAAAGCAACATCGGTCAGGCTATTAACGAACTGGCGGAGGAGAAGCGCATCATTGCCCCCAGTATTCCCGCAAGAGGCTTTGAAGTGAGCGATGTGTTGATTCGCATTTCCCGTCCCATCGAATCTTCCGAATTTAGGGATGACATAGCCGCTAGGAAATTCCACCAGATCATACTGAGCAGGATATGGTCTCCCACTACTGCTGATATCTTTTTGCGCTTCGACTTCGGCCACCAATGTTTTGACTTTGCTGGCAACCAAATCCATGATTTGATCTTGAGTTAGCGGGCTATTATCATCGGTAGCCAAGACATTTCCCGAGGTAGGATGTGACTGATTTTCATGTAGTTCGCCCACTTTTGGATTTGAGGGAATAGGCGTCGGCTGCTTTGGCACACCACTTCCCGGTTCACGAGTAGAGCCCTCCGCTTGATTGGGCGGCTGAGAGGCAAGTCGGGCCGTGAGCTGCATCACGACATTCGTCAAGTCATCGATTTTGGAGTAGAGTTTGGCCATCTCCTTGTCTTTGTTTCTGAGCTGTTTTCGGAGCTCTTGGAGAAGTTGCTGCTCTGTGGTCTTAGGACGGAAAGTTGGCTCATCTTCGCTTTCCGAGCCTGACTCCTCATGAATTGAGGGCTCTCTCTGCCTATCAGCCTCATCGAGAGGGTTTTCATCATCCAGCGGAGGCGGCTGTTCTTGGGAAGTGGCAACCACATTAAAGCCAGATTGGATTTGAGATGTGGTAGCCCCGTCCTTGCTCTTGCTGCGCGTGCCCACCACGTAGACAGTGTGGATAACACATTCAGCCATCCCCTCATCTTTGGCGGGGTAACCCTGTTCTTCGAACCTCATGAGGTTTAGCCTGGCAGTAGCCCTAGCCCTTTTGTTGGCTCTATATCTGAGCCTTTTCTCCCTCAGCTTCTCAATTTTGAAGGCTTGGCGGGCATCTGCTACCCGGGAAGCCATTGTGAGTTGATTAGAGGGGAGCTTAGAGAAGACACCCGATCGAGCAGTGGTCAAGGGCACCGCTGGAGCTTGCTCAGGACGCGTTGTAGCTTTATTGGTGTTGATGGCCTTGCCCCCAGCTGGGGCCAAGGAAAATCGTTCAGACACCGACTTGCGTTTGGGTTGGGGCGCCCTTGAGATCACCACATTTGGTCTCCTGCCTTTCGAGACCGGTTTGTCTGCCACCGGGGCTTGAGGAGCTGGGATGGCGCCAACTGGCATGAACAGAATAGAGCCGAATGGTAGCAGCGGCTCCTCCCATTGTCGCCCGAGACTGGCCGGGAGGACCGTCCTGGAGTCTATCTTCATTGTGTAGGAGACGGGAGCTGAGTTCATCTTCGGAGACATTGTTGAAAGGTGATCGCTTGAAAATCCTGCATGAAAAAAGCATTAATTTTAGTATAAATATAGGTACGTATATTGATTGAGTTCGCATGAACGCTTAACCCGAAATATGGGAGGAGAGATTGGTCCCACCGGGCGTGCCAGAACCTGTAGGGTGTTTTTCATCACCCCATTGAGATGGGAATACGCGCACGCTTGTCAGGCGTACTACAGATTCCCCCTGCCTAGGGTAGGCTGGAGTTTAATGATTGTGGGGATCCGAATCTCCGGCAGCCGCGGACTAAGCTGCCGTTAATTACCCCTCGCCTTTGGGGCGAGGGAACCTCCGATTAATGGGTTAAACTGGTCATGCGAACTCAATGTGCGGCGTGCGTGTGTTTTGTTTGAAAAGGGAGTTTGGATATATCAGGAGCCACGCAGAGTTTTTTTTACGGGGGTCCCGCTACCCGGATAGCGGGCTGGGGGTCAAGGGGGCTAGCAGCCCCCTTGCGGGGTTCGGGGCAGCGCCCCGGCCCGAAAATTTTTTGGAGGGGGAGAATGTTGCGGAGTATGTGTATGTGTACATTTGTATACAAATGTATATATATACATATATATATAAATAAAGGGGAAAATGCATCTAAAGGATGCGTGGGGCAGCACCTTGGGCGCTGTGCGCTTAGGTGCTGTGCGCTCAGGCGCAAGCGCGCCACGTGTCGGCACGCGGGCGCTTTGCGCATGAGCGCTGCGCGCAGGAGCGCAAGCGCGCGCGCCACGTGTCGGCACGCGGGCGCTTTGCGCATGAGCGCTGCGCGCAGGAGCGCAAGCGCGCGCGCCACGTGTCGGCACGCGGGCACTTTGCGCAAGAGCGCTACGCGCAGGTGCGCAAGCGCGCACGCGCCACGTGTCGGCACGCGGGCGCTTTGCGCAATGCGCGTTGCGCGCAGGTGTGCAAGCAAGCGCGCGCGCCACGTGTCGGCACGCGGGCGCTTTGCGCACTTGCGCAAGCACGCAGGTGCGCAAGCAAGCGCGCTCGCCACGTGTCGGCACGCGGGCGCTTTGCGCACTTGCGCAAGCGCGCAGGTGCGCAAGCGCGCGCGCCACGTGTCGGCACGCGGGCGCTTTGCGCACTTGCGCTGCGCGCTGGAGAGGACAAGAGGCTTTTAGCCTGAAAAAAGATTTCTCAAAGAGAAATCAGAGAGCAGTCGGGCTCCTGAATGTGTTCTGGGTTTAATGGAAGTGGTTCTTCTTCTTCCTCCTGTTGCTTGCTGGATCTTGAAGATCAAGAGATGTGAAATCTCAAAATCTCTCCTTTTTAAGATCTGATGACATATCCAAGTTCCCCTTTGTGGGTTTTGTGGTGAAAAACTAATTTGTTTTATAAAAAGAAGAGTAAAACTCTTGATTTAATTCAAGAGAAAGAAGAAGGTTTTGGAACCTTGAAGAAGAAGAATAGATCTCAGATCTGGAAACTTTTTTAGAGAGAGAAAAAGAAAAGTTGTTGGGATATTTCATTATCCTTGCCTTTATAGGCCATACATTTTACACATAGCCCCTTGGGCTTCACAAAATGGCATTTTGCCATCCCATGGCTCATGTGCCATTTCATTTTTGCACATAAGCCATGGGCTTACAAAATATTGGCTTTATGCCCATTTTGTTTACATTCATGCATAAAAAATTACATAAAAATTATTTATGACATGATTTATATTTAGCGTGGGGAGGGTCGGCCGCTTCATGTTTCGGACTCGACCTGGGCATGGGCCCACTTGACCCGGGCTTGGGCCCACCTAGCTTGGGGGTTGACCTTGACTTTGACTCGGTCAACCGGGGTGTAAATTTTTACCCCAACAAAAGGATTCTGGTTTTAGGCTATAAAAGGGCACCGAGAGCCTCTTGGAAAAATGTATCAAGCCGACGAGATCACGAAGTCCAAGACGGCTCACGCATCCAGGCTGATCATCAACGGTTCATCTACCTCCTTGGAAGAGATCGAGAAGCAAACTAGTCTTTGTAATCATTTTCTAAGGAATCAAAGTGTAGATTGTTCAAGTTGATTAATAAAGGTAGTTGTTTTATTTAATTCTTTTGCATTTTACATTATGTTTTCCCTCTCTATCTTTTCATCTTCTTTTCCCAACATGCGCGAGTAATTCTCCGCTTGTTAGGGTTCGTAGGATTAGGGTAGGCTAATGGACGATGAAAATAACTAAACCCTTTTTAAGTCCTATAAAGTTTAGGAACTTTATCAAAAGAATCATTAACATTCTAATCGGGCGCGCTAGCAATTCTTTGCTAGTTCCGACCGCGATTAAATATTAGATTAATGATTGTTTTGGTAAAGGCTAGATATGAACGGAGTTCCGTGTCGAGATAAGGGTTAAGAGTGGGATTCCTTTTCCCTCCAGAAACCCTAATCTACACGCATCACCGTCGTTCTAGTTCTAAATCTATTAATGGATAAAAATGGTAACTTTTAATTAATCGTCCATAACTACTAAATCCTAACGAACCCTACAAGCCCTCTTATTATATTAAGTACATCCTTAAAATAATCTAGATCTATATTTTTGCATTCTTGCTTAACGTAGATCTAGAAACCATTCGACAAATTCTTTCTTCCTCCTCTCTTTTTCAACACATCTAAAGTAAGAGTAAAAGATTCAACATTTTCCTGAGGACGACCCGTACTCATCTCGGTCTAGCTACGCGCGACACCGTTATTGATTGCGGTTAAACTACAAACACTCTTTCGTGTCAATCAACGGGATCCTAACCCTGTTCGCTAAGCCACCTTTGTTCAACATCGACAGAGGCAAGTGATGATTCGCTCCTGGCAATGTCCCAGTTGTAGCGATGTTGATGCCTAAACTGGTATCAAATTCCAAGCCCTTTCATGGCAAATGATGATTCGCTCCTGACAATATTCCAGTTGTAGCGATGCTGATGCTGAGATTGGCGTTAGATTCTAAATTCCACACTCGCGATAAAAAATCAGCGAGCCATACATGCATACGAAATAGCCGAAATGATGAGGCAACTTGCAACAAAATTAGCAAGTAAAAATGTATGCATGCAAAATAGCCGAAATGATGGGGCAACTCGCAATAAAAAAAAAGCAGCGAGTAAATATAAAATAAATAGCCGAAATGATTGAGCAACTCGCAATAAAAAGCAGCGAGTGAAAATAAAATAAATAGCCGAAATGATTGGGCACCACGAAAAATAGCCAAAATGATTGGGCAATCGCGACTTTCGCGATATAAAAGCTGAAATGATAGAGTATCGCGGAAAAGAAATAAAATGAAAAATATATAATGAAATTTATGCCCTACAGGCGATATCACAGCAATCCCTGTATACAATCTAGGGGCGCAAACAAAGAAGGAAACATATCTTCCCTCCCCATTCTCCATCAGAAAACGGAGCCAAGTCTTGACGGCAACTCATATAAAACCTGAAAGACAATCGGAGATCATCTCACATCAATGCGGAATGGTCACCACTTAGACGTTCGTCTCGAGACAGCAGACGCAACATCATCAAACTAACGGAGCAACGACAAAATCCCTAGTTCCAAATCTCAACGGTTCACCAGCAACCTAGAGACAACCGCGACGTTCGTCTCGATACAGCAGACGAGTTGTCACCCCAGCGTTCTTCCTCCAGCAGGGTTCAGACGCGACAATCAAACTAACGGAGCCACGGCAAAATCCCTAGTTCCAAATCTCGACGGTTCACCAGCAACCTAGAGACAACCGCGACATTCGTCTCGATACAGCAGACGAGTTGTCACCCCAGCGTTCTTCCTCCAGCAGGGTTCAGACACGACAATCAAACAAACGGAGCCACGGCAAAATCCCTAGTTCCAAATCTCGACGGTTCACCAGCAACCTAGAGACAACCGCGAGGTTCGTCTCGATACAGCAGACGATTTGTCACCCCGGCGTTCTTCCTCCAGCAGGGTTCAGACGCGACAATCAAACAAACAGGGCCATGGAAAAATCCCTAGTTTCAAACCTCGACGGTTCACTAGCAACCTAGAGACAACCGCGACATTTGTCTCGATACAGTAGACGCGATGCCAGCAAACGAAGCAAAGGCCAAATTCCTAGCTTCAGGGTCTTGACGGCAACTCACATAAAACCTGAAAGACTATCGGAGATCATCCCACACCAGCGCGGAGTGGTTATGACTCATCGGGGCTCTCCAAAATGAGCCTAACCTCAAGTAAAAATACCTAACGCTTGCTCTTTCGACGGTTAAACTGCCAAGGAGGATTGCTTGAAGACGTCTTGTCCAGCCCCCGAAGGGATCAGAGACACGGCAGTCGCAGGGCTACTCGAACAACACGATTGCCTATCGAGGAATATATCAGCTTATGCGACGGTACGACGGCCAAAACCCTAAGTACCACAGACCCTAACGGACTTCTGTCGTAAAGAGCAGAGGTTAACTGTGACGTTAGGATATTCTTGTGAGAAATACTCGATTCGTCTCGACTTGTGAAGAAATTGATGTCTTTGCGAGAACTTCTCGATGCGGCTCGACTCGTGAGAAAAAAGCCTTAGGCAGTGGGGATTAAAAAACCTGTTTCCTAAGCACTGGGGCCCTGCAAGTCGATCCAAAACGGTCTCTTGCATACTATCCACGGGTCACACTCTCCAAAGTCGAATCTCGACAAGGAGGGAAACAACCGCTTACGCGTCCTCTCGACTCGTAAGAGGGAAAATGCTCTTATAAGCTCCTTACGACTTGTAAGAGAAAACACACTTAGGAGTCCTCATGACCCCTAAGGAGAAAATACACCTACGAGATCCTCACGATCCGCAGGGAGAAAAGTCTTTGTGAGACCCTCACGGCTTATAAAGTTGAAAAATCTTAGGCTACAAGGACCCTAAACTTGTCTCCTAAGCCCTCGATCTCATGGCTACTCCTAACTTTGCACTACTTTACCCACGTACATACTTACGTGGGCAATGTAGTGGGGGGTATTTGTTCCCGCCAAAATTTTGGCTCAAAACCCGTTCCAATAAAATAAAAATAAATAATTAAATAAATAATAATAATAAAGGAGAAAACCTCCCTTTCAGAGCAAAACCCTGTTCAAATCCCAAGACGGGAAATGAAGCAATACTTCTGTTTCCCCCAATCAAAGCAAAGATCTGTTTTAAAAGATAAGAAAAATCAAATCTTAAAATAAAGAATCAACGCTTCAGCTAATTTGGGCTCTGCGCTGCGCGACACGTGGTAGCGCAGTTGCGCTGCGCGACACGTGGCTGCGCAGTGCGCTGCGCTCTGCGCTGCGCGACATGTGGCAGCGCAGTTGCTCTAGCGCAGTTGCGCTAGCGCGACACGTGGTAGCGCAGTTGCGCTGCGCTCTGCGCTGCGCGACATGTGTCAAGCGTAGGTGCGCTTGCGCCAAACAGAATTAAAATTCTGAAAGATCTTTCTCAATCTTGTTAAAAACAAGAAGATTGCCTTCTGTAAAACAGAAGCCCTTGGATCAAAGATCCAACGGTGGGGAAAAATCCCCAAATCACTCATAGAAAGATCTCTCTAACCAATTCAACAAATCATTGGCACTATAAAAAGGCCCCCAGACATCAACACAGAGAGAACTCCTCTAAAGAAAATTTTGAGAAGAACTCAAAAAGAGAAAAAGGTAAACCCTTTGAATAAAAAAGAAGAATTTCTTCTGAAAAGATCATTGATCTAAGAACAAGATCAAGGATCTTCAATAAAAAAAAATAATAACAAAGGCATTGCCTTTTTTTATGAACCATTGGTTCTGGAATCTTAAAGATTCTTTTCTTGAATCCAAAATTGGATCAAGATATTAAAACAGTGCCTTGCACTTGTAAATCTGCACTGTTGCGCTCTTGGGTTGGCGCAAGTCACCAGAGAGCGCCACGTGTTAGCTCCAGAACAACTTGCGCTATGCGCTTTTAAAACAGAGCACTGCTCTCATGAATTGGCGCAACCCACCAGAGCGCGCCACGTGTCAGAAGCGCATTGGCGCAGCGTACTGCGCTTGCGCTCACCAAAGCGTGACACGTGTCACCTCCCTATGGACTTGCGTCTTGCGCTCCTCAATTGGCGTAAAGCGCCTAACAAGCCACGTGGCGCTCAGTCAGATTAATTAATGCAGCGCATTATTAAAGGGCAGAGCCCATTTAAAAGGCCCAATGGACCAAAACAAATGCTCTGCATTATAAAAAGGGGACAGAGCCCAACTTAAAAGGCCTAACAGGCCAGAATAGAATGCAGTGCATTATTAACAGGGGCAGAGCCCTAATAAAGGCCTACTAGGCTAAATATAAATAAAAATGTTGAACATTATCAACTGGACTTAGCCCAATTATAGCCGTAAGTCCTCAAATTAAATTGACTGAGCACGGCTGCTCTCCTAAATCAATTTACATTTGGTTCAAGGGTACATCTCTGAACTCCTCTGACACCTATCGTTGTAATCCTTCAACGACATCAGAGAGGTGACGGGTCCCGACGGCCATACATGCAACGGACCACAATGTCCTTAAACTACCTATGGACCACTACGTCCCTAAACTAGAACAATAGAGCCTCCAAACGCTCTTTTGTCGGATCTAAACGATCCCATTTGAGTCGATCTTAGCCTCAAATCTGGCTAACGTATCCTTAAACATTTAATCGGACTACATATTCCCTATTCAACTTTGGTTCAAGGGTACATCTCCGAACTCCTCTGACACCTGTCGTTGTAATCCTTCAACGGCGTCGGAGAGGTGACGGGTCCCGATAGCCATATACATTAAATGGACCACTACGTCCCTAAACTGGAACATTAGAGCTCCTAAATGCTCTTTCCGTTGAGTTGATCTTAGTCTTAAATTAGACTAACGCATCCTTAACGAGCGTTTAAGTTGATCTTAGCCTTAAATAGGGCTAACATATCCTTAAACTAAAACGCCAAACCCAAATCTAAGTAAATACGGATTTGGACTAATCCACGTCCTACGGGCGATGGCATAACTTAGTCTCCGTATACAATCCACGGGCAACCACAAACAAAACAAACACACACGACACGAAGTGAAACTTCTGGAGAAAGAGAAAGTTGTTACCGCGATGCGGTAGCGTAATTAACTGCAGGGGCTTGCGACTGGAGGGAAGAGCGTCCCCACAATCAAAAACCCCTCAAGCGAGGGGGAATCTGACGAAGTCTGCTACATCGGCCGCATCCGTCCAAACCTCCGATACACGGTGCCATAAATCAACTTGGCATCTTCGGAGAGGTGGACGGATAAAACCAAATAGCATCTGCCCCGAATCTCAGGCGAGACGTCCTCACGTCTTGGCCGCCGTTCGGAGGGGAACACCCCTGACCCTGTGGTAGTATCCACGCATCTTGTTCTCGTCCCGTTAAGTGAAACGGACTCGTTTGGATGGCTACGTGTACATGCGTACATCCGTTCTTGGGGTATGCTTTTTCATGACCCGGATATCCTATTTTAGTTTTGGTTGACACGTATATTTTTCGTATTTTAAAACTAGATTTTTAGACCCGATCCGGACGTGTTTTGGACTATTTTTGTATTAGCCAAATATTGAATATTTTATTAATATTATATTTCTATATAGTTCAAACAGTTAATTCTAATATTCACGGCTAACAAAATCTCTAACTAAATTAATCTTTTAAATTTTAAGAATCTTATTATAATTGCATCTCTCTCTCTCTCTCCCAAGCCTCTCTCTCTCTCTCCCCCTCCCCCTCTCTCTCTTTCTCTCTCTCCCCCTCTTTCTCTCACCTCTCGCGTTTCCTATTCACCACGAATCCAGTCACCCTCCTTCTCCCTACAATCACCTCCCTCTTTCACATATTTTCTTCTTCTTTCATATTTTTCACCCCGCCTTCGAGCTCGAACCCATGCCTTTGGCCCGCGCCTCGTCGTCGCCGCCTCCACCCTCGACCCCGCCTCTTCTCCTTCGCCTCCTCATCTCCTTCGATCACTTCCCTCTCTCTCCTCTCCCCGGACGAGAACCCACGACAACCCATCTTTTACGGCAACCCAAGAACCCATCGTTTTCACCCTGTCGCCGACCTCTCGTCGACGCCCTCGCATGCATCCCCTTCACCCGACGCCATCCCCGACCTCGTCTCCTCTCATCTCTCTCCTGACACAACCTCCGTCACCTCCACGAGAACCCACGTCCTCGACTGCACAACCCGACCTCGCCGCCGATCATCTTGTCGGCCTCGTCTCCACCTCCTCGTCCTCCTCCCTGCACTCCAGATCACCCTACACCCGAGCTTTCCCCTGTAGGAAACCCTGCAACTCCCCGTGGCCACTACCTTTAGTCGTAGACCTCGCCGGAAAACCCACGACTCGCTGTCGTCGCCACCTTGCTACCTCCTCTGACCCAAGAGCATGAAACCCCAGAGAGAACCTATCTTCTTCTTCTTCTTCTTTCTTCTCTTTTTTCTTGATCTTGTCTCTTTCCGGTGATCACCCGCCGGAGCCGTGCTTGTCCCCGACTATCCGAGTAATCCAGTGAACAACCCCAGCCAGTGTAGTCATGTTCTTACTTTGCCTGGTCTTGTCCGTGCGCGCGTGTGGATATTGCAACGTTTACCCGACATCGGACGTGCCGTACGCACCCGTCGTGAGATCCGTTCAGGCAAGTTTATCTTGCTACATGCTATAATACTTATCTTGCATCCATATGAATACAAATATTACATGTTGATTGTATTATACATCCATATTAAAGTTTTACTATTTTCGGATACCCGTATGCATCCATATCATTTAAAATATATATAGCTGCATCTACAGATCATATTAATTCATGTTATTGTTGTAGTAACACCCCATGCTTAATAATGTGCATCCCACTTAGTCTTGGAGCTGTAAATGTAACCCATGATCGATATTTGTGTATCCATACCATTAATTATATCTAGTTGCATGCCAGGTCATGTTATTTCATATTACTGCTATATTAACACCCCACACTTAATAATATGCATCCCACGTAGCCATGGAACTGTAGTTGTAACCCCTGATAGTTATTTATGCATCCATATTTATTGTGTATCCATACCATTAATTCTGCATATCTAGTTGCATGCCATATTATATTGATTCATATTGTTGTTACATTAGCACCCCTTACTTGATAATATGCATCCTACATAGTCATGATGTAACCCCTGATAGATAATTGTGCATCCATGCCTTTATCGTACATCCGTACTTTTACCCTGATCCAATACTTGCTGCATTTTACTGTTGGGCACCCATTTGATACACTGTGCACTACTTGACATGACCTGATACACCACTACCTGACATGTTACCTGATCCTGTTTCTAATGCCGACAATCCTGACATGTTGTCCCGATGGACATATCCTGTTGTCTGTATAGACAAACCTGTACCTGCTTGATCCTGTGTTGGCATTAACTTCAGATTTATCAATACCTGACTTGAACACATAACTTGGGGGTAAAGGGAAATCAATGATGAAACCTGACTTGTAACTCAATAGTTCGACACTTATACTGATCAGTTTTACAGGTTAGGCCAGCCCCAGGATGATGATGCTGACAGCATTCATCTGTACATGTTTCCTGTTTAATGCCTAGCGGCATGTCTCGGATTCAGCCCGAGAATCTGGACCGTGGTCCCGGGTATGCACGGGATACTATTGAGTTACATCGACGATTCATTAAATTGATTTCAAAGACTTGAGAGTAATTAACCCAGTACCATAGATTACTCACCGCATGCACATACACTTCACTGTTCCATATTCATGTTACTATTATACACTCATTATTGTTCATACTCATGCCTGCATATCTTGTTACCTCCTGATTATATTTTATCGTTTGATATTATGACGCGCTGACGTCTGGGTTTTGCATGGCCCAAATCCTCTATCTTTGTCGCAGGCCGATCAGGAGTATTTCAGCCGTCAGGCCGAGCAATGAGGATCCTGTTAGTATCTAGTTAGTTTAGTTTTATTTCCGTACTTTCATTTCCTATTGTGAGCCCGTATTTTGGGACGTACTTTCCAGATTGTTATAGTTTATTGGATTTATTGCTTCCGCTTATTATTTCTTGACTCTTTTATTCTGGCATATGGACATGTACTAGTTATTTTTATTTTTTTACTATTCTTGATATCTTATAGACAGCCATAATGTGACTGTGGAGGGATGTTTCCTAGCCACAGGTAGCATGGTTAGCTCTGTCACGTGCCGATCTTAGCGCACTCTGGGAAGCGGGGCGTGACAGGGTTTGTTTGGTATCAGAGCAATAGGATTTAGGTTAATCGGGTTTGATTCTTTTGTAGTTAGGTATTGAACCCAATACACGAATCAGAAAATCCGTGATTAGGAACATATCCTGCCACATTGGTATCGTGATTCTTGAATCATATCTTCTCGTGATCCTTGTCTTGACGATATGCAAACAACTTTGCATCTCGACTTGAAACCTTCTGGTTCCCTGTTGTTTCTTTCTATTCTGATACAAGAATTTTGGCGACTTGAACGAAGTTATGTAATTGTACCTATGAACTGCAGCATGGTTACAATGCGGTACTCTATTTAAGTAACTTGGAGTGCTAGTCTTGATTCACTTCCTTATTTCATGATCGTTATATTGCCTTGCTTCTCTTACTTTCCAGTTCATGTTTTATCGTCAGCTTGAATCCTGTTTACTGTGCTTATTTTCTTCAGTGTCTTGGCTTCAGATGAGGTCGTATCCTACTTGTTCATGATTTTCCCGCATTAGCATTATTCGATTCTGGTGCATCCCATTGTTTTATATCGTCCAAATTTATTGTTGCACATTCGATTTATTGCATGACCTTGCCTAGTTGTTGGGACATACACACTGGGAACGAGAAGATCATATCTAGTAGTGAGTGCAAGGATTGTTCTGTTGTTATTTGCGGACGGGAGTTATTTGCAGATTTCTTGGTGATCGATACCGGCAGTTATGATGTTGTCTTGGGAATGGACTTTCTCGGCACTTTTCACGCTCACATTGATTGTAGGGCAAAGAAAGTGATTTTCCAGATTCTCGGACATCCGGAGTTTGTTTTTGCTAGAGGAAGCAGTTCTGTCGAGCCAGTCGAGTTTAGGGCTAGGCCGACAAACAGTGTTCTTTCATCGATGGAAGTTGTTAAGGAGGAAGCGCCAGCTGTAGTTCAAGAGTTCATGGACGTGTTCGAGGACATCTCGGGTTTACCGCCAAAACGAGATGTGGAGTTCGCGATCGATCTTGTTCCTGGTGCAGCGCCAATCTCAAAGACGTACTATCCAATGGCACCAGTGGAGTTGGAAGAAATCAAGAAGCAGGTTACCAAATTGCTTGAGAAGGGTTGGATTCGCAGCAGCAATTCACCTTGGGGAGCTCCAGTTCTTCTAGTAAAGAAGAAATATGGCATAAGGAGGATGTGCATCGATTATCGAGAATTGAACCGGGAGACTTTTAGAACAAGTACCCGATCCCCCGCATTGGCGAATTATTCGAGCAACTCAGTGGCGCAAGGGTATTCTCGAAGCTGGATTTGCGGTCCGGATATCATCAGGTCCGAGTTAAATCAGAAGATATTTGCAAGACTGCGTTCCGAACTCGGTATGGACATTATGAGTATTTAGTGATGCCATTCGGAGTCATGAATGCACCGGTGATATTTATAGATTTGATGAACCGAATCTTTTCACCGTTTTTGGACCAGTTTATAGTGGTGTTCATCGATGATATTCTGGTCTATTCGAGAAGCCTGGAAGAGCATGCAGAACGCTTGAAGATATCACTGCAGACATTGAGGCAAGAAAGATTATATGCAAAGATTAGCAAGTGTGAGTTTTGGCTTGAAGAAGTGAAGTTTTTGGGGTATGTCGTATCCGGAGATGGAATCGTCGTTGATCCCGAGAAAATTGCAGCAGTTCAAGATTGGCCGATTTCGAAGAACGTAGCAGAGATCAGAAGTTTTCTTGGACTTGCCGGATATTACAG
Source organism: Agapanthus africanus (assembly GCA_030015575.1). Lineage (NCBI taxonomy): Eukaryota > Viridiplantae > Streptophyta > Magnoliopsida > Asparagales > Amaryllidaceae > Agapanthus > Agapanthus africanus. Next base: position 570,624,837 of record JASDDO010000016.1, read on the forward strand.
AAAATTCATGGAGAATTTTGCTCGCTTAGCTGAGCCTTTGACCAAGCTTACGCGTAAGGAAGTACCGTTCGTATAGACGGATAAATGTGCGTTAGCTTTTGAGGCGTTGAAGCAGAGATTGATGACCGCTCCTATTTTGACCGTACCAGACGGTTCTAGAGGATTGGTGATTCACAGCGACTGTAACACCCTAGTTTATTTATACCAATTTCAGTTCACTTATTTCCTAAATTGTGGTATTTTCTTGATTTATCGTGTTTTGGGTGTGAATAGTATTTTACATTTTACACTTGCATCCGACCCGACCCGCTTGCTTGAAACTTGTTTGATTCATATTAATGAATTATCTTGACTTGTTACATAGACACGTGCATTTTCATGAATACTGCATACAGGCATTTGATCTGACATGCACATTTTTACCATATAACATTTTAAGTCACATAAAATATTTTAAAAATACATTGCATGGCCTGCATGATACCCCTAACCCCGTGGTAGCATCCGCGCACCTTGTTCTCGTCCCGTTCAGTGAAATGGACGTGTTTGGATGGCTACGCGCACGTACGTGCATCCAATTTTGGGGGTATGCATTTTCGTTACCTGAGCATTCATTTTGAATTTTGAAAGTCGCATATATTTTTTCATATTTCAAAACTGAATTTTAGATCCGACCCGGGTGTGTTTTGGAATATTTTTGTATCCCGCCAAAATTCAAATTTAATTAAATATTTATTTTAATCGACAGTTAAAATTTTATTCTTATAACCTACTAAATATTTTTTTCAAATAAAATCAAATTAAAATCCTAACTTAAAACCACTCAATCTCTCTCTCTCTCTGATTTGGGCCCCACACTCCCCCTCTCTCTCGCTGTCTTTCCTCTCTCTTCTCTCTCTCTCTCTCACCCTCGCACGGTGTCTCTCTCTCCCTCTCACTAAAAACAATTTTCTTTCTCCTCCCTCTCTCTCTCTCCTCTCGCTACTCTCTATCTCTCTCCTCTCGCTTCTCACTCTCTCTCCTCTCGCGGTAACTCTGGATCCCATCACCCCCCGAGGGCTTAGCCCCACCTCCCTTCACTAAACTTCTTCTAATTCTCTTCTTCTCCTCCTTTTTAACCTGAGCCTCCTCGCTTCAACCCATCACCACAAACTCCATCTCTCAAACCCTAACCCTAGACTCCCTCTGCCTCATCGACTTCCCCCTCATCTCCTCTTCCTCCTCCTCGCCAACTCCTCCAGAGCACACCGTGCACCCATTGCACCCGAAAACACCCATCACCACCACCTCACCTCGTCGCCGCCAACCATCTCATCTCATCGCCATCTCCTTCCTCTCCTCTCCGCCCTCTCTTCTGTTCCTTCTCCTACACCAACCAAACAACACCCGAGCCTGTACCAACACCCCAGCAACAGAACCCTAACCCTAACTCCTCTAAAACCAAACCCTAGATCGCCGGAGCACCGTTCACTGCCGTCGACACCATCACCCCCTCTCTGCAGACACAGTGCACAAACCCGGTGAGCAATCCTTCCCTCTCTTCTTCTTCTTCCTCTTTCCTTCCTTTCTTTTCTTTTCTTTTCTTTTCTTTGATTCTTGATTTCTGTTTTTCTATAGTTCGCTGGAGCCGGGATCGATGCCGACGATCCAGACGATGTACCTGGACTGCGTGATCACCCTCGTGCGTTATTTAGACCGTTCCGTGTACCGTGCGCGCGTCGTAACATTTCGCCGACGTGGGACGTACCGTACATATCCGTTTCACGTTCCGTCTAGGCAAGTTTATCTTGCTACATGCTACATTACTTTATATACGTCTATTTTAATAATTATAACACTGATATTTTAAATCATACATCCTAAGTTCTCGTTTTACAGTTTTCCGACATCCGTATACATCCGTACGTATTGTTTTACATCTAGCGCATGCAAACCTATCTTGTTACATATTATACTACAGTATACTGCACCCAGTGGAATATTTACATCTCATATTGCTTAGTTGTACATCCCACATTACCATTTTACAGTTTTACTGTTTTCGGATACCCGTTTGCATCCATCTCATTCAAAATATATATAACTGCATCTATAGATCACATTAATACATAATACTATGATATTAACACCCCATGTTTAATATAGTGCATCCTAATTAGTATTGGAACTATAAATGTAACCCTAATCGATAATTGTGGACCCATATCATTGATTTTATATCTATTTGCATACTAAGTCACATTATTTCATTTTATTGTTATATTAGTACTCCATACTTGATTTTGTGCACCCATACTTATTACAGTTTGATTATGAGCACCCGCTTGATACTTGTTCACTACCTGGCATGACCTAATACACTGCTTGATACATGTGCACTACTTGACATGACCTGATTATATCACTACTTGACTTGATACCTGATCTTGTTACTAATGCCAACAGTCTCGACCTGTTGTCCCTACGGACATATCTTGTTGTCTATTTAGACAGACTTGTACCTGCTTGATCCTGTGTTGACATTAGCTCCAGATTTATCAATACCTGACTTACACACATAACTTGGGGGTATGGGGAAATCAAGATTGTAACTGAATGTAACTCAAAGGGCTATTACATCCTGTACCATGGTCCCGTGGGGTATGAACGGGACATAGACTCACAGTCTATTATATATTGTACCGTGGTCCCATGGGGAATGAACGGGGCATAGACCGATGGGTTACGATGAAGATTACATTAATTGATTTCAAATAACTTTAGAGTAGATAAACCTATAGCACAGTTTAGACTACTCACTGCACCTCACCTATAATATATCATGTTCACTGATCTTTATTCATGTTATTATTTATTTCCTGATAACTTGTTACTGCTTATACTTCATGCCTGCATATTTCATTACATCCTGCTTGGTTAAAATTATTGATATTATGACGCACTGACGTCTGGGTTTTGCATGGCCCAGATCCATTATCCTTGTCGCAGGCAGTCCAAGAGTATTTTGATCAGCAAGCCAAACAGTGAAGACCTGTTATTAGTTTAGTTTAGTTTCCTTTCAGTATTTCATTCCTGATGTGAGCCCGTATTATGGGACGTACATTCCAGTTTATTATTGTACTTGGATCTTTTGCTTCCGCATTATTTTATTCCATGACTCGTTTATTCTGGCTTATGGACATGTATTAGATAGTTTATTACTGTTCTTGATATCTCTACAGCCGTAATGTGACTGTGGAGGGATATTTCCTATCCACAGGTAGTATGGTTGGCTCTGTCACGTGCCGATCTTAGCGCACTCTGGGAAGTGGGGCATGACAGGATTTGTTTGGTATCAGAGCTATAGGATCTAGGTTAACCGAGTTTGATTCATTTGTAGTTGGGTATTGGATCCAATACACGAATCAGAATACTCGTAATTAGGAGCATGTCCTGCCACTTTACCATCTTGCTATTTTTGAATCTTAACTTCCTCCTGATTCTTACCTTGACGATATGCAAATCTCTTTGCATCTCGACTTGAAACTTTGGTTTCCTATTGTTTATCTCTAGAATTTGGGCGACTTGGGTGGAGTTATGTGATTGTAACTATGTACCGCGGCATGGTTACAATGCAGTACTCTGTTTAAGTAACTTGAAGTTCTAGTATTGATTCATATCCCTGATCTATAGTCATATTCATCAAAAGTTTGAATCTTGTTATCATACTAATCCTTTCGGTGTTTTGGTTTCAGGAACATGGCAGACAGAAATCTGAGGGCGTACCCGAGGTGTGTTGATGACGCCGCGTTACTTGGAGTAATTCGTGGCATGCTGGAGAACCAGAAACGGCAGACCGAGCTGAACCAGCGGCAAGCCGAAGCTTTTCAGGAAGGTTTGTGGACCGTCCAGCAGTCCATAAACAATGTTGTGGCCAAACCAGTTGAGCGTGTGGGTACCGTGGCGGATTTCAGGAGACTTGGTCCGTCCGTCTTTACTGGTCTGGAGGAGCCGTTGCCAGCGGAGCAGTGGCTGGTTGATACGGAGAATTTGCTCGTTGCAGCACAGATTCTAGAGGACAAGAGAGTGGATGTGGTACGCATCCAATTAGTGGACTATACCCGTGAATGGTGGCTTGTGGAAGAGACCCGCTTGCCCAAGCTGATTAGTTGGGCAGATTTTTTGAAGAGTTTCTTGGAGAAGTTCTTCCCGCAGACTGCACGGGAGGAAATGGAAGAAAAGTTTATCAGTTTAAAGCAGAATGGTGGATCTGTGGATGCACATGCGGCTGAGTGGACACGGCTCAGTCGATTCGCTGGACCTTTGGTGGCCAAAGAAGCTGATAGGGCACGAAGGTTTATGCGCAGTTTGGATGTAGACATCCAGAGGCATATTATATCTCTGGATCTGACCACCTTCTCACAAATGCTTACAGCGGCCCGAGAGCAGCAGAGCCTATCTATGAAGACTGGGGGTACGTAGCAGCAAGCAGTGGTTGTACGGAAGCCAGCATTTACACCAAACTAAGCGCATACATGCAGAGGTATTCCGGTGAATAGGCGTGGTGTTGTACCTATGAAGAGAACCGTCGCACCGAGCAGAAAGGAAGAGCATTTTGTGACTTCTGCCAACGATCGGGTCATTTCTGGAAAGATTGTCGAAAGAGACTTGGACTTTGCCTTGTTTGTGGATCAGCGGATCATACCGTTGATACTTGTCCGTCGAAGCTTCGTCTTAAGGTGATGTTCAGAGGCCACCGCAGAAGCGGTTTCAGGGGCAGAAGCAGTTGACTCAAGGACCCAATCAAGCTCGAGCTTTTACCCTGACGGCTGAAGAAGCCAAGGCTTCAGAGGAAGTCGTTTCAGGTATCCTACTTGTTCATGGTTTTCCCGCATTAGCATTATTCGATTCTGGTGCATCCCATTGTTTTATGTCGTCTAAGTTTATTGCTGCATACTCGATTCCTTGCACGACCTTATCTAGTTGTTGGGACATACACAGTGGGAATGGGAAAAACATAGCTAGTAGAGAATGCAAGGATTGTTCTGTTGTTATTTACGGACGGGAATTATTTGCAGATTTCTTGGTGATCGATACCGGCAGTTATGAAGTTGTTTTGGGAATGGATTTTCTCGGCACTTTCCACGCTCACATTGATTGCAGGGCAAAGAAAGTGATTTTCCAGATTCCCGGACATCCGGGGTTTATCTTTACTGGAGGAAGCAGTTCTGTCGGGCCAGTCGAGTTTAGGGTTAGGCCAACAAATAATGTTCTTTCGTCGATGGAAGTTGATAAGGAAGAAGCGCCAGCTGTAATTCGAGATTTCTTGGACGGGTTAGAGGACATCTCAGGTTTACCGTCGAAACGAGATGTGGAGTTCGCGATCGATCTTGTTCCTGGTGCAGCGCCAGTCTCAAAGGCATACTATCCAATGGCACCAGTGGAGTTGGAAGAAGTCAAGAAACAGGTTATCGAATTACTTGAGAAGGGTTGGATTCGCAGCAGTAATTTACCTTGGGGAGCTCCAGTTCATCTAGTCAAGAAGAAAGATGGCACAAGGAGGATGTGTATCGATCATCGAGAATTAAACCGGGTGACTATTAAGAACAAGTACCCGATCCCTCGCATTGGCGAATTATTCGAGCAGCTTAGTGGCGCGAGGGTATTCTCGAAGCTAGATTTGCGATCCAGATATCATCAGGTCCGTGTTAAATCAGAAGATATTTGCAAGACTGCGTTCCGAACTCGGTATGGACATTACGAGTATTTAGTGATGCCATTCGGAGTCACGAATGCACCGGCGATATTTATGGACTTGATGAGCCGAATCTTTTCACCATTCTTGGACCAGTTTATAGTGGTGTTCATTTATGATATTCTGGTTTACTCAAGGAGCATAGAAGAGCATGCAGAACATTTGAAGATCGCACTGCAGACACTGAGGCAAGAAAGATTGTATGCAAAGATGAGCAAGTGCGAGTTTTGGGTTGAAGAGTGAAGTTTTTGGGGCATGTCATATCCGGAGATGGAATCGCCGTTGATCCCGAAAAGATTGCAGCAGTTCGAGATTGGCCGATTCCGAAGAACGTAGCAGAGATCAGAAGCTTTCTTGGACTTGCCGGGTATTACAGAAGGTTCATGGAAAATTTTGCTCATTTGGCTGAGCCTCTGACCAAGTTTACGCGTAAAGAAGTACCGTTCGTATGGGCGGATAAATGTGCGTCAGCTTTTGAGGCATTGAAGCATAGATTGATAACCGCTCCTATCCTGACCGTACCAGACAGTTCCGGAGGTTTGGTGATTCACAGCGACGCATCTGGGAAAGGATTGGGATGTGTTTTGATGCAGCATGGGAAGATTATAGCTTACGCATCGAGACAGTTGAAGACCCATGAGAAGAATTACCCAACTCATGATTTGGAGCTAGCAGCTGTGATTTTCGTTTTGAAGATTTGGAGACACTACTTATTGGGCGAAAGGGTCGAAGTATTCACCGATCACAAAAGCCTAAAATATGTGTTCACGCAGAAGGAGCTTAATATGAGGCAGCATAGATAGTTGGAGTTGATGGCTGACTACGATCTTGACCTTAAGTATCATCCGGGGAAAGTTAATGTTGTGCCAGATGCGCTTAATCGGTTGCCAGCAATTCAGATGTTGACTGCACAGAAGGAACTTATCAAAGACTTTTGGAGATTCGAGTTGGAGATCGTGCTACCGCATTCTTCGGGACAGTTGATGCAGTTGCAAGTACAGTCGTCGTTGATCGAGAATATTAAAGCAGCACAGTTACAGGACCCTAGATTGCAAAAGTTTCGAGAACAGGTTGAAGCTGGACTTCGAACGGACTTGTTGATTCATGAAGATGGTTCGTTGCGATATGGTAGCCGTTTGTGTGTGCCAAAAGGAGATATTCGCGAAGAAGTTATGAAGGAGGCGCACAGTTCCATATATTCCGTACATCCAGGAGGCATGAAGATGTACCGAGATCTACGACAACATTTCTGGTGGGAAGGCATGAAAAGGGAGATTGCCCGCTTTGTAGCGAAGTGCTTGGTGTGTCAGCAAATTAAGGCTGAACATCAAATGGTTGCTGGTTTATTGCAACCACTTTCGATTTCTCAATGGAAGTGGGAACATATAACCATGGATTTCATGACGGCTTTACCGCGGAGTCCAAAAGGCAACAATGTAGTTTGGGTGATTGTTGATCGATTGACCAAAGCAGCTCATTTCATACCATTTCGAGTTGGTCAATCAACAGAAGCGTTGGCGGAACGGTACATGCAGGAGATTGTAAGATTGCATGGAGTACCTGTAAGCATCGTGTCCGACCATGACACCCGTTTCTTATCGCACTTCCGGAGGAGTTTACAGGAAAGTTTGGGGACGCGGTTGAAGTTTAGCATAGCTTATCATCCTCAGACAGATGGCCAATCGGAAAGAACGATCCAAACTCTTGAAGACATGTTGGGAGCTTGCATGTTAGACTTCAAGGGTTCATGGGAGGATCATCTACACTTGGTGGAGTTTTCTTACAATAACAGCTTTCAGGCGACTATTCAGATGGCTCCATTTGAAGCGTTGTATGGTCGCAAGTGTCGTTCACCTGTTTGTTGGGACGATATTGGAGAACGAAGATTGTTGGGATCGGATTTGATCGTGCAAACAGTTGAGAAGGTTAATACTATCCGGAATCATATGAGAGCAGCACAAGATCGGAAGAAGAGTTGGGCCGATATATCGAGAAAACCTCTACAGTTCGTTGTTGGTGATCTGGTATGCTTGAAAATATCACCGACCAGAGGAGTGATTCGTTTTGGGAGTCGAGGCAAGCTTAGTCCTCGATTTGTAGGGCCTTTCGAGATTTTGAAGCGTGTTGGAGAAGTGGCTTATCGATTGGCTTTACCGCAATGTTTGGCGAATGTTCATGACGTGTTTCATGTATCTCAACTCCGTAAGTATGTTCGAGATGAAACACACGTGCTGGATCATTCAGAGCTGACTGTGAGAGAAGATTTGACCTTTGAGGAGCGACCGATGTCGAATGTTGATTGAAGAGAAAATGTTCTTAAGAACAAGGTTCTCCCTCTCATATTTGTTTCTTGGGGAAATCGCTCGCACGGAGAATCAACTTGGGAACGAGAAGATGAGATCCGACAGAAGTTTCCACATCTATTCTTGTAGTTTCTTGATTGTTTATCCTTCTTTGTTCTTGGAATTTCGAGGATGAAATTCTTTTGTAGTTGGGTATAATGTAACACCCTAGTTCATTTATACCAATTTCAGTTCACTTATTTCCTTAATTGTGGTATTTTCTTGATTTATCGTGTTTTGGGTGCGAATAGTATTTTACATTTTACATTTGCATCCGACCCGACCCGCTTGCTTGAAACTTGTTTGAATCATATTAATGAATTATCTTGACTTGTTACATAGACACGTGCATTTTCATGAATACTGCATACTGGCATTTGATCTGGCATGCGCATTTTTACCATATAACATTTTAAGTCACATAAAATATTTTAAAAATACATTGTATGGCCTGTATGATACCCCTAACCCCGTGGTAGCATCCGCGCACCTTTTTCTCGTCCCGTTCAGTGAAACGGACGTGTTTGGATGGCTACGCGCACGTACGTGCATCCAATTTTGGGGGTATGCATTTTCGTTATCTGAGCATTCATTTTGAATTTTGAAAGTCGTGTATATTTTTTCATATTTTAAAACTGAATTTTAGATCCGACCCGGGCGTGTTTTGGAATATTTTTGTATCCCGCCAAAATTCAAATTTAATTAAATATTTATTTTAATCGACAGTTAAAATTTTATTCTTATAACCTACCAAATATTTTTTTCAAATAAAATCAAATTAAAATCCTAACTTAAAACCACTCAATCTCTCTCTCTCTCTCTGATTTGGGCCCCACACTCCCCCTCTCTTTCGCTGTCTTTCCTCTCTCTCTTCTCTCTCTCTCACCCTTGCACAGTGTCTCTCTCTCTCCCCCCACTAAAAACAATTTTCTTTCTCCTCCCTCTCTCTATCTCCTCTCGCTACTCTCTATCTCTCTCCTCTCGCTTCTCACTCTCTCTCTTCTCGCGGTAACCCTGGATCCCGTCACCCCCCGGGGACTTAGCCTCACCTCCCTTCACTAAACTTCTTCTAATTCTCTTCTTCTCTTCCTTTTTAACCTAAGCCTCCTCGCTTCAACCCATCACCACAAACTCCATCTCTCAAACCCTAACCTTAGACTCCCTCTGCCTCATCGACTTCCCCCTCGTCTCCTCTTCCTCCTCCTCGCCAACTCCTCCAGAGCACACCCCGCACCCATTGCACCCGAAAACACCCATCACCACCACCTCACCTCGTCGCCGCCGACCATCTCATCTTATCGCTATCTCCTTCCTCTCCTCTCCGCCCTCTCCTCTGTTCCTTCTCCTTCACCAACCCAACAACACCCGAGCCTGCACCAACACCCCAGCAATAGAACCCTAACCCTAACTCCTCTAAAACCAAACCCTAGATCGCCGGAGCTCTGTTCACTGCCGTCGACACCATCACCCCCTCTCTGCAGACACAGTGCACAAACCCAGTGAGCAATCCTTCCCTCTATTCTTCTTCTTCCTCTTTCCTTCCTTTCTTTTTTTTTCTTTTCTTTGATTCTTGAGTTCTGTTTTTCTGTAGTTCGCCGGAACCGGGATCGACGACGTACCTAGACTGCGAATGATCACTCTCGTGCGTTATTTGGACCGTTCCGTGTACCGTGTGCGCGTCGCGACATTTCGCCGATGTGGGACGTACCGTACATATCCGTTTCACGTTCCGTCTAGGCAAGTTTATCTTGCTACATGCTACATTACTTTATATACGTCTATTTTAATAATTATAACACTAGTATTTTTAATCATGCATCTCAAGTTCTCGTTTTAAAGTTTTCCGACATCCGTATACATCCGTACGTATTGTTTTACATCTAGCGCATGCAAACCTATCTTGTTACATATTATACTACAGTATACTGCACCCAGTGGAATATTTACATCTCATATTGCTTAGTTGTACATCCCACAATACCATTTTACAGTTTTACTGTTTTCGGATACCCGTTTGCATCCATCTCATTCAAAATATATATAACTGCATCTATAGATCACATTAATACATAATACTATGATATTAACACCCCATGTTTAATATAGTGCATCCTAATTAGTATTGGAACTATAAATGTAACCCTAATCGATAATTGTGCACCCATATCATTGATTTTATATCTATTTGCATACTATGTCACATTATTTCATTTTATTGTTATATTAGTACTCCATACTTGATTTTGTGCACCCATACTTATTACAGTTTGATTATGAGCACCCGCTTGATACTTGTTCACTACCTGACATGACCTAATACACTACTTGATACATGTGCACTACTTGACATGACCTGATTATATTGTTAGGTCCACGTTACCTCTCCCGGTACTTTCGGGGTTGCGGAAACGGTAAATCAAAAATTTTTCTAAGCTTTGTAACATGGACCGTAAAAGCCGGATCTTTACTAAACTATAAACTAGCAACCTAACAAGAGATGTATCTACTCGGTTAGGGGTTATACCTCAACTTGAACTCCTTCACTTCTAGTTGTTGTTCTTCTATGATGTTCTTCTCTTCTTGTTGTTCTTTTCATGGCTTGCTCAAAGGTTGATCCGGACTTCGGTCACCTCCGCGGCCTCCTTGAGTCGAAGACGATCCACCCGAGAGATGTACGCCGAGCTCCACCTCAAGCCGAGGTAACTAGGGCAAGGAGATTGCTAATCTAGAAGCTCTAGGTTGTGTAGAGAGGATGTATGGATGTGTTTGTCAAGTGAAAACCTTTTTCTCTCAACACATGAGATCAAAGGAGAAAACAAGAGGAGGAAGAAGAAGGAGGTTTTTAGCAACCATGGAGCTTCTCTTTTCAAGAGAGAGAAAGAGAATGAAATTATGATAAGCTTAACCAAGAGAAAAGCTAACCATGGTTGCAATAATGCAAAAACCACATCATTACTAATTCCATCAAGATAAAGTTGATGGCTACAATTGAAATGACCATTATCATAATCCAAAAGAAAATGGAAAATAAAAAGAAGAGTGTGGAATCCTCTTGAAAGTCAATGGTCAACTCGGTCAACCGGTCAACAAAGTCAAGAGGGGTCAACGGGGTCAAATGGTCAATGCAATTAGCCATCATAAGATTATCACTAATAGGATTAGTAAATGATGTCCGCTGCTCATAATGGTTTTGACCAAACGAACTGTCAAAACCCTAATGAGCCTGCCACATAATGGTTTTGGCCGAACCAACTGCCAAAACCCTAATGAGGCACCTCCTCCTTCATCGCTCCAGAAAACTGTGCATACACACCTGCATCCGTATTCCGTAGAATGCGGATGCACAGAAGACAAAACAAATCCATCCATGCAATACCAGGATCCGGCTTAAACCAAAGCCCACTAGTATTGCCTGCCCGAACACCATACGCACACAAGTGTACGTAAGTGATCGCAGCCCTGCCGTAAAACCATACGGCCTCTACACGTTTCGCTCAGTGCAGGGAAACTCTCTGTGTGGGACTCTAAAGACTCGACACTACGCTGGCAGTGGGTTTAACCACAGACCGCAAGCGGCACTAGCTGTACGTAACGGTCCCCAGGTAGATGTCGATAAGAAGGCCGATGAGGTACACCCATCCGAACTCCTACTGAGCCTGTATGTGACAATCTCCGTACAGTCCGGTCTGTTCGTCTGATACATCGCATGGCGGGCCTAGGGGGCGGTGAACGTCAGTCCCCTAATAGCGGTACAAGTCGTGTCGGAGTGAAGCCTAATACACCCTGAGATAACACTGGAAACCTACCAGTATATCTCGCTTGCCCTGGCCAGGGACTACTCGTGTAATGGCTCTCCTAGACACAGCGCGATGTCAACCCCCAATACCGGGAGAGACGAATCCTGTCTAACCGTCACTGCCTCCAAGTGCTTCGGGACTGCTCCCAACTACTACCTGTTTGCACGACTCAGTAGAGCCGTGGTAGGGTAGTAATCAAAGAACAGTGGGAACACACTCGAGGCGAAGTGACAGTGTCAAGTCAGCGGACTAAGCTGTACTCATGTCACCTGGGAACTGATAACTGACGAAAGGTATAATACCAACCATCAGTTCCCGACGAGTCCTGTCCAGTGTACTCGTAACCTAACGAGCACCCGCATACTATCTCAAGTACGACGTACTGACGGCTGTGGGACAGACCGTCTCCCGTGCTGGGATGAGAAGCGCATACGCTAGTCTACTCTGGAGTATCGATGCCCTATCTCGATACTCCCACGACTAGGGACGTGTATAAGGATGTGCTTGTAGATTACCCAGCCCCCACGAGTGTGATCGCCATCACAACGCCGGTAATCAAGCAAAGATCCTAAGGGCTCTACTAATGCGTATAGGTGATAAATAAACACACATGTACACATTAAAGCAGAGACAAACCAAGTAGCAAACTACTATATTGAGCAAGATTGTCTGTACAACTGTGAATATCCCAAGCTTCCATCAAGTAATATACATACTAGTATGATACAGTAATGGCCTCTAGGGCATATACACCAACAATCTCCCACTTGCACTAAGGCCATGTACTGGCGTATCGAAGACCTATCATCTCGATCAGCCGCTCGAACTGAGTCTGGGGTAAAGCCTTCGTGAATGGGTCCGCAGTGTTGTCCTTTGTGTCCACTCTCCGCACCTCGATCTCCTGTCGATCAATGATCTCCCTGATCAGGTGATACCGCCTTAAGATGTGCCTGGATTTCTGATGGGACCTTGGTTCCTTTGCTAAAGCTATAGCCCCATTGTTATCGCAATACAAAGGTATTGGGTCAACAATGGACGGAACCACCTGAAGTTCACTAATGAACTTCTTAATCCAGACCGCTTCTTTTGCGGCATCGCTTGCAGCAATGTATTCAGCCTCCATCGTCGAGTCTGCGACGGTATCCTGCTTGGAACTCCTCCAACATACCGCCCCTCCGTTGAGGGTAAACACAAAACCCGAGACGGACTTGCTATCATCTTTGTCACTCTGGAAGCTTGAATCGGTAAAGGACTCGACCCTAAGGTCTCCATTACCGTAAACCAGGAACATCTCCTTAGTCCTTCTCAGGTACTTGAGAATGTTCTTCACTGCTGTCCAGTGGTCCTCCCCTGGGTCCGACTGATACCGGCTCACCGTGCTCAACGTGTAAGCTACATCTGGTCTTGTACATAGCATCGCATACATTATAGATCCTACCGCCGAAGCGTAGGGTATAGTGCTCATGCGAACCCTCTCCTCGTCAGTCTTAGGAGACATCTTCTTGGAGAGGGTAATTCCGTGCAATGCGGGTATGTTACCGCGCTTGGAATCCTCCATACTAAATCTCTTTAGTACGGTCTCTATGTACCTGGACTGCGAAAGTCCCAATAGTTTCTTGGATCTATCTCTATAGATCTTGATCCCCAGAATGTACGAGGCATCACCCAGGTCTTTCATGGAGAACCTTTGTGACAAAAACAGCTTGACCGATTGTAGCATAGGAATGTCATTTCCTATCAGAAGAATGTCGTCCACGTACAAGACTAGGAATACGACAGTTCGTCCTACAATCTTCTTATAAACACAGGGTTCATCTTCGTTCTTGATGAAATCAAATTCTTTGATTGCCTCATCAAAACAGATGTTCCAGCTCCGCGATGCCTGCTTTAATCCATAAATGGATTTAAGCAACTTGCACACCTTTCCGCTGCTCCCACTGTCTACGAAACCTTCTGGTTGATCCATGTAAACGCACTCTTCCAAACAACCGTTTAGGAAAGCCGTTTTAACATCCATCTGCCAGATCTCATAGTCATGGAAGGCAGCAATGGCAAGTAGGATCCGAATGGATTTGAGCATAGCCACCGGAGAAAAAATTTCGTCATAGTCCAAACCAGGTCTTTGACGGAAACCTTTTGCAACGAGCCTAGCTTTATAGGTTTCCACCTGCCCATCTACACCAAGTTTCCTTTTGTAGATCCATTTGCATCCAACGGGTTTTACCCCGGCTGGAGCAATATCCAAGGTCCACACTTTATTGGCGTACATGGACTCCATTTCGGATTGCATTGCTTCCTGCCACTTATCAGAGTCCCTACTGATAATGGCCTGCCTGAAACTGGTAGGGTCATCTTCTTCCAAGATGCAATCCTCTCGATCCCCGTCTATGAGAAAACCGTAGTATCTCTCGGGCGGATGAGAAATCCTACCAGATCTGCGGAGTGGCTGAGGTTCGTTTGGGGTTATTGAATCTAGCGGTTCCTCCAAATTTTCAGTTACATTTTGTGGTCGCTGAATTTCTTCCAGTTCTACCGAACTCCCACTAGTTTCTTTTGCAAGAAACTCCCTTTCCAAGAAGGTAGCGTGGCGAGATACAAACACCTTCTGTTCCTCAGTGTGGTAGAACAGATATCCTAGTGAGTCTTTAGGATATCCCACAAATTTACAGAGAACTGACCGTGCCTCTAACTTGTCCGGTTTCTGTGTTTTCACATAGGCCGGACAACCCCATATCTTAAATCGCTTAAGATACGGATTTCTTCCACTCCATATTTCATATGGAGTCTTAGGCACTGATTTGGATGGAACATAGTTCAATAGGTACGCCGCTGTCTGAAGCGCATGTCCCCAAAATGAAAGAGGCAACTCAGCACTACTCATCATGGAGCGAACCATATCCAATAGGGTACGATTCCTCCGCTCCGAAACACCGTTGTGCTGTGGTGTATAAGGAGGAGTAAGCTGAGAGAGAATACCATTCTCTTTTAAGTAATCTAGGAATTCCGTGCTTAAGTACTCCCCTCCCCTGTCAGACCGGAGGATCTTGATACTTTTGCCTGTCTGGTTCTCTACTTCCTTTCTGAATTCCTTGAATTTCTCAAAAGCTTCAGATTTGTGTTTCAATAGATACACATATCCGAACCTAGAGAGATCGTCAGTGAATGTGATGAAGTACGAGAACCCACCCCTTGCATGTATAGACATCGGACCACATACATCACTGTGTATGAGTCCCAAGAGCTCTCTTGCTCTTTCTCCATGTCCGGTGAACGGAGATTTGGTCATCTTCCCTTTGAGACAAGACTGACAAGTTTCATAAGATGAAAACTCGAACGTATTCAAGAGTCCATCTTTATGCAACTTACTCAGTCTTTTCTCTCCGATATGACCAAGCCTACAATGCCACAAGTAGGATTCATTCGTATCTGAATTCTTCCTCTTGCGTGTGTTTTGTATATTGAGAACTGTATTCTGATTTAGAACGTAGATACCATTACACAGTGTACCCTCTGCAACCAGTACCTTATGAAGGTAAATGTTCATGATATTCTTTTCAAGAACAAAGTCATATCCATCTTTATCGAGTAAAGAAACTGATATGATGTTGCAAACCATGGAGGGTACATAGTAGCAATCGTTCAAAATCATAGTCTTGCCATTAGGCAATACTAGGTGATATTCACCGACGGCTGCCGCATTAACTTGTGCTCCGTTCGCTACTCTGAGCGACATATCACCCGGTGCAACTTTCCTACTTTTTCTCAGTCCCTGCAATAAATTACAGATATGAGATCCTGATCCGGTATCAAGTACCCAGGAGGTAGGGCTGACCGTAAAACAGTTCTCAATTACAAGAACACCTGAAGTAGATGCAAAACCATGCTTCTTCTTCAACTGGGTATCCTGGAAATCCATACTTTCCTCTTTCCCATTCTCATACTTATGACTGTTGTCACAAGTTAGAGCTGAACCAACTTTCCCCAGTCCCGAATAAGAATTCGGATCGGTCAAGCGATACATTTTATTATCTTGATTAGGGCGTGAAAAGGTTGCTGCCTGGAGAGAGAGAAAAGAAACACTCAGCGTATGCTCTTGCAAGATTAGATTGGTTTATTAATTTATCTAACCAGGATGTCTCCCACTGTTTACTCAAATTCTTCTTAAAACCTTTTAAAAGAAGAACTAGCCGGGTTTTAATTCACGTCACAATACTTGCTTAACCTTTCAGCCAGGCTAGTGTCGGTACTTCGAGGGAGGTTTTCCAACGCTTTCGCGAAGTTCCTTAATTAAAGAACCTCTTTTCCCTGGGGGCGTAACCCCGCTAACACCTTTCTAGGCACCTACTAGGTTTATAGCATTGATCGTTAAGTGAAATAATCTCCCGAGAGTAATCCAACTCATCAGTGGGATCGGGATCCAACCATCATTGTGTGATGACCTAGATGGAATCCACTCTAGTCACCACACTCCAGAAGGTATGCTAAATCTGCAAGTTTCAGTACTTTTGAAACTCCCGATGTGGTTTTTGCCCCTAGGACCCAAGTGATCTTGACGGAGTCAACAAATCAAAGAGTCCTAGTCAAGTTCAACCTGTCATTATCTGGATTGCATTAAGCCCACCCGCATAACCCTTGACGGAGTCAACAAGGTTATACGACTGTCCTAATCAATCCCATATACCGATACAAACAAGCAGCACTTAGCTACCGTACACTACCCCTTGACGGAGTCAACAAACGCAGCACGAATACTAAGTGTTACTTGTAAGAAATGACAGAGGGCTACGGCTGGGTTTTTGGCGAAAAACCCGTTAACGTAATGAACTTGATATCGTTGAAGGAACCTGGTAGTGTTTTTGAAAAACATAGTGGCGAAAACTTTTGCTAAAGAGGTCACTCCCTGTGAAGGGATCTCGGCTCTTTCCTCGTCGAGTGAGGTGCTGGGCATTCGTAAGATGAATACCTCGATGCAAAGCAAGAATAATCGACTATGGTGAAGTTATTACCCTGACGCAAAGTTTTGTCCAAGGGGTCACTCCCGGTGAAGGGATCTCGGCCCTTGCCTCGTCGACTGAGGTGCTGGGCATTCATAACCGAATACCGCGATGCAAAACAAAAATGAACGTCCTTGCAATAACAGCTTTTTGAAAAATTGTTCCAACAACGTCTTTTAGGTTTATTTTCTTGCATTAGTTCTTTTAATGCGTCCCATCATTTAAATCCTACCATTGCAGAAAACAACCAAAATATGACGTACGCTTATGCCATTCGCATTCGCCACGGGGCCCCGTCATCACCCGTTAGGTTACTTAACTAACGACAGAGCGGGGGCTGGGCTAGCGCGGCTGAAAAACATAAGCAACGCCTAAATAGTTATTATATATAGCAATATAGCAATGATAGCCAATCCAGATCACAGATGAACACTTTGGATATACTAGGAATCCGCAATTCGTTCGAGCCTGCAACGAAAAACGGATTACACGGTCGCGATGAATAGCCAATACCCCACCCAAGACCCCTACGGGTGCGGCAAACTACCCGCCAAGTACCCGAAGCGAAGCAACCTCCCTCAATGCCATGAGTAGGCCACTCGGCACTTCGAGCTACCCGGTAGTTTGTGCACCCCTCCATGGGTCTATCCTAGGAGCAAAAACAGTAAAAAGAATTATACAATGACGGCTACAACCCCGACCCGGTTGTGCGGCCAAACAAATAATATTACATCAATTTACAAATTTATTACATGAATGAAAGAAAAAGAAACTCTCATCTCACATCCACCCCGGCTATTCATCCGCGACAATCCAACGAGTTCATATACACAAACCATCAACAACAATCACAGATCACAGATATGTATAACCCCGACTAATCGACATATAGCGATTAGCCGACGTTCAATACATAAGAACATCACAGATATAACCTCTATAGTCAAAGTATATTGAAGTTCGGAAAAAATACGGAATTATAGGCCCCCAAAAACAAATTTGTGTTCTGGAAAATCTGGGCACATATAATATATCTGAAAAATCCTAAAACCATGTCAGAAACACACTGCACCAAAAACGAGACAGCAACTCTACCAGAGAGCGGCGCTTCCGCGGCAATAGCAAGCTATTGCCGCGGAAGCGCGGCCGATCTGGTGAGTTACTGTGTCGTTTTTGGTGGGTTTCTTCTAAAAAGCCTGAGATGATTTTTGGGATATAACAAATTTTGTTTTGACCAGAAAAAGTTTTAACAGAAACTCAGATTTTTTATAACTTGGTTTTTTCGACTTTTCCGTTTCGAACTTCGATACACTTTACTACCAAGCTAGTTTATAGTTTAGTTAGGCTCTGATACCACTGTTAGGTCCACGTTACCTCTCCCGGTACTTTCGGGGTTGCGGAAACGGTAAATCAAAAATTTTTCTAAGCTTTGTAACATGGACCGTAAAAGCCGGATCTTTACTAAACTATAAACTAGCAACCTAACAAGAGATGTATCTACTCGGTTAGGGGTTATACCTCAACTTGAACTCCTTCACTTCTAGTTGTTGTTCTTCTATGATGTTCTTCTCTTCTTGTTGTTCTTTTCATGGCTTGCTCAAAGGTTGATCCGGACTTCGGTCACCTCCGCGGCCTCCTTGAGTCGAAGACGATCCACCCGAGAGATGTACGCCGAGCTCCACCTCAAGCCGAGGTAACTAGGGCAAGGAGATTGCTAATCTAGAAGCTCTAGGTTGTGTAGAGAGGATGTATGGATGTGTTTGTCAAGTGAAAACCTTTTTCTCTCAACACATGAGATCAAAGGAGAAAACAAGAGGAGGAAGAAGAAGGAGGTTTTTAGCAACCATGGAGCTTCTCTTTTCAAGAGAGAGAAAGAGAATGAAATTATGATAAGCTTAACCAAGAGAAAAGCTAACCATGGTTGCAATAATGCAAAAACCACATCATTACTAATTCCATCAAGATAAAGTTGATGGCTACAATTGAAATGACCATTATCATAATCCAAAAGAAAATGGAAAATAAAAAGAAGAGTGTGGAATCCTCTTGAAAGTCAATGGTCAACTCGGTCAACCGGTCAACAAAGTCAAGAGGGGTCAACGGGGTCAAATGGTCAATGCAATTAGCCATCATAAGATTATCACTAATAGGATTAGTAAATGATGTCCGCTGCTCATAATGGTTTTGACCAAACGAACTGTCAAAACCCTAATGAGCCTGCCACATAATGGTTTTGGCCGAACCAACTGCCAAAACCCTAATGAGGCACCTCCTCCTTCATCGCTCCAGAAAACTGTGCATACACACCTGCATCCGTATTCCGTAGAATGCGGATGCACAGAAGACAAAACAAATCCATCCATGCAATACCAGGATCCGGCTTAAACCAAAGCCCACTAGTATTGCCTGCCCGAACACCATACGCATACAAGTGTACGTAAGTGATCGCAGCCCTGCCGTAAAACTATACGGCCTCTACACGTTTCGCTCAGTGCAGGGAAACTCTCTGTGTGGGACTCTAAAGACTCGACACTACGCTGGCAGTGGGTTTAACCACAGACCGCAAGCGGCACTAGCTGTACGTAACGGTCCCCAGGTAGATGTCGATAAGAAGGCCGATGAGGTACACCCATCCGAACTCCTACTGAGCCTGTATGTGACAATCTCCGTACAGTCCGGTCTGTTCGTCTGATACATCGCATGGCGGGCCTAGGGGGCGGTGAACGTCAGTCCCCTAATAGCGGTACAAGTCGTGTCGGAGTGAAGCCTAATACACCCTGAGATAACACTGGAAACCTACCAGTATATCTCGCTTGCCCTGGCCAGGGACTACTCGTGTAATGGCTCTCCTAGACACAGCGCGATGTCAACCCCCAATACCGGGAGAGACGAATCCTGTCTAACCGTCACTGCCTCCAAGTGCTTCGGGACTGCTCCCAACTACTACCTGTTTGCACGACTCAGTAGAGCCGTGGTAGGGTAGTAATCAAAGAACAGTAGGAACACACTCGAGGCGAAGTGACAGTGTCAAGTCAGCGGACTAAGCTGTACTCATGTCACCTGGGAACTGATAACTGACGAAAGGTATAATACCAACCATCAGTTCCCGACGAGTCCTGTCCAGTGTACTCGTAACCTAACGAGCACCCGCATACTATCTCAAGTACGACGTACTGACGGCTGTGGGACAGACCGTCTCCCGTGCTGGGATGAGAAGCGCATACGCTAGTCTACTCTGGAGTATCGATGCCCTATCTCGATACTCCCACGACTAGGGACGTGTATAAGGATGTGCTTGTAGATTACCCAGCCCCCACGAGTGTGATCGCCATCACAACGCCGGTAATCAAGCAAAGATCCTAAGGGCTCTACTAATGCGTATAGGTGATAAATAAACACACATGTACACATTAAAGCAGAGACAAACCAAGTAGCAAACTACTATATTGAGCAAGATTGTCTGTACAACTGTGAATATCCCAAGCTTCCATCAAGTAATATACATACTAGTATGATACAGTAATGGCCTCTAGGGCATATACACCAACATATATCACTACTTGACTTAATACCTGATCTTGTTACTAATGCCAACAGTCTCGACCTGTTGTCCCTACGGACATATCCTGTTGTCTATTTAGACAGACTTATACCTGCTTGATCCTGTGTCGGCATTAGCTCCAGATTTATCAATACCTGACTTACACACATAACTTGGGGGTATGGGGAAATCAAGATTGTAACTAAACGTAACTCAAAGGGCTATTACATCCTGTCCCGTGGGGTATGAACGGGATATAGACTCACAGTCTATTATATATTGTACCGTGGTCCCGTGGGGAATGAACGGGGCATAGACCGATGGGTTACGATGAAGATTACATTAATTGATTTCAAATAACTTTAGAGTAGATAACCCTATAGCACAGTTTAGACTACTCACTGCACCTCACCTATAATATATCCTGTTCACTGATCTTTATTCATGTTACTATTTAATTCCTGATAACTTGTTACTGCTTATACTTCATACCTGCATATTTCATTATATCCTGCTTGGTTAAAATTATTGATATTATGACGCACTGACGTCTGGGTTTTGCATGGCCCAGATCGATTATCCTTGTCGCAGGCAGTCCAAGAGTATTTTGATCAGCAAGCCGAACAGTGAAGACCTGTTATTAGTTTAATTTAGTTTCCTTTCAGTATTTCATTCCTGATGTGAGCCCGCATTATGGAACGTACATTCCAGTTTATTATTGTACTTGGATCTTTTGCTTCCGCATTATTTTATTCCATGACTCGTTTATTCTGGCTTATGGACATGTATTAGATAGTTTATTACTGTTCTTGATATCTCTACAGCCGTAATGTGACTGTGGAGGGATATTTCCTATCCACAGGTAGCATGGTTGGCTCTGTCACGTGCCGATCTTAGCGCACTCTGGGAAGCGGGGCGTGACAGCGACGCATCTGGGAAAGGTTTGGGATGTGTTTTGATGCAGCATGGGAAGATTATAGCTTACGCGTCGAGACAGTTGAAGATCCATGAGAAGAATTACCCAACTCATGATTTGGAGCTAGCAGCTGTGATTTTCGCTTTGAAGATTTGGAGACATTACTTATTGGGCGAAAGGGTCGAAGTGTTCACCGATCACAAAAGCCTAAAGTATGTGTTCACGCAGAAAGAGCTTAACATGAGGCAGCGTAGATGGTTGGAGCTGATGGCTAACTACGATCTTGATCTCAAGTATCATCCGGGGAAAGTAAATGTAGTGTCGGATGCGTTTAGTCGGTTGCCAGCAATTCGGACGTTGACTGCATAGAGGGAGCTTATCGAAGATTTTCGGATATTCGAGTTGGAGATTGTACTACCGCATTCTTCAGTACAGTTCATGCAGCTGCATGTACAGTCGTCACTGATCGAGAATATTAAAGCAGCTCAGTCACAGGACCCAAGATTGCAGAAGTTTCGAGAACAGGTTGAAGCGGGACTTCGAACAGACTTGTTGATTCATGAAGATGGTTCATTGCGGTTTGGTAGCCGTTTGTGTGTGTCGAAGGGAGACATTCGTGAAGAAGTGATGAAGGAAGCACACAGTTCCGCATATTCCGTACATTCATGAGGCACAAAGATATACCGTGATCTACGACAGCATTCTGGTGGGAAGGCATGAAAAGGGAGATTGCCCGTTTTGTAGCAAAGTGCTTGGTGTGTCAGCAAGTTAAGGCTGAACATCAAAGAGTAGCTGGTTTATTGCAATCACTTCTGATTCCTCAATGGAAGTGGAAACATATAACCATGGATTTCGTGACAGCTTTACCGCGGATTCCAAAGGGCAACAATGCAGTTTGGGTGATTGTTGATCAATTGACCAAGGCAGCTCATTTCATACTATTTCAAGTTGGTCAATCAATGGAAGCGTTGGCAGAACGGTACATGCAGGAGATTGTGAGATTGCATGGAGTACCTGTGAGCATCCGATCATGATACCCGATTCTTATCGCACTTATGGAGGAGTTTACAGGAAAGTTTGGGGACGCGATTAAAGTTTATCACTGCTTATCATCCCCAGACAGACGGACAGTCGGAGAGAACGATCTAAACTCTTGAAGATATGTTGAGAGCTTGCATGTTGGACTTCAAGGGTTCATGGGAGGATCATCTACACTTGGTGGAGTTTTCTTACAATAACAGCTTTCAGGCGACTATTCGGATGGCTCCATTCGAAGTATTGTATGGTCGCAAGTGTCGTTCACCCGTTTGTTAGGACGATGTTGGAGAACGAAGATTGTTGAGACCGGATTTGATCGTGCAAACAGTTGAGAAGGTTAATACTATCCGGAATCATATGAAGGCAGCACAAGATCGACAGAAGAGTTGGGCCGACACATCGAGAAGACCTCTAGAGTTCGCTGTTGGTGATCTGGTATTCTTGAAGATATCACCGACTAGAGGAGTGATTCGTTTTGGGAGTCGAGGTAAGCTTAGTCCTCGATTCGTGGGGCCTTTCGTGATTATGGAGCGTGTTGGAGAAGCGGCTTATCGATTGGCTTTACCACCATCTTTGGCGAGTGTTCATAACGTGATTCGTGTATCTCAACTCCGTAAATATGTTCGAGATAAGATGCACGTGCTGAATCATTCGGAGCTGACTGTAAGGGAGGATTTGACCTATGAGGAACGGCCGATGTCGATTGTTGATCGAAGAGAAAAGGTCCTTAAGAACAAGGTTATCTCTCTCGTACTTGTTTCATGGAGGAATCGCTCGCACGGAGAATCGACTTGGGAACAAGAAGACGAGATTCGACAGAAGTTTCCACACCTATTCTTATAGATTCATGTTTGTTTATCTTTTCTTATTCCTGGAATTTCGAGGACGAAATTCTTTTTGTAGTTGATTATAATGTAACACCCTAGTTCATTTATACCAGTTCTTTTTTAGTATTTCTTTATTTATGGTCTTTTCTTGATTTATTGTATTTTGGGTGCGAATAGTGTTTTGCCATCTGTATTTGCATCCGACCCGACCTGCTTGCTGGAAACCCATCTCGATTCATGTTTATGATTTATCCCGGCTTGTTATGTGGATCCGTGCACTCTCATTTTCTTTATGTACTGCATATTGGCATCATATCTAGCATATGCATTTTAAATATAACATTTAAAGTAAAGAAAAATATTTTAAAAATATCTTGCATGGCTTGCATGATACCCCTGACCCTGTGGTAGCATCCGCGCATCTTGTTCTAGTCCGTTCAGTGAAACGGACTCGTTTGGATGGCTACGTGTACGTGCGTACATCCATTCTTGGGGGTATGCTTTTTCGTGACCCGGATATCCTATTTTAGTTTTGGTTGACACGTATATTTTTCGCATTTTAAAACTAGATTTTTAGATCCGATCCGGGCGTGTTTTGGACTATTTTTGTATTAGCCAAATATTGAATATTTTATTAATATTATATTTCTATATAGTTCAAACAGATAATTCTAATATTCACGGCTAACAAAATCTCTAACTAAATTAATCTTTTAAATTTTAAGAATTTTATTATAACTGCATCTCCCCCCCCCCCCGCCTCTCTCCCTCTCTCTCCCCCTCCCCCTCTTTCTCTCACCTCTCGCGTTTCCTATTCACCACGAATCCAGTCACCCTCCTTCTCCCTACAATCACCTCCCTCATTCACCACTTTTCTTCTTCTTTCATATTTTTCACCCCGCCTTTGAGCTCGAACCCATGCCCTTGGCCCGCGCTTCGCCGTCGCCGCCTCCACCCTCAACCCCGTTTCTTCTCCTTCGCTTCCTCATCTCCTTCGATCACTTCCCTCTCTTTCCTCTCCCCGCACGAGAACCAACGACAACCCAAGAACCCATCGCTTTCACCCTCGTCGCCGACCTCTCGTCGACACCCTCACCTGCATCCCCTTCACCCGACGTCATCCCCGACCTCGTCTCCTCTCATCTCTCTCCTGACACCACCTCCGTCACCTCCGCTACAAACCAATGGCCACGAGAACCCGCATCCCCGACTGCACAACCCGACCTCACCGCCGATCATCTCGTCGGCCTCGTCTCCACCTCCTCGTCCTCCTCCCTGCACTCCAGACCACCCTACACCCGAGCTTTCCCATGTAGGAAACCCTGCAACTCCCCGCGGCCACTGCCTTTGGTCGTAGACCTCGCCGGAAAAACCACGACTCGCCGTCGTCGCCACCTTGCTACCTCCTCTGAACCCAGAGCATGAAACCCCAGAAAGAACCTATCTTCTTCTTCTCCTTTCCTTCTTCTTCTTTCTTCTCTCTTTTCTTGATCTTGTCTCTTTCCGGTGATCACCCGCCGGAGCCGTGCTTGTCCCCGACGATCCGAGTAATCCAGTGAACAACCCCAGCCAGTGTAGTCGTGTTCTTTTTTTGCCTGGTCTTGTCCGTGCGAGCGTGTGGATATTGCGACGTTTACCCGACGTCGGACGTGCCGTACGCACCCGTCGTGAGATCCGTTCAGGCAAGTTTATCTTGCTACATGCTATAATACTTATCTTGCATCCATATGAATACAAATATTACATGTTGATTGCATTATACATCCATATTAAAGTTTTACTGTTTTCGGATACCCGTCCATATCATTTAAAATATATATAGCTGCATCTACAGATCATATTAATTCATGTTATTGTTGTAGTAACACTCCATGCTTAATAATGTGCATCCCACTTAGTCTTGGAGCTGTAAATGTAACCCCTGATCGATATTTGTGTATCCATACCATTAATTATATCTAGTTGCATGCCAGGTCACGTTATTTCATATTACTGCTATATTAACACCCCACACTTAATAATGTGCATCCCACTTAGCCATGGAACTGTAGTTGTAACCCCTGATAGTTATTTATGCATCCATATTTATTGTGTATCCATACCATTAATTCTGCATATCTAGTTGCATGCCATATTATATTGATTCATATTGTTGTTACATTAGTACCCCTTACTTGATAATATGCATCCTACATAGTCATGATGTAACCCCTGATAGATAATTGTGCATCCATACTTTTATCTTACATCCGTACTTTTACCCTGATCCAATACTTGCTGCATTTTACTGTTGGGCACCCATTTGATACACTGTGCACTACTTGACATGACCTGATACACCACTACCCGGCATGTTAGCTGATCCTGTTTCTAATGCCGACAATCCTGACATGTTGTCCCGATGGACATATCCTGTTGTCTGTATAGACAAACATGTACCTGCTTGATCCTGTGTTGGCATTAGCTCCAGATTTATCAATACCTGACTTGAACACATAACTTGGGGGTAAGGGGAAATCAATGATGAAACCTGACTTGTAACTCAACAGTTCAACGCTTATACTGATCAGTTTTACGGGCTAGGCCAGCCCCGGGATGATGCTGCTGACAGCATTCATCTGTATATGTTTCCTGTTTAATGCCTAGTGGCATGTCTCGGATTCAGCCCGAGAATCTGGACCGTGGTCCCGGGTATGCACGAGATACTATTGAGTTATATCGACGATTCATTAAATTGATTTCAAAGACTTGAGAGTAATTAACCCAGTAGCATAGATTACTCACCGCATGCACATACACTTCACTGTTCCATATTCATGTTACTATTATACACTCATTACTGTTCATACTCATGCCTGCATATCTTGTTACCTCCTGATTATATTTTATCGTTTGATATTATGACGCACTGACGTCTGGGTTTTGCATGGCCCAGATCCTTTATCTTTGTCGCAGGCCGATCAGGAGTATTTCAGCCGTCAGGCCGAGCAATGAGGATCCTGTTAGTATCTAGTTAGTTTAGTTTTATTTCCATACTTTCATTTCCTGTTGTGAGCCCGTATTTTAGGACGTACTTTCCAGATTGTTATAGTTTATTGGATTTATTACTTCCGCTTATTATTTCTTGACTCTTTTATTCTGGCATATGGACATGTACTAGTTATTTTTATTTTTTTACTGTTCTTGATATCTTATAGACAGCCGTAATGTGACTGTGGAGGAATGTTTCCTAACCACAGGTAGTATGGTTGGCTCTGTCACATGCCGATCTTAGCGCACTCTGGGAAGCGGGGCGTGACACGGTATAAGGCTCGCTTAGTAGTCAAGGGATATGCGGAACAGTATGTGATAAACTATCAAGAGATTATTTTCCCCAGTGGTGAAAATGACTTCAATTCGAGTGATACTCAATATTGTGGAGGTGGAGGATTTGCATTTTGAACAGTTAGATGTGAAAACGGCGTTCCTTCATGGAGATTTAGAGGAGGAGATCTATATGATGCAGCCACCGGGATACGAAGTGAAGGGGAAAAAGAATATGGTTTGTAGACTGCGAAAGAGCTTATATGGTCTCAAGCAAGCTCCAAGACAGTGATATCTCAAATTCGATCAGTTCATATTGGAGACATGATTTGTGAGACGTGATTCCGATCACTACGTGTATGTTCAGACTTTTAAGGATGTCGACTACATTATTTTTTCACTTTATACGAATGAAATGTTAGTAGCGTGTCCAAATTTCGAGAAAATTCAAAGTCTGAAGAAAATGATGGTTGAAAAATTCTCCATGAAGGATTTGGGAGCAGCCAAGCAAATTCCGAGCATGAAGATCATGAGAGATAGACAGTAACGAAAGTTGTGGCTATCATAAAAGGACTACGTGGAGAAGGTTTTGAAGCGGTTCAATATGGACAAATCAAAGCCGGTAAGTACGCCTTTAGTGAAGCACTTCAAACTCAGCAAAGAGTTGTGCCCGACAGCTCAAGAGCGGAAGGATGAAATGGCATGAGTACCATATGCATCTGCGGTTGGGAGTTTGATGTATGCAATGGTGAGTACAAGACCAGATATTGCACAAGCAGTGGGGGGTTTAAGAAGGTACATGCAAAACTCGGGGAAGGAGCATTGGAATGCAGTGAAGTGGATATTGAGATATCTCGGGGGAATATCCAATCATTGTTTATGTATCAGGGGCGACTCTCTAAATGTGCAAGGTTATGTTGATGCAGACTACTCAGGTGATCGAGATAGTGGAAAAAGCACAGCAGAGTACGTATTCACGGTTAGGGGAACAACAGTTAGTTGGGTTTCCTGGTTGCAAAAGGTTGTGGCATTGTCAACAACGGAGGCCGAATATGTGGCCATTATGGAAGCTAGCAATGAGATTATATGGTTATAATGATTACTCAAAGCGTTGGGTAAGAAACAAGATTTCAATATCTTGTGGAGCGACAGACAAAGTGCGATTCATTTGGCGAAGAATGCGGCATATTACTCTCGGACCAAGCACATCAAGGTGCGGTATCATTTCATACGCATAGCATTGAAAGATGGTGAGTTGACACTGCAGAAAATCATGGGAGAAAAGAATTGTTCCCTTATAAAAAAAGAGAAGAAGAACGAGAGGAGGATTAAATCCTATAGCCTACCATGTGCAAAGCACGTGAACGTTCATATGCAAAGCATGTGAATTTCGGTTTCAATAGGGATTAAATCATGTGATTTAAAGCTTCACATGTTAAACACGTAAGTGTTCACATGCAAAACATATGAGCGCTGAATACAGATTAATTAAAACCCAAATAGGGCCCCACGTGTTAAACATGTGAGTGCTCACATGCAAAACACGAGAGCGCTGCTACCGTTTATATATGACAACACATGAAAGTCACATGAGCAAATAAAATTTAAGCCCTGGTTTCAGATAAAATTAAATTCTATATAAAATTAAATTCTATTTGGAAAATATCTTCTCCTGATCTTTCTAAAACCAGAAAGATTTTCTCTGTTAAATAGAGAACCCTTATCCAACGGTGATTATAATATCACCGACCAAATCAGGAGACAAAAACAAATACTTTGTTAGGAAAATATTTTCCTAATATTGCTAAAACAAAAAGAAAATATTTTCTGATAAATAAAAGTCACCGGATCAAAGATCCAACGGTGGACAAAATTCCCCGAGTGATCTTTGAGATCAATTAAATCAATTGAGATCCCTCAAATAAGGGATTTTCTCAACTAATCAACATTTTTTCCTCACCTATATAAAGGACCCGAGACTTCAAGTCTCAGGAGGAGAATGAACCCCATAAGGTGATAAAAAAGCTACAATCGAGAATGCAATTCTCTTGCGGAAGAAAAGTTTCTACTCCTCTCAAATCCTAGGTGAAGAAAAAGAAAACAGAGATAAAAAAAATATCTCCTTTACCTATCGTACGCGATTATAAGGGTTTAACCCTTCATAAAGAACTTAGTTATTTCTCTAGATCTGAGATCAGCAAGACAAATCTCCCATAAGTTGAGAATTTAATTCTCATCGGGAAAATTTTGTTCTTCGGACTCAAGGTCTACGGGAAAAACTAGATATGAGAAAAGAAATATGGAGAAAAGAAATGAAATGTATATTCCAGGAATTTAATTTCTCTAAAAAAACAGGGCTTAACCCTATATAAAGAACTTAGTTCGTATAAAAAAGGAACATAAGAACTTTATTCTCAAAAATCCGATCCCAGATCTTCAAAACAGAGATCTTGGTGATCATTAATGACCAAAACATCATTAATAGAAGTTTAACTTCTCTTCAAAAAATAAACAGAGATTAAATCTCTAAGGGCTCAGCGCCTCATGTGATACACGCGTGAACACTCAAAAGAAGCAGAAGCTCGGCACCTCACATAATACATGCGATAGCGCCTATAAACTCAGCGCCGCACGTGACTTATATGTGACCGCCCATAAACAAAGATCTGGCACTTCATGTGCTCCACACGTGAGCACCGTATAAAAGTGTTTAGCACTATATAGTCAAAGTGACTAAGTGCTTAGTACTGATTGGACAACGTCCAAGTCTGAGCGTCTCACGTGAGCACCAAAGTAGCAATTGGATATCATATCATAGTCAAAATACTAAGTGCTTAGCACTGTTGAATGAGGAAAAAACCCAAAATTGAGTCCAAAATTGGCTAAGTCCCTGAAATTTCCTAGAACCCATATCGTTTCTTTGCAGCCGAGCCCATATACTCTGTTGATGGATCTTAACAAAATTTAATGGTCCTTAAATATATTTCTAAGTTGATCTTAATCTCATATATGACTAACATATCCTTAGTTAAAAGAAATTGAGCTCATATGCTCATATATTTAAGTCAATCTTAATCTAAAACTAGATCAACATCCTTAAATAGAACAAAATATCCCTTAAACTGATGGAACATAATTTAGGTTCAAACCTAAATTTAATATATAGATTTGGACTAATCCGCGCGCTACGTGCGACAGCATAAACTAGTCTCCGTATACAATCTACGGGCAACCTTAATAAACAAAAATATAACATGACACAAAGTGACCTACCGGAGCGAGAGAAAGTTGTTATCGCAACGCGATAACGTAATTAACCGTAGGGGCTTGCGCCTGCAAGGAAGAACGTCCCCACAATAAAAAAAATTTCACAAACGAGGGGGAATCTGATAAAATCTGCTACATCGTCGCATCTATCCAAACCTCTGATATACGGTGTCATAAATCAACTTGGTATTTTCGGAGAGGTGGATGGATATGTCCAAATAGTATCTACCCACAAATTCAGGTAAGATGATCCATCCCAGTTCGTCTCTGTTTTCGGCAGCAAAAAAGAATCCTACGGATATGTTCACCAAGGTCGTAGACAGAGACAAGCTGGATCTCTGTCGCAGGTTGGTGAAACTTTCCATGAAGATTTAATGAGGTGAGAGTAGATAACAGAATTGTGTGAAGTCTACTAGTTTTGGAGTTGAGACAAAAGAATCTCCAAGTGGTAGATTGTTAAAATTATGGAGAATTCTTCCTCAGATGTCTGAACAAGGAGGTTCAGACGTCTGGACGTACACCAAGAATTATGTCAGAAGAACAGAGCAACGGCAGACGTTCGAAGGCACGAATGCAGACGTCTGGAGAAGATCCTTAGACAAAGAACAGAGCGTAGCCAGACGTCTAGAGAAGCATGAAGCCCAATCTAAAACGCAGGAAGATGAACAAGGATGTTTGGACCTGCCCAAGGAGATGAAATCTAACAGAGAAAAGGCAGACGTCTGATGCTTTCTTTATCAGACGTCAGTCATCGGAATATCTATGCGAATCGAATATTTGTAATTGTTGTCTTTTGGTACTGCTTTGTTGCTTTGTCTTGTAGATCCGCTACTATAAGGAGGGGCCTAAATATGGTTATTGGAAGCAGTCCCAGTCAGGGAAACACAACTTGGCCAAAAAAGAGCGATCAAGTTTATGCTTCATCCACAAGACAAATGTTCCATATTCTTTCTCTCTCCCTCTTCTTTTCTTTCTTTCTTTTCTTTTCTTTTTTTTTTGTGTTATACTCTCTTGCCTGTTGGTGTTTTAGTTTGATTTAAGTGTTATTTTGGGTTTTTCATGTAATGGTGCAGTGGGTTGTAATTGTTTGTGAATTTTTTCAATAAAGTTTATGGGAAGAGCTCTAATATTGGAACTTGCTCTGTTTTCAAAAAAAAACTTCCATAAGCACACGCCTCGTTATAATCTTTGCATTTGTAAATCTGTAATATCCCAGGTATTATTCGGTATACCCATATATATTAGATAAGCATGGGGACCCACTATAAAATAATGGGGAATTTTCGGAATACATTTCGAAAGAGGACAGATCTGTACTATAAATGGAATGATACCACTCTTTAATACAGAGACGCCTTTTAAGTGAACCGGCACTATAGGAGTTTGAGAACTCCGTAGTTAAGTATGCTCGGGCCAAGGAAGTCGATGGGTGACCTCCTGAGAAGTGGCCCGAGTACATTTTGAAAGAGAACAGATCTGTACTATAAATGGAATGATATCGCTCTTTAATACAGAGACGCTTTTTAAGTGAACTGGCAAATTCCCTCAAATCTTTTGGAGCTCCAAAAAAAATTCCCCAAAACTTCATATTTCTTACTAAGACCAAATTAGCCCCATATTCAATTTTCCATCCAAACTCCATTATAAAATACCATTTTCTCCTTACTTTTTTTTCCCATCGTCCACTAACACGGTTACTTACAACCGGCTATTATAAATACACCATCTATAATCATGATTCTCATTGTCCTTCTTTTGGACCCATCTTGAGCCATCTTCATAAATAATATAGGATTATTTATTCGGCTAAAACCAAACAAACTAAACGACCAAGAGTTGATGATAGATTAGGTATTTAACAGGCTAGTTAGGCTAAATTAACGACCGTTTGATCAATGGAGGGTCCATTATAGAAAACGTAGAAGATTTGGCGTGATATTTAAAAATATAAACCCTTTATTTTTGACACATGCGATTCCTCTTGTGAAACAAAGGGGAAATTTGATGATACACTGTTTCGAATTTTCGCCTCTCTCTCAAATAGAAAAAGAAACCGTAGCTAGGGTTTCAATCACAGCGCAATAAAACCCAAAAAAACAAAAAAAGCTAGGGTTTTTCTCTAAATTTCTCAGCGATGGACGACGAAGGCGCCCTCAGCTTCGACTTCGAGGGCGGCCTCGACGCCGCCGCCGCCGCCGCCGCTCCTACAAACCCTAACCCCACATCCATAAACCCCTTGATCCCCCCCGATCCCTCCTCTAACCCCGCCGCCGCCGCCGCCCCAATGCAAACGGGTTTCGGATCCGCAGTCAATGGAGATCCGACGTCCTTCGGTGGCGGCGGGAACCAGCGCCGGAGCTTTCGGCAGACTGTGTGTCGCCATTGGCTGCGGAGTCTTTGTATGAAAGGCGAAGCCTGTGGGTTCCTTCATCAGTACGATAAGGCGAGGATGCCTGTTTGTCGATTCTTTCGGCTTTATGGGGAGTGCAGGGAGCAGGATTGCGTTTATAAGCATACTAATGATGATATCAAGGAGTGTAACATGTATGATTCTTTCTCCTTTTTTTTTCTTTTTCTTTTTCTTTCCTTTCTGATTTTAGAGTTTCATTGATTTGTTTTTGTACGGTTACTGTTAAAAATTAGATTTTGTGAAGGGATTAAATTGAGTCGTGACTTGTTTGTAAGAGATTGTCTTATTGTCGATTTACCCATCTCTAAAAGGGTTGTCTTCGGAGTAGGATTCTTAATTGAGGGAACTGCAAGGAATAATCGATCAAAATATTTGACAGGTTATGAATATGCCGTTAGTGCTTTGAGTTCCTGTCCTGAAAACAGAATCAGCAGAGAGGATGTTTGTAGGTAGGGAATGTTCCTTATCTGTCAATCATTTTAAGCTCATGCACGTCGAAGTAGCTTGTTGGATATGCCAATATCAGGCAGAAAGAATATTCATACCATGGACTTACCTCCATGTAACACTTGAAATTTAGATCGGCATATGTTTGATGTTCCATCACTTCAAAAAATATTGTAATTTCGTTAAATTACGTTGGTCTTATGAGACGACACTCTAGTGATCTTTTCTTTATAAGAGGTTTTTTTCTGTCATCATTTTAATCACACTTTCATTTTCGTAGATGTTACCCTCTATACATAAGATCAACTGAATGATCTACTCCTTGTGTTGTTTGTCATTACAAACAACTTAATGGTTTTTACTGGATTCCTGTTCCTCAATTCTTAATTATTTAAGGAAAATTGCTTTCTATTATATTTTATGTTTTGTGAAAATTTCCCTGAGCTTGAGCTTAGAGGTTCACCTGGATGACCAATTTTTCTTGACCATTGGTTTGAGAATAAATTATATGGCTTATATAGTGTAATTAGACCTTCGTGTTATCACTACTTATATCATCATTAAATCTATGGAAACTTCCATCATAAACTTATGCATATGATGCTGCAGTCTAGAACTGGAATAGGTTATTCCTGGATGATAAATAAGCTAGAGATATCCATTATCCAAACCCAAGAAAAGGCATACACCATAAACCTAGTTATATGCCTCTAAGCCATTTGGACACAGACCAACATGAATTAGCAGAGAAGGTGATAATTTATTAACTTATTGAAGGAAGACTAGGTGATAACGGAGTGATATGTTTTAATATCTTATTACACGTTTGAATATTACAAAGTCGATACATTTGTGTTTTGCCAACACTTCAACTATCTCAGTGTAATTCTATGGTAAAGAAAAGTGGTTTATTTTATATGGCTTGAGAATGGGAGAACTTCATTTTGGGGTACTAGGAAAGAAATAGAAGACTGAGAACAAGTATAACAGTAGATGAGAAAAGTGTAGGGAAAAACAGATGACGGAAGGTGCTGTATTTGCACCTTATTTATCAGCTTGTTTACTATCGAGTTATATGTAGCTGGGATCATTGAAAGATGCACCCATATTGAGAAGAATGGGCATAAATAGGCAATGTGTAGTCATAGTACTTGTAGACTCAATCAGAAGTTGAGTGGAGGTGAGAATCAGTGGCTAGAGGTTTAGTTGAGGTGGTTTGTATCGTAAGCTCTCTACATTTTTACATCTTAAAGAATTCCTGTTCTAAGGACATCAGTATATGTATGTGACATGATTATACGCCACTGGTAAACGCTTAAACGGCATCAGTTTTTTGTAGGCTTCTTCTTGCGGCCTAGGTCAAAACCGACGTGTTGGACATTTCAAAAGACATTTAGAACACTGCTCTTTTACAACTGTAATTTTGTGTCAATTCAAAATTTAATTTTATACTCTCGGTAAAGCAAACCAGTTGGTTATTCAAATGCCAGATGGCCTTTGTTCTATCTTTCAAGAATAGCTCGGGTTATTTTTACAAGCAGTAAATGCAAAAGCTCTGATGATTGCACGACCAACACTTTTGAGCATATGTTTGGACTACAGGAATATTGCAATTTTTTTTTAATTATATCTTGGATGCTTCATGCATTAAATCAATTCAGGCTGGTGTATTTGATATACTGTTTGCTTCTATTGCAGGTACAAGCTGGGATTTTGCCCAAATGGGCCCGACTGTCGGTATAGACATGTAAAACTGCCTGGACCCCCTCCTCCTGTAGAAGAAGTTTTTCAGAAGATTCAACAGTTGAGTTCATCCAACAACTATGGCTCTTCAAACAGATTCTTTCAGCACAGAAATAATGGCTATAACCAACAAGGAGAGAAGCCTCATTTTCCCCAAGGTTCTTCTATGGCAAATCAGCTCACAGCAGTAAAACCACCAGCTACAGCTGAAATGCCACACATACAACAGCAACAACCACAAACTCAGCAGTCTCAACCTCAACCACTTGGTGAGAATCAGGCACAGAATATTCCAAATGGATCATTGAACCAAGCCAATAGAGCTGCATCACCGCTTCCTCAGGGGCAATCTAGGTGTGTCTGGAATTTCTAGATTTCTCAGGTTTTGTAAAAATACTTCCTGTAGTATTATTATGGCGAAATAATTTCTGAAGATTCATCTTTACTTGTACTTAACTTCTATGAAGCCTATACTAGCGGCTTTATGTTTCTATGACGATTGTTTTATTGGCATTATTGTGATATTGAGTAATTAATAATACAGCAAGAACCATATTTTTTCGAGGGGTTTTCTTAAGTTCATGACTATTATCGTATGTAAAATATCTGTTGTTTGTGGTTAAGCAACCGTCCACATTCAGTAATATGGAATTATTATAATGAGCACAAGCTACTGAAAATGGTCTGTAGTATATATGAGGTATCCTAAATGATCACGAACGACTATGGTAACGGTGTTGCAGCATGCTATGTAGTGCCAATAGTTGCGAAACGGTGTCGTCCATATGTCACACCGTGACACGTCCGACACCATGTCGGACACTTACCCAAAATACATCACAGGACACTTTTATACTACCACTATTTCTTTTCATCTTAAGGAGTTCATATATTTGACTTAATTTCTACTTCATGACCTGGTTGTTTTAAGTGATTAGTTTTTAGCACTTAGTATAATTTTATGATTTTGTATTATGAATGGTTTATTACTTTGGTTAACTATATGATTTGCTCATTGCTCTATGATTTAGAAAATAAACTACTTAGATCAAGGTTGTAAAAAGCGCTAGGTGGAGCTGAACGTTTGGGGTAGCGTCTAACAGTGTAAGCGGTTTTTAAAATTTTTTTAGTTAAAAGTATTTAATATATATACATATTGAAATTTCAGCAATTTATAGACATCAACATAGAAAACGACAATATATTGAAATTTCAGCAGTAGAAACAGAAATATATTGATAATCCGGCATGATAACCAGTAACATATTGATGTTTTAACAACAAAAGTCAGCAAAAATAGATTTTTGAGCTATATAATTCAAAAATTATTCAGAAAAAGGAGACAAAATTGACCAAATTTTATTTCATTAAGTATGGGTTTGAGTTAGGTATGGTGAAAAGAGAACAAATCCGGCCCATGATGCTTTAAAAATGACTAAATTTTATTCCATTAAGTGGGCTGAGTCTGCTTCGAGGAACTATATGTGGAGCAATTAGGCATAAATTGATATCGACTCAAAACTTGGTAACTTCAACTTCGTTAACAACTACTTATGAATTCTTTTTCGGGCTGGACGGTTTAAGCGTTTAAACCGCATAATTAAACCGCTTAGTGAAGAATCTGAGTGGCTTAGCACCGCTTCCGCTTAGATGACCGTCTAGACCGTTTTTTAGAATACTCACTTAGATAGTGATGAGTAGTGCTTCGAGTGAAACTAATTTGTATCCTATACAGAAAACTGTATGGGAAAATTTTGGTTTCAAATGCTTAAGGAAGGAGGCTTCTCTTTAAATACATATACATACACACATAATTAAATTACGTAAAACATCATCTAAATTATAGGTTTTGGTAAAACACTATTAATGTTTAAAATGGGGGCCCCGGGGGAGGCAACCAAGTCACGTGGGGAAGGTTTTTTTTATCAATTTTATGTCTGACTCGAAAATTTACCCTTAAACCAAAAGCTCATTCAAACTCGCCGGATTTACAATATTATATTTATATATCCAAACAGTCGAACACCTCTATACTGATATTGAAAAGTTTTATGTTTCAAATGCGAGTTAAAATTTTTGGTTAACCCATTTAAATAAATATATCTTATTATAACTTACGACATATATATGAATTGCAATGAACAAATTACAAAACAACTATAACAATTAAGTCATTTGATTCTTAAGTTATCTAAATATTATATAGAACAAAATACTTAAATCAACATACAAGAGTGAAATAAAAGGGTTTTGATTGAGCGAGTAAAG
Source organism: Agapanthus africanus (assembly GCA_030015575.1). Classification (NCBI taxonomy): domain Eukaryota; kingdom Viridiplantae; phylum Streptophyta; class Magnoliopsida; order Asparagales; family Amaryllidaceae; genus Agapanthus; species Agapanthus africanus. Next base: position 570,661,464 of record JASDDO010000016.1, read on the forward strand.
TTTAGCATAGCGGATTTGGATTGGGCAAACCTTTGGGTATGTTGGGGGTTTTGGTTTATACACTTGTATAGGTAGTGCGTTTTTACCTTAACCTAAGCCTGATGAAAGAAAAAGGATAGAACCTGTCTAAACGGGTTTGGGCGGATGTGATGTGAAAAAGCTCCATAAAAATTAGGTCCCCTACTTAAATCTTATATAAAATCCCATTGGTTTTACTACATTTATATGCTAAATTTAGTCATCGAGATTTTGTATTAGGGTTTTGAAGGGTCATGGAAATTTTAGGTAGGGATTTAGGTAGGGAAATTTAGTAGGATTTTGAGGAGGGGAATTTGGTCTTGTGGGAACTTTTAGTAGATGGTTTGTTGCTTAATAATGGACTTGGAAGTGAGGTTATTTTAGCTGTTGGTGTAAAACACAAAACACCTCCCAATTCTTTCAATGTTTAATAAAATACCAAATAAACTAAAAAAAACTACAAACATTGCCCACATAGTTTTAAAAAGCAGTCTGAGGGCCATCTAGGCGGCACTTCGACAGAAGTGGCCTTATACAGCTTCGCTTTGGGGTTATGCATTGGAATTAAGCAGTTAAAGCGCCTGGCCCAAATTTTGAGCAGAGTGGCCCGCCTAGGCAAGAAGTTAGGCATTTTATAATTGTTATTTGTTAATTTGATAGTTTATCCATGCAATATTCTACATATTAAAATTTAAAGAAAGTTTTACATATTAAATTGTTTCTTACATGATACATTATATCCTCTACATTATTATAATGCTTTTCTTATTCTTTATTTTCTTTGCAATATTAGTAACTACTCCTTTTCATTGACCTTTTTTTTGCTGCATAAATGCATGCATTTATTTTGAAAAGGCAAAATTGCTAGGCGCTTGGCGGTACCCTTACCACTCAATATCGCCTAGCGCTTTTTACGACCTTGTAGCCAAGTTAACATGTGCTCTCACATGATTTTTATAAACCAAAATTCCCCTCTAGGTAGGTTAGGAGGAAGGTGAAGAAGGGAAATTTGGTAAATTACATTGACGCTGTAATGGTGTTTAGTGTAATAAAGAAAGATCAGTGGTCTGGTTGTAAAATTCAAAGTTTAGCGGTGTTATAATAAAAATCGGAGATGGTGTTTTATGTAACTTACACTTGATGTTTATAAACCATTCATTTTTTTTTGTTTATAAAGTTACGTGGGAGGCATATTATCAATATGACTAACTCTTGCATACAGATATGGTAATTTAATGGTGTTTACTGTATGTTTTAAAGTTTAAAGATACTTTTTTTGAAAATTGTGGAAATTTTATGGTGTTTATGAAGTTAACCCTTATAATACATGTGTATGTCTCCATGTCTCCATGTCCTACTCTATAAAAATTTACCATGCCTGTACTGTGTCAGTGTCTTGTCATGTATTCTTGTCCATTCTATACTTCGTAGGTTTTAATTGATTCTGTTTCCTAGTGACATTTACATTAGGTGCAATAGTGGACTTGTATTACCAAGGTTTTGTTGTATCACAAAGCAACATGTTCCTTACTGTTATTAGGTTTAACCATCTAGGCATCCATCAACATCACTGGAAAAACTTGTAATGGAGATCTTGAACACTAAAGCTGGGAGGAGAAATCTGTAGGACCTTCAAAAGATCATATAGTTTGCACTGAATTTCATTCATAGATCAGATGGGGTGTATCTGCTTGTGGTCGAGCCGATTGCTTTAGAAGATGTCTTCGACTGCATGACACATGATGACCTTATCACAAAGCTGCATTCATTTTGCAACATTTAATTGAGTTTTTATTGAGCTAACTGACCTTGAATTTGCTAATATCCGCATTCCATCTGCATCCTACTTATCATTCCATTCCTACAACATGGTGGTGCATGCTTTCTACCCCTTTTGCTATTTATTGTGGGTGGATTTGACTGAATGTAACCAATTTGTTTCTAATGGCTTTCTCCTTTTTAAACATTCAAAACTAGGTATTTTATTGTTAAAAGTTGCAATCGAGAAAATTTGGAAATTTCTGTTCAGCAAGGCGTTTGGGCAACTCAAAGGAGCAATGAACCTAAACTTAATGAAGCTTTTGAATCCTCAGAGAATGTTATTTTAATATTTTCAGTCAACAGAACTCGTCATTTCCAGGTAGGCATTGAATTATTAGTTTTGCTGTACGAATACATAATATATATTTTTAGTTTAGAGTGGTTACTACACACTGCAGCAGTGACTAAACTGTGTTCCATAAACATGTCATTTTTGGTTCTTGTCTTGAAAGGGATGCGCAAAGATGACATCTAAAATTGGTGGATTTGTTGGTGGAGGGAATTGGAAGGTTGCGCACGGAACTGCACATTATGGCCGGAACTTTTCTGTGAAATGGTTAAAGGTATGCTTCTTGTATTGATGCCAGCGCACCATGTCTAGAATATTTTGATCAAATGAATAATCATGTGCTTGTAGTGATGCCACTCTTCACTCTTCTTGGCCTTCTAATCTCATAAAAGCATTCCATGCATTTTACCGTATGTTTTCTTCTTAACTTCGGATTTTACCTTTTGTTTTCTTCATGACTTCGGAGCTTCTTCGGTAGTTCCCTAAATATTGCACATACATGCATATTGACGGAAGATCATGAATAAATTTCACCTTTTTAATATCTAAGATGCACATTGTCTTGCAGTCTAATTTTTTTTCTTCACATTTCTTACATAAGCTGGCTATTCCTATTCGGAATATTGCAGTACCTGTAAATTTGAATGATCATATTGCTTTAATTTAAAACTAACTACTGCAGTATTGTTGAATTACAGTCTTCTGGATATGAAGACATGTTCAAGCCATGTTGTGATTTATGAATGCCTCATCTGAATATGAAATAATATATTTTAGTACAGCTACTGTGGATCAACCGCAACTCTTCTTGTCTATGATGCGCGATGGGTGCATGGGAATTACTGCCGTTATTACCTTCCATGATTAATAATCATTTCTTAACGGAGGAAGGTTTTTGGAAAATCAATAGCACGGATCAATATTTCCTTCCTATGCCCGCTTCTGACGAACCACCTCCTCCCCACCCCACCCCCCAAAACCACAAATTTCTGTTGTCTGTGATGGACATAGATGCATAGGAAGTGCTGCTGTTTAACATCTTCTTGAGAGCAAGATTCCCTGATCATGAACAGCTGAACTATTTTGGGAAACCTCATGCATGGTCTCCCCCCCCCCCCACTTCATCCCTTCTCTAGGCACTTGAAGTGGAGGAAGAAAGAAGGATTAGTGGGATGTAAATGCCTTTTAATTGTACATTGTTGATTTCTCTAACTAGGGGGTTCTATTTATTTAATAACGGATTAGGTGTTTTAAAAGGAATCATTAAGTTGGTGAACCTATTCTAGGAAAGGGACGAGAGCAAGTGCTAACTGTTAAGTTGATTGACAGTTCGTGGAAAGAGTTGTCAAGGGAAACTGTTATTTTGGTTAATCCAGTAATTGGTTCACCAGACATCAGCCCTAATGCTCTTGTATGTGTTAAAGGAAAAGTTGTCAAACCTTTACATACAACATGGACACATGGAGAGGCAACATCAGTTAACCTCTTATTTTGATGGTTTTGCCCCTATTTACTCATGCATTTGTTAAATTAGACCGTATGAGTTCTTGGGAGGATTAAAGACAGGTTAAACCCCTTCGACGTATAGGCCATTAATTGTTCATGGCCTGGAATATGGACGATAATGCCGCTAAAACCCATTTGGCAATTCAACACCTGTTAGCAAAACTAAAGCTCCTGTGAAGATGGGTTTTCAGATTGCTAAAATTACATGCCTGATAGCTCTAGTCAGGGGAAAATCATGCACTAGTGATACTGACTGTTGGATATGTATACAAATTGATTTATGGAAGCTTAAGCGCATACTTATCGGTAAAAATTTTTTGCACAAATACATTGCTAAACCTTTAACTTTATGGGAAGCCTGCATATAGTGTATAAGTGCTTGGCTTGAACTGGCGAAGCACAAGTAGAAAACAAACGCTATTCATGGTTGAAGATCTAGATGAATATATCTAATATTAGATTACCTTTCTTGATAGAATTGTAAGAAAGGTAGCAGTTTAATCAATTGAGCGAAAATCTATTGATTCGATGGGAAGGAACTCAAAGGTTTTCTTGCTTTATATTTGTCTATAATAGTATTATGAGTTTAAGTTCTTAAACTCTTTGTTGCTTTGCATTTTATTCTACATTGTAGTTAATTTTTTTTATGTTCCTTACTTAGTTTATATTGATATTACTTTTGTGTTTGAGTGGCGTATTTGCACATGATTCTCATCTCCATTTGTGTCTCATCTCATGTATTCTATCTACTGCTCATAATACATATTCTTTCTGTTGTCAATTTCATGTATTGATTGTTTTGAATCCCTTATTCTAAAAATTCTATCATATGGTTTTGCATTGCAGCTGTGTGAGCTGTCATTCAATACAACGCATCATCTGAGGAATCCATATAATGACAATCTACCAGTAAAGGTATGTCCTGACAGCTTGCTGTCTTCTGAAATAATGAGGCTCTTTTTAATACTCACAGTCAGTCCTTAATTCCCTAACTTGGACTTATTTGATAGGGGGAAAAAGAAATAATCTGATCATGTCAAATTCTGGACATTATTTTGCATTTTGTCTAATGTCCATGCTCAGATCCAAGGTTGCAGAATGCGCGATAAGAGCACTGTACTTGAATACCACTTTCAGTTATGCACCCTACGTAGAGTTATCTTTCAAAGTTTTCATTCAAACACTTTTATCTGCTTGGAATCTTGTGCACAGGCATGGACTTTTGGTTAAGTATACTAAAACACCCTGAACTATTGTATTTTTTACTAAAATACTTTAAAGTTCTTTTATTGCCTGCAAATACCTTTAGTGCCAGTTTTGAGGGTATCTTAGTAAAAAAAAAATCCCTTAAAACCAAAGTTTAAGGTATTTTTTGTAATAAAAATACTTTAAGGTATTTTAATGAAAAACCATGATAGTTGAGGGTATTTTAGTGTAATTTACCCTGGACTTTTAACTAGTGCTATCTTCTTAACCTTCTTCCTTCGCAAAGGTTTAAGGGACATTTTGAGCTGTAGTTCTTACATCATGCGCTTTACATTAAGAGCTTAATGGGACTGCGGGTGGCCACAGTCCCATTAGCTGCTTCCATGAGGGGATAGCGCAATGTGTGTGTGTGGTTTGGGGGATATTTTAAGTGGTGGCGGGTCCCACCCCCAGCCACATTAAATTCTTGCATTAATACTGCCATGTAGTGTTATGCCTGTCACAACTAGCTATGTTTTCTTCTGTATATGCATAAGCTTTTCCTTATATATTATTTCATGCCCAATTTCAGGAACATTCTGTTTCTGATCTAGTTTTTATCTGATTGCTTTCTCCAACTTGATCAGTTTCCGCAATACTTCTAAAAGTTTAGCAAGATTTCTATGCTGTTAGATGGTTGGGTAAGGAGTATTTATGTGACAAAGTTGTGATTTTCTGCTTTTTTTTGCCAGTCGAGGACTAGTTGGTTTGTTTTCTTATAGTTTATAGAAGGCCATTTCCTACTTTGGATACATGGGAGGGTAGAAGATTTTGGAAGGTGTTGATTGCTGAGGATGAGATTTCGCAATGACTTTCTTTCAATTCATTTCCTAACTTGCATGCATGTCAGTATGCACAAAATTCCCCCACACAGACCTTTAAAAGGTCCTATAATTCCATGGATGTCCTTGACACCCTTGTTGTGGGGACTTCTATTTTACATGATTATATTCTGTTCCCTATCTTGTTAACTCTTTAATCTCGTTTTTCTCACCCCATAGTTAACATTGTGCTTCTTTTATTATACATAATTATTTTCTAATCCCTTATTTTTCTAATTAAGCACTCCCGCACTTTCAGCTCAGTTTTCTCATCACATTTTATTCTGTTTGCTTATTATGGTTTTGAAGTTCTCCTCAATCTTACTCCCAATGCTTCCATCAGCATCCTGAATCTTCCCGCTTGCTCACATGTATGTCCAATCAATGTTTTAAAATCGGAAAAGAAAAGCAAAGCGGCCGAGGAGCCAAACCGCTTAAGCGGCCGCTCAGAAATCAGAAAAGTGGTGTTTCATCAATTTTCTTTTTCTTGTCAATAAATATTGATTCCCATTAGGTTCTGACTATTTTATGTTCCTTTTGTACTAGTAAATGTCTAAATTCAATCCAAAATTTAACAAATTTGCTAAGGCAATATATTATTTGCTAGAATATGCTCAAATAATTAAATGTAAAATTGAAATTTTCTTAGAACTTATTAACTTGTATGTTTATAAGCTTTTCAATGCGCAGCATCAAGCAACATAGCTCAAATCAGTAAAAAAAATCTAACAAATTATTAAAAAAAAGTCCCTAAAAGATTGTAGGCCGAAACCATGTGGAGTCAAAATCGAATTGGAATTTCAAGATCGAAATTAAAATAAAAGTCGATTCGGATCTCGATTTCTTGAAGTTGATAAACCCAAAATTTTGGAGTTTTGAAACCCAAATCTCTAAGTGTCTCGAAATCGAGCAGCTCGACAAACTTGGCTTCCATTGACTCGAGCACGAAGGAGAGAAACGTGAAAAAAGAGAGAAGGAAAGATGGAATGGTTTATTAATTGGTATTTGTGTTATTCTTTCTCTAATAACAATATTTATATGCCCATTATAACACTCATGAGGTGTATACATCAATAAAATAAGGTTATGCAATATCACCCGCTTAAGCGGGATAAAGCAGAGCAGCGAAACCCGCTCGGCCGCTTAAGCGCTTAGGCAGACGCTTTTTAGAACATTGTGTCTAATGCTGGGATTAACAGGAAGAATTTACCTCTAGATCTCCTTCGAGCTTGGCACCTAAATTGAAGAATTCCTGGGTTCCCTACTTATTTTAGTTCATAGGTGCTTGTCTGGCTATTGTTTACCTTCAACCTTCTTTTGCTCTTCAATGTCTTCTAGGCTAGCGGTGTTTTAAAAGCAGGGAGCTTCCAATTGACTGTTTAAGCGGCCGGTTAAGGGTTCAAAAGATGAAGAAGTGGTGGCTTTCATGTGACTAATGATGACTGTATGGTTAGAAAAGAGTTTCTCGTAGTAATTAATTGGAGATCGAATTTAATTGTGGTACAATTGGTGTTGATGGTGCGATATAGAAGACCATAGCAAAAAATTTGGTTACACAATACTAGTATAGAACTGTGTGCAACTTGAACCTACCTCATAAAGAATTAGAGAAATTAGATAACTAAAAGGAAAACATATAAAAAGGAATATGAGGAAGACTTCAGAAAGGGAAAAAGGAAGAAGAAATAAAGTAGAAAAGAAGAAAGGAAGCAAAATGTTTAAAAACTTCCAAACAGCAATAAAAGGAAAAAAAAAGTTACTTATGGTCATTCGTGTTTTGTTGGAGAGGCATCGAAGCATAGGCATAGCTGATTGCTGGTGGAAGTAGCAGAGCGGGAAGGGACAACTGACATCAGAGATCTGTGAAGAGATGGAAAGATTAAATAAATAAATCATTTAATTGAGGCAGATTTCACATCTACATTGCTTTAAGTTCACTACTGATAACCACGGCTCCAGTGCCCAATTACAATAAAATAAAGATAACATAGTTTGGCAGTCACCCATACTGTACTTGAGTAGTATACGCCTTACAGGAAATGAAATGAGTGCATTTGATTAAATAGATGGGACAACCAGACAAGTCCCACTTAAGTGTGCGTAGGAGGAGCTTGCGCTGCTCTGTAACTTCTTAAGAGGACTGCCTAGCACCTATGGGTCGCTCTGTAAAACACTAGAGGTTGCTATGCCAGTACCATGGTGACCATCTAAAGACATTTTGTCAAAGTGAATTCTTTTGCCTCTGCATCCTCATGCTGCTTTGTCTTATTTATTACCCTCAGTTTCCGTGTGTGTAGAATTGCTAACAATTACATTTTACACAACATTTGATGCTATGATTTTATCTAGTTGCCTTTGGGAGTTGATCATTGTCTTCTTTTTCTGGTCATTTAGTTTATTTATAGATGCTAAATAGAAATACTTCAGGAATGTGATCACTTGCCTAGGGGATTGTCATGTTTAGTTTGGGATGAAGAAAATTTTGAGGCCCCCTTAGCACACATGTTGAGGTACATGCGTGAGTCTGCTGAAACCACTTGGGGAGTCAATAGCAGCGTTCATAAGGTTTTTAACCGGGTCAGGTTTAATGCTGATATGCCTTAACCCAAGCCACTATTACCAGATAGCGGAAAAACTCTTCAACCTGCTTGATTTTATTCTGAAAATTCAAGTGGTCTGGTCGGTGGAAATCCATCTGACTGCAAACCTACCAGGCACAAGACCCATATAAACCTGTTCAAACCTGCAGGAACATGCTTAATTAGTTGCTAACTAATAACATATCATTTGATCATTATTCTAAATGAGTGCTATATTTTTTTCTTCAAGAAGGGAGGGAAGTTGAAACCTAACCTTGATGAAGCTTACCACAATCTGCTGTTTTTAATGGGTCATGATGAGTTTCTTTGAAGATTCTCGTTGTACATACATCTAAATTACCTATTCATATCATACTACTTTCCTTGTTTACAAGTTCGCTACAATTTTGTCTAGATGGGCCACTCTCTAGACTACTTAGTGATTATAAGAGTGGAGAGTGGAGATCTCAACCATTTCTCTTGTTATCTTGTAAGAACATATCGGGAAAGTCAATTGAACACTCTAGATATTAATTCTTAAGATTTATGTATTTGCAGATAAGTCGTGATTGCCAAGAACTGGAGCCTTTTATTGGAGAGCAGCTGGCTTCTCTACTTTATCTTGAGCCGGATAGTCAACTCATGGTATGTTGTCTATTTCCTGTTCAGTGCCTTTCAAAAATCTTTATAGTTCGTGTTATGATTGTTGAACTTGAGTTTCATAGATCATCTGTTTTATCATTTTCAACTAGTGCTTGTTTCTGTCACAAGGAAAAACTTGAATCTTATGACATGGGGAGGGAAAGCGTTATGGGTTTTTAATCGTAGGCTAGAGACATATATATGAAAATCAACTTTTGCAAGATGGAAGGAACCAAGGGTATACTTGGCATTGATGGCTAAAATTACTTGAGTAACCATATTTCCTTAAGATCAATCATGTTGAGGGATACAAAGGATGATTTCATAAATCACAAGTACTATGTATTTGTACCAATGAAGTTGAAAGATAAATTATATTATCCAACCATAAGAGCAGCTCAGCAGCCTTGTGAATAAAAATGCTGGCCATTAAGAAACATGCCTGAAAATGTTTGTTGGTGAAGTAAGAATGTTAAAGTAGGATTGGGAGTGCAACAAGAGTTGAAGACCAAGGTTCGAGAACTCGGTTTGGGTTTCGATTTCGGTCTCTCATAATTTTATTAGTTTCGCTGGGTTTCGGTTTCGACGGTAATACAACACACATGCGTGTAGAGATATTAAATACTTAAATTTATGCTTCTATATTACATGACAATGATCCTAGTATTTAAAAATCCAGCCATGATGCAAAATATATTGAAAAGTGTACTTAGATAAGTATTAATATAGGGATTGGGTTCACTTTTTTATGGTTTTCTAACAACGAAGGCCTACAATCATCACAATGACAATAAAATGGTATAAAAAATTAGTTTTTAAAGGTTTTGGCCAAAACAATATTGCATGGTTGGTTTCGTATCAGTCTCCACCGAAACCGATACGAAACCACCACGTATTGGTGGTTTCGGCCGAAACCTCGAACCTTGTTAAAAACTGTTACCTACTTAAGAAGTAGGTGTTTTCTCTAAATATCAATTCACGGACAATCATTTGTGATGGATTGGACATGTGCAATAGTCTGTCAAGTACACCAGTTAGGAGAGATTGGATAGTTGTGGTGCAAGGCCAAAAAACATAGATTGCGAGATTTAATAAAGTAGCGGGCCCCGAACAATGAAAGAAAAGGACTAATGTATCTAGCTTCAAAGGGTTGTGAAACATGCTGTTCTTGTTGTTGGCAGTTCATAATGACTTCAAGCAACTCAATTAGCACTGAAATTGTTCTGTGTATCGAATTATACATTTGGCCTGCATGCAATGACATTAATTTGAAATTATATCATTTCTCGGTTGGTTATTGTATGATCCTTTGAGTGCTTCCTCTGTAAGCGCTCTATGCTGTGGTATCAAATTGTTTGTCTATATATATTTATAAGAAGAAAGAAATACTTCTTTAAGGCCCTTCTTTTGAGTTACATTAAAGAGCTCATGAGATTCTTATATGTTGGAAGGAGCATGTAGAGAGAATAAAGCCATCTTTGATCCGAACACAGATCCCAAATTTCAAACATCGCATCTTAAACCTAAATAAATTGTACGGTTGAAAGTCAAGCTGTAAGCACTACTTAGCATATAGCTTTCTACACAGCCTGCTCTACCTTCGGTCCGACTTTCCAGTAGTGCCTTCATCTTCTCCATGATCCTCATGCCATATCCTATATTTTCTTTTATGGCTTAATTGCACAAAGGTACCCATGAACTTTCATATTTTTTGCGATTGATACCATGAACTTTCATAATTAGAGATTGCTACCATGAACTACCATTTCCGGTTGCAAATTAATACCATTTTATGCCACGTCATAGTACCTATTTGCAAAAAATTGAACTGCTTATGATAGTTTATGGTACCTATCTCTAATTGTGAAAGTTCATGGTATCAATCACAAAAAACATGAAAGTTCATGAATACCTTTGTGCAATTAAGCCTTCTTTTATTTGCTTACAGCTGTGCGCATTTCTGTGTACAACAAGTATTGAATTCTAGCTAAAAGATTCCCCTCTCAATTTTTAGATATTATTATCCTTCATAGGCCTACCAAATTATTTTACCATACCAGTCTAATGTCATATGTAAGAGTGGAAAAGTATTGCTCTTGAATACCCATCTTTATAGTATAATAAAGACTTAATTCCAAAAAACTCCCAAATAGTTTAGCTAAAGTACGAGAAACTACCAAAAACTTGGGAAATTACGAGAAACTGCTATTCTATCGGTTGAAGCCGGTCAACGCTCACGGTGTTAAGTTTGCGTAAAATGACCATTTTGCTGTTTTAATTAATTATATTGATTAAACCTTGATTGTTAAACAATAATTAATAAAATCTTAATTATTAACCATAACTATATTCCTGACCCTGTCCCTAGAATGGAGGCGGCGGCAGTCAACCTCTTACCTGATTATACTCCTGTTGTAAGTATCTTCTTGATGATCTAATATTTATTGCCGAGCTTTACAAAGTTTTTTTTTAACAGGCTGTTTAGGTGCATTTTTACCAGTCAATTTAATTTGTCACAGATCTGTTTTGTTTATTGCCTTCGCCTTGGTAGTATGCATATGTGCATGTAAAGTAGCACCGATCAATAGATGCTATAATGAGTAGTAGAGCTGTTATGTAGCAATGACAATTAGATTTGAATGCAACTCAAAATGTGGATATCAGTTTTACATTTTTTTCTTCACAAAATTTCTCAATCGTTGTGTTTGTTATATAGGCTCATAGAATTTGGAACAAAAAGATAAACCCATCCTCTCACTCACAGTTGAACTTGACTGTCGATTCTGCAAGGTAAAAGACCATATGCAGAGGATTCTGCACGCAATATATTATATTACAGTCAAAAAAAGGCCTTGCTTCCTTTTTTAAGCCAATGTGCAGAAGATATGAACTTGACTATGTAGAATGTTATTCCTATTTCTTCACAATTGATTCATTTTGCTTTGTCCTGAAATCAATTAAAAAACCCTTCTACTGTATTTCAGGAAACATTAATAGCCGCAGAGTCCAAGCGTGAAGAAGAGAAAGCAAAGGGCGTCAGTAACGATGACACATCCGATAACCCCGATATAGTACTCTTCGAGGACAATGATGAAGAAGAGGAAGAAGAAAGTGAAGAAGACGACGACACCGTTGGTCCCGGTGCACAAGCAAGAGGACCATCACTCGGAAGAGGACGAGGCAACAGCATGATGATGTGGCAACCCCACATGCCATCACTTGTCCGCGGAGCAAGACCCCTCCATGGGTTTGGCTTCCCTGACGGCTTCAGGGGAATTCCTCCCCCGGGTATGTTCACGCCGTATGGCCCGAGATTTCCGGGTGACTTTGGTGGGCCTGGGATGATGTTTCAGGGCAGACCTCCCTTCCCTATGGGCCCCGGGGGGCTTGGGCTGATGATGGGACCGGTGGGACGGAGCCCACCATTTATGGGTGGAATGGCAGGGATGCCCGGTGGAGTCGGCCGGCCTGGTCGGCCGCCTTTTACTCATCAACCACCGCTCCCCGTAATGTCAAATAATCGGAATCAGAGGAGGCAGGGAAATGAGCAGGGTGGGCCCCGCCCGGTGAGGAGCGGCGGTGTTGAGAATGATGAGAGCGAGAGCGAGGAGGAAGCGGCACCGAGAAGGTCGAGGTATGGAGATGGGAAGAAGCGGAGGGAGGCAGCGAATGAGGTTCAGAATCAAAGAGAATAGGGTTTTATTTGAAACGGTATTTTTCTTTTCTTTTCTTTTTATATTTATTCCGGGCAAGTGCAGAGGATTTTTCTCTTTCTCTTTGTAATATGTAATATTTTGTTCCCCTGTGATATTGTTGTGATAGGGAGATAAAACTGGTTGATTTTGGAGACAAGGGGGTGTGGATACAGCAAAGTTAAACATATTAGGTATTGTAAATTATCAATCATATGAGACTAAAGATACTTTTGGGATTTTTTGTTAGTATGTACATTATGAAATACGCCATTTGTATACCCCATGGGAGCCTTTAGGGCTTTGAGAAACTTGCGGGTTATTTTCATCAAATCAAATGCGCAGGTAGAAATATTGATTTGATTTTTGTTATCCCTTGTATATGTTTTTCACGGAAGGCAAGTTTTAAGGCAATAAAATGCAAATTTCTTACAGTGTGATGTCCATTATAAAATTGTTGCATCTATTCTGCTTCATACTTATGTTTTTTGAATGTTATGTACCCAGAACTCTCAGTAAGTTGATGGTTGTTGCATCGGTATCTTTCCCAACTTTGCTGTATGCACGCTCGCACAGATTTTATCAGATATACTGTGTATATATATTCTGCTACGGTAAAAATCATAAAATCTAACCATAGTTATATCAGCCCCAGTAACACATTCATAGTTTGAATCACCAGAAAGATAGCCAAAAATGTATAGGACAAATGTTGGGGGGCTGTGCACATCCATCTCTCTCTGTTTTTCCCCCTTTCTCCAAATTTATATTAAATACAGATAAATAATTATATAAGGAATTCATGGGTTAGAAGGGTAACAAACACCAATAAAAAGCAAACGTTTTTAAAGAAATAATAACATCGCATTCGTCCAGAGTAACCCTGAGTGAAAAAAATTGAACACCGCCAAATGCCTCAGGGCTCCAATATCACCACTCAGCCACAGCAAAACCACTTCTTCTGCATCCAAAAGTTCATTGAAAATATTTTGTTTATTAACAAATATGTACTATTATAGTCTCATACATGAACTTAAAGCAGCACAGGTATGAGAATAATGGTAATACCTATGATTTTATGTTTGCTGAACGTTTATAAAGATATAAAAGACATTTTCTATAAAAAAAAAATAATAATATTTGAATAAAATTATATAACAATCATTAATTTTGCCTTTTTCCCTGGGTAAGGGACATTAACGGTTGAATAGAATTTTAAGACAAAGCTCAAAAACAATAAAGCATGATGAGCAGAAAACCTGCGAATATTGACATTTTTTTGCACAGGCCCGTAAGCCCTAACATATGTACACAATAACACCCACGCACACGCACCCCGGGCCCCCACGAATTTGCCTCTAAAGTGATATTTGTGGCCACTTCCCCTTTTGGGGTTCCTAGGATTCGAAGCCCGCACTCTTATCAAGAGTGGAACTGTCCATACCAACTGAGCTATTGCTCATTGGTGAGTATCTACATATTTGTTTCAAAGGAAATGACCTATAAACATCCATAAATCAAAATTTTATAGTGAAATTGAAAAAAAACAGCAGAAAAAACAAAATTAAAATTCTCAGAGCCCCTGAAAGTCGTTTTTAAATTTACCGAACATAGTAAGAAACTAAACGCTGAAAAACAAAACTTCCTTGTCGTAAGACCACTAAGGCGCATACATTCCCTCTCCAAAAATTTTAGAAAAAAAATGAATATTAGATATTTTCAAAAGTGATCAAGTATAATCATATACTAAAATCCAGAGGTTAAAGTTTATATGTTATGAGTCGAGAGGCGAGATAAGAAGATGAACATACACTCTTTCTTTGGTAGCGATATGGGTCTTCATGGCCATAACCCCCAATGTTGTTTCGCTGCTGCGGTGCAGCGACTACTGCTGGGTTATTGTTGGTCTTCTTCTCATCTCGAGCTTTGTTGAATATAACCGTGAACCCTTCGGCCGAGGCCGGATTGTTCACATCCCACTCTCCAAACTTGGGCAGTGGTCGACCCTGATTCTGATACATTTCCAATAAAAGAAAATTATTATGAAAATTTTCTCCAAAAAAAGAAAAGAAAAAAGGAACATGATTTGTTCAAAGGATGCTCCTAACTTATAATTTGGAGTTGTTTAAGGGGCTAGGTAATTTCTATGTACCAATTATAATCATGTTATATTGTACTTGTTTGATTCTTACAATTTAACAAAGAATACTGAATACCACACCATGTAAAAGAATTTCTTAGAAATAACCAAGAAAAATTTGATGCGTTCTAAACTTGGTATTTCCTCCTCTACAAATCCATGGAAAAACAAATCAAGATTTTTTAAAAAATCAAATATAATTAAAAATATACATCATAAACCCTCAAGAAATTTATTCGATTATTGAATATATCCCATAATGTTTTCTCTCCCGATCACCCAGCCCATTGGCCTACTTTTTATTAACAGAGTTAAAGACGAGTGAATAAAATTTATCACTTACATGAGCGAGTTTAATACTTTAATCGTATAAACATGTTCTTCCTTTTCCTGTCCCTACTCACTTCAAGACTATCAATTCCTCGTTACATCTTTCTCAGAATCACATTACAAGAACCAACTTGTATAAATGGCTTCTCGTTGTCTGCAGAGATTGTCATCTAAAAGTTTGAAATAAAGGTTTGTTTGCTGTTTGTTTTAGAGGTATGATCATTAGCAGTAAGTCATGTATTATTCGTCACTTCTAGGACAATGAATTCATTAATGTCAGGAAGTTAATATAATTTACACATAAAGTAGCTACCTATGTATATTGCACAAAACCAAAGTATCCATCTGTTCATCTATGTTCCAATTTCTAATCATATGCCAACTACACATCATGTGGTAATTATGACTTTAATTGTTGAGTTTGATTTCTGGGCATAACTTACTAGAGATGATGAATCTGTGTATAAATTATATATTACTTTATAATCTTTTCGGAAGATGCTCAACATACCATAATGCAACTCAAGTCTTCAAATGTCAACCATGGAAGTTCTGAAGTTTAATTTGCATGCATGTATGCTATTACATATTGGTAATCATATATTAGTATTAGAATATAAAATACTAACCCTCAACTCTCAGTATAACTTCGGAGTTCTGGTGCAGTATAACTTCGGAGTTCTGGTGCAGTACTGAAAGGGACTTTTCCAACGGTACAGTGCATGTGAAAAATCCCTTCCACTGCACCAAAACTCCGAACTTATAATGAGGGTTGATGGCTAGTATTTTATATTCTAATTGTTAGGAAGAACCCACAACATGTTCATGTTTTTTGAGAAGGGTATAAGCAATCGAAAGGGGGCATAATGAAAGGAGATTAACAATTTTCAAATGGTTTTATTCAGTATCAATAATTTGAGCATGGGACATGTAATTCGAACTTTCATAAACTATCGGCCTTTGGGTTTTTGTATTAATTTCATATTTAAGATATAATTAACTATACTAAAAAAGATCAAATTTTCCTAATAAATTCAACATGTTAATGGAATTGTAATAATTAAGAGGGGCAAACAGATAAGTGCTAGCTTTAATCAACTTACGGAAAGGGAATATTAGAAGAGATATATTCTCATTCCCGTAATTTTCCTTAAAAATGGTTCAAAATTCCCCTTTTCTAAAACCCATTTGGGGAAAATATCAAAATCAATTAAAATAATAAATACGCTCAATGTAAATGGGAGAAAAACACGAAAACCCTCAAATTTCCCCCAATTCCCTGACAAAATCGTACCAAGATTCAACCTTTCCGGAATTTCCTCTCTCGTACGAGAAAACCCATTTCAAAAAAGCGCAATTTTTAATAATTCTAACGCAAATGGGTAGAAATTAATTGAAAGCACAAAAAGTTAGAAAACGTACCATTGCCATGAAAGATTGAATGGAGATCTTGTAGAGAGAGAGAGAGGGAGGGAGGGAGAGACGGGAGAGGAGACAGAAGGAGGGGGAAAAGAGAGGAGAGAGAAAGAATGGAGCTTTTGTTTCTCTCTCTAACGAAGAGGCGCGAAGACGAAGGGAAAGCGAGGGGCGTAGAAACAAAACGACAAACTCGCGTGGTTCCCGCAGAATAACTCTGTCGTTTTCTTTTTCTCTTTTATTAATGCTAATTTTAGGATATTTTGATTTTTTTCCCTTAAAAACCAAATCTTGGATTTGCCCCCTAAAACCAAATACTTCATCTCTTCACCCTTACTTTCCTTCTAAATTTTTGCACGGCAGTTAAAATATGATCTAAAACTTATTGGAAAGAAAAATTATAATATTGTCATCCTAATAAATTTTCTTAAATTATCCTTATATTAAATGAATGTTGTCTTCTCATCTTCTTCACTTTATTGAAGTTAGTTTAGACATTTTGCAAAAAAAATAGTAAATGCAGTGAGAGATATTATACTATTCACCTCTATTTCATAAAAGAACAAGTAAGTTAGGACAAAAAAAAACTAAAAATACAAGTAATTGTGAACAGAGAGAGTACCGATTTGTATAGGTATTTATTTCCAATAATGTTATGATTTTTTGGTGGCCTGTGGACCTTTTTTCTCAAAAAAATAATCTTACTATTTTTTTTTTGAAACAGCACGTAAGCGTAACCCATTCACACAACACACCCACACACAGCACAGACAAGCACACGACATACATACGCTAGGGACGCACGAATTTGCCCCGAAAACGTTAAACTGTTGCCACTTTCCCTGCCGGGGATTGAACCCCACACTCACTACAGGACCAACTGAGCTATTGCTCATTGGTAAGTATGTAATGATTTGATATACATTATTACAGTTGAATGAATAAAATTACTGAAGTTAAAATCTGTATAACTTAAGAAACGGTAAATGTGATATTATTAAAAAAACATCTCATAATAATATGTATAATAATATGCATGAGCTTGAAACATTTGTAAAGTATTGAATTTGTTAACAATTTTGAAAATATGTGGAGTTAAAATTTAATCACTTCTCAAAACTGGACCTAAAACAATATATTTTTCCTAAATATTAAGTTTTAAAGGACAAGATATGTGAATTTTGTGGTGCGAGGGTGGATAATCATGGTGACAACATCCTTGGTCGTGGGTTGACTTTGGATTTGGGTATGAAGGTCTGAGTACTTTTTTTCTTTTTTCTTTTTTCCTTTTTCTTTTAAAAACATTTTTTCAAAAAATGAAATGAATTTAATAGGCAAGCGAGAGTTGACAACCATGTGGCGATTCGGTGAGGAGAGAGTTGGTGGTACAAGTTGTCATGTAAGAGATTCTTTTTGTTCAGGCTATACATAGGAACCCCTGGCCTTTGGATATTTTTCTTATAGAATATCCATATTAAATTAATTAAATCCTAAAATAATCCAAAAGTGAATTATTTTCTAAAATTACTCCATAAGAAAACGCTATCTCATATAGCGTTTTAGTTTTGGATCTCTAGTCAAGCAAAAACGCTACTTCAAGTAGGGTTTTCTATTTGAAAAAAACGCTACTTGGAGTAGCGTTTTTATCTCAGAAACTTGCTACCAAAAACTCTATTTGAAATAGAGTTTTCTTCTCATCAAAAACTCTATTTCAAATAGAGTTTTTCATCGGAAGAAAATGCTATTTCAGACCAGGTTGATCCCTTCATTTAGTAACCGTCTCGACATGATCATTTAGATTTAAAGTTTTTTGTTTTCCTTTTAAGCAAATGTTGGACACGAGCTTTTCATGATCATTTTAATAACTGATAAATTCTAAAATACAACAGATATCATTTCCTTTGTAAATATTGACATATTTCCATAAATACATAATAATCTCCACTCCGGAGTAATACAATTCATGCCCGGCTCTAAAAAACCTCATCTCGAAGGATGGACCCACACAATAGAAAATATCACATATAGTATAAGCACACAACCACACAAACTAGAGACTAAGAAAATATATTGTGGATGCTACAAAGTTCATAAACAACACATTATACAATCTCAAATAAAATTGCAGTATCTCATCTTCACCTTCTTCTTCTTCGTCTTCCGTGGGGGTTGCTGCGATAGTTTTGCTACGTCACCTTGAGTCACCCGAGTCAACTGCGACATATGACGATATCAAAATCATACTCCGCTTCCGCCAGCTCATCCTCCGCTTCATCCTCCTCTGCCTTTGTTGCATACGTATACTCACGTCTTGGATGGGGAACACTGGGCCAGCCTGACCATCTGATTGATATGTGCAACTCCGTTGGTCATGGACGAGACCTGCTACCATCATCTCAAATCTGGGACCCTCACCTGCCTCATGCATTATGCCTCGGCAATGTCTGATCGCGGCATGAGCGAATTGTTTCAACGCATCCGTCGCATCACTCCGTATAGTCTTCATTGCCATACTTACAAGCTTCCACATATATCCTACCTGGAAAAAAACAATGTACATTTTAGTATAAACATTTTATAAATCGTACATGATAATAATACAACATAAAACAAACAAACAAAATAATATATCATCTTAATTTTCGAGTGAGCTGTTGACTAAAAAGGGATATCTCCTCCAATAACATACCGTTGTTCGGGTGTGACGACATACAATCTAGTTCTCGGGAGATACCAACCCATGTACTCGATACGGCGTGTATGATCATACACATGGATATCTCATCCAATGACGAATGCAAACATGTCGAAATCCGACTTGTGTACATGTGTCATATGCTTATGTCTTCATCCCTTCTTGGACTTGCCTCACGCATCTATCATGTGCAGCCCGGCGTCGAAAACTCAATCGGGTGGGATGCCCTGGTGTAAACCGAACTGGCGCTGTCACGTCCCGCTTCCCAGTGTACGGAGAAGTAGACGTGACGGGCCGCGACGTATTTACTCAAAAATAAACACGCTAAACGTAAATAAGTAATATAAATGAATACACAAGATTAACAAGAGATGTAATAATAAATAGCAACTTTTATTAACATTCTTTCTTTACATTACAAATGATTTGAAAAGGAAAATACAATGATGGAAAGCAATGCCTAAACATCGGCCTATGAACTGAAAAGTAAATAAGTACAAGTAAACTAGTAGTCGTGCTACTCGGGTATCTGCTCCAAGTACTCTTGGATGGGCTCGGTTTCCCGAGAGTCGGGTCCTCCGGATGAACATTCCAAAGAAAAAAGAAACAGGAATGTCGTCAGCGAACTAGCGCTCGCTAAGTCCCAAAAGACAGATATGAATAGTTCAAATAAAGGGAACAGAACTGGTTATTGGTACAAGTATATGTTTTGTTGGATATAGTGCCCTCAAAGTCAATTATTGGATCGCAGGCACGTGATTGCAATGATTGAGGGAGAACCTATACCGGTAGGACAACCTTACTCAAGATGATAGTATGCTATCTAGTTTATCTTTATTATCGTGTATAGTTTTAGGTGAAATTACAGATCACTATTACGCGTTGATAGAGCCCTTAGGATTCTTGCTTGACTACCAGCAGTATGATGGCGATCATATACGTGAGAGTTAGGTAGTCTATAAGTACATCCTTAAAAGTGGTCCCTATTCGTGAGAGTTTCGAGACTGGGCATCGATACTCCATTAATAGACTAGTGTATACAGTCGAGACCCTGACGAGGGGCGGTGGCCGGTCTCACAAGCCATTGGTGTCAGTTGGTTCACCTAAGACGTATACAGGTGCTCATTGGGTTATGAGTACACCGGACATGACTCGCCGGGAATATGCTAGTTGGTATTATACCTGACGTCAAATAGCAGTTCCCTGGTGATATGTGTACAGGTTAGTCTATCGACCTGAAATCGTCATTTGTCTCGTGTGAGTTCCCACTGTGCTTTGATTACTACCCTACCACGGCTCAAAGAAGTCGTGCAAACAGGTTTTAGTTGGGTACAGTCCCGAGTCACATGGAGGCAGTGAGCGGATCAGCAGGGGTTTCGTCTCTCCCGATATTGGGGGTGAGATCGCGCTGTGTCTAGGAGAGCCATTACACGAAGTATTTGGCCAAGGCAGGAGATTTACTGGTAGGTATTCCAGTAGTATCTCAGGGTGTTCTGGGCTATACTCCGACACGACTTGTACCACTTTTGGGGGTCTGACTTTTACCAACCCCCTAGGCCCGACATGCGATACTCATAGACGAACAGACCGGACTGTACGGATATTGTCACTGACAGGCACAGTAGGGTGTCAGGATGAGTTCGTTCATCGACCTCCCTTTTGGTCAATACCTGGTAGCCCGTTACGTACAGCTAGTACCACTGACGTGCTAGTGGTTAAATCCACAGCCAAAATATTAACGAGTCTT
Source organism: Agapanthus africanus (assembly GCA_030015575.1). NCBI lineage: Eukaryota > Viridiplantae > Streptophyta > Magnoliopsida > Asparagales > Amaryllidaceae > Agapanthus > Agapanthus africanus. The sequence continues at coordinate 570,682,405 of JASDDO010000016.1, forward strand.
TAGAGTCCCCCACAGACAGTTTCTCAAGTTTCGGGCGAAACGTTGTAGAGGCCGTATGGTATTATGGCTGGGTTCGATCATATACGTGCAGTTGTGCACGGATCATGATCGGACGGATCATACTAGTGGGCTTTGGTTTAAGCCGGATCCCAGTATTAGATTTGTTGGATTACTTTAGTCTCATCGCATTCACATTCAGTCGGAATACGGATGCAGGTATGTATATACAGGTGAGGGGTATCCTTGTGATCCGTCACGAGTTTAGTTTAGATGTTGCCATATCTTTTTATTGTTGTAAACATTTGGGTTAATGTTTATTTTGGTGGAAATTATGAGCTTAGTTCATGATGAGATGCATTAAATGTGACATGGACATGCTTAGTGACTCATGATCTCTTTTATTGTGCAAATGTCATATTAGTGTTTGATTAAGGGTGTGAAATGATGGATGGAGAGAGAGAGGGCAGCCATAGGCTTGGGGTTGGCTCTTGGATTATCATTCTAGTGCTCTCATCTTTTATCTCACACAATAACAAAAGAAAGCCTCTTCTTCTTCTTCTTCTAGCTCACCATTTCCACTAATGGAATCATTTTCAACCTCCATCCATATACTCTCATGTGTTGAGAATCAATGGATACTTGAGACAAAATTATCACACACATTCTCTACTTCACCTTGGACATGTCGGCTAGAAAACTTCATGTCCGAGTTGCTTCGGATGAAGCGAGAGCCCGTAAAAAGACTTATTGATGTGGTGCCCTTTCGACGAGAAGACCGGAGATCGGAGATGCCGCGAGGAGCTTGGGATGGTGGCCAAAGACCGAAGGACACGGATCGATCGGTATAGCCACTCTCACTTCTTAGTAGTTAGCTAGTTTAGCGTTAATGGTTCGATCCGGGTGAAAGACTACGATAGCGCCGGTTTCCTAAAAAGTTTTGTTTCCGCATTTGGCATTGGTTCGACGGCCGGGGCGCTACCGTAGACTTACATGGTATCAGAGCCACGCCATTAACCTTTACTAGCTTGTTCTAACGTGTTTAAAATATCGATCGATCGAAATTTCCGAATCGTATTTTCATTTCAGTGTGCTTGCTGTCGAATTTCAAAATTGTTCAAAAAATTATTTTAGGCATCGTAAAAATACATGCAGGCATAACTAAATCTACAGAAAAAGTTTGGAGACCTAACTCCAAAATTCCACCACGTAACCGCCGCTAAATGTCGCATTTGGCGGCCCTTCCGCGGCCCTTTATGGGCTACAGTGCCCCAAATTTTTTCTGAGGGTTTAGTTCATGGAAATGTGATTTTTGTGATATATAGTTTTGGCCCAGATCATTTTGAGTGCTGGAATTGTACTTGGGGCCCACTTCAGGAAGTTTTGTCGATCGGAATTTTAAATACGTTAGTTTACAGTACTTACATTATATCTGTGACCGTGAATGTCATTCGAGCGGTAAATCTTGTCTAATTGCTATAGCTCTTTTAGACGGATTTGCGAACGTGACATTCACGTTAATGTTCTGTGTTGTGCTGTGTTGTTGCGGATTTGTCGTGGTGGATAGCTTGGTGCAATGTTAGTACTGTTTAGTATTAGTTGTACATTTGATATTGCGGGGCGAGCGTCCGACATGTGGACTGCCGTCACTGCCTGTTTGTATATTATTCTTTTGGGGCACGACCGGGTTGAGGCCGATGTACCCGTTGTACATATTTTATTTTCTGTACTAGGATTACCCCACGGTGGGGTGCACGGATAGCCGGGTTCTAGAAGGCAACGAGCCCGCATCTCATGGCTTTGAGACGGAGGGGGCTTCACTCTAGAATTGGCGGGCTATTCGCCGCACTCGTAGGGGGTATAGGTTGACCCAAGGAGGGATGCTCAGGTTACCGGATTCCGTGAAGTGCTGGGTGGTCCATTCACTTTGTTGAAGGGGGCTGCCTCGCTTCAGGTTTTGGCGGGTAACTTACCGTGCCCGTAGGGGTCTAGGATTTCATTGCACATGCTATCCACACGACCAGGGGAACGTCGGGTTTCAGTTGTGGCTTAAAGGAAACCCGGGGCTCCCAGATTATCTGTATTGTTCTGTGATGCTTATTACATTTCTGTGATGTTGCATTTATCACGCCTGGAGCGATTATTATATATTTCTATATATATACTAGTAGATGTTGTATATGTTTTACATCCGCGCTAGTCCAGTCCCCGCTCTGTCGTTAGTTAAGTAACCTAACGGGTGATGACGGGACACAATGGCGAATGCGGATGGCATATATATACATCATATTTTCGTTCTTTATTGGTGTGATCAATTGATAGGACTGCATTGATTCGGATCAATGCAAGCTAAACAAACCTGTTTGATGTTGTTGGAATAATTTTTCAAAAAGCTGTTATTAAAAGGACGTTCTCTTTTGTTTTGCAAAGCGGTATTCGGTTATGAATATCCTGCACCTCAGTCGATGAGGTAAGGGCCGAGATCCCTTCACCGGGAGTGACCGCTTGGGCAGAAGTTTGCCTCAGGGTAATAACTTCACTATAGTCGATTACTTTTTGCTTTGCATCGTGGTATTCATTTGGAATATCCTGCACCTCATTCTACGGGGAAAGAGCCGAGATCCCTTCACCGGGAGTGACCTCTTTAGCAATGGTTTTCGCCACTATATATTTATAAAAAGCTATCCGGTTCCTTCAACGATATCAAGTTCATTACATTAAAGGTTTTTCCACCAAAAACCATTCGTAGCCCTCCGTCATTTCAGAAAGGTAGCACTTAGTATTCATGCTATGTATGTTGGCCTTCGTCAAGGCATAGTGTATGGTAGCTATTTGTTACTTTTTTGTTGCATAGATAGATGCGTTAGTTTGGGACAGTCGTACTACTATTTTGGCCTTCGTCAAGGGTATGTACAGGTAGGTTCAAATTAACCTGGATAACGACGGGTAGAACTTGACATGTGACTTATGATATGTTGGCCTTCGTCAAGGTCATAAGAGTATGGGGTAAAAACCATATCGGGAGTTTCTAAAGAAACAGAAACTTGCCAGGCATGCGCATACCTTCTGGAGTGTGATAATGTGAGTGGATTCCATCACGTTATCATGCGATGATAGTTGGATCCCGATTCCCACTGATGAGTTGGTTTACTCCTCGGGTGATCCCGACTAATTCTTCTTTCAGGTTTGGAGGAGAATTTGATGATACAGTGGGAGGTTTCCTGATTAGATAAATTGATAACCATTCTGATCTAGGTTAGAGTGCACGCAGAGTGTTTCTTTTCTCTGTCTCTCTTTGGCAGCGACCATGGCCCGACCCTAGACTATGACTCAGTGACCAAGTTAACCGAATCTTCTTAAAACACTGGCTTTTGGATTGTCTGAGTTACATACCTCATTTCCACTCCTGCTTTTACCCTTTTTCTCCGGAACATTTCGTATCACTATGAACGTCCACTTCCATTGGATAAAACCATCGTATGGTTATATACGAACTCGAAGGAACTTGTTCCAGATTCGAGGATGGTTTTCGGTTCTGGAGAAAATGAATAGGACTATTCAGTTGTCTTTTCCTTTTACCTTCTCTCAGCTTGCGAGTGCTCCTTGGATTATGACGGTACTCCTATTACACTAATTGGATAGTCTTCTTCCAAACCATAGGCAGGTGCCGAACGGTGGGGAATGAAGAAAACCAATTAGCATAACGATGGTGTACAGAAGGTAATAGTTAAGACAAATAAAGGGATTAGAAAGAGGGCAAAATAAACTGCGACTGCTATTCACGACCAAACCAAGTATTTCATCGCCACTCCTACTTCACCTTTGTATTTCTCCAAGACACCCGGTATCACTACGAAGATCCACAGTTATTTGGATACTCCACCGTATGGTTATATACGAACTCGAAGGGACTTGTTCCATTTCGGGGATGGATTCTGGTTCAGGAGAAATAGGAATAAGGTTTATTCAGTTTTCTTTTATCTTTATCTTCTCTCACGTTGCGAGTGCTCCTAGGATTGGGGAGTATGCCCATTATGCTTATTGGATAGTCTTCTTCCAAACCATAGGCTGGTGCCGAACGGTAGGAAAGGAAGAAAGCCATTTTGGCCTAAAGGAGGTGTACAGAAGGTAATGACTAAAGACATATAAAGGGATTTGGAGAGATGGCAAAGAAATATACGGTTACAGTTGTGAATCTGATAATGGAAGAGGCATTACTAGGAATACCCGGATACCCTTTCAAAACATTTACATGTTTCAGTTTCACTGTGTATTGTTAAAAGAAAACTGATTTCCCGATTAGATACTTACTCCAGAGTATGTATTTACCAGGTATGATTCTCACATCTGTATGGTTTTACAAATGATGAGTGGGAGTAATTTATTGGGAATTAGGTGATCATCCTTATTATATCGGGATTCGTTGTAATTGGTGATATTTGAGGAAATCGCCTGGGTGTTTGCCGGACGGAAAATATTTGGTTTTGAATATCCGTTGTTATGCACCAATTTCAAATTGATATATCTGTACGTTTATTTTTATAAAGTGAGATATAATTTTTTGAAATTATATCCATGATATTTACCTGTATCAGTTGATGGTTAGGTAAGAAGCATTCAACGGCGGTGTAATTCTTCATAACCATAGTACAGTTTTCAACCTACGACGCACAGGGTTTGAGTTATTCAACTCAGCGGACTTATACAAAATATTGTATGTTGTCCTGTGTCCATTAGGACAGAGGGGTTGGTTCTTGTACTATATTCTGTTTACTTATGACTTCTTTAGTTTTAGACAAGTGTTTCGTAGAAATACAAGGTCTAAGTTTTGAGAAGTTATAGGTATAAGAATAAAGTAGAGAACCAGGTGTTGCAAGTATCAGGATTCTTCAAGGTGATCGAAGATGTAGATACTTGTATTCGATATTCAGTTGATAGTAATGGTATTGAGAAACTTGTTTTTCTTTTAGGTTACTCATATCTGGATGCATTCCTAAGTTGAGTAATGTTGATCGGCCTCCTTCCATTTAGTTGACATGCACTGGAGACAGCTGCATGATTTGAATCTGGTTCCAATTAAATCAAGTGCCTCTGTTTCTATATTGGATATAGAATAGTTCATATCTTAACAATGTTAAGGTACGGGGAGTTGTCCGGCTTATGCTTAAAACCAGACTCTGGATAACTCAAGGCGCGTTTCTGTAATGGCTATTTGTGGGTTGACCTGGGCTATGACGAGGGTTGACTTTCTACCATCTGGAAGATCAATAGTGGTATTGTTCTTGACTAGCCACAGTTTTAGTAAAATGGATTTTTTTTCTTCAGAAAACAGTAGTAGGAGTATGATAGAACTGGAAGTGATTCCAGAATCACAAACGATTACTGGAAATTTGATAAGAACCTAAAGATTCAATCAGGTTTGACATTCCATTAGCCACTCTGCAGATATGGAGGGTAAGCTCAAGCACCCAAGAGGTACTCCGATATCCTCAAGGACGGTGGCAGAGAGGTTCTTGTTTACCCAGACTTAACACTACTGTTGTTCCAGGCTATGAGACTCGGTAGGAGGATGAGTATAGCGTCGTTGTAAACTAACTTTAGAAGTGCACGTGTATATGACTCTGCCAGAGGGTTGTCGTAGTCAGTGGGAGCTGCGGAAGAATAGTGGACAAGTAGCTTATGTTTATTTATAGACTAAAACAGATATAGCGGAGATAGATCATCTATTTTTGATGTGAAAGTCATGGGCTTTGACTTCATCAGAATAGGGGATGGATCTGTTAAGAAGGTAGGAGGGTGTGATGTCCTGGTATTTGGATGACATACACAGAGTAGGAAGTGAAATTCCTATACTACGATCGGTTATATTTTGGCTGTCACACAGTGGTTTCTCCACATAGGATATGGATATTATATCAGACATTATGGTTACTAGATCTTTGGTTTTAGATCTAGATTTGGGTATTTTCCCAATCTGGGTACTAAGATAGCATTCTAAAGGTGTTTTAGAATGGATGACTTCTGGCACGGTAGTATACCTGCAGGTGATGGAGTCACCCTCTCTAAAGGCGTCTTACATACTAAAGGGAAAGGGATGTGCATGATTAGGCAATTGAGTCAATCATGAGATGTCAAGTACCACACCAGATGTTGTTTTTGCACTAGATGCAATAAGTTGATATTAATCCAATCCTGGAGAAACATTCGGAAACAGTTTTAGAACATAAGTTGATGTTCTAGGGATATGATAACAACAGTCTCCTTCGGGAGACGGTTATCATTCCAGGCTTCCAAGGTGACCTGGATGACAGAGTGACTGTCAGAGTTATAGTTTTCCCTCTGACGAGGGGCAGTAGTCTGGACAGGAGGTCCAAGCGGATACTGAGGGAGGCATGGCGTAGAATACTGATTAAGTTCAGTTGACGATACAGTCTAAGAAGTTTGGATTTGGAGTTCATTTATGAACTAGGTCCCATCAGATATTCAGACATATTCTAAGATAGGTATTGCTCATTTCGGGAGATGGCTTTCTCCGCGAACTTGAGATAAAGAGAGACATAGAAAGAAACATCAGGGCGGATCCACTCACTGAGGCTATTTCTCGAACGCAATAGTTTTACAAACGAGCTTTGTGAAACTGATTAGTAGAGGAGTTGGGTGTTCGGCATCACACGGGCTGTGAGTATGCGACATCGTAATAATTAGCCTTGAGTGCAAGTGGGAGATTGTTAGATATAGTGCCCTCAAAGTCAATTATTGGATCGCAGGCACGTGATTGCAATGATCGAGGGAGGACCTATACCGGTAGGACAGTCTTACTCAAGATGATAGTATGCTATCTGGTTTATCTTTATCATCGTGTACAGCTTTAGGTGATATTACAGATCACTATTACGCGTTGATAGAGCCCTTAGGATTCTTACTTGACTACCAGCAGTATGATGGCGATCATATACGTGAGAGTTAGGTAGTCTATAAGCATATCCTTAAAAGTGGTCCTTACTCGTGGGAGTTTCGAGACTGGGCATCGATACTCCCTTAGTAGACTAGTGTATATAGTCGAGACCCCGACGAGGGGCGGTAGCCGGTCTCACAAGCCATTGGTGTCAGTTGGTTCACCTAAGACGTATACAGGTGCTCATTGGGTTATGAGTACACCGGACAGGACTCGCCGGGAATATGCTAGTTGGTATTATACCTGACGTCAGATAGCAGTTCCCTGGTGACATGTGTACAGGTTAGTCTATCGACCTGAGATCGTCATTTGTCTTGTGTGAATTCCCACTGTGCTTTGATTACTACCCTACCACGGCTCAAAGGAGTCGTGCAAACAGGTTTTAGTTGGGTACAGTCCCGAGCCACATGGAGGCAGTGAGCGGATCTGCAGGGGTTTCGTCTCTCCCGATATTGGGGGTGAGATCACGCTGTGTCTAGGAGAGCCATTACACGAATTTCTTGGCCAAGGCAGGAGATTTACTGGTAGGTATTCCAGTAGTATCTCAGGGTGTTCTGGGCTACACTCCGACACGACTTGTACCGCTTTTGGGGGTCTGACTTTTACCAACCCCCTAAGCCCGACATGCGATACTCATTGTCACGTCCCGAAAGTACGGAATATGACCGGCACTTAGACTACGAACGTCTCGAGGCGTACGTACCCTAAGTAAGCCGAACCCAGAAATCCAAACCAAGGAAAGGAGTAGAGAGTAGGAAGAACCATATCAAAACAACCTGTATGCAACATAATATACAACGCCTAAAGGCGAGGATCACAATAGAAATGAAACTCAACCAGCAAGAACCCATGGAAATATAACACGCTACTCTAAGGTCGAAAGAATAACATTACTGGTCTCTATCTCAAAAATAAATACATGTTTGGTTGATGGAAATTCTAGATACAACTGAAATATAATATACAAGGTATAATGATGGGTAAGATACAATAAACCCACCTACTAGCAAGTCACCCGAAAAGAAACCGTGCCCGCAAAGCCGTAATGGAACCTGTACGGCAAACCTGCAAGAAACTGGGGCACAACAGGGGTGAGTTGCCAACTCGTGAGTAGAAAAAGATCTACGAACAGAAAATCGCATGTATGACGCAATCCTAGGTCATACGATCATAATATATATAATCCTCAAAAATATAATCAGCAATCTCTAACCATGTCTAGGGTAAATATCTAACCCAAGTGTAAACCCATGTGCCTGTGTCAGTGCATCAGATGGCAATATATCGTATGAATGATGTATGAATGCATGAAACAGAATGCATGTACTGAAGAAAACTGCTTTCATAACTTTGTAAGATTTCTGTATTTTAAATGAGGTATCATAATGAAATCAGCATAAAACAGTGCCTAGCATCGGCACAAAACATAAATCTCAATATCTCGATATCTCTGTATCACAATCTCTGTACCTCAATATCTTAAATCTCAATGTCTCAATCATAATATCCAGGGTGCCGTCAGTCCAGGTCGGCCCCTACCTACCATCTCATGACTACGACGGTATCCTCCGGATATCCGACGTGTCGGGTAATATCACCGGTCGGTAGTGCTCTCCTGCCAGGCTCAACGTCATCTCCTGCGATCTTCTTGCCCGGGGGTACCGCACCGGGCCCACCATGTACCCGAAACGGTTCATCCGCCTCCTCGAATCGGGTCTCGAAATCCATCAGCAAAACTCATGGTGGACGACTCAAACATCATGGAAAAACCGCATTTATTTAAAAAGAGAGAAAGCAGTATATATATGTTTTGCGGTTTTCCTCCAAATCCAGAAAACATCATGGAAATCCGAATCATCAATAGTATGTAAACCATGAATATAAGCATGAGAATCCATGAATGTGGCATATAATGAACAACAGTATGCATGATGTGACGAGCAATAGCTACAATGTCAAGCTGGCATATAAGGCAATGCACTAATATCATGTCACTACTAGCTAACAAGCTAAATCAGGTAATAATATTCTCTAAGTGTACGTGACATGGCAATTACCGATGAAGATGTGTGTGCGACAGCAAATAAGTGTACGTGGTACATACGCATCATCGGTAATGGTGCTGGTATCATAGCAGCAGGATATCAATAATAGAATATGAATCATAACAGTATGCGATGCAGAGCAACTATAATAATATACGGGAGCTGAATGCTAAACACAAAGATAGCTAAACTGCATCTAATGTCATAAGAGTCCTATAGCTACACCACTAAGGCTGAGCTAAAGCCAACAGTAGGTAAGGGAAACCGCCTAATCTCTGAGTCGATACATATAAATATATACATATATAGTCGGTGATCCCGCCTCGATCATATCACATCCGATACCATATCTCTATAATTGATTATTCCCAAGTCAAGTAGGCGGATCAAACATCAAAATATAGCTCGGACGTAAATCCGTCGTACGGCATCCCCAAGTCTGGGTACGGGTCAATATCACAATCATTATATTACTCATCAGGTATTCTCTTTATCAATTATCATAATTTGGGTACTGACATATGTCTAGTACAATGCTAACATTATCACTATAATGAAGACCTGACTACTGATCGACAGTCTAGTATAGATCAATATTATCATCATATATCATCACTAAGAGTATACATCGCCCAAGGCAGCCTATCATAAGTATCCTGTCATAGAATATCATATCATATCATATCGTGTATCATAATCACATGTCGATCATTATCTATGTCACCATTCCTATGGCATCATTTCCCAAAATCCTCTAAAGCAACAAGACGTATCTCAATCATGAATTTTATCATATCACCGATATCATAATCTCAGATCAACTCATCGACTCATATCAATCCCATATATCATCCTCAAATCCGTATGTGAACACATAATCCCAAACCCGTGTGAACACATATCTATATAGAATCCCATAACCACCTATGAAATAAGGATGTATGCAAGCATGTAAATGTGTGAATGTATGTGTAGTGCACCCACTACCCTAAGCTTTCGTAACCTTACACCAATCCAATATACCAATATCCATTTAAACATCGATAATTAATCCCAACAACAAATAATAGATTGTTGGTGTGTATACGCATCCGTATACATCACCACGGACTGCGGGGGCGCTATACGCCATCCACCCGACTTCTCCCCGTAGATATAAATCTACTCACCTTGATTATGTGTGCCGATGCCGATATCGCCATTTGCATCTCCAACGCCTCGACGCCACGTGGGGTACCTACAAAGATATCACACGCTAAAACTCATAAAAATCATGTCGGAAACCAAAATAGTGCACGCTATGCCCATAGGTAAAAACCTGTAGTCGTGCGTGCAAACACAGCCAATATCCACTGTCGTTGACGTCCAAACGCCACCCGACAGAACGAACATCGAATACCAAAAATCCATACGGAAAACAGGTCGTAAATCATACGCCAACTCATGAAAATCAACCCAGATTTTACCCTAGCTGGAAGCAGTCAAAACTAGACATACAGGGGGTCAAGTTTACATGAAATAGGGCAGTGCATGCAAAACAAGGGGGTTTTCCCCTGCTCTGGCCGCAAATTGCGGCCAGGGGGAATAAAACTGCGGCCAGAAATGGGAGTTGGGGGCTAGGTCTTTGAGTGTTGGTTCCTATCTGCCTGCACATCACACCGCCAAGTCAATATTATTTTAGGAGGTCTCGGGTTGTAGCAGACTCCATAAAGGTCACAAGATCGGCCAAATCGTTAAAATACGCCAAGTCGAACACTTCTGGTGTATGGGTGAAATCTGGGACAAATCTTGGTTAAACCGGTCTTAACAACACCTAGTAAGGCTATACCAACCATCAAAACCAACACTTGGTCAAGTCTCACTCAAATTTGCCTAAACTAGCACTAATCACCATATAAACACTAAATTTCAGCTATATAACCAGAACTTGGCAAAATAGGAGTTGGGTTGTGGGATTATACCTCAAGGAATCTTAGATGAAGGAGAAGGGAAGAAGGAGAAGGAGGAGAAGGGTCTGCTGCTGCTGCTGAGCTGCTTCTAGAGCTCCTGTAGTTGCTGAAGCTGCTTAGGCTGTTGCTGCTGCTTGCAATCTTTTCTTTCTTTTGTTTTTCTGTTGTTGTGGTGGTTGTGGCTGAGTGCAGCAGCAGAAGTGTTGGGGTTAGGTTTTGTGTGGGATGGAGTTGAAATATGATGGGGGTATGGTGTGGTTTGAATGGGGTTGCCTGAATGATGATGTAGCTGCTGCAGGTTCAGCTACTGCTGATGCAGGGGGGCTGAAATGTGTTGAGCTGGTGCTCTTGTTGCTGATGTTTGAGCAGCAGCACAAGTAGGAGTGGCTGAAGTGTTGATATGGGTTGATGGTGTTGCAGCTGAAGTGATAAAAATTGGGCTGATGTTGTGGTATTGGGGCTGTTCTTGCTGCTGTTGCAGCTGATGTATGTCAGGTGGCTGAAAGGTGTTGATGGAGGGGGGCCGAAGTGTGTTGATGGGTTGATATGGGGGCTGATGTGGCTGCTCATGTTGATTGAATTGGGGCTGATGTAGTGCTGAAATGGCTGTTTGGGCTGAAAATGAGCTGATGTTGTGTGTGTATGATGCTGATGTGAATGTGTGCTGAAAGTGTTGGGCTGATTTGTGGCTGAAATGATGAAAATTGGGCTGATGATGTACTGATGGTGGCTGAACTTTTACATCAGCTGCTGTTTAAGTTGTTGTTGATGTTGTGGGAAAGGTTGTGGTGGTGTTGTATGTTGCTGCAGGGATTTATGGTGTCGCTGGCTGATTCTGCAGCTGCTGCTGCTGCTGCAATTTCCTTTTGCCTGTGTGTTTTTGTGTGTATTGCAGCAGCAGAAGTGTTGGGCTATTGCTTAATATTGTGGCTGAAGTTGTGTTGATGCAGCTGCTGTTCTGGTGGCTGAAAGTGTGTTGATGCTGATTGAAATTGGGCTGATGTTGGTGTATCAATGGCTGTAGTTAATGTAGCTGCTGATGTTTTTCTCTTTTGTCTTCCTTTTTGTGTGTGGGCGCAGCAGCTGCTACTGCTGGGGCTGTTGTGTTTTGTTTTGGGCTGAGGTTGTGGTGTATGGTGGTGTGGTTGGTTATGAAGCTGATGTTGATGATAAAGGGGGCTGATGTGTTGATAAAAGGGGCTGATATTGATCAATTGGGGGCTGATATGATACATCAGCTGCTCCTGGTTTTCACTTGAATGAGTGTTGCTGTTGCTTGCAACCCTCTCTCTCTTTTTCTTGTGGCTGTATGCAGCAGCTACTGCTGTTGTTGTTTCAGGCTGGGGTATTGGTTTGTGGTGTTAAGCTACTGTGTTAAAGGCTGGTATGTGTTGTTATGATGGGGTTGCAGCTGGTGTTGCAGAAATTTGGGGGCTGATGTTGTGTATAAGGGGCTGATGTCAATTGGGTGGCTGAGAAGTTGATGTGGGTGCTGATGCTATGATATTGGGGTTGATGTTCAGGATGGGGTTGGGCTGAAATATGCTGATAGTGGCTGATGTGTTGGGGTGTTGTGTGTAAGGTGTAGGATTGATGGTGGTGTGGTGTTTGAGTGAGAGGGAGAGATGTAATAGGTATTTAAAAGTTGAGAAAAGAAATGGAGTGTGACACTTCCTAGCCACCACTCTCTCTCTCATGAATGTTGCATGACAACCATCCAATCCTCTCTCTCTCCTACCAAATGTCAACCTACCCTAATCATCCTTAATCAACACCAAAACCCTAATTAACCCAATTAACCTAATCAAAAGGTTTAAGCCACCATGGTCACCTAAGCATGGTCCAACCCTAGGCCATCATGAGTCCAAAATATGAGACAAGTAGGACAAGTGTAGGAAATGTTATGTGCACATTCTTTGCACAAAAGGCCAAAAATCCAATTAGCGATTTTTAATCGCGGTTGACACCAAAGTCGCATATAATTCATCACAAAAACTGTAAAATGGCATATTTCCATAAAATACCCTATTTTAGAATTTCCAAAATTTTCTCCGGAATTTTCACCATTTATCGGTATTTAATTATACCGACTATTAAAATATTCACTAAAAATTAATATTAAATTCTGAAAATTCCCAAAAATAATATTTTATTTTTTTGAAATATTACACTCATAGACGAACGAACCGGACTGTATGGATATTATCACTGACAGGCTCAGTAGGGTGTCAGGATGAGTTCGCTCATCGACCTCCCTTTTGGTCAATACCTGGTAGCCCGTTACGTATAGCTAGTACCACTGACGTGCTAGTGGTTAATCCACAGCCAAAATATTGACGAGTCTTTAAAGTCCCCCACAGACAGTTTCTCAAGTTTCGGACGAAATGTTGTAGAGGCCGTATGGTATTATGGCTAGGTTCGATCATATACGTGCAGTCGTGCACGGATCATGATCGGACGGATCATACTAGTGGGTTTTGCTTTAAGCCGGAACCTAGTATTAGATTTGTTGGATTACTTTAGTCAGAATGCGGATGCAGGTATGTATATACAAGTGAGGGGTATCCTTGTGATCCGTCACGAGTTTACTTTAGATATTGCCATATCTTTTTATTGTTGTAAACATTTGGGTTAATGTTTATTTTGGTGGAAATTATGAGCTTAGTTCATGATGATGTGCATTAAATGTGACATGGACATGTTTAGTGACTCATGGTCTCTTTTATTGTGCAAATGTCACATTAGTGTTTGATTAAGGGTGTGAAATGATGGATGGAGAGAGAGAGGGAAGCCATAGGCTTGGGGTTGGCTCTTGGATTATCATTCTAGTGCTCTCATCTTTTATCTCACACAATAACAAAAGAAAGCCTCTTCTTCTTCTTCTTCCTCTAGCTCACCATTTCCACTAATGGCATCATCTTCAACCTCCATTCATACACTCTCATGTGTTGAGAATCAATGGATGCTTGAGACAAAGTTATCACACACATTCTCTACTTCACCTTGGACATGTCGGCTAGCAAAATTCATGTCCGAGTTGCTTCGGATGAAGCGAGAGCCCGTAAAAAGACTCATTGATGTGGTGCCCTTCCGACGAGGAGACCGGAGATCGAGATGCTGCGAGGAGTTTGGGATGGTAGCCAAAGACCGAAGGACACGGATCGATCGGTATAGCCACTCTCACTTCTTAGTAGTTAGCTAGTTTAGCATTAATAGTTCGATCCGGGTGAAAGACTACGATAGCGCCGGTTTCCTAAAAAGTTTTGTTTCCGCATTTGGCTTCGGTTCGACGGCCGGGACGCTACCGTAGACTTACATGTTTATTATGCTAACGTAGTTATTTGTAGCTTGGTACAAAAAGTATCAGTGTATACTAGAGGGGTCCAACTTTTCCCGTGGACTATGGTAACCCATAGTACATGGCCTCGTCAAAACCCACGGGACAACAACAATGGACGTTAATTTACGTCTTTTAGTGTCCATCATCGTCCACTTTTAATACATTCCATACCAATCTACCCCGTTAAAATCCCGTAATGTATATTATATAAATTGTGGTTATCAGACTTACCGAAACCATGGATATAAGTTATTCATGTAAACGGTTTCAGGATTGTATTAAATTGTCATGTAGTGTAAATTCCCGGTTCCGTCAATAAAATTTCTATAATTTTTCCATAATATTTTTCCAAGTCCCCTTGAATGTTTTTCTATTTTCTCCATATTTATTTTGTCTGTAGGAATTTAGATACACATTTTTTTTTAATTCTGAATTTATTTCCTAAACTAAAAATTCCCGGCCCAACTCTCTTTTACCCAACCCACTTCTATTTTCTTTACAAATCCTAATTCCCTAAACTCCCGGCCCAACATTCTTTTCCAGGCCCATGCCTTTCCCCTTACCGACCCGACCCAAGCCCCCATACCCGACCCGTCTCCCTCTCTTCCCCACTCGCCATATTCTTTTCCCGCTTCTTTTTCTTTCTCGCATCGTCACCCCACGTCCCCACCGCCGTTCACGACCACGACCCCGCACCTCTACCCACGATCCCACGCGCACGCGCTCACGAACTCACCCATCTCGACCTCGTATCTCGTCACTCTCTCCTACCCCTATGCAAAACCGAGCACCTCATCCTCACTACTTTTCCTCGACCCTTCACCGCACACCGACCACTCTTCCCGAGCCCTTACCTCTTCTCTCCTCCTTCCTCCCATCATCGAGCTTGCCCAGAACTACCGTCCACACCTCCCCATGGTTCTCCCGCGGCAAACCCATCTCCTCGCAATAACCCCACCTCCTCGTCATTGAGCACCCTTGCCGCCTCCTTCAATCGCCGACGAACTGTCGCCACACCCTCACCACCTCACTCCACCACCGACCTCGACGCCAATAGAGCCCCCTCACTCGAACCTCCAACCATCTACAGCGGAGCTTCCCTCGCTTCCTCTCCCCCGCACCCGCTGAGCCACCCCTCAACGACGACACGCCAACAAACTCGCCGAGCCCCTCCTCTGTCGCTGACGACATATCACCACCACTCGCAGCCGCCTCTCCCCAGCAGCCCAAGCCTCCGCTGCCAAGAAGCCCGAGCTCGAGCCGAGGCCGTGGACCCTAGCTGCACCGTGCGTCATGATCTTGCCGTTGCCGCTGCCGTGCATCGTCAATGCGTCATCAGGCAAGTACTCTGCTTGCTCCATGCTAATTCTATCTATTACATTTCTAAATGACAATAAATTCAGTATATACCTTTCTTGCGAATCAATAATATGTAAGTGTTCAATGTAAAATTCGAGGGGGAAACCCCTGTTAAATTGACGGAAACTGATCACATAGGTTGGCCCGTATAGTAATGAACATCGTGTTATAATTTGGCTGAAAAATACAGTCGTTACTGACGTGATCGGTCATTCCCATTTAAGCCCGTTAAAACTGAAATTTTTCCGCGTCTGAAACTTGTAAAAATCACAGTTAATTGATTATAAATTGGAATGTTGAGTTCGAGGGCTCAAATCGAAACCGACTCGACGACCTAGAACCCCATAAGAGTGTTAATCTGATCCCATGCTAAAAAGATGACGGAAACTGGTTCGGGGTGCGGCTCTGGACTGCAGTCCAGAGCAGCACTGGCTGTTGATTCTCATTTTGTAATGCTTACACTCTGCTGTATGAACATGTTATAATGCGGAACCCTATATCATAGCTAATATGATACAGTTAGCTAACTAATGAAAGTGATTTCATCCTTTTACACTGTCGTTTACTTATTTAAACTGTATTTTAGATTAATAGGACGTATAGCAGTCCCAAACAGGGACATAACTTATACCCCATTGTTGTACAGTACATAACTTCTGACGTAGAGGTGCGATTGAAAATCCGTCTGGTTGGTTGGAAACCTAATTGATAAACCTAAATTTTGTTCAACTATAACGTCACCTAATTTTGATCCCAACAGGGTGAAAATTATGTTGCGAAATGGACATTCAGTTCAGGAACTGAATTTCCAGCAGCGAATACTTAAAATGAACTGTAACTTGTGAACCCGAAACCCGTTTGGCTTGAAATTAATTTCATTGAGTGTCGACTGAGTTTACTTGCTACCGCCTTTGTATCATTTTACTGAATTTTGAATGTATAATTTAAGGTAATTTTTATAAGTTCATAAGATGCATGATAGCTCGTATTACACATGATTTGTTTAACTGCATAAATGCACATATTTTACCCGACCGCCATACTTCTAGTGATAGTGCGTGTTATTAATCAGTGTACAGTGCATTATCGTGCGTGAATGGTATCGGTTTAGGAGTGTCAAGTACGCCAGTGAAAAGTGAATGATTCATGACAGTGAACAATACAGTGAACAGTGACTAAACCGTGTTATTGGTGCGTACTTGTACACGACTAGACCCTACTCATAAATAGTGAAAACCTGGGTAAAAAGTGGGAAATCGAAGTGGAAAGGGAATTGTATTTAGCGAGAATAGTGATTTAGAGGATGATCATTCGAACAACGACTCTTATATATATTAGGTTGGGCCTAGCGGTCCGGCTGACAGGGTTATGTCCCGGGCGATAGCGGGCCGTAGTCTCGGGTATGTACGAGACCCTCGTTAAACATGATCCTCCTTTCCACAACTCGATTTCAAAGATGACTTAGAGACTGATAGGGACACAGATCATACATTGCATCAGTTAGTGACATATTGACTACCTGCATTTTACCTCCACCATTATTACTTTCTTTTCTTGTTTCCTGTTACTATTATAATATTGCTATTATGTCGCTCTGACAACCTGAGTATGCATGCTCAGACCTTGAGGAAGAACCAGTACAGGAGTCAGACTCGCCCTTCGAGCTTGTGGAGATTTAGACGGGAGTACCTCCTTTACCTATACTGCTTTCCCTAAAGAAACCTTGCATTCGCACTCGGTTAGTATTTCTTTTCCTTGTTTTGTTGTAAATTGTGAACAATGAAAGTTGATATAATAACTAGTGATGTATTTCCTTTACTTCTGTGCTGTGTTTACTGATTACCATGTAATGCTAGAAGCCGAAGTGTGACTACGGCAGGATTATTCCTTGACCGTAGGATCATGGCTGGCCTAGTCATCCCCCGTTTTCCATAGTTTGGGAAGCGGGGCGTGACATAGTTTTGTTGGTATCAGAGCCGCATTTAGTAGTAAGCGATAACATTATCTACACTTTATTACATTATTTTCGCTTCACTATCCCTGACTTTCATCCTTGTATCTAATCATATCCTTTTAAATATCTTCCAGCGACATGACGTCCCCGAACGACCACTCCTCGGACTCAAGTTCTCAGGATCGCACGGAGAGGATCTTGAGTGCACTGACGACACTCGCAGAAGCTCAAGAGAGAAAGACGGACCTACTCACCGAGGGACTCAGGGCAATTACCGCAGTAGGTGGACCCTCTGCTCTCATTACCGCCCCCGAGGGCACTGCTCCAACAGCTTTTTCTGCCAGGGCTGACACCGTGTCAAATTTTCGGAGGTTACATCCAGCTGCATTTACGGGACTAGCCGAACCACTCGAGGCCGAGCAATGGCTGGTCAACATGGAGAACCTACTGACGGTCGCAAGGGTACCTAATGAAGAGAAAGTGAATGTGATAAGGATCCAGTTGGAGGACGAAGCACGTACTTGGTGGTCAGTTGAAGAAAGCAGACTTGAAGGGCCAATCGAATGGAGCAAATTCAAGGAGTGCTTCTTGGACCACTATTTTCCTTTCACCGCCAAGGCAGAGATGGAAGAAAGATTCATCTTACTGAACCAGAATGGCCGTCCCGTGGACGTATATGCGGCTGAATTCAACCGTCTGAGTCGATTTGCTTCGTATATGGTCGTTTCAGAGGCCACCAGGGCCAGGTGCTTCTTGCAGGGACTTGATTTTGAGCTACAACAGTTGATCGCGTCACTCAAGTTGCAGGATTTTGCGCAGGTACTCAAAGCGGCATGAATTCAGGAGAAACTGATCAATAAATTTAGGAAGCCCCCAGTTGTTCCAGTACGTACTCACACACCGTCTCGAGGGGTTATACCAGTTCACAGGCCAGGAACGACACAGATGAAGCGTCCATTCGTGCCCCAGCATCGCCCCCAGAGTAAGAACTTAGTTTGCGGCTACTACAACAGGGATGGGCACACCCAGAAGGACTGTTGCCGCGCCAAGGGACAGTGTTTGATTTGCGGATCCAGCCAGCACCGAGTTAGTGGTTGCCCCGAGCGAATAGAGTTACAGGGAGGGTCTGGACCGCGGCAGCAGAGATCACAGGAACAAAGGCAACCCTAAACAGGCCGCGGTCAGGGACGGGCTTTCACCTTGACCGCCGAGTAGGTAGAACCTTCAGGCGAAGTTGTTACAGGTATTCTACTCGTTCATTCCATGCCAGTTAGAGTACTGTTTGATTCTGGAGCATCACACTGTTTCATATCTACGCATTTCGTTGATACACACTCCATACCACATGAACCATTAACCAAGGGTTGGGAAATACATACGGGCAATGGTGTTATAGTATATAGCCGAGAATGTAGATTCTGTCCGGTTGTAGTGTGTGGCAGGGAATTCTATGCGAATTTCCTTCTGATCAGAACAGGCAGCTATGACGCAATTCTCGGGATAGATTGGATGAGTACATTCCATGCAATTATTGATTGCCGAGCAAGGAACGTGACTTTCCGCATTCCCAATCACCCAGAGTTTATTTTCGAAGGCGGGAGCGAATCTTTGGAGCCAGCCAAGTATAGAGCCAAGCCAAAAGAGTTGACAGCTATGGAGATTGATGAGAGCCCAGTCCCCGAGATTGTTCGGGATTTTCTGGACGTGTTTCCCAAAGATTTACCAGGTCTACCACCTCCACGCGTCTTGGAATTCTCGATTGATTTGACTCTAGGTACAGCACCAGTTTCCAAGGCCCCGTACAGAATGGCACCGGTTGAGTTGGCAGAATTGAAGAACTCCTGGAGAAGGGATTTATCTGGCCAAGCGCTTCACCGTGGGGTGCACCAGTTTTGTTGGTGAAGAAAAAGGATGGATCGCTACGGATGTGCATAGACTATCGAGAGTTGAACAAAGTCACGATAAAGAACAAATACCCCATTCCGCGCATCGACGACTTATTTGATCAGTTAAGTCGGGCCAAGGTGTTTTCGAAGTTGGATCTCCGTTCGGGCTATCACCAGATTAGAGTAGCGGATGAGGACATATGCAAGACGGCTTTTAGGACCCGATACGGACACCATGAGTTTCTTGTGATGCCGTTTGGTGTTACCAATGCTCCAGCAATATTTATGGATTTGATGAACATGGTGTTTGCGAAGTACTTGGACACGTTTGTCGTTGTTATACTAGTCTACTCGAAGACCCGGGAGGAGCACGTCGAGCACTTGCGCACGGTTCTATAAATTCTTCGGGAAGAGAAGCTGTATGCGAAATTGAGCAAGTGTGAGTTTTAGCTCGATAAGGTTCAGTTCTTGGGACACATTGTTGTTTCCCCAATCAGAGCAAAGCTCTGTTCAAATTCCAAGATTTGAAATGAAGCGACGCTTTCTTTTCCCAATAAGAGCAAAGCTCTGTATAAAAAATCTAAAGTAAAAATTGAAGTAACGCTTCAGATTCTGCGCGCTGTGCGCTGCGCGCCACGTGTCAAAAGCAGATACACCAGCGCCAGGAGCATTGCGCCCTAGGCAGCGCGCCCCCAATCAGAGTAAAGCTCTGTTTTAAAATTCAAATTTTAAAAGTTGAAGTAACGCTTCAGATCCAGCGCTCTGCACTGCGTGCCACGTGTCAAGCACGGTTGCGCTAGCGCAGTTGCGCTGCACTCTACGCTGCACGCCACGTGTCAAGCACGGGTGCGCTAGCGCAGTTGCGCTGTGCTCTGCGCTGCGCACCATGTGTCAAACGCAGGTGCGCTCGCGCCAAGTGCGCCAGCGCTTGAATTAAAAGAATTCCCCACCGTTAGATCAAAAGCTCTAATAATAATAAATTATTAATCAGAATTAAAATTCTGTTCTAGAAAGATCTTTCCAATCTTATTAAAATAAGAAGATTATCTTCTGTAAAACAGAAGCCTTAGGATCAAAGATCCAACGGTGGGAAATATCCCCAAATCAATCAGAGAAAGATCTCTTCAACTAATTTAACAAATCAATTGGCCCTATATAAAGGCCCCAAGACTTCAAGTTTCAAAAAAGAAAAAACCCTCTGCAAACTTTGAGAAAAAAATCAAAGAGAAGGAAAGGCAAGCCTTTGAAGAAAGAAGATCATTTTCTTCATCTTTAAAGGTAAAGAATTATATTCTTGAAAAAAAACAGAGATGAAATCATCTTATTAAAAAAGAAGAACTATCTTCTAAAAAGATCAGAGATCTAAAAACAAGATCAAGGTCTTCAATAAAAAAGAAAAAGATAAAAAAAGATCCAATTATAAAAGATTTAAAGAAGTACTTTACTTCATTAATAGATCTTTTGATCTATAAAGGCAGAGCCTTTTGATGAGAATAAGAACCTTGATTCTTGGATCTTGAGGTAAGGCCTCTTTTGAAGAACCAAAAAAAAACTTGTTCTTTGATTTTAAATTGATCAAAATTCGCTCTGCGCTATTGGACAGTGCTTTGCACTCTTAAATAGCACACTGCGCTCTTGGACTGGTGCATAGCGCCAAGCGCGCCACGTGTCACTCACTGGTGCACCCATAAACTGGCGCAGCGCACTCATAAAGCGCAGTGCGCTAACAAGCCAGCGCTTAGCGCTAAGCGACACGTGTCACCCTCATGCGCGCTAGCGCAATGCGCTCTTTAATTGGCACAAAGCGCCTGATACGCCACGTGGTGCGCTGTCAGAACATACTTTGTTCTGATAAATGCTATGCATTTAAGTCCAGACAAAATGTCAGAGCCCAATGCTATTTATTAGTAAAAAGGGCAGAGCCCAAACAAAGGCCTAACAAAAACATAATGTTAAACATTTTTAACTGGACTTAGCCCAATTCTGGCCATAAGTCCTCAATTTAAATTGAACTGAGCACATCTGCTCTTCTAATCAATTTACACCAGGTTCGAGGGTACATCTCTTTACCCCTCTGATATTTATCGTTGTAATCCTTCAACATCGTCAGAGAGGTGACGGGTCCCGACAACCACACATTACTACGGACTGTGGGGTCCTTAAACTCATGGACTATGACGTCCTTAACCTCGACCGTGATGTCTTAAAACTAACACCGGACTGTGAGGTCCTTAAACTCACGGACTATGATGTCCTTAACCTCGACCGCAATGTCTTAAAACTAACATTGGACCGTAATGTCCTTAAACTAATTATCGACCGTGATGTCTTAAAACTAACGTTGGACTGTGGAGTCCTTAAATCCACGGACTATGATGTCCTTAATCTCGACCGTGATGTCTTAAAACTAACGTCGGACTATGGAGTCCTTAAATCCACGGACTATGATGTCCTTAACCTCGACCGTGATGTCTTAAAACTAACAACGGACTGTGGAGTCCTTAAATCCACGGACTATGATGTCCTTAACCTCGACCATGATATCTTAAAACTAACATTAGACTGTGGAGTCCTCAAATCCACGGACTATGATGTCCTTAACCTCGACCGTGATGTCTTAAAACTAACACCGGACTGTGAGGTCCCTAAACTCATGGACTATGATGTCCTTAACCTCGACCGCGATGTCTTAAAACTAACAATGGACCGTAATGTCCTTGTTTCCCCCAATCAGAGCAAAACTCTGTTTTGAATTTCAAAATTCAAAAATTGAAGCAACGCTTCAGATACCTTGCGCTGCGCGCCACGTGTCAAAAGCAGACACGCCAGCGCCAGGAGCGATGCGCCCTAGGCAGCGCACCCCAATCAGAGCAAAGCTCTGTTTCAAAATTCAAATTTTAAAATTGAAGCAACGCTTCAGATCCTTGCGCTCTGCGCTGCGCGCCACATGTCGGACGCAGGCGCGCTAGCGCAGTTGTGTTGCGCTATGCACTGCGCGTCACGTGTCAAACACAGGGGCGCTAGCGCAGTTGTGCTGCGCTCTGCGCTGCGCGCCACGTGTCAAACGTAGGTGTGCTAGCGCCAAGTGCTCCAGCGCTGGAATTAAAAGAATCCTCCACCGTTAGATCAAAATATCTATTAATAATAATAAATTATTAATCAGAATTAACATTCTGTTCTAGAAAGATCTTTCCAATCTTATTAAAATAAGAAGATTATCTTCTGTAAAACAGAAGCCCTAGGATCAAAGATCCAATGGTGGGGAAATATCCCCAAATCAATCAGAGAAAGATCTCTTCAACTAATTTAACAAATCAAATGGCCCTATATAAAAGCCCCAAGACTTCAAGTCTCAAAAAGAAAGAACCCTCTGCAAACTTTGAGAAAACTCAAAGGGAAAGAAAGGCAAGCCTTTGAAGAAAGAAGATCATTTTCTTTATCTTTAAAGGTAAAGAATTATATTCTTGAAAAACAGAGATGAAATCCTCTCATTAAAAAAGAAGAACCATCTTCTAAAAAGATCAGAGATCTAAGAACAAGATCAAGGTCTTCAATAATAAAAAAAAGAAGATTAAAAGAAGTACTTTACTTCATTAACAGATCTTTTGATCTATAAAGGCAGAGCCTTTTGATGAGAATAAGAGCCTTGGTTCTTGGATCTTGAGGCAAGGCCTCTTTTGAAGAACAAAAAAAAACTTGTTCTTTGATCTTAAATTGATCAAAATGCGCTCTACGCTATTGGACAGTGCTTTGCACTCTTGAATTGCGCCTTTGCGCTTATTGGACTAGCGCACAGCGCCAAAACGCGCCACGTGTCAACCACAGAACAGTTTGCGCTTTGCGCTTCTAAAAATAGCGCACTGCGCTCTTGGACTGGCGCACAGCGCCAGAGCGCGCCACGTGTCAATCACTGGCGCACCCATAAACTGGCGCAACGCACTCATAAAGCGCAGTGCCCTAACAAGCCAGCGCTCAGCGCTAAGCGACATATGTCATTCTTATGTGCGCTAGCACAATGCGCTATTTAATTGGCGCAAAGCGCCTGATGCGCCACGTGGCGCGCTGTCAGAACATACTTTGTTCTGATAAATGCTATGCATTTAATTCCAGACAAAATGTCAGAGCCCAATGCTTTGCATTATTAAAAGGGCAGAGCCCAAATAAAGGCCTAATAGGCAGAATATAAATGAAAATGTTAAACATTTTTAACTGGACTTAGCCCAATTCTGGCCATAAGTCCTCAATTTAAATTGAACTGAGCCCAACTGCTCTTCCAATCAATTTACACCAGGTTCGAGGGTACATCTCTTTACTCCTCTGATATCTGTCGTTGTAATCCTTCAACGTCGTCAGAGAGGTGACGAGTCCCGACAACCACACATTACTACGGACTGTGGGGTCCTTAAACTTATGGACTATGACGTCCTTAACCTCGACCGTGATGTCTTAAAACTAATACCGAACTGTGGGGTCCTTAAACTCATGGACTATGACGTCCTTAATCTCGACCGTGATGTCTTAAAACTAATACCGGACTGTGGGGTCCTTAAACTCATGGACTATGACGTCCTTAACCTCGACCGTGATGTCTTAAAACTAATACCGAACTGTGAGGTCCTTAAACTCATGGACTATGAGGTCCTTAACCTTGACCGTAATGTCTCAAAACTAACAATGGACCGTAATGTCCTTAAACTAATTATTGACCACAATGTCATTAAACTAAACAACAGAGCCCAATTGCTCTCTTGTCGGATCTAAACGATCCCGTTAAGTTGATCTTAGTCTAAAATTAGACTAACGTGTCCTTAACAAATGTTTAAGTTGATCTTAGCCTCAAATAAGGCTAACGAATGCTTAAACACAACCCCCCCAAACCCAAATCTAAGAAAGATACGGATTTGGACTAGTCCACGCCCCACGGGCGACAACATAACTTAGTCTCCGTATACAATCCACGGGCAACTAAATACAAAACAAACACCCACGGCACGAAGTGACTACATGGAGAAAGAGAAAGTTGTTACCGCGATGCGGTAGCGTAATTAACTGCAGGGGCTTACGCCTGCAGGGAAGAGTGTCCCCATAATCAAAACCCCCTCAAACGAGGGGGAATCTGACGAAATCTGCTACATCGGCCGCATCCGTTTAAACCTTCGATACATGGTGCCATAAATCAACTTGGTATCTTCGGAGAGGTGGACGGATAGCACCAATTAGCATCTGCCCCGAGATTCAGGCAAGACGTCCAGTCTTCTCGGTTTCCGGCGGTGAACAGATTCTGGCATGCCCGGTGGGACCTTTTCCTCTTTCCACTCCACACTTCGTGTGTCGTGTTCGCGAACCAATCGCGGTTTTCCAATGGTTGCCCTTAGGTTTCGAGATACTAATATTTGGCATTTTGCTTGGTGCATAAAGCAAAGGATCAATGGCGTTCACCTGCTCAAAGTGTTCTACATGCAACTGCAACCCACGTCCTGCCTCAACTGGGGGCATAGCCTATGGACCCCAAGCGGCTTCCCTGTTCACGATACCCGTGGAACAGGTCACTCAAGCCACCACGGGATTGTTTTTCGGGACCATGCTCCCGCCAGCAAGCTTCAGCACTCCTCTACCAACACCGAAAGCTCTCAAGAAGTCGGTCTTTGATCGGCTTACAGCTACTGCGGCCCCTCTCAACGTGTCGTCCAGCTCCAGCGCCTCGGTCTTCTCCAGATTGGGCCAAAATTTCTGTGGGCCCACAATGAAGCTTGCAATCCCAGAGAAGGTTATCCCGAAGAGAGTAACCAACCTTGCTCCTGAAGTCGTCAAGGCGGCTTCTCCTGCCAAGGGGTCGGTCTTTACAAGACTGACTGTCCCAACTCCCACTCCCGCTCCTGCTACTCAAAGGACATCAGTCTTTAATAGGCTGACACCGGTAACAGCCCCTCACCTGAACAGGGGGCAAGATAAGGCCATCCCCGTCACCGAGCCAACTCCATCAGCTCGACGCGCTCGATGTCGCTACTGGCGCCGGGTAAGGAAGGCCGGGGGCAACTCCCCTTCTGGGCTAACTCCACCAGCCCCGACGGCGGAAATTAATGCTGCTGTTCCGACCGGGAATAGCTTTGAGCTGCTAAATAAGGTGTGCAGGAATTCTTCCACTGCCGTACTGAAAAGATCCCCTCCTCCGGCGGAGAATGTTGCGGAAGCCAAACCAGAGCAGTCCCCTCAGCGACTGTCCTCCAAGTTCTACAAGGTCTGGCGGCAGGTCCGAAACTTAGTGGTTGATCAAGCTAACCCTTGCCGACAAAAAAGGGCGAAGGTTCAACAAGAAGAAAGCCATCTTGCCAAGCCGCGGAAAGCTACCTGGGTGCCTACTGCGACGACCCCCTCTACTTCGACCGCTCACAAGAAAAGAAGGCCGGAGAAGTTCCCCATGCCCGCGACAAATGTCAAAGGCACCGAGGCCAAACGCCCTAAGTCTGGGGGCATGGTGGTGCATACTATTTACATGGCATCCGGGAAGGAGGATAGCCGCGCCTCTACGGGCCACCGACCACTCACCCGATCCATCACAAGATCCCAAGAACAGCAACAGCAGAAGCTTTAGGAGATGCTGACTGCCATGGCCATACTTACCGGGCCAAAAGAAAGGCCGGAGGTGTCATCAGAACGACGTCACGAACACGAGACTGATGCGGAGTTCCTTCGGAGAATGCTCGAAAAGAAGGACAAGAAGGCTGTGGAACAAGCGTCCAATATAAAGCAAATGTCTCTTCTGTTCCAAGACATGGTGGGCATGATGATCCAGCCGGATCCCCCAGCTGAAGATCCTCCGATTATCCTCGAAGACGACAGAGGAGAAACGTCAAATCCACCTCCGGCTCTTTCAACAGCCAAAGAGGAAACAATCTCTAAGGCCGCCCTGGATGATTATATTGCTCAACAAATACGAGTTCACAAGGCAAATGAAGCAACCGGCCAAGTCGTCAAAACGGGGCGACCGTATCCAGGCTGGTATGATCAGATAAAGTACCCGCCGGGCTACACGATCCCGAAATTCCATGTCTACAAGGGGACAGGCAATCCCCATCAACATGTCGCCCAGTTCAGGGCTCTTTGTGGCAACACCGGCGGCGATGATAAGCTCTTGCTTCGCCAATTCGTCGGCAGCTTATCGGAGACGGCGTTTGAGTGGTACTCCGAACTTCCAAACGACTCCGTCAAAACTTTTGCAGAGATGGAGTTGTTGTTCACCCAGCGATTCGCGAGCGCCAGTGAACGAACCCCAATAACGGCGTTGATCAATGCAAGAGTGAAGCCGGGCGAAACTTGGGTTCAATACGCAATCCGATGGCGAAACTTGTGGTCGAAATGCGAACAGCGCATCGAAGAAGCACCAGCGGTGGGCATGTTCATGGGCACCCTAGACCCTCATTCAACTATTTCACAGTTCATGATGTTCTTTAAACCGACCACGTTCCAGGCTTTAATCGATAAGCTAGCCCAAATGGATCAAATGGGTCACAGACCGTCTCCCCCGAAGCCGGAACCGCGGAACGACAAGGGTAAAGGGAAGGCGACCTTCGTTGCGAATACCCAACAGCAGCCCAGTGCCCCAAAGCTAGCAGATCAACAGGAAGAGAGACGGCGCTATTACAATGAGAAAATGAAGCGTCCTTACTCATTCCCACGGGACAAAACGAAGAGGTTGTTCGAGCTGGCGGTGCACAACAGGCTTATCAATTTGCCGAATCCAAGGCGACCACCGCAACCCAGCGAAGTGAATAATCCCAATTACTGCCCTTACCACTAAACGGTAAGCCATCCGATCGAGGATTGCTTCGTCTTTAAGGGATGGATCGAGGATCAGTACTTACAAAGCAAGTTCGCGTTGTCTGAGAAGTGGAAAGTAAACCCACCACAACCGCACACTCCTAAGAAGGTGGACACACCGGGGGCAACGTGTTCTTTTATTGAAGAAGCTCCATGGGAGGTCGTACTTTCAGCCAAAACCAAAAGGATGCTGAATGATCTTCAGATATGCCCGGCGATCAGGTGGAAGAACCCGCTGGAACCCCAGATCATCGAAGGGATGCTGAAACCATGCCCAACTCCAAAGATTGGTGGTGATAGCCAAAGTGCACACACCCAGCCGTCGAAATCTTCGAAAAAGAAGAAGAGATCCAAAAAGCCCGTGAAGCCCGGCGACAAGCGCATGGACCTGCAGAACCAGATTGACGCGCTGGAGGAGTATAATCAGAAGGTGCGGACTCCCATCACGCTCCAAGAGTTCCTCAGCCACGTCCTTGAGGACGAAGATGATGGAGAAGACTCGTCGGACGGATCTGAGGATTACATAGCAAGCTGCCATGTGATCTGTAACACCTGAGGTCAGGTTTAGTAAGTGATTAAGTGTTAATGTGGGATTTTGGCTAAAAGTTTACCAAAAATAGGTTTCTTAAAAACTATCTGGTTTTGTGGTTATTTTGTGGAATTTTATCTCAACCACCCACACTTGTGCACGACAGACAGGGGTAAGATTAGGGTATGCCATATCTTGAGCTTGTGAGTCGTTGTGTTAAGTTAACCACGGTGGTCTAAAATTCTTTGTTTTGTTTGGTGTTGATTGAGGGGTTGTAGTTTTTATTTGGTTTAAGATTGGGGTTGTCGTAAGGAGAGGTTATGATGAGCCTTGATTGTTTCACACTTCCTTCTTTTCAAAATCCGTTTGCCTCTCAAAACTCATCTTATATATATACACATACACCAGCAATTTACAGCTGATTTCAGCAGCCAAAATCAGCACCAGCAGCTCCCATCATTATCACAGCACAATTAGCTGCTCAAATTCAGCTGAGGATACACTACGACAGCTACTAAACTATCACATCAGCACCACAACACCTTATTCATCACCTGTCACATTTCACATCAGCCAAAGCATCCAATCAGCCTCAAATTTGTGTGCAAATTCAGCCTTGAGGTCAGCTATGGCTGCTGCCATAGCCACCTAACACCATGGAAATTCAGCTGAGGCTAGCCCATCATTGCATCAGCCCCCCTACCACTCTACAACAGCACCAAGTCACATCAGCCCCAAGTTTTCAAACTTCATCAGCCATTTTTCAACAGCAACAGCTGTTACATCAGCCCCAAACTCTTTACATAAACCCTCCCCCATAATCACGCAACCCTTCCCACAATCATACTACCATCCCTGCTGCTGCTACTACTTCAAACAGCAACAAAAACAGCAATAACACCATCAGCTAGCAGCCCCAGCAACCCATTTTCTTGCATCAGCCCATTTTCATAACACCATCAGCATCAGCCCTTGCTGCACCAGCACCAGCCTCATACCATACACCATATCAACTCCATACCACACCATATCAACTCCATACCACACCATATCAATACCATACCACACCACACAACACCTCACACCACTACAACAACAACAACAACAACAACAACAATCAGCAACAGCAACAGCAACACATTTTTTTCAGCATCAGCATCAGTGCACCAGCTTGGATTCCAGCAGCTCCAGTTCACTACAGCAGCACCTACCCTCTTCTTCTTCTCCTTCTCCCTTGTTGCAAGGTTCCTAGAGGGTATATCTCCTAAACTTTTCGTATATTACGTAGATTAAATGCTTGTTTAGCTAGTTGTTGCGACAAATAGAATTTTCATGCTAGAATTGTGTCTTGATGCTAGATTTAGAGATTTTAGAGTGTTTGTAGTTTAATGAGCCATCTTTAGTGTTAACTAACCTGTTAAAGCCAAGAAGTATCATTAAAAATTGGATAGTTAGCCTAATTTGCTAAAATTGCGATAATCTAGCTTAATCGGTGTCCGTATCATACGTAAAAGTGATATTGGGTGTTTTATGGAGATTTTGAGAAAAGTGAGAGTTACGTTAGTTATAATAAACTTCTTAGGTCCTAGTGAGGCCAGCCAACCAGAGAAATTCCCCAGATTTTTATGTAGAAACCCGATTTACCCGACTTGGCGTATTTTGGCAGTTTTAGTGATTTTTAGCCTTTCTGAAATCTGCTATTGACCCGATCACTACAGAATAATTTTGAGAAGACCGTAGCATGGTGAGAAGAGTAGAATCACACAGCCAAAGCACGGGGACCCACCTCACATTGGAGGCCGCCGGTTTTCTCTTTCTGGCCGCAAATTGCGGCCAGAGTAGGGGGTAGGGTGTTGCATTTTTTGGGTGTAGGGTCATGCTGGGTAGGTTAGTCTGTTGGTATCTCTAACTTTTCAAGTTTGGCCCTGAGGCAAAATCTGGAACTAGTTACGTGTTTTCGATGTTTTAAGACTTGTGCGACACGCGCGTGATACACGTGGTTCTGTGGCGCGCTGCGCGACACAGCGTGTCAGTTCTGATTCAGGTAGGTTTGTGCGCGTCGCGTCGCGTCGCATCGCGTCGTGTGCACACGCGTTTGGTTTCACGCACGCGTATCCCTTTTGTCGATATATTGCGTTTTGCATGACTTTTCCTTATATGGTGACTCATGTGAATTCTAGGTTCGCCGGCAGGAACTTCAAGCGCAGCTGAAAAAGGAAAACAGGTGGTCGGACACACTTAGCACAGGACCACTGGTGAGTAGATTTAACATCTACAGGGGACAATCGTTTGGATGGCGCAAGTCGCCCGATAGATTTAGTAGACTTGGTATTACTGGTAACATTGGAGTAAAAATGATAAAACTTGCATGTTAATTGCTGTAGTTAATAATTATATGATGTTCCATATACGCAGATTTATTATAGGACACATGCACCATTACCAGGTTTTATATGTTGCACGAGCACTATTCATGTGAACACACACACCCTGGTAATTGCCATGTCACGACACTAAATAACTTTAAATCTGAAACATGTTAACTGCTTAGAAATGTGACATTGAAATAAGTACTTAAATTGATACCATAAGCATTCATAATCATCGGCATATGTATTTATGATATTTTCATGAGATTTATGATAATTCTGGATTTTGGGGGAAAGCCGCAAGATTTCAAATGATATTTGTTAAAAATAAAAGCTGCGGTTTTCTAGTGATGTAAAGTGTCGTCCACCATGAGTTTGCTGTGGTTTTTGAGACCCGTTTCGAGGAGGTGGATGAACCGTCTCGGGTACATGGTGGGCCCGGTATGGTACCTCGGGGCAAGAAGATCGCAGATGATGGCGTTGAGCCTGGCAGGGGACGGATTACCTACCGGTGATTTCATTTGGCACGGCGGATATCCAGAGGATACCGACCGTGGCTGCTGGATTGAGATATGGATTTTGATGTGGATCAGCCGGATGGCTGAGGCCAGAGATACTGGACATGGATATATGAGATTTGGTCAGTTTTGAGGTGTCGTTGCTGGACACGGATTTTACTGTTTTTCCTAGATATTATTATTGATGTTTAAAAAGGGGAGTTTCAAAACAACGGAAGAATAATTCTCATACACACTTGATTGTATTTTCATGTGGCATACATACCTGTTATCACCTCCATGTGACATATATACTTGCTAGTATACTGTTGATGCATACACACCTGCTGGTACATATAGCTATACCTGTTTTAGGGATGTCAGGATACTTGTGTGCATGCATACGATAGCCTTAGTAAATGTTATCTATTACTCACGAGCTGGCAACTCACCCCCGTTGTGCCACAGCTTTTCTGCAGGCCCATTCCGTCAACACTGTAGCGGCGGATACCTTTGCTTCATTTGTACTTCTTGCCTGGACTAGAGGCTTTTGCTCATAGGTGGGTTATTATCAGTTTGTACCACCTTATATATGCTCATTGTATCTAGAGTACTCCATCTACTGCTATCTACAGTTCTACTGTCGCTACTGTATCTACGACTACTGTTGTTGCTACTACTGTTTCCATTACTGCTACTATCATTTCAGTTGTACCTGTTTTATTCGGATGACTGTATATTGACCTAGATGTGAGATTGTGAGACTTGAGGATTTATTTATGATGTATCTGGGTCGAGCTCACTTGAGTCGACATGTTATTCCTCATGCACTGATTTCTTTTATATTCTGCTGGAAATTTTGGAATAAGGGCAAATTGATTAGGTAATGAGGTAAAAGCTTAAACTAATTGGTTTTCCTTTCACTCTAAAAATCTTATTTGGTTTTGTATTCTGGGCTTCGGCTTACTTATTTTACGGACGCCTTGAGACGTTTCGTAACTTAAGTGCCGGTCGCGTTCCGTACTTTTCGGGTCGTGACAAAGTTGGTATCAGAGCGATAGGTTTCACCTTTCTGAGTGTAGGATGACCCTTAGTAGATGGAGTAAGTGACTTAAGCAGGGTGGCGTAGCGTACGTATGTCCGCGGCATACTTGCGTTGCGGTACTCCGCCTAGGTGACTTTAGGATATACTTGCTTGAAATTCCTTCTTCAATTCCGTGTATCCTACGATCTTATTCATGTTCCTGTACCAGCTACTATGCCGCCAAAGACTACCAGAGCACAGAGGGCTGCCGCCCGAGACGAGATTCGAGCTGGCTCATCCGAGACTAGGACTGAGAAGGGTAGTATGCCTACACCACAGGAACAAACCGATCTGCCTTCCCCAGGCCGTATGGATAGGCTCGAGACTGGTATGGAGGAGTTGCGACAGATGATGGGGAGTATGCAGGAGCTACGTCAGATGGTAGGATCCTTCGTTGCGGCCAGTCATGCACCGAGGCCGGAGGACGTACCCACTGCATCCCAGACTACTGTGATACCTGCTCCTATTACTACCACCGTGACCATTCCGGTTTCGCTACAGGAGTTCATGAGGCTGAGACCTCCAGTTTTTACGGGTACCGATGTAGCGGAGGACCCGCAGACGTTCCTTGACAGCTTGGCCAGGATCTGCCGTTCGCTGAGATGTTCCGATGATCGCTGGGTAGAGCTTGCGAGTTTCCGACTAGAGGGTCTCGCACAGATATGGTGGGAGTCAGTTCTGAGAGGTCGAGCTGCAGGTCTATCGCCCATGACCTGGACCGAGTTCACAGCAGTTTTTCTTGCCCGATTCCTCCCGGAGAGCGTTCGCGACGTCAGAGCTCGTAGTTTCGAGGCCTTGGTCAAGACACCAGGGATGACGGTGTCTGAGTATGACGTTCAGTTTACACAGTTGTCTCGATATGCTCCGTATCTGGTGGATACCGAAGCAAAGAGAGTGAAGAGGTTTATACAGGGACTGGATGCCCAGTTATATCTTGCCATTGGCGCCCAGCATTTCGATACCTATTCGGCAGCTATGAATACAGCATTGCGGATGGAGGCACGAATTTCAGCAACTTCGGCTGTTACCGGGCCGAAGAGGATTCGCACTGGCATGCCAGATCAGAGGCAGCATACCAGATTCCTTCCAAGAGATAGGACCGGCAGAGGATTTGGACGAGGTCATCTATATGGATCGTATACACAGGGACAGCAGTCGTCGCCAGGATGCTTCGGGTGCGGGAGTCTGCACCATCGTGTTAGAGACTGTCCAGCAAGGCGACAGGGAGCGACGACAGTTCCGCATGTGACTCTACCTCCATCACCGCCCCCTCCTCAGAGAGCCCTACTTCCTGCCACAGGCAATGCTCCACGCCAGTTAGGTGTACCCAGAGGCCGTGGACGTGGCGCACCGATCCAGAGAGGACGAGGAGGCAGAGGCCGAGGCCGAGGTCAGCCCGCTATCGGAGGAGGTCAGGCCCGAGTTTTTGCATTAACACCCCAGGATGCGCAGGCATCCAATGCCGTCGTCACAGGTACTCTATCAGTTTGTTCTGTTGATGCACATGTGTTATTTGATCCCGGATCCACGCACTCTTATGTTTCCACACACTTTGTACCGAGTTTGGGTAGAGAGTCCGGTTTGCTTGATCAGCCACTTGTTGTGACCACTCCTATGGGAGAGTCCTTTGTTGCTAGGCACGTTTTCCGATCCTGTACCGTTCGTATTGGCGAACGAGAGCTGCCTGTCGACTTGATCCTTCTGGAGATGTTGGACTTCGACATTCTTTTGGGCATGGATTGGTTAGCCACGTGCTATGCGTCGGTGGACTGCCGTGAGAAGACAGTTAGATTTTGTTTTCCCGGCGAGTCAGTTTTTGTTGTGAAGGGGGACCGTGGTGCCGCCCCTCACATGTTGATTTCTTCTCTTCACGCTAACCAGCTATTGAGGAAGGGATGTCAGGGATTCTTAGCTTATGTCAGTGATACTAGAGCTACAGATGTTCCGTTGGACCAGGTCCCGGTTGTTTGTGGATTCCCTGATGTTTTCCCTGATGAGCTTCCTGGACTACCGCCTGAGCGCGATGTCGAGTTCTGTATTGATTTAATTCCTGGCTCGGGACCTATTTCTATACCGCCTTATCGAATGGCCCCGGCGGAACTTAGTGAATTGAAGGTTCAGCTGCAAGAATTGTTAGATAAGGGACTTATTCGACCTAGCGTTTCACCATGGGGTGCTCCGGTCCTGTTTGTCAAAAAGAAGGACGGAAGTTTGCGTTTATGTATCGACTACCGCCAGCTGAACAAGGTTACCGTACGGAACAGATATCCGTTGCCACGCATAGATGATTTATTCGACCAGCTTCAGGGTGCGGGTTATTTTTCAAGGATCGACTTACGATCAGGATACCATCAGCTGCGAGTCCGACAGGAGGATGTACCGAAGACAGCCTTCCGTACACGCTATGGCCACTATGAATTTCTGGTGATGTCGTTCGGACTCACCAACGCCCCAGCAGCATTCATGGATTTGATGAACCGTACATTCAGACCGTATCTTGACTTGTTCATCATCGTGTTCATCGACGATATTTTGGTGTATTCCCGGAGCCGAGAGGAGCACGAGCAGCACCTGCGGATTACGTTACAGACCTTGAGGGAGCATCAGCTTTTCGCAAAATTTTCCAAGTGTGCATTCTGGTTGGACAGTGTCGGATTCTTGGGTCATGTGATTACGAGAAACGGCATATGTGTGGACCCAAAGAAGATCGAGGCCGTCCAGCAGTGGCCCAGACCGACATCGGTTACGGAGATCCGTAGTTTTCTAGGCCTTGCAGGCTACTACAGGAGATTTGTACAAGATTTCTCCCGTATTGCTGCACCTTTGACAGGTTTGACCCGGAAGGGAGTTCCTTTCGTTTGGACGGAGGAATGCGAGCGCAGTTTTCAGCAGCTGCGGACGTGTTTGACTACGGCGCCGGTATTATCTTTGCCTTCGGGATCAGGCGGATTTGTGGTTTACTGTGATGCTTCGCGAGTAGGGCTAGGATGTGTATTGATGCAGCATGACAGGGTAATCGCGTATGCTTCGCGACAATTGAAGAAACACGAACAGAACTACCCTACTCATGATTTGGAGATGGCTGCAGTGGTCTTTTCACTTAAGATCTGGCGACATTACCTATACGGCGAGTCGTGCCAGATATTCACAGACCACAAAAGCTTAAAATACATATTTCAGCAGCGAGATCTGAACCTCAGACAGCGTCGTTGGATGGAGTTGGTGAAGGACTATGACTGTGAGATCTTATACCATCCGGGCAAGGCAAATGTAGTAGCAGATGCTCTGAGCAGGAGGCCCGGGGGTAATCTATCTTATATGTGCGCAGTGCAGAGGCAGTCATCAGCAGATTGGCAGATTTTATGCGACAGCCGAGTAGAGTTTGAGTTCCCTCCAACAGGGGGACAGCTCGCGCATGTGCGTGCGCGCCCACAGTTGCTTGACCGTATGTATGAAGCACAGCGCAGCGATGACCGTTGTGCAGAGATCATAGCACAGATGGGACAGGGCAGATTTTCCGAGTTCGTAGTTGATGAACAGGGAATTTTACGATTTGGATCCAGACTGTGCGTACCAGATGCTGAGGGATTGCGACGCGATATTCTTGAGGAAGCACACCGATCGGCGTATAGTGTCCACCCCGGTTCCACCAAGATGTACCATGATTTGAGAGAGATCTACTGGTGGGACGGAATGAAGAGGGACATCACAGAGTTTGTATCGAGATGCCTGACTTGTCAGCAAGTCAAGGCCGAGCACCAGAGACCCGCAGGAGAACTACAGCCGTTACCCATTCCAGAGTGGAAATGGGAGCAGATTTCGATGGATTTCGTTGTGGGTCTACCCAGGACCAGTCAAGGGTACGACTCCATTTGGGTGATCGTAGATCGATTGACGAAAGCGGCTCACTTCCTGCCAGTGAAGACAACTTTTAGCTTCGCTCAGTATGCCCAGCTTTACATCGACGAGATCGTACGATTGCATGGTGTACCGACTTGCATCGTGTCAGATCGAGGCACTCAATTCACCAGCCGACTTTGGCAGAAACTTCAGAAGGCATTGGGCACTCGTTTGAGTTTTAGCACAGCATTTCATCCGCAGACCGACGGACAGTCAGAGCGAACCATTCAGACCCTCGAGGACATGCTTCGAGCGTGTGTTTTAGACTTCGGAGGTAGCTGGGATCGTCATTTACCTCTAGTGGAGTTCTCCTATAACAACAGTTTCCAGGATACTATTCAGATGGCACCTTTCGAGGCGTTGTATGGAAGAAGATGTAGATCGCCCGTTTGTTGGACCGAGTTGAGCGAGAGCAGTATCTTCGGACCACAGATCGTGCAGGAGACGACCGAAAAAGTACAGCTGATCCGAGACCGAATGAGAGCAGCCCAGTGCAGGCAGAAATCGTATGCAGACAGGCGCCGTTGCAAATTAGAGTTCGCAGTTGGCGACCATGTTTTTCTGAGAATCTCTCCGATGAAGGGCGTGATGCGTTTTGGGCGAAAGGGGAAGCTTAGCCCTAGATTCGTAGGTCCCTTCGAGATTCTCGAGCGTGTTGGCGCTGTTGCGTATCGTTTAGCTCTCCCACCTAGTTTTTCAGATGTTCATCCCGTTTTCCACGTGTCAATGCTACGCCGTTATCTTCATGACCCTTCTCACACGATTCAGCATCAGACAATTCAGCTCGAACCCGATCTTTCGTTCACCGTGCAGCCAGTTGAAATTTAGATCGGCAAGTGAAGAGACTTCGATCAAAGGTCCTGCCGTCTGTGAAAGTTCTTTGGCGCAGCCCGAGCAGTGAGGAGATCACTTGGGAGGCCGAGGGAGAGATGCGGAAGAAATTCCCTCATCTTTTTGAAGGTATGCGTAGTTACACATTTTAAAATTCGGGGACGAATTTTCTTAAGGGAGGAAGATTGTAACACCTGAGGTCAGGTTTAGTAAGTGATTAA
Source organism: Agapanthus africanus (assembly GCA_030015575.1). Classification (NCBI taxonomy): domain Eukaryota; kingdom Viridiplantae; phylum Streptophyta; class Magnoliopsida; order Asparagales; family Amaryllidaceae; genus Agapanthus; species Agapanthus africanus. The sequence goes on from JASDDO010000016.1 coordinate 570,719,139, forward strand.
GTGTTAATGTGGGATTTTGGCTAAAAGTTTACCAAAAATAGGTTTCTTAAAAACTATCTGGTTTTGTGGTTATTTTGTGGAATTTTATCTCAACCACCCACACTTGTGCACGACAGACAGGGGTAAGATTAGGGTATGCCATATCTTGAGCTTGTGAGTCGTTGTGTTAAGTTAACCACGGTGGTCTAAAATTCTTTGTTTTGTTTGGTGTTGATTGAGGGGTTGTAGTTTTTATTTGGTTTAAGATTGGGGTTGTCGTAAGGAGAGGTTATGATGAGCCTTGATTGTTTCACACTTCCTTCTTTTCAAAATCCGTTTGCCTCTCAAAACTCATCTTATATATATACACATACACCAGCAATTTACAGCTGATTTCAGCAGCCAAAATCAGCACCAGCAGCTCCCATCATTATCACAGCACAATTAGCTGCTCAAATTCAGCTGAGGATACACTACGACAGCTACTAAACTATCACATCAGCACCACAACACCTTATTCATCACCTGTCACATTTCACATCAGCCAAAGCATCCAATCAGCCTCAAATTTGTGTGCAAATTCAGCCTTGAGGTCAGCTATGGCTGCTGCCATAGCCACCTAACACCATGGAAATTCAGCTGAGGCTAGCCCATCATTGCATCAGCCCCCCCTACCACTCTACAACAGCACCAAGTCACATCAGCCCCAAGTTTTCAAACTTCATCAGCCATTTTTCAACAGCAACAGCTGTTACATCAGCCCCAAACTCTTTACATAAACCCTCCCCCATAATCACGCAACCCTTCCCACAATCATACTACCATCCCTGCTGCTGCTACTACTTCAAACAGCAACAAAAACAGCAATAACACCATCAGCTAGCAGCCCCAGCAACCCATTTTCTTGCATCAGCCCATTTTCATAACACCATCAGCATCAGCCCTTGCTGCACCAGCACCAGCCTCATACCATACACCATATCAACTCCATACCACACCATATCAACTCCATACCACACCATATCAATACCATACCACACCACACAACACCTCACACCACTACAACAACAACAACAACAACAACAACAATCAGCAACAGCAACACATTTTTTTCAGCATCAGCATCAGTGCACCAGCTTGGATTCCAGCAGCTCCAGTTCACTACAGCAGCACCTACCCTCTTCTTCTTCTCCTTCTCCCTTGTTGCAAGGTTCCTAGAGGGTATATCTCCTAAACTTTTCGTATATTACGTAGATTAAATGCTTGTTTAGCTAGTTGTTGCGACAAATAGAATTTTCATGCTAGAATTGTGTCTTGATGCTAGATTTAGAGATTTTAGAGTGTTTGTAGTTTAATGAGCCATCTTTAGTGTTAACTAACCTGTTAAAGCCAAGAAGTATCATTAAAAATTGGATAGTTAGCCTAATTTGCTAAAATTGCGATAATCTAGCTTAATCGGTGTCCGTATCATACGTAAAAGTGATATTGGGTGTTTTATGGAGATTTTGAGAAAAGTGAGAGTTACGTTAGTTATAATAAACTTCTTAGGTCCTAGTGAGGCCAGCCAACCAGAGAAATTCCCCAGATTTTTATGTAGAAACCCGATTTACCCGACTTGGCGTATTTTGGCAGTTTTAGTGATTTTTAGCCTTTCTGAAATCTGCTATTGACCCGATCACTACAGAATAATTTTGAGAAGACCGTAGCATGGTGAGAAGAGTAGAATCACACAGCCAAAGCACGGGGACCCACCTCACATTGGAGGCCGCCGGTTTTCTCTTTCTGGCCGCAAATTGCGGCCAGAGTAGGGGGTAGGGTGTTGCATTTTTTGGGTGTAGGGTCATGCTGGGTAGGTTAGTCTGTTGGTATCTCTAACTTTTCAAGTTTGGCCCTGAGGCAAAATCTGGAACTAGTTACGTGTTTTCGATGTTTTAAGACTTGTGCGACACGCGCGTGATACACGTGGTTCTGTGGCGCGCTGCGCGACACAGCGTGTCAGTTCTGATTCAGGTAGGTTTGTGCGCGTCGCGTCGCGTCGCATCGCGTCGTGTGCACACGCGTTTGGTTTCACGCACGCGTATCCCTTTTGTCGATATATTGCGTTTTGCATGACTTTTCCTTATATGGTGACTCATGTGAATTCTAGGTTCGCCGGCAGGAACTTCAAGCGCAGCTGAAAAAGAAAAACAGGTGGTCGGACACACTTAGCACATGACCACTGGTGAGTAGATTTAACATCTACAGGGGACAATCGTTTGGATGGCGCAAGTCGCCCGATAGATTTAGTAGACTTGGTATTACTGGTAACATTGGAGTAAAAATGATAAAACTTGCATGTTAATTGCTGTAGTTAATAATTATATGATGTTCCATATACGCAGATTTATTATAGGACACATGCACCATTACCAGGTTTTATATGTTGCACGAGCACTATTCATGTGAACACACACACCCTGGTAATTGCCATGTCACGACACTAAATAACTTTAAATCTGAAACATGTTAACTGCTTAGAAATGTGACATTGAAATAAGTACTTAAATTGATACCATAAGCATTCATAATCATCGGCATATGTATTTATGATATTTTCATGAGATTTATGATAATTCTGGATTTTGGGGGAAAGCCGCAAGATTTCAAATGATATTTGTTAAAAATAAAAGCTGCGGTTTTCTAGTGATGTAAAGTGTCGTCCACCATGAGTTTGCTGTGGTTTTTGAGACCCGTTTCGAGGAGGTGGATGAACCGTCTCGGGTACATGGTGGGCCCGGTATGGTACCTCGGGGCAAGAAGATCGCAGATGATGGCGTTGAGCCTGGCAGGGGACGGATTACCTACCGGTGATTTCATTTGGCACGGCGGATATCCAGAGGATACCGACCGTGGCTGCTGGATTGAGATATGGATTTTGATGTGGATCAGCCGGATGGCTGAGGCCAGAGATACTGGACATGGATATATGAGATTTGGTCAGTTTTGAGGTGTTGTTGCTGGACACGGATTTTACTGTTTTTCCTAGATATTATTATTGATGTTTAAAAAGGGGAGTTTCAAAACAACGGAAGAATAATTCTCATACACACTTGATTGTATTTTCATGTGGCATACATACCTGTTATCACCTCCATGTGACATATATACTTGCTAGTATACTGTTGATGCATACACACCTGCTGGTACATATAGCTATACCTGTTTTAGGGATGTCAGGATACTTGTGTGCATGCATACGATAGCCTTAGTAAATGTTATCTATTACTCACGAGCTGGCAACTCACCCCCGTTGTGCCACAGCTTTTCTGCAGGCCCATTCCGTCAGCACTGTAGCGGCGGATACCTTTGCTTCATTTGTACTTCTTGCCTGGACTAGAGGCTTTTGCTCATAGGTGGGTTATTATCAGTTTGTACCACCTTATATATGCTCATTGTATCTAGAGTACTCCATCTACTGCTATCTACAGTTCTACTGTCGCTACTGTATCTACGACTACTGTTGTTGCTACTACTGTTGCCATTACTGCTACTATCATTTCAGTTGTACCTGTTTTATTCGGATGACTGTATATTGACCTAGATGTGAGATTGTGAGACTTGAGGATTTATTTATGATGTATCTGGGTCGAGCTCACTTGAGTCGACATGTTATTCCTCATGCACTGATTTCTTTTATATTCTGCTGGAAATTTTGGAATAAGGGCAAATTGATTAGGTAATGAGGTAAAAGCTTAAACTAATTGGTTTTCCTTTCACTCTAAAAATCTTATTTGGTTTTGTATTCTGGGCTTCGGCTTACTTATTTTACGGACGCCTTGAGACGTTTCGTAACTTAAGTGCCGGTCGCGTTCCGTACTTTTCGGGTCGTGACATGATCTCTCATTCATCGCTAGACAATGAAGAGGCTCCTTGCACAAAGAAACTGGTGGCAGAGCCTGAGCCGGAACTTCTGGAGCCGTCAGATGAAATGATCGACGCATTCCTAAATGAAGCTCTCCTGAGAAGTAAAGCTGATCGGGAGCGCGAGACGGCCATATTTGAAAGAGCCAAACGCCGACGACTAGATGAAAGAGTCGAGACACTCCCGCCGAATCAAGGAACATCCGTCATGGATAAAAACAAGTTCAAGACGAGGAAAAGGTTTGCTAAAGCCATATCAATAGGAATGAAGCTACCACCCTCCGAAGGAAACACTCCCAGTGAAGCAGAGATGCATCCTAACTACTGCTCATATCATCGAAAGATTTCGCACCCCACTGAGGAATGCGACGCTTTTAAAAGATGGTGGCAGGGGTATGTTGCTCACCGGCAACATTTCAAGCGGATGAAACGCAAGACTCGTCGGGAGCAAAGAAATGCGACTGAGGAGCATAAAAGAAATACTGGTAACTGCCGCATGGTCAACACCGGGGGATCGCAGATTCTCACTTTTGGGAGTGACTCTGACGAAGAGATGGCTCTTGCCCTTCTCTTTAAGGAATCCACCTCGGGCAAGGAAGAAGAATCGAAGGCCTATGAAAACATTCAGCTGCGCAATCGCACGCTTCCAGAAAAGAATCTCGGACCCACGAGTAGAAAAGATAAGGGAAAGGAAAAGGTCTCTGAGGATATCGCCCTGGATGACCAAGTCATGAAAGAGCTGACTGCCAAGGACCCGCCAAAGAAGAGTAAGGTGGACTATAACGTTCTGGCACACTTGAGGAAGTTACCTTCGCAGCTCAGCGTTCTCGACGCCTTTTTACTATCCAAAGACTCATTGGTCAAGGCGCTACAAGAACCAGAGCAATTCTAAGCTTCCCTCGCCGAAGAAAAGATGAAGGACGAACTAGATGAAGTACACACAGCCGATATCACCTTCGGCGATGAAGACCTCCTCCTTGGGACGTGCGAGCACAACCATCCCCTCTATGTCTCAGGATACTGCCACGATATAAAGATAGGCAAAATCCTGGTCGACAATGGGTCTTTCGTCAATCTCCTCAATGTGCGAGTGTTGAAGGAAATCTGCATGAGCGTCCAGCATCTCGCTCGTGATAAAATCACCATCTCTGGTTTTGACTCCCAGTCATCGCGGACTCTCGGGTCTGTGATACTGACGTTACGATTCGGGTTACTTGTTACGGATATTAAATTTCATGTCATTGACGCCAAGACATGCTATCGCTTTGCACGGCCGGCCTTGGTTACACGAGTACAATATCATCCCTTCTACACAACATCAGTGTATGAAATACTTTAAGGATGGTCTCGAGTATATCGTAACAGGAGAGCTGAATCCATTCTCCGTAAACGAAGTCTGCAAGTATGAAGACGCAAAATATTTCTTGCCAGATTTTGAAGACACAGAGAGATGTCACAAACCGGAGAACAAAGCTATCACCACCATTCCCGTCTTCGGGAGTGATACCGAGGAAGAGGAATAGATGATTTATTCAGGCCCACCCCAGTATAACAAGCCAGGACCATCCGCTCCCATGTTAATCTTTGGCAGTGACTCGGAAGATGAGGTCCATGCTATATTCTCCGCTCGGCCTTCAATATAAACATTCGCTGATGAAGAGCAAAGTTTGCAAGTTGCCATGGTTCCGCCCAAACATCATAAAGAACTAGACATGCTTGACACCTACAGTGTGGAAGAGCTGCAGACGTTCTACGTCCCTCCCAGGCGAGAAGGAGAAAAGACGATCCTATTCTACCGCTCCGGGGAAACCAAAGTGGAGAAAGAAATCTGGCACAGTGCGGATCCTACACTTGACAGGCTTCAGCCCATCCGTCTGCCTAGATATTATACAGAAAGCTTGAAAAGGCTGTTGAAGCGCCAAGGGATACCCTTCAAACAGACCGCTCGAAAAGCTAAGTTCTACGAAAGGATCTGGAACGTTCCCGGAACTCAGCGCAAGTTGCCCAACGGGAGAATGGATGCAATCGGGCTTAGATACGTTCGGTCTAAGAAACGGGAGCTACTCCGCGACTGCTATGTCGTACATGACTTTGATGAAGAAGGAGATGCTCAATGGGAGAGTGCTAATCCTGAACCAGAAAAGGTCCCCGATGTAAAAATGCTCAGTCCGTCGTTCGAAGAACAAATGGACAAGCTTATAAGGAAAGCTGGTCAAAAAGTTCAAGACGACCATAATCGCGAAATGGCCATCTACGAGAAAGCCAGGACGCAACGCCTTCTTCAACAGGATGCGAAAGATGAAAATGCCCCTCCCTGCCAACCTGTTGTAAAAAAAGCCAGACGCAGAGGCAGAAACAAGTCAAAAAGCGGAAAAGGCATTCAGTAACGACAAAGCGGGACCAAGAAGTCACGCGAGCGGGAATCGAGCGGTCCGGATTTGTCCCTTATGAAGAAGATGAGTCGAGCATACTCTTTTCCTCAAGACATGACAAAGAAGATACTTGATCTTGCCATATGACATCAAATGCTTACACTCCCAGAGTCCAAGCACCCCGAGCAAGCCAACGAGGTCTCTCACCCAGACTATTGTTCTTATCACCGAGCGATAGGGCATCCTTTCGAAGACTGCTTCACCTTTAAGAATTGGGTCGAAGACCAATATCAGCTCGGCAAATTCGCTCTATCCAACAGTTGGAGGATAACTCCGCCGCAGAAGCATGAACCCAAAGCCATGAGAGTAGAACCAGATCCATATCGGCCTTGGAAGCGAGCTCGTACTTGTCATATAATAACGCTATCAGAGGAAGAGACCGAGAATATGGATGACCTCCCCTGGTGCTTCAAAAACGATGATGACGAGGTGATCTCAGAATTTCCACCGGCGCCGAAAGAGCAGGAAGATGGAATACACACTACTGCATATAACCTCAAGAAAATTGATTTGGGGATGACGAGTGACCCGCGACCTACATTCGTCAGTGAGCTGCTATCTGAAGAAAGGGTGGTTGCGCTAAAAGACGTGCTTATGCAGCATAGAGATTGCTTCTCATGGAACTATTCCGAAATGCCAGGACTAGATCCAGAGATTGCTGTCCACAAACTGGCAATATCCCCGGACGTTAAGCCAATCAAACAAGCACCGAGAAGAATGCGGCTCGAGCTTGAGATGGGTATCAATACCAAGGTCAAGAAGCTAATCGACTCTGGCTTCATCCAAGAGATTCAGTATCCTGACTGGATCGCCAACATCATCCCGGTGATGAAGAAAAATGGGACAGTGTGCATATGTGTGGAGTTTCGGGATCTCAATAAAGCCTGCCCGAAGGACGACTTCCCAGTACCGGTCACCGAGCTGATGATAGATAATACGTCCACTCACGAAGTTTTCTCCTTCATGGACGGCTCGTCAGGATACAATCAGATAAAGATGCATCCCGATGACCAGAAGCATACCGCTTTCCGGACCCCTTTGGGTATATTCTGCTACAAGGTGATGCCCTTCGGTTTAAAGAACGCCGGTGCCACCTATTAGAGGGCCATGACGAAGATCTTTGATGACCTCATACATGAAATCGTCGAATGCTATATCAACGACCTTGTGGTGAAAAGCAAATCATACGAGGAGCACTTAGAGCATCTGAGAATCGTGTTTCAACGCCTTCGGCAATACAACTTGAAGATGAACCCTCTCAAATGCGCGTTCGGTGTTTCCTCAGGCAAATTCCTAGGATTCATCGTCCGACACCGAGGTATCAAGATAGATCCATCAAAGATTAAAGCAATTATGGAGATGCCCCCGCCAAGGACTCTCAAACAATTGCGGTCTCTCCAAGGAAAGCTCGCGTATATCCGGCGATTTATGGCCAATCTCTCTGGCAAGTGCCGCCCTTATAGTCACCTGATGAAGAAGGGAACCCCGTTCGTCTGGGATCACAAATGCCAAGGCGCGCTGGACGAAATCAAGCAATACTTGCAGAATCCGCCAGTACTAGCCGCTCCGGTTAAGGGAAAGCCCCTTATTCTTTACACAACAGCCCTCGAAGGCTCCTTAGGCGCATTATGGGCACAAGAGAAGGACCAAGGGAAAGAAAGAGCTCTCTATTATTTGAGTCGAATTCTACTGGGGGCAGAAAGCAATTACTCTCCCATCGAAAAACACTGCCTGGCGTTGATCTTCGCGATAACGAAACTCCGGCACTATTCATTGGCGTATGAAGTCCGTCTCATATCGAAGGTGGATCCTCTCAAGTATTTGATGTCTAAGGCCATATTGACGGGATGACTTGCTAAATGGGCCTTGCTCTTGATGGAGTTCTCAATAACTTATCAGCCTCTTAAGGCAGTGAAAGGCCAAGCCATCACCGACTTCCTCGCCGAGCATCCGATACCGGCCGATTCCCCTTTGAATTACGAACTGCCAGACGAACATGCGTTTGATGCGATCGACGGTGGTGATACCCGATGGGAACTTTATTTTGATGGAGCGTCTTCTATGAAAAAGCGCAAACAGAACACGCTCATAATCAAATCGGGGATAGGCCTTATCTTCGTAACTTCACAAGGAGGGATAATGCGATTCGCCTTCTCCTTGACAGAACCGAGGACGAACAATGAAGCCGAATACGAAACTTTGATAGCAGGCCTCGAGATCGCCATCGACATGGGAATTGAAAACCTCTTCATATATGGAGACTCCTAACTGGTCGTTAGTCAAGTAAACGGTGACTACCAGACGTGCAAGCCGGAGCTGGTAAAGTATGGCGAGAGAGTACAGCAACTGCTGACTCAAATTCCCTCCTACATGCTGGAAAGCATACCGCGTGCAAAAAATAGCAAAGCAGATGCACTAGCTAAGCTCGCTAAAGAACTGGCCGACGAGAACCTCGATGACGTGAGGATCGTTGTGCAAAGCCGTCGGGTTCTTGCGCCGGCGGAAATGTCTCCGGAGTCGTCCGAAGAAAAAGGAGCGACTGAGCAAATGGCTATGCAAATAAAAGACCAGGAAAAGGCTGAGGATTGGAGATAAGTCTTTATAGACTACTTCAAATCCTGTTGAACGCCTGAAGATGCGTCCTCAAAGCATCAGCTCATGAAGCGAGCCCTATCTTACTCCTTCGTCAATGATACTCTGTACAAGAGGTCCTTTGATTCTCTGTGGTTAAGATGCCTGGGACCTGAGAAAGCAAAAAGAGTCGTCCAAGAAACTAACGACGGACTCTGCGGTTCTCACCAAACCGGGCCGAAGATGAAGCTGAAGATTAAAAGGATGGGCTACTATTGGCCCACGATGATTTAAGACTGCCTTGAGTATGCGAAGCAATGCTACTCGTGCCAGATCCATGTGGACTTTATCCACCAGCATTCGAATCCACTAATCTAACGGTGGCTAGCTGGCCGTTCGAAATGTGGGGAATTGACATAATCGGCCCCATCGAACCAGCATCATCCAGAGGACATCGATTCATTTTGGCGACAACTGATTACTTCTCCAAATGGGCAGAAGCAGTACCGCTGAGGGAGGTGAAAACGGAGAACATCCTCCATTTCTTCAAGACACACGTCATTTATCGGTTTGGAACTCCGAGACGGATCATATCCGATAACGGGCTAGCCTACAGAAGCCACAAAATCAGCCGCTTCGCACAACAACATAACATAGACTGGAGATATTCATCAGTCTATAATCCCCAAGCTAACGGTCTAGCTGAAGCTTTTAACAAGACTCTGACAAAAATCGTGAAGAAGACGGTGTCCCGAAATAAGAAGGACTGGCACGAGAGACTGCAAGAAGCTCTCTGGGCATATCGAACTACGTTCAAGACGGCCACGAACACAACGCCGTACGCGTTGGTATTCGGTACAGAAGCGGTACTTCTCCTCGAGATAGAGTTACCCTCTCTACGAGTGGCAGTCCATTATGAGCTAACGGACGAAGAGAATGCTCACCTTCGGTTTGAGGAGCTCGATGCCCTTGATGAAACCCGGCTCATAGCGCAACAAAATCTGGAGGCTTATAAAGCAAAGATGACGCGCTCTTACGAAAGATTGACCAGGCCGAGGACATTTCGCCAAGGCGAACTCGTGCTAGTGGTCAAAAGACCTATGATCCCCAATCGTGTTAAACGAGGGAAATTTGAGCCGAATTATGAAGGCACGTACATCATAGACAAGGTCTACCAGGGTGGAGCCTATCTACTCATGGACATGCATGGTGAAAGACCTTTCAGACCAATAAACGGTCGCTTCCTAAAGAAGTACTACGCTTGATGAGTCACGGCCTAGGTCAATGATAGATGACGACGACTATGTCCGCTCGCTATCTTCCTGAGCCCAAACTCTATAAGTAGTAGCCAGCTTACTTTACAACGGACCGAAACGTCCTTAAACAAACAGCGGACCGAAACGTCCTTAAACTGACGATGGACCGAAACGTCCTTAAACTAACAACGGACCGAAACGTCCTTAAACTAACAGCGGACCGAAACGTCCTTAAACTAATAACGGACCGAAACGTCCTAAAAACTAGTTGTTGACCGAGATGTCGATAAACTTCGGTGGATTGCAGCATCCTAAAGCTGATACAAAAATAATAAAAATAATAATAAAAAAAATAAAGAAAAAAACGGTATGTCCATAAGCAAAATGGGCACGGATGAAAACCCGAAAGGGCTCCATGAGTAAAAACAGCAGGGCTACCGGCGAGTCTTGTGAAAACCCGAAAGGACGCAACCTCGTTAAAAAAAAAAAGGGAAAACGATATGTCCATAAGCAAGATGGGCACAGATGAAAACCCGAAAGGGCTCCGTGTGTAAAAACAGCAGGGCTACCGACGAGTGTTTGTGAAAACCCGAAAGGGCGCAACCTCATTAAAAGACACTTGCTAGGTCCTCTCGACCTTGTAAGGAGAAATCACCCGCGTGAGATCCTTACGACTCACAAGGAAGCAACACACTTAGGGATCCCCATGATTCCTAAGGAGAAATTACACTTGCGAGATCCTCATGACTCGTAAGAAAAACCCTCTTATGAGATCCTCACGGCTCATAAGATTTGAAAGACTTAAGCTACAGAGACCTGAACCTGTTCTTAAGCAACCCCCACCACCTTCGATACTGCCCTACAAGCGGTGTAACACTGACCCTTGTATACAATCCACGGGCGCGAATAAACATTTCCCTAACAAAGTCCCACCCGTGACTAGGGATATGTTCGCACGGTGAAAAACCCTTGTAAGTCCTCTCGACTTATAAGGAGAAAACACTCTTGTAAGATCCTTACGACTTATAAGAGAACATACACTTAGGAGTCCTCACGACTCCTAAGGAGAAAACACACCTACGAGATCCTCACGACTTGTAGGGAGAAATACCTTTGTGAGACCCTTATGGCTCATGAAGTCAAAAGCCTTAGTCGACAGAATCTTGACCCTGTTTACTAAGCCACCTTTGTCCGACATCGACATGGGCAAATGATGATTCGCTCCTGGCAATATCCCAGTTGTAGCGATGCTGATGCTAAAATCGGTGTCTAATTCCAAGCTTGTGGCAAAAAGCTAGCGAGCCACACATGCATATGAAATAGCCGAAATGATGGGGCAACTTGCAACAAAATCAGCAAGTAAAAAAAATATATGCATGCAAAATAGCCGAAATGATTGGGCAACTCGTAATAAAAAGCAGCGAGTAAAAATAAAATAAATAGCCGAATGATTGGGCACCGCGAAAAATGGCCGAAATGATTGGGCAATCGTGACCTTGGCGATATAAAAGCTGAAATGATAGAGCATCGCGGAAAGAAATAAAATAAAAGCAAAAAAATGAAATTTATACCCTACAGGTGATATTAAATCAATCCCTGTATACAATCCAGGGGCGCAAACAAAGAAGGAATCACACTCCTCCCCCCCAGGTTTCATCCGAAGAAGAAGCCAAATCTCGATGGGTCACAGATAGCCTGGAGATCATCTCAACATTCGTCTCAGCAGACACAACATCAAGCAAAGCGGAACAGCGGCAACTCCCAGTTCCATGACTCGGCGGTGTACAGATGACCGAGAGTCAAATTCCAACTCCGTGAAATGCGGATAAAGTTAACCCTTTCTGGTCCTCACAGAGCATGGCAGTGAACTCGTGTGAAGCATCCAGAGCGGAGCCTAGTCCTCGCCGAACACGGCAGTGAACCCGTGGGAAGCATCTTGTCACGCCCCGCTTCCCAGAGTACGCTAAAATGGGCACGTGACATAGCCAACCATGCTACCTGTGGGTAGGAATTATCCATCCACAGTCACATTACGGTTGTAGAGATATCAAAAACAAAATAAAACTATCTAAAACATGTCCATAATCCAAGATAACATGAGTCAAGAATAAATAAATGCGGAAGCGAAAGATCCAATACAAAATAACTGGAATGTATGTCCCATAATGCGGGCTCACATCAGGAATAAAATGCAGTAAAGAAAAGCTAACTACTGCTAACACTCACAGCTCAGCCTGTCGGCTGAAGTACTCCTGCTCGGGCTGCGACAGCGGTACAGAATCTGGGCTATGCAAAACCCAGACGTCAGCGCGTCAAGTCATCAAGTAATAACATAATAAACAGGCAATGCGAATATAAACATGAATAAAGCAAGGGTAACAATAATATGAATCAGAGCAGTGCAGGGTAGTGTGCAGTGGGTAACTGGACTGTTCTATCAGGTTCTCTATTCTAAAGTCTTTGAAACCAAGTAATGTAATCCTCATCGTAACTCGTCGGTGATTATTCCGTAACGCCCGGAAAGACGGCAAACAATAGGTATTCCGTAACGCCCGGAAAAACGGCAAACAATGGTTATTCCGTAACGCCCGGAAAAACTGCAAACAATGGGTATTCCGTAACGCCCGGAAAAATGGCAAACAATGGGTATTCCGTAACGTCCGGAAAAACGGTAAACAATAGGATGGCCCTTTGAGTTACGTTCGGTTACAATACTGATTTCCCCATACCCCCAAGTTTTGTGTTCAAGTCAGGTATCCCGAAATCAAGAAACTAATGCCAACACAGGATCAGGTAAACAGGTTTGTCTGGATAGACAACAGGAATGGTCCATGAGGACTACATGTCAGGTTTGTTGGCATTAGACACAAGATCAGGTAACGGGTCAGGTCATGGTACATCAGGTCAAGTCAAGCAGTATACGGTACCATGTCGGGTAAATTGATATGTATGTAGTAAGTCAGGTCAAGATGTAAACAGTATCATGGGTGTGCTCACAATCAGTTATATAATCAAGCATGGGTATCAACAACATGATATAAGCAATGAATTAAGCAATAGGCAGATTCATTCAATTAGCAGTACGGTTATCAGTTGTGTCACAGAGATGATTTCAACATTATGAGAATGCAGTAAGACAATTATAGCCGTTTAATCATGCTAACAAGTTTAAGACTTCATGGATGCAATGTTATATGTGTATATAGGTTCCACGAATGAAATCACAGTTTAAGCAGGTTAAATGTATACGGGTGTCCGAATGAAGTAAAACGGTAGAAAAGGTGCCATAGGCTATATCATCAGTGAAAGTGAAATTAAAACATGTAAATGTGGTTATTAGGTTCACTACAGAATTGCAACAGGTAGGTTCCAAGTTTGAAAGATAAATGATATATAACAATCTTGAACACGAAAAATGGGAAATTATAATACCAAAGTTAAATTGCAGGTATTAGGGTGTCATTAATATGTACGTAAATATTGTTTAGCATGTAGCAAGGGGTACTTGCCTCGACGGGTCGCGAATCGGGAAAACGGAACGTTAAACGTCGACGGGGAAACTCGCGACGGGCGCACGGTTCACGGAATGAACCCAAACGACGAACAGTGGAACCACACGGGTCGGGGTATCTCGCTGGAACGTCGGGACACGTCGCCGGCACGGCCGGAATCCGGCGAGATACAAAAACAGTGAATGTCAAGAGTTGCAACAAGAAAAGAAAATAAAATAAAGAAGAAAGGGAAGGCGGATGGAGAAGGGAAATGCTCACGAGGATCGGTGCGACGGGTGGTGACGGTCGACCGCGTCGACGGAGCTCCGGCGGTGGCCTACGACGACAGTGACCAACTGCAGATCAAGAAAAATCGCGAAAGAGAAGGAAAAGGAGAAAGGAAAAGAGGAGGGAGAAGAAGCTTACTGGGTGCGCACGGAGACCGGGGACACGGGGACGAGGTCACCGGCGGCGACTCACGGCGGCGCGAATGCGTGCGGGGTGCAGGTGGCCGCGGTGAAGGTGCAGGGTGCACGGGAAGAAGGGGAAATGAGGAAGGAGGCGCGGTGGATTGGTCGAGGGCGAGGAGGCGACGATGCTGGTGACGGTGGTGTCGGCGTTGGGGCTGCGGCGGCGAGGGGCACGGCGACTAGGGTTTACTGGGGCTGGGTTTCGCGTTCTGAAAGAAAAGAAGAGGATGAAAGAGTTTAAATAGAAGAGATAGAGAGAGAGATATAGAAGAGAGAGAGAGAGAGAGAGAGACGGGGAGAGAGAGAGAGTAAGAGAGAGATGGGGAGAGAGAGAGATATAGAAGAGAGAGAGAGAGAGAGACGGGGAGAGAGAGAGATATAGAAGAGAGAGAGAGAGAGAGAGACGGGGAGAGATAGAGAGTAAGAGAGAGACGGGGAGAGAGAGGGGGCCCACGGGAGTTAAAGATAATCGTGATTGGCTGGCCAAGAAAGATTGGTGAAAGATTTTAGAATTAAAAAAATATTGTAAGGTTAAACAAATATTTTAGGCGGTTAAAAAATTAATATACGATGGTTTAAATATATTAAAATTTAGGATTTTGGCGCAAAGTAAAACATTTCCAAATCGCGCCCGGGTCGGGTCCAAAAATTTGAAATTGAAATAATAAAATTTTAGGCGGGATCCAAAATTTAAAATGAAGTGTTTTGCAATCAAAAAGCATACCCCCAAAACGGACACACGTACGTGTGCGTAGCCGTCCAAACTCGCCCGTTTCAATGAACGGGACGAGAACACGATGCACGGGCGCTACAACGGGGTTAGGGGTGTCAAGCAGGCCAAGATGAATATTTTTAATTTTATTTTAGATGCCATAAATTGTTATATGCAGAATTGAATTGACGGGATAAAATTACAATAAGTAACAATCAAGCAAGATAAATGAAATAAGTGCCACACTACGTTCAAACGATAACTGAATTTAGTAGCATTGGGCTCGGGTGTTACATTATACCCAACCACAAAAAGAATTCGTCCTCGAAATTCCAAGAATACAAAGATAGAAGACAAAATAACTACAAGAACAGATGAGGAAACTTCTGCCGGATTTCATCTTCTCGTTCCCAAGTGGACTCCCCATGCGAGCGATTACTCCAAGAAACAAGCACAAGAGGGATCATCTTGTTCTTAAGAACCTTTTCCCTTTCAATCGGTCGCTCCTCAAAAGTCAAGTCTTCTCGTACTGTTAGCTCCGAATGATCCAATACGTGCGTTTCATCTCGAACATACCTACGGAGTTGAGATACGTGAAACACATCGTGCACATTCGCCAAGGACTGCGGTAGCGCCAAACGATACGCTACCTCACCAACACGCTCCACGATCTCAAAGGGTCCAGCGAATCGAGGACTAAGCTTTCCTCGACTTCCAAAACGAATCACCCCTCTAGTCGGTGATATATTCAAGAATACCAAATCATCCACGGCGAACTTTAGAGGTCTTCTCGACGTATCTGCCCAACTCTTCTGTCGGTCTTGAGCTGCCTTCATATGATTTCTGATAGTGTTAACCTTCTCAACTGTCTGCACAACCAAATCTGGTCCCAACAATCTTCGTTCACTGACATCGTCCCAACAAACAGGTGAACGACATTTACGACCAGACAAAACTTCAAATGGAGCCATCTGGATAGTTGCCTGAAAACTGTTGTTGTAAGAAAACTCCACCAAATGTAGATGATCTTCCCATGAACCCTTGAAGTCCAACATGCACGCTCTCAACATATCCTCAAGAGTTTGGATTGTTCTCTCCGACTGACCATCAGTTTGAGGATGATAAGCTGTGCTAAATTTCAATCGAGTCCCCAAACTTTCCTGTAAACTCCGCCAAAAGTGTGATAAGAACCGAGTGTCCCGATCGGACACGATGCTCACCGGTACTCCATGCAATCTTACAATCTCTTGCATGTACCGCTCTGCCAAAGTCTCTGTTGATTGACCAACCCGGAAAGGAATGAAGTGAGCTGCCTTGGTCAACCGATCAACAATCACCCATACAACATTGTTGCCTTTTGGACTCCGCGGTAAAGCCGTCACGAAATCCATGGTTATATGTTCCCACTTCCACTGAGGAATCGGAAGTGGTTGTAATAAACCAGCAACCCTTTGATGTTCAGCCTTAACTTGCTGCTACACCAAGCACTTTGCCACAAATCGAGCAATCTCCCGTTTCATGCCTTCCCACCAGAAATGCTGTCGAATATCTCGGTACATCTTTGTGCCTCCTGGATGTACAGAATAAGCTGAACTGTGTGCCTCCTTCATAAGCTCTTCACGAATATCTCCCTTTGGCACACATAAACGGCTACCATACCTCAATGAACCATCTTCATGGATCAATAAATCTGTTCGTAGTCCGGCTTCAACCTGTTCTCGAAACTTTTGCAGTCTAGGGTCCTGCGATTGTGCTTCTTTAATATTCTCAATCAACGATGACTGTACTTGCAGCTGCATCAACTGTCCCGTAAAATGCGGTAGAACAACCTCCACGTCAAATCTTCGAAAATCTTCAACAAGCTCCTTCTGCGTAGTTAACACCTGGATTGCTGGTAACCGACTAAGCGCATCCAGCACAACATTAACCTTCCCCGGATGGTATTTTAGATCAAGATCGTAGTCAGCCATCAGCTCTAACCATCTACGCTGCCTCATATTAAGCTCTTTCTGTGTGAATACGCACTTCAAGCTCTTATGATCAGTGAAAACTTCGACCTTTTCGCTTAAAAGGTAGTGTCTCTAAATCTTCAAAGCGAAAATCACAGCTGCAAGCTCCAAGTCATGAGTTGGATAATTCTTCTCATGGGTCTTCAATTGTATTGATGCGTATGCTACAACCTTCCCATGCTGCATCAAAACACATCCCAATCCTTTCCCAGATGCGTCGCTGTGAATCACTAATCCTCCGGAATTGTCTGGCACGGTCAGAATAGGGGTGGTTATCAATTTCTGCTTCAACGTCTCGAAAGCTAATGCACATTTATCCGTCCATACAAAAGGTTCCTCCTTGCGCGTAAGCTTGGTTAACGGTTCCGCCAGACGAGCAAAGTTTTCCACAAATCTTCTGTAATATCCGGCGAGTCCAAGTAAACTTCTTATCTCCGCAACATTCTTTGGAATCGGCCAATCTCGTACTGCTGCAATCTTTTCTGGATTGACGGAAATTCCATCGCCAGATACAACATGCCCAAAAAACTTTACTTCCTCTAGCCAAAACTCGCACTTGCTCATCTTCGCATATAACTTCTCCTGTCTCAACGTCTGCAGTGCGATCTTCAAATGCTCAGCATGTTCTTCAAAACTCTTCGAGTAAACCAGAATATCGTTAATGAATACCACAATAAACTGATCCAAGAATGGTGAAAAGATTCGGTTAATCAAGTCCATGAATACTGCCGGCGCATTCGTTACTCCGAAGGGTATCACTAAGTACTCGTAATGTCCATACCGAGTTCGGAACGCCGTCTTGCAAATATCTTCTGCTTTCACTCGGACCTGATGATATCCGGATCGCAAATCCAGCTTCGAGAATACCCTCGCGCCACTAAGCTGCTCGAAAAGTTCGCCAATGCGAGGGATCGGGTACTTGTTCTTAATAGTCACCCGGTTTAATTCTTGATAGTCGATGCACATCCTTCTTGTGCCATCCTTCTTCTTTATTAGAAGAACTGGAGCTCTCCAAGGCGAGTTACTGCTTCGAATCCAACCTTTTTCAAGCAATTCAGCAGCCTGTTTCTTGACTTCTTCCAACTCTACTGGTGCCATTGGATAATACGCTTTGGATACTGGCGCTGCACCAGGAATAAGATCAATTGCGAACTCCATGTCTCGCTTCGGCGGTAAACCCGATATATCTTCAAACACGTCCATAAAATCGTGAACAACAGCCGGCTCTTTACTTTCATCAACTTCCATTGCTGCAAGAATATTGTTTGTCGGCCTAGCCCTGAACTCGACTGGCCCGACAGAACTGCTTCCTCCAGTGAAGCTAAACTCGGGATGTCCGGGAATCTGGAAAATTACCTTCCTTGCCCTACAATTAATGTGAGCGTGGAAGTGCCAAGAAAATCCATTCCCAAGACGATCTCAGCTGCCCGTATCAATCATCAAGAAATCTGCAAAAGCTCCCGTCCACACACCACAACTGTACAATCTTTACATTCCCTACTAGCTATGATTTTCCCATTCCCAGTGTGTATGTCCCAGAAACTAGACAGGGTCGTGTAGTCAATCGAGTGTGTAGTTATAAACTTGGATGACATAAAGCAATGGGATGCACCAGAATCAAATAACGCTAATGAGGGAAAACCATGAACGAGTAGAGTACCTGAAACAACTTCTCCTGACGCCTTAGCTTCCTTCGACAATCCTTTTGCACATGTCCGTGTACATGGCAGTAGTTACAAATCACGCTCCTCTTCCGATCAACCACAATTGTTTTCTTCATTGGTGCTATGCTGCGTCTGTTTACCGGAACACTTCTATGTACGGACGTTTGGTTCAGTGCAGACGCCCGCTTCAGCTCGGTCTGTCTCTTTTGATTCTCCAGCATTCCCCTTATCACTCCACGCATGGCGGCTTTGTCCACGCGTCCTTGGTACGTCTTCAAATTCTTACCGGCCATATTCCTGAACTCAAAACACCCAACGTTAGCATGATGATAGATTCTGAATATAGATCAAGGCTAGAACTCCAAGATACTTAAATAGAGTGCCGCATTGTAACTATGCCGCAGTATCATAGCCACAATTACATAACTCCACCCAAGTTGCCTAAGTCCTAGAGATAACAAGGAATCAGGTTTTCGAGTCGATATGCAAAGGAAGTTTGCACATCGTAAAAGATATAATCAGGAGGAATGTGATTCAAGAATGGTAAAACGGCAAGGTGGCAGGACATGTTTCCTAAACACGGGTATTCTGATTCGTGTATTGGGTACAATACCCAGCTACAAAAAGAATCAACCCGACCAACCTATGCTCTGATACCAAAAGAACCATGTCACGCCCCGCTTCCCAGAGTATGCTAAAATGGGCACGTGACATAGCCAACCATGCTACCTGTGGGTAGGAATTATCCATCCACAGTCACATTACGGTTGTAGAGATATCAAGAACAAAATAAAACTATCTAAAACATGTCCATAATCCAAGATAACATGAGTCAAGAATAAATAAATGCGGAAGAGAAATATCCAATACAAAATAACTGGAATGTATGTCCCATAATGCGGGCTCACATCAGGAATAAAATGCAGTAAAGAAAAGCTAACTACTGCTAACACTCACAGCTCAGCCTGTCGGCTGAAGTACTCCTGCTCGGGCTGCGACAGCGGTACAGAATCTGGGTCATGCAAAACCCAGACGTCAGCGCGTCAAGTCATCAAGTAATAACATAATAAACAGGCAATGCGAATATAAACATGAATAAAGCAAGGGTAACAATAATATGAATCAGAGCAGTGCAGGGTAGTGTGCAGTGGGTAAACTGGACTGTTCTATCAGGTTTTCTATTCTAAAGTCTTTGAAACCAAGTAATGTAATCCTCATCGTAACTCGTCGGTGATTATTCCGTAACGCCCGGAAAGACGGCAAACAATAGGTATTCCGTAACGCCCGGAAAATGACAAACAATGGGTATTCCGTAACGCCCGGAAAAACGGCAAACAATGGGTATTCCGTAACGCCCGGAAAAACGGTAAACAATAGGATGGCCCTTTGAGTTACGTTCGGTTACAATACTGATTTCCCCATACCCCCAAGTTTTGTGTTCAAGTCAGGTATCCCGAAATCAAGAAACTAATGCCAACACAGGATCAGGTAAACAGGTTTGTCTGGATAGACAACAGGAATGGTCCATGAGGACTACATGTCAGGTTTGTTGGCATTAGACACAAGATCAGGTAACGGGTCAGGTCATGGTACATCAGGTCAAGTCAAGCAGTATACGGTACCATGTCGGGTAAATCGATATGTATGTAGTAAGTCAGGTCAAGATGTAAACAGTATCATGGGTGTGCTCACAATCAGTTATATAATCAAGCATGGGTATCAACAACATGATATAAGCAATGAATTAAGCAATAGGCAGATTCATTCAATTAGCAGTACGGTTATCAGTTGTGTCACAGAGATGATTTCAACATTATGAGAATGCAGTAAGACAATTATAGCCGTTTAATCATGCTAACAAGTTTAAGACTTCATGGATGCAATGTTATATGTGTATATAGGTTCTACGAATGAAATCGCAGTTTAAGCAGGTTAAATGTATACGAGTGTCCGAATGAAGTAAAACGGTAGAAAAGGTGCCATAGGCTACATCATCAGTGAAAGTGAAATTAAAACATGTAAATGTGGTTATTAGGTTCACTACAGAATTGCAACAGGTAGGTTCCAAGTTTGAAAGATAAATGATATATAACAATCTTGAACACGAAAAATGGGAAATTATAATACCAAAGTTAAATTGTAGGTTTTAGGGTGTGATTAATATGTATGTAAATATTGTTTAGCATGTAGCAAGGGATACTTGCCTCGACGGGTCGCGAATCGGGAAAACGGAACGTTAAACGTCGGCGGGGAAACTCGCGACGGGCGCACGGTTCACGGAATGAACCCAAACGACGAACAGTGGAACCACACGGGTCGGGGTACCTCGCTGGAACGTCGGGACACGTCGCTGGCACTGCCGGAATCCGGCGAGATACAAAAACAGTGAATGTCAAGAGTTGCAACAAGAAAAGAAAAGAAAATAAAGAAGAAAGGGAAGGCGGATGGAGAAGGGAAATGCTCACGAGGATCGGTGCGACGGGTGGTGACGGTCGACCGCGTCGACGGAGCTCCGGCGGTGGCCTACGACGACAGCGACCAACTGCAGATCAAGAAAAATCGCGAAAGAGAAGGAAAAGGAGAAAGGAAAAGAGGAGGAGGGAGAAGAAGGTTACTGGGTGCGCACGGAGACCGGGGACACGGGGACGAGGTCACCGGCGGCGACTCACGGCGGCGCGAATGCGTGCGGGGTGCAGGTGGCCGCGGTGAAGGTGCAGGATGCACGGGAAGAAGGGGAAATGAGGAAGGAGGCGCGGTGGATTGGTCGAGGGCGAGGAGGCGACGATGCTGGTGACGGTGGTGTCGGCGTTGGGGCTGCGGCGGCGAGGGGCACGGCGGCTAGGGTTCGCTGGGGCTGGGTTTCGCGTTCTGAAAGAAAAGAAGAGGAGGAAAGAGTTTAAATAGAAGAGATAGAGAGAGATATAGAAGAGAGAGAGAGAGAGAGAGAGAGAGAGAGACGGGGAGAGAGAGATATATAGAAGAGAGAGAGAGAGAGAGAGAGAGAGAGAGAGAGAGAGAGACGAGGAGAGAGAGTAAGAGAGAGACGGGGAGAGAGAGAGAGAGAGGGGCCCATGGGAGTTAAAGAGAATCGTGATTGGCTGGCCAAGAAAGATTGGTGAATGATTTTAGAATTAAAAAAATATTGTAAGGTTAAAAAAATATTTTAGGCGGTTAAAAAATTAATATACGATGGTTTAAATATATTAAAATTTGGGATTTTAGCGCAAAGTAAAACATTTCCAAATCGCGCCCGGGTCGGGTCCAAAAATTTGAAATTGAAATAATAAAATTTTAGACGGGATCCAAAATTTAAAATGAAGTGTTTTGCAATCAAAAAGCATACCCCCAAAACGGACACACGTACGTGCGCGTAGCCGTCCAAACTCGCCCGTTTCACTGAACGGGACGAGAACACGATGCACGGGCGCTACAACGGGGTTAGGGGTGTCAAGTAGGCCAAGATGAATATTTTTAATTTTATTTTAGATGCCATAAATTGTTATATGCAGAATTGAATTGACGGGATAAAATTACAATAAGTAACAATCAAGCAAGATAAATGAAATAAGTGCCACACTACGTTCAAATGGTAACTGAATTTAGTAGCATTGGGCTCGGGTGTTACACATCTAGCGCAAAATTCCTGGTCACGTGGAACACGGATAACGTCACTTCTGACCCCGTGGAAAACGTCCAGAGCGGATCCTGGTCCTCGCAGAGCATGACAGTGAACCCGTGTGAAGCATCCAAAGCGGAGCCTAGTCCTCGCCGAACACGGCAGTGAACCCATGGGAAGCATCTAGTGCAAAATTCCTGGTCACGTGGAACACGGATAACTTATCTTCTGGCCCCGTGGAAAACGTCCAGAGCGGATCCTGGTTCTTCGCAAAGCACGGCAGTGAACCCGTGTGAAGCATCCAAAGCGGAGCCTAGTCCTCGTCGAACACGGCAGCGAACCCGTGGGAAGCATCTAGAGCAAAATTCCTGGTTACGTAGAACGCGGATAACGTCACTTCTGACCCCATGTGAAGCATCCAGAGCGGAGCCTGGTCCTAGCCGAACACGGCAGTGAACCCGTGGGAAGCATCCAGAGAAAAATTCCTGGTCACGTGGAACGCGGATAACGTCACTTCTGACCCCGTGGAAAACGTCCAGAGCGGATCTTGGTCCTCGCAGAGCACGGCAGTGAACCCGTGTGAAGCATCCAGAGCGGAGCCTGGTCCTCGCAGAGCACGGCAGTGAACCCGTGTGAAGCATCCAGAGCAAATATTGGACTGTGGAGTCCTTAAATCCACGGACTATGATGTCCTTAACCTTGACCGTGATGTCTTAAAACTAACGTCGGACTGTGAGGTCCTTCAACTCACAAACTATTATGTCCTTAACCTTGACCGTGATGTCTTAAAACTAACGTCGGACTGTGGGGTCCTTAAACTCACGGACTATGATGTCCTTAACCTCGACTGTGATGTCTTAAAACTAACAATCAACCCCAATGATTTTAAACTAATTTTACCTTGGTTCAAGGGTACATCTCTTCACTCCTTTGATATTTGTCGTTGTAATTCCTCAACGTCTTCAAAGAGGTGACGGGTCCCAACAACTACACATTTCATGGACTGTGGAGTCCTTAAATCCACGGACTATGATGTCCTTAATCTCGACTGTGATGTCTTAAAACTAACATCGAACTGTGGATTCCTTAAATCCACGGACTATGATGTCCTTAACCTCGACCGTGATATCTTAAAACTAACATCGGACTGTGGAGTCCTTAAGCCCACGGACTATGATGTCCTTAACCTTGACTGTGAGGTCTTTAAACTCATGGACTATGATGTCCTTAACCTCGACCGTGATGTCTTAAAACTAACATTGGACTGTGAGGTCCTTAAACTCACGGACTATGATGTCCTTAACCTCGACCGTGATGTCTTAAAACTAGCATTGGACTGTGAGGTCCTTAAACTCAAGGACTATGATGTCCTTAATCTCGACCGTGATATCTTAAAACTAACATTGGACTGTGAGGTCCTTAAACTCACAAACTATGATGTCCTTAACCTCGACCGCGATGTCTTTAAACTACGGTATCCTGGAAAACGTCCAGAGCAGAGCCTGGTCTTCGCCAAACACGGCAGTGAACCCGTGGGAAGCATCCAGAGCAACCCCTGACTCCGTGAAATGCGGATAAGGACAATTACACCCATCACTTGCGGGTCCTCACGACTCGTAAGGGAGTAAATTCTCTTGTGAGATCCTTACGACTCTCAAGAGAAAACACACTTAGGAATCCTCACGATTCTTAAGGAGAAAATTACACCTACGGGATCCTCTCGACCGGTAGGGAAAAAATTCTTTATGAGACCCTCATGGCTCATAAAATAAAAGTCTTAGGTGACAGATCCTAACCCTGTTTTCTAAGCCATCACTACCTTACAAAGAGCACAATATTGACAGTTATATACTATCTACAGACCGCACTTGCTAAAATCACATGACAAACAACACAGCAAGAAAGAAGAAAGCAGATAAATGACACAGGACATTACGAAGAACGTGTATCTTTTATTCATGAATTCGATTGACTACAAAATACATCGTATTAAAGAATAAAAGAAACAAATACATTTTATTCACAATTACAAATGATACAAAATTTTCATTGAGAGGAAAGCGCTTTTAATAATCCGATCAGCCGCTCGCGCACTTCCCTCAGCCCCTCTTCCTGATCAGCTGCCGTGGCCAACTCTGCTTCGACCTGGGTTCGCTGCTGCAAGTAGGATGAGAGTTGTTGCTCGACGGCTCGCTGAGCTGCTTCACGAGATTGTGCGTCACGCTCAACGACATTGAGCTTCTGCTTCAATGTTAACCCATCAGAGATATATTGCAGAAGGCCCTCGAAGATAACTTTCACCTGGGCAGCGTTCGCGTCGACCTCAGCATGCAGTCGAGCAGACTCGCTTGAAGTTTCTTTGCATTCCCTTCGCTTTAAGGCCACTTCTTATTCAAGATGGCGGAAGTAATAAGCGCTCTGCTCGATCCATGCCGCCCATTGAGTGCTCATAGCTAGAATCTCAGGTGCCGAACGCTTAAGCTCAAGCTCATGCAAGCAAGCCTCGATCTCCCGGCAGCGATTAACCCAAGACTCAACGACGCCCTCACCATGAAAGTTCATGAGCGTCGCCAGCATAGGGTTGACATCTGCGGAAAAATCCGGGCAGATGTGGGAGCCTCTGCGTCGAACTCCTCGATATATTCGCTCAGCATGCGTAGGCTGGTCACAGCACCTTTGGATGATGGATGCCTGGAAAAGGGCCCGGCCGGCATTATAATACGAGACTTGAACGGGGTTGGAGTCGATGTGATTGCTGCAAAATAGATCATAATCAGATGTTGGCTCAAGAAATAAAGAAAACAAGCAAAAAGTAGAGTCTACTATACCGGCTGCAGCAAGGGCAAAACTGGGAGTACTGGTGGTGCAACGACAGCCTCGTCCCCTCGTTCGATTCGTAAGGCTACAAGCAATATAAAGAAGAGATTAACAATAATGCGACTGCTCGTTAAAGAAAAGGACGTCGTTTAGAGAAAATACTCACCGACACCAGCAGGTGGACTCGTCTTGGACAAGAAGGAGAAGTGTAGGTGCAGCACCTGGTACAGGTGGTCAAAAAGGACTCCTGCAAAGACGCAATAGTACAATGTCAGTACATAAATTATGTAGCCTAAAGATAAGACTGATGAGTCACAAATCCATACCTTCCAGCATCTGCGATGGTACGAGAGAAGGAAGAGAAGTGGTCACCGTCAGAACGGTAACTGACGGCGCTCTCTCGGGTAACGCGGCATCAGCACTAGCTGCACCTGCGTTAGAAACAAGATAAACCCTGTCAGGAGGGATTGCAGAATAAAAAGAAGGATGGTAACCCAAAATTTACCTGATGAGTCGCCATCCGGAGCCGTGATGAGGGCATCACTTGATGCAATGGTGGCGTCCCCCTCCTCCATCGGGATGGTCTCACCTCCTGTTGCCTCATCCCCTGACTCCACAGGAACCGTCGTCACGCTAGCAACCCCGGGAGACGACAAGGAACAGTAGGCAGGGAGAGCGATAATCGGAGTGGTGCCCGACTTTTGAGAAAGAGCGGCCATCTCGTGCTCAGCGATCATGCCCGTTTCGCCCGTTACCACCTCGGGCTCAGCGGTCGCAGCCGTTTCGTCCACTGCTACCTCAGGTTCGGCCATAGCAGCCGTCTCACCCGCTACCACCTCCGGCTCAGTGGTCACAACCGTCTCGTCCATCACTGCCATAGGCTCGTCCGTAGCAGCCATTTCATCCGCCACCTCGGGCTCGACAATGGTAGCCATCTCGGGCATAGTAGTCGTGACTGTCTCGTCAACCACTAGCTCGGGCCCGGCAACTATGGTTACATCGCCTACCGGCGCCTCAGGTTCCTCAGCTACCTCCTCTACTACCCCTTCAGGCTCAGCGGTCGCCACCACTCCTTCAGTAGGGCTCGGCCCTGCAGGACAAGATATATAAGAATTGATAGTTTAAAACTTCGACAACAAAGTCTCAAAAACACATTACCTGAGGTGGATTTACCGTTGGCTTCCCGAGCTGCACGTACCGCCCGTCTATGAGCAGTAGACAAGGCGACCGGGAGCTCCTCTGAAGGAGTAGCAGCGGGAGTAACGGCGCTTGAACCTGCTCCCGCAGCCAAAGCAGCGCTACGCTCCCTTGCCGCGCGCCTCAGGCGCTTCCTTTCCTCCCGGGCCGTCACGACAGACCTTTTGGAAGCCTCCTTCAGCAAGGCGTCTTCATCCGCATTCAGGGTTGCCTCCAGAGCTGTCAAGGCTTCCATCTTCGGCTTTTTGAGTTGGGCCTCTTGCGGCAATCCCGAAGAGGCCGGGACTTCGGTAGCTGGCCCGAGGAGAATTTCCACGTCAGCTTGCGGGATAGGCCTCGTGGTACCTGGGATAAGACAAAGAGAGGGTCAGATTACTCATAAAAAATGGAAGCACAAACATAGCGAACCGAAATGTACCAAGGCCTAAGGACGCTCTAAGTCGTTCCCCCTCCTCGAAAGTCTTAAGAGAAGCGGCGAGGGCTTCTTCGGTAGAAATGCATGTTAAAGAAGGAAAAGCGTTAATCAAAAATAATGATAGAGGTATGATGCAATAACGAAAAATACAACTAATGATTACCTGATTGCGCGAGTTTAGCCAACCATTTGTCGCGCCTTGCCAATCGCTCGGAAGCTGCGATGGCGGCCACCAGATCAGTGTCATCTGGCGGCATAAATAGGCCTTCGTTGGTCCCGTACTCACTCAAGCCCTCGCTATAAGGAGCATGAGGTTCCTGACCAAATGCAACGTCAGCAAAGAGGATCGACTTCTTCTTCCTCTTCTGCGTGTGGACCCCGGTCACACCCAAAATCAGCTTATGCTTCGTGGGCACCTTGGGACGGCGGGTCCCGATGTCCAAGCCCACGCCGAATTCGGGCGAAACCACGTTTACCGTCTCCACGGGAGCACGGGGTGCTGAGGGCACGTCCACAGGATCACGGGGCAATCCATGCTTGGGGCTTAGCACACGTGGAGGCTCAACTCCAGCATCTCCTCTTAGTGGAGGAGGGACAGGGGTCCTTCGCTTTAAGGGGACGTTGCGATCGCTGGCGGAGGGGGGGCACCCTTGCGATCAAGCAGCAGCCGCTTCTCTTCCCTGATGACGGCGCCCATCGCGTACTGATACCAGGCCCCGTATACATTGAGGGCCCTTGGAATGCAACTCGGCTCGCTAATGAAAAATTGGGAGCCCGTGTTTAACCGCATAAAATAATGCAGTGCGCTCCGTATTCCCTCCCTGGTGGCCGCAGGCTCCTCCAAAAACGCCTCCAGTGGGACCCCTTGGTTATAGCTTAGCTGCTGAGCAAAACGATGGGGGTTGTATCTCATAAAAAGCGCCGCCACATTTTGCCTGAACACGAGGAAGCCCGGCCTGATGGAGTATAGATGTAGAATCTCCCGGGCTTTCAACACGGAGGCCCCGTCCTTGAAATTGTCGCGCAATGCCAGCACTGCCTTGGAGGTTTCCGGGCCGATTGTCAGGACTTTGTCCATAAAAGACATACCCGCTCCGACCGTGCGCGGACGAAGAAGCAACCCCCTAGCCTCCCGAGGAGGCGGATTCACGATAGACGCATCGATCAGCCGCATAACTCTCGGGAATCTATACTTCTCGTAAAACGAGGGCTTTTTATGAATACCAAATACCCCGAGCACGTGCATTTCCATCCACGAAGTAAAGTAGTGCATCGGGAAATTGACGGCTTGCACCCCCGGTCGGTTGCGTCCGCCGCCACGCTAAGACCATGGTACAGATAGGCCAACCTGGCAATCCCGATGGCCAATTGTATGCCAGCCACTATTTGATGTGCTGGGTAGAACACGGACGGCCTCATATAGCGAGGGTGCATGGGGAGCACGAACCAGCATAACCATAGCCCCAGAAACCCGAGAAAGAAAGTCTCCTCGTCGATGCCCGGAGCAGCGATTTCCGACAAAGGGATGATTGCGGTCTCGGGAAGATAAAAACCTTTTTGATCAGATTCCAGTGCTGGTCGACGATCTAAGCCAAGGCCGAAGGGGTCGTCAAGCTTGGCAAATTTTTTGCCCCGTTGCGATAGAATCTCCGGTCGAAGAAAGCGGGCAATGAAGTCTGCGAAACTAACTCCCCGGCATCCCGATTCCAAGAAGAGACTTTCATACATATTCAGCACCTTTATTAGACTCGGAAACTGGTGCTGAATAGCGTTCTCCGGCGTTAAGTCCATCACCAACGGCTTGGTGGCAAAAACGTATTCGTCCGGAGGAAGTAGCTCCTCATAGTGCTCCCCCCTCACTGGCAGACCGGAAATCTCAGCAAATTCTTCTAGAGAGATGGAAACTTCCCTGTCCATTAGAAGAAAGGTATGGGTGGGGATGTTCCATTGCTCCATGAACGCCTTAATCCACCATGTCGGGGGAGCAGAATACTCGAACAGCGAGGCGTAAACTGCAGGGTATAGACCGATCTTCAGCAGATGCGCCTTCTTCGCTGACAAAATGTACCTGGCCCATTGCAGATACCCTGTCGAGTGTCGAGGGGTCAACCCGATGTTGTAGGGTTGTTCCTAAGGGCGCGACTCCCCCCTGGCATATGCGCCGTCCCAAAATATCCAAGGCTGCCGGCAGCTGCATGGGTATGGCAGCAATCGAAGGTTGAAGAAGACCCTCCGAAGTCCAATTTACGACCTCCACGGCATAGTTCACCGGGGGTATATCTGCGTACGAGATCGATGAGATCGGATTCGATGGCATCGCACAGGAGAAGTTTCGGCGACCTTTGATTATTTGGTCATAACACCTACCCCACAGGTGAAGGTTTTTGTACTCCGGGTCATAGTCCTTAATGAGAGCAAGAATCTCCCGGTCTACCGGTGCTTCGGGGAATCCTCCCTCTGAGCGAAAAAACGGGAACGAGAGATCAGAAGACATGTCGCCTGCAAGAAAGAACGAAATTCAAATTATCAGTGTCATAATTTAATTTTTAAAAAAAAATCCCGACGCTCGGTACTTTAAAATTTATACCACACTGCAATGCAGTGGAAAAGGGGACTAAAGGGAGACCCACAAAATCCAGATGACAATGCATCAATTAATAAGACAGCCTCATCATTGGATGAGACTGTCAATTAATGAGGAAATCCTCAAAGAATATTCTCATTGAATGAGAAATTCCTCGAGACAAGGAGAAAATCTCCCTTTCAAAGCAAAGCTCTACAACAGAGTGACACTTGTCAAACTCTGGTCACGAGAGAATAAAATTCCTTAAAGAGCCTAGCTCTGTAATGATGATGGAAAATCCATTGAAAGTTAATGAAAATTAATTCCTGAGAATTAAAATTCTGGGATCTTAAAGATCCATGAAAAACTCTTAAGAGTTCTTCATCAAGAAGATCAAAAGATCTATACTGCCAAAAGAGCAGAGCTCTGACCCATGGGCTAAGAAACCCTAAGGAAAGATCTATTTAGATCTATGGGTTCATGAGAGCAAGGCTCTGTTTATGAAACCCTAAAGGGGTTTTCTTTAGATCAAAAGATCTATGAGAGCAAGGCTCTGTTAATGGGTAAAACCCCTAAATTATTAGAATTAATTTAATTTAATTTAATTTTTACCTAAAATTTTCTAGAGTTCTAACTCTTGAGAGTTATTGGAAAGAAGAGCAAGGCTCTGAAATAAAATTCTTGAGGAGAAGATGATAATCATCTGAGGACCAAGGGTCCTATTTATAGGCGCTGAAGCGCCTCCTCAACTTCTGAGTTGATCCAAAGGCTCAGATGTTGCCACCGCTGCACTCACGTGTGCACCACGTGAGCGCAACGGTGGGGGGCATTTGTTTCCCCCAATCAGAGCAAAGCTCTGTTTTGAATTTCAAAATTCAAAAATTGAAGCAACGATTCAGATATCTTGCGCTGCGCGCCACGTGTCAAAAGCAGACACGCCAGCGCCAGGAGCGCTGCTCCCTAGGCAGCGCACCCCAATCAGAGCAAAGCTCTGTTTCAAAATTCAAATTTTAAAATTGAAGCAACGCTTCAGATCCTTGCGCTCTGCGCTGCGCGCCACGTGTCGGACGCAGGCGCGCTAGCGCAGTTGTACTGCGCTCTGCGCTGCGCGCCACGTGTCAAACACAGGGGCGCTAGCGCAGTTGCGCTGCGCTCTGCGCTGCGCGCCACGTGTCAAACGTAGGTGTGCTAGCGCCAACTGCGCCAGCGCTGGAATTAAAAGAATCCCCCACTGTTAGATCAAAAGATCTAATAATAATAATAAATTATTAATCAAAATTAAAATTCTATTCTAGAAAGATCTTTCCAATCTTATTAAAATAAGAAGATTATATTCTGTAAAACAGAAGCCCTAGGATCAAAGATCCAATGGTGGGGAAATATCCCCAAATCAATCAGAGAAAGATCTCTTCAACTAATTTAACAAATCAAATGGCCCTATATAAAGGCCCCAAGACTTCAAGTCTCAAAAAGAAAGAACCCTCTGCAAACTTTGAGAAAACTCAAAGGTAAAGAAAGGCAAGCCTTTGAAGAAAGAAGATCATTTTCTTCATCTTTAAAGGTAAAGAATTATATTCTTGAAAAACAGAGATGAAATCATCTCATTAAAAAAGAAGAACCATCTTCTAAAAAGATCAGAGATCTAAGAACAAGATCAAGGTCTTCAATAATAAAAAAAAGAAGATTAAAAGAAGTACTTTACTTCATTAACAGATCTTTTGATCTATAAAGGCAGAGCCTTTTGATGAGAATAAGAGCCTTGGTTCTTGGATCTTGATGCAAGGCCTCTTTTGAAGAACAAAAAAAACTTGTTCTTTGATCTTAAATTGATCAAAATGAGCTCTGCGCTATTGGACAGTGCTTTGCACTCTTGAATTGCGCCTTTGTGCTTATTGGACTGGCGCACAGCGCCAAAACGCGCCACGTGTCAACCACAGAACAGTTTGCGCTTTGTGCTTCTAAAAATATCACACTGCGCTCTTGGACTGGCGCACAGCGCCAGAGCGCGCCACGTATCAATCACTGGCGCACCCATAAACTGGCGCAGCGTACTCATAAAGCGCAGTGCGCTAACAAGCCAGCGCTCAGCGCTAAGCGACACGTGTCACTCTTATGTGCGCTAGCGCAATGCGCTATTTAATTGGCGCAAAGCACCTGATGCGCCACGTGGCGCGCTGTCAGAACATACTTTGTTCCGATAAATGCTATGCATTTAATTCCAGACAAAATGTCAGAGCCCAATGCTTTGCATTATTAAAATGGGAGAGCCCAAATAAAGGCCTAATAGGCAGAACATAAATGAAAATGTTAAACATTTTTAACTGGACTTAGCACAATTCTGGCCATAAGTCCTCAATTTAAATTGAACTGAGCCCAACTTCTCTTCCAATCAATTTACACCCGGTTCGAGGGTACATCTCTTTACTCCTCTGATATCTGTCGTTGTAATCCTTCAACGTCGTCAGAGAGGTGACGAGTCCTGACAACCACACATTACTACGGACTGTGGGGTCCATAAACTCATGGACTATGACGTCCTTAATCTCGACCGTGATGTCATAAAACTAATACCGGACTGTGGGGTCCTTAAACTCATGGACTATGACATCCTTAACCTCGACCGTGATGTCTTAAAACTAATACCGGACTGTGGGGTCCTTAAACTCATGGACTATGACGTCCTTAATCTCGACCGTGATGTCTTAAAACTAATACCGAACTGTGAGGTCCTTAAACTCATGGACTATGAGGTCCTTAACCTTGACCGTAATGTCTCAAAACTAAGAATGGACCGTAATGTCCTTAAACTAATTATTGACCGCAATGTCATTAAACTAAACAACAGAGCCCAATTGCTCTCTTGTCGGATCTAAACGATCCCGTTAAGTTGATCTTAGTCTAAAATTAGACTAACGTGTCCTTAATAAATGTTTAAGTTGATCTTAGCCTCAAATAAGGCTAACGAATGCTTAAACACAACCCCCCAAATCCAAATCTAAGAAAGATACGGATTTTGACTAGTCCACGCCCTACGGGCGACAACATAACTTAGTCTCCGTATACAATCCACGGGCAACCAAACACAAAACAAACACCTACGACACGAAGTGACCACATGGAGAAGGAGAAAGTTGTTACCGCGATGCGGTAGCGTAATTAACTGCAGGGGCTTGCGCCTGCAGGGAAGAGCGTCCCCATAATCAAAAACCCCTCAAACGAGGGGGAATCTGACGAAGTCTGCTACATCGGCCGCATCCGTTTAAACCTTCGATACATGGTGCCATAAATCAACTTGGCATTTTTGGAGAGGTGGACGGATAGCACCAATTAGCATCTGCCCCCAGATTCAGGCAAGATGTCCAGACTTCCCGGTTTCCGGCGGTGAACAGTCCTTAAACTAATTATCGACCGCAATGTCATTAAACTAAACAATAGAGCCCAATTGCTCTCTTGTCGGATCTAAACGATCTCGTTAAGTTGATCTTAGTTTAAAATTAGATTAACGTGTCCTTAACAAACGTTTAAGTTGATCTTAGCCTCAAATAAGGCTAACGTATCCTTAAACACAAACCCCCCAAACCCAAATCTAAGAAAGATACGGATTTGGAATAGTCCACGCCCTACAGACGACAACATAACTTAATCTCCATATACAATCCACGGGCAACCAAACAAAAAACAAACACCCATGACACGAAGTGACCATATGGAGAAGGAGAAAGTTGCTACCGCGATGCGGTAGCGAATTAACTGCAGGGGCTTGCGCCTGCAGGGAAGAGCGTCCCCACAATCAAAAACCCCTCAAGCGAGAGGGAATCTGACGAAGTCTGCTACGTCAGCCGCATCCGTTTAAACCTTCGATACACGGTGCCATAAATCAACTTGGCATCTTCAGAGAGGTGGACGGATAGCACCAATTAGCATCTGCCCCCAGATTCAGGCAAGACGTCCAGTCTTCCCTGCTTCCAGCGGTGAATAGATTCTGGCACGCCCGGTGAGACGTTTTCCTCTTTCCACTCCACACTTCGTGTCTCGTGTTCGCGAACCAATCGCGGTTTGTTAATAGTTGCCCTTGGGTTTCAAGTTACTAAGATTTGGTTCCTTGCTTGGCGCAGAAAGAAACTAAAACAGCAATGGCATCAACCTGCTCAAAGTGTTCCACATGCAGCTGCAACTCGCGTCCTGCCTCAACTGGAGGCATAACCTACGGGCCCCAGGCGGCTTCCCTGTTCACGATGCCCGTAGAGCAGGTCACCCAAGCCACCACAGGGCTGTTTTTCGGGACCATGCTCCCGCCAACGAGCTTCACCACTCCCGTTCCCGTACCAGAAGCTCCTAAGAAGTCGATTTTCGATCGACTTACAGCTACTGCAACCCCTCTCAGCGGGTCGTCCAGCTCCAGCTCCTCGATCTTCTCCAGATTGGGCCAAAATTTCTGTGGGCCCACAATGAAGCCTGCGATCCCAGAGAAGGTTATTCCGAAGAGAGTAACCAACCCTGCTTCTGAAGCCGTCAAGGCGGTTTCTCCTGCCAAGGGGTCGGTCTTTACAAGACTGACTGTCCCAACTCCTACTCCCGCTCCTGCTACTCAAAGAACATCAGTCTTTAACAGGCTGACACCAGCAACGGCCCCTCACCTGAACAGGGGGCAAGACAAGGCCATCCCCGTCACCGAGCCAACTCCATCACCTCGACATCGCCACTGGCGTCGAGTGAGAAAGGCCGGAGGCAATTCCCCTTCAGGGCTAACTCCACCAGCCCCGACGGCGGAAATTAATGTTGCTGTTCCAACTGGGAACAGTTTTGAGCTGCTAAATAAGGTGCGTAGGAATTCTCCTACCGCCGTACTGAAAAGATCTTCTCCTCCGGTGGAGAATGTTGCGGAAACAAAGCCGGAGCAGTTCCCTCAGCGGCTGTCCTCCAAGATCTACAAGGTCTGGCGGCAGGTCCGAAACTCAGTGGTTGATCAAGATTACCATCGCCGACAAAAAATGGCGAAGGTTCAACAGGAAGAAAGCCATCCTGCCAAGCCACGAAAAGCTATCTGGGTGCCCACTGCGACGGCCCCCTCAACTTTGACCGCTCATAAGAAAAGAAGACTGGAGAAGTTTCCCGTGGCTTCAACAAGTGTCAAAGGCACTGAGCCCAAACGCCCTAAATCTGGGGGCATAACGGTCCATACCGTTTACATGGCATCCGGAAAGGAAGATAGCCGCGCTTCTACGGGCCACCGACCACTCATCCGATCCATCACAAGAGCCCAGGAACAGCAGCAGCAGAAGCTTCAGGAGATGCTGACTGCGATGGCCGCACTCACCGGGCCAAAAGAAAGCCCGGAGGCGTCATCGGAACAACGTCGCGAACACGAGACTGATGCGGAGTTCCTTCGGAGAATGCTCGAAAAGAAGGACAAGGAGGCTGCGGAACAAGCGGCCAATATGAAGCAAATGGCTCTTCTGTTCCAGGACATAGTCGGGATGATGATACAGCCGGATCCTCCAGCCGAAGATCCTCCGATTATCCTCGAAGATGACAGAGGAGAAACGTCAAATCCACCTCCGGCTCTTTCAACAGCCAAAGAGAAACAATCTCTAAAGCTGCCATTGATGACTATATTGCTCAGCAAATAAGAGTTCACCAGGCAAATGAGGCAGCCGGCCAAGTTGTCAAAATAGGATGACCGTATCCAGGCTGATATGATCAGATAAAGTACCCGCCGGGCTACACGATCCCGAAATTCCATGTCTACAAGGGGACAGGCAATCCTCATCAACATGTCGCCCAGATCAGGGCTCTTTGTGGCAACATCGGCGGTGATGATAAGCTCTTGCTTCACCAATTCGTCGGCAGCTTATCGGAGACGACGTTTGAGTGGTACTCCGAACTTCCAAACGACTCCGTCAAAAATTTCGCAGAGATGGAGTTGTTGTTCACCCAGCGATTCGCGAGCGCCAGCGAACGAACCCCAATAACGGCGTTGATCAATGCAAGGGTGAAGCCGGGCGAAACTTGGGTTCAATATGCAATCCGATGGCGAAATCTGTGGTCGAAATGCGAACAGCGCATTAAAGAAGCACCAGCGGTGGGCATGTTCGTGGGCACCCTAGACCCTCATGCAACTATTTCATAGTTCATGATGTTCTTTAAACCGACCACGTTCCAGGCTTTAATCGATAAGCTAGCCCAAATGGATCAAATGGGTCACAGACCGTCTCCCCCGAAGCCGGAACCGCGGAACGACAAGGGTAAAGGGAAGGCGACCTTCGTTGCGAACACCCAACAGCAGCCCAGTGCCCCAAAGCTAGCGGATCAACTGGAGGAAAGACGACGCTATTACAATGAGAAAATGAAGCGTCCTTACTCATTCCCACGGGACAAAACGAAGAGGTTGTTCGAGCTGGCGGTACGCAACAGGCTCATCAACTTACCAAATCCAAGGCGACCACCGCAACCCAGCGAAGTGAATAATCCCAATTATTGCCCTTACCACCAAATGATAAGCCATCCGATCGAGGATTGCTTCGTCTTTAAAGGATGGATCGAAGATCAATACCTACAAGGCAAGTTTGCGCTGTCCGAGAAGTGGAAAGTAAACCCACCACAGTCGCACACTCCTAAGAAGACAGACACACCAGGGGCAACGTGCTCTTTTGTCGAAGAAGCTCCATAGGAGGTCGTGCTTTCAGCCAAAACCAAAAGGATGCTGAATGATCTCCAGATATGCCCGGCGATCAGGTGGAAGAACCCCCTGGAACCCCAGATCATCGAAGGGATGCTGAAGCCACGCCCAACTCCAAAGATTGGTGGTGATAGCCAAAATGCACACACCCAGCCGTCGAAATCTTCGAAAAATAAGAAGAGATCCAAAAAGCCCGTGAAGCCTGGCGACAAGCGCACGGACCTGCAGAAACAGATCGACGCGCTGGAGGAGTATAATCAGAAGATGCGGACTCCCATCACGCTCCAAGAGTTCCTCAGCCACGTCCTTGAGGACGAAGACGATAGAGAAGAATCGACGGACGAATCTGAGGATTACGTAGCAAGTTGCCATGTGATCTCTCATTCATCACTAGACAATGAAGAGGCTCCTTGCATAAAGAAACTGGGGGCAGAGCCTGAACCAGAGCTTCTGGGGCCGTCAAATGAAATGATTGACACATTCCTAAACGAAGCTCTTATGAAAAGTAAGGCCAATCGGGAGCGTGAGATGGCCATATTTGAAAAAGCCAAACGCCGGCGACTGGACGAAAGAGTCGAGACACTCCCGCCAAATCAAAAGACATCCGTTGCGGATAAAAACAAGTTCAGGACGAGGAAAAGGTTTGATAAAGCCATATCAATGGGAATGAAGTTACCACCCTTCGAAGGAAACACTCCCGGTGAAGCAGAAATGCATCATGGCTACTGCTCATATCATCGAAAGATTTCGCACCCTACCGAAGAATGCAACGCTTTTAAAAGATGGTGGCAGGGGTATGTTGCTCACCGACAACATTTTAAGCGAATGAAACGCAAAACTCGTTGGGAGCAAAGAAGTGCGACTGAGGAGCATTGGAGAAATACTGGTAACTGTCGCATGGTCAACACCAGGGGATCGCAGATTCTCACTTTCGGAAGCGACTCTGACGAAGAGATGGCTCTTGGCCCCCTCTTTAAAGAATCCACATCGGGGAAGGAGGACGAACCGAAGGCCTATGAAAACATTCAGCTGCGCAATCGCACGCTTCCAGAAAAGAATCTCGGATCTACGAGTAGAAAAGATAAGGGAAAAGAAAAGGTCTCCGAGGATATCGCCCTGGACGACCAAGTCCTGAAAGAACTGACCGCCAAGGAACCGCCAAAGAAGAGTAAGGTGGACTATAACGTTCTGGCGCACTTGAGGAAGTTACCCTCGCAGCTCAGTATCCTCGATGCCCTTTTACTATCCAAAGAAGCGAGAGATTCATTGATCAAGGCGCTACAAGAACCAGAGCAATTCCAAGCTTCCCTTTCCGAAGAAAAGATGAAGGACGAACTAGAGGAAGTACACACAGCCGATATCAGCTTCGGCGATGAAGACCTCCTCCTTGGGACGTGCGGGCACAACCGTCCCCTCTATATCTCAGGATACTGCCATGATATAAAAATAGGCAAAATCCTGGTCGACAATGGGTCTTCCGTCAATCTCCTCAACGTGCGGGTGTTAAAAGAAATCTGCATGAGCGTCCAGCATCTCGCTCGTGATAAAATCACCATCTCTGGTTTTGACTCCCAGTCATCACGGACTCTCGGGTCTGTGATATTGACATTACGATTCGGGCTACTTGTCACGGATATTAAATTTCAAATCATTGACGCCAAGACATGCTATAACGCTTTACTCGGCCGGCCTTGGTTACACGAGTACAACATCATCCCTTCTACACAATATCAGTGTATGAAATATTTTAAGGATGGTCTCGAGTATACCGTAACGGGAGAGCTGAACCCATTCTCCGTGAACGAAGTCCGTAAGTACGAAGATGCAAAATACTTTTTGCCAGATTTTGAGGACACGGAGAGATGTCACAAACCGGAGAACAAAGCTATCACCACCATTCCAGTCTTCGGGAGTGATACTGAAGAAGAGGAAGCGATAGTTTATTCAGGTCCACCCCAGCATAACAAGCCAGGATCGTCCGCTCTTATGTTGATCTTTGGCATCGACTCGAAAGATGAGGTCCATGCTATATTCTCCGCTCGGTCTTCAATACAAACATTCGCTGATGAAGAGCAAAGTTTGCAAGTTGCCATGATTCCGCCCAAACATCATAAAGAACTAGACGCGCTTGATACCTACAACGTGGAAGAGTTGCAGACATTCTATGTCCCTCCCAGGCGAGAAGGCGGAAAGGCGATCCTATTCTACCGCTCCGGGGAAACCAAAGTGGAGAAAGAAGTTTGGCATGGCGCCGATTCTACGCTCGACAGGCTCCAGCCCATCCGTCTGCCTAGATATTACACAGAAGGCTTGAAAAGCTATTGAAGCGCCCAGGGATATGCTTCAAATAGACCGCTCGAAAAGCTAAGTTCTATGACAGGGCCTGGAACGTTCCCGGAACTCAGCACAAGTTGCCCAACGGGAGAATGAAAGCGATCGGGCTTGGATATGTTCGGTCCAAGAAACGGGAGCTACTCCGCGACTGCTATGTCGTACATGACTTTGATGAAGAAGGAGATGCTCAATGGGATAATGCTAACCCTGAACCGGAAAAGGCCCCCGACGTTAAAATGCCCAGTCCGTTGTTCGAAGAACAAATGGACAAGCTTATAAGGGAAGCTGGTCAAAAAGTTCGCGACGACCATAATCGTGAAATGGCCATCTACGAGAAAGCCAGGACACAGCGCCTTCTCCAACAGGCTGCGAAAAATGAAAACGCCCCTCCCTGTCAACCTGTTGTAAAAAAGGCCCGACGCAGAGGCATAAACAAGTCAAAAAGCGGAAAAGGCATTCAGCAACGACAAAGCGGGACCAAGAAGTCACGCGAGCGGGAATCGAGCGGTCCGAATTTGTCCCTTATGAAGAAAATGAGTCGAGCATACTCTTTTCCTCAAGACAAGACAAAGAAGATACTTGATCTTGCCATAAGACATCAAATGCTTACACTCCCGGAGTCCAAGCACCCCGAGCAAGCTAACGAGATCTATCATCCAGACTATTGCTCTTATCACTGAGCAATAGGACACCCTCTCGAAGACCGCTTCATCTTCAAGAACTGGGTCGAAAACCAATATCAGCTCGGCAAGTTTGCTCTATCCAGCAGTTGGAGGATAAATCCCCCACAGAAGCATGAACCCAAAGCCACGAGAGTAGAACCAGATCCACACCGGTCTTGGAAGCGAGCTCGTACTTGTCATATGATAACGCTATCAGAGGAAGAACCCGAGAATGTGGATGACCTCCCCTGGTGCTTCGAAAACAATGATGACGAGGTGATCTCAGAGTTTCCACCGGCGCCAAAAGAGCTGGAAGATGGAATACACACTACTGCAGATAACCTCAAGAAAATTGATCTGGGGACGACAAGCGACCCGCGGCCGACATTCGTCAGTGAGCTGCTATCTGAAGAAAGGGTGGCTGCGTTAAAAGATGTGCTTATACAGCATAGAGATTGCTTTGCATGGAACTATTCCAAAATGCCAGGATTAGATCCAGAGATTGCTGTCCACAAATTGGCAATATCCCCGGACGTTAAGCCAATCAAACAAGCACCGAGAAGAATGCGGCTCGAGCTTGAGATGAGTATCAATGCCGAGGTTAAGAAGCTAATCGATTCTGGCTTCATCCAAGAGGTTCGGTATCCTGATTGGATCGCCAACATCGTCCCAGTGATGAAGAAGAATGGGACAGTGTGCATATGTGTGGACTTTCGGGATCTCAATAAAACCTGTCCGAAGGATGATTTCCCAGTACCAGTCACTGAGCTGATGATAGACAATACGTCCACTCACGAAGTTTTCTCCTTCATGGACGGAACGTCAGGATACAATCAGATAAAGATGCACCCCGAGGACCAGAAGCACACCGCTTTCCGGACCCCTTTGGGTATATTCTTCTACAAGGTGATGCCCTTCGGTCTAAAGAACGCCGGTGCCACCTATCAGAGGGCCATGACGAAGATCTTTGATGACCTCATACATGAAATTGTCGAATGCTTTATCGACGACCTTGTGGTTAAAAGCAAATCATACGAGGAACATCTCGAGCATCTGAAGATTGTGTTTCAGCGCCTTCGGCAATACAATTTGAAGATGAACCCTCTCAAGTGCGCGTTCGGGGTTTCCTTGGGCAAATTCCTGGGATTTATCGTCCGACACCGAGGTATCGAGATAGATCCGTCAAAGATTAAAGCAATCATGGAAATGCCTCCACCAAGGACTCTCAAACAATTACGGTCTCTCCAAGGGAAGCTAGCGTATATCCGGCGATTTATAGCCAATCTCTCTGGCAAATGCCGTCCTTACAGTCACCTGATGAAAAAGGGGACCCCGTTCGTATGGGATCACAAATGCCAAAGCGCGCTGCACGAAATCAAGCAATACTTGCAGAATCCGCTAGTACTGGCCGCTCCGGTCAAGGGAAAGCCCCTTATTCTTTATACAACAGCCCTCAAAGGTTCTTTGGACGCATTATGGGCACAAGAGAACGACCAAGGGAAAGAAAGAGCTCTCTATTTTTTAAGTCGAGTTCTCCTGGGAGCAGAAAGCAATTACTCTCCCATCGAAAGACACTGCCTGGCGTTGATCTTCGCGATAACGAAACTCCGGCACTATGCATTGGCGCATGAAGTCCGTCTCATATCGAAGGTGGACCCTCTCAAATATTTGATGTCCAAGGCCATACTGACAGGGCGACTCGCTAAATGGGCCCTGCTCTTGATGGAGTTCTCAACAACCTATCAGCCTCTTAAGGCAGTGAAAGGACAGGCCATCGCCGACTTCCTCGCTGAACATCCGATACCGGCCGATTCTCCATTGAATTGCGAACTGCCAGACGAACATGCGTTTGATGCGATCGATGGTGGTGATACCCAATGGGAACTTTATTTTGATGGAGCGTCTTCCATGAAGAAGCGCAAATAAAGCACCCCTATAATCAAATCGGGGGTAGGCCTTATCTTCGTGACCCCACAAGGAGGGATAATGCGCTTCGCCTTCTCCTTGACAGAGCCGAGGACGAACAATGAAGCCGAATACGAAGCTTTGATAGCAGGTCTCGAGATCGCCATCGACATGGGAATCGAAAACCTGCTTATATATGGAGACTCCCAGCTGGTCGTTAGTCAAGTAAACGGCGACTATCAGACGTGCAAGCCAGAACTGGTAAAGTACAGCGAGAGGGTACAGCAACTGCTGACCCAAATACCTTCCTACACCTTAGAAAGCATACCGCATGCGGAAAATAGCAAAGTGGATGCATTAGCCAAGCTTGCTAAAGAATATGCCGATGAGAACCTCGATGACGTGAGAATCGTTGTGCAAAGCCGTCGAGTTCTTGCGCCGGCGGAAATATCTCCGGAGTTGTCCGAAGAAAAAGGAGCGACTGAGCAAATGGCTATGCAAATAAAATACCAGGAAAAGGCTGAGGATTGGAGAGAAGTCTTTATAGACTACTTCAAATCCCGTCGAACGCCTGAAGATGCGTTCTCAAAATATCAGCTCATGAAGCGAGCCCTATCTTTCGCCTTCGTCAATGATACTCTGTACAAGAGGTCATTCGATTCTTTGTGGTTGAGATGCCTGAGACCTGAAGAAGCAAGAAGAGTCATCCAAAAAACTCACGACGGACTCTGCGGTTCTCACCAAGCCGGGCCGAAGATGGAGTTGAAGATCAAACGAATGGGCTACTATTGGCCCACGATGATCCAGGACTGCCTCGAGTATGCAAAGCAATGCCACTTGTGCCAGATCCATGGGGACTTTATCCATCAGCATCCAAATCCACTACATCCAACGGTGGCTAGCTGGCCGTTCGAAATGTGGGGAACTGACATAATCGGCCCCATCGAACCAGCATCGTCCAGAGGGCATCGATTCAGTTTGGCGACAACTGATTACTTCTCCAAATGGGCAGAAGCAATACCGCTGAGGGAAGTGAAGACGGAGAATATCCTTCATTTCTTCAAGACGCACGTTATTTATCGGTTTGGAACTCCGCGACGGATCATCTCCGATAACGGGCCAGCCTACAGAAGCCACAAAATCAGCCGCTTCGCACAACAACATAACATAGACTGAAGGTATTCATCAGTCTATAATCCCCGAGCCAACGGTCTAGCTGAGGTTTTCAATAAGACCCTGTCACGCCCCATCTCCAATACAGAGAGTATTGTCCGCTCTGGCCGAAGCCGCACGGTTTTGTCCTTAAGGGCGAACCGGACCCGGCCAGGGGCCACTTCCCAGGAGGTCACCCATCCCAGAACTTCCCTGGCTCGAGCACACTTAACTACAGAGTTCTCAAGCTCCTATAGTGCCGGTTCACTTAAAAGGCGTCTCTGTATTGAAGAGTGGTATCATTCCATTTATAGTACAGGTCTGCCCTCTTTCGGAATGTATTCCGAAAAGTCCCCATTATTCTACAGTGGGTCCCACAGACTCAAAAGGTGGCCCCCACGGATTCAAGAGGTGGCCCCCGCCCACTTAACACGACACTTGGCGTGGCACTTTGTTCCGTGTGGCACTTTGCTCCGTGAGCAAGAACCAGGTCCCGACATTCTCCCCACCTTTGAACAACGGTTCGTCCTCGAACCACAGACCTACTATTAAGGGACCAGCTCCCAAAATACGGAAAACGATGGATGACTGGGCCAGCCATGCTCCTACGGTCAAGGAATCATCCCGCCGTAGTCACACTTCGGCTTCTAGCATTACATGGTAATCTGTAAATAAAGCACAGTATTAAAGAAATCACATCACTAATTTATTACATTAAAATTTCATTGTTCACAAATTACAGATAATAAGAACAATAACTAACCAAGTTCAATCTCACGATCACTTTTATGGAAAGCAGTAAATGAAGAAGGTACACCAAACTATATCTCCGTAAACTCAAAGGGTAGATCCGTCTCCTGTGCTGATCCTCCCGCGGAATCTGAGCATGCATACTCAGGTCGTCAGACCGACACAATAACAATATTATTATAATAAGATGAAACAGGTATATGAGGTAATACTGGTGTAGGAACAATGCAAGTAATCACTGTGTCACTATATGATGCAGAATATATTATGTGTCCCTATCGGTCTCTAGGTCATGTTTGAAATCACATAGTGGAAGGAGGATCATGTTTAAGAGGAGTCTCGTACATACCCGAGACAACGGCCCACATGCCCGGGACATAACCCTGTCAGCCGGATCGCTAGATCCTACCCTACATGTATCAGTATCACGGTTCGAATGATCATCCTCTAAACACGGTCCCGCTAAATACGATACTCTTTCCACTTTGATTTCCCCTTTTTCCCCAGGTTTACACTATTTATGATCTTGATCTAGTCGTGTACAAGTATACCAATGGCACGGTTTTATCACTGTTCACTGTATCAATCACTGTCACGAATATTCACTTTCCATTGGTGTACTCGTCACTCCTAAACCAACATCTATCACACACGATAATGCAATGTCCACACGCACTAACACTGAGTATATGGCAAGGGTATGATATATGTATGTATACTACCAATAAACTCTGTATGTTATGAATCAACATGCATGTTATTAACTAAAATAAATTGCATGAATTAATATGTTAAGAATTCAGCAAAATGATACAAGTAAGATAAATAGAACACTCACTCATCAATTCATCAGAATTTGTTTCAGTTCAATCGGGATTCCGGTTTTCAAGATATAGCCGTTTCATTTTAAGTGCTCGCGGCTGGAAATTCAGTTTCAGAACTGAACGTCCATTTCGCGACACGAATTGTACCCAGTTGGGCTCAGAAT
This sequence comes from Agapanthus africanus, assembly GCA_030015575.1. Classification (NCBI taxonomy): domain Eukaryota; kingdom Viridiplantae; phylum Streptophyta; class Magnoliopsida; order Asparagales; family Amaryllidaceae; genus Agapanthus; species Agapanthus africanus. The sequence continues at coordinate 570,762,701 of JASDDO010000016.1, forward strand.
TTAGCGATGTTATAGTTAAATGAAATCTGGAGTTTTCAATATAGTATTTAATGCAACAGACGGATCCTCAATCGCATCTGTACGTTGAAAGTTATACACAGTTTAACCTCAGTGTGTCATTTCTGGATCTGTTCTGGACAGTTATACGTTCTGCCCTTTTAAATACAGTTTAAAATAGAAAATGGCGATGAAACGGAATGGAACCACTTGTTTTGTTTAACTAACAGAATTATATTTAATCTACTGCAGGGTTCCGTAACATACGAATTCAGGAAACACAGTGACACAGGTCTTGGGACAGAACACAATAATCAGAAACGCTCCGGACTGCAGTCCAGAGTCGCATTCCGATCTAATTATCATCACAGTTACAGAATATAAATCATTAGAATTTTACATAGGGTTAAATTTCGTCGAGTCGGCTTCGATTTAAGCCCTCGAACGTATCATTCCAGTATGTATGTAATTTACGGTGATTTTATTCATTTTCAGATACGAGAAAAATATTAGTTTTAACGGCATATTTGGGGTATCAATTTTTGTCACTAACAATCGCATTTTCCAGTGAGATTCATACACAATATTTATCATCAAATGGGCCAATAGAAAATATCAGTTTCCGTCAAAATAAATTATTATTTCCATTGGGATCTAGCATCGAACACATAGGTCACATTATGTATCGATAATCGGCAAATCCGTAAACTAGATATTTTAGGTTTGTACCACTAATATATTAGCATGAAGCAAGTAAACACTTGCCTGGAAACGTCTCGGGGTCGCAAGACAGCAACGGTGTCACGAACGCGCGATGTACGCCGCAAAACGAATTGCGCGAGCTTGGCTCGCGACACGGGTTTGACGTCGGAGTTCCCCGGAGCCGTCAAGTGCTTGCTGGAAGCGGAGGTGGTGCTCTATGGTTGGCCTGGGACTTGCTGGGGTCGACGATATCGGCGATGGTCGCTCCGGCGACGTGCACAGTGAAGTGCGCAGTGATCACTTGGTGTGGATTTTGGAGAGAGAGGGGGAGCAGTGGGGGTCGGGTTTGGAGTGATGAGGATGGTGCTGAGGATGTAGAGGGTCACAGATGTGGTTCAGGTGAAGTGGGGGGGCTCGTCGGCGTCGGTTGCAGCGGTGACCGTGGTTGGATGCAAGTGGGTTTAGGAGTGCAGGGGATGCTTGGCGGGGGCTCGGTTGATGAAGGGTGGAGTCGTGGAGGGAGAAGGTTGGTGGAGGAGGAGTGATCGAGGGTTGCCGAGGGGGTTGTCGTTGTCGGAGGTGGAGGTTGTAATGGGTTGTTCGAGGTTGGTGGCTCGGTGGGTGTAGAGAGAGAGATGAGAAGTGAGTTGGAGAGGGAGAGTGACGAGAGGAGTTGGAGACGAGGTTGAAATCGTGGGTGTAACGGCAGGAGCGGAGGCATGGGCGTGGGCGTGAGGCGCGGCGGAGGAAGGGGATCGCGCGCGGGAATGAGGGAATATTACCGTTGGAGTGAAGGAGATGAACAGGAGTGGGGTCGGGTCGGGTCGGGTGAGCTGAGGAATTGGGCCAAGGAAGTAGGGCTGAGAATTTTAAAATATTCCCTTAATAAAAATCTTGTGGGCCGAGGGTGAGAATGGCTGGGGATTAAATTAGGGATTTATAAAAATGGGGTGTGGGCTGAGATAAGGAACGGGCTGTGGAATGTTTATAAGGAATTTATTAAGGAAATTTTGAGTGGGCTGAAGGAATTTAGTAAGGGTTTAATAAAGGAAATGAATGAGTGGGTTAGGGTTTAGGGAAAAATAAGGGTTAAATTAAATTGGTTTTATTTGCTTTAGTTTTTGGTTTTAAATTCTGGGTTTTGACTTTTAGGGTTAAGGAAAAAATATAAACATTGGGATTCAAGCAACCACCTTCGACACAAAATGTACGAGGAAAAAGTAAATCTTTAGGATTTAGAAAAAAATAGGAAAAAAACTTTTATTAGGATGGTAACGGGGATTTACATCATACCCCCCTTAACAAAAATTTTGTCCTCGAAATTTAACAAGGATACAAGGAAACAAAGTACTAAACAAAGAGATGTGGATAACGACCACGGATATCTTCCTCCCGCTCCCAGGTGGATTCTCCTGGGGAACGACCGCCCCAAGACACTCGAACTAAAGGAATGATCTTATTCTTCAGCACTTTCTCTCTGCGGTCGAGGATGGTAGTAGGCTGCTCCTCGTACGAAAAATCGGTACCCAAAACTAGCTCCGAATGGTCCAGGACATGGCTCTCATCCCGAACATAACGCCGCAACTGTGACACGTGGAAGGTATTGTGCACACCAGCTAGCGATGGAGGCAAAGCAAGTCGATAGGCCACCTCTCCCACTCGCTCTAGCACCTCAAAAGGTCCGATAAAGCAGGGACTAAGTTTTCCCCGACCTCCGAATCTGATAACTCCACGAGTAGGGGAAATCTTCAAGAACACATGATCTCCGACTTCGAACTCAAGTGCCCTTCTGCTGGTATCTGCCCAACTCTTTTGTCGATCCTGAGCCGTCTTAATACGCTGCCTGATCATTTGGACCTTGTCAACTGTCTGAACAATGAGTTCGGGGCCCAGTAATCTTCGTTCTCCCACATCATCCCAACATACTGGGGATCGACACTTCCGCCCGTATAGTGCTTCAAAAGGAGCCATCTGAATACTAGCCTGATAACTATTGTTATAAGAGAACTCGACTAGATGCAGATGGTCCTCCCAGGAACCCTGAAAGTCCAACATACAAGCTTTCAACATATCCTCGAGCGTCTGAATCGTACGCTCGGATTGTCCATCCGTCTGTGGGTGATAAGCTGTGCTGAATTTAAGGCGGGTTCCTAAACTCTCCTGTAAGCTCTTCCAAAAGTGCGACAAGAATCTCGTGTCCCGGTCTGACACAATGCTGACTGGAACACCGTGAAGTCGCACAATCTCCTGCATATATCTTTCTGCCAGCGATTCTGTCGACTGTCCCACTCGGAAAGGTAGGAAGTGTGCAGCTTTTGTGAGGCGATCGACGATAACCCAAATAGCGTTATTGCCCCTAGGGCTCCGTGGTAAGGCCGTCACAAAATCCATAGTAATGTGCTCCCACTTCCATTCAGGTATCGGCAATGGTTGTAACAATCCTGCTGTCCTCTGATGTTCCGCCTTCACCTGCTGACATACCAAGCACCTGGATACGAACCTCGCAATTTCCCGCTTCATTCCGTTCCACCAAAAGTGCTGCTTTAGGTCCTGATACATTTTTGTACCTCCTGGATGCACAGAATAAGCTGAACTGTGTGTTTCAGCCAAGACTTCTTCTCGAACATCTCCTTTAGGTACGCAGAGTCTGCTACTGAATCTCAGAGAGCCATCTTCATGTATAATCAAATCCGTTCTCAGTCCAGCTTCCACTTGCTCTCTGAACTTTTGCAATCGGGGATCATCCGCTTGTGCAATCTTGATGCGATCCACCAGGGAAGATTGCACCTGTAGTTGCCAAAATTGACTGAGTGCGTTCGGCGTAACGACCTCAAGTTCAAGTCTCTGGAAATCCTCAATAATGCTCCTCTGATCGGTCAACATCATGACCGCTGGTTTGCGAATGAGCGCATCTGGTACAACATTGACCTTCCCCGGGTGATACTGAAGGTCCAAATCGTAATCTGCCATTAGCTCTAGCCATCGGCGCTGCCTCGTGTTCAGTTCCTTCTGAGTGAAAACATACTTCAAACTTTTATGATCCGTGTAAACCTCCACTTTCTCACCCAAAAGATAGTGCCTCCAAATCTTCAACGCAAAGACTACCGCAGCTAACTCCAAGTCATGCGTGGGGTAGTTCTTCTCGTGGTTTCTCAGTTGTCGAGAGGCGTAAGCAACCACACGGCCATGCTGCATTAGGACACAACCTAATCCCTTCCCTGAGGCATCACTGTGTATCACCAAACCACCGGAATTATTTGGTACTATAAGTATAGGTGCCGTGGTTAACTTCTGCTTCAGTGTGTCGAATGCCTGAGTGCACTCCTCTGTCCATGTAAACGGCAGGTCCTTCCGTGTTAGCCTCGTCAATGGTTCCGCGATTCTTGAGAAATCTTGGACGAATCTCCGATAATAACCTGCCAATCCCAGAAAGCTCCTGATCTCGGCTACTGACTTCGGCGTTGGCTAATCTCTGACAGATTCTATCTTTGCCGGGTCCACCGAGATGCCTTCGCCCGAAACAATATGTCCCAAAAACTGAACCTTGTCGAGCCAGAATTCACACTTGCTCAGCTTCGCATACAGCTTCTCTTCCCGAAGAATTTGTAGTACCGTGCGCAAATGTTCAGCGTGCTCTTCCCGAGTCTTCGAGTAGACAAGTATGTCGTCGATAAACACAACGACAAACGTGTCCAAGTACTTTGCGAACACTCTGTTCATCAAGTCCATGAATATTGCTGGGGCATTGGTAACACCGAACGGCATCACAAGAAACTCGTAGTGTCCGTATCGGGTCCTGAAAGCCGTCTTGCATACATCCTCGGCTGCTACTCTGATTTGATGATATCCAGAACAGAGGTCCAACTTCGAGAATACCTTGGCTCCACTTAGCTGATCGAATAGGTCGTCAATGCGCGGTATTGGGTACTTGTTCTTTATTGTGACCTTGTTCAACTCCCGATAATCTATACACATTCGGAGCGATCCATCCTTCTTCTTTACTAACAGGACTGGTGCACCCCACGGTGAAGCGCTTGGCCGAATAAATCCCTTCTCCAATAGTTCTTCAACCTGCTTCTTCAATTCCGCCAACTCAACTGGTGCCATTCTGTATGGGGCTCTGGATACTGGGGCTGTATCTGGAATCAAATCGATTGAGAACTCCAAAATTCGAGGAGGTTGTAGACCTGGTAGATCTTCAGGAAATACGTCCAGAAAGTCCCGAACAATTTCTGGGACTGGGCTCTTATCAATCTCCATAGTTGTCAGCTCCTTAGGCTTTGCTCTGTACTTAGCTGGCTCCAAAGATTCGCTTCCGCCCTCGAAAATAAACTCCGGGTGATTGGGAATGCGGAAGATCACCTTCTTTGCACGACAATCGATAACTGCATGGAAAGTGCTCACCCAATCCATCCCAAGAATTGCGTCGTAACTGCCTGTCCCAATCAGAAGGAAATTCGCATAGAATTCCCTGCCACAAACTACAACCGGGCATAATCTACATTCTCGACTAGATATAATAATGCCATTTCCCGTATGAATTTCCCATCCCTTGGTTAGTGGTTCATGTGGTATTGAGTGTGTATTAGTGAAATGCTCAGACAAGAAACAATGCGATGCTCCCGAATCAAATAGTACTCTAGCTGGCAAGGAATGTACGAGTAGAGTACCTGTAACCACGTCTCCTGACGCCTCTACCTGCTCGGCGGTCAAGGTGAAAGCCCGTCCCTGACCGCGACCTGTAAAGGGTTGCCTCTGCTCCTGCAGCCTCTGCTGTGGCGGTCCAGAACCTCCCTGTATCTCTGCTCGCTCAGGGCAACTGTTAATCCTGTGCTGACTGGAACCGCAAATGAAGCACTGTCCCTTGGCACGGCGACAGTCCTTCTGGGTATGCCCTCCTCTACCGCAATAACCGCAAACTACGCCCTGTCTCTGGGGGCGATGCTGTGGTACGAACGGGCGCTTCATTTGTGTCGTTCCTGCTCTGTGAACCGGTATGGTTCCTCGAGAAGGCGCGTGGGTACGTGCTGGAACGACTGGGGGTCTTCTGAACTTGTTAATCAATTGCTCCTGAACTCTTGCCGCGTTGAGTACCTGTGTGAAAGTCTGCAAATCTAACGATGCAATCAACTGCTGCAACTCGAAATCTAACCCCTGAAGGAAGCGTCTGGCCCTGGTGGCCTCTGATTTGACCATGTATGGAGCAAAGCGGCTCAGACGGTTGAACTCTGCCGCATATACGCCCACTGGGCGTCTATTCTGCTTCAAAAGAATAAACCTTTCCTCCATTTCTGCCTTGGCTGTGGGAGGGAAATAATGATCTAGGAAGCACTCTTTAAACTTGCTCCATTCAATCGGATCATCAAGTCTGCTTTCTTCTACCGACCACCACGTACGGGCTTCGTCTTCTAATTGAATCTTTATCACGTCCACTCTGTCTTCCTCTGGAACCCTGGCGGCTGTCAATAAATTATCCATGTTCACCAGCCATTGCTCAGCCTCAAGGGGTTCAGCTAGCCCTGTGAATGCAGCTGGGTGTAACCGTCGGAAGTCTGATATGGTACCAGCCCTAGCCTGATAAGCTGGTGGAGCAGCGCCCTCGGGGGCGGTAATAAGTGCGGAGGGTCCTCCTGCGGCGGTAATCGCCCTGAGTCCCTCAGTGAGTAAATCTGTCTTTCTCTCCTGAGCTTCCGCGAGAGTGGTCAGTGCACTAAGTATTCTTTCCGTGCGGTCCTGAGAGCTGGAGTCCGAGGAGGGGTCGTTCGGGGACGTCATATCACTGGAAGATTCAAAAGGATAGGATCAGATTCAAGGATGAAAATTAAGAGTAGTGAAACAAGAATAATGTAATACAGTATAGTTAATGTTATTCCTTGATACTAAACACAGGCTCTGATAGACCCTGATAAAGATCGTGAAGAAGACAGTGTTCCGAAATAAGAAGGATTGGCACGAGAGACTGCAAGAAGCTCTCTAAGCGTATCGAACTACGTTCAAGACGGCCACGAACACAACGCCGTACGCATTGGTATTCGGTACAGAAGCGGTACTCCCCCTCGAGATAGAGTTACTCTCTCTACGAGTGGCGGTTCATTACTAGCTGACGGACCAGGAGAACGCTCACCTTCGGCTTGAGGAGCTCGATGCCCTTGATGAAACCCGGCTCATGGCGCAACAAAATCTGGAGGCTTATAAAGCAAAGATGACGCGCTCATATGAAAGATTGACCAGGCCGAGGACATTCCGCCAAGGCGAACTCGTGCTAGTGGTCAAAAGACCTATGATCCCCAATCGCGCCAAGCGGGGAAAATTCGAGCCGAACTATGAAGGCCCGTACATCATAGACAAGATCTACCAGGGTAGAGCCTATCTACTCATGGACATGCATGGTGAAAGACCTTTCAGGCTAATAAACGGTCGCTTCCTGAAGAAGTACTACGCTTGACGAGTCACGGCCTAGGTCAATGATAGACGGCGACGACTATGTCCGCTCGCTATCTTCCTAAGCCCAAACTCTATAAGTAGTAACCGGCTTACTTTACAACAGACCGAAATGTCCTTAAACTAACAGCGGACCGAAACGTCCTTAAACTAACAACTGACCGAGATGTCCTTAAACTAACGACGGACCACTATGTCCTAAAACTAGCTGTCGACCGAGATGTCAAGAAACTACAGTGGATTGCAGCATCCCAAAGCTGATACAAAAAAAAAGAATAAAAAAAAAGAAAACGGTATGTCCATAAGCAAAATGGGCCCGGATGAAAACCCGAAAGGGCTCCGTGAGTAAAAACAGCAGGGCTACCGGCGAGTCTTGTGAAAACCCGAAAGGGCGCAACCTCGTTTAAAAAAAAAGAAAAAGAAAACGGTATGTCCATAAGCAAAATGGGCAAGGATGAAAACCCGAAAGGGCTCCGTGAGTAAAAACAGTAGGGCTACCGGCAGGTGTTTGTGAAAACCCGAAAGGGCGCAACCTCGTTAAAAGACACTTGCATGGTCCTCTCGACCTTGTAAGGAGAAATCACATGCGTGAGATCCTTACGACTCACAAGGGAGCAACACACTTAGGGATCCCCACGATTCTTAAGGAGAAATTACACTTGCGAGATCCTCACGACTCGTAAGGAGAACTCTCTTATGAGATCCTTACGGCTCATAAGATTTGAAAGGCTTAAGCTACAAAGACTTGAACCTGTTCTTAATCAACCCCCACAACCTTCGATACTGCCCTACAAGCGGTGCAACACTAACCCTTGTATACAATCCACGGGCTCGAATAAACATTTCCCTAACAAAACCCCACCCATGACTAGGGATATGTTCGCACGGTGAACAACCCTTGTAAGTCCTCCCGACTTATAAGAAGAAAACACTCTTGTAAGATCCTTACGACTTATAAGAGAACATACACTTAGGAGTCCTCACGACTCCTAAGGAGAAAACACACCTACGAGATCCTCATGACTTGTAGGGAGAAATACCTTTGTGAGACCCTTACGGCTCATGAAGTCAAAAGCCTTAGTCGACAGAATCCTAACCCTGTTTACTAAACCACCTTTGTCCGACATCGACAGGGGCAAATGATGATTCGCTCCTGGCAATATCCCAGTTGTAGCAGTGCTGATGCCGAAATCGGTGTCTAATCCCAAGCTTGCGGCAAAAAGCTAGCGAGCCACACATGCATACGAAATAGCCGAAATGATGGGACAACTTGCAACAAAATCAGCAAGTAAAAATGCATGCATGCAAAATAGCCGAAATGATGGGGCAACTCGTAATAAAAAGCAGCGAGTAAAAATAAAATAAATAGCCGAAATGATCGGGCACCGCGAAAAATAGCCGAAATGATTGGGCAATCGTGACCTCTGCAATATAAAAGCTGAAATGATAGAGTATCGCGGAAAGAATTGAAAAAAAATAAATAAAATAAAATAAAATTTATGCCCTACAGCTGATATCACAGCAGTCCCTGTACACAATCCAGGGGCGCAAACAAAGAAAGAATCACACTCCCACCCCCCAGGTTTCATCCGAAGAAGAAGCCAAATCTCGATGGGTCACAGATAGCTTGAAGATCATCTCAACATTCGTCTCAGCAGACACAACATCAAGTAAATCAGAAACGGCGGCAACACCCAGTTCCATGACTCGGCGGTGTATAGATGACCGAGTGTCAAATCCCAACTCCATGAAATGTGGATATAATCAACAAAATTCCTGGTCCCGTGGAACGCGGATAACGTCACTTCTGACCCCGTGGAAAACGTCAAGAGCGGATCCTGGTCCTCGCAGAGCACGGCAGTGAACCCGTGTGAAGCATCCAGAGCGGAGCCTAGTCCTCGCCGAACACGGCAGTGAACCCGTGGGAAGCATCTAGTGCAAAATTAGTGGTCATGTGGAACACGGATAACGTCACTTCTGACCCCGTGGAAAACGTCCAGAGCGGATCCTGGTCCTCGCAGAGCACGACAGTGAATCCGTGTGAAGCATCCAGAGCGGAGCCTAGTCCTCGCTGAACACGGCAGTGAACCCGTGGGAAGCATCTAGTGCAAAATTCCTGGTCACGTGGAACACGGATAACTTCAATTCTGACCCCGTGGAAAACGTCCAGAGCGGATTCTGGTCCTCGCAGAGCACGGCAGTGAACTCGTGTGAAGCATCCAGAGCGGAGCCTAGTCCTCGCTGAACACGGCAGTGAACCCGTAGGAAGCATCTAGTGCAAAATTCCTGGTCACGTGGAACACGGATAACATCACTTCTGACCCCGTGGAAAATATCCAGAGCGGATCCTGGTTCTCGTAGAGCACGGCAGTGAACCCATGTGAAGCATCCAAAGTGGAGCCTAGTCCTCGCCGAACACGGCAGTGAACCCGTGGGAAGCATCTAGAGCAAAATTCTTGGTTACGTGGAACGCGGATAACGTCACTTCTGACCCCGTGTGAAGCATCCAGAGCGGAGCCTGGTCCTCGCCAAACACGGCAGTGAATCCGTGGGAAGCATCCAGAGCAAACATCGGACTGTGGAGTCCTTAAATCCACGGAATATGATGTCCTTAACCTTAACCGTGATGTCTTAAAACTAACGTCGGACTGTGGGGTCCTTAAACTCACGGACTATGATGTCCTTAATCTCGACCGTAATGTCTTAAAATTAACAATCAACCCCAATGATTTTACACTAATTTTACCTTGGTTCAAGGGTACATCTCTTCACTCCTTTGATATTTGTCGTTGTAATTCCTCAACGTCTTCAAAGAGGTGACGGGTACCAACAACCACACGTTTCACGGACTGTGGAGTCCTTAAATCCACGGACTATGATGTCCTTAACCTCGACCGTGATGTCTTAAAACTAACATTGGACTGTGGAGTCCTTAAATCCACGGACTATGATGTCCTTAACCTCGACCGTGATGTCTTAAAACTAACATTGGACCGTGGAGTCCTCAAATCCACGGACTACGATGTCCTTAACCTCGACCGTGATGTCTTAAAACTAACATTGGACTGTGGAGTCCTCAAATCCACGGACTATGATGTCCTTAACCTCGACCGTGATGTCTTAAAACTAACATTGGACTGTAGAGTCCTTAAATCCACGGACTATGATATCCTTAACCTCGACCGTGATGTCTTAAAACTAACATCGGACTGTAGAGTCCTTAAAATCCACGGACTATGACGTCATTAACCTCGACCGTGTTGTCTTAAAACTAACATCGGACTGTGAGGTCCTTAAACTCATGGACTATGATGTCCTTAACCTCGACCGAGATGTCTTAAAACTAACAACGGGCCGTGGGGTCCTTAAATCCATGGACTATGATGTCCTTAACCTTGATCGCGATGTCTTAAAACTAACATCGGACTGTGAGGTCCTTAAACTCATGGACTATGATGTCCTTAACCTCGACCGTGATGTCTTAAAACTAACATTGGACTGTAAGGTCCTTAAACTCATGGACTATGATGTCCTTAACCTCGACCGCGATGTCTTTAAACTACGGTACCCTGGAAAACGTCCAGAGCAGAGCCTGGTCCTCGCCAAACACGGCAATGAACCCGTGGGAAGTATCCAGAGCAACCCCTGACTCTGTGAAATGCGGATAAGGACAACTTCACCCATCACTTGGGGGTCCTCACGACTCGTAAGGAAGAAAATTCTCTTGTGAGATCCTTACGACTCTCAAGAGAAAACGCCCTTAGGAATCTTCACGATTATTAAGGAAAAATTACACCTATGGGATCCTCTCGACCCGTAGGGAGAAAATTCTTTATGAGACCCTCACGACTCATAAAGTTGAAAAGTCTTAGGTGAAAGATCTTAACCCTATTTTCTAAGCCATCACTACCTTACAAAGAGCACAAGACTGACAGTTATATACTATCTAAAATCACATGGCAACAACACAGTAAAGAGGAGAAGGCAACAAGGAGAATATCTGATCTGCACTTAATTAAGCGTTCGAGGCACACCCCATCCATGCATTTGCAAAAAGATTCAGAACGTGAAATAAAACACGCTAAAACGAGAAATTTGCCATTCGTATTGCAAAAAGGTTTTTACAATTATAAAAGCAATAAACAAAGATATTACTAAAGTAATTACAATGGCAAAAGCTCAAATCCAGGACATGGATTGAGGAACTCAAAAGTGACCTTGTCCAGAATTTTCCAAGCCTGGTGAACCATCCTAGTATGCTTTCTTTCACGATCACAAGCGTCGGGATCCCAACGGATGTCCTCCACCCTCCGATAGGCAGTAAGTATGGCAGACTGTTGAAAAGCCTGGTGCAGGAGATCGAAAAGATTGTCTTGCCGTCTCTTCGAGATTAGGTTCATCAGATACACCGAGTGCACCTTATCCTCAGCGGCATCCAATGCTCTAAGCGGCACGCCGGTACAGAATAGAGGGAGTGCTTCCCAGATCGCTCCCACAATAAACTTCAGAAGAGGGGAACGCCGAGGAAGCAGTTGACCATTGTATGCGTCAAAACGACTTATAATTTCGGCACACTCGGCGTTTGTGAATTTTCGATTCTGAGAACGGCTGAGTCGGCAGATGTCTCCGTAAGAGATAATCTCTTCGAGATCATACATGTGAGCGTCCATTACTCCTGTAAAAGAAAATCAGCAAAGATCAGTAGACAGACTGAATAAACAATTTCTTATTCGAAATAGGCACATGGAGTTAAACTCCTCGAGATCAATGCTCTGCAGACAGGAGTGACACCTGTCAAAATCAGTTATGAAGGGAAGTTAAAGAAAGACCCCGAGAACATTGAGAGCTTTACTCTAAGAAGATGATATGATTCATCAAAAATAAAATTCCATCTTAAATCTTCAAGATCCATGAAAAACTCTCAAGAGTTCTTTTATATGATTTGAAAGGAGCAAAGCTCTATTAATGAATTAAGAAATCACAAGAAAAATCCTTTTAGAGAGCAGAGCTCTATTAATGGAACCCTAATAGGGCTCTCTTTAGTTCTCTTTAGATCTCTTTAGACCTATGGAGCAAAGCTCTGCTAGTGAAACCCTAAATGGGTTTTCTTTAGATCAAAGATCTATTAAGAGCAAGGCTCTGTTAATGGGTAAAACCCTAGTTTATTAAAAGTTTTTACACTTTACCTAAATTTTGACAGAGTTTTACTCTTGAAAAGTTCTTAAATTAAAGAGCAATGCTCCGAATAAGAGAAAATTCTCAAGAAAGAAGATGGAAATCATCTAAGGGACCAAAGGTCCTATTTATAGGCATTCAGAGCCGTTTCAACTTCCAAAAAGTTGATCCAACCACCGCTGCACTCACGCTTGAGCCACGTAAGTGCAACGGTGGGGGGGGGGCATTTGTTTCCCCAATCAGAGCAAAACTCTGTTCAAATTCCAAGATTTGAAATGAAGCGACGCTTCCTTTTCCCAATAAGAGCAAAGTTCTGTATTAAAAATCTAAAGTAAAAATTGAAGCAACGCTTCAGATTCTGCGCGCTGTGCGCTGCGCGCTACGTGTCAAAAGCAGACACACCAGCGCCAGGAGCGCTGCGCCCTAGGCAGCGTGCCCCCAATCAGAGCAAAGCTCTGTTTTAAAATTCAAATTTTAAAAGTTGAAGCAACGCTTCAGATCCAGCGCTCTGCACTACGCGCCACGTGTCAAACACAGTTGCACTGGCGCAGTTGCGCTGCGCTCTGCGCTGCGCGCCACGTGCCACGTGTCAAACACAGTTGCGCTGCGCTCCACGTGTCAAGCACGGGTGCGCTAGCGCAGTTGCGCTGCGCACCACGTGTCAAACGCAGGTGCGCTAGCGCCAAGTGCGCCAGCGCTTGAATTAAAAAAATTCCCCACCGTTAGATCAAAAGCTCTAATAATAATAAATTATTAATCAGAATTAAAATTCTGTTCTAGAAAGATCTTTCCAATCTTATTAAAATAAGAAAATTATCTTCTGTAAAACAGAAGCCTTAGGATCAAATATCCAACGGTGGGAAATATTCCCAAATCAATCAGAGAAAGATCTCTTCAACTAATTTAACAAATCAATTGGCCCTATATAAAGGCCCCAAGACTTCAAGTTTCAAAAAAGAAAAAACCCTCTGCAAACTTTGAGAAAAAACTCAAAAAGAAGGAAAGGCAAGCCTTTGAAGAAAGAAGATCATTTTCTTCATCTTTAAAGGTAAAGAATTATATTCTTGAAAAAAAAAACAGAGATGAAATCATCTCGTTAAAAAAGAAGAACAATCTTCTAAAAAAATCAGAGATCTAAAAACAAGATCAAGGTCTCCAATAAAAAAGAAAAAGATCAAAAAAGATCTAATTATAAAAGATTTAAAGAAGTACTTTACTTCATTAACAGATCTTTTGATCTATAAAGGCAGAGCCTTTTGATGAGAATAAGAACCTTGGTTCTTGGATCTTGATGCAAGGCCTCTTTTGAAGAACAAAAAAAACTTGTTCTTTGATCTTAAATTGATCAAAATGCGCTCTGCGCTATTGGACAGTGCTTTGCACTCTTAAATAGCGCACTACGCCCTTGGACTGGCGCACAGCGCCAAGCGCGCCACGTGTCACTCATGGCGCACCCATAAACTAGCGCAGCGCACTCATAAAGCGCAGTGCGCTAACAAGCCAACGCTTAGCGCTAAGCGACACGTGTCACCCTCATGCGCGCTAGCGCAATGCGCTCTTTAATTGGCGCAAAACGCCTGATGCACCACGTGGTGCGCTGTCAGAACATATTTTATTCTGATAAAAGTTATGCATTTAAGTCCATACAAAATGTCAGAGCCCAATGCTATGCATTAGTAAAAAGGGCAGAGCCCAAACAAAGGCCTAACAGGCATAACAAAAACATAATGTTAAACATTTTTAATTGGACTTAGCCCAATTCTGGCCATAAGTCCTCAATTTAAATTGAACTGAGCACATCTGCTCTTCTAATCAATTTACACCCGGTTCAAGGGTACATCTCTTTACTCCTCTGATATTTGTCGTTGTAATCCTTCAACGTCGTCAGAGAGGTGTCGGGTCCCGACAACCACACATTACTACGGACTGTGGGGTCCTTAAACTCATGGACTATGACGTCCTTAACCTCGACCGTGATGTCTTAAAACTAACACCGGACTGTGAGGTCCTTAAACTCACAGACTATGATGTCCTTAACCTCGACCGCAATGTCTTAAAACTAACATTGGACCGTAATGTCCTTAAACTAATTATCGACCGTGATGTCTTAAAACTAACGTCGGACTGTGGAGTCCTTAAATCCACGGACTATGACGTCCTTAATCTCGACCGTGATGTCTTAAAACTAACGTCGGACTATGGAGTCGTTAAATCCACGGACTATGATGTCCTTAACCTCGACCGTGATGTCTTAAAACCAACAACGGACTGTGGAGTCCTTAAATCCACGGACTATGATGTCCTTAACCTCGACCGTGATGTCTTAAAACTAACATTGGACTGTGGAGTCCTCAAATCCACGGACTATGATGTACTTAACCTCGACCGTGATGTCTTAAAACTAACATCGGACTGTGAGGTCCCTAAACTCATGGACTATGATGTCCTTAACCTCGACCGCGATGTCTTAAAAGTAACAATGGACCGTAATGTCCTTAAACTAATTATCGATCGCAATATCATTAAACTAAACAATAGAACCCAATTGCTCTTTTGTCAGATCTAAACGATCTCGTTAAGTTGATCTTAGTCTAAAATTAGACTAACGTGTCCTTAACAAACGTTTAAGTTGATCTTAGCCTCAAATAAGGGTAACGTATCCTTAAACACAAACCCCCCAAACCCAAATCTAAGAAAGATACGGATTTGGACTAGTCCACGCCCTACGGGCGACAACATAACTTAGTCTCCGTATACAATCCACGGGTAACCAAACACAAAACAAACACCCACGACACGAAGTGACTATATGGAGAAGGAGAAAGTTGCTACCGCGATGCGGTAGCGTAATTAACTGCAGGGGCTTGCGCCTGCAGGGAAGAGCGTCCCCACAATCAAAAACCCCTCAAGCGAGGGGGAATCTGACGAAATCTGCTACATCGGCCGCATCCGTTTAAACCTTCGATACACGGTGCCATAAATCAACTTAGCATCTTCGAAGAGGTGGACAGATAGCATCAATTAGCATATGCCCCCAGATTCAGGCAAGACGTCCAGTCTTCTCGGCTTCCGGCGGTGAACAATTGTTTCGGGCGAAGGCATCTCAGTGGATCCGGAAAAGATAGAATCTGTCAGAGATTGGCCAACACCGAAATCAGTGTCCGAGATCAGAAGCTTCCTGGGACTGGCAAGATATTATCGGCGGTTCGTCCAAGACTTTTCAAGAATCGTTGAACTTTTGACGAGGCTGACACGGAAAGATGTACCGTTTGTGTGGACAGAGGAGTGCACTCGGGGATTTGAGGCACTGAAGCAGAAGTTAACCACGACTCCCATTCTTACAGTGCCATATGGTTCCGGTGGTTTGGTGATACATAGTGCTACCTCAGGGAAGGGCTTAGGCTGTGTTCTGATGCAGCACGGTCGGGTGGTTGCTTACGCCTCACAACAGCTGAGGAATCACGAGAGGAACTACCCTACACATGACTTGGAGTTAGCCGCAGTGGTTTTTTGCATTGAAGATCTGGAGGCATTACCTGTTGGGCGAGAAGGTGGAGGTGTACACGGATCACAAGAGTCTGAAGTACGTCCTCACTCAGAAAGAACTGAATATGAGGCAGCGCCGATGGCTAGAACTAATGGCGGATTACGACTTGGACCTTCAGTATCATCCGGGAAAAGTAAATTTGGTACCCGATGCTCTCAGTCGAAAGCCAGCAGTCATGATGTTGACCAGTCAGAGAAGCATCATTGAGGATTTTCAGAGACTCGAGCTTGAGGTCATTACACCGAACGCAATCAGGCAGTTTTGGCAACTACAGGTGCAGTCTTCTATTGTGGATCGCATCAAGGCCGCGCAAGCACATGATCCTCGATTGCAAAAGTTCATAGCGCAGGTAGAAGCCGGGCTAAGAATGGACTTACTCATACATGAAGACAGTTCTCTGAGATTCGTTAGCGGACTCTGCGTACCCAAAGGGGATGTTCGAGAAGAGGTACTAGCTGAGGCTCATAGTTCAGCTTATTCTATGCATCCAGGAGGCACGAAGATGTATCGAGATCTAAAGCGGCACTTTTGGTGGAACGGGATGAAGCAAGAAATTGCGCGGTTTGTATCCAGGTGCTTGGTATGCCAGCAAGTGAAGGCAGAACATCAGAGGACAGCGGGACTGTTACAACCACTTCTGATACCAGAATGGAAGTGGGAGCACATTACTATGGATTTCGTGACGACCTTACCACGGAGCTCTAGGGGCAACAACGCCGTTTGGGTTATCGTCGACCGCCTCACGAAAGCTGCACACTTTTTACCCTTCCGGGTAGGACAGTCGACAGAGTCACTTGCGGAGAGATACATGCAAGAGATAGGACGACTTCACGGAGTTCCGGTCAGTATTGTGTCAGATCGAGACACCAGATTTGTTTCGCACTTTTAGAAGAGCTTACAGGAGAGTCTTGGTACCCGCCTTAAGTTTAGTACAGTGTATCATCTGCAGACGGACGAGCAATCCGAGCGCACGATTCAGACGCTCGAGGATATGGTGAGGGCTTGCATGCTGAACTTCCATGGTTCCTGGGAAGATCATCTGCATCTAGTCGAGTTTTCTTATAACAACAGTTACCAGGCTAGCATCCAGATGGCCCCTTTTGAAGCACTTTACGGGCGTAAATGTCGATCCTCTGTTTGTTGGGATGACGTGGGCGAACGAAGATTACTGGGCCCCGAACTCATTGTGCAGACGGTAGACAAAGTCCAAATGATCAGACAGCTCAGGATTGACAGAAGAGTTAGGCGGATGCCAGCAGGAGAGCACTAGAATTTGAAGTCGAAGATCACATATTCCTGAAGATTTCCCCTACCCGCGGAGTTATCAGGTTCGGAGGTCGCGGGAAACTCAGTCCCCGTTTCATCGGACCTTTTGAGTTGCTAGAGCGAGTAGGAGAGGTGGCCTATCGACTTGCCTTGCCTCTGTCACTAGCTGGTGTGCACAATACCTTCCACGTATCTCAGTTGCGGCGTTATGTTTGGGATGAGAACCATGTTCTGGACCATTCGGAGTTAGCTCTGGGCACTGACCTGTCTTATGAGGAGCAGCCCACCACTATCCTCGACCGCAGAGAGAATGTGCTGAAGAATAAAGTCATTCCGTTAGTCCGAATGTCTTGGGGCGGTCGTCCCCCAGGAGAATCTACCTGGGAGCGTGAGGAGGATATCTGTGCGCGTTTTCCACACCTATTTGTATAGTGCAGTTGTTTCGTTGTTTCCTTTTATAT
Source organism: Agapanthus africanus (assembly GCA_030015575.1). Taxonomy (NCBI): domain Eukaryota; kingdom Viridiplantae; phylum Streptophyta; class Magnoliopsida; order Asparagales; family Amaryllidaceae; genus Agapanthus; species Agapanthus africanus. The sequence goes on from JASDDO010000016.1 coordinate 570,780,290, forward strand.
TTCGAGGACGAAATTTTTGTAAGGAGGGTATGATGTAAATTTCCGGTTCCGTCAATAAAATTTCTATAATTTTTCCATAATATTTTTCCAAGTTCCCTTGAATGTTTTTCTATTTTCTCCATATTTATTTTGTCTGTAGGAATTTAGATACACATTTTTTTTAATTCTGAATTTATTTCCTAAACTAAAAATTCTCGGCCCAACTCTCCCTTACCCAGCCCACTTCTATTTTCTTTACAAATCCTAATTCCCTAAACTCCCGGCCCAACATTCTTTTCCAGGCCCATGCCTTTCCCCTTACCGACCCAACCCAAGCCCCCATACCCGACCCGTCTCCCTATCTTCCTCACTCGCCATATTCTTTTCCCGCTTCTTTTTCTTTCTCGCCTTATCGCCCCACGTCCCCACCGCCGTTCGCGACCACGACCCCGCGCCTCTACCCACGATCCGACGCGCGCGCGCTCACGATCTCACCCATCTTGACCTCGTCTCTCGTCACTCTCTCCCACCCCCATGCAAAACCGAGCACCTCATCCTCACTAATTTTCCTCGACCCTTCACCGCACACCGACCACTCTCCCCGAGCCCTTACCTCCTCTCTCCTCCTTCCTTCCATCACCGAGCTTCCCCAGAACTACCGTCCACACCTCCCCATGGCTCTCCTGCGGCGAACCCATCTCCTCGCAATAACCCTACCTTTTTGTCACCGAGCACCCTTGCCGCCTCCTTCAATCGCCGACGAATTGTCGCCACACCCTCACCACCTCACTCCACCACCGACCTCGACGCCAACAGAGCCCCCTCACTCGAAGCTCCAACCATCTACAGCGGAGCTTCCCTCGCTTCCTCTCCTGCGCACCCGCTGAGCCACCCCTCAACGACGACACGCCAATGAAATCGCCGAGCCCCTCCTCTGTCGCTGATGACATACCACCACTACTCGCAGCCGCCTCGCCTCAGCAGCCCAAGCCTCCGCTGCCAAGAAGCCCAAGCTCGAGCCGAGGCCGTGGACCCTGGCCGCACCGTGCGTCGCGATCTTTCCACTGCCGCTGCCGTGCGTCGTCAACGCGTCATCAGGCAAGTACCCTGCTTGCTCCATGCTAATTCTATCTATTACATTTCTAAATGACAATAAATTCAGTATATACCTTTCTTGCGAATCAATAATATGTAAGTGTTCGACGTAAAATTCGAGGGGGGAAACCCCGTTAAATTGACGGAAACTGATCACATAGGTTGGCCCGTATAGTAATGAACATCATGTTATAATTTGGCTGAAAAATACAGTCGTTACTGACGTGATTGGTCATTCCCATTTAAGCCCGTTAAAACTGAAATTTTTCCGCGTCTGAAACTTGTAAAAATCACAGTTAATTGATTGTATATTGGAATGTTGCGTTCGAGGGCTCAAATCGAAGCCGACTCGACAAACTAGAACCCCATAAGAGTGTTAATCTAATCCTATGCTAAAAAGATGACGGAAACTGGTTCAGGGTGCGGCTGTGGACTGCAGTCCAGAGCAGCACTGGCTGTTGATTCTCATTTTGTAATGCTTACACTCTGCTGTATGAATATGTTATAATGCGTAACCCTATACCATAGCTAAGATGACACAGTTATCTAACTAATGAAAGTGATTTCATCCCTTTCTACTATCGTTTACTATTTAAACTGTATTTTAGATTAACAGGACGTATAGCAGTCCCAAACAGGGACAGAACTTATACCCCATTGTTGTACAGTACATAACTTCTGACGTAGAGGTGCGATTGAAAATACATCTGGTGGGTTAGAAAACTAACTGATAAACCTAAATTTTGTTAAACTATAGCGTCGCCTAATTTTGATCCCAACATGGTGAAAATTTTGTTGCGAAATGGACATTCAGTTCTGGAACTGAATTTCCAGCAGCGAACACTTAAAATGAAACGACTGTAACTTGTGAACCCGAAACCCGTTTGGCTTGAAATTAATTTCATTGTAGTGCTGACTGAGTTTACTTGCTACCGTATTTGTATCATTTTACTGAATTTTGAATGTATGATTTAAGGAAATTTTTATAAGTTCATAAGATGCATGATAGCTCGTATTACACATGATTTGTTTAACTGCATAAATGCACATATTTTACCCGACTGCCATACTTCTAACGATAGTACGCATTATTAATCAGTGTACAGTGCATTGTCGTGCATGAATGGTATCGGTTTAGGAGTGTCAAGTACGCCAGTGAAAAGTGAATGATTCGTGACAGTGAACAATATAGTGAACAGTGACTAAAAGAGTGTTATTGGTGCGTACTTGTGCACAACTAGACCCTACTCATAAATAGTGAAAACCTGGGTAAAAAGGGGAAAATCGAAGTGGAAAGAGAATTCCATTTAGCGAGAACAGTGATTTAGAGGATGATCATTCGAACAACGACTCTTATATATATTAGGTTAGGCCTAGCGGTCCGGCTGACAGGGTTATGTCCCGGGCGATAGCGGGCCGTAGTCTCGGGTATGTGCGAGACCCTCGTTAAACATGATCTTCCTTTCCACAACTCGATTTCAAAGATGACTTAGAGACTGATAGGGACACAGATCATACATTGCATCAGTTAGTGACATATTGACTACCTGCATTTTACCTCCACCGTTATTACTTTCTTTTCTTGTTTCTTGTTACTATTATAATATTACTATTATGTCGCTCTGATGACCTGAGTATGCATGCTCAGACCTTGAGGAAGAACCAGTACAGGAGTCAGACCAGCCTTTCGAGCTTGCGGAGATTTAGACGGGAGTACCTCCTTTACCTTTACTGCTTTCCCTAAAGAAACCTTGTATTCGCACTCGGTTAGTAATTTTTTTCCTTGTTTTGTTGTACATTGTGAACAATGAAAGTTGATGTAATAACTAGTGATGTATTTCCTTTACTTCTGTGTTGTGTTTACTGGTTACCATGTAATGCTAGAAGCCGAAGTGTGACTACGACAGAATTATTCCTTGACCGTAGGAGCATGGCTGGCCTAATCAACCCCCGTTTTTCGTATTTTAGGAAGCGGGGCATGACATGTAGTCAAGTCAAGTCATAGCCATGGTTTGGGTAAGTCAAGTCATGTTGATATTGTTCTGATATTCAGGTTCAGTTTCAAGCATACATGTTATAGTTTGGATTCATATTGAATTGGATTCATATTTGTATTGGATTCATGTTTGGATTTAGATTGAGTTAGACTCAGACTTAAGTCAGATACTTTAAACAGATTTGGATCCTAAATTAAGTTCAGGAGCCATTGGTAACCGCTGCACATGGACGACGGGATTTGTGTATTTTTCCAAGACAATTATCATTGATAACCCCGCTAGGTTTTTCTATCTTAAATAGGCAAGCACTCTCTTTCTCTGGCTCCCTGAGATTCAAGAGAATTGATCCCGCTTAAACCTATATTTACTAAAAACCTTAAATATAATTTATATAACTCGATGGGGTTTTATGAAAAATATTTTATATACTTTCAAAATAAATCTCAAGTATTTATTTATTGTATTTAGGGTTTCATGGATATAATTTTTAAGATTTGAGATATTTTAGTGAATATTAACTTAGCTTGAATAGTTCAGATATTTAAGTGTAAAACTTGTATTGTTTTGATACTTGATGGTATTCTGGTGAAACTTGTCATTCTTTTATTTTTAGAAAAATATAGAATTTTATTATATCTTGAAAATATGTGTTTTGATAATATTTATATATTAAAAAAATTTAATTTTTATTATTAATTAGAAAAATCTCGTTTTTTAAAAATTCTTTCGAGACCGAATGTTCCGTGAGAAGGTCTGCATCTCGCTCTACTAGCCCGAGGATGTATGATAATCTGCACTTTTCAATAGCGGGTTCCTTAAAATGGGTTGTAGAGATATAATCGCAAAAAGTTTGAAATACAATTCTAAAGAAAACTGGGTTTTTATAATTTATGGTATTTTGATGAAAAGTTGTAATCGCCACAAAAATAGGTTTCCAAGAGTATCGTGCTACGTCAATATGTGTGTATATGAGGGGTAGGTCATTACCCCGTGATATTTTCTAAAGGTAATAGCAAGCAAACCAAATAAATATGGTCGATACAAAGTTCATGGTATTTAAAGGTAAAACTCAATTTAAAGTTGTTTAGCATGATGATTTAGGATGAAAGTTGTTCTAAACTTTAGTTTTATGATTAACAAGTAATGTATAGGAATATGAATAAGCAATTCTTAAGAAAAATTATAATTTCAAAGATTTTAGAATCAAATGTCGGTATAATTCCACTTACCGATATATTTTATAAAAAGAGAATTTTTATGTAGGAAGAGAAGAAGGGGGTGGGACTTACTAGATAGAAGAGTGAAGATAAGGTAGAAGAACATTGTGTCATCGCCGAGGCGTCGCGGGGTCGCCGGAATTGCTTCGTTTCCTCGCCGGAAGTTGACCTTAGGCTAACTCCACTTCTACTCCACTTATACTTAGAAAAATTTGATAATTTTGGCTAGAGATTTCAGAATGAGGAGGGGCTAGGATATGAGGTTATATTTATAGTGTGGAATTAGGGTTTTGGAATTGAAAGAATGAATTAAAATGCATTTAAAATTGGATTAATTGGGAAATTGAATTCTCTGTTAAATTGCAGAGAAAACAAACAGTGCAAGGGTAATGGGAGTAGGCCAAGAGTCATGCATGCAGATAACGGGTTTTTTTTACCAACGGGCGACTGTCGGTGCCGGCCATATCTTCAATCTCGCCGGTCCACTGTATGAAGGGGGCTGTTGGATGTCCTATGCTGTATAAACAACATTTTACACATATTTAATTTTTAGGCTTTTCATTTCTATCTACAGTGCACATGTAAACTTTTGGTTTTCCAAAAAGTTTAAAAGAAAAATCAGGAAAAATAATATGTGGCTCATGGGATTCAAACACATGGGCCATGTCACAACAGTGTAAAGGCTTTACCAATGAGCTACAAGTGCTTTCTTGCTATTCTTAAACAAGAATAACTTTTAAATTTTGCCCAGACTTGCAAACTCATTTCTGTACTTTAAAAAGAAAAATTTTGTACAGACAATTTAGGGTCGTTACAGGCGCAGTACTATATCTGGACAGTAGTACTCGACCACTGTAACGACCCCAATCTCTATATCTTCGTACTATCTTTCTTTAATAAAATACGGTATTTATTTGCTCTTGGTATTTTTCATATATTCTGTTTTCTATTAAATATATTATTTTATGTTTTTATATATATCTCCATCTATTATTTTTACCTGAGGCATCTAAGGCCAAAAGCCTGTTTATATTATTTAATCATTTACTTATTTATTCCCCTTTTTATATTTTCCTTGCAAATTTATTATTAAAACATAACCATATTCTTTCATATTCTTTCAAACCCAAAAAGCCCACAAATTTAATTAAAACTATTGTTCCTATTTAAAACTCAAGATAACCCAAATCCCAAACCCAGACTCAAATATCAACTCAATTAATCAATATACATTATCTACTTCTTTCTTTTTACTTCTCTAATTAAATCCCATGTCCAATTAAACCTCACTGTTCATCTCCCCACACATGCAGCCTATCCCTTTATTTTCCTCTCTCAAGAACCGATCCTCACTCTCTCTCTACCATAAGAGACCCTCACTCTCCCTCTAACTCTCTCTCATTTTACAATACACAATTACTCTTCACTTTTTCCCCTCCTCCATTCACACCAACCCCAACACACACTCTCTCTCTTCAATTCTCATAAAATCTCTCTCCCCCCTTTTAATTACAAATTCTTACTAACACTTTCTTCTACACACACAGGGGTATATATGTATGTCTCTCTCTAAGGCTCTATATCACCCTCTCAAATTTTTCTAACCCTAACCCATCACCAGTACACCTTGACCGGCCACCCTCTTTTGACTGTCCACCCGACCCGTCACCAGAGCCAACACCTTCGACAACATCAACGGTCGCATCAACCACAAAAACATCAACTCTAAACCTTCGACACCTTTCGACGTGAACACACGAGCTGTGAAATGAGGCGCCAAGGCCGGGCCCAAGTTTGCGTGAGCTCTACAATCATTTTCATGCATCCGGATCTTCAATCCGTTGATATTTCAAATTTGCGTCCGGACGTGTTCGATAAAATGCCTCAATGAAAGTTTTTCGTCATTTCTTACGTCATAAACGTGAGTAAGTCCCTTCCCCCTCTCTCCCTTTCCCCCTCTCTCCCTTCTTTATCAACGTTAAACCAAGAGAAATCCATGCCCTTCCTTCCACACATCCGCAAATTTTTTTCATATGCATCGAATCCTAAGAATTTAAATTTTGTTCTCTAACTACTTCCCATTAAAAATTAATTTTCCAATCAATTTTCTACTTACTTTCAGGTATGTATATTGAACAAAAGCATAGCAACATCAGTATGAAAATATGTTTTGTGCTAATGAACCAATATAATTCTCATCAATATGAGTTTGGTATATGCCTGGAATAAATGAAAAAGGGCTAACTGATATTTGTCTGTACAATATAACAGTAATTCTTCCATTAATATTCTTACATTCTGAACTCAATTAGTATTAATTTTTCATCAAGTTGAGTTTAATACATGACTGTAAAATGAACACAAAAGGATAGCTGCTATTCACCAACATTTATGGAAAAATAAGTCTAGTTATAATTTAGTTCCAGGCAGCTACTACTCATATCAATTTTGACTACAACATACATTGTACTCTAAATTAGAACTGGACTTATCAACTAACATAATATACCTAATATATGAATCTATATTGACAAAATAAAACTGATAAAAAAAATTTATGTATATAACCAGTAAACTATGTATAACTGCTTACATATATTCATAACAAATCGATACCTACTACTGTAACTGTATACCGATATAAATTAAATACCCTTTGGTTTATGTGATAAATCATAGATATTGCATGGGGTAATGACCTACCCCACACGCATACTTTTGAATCATAGCATGATTACAAGTTCGCAGCAATTTTTCTAAAGAATCGCCCTGCACTAAAATACCTCGAAGTGTTAAAATAGAAATTTACCTCAAACCAGTTTCTTTGTGAATATCGTCTCTACAACTCTCATTAAGGGACTCGTTGTGGATGGTGAGGATTATCGCACGTTCTTGGGATAGTAAAGCGAGATGCAGAATTTGTCACGGAGAATTCGGTCTCGAAAGCAATAAAATACGATTTTTAAGAAAATATGATTTTTTTAAAACAAATTAAATAATTGAAAATTATTTAAACCATAATTCCGTATTTTCAAGGAAAACAAATTGTGAAAACTATATTTTTAAAAGAAAAGATAAAATTTTTAATAAAATACTATTAAGTTTCCAAAAGTGGTAGTTCTCATTAAAATAACATAAACTTTAAAAATTAGATTTTTATACAAAAATACCACAAAATATAAAATACGTTTTTATACAAAAATCTTGACATTTTAAATAACATATTTTTATTAAAAACTTGTTCGAGGATTTAGGACAAATTAAAAACTCTCGAAAATTTTTAAATAACGGTTTTACTAAAATACCCTAGAAATAAAAAAAAACTAGTCTAAATTACGTATTTTAGGTTGCAGATTGGTTTGAATGGTATCTTCTCTTGTCAGTTGAATCGGAGTTACCGGAGACAATGATGCACCACTTGCATCTCCCCAAATATAGATCATAAACTTAGAATGAAAATTATTACATGACAATCGTTTTTGAAAAAACACAAATCCTACCGTTCATGTCACGCCCCGCTTCCCAAAATACGGAATACGAGGTGTTGACAAGGCCAGCCATGCTCCTACGGTCAAGAAAACATCCTGCCGTAGTTACACTTCGGCTTCTAGCTTTACATGGTAATCAGTAATCAATACACAGGTAATGAGAAATGCAGTCACTAAATCAAAACAGATACAAAAAACTAACCAGATAGAGATCAAGGAAATATAGCTCTGAGTCGTTGATCTAGATATCTGGAATGTTCTCGGGGTACGTCAGGTCCTGGTCCAAGCTAAATCCATTTCTTACTCTGAGCATGCATACTCAGATCGTCAGAGCGACACAATAGCAATAAATAGAAATACACGTGTAACAAGTGTGATAATGATGAATATGAAACAGTAAACATGAAGTGATGATATGAGCATGAAGGAGCCAGTACAGATAAACAGTAAAGCAGGTAAACAGTAAGGCAGGTGTATCGAATTAGTTACTAATGCATGTCACTAAACTTATCAGTCTCTAAGTCTCACTGTCCAGATCGCTAAATCTATCGCCAGTCCAAGTGTGAGAGTCAACCACTCGTGAGTATCCCCCACCTAAGGGTAGTGCCCCAGGGGCAAGGGAACACGGGCCCGAGTCGCTAATAATCAGTAATGTCACCCATATAACTCCAGAATCGCTGTGTATGCCGGCAATAGGACTCCCGAGATTCCGTTGAACTCACACTCAAACTATCCCACACCCCGTGGTCTATATCAAACACCAACCATAAACTCAAATACTAGTCGGTCCATGACAAGTCTACGCGAGAACTGGAGACAAGATCTCTATCAAGCATGTCTCGACTAGCAACCAAGATAAATGGACAGTGTTTGGTGCCTTACCTATGACACCAACATAAGTGCTTCCATAATCGTCCCATACCAATTATAGTCACACTTATACATGTCCCATAGACGTCGACAATGCAATAAATCAACCGGGTCTATTGATTGTGTACAAGTACGTGTCACTTTCACTTATTCATTCATGCTTTAACACTAACCTACTTAACACAATCAAAACACTAATATCTAACACTGGGTAAGGTACACGATCACTAGGTTACCAATGCAATGACATTTACATGATATGATGAGAATACAAAAATTACGATATGAATAGAATATCATCAGCCAGTGTCCTACCACTTGTATAATTCACTATAAATCATACATGCAGAATCGAGCGAACTAATGTAAAAGGGGTAAACAGTATATTTAATTATCTATCCATCAAAATTGGTTTTGCATCAATCGGGTTTCAGGTTTGCTAGATATGACCATTTCAATTTAAGTGTTCACTGCTGGAAATCCGGTTTCAGAATTGGAATTCCTTTTCGTAACACGTTTTACTCCCAGTTGGGATCAAAATTAGGCGACGCTATAGCTGAACAATAATTAGAGTTATCAGTTAGGTTTTCAACGCAATTGACGGATCGATAATATCCATGGTGTACTGGAAGTTATGCACTGTACAATAAAGGGGTATACGCTCTGTCCCTGTTTGGGACAGCTATATGTTCTGTTGATTTAAGATATATTTTAAATAGTAAACAACAGTGAAAACGAATGGAATCACTTTCGATGGTTAGCTAACAGATTTATCTTCGCTATGGTATAGGGTTCCGCATTATAACATTTTCATACAGTAGAGTAAAAGTATTACAAAACGAGACTCGACAGCCAGAGCTGCTCTGGATTGGAGTCCAGAGTCGCACTCCGAACCAGTTCTCGTCACCTTTCTAGCATAGAAACAGATTAAAACTCTTATGGGGTTCTAGGTCGTCGAGTTAGCTTCGATATGAGCCCTCGAAAGCAGCATTCCAATTTATAACCAATTAACTGTGATTTTTACAAAGTTCAGGTACAGGAAAATTCCAGTTTTAACGGGTCTAAATTGGAAAGACCTATCACGTCATTAAAGACCGTATTTTCCGGCCAAATCATAACACGACGTTCGTTATATCTCGGGCCATCATATGTGATTAGTTTCCGTCAATTTAGCGGGGGTTTTCCATTCGGGTTTTGTATCGAATACTTGCATTACATTCATTCGTACGAACAGTATATATGGAATTTATTCGGTAACTGAATTGTAATAGATAAAATTAGCATGAAGCAAGTAGTATACTTGCCTGGTGACGTATTGACGATGGTACGGTAGCAGCGTGATCGCGACACACGCGCAGCACGGCAACTCGACTTGGCTCGAGCTCGAGTCTCGGCAGCGGTGGCTTGGGTGAAAACGAGAAGGGGCCAGCGGGCATCGAGTGCAGGAGGGGTTGGCCGGTGGTGACTCAGCTACTTGGACCATGGAGGAGGTGGATGCGGTGTCGGAGACGGAGGTGGTCGAGGCAGTGCTCGGCGAAGATGGTGGCCTGGTGCAGCGTGGGGCGGCTAGCTAGGTGCTCAGCGAAGGTTGTGGCCTGGTGCAGCGTGGGGCGGCTAGCTAGGTGCTCGGGGCTCGTCGGCGCTCTGAAGGTTGCAGGGGTGGTCGCTGGGGCTCTGGGAGGCGGCCGGCGGCGATGGCTCCTTGGGTTGTTGGGTTCTCGTCGGATGCTCGAGAGAAGGAGGGTGGTGTCGTCGTGGGTGGCGGTCGATGGCGATGGGGTGGAGGGGAGAGAGGTGAGCGGGCGCGCGCGTGAGGTCGTGGCCGTGGAGTGGGGACGTGGGAACGAGTGCGACGTGGGAAGGAGAAAGAAAAGAAGCGGGAAAGGAGAGAAGGTAGGGAAGAAGGGAAGAAGGTCGGGTTGTAGGGGCAGGGCCGGGCTCGGGGGAGAGAAGAAAATGAGTGTGGGTTTTAGGAAGTGGGCCGAGGCTTGGGCTTGGGTCTGGGCTGAAGAAAAATAGAAGAGAGATAGAGAGGGAGTGGGCTGGGCTCGGGAGAATTAAAAGGGAATGGGAAATTAAAGGAAATGGAAAATAGGGTTTGGGTTTGGGGTTTTAGGGTTAGGATTTTTAAAATAAATAAAATAATTATAAATAAAAATAAATAAATTTTGTAAGTAACACTTTATAAAAAAATACGGATATTGGTGTACAAAAAGAACTGGGTATCACATCATATCCCCCTTAAGAAAATTTCGTTCTCGAAATTCAAAATAAACAACAAGCTATAAAAGGTAATGCGAAAAGCAACAAAATACTATTATATAACGATTTACGCAGAAGCAGCTAGACGAAGGTCAAAGGTCTATATATGTATAAGAAATAACGCAACTAAAAGAATAGGCCTAAGTAAGCACAAGGCATAACCATCTATAATGATAAATTATATGCACAATACCGGAAAATAAAACAACAATAATAAACAATAGTGAAGGATTTGCTGATAGGCCAAAATATTTTAGAGTAAATATATCGATCAAGCAATTTAAAATAACTTGAGAAAACCCATATGGTGAAAATAAGAAAAATAAAACGAAATAGTATGCGCGATATATGTTTGTGCTATTGAAAACATGACGAATAGTAGAGTATTCAGAATAAGAAAAACGGAAGTAGTTAATAATACGTAAGAATTTTTTTTTTTTTGATAGACACAAAATAACGAAAACTAGTATTTCAAATAGCAATGTCACTGAATGTAATTATAGTGATAGGAGATAGCACTAAAAATGTATAGGGGCTAGACAGGGTATGGATTACGGTGGAATACGGCCCATTCAAAAGGTCGGAAGGTGGTACTGTTAATCTGAATGTTGAAGGGACTGGGGTCAGGTCAGCACAAGGTGCAAGGGTGAAAAGTAATGAATTTCAGGAGGAAAAGAAATTTATTGGGGAGGGAAAACAGTCAATGCATCATGCGAATCAATACTCAAAAGATTGGCGAACTCCGAAACTTTATTATTATTCCAGAAAATTTCAAACAAGCCATTCTTGAAAGAAAATGGTGGCCCTGGACTATACATAGATTTATTTGGCCAGAGGAAACAAAAGATAAATCACGTCAGTCGCGGTTATGGAAGTTCAGTAGGTTACGGTAAGCTCACGCGCTAAGATAGGGGCGTCCATTTCCATAGCGCCTCGCAGGGATTGCCACTGGAGGTTCTTCTGCCACGAGGTCTTCTCCTCCTGGTCCTTCTTCCTCGGCTGGAGCTTCTTCATCATGGTATGCTTCCACGTGATTCATCTCTTCTGGATCTTCTTCCACGGGATTTCCTTCCACTGGATTTTCCTCAGGGTCTTCCTCTCCTGGATTTTCTTCTACCGGGTCTTCCTCGGGATCTTCTTCTTCGGGATCCTCTTCGGGGTCCTCTTCCTCCTCGTCGGAGTCACTGATCATGTCGACTTCTGGGGCTGCGACTCCCTCATTCTCAGAATCGATGTTGCCGAAAATAACCCGTGGGCCGTTGATCTCGTCATCTGAACTCACCAGCATACAGTCCAAGAAAACGCATGACCGTGTGTCCTCATCTAGAGGCGGCGTTGCTCCAGGGTGGGCCGTGGCCTGAAAAGAAAGAGTCATGATCAGCCAGTGGAACACACCAAGAAAATAACCAAGGATGTGGAGCACAAGGAAAATATACGGTAGGTAAGGACTGAAAATCAAAATTTAGAATACCGATGCAATAAGCGGTATAAGGAAAATGAGTGGCAAGGGGGCGATACATACATCACAACTGACAATTTTATTGCATTCAAACTAAGAAGTTCAACGGATACAGTATTTTAGACGAAAGGAAACATTTACTAAGAGTGGCAATATTTTTATTAAAAGCAGAAAAGGTGATAGTTCTTTGTTGATATCTAGACCGCTGCATTCTCGTCAAACGAATGGAATCCTGCGCCGGGTCCGTACTATTCTCGAAGTTCGAACTACGAAATAACCAAGTCACTTAGCAGTAGTGGAGAGTGTAGACGAATTTCCTCCTTGCAGCTCCTTCCTTTTAGGGTAACTATTGACAAGATGTTCATCGGATCCACAAATCAAGCACTGCCCTTTGGCCCTGCGACAGTCTTTCTGAAGGTGTCCTGGTCTCTTACAGTATCCACAGCATTGAGCTCTCCGCTGCTTCCGTTGCTGAGGAACAAATGGGCGCTTCATCTTCACATCTTTTCCTTGTTTAACAGGGGTTCCCTCACGATTGGAGGCTTCCACTGGCGCTTGAGCCATTTGCCTTCTTAATCCTTCAGCTAAAAGTCGTTCGTTCGCTCCTGGGCTTTCTTCAAGCCTTGCAGTACACCCAAAATCTCGACGGTCTGAGTTTAGAGAGTGGAGATAGAAGAAGAGTCGTTGGAAGACATGGTCCTGAAACAACGATTTTAGGACGGCATAAGGTACAAGATATAAGAATCGGAATAAGATATAAAACGAAGAAAGAATAGGTGGTGAGTGGAACTCAATCGAGCGGGATTCAAGTGGAGAACTCCAAGTCACTCAAACAGAGTACAGTATTGTAATTATGCTGCAGTTCATAATTACAATCACATAACTCTACTAAGTTACCCAAAACTCTAGCGGATGGATCAAAATATGTAGCAGAACACACTATGTGAATCAAGATCAAGGATAACAAGTTTACAATCTAGACCGAAGGATGTCTTAGATTGTCAAGCCCTACACGGAAACTGTAATCCCATTCTAAACCTGGCTTTGATACCAACAAAACCATGTCACGCCCCGCTTCCCAAAATACGGAATACGAGGGGTTGACAAGGCCAGCCATGCTCCTACGGTCAAGGAAACATCCTGCCGTAGTCACATTTCGGCTTCTAGCTTTACGTGGTAATCAGTAATCAATGCACAGGTAATGAGAAATGCAGTCACTAAATCAAAACAGATACAAAAAACTAACCAGATAGAGATCAAGAAAGTATAGCTCTGAGTCGCTGATCTAGATATCCGGAATGTTCTCGGGGTACGTCAGGTTCTGGTCCAAGCTAAATCCACTTCTCACTCTGAGCATGCATACTCAGGTCGTCAGAGCGACACAATAGCAATAAATAGAAATACACGTGTAACAAGTGTAATAATGATGAATATGAAACAGTAAATATGAAGTGATGATATGAGCATGAAGGAGACAGTACAGGTAAACAGTAAAGCAGGTAAACGGTAAGGCAGGTATATCAAATCAGTAACCAATGCATGTCACTAAATCTATCAGTCTCTAAGTCTCACTGTCCAGGTCGCTAAACCTATCGTCAGTCCAAATGTGAGAGTCAACCACTCGTGAGTATCCCCCACCCGAGGATAGTGCCTCAGGGGCAAGGGAACACGGGCCGAGTCGCTAATAATCGGTAATATCACCCATATAACTCCAGAATCGCTGTGTATGCCGGCAATAGGACTCCCGAGATTCCGTTGAACTCACACTCAAACTACCCCACACCCCGTGGTCTATATCAAACACCAACCATAAACTCAAATACTAGTCGGTCCATGACAAGTCTACGCGAGAACTGGAGACAGGATCTCCATCAAGCATGTCTCGACTAGCACCCAAGATAAATGGACAGTGTTTGGTGCCTTACCTATGACACCAACATAAGTGCTTCCATAATCGTCCCATACCAATTATAGTCACACTTATACATGTCCCATAGACGTCGACAATGCAATAAATCAACCGGGTCCATTGATTGTGTACAAGTACGTGTCACTTTCACTTATTCATTCATGCTTTAACACTAACCTACTTAACACAATCAAAACACTAATATCTAACACTGGGTAAGGTACACGATCACTAGGTTACCAATGCAATGACATTTACATGATATGATGAGAATACAAAAATTACGATATGAATAGAATATCATCAGCCAGTGTCCTACCACTTGTATAATTCACTATAAATCATACATGCAGAATCGAGCGAACTAATGTAAAAGGGGTAAACAGTATATTTAATTATCTATCCATCAAAATTGGTTTTGCATCAATCGGGTTTCAGGTTTGCTAGATATGACCATTTCAATTTAAGTGTTCACTGCTGGAAATCCGGTTTCAGAATTGGAATTCCTTTTCGTAACACGTTTTACTCCCAGTTGGGATCAAAATTAGGCGACGCTATAGCTGAACAATATTTAGAGTTATCAGTTAGGTTTTCAACGCAATTGGCGGATCGATAATATCCATGGTGTACTGGAAGTTATGCACTGTACAATAAAGGGGTATACGCTCTGTCCCTGTTTGGGACAGCTATATGTTCTGTTGATTTAAGATATATTTTAAATAGTAAACAACAGTGAAAACGAATGGAATCACTTTCGATGGTTAGCTAACAGATTTATCTTCGCTATGGTATAGGGTTCCGCATTATAACATTTTCATACAGTAGAGTAAAAGTATTACAAAACGAGACTCGACAACCAGAGCTGCTCTGGATTGCAGTCCAGAGTCGCACTCCGAACCAGTTTTCGTCACCTTTCTAGCATAGAAACAGATTAAAACTCTTATGGGGTTCTAGGTCGTCGAGTTAGCTTCGATATGAGCCCTCGAAAGCAGCATTCCAATTTATAACCAATTAACTGTGATTTTTACAAAGTTCAGGTACAGGAAAATTCCAGTTTTAACGGGTCTAAATTGGAAAGACCTATCACGTCATTAAAGACCGTATTTTCCGGCCAAATCATAACACGGCGTTCGTTATATCTCGGGCCATCATATGTGATTAGTTTTCGTCAATTTAGCGGGGGTTTTCCATTCGGGTTTTGTATCGAATACTTGCATTACATTCATTCGTACGAACAGTATATATGGAATTTATTCGGTAACTGAATTGTAATAGATAAAATTAGCATGAAGCAAGTAGTATACTTGCCTGGTGACGTATTGACGATGGTACGGTAGCAGCGTGATCGCGACACACGCGCAGCACGGCAACTCGACTTGGCTCGAGCTCGAGTCTCGGCAGCGGCGGCTTGGGTGAAAACGAGAAGGGGCCAGCGGGCATCGAGTGCAGGAGGGGTTGGCCGGTGGTGACTCAGCTACTTGGACCATGGAGGAGGTGGATGTGGTGTCGGAGACGGAGGTGGTCGAGGCAGTGCTCGGCGAAGATGGTGGCCTGGTGCAGCGTGGGGCGGCTAGCTAGGTGCTCAGCGAAGGTTGTGGCCTGGTGCAGCGTGGGGCGGCTAGCTAGGTGCTCGGGGCTCGTCGGCGCTCTGAAGGTTGCAGGGGTGGTCGCTGGGGATCTGGGAGGCGGCCGGCGGCGATGGCTCCTTGGGTTGTTGGGTTCTCGTCGGATGCTCGAGAGAAGGAGGGTGGTGTCGTCGTGGGTGGCTGTCGATGGCGATGGGGTGGAGGAGAGAGAGGTGAGCGGGCGCGCGCGTGAGGTCGTGGCCATGGAGTGGGGACGTGGGAACGAGTGCGACGTGGGAAGGAGAAAGAAAAGAAGCGGGAAAGGAGAGAAGGTGGGGAAGAAGGGAAGAAGGTCGGGTTGTAGGGGCTGGGCCGGGCTCGGGGGAGAGAAGAAAATGAGTGTGGGTTTTAGGAAGTGGGCCGAGGCTTGGGCTTGGGTCTGGGCTGAAGAAAAATAGAAGAGAGATAGAGAGGGAGTGGGCTGGGCTCGGGAGAATTAAAAGGGAATGGGAAATTAAAGGAAATGGAAAATAGGGTTTGGGTTTGGGGTTTTAGGGTTAGGGTTTTTAAAATAAATAAAATAATTATAAATAAAAATAAATAAATTTTGTAAGTAACACTTTATAAAAAAATAAGGATATTGGTGTACAAAAAGAACTGGGTATCACATCATATCCCCCTTAAGAAAATTTCGTTCTCGAAATTCAAAATAAACAACAAGCTATAAAAGGTAATGCGAAAAGCAACAAAATACTATTATATAACGATTTACGCAGAAGCAGCTAGACGAAGGTCAAAGGTCTATATATGTATAAGAAATAACGCAACTAAAAGAATAGGCTTAAGTAAGCACAAGGCATAACCATCTATAATGATAAATTATATGCACAATACCGGAAAATAAAACAACAATAATAAACAATAGTGAAGGATTTGCTGATAGGCCAAAATATTTTAGAGTAAATGTATCGATCAAGCAATTTAAAATAACTTGAGAAAACCCATATGGTGAAAATAAGAAAAATAAAACGAAATAGTATGCGCGATATATGTTTGTGCTATTGAAAACATGACGAATAGTAGAGTATTCAGAATAAGTAAAACGGAAGTAGTTAATAACACGTAAGATTTTTTTTTTTTTTGATAGACACAAAATAACGAAAACTAGTATTTCAAATAGCAATGTCACTGAATGTAATTATAGTGATAGGAGATAGCACTAAAAATGTATAGGGGCTAGACAGGGTATGGATTACGGTGGAATACGGCCCATTCAAATGGTCGGAAGGTGGTACTGTTAATCTGAATGTTGAAGGGACTGGGGTCAGGTCAGCACAAGGTGCAAGGGTGAAAAGTAATGAATTTCAGGAGGAAAAGAAATTTATTGGGGAGGGAAAACAGTCAATGCATCATGCGAATCAATACTCAAAAGATTGGCGAACTCCGAAACTTTATTATTATTCCAGAAAATTTCAAACAAGCCATTCTTAAAAGAAAATGGTGGCCCTGGACTATACATAGATTTATTTGGCCAGAGGAAACAAAAGATAAATCACGTCAGTCGCGGTTATGGAAGTTCAGTAGGTTACGGTAAGCTCACGCGCTAAGATAGGGGCGTCCATTTCCATAGCGCCTCGCAGGGATTGCCACTGGAGGTTCTTCTGCCACGAGGTCTTCTCCTCCTGGTCCTTCTTCCTCGGCTGGAGCTTCTTCATCGTGGTATGCTTCCACGTGATTCATCTCTTCTGGATCTTCTTCCACGGGATTTCCTTCCACTGGATTTTCCTCAGGGTCTTCCTCTCC
Organism: Agapanthus africanus; assembly: GCA_030015575.1. Lineage (NCBI taxonomy): Eukaryota > Viridiplantae > Streptophyta > Magnoliopsida > Asparagales > Amaryllidaceae > Agapanthus > Agapanthus africanus. The sequence continues at coordinate 570,797,934 of JASDDO010000016.1, forward strand.
TGGATTTTCTTCTACCGGGTCTTCCTCGGGATCTTCTTCTTCGGGATCCTCTTCGGGGTCCTCTTCCTCCTCGTCGGAGTCACTGATCATGTCGACTTCTGGGGCTGCGACTCCCTCATTCTCAGAATCGATGTTGCCGAAAATAACCCGTGGGCCGTTGATCTCGTCATCTGAACTCACCAGCATACAGTCCAAGAAAACGCATGACCGTGTGTCCTCATCTAGAGGCGGCGTTGCTCCAGGGTGGGCCGTGGCCTGAAAAGAAAGAGTCATGATCAGCCAGTGGAACACACCAAGAAAATAACCAAGGATGTGGAGCACAAGGAAAATATACGGTAGGTAAGGACTGAAAATCAAAATTTAGAATACCGATGCAATAAGCGGTATAAGGAAAATGAGTGGCAAGGGGGCGATACATACATCACAACTGACAATTTTATTGCATTCAAACTAAGAAGTTCAACGGATACAGTATTTTAGACGAAAGGAAACATTTACTAAGAGTGGCAATATTTTTATTAAATGCAGAAAAGGTGATAGTTCTTTGTTGATATCTAGACCGCTGCATTCTCGTCAAACGAATGGAATCCTGCGCCGGGTCCGTACTATTCTCGAAGTTCGAACTACGAAATAACCAAGTCACTTAGGAGTAGTGGAGAGTGTGGACGAATTTCCTCCTTGCAGCTCCTTCCTTTTAGGGTAACTATTGACAAGATGTTCATCGGATCCACAAATCAAGCACTGCCCTTTGGCCCTGCGACAGTCTTTCTGAAGGTGTCCTGGTCTCTTACAGTATCCACAGCATTGAGCTCTCCGCTGCTTCCGTTGCTGAGGAACAAATGGGCGCTTCATCTTCACATCTTTTCCTTGTTTAACAGGGGTTCCCTCACGATTGGAGGCTTCCACTGGCGCTTGAGCCATTTTCCTTCTTAATCCTTCAGCTAAAAGTCGTTCGTTCGCTCCTGGGCTTTCTTCAAGCCTTGCAGTACACCCAAAATCTCGACGGTCTGAGTTTAGAGAGTGGAGATAGAAGAAGAGTCGTTGGAAGACATGGTCCTGAAACAACGATTTTAGGACGGCATAAGGTACAAGATATAAGAATCGGAATAAGATATAAAACGAAGAAAGAATAGGTGGTGAGTGGAACTCAATCGAGCGGGATTCAAGTGGAGAACTCCAAGTCACTCAAACAGAGTACAGTATTGTAATTATGCTGCAGTTCATAATTACAATCACATAACTCTACTAAGTTACCCAAAACTCTAGCGGATGGATCAAAATATGTAGCAGAACACACTATGTGAATCAAGATCAAGGATAACAAGTTTACAATCTAGACCGAAGGATGTCTTAGATTGTCAAGCCCTACACGGAAACTGTAATCCCATTCTAAACCTGGCTTTGATACCAACAAAACCATGTCACGCCCCGCTTCCCAAAATACGGAATACGAGGGGTTGACAAGGCCAGCCATGCTCCTACGGTCAAGGAAACATCCTGCCGTAGTCACATTTCGGCTTCTAGCTTTACGTGGTAATCAGTAATCAATGCACAGGTAATGAGAAATGCAGTCACTAAATCAAAACAGATACAAAAAACTAACCAGATAGAGATCAAGAAAGTATAGCTCTGAGTCGCTGATCTAGATATCCGGAATGTTCTCGGGGTACGTCAGGTTCTGGTCCAAGCTAAATCCACTTCTCACTCTGAGCATGCATACTCAGGTCGTTAGAGCGACACAATAGCAATAAATAGAAATACACGTGTAACAAGTGTAATAATGATGAATATGAAACAGTAAATATGAAGTGATGATATGAGCATGAAGGAGACAGTACAGGTAAACCGTAAAGCAGGTAAACGGTAAGGCAGGTATATCAAATCAGTAACCAATGCATGTCACTAAACCTATCAGTCTCTAAGTCTCACTGTCCAGGTCGCTAAACCTATCGTCAGTCCAAGTGTGAGAGTCAACCACTCGTGAGTATCCCCCATCCGAGGATAATGCCTCAGGGGCAAGGGAACACGGGCCGAGTCGCTAATAATCGGTAATATCACCCATATAACTCCAGAATCGTTGTGTATGCCGGCTATGGGACTCCCGAGATTCCGTTGAACTCACACTCAAACTACCCCACACCCCGTGGTCTACATCAAATACCAATCATAAACTCAAATACTAGTCGGTCCATGACAAGTCTACGTGAGAACTGGAGACAGGATCTCCATCAAGCATGTCTCGACTAACACCCAAGTTAAATGGACAGTGTTTGGTGCCTTACCTATGACACCAACATAAGTGCTTCCATAATCGTCCTATACCAATTATAGTCACACTTATACATGTCTCATAGGCGTCGACAATGCAATAAATCAACCGGGTCCATTGATTGTGTACAAGTACGTGTCACTTTCACTTATTCATTCACGCTTTAACACTAAAGTACTTGCCACAATCAAAACACTAATATCTAACACTGGGTAAGGTACACGATCACTAGGTTACCAATGCAATGACATCTACATGATATGATTGTTAGTGTATATGCCCTAGGGGCCATTATTGTATCATACTAGCTTGTATATTACTTAATGGAAGGTTGGGATATTCACAATTATATTAACAGTCTTGCTAAATATGGTAGTATGCTACTTGGTTTATATCTATCTTAATATGTGTGTACGTATCGATAGAGCCCTTAGGATCTTGCTTGACCGCTAGTGGGGGCTGGGTAGTCTACAAGCACATCCTTTTTCAGGTCCCTAGTCGTAGGATTATAGAGACAGGGCATCGATACTCCGCAGTAGACTAGTGTGTACGCTTCTCATCCCAGTTGGGGAGATGGTCTGTCCCACAGCCATCAGTACGTTGTACTGGAGATAGTATACAGGTGCTCATTGGGTTACGGGTACACCGGACATGACTCGCAGGGAACTGTTGGTTGGTATTATACCCGTCGTCAGTTAACAGTTCCCAGGTGACATGAGTACATCATAGTCCGCAGACTTGACACTGCTGCTTCGCCTCGGGTGTGTTCCCACTGTTCTTAGATTGCTACCCTACCACGGCTCAAAGGAGTCGTGCAAACAGGTAGCAGTTGGGTGCAGTCCCGAAGCACTTGGAGGCAGTGGCGGTTAGACAGGATTCGTCTCTCCCGGTATTTGGAGTTGATATCGCGCTGTGTCTGGAGAGCCATTACGCAAAGTCCCTGGCCAGGGCAAGCGGGATTTATTGGTAGGTTTTCCAGTAGCTTCTCAAGGTGTAATGGGCTTCACTCCGACACGATTTATACCGCTTTTAGGGGACTGACGCTTGCCGCCCCCTAGGCCCGATATGCGATAGTCCTAGACGAACAGACCGGACTGTATGGAGATTGTTACATCAGGCTCAGTAGGAGTTCGGATGGGTTTCCTCATCGGCCTTCTTATCGACATCTACCTGGGGACCGTTACGTACAGCTAGTGCCGCTTGCGGTCTGTGGTTAAACCCACTGCCATCGTAGTAGTCGAGTCTTTAGAGTCCCACACAGAGAGTTTCCCTGCTTCGGGCGAAACGATATAGAGGTCGTATGGTTTTAAGACTGGGTTCGGACACATACGTGTTTTTACGCACGTATGATGTTCGGACAGTTTATACTAGCAGGCTTTGGTTTAAGCCAGATTCTAGTATTGGATTATTGGATTTATACAGTCTCAGTATTTCCGTGTTTTCACGGATAGGAGGGGCGTTCTCGTAATTACTCGAGAAGCTTCTAGAAGGTTGATGAGGTGGAGGGCTTAGGTGTAAAATGCATTAAATGGTTTTGCGACTCATGGAGATGATTCATCAAGAGAGTTAATGAAGCATTAATGCTTTTAATGACTCACTAGATGATTCATTATGTATTAAATGAAGCATGAAGATATTTGTGCAAAGATATTTTTGTGCAAAATATCTTATGCTTCATATATATACACAAATGAGTTAATTTCCATTTCATTATTATTCTCACATTCTCTCTCCTCAAGCTCTCTCTCTTCAAACCCTAACCCTAACCTCTCATGTGTTGAGATCAAGGGTTAGCAAGACTATTTGATCCCTAATCCTATTCTATATCCTCTAGGTTGCTTTAATTAGCACTCTTAGTTACCTAGTTATCTCAAGTTAGAGGTCAAGTTTGGAGTAGTAGCTCTCGGGTGGATCTTCTATCACAAAGAGGAGGCCGACGAGGAGGTGGTCAACGAGAACAAGAAAGACTTGGTTCATTAGGTATAATCTTCTTTCATAGTAGCTAATCCCTCCTATGATGTTGTTAGTTAGGGTTTGGCAAAGATCCGTAAGTTAGTCGATATTTGTTTTAAACAAAATGATTGTTTTACCTATTCCGCCTCCCCGCAACTCGTGGGGTGTCTAACGTCGACTTACAGTGATATCAGAGCCTCGCTAAACCATAACTAACTTGTTAGCAAAGTCGTTAGAAATTCGATCGCAAAACGAACCGGAAAAAACATCTTTTTCACCAAGTTTCTGTCGTTTTTAAAACAGGATCTAAAATTTTTTCAGGGGCCCTTAAAAATTCAAGCAGGGAAACGTAAGGTTACTGGAGAAATTTGGGTTTGTAACTCGGCCAAACCGCCGCGGAATCGCGGCCGATCCAAAGCGATCCGCCGCGGATCCGCTGTAACAACCCTAATTTTCATATACACTTTTTTGTACAAAAGTTTTTAAAATTTTTTAAAATCCATAAAGGAGTATTTTAATCTGAGCACAAGATATATATAATTAATTTTTTTTTTAAATAATTTCATTTTTAGTGTACATAAAATTGTTTTAAAATTAAAGTGTACTTGGGGTATTTAATGTTGCTGATAACATTTTAAGTATATTTCCCTACAATAATTACAAGAAGGAGGTTGTAGCTCATTGGTAATATCTTACACTACTGAACCAAGCCACCAGAGTTCGAATCCCATGCCCCACATTATTTTTAGATTATTTTTCTTTTAAAATTCTTGGAAGCCCAACAGTCCACAGGCCATAACTCCCAAATGTTGAACTGAACCCTAAAAACGGAGTATGCCAAAGTCTTCATCAGAGAACCCCGCACCCGACCGTCGCCGAACTCGGCCGGGATCAGCCGAGTCGGCCGGCGCCGCCGGCCGGACTAGGTCGGACGGCGGAGGTCCCAAAACCAAAAATTTGGCTTTTCATCTTCCATAACCCCCTGTTAACTCCTTTTTAATAGTTCGGTTCCAGAATTTTAAATACACCCTAATTACTACAAATTTTAATGATTTTCTTTAAATTTTTACAATTTTTTTAATAGAGAAAACCTTTCACCTACCCTACCCTAGCTACCCTATAAATAGACCCCCTACCCTCTACCCTCTCATCCCAAAACACTAGGTTTACTCTCTTGAAATTTTCACAAGAAAGGTGTGCTTTGAAACCGAGTTCACGGCGAAGCGCTGACGGATTTCCGGCGACGTTCTTTGAAACAACCGGCGTCTAAACAAAGCCTCGACCACTCACCTTGTTCCTCTATACTCGTTAGTATAGATCGAAACCCGTAAGTCCCGTTCTTTCTTCTTTCTACTTCTCAAAAATACGAACTTATGAAACCCGACGGAAATCGGAACAAACCGATTTCCGATTCGGTTTTTCTATAAAATCTCACTTGTCACCGATTCCATAATACTTAAACATATTCATGATGACCATTAATCACATAACAATTAATTTGGACAAAGTTTCTCACATGAAATGATAACTTTTGCAATATCGTATTCTTTTTCACATTAATACCATAATGTTTATTTTTCTTCTTCTAATCAATTAAATCATTCCTAAACATCTTCATCTTGACCACTAAACTTGTAAAAATCAATTTGAATGAGTTTTCACACATGAAATGATAACTTTTGCCAATACCGTATTCTTTCACTTAAATACCCTCATGTTTAGTTTATCATATGTAACCCCTAAACTTCACTATACCTTAAAATAAATCACGAGGTAATGACTTACCTCCACACACACGCAAATACAACCCTAATTGATATCATCAAAACTTAGAATACGAAAATACAAGACTTTACATTAAAATACCATAATCTTCATAAAACCATTCTTAAAGATTTTAGATTTGTTACAATTTTTAGTAAATATTTCTTACTAGGAAAATACGATAAGTTGTGGACATCGATCGTTTATCTAAACTGACTTTGTGGTGTCTAGGCTAGGCAAGTGAGCTTGGGTAACTTTAAAAGGCCCGCCTCACGATTCGTGAGCGGATCCCTCCCTCCTCACTTGTACTTACCTGGCCACAATTGGCGGTGAAGAGGCGATTTGAGGCTTCTAACGACTTGTCGTTTAGACCATTTAGAAATAGGCTAGTTGGCGTAGGAAACCCTAAAAACTAAAATACGGAAATTTACACCCTTTTACAAATAAATACCTTATCTTTATAAAACCGTTTTCTAAATGAATAGTATTTATTAAACCTTTGCAAAGCGCCACTACAACCCACCTTTGGGGAACTCGTTAGGGATTGTACGGTTTATCGTGCACCTTTGGGCTTAGTAGTGCGAGATTCAGACCTCCGCAAGGAGCATTCGGTCTCGAAAGGTTTAAAATATGACATTTAAGAAAAATGAGATTTTTGGAAAATAAAATATTTATATAAAATTATTCTGGTATTAACATAGTTATATTCATCATTTAAACACCTATTTTATTATAAGATAAGTTTCCACCTTTTTCTAAAAATTACAAGATTAAAAGTTACGTTAAAATACCATGAATTTCAAATAAACCAATTAATACTTTTATTAGGATATATTCACTAGAATAACACAAATAAAATTTACACTCATTATAAGTATAAAGACGAATAATAAATACTTGAGGTGTATCTTGAAAACTATACAAAAGTACTTTTTACATAAAACCCTCTCAAGTTTTATAAATTACCCTAAGGACCCTAGCAGTTATAAAACTTCGATTCACATCCCTGATTGTCTGACTCGGGTTTGAGTTTGATTAATCTGACTTGAATATAATTCAAGTCAACCTACAATATACAAGTTTCCAATTCAATATGAACACATGAATCCATGAATACAATTATCAGTTTATACAATTTGGCTGAACCGAACCCTGGATATATATATTCCTTTTACATGTTTCCCAGTATTCCATTTACATGACTATACGGTTATAACCGTTTCCTGATATCACGGTTTCGGTCGGTCAATCAATCAATCAATCATACAACCAGTACAATTTACGAGATAACAATACAAACAAGACATCGCGGGGTTTAAGGGGTAGATTGGTACGGAAGGTGTTAAAGGTGGCACGAGGTGGTCAGATTAAGACACCAAACCTATATTCCGTTGCTGTTGTACCGTGGCATAAACGGTTCCTTGAGTTCCTGATACCATAGTCTCCGGGGCAAGTGAGACTCCTCTCGTATACACTGGCATCCTTCTGTACCAAGATACAACAACAGCGTTAACACCATACTACAATAATGTAACAATATAATACAACTGTAAAAGCCACCCTCTCTCTCTCTCTTACTCTCTGTCTATTTTATTCTCCTCTTATCTTTGGGACTTACCGAGCGACCTGTTCGCTGACGACATTCTATTTCTTTCTTCTTTGAATGTCGTCAGATGGTTTGGACCCGGCAGAGATCGAGCCATCGCAAGAAGACTTGGAGCAGTTTACTCAAGACCCTGCAGTATAATTCCATTGTACACTTTTCTTTCCAGTACTTTTCATTTCCTGTTATGCCACTGTTTAGGCATCTTTATTTCAGTTGTATTTCATTTCCATGTATTGTACAAAGAATGTTAATAAATAAAAGTTGCTATTCTTTTTATACTCTTGTCTCTTGTGTATTTATTTCTATATTGCTCAGATACGCTTAGCGTATGTACTTCTGAGTATATACGTAGCGGACATCGTTACGTCTCCTTCGCCGTACACTGGGAAGTGGGGCGTGACATCCGCGGCCGAGTTGGAGCCGAGTCAGCCCAAAATTCCCCAGTAACTCTTCTGCGTTGATTTTGTTCTTTCTGGGATGTTCTGTTTCTGCTCAGGTTTCAGGTGCACAGTGAATTTTTTGGAGTAGAATCATTTGCGTTTGCTTGATCGAAATTCTAAGATGTTTGGCTAATTTGATTATATCTGTGTTTTCTTTAATGTGTTCGTAAACCTCCCCTAACTACTAGTATGTCGGTTAGCAGGGGTTGCACATTTCTGTAATGGTTTGTGTTTGTGAACTTGTTGGATTGTCGTGAATGGATAGCCGGGGATGTGAGACGAGTGTTTCTTTCATTCAAATGTAATTTGTAAATTGTTATAATATTCTTTTGCGGGGCACATCCGGGCTGAGGTTGTAGCCACCATTGTATTATTTCATTTACTGATTTTTGCTCCTAGGATAGACCCAAGGTGGGGTGCACAAACTACCGGGTAGTTTGAAGTGTTTAGTGGCCTACTCACGTTGTTGAGAAAGACCGCTTCACTTCGGGTACTTGGCGGATAGTTTGCCGTACCCGTAGGGGTCTAGGGTGGGGTTTTGGCTATTCATCGCGACTATGAAATCCGTATTTCTTTGCAGGCTCAAAAAGAATGCGGATTCGTAGAAAATCCAATATGTTCATCTGTGATCTGGAATGCCTATTATTGCATCTGACGAATGTACAATATCTATATATGATAGCTATTAGACGTCACTTATGTTTTACACCCGCGCTAGCCCAGCCCCCGCTCTGTCATTAGTTAAGTAACCTAACGGGTGAATGACAGGACCCAGTGGCGAATGTGGATGGTATAAGAGGACGTTGTATTTTCGTTGTTTTCTGCAATGATAGGTTAATTAATGGGACACATTATATTAATGCAAAGAAAATAAACCAAAGTTGAATCGTTGGAACAGTTTAAAAGAAACCACTCGGTTATTTTAAAACAGAGGATAATTTTTAAATTGCGGAGCTTTAACCACTCCTTTTAAAAGCTATCAGGTTCCTTCGATCATATCAAGTTCACTACGTTCACGGTTTCGCCAAAACCATTCGTAGCCCTCCGTCATTTCATTTGGGTATTCAGTAGTATTCAAGCTATGTATTTTGACCAACACCAAGGCATAGTGTTTGGTAGCCACTGGGTATTCATTTGTTGCATAGATAGATGAGTTAGTTTGGGGCAGTCGTATTATCATTTGGCCAACATCAGGGATATGTACGGATGGGTTCAAATTAACAAGATAATGATGGGTAGAACTTGATATGTGACTTATGACATTTTGACCAACGCCAAGGTCATAAGAGCATGGGGCAGAAATCCATATCGGGAATTTCTAAAGAAACTGGAATTTGCAAAGAGATGCATACCATTTGGAGTGTGATAATTTTGGTAGGATTCCTTCAGCTTTATCACACAATGATATTTAGATCCCGATCCTACTGTGAGTATCCGCTACTCATCAGGAGATTCGTCACTTAACGATCAATGCTATAAACCAAGTAGGTGTTGAGAAAGGTATCAGCAGGGTTACGCCCCCAGAGAAAAGAGGTTATTTAATTAAGGAACTTCGCGAAAGCGTTGGAAAACCTCCCTCGAAGTACCGACACCGGCCTGGCTGAACGGTTAAGCAAGTATTGTACAGTGAGAATAGTCCTGACTAGTTCTTCCTTTTTGGTTTGAGGAGGGATTCGAGAAACAGTGGGAGCCATCCAGTTTAGATAAACTAAAAACCACTCTAAACTTGCAAGAGCATCATGCTAAAGTGTTCCCTCTCTCTCTCATTGCAGCGACCCAAAACATGACGGCCTTAAGTTACTATTAGAGAAAAATATATTGACAGGGCCAAACTATAAAGATTGGTTCCGGAATGTTAAGATGGTTTTGACATATGACAAATTGGGGTATGTCCTTACTGCTAAGGCACCTGCTGTCCCTGGTCCAGATTCCAGTATTGCGGATAAGGAAATCCACAAAACCGGGGAGTTAGATTGCGCGAAGGCCAAGTGCATCGTGCTTGCCTCTATGAATAATGAATATCAGAGGAGGCACGAGGATATGGATCTTGAATCCATATTTCTCCATACAAAAGATCTGTATGGAAAGCAATCTCGTATAGCAAGATACGAGACCTCGAAGAACTTGTTTCAGTCGAGGCTGGCCGTCGGATCATCTGTAGGAGAACATGTCCTAAAGATGATTGGATATATAGAAGAGCTCGTGGACCTCGGGACGACTTTAAAGAACGAGCTCTATACAGACTTGGTTCTTCAGTCCCTTCCTTCCACCTACGCCCAGTTTATTCTGAATTTCAACATTCAAGGAAAAGAAGTTGAACTTCCAGAACTCCTTAACATGTTGAGGAGTGCAGAGGGCACCTTGCAGAAAGCAAGGGATACATCCACTATATTTGTTCGCGGTGCTTCCTCTTCCAGGTCCAAGGCAAGGGCCAAAGGAAGGAAGATGAAGGCCGCCACCGAACCAAGAGGAGGTGTTGGTAAGGTGGGAGTTAAGGGAAAAGCAAAGGTTGCGGTGCCAGTAGTGGCAAAGGATGAGTGCTTCCACTGTCGTAGAAAAGGCCGTTGGAAGAAAGGTTGCAAAGCTTGGATTTCCAAGAACCAGGAACCGAAGCAAGCTGTGGCTTCGACTTCAGGTGTGTTTGTAATTGAAAAATGTCTGTCAATCAACTCTACTTCCTGGATATTGGATACCGGATCAGGATCTCATATATGCAATTCATTGCAGGTACTGAGAGACCGTAAAGAGCTGAAGGTTGGTGATATGACCCTCCAGGTTGCTAACGGAGCTAGCGTGGGTGCTGTGTCCGTAGGGGATTATCACCTAGGATTGACGAGTGGACATATTTTGGTTTTGCGCAACTGTTTTTGTGTACCTAGTTTAACGTGTAATATCATATCAGTTTCGTTGTTATCGAAAGAAGGTTATGATTTCACGTTTTTAAGCGATGTTGTTAACATCCACCTTAATCATGGTTTGATTGGGTCCGGTACACTAGATAACGGTATATACGTATTAAACCAATTGCAGATTTTCAATGTCCAGAACACACTAAAAAGAAAGTCTCCAGATATAAATAAGGCTTTTTTACTGCATTGTAGACTGGGTCATATCAATGAGACAAGATTAACTAAGTTACATAGAGAAGGATATTTGGATCCGTTCGAATATCAATCTTATGCAACTTGTCAATCATGTCTCAAAGGAAAGATGACAAAAACTCCATTCACTGGACATGGAGTAAGAGCGAGCGAGCTCTTAGGACTCATACACAGCGATGTATGTGGTCCAATGTCTACACATGCAAGAGGTGGTTTTTCATATTTCATTACTTTTACAGACGATTACTCTAGGTACGGATTCATTTTCATAATGAAACATAAATCCGAGGCCTTTGAGAAATTCCAAGAATATAAGAATGAAGTAGAAAACCAAACCGGCAAAAGTATCAAGACACTGAGATCTGATCGAGGTGGTGAATACTTAAGTGCCGAGTTCATAGGTTACCTAAAAGAGAAAGGAATTCTCACTCAGCTTACTCCTCCATAAACTCCACAGCACAACGGTGTATCGGAGAGACGGAATCGAACCCTATTGGATATGGTACGTTCCATGATGAGTAATGCTGAGTTATCGCGATCTTTCTAGGGTTATGCGCTAGAATCAGCAGCATATCTTTTGAACATGGCTCCTACCAAGACTGTGCCTACCACGCCATATCAAATATGGAGTGGGAAGAAACCCTATCTTTAGTATCTGAAGATATGGGGATGTCCATCTTTTGTTAAAAAGCAGCATGCGGACAAACTCGAGGCACGATCAGTACAGTGTAAGTTTGTGGGATATCCAAAGAACTCCAAGGGGTATTTCTTCTATTACGCAGAGGAACAAAAGGTTTTTGTTTCTCGTAATGCTCATTTTCTAGAACATCAGTTTTTAGAAAAGGAAACAAGTGGGAGCGCAATAGAACTGGAAGAAATTCCAGAACCACAAACTACTACTGAAAGTTTGGTAGAACCAGTAGTTTAAGAAGAACAGGACATTCCCGCACCCCTCCGCAGGAGTAGTAGGCCGTCTCATCCGTCTGAGAGATACTACGGTTTTCTCATAGATGGGGATAGAGAGGATTGCATCATTAATGATGATGAACCTACTAGCCTCCAGCAGGCCATCCAGAGCGGCGACTCGGTACGATGGCTGGATGCAATGCGGACCGAGATGGAGTCCATGTACACCAACAAAGTATGGACTTTGGACTTTGCTCCAGATGGGGTAAAACCCATAGGATGCAAATGGATCTTCAAGAAAAAGATTGGTGTAGATGGACAGGTGGAAACCCATAAGGCTAGACTTGTTGCAAAGGGTTTTCGTCAAAGACCTGGTTTAGAGTATGACGAAACTTTTTCTCCAGTGGCTATGCTCAAATCCATTCGAGTCCTTCTTGCTATTGCCGCCTTCCATGATTATAAGATTTGGCAGATGGACGTAAAGACGGCCTTTCTAAATGGTAGTTTAGAAGAGTGCGTCTATATGGATCAGCCAGAAGGCTTCAATCAGAGTGGGAGCAGCGGGAAAGTGTGCAAGTTGCTTAAGTCCATTTATGGACTAAAGCAGGCATCGCGGAATTGGAACATCTATTTTGATGAAACGGTCAAAGAATATGACTTTATCAAAAATCCAGATGAACTATGTATATATAGTAAAATTGTAGCACGAACTATCATATTACTCGTCTTGTACGTGGATGACATTCATATGCTACAATCTGTCAAAGGATTCTTGTCACACAGGTTCTCCATGAAAGACCTGGGTGATGCCTCTTACATTCTGGGGATCCGAATCTATCGTGATAGATCCAAGAGGATGTTGGGAGTTTCGCAGTCCAGGTATATCAACACTATACTGAAAAGATTCAGTATGGAAGATTCTAAGCATGGTAGTTTACCGGCTTGTCATGGAATCACCCTCTCCAAAAAGATGTCTCCCAAGACTGATTTGGAAAGGGATCGCATGTCTATTATACCCTACGCTTCTGCGGTAGGCTCTATAATGTATGCGATGTTGTGCACCAGACCAGATGTAGCTTACGCACTGAGCGTGGTAAGCAGGTATCAGTCAAACCCAGGGGAGAAGCACTGGATAGCAGTAAAGAACATTCTCAAGTACCTGAGAAGAACTAAGGAGATGTTCTTGGTTTACGGTGGAAAAGACCTCAAGATCGAGGCCTTTGCTGATTCCAGATTCCAGAGTGATAAGGATGACCCCAAGTCCATGTCAGGTTATGTCTTTACCCTCAATGGAGGGGCGGTGTGCTGGAAGAGTTCCAAGCAGGACACCGTTGCTAACTCGACGATGGAAGCAGAGTATATCGCTACTTGCGATGCCGCAAAAGAAGCAGTCTGGATGAAGAAGTTCCTAACAGAACTTCAGGTGGTTCCTACCATTGTTGATCCAATACCGCTGTATTGTGACAACAACGGAGCTATAGTTTTAGCGAAGGAACCCAGGTCCCATCAGAAGTCCAGATACATCTTAAGGCGGTATCACATGATCAGAGAGATCATAGATCGCCGGGAGATCGAGGTCCGGAGAGTTGCTACAGAAGAGAACACTGCTGATCCATTCATAAACGCCTTACCTCAGATTCAGTTCGAGAGGCTACTCGAGATGATCGGTCTTCGATACGCCAGTACATGGCCCTAGTGCAAGTGGGTGATTGTTAGTGTATATGCCCTAGGGGCCATTATTGTATCATAGTAGCTTGTATTGGATTATTGGATTTATACAGTCTCAGTATTTTCGTGTTTTCACGGATAGGAGGGGCGTTCTCGTAATTACTCGAGAAGCTTCTACAAGGTTGATGAGGTGGAGGGCTTAGGTGTAAAATGCATTAAATGGTTTTGCGACTCATGGAGATGATTCATCAAGAGAGTTAATGAAGCATTAATGCTTTTAATGACTCACTAGATGATTCATTATGTATTAAATGAAGCATGAAGATATTTGTGCAAAGATATTTTTGTGCAAAATATCTTATGCTTCATATATATACACAAATGAGTTAATTTACATTTCATTATTATTCTCACCTTCTCTCTCCTCAAGCTCTCTCTCTTCAAACCCTAACCCTAACCTCTCATGTGTTGAGATCAAGAGTTAGCAAGACTATTTGATCCCTAATCCTATTCTATATCCTCTAGGTTGCTTTGATTAGCACTCTTAGTTACCTAGTTACCTCAAGTTAGAGGTCAAACTTGGAGTTGTAGCTCTCGGGTGGATCTTCTATCACAAAGAGGAGGCCGACGAGGAGGTGGTCAATGAGAACAAGAAGGACTTGGTTCATTAGGTATAATATTCTTTCATAGTAGCTAATCCCTCCTATGATTTTGTTAGTTAGGGTTTGACAAAGATCCGTAAGTTAGTCGATGTTTGTTTTAAACAAAATGATTGTTTTACCTATTCCATCTCCCCGCAACTCGTGGGGTGTCTAACGTCGACTTACAATGATGAGAATACAAAAATTACGATATTAATAGAATATCATCAGCCAGCGTCCTATCACTTGTATAATTCACTATAAATCATACATACAGAATCGAGCGAACCAATGTAAAAGGGGTAAACAGTATATTTAATTATCTATCCATCAAAATTGGTTTTGCGTCAATCGGGTTTCAGGTTTGCTAGATATGACCATTTCAATTTAAGTGTTCACTACTGGAAATCCGGTTTCAGAATTGGAAGTCCGTTTCGTAACACGTTTTACTCCCAGTTGGAATCAAAATTAGGCAACGCTATAGTTGAACAATATTTAGTGTTATCAGTTAGGTTTTCAACGCAATTGGCGGATCGATAATATCCATGGTGTACTGGAAGTTATGCACTGTACAATAAAGGGGTATACACTCTATCCCTGTTTGGGACAGCTATATGTTCTGTTGATTTAAGATATATTTTAAATAGTAAACAACAGTGAAAACGAATGGAATCACTTTCGATGGTTATCTAACAGATTTATCTTCGCTATGGTATAGGGTTCCGTATTATAACATTTTCATACAGCAGAGTAAAAGTATTACAAAACGAGACTCGACAGGCAGAGCTGCTCTGGACTGCAGTCCAGAGTCGCACTCCGAACCAGTTTTCGTCACCTTTCTAGCATAGAAACATATTAAAACTCTTATGGGGTTCTAGGTCGTCGAGTTAGCTTCAATATGAACCCTCGAACGCAGCATTCCAATTTGTAACCAATTAACTGTAATTTTTACAAAGTTCAGGTACAGGAAAATTCCAGTTTTAACGAGTCTAAATTGGAAAGACCTATCACGTCATTAAAGACCGTATTTTCCGGCCAAATCATAACACAACGTTCGTTATATCTCGGGCCATCATATGTGATTAGTTTCCGTCAATTTAACGGGGGTTTTCCATTCAGGTTTTGCATCGAACACTTGCATTACATTGATTTGTACGAACAATATATATGGAATTTATTCGGTAACTGGATTGTAATAGATAAAATTAGCATGAAGTAAGTAGTATACTTTCCTGGTGACGTATTGACGACGGTACGGTAGCGGCGATCGCGACACACGCGCGGCACGGCAACTCGACTTGGCTCGAGCTCGAGTCTCGGCAGCGGCAGCTTAGGTGTGAACGAGAAGGGGCCAGCGGGCATCGAGTGCAGAGGGGGGGTTGGCCGGCGGTGACTCAGCTACTTAGACCACGGAGGAGGTGGATGCGGTGTCGGAGACGGGAGTGGTCGAGGCAGTGCTCGGCGAAGGTGGTGGCCTGGTGCAGCATGGGGCGACTAGCTAGGTGCTCGGCGAAGGTGGTGGCCTGGTGCAGCGTGGGGCGGCTAGCTAGGTGCTCGGGGCTCGTCGGCGCTCTGAAGGTTGCAGGGGTGGTCGCTGGGGCTCTGGGAGGCGGCCGGCTGTGATGGCTCCTTGGGTTGTTGGGTTCTCGTCGGATGCTTGGTGTCGTCGTGGGTGGTTGTCGATGGCGGTGGGGTCGAGGAGAGAGAAGTGAGCGGGCGCGCGCGTGAGGTCGTGGCCGAGGAGTAGGGACGTGGGAACGAGCGCGACGGGGACGTGGGGAAAGAGCCGCGACGTGGGAAGGAGAAAGAAAAGAAGCGGGAAAGGAGAGAAGGTGGGGAAGTAGGGAAGCGGGTCGGGTTGTAGGGGCTGGGCCGGGCTCCGGGGAGAGAAGAAAATGAGTGTGGGTTTTAGGGAGTGGGCCGGGGCTTGGGCTTGGGCCTGGGCTGAGGAAAAATAGAAGACAGATAGAGAGGGAGTGGGCTAGGCTCAGGAGAATTAAAAGGGAATGGAAAATAGGGTTTGGGTTTGGGGTTTTAGGGTTAGGGTTTTTAAAATAAATAAAATAATTATAAATAAAAATAAATAAATTTTCTAAGTAACACTTTATAAAAAAAATACGAATATTGCTGTACAAAAAGAACTGGGTATCACAGTTCATGTGCAGCGATTGTCGATATTTTCCAAACTCAATAAATTCATATGATTAAATTTATTAATAAGATATGCCTGGAATCTTAATACAAACTCGACTTGAACTTAAACCCGAACTCAATCTACTCGAACGAACTCGACTCGACCCAGTATTGCAACTGACATGACTTGTATTCTACTTGACTTATTCGACTTCATTCTTCACCTTTTGGAATCTATGGTTTCGATCAAGACATATCATAATCAACCAATCAAATCAACTAAGTCAATCTAACAGTTATAAGCTATTATACTCAGGGTGTTTGTGGTAGTTACAAGTGTGAATCCAACGGAACTTAAGGTGTTCTGTACTAACCTATTCGAATTCTATTTACTCGAATTTTAGTCGGGTCGACTCCTCCACAGCTTGGAGGCCCGACGCTAACACATGAAATGGACCCGTGTTTCCTTGCTCTTGGAGCCCCACTCTTGAGCTCGTGAATATTTCTACGATTACGTTGACATTCACATTTGACCTTAACGTTAACATAGTTACCATATAGAGACCTATAGGATATATACTTATGTTCACTTTTACTCATCATTTACATTACTTCATTTTATGGTATACCTATCAACTTTCACATTTATCTTATCTTTGTGACTTACCGAGTGTTAGTTCGCTAACAGGTATTTCATCCACCTTTGTTTTCTTGGAATATTCGTCAGGTACTGTTGAGATGGAGGAAGTGGACGCCACGAAGGAGGATTACGACCAGATCGTTACTCAAGTTTAGCTTAGTTTATCTTTTCTTAGTTTATTTATGCCTCCTGTTTAGGCATTTATGTTATTGTATTTCCTTTTCCGTTGAACTCATGTATTGTAAATATTTTATGTTTGAATTTAAATAAAGAAGTTTTTTGGAAAATTTTCAGTCGCCATTTATTCTTGCACTGTGTATTTTTACTCCACTACGCTTGGTATAATTATTTAGGTAATGACCTTATCTGAATAAATATGTCGCGGGCTTGCCACGTCATCGTTTCCGTCTGGAAAGCGGGGTGTGACAGGTTTTATTGGTGGCCCATGCAGGTCAGTCCTGCATGAAGTCTTAAGCAATATATCACAAGAATTATAAAATTCAACAACTTTACATTCCTTTCATTTCAAATCTCTTTGAATCCATCTTGATTTCACTTTCGACTTTCTTGAATATAACCTCTCAACTTTTAAATCCTTAATTTTTGTTCACCCTTTCTTTTTGGCCTATTAGCTCACCTAGTTTGAACATTGATCGACGGAGCGTGAAGATGGCGCATGAGCCATGAGATGGGCAAAATGCCATTTTTATAAAGCCCGATGGGCTATATGTAAAGTGTATAACCTATAAAGGCAAGGATAATGAAAATATCTCAACAACTTTTTTTCTCTCTCCTAAAAAAAGCATCAAGATCTGTGATCTTCTCCTTCTTCAAGGTTCTAAAACCTTCTTCTTTCTTTTGAATTAAATCAAGAGTTTTACTCTTCCTTTTATAGAACTAAATAGTTTTTCACCACAAAACCCACAAAGAGAAACTCAGATCTTCTATCAGATCTCAGAAAGGAGAGATTTTTAAAATCTCATACTTCTTGATCTTCAAGATCCGGCCAACAAAGGAAGAAGAAGGAGACCCATCTACAAAAACCTCACTTCGGAGAAGATCCAGGGCTCAAGGGGAGAAGCCCCCTTCATCAGCTTCAAAATATCTTAGGAGTTTAACTCTTCATATATATACATATATACAAAATAAAAGGCACTCCTTTCTGGGAGTACAACTCCCATTACAGGGACCAAGTCCCTTTTGCCTCCCGAGCACCCACGTGTCCGGCACGTGAGGCGCTAGCGCCCAAAGCGCTAGCGCCCTTGCGCTCAAAGCGCTAACGCCCAAATCGCTAGCGCCCGAACGCCCAAGTGCCTGGCCATGGGGCTAGCGCTTGTGCTCAGAGCGCTAGCACCCAGAGCGCTAGCGCCTAGCGCCCTCCGAGCGCCCACGTGCCTGGCACGTGGGGCGCTAGCACTCAGAGCGCTAGCGCCCAGAGCGCTAGCGCCAGAGCGCCCACGTGCTAGGCACATGGGGCGCCCAAAGCGCTAGCGCCCGGCGCCCACGTGCCTGGCACGTGGGGGGCTAGCGCCCAAAGCGCTGGCGCTTTTTCCTACGCATCCTTTGGATGCCCTTTCCCTTTTTTATATATATGTATATATACATACACACACACACACACACACATGCTCCACGACACTGTCCCTGTTAGAAAAAAATTTCTAATGGGGTGCTGCCCCGCACCCCGTAAGGGGGCTGCTAGCCCTCTTGACCCCCAGCCTGCTATCCGGATAGCGGGACCCCCGTAAAAAACTCTGCGGGGCCCCCGATATATCCAAAACCCTCTTTCAAAACACAACACGCATACACTGCACATTGAGTTCGCATGACCTGTTTGACCCGTTAAACGGAGGTTCTCTCGCTCCAAGACGAGGGGTAATTAACGACAGCTTAGTCCGCGGCTGCCGGAGATTTGGATCCCCACAATCAATAAACCCCAGCCTACCCTAGGCACGGGGAGTCTGTAATGCGCCTGACAAGCGCACGCGTATTCCCATCTCAATGGGGTGACGAAAAACACCCTACAACTTGTAAACTGTTGGTATTCTAAAAATTCAAAATAAAACAATATTAAAAATAATGTGGGGTATGGGATTTGAACTCTGGTGGCTTGGTTCAGCAGTGCAAGGTATTACCAATGAGTTACAAGCTCTTTCTTGTAATTAATTAGCAAAATAAATATTTAACTTGTGCTCAGGCAAAAGTACCCCTTTCTTTAAATTTTGAAAATTTTGCACAGAAAGTTGTACAGGAAATTTGGGGTTGTTACATTCTACCCTCCTTAAAAAAATTTCGTCCTCGAAATTTGTAAAAGGAAAGTGTAACATATTCAAGGAAAATTTAGTGATAGTGTATGAATACTAACAAAGTGATACAATGGTTTTAAAATGTGAAAGAATCTTACTAGTGTTACCTTGGTCAACTGTCTTGGCTTCTATGGCTGCTAAGGTGTAAGCCTGTCGCCGTGGCACGTTCCTCCTAACTGGAGGCACATTCCTCTGTCTTCGAGGCATGTTCCTCGGTGCGTGATGGAATTAGCGATTTGGCTGTGCAGGAAATCCACGTGGAGGTGGTGCTGGGAGTGCAGGACGAGTTGCAGGAGTCTGAATAGTTGGCCGCTGCGGATAGTTGGTGTGTGTGTGAGCTGAGTTGCGTCTATAAGGACAGTTTCCAATTCCGTGATTGGACGCGCCTCAAACTAAACATAAGCATTTTGCGTGCCTACAGTCCTTCCACAAGTGTCCTTCCTTCTTGTAATAAAAGCAAAAACTGGGACTTGGCTGATCATTGGCTTCTTCCAGTCTTTTGAGTTCAACAACTGGCCTTGAAAAGGCCTCTCCTGCCACCTGATTGGCAGGGCGTTTCACTCTGGCAGATTGAGGTCTGCCCTTCTTCTTTACCACTGCCTCGTATCTTCGAGCAGCTTTCAAAGCCATATCATGGGTTAGGAAATCCCCTGTAGCTAATGCAACTTGGATTTCCGGGTCCAACCCTTGCTGAAATCTTCTAGCTCTGATCTCTTCAGTCGGTATGAGATGGGCCGCAAACCTGTTACAGTCTTGTGTTAGCTGTGTAGTATGTGATATAAAATCGAACATTGAGACATATCTTACCGACTGAGTATGGTGAACTCAGCGTCATACTCATCTACTGACTTGGTCCGCATCGAACCTTGTTGCAGATAGATGAACTGTTGTTCCATGTCGAACCTGGTAGTCTCAGGAAAGTACTTTGCGTCAAACATATCTCGGAAAGTCTTCCATTCGATGGGTTGATCAAGACGGCTTTCTTCCGTCTTCCACCAAACCCGTGCATTGTCCGTGAGCTGCAGCTTTGCAACTCGGACCCAAGCTATTTCTGGCACTTGTGCTGCCGCCAGATCATCTTCGATGCTCTGAGTCCATTCCTCAGCTTCCAGTGGGCTCTCTTTTCCTGAGAACTGTTTGGGTTGTAAAGCTCTGAATTGCTTTACCCCAGATGCTTCAGCCTCGGGATGGTTCAGGAGCTGCTGCTGTCCCTCTAGGAGGCCGCGGATTGCCTTAAGAAGAACCGTTTGCTCGTTGGGTGGAGCAGGAACGGCAGGTGTGATTGGTAGTGGAGGTGGAGTGTTGTTGAAGTTGGTGCTGGTGTTGTTTGGGGAATCCATAACCTTGAATGAAAAATTTAGGTTAGGACAGATTCAAAGTATATGATTCAAAGAATATGGAATTGATAAGATTCAAGGAACATGATTGTAAAGAATGTTTTAGTTGCTGGTTCTTGTGTTATATTGCTTAGGTTGTTCACGCAGAACAGAACTGCATGGTAGTGTTCCATACAACTCTGACCTGCATGGGCCACCAACAAAACCTGTCACGCCCCGCCTCCCGATGTACGGTGAAGGGGACGCGATTAGGCCGCTACGTATTTACTCAGAAGTAAATACGCTAAGCGTATCTAAGCAATATAAAAGTAAAAGCACAAGAGACAAGATATAATAAAACAACAACTTTATTTATTCACATTCTTTCTGTACAATGCATGGAAAGTAAATACAACTGAATAAAAGCGATGCCTAAACAATGGCATAACAGAAAAGGAAAATTACTGAAATGAAAGTGTACAGTGAACTAAAGCTCTGGGTCTTCAACGAAGTGGTCCAAGTCTTCAGCAGTGGGCTCTAACTCAGGGATGTCCAGATCACCTAATGACATTCAAAGAAAAAAGAAAGAGAATGTCGTCGGCGAACAAATCGCTCGGTAAGTCCCAAAAATAAGAGGGAAATAGAATAGACAGAATAAGGAGGTAGCTTTTAAAGTTGTATTATATTGTTGTAATATTGTGTTAACGCTGTTGTTTGTAGCTTGGTACAGAAGGATGCCAGTGTATATGAGAGGGGTCTCTATATGCTAGAGACCAGGGAAAACGGAATGTATAAGGAACCGTTGGGCCACGGTACAACACCAACGGAATATAGGTTAGGTGTCTTAATCTTACTGTCTCGTGCCACTTCTAACACCTTCCGTACCAATCTACCCCTTAAACCCCGTGATGTCTTGTATTGTATTGTTTGTATTTGTATTGTAAATTGTATTGTCTTGTATATATAGATGACTTGCCGAAACCATGATATCAGTAAATGGATATAACTGGAGAATCATGGATGTAACTGGAGAATCATGTAAATGGAAGTATATCCATGGTTCGGTTATAGATTGAATGTATTGAACAACTTGAATATAGGGATTCATGTTGAATTGGAATATTGTAGATTGTATATTGTAGATAGATTGTACTTGAATCATATTCAAGTCAGATTATTAATGAGACTCAGTCTGAGTCAGACAATTAGAAAAGTAAATTGAAGTCCTGATTGTTTTGATATTATCGGTAACCGCTGCATATGGACGGCAGAATTTGTGTCTTTTTCAAAGACGATTACCGTATTGATAACACCGTTGTTAAGTTGTCTACCTTAAATAGGCAAGCACCCACTTCTCCGGCTCCCTGAGGCTCAAGAGATTGGTCCCGCTTAAACATATGTTTACTAGGGTCCTTAAGGTAATTTATAGAACTTGAGGGGATTTTATGTAAAAATACTTTTGTATAGTTTTCAAAATACACCCCAAGTATTAGTTATCGTCTTTAGAGTTATCATAGGTGCGGATTTTATAATTGTGATATTTCTATTGAAAATATCCTAAATACATAATAAAAGGTATTTATTTGTAATATTGACTTTGGATGGAATTCATGGTATATTAATGTAAAGTGATTCTTGTGATTTTTGAAAAGGGTTGTAATATTTATATTATTTCAAAATAGATATTTTAATGTTACATATATACATAATTATATAAAATAATTTTAATATTTATTTTATATTTCTAAAAAATCACATTTTCTTAAGATGTTGTATTTTAAATCTCTCGAGACCGAATGCTCCTTGCGGAGGCCTGCATCTCGCACTACTAAGCCCAGGAATGTGCGATAATCCGCACCATCTCAGTCGGGTTCCCCAAATGGGTTGTAGTGACGCTTTGCAAAGATTTGTGTAAAATACTAATCATTAAGAAAAATGGTTTTATTAATAATGGTATTTATTTGAAAAGGTGTCGTTTTCCCGTATTCTATGTTTCCGAGGGTATTGTGCTATATTGCATATGAGTGTGTGAGGAGGTAGGTCATTATCTCGTGATCTATTTAAAGGTATAGCAAGTTTAATGGTTTAAATGCCGAAATGAAACTACATGGTATTTTAGTGAAAAAATACGGTAAAATGAAAATAGCAATTTCTTTTGATATAGAACTTGTTCAATTTGATTAGTTAGTGTTTAATAGTCAACATGAAGTGGTTTAACAAGATTGTATTAAGAAAAGGTTGTATTTTGAGAAAGAACCGAATCGGAAATCGGATTTACTCCGTTTCCGTCGGGTTTTGGAATTTCGTATTTTTAGAAAAGATTATAGAAGGGAAATTGGGACTTACAAGTTTCAAACTTAAAGGAGAGGAAGGGAAGACGAGAGGAGTCGACGGTGTGTCGTTTCGTCGCCGGGATCTCTTAGGATTGTCGCCGGAAAATTTGTCGGGGCTTCGTCTCTTTACTTCTTCGAAAGTACACTAGGGTTTCTAGGAATTTCTTGAGAGTTGGCTTAGAATTTTGGAGTGAGGGGTAATTTATAGGGGTTGTATTTATAGGGTTAGGCTAGAATTAGGGTAGATAAAAAGTTTAATTGAAAAAATGTAATAAAATGTAATAAAATTGAGTAAATAGGGGTTTTAAAGAGTTCAGGTACTGGTCTCTGTATTTAAAGTATGCAGGTGTACAGGGAAGACAAAAGGCCACATTTTCTCCATTGACGACTCGGCGGTCCGGCCGTGTCCGGCTGGCGGCGCCGGCCCGAGTCGGTCGGTCGGAGGGATCCCCATCGGTTCATGTGCTCACTGGTATATTTAATTTACAGGGTGTAGTGGGGTTTTTGTGAGATATACATGTGTAAACTGTTGGTATTCTAAAAATTAAAAATAAAACAATATTAAAAATAATGTGGGGTATGAGATTTGAACTCTGGTGGCTTGGTTCAGCAGTGCAAGGTATTACCAATGAGCTACAAGCTCCTTCTTGTAATTAATTAGCAAAACAAATATTTAATTTGTGCTCAGGCAAAAATACCCCTTTTTTTAAATTTTGAAAATTTTGCACAGAAAGTTGTACAGGAAATTTGGGGTTGTTACACTCGCAATAAAAAGCAGCGAGTAAAGAAAAAGAAAAACAACCGAAATGATTGGGCACCGCGAAAAAATAGCCGAAATGATTGGGCAATCTCGACTTTCGCGATATAAAACGCTGAAATGATAGAGCATCGCGGAAAGAAATAAAAAAATGAAATGAAATTTCTGCCCTGCAGGTGAGATCATATTGACCCCTGTATACAATCCATGGGTACAAACAGAAAGGGAACCACATTGTCCCACCAGGCTTCGTCGAAGGGAAGCTAGATCTCGACGGTTCACAGACAGCCTAGAGGCTACCTCAGAGTCACGGCAAAGTCCCCTAGTTCCAAATCTCGACGGTTCACAAACAGCCTAGAGACTACCTCGAAGCCACGACAAAGTCCCCTAGTTTCAAATCTCGACGGTTCACAGACAACCTAGAGACTACTTCGGAGCCACGGCAAAGTCCCCTACTTCCAAATCTCGACGGTTCACAGACAACCTAGAGACTACCTCGGAACCATGGTGAAGTCCCTAGTTCCAAGCCTCAACGGCGGCATCCATAGCCTAGAGATCAACCAACAACGTTCTTCCTCCCTCCAGCAGGATACAGGCGCGACATCAACAAACGGAGCTATGGAAAAGTCCCCTAATTCCAAATCTCGACTGTTCACGGACAACCTAGAGACTGCCTCGGAGCCATGACAGAGTCCCTAGTTCCAAGTCTCGACGGTAGCATCTACAGCCTAAAGATCAACAACAGCGTTCTTTCTCCCTCCAGCAGGATACAGACGCGACATCAACAAACGGAGCCATGGCAAGGTCCCCTAGTTCCAAATCTCGACGGTTCACAGATAACCTAGAGACGATCTCGACATTCATTGCAATATTGCAGACACAATGTCAAAAAACGAAGCAAAGGAAGATTTCTAACTTTAGGGTCTTAACGGCAACTCAAATGAGACTTGAAAAACCATCGGAGATCATCCTACTCCAGCGCGGAGTGGTCATGACTCATCGAGGCTCCCAAACTGAGCCTAACCTCAAGTAAAAAGCGACATGAAATATTCCTAACTCTTGCTCTTTCGACGGTAATATTACCTGGAAGATTACTTGAAGACGTCTTGTCCATCCCCCGACGGGATCAGAGACACGACGGTCGCGGGGCTACCCGAACAACAAGATTGCATATCGGGGAATATATCGGCCAACGTGACGGTGCGACGGGTAAAAAACCCTAGTACCACAGACCCTAACGGACTTCTATTAGCATGAGTTAATTGTGACATTAGGACACCCTTGCGGGAACATCTCGATTCGTCTCGACTCTTGAGGAAATTAGTGTCCTTGCGAGAACTTCTCGATTCGTCTCGACTCGTAGGGAAAAGCCTTAGGCAATAGGGATAAGGACCTGTTTCCTAAGCACTGGGGCCCTGCAAGTCGGTCTAAAATGGACTATTGCATACTATTCATGGGCCACACTCTCCAAAGTCGAATATCGACAAGGAGGGAAACAACCACTTACGAGTCCTATCGACTTGTAAGGGGAAAAATTCTCTTGTGAGATCCTTACGACTCTCAAGAGAAAACACACACTTAGGAGTCTTCATGACTCCTAAGGAGAAAACATACCTGCGGGATCCTCACGACTCGTAGGGAGAAAAGTCTTTATGAGAGCCTCACAGCTCATAAAGTTGAAAAGTCTTATGAACCAGATCTGAACCTGTTTCCTAAGACATCGCTGCTCTATAAGGAGATCAAGATGAACTATCCACGGGCCACATTCTCCAAAGTCGAATATCGACAAGGAGGAAAAAACCACTTACGATTCCTCTCGATATGTAAGGAGGAAAATTCTCTTATGAGATCCTTACGACTCTCAAGAGGGAACGCACTTAGGAGTCCTCATGACTCTTAAGGAAAAAATACACCTACGGGATCCTCTCGACTCGTAGGGAGAAATAACCTTCTTGAGACCCTTACGGCTCATGAAGACAAAAAAAAGTCTTAGGTTATAAGGACCCTAAACTTGTTTCCTAAGCCCTTAATTCCATGGCCATGCATAACTCTGCACTACTTCACCCACGTACATACTTACGTGGGTAAAATAGTAGAGTGCATTTGTTCTCGCCAAAATCTTCGGCCAAGAGCTACGTGAAATCGGGCCCATTCATATACGCACACATCAGAGAAAGAACAGGTGTTAGAAAGGGAGCACTTGGTGGTCAACGACAAAAAGAAAGCATTTAATTGAACATTTTATTCTACAGGAAATAGATCACCATACATGGGATCAAAAGTACAAGGATTCACAAAACTATGGATAAAATTCTCTAACTCCCTCTCTGCCTTCTCCACCATGGCAAAGCGGCGATCTTCACGAAGAGTCAATCCCCATCGGTCAGCACCCTACCTATCAGCGAAGGCAAACATAATGGTCAGCTGAGCCCATATCTGGATTAGCAGCCGAACAGAGCGATCTCTCAGAGCCGTGGTGATCAAAAGTGCCACATGAAAGCACTCGCTCTTGTCCTCCGCTGCGTCGAGTATCGTCGGAGTTATCTCCGCTGGATGAGAGGGAATATCATCAAGTACGGACAAGAAGGCCATCCAGAACCAAATGGAGCTGATGGGGAGAGGAGATCCTCTACGAGTCAATAGCTCGTGCGGCACCGTATCGTATTGGTCATCCGTAAGAGCAGGGTTCACCAGACGGGCAGCAAAACTAGGAACAATTTTCTTAATAGGCACCTCCCATTGCTGCCGGCGCGCATGTGGACGATTACAAGCCATAGCTCTTCTCTGTTAAAATAATTCTCTGAAAGTGAAAGAAAAGAGAAGCATTGCTTTATTATGAATGGAGACATTTAGGTCTAGGCACATAAAATGTTGTGCATGATGGAACTATTTCCAAGCATTTGACTTAGAAAAAGCAAAGAAAGAAGACGAAAAGACACCTTCAGTAAAGAGGCAGCGCCTCGCGTGCCTTGCATGAGGGCGCCGGCGCCAAGAGTTAAAACTCTGAGGCAGCGCCTCGCGTGCCTTGCACGAGGGCGCCAGCGCCAAGAGTTAAAAACTCTGAGGCAACGCCTCACATGCCTTGCACGAGGGCGCCAGTGCCAAGAATTAAAAACTCTAAGGTAGCATCTCGTGTGCCCCGCACGAGGGTGCCAGCGCTGAGAGTTAAAAACTCTGAGGCAGCGCCTCACGTGCCCCGTACGAGGGCGCCGGCACCAGAACTAAAAGTTCTCTGCCGTTGGATCAAAGATCCAACGGAGATGATAAATCATCAAAATACAGAATTAAATTCTGTTGAGGAAATATTCCTCAAATCTTTCTAAATGAGAAAGATTACTCTCTGTAAAACAGAGCACCGTTGGATTAAAAATCCAATGGTGATTAAAAAACCAAGCTATAGAATAAACTCTGTGGGGGGAAATATTTTCCCAATCTTTCTAAACAAGAAAGATTACGTTCTGTAAAACAAAGCACCGTTGGATTAAAAATCTAATGGTGATTAAAAAATCACCAAACTACAGAATAAGCTCTGTAGGGAAAAATATTTTCCCAATCTTTCTAAACAAGAAAAATTATGCTCTGTAAAACAGAGTATCGTTGGATTAAAGATCCAATGGTGATTAAACGAAGCTACAGAATAAGCTCTGTATGGAAAATATTTTCCCAATCTTGTTAAAAACAAGAAAAATATATTCTGTAAAACAGAAGTCCTTGGATCAAAGATCCAACGGTGGATAAAATCCCCAAATCAATTAAGGATCTCTCAATGAGAGATTTCTTTAACTAAATCAACAAATTTTCCTCCACTATATAAAGGCCCTAAGACTTTAAGTCTTGTACAGAGGGAACCCCCCCCTAAACTTCAAGTTCAAAAAGAAGAGCATACAAAAAAAAGCTTTAAGAGAGAAGAAAGAAGAAGAACTTTCTTCAAGGTAAATAAAAGTAGTAGAGAGCATGGCATCTCATCTGCATATCCGAGGGTTTAACCCTCATAAAGAACATAGTTCTTTCTCCTGAATCCGAGATCCATGAGACAAGTCTCCCATAAATGAGAATTTAATTCTCGTGGGGACGAATTTGTTCTTGGAGATCGAAGATCCAGGGAAGAACAGAGAATTGAACATCTCCAGAAAAATGCACAAAGAAAGAAAAAGCGCCAAGCGTCTCACGTGCCCCTCATGTGGACGCTACTCAAATAAAGAGTGCTTAGCACTCAATGGTTAGCACTCAGCGCCAAGCACCTCACGTGTCCCTCGTATGGACGCCGCTCAATAAGGAGTGCCTAGCACTCAGTGGTTGGCGCTCAACGCCGAGCTCCTCACGTGTTCCGCACGTGGGCGCCATAAAGAGTGTTTAACACTCAATAAAAAAAGAGAGGATAAAGTAAAGGGTGAGCGTCAGAGCGCATATCAATGCTCAGCACTGTTTGCACAGAAAAGGGACTGGGCCCAAACAAGTGTTTAACACTTTATTCAAAGACTGAGTGGGCTGAGTCCAAGTTGACCAAAAGTCCCTAATTCAGATCAACCAAGCCCATGTGCTCACAATTTTTCCAAATTGGTCTTAGTCCCAAACACGACTATTGATCTTCCAACGGACATTAGTTCAAGAGTACATCTCCTCACACCTCTGATAAATGTCGTTGTAATTCTTCAATGTCTTCAGAGAGGTGGTGGGTCATGATAACCAACAACTCTTTAGTGTACTCTCAAATGGACAGGCACATCCCAATATGGACTGTAATGTCCTTAAACTAGCTGTGGTTTGTAACGTCCTTAAACTAAAACGATAGAGCCCAAATGCTATTTCGTTGGATCAAAAATGATCTCGAACCCCCGTTAAGTAGATCTTAGTCCAATATCGGATTAACGTATCCTTAACAAATATTTAAGTTAATCTTAATCTCAAACAAGTTTAATGATCCTTAAATCAAACCAAACCCAAATCTAAGAGAATACGGATTTGGACTAATCCACGACCTACGGGCGACAACATAAATTAGTTTCCGTATACAATCCATGGGCAACCAAAAATAAAACAAACACACACGATACGGAGTGACCTTCTGAAGCAGGAGAAAGTGATTATCGCTCGCGGTAACGTAATTAACTACAGGGGCTTGTGCGTGCAGGGAAGAGCGTCCCCACAATAAAAAACCCCTCACAACGAGGGGGAATCTGACAAAGTCTGCTACAACGGCCGCATCTGTCTAAACCTTCGATACACAGTGCCATAAATCTACTTGGCATCTTCGAAGAGGTAAACAGATAAAACCAAATAGCATCTGCCCCCAAATTCAGGCAAGACGACCTACGCAGTTTCATCTCTATTTTCGGCGGTAAACGGTCCTATTCGGTGTACACTAAACCTTCGGTGTACCCATTCTCCAATGAGCACATGTGTACAATCTTTGATGTCAAACACCAATGGTTATGGAATCAACCATCGCCTCATATAGGGTCAAGAAATGTACACACTAGTCTACTCTGTAATATCGATGCCCTGTCTCGATATTCCCTCGACTAGGAACTGTTAAAGGATGTGCTTATGGACTAAACAAGCCCTACTAGTATGATCTGCATCATAGTCGTGGTAGTCAAGCCAATATCCTAAGGGCTTTATCAACATGTATCATAAAAACAGTAAACTAAAACAAGTATACATGTTAAGATAAAGAGCAGCCAGATATCATACTATCATGTCGAGCAAGAAAGTCCTCTATATATATGTCCAAGCATCCACTATAATATACAATAATGGCCTGTAGGGCATACATATTCATAACAATTTCCCACTTGCAGTAAGGCCAGTTGTTGTAGTTTCGCATACCCAACATCCTAAAAAGTCTCTCAAACTGTGTCTGGAGGAGGGCCTTCGTGAGTGGATCCGCCGTGTTGTCCTTCGTATCTACTCTCCTGATCTCGATCTCGCGGCGATCAACGATCTCCCGGATCAGATGATACCGCCTCAGAATATGTCTGGACCGCTGATCGGACCGGGGTTCCTTGGCCAAAACCACAGCTCCATTATTATCACAATACAAAGGTATTAGATTCTCAATGGATGGAACCACACCAAGTTCAGTAATAAACTTCTTCATCCAGACAACCTTTTTGGCAGCATCGTTGGCAGCGATGTATTCAGCCTCCATCGTCGAGTCTGCTATGGTATCTTGCTTGGAACTCTTCTAACATACCGCCCCTCCATTGAGGGTGAAGAAAAAACCCGAGACGGACTTACTGTCATCCTTATCACTCTGGAAGCTCAAATCGGTAAAGCACTCCACTTGGAGTTCTCCGTTACCATACACCAAGAACATTTCTTTAGTCCTTTTCAAGTACTTAAGAATGTTCTTCACAGCTATCCAATGCTTCTTCCCTGGGTCTGATTGATACCTACTTACCATACTAAGTGTGTAAGCTACATTCGGTCTGGTGCATAACATCACGTACATGATAGACCCAACTGCAGAAGTATAGGGTATCACGTTCATGCGAGCCCTCTTCAAATCAGTCTTGGGAGACATCTCTTTGGAGAGAGTGATTCCTGAACAAGCGGGTAAATTATCATGCTTAGAATCTTCCATACTAAAGCTCTTTAGTATGGTGTCTATGTGTAACAACACTGAATTTTCTGTACAAAATTATTTCTTCTTAGAGTAAGGAAAGGAGTTTGCAAGCCTGAGCACAATTTAAAAAGTATTCTTGTTTAAGAACGGCAAGAAATAACTTGTAGCTCACTGGTAAAGCCCTTGCACTGCAATGACATATCCCCTGTGTTCGAATCCCATCAGCCACATATTATTTTTCCTGATTTTTTCTTTTAAACTTTTTGGAAGCCCAAAAGTTTATACGTGCAATGCACACAAAAATGAAAAGTCAGAGAAATCTAACATGCGCAAAATGTTATATGAACTAAGATGGACACGTGACAATGATCCAACGGCACCCCCTCACCAGATGGCCGGCGAGATTAGACATGGGGCCAACACTGACGGTCCAACCGTGGGCAATGGTTCCCGTGTCTTGCACACAAGACCTTTGGTCTACCCTCATTACCCGTGCATTGTTTGTTTTCTCTGCAATTTAACAGAGAATTCAATTTCATCTTTAAATCCATTTTTAATGTATTTTAATTCATTCTTTCAATTCCAAAACCCTAATTCCACGGTATAAATACAACCTCATACCCTAGCCCCTCTTCATTCTGAAATTCCTAGCCAAAATTATCAAATTTTTCTAAGTACAAGTGGAGTAGAAGTAGAGTTAGCCCAAGGTCAACTTCCGGCGAGAATTCGAGGCAATTCCGACGACCCCGCAACACCACGACAACCTCAACCTCTTCCTCTATCTGTTTTTAACCCAAGTCACTAGTAAGTCCCACCCCATTCCTCTCTTTTTACAATAAAAATTCTCTTTTTTCAAAACATGTCGGTAAGTGGAGTTATGCCGACATTTGATTCTAAGATCGTTGAAACTATAATTTTTCTTAAGAATTGCTCATTCATATTCCTATACATTACTAGTTAATCATAAAACTAAAGTTTAGAACAACTTTCACCCTAAAT
This sequence comes from Agapanthus africanus, assembly GCA_030015575.1. NCBI lineage: Eukaryota > Viridiplantae > Streptophyta > Magnoliopsida > Asparagales > Amaryllidaceae > Agapanthus > Agapanthus africanus. The sequence goes on from JASDDO010000016.1 coordinate 570,829,334, forward strand.
CATTATGCTAAACAATTTTAAATTGAGTTTTACTTTTAAATACCATGAAATTTGTATCGACCATATTTATTTGTTTTGCTTGCTATTACCTATAGAAAACTCCACAGGGTAATGACCTACCCTTCACATACACACATATTGACATAGCACAATACTCTTGGAAACCTATTTTTGTGGCGATTACAACTTTTCATTAAAATGCCATAAACTATAAAAATCCGGTTTTCTTTAGAATTGTATTTCAAACTCTTTGCGATTATATCTCAACAACCTATTTTGGAGAACCCGCTATTGGATGGTGTGGATTATCGCACATCCTCGGGCTAGTAGAGCGAGATGCAGACCTCCTCACGGAGTATTCGGTCTCGAAAGAATCTTAATACGATTTTTAAGAAAAACGACATTTTCTAATTAATAATAAAATTTAATTTTTAATATTATATAAATATTATCAAACCACATATTTTCAAGTTATAATGAAATTTCATGTTTTCTAAGAGATAAAGGAATAACAAGTTTTACCAAAATACCACCAAGTATCAATACAAGACAAGTCTTACACTAAAATACCATGGACTATTCAAGCTAAGTTAATATTCACTAAAATACCTCAAATCTTAAAAGTTGCATCCATGAAAGCTTAAATACGATAAATAAATACTTGAGATTTAAAATATTTTTCATAAAACCCCATCGAGTTATATAAAATTACATTAAGGACCTTAGTAAATATAGGTTTAAGCGAGATCAATTCTCTTGAGCCTCAGAGAGCCGGAGAAAATGAATGCTTGCCTATTTAAGGTAGAAAAACATAACAGGGTTATCAATGGTAATTGTGTCATGCCCCGCTTCTCAGAGTGCGCTAAGATAGGCACGTGACAGAGCCAACCATGCTACCTGTGGATAAAAAATATCCCTCCACATTCACATTACGGCTGTAGAGATATCAAGAACAATAATAATAGCTATCTAATACATATCCATGAGCCAGAATATCGAGTCAAGAATAAAATAATGCAGAAGCAAAAGATCCAATACAATAAAAACTGGAATGTACGTCCCATAATGCGGGCTCACATCAGGAATGAAAATACTGAAAGGAAACTAAACCAACTAATAACAGGTCCTCACTGCTTGGCCTGTTGATCAAAATACTCCTGGACAGCCTGTGATAAGGACAAGGGATCTGAGCCATGCAAAACCCAGACGTCAGTGCGTCATAATATCAATAATTCTAAGCAAGCAGGATGAAATGAAATATACAGGCATGAAGTATAAATAGTAACATGAATATAGATCAGTGAACAGGATAAATACAGGTAAAGTGTAGTGAAAAGTCTAAACTATGCTATAGGGTTATCTACTCTAACATTATTGAAATCAATTAGAGTAATCCTCCATGTAACTCAAAGGATATGTCCTGTTATCCCCCGGGATCACGGATCAGGTAGTGGGAGTCATGAATGAATCTGTCCCGTTATCTCCCGGGACCACGGATCAAGTAAGAATCACGAATAATTCTGTCCCGTTATCCCCCGAGACCACGGATCAAGTAATACCCTTATAAGTTACACTTTAGTTTACACTTTTGATTTCCCCATACCTCCAAGGTTATGTGTTCAAATCAGGTATTAGTAAATCTAGAGTTAATGCCAACACAGGATCAAATAGGTACAGGTTTACCTGTATAGACAACAGGATATGTCCGTAGGGACAACAGGTCAAGATTGTCGGCATTAGTAACAGGATCAGGTAACATGTCAAGCTGTGGTACATTAAGTCATGTCAGGTGGTGTACAAGGATCCAATCATGTCAAGTAATGCACATGTATCAAGTCGTGTCAAGTAGTCATGTTTTAAGTCATGTCAGGGGGTGCACAAGTATTAAGTGAGTGCTCATAATCAAACTGTAATAAGTATGGGTACGCAAAAACAAGTATGGAGTAATAATATAACAATAAAATGGAATAATGTGATGTGGTATGCCAATAAATATAAATTCAAAGATATGGATGCACAATTATCGACTAGGGTTACATTTATAGTTCTAATACTAATTAGGATGCACTTTATTAAACATGGGGTGTTAATTTCACAGTATTATGTATTAATATGATCTATGGATGCAGTTATATATATCCTAAATGAGATGGATGCAAACGGGTATCCAAAAAGTTATAAAACTATAAAATGGTAATGTGGGGTGTACAACTAAGCAATATGTGATATAAATATTGATATGGATGCAGTATAATGTAATCTAGTATGTACCAAGATAAGTTTTCATGATCTAGATTTGAAATGATATAAACGGATGCAAACGGAACATCGAAACATTATAAAACTAAACATGGGGTGCTAGATTTAAACTACGGGTATGATATTTATTTAAATAGGTATAAAATGAGTTATATAGCATGTAGCAAGATTAACTTGCCTCGATAGATCAAGAAACGGATGAATACGGAACGTTTCACATCGGTGAAAGGTCGCGACGCGCACACGGTACACGGAACGGTTCCAAGAAACGCACGAGGGTGATCACACAGGTCAGGTACGATGTCTGGATCGTCGGGATCGTCGACGTCACGTCCGGCTCCGGCGATCTACAGAAGACAAAAAACAGTTTTAAAGAAAGAAAAGAAAGAAAGAAGAAAAGAAAGGGAAGAAGAAGGAAGTGCAAGGCTCACCAGGTCGCACAGGAGTCAGGGAACGAGGGGGCGATGACGAGATCGACTGCGGCGATCTACGTCGGAGGTGGAGCGGTGTGCAGGGTGCTCGGGTCTGGGCTCGGAGAAGGGGAGAAGGAGAATGGAGGTGAGGACGAGGAGAGGTTGAGGTGGCGGCGATGAGGTGATGAAGGTGATGGGGTATGGTCGTCGACGGCGAGGCAGCGGCTAGGGTTCGCGCAGAAAAGAAAATGAGAAGAAGGAAGGAAGTTAAAATATAAATATATATATAGAGAGAGAGAAATAAAGCGAGAGGAGAGAGAGAGAATCTGAGAGAGAGGAGAGAGAAAGCGAGATCGAGAGGAGAGAGAGAGATGAATAGTGAGGAGAAAGAGATTTGGCTGGTAGCGGGGAGAGAGAGAGAGATATCGCGGTGAGAGAGAGAGAGAGAGATATCGCGGTGAGAGAGAGAGGAATAGAGAAAGAGAAAGAGAAAAAGAAAGAGAGAGGGAGTGGGGGCCACTTGACAGCGAGAGAGAGCTGGAGGGTTAGCTGTTAATTAGGAATTAGGATTTTAAAATTTTAGAAAGATTTTAGTTTAAAGAAATATTTTAGTTAGTTACAATTTTATTTTAAGCTGTCGATTAATTAAATTAATTAATTTGAATTTTGGCGGGATACAAAAATATTCCAAAACACACCCGGGTCGGGTCTAAAATTTCAGTTTTAAAATACGAAAAATATATGCGACTTCCAAATTTCAAAATGAATGCTCAGGTAACGAAAATGCATACCCCCAAGAACGGATGCACGTACGTGCGCGTAGCCATCCAAACACGTCCGTTTCACTGAACGGGACGAGAACAAGATGCGCGGATACTACCACAGGGTTAGGGGTATCATGCAAGCCATGTTATATAATTTTAAAATATTTTACGTGACTTAAAATGTTGTATGGTAAAAGATGCAATGCCAGATAAAACGCCAGTATGCACTAAACATGAAATGCACAGTCTACGTAACAAGTCAGAGTAATTCATAAATATGAATCAAACAGGTTCAAGCAAACGGGTCGGGTCGAATGCAAAGTAAAATGTAAAATTTACCATTCGCACCCAAAACACGATAAATCAAGAAAATACCACAATTAAGGAAATACGAGAACTGGAATTGGTATAAATGAACTAGGTTGTTAAATTATACCCAACTACAAAAAGAATTTCGTCCTCGAAATTCGAAGAACAAGAAAGGATAAACAATCAAGAAACTACAAGAATAGATGTGGAAACTTCTGCCGGATTTCATCTTCTCGTTCCCAAGTTGATTCTCCATATGAGCGATTTCCCCAAGAAACAAGTATAAGAGGGATAAGTTTGTTCTTAAGAACCTTTTCTCTTCGATCCACAATCGACATCGGTCGCTCCTCAAAAGTCAAATCTTCTCGTACAGTCAACTCCGAATGATCCAGCACGTGTGTTTCATTTCGAACATACTTCCGGAGTTGAGATACATGAAACACGTCGTGAACATTCGCCAAAGATTGCAGTAAAACCAATCAATATGCCACTTCTCCAACACGCTCCAAAATCTCGAAAGGCCCAACGAATCGAGGACTAAGCTTGCCTCGACTCCCGAAACGAATAACTCCTCTAGTCGGTGATATCTTCAAAAACACCAAATCACCAACCGCGAACTCCAGAGGTCTTCTCGATGTATCTGTCCAACTCTTCTGTCGGTCTTGTGCTACTTTCATATGATTCCGGATAATGTTAACTTTCTCAATTGTTTGCACTACCAAATCCGGTCCCAAGAATCTTCGTTCTCCAATATCGTCCTAACAAACAGGTGAACGACACTTGCGACCATATAATGCTTCGAATGGAGCCATCTGAATAGTCGCCTGAAAACTGTTGTTGTACGAAAACTCCACCAAGTGTAGATGATCCTCCCATGAACCCTTGAAGTCTAACATGCAAGCTCTCAACATGTCTTCAAGAGTTTGGATCGTTCTCTCCGACTAGCCATCTGTTTAAGGATGATAAGCTGTGCTAAACTTCAATCGAGTCCCCAAACTTTTCTGTAAACTTCTCCAGAAGTGTGATAAGAAACGGGTGTCACGGTCGGACACAATACTCATCGGTACTCCATGCAATCTTACAATCTCATGCATGTACCATTCTGCCAAAGCTTCCGTTGATTGACCAACTCGAAATGGGATGAAATGAGCTGCCTTGGTCAATCGATCAACAATCACTCAAACAGCATCGTTGCCCTTTGGACTCCGCGGTAAAGCCCTCACGAAATCCATGGTTATATGTTCCCACTTCCATTGAGGAATCGGAAGTGGTTGCAATAAACCAGCAACCCTTTGATATTCAGCCTTAACTTGCTGACACACCAAGCACTTCGCTACAAAGCGGGCAATCTCCCGTTTCATGCCTTCCCACCAGAAATGCTGTCGTAGATTTCGGTACATCTTCGTGCCTCCTGGATGTACGGAATATGCGGAACTGTGCGCCTCCTTCATAACTTCTTCATGATTATCTCCTTTTGGCACACACAAACGGCTACCATATCGCAACGAACCATCTTCATGAATCAATAAGTCCGTTCGAAGTCCAGCTTCAACCTGTTCTCGAAACTTTTGCAATCTAGAGTCCTGTAACCGCGTTGCTTTAATATTCTCGATCAACGACGATTGTACTTGCAGCTGCATCAACTGTCCCGAAGAATGCGGTAGCACAACCTCCAAATCGAATCTCCGAAAGTCTTCAATAAATTCCTTCTGTGCAGTCAACATCTGAATTGCTGGCAACCGACTAAGCGCATCTGGCACAACATTAACTTTCCCCGGATGGTACTTAAGATCAAGATCATAGTCAGCCATCAGCTCCAACCATCTACGCTGCCTCATATTAAGCTCCTTCTGTGTGAACACATACTTCAGGCTTTTGTTATTAGTGAATATTTCGATCCTTTCGCCCAATAAGTAGTGTCTCCAAATCTTCAAAGCGAAAATCACAGCTGCTAGCTCCAAGTCATGAGTTGGGTAATTCTTCTCATGGGTCTTCAACTGTCTTAATGCGTAAGCTATAATCTTCCCATGCTGCATCAAAACACATCCCAATCCTTTCCCAGATGCGTCGCTGTGAATCACCAATCCTTCGGAACTGTCTGGCACGGTTAAAATAGGAGCGGTTATCAATCTCTGCTTCAATACCTCAAAAGCTGACGCACACTTATCCATCCACACAAATGGTACCTCTTTGCGCGTAAGCTTGGTCAAAGGCTCAGCCAAATGAGAAAAATTCTCCACGAACCTTCTGTAATACCCGGCAAGTCCAAGAAAGCTTCTGATCTCTGCAACGTTCTTCGGAATCGGCCAATCTCGAACTACTGCAATCTTTTCGGGGGTAACGGCGATTCCATCTCCGGACACGACACATCCCAAAAACTTTGCTTCTTCAAGCCAAAACTCGCACTTGCTCATCTTTGCATACAATCATTCTTGCCTCACTGTCTGCAGTGCGATCTTCAAGTGTTCTGCATGCTCTTCAATACTCTTTGAATAGACCAGAATATCATCAATGAACACCACTATAAACTGGTCCAAGAATGGTGAAAAGATTCGGTTCATCAAGTCCATAAATATCGCCGGTGCATTCGTTACTCCGAAAGGTATCACTAAGTACTCGTAATGTCCATACCGAGTTCTGAACGCAGTCTTGCAAATATCTTCTGATTTAACTCGGACCTGATGATATCCGGATCGCAAATCCAGCTTCAAGAATACCCTTGCGCCACTAAGCTGCTCGAATAATTCGCCAATGCGAGGGATCGGGTACTTGTTCTTTATAGTCACCCGGCTTAATTCTCGATAATCGATGCACATCCTCCTTGTGCCATCTTTCTTCTTGACTAGAAGAACCGGAGCTCCCCAAAGTGAGTTACTGCTGCGAATTCAACCTTTCTCAAGTAATTCAGCAACCTGCTTCTTGACTTCTTCCAACTCCACTGGTGCCATTGGATAGTACGCTTTAGAAATTGGCGCTGCACCAGGAATAAGATCGATCGCGAACTCCACGTCCCGTTTCGGCGGTAAACCTGAGATGTCTTCGAACACATCCATAAAATCTCGAACTACCGCTGGCATTTCTTCTTTATCAACTTCCATCGACGAAAAAACATTATTTGTCGGCCTAGTTTTAAACTCGACTGGCCCAACAGATCTGCTTCCTCCAGTAAAGATAAACTCCGGATATCCGGGAATCTGGAAAATTACTTTCTTTGCCCTACAATCAATGTGAGCGTGGAAAGTGCCGAGAAAATCCATTCCCAAGACGACTTCATAGCTGCCTGTATCAATCACCAAGAAATCTGCAAACAGCTCCCGTCCGCAAACAACAATAGAACAATCCTTATATTCTCTACTAGTTATGATCTTCCCAAAAGGAAACTCAAAACCACCAGAAACATAACGAGCGACTCTAAGGTCGAAAGAATAAACAACACTGGTCTCTATCTCAAAAATACATGTTTGGTTGATGGAATTTACTAGATACAACTGAATAATATTATACAAGCTAATATGATGGGTACGATGCAAGAAAAACCCACCTACTAGCAAGTCACCCGAATGAAACTGAGCCCGCAACGCCGTAATGAAACCTGTACGGCAAACCTGCAAGAAACTGGGGCACAACGGGGGTGAGTTGCCAACTCGTGAATAGAAAAACATCTACGCACAGAAATCGCATAAATAACGCAACCTAGGTCAATGATCATAATATATCCTCAAAAATATACATAATAAGCAGCCTATAACAATGGCTAGGGTAATATCTAACCGAGTGAAATCTCATGTGCTCGTGTCAATGCCTCAGGTAGCAATATATCATATGAATGAGGTATGAATGCATGAAAACAGAATATATGTAAATGAAGAAACTGTTTTCATAAATTAGTGAGATTTCCTTCGTATTTTTAAACTGAGGTATCATAATGAAATCAGTATCAACAGTGTCTAGCATCGACACAAAACATAAATCTCACTGTCTCGAAATATCAATGTCTCAATCTCAATATCTAGGGCGCCGTCAGTCCAGACCGGCCCCTACCATCCATCTCAAGACCACGACGGTATCCTCCGGATATCCGACGCGTCGGGTAATATCACCGGTAGGTAATCTGTCCCCTGCCAGGCTCAACATCAACACCACATTCATCTTGCCCCGGGGTACCATACCGGGCCCACCATATACCCGTGACGGTTCCTCCACTCCTCGACACGGATCTCGAAAACCACAGCAAACTCATGGTGGACGACACTTACATCACTAGAAAACCGCAATTTACATATTTTAAAAGATTAATAAGTTTAGAAATTTTGCGGCTTTCCCCCGAAATCCAGAAATATAATAAATCTCAAGAAGTCATCACAAGTGCATATGTCAATGCTAATGAATGTATATGGTATCAATAACCAAGTTGCAATGTATGATTAATAACTAGGCATGAACAATGGAATAACAGTATGCATGAAGTGACAAGTAATAACTACAATGTCTAAACTGGCATATAACCCAGGTACACTAATATCGTATCAACTACTAACTAACAAGCTAAGCCAAGCAATAGTATTTTCTAAGTGTACGTGACATGGCAATTACCGATGAAGATGTGTGTGAGCCGGCAAGTAAGTGTATGTGGTACATACGCATCATCGGTAATGGTGCTGGTGTCCTAACAGCATGATATCAATAATGGAGTATGCAGCAAAATAAGTATGCGGGGCAGAGCGAACAGCAATAATGTGCGGAAGCAGAATACTAGACACAACGATAACTAATCAGTATTAAACTAATATAAGTCCTACAAATGGTGCCTTTTGAAATAACACGAATCATGAGGTTTTGAAAATAGGGGCTACGGTGTTTTTATGAAAAGATACGTCTTTTGAAATATCCGTAGGATCCCTTGGGCTGTCTTTTAAAATACCCACGATTCGTTAGTTTTTTTTTTGAAATAGGTAAGAATCGAATCTAATCTAATAACTAAACTAAACTAAAGGGCTAAGCTAACGAGCTGAACTACAGGTAAGGAAACCGCCTATCATCTGAGTCGATACGTATACATACCTGTATATGTATAGTCGGTGATCCCGCCTCAATAATATCATAGCCGATACCATATCTATAATCAGGCATCCCAAGTCAAGAGTGCGGATCAATCATCAATATAGCTCGTACGTAAATCCGTCGTACGGCATCCCAAATCTGGGTACGGGTCAATATCACATTCATCATACTATTCACCTGGTATCCTCTTTATAAATTATCATGATCGGGGTTGTAAATCCCCGTTTCCTTCAATAAATTTTTTTTCCTACAGTTCCCGAGTTCCCAAACGGTATCCCCATTTTTTCCCGTATTATTACTTCGTGTGAAGATTAGTGCGTAAGTTCCAATACTTAATTCATCCAAAACCATAACAAAATTAATCAGAACCCAAACTATTACATATACACATTTTCCCTCACCCCCAGCCTAAGGGAAAGACAACAAAACAGATATATTAAATCCCTAAATTTTCTTCCTCAACCTAACTTAAATTAAAATTTAATTAACCTATAATTTCCTCAAGCCCGTTCCCTTTTAAAATTTAAAAATCTCAGCCCAAGCCTCTACCCCAAAATTCAGCCCAAGCAACAAAAGATTAATAAACTTTAAACCTAATCCATCTTCCCGGCCCGGCCCGTTTGCCCCAAACCCACATCCCCCACACACCCGACCCGCTTCTTAAAACCTTCCTTCTTCCCCACTTCATTTTCCCGCTCGTTTCCTTCTCCCCACGTCGCCCCACTTCGCGCCGAACTTCCCCACGTCGCCCGCGCCGTTGCCCACGTCCCCGCGACCCCCGACCACGACTCCCTCTAACTCCCGCTCTCCAACTCCTCACCTCCAACTCCTCAAAACTCTCTCAATCCCTCAAAGTTTTCCCCCACGAACCCCCTAAGAACCCACTGTAAAACTTCAGACCCCGACCACCGACGACGACGACGTTAACCTCCTCATCAACCTCCATCACTCCCTCTCACAAACCAGAGCCACCAACTTCCCTTTCACTGCTTCACCGAGCCCCCTACACTCCCAAACCCACTCGCGCTCGACCACCGCCTGCACCCAACGCCGACGAGCCCCACTGCATCTGAAACACCTCACCGACCTTCGGCCTCCTCAGCATCATCACCCTCGCAACAATCCCCAGCCCCACTGCTTAACACATTCCCTTATCCAAAACTCCAAAAACCCATTCTCTCAAACTTTTTCCCCACTGTGAAACTCTCCGTGCACGCTGCCGGAGCGACGCCGTCGACCTTCGTCGACCCCAGCAAGTCCCAGGCCACCCACAGAGCACACCCTATACCTCCGGCGAGCACTTGGAAACTCCGACGAAAAACCCGTGTTTCGATCGAAGCTCGCGCAAACTCGTTCCGCGGCGTACAACGCGCGTTCATGACGACGTTGCTGCCTCGCGACCCCGAGACGTTACCAGGCAAGTGTTTACTTGCTTCATGCTAAATTATTACTGATATGAACCCAAAATATCTAGTTTACGGATTTGCCGAATACCGATACTTAATATGATATAAGTGTTCGATGTTAGTCTCTCATGGAAATAACAATTTATTTTGACGGAAACTGATATCTTTTATTGGCCCACTTGATAATGAATATTGTGTATAAGTATCGCTGGAAAATACGATCGTTTGTAACAAAAATTGATACCCCCAAATATACCGTTAAAACTAGAATTTTCTCGTGTCTGAAAACGAATAAAATCACTATAAATCATATGCATAATGGATTGATGTGTTCTAGGGCTTAAATCTAAGCCGACTTGACGAACTTTAACCCTATGGAAAATCCTAATGATTTATGTTCTGTAATCATGATGATAACTGGGTCGGAACACGACTCTGGACTGCAGTCTAGAGCGTTTCTGATTATTGTGCTCTGTTTAAAGATCTGCACCACTGTGTTTCTTGAAGTCGTATGTTACGGAATCCTACTGTAGATTAAAGATATTTCTGTTAGTTTAACAAACCAAGTGGTTCCATTCCATTTCATCGCCGTTTGCTATTTTAAAATGTATTTAAAAGGGCAGAACGTATATCTGTCCAGAACAGGTTCTGAAATGACACACTGAGATTAAACTGGTTATAACTTTCAACGTACAGATGCGATTGAGGATCCGTCTGTTGAGTTGAATACTTTATCGAAAACCCTAAATTTCATTTAACTGTGACATCGCTAAATTCTGAGCCCAACTGAGTGCAATTCGTGCCGCGAAACAGACGTTCAGTTCTGAAATTGAAATTCCAGCCGCGAGCACTTAAACTGAAACGGTTATATTTTGAAAACCGAACCTCCGACTGAACTGAAACAAATTTTGATGAATTACAGACTGATTGTTCTATATATCTCACTTACATCGTTTCGCTGAATTCTTAACATAATAATTTGTGCAATTTATTTCAGTTCATGACATGCATGTTGATTCATAATATACAGAACTCATTGGTAGCATACATACATATATCATACCCTTGCCATATACTCAGTGTTAGTACGTGTGGACATTGCATTATCGTACGTGACAGATGTTGGTTTAGTTGTGACAAGTACATCAATGGAAAATGAACATTCGTGACAGTGATTGATACAGTGAACAGTGATAAAAATCGTGCCATTGATATACTTGTACATAACTAGATCAAGATCATAACTAGTGAGAACCTGGGGAAAAAAGGGGAAATCAAAGTGGAAAGAGTATCGTATTTAGCGGGACCGATTTTAGAGGATGATCATTCGAACAGAGATATCGATACATGTAGGATAGGATCTAGCGATCCGGCTGACAGGGTTATGTCCCGAGCATGTGGGCCGTTGTCTCGGGTATGTACGAGACTCCTGTTAAACATGATCCTCCTTCCACTATGTGATTTCAAACTTGACCTAGAGACCGATAGGGACATATATCATATTCTGCATCATATAGAGACATAGTGATTACTTGCATTGTTCTTATACCAGTATCACCTCGTTTACCTGTTTCACCTCATTATAATAATATTGTTATTGTGTCGCTCTGACGACCTGAGTATGCATGCTCAGATCCTGCGGGAGGACCAGCACAGGAGACGGATCTATCCTTCGAGTTTACGGAGATTTAGACTGGTGTACTTTCTATTTTCTGCTTTCCATAAAAGTGATCGTAAGTTTGACTTCTGATAGTATTTGTTCTTGTTATCTGCAATTTGTGAACAATGGAATATTAATGTAATAGATTAGTGATGTGATTCCTTTACCACTGCGCTTTATTTACTAATTACCATGTAATGCTAGAACCCGAAGTGTGACTACGGCGGGATGATTCCTTGACCGTAGGAGCATGGCTGGCCTAGTCATCCCTCGTTTTCCGTATTTTGGGAAGCGGGGCGTGACATGGTTTAGTTGGTATCAGAGACTGTGTTTAGTATCAAGGGATAACATTAACTATGCAGTATTACGTTATTCTTGTTTCACTACTCTTAATTTCCATCCTTGAATCTGATCCTATCCTTTTGAATCTTCCAGTGATATGACGTCCCCGAACGACCCCTCCTCGGACTCCAGCACTCAGGACCGCACGGAAAGGATGCTCAGTGCACTGACCACTCTCGCGGAAGCTCAGGAGAGGAAGACCGACTTGCTCACTGAGGGACTCAGAGCGATTACCGCCACAGGAGGACCCTCCGCATTTATTACCGCCTCCGAGGGCGTTGTTCCACCAGCTTATCATGCTAGGGCTGGTACAGTAGCAGACTTCCGACGGTTACACCCAGCTGCGTTCACAGGGCTAGCTGAACCCCTTGAGGCTGAGCAATGGTTGGTGAATATGGAGAATCTATTGACTGCTGCCAGGGTTCCAGAGGAAGACAGAGTGGACGTGATAAAGATACAATTAGAAGACGAGGCCCGCACATGGTGGTCGGTGGAGGAGAGCAGACTTGACAGGCCGATCGAATGGAGCAAGTTTAAGGAATGCTTCCTAGATCATTACTTTCCTTCCACAGCCAAGGCAGAAATGGAGGAGAAGTTTATTCTTTTGAAGCAGAATGGACGCCCAGTGGATGTTTATGCGGCAGAGTTCAACCGCTTGAGTCGTTTCGCTCCGTACATGGTCGCCTCAGAGGTCACCAGGGCCAGGCGTTTCCTTCAGGGGTTAGATTTTGAGTTGCAGCAGTTGATTGCATCGTTGGATCTACAGACTTTCGCACAGGTGCTCAACGCAGCGAGAGTCCAGGAGCAATTGATTAACAAGTTCAGGAGACCTCCAGTCATTCCAGCTCGTACCCACACGCCATCTCGAGGAGCCATACCGGTTCACAGGCCAGGGACGACACAAATGAAGCGCCCGTTTGTACCACAGCAGCGCCCCCAGAGACAGGGCGTGACTTGCGGCTATTGCGGTAGAGGAGGACATACCCAGAAGGACTGTCGTCGTGCCAAAAGACAGTGTTTGATTTGCGGTTCTAGTCAGCACAAGATTGGCAGTTGCCCTGAGCGAGCAGAGGCACAGACAGGTTCTAGACCGTCACAACAGAGGCCGCAGGAGCAGAGACAACCATTTACAGGTCGCGGTCAGGGACGGGCTTTCACCTTGACTGCCGAGCAGGCGGAAGCGTCAGGAGATGTGGTTACAGGTACTCTACTCGTGCATTCCTTACCAGCTAGAGTACTTTTTGATTCGGGAGCATCGCATTGTTTCTTGTCTGAGCATTTCACTGATACACACTCAATACCAAATGAACCACTAACAAAGGGATGGGAAATTCATACGGGTAATGGCATTATTATATCTAGCCGAGAATGTAGATTATGCCCAGTTGTAGTGTGTGGCAGGGAATTCTATGCGAATTTCCTCTTAATTGGGACAGGCAGTTACGACGCAATTCTTGGGATGGATTGGATGAGGACTTTTCATGCGGTTATCGATTGTCGTGCGAGGAATGTGATCTTCCGCATTCCCAATCACCCGGAGTTCATTTTCGAGGGAGGAAGCGAATCTTTGGAGCCAGCTAAATACAGAGCAAAGCCTAAGGAGCTGACAGCTATGGAGATTGATAGGAGCCCAGCCCCAGAAACTGTTCGGGACTTTCTGGACGTGTTTCCCGAGGATTTACCAGGTCTACCACCTCCTCGAATTCTGGAGTTCTCAATCGACTTGACTCCAGGTACAGCCCCAGTATCCAGAGCCCCATACCGAATGGCACCAGTCGAGTTGGCGGAATTGAAGAAGCAGGTTGAAGAACTATTGGAGAAAGGATTCATTCGGCCAAGCGCTTCACCGTGGGGTGCACCAGTTCTATTGGTAAAGAAGAAGGATGGATCGTTGCGAATGTGTATAGATTACCGGGAGCTGAACAAGGTTACCATAAAGAACAAGTACCCAATCCCGCGCATTGACGACCTATTTGATCAGCTAAGTGGAGCCAAGGTTTTCTCGAAGTTGGACCTCCGTTCTGGGTATCATCAAATCAGAGTAGCAGCCGAGGATGTGTGCAAGACGGCTTTCAGGACCCGATACGGACATTACGAGTTCCTTGTGATGCCGTTCGGCGTTACCAACGCCCCAGCAATATTCATGGATTTGATGAACAGGGTGTTCGCGAAATACTTGGACACGTTTGTCGTTGTGTTCATCGACGACATACTTGTCTACTCGAAGACTCAGGAGGAGCACGCTGAACATTTGCGCACAGTCCTACAAATTCTTCGGGAGGAGAAGCTGTATGCGAAGCTAAGCAAGTGTGAGTTCTGGCTCGACAAGGTACAGTTTTTGGGACATATTGTTTCGGGCGAAGGCATCTCGGTGGACCCGGCAAAAATAGAATCTGTCAGAGATTGGCCGACGCCGAAGTCAGTGGCTGAGATCAGGAGTTTTCTGGGATTAGCAGGCTATTATCGGAGATTCGTCCAAAATTTCTCAAGAATCGCGGAACCATTGACGAGACTAACACGGAAGGACGTGCCGTTTACATGGACAGAGGAGTGCACTCAGGCTTTCGACACACTAAAGCAGAGGTTAACCACGGCGCCTATTCTTACTGTACCAGATGATTCAGGTGGTTTGGTGATACACAGTGATGCCTCAGGGAAAGGTTTAGGCTGTGTTTTGATGCAGCACGGACGTGTGGTTGCTTACGCCTCTCGACAACTGAGAAATCACGAGAAGAACTACCCCACACATGACTTGGAGTTAGCCGCGGTAGTCTTTGCATTGAAGATTTGGAGGCACTATCTATTGGGTGAGAAAGTGGAGGTGTACACAGATCACAAAAGTTTGAAGTATGTTTTCACCCAGAAGGAATTAAATATGAGGCAGCGCAGATGGCTAGAGCTGATGGCAGATTACGATTTGGACCTTCAGTATCACCCGGGGAAGGTGAATGTTGTACCAGACGCGCTCAGTCGCAAGCCAGCGGTCATGATGTTGACCGATCAGAGGAGTATTATTGAGGATTTCCAGAGACTTGCACTTGAGGTCGTTATGCCGAACGCACTCAGTCAACTTTGGCAACTGCAGGTGCAATCTTCTCTGGTGGACCGCATCAAGACTGCGCAAGCGGACGATCCCCGATTGCAAAAGTTCAGAGAGGAAGTGAAAGCTGGATTGAGAACGGAATTGACTATACATGAAGATAGCTCACTGAGATTCGGTAGCAGACTCTGCGTACCTAAAGGAGGTGTTCGAGAAGAAGTGTTGGCTGAAGCACACAGTTCAGCTTATTCAGTGCATCCGGGAAGTACGAAAATGTATCAGGACCTAAAGCAGCACTTTTGGTGGAACGGAATAAAACGGGAAATTGCGAGGTTCGTATCCAGGTGCTTGGTATGTCAGCAGGTGAAGGCGGAGCACCAGAGGACAGCAGGACTGTTACAACCCCTGCCAATACCGGAATGGAAGTGGGAGCACATTACTATGGATTTCGTGACGGCCTTACCACGGAGCCCTAGGGGCAATAACGCCATTTGGGTTATCGTCGATCGCCTCACAAAAGTTGCACACTTTCTACCGTTCCGAGTGGGACAGTCGACAGAATCATTGGCGGAAAGATATATGCAGGAGATCGTACGACTTCACGGTGTCCCAGTCAGCATTGTGTCAGACCGGGACACGAGATTCTTGTCGCACTTTTGGAAGAGCTTACAGGAGAGCTTGGGTACCCGCCTTAATTTCAGCACAGCTTATCACCCACAGACGGATGGACAATCCGAGCGTACGATTCAGACGCTCGAGGACATGCTGAGAGCCTGTATGTTGGACTTTCAAGGTTCCTGGGAGGACCATCTGCATCTAGTCGAGTTCTCTTATAACAATAGTTATCAGGCTAGTATTCAGATGGCTCCTTTTGAAGCACTATACGGGCGGAAATGTCGATCTCCAGTATGTTGGGATGATGTGGGAGAACGAAGACTGCTAGGCCCCGAACTCATTGTTCAGACAGTTGACAAAGTCCAAATGGTCAGACAGCGTATCAAGGCGGCTCAGGATCGACAGAAGAGTTGGGCAGATACCAGCAGAAGGGCCCTTGAGTTCGAAATCGGAGATCATGTGTTCTTGAAGATTTCCCCTTTTCGTGGAGTTATCAGGTTCGGAGGTCGAGGAAAGCTTAGTCCCCGCTTTATCGGACCTTTCGAGGTGCTAGAGCGAGTAGGAGAGGTGGCCTATCGACTTGCCTTGCCTCCATCGCTAGCTGGTGTGCACAATACCTTCCATGTGTCACAGTTGCGGCATTACGTTCGAGATGAGAACCATGTTCTGGACCATTCAGAGTTAGTTTTGGGGACTGATCTGTCGTACGAAGAGCAGCCTACTACCATTCTCGACCGCAGAGAGAAAGTGCTAAAGAATAAGGTCATTCCGTTAGTCCGAGTGTCTTGGGGCGGTCGTTCCCCAGGAGAATCCACCTGGGAGCGGGAGGAAGACATCCGTGATCGTTATCCACATCTTTTTGTTTAGTACTATGTATTCTTGTATCCTTGTTAAATTTCGAGGACGAAATTTTTGTTAAGGGGGGTATGATGTAAATCCCCGTTTCCTTCAATAAATTTTTTTTTCCTACAGTTCCCGAGTTCCCAAACGGTATCCCCATTTTTTCCCGTATTATTACTTCGTGTGAAGATTAGTGCGTAAGTTCCAATACTTAATTCATCCAAAACCATAACAAAATTAATCAAAACCCAAACTATTACATATACACATTTTCCCTCACCCCCAGCCTAAGGGAAAGACAACAAAACAGATATATTAAATCCCTAAATTGTCTTCCTCAACCTAACTTAAATTAAAATTTAATTAACCTATAATTTCCTCAAAGCCCGTTCCCTTTTAAAATTTAAAAATCTCAGCCCAAGCCTCTACCCCAAAATTCAGCCCAAGCAACAAAAGATTAATAAACTTTAAACCTAATCCATCTTCCCGGCCCGGCCCGTTTGCCCCAAACCCACATCCCCCACACACCCGACCCGCTTCTTAAAACCTTCCTTCTTCCCCACTTCATTTTCCCGCTCGTTTCCTTCTCCCCACGTCGCCCCACTTCGCGCCGAACTTCCCCACGTCGCCCGCGCCGTTGCCCACGTCCCCGCGACCCCCGACCACGACTCCCTCTAACTCACGCTCTCCAACTCCTAACCTCCAACTCCTCAAAACTCTCTCAATCCCTCAAAGTTTTCCCCCACGAACCCCCTAAGAACCCACTGTAAAACTTCAGACCCCGACCACCGACGACGACGACGTTAACCTCCTCATCAACCTCCATCACTCCCTCTCACAAACCAGAGCCACCAACTTCCCTTTCACTGCTTCACCGAGCCCCCTACACTCCCAAACCCACTCGCGCTCGACCACCGCCTGCACCCAACGCCGACGAGCCCCACTGCATCTGAAACACCTCACCGACCTTCGGCCTCCTCAGCATCATCACCCTCGCAACAATCCCCAGCCCCACTGCTTAACACATTCCCTTATCCAAAACTCCAAAAACCCATTCTCTCAAACTTTTTCCCCACTGTGAAACTCTCCGTGCACGATGCCGGAGCGACGCCGTCGACCTTCGTCGACCCCAGTAAGTCCCAGGCCACCCACAGAGCACACCCTATACCTCCGGCGAGCACTTGGAAACTCCGACGAAAAACCCGTGTTTCGATCGAAGCTCGCGCAAACTCGTTCCGCGGCGTACAACGCGCGTTCGTGACGATGTTGCTGCCTCGCGACCCCGAGACGTTACCAGGCAAGTGTTTACTTGCTTCATGCTAAATTATTACTGATATGAACCCAAAATATCTAGTTTACGGATTTGCCGAATACCGATACTTAATATGATATAAGTGTTCGATGTTAGTCTCTCATGGAAATAACAATTTATTTTGACGGAAACTGATATCTTTTATTGGCCCACTTGATAATGAATATTGTGTATAAGTATCGCTGGAAAATACGATCGTTTGTAACAAAAATTGATACCCCCAAATATACCGTTAAAACTAGAATTTTCTCGTGTCTGAAAACGAATAAAATCACTATAAATAATATGCATAATGGATTGATGTGTTCTAGGGCTTAAATCGAAGACGACTTGACGAACTTTAACCCTATGGAAAATCCTAATGATTTATGTTCTGTAATCATGATGATAACTGGGTCGGAACACGACTCTGGACTGCAGTCTAGAGCGTTTCTGATTATTGTGCTCTGTTTAAAGATCTGCACCACTGTGTTTCTTGAAGTCGTATGTTACGGAATCCTACTGTAGATTAAATATATTTCTGTTAGTTTAACAAACCAAGTGGTTCCATTCCATTTCATCGCCGTTTGCTATTTTAAAATGTATTTAAAAGGGCAGAACGTATATCTGTCCAGAACAGGTTCTGAAATGACACACTGAGATTAAACTGGTTATAACTTTCAACGTACAGATGCGATTGAGGATCCGTCTGTTGAGTTGAATACTTTATCGAAAACCCTAAATTTCATTTAACTGTGACATCACTAAATTCTGAGCCCAACTGAGTGCAATTCATGCCGCGAAACAGACGTTCAGTTCTGAAATTGAAATTCCAGCCGCGAGCACTTAAACTGAAACGGTTATATTTTGAAAACCGAACCTCCGACTGAACTGAAACAAATTTTGATGAATTACAGACTGATTGTTCTATATATCTCACTTACATCGTTTCGCTGAATTCTTAACATAATAATTTGTGCAATTTATTTCAGTTCATGACATGCATGTTGATTCATAATATACAAAACTCATTGGTAGCATACATACATATATCATACCCTTGCCATATACTCAGTGTTAGTACGTGTGGACATTGCATTATCGTACGTGACAGATGTTGGTTTAGTTGTGACAAGTACATCAATGGAAAATGAACATTCGTGACAGTGATTGATACAGTGAACAGTGATAAAAATCGTGCCATTGATATACTTGTACATAACTAGATCAAGATCATAACTAGTGAGAACCTGGGGAAAAAAGGGGAAATCAAAGTGGAAAGAGTATCGTATTTAGCGGGACCGATTTTAGAGGATGATCATTCGAACAGAGATATCGATACATGTAGGATAGGATCTAGCGATCCGGCTGACAGGGTTATGTCCCGAGCATGTGGGCCGTTGTCTCGGGTATGTACGAGACTCCTGTTAAACATGATCCTCCTTCCACTATGTGATTTCAAACTTGACCTAGAGACCGATAGGGACATATATCATATTCTGCATCATATAGAGACATAGTGATTACTTGCATTGTTCTTATACCAGTATCACCTCGTTTACCTGTTTCACCTCATTATAATAATATTGTTATTGTGTCGCTCTGACGACCTGAGTATGCATGCTCAGATCCTGTGGGAGGACCAGCACAGGAGACGGATCTATCCTTCGAGTTTACGGAGATTTAGACTGGTGTACTTTCTATTTTCTGCTTTCCATAAAAGTGATCGTAAGTTTGACTTCTGATAGTATTTGTTCTTGTTATCTGCAATTTGTGAACAATGGAATATTAATGTAATAGATTAGTGATGTGATTCCTTTACCACTGCGCTTTATTTACTAATTACCATGTAATGCTAGAAGCCGAAGTGTGACTACGGCGGGATGATTCCTTGACCGTAGGAGCATGGCTGGCATAGTCATCCCTCGTTTTCCGTATTTTGGGAAGCGGGGCGTGACAGGGGTACTGATCTACGTCTAGTACCATACTGATACCGCCTAAGTATGCATGGACGTGTGTGAAACACTACGTCAAGGACCCGCTACAACGTCATGTCGTATCTCAAATACGAGTCCTGCTATATCACCGATCTCACGGCCTCAATCAAATCTCATCGACTCAGCTCAACCCCAAGTATCATCCTCAATCCGTATGTGAACACATAGTCCCATACCCATGTGAACACATAACTATAAGGAATCCCATGAGCACATATCAATAGGAATGTATGCAAGTATGTGTGTGTGTATGTGTGTGTGTATGTGTAGTGCAACACTACCCTAGGGTTCGCAACGCTAAAATAATCCAACACACCAATATCCATCCTAAGCATCGTTATTATTCCCAAATAACATATAATAATTGTTGGTGTGTATACGCATCCGTATACACCACCACGGACTGCGGGGGTGCTATACGCCATCCACCCGACTTCTCCCCGTAGATATAAATCTACTCGCCTGGTCCTCGCTTGCCGGTGCCGACGCCGCCACGTGCTTGCTTGTCGCCTCGAAGTCCACATGGGGTACCCACATATCATAATGCACCGTATCGCATTAAAACTAAATTCGAAATCGAAACGGCATACGAAAATCAAATCGGCACGCGTATCACGCATAGGTCCAAACCTATCCCCTACGCATGCAAGAATAGTCAAACCAACCCTCGATGTCGATGTACAAACGTCAAACCATCGAGAAAAATCCAATCACACTCATTTGCATATTCACGAACACTAATTTTAATATAAACTAGGTTAAAACTCACAAAAACCCCCAATTTCACTTAAAAAGTCATTTTTCCGAAAATCTAGCAAGCACAATTCGCCGTTTTTGTACAAAACATGACGTTTAAATGAATGTAGCGGCCAATATACTTATTAAATATCTTAAATAAGTCATAGAAACAAATTTCCGGAATTTAATCTCATTAAATTCCAAAAACCCTAATATTCTAGTTTACAAAATACCCCTTTTAACAATTTCATAGCCAAAAATGCACAAACTACAATTTAGGTTGGATTTCCATGCTCTAAAGCATTAAACTACACTCAATAAAGTTAATAATACGATAAAAACCCTAACCATATTTTTAATCTCCTAAATTTGCATAATTTCCAAAATCCTAGTTTGCAAAAATATCAATTTTAACACTTTTTAATGTAAAATTCACAATTTTACAATTAAACTTGGTTTTGCATATTTTAAATGGTTAAACCACTCATGGAAACCTTAATGATGTGCTAAAAATCCTAACTAGATTTTAATCCCACATTTTTATTTAATTTCCAAAACCTAGTTAGCAATTTAGCATAATTATCATCATTTTTAAACTAACAAATTAGCAACTAGTAACCAAATTAGATTTTGCATTCAATTACATGTTAATCCCCTCATTACAATCATAAGCTAATGATAAAGAACCTAATTTAATTCAAATCCTAGCTTCAATTCAAAATCCCCACTTGAATTTCCAAACATTCAATTAAACCCACAATTTAACACCTAATTAGACTACATTGAAGTAATTAATCGAAAATTACATTATGGTTTAGGATTTATACCTCAACATGATTGAGATCTAGCATGCTAACATAGCCTCCAAATTGAGTTCTAAATCCCTAGATCCATGCAATGGTAGCCAAGGAAAAATGGGTAGGAGGTGGATTTTGATTTGGATTTTTGCTTGATTTTTGACAATTTTTTTCTTGAGGATTTTTTTGGAGAAGAGAAGAAATGAGGGAAAGAGAGGGGAGGGGCTGAACAAATCAGCAATGGTCGGCTAGAGAGGAGGGGGGAGAGGTGAGAGAGTGTGGGTGTTGGTTTGAAAGTCAAAACTAAAGTCAAAAGCCCATTCTTATGCATGTATATTATTCTTTCTTTTCTTTTCTTTTCTTTTCTTCTCTTTTCTTTTTGAAGTGGGGAAAAGAGTGGGAGTGGTGCATGCAAGGGTTCAGCCATCATGATGGGGAAATGGGGGTTTGGGTGTGTTTACGGGTGTGGGGTGATGAAAAATGATAAATACAATACCCCAAACATCCATTTACGCTAAAAAAAAGCCTTTTTTCTTCAATAAATTCTAAACCGTTTTGGCAAATAATTTCGTTCCAAAAACCACATGATAAAATTTTATTTAATGTTTTATGATGCACAAAATTTGTTTCAACTCATTCCAATTTGTAATTTTCCCTAATTAAATGTATTAGTGACGGCTTAAAATAATAATAAAATAATATTTTTTTCAGAAAATTTAAAATTTCACCAGCGGCTCAATAAACACCAAATAATAGCAATTACATAGCTAGAATATGTATATTTAATTTTTATAATAAGATATTTGTATTTTGACTTTTTACAGAAAACCCCCTTATTTTACCGATTTTTTCGAAATTTCACCGAAACGATTTTCAAAACGTTACAATCTTCCCCCCTTAAAGAAATTCGGTCCCCGAATTTAAATTCAAACTCCCCCAAGTACTAAAACATCTAAGAAAACCATCAAGGCGTCAGGGCTCCGAAATTGTAAATACATAAAACAAATCGTAGCGCAGCGCATGCGCTTGAAAAATGAGTATATAACTCAAATCAAAACTCCGTCAAGCATCCCGCAATCATCGGAGTCATGGAGAAGACATCAATGCCAAATCCAAATCAAAACCAATATGACATAACTCGAAACTATACATGTAAATATCGAATCTATATCTGTAAGTATCTGAAGGAAATGCATGCCAAATCTCTTTAAGTCGCTGTGCAACGCGTATAACACTGCACAGTGGCGGACGTCTATCATAAGAAAATAACTATATACATATATACCTTTGTTTGAAATGTACGTTCCGCCGTTTTGGAAACAATTTAGAAGGGTCTCCTTGTTTTAAACATTTTGTGGCATATCAGACACGTAGGTAAATACTGAGGCTATAGCTCGCTTTTTGGAAATCCCTTCAATAACTATCAATGCGTGCAAAATATATTCAGGTACTGTCCTCTGACTAGTCCTGCTTAGTACGAAAACATATAGCAATATCATAAAAACGTACTGCTCTATACGAAATCAATCCCAAAATATGCACATGAATACTACGTGCGTCTGGTGCGCACGGATATCAAAATCCATGAATGTGCCATACATGCGCACAGAAACAACATCTAAGTGCATCGGGTGTGCAAGAAACATCTGTCGTAGGCAACAGGTGTGCCTGACAGCAAGATCAGGTGCATCTGACATGCAAAAAAAAAAATCTCGATTTAGTGCCTCTAGTGTGCACCAAAATCACCCTTCAAAACATGCGCCCAACATGCGCGAAAATCCAATCAGGTGCACAAAACAAATATCGAGTATCACAATCGAAATTGAAGTCCAGTGCATCTAAGTGCACAAAAGGCGTATCACTGCACTGCAAGCATATATAAACTATACCGAGTGCAGGAACGAAATCGTGTGCATGCATACGCACAAAACCAAGTCAACTGTTTAAAACCGTAATATCACAAACATGTGAAACTAAAGCACGAAAACGATATCAAGTGCAACACTGTGCAAGGGTCGTAAATCCTCAATCATCAAAATCAAATCATACGAATACATCACCCAAAACATCGTAATCAATAATGGCGGAATAGTACTACTCAAGTGCATCCTCTAAGAATCTCGGGCCAACTGTCGCGGTCACTAGTGGGACGTCTCGTCGATGATCATGAACTCTGGCCTGCTGGTGTGCGTAATAATGACCACTCCTGGGTCAAGGTCTTCACCGTGAATTACCAATCTCTCGGTCCATCGGCTCATCGGCCCTGTCAGGAGTGCTAACGGGGATGATCCCGTTCTGGCACTTCTCTGGTCATCTCTCGGTCAATCATCGCGACCACTCGTAAGACAGCATATCACTGGCGTCGGCCTCTGGCTCTCTAAATGTACGCGACACATCTGATCCTGGGTGCAAGTATCATTGCAGCAGTGTCCTGGAAGGAATCCTGCTAATGGTCTCTTCCATGTCTCGTCTCTGCCAACTGTCCGGAAGTCATCGTCCTTTACTATATCTGTTTCTTGTTCCGGAACGGCTGTATACTCATCGCGACTCCTTCTGGAAGGTATATCCAAGTAAAATGCCTCGGCATGCGTATCGCATCTCTGATGTCGGAGGAGTGGAACGTCATCTTATCTAGATCTGGTACGAACCTCTTACTCCACTTTCTCTAATGTCGACTGCTTCGGACTCGTCTCATCGTAGCTACATGGACTGAGCTCCAACGGCTATCCTCGTATCGGGAGTCTCCCAAGAAATGCATCTCACCACCTAGCATCCGAATTAAGTCGAGCCATCCGATCGAGTCGTCAAAACCTCATAATCCCCCAAGAGCTCAACCTCTTGGGCACAATTTAATAGTATCGAGTACATACCACAGCATCGGTGGTCCAGCCGTAGAAGGGCAAACCCAAGCCTCACTAATGGCGCCGTAGAACTGCCGCAAACCCGAAGGTTCAAAGGCTTTCACACGGTCATTAAGTCGAGTTAGGGTTTCATTCTTCTAGAGGGACCATAGAATTGCCTGCATGTCTTTCCGACTACTTTAAACTTAGAATAATAGGTTTCTGACATTCGATCGTCTCTGTCAACTCCCAACGTCTCCGCATGAAGTCGTCTCTAGCTGGAATCAATCTATCTGATGACCTCGCAACGGGGTAGGCGAACAATCTACATGTCCTAGTCATTCATCATCGGGTGACTAGCGACCTTCTATCATTGGCTGAATCCTCCGGTGCTGATCTGCCCGTCCGAGTAATCTCACACAGCGATCCATCAACCCTCGTGGCGCGAAAACACAATAAAAAGACACATCTCTGCAATCGTGTGTCGCCGGAATCACGCCCTGGTCAGTCCTCGTTCGTAACGAGCTCGTGCTGACCGCAACTCTCGCCGTAGCTCTCCCTGCCCGTAATCGTGGTAGCAAAACCATAACGGGTACTGATGAGGCTAGATCGGAATGAATATAATACTGAGCAAAGAAATGTACATCCTAAGGCTTCTTAAGTGGAGTAGCGTATCGTAAATATGCCGCGGAACATACCCACGGTACGTCACTCTACTTTAGTCACCTATTCCATCAACCAAGGGTCATCCTACGCTCCGAAGGTAAAACCTAACGCTCTGATACCAACTTTGTCACGACCCGAAAGTACGGAACATGACCGGCACTTAAACTACGAACGTCTCGAGGCGTACATAATCCAAGTAAACCGAAAACCCAGAAATCCAAACCAAGAAAAGTAGTAGAGTGCAGGAAAAACCAACTTAAAGCAAGTAGTTTCAATAGCATAAGCCGAATTATGCGGTTTTTAAAAAAAACATCAAAAATTTACTGAAAATTTCGGCAGAGTCTCCTTTGTAAATACAGGCCCCCAAACGGGATACAACATGAATAGTATACGAAATCAAGAAAAAGGCATCCCCAAGCGGGAGCTAGCTCTTCGTCAATCGACGGTCACAACCACACAAGCAATATAATATACAACGCCAATGGCGAGGATCAAAACTCAATAGGAAACTCAAAACCACCAGAAACATAACGAGCGACTCTAAGGTCGAAAGAATAAACAACACTGGTCTCTATCTCAAAAATACATGTTTGGTTGATGGAATTTACTAGATACAACTGAATAATATTATACAAGGTAATATGATGGGTACGATGCAAGAAAAACCCACCTACTAGCAAGTCACCCGAATGAAACTGAGCCCGCAACGCCGTAATGAAACCTGTACGGCAAACCTGCAAGAAACTGGGGCACAACGGGGGTGAGTTGCCAACTCGTGAATAGAAAAACATCTACGCACAGAAATCGCATAAATAACGCAACCTATGTCAATGATCATAATATATCCTCAAAAATATACATAACAAGCAGCCTATAACAATGGCTAGGGTAATATCTAACCGAGTGAAATCTCATGTGCTCGTGTCAGTGCCTCAGGTAGCAATATATCATATGAATGAGGTATGAATGCATGAAAACAGAATACATGTAAATGAAGAAACTGTTTTCATAAATTAGTGAGATTTCCTTCGTATTTTTAAACTGAGGTATCATAATGAAATCAGTATCAACTGTGTCTAGCATCGATACAAAACATAAATCTCACTGTCTCGAAATATCAATGTCTCAATCTCAATATCTAGGACGCCGTCAGTCCAGACCGGCCCCTACCATCCATCTCAAGACCACGACGGTATCCTCCGGATATCCGACGCGTCGGGTAATATCACCGGTAGGTAATCTGTCCCCTGCCAAGCTCAACGTCAACACCACATTCATCTTGCCCCGGGGTACCATACCGGGCCCACCATGTACCCGTGACGGTTCCTCCACTCCTCGACACGGATCTCGAAAACCACAGCAAACTCATGGTGGACGACACTTACATCACTAGAAAACCGCAATTTACATATTTTAAAAGATTAATAAGTTTAGAAATTTTACGGCTTTCCCCCGAAATCCAGAAATATAATAAATCTCAAGAAGTCATCACAAGTGCATATGTCAATGCTAATGAATGTATATGGTATCAATAACCAAGTTGCAATGTATGATTAATAACTAGGCATGAACAATGGAATAACAGTATGCATGAAGTGACAAGTAATAACTACAATGTCTAAACTGGCATATAACCCGGTACACTAATATCGTATCAACTACTAACTAACAAGCTAAGCCAAGCAATAGTATTTTCTAAGTGTACGTGACATGGCAATTACCGATGAAGATGTGTGTGAGCCGGCAAGTAAGTGTATGTGGTACATACGCATCATCGGTAATGGTGCTGGTGTCCTAACAGCATGATATCAATAATGGAGTATGCAGCAAAATTAGTATGCGGGGCAGAGCGAACAGCAATAATGTGCGGAAGCAGAATACTAGACACAACAATAACTAATCAGTATTAAACTAATATAAGTCCTACAAATGGTGCCTTTTGAAATAACACGAATCATGGGGTTTTGAAAATAGGGGCTACGGTGTTTTTATGAAAAGATACGTCTTTTGAAATATCCGTAGGATCCCTTGGGCTGTCTTTTAAAATACCCACGATTCCTTAGTTTTTTTTTGAAATAGGTAAGAATCGAATCTAATCTAATAACTAAACTAAATTAAAGGGCTAAGCTAACGAGCTGAACTACAGGTAAGGAAACCGCCTATCATCTGAGTCGATACGTATACATACCTGTATATGTATAGTCGGTGATCCCGCCTCAATAATATCATAGCCGATACCATATCTATAATCAGGCATCCCAAGTCAAGAGTGCGGATCAATCATCAATATAGCTCGTACGTAAATCCGTCGTACGGCATCCCAAATCTGGGTACGGGTCAATATCACATTCATCATACTATTCACCTGGTATCCTCTTTATAAATTATCATGATCGGGGTACTGATCTACGTCTAGTACCATACTGATACCGCCTAAGTATGCATGGACGTGTGTGAAACACTACGTCAAGGACCCGCTACAACGTCATGTCGTATCTCAAATACGAGTCCTGCTATATCACCGATCTCACGGCCTCAATCAAATCTCATCGACTCAGCTCAATCCCAAGTATCATCCTCAATCCGTATGTGAACACATAGTCCCATACCCATGTGAACACATAACTATAAGGAATCCCATGAGCACATATCAATAGGAATGTATGCAAGTATGTGTGTGTGTATGTGTGTGTGTATGTGTAGTGCAACACTACCCTAGGGTTCGCAACGCTAAAATAATCCAACACACCAATATCCATCATAAGCATCGTTATTATTCCCAAATAACATATAATAATTGTTGGTGTGTATACGCATCCGTATACACCACCACGGACTGCGGGGGTGCTATACGCCATCCACCCGACTTCTCCCCGTAGATATAAATCTACTCACCTGGTCCTCGCTTGCCGGTGCCGACGCCGCCACGCGCTTGCTTGTCGCCTCGAAGTCCACATGGGGTACCTACATATCATAACGCACCGTATCGCATTAAAACTAAATTCGAAACGGCATACGAAAATCAAATCGGCACGCGTATCACGCATATGTCCAAACCTATCGCCTACGCATGCAAGAATAGTCAAACCAACCCTCGATGTCGATGTACAAACGTCAAACCATCGAGAAAAATCCAATCACACTCATTTGCATATTCACGAACACTAATTTTAATATAAACTAGGTTAAAACTCACAAAAACCCCAATTTCACTTAAAAAGTCATTTTTCCGAAAATCTAGCAAGCACAATTCGCCGTTTTTGTACAAAACATGACGTTTAAATGAATGTAGCGGCCAATATACTTATTAAATATCTTAAATAAGTCATAGAAACAAATTTCCGGAATTTAATCTCATTAAATTCCAAAAACCCTAATATTCTAGTTTACAAAATACCCTTTTTAACAATTTCATAGCCAAAAATGCACAAACTACAATTTAGGTTGGATTTCCATGCTCTAAAGCATTAAACTACACTCAATAAAGTTAATAATACGATAAAAACCCTAACCATATTTTTAATCTCCTAAATTTGCATAATTTCCAAAATCCTAGTTTGCAAAAATATCAATTTTAACACTTTTTAATGTAAAATTCACAATTTTACAATTAAACTTGGTTTTGCATATTTTAAATGGTTAAACCACTCATGGAAACCTTAATGATGTGCTAAAAATCCTAACTAGATTTTAATCCCACATTTTTATTTAATTTCCAAAACCTAGTTAGCAATTTAGCATAATTATCATCATTTTTAAACTAACAAATTAGCAACTAGTAACCAAATTAGATTTTGCATTCAATTACATGTTAATCCCCTCATTACAATCATAAGCTAATGATAAAGAACCTAATTTAATTCAAACCCTAGCTTCAATTCAAAATCCCCACTTGAATTTCCAAACATTCAATTAAACCCACAATTTAACACCTAATTAGACTACATTGAAGTAATTAATCGAAAATTACATTATGGTTTAGGATTTATACCTCAACATGATTGAGATCTAGCATGCTAACATAGCCTCCAAATTGAGTTCTAAATCCCTAGATCCATGCAATGGTAGCCAAGGAAAAATGGGTAGGAGGTGGATTTTGATTTGGATTTTTGCTTGATTTTTGACAATTTTTTTCTTGAGGATTTTTTTGGAGAAGAGAAGAAATGAGGTAAAGAGAGGGTGAGAGAGTGTGGGTGTTGGTTTGAAAGTCAAAACTAAAGTCAAAAGCCCATTCTTATGCATGTATATTATTCTTTCTTTTCTTTTCTTTTCTTTTCTTCTCTTTTCTTTTTGAAGTGGGGAAAAGAGTGGGAGTGGGGCAGCAAGGGTTCAGCCATCATGATGGGAAAATGGGGGTTTGGGTGTGTTTACGGGTGTGGGGTGATGAAAAATGATAAATACAATACCCCAAACATCCATTTACGCTAAAAAAAAGACTTTTTTCTTCAATAAATTCTAAACCGTTTTGGCAAATAATTTCGTTCCAAAAACCACATGATAAAATTTTATTTAATGTTTTATGATGCACAAAATTTGTTTCAACTCATTCCAATTTGTAATTTTCCCTAATTAAATGTATTAGTGACGGCTTAAAATAATAATAAAATAATATTTTTTTCAGAAAATTTAAAATTTCACCAGCGGCTCAATAAACACCAAATAATAGCAATTACATAGCTAGAATATGTATATTTAATTTTTATAATAAGATATTTGTATTTTGACTTTTTACAGAAAACCCCCTTATTTTACCGATTTTTTCGAAATTTCACCGAAACGATTTTCAAAACGTTACACCCTGAGTCAACTGCTTCTGCCCCTGAAACTTCTTCTGCGGTGATCTCTGAACATCATCCTTCAATTGAAGCTTCGACGGACAAGCGTTGATAGTATGAACCGCCGATCCACAAACTAAACAGAGTTCCAGCTTCCTTCGACAATCCTTGTTTAGGTGCCCTGGTAGATGACAGAACTCACAAAAAATTCTTCCCTTCTGCTCATGTACGACGGGCTTCTTCATAGGTGTTACGCCACGTCGGTTCACCGGAATACCTCTGTGTACATGCACTCGGTTCGGTGCAAATGCCGGCTTCCACACTGTAACTGCTTGCTGCTGCGTACCCCTAGTCTTCATAGATAGGCTCTGCTGCTCTCGGGCCGCTGTAAGTACTTGTGAGAAAGTGGTCAAACTTAAGGATATAATCTGCCTCTGGATGTCCACATCCAAACTACGCATGAACCTCCTTGCCCTATCAGCATCGTTGGCAACCAGAGGTCCGGCGAATCTACTGAGCCGTGTTCACTCAGCTGTATGTACATCCACGGGTACGCCGTTCTATTTCAAACTAATAAACTTTTCTTCCATTTCCTCCCGTGCAGTCTGCGGGAAGAACTTCTCCAAGAAACTCTTCGAAAAATCGGCCCAACTGATCGACTTGGGCAAGCGGGTCTCCTCCACAAGCCACCATTCATGGGCATAGTCCACCAACTGGATGCGTACCACATCCATTCTCTTGTCCTCTGGAATCTGTGCCGCAACAAGCAAATTCTCCGTATCAACCAGCCACTGCTCCGCTGGCAACGACTCTTCCAGGCCAGTAAAGACGGATGGACCAAGTCTCCTGAAATCCGCCACGGTACCCACACGATCAACTGGTCTGGCCATAAAATTGTTTACGGACTGCTGGACGGTCCGTAAACCTTACTGAAAAGCTTCAGCTTGCTGCTTGTTCAGCTCGGTCTGCCGTTTCTGGTTCTCCAGCATCCTATGGATTACTCCAAGCAAAGCGGCTTCGTCAACACGCCTCTGGTACGTTTTCAGATTTTTGCCTGCCATGTTCCTGAAATCAAAACACCGAAAGGATTAGTATGATAACAGATTCAAAATATAGATCAAGGATATAAATCAAGGCTAGAACTCCAAGTTACTTAAATAGAGTACCGCATTGTAACCATGCCGCGGTACATAGCTACAATCACATAACTCCACCCAAGTCGCCTAAGTTCTAGAGATAAACAATAGGAAACCAAGTTTCAAGTCGAGATGCAAAAAGATTTGCATATCGTCAAGGTGGAATCAGGAGGAAGTTAAGATTCAAAA
The DNA here is from genome assembly GCA_030015575.1 of Agapanthus africanus. Taxonomy (NCBI): domain Eukaryota; kingdom Viridiplantae; phylum Streptophyta; class Magnoliopsida; order Asparagales; family Amaryllidaceae; genus Agapanthus; species Agapanthus africanus. The sequence goes on from JASDDO010000016.1 coordinate 570,860,472, forward strand.
AAATGGCAAGATAGCAAAGTGGCAGGACATGTTCCTATTCTTGAGTATGTTGATTCATGTATTGGGTCCAATACCCAACTACAAAAGAATCAAACCCGTTTAACCTAGATCCTATGGCTCTGATACCAAACAAACCCTGTCATGCCCCGCTTCTCAGAGTGCGCTAAGATAGGCACGTGACAGAGCCAACCATGCTACCTGTGGATAAAAAATATCCCTCCACAGTCATATTACGGCTGTAGAGATATCAAGAACAATAATAATAACTATCTAATACATATCCATGAGCCAGAATATCGAGTCAAGAATAAAATAATGCGGAAGCAAAAGATCCAATACAATAAAAACTGGAATGTACGTCCCATAATGCGGGCTCACATCAGGAATGAAAATACTGAAAGGAAACTAAACCAACTAATAACAGGTCCTCACTGCTTGACCTGTTGATCAAAGTACTCCTGGACAGCCTGTGATAAGGACAAGGGATCTGGGCCATGCAAAACCCAGACGTCAGTGCGTCATAATATCAATAATTCTAAGCAAGCAGGATGAAATGAAATATGCAGACATGAAGTATAAACAGTAACATAAATATAGATCAGTGAACAGGATAAATACAGGTGAAGTGCAGTGAAAAGTCTAAACTGTGCTATAGGGTTATCTACTCTAACATTATTGAAATCAATTAGAGTAATCCTCCATGTAACTCAAAGGATATGTCCCGTTATCTCCCGGGACCATGGATCAGGTAGTGGGAGTCATGAATGACTATGTCCCGTTATCTCCCGGGACCACGGATCAAGTAAGAATCACGAATGATTCTGTCCCGTTATCCCCCGGGATCCGTATCAAGTAATACCCTTGTAAGCTACACTTTAGTTTACACTTTTGATTTCCCCATACCTCCAAGGTTATGTGTTCAAGTCAGGTATTGGTAAATCTGGAGTTAATGCCAACACAGGATCAAACAGGTACAGGTTTGCCTGTATAGACAACAGGATATGTCCGTAGGGACAACAGGTCAAGATTGTCGACATTAGTAACAGGATCAGGTAACATGTCAAGCTCTGGTACATTAGGTCATGTCAGGTGGTGTACAAGGATCCAATCATGTCAAGTAGTGCATATGTATCAAGTCGTGTCAAGTAGTCGTGTTTTAAGTCATGTCAGGGGGTGCACAAGTATTAAGTGGGTGCTCATAATCAAACTGTAATAAATATGGGTACGCAAAAACAAGTATGGAGTAATAATATAACAATAAAATGGAATAATATGATGTGGTATGCCAATAGATATAAATTCAAAGATATGGATGCACAATTATCGACTAGGATTACATTTATAGTTCCAATACTAATTAGGATGCACTTTATTAAACATGGGGTATTAATTTCACAGTATTATGTATTAATATGATCTATGGATGTAGTTATATATATCCTAAATGAGATGGATGCAAACGGGTATCCGAAAAGTTATAAAACTATAAAATGGTAATGTGGGGTGTACAACTAAGCAATATGTGATATAAATATTGATATGGATGTAGTATAATATATTCTAGTATGTACTAAGATAAGTTTTCATGACCTAGATTTGAAATGATATAAACGGATGCAAACGGAACATCGAAACATTATAAAACTAAACATGGGGTACTAGATTTAAACTACGGGTATGATATTTATTTAAATAGGTATAAAATGAGTTATATAGCATGTAGCAAGATTAACTTGCCTCGACAGATCAAGAAACGGATGAATACGGAACGTTTCACATCGGTGAAAAGTCGCGACGCGCGCACGGTACACGGAACGGTTCCAAGAAACGCACGAGGGTGATCACGCAGGTCAGGTACGACGTCTTGATCGTCGGGATCATCGACGTCACGTCCGGCTCCGGCGATCTACAGAAGACAGAAAACAGTTTTAAAGAAAGAAAGAAAGGAAAGAAAAGAAAGAAAGAAGAAAAGAAAGGGAAGAAGAAGGAAGTGCAAGGCTCACTGGGTCGCACAGGAGTCAGGGAACGAGGAGGCAACGACGAGATCGACTGCGGCGATCTACGCCGGCGGTGGAGCGGTGTGCAGGGTGCTCAGGTCTGGGCTCGGAGAAGGAGAATGGAGGTGAGGACGAGGAGAGGTTGAGGTGGCGGCGATGAAGTGATGAAGGTGATGGGGTACGGTCGTCGACGGCGAGGCAGGTGAGGGGCGAGGCAGCGGTTAGGGTTCGCATAGAAAAGAAAATGAGAAGAAAGAAGGAAGTTAAAATATAAATATATATATAGAGAGAGAGAAATAAAGCGAGAGGAAAGAAAGAGAGAATCTGAGAGAGAGGAGAGAGAAAGCGAGATCGAGAGGAGAGAGAGAGATGAATAGTGAGGAGAAAGAGATTTGGCTGGTTGCGGGGAGAGGGAGAGAGATATCGCGGTGAGAGGGAGAGGGAGAGAGAGAAAGAGAAAGAAAAAGAAAGAGAGAGGGAGTGGGGGGCCACTTGACAGCGAGAGAGAGAGCTGGAGGGTGAGCTGTTAATTAGGAATTAGGATTTTAAAATTTTAGAAAGATTTTAGTTTAAAGAAATATTTTAGTTAGTTACAATTTTATTTTAAGTTGTCGATTAATTAAATTAATTAATTTGAATTTTGGCGGGATACAAAAATATTCCAAAACACGCCCGGGTCGGGTCTAAAATTTCAGTTTTAAAATACGAAAAATATATGCGACTTCCAAATTTCAAAATGAATGCTCAGGTAACGAAAATGCATACCCCCAAGAACGGATGCACGTACGTGCGCGTAGCCATCCAAACACGTCCGTTTCACTAAACGGGACGAGAACAAGATACACGGATGCTACCACAGAGTTAGGGGTATCATGCAAGCCATGTTATGTAATTTTAAAATATTTTACGTGACTTAAAATGTTGTATGATAAAAGATGCAATACCAGATAAAACGCCAGTATGCACTAAACATGAAATGCACAGTCTACGTAACAAGTCAGAGTAATTCATAAATATGAATCAAACAGGTTCAAGCAAGCGGGTCGAGTCGAATACAAAGTAAAATGTAAAATTTACCATTCGCACACAAAACACGATAAATCAAGAAAATACCACAATTAAGGAAATACGAGAACTGGAATTGGTATAAATGAATTAAGTTGTTACAAATTGTCTTGGAAAAAGACGTAAATCCTGCCGTCCATATGCAGCAGTTACCGATAACACCCAAACCTAATTCTGGATCCAAATCTGTTTAAAGTGCTTGACTCAAGTCTGAGTCAAAATCAATCTAAGTTTAACTCAATCTGAATCCAACCAGAATCCAATCCAAACATGAATCCAATATAAACATGAATCCAATTCAACATGAATCCAAATTATAACATGTATGCTTGAACCCGAACCTGAATATCAGAACAATATCAACATGACTTGACTTGACTGAACAATAGCTATATCTTGACTTGATTACAAGACTACTTGATACATCCTGAAACCGTTTACATGAACAACTTATATTCATGGTCTCGGCAAGTCTGATAACTACAAATCAATAGAATATACATTACGGGGTTTTAACAGGGTAAATTGGTACAGAATGTATTAAAAGTGGCATGATGATGGACACTAAAAGACATAGATAAACATCCATTGCTGTTGTCCTGTGGGTTTTGACGGGGCCTTATACTTTCCGTCACCCATAGTCCACGGGATAGTTGGACTGCTCTCGTATACACTGATATATTCTGTACCAAGCTATAAACAACTACGTTAGTGTAACAAATATATACTTATACCAATTGTCAGTTCTATTCTCTCTATTTGTCTATTCCATTTTTTCTTTTGGGACTTACCGAGCGCTATTTCGCTGACGACATTCATGTTTTTTTTCTTTCTTTGGAATGTTCGTCAGGAGGACCCGACTCTTAGGAAACCGAGCCCAGCCAGGAGTACTTGGAGCAGATACCTGAGCAGCACGACTACTAGCTTACTTGTACTTATTTACTTTTTAGTTCATTTGCCACTATTTAGGCATTGCTTTCCATCATTGTATTTTCCTTTTCAAAAGCAGTTGTAATGTAAATATGAATGTTAATAAAAATTGTTGTTTATATTACATCTTTTGTTATTCTTGTGCTTTTATTTATATATTGCTTATTTACGCTTAGCGTGTTTATTTCTGAGTAAATACGTCGCAGCCCGTCATGTCTACTTCTCCGTACACTGGGAAGCGGGGCGTGACAGGTTTTGTTGGCGGCCCAAGCAGGTCAGTCCTGCATGAAGTCTTACCATGCAGGTCAGTTCTGCATGGAATCCTAAGCAATATATATCACAAGAATTATAAGATTCAGCAACTATACATTATCTACATTTCAAATTCCTTGAATCTATCCTAAACTTTCTTTTCTATCAAGGTCATGGATTCTTCCAACAACACGAGCACCAATATGAACAGTAACACTCCACCATCTACACCACCACCACCCATTACCGTTGAAGACTTACTGATAAGATCAATGGCATTTCTTAAAGCAACCAGGAGTCTAGTTGAGGGACAATAGGAGCAGGCTGCTCTTTTTCACCAAGGACTAGTTCATACTAAAGCCGCTTTGAGGGCAGCTCATGGTTATATCAAGAAGAAGGAAAGGACACCGCCAGCAAAGACTTGCTATTATTGTAAGAAACTCAGACATGAAGTAAAGTACTGCAGGCGAGCTAATAGTCTTTATATGATTTGTGAATCGCCTGAACACACTCTAAGGGTATGCTCAAAGTACAGAGCAAACACAAAACCCACGCCAAGACTGACTATATAAGCTCCTACTACTGCACCACTTTCGCGAGGACCACTTTTACCTCATCAGTTCGAAATGTACCAGCAGGTATAGAGAAAAATGCCAAAAGGCCAGCCATCCACGATGCCGGTTGGAGAAGCCGAAACCACTGGCCAAGTTATCACTAGTAATTTCTAATTCTATCATCTTTTCAAATCCTTGTATACCTCTATATTTTTTCCTTGTATTTAAAACCAAACCCACACAACTTAAGTACTATACCGGTAGCCACTATTCCTGCACTTGCACTGTTCGACACTGGAGCGTCACAATGTTTCATGTCACAACTTGAGAGAATTTCATGGACGAAATTATTTTTAAGGAGGGTAAACTGTAACGCTTGTAACATGATTGCATTTGTTTGAATCTTTTCTTGTTTTCCCTGATAATCTTTTCTCGACATAACACGAAACTACAAACTCTTGATCTTTCTTTGATTTTTTTTTCTTGGTTGTTTCTTAAAACTTATCACCTTTACTCTGATGGTAGGATTTGGGTGATCTAAATGAAGTTATGCGATTGTAACTATGAACTGCATTATAATTACAATGCGGTACTCTACTTGAATAACTTAGAATTCTGCCTTTGATTCTCTTTCCTCTTGATTCAGCTATGTTCTATCATATACCCATAATTATCAAATCCTGTCTCCTTTGATAACTCATATCCTTTCTTGATTTTAAATATCTTTATACCGTTCTTGACAATCAAATTCTAATTTACGTTTCTTCTATTTGATTACATGCTCGCAGCTTTCTTGAAAACTACTTTTGCATCCTTTCGTTTTTTCAAATATTTTTTTCTGGCACTTTCAGTACCATATCAGTAGTTCTTTTCACCACCACTGTAATTAAATTTTTCTTGAATCTGATACAACTTTCTTCTATAAATTTCTAGGACGAAATTTTTATAAGGAGGATAGAATGTAACGACCCTGAATTTTCTTTACAAAATTTTTTCTTCTTAGAGTACAGAAAGGAGTTTGCAAGCCTGGGCACAATTTAAAAATAATTCTTGTTTAAGAACAATAAGAAATAACTTGTAGCTCACTGGTAAAGCCTTTGCACTGCTGTGACATAGCCCCTATGTTCGAATCCCATCAGCCACATAATATTTTTCCTGATTTTTTCTTTTAAACTTTTTGGAAGCCCAAAAATTTACACGTGCAATGTACAAAAAAATGAAAAGTCGGAGAAATCTAACATGTGCAAAATGTTGTATGAACTGAGATGGACACGTAGCGACGATCCAACGGCACCCCCTCACCAGATGGCCGGCGAGATTGGACATGGGGCCGACGCCGAAGGTCCAATCATGGGCAATAGTTCCCGTGTCTTGCACACAAGACCTTTGGTCTACCCCCATTACCCGTGCACTGTTTGTTTTCTCTGCAATTTAACAGAGGATTCAATTTCATCTTTAAATCCATTTTTAATGCATTTTAATTCATTCTTTCAATTCCAAAACCCTAATTCCACACTATAAATACAACCCCATACCGTAGCCCCTCTTCATTCTGAAATCCCTAGCCCAAATTATCAAATTTTTCTAAATACAAGTGGAGTAGAAGTAGAGTTAGCCCAAGGTCAACTTCCGGTGAGAATTCGAGACAATTCCGGCGATCCTGCAATACCATGACAACCTCAACCTCTTCCTCTATCTATTCTTAACCGAAGTCACTAGTAAGCCCTACCCCATTCCTCTCTTTTTACAATAAAAATTCTCTTTTTTCAAAATATGTCGGTAAGTGGAGTTATACCGACATTTAATTCTAAAATCATTGAAACTATAATTTTTCTTAAGAATTGCCCGTTCATATTCCTAAACATTGCTTGTTAATCATAAAACTAAAATTTAGAACAACTTTCACCCTAAATTATCATGTTAAACAATTTTAAATTGAGTTTTACTTTTAAATACCATGAACTTTGTATCGACCATATTTATTTGTTTTGCTTGCTATTACCTATACAAAACTTCATGGGGGTAATGATCCACTCTTCATATACACACATATTGATATAGCACGATACTCTTACAAACCTATTTTTGTGGCGATTACAACTTTTTATCAAAATACCATAAACTATAAAAACCCGGTTTTCTTTAGAATTGTATTTCAAACTCTTTGCGATTATGCCTCTACAACCTATTTTGGGGAACCCGCTATTAGATGGTGTGGATTATTGCACATTCTCGGGCTAGTAGAGCTAGATGCAGACTTCCTCACGGAGCATTCGAATCTTAATACGATTTTTAAGAAAAACGACATTTTATAATTAATAATAAAATTTAATTTTTAATATTATATAAATATTATCAAACCACATATTTTTAAGCTATAATGAAATTCCATGTTTTCTAAAAGATAAAAAAATGATAAGTTTCACCAAAATACCACAAACCATCAATACAAGATACTTCTTACACTAAAATATCATGAACTATTCAAGCTAAGTTAATATTCACTAAAATACCTCAAATCTTAAAAGTTACATCCATGAAACCCTAAATACGATAAATAAATACTCGAGGTTTATTTTGAAAGTATATAAAATATATTTCATAAAGGCCCCTCGAGTTATATAAAATTACATTAAGGACCTTAGTAAATATAGGTTTAAGCGAGATCAATTCTCTTGAGTTTCGGGGAGTCGGAGAAAGTGAGTGCTTGCCTATTTAAGATAGAAAAACTTAACAGGGTTATCAATGGTAATTGTCTTGCAAAAAAACACAAATCCTGCTATTCATGTGCAGCAGTTATCGATAACACCCCAAACCTAATTCAGGATTCAAATCTGTTTAAAGTGTCTGACTTAAATTTAAGTCTAAATCAATCTGAGCCTAACTCAATCTGAATCCAACCAGATCCAATCCAAACATGAATCTAATACAAATATGAATCCAATTCAACATGAATCCAAATTATAACATGTATGCTTGAACCTGAACCTGAATACCAGAACAATATCAACATGACTTGATTTGACCGAACCATGGCTATATTTTGACTTGATTACATGACTACTCGATACATCCTGAAACCGTTTACATGAACAACTTATATCCATGGTCTCGGCAAGTCTGATAACTACAAATCAATAAAATAGGCATTACGGGGTTTTAACGGGGTAGATTGGTACGAAATGTATTAAAAGTGGCACGATGATAAACACTAAAAGCCGTAGATAAACATCCATTGCTGTTGTCCCGTGGGTTTTGATGGGGTCTTGTACTTTCCGTTTCTCATAGTCCACGGGATAGTTGGACTGCTCTCGTATACACTGATATATTCCGTACCAAGCTACAAACAACTACGTTAGTGTAATAAACATATACTTATAACAATAACCAGTTCTATTCTTTCTATTTGTCTATTCCATTCTTTCTTTTAGGACTTACCGAGCGCTAGTTCGCTGACGACATTCCTGTTTCTTTCTTTCTTTGGAATGTTCGTCAGAAGGACCCGACTCTCAGGAGACCGAGCCCAGCCAGAAGTATTTGGAAGAGATACCTGAGCAACACGACTACTAGCTTACTTGTACCTATTTACTTTTCAGTTCATATGCCACCGTTTCGGCATTGCTTTCCATCATTGTATTTTCCTTTTCAAAAGCAGTTGTAATGTAAATATGAATGTTAATAAAAATTGTTGTTTATATTACATTTCTTGTTATTCTTGTGTTTTTATTTATATATTGCTTATTTACGTTTAGTGTTTTTACTTCTGAGTAAATACATCGCGTCCCGTCACGTCTATTTTTCCGTATACTGGAAAGCGGGGCGTGACAGGTTTTGTTGGCGGTCTATGCAGATCAGTTCTGCATGAAGTCTTACCATGCAGGTCAGTTCTGCATAATAATTGTGAATTTTGTTTAGAGCCTTGAAACTAATTTTTAGTGTTAATATTATTAGGGTTTTTTTCATCAGTGGGCAAAAGCACCTCTTCTCCCTAAGATTCCACGGTTAAAGATCCATGCATCTCTTTTTTTGGTAAATTTTCTTATAAATTTTTTCTCTCTGTTTCATCTCTATATTCATGGAAAAATAATAGGAAATTATTAATTTAATATGATCAATATTGTCTATAGAATTGTCTATCTGGTTCTATTTTATTTGATTTGTTTTGTTGGATGATTAATTTCTTTAGATCCATCTCATTTTACTCCTTTAATTTCTTTTTTACAATTATTTACAAAGATCATAATGGGTTTTTTTTGTTTTAAAATTTTACGTGAAATTATAAAGTTCTTTCATGTATAATGTGGTGGAATTTGCAACTAATTTATCATATGAAAAGAAAACTGATGGGAGAAATAATCAAGTGGTATCTAATTTTTTTATTTAGATTTGTATTTAAATTAAGCTTTTTACGATTTTAAACACTTTATATATATTATCTATTACATTCCTCATGCATCACACGAAGCAAAAAATGAGTACCCATTACCTACGATTGTTCTTCATAGGAAAATCAGTAATTAGTGTAATTGACCAAACCATTAATTTGGCACAATATGTCTATTCATTGTTTAGTTGCCATAAAATATTCTATAATTAAATCCATCAATTTCTCTCCTCCCTTTCAAATTTTTTATACTTATATGATTTTCATTATCTTTCTTATAAAAGTATTAGAAATAAGTCAAGTTAGGTTTTGAATTTGAATAATTAGAAGAATTAAAGATTGAATCAAATAAAGATTTGAATTCGATCAATAGCTTGTATGAATATTTAAATATGATTTAGGACTACTTCGAGATAGAATTTAGAGTTCTAATATGAAAAGGCGATTGAGTTTATGTGTATGCTATATAAAAAAACGTCTCAAACTTAGAATCCGTAACATAATAGTAAAGAAGCCAAAACATCCAATAAAATTCGAGACTTCTCTCACAAATATCTTTCTTCCCTCTCCGTCTTCTTCAAGGTATTCTCTCGACAAATACATTAATTTCACTTAAATGGAGTGTGTGTGTGTAACATAAATCTATCATATTTAACTTTAAACAAGCTAATAAGTTTAATTCAAAAGTAAAAATAGACATTTATTTTAATTTCCTAGAATTTTTTTTTCAATTTATTTTATACTAGAAAGATATTCTGCATCTTTTGCTTCTGCAACTTCAAAGTTTAGACAACCTAACATGTATATTTATGATTTCAGAAGGAACACAAAGATGGAACCTCAAAACGAAGGCGGCACCAACAAACTAATACGGCGCGCGGATGTGGCTGCAGCAAAGACGAGTTTCTACCCCAAGAGTCGTTCAAGAGCTGGGCCAACTACACCCGAGCCCTAGCCGAGACGGTGCCTAGGCTCAAGGACCGAGTCGTGGCTCGATCCTTGGATCAAATGTTGCTCACCAAGGTTAGAGAGCGGAGCGGGCACGACATGAACAAGACGTTGTCGTGATGGGACCTGATATGGTTCGGATTGGGTGCTGTTATTGGAGCGGGCATTTTCATGCTCACGGGGCAGGAGGCCAAGCAGGTTGCTGGCCCAGCGGTTGTGCTTTCGTATGTTGTACGTCTCGGGGATTTATGCGATGCTTTCCGTTTTGCTACACTGAGTTTGCCGTTGATATTCCTGTTGCTGGTATGTGTTTCGGAATTTCTTTAATGATATGATTACATATATTTTCGCCTGTAGTCGGAGAGAAATTAAATATATACATACATTTATCATTAGGCTGTTTGTCTGCTTACCTCCGAGAAGAGCTAGGCGATTTCATGGGCTTCATAGCCGCCGGGAACTTCATCCTCGAGTATGTCATCAGCGGGGCTGCCGTCTCGCCTTCTTGGACCTCCTACTTCGCCACACTCCTCAACCACAAGCCCAACGATTTCTGCATCCACGCCCCATCCCTACCAGAGGAGTACAGCCGTCTGGACCCCATTGCCGTTGTCGTTGTCGTCGTCACCTCCGCAGTCTGCCTCACTGCGGTTGTCTCCACGGAAGCCACCTTGAGGTATTTTTATCCATGAAAGGTTAAGCCGGAACTAACCTTATTAATACATTTATAACTAATACCCTTAACTATCACGCTATTTTAAGGATTTTTAAACTGAATTACACTTAAAGGTATTTTACTGATCCGGTAGCCATCTTCAGGTTCGACACCATTGCCTCCATAATCCATGTCGTGGTCGTCATTATTTCCATAATCATCGCGGGTCTCACACATGCGGATCCTAAGAATTTGACATCCGATTTCGCTCCCTACAGATCGAGGGGGATCTTTTCGGCCGCGGCAGTATTGTTTTTTGCATACGTAGGGTTTTATGCGGTGTCAACAATGGCCGAGGAGACGAAGAATCCTGCAAAGGATATAATTCCATTGGGGCTTGTGGGTGCAATGGCTATTAGGACAGGGTTTTACTGTGTGCTCGCCGTTACATTGACTATATATGATGGTGCAGTATTCCAAGATCGATCCTGATGCCCCGTTTTCTGTTGCATTTTCAGCCGTCGGGATGGACTGGGCTAAGTATATTGTCGCGTTTGGTGCCCTTAAGGGCATGACGACGGTTCTACTCGTCTCTGCCGTCGGACAGGCCAGGTTTCTATTATCTTTGCTGTCTAAACTCAAAAAAGAATATATTGAACTGTCTAAACTCAAATCAGATCAAAGTTAAGTAAAAATTATAATAGATTTTAACTCACTGTAAATTCAATTTCACATACTGAACCGTCCAAATTCAACCAACTAATCTCCAATCTCCTCATGGGCGACCAGGTACCTGACCCACATCGTAAGAACACACATGGTCCCCCCATGGTATGCCTCGGTGCACCCCTCCACAGGCACCCCGACCAACGCCACCGTCGCCATGCTGATCGCCACGGCCGCAATCGGCTTCTTCACGGAGCTCACCATCCTCTCCAACCTCCTCTCCATCTCCACCCTCTTCATATTCATGCTCGTCGCTGTCGCCCTCCTAGTCCGTCTCTACTACTCAACCGGTTAAACATCTCATACCAACCAAAACAAGCTCATCACCTGTCTGGCTCTCATTCTCAGAACCTCTGCGTTCATCGCAGGATACTGGGCCCTAGGCGGAAACGGTTGGATCGGATATGCGGTGGCAGGCCCTGTATGGTTTCTATCGACATTTTATCTCTGGATGTTTGTTCCTCAAGCGAAAAGAAGCCAAAGCTCTGGGGGGTACTGATGGTGCCTTGGTTGCCATCGGCGAGTATAGCCATCAACGTGTTTCTGTTAGGGTCAATCGATGCGGAGCCGTATATGAGGTTTGGGGTCTGCACAGGAATTCTTTTGGTTTATTATTTGCTGTTTGGGCTGCATATATGCTTCTTATGATACTGCTAAAGGCTTCTGAGGCTGTTAAGGCTGAGGTTGCAGGAGCTAAGGCTTTAGAGGAGGGAACTCCTCCTACTTCTGCTTCCTAAGTTTAGTGATTGATTGTCAGATGTTGTGATTTTTATTTGTTGATTGTTGATAGGCTAGTTTGTATTAGGGTTTAAAAAAGATTTCTCTTGGTTCCCAAGCTTGAGAAAAATATTGTAGCGTATGTAGTTAGCCATTTAGTTGGTGGGGAATATTATTTTTTGTAAATATTGTAGTTATTGTGGGATTTTATTTGATCAATTTGGCATCAACAGTGACATCGAGGTATTTTTTTTTTTTTTTTAAATTTCTTGTCCAATAATTATTGGATTGTTTGCAAGAGAGCAGCAACTCCATCACAGTTAGAAAATACATCACATAACGAAAATATTTGAGCAAATACAGAAACAAAATAGCTACAGAAAAAGCGTCTTATCATTTAACAGCAGCACCAGCAGTGAAAGAGAAGCAAATGATGCATCGACTCCTAGCACACAAATAACTTGCAGTTTAGGATAATTTACACAGTTAACATCCTTCAAACAAGTTGGAGCACAGTACAATAATTTTTAAACAAAACCATCAACCAACTTTGGGTTCCATAATGGCTGTTGTGTAATTAACTTTCTGTGATCATAGGAATTTCAAAATATCAAAATTAACAAAACTTTATAATAGATAGCATATAAGGCAATTGTGACATCAAAAATAAAGTTGCCATCAGTTCTGTGACTATGGTACTAACATTGGGACAGATATATTTTATTATAACAAACTACTCTCTGCCACCAATTGCACGCTCTGGAGCTGACGAATAAAATGTGCTCGAGAATACTTTGTATAAGTTACGTCCTTTTTCTATTTTTCTTCTAAGTAGACAATCACAGGAACTGAACCAGTTAACATGTAAATTTGAAATGGCGATGATGCTGATGAGCTGAGGAAAAACAAATAATACTTCGAGTTTGAAATACTGCAACAGTTTGATAACAATTTTGATACGTCTTTCCTCCAGCTATTCAGGAAAAAGGCGCAGCATAGCTTTTATAGTCCGCCCCTTTACATCTCAACTTGGTCCCAGTCAAGAGATTTGTCTTCAAATGCAAAATCTGGATACTGAAGCCGGTTACGACCTAATCGACTCATCACAGCAAGACCTGAAAGCATAACATTGGAATCAGAAAGCTGAAACGGGACGAAGGATGAAATCAATTTCGGTTAATGCGATCTCCAATAACACAGTTTTTTATTTTTTCCTTTTTCTTTTTCTTTTTTTGGGTGCAGATATTGGTGGCATTAAGTGAGCATGGAAATGAACAAAGGCTAAATTCTATCTAAATTTAATTACCTTTACCAAGAAAACCTAGAATAGGGTTTTGTACTATCCTAGACACTAAAAAAAGGTGTAGTTAGAGAAGAAATGTATTGCACGGTTTATTTCTACAGGATGCGAACCGGTCATTTATGTTTATGGCAAGCCCCTCCTGCCCATAGTTTCTTCAGCTAAGAAGTTGCTCAAATTAAGAAGAGGGTCGATACTGTGTCCACAACACGTAAACTTTTATTTCAAAATTTTCAAGGAACCTTGTTTTATATCCGACACCATTTTTTTATGGGCGAAGAAGGTTCAGACAATGATGATCTCTAATGTATGCAACAAGCCAACATGAAAATACAGTAACATGTACCGTCAATCACTTTATACAGAGATGACCACCATCTCTCTCGAGGAACTTGGTACTGGTTGAGTGTCTCCTCGATAGCAGCATCATGCTTTCCTTCTAAAACACTCTGCAGGGTGATGACAGCATCCTTTGTTTTCTTGAGGATGCTATTCTCATCTTCAATCTCCAACCTCTGTAGGTCATTTTGGGAAGAAGTGAGGCTGACTCCAAGAGCAAATTGAGCAGCGGCTGCCCAGCGAGAGGAGGCAAGCCATCTCCTTTGCCCATCTTTCCTCTTTGTCTCTACCTCATTGGATCTGTCTGCGACTAAACTCTGATTTTTTCATATGAAGATTGTTAATTAGTGTAACGTTAGAATGGCATTCGATAAAAATCGAATACTTTCTACAGCCTCTACTTTATAACATATAAAAGTTTGCACATTCTTTGACTGGAGAAAATGAGAAGGAAGCTCTAGCTAGCGCAAGACTAAGCGAGAATGGAGAAAAATCAGTACTTGAAAGTTAAATCAGAGGAGAAAAACAGATGGTCAAAGGGCAAATACCTTTAGATATTGAGCATTAGCTGCTCCAGTACTTTGAACCATCTTTGAAAAAGCACTTCCTTCATTTGATAACAGAGTCTCTGGGGTGTCAAATTCCAGGACCTGTGTGAAAGGATAAGCAAAAATATGCATTTCTTGGTCATAATTTAATACAAATAACGCCCAAAACATAAGCACATACTGGCACATGAATTTAATCAAACTCCTCACACTCATCAGTCTATGCTGTCAATCAAAACTGTCCGAAAAGATTGGCTACCTCTAACAACTACTCATTGTGTTCATTTTACGTGAGGATTTAGGGTAAATTGTCAAAAAGCCCCCGGCCCGCTCGGGAGTTGTCTAAAAAACCCTATAATTTTCGAAATTGTTGGAAAGGGCCTGCTGTTAAAATTCTTTGTGAAAAACCCTCGGGCTGTAATTCATTTAGGCCTTGTATTCCCTCAACTGCTTGGATATTTCAAGCAATTGCTTAGATATTACATGCAACCGATACACGGGGTTTTTTTGATTGGGCCCAGGTTTTTTTTAACAAGAGCAAAAAGCCCAGGAGTTTTTACACAAGTTTGAATCGGGCCGGGGGCTTTTTGACAGTTTACCCTAGGATTTGTGTTAGACATAGATAGAATTATTTCTTGATATTTTACTGGCAGTTTAATAATTCAAGACTATCCTTAAAAACAACAAAAAGAATTGTCACATTTTTTTACCAGTACATCACATATAGTTTGGCAAAAGGTAAGAAGATTTAGGCCGAAGGATGTATACCTTTCCGGCATTCAGGAGAAGCACTCTATCACAATCAATAATAGTATTCAACCGGTGGGCTATAATGAGCATTGTGCAGGACTTGAACTCTTCCCTGATTGTTTTTTGGATTAGAGCATCAGTTCTCACATCCACAGCTGCAGTTGCTTCATCAAGAACAAGAATTTTTGCTCTTCGCAACAATGCACGAGCAAGACTAAGTAACTGCCTCTGTCCAACGCTAAAATTTTCCCCCGCCTCAGAAACCTTTGGACAAAAAAGTTATAAAATTATCAGTGCATTATTATTGAAAAAGAAACTGAGCCCTAATTTTCTATGCAACAACCCAAAAAAAACAACACAACAAGTACGCTTTCAGCATGAATGATTTTTCTCCCCCTTCAAATTATGGATCTTAAACGCAATACACAGACACACACAAAAAACTAATGATACAAATGATGCTTTTATATTTTAATGAGGATCTAAAACTTGACTGTCTCTAACAAAACATAGGTCAACTCCTCGGCCTGAGCCGAAATTCAACATAGACGACGCCCTTTTTTATGCAAAAAGGCTTAGGTGATAGTACTCCGGTAGTGATGTTGGTGATGATATATATCCATGTGAGAATCATTATTTGACTTAGTTTGTGATGGAAAAATCGCTCAAGTTCAATATCAAAATCACATTTGTATATCCATCTGGTCAAGCGAAGTCAACAACAACAACAACAACAATAAGCAGCCTTCATCGGGATCAGCTATATGAATCGTTCTCTTCCACAGCCTTATCTATCTGTTCATCATGCATGCAAACACAGACAGAATTATAGGCACAAAAATCAAATAGCGTATAATGTTTCAACTGAAGAAAAATAGAATATATCTTGTTCTATTATCTTCTAACTTTTGTAACAGTACTTATTCAAGAATATAATTAAGTAGATAAAAACAATAAAATTGTCATTTCATTTTCGTAACCAGCATACTTCTTGGGACTTGCTAAATTCATTCCAAACATTAAGGTGCATAATGAAAGTCAAAACTGTCAAATACTGGTTGAAGTCATGATACCGATTAGAATGTATTTACCGGCTTCTTATAGCAGGAAAAAGACATTTAATATCATCAGTAGTCACAGGCTGTTGTTCCAGAATCATAAATTCAACCTTGGTGATGCTACAACATGCCATACAACCGTACAGATGAGAACTGTAGGAAAGAATACAAGCATACCTCAGCATCAAGTCCCACTGCATTCCTTCGAATGACATCTTTTAGATGTGCTCTCTCCAAGGCCTCCCAAAGATCTGCATCGTTGTGTTCTTCAAAAGGATCCAGATTAAATCGAATGGTTCCTGTTCACAAAAATGGTCAGTTACAGGCAGAAAAAGTTAGAAACTCATAATAGCATACCTCATAGGAAGAGCCAGATTAAGGATCATATGAAATCATACATCAGTCTAACAAATAATATATACAAAGAAGAGAAAAAATTATATATACCTGAAAACAAAACAGGAGCTTGAGGAATTATCCCAAGAACTTTCCGCAAATCATGCAGTCCAAATTTTGAAATATCATAGTCATCTATAAAGATTTGTCCTCGTTCCAGTTCTACAATTCGAAATAATGCATTGAGCATACTAGATTTTCCAGCCCCAGTCCTACCAACTATTCCAACCTTCTCACTTGCAGTAATCGTGAAAGAGATACCATGAAGAACAGGAGGAAGTTCTGGCCGATATCGAAGAACTACATCTTGGAATTTAATTACTCCAGATGATGGCCAACCAGGAGGTGGCCTATTGCTTTCAACAACAGCGGGGGCCTCAGAAGGCAAATCTATATAGTTTCCTATTCTCTCCACAGCATTCAAACTATTTTCAGCAAGACTTGCAAGTCGCAAAACAGCAGTCAATAAGTTTGTTATATTTAAAGCATAAGAAAGAAGAAGACCCATCGTTGATGCAAAAGCCTTCTGGTTTGTTGCTCGTTGGTTTTGCATGACAGCAAAGGTTGCTGTAAACCAAATCATTATACCACCCAGTATTTCCAACCGAATGCCAAGCCACCTGTTTGAACTCATATTTACAAGTGTAAATCTCACATTATTGTCCATGGATTTACCATTAATAGCAGCCATTCTATCATATGCTTTATATGCACGGATTGTAGAAAGACCGTTCAACGCTTCTCCAAATTGCGCATAGACAGGAGATCTGGTTATTGAATCTAACCGCTTCACTTCACGTGCCGTGGTCTAAGAAGAGGGGGGAGGGGGAACTATTAGTGAGACAACTATGTATAAACTCACTAAATAAGACTTGTTTTATTGTAAAATTGAATAGTAAAAACTTTATAAAAAAAAGTATTTTTATTTTTATTTTTTAATCAGATGAAATCATCTAAAAGTTTTTTTTAAAGATAAACCTACATTGATTGCCATATTAAATCAACCCCTGTATCATGCACTATTAACTGATTCATTATGCAGTTCTGAAAGGTGTAGATTATGAGATCAAGCGCCACAATCTAACCTTTGGAACTGTATGTTAAGAATTGATTGAAGTTTCCTAGATAGCTACTTACCCATAAAGGAGGCGGAACTTATGAGATAAAGCAAAGGACAGGTCCGCATTTCCATTTCTAAGTGAAATATTCAAAATCTAATCTCCTAGTCATGCAATTATTTTAAATTAAGTTAAACTGATAATGTGTGAGAATTAAAACAATTAAACATGGTTAAATCATTTAAACTGCATATAATAAAACACCAGACTTCTTTTAGATCTTCCAGTAATTATCAGTGCACGGCACAGGTTGAAGTTCTAGATTAGGAAGGCCTGGAAGGGGTTATAGAAAAGAATCACTTTGACACATTATTGGTGTCATTTAATATTACACTTTGACGATGAGCTAAAAACTTTCCCCAAATTGGTAACGAGGATGGTTGCTTATGACAGGACAAACATAATATTACAAAAGAAGGGATATTGTATGCTTGCAAAATACAGTTCCACTAATTGAGGAAGCCAAATATGTATTTCCTATGGTTAGATACAAAGGAACTGGACCAGCTAAACTTTTGCGCTCAAAGCAACTCAATGGATGAAACACTCAGGTTATGCCGGAAATTCTCCCATGAAACTTCAACTGTTGCAGACATGTTTAGTATCTTCTCGACATATGGAAAGAAGAATGCAGAAATAGATTAACTAAACAAGCAGATTTTATAGTCATAGGATATTACATTTTGTTTCAAATTAATTTAGGATTTAATTAATTAAAACATACCTGGTAATATAAATAGGCAGCATAGAACAAAATTAGAAGTGGCATGATGGCCCAAAGAGATATAGTACTGACGATGCCTATCAAAAGAAAAGTCGAAAGGAGCTGCGAGACTTGTCCCAGAAACATATTTACAAACACAGCTACATTGCGGTCAATATCACCAAGATCCTTTGCAAATCTATTTATTATTCGTCCCAGTGGATTGGTATGGAAGAACACCATAGGAGCTCGTAAGATAGAGTTAAGCATGGCATCATGTAAACTCTTGGCAGCATGAAGACTTGAAATGATCAACCAATAAGAGTTTGTCAGTGTCACCATAACCTGAATAGAAGCAAAAATCATTAATAATTAGGCCTCAAGTGGGCAAGTAGATTTCTGTTACACACCAAGTTCATAAATATAGAGGAGTGAAGAACAATATCAAATAACAAACAGCAGTCTAATACCTGGCCAAAAGAAAGCAGAGCATAGACCAAATTGTAGAAACCTGGTCCATGGTCCTTTGGCGTGCTCGTATCTGTCCACTGACTTAACCAAGTGCTACTTGAAACTCTAAGAATCTCAGTGAGAATATAGCAGGAAAATAGTATTATAACCACCCATGAACCACCCAATGCATTCTTGTACCTGCAAGATAAGTTTATAGATTTTTTGGTGCCATGTAAACTTAAATTTGAGGCAAGGAATATAATAAAACAGATTAATGGACCTAGAGTTTCTAAATCTATAACACCAATGCCAGGAGTTCAAATTATGAGATTTAGCAATATTCGGGTACTCTATCCATCCTAAGTTTGATTTAAATAAGAACAAAAAAATGCAAGCCCCAACAAATGAAGAGGCTCAACGGAACATCAACCTCTCGAGTAAAATGACTTGCGTCATTAGAGTCATCTGAACTCCAACGAACTAAGTGAAAGGGGCCTAAGTTGTCGCACACCCATCTGCATGAACCAAACATGAGCCACCAAAAACCTTGTTGCCTTTCAAGCCCAATGACTAGTCCTCAAGGGATATCGGAAATAGATGATTCTTTATATATGGGGGCCTAATGTTATCACTCATCACTGACAATCCCAACAAAACTGATGGCAATACAATTTGGTGTATTCTCATCTTCCAAAGGAAAACAAAAACCGACGCTTAATACATGCAAAATAAAAGCATGCATACATATATGCAGAGATGTGTGTATTCCGTAGAAGATATTTTATAATGGATTAAAAGACGTTAAAGCGCTCGGATTCTCCAAGCCACCGCACAAACTTTCACTTTTAATATCTTTTCAACTTGGCTTTCGGTAACAGGGTAAGGAAGCAAGATGGTTTTTTCACTATAAAGTAAATCAGTATTTACCTAAATCAAGATTTACCTAGAAATTGAAAGAGCTTCTAGTAAAAGTTGTACTGGATTTTAACAAATAAATGTAGGAAAAGGAGCCATTGAAGTTGGCTTTATCAAAATTATCATATGTTCGTATGTTTTTGCAGCAATTCAGGCTGTTGCTGAGACATCAGGTTTTAAGCTTTCAAAAGGCTTCGTACCTCAATCAATGATCTTATACCGAATACCTAAATTTTTCACTGTGTAAGAACACTTTTTTCATACAGACAACTTATGTCCTTCAAGAAGTAGTGAATAAAAGACCAGCACAAAGTTGTTACCTTGCAAGAACCTTCAAACTTACAACACCTGTTTCACGTTCCTCCTGCTTGATTAGTACAGATCTTCCTCCCCTCCCTTTATCCACATTGTTATCAGTCTTCAGAACGCCGTTCTCTTTCTTGGTCTCTCCATTTTCAGCAGATTCTGTAGTCTCTTGGGTATCACTTTTCTTTTCCTCAATTTGTTCCTCCATTTTCCCCGCATTTTCCATTAACTTTTGAAATAGAATTCCATCAGCACTGAGTTCTTCAAACGTGCCCTCCTCTTTAATCATACCTTCATGAACTACGACAATTCGGTCAACATTTGGCAGAAAATGCAGCTGGTTTGTAACAAGAACACGGGTTTTCTCTCTCAGTTTATCCTTGATACAGTGATCAAAAACCTGAAAAGAAATTAAAATTGCAGTTTAGACCTCATGGGTAAATAAGTATAATTCATAATAATATGTGACTGGTTTTTTTTAACCTACAATGATAAGCATCAGTCCACTGTGATCAAATATTTTCATTTTCAAATGAAAAAAGGATCAATCTTTGCTTTTTTCATACAGCATAGCAATCCTAACCGATGTGTGACATCAAAAGGTTATAAATAGGGGGAAATGTAGATTTTAAAACATATATGATAAATAACTTGATATAAACTGAATATCAAGAGAATTATGCTTTGGATAATAGTTAATCCATTCAACTATACTGTTTGTGTCATGATCAGCTTAGATAGTTAACGAATATGTTAGCACGCGCGCACATATTATACTCTTGTGTAACTGAATATGGCTCTTAGTATGAGTATGTATGTGCATTAATGTGTATGCACACACATACATTCTGATCTACATGAAGAAAGTTAGTAGGTGCTGATTATAAAAGCCCATTTTATATCTTGTAGAGTATGGTAGTTCAAAAGATAACAGAATAGGAAGTGCTGGAGTTCATTATACTATTTTGTTTATGTAATACCCGGTCTTTATCTACGCCAATACCAGTATTCAAATAAAATATTTTACCCATTTTAAATTTTGTATTATATTCTAATTATTTTGCTTCCTATGAACCTAACCCTAAGCCGAAGTCCATATTTAAATCCCACACTTTTCCTTCAAAATTTTCTTGAGCCCAAGCCCAACAACCCAAGGCCTTACTTTTAACCAACAGATTACTTACCTTCTCTTTTCTTTTCAAATTCAAAAAAATATATATATTCTCATTTAAACCCAAATCCTACAAATTAATTTCATTAAAAACCTTATAATTATATATTAATTTTCCCGTTAATCTCTCTTCTTCATAATTTTTTTCAATTAATTATTAAAAACCCCACCCACGTTCTCTCTCTCTCTCATCTCATGTTCACCCTCTCTCTCCCTATTCTCACCTCCCTCCTCTCTATTCTCACATCCCTCTTCTTCCCTGCCTCCTCGTGACGAAACCCACAACCCCGAGAACCCTAACCCTTAGTCTCGCCGTCGTTGCCACCTCACCGTCGACCATCCCTCACCATTCTCACCTCCACCTTCCTCTCTCCATCCTTCTCCCCGTTGCAAAACCCAAGCAAACCCCTGCACCAAGCCCGTGAACCCAACACCCGACGACCCAAGAAAAACCATCGCCGATCACGACCTCACCTCCACCTTCGCCTCACCTTCCCGTCGTCACTCCCCTCACATCTCTCTTCCCCGACCGCCTGACACCACCATCACCATCATCCCCGACACCAAGAACCCGAACATCCCCTAGCCATCATCCAACCCCGTCAGTTCACCCCACCACCCACGAGCCACCTCCGACCACCGCACAACCCCTCCATCGACCCCATCTCCTCCTTCAACCTTCAACGCCAACGTCTACCCCGAGCTTCCCTTGCTACGGAGCCTCATCCCCTACTGCCAATCCGATGCGACTCCGCCCAGCAACCCGTCTCCATCGCAGAGGCCAAGCCCGAATCCTAGCCGTGTGTAGCCTTGTGCGTACCGACGTCGTGGGTCGCCGCCATCATCGTCTTCGTGACCGTCGGTCGTCGCAGGCAAGTATCTCCTACTTACTTATCATGCTATATCTTGAACCTATCTCTATAACATGTGTTATCTTGGGTTGGGAGTTCACCTAAAAGTTTCATGCCAAGTTTTCTTACCCTATTGAATTCTAGGTTATCAAGAATCCTTGCTCTGGTGATATTGAGAGTTTACTCTCTACAGTTTTACCCCTATGTGTGACATCCCTATCGGTATACATGTTTTCATACTATTTTTTGGTTGTGGCCTATGATGGAATGGGTTCTTCGTTTATACATAACTTCCTTCCTGAGTATTAGCATGTCTCATTAAGAATATGTAAATGCTCTCCTTTTGTTCTTTTATCTAAGTACTGGATTTTATTTGGTATTCTTTAATTTCAATTAGATACAAATGAGACAATTGAAATTATGTGTGTGTGTCTGTCGTATTGTTACCAACTAGTTTTCTACTATGACCTGTAATTGTTTGGAGTTATGCGTGATCATTTGGAATCGGGTCTAAAACACGGGGCTAAGACATGTAGGGATCATGGGGATCAAATCCCGTTTGAATTGATTAGACGAAACTCGAAATCCCGATCGATAGTTTCATGTGTATACTACGTTCTCGATCAAATGTCTTGAACCAAAACCTCGTTTGAGATTCCCCAAATTTATGATCAAAAGATCCATGTACTGTTATCTAGTAATGTGTATAAAATTGGTGTTAAAATATTGAAGTTCCAAACATGATATGATGCACTCAGGATGCATAGTCAAAACCTGAATTTTTCTGATCATGCAGCCTCGTTAACTTCATAATAAATTATATATAAATCGGATCGTGGTGTGCTTAGGCTCGTTGTGAAGAGAACTGAATAATCTATTAATCCATGTATACGGTTACTGAACATCATGTCGTTTAAATAGTGAAAACTGAATAGATTTATTGTTCTGGACTGCAGTCCAGAGTAGCACTGGCTGTCGATGCTTGAATTGAAATGCTTCCACGTTTCTGTGTGAAAATGTTATTATGCGGAATCCTACAGCGTAGAGAAGATAAATCTGTTAGCTAACTATTGGAAGTGATTTCATTCGTTTTTGCCATCGTTGACTATTTTAATCACATTTTAAACCATCAGTACATACGGCAGTCCCAAGCAGGGACAGAACGTATACCCCAATACTATATAATGTATAACTTTCAGTACACTATGGATATATCGATCCGTCTGGTGCGTTGGAAACCTAACTGATAAACCTAAATATTGTTCAACTATAGCGTCGCCTAATTTTGATCCCAACGGGATGAAAACTGTGTTACGAAATGGATCTTTAGTTCAAGAACTGAATTTCCAGCAGCGAACACTTAAAATAAAACGACTGCATCTGCGAACCCGAAACTCGATTAACTTGAAACCAATTTCGTTGAACTTCCGGCTGAGTTTACTGATTACCGCTTTTGTATCATTTTACTTAATTCTGAACGTATGATTTAATGCGATTTTTATAAGTTCATGAGACGCATAGTGACTTGTATTGCATATAAATTGTTTAGCGGCATGATTCACGGTTTTACCCGACTGTAATACCTCTAACGATAATGAGCATCCTTATTAATTTTCAGTGTATAATACATTTTCGAACGTGAATAGTATCGGTTTGGTTATGTCAAGTACGCCAGTGAAAAGTGAGTGATTCGTGATAATGAACAATACAGTGAATGGTGAATAAAACCGTGTTATTGATGCATACTTGTACACAACTAGCCCATACTCATAGAAAGTGAAACCTGGGGGAAAAGGGGGAAATCGAAGTGGAAAGGAAATTGTATTTAGCGAGATCAGTGATTTAGAAGATGATCATTCGAACAGCGACTCTTATATATTAGGTTTGGACCTAGCGGTCTGGCTGACAGGGTTATGTTTCGGGCAACAGCGGGCTGTAGTCTCGGATACGTATGAGACCCTTGTTAAACATGATCATTCCTTTCCGTAAATCGATTTCAAAGTGACTTAGAAACCGATAGGGACACGAATCATACATTGCATTGTTTATTGACATATCGATTGCCTGCATTTATTATCTCCACCATTATTACTTTAAAATTTTCTTGTCCCATTAATACTATTATAATATTGCTATTGCGTCGTCCTGACGACCTGAGTATGCATGCTCAGTTATAGAAGTGGATTCGTCTAATCTCGAGAGGACCGCGAAGATTCAGACCAGTGAACCAGTTGTATCATTCCCTTGATATCCCTGGTTAGTTGCCCTCTTGTTTACTTCCATTGCATTCAGTTTTCTTCATATTCGATAGTTTCAGTGACTGCATTTTCTTTATTTGTGCTGAGTTTTACTGACTACCATATAATGCTAGAAGCCGAAAAGTGACTACGACAGGATTTTTCCTAGATCGTAGGAGCATGGCTGGCCTTGTCACTCTCGTATTCCGTATTTTGGGAAGCGCGACGTGACGGTTTACAACCTTTCCAATCCCACCCCCACCCCCAGCGGCCCCCCAATAATGGAGGAGGAGGAAGAGACAAGAAAAAGAAAAGGAAAAGGAAAACACGAAAAGGAAAGGGGAAGAACTCATTTGATGGTGGATTCTAAAGTACTTCAGAACTTTCACTCGAGCAATATAATTGGAAATGGGTATCCAAGAGTTGTTTATACATGATTATAGAATTTTTTTGATGGGTTCGGATTGTAAAGTACTTAGCATGGTTTATGATGCAGGACGGCATGTTCCTCCATCAGTAAACATATGTGTTAATTGTGCATATCATTTGGTCCTTGATCCAACATGAACAACAGTCTCATTAACAAGTTTTATTTTCCATGGTTAGTGCTTGCCTTTATGTGTAGACCGTACAGAAATATTTGGCCTGACCATAGTTAGAGGCATATGCAATAAAATATGTTGCAAAACACATGTTATTTAAAAAGAGAACGCATATGGAACATGGAAATCAAATTTACTTCTAGTTACTGAGTGACACATAAGACTTGCATCACATCTAAGGAAAAGCAGTAGTTGAATTTCTAAATTTAACTTCTCATAATGAAGTAGTTAAATTAGATTGACTATTTCTGAGAAAATGATCTGGATAGTTTATTCAGACTGCCAAGTGCACAGGTCTTCTTCTCTATTTCCATCTTAGAACTAAACAAAGTCGAATCCTCGGTCACAAATTATTAAAGTGTAGTCATTAAAGATAATTATTAACGAGATTACCTGTCTACCAACATGGGCATCGAGTGCACTCAAAGGATCATCAAATATATATACATCAGAATCGGAATACACAGCCCTTGCCATGGAGACCCTTTGCTTTTGGCCACCACTGATGTTCACCCCCCTCTCACCAATCTCCGTGAGATCACCGCCCTAATAAAACAAATGAGATAGACATCTGAATAATCCCGGGAAATATCCAATAAGAATCGTCTGCTATGGGTATGTCACAAGATAATGTTTAAAACTGAAACGGTGCTTTCATCTTAAAGATTAAGTACTCACTGGGAGCAAATCTAGATCATGCCGAAGTGCAGTCACATCTATTGCTTCCTCATAGCGTACTGGTTGAAAAGGAGATCCAAACAATATATTGTCGCGTACCTGGGTTGCAATTACCAAAAGACCAAAAAATAATTGAAAATTCGAATACTATAAATTGAGAGATAAAGGATACCACAACTTACTGTGGCATTGAAGATCCACGAAACTTGAGGAACATATGCAACAGTGCCTCTAACAGTAACATCTGTATTTGTTCCAGCTTGTGGAGGTAATTCACCTATCATTGCTGATATAAGAGATGTTTTCCCTTCACCGGTACTTCCAACAATAGCAACCAAGCTACCAACAGGTATATTCAGATTGATATTTGATAATGTGGGCCTCTCCTCCTGCAATGGTTCAGCTTTAAGCTACTCTTTACAAGATAAAGAGCAATCACAACTCAAAACCTTTAGTGCGTAATCACAAAGGGCACACATTAAAAAAAAATAGAAAGACATTCAGCTTTACCATTTATCTCATTCGATACAGACATACTATAAACCAATATAACAGTATACACAATAATCTTGACATCAGCCTGGCCTTTTGAATTGCTTATAAGATTTTATTTTCATTATTTCTATATTTTGGTTTCTTTTTTCTTCTTTTTTCAGCGGGGGGTTGCTGATGGTGCATATGTTAAACCAAAGGCGAGGTCCACCTTTTTTTGTTAGTTCTTTGATTCCAGTAGCATGAATAAGAACTGAAAGATGAGACTCTAGAGATGGGGTTTGAAGGAACACGTATTTCATGGGTCGAAGCACTCTCTCTCTCTCTCTCTCTCTCTCTCTCTCTCTCTCTCTCTCTATATATATATATATATATATATATATATATATATATATATATATATATTTCTTCCAGGCAAAAAAATCCAATACAGTACCAAAAATGGAAGGGAGGGACTCGAGGGAAGGAGGGATCAACTCCAATAAGAGGTATTTTTTTCTAAGAAGATTACAATAGTTTCATATCACTTAACAACTCCATTGCAGAAACCTCAGCTCAAAATGTAGATTTTTTCCCCTTCATAAATGTCAATTTTTTGAATTAGAGCTCACTAAAATTTTTTGGGAAAAAAACCATATAGTAGTTACAACTGTTGCGGTTTAAGTGTATAAGCTTTCAGCTGTGGAGGGGGTATTAGTGGTATAGAAAGCCGAATCAATATGCCCTGGTTGAGTTTTTCCTACATTTACAAACTGCAAACGGACTTCAATGGTAGCTGAAAGAAATGATAGGTAGCTTATTTTAAAGAATTTGGCAAAAAAAAAGCTTATTTTAAAGAAGTCCTATCTGAGCTCAAGTCTGCATGAAGAACTGAGATTTAGTGTTCAAGGCTCCCAAGGGGTGGAGAGATGGAAGTGCTTGAGAACTGTAACAAGGAGGTCATTAGATCAACACATACTACCGACACAAAGGGAGAGGATCTGAACCTAATTACTTACGGAAGGAAGTGGGTCTTGCCTACGTTGAATCTTTACAGCTCAAAATATTTAGTGCTTGATACCTAAGGATCGACCTCAACTAGAACAGCAACAAATTATGCATTGCAATCTTTCATATGATACTTTTCCATTCAGTAATATTCCACATTAATTTCCTCGGTTAACTTAGCAGCCTAAATATCTTGCTTAATATCCTTTCATCCAAGTTTATTTAGGTCTGCAGAAGCTAGGACAAGCTGATCAAATCCTCAAGCCCAGGTTAAATTCTCTGGGTGCGACCATGCCCTAATTTTGCACCACCACCTGAATGCAGATCCAGTTCTCACTGGAATTCATAGCATGATCCCAATTCAAATAGCAAAAACTGCAAGCCTAAAATCTAAGGGAAGATTTGTGACTAATTGGTTCGGGAGTCAATTTGATGTATTTAACTTCTATTCTTAGAGTCCTCTTATCGCAGCTGTTTATAATTTTGAGAATTATGCAATTAACCTTTAACCTGGAATATATAACTTAGTTATAAATTTTTAACTAATTTTCATCATTTTATAATTTTTTTTGAAGATCATTGTTTTATAATTAAATATTGATTAAGTTTTAAATATGAATAATATCTACTGACCCCAATTTTTAGTTATATATGTCTTTCAAATGTATATACTATATGACTTTATGTGTCTTTACACATACGCACCCGCACGCGCGCGCACATATACATGGGTGAATGCTCCAAGCGTACCACAAAGCAAACACCAACCCAAATAAGCCTAACCCCCTTCACAATGTGAAGAGTTCAATATATCGGTTGTGGACTTCTGGCCTAATCATTCCACAGAACAAAGCATACCACCAATCTCATGATATCTAGAGTGATCATCAGGTCAATTGATCCAGGCCAACCTATTAACACCCTTTTCGCAGGCAGAAATTATAGTCTAAAACAGATATTCAGATAAAAAATAAAGTATTCATATCTAGGTTGCCGTATCCGTGTCCGACACTTGCAAGACACTTGCACAACATGTATTGGACACATTGTATTTATGTCATTACATACAGTATATGTTTTGTGCGTGTCATATGCGTATAAACATATTTTTAGTATGTTATCAACGTATAGCACGTTAGACTTATTAATTTTTCCTTG
This sequence comes from Agapanthus africanus, assembly GCA_030015575.1. Classification (NCBI taxonomy): domain Eukaryota; kingdom Viridiplantae; phylum Streptophyta; class Magnoliopsida; order Asparagales; family Amaryllidaceae; genus Agapanthus; species Agapanthus africanus. The sequence goes on from JASDDO010000016.1 coordinate 570,888,762, forward strand.
TTTAATGATGCCATAACAGTTTGATATTTTATTTATCTTTATAAGATTACATATATAGTTGTGTCCCCGTGTCCTATATTTTGGGATTTTGCGCGTCGCCGTATTGCATCGTGTCATGTCCATGTCCATGCAACCATGATTCATATCAAAAATTTGCAGGAAACATGAGGCATACAATATAAGGAACATTTGGAGGAGGAATATAAATATAGACGACCGAGTATGGAGGACAATGCCTGGTATAGATAAACAAAAGTATGTCTCATGGATTCATCAACAAGGAGACGTAACCATATCAGATCCGTAAAATTAACGGGTTCTTCGATATTTTTTGAGGATACCGATGGAACTCATTTTGGCACAACCTACAATATATGCTGTACATAGATGTACAGAACATGTATCAAATGGTCAACAGACTCAACACACTGATAATCTATGCATCAACACTAACAAACTATTTGTTTTCTTGGTTTAGATATGCTAAAGTAATCTAAGATATTGTGTTTAGAATTTAAGCAAAAAACAAAAAACAGTGCATCCCAACAAAATTGTAGTAACAACTAACATCATATATCACAAAAGAAAACGTAGAATCCTTACGTTTACGACCACAGACAACTTAAAAGCACCAAACTTTAGAAGGAATAGAAAATATGATAAAAGATAATGAAAGTAGACCTTCGAATCCCATGAAAAAAATCCATTTTTGATTGAGATAGCTGTAAGTGCTGGGTCAAGAGGTGGATTCGGCAAAAGTATCCTATCTTCACACAAAAATAGCTCCTCTAGCCGTTTCAGAGAAACATTTGAATTTGCGACCTGAAAGGAAAATAGCAATCACAATCAGAATAGTTAACTTGGAATGATGTTCAAAAATGATTTAAATATGATGCATGTGAAACAATCTAAGGTAACTGAAACAACTTACTGTTCATGCTCAAGCATAAACTAGTGATTAGTGCGCAGAAAGTGTAATTTGGATATGCTTCCCGAGATTACTCCTCCACAGAGGGAGAAGAGTGCTTTTGTTTATCACTGCACTAATCACTAATATCATAAGAATGGAAACTGTTCGAGTACTAGTTTCATGCGGAAAGATAATTCCAACATAGTTTGATTACTCTCTGTTTTCATAAAACAGAATGAGAACATTTCTGATTGATAATACTGAACAATAACAAACTCTATGGTTTCAAAAATCAATAGTTCCATGTATTATTACTTCCCACCGCTGCTGCTAAAGAGAAGAGGTGGTAGGGTTGACCTATGGGTTAAGGGAGGCATTGGGTGGACCCTGCCCGTCTTCTCTTCCTTGCCAGTGGAAGTAACAGTCCACTCGGCAACATCATCATGGATTTTTGTTTTATTTGGTTATCCCTTCTTACCCCTCTTCTCTCTTACATGGTGAGAGCAGCCACTTGGCATTGTAATGGCTGCATATGGACTATAATATAAAGTCAGGTGCATAATTAGTATATTCTGAAGCATATACCATGTTTTATAAAAGTAAATGGAATCTCATTAGTTTATATCATAGAAATAGCCCGTCCAATGGGAGAGGTTTAGTCATTGGTTGCCATAGTTGTATATTTAGGAGTTTTGTGTAGTGTATCTCCTTGCCTTTATTTGTGCGTTCAATGCGCCCCCCCCCCCCGCCCCCCGCCCCCCGCCCCCCAACAAAAAAAAAGAACGAAAAAGACATCTGTGTCTGCGCGCACGCATGCTTTTCTCAAGTACATAGTTTTCTCAGTCAATAAATTAGCACAATTTAGAGGATTGAGTCAGGTTGGCAACCAGTGATAAAACTATCTGTCAAACGGATCATGAATACTGGTCCTCCATGGCTTTATTTTTGAGTTCAAGGGCTCAACTCCGCTCTTAAGAGGCGTTGATAGTGAAGATGATAATGATTAGTGACTATAAAATGAGTAACTTTGGAAGTAACTAGAATGTTTTTGTCAATTTTCCCGTATAACCTAGTCCTCCATAGCTGGCATCATGTTGATTGGAAGGGCTAAGCCAATGATCCTGGTGGTGGTGATATAAAAATATAACTGAATGCTGTTGAAGACTCACCAAACTTCTCAAGAATTTATAAATGTAGTCTAAACTTGATTTTCATGTGTAATTGTATGATTGTGGTTCAAACTTGAAATGCACTTGTTAAGCCATGAAACCACATGGGTTCGTGCATAGATGGGACTCTTAAGCACTAAAGCAAGCTTCATCAAAGAATAAGAAAGGGAAGAGAAGGAAAGTAGAACATAATAATTATGCAAATAATACAACTGAATGACCCACTAAACCATATATCTAACAACTCTCAAACTTACAGTGGACATTCCAAAGAAAGTAATATACAATTTAATGGTAATGCTAGAAAGAGACCAATGCTATAGCTACCATTATATTACTTGAAGTGGATATGAAATGACAAATAAACGAGTGAGGGAAGATGATACTTGAGATTAGGCCATGCTGCTGTAGAAGCAGAAGCCAACAGTCAAGTGACCAAGTAAATTATCTCATCTACCTATCAACTATTTACGTCAAAAACCTTATACTAAAATAAGTAGAGATGAGTTTCTTGTATATATGTGCAATAATAAAGATGGTCAAAGAAGCGTACGGTACCTGAGTTATCAAGTTTGGAAGCATGAACAACGGGAAGCGCAAGACTGCAAACAGCGAAAGTGATGTGAATGCCTTTGCAGGAGTCAGCTCCCCTCCAAACAGAGAGTACACCCCAAATGATATCACTGTAACCACAACTGGAATGCTGTTGAGGATAAATGAATTGCACTGTGGAAACATTACGGACCAAAACATTAGTAAGTTTGACATAAATGGGATAAAATAGAATGACAAAAAATGGAACAAAAATGCATTTTTATCCCAAAATTAGATACAACAAAAACAGCATAAGAAAAGGCATCGCAGTAGGTTGTGTCATACCGCTGCCAGTAGCTGCCCGCTACGAAACCATGAAAGCTCGTCATTTCGAATGTTTTGCACTTTAGACTTGAAGCTATCTTCCCATGCATAACATCTGTGTTCCAGACAAATATAACGAATTAGGAGTATGAAATAACCCATAAAAAGGGAAATCCTACAAAAATTCACCAGTGCAAAATTAAAGACACTCAATCAAATTCATACGTACTTCACAGTGTCCATAGCAGCCAGTATTTCATTCATCAAGCCAATACGCTTATCAGTACGCTGTAAACCCTCCCTATTTAATTTCTGCATTCTGCTGATGACAATTGTCTAGCACATTGAATCAAAAGAAGAAAAACGTCAGACACACGATACGAAATCCTATTAAGCATGGGTATGGATGTGGACACGCAAATGACTAATTTGTAAGTAGTACACTAGAACATTGCTTTACATGCGCACACTCAGACAAACACACACACACACACAGTGTGTGTGTGTGTGAGAGAGAGAGAGAGAGAAAGAGAGAGAGAGTTGATGAGTTTTCTTTCTGTTGAGAGGAGAGGGAATCCCCACTTACTTTTTGAACCACTGAATGCTCACATCTAGTGGTGCAAAAAGGTAGGATAATGTCATGCATTTCTGTGGTATATCCTATTACCCCATTAATTGCATCCAACAATCGGATTAATGCTCTGATTGCTAGAAAAGTGGGAGTGGGTATTTCCTCGTCGTAATGTGTTTAATTGGAAACAGAAGGCCAGTCAGAGATCTACAGAAAATATAAGTTGGGGCAATTTTCGGATTCCTCTCGTACAGACAGCTCAATTTATTATCCTAACCATGGACTCAAGGTATATAAAGTTACTGAGAGCGCAAAGGTTAGAATTGATTCGAGAAAACTATAATTCTCCAGAGCATGAAGGCTGACTCCTGCAATAATGATGCATGGAGTCATACACAAAATCTGATAAGGTCGTAATAGCATCTTAGGTTGAAAAAAATAGGACAAAAACCGCAAAGGTGTCTTTCTGTGAAGATTTTAATTATTTGGAAATAACAAGCATTCACTTATCAATTTGACAAAGAAGATCACTGAACAGTCCCTATCTAAACCATTATGAGAAATTGGGAGGTCACAAGGTGATTTCTTAACCTGGCTACAAGGACAGTATTGAGTGCTTGGAGGTACTATGATACATTACCTGTATAGGAAACATAAGGACCAACATTAGTGAGCCCATAAGAGAAGCTACACCCAGCTGCTTGTAGAGAAGAACAATGGCTATTGTAATCCGAAAAGGCGCTGACCATAAATTGTTGAGCTGTTGGCAAACTTGCTGCAGAAAAAAACAAAAATAGTATTAGTTCAAGGATTCTCATTTGGGTAACATTAGGTGAACTAATATTTTCATAGTAAATAAACATATCAACTATCAAGTGAAAGACACGTAAATAGAAGGTTAGGAACCAACAATAGAACATAAAGAAAGTGTTTTTCGACTGGATAGAAGGAAATAAACTTTGTTGGATAGATCGCTTATAAATCATATTTGACAATATACACATATGTGTGTTTGTACACACAGATACACATGTACACACACATACATTTGTATGTGTATGTGTGTGCATCATCAGAAACAGATGCATGTCAAGCAATAATAATATGCAAGATTGTGCAATTCAATTTGTGTGTCTTATATTTTGACAGCGAAAGACCATGCATAAGTTCTGAGTTCTGCATAAGTTCTCATCAAATTAGTTACTTTCCAGAAGACCTTCGTGTGTGAACAGCAAACAGTCATGCAAAGATGCAAAGAGTTCTATGGTTACATACTTGGAGAGATTCTGCATCAGTTGTCATCAAATTAGTTATCTTTCCAGAAGTAAATTTTCTTCGATCCTCATGTGTTAATCTAAGTGATTTGCGAAACACTGCAGCAATCTGAAACAAAGATTATGTAAATAACTGAGGAATTTGGCATAAAGATGCAGTCATGAACCATACACTCCCATGAGAAAGAGTAAGAATATAAAATCCAGGATTTAAACCTCAGAAAACATGAACCATTGTAAACGTTTGCGGAAATTCAAAGCAAATCTGATGACAATGATTATCATGCTTAATGATGAATACATACCGGCACAAAAAGTGTTAAATCTCAGAAAATTTAATGATTAAACATAACTAAGAACGACCAGTCAGACTCAAACTTCAGGGGATAGGTAATCCAAAGTAAAATTAATACTCATAATAATAACAGCCCATTTTTATGATCTAAATGCATAGTATGATGGAGAAAATTATTACAATGAACAGACCAATGGAATGCATGCTTGAGGTGGACTGGAGATAATGTCACTTACATGTAAGGAAAACCATTACATTGGGAAACTATAAATTATGGCTACGCTATATGGTTTGATTATCTTCCTCGTTTACAAAGGAAACTCTGGATAAGTCTGTGTCAACTCAACTAATAATTACTTTGCTAATGAAACAAATCAACAATACTGATTACGTAGGTATAACCGCCAAGAGGTAAATGATAAAAATCCACCTTTCATTTTTATTTGGGTGGAGAGGCGAGATGTATACTTGCAACAAGAAAATGATGCATTCTGATAGCATTAGAAAAAAATGGATTCATCAAGCTAAAATTATCTGCTGTCGACATCATTTCTAATTACCACGATGGTCGGTCAAAGAACATATTGACTTTTGTAGTACTAAATTAAACAAATCAAATAATTAAGTTTTACTTCAACAATAGCAGACGGCTATGGATCACTCGACCTATAGAATTAATACCACCGAACAATCTAATATCTATTAATGGCTAATATCAGATAAAGCCATAGGTTATATAACTAGTAAGCTTTTATATCTATAGCCATAGCATATCTGCTTGGTACAGGAGACAGTAGTCTTGAACTGTGCTGCTCCTGTGGCATTTCCATATTAATATGCACATTCCATCTTACGAACCTTTATTTGCTGATGAATAGTTATAAGCCTACAAGATAAATCAGAAAATCCTATGAAGCATGAGTATTTGATAGGAATAGGATCCAAAAATACTTGACAGGTGAGGATGCAAAAGTATAGAATGGAGTGGTAAATCAGGTTTCCCGGAATAAAGCCACAAACAGAAAAGTAGATAAGCACAGTTTCTGATGGCTGATCTTAGTAGCAATATATAAGATAATGCTGATATCAGTGAACCGAAGAATGGGCCCTGAAGAACAGTATGGTTGGGACCATAATCTTAGCAGCAACAAGCTTATAACATACCAAGGTAGACCTCAACCGAAAGCCAACACGCATAACGTTTTGAAAATATTGTGCTTCACAAAGTACTCCCAATGCCTGGCCAAACAAAAGAAAAGGTGAGCAACATAGTACATAATTTCAGAAGATACCAAACTATTGTCCAAATCAGTATATGGCTAATGGCATTGAAGAGCATAAAGGTGTTATTTGCATTCTAGAGAAAAGGGTTCCATTATAACTGAATGACACAAAACTGCCAGGCACCTAATAACTAATGGTTCCAAGAGAGTGCAGTAGTGTCATATCGAAATTTAACAGTTCCGCAAGTATAAATAAATGAATAGGGTAAGGCATCTAAAATCAGAAAATTAATTCATTGATCATGATCCAGGTATCATTAATGGGTAAACGCTACGGTCGTTGGATGCATAGATGTCTACTTTTGGGTCTAAACAAGTCATAACATACTGCCCATGTGCTTACTTTTGATCATCAAAAACCTCAAAAACATTTGATCCTGAGGTTTCTAAGCATTTGAATTGATAGAGCACATGTTTCATTTAGATTCTGATATGCTATCATGACATGATATCATATTTATGATGAATGGGCACCATCCTAGCATTTGATACAAGAACTACAAAAGAATTATTCTCCCACATTATAATAGAAAATGTCAGTTTGATTTAAGCACTACTGATAACAAAAAAGGACATAATAGAGTGAGATACTTCCATTTGTTTATGTGATATTATTGATTTATTACTGTTGGTCTGTGCAACTGCTGTTGAGGTAGAGGGTGGCACAAAAATATACACGAACGGTATTAGAAATTTCACAAGTAGCTTGTATACTGCCACCATCTTTCGACAAGTTTTTCATTCCAGAGGTCCTCTTGATGAGGGACATTTAAAATAAGTATCACAATGATTTATTTTTTTGAATGGGAGTAAGGCATGAATAGGTGGAACCAAAATATCAGAAACAATGTAACATTTTAGTATAATATCTAATTTGCAAAGTTAGGTTCATACCACTCCAGCAAAAATGCAGAATGCATAGATGTAGCCATTCCATGATGGATCCCCTTTTTGCATAGACTGCACACGGTTATCAACAGAATATAAGAAATGCATTCTGTCAAGTAGACAACTCCAGCAGAAAATTAATAAAAGGAATGATTAAATGGGAAGAATCCACTAATATCTAAAGAACCAATCAGAACAGTAAAAACCTTATGTAATGCCAACAGTAGGTTATTCATATATGTACTTCCTATTGTGGTAGAATATTTTCCTTAACGTAGGATTTCTCATTTACACTGCATAAATTATGCAAGGCCAAAGCCATCTGTATGCGTAAGAAGATAAAAGATGCAAGAAGTATACAGCCTCTTCTTCACAGGATACGGAAAAACAAGTGGAGCTGATTCAGTTAGCAGAAGTGAAACTTTCAAGAGAAGGTTGCAAGTTGTTATATGATGGCACAAAACTGATTATAAGATCAAGTTTTTCGAGAAATGATTATGCACAAAACTAATTAGTTTAATAAAAATACTATCAACAGAGCATGTATGAAGTTGATCAACAGGCTATATCAACAATTTTTCACTGAAAATAATATCTATGCTTTATGAGACTAGACCTACCATTTTGGGGCTATAGAATTATTTAAATATAGGTAGTTATGTCGTACTTCGTACCAATCCCACAATTATTTAAAAATTAAAAAGGGTGTGTTTATGTACAGAAACTAGACTTGCCCGACCATTTACTTAAGCCAATATGCTAGCTTAGTAAGTGTTCTTTTTTGCTTCTAATGATCATCATTGCAGGCAGATAGTTAGCAATATCCAGGCTAAGTTGATTGAGCAGGCTCCCAGCTTGGCCTGGTTTTATTCAAGGCTCAAGGACTGTTTATTTCTGGGGTGCAAAAGCCATATTCACACAAATATGAGTAACCTGGGCTATGAGTCCAGGAGGTCTGCGCATTTAACACTTTGCGAACTAGCAAAGTATAAAAACTATGTTTCTCAACTAGGGAAAATGGGGAATGCTTCTCATGCCTCTTAATCAAAATCATCCATTTCCTGATATATGAGCACTGAATCGGTACAAAAAAAATGCTTATATAATTACATCGGAGTTGACTAGCATGGTATGGAAATTTTCAAATGATCCATTACATGCATTTACAAGTAACCGGCACATGTTGCCTGGCATATAAAGGTAAGGTCATGGGCGCACATTTTACACAAGGCATTCTAACACGTCAGTAGCCCGCCTTCACGGGGGGGTGGGGGTGCTAATGAGCCATTTGAAACCTCTAATTACACTTATAGTTAATACATGGGATCTTGCATCCTCCAATTGAAGTTTAAATTGATAACAATTATCAAGGATACATTTACCAAGTAGGATCGATCGCATGTAGTTCTAGTCATAAAATCAAGACCACAGTTTTCATCCCTTTGCGAAAAGTTGGCATCATTCTCACGTCCAATATTGATGGAAAGAGCAAAAGATTTCAACATTAAGAAACATTGTGCAACCGACTACATTGCGTGTGTGTGTAGAGGGAGGGAGAGAGAGGGGGGAAAGAGAGAGAGAGAGAGAGACTTACCTCTAAAAGAAGGTTCAAAACCATTGGGCCCACGAACTGAGAAGCATCATTGCCAATCTAATATAAAAAGAGAGTGAATAGAATTGTTCATGAGTCATTACAATATAGTAATTTGCCTACAAAGTTTACATAAGCCCTTAGAATTAATATTTAAGAAGGTTGGAATAAGTTGGGATTAAATTTGTATTAGCACTCAAAAGACGTGTATTAGATATTATTCAATATTATTGATATGGCCATATTATCATACATCTCATAAACAAAGTAAATTCACTATTCAAGTAAAGCATTACTCAACACGCATCTGTGTATAGAATATCAAATAAAATAACATTTTCATATAGATGTATTTGAACTCAATGGAAAACAGTTGCTTGAATAATCAATATGCTGGTATCGCAATTGATTAGATTTTCATAATTGCGAGGAAAGCAAACATATAAACATTGTCGTTTAAGAGAACAACGGACAAACAGAAGTTAGTTAGAATTTACAAAATTATTTATATAAACGAAACCAAGCGCACGTGATCAAATTACAAGTGAGATCATTAGCTTGCTGGTAGTAAATCAAGATTAATATATGGCTATTAGATCCTAAGTACTGAAATATTTTTCACTGCTACTTCTAACAAGCCAGTCAGAAAACTTACTTGGTGCAGTCATTTTATTATTTTAACTTTATATAGCTTTGGTACATTTTTGTTTGCTATTAAGTAGCTTTCTATACATGTTGGGAGATAAAGTCATTGGATCATGGGGTCAATATATTCAGGAGCCAGGACCCGATAGAAACCAAAATTATTTTAGAATAAAGTTTGTTTAATATTAAACATAGGTGCATTTGTAATTATGCAAACATTAGAAGAAGGCTATTACTGCTTAATGAAAAATTACAAGAACCATGTTTACATTATTCATTCTTTGCGGGTCTTATGTGCAGAAGTCTTATAGGAGAAGGAAGAGACTTGGAGGAAATGTAAGTTTGGGTGACCAAAATCCAATTGCAAAACCCATTTTCCTGCCCACACTGCAACAAGTGAGGGCATGATCAGGGAAAAGGATAGAAGAAAAGAATAAAGCAAAGAAGGGGATGAAAGGGAACGAAAATATGTCCAGTCCAACATAAAAGGTTGCTTGAGTTTTCAAATTGTTATTACCTCATTGTGCCCCAGAGTTAAAAGTACAAAAGGTCAACCTTTCATTATAATATAAAGCACTGATAATGACTCGTTCAAAAGTAAGAGAGAGTTCTTTCATTACATTCTAATGCATGACAGCATAAATTACTATTGTTTTATGGAATCATGAGCCTCAAGTCACAAGATAGGCATACCTCATTTTAGAAATTTAAGAAAACTAAAGGAAGAATAGAATAACAAAAACCTACCATTTGCAAGATTCTACACTAGCTTTTGTATTTTCCTTTTGTCCTTCTTTTCCTATCCAAAGTTTTGGTTTTGAAGAGTTAAAATGCCAAAATATTGGTGGGAGTGGAATTCTAAATAACAAATGACGAAGACTTCATAAATTTTTTAAGAAGTCAGAAATATGAGTGCCCATTAACATCATAATTACCCATTGAAACTCTGACCTATTCCAATGATACTTGGACCAAACTTTTGATCAAATTATTTGAAAATTATAATATTTAGTTGCAAAACATTATTTTAAACATAATCTGTCGGGTGTAATTATTTGAGGTGAATATTGAGTGACAAACTAGAATATATAATGATTATTGTTGGGACACACACTTAGAAAGAACTAAAATTGAAACCATAATAATAAAAAACATTACAGATAATATAAATTTCAACCTTTGCCAAAAGTTGTAGCATTTTAACAAAAAACTTAAGTTTTAAATCATGTAGTTGACAGAAAAGCAAATGATTCGTTAACCATTAATGCACATTTCTTCATAGTTACCTTGAAAATGCCTCCAAGCAAAAATCTGCAGCCAAAGCAATGTTTCAAGTGAATTTCATGGGTCATGGAATGAACAGAAAAGGAATTAGAGAACTGTAGTATATGCAATAACACATTGAACAGTATATTTAACTGCAACTCATAGATAACAGGGTCGGAAGCGTTCTTATCAAAACCATACCTTCCTCCAAGACTAAAGAATAGAGCTCTCAGCAGCCAAGGGTTTGCCTTTCGTGATTCATTTGCCCAGCATTTCTGGAACCTGGATGCAATCCCTTAGTTAAACAAGTAGAGGTCAAGTGATTGAGAGGAGAGATAAAAGGACACTTACTTGCTATACAATGTCTCCGTCTCATCCCACGTGTCTAATTTCCAAACATCCTTTTCAGTGATAGGCCTCTTATATCCTAGTTGCATGAGTGGTGTCATCCATCCAAAAGTTATTCCTGAAAGGAAATTAGAATTCTAATCCGTTATGGAGTCATAAATAAGGGCACACGCAATATATAGCACCTGGTTTTCAGTCATAAGTTGCAAGAGATAAGCTTTTGTATCCGTACTTGAGAAAAAATTCGCATGTCTCTCTGGACAAATCTGCTCCCCCTCAGGAAGTGGTTCATATCCCGTGTTATCTGCAGACTCTTCAGTTACAATGGGAGTATAACCCAGGAAAGGATCCAGAGCAGGAACGTATAACAGCAGAAGAACTCCAAACAAAAACTGCATGAAGAGAATGTCCATAACTAAATTTTTTTATTTGCACAAGTTCGAAGGATTAGGAATTAACAACAAAGCAAAGTTACCTTCATAATCACAATTCACAATAGTAGAAGATTAAAGGAATGGAAGCAATGGATCAAGAAGATCGTCATGATTAAGGGTAAAGGTATGAATCAAGAAGATCGTCATGATTAAGAGTAAAGGTTATGAGTTTAATCATAGACTCATACTGAAAATGCAGATTTAAGACAATTAGATAGCAGAACAAACCTGGCAAACTATCTCAGCAGTATATAGATAGAATACTGATCTGCACAAAGAAAGAGAATATATGGTTTAGAGATACCAGTCCCTTTCACTTAAAAGTTAGGTCTTTAAGATGCATAAACTACTTAACAATAGAACTAGACATACAAAATATGTCCTCCTAAAAGACACATTCATGAAGATAAAACATATTGAGGTTTTTTAAGTGTTCTGCCACATAATTTTCTGATTAACTTGCAAAAGCAAGTTTAAGAAGTTCACATCAAATGTCATGCATAGATGTGATACAAGGAAAATTTTAAGATGCTTACCTAGAAGGGCATGATCATGCATTTTTTTTAAAAGAAAACTTTATTTAATATTGTCAAACCATTTACATTCGGATGGAAGGGCGTCCGCACCTAAGTTACAAATAATGTCTCTCGGCTCTCTAGGTAGGGTTCCAAAATCATGGGGGGAAAAACAGCACTATTCATATTACAAACAGTGCTAGCAAGATAATTAGTTGCCTGATTGGCTTCTCGGAAAACATGATCGATGTGCACCTCAAAATAAGAAAGTAAACCCACAATGTCATCTATCAATTCCTCCTCCAAGGACATGCTATCCATTTAATAATAACATCAACCAATAGTTTCGAATCCAACTCAAACATACATATATAAATTGCATTATCCCTAATAATTCCATCTTCTAAGATGAAGAAATCTAGATAATAGGTGATTTAAGAAATTTAACTCACATCCACGCATGCACACCAAAATGCACACGCATACGCGCTCATTCACCAGCCCGCAAGCACACACAACATGCACTAAGTAAAGCTGTCTAAGCAGATATACTTTGCAGTAGAAGCAATTACACCTAATAAAGTGAGTAACTAACTTGTCATAATATTTTCTGACAGAGAGAACAAGATTGAAAAGAGCAGTTTCTCCCACCAGAACATAGATGACCACAAACCGGACATACCACCGAAATTCTGTGATGTAGATTTTAGTCTCCAAAAAAATCATAAAAAGTATACAGCACCAAGCAGCAGCCTCGACTATCAGTGTAAGAATCTGAAAGAAACAGAAAAGCAAAAAAATGATATAAAAAATCAAATGAATTAGCCAAATTACCCTCAAGAAAGATATGACTTTGCAAAGGTGTCAAAATTATGAACTTAGAATGACAGAAAAATCAAAAAGCATGTATACAAGTGCTAAATGGAATGCCATGACAAAACAATTAGGGTCTGAAAAAGCAAGCTCGTACTATGCACTAATGGAAGCAATAAGACTACAAGAGTAATAGTTTGGATATTGAGAATCTCTATGCTCTTTAGCTGAAAAAGAAAGATGAGAAAGAAAAGAAGATGAACAAAGAACACGCTCCCTTAAGGAACTGGAAAACAGTTTGAAGGGACACAAGCATGTATTATCCCAGTTGACCCACTGAGTGACACATGCTCGAGTACATGTTGGTTGCGCAATAGGAGTTCAAGTTAAATTTCCGTGATAGATGCCTAGGAGAAACCAAGAAAGAAGTCCTGGGTTTCCGTAACTATTCAAAACTGGAGCAACTGCAGCCCACTTCCTAGTAAGTCTGTCCTGCATTCGGTAACAGTTCTAAACTGGAGCAACCTCAGCCCACTTCCTAGTAAGGCTGCTTACTCTTCTTGAAGATCAAATAAGAATGAGACACAAAGGAAGACCCCCAACATTAAGAAGATGAAGAATAGGTGAGAGAAGAGGAGGAAAATTTGCAAGAATAAGATGAGGGAAATGGAATCAAGAACGAGATACCACCGTGTAACACCCTAGTTCATTTATACCAGTTCTAGTTCATGTATTTCTTTATTTATAGTAGTTTCTTGATTTAGTGTTGTTTGGGTGCGAATAGTGTATTTGACATCTGTATTTGCATCCGACCCGACCCGCATGCTTGAAACCTGTCTTGATTCATGTTTATGATTTATCCTGACCTGTTACGTGGACTCGTGCACTTTCATTTATACATACCGCATACTAGCATTATCTGGCATCTGTATTTTTCAACATAACATTTAAAGTCACATAAAATATTTTAAAAATACATTGCATGGCCTGCTTGATACCCCTGACCCTGTGGTAGCATCCACGCATTTTGTTCTTGTCCCGTTCAGTGAAACGGACTTGTTTGGATGGCTATGCGCACGTGCTTGCATCCGTTCTTGGGGTATGTATTTTCCTTATCCGGATATTCAATTTTAGTTTCGGTCGACATGTATATTTTCCGTATTTTAAAACTGAATTTTTAGACCCGACCTGGCTGCATTTTGGAGTAAGTTTGTATTTGCCAAAATATCAAATTTTATTAATATTATATTTTAAATATTTTAACAGTTTAAAATTTAATTAACTAAAATATATTTTCTAAAATCTAATACAAACAAATTTATCTCTCCTCTCGCACTCATTCTCTCTCCTCTCGATCTCTCTCTCCTCTCTCTCTCTCTCGCTCCCTCTCTCTCTCTTAAATATTTTTTAAACCCATATAAAAGTTTAGCCCACGTTCCTCTCTTCACCTGCTTCTTCTTCTCTTTCCGCATTCGCCTCCAAACCCAAACCCATGCCTTCGCCCACGCCTCGCCGTCGCCGCCTTCACCCTCGACCCTGTCTCTCCTCCTTCGCGTCCCCATCTCCCTCGATCACCTCCACTTCCTTTCTCTTCTCACCCCAAGCCCCACAACCTCAAGAACCCATCACCCGAGCACCCTGCACCCATCGCCGCCGGCGATCCCTCGTCCTCGCCATCACCCTCGTTTCACAGCCCTCATCACCACCATCACCACTACCTCCTAACACCTGTCCCATGCACAAAACCTGACCCCGACATCAAGAAACCCTACTGCACACCTTGCCTCGCCGGGAAACCACACCGCCGACGACCTCGCTGTCGTCCCTCCGCTCATACCCTCGACCCTCATCTTCACTCCTCACTCCCCAGATCCCGATGCCAAACCCTGCACATAACCCTCATCCAAGCCTCCCTAGCAGCCCGCGTGCCTCACCTGCTTCCTCGCCGGAGCTCCGACCACGTCGCCTTCGTGCACTTGTCATCACCACCACCTCCTCGTCTTCTCCTCTGTCCCAAAACCCCAGACCATCCTTTCTTCTTCTTCTTTTCTTGATTTCTTGGATTCGCATTTTTCCGGTGATCGCCGGAGCCGTGCTCGCCGCCGCGGATCCGGAAGACCTAGTGAACATCCCTTACTTGCGTGATTACTCTCTTACCTTGCCTGGACCCGTCCCGCGTGCCGTGTGTGCGTTGCGACGATTTACCGACGTCGGACGTGCCGTACGTATCCGTCGTGTGATCCGCTCAGGCAAGTTTATCTTGCTACATGCTATGTTACTATATTCACATCCATTTGAATAAATATAATGCATGTATTTTAAATTATGCATCCCAAGTTATAGTTTTACAGTTTTATAATACCCGTTCATAATCGTACAATTTATTTCATATTTAGTTGCATGCAAGTTGATCTTGCTACATGCTATACTACTATATAATGCACACATGCGAATTATAACATTACATATTGATTAGTTATGCATCCCACATTACCATTTTATTATTTTACTGTTATGCGACGTCCGTGTGCATTCATATCATTATTTACATATCTAGTCGCATGCAAATTCATCTTGCTACATGTTAGGTATAGTATTATGCATCCATATGAGTAAAATGTTACCCGTTTATCACATTATGCATCCATATTAAAGTTTTACCGTTTTCGGATACCCATATGCATCCATATCATTTAATATACATGTAGCTGCATCTACAGATCACATTATTACATATTATTGTCATATTAATATCCCATGTTTAATAATGTGCATCCTACATAGTCATGAAGCTATAGTTGTAACTCCTGATAGTTATTTATGCATTCATATTTATTTGTGTATCCATACCATTAATTCTGCATAACAAGTTGCACCCCATATTACATTAACTCATATTATTAATACATTGTTACCCCATGCTTGATATTATGCATCCTACTTAGTCATGATGTAACCCCTGATCGATATTTGTGCATCCATACTTTTATTGTATATCCATACTTTCATCCTGATTCAATACTTGCTACAGTTTGATTATGAGCACCCGCTTGATACCTGTGCACTACTTAACATGACCTGATACACCACTACTTGACATGACTTGACACATGTACATTACCTGACATGACCTGATATATCACTACTTGACATGTTACCTGATCCTGTTTCTAATGCCGACGATCCTGACATGTTGTCCTGATGGACGTTATTGTTGTCTGCATAGACAAAACTTGTACCGACTTGATCCTGTGTTGGCATTAGATATCAATTGGCAATACCTGACTTGAACACATAACTTAGGGGTATGGGAAAATCAAGAATGTAACCGAACGTAAATCAAAGGGCTATCATATTGTTTGCCGTTTTTCCGGACGTTACGGAATACCTATTGTTTGCCGTTTTTCCGGGCGTTACGGAATACCTATTGTTTGCCGTTTTTCCGGACGTTACGGAATAATCACCGATGGGTTACGATGAAGATTATATTAATTGATTTCGAAGACTTTAGAATAGATAACCCAGTAGCACAGTTTAGATTGATCACTGCACGTCACTTATACTGATATACTTCCCTGTTATATATTCCTGTTATACTCTTATTACTGTTTATACTCATGCCTGCATGACTTGTTACCTCCTGATTATATTATTGTTGATATTATGACGCACTGACGTCTGGATTTTGCATGACCTAGATCCTCTACATTTATCGCAGCTTGATCAGGAGTACTTCCGCCGTTAGGCCGAGCAGTGAAGATCCAGTTAGTATCCAGTTTAGTTATGTTTTACTTTCCAGATTGTTATTATTTATTAGATCTATTGCTTCCGCATATTATTTCTTGACTCGTTTATTCTGGCATATGGACATGTACTAGATAGTTTGCTATATTTTCCTGTTCTTGATATCTTCTAGACAGCCGTAATGTGACTGTGGAGGGATGTTTTCTAGCCACTGTAAGTCCATGTCACGCACCCCACGAACTTGCGGGGAGGCGGAATATATGAAAAACGATTATCAAAGCTTCGTAACACGGACTTGAGCGCATGAATCGTTATCTAAACCATTGCTAACTAACTACTAGAGGTTTAACTACTCGGATTCGAAGTTACACCTCACGTTACATGTCCTTCGGGTCTTCATCGCTGTCCTCCACTCCTTTTAGGCTCCTTGGAACATCGGCACCTCTACGGCCTCCTCGAGTCAAAGACGATCCACCTGAGAGCTCCTACGCCAAGCTTAATCTCTAACTTAAGATAACTAGGTTGCTTAAAGTGCTAATCTAAGCTACCTATGGGATATAGAGTGAGGTTATGGATGTATTAGTCTAGCTAACCCTTGATCTCAACTCATGAGAGGTTAGGGTTAGGGTTTGAAGAATGAGAGAGCTTGAGGAGAGAGAAGGTAAAGTTGAGAATGAAATGAGATAATGATCTTATCATAATATATATGAAGCATTATTTATTTATCCAAAAATGAAATAAAAGAATTAACAACCATGCTTCATAAATATTTATGAGTGATTCATCTCCATGAGTCATTACGCGTTTATGATGCATTAATGACATGGATGAATCACACAAATGAGTCACTAATCTCATTTAATGAGATGCCACCTTCCCCCCCAAATCACCACTCTTCTAGAAGCTTCCCGACAAATTACGAGAACACCCCTCCAATCCGTGAAAACACGAAAAAACTTTAGACTGTATAAATCCTATAACCCGATACTAAAATCTGGCTTAAACCAAAGCCGACTAGTAAAAACTGTCCGAAAAGTCGTACGTGCGTAAACACACGTACGCGTTCGAACCCTTATCGTAAAACAATACGACCTCTATATCGTTTTGCCTGGAGCAGGGAAACTCTCTGTGTGGGACTCTAAAGACTCGACACTACGCTGGCAGTGGGTTTAACCACAGATCGCAAGCGGCACTAGCTGTACGTAACGGTCCCCAGGTAGATGTCGATAAGAAAGCCGATGAGGAAACTCATCCGAACTCCCACTGAGCCTGATGTGACAATCTCCGTACAGTCTGGTCTGTTCGTCTAAGACTATCGCATATCAAGCCTAGGGGGCGGCAAGCGTCAGTCCCATAATAGCTGTATAAGTCGTGTCGGAGCGAAACCCATTACACCCTGAGAAGCTACTGGAACCTACCAGTATATCTCGCTTGCCCTGGCCAGGGACTTTGCGTAATGGCTCTCTGACACAGCGCGATATCATCTCCCAATACCGGGAGAGACGAATCATGTCTAACCACTACTGCCTCCAAGTGCTCGGGACTGCACCCAACTGCTACCTGTTTGCACGACTCCTTTGAGCCGTGGTAGGGTAGCAATCTAAGAACAGTGGGACACACTCGAGACGAAGTAGCAGTGTCAAGTCTGCGGACTATGCTGTACTCATGTCACCTGGGAACTGTTAACTGACGATGGGTATAATACCAACCAACAGTTCCCCTACGAGTCATGTCCGGTGTACCCGTACCCTAACGAGCACCTGTATACTATCTCCAGTACAACGTACTGATGGCTATGGGACAGACCATCCCCCCAACTGGGATGAGAAGCGTACACACTAGTCTACTCTGGAATATCGATGCTCGGTCTCGATAATCCTACGACTAGGGACCTGAATAGGATGTTGCTTATAGACTACCCAGCCCTCACTAGTGTGATTAACATCACAACGCTGGTAATCAAGCAAAGAACCTATGGGCTCCACTAATATGTATAAGTGATACGTTACAAGAAACATATGCACATATTAAAGTAGACACAAACCAAGTAGCATACTACCATTTTTAGCAAGACTGTATATACAAATGTGAATAACCCAAGCTTCCATTAAGTAATATACAATCTAGTATGATACAATAATGGCCCCTAGGGCATATACACTAACAATCTCCCACTTGCACTAGGGCCATGAGCTGGCATATCGTAGACCTATCATCTCGAATAGCCTTTCGAACTGCGTCTGAGGAATGGCCTTTGTGAATGGATCAGCAATGTTATTCTCTGTCTCTACTCTTTTCACCTCGATCTCCCGGCGATCTACGATCTCCCTGATCAGGTGATACCGCCTTAAAATGTATCTGGACTTCTGATGGGACCTGGGTTCCTTCGCTAAAGCTATAGCGCCGTTGTTGTCACAATACAGAGATATTGGATCAACACTGGTAGGAACCACCTGAAGTTCTGTGAGGAACTTCTTCATCCAGACAGCTTCTTTTGCGGCATCGCAAGCAGCTATGTACTCTGCTTCCATTGTTGAGTCAGCAACGGTCTCCTGTTTGGAACTCTTCCAACAGACCGCCCCTCCATTGAGGGTAAAGACATAACCCGACATGGACTTGAAGTCATCTTTGTCACTTTGGAAGCCGGAGTCGGCAAAGGCCTCCATCTGGAGGTCTTTCCCGCCATACACCAAGAACATCTCCTTAGTCCTCCTCAGGTACTTGAGAATGTTCTTTACTGCTATCCAGTGATTCTCCCCTGGGTTTGCTTGATACCGGCTTACTACGCTCAATGTGTATGCTACATCTGGTCTGGTACATAACATCGCATACATTATAGAGCCTACCGCTGAAACGTAGGGTATAATCGACATGCAATCGCTTTCCAAATCAGTCTTGGGAGACATATCTTTGGAGAGGGTGATTCCGTGACAAGCTGGTAGGTTACCGCGCTTAGAATCTTCCATACTAAATCTTTTCAATATGGGGTCTATGTACCTGGATTGTGAAAGTCCCAACATCCTTTTTGATCTATCACGATAAATCTGGATCCCCAGAATGTAGGTGGCATCACTTAGGTCTTTCATGGAGAATTTATGTGACAAGAATCTTTTGACTGACTGTAACATAGGAATATCATTTCCTATTAGGAGAATGTCATCCACGTACAAGACGAGAAATACTACAGCTCTCCCTACAATCTTACTGTATATGCATGGTTCATCTGGATTTTTGATAAAGTCAAATTCCTTGACAGTATCATCAAAACAGATGTTCCAACTCCGCGATGCCTGCTTTAGTCCATAAATGGACTTAAGCAGCTTGCATACCTTACCGCTGCTCCCACTCTGAATGAATCCCTCTGGCTGATCCATATAGACGCTCTCTTCCAAATTTCCATTTAGAAAACCCGTCTTTACGTCCATCTGCCAGATCTCATAATCGTGGAAGGCAGCAATAGCAAGAAGGACCCGAATGGATTTGAGCATAGCCACTGGAGAAAAGGTTTCGTCATAGTCCAAACCAGGTCTTTGACGGAAACCCTTTGCAACAAGTCTAGCCTTATAGGTCTCAACCTGTCTATCTACACTAATTTTCTTTTTGAAGATCCATTTGCATCCTACGGGTTTTACCCCATCTGGAGCAAAATCCAAAGTCCATACTTTGTTAGTGTACATGGACTCCATTTCGGTCCGCATTGCATCCAGCCATTTTACTGAGTCACCGCTCTGAATGGCTTGCTGGAAGGTAGTAGGGTCATCATCATCAATGACGCAGTCCTCTCTATCCCCGTTTATGAGAAAACCGTAGTATCTCTCGGGCGGATGAGACTGCCTACTACTCCTGCGGAGTGGCGCTGGGATGTCCGGTTCTTCTTGAACCTCTGGTTCTACCATACTTTCAGTAACAGCTTGTGGTTCTGGAATTTCTTCCAGTTCTATTTCGCTCCCATTTATTTCCTTTTCTAAAAACTGATGTTCTAGAAAATGGCATT
Organism: Agapanthus africanus; assembly: GCA_030015575.1. Classification (NCBI taxonomy): domain Eukaryota; kingdom Viridiplantae; phylum Streptophyta; class Magnoliopsida; order Asparagales; family Amaryllidaceae; genus Agapanthus; species Agapanthus africanus. The sequence goes on from JASDDO010000016.1 coordinate 570,909,360, forward strand.
ACGAGAAACAAAAACCTTTTGTTCCTCTGCGTAATAGAATAGATACCCTCTGAAGTTCTTTGGATATCCTACAAACTTACACTGTATTGATCGTGCCTCGAGCTTGTCCGCATGCTGCTTTTTAACAAAAGCTGGACATCCCCAAATCTTCAGATACTGAAGATAGGGTTTCTTCCCACTCCACATCTGATATGGTGTGGTAGGCATAGTCTTGGTAGGAACTATGTTCAAAAGATATACAGCTGATTCTAGTGCATATCCCCAGAATGATCGCGGTAACTCAGCCTTACTCATCATGGAACGAACCATATCCAATAAGATTCGATTCCTCTTTTCTGATACACCGTTGTGTTGTGGTGTGTATGGAGAAGTAAACTGAGAAAGAATTCCATTCTCTTTTAAGTAACCCAGGAACTTGGCGCTTAAGTATTCATCATCTCGATCAGATCTCAGTGTCTTGATACTTTTGCCGGTTTGTTTTTCCACTTCATTCTTGTATTCTTGGAATTTCTCAAAGGCCTCGGATTTATGTTTCATTAAGAAGATATATCCATACCTAGAGAAATCATCCGTAAAAGTAATGAAGTAGGAATAACCACCTCGCGCATGTATAGATATTGGACCGCACACGTCACTGTGTACGAGTCCCAAAAGCTCGCTTGCTCTTACTCCGTGTCCAGAAAACGGAGTCTTTGTCATCTTTCCCATGAGACAAGATTCACAAGTAGCATAAGATTGATATTCGAACGGATTCAAATATCCTTCTCTATGTAACTTAGTCAACCTTCTTTCATTGATGTGACCTAGTCTACAATGCCATAAGAAAGCCTGATTTAATTCCGGAGACTTTCTTTTAAGTGTATTCTGGACATTGAAAACCTGAGCTTGACTTAATACGTATATACCGTTATCTAATGTACCTAACCCAATCAGAACTTGATTTAGGTGGATGTTAACTACATCGCTTACGAATGTAAAATCATATCCCTCTCTCGAAAGAGAGGACACTGATATGATATTACAAGTCATACTAGGTATATATAAACAGTTACGTAAAATCAATATATGCCCACTTGTCAAACCTAGGCGATATTCTCCCACGGATTCAGCGTTCACTGTCATTCCGTTTGCAACTTTGAGAGACCAATCACCTATCTTTATAATTTTACGGTTTCTCAAAGCATGTAATGAATTACAGATATGAGATCCTGCTCCGGTATCTAATACCCAGGAAGTAGAGTTAATTGACAAACAGTTCTCAATAACAAACACACTTGAGGCTGAAGCCACAACATGTTTCGTATCCTGGTTACTGGCTTCTAAAGCCCTGCAATCATTCTGCTAATGTCCAATCCCATAATAATAGGAACTACCCTCTTTTATTACATTAAGTCCTGAAACTTTTGCCCTTCTCTTTCCTTCTTCTTTCCTGGTTTCCTTCAGGGTAGAAGGTAGAAACTGTAGAACCAAGTCAGTATCTGACCTGTTTCCCAACGTGGTCTCCAGGTCCTGGAGCTCATCAATATAGTTAGTCATTGTAAGGACGTTGTCCCCTATAAATGACCCGACGGCCAACCTCGCTTGATTTAATTCGGTCGAGTTCTCATATCTTGCGATATGAGATTGCTCTCCATAAAAATCTTTGTTATGGAGAAAGATGGAAACTAAGTCCATCTTCTCGTGCTGCTTCTGGTATACACCATTAACTGAAGCTGACACGAGGCACTTGGCTTTCGTTTTATCCTTTTTCCTTGTCTGACGGATATCCATATCCGCGACGGTGGAAACTGGACCTGGGACGGCGGGATCTTGAGTAGTAATATAGTGTTCCAGCTTGTCATAGGCAATGGACATCTGGACAGACTTTTGCCAGTCATATAAGTCAGATTCAATCAAATTGTTATCTAGATGTAACCTATGTGTGGTCACAAGGTCGTTGCAATTAAAAGAGAGAGAAGAAAACACTATTAGTATGATGCTCTTGCAAGTTTAGAGTGGTTTTTAATTTATCTAAACAGGATGGCTCCCACTGTTTCTCGAATCCTTCCTCAAACCATAAAAGAAAAATTAGCCAGGATTATTCTCACCGTACAATACTTGCTTAACCGTTCAGCCAGGCCAGTGTCGATACTTCGAGGAAGGTTTTCCAACGCTTTCGCGAAGTTCATTAATAAAATAACCTCTTTTCTCTGGGGGCTTAACCCCGCTGACACCTTTCTAGGCACCTACTTGGTTTATAGCATTGATCGTTAAGTGACGAATCTCCTGATAAGTAACTTGTACTCACAGTAGGATCGGGATCCAAAATATCATCGTATGATAATGTTGAAGGAATCCTACCAACATTCATCAAACTCCAAAATGGTATGCATCTCTCTGCAAATTTCAGTTTCTTTAGAAATTCCCGATATAGATTTTTGCCCCATGCTCTTATGACCTTGGCGTTAGGTCAAAATGTCATAAGTCACATGTCAAGTTCTTCCCATCATTATCCTTGTTAATTTGAACCCATCCGTACATATCCTTGACGTTAGGCCAAAATGATAATACGACTGTCCCAAACTAACACATCTATCTATGCAACAAATGAATACCCAGCAGCTACCAAACACTATGCCTTGGCGTTAGGTCAAAATACATAGCTTGAATACTACTGACCATCCATAAGAAATGACGGAGGGCTACGACTGGTTTTGGCAAAACCGTGAACGTAGTGAACTTGATATAATCGAAGAAACCTGATAGCTTTTTAAAAGGAATGGTTAAAGCTCCGCGATTAAAAATACTGCTCATTTAAAATAACCGAGTGGTTTCTTTTAAATTTGTTCCAACGATTTAACTTTGGTTTATTTTCTTTGCATTATAATAATGCGTCCTATTTTTTATCCTATCATTGCAGAAAACAACGAAAATACCACGTCCTTCTTATGCCATCCGCATTCGCCACTGGGTCCCGTCATCACCCGTTAGGTTACTTAACTAACGACAGAGCGGGGGCTGGGCTAGCGCGGGTGTAAAACATAAGTGACGTCTAATAGCTATTTATATATAAATATTGTACATTCGTCAGACGCAATAATAAGCATTCCAGATCACTGATGAACTTTATTGGATATACTAGCAATCCGCATTTGCTTTGAGCCTGCAATAAAAGACGGATTACACAGTTGTGATGAATAGCCATTAGCCCACCCTAGACCCCTACGGGTACAGCAAACTACCCGCAAAGTACCCGAAGTGAAGCGGTCTCCCTCAACAACGTAAGTAGGCCACTAAACACTTCAACGTACCCGGTAGTTTGTGTACCCCACTTTGGGTCAATCCTATGAGCAAAAACAGTAAAAAGAAATAATACAACGGTAGCTACAACCGCAACCTGGATGTGCCCCGCAAAAGAATATTATATCAAATTACATTTATATTGAATGAATGAATATTAAACACATCTCAAACCCCGGCTAATCATCACAACAGTCCAACACAGTTCATATACACAAACAGTAAACATTTCAGAAATGTGCAACCCCCTGCCAACCGACATACTAGCAGTTAAGAGAGGTTTACGAACACATTAAACATTACAGATAAAAACCCAATTAGCAAATATCTTAGAACATCGATCGAATACCATATTCCGTGTCTACCCCAAAAGCAAACCTGCACTGAAGTAACCTGGGCAGAAACAGTATATACAGGAAAACAAAACACCAGAATATAAGAATTACTGTGCAAATCCGAGTCAACTCGGGGTTGACTCGGCCGCGGATCCGCGGCCAAAAGCACCATTTGGCCGCGGTTCCGCGGTGGTCTAGTCGAGTTATGTCCTCGTATTTTCCCATTATTCTTATATTTCCCTGCTGTGAATTTTAAGATATGTCAAATATTTTTTCAGACACGTTTAAAATTAACAGAAACTTAGGGTTTCGAATTTTGTTTTCGTGTTTTTCCATCGATCGAACTTCTAATCAGTTGCTAACAAGCTAGTAATGGTTTAGTTGGCTCTGATACCACTGTAAGTCCATGTCACACACCCCACGAACTTACGGGGAGGCGGAATATATGAAAAACGATTATCAAAGCTTCGTAACACGGACTTGAGCGCATGAATCGTTATATAAACCATTGCTAACTAACTACTAGAAGTTTAACTACTCGGATTCGAAATTATACCTCACGTTACATGTCTTTCGGGTCTTCATCGCTGTCCTCCACTCCTCGTAGGCTCCTTGGAACATCGGCACCTCTACGGCCTCCTCGAGTCAAAGACGATCCACCCGAGAGCTCCTACGCCAAGCTTAATCTCTAATTTGAGATAACTAGGTTGCTTAAAGTGCTAATCTAAGCTACCTAGGAGATATATAGTGAGGTTATGGATGTATTAGTCTAGCAAACCCTTGATCTCAACTCATGAGAGGTTAGGGTTAGGGTTTGATGAATGAGAGAGCTTGAGGAGAGAGAAAGTGAAGATGAGAATGAAATGAGATAATGATCTTATCATAATATATATGAAGCATTATTTATTTATCCAAAAATGAAATAAAAGAATTAACAACCATGCTTCATAAATATCTATGAGTGATTCATCTCCATGAGTCATTAAGCATTTATGATGCATTAATGACATGGATGAATCACACAAATGAGTCACTAATCTCATTTAATGCAATGCCACCTTACCCTCCAAGTCACCACTCTTTTAGAAGCTTCCCGACAAATTACGAGAACGCCCCTCCAATCCGTGAAAACACGGAAAAACTTTAGACTGTATAAATCCTATAACCCGATATTAGAATCTGGCTTAAACCAAAGCCGGCTAGTAAAAACTGTCCGAAAAGTCGTACGTGCGTAAACACACGTACGCGTCCGAACCCTTGTCGTAAAACCATACGACCTCAATATCGTTTCGCCTGAAACAGGGAAACTCTCTGTGTGGGACTCTAAAGACTCGACACTACGCTGGCAGTGGGTTTAACCACAGATCGCAAGCGGCACTAGCTGTACGTAACGGTCCCCAGGTAGATGTCGATAAGAAGGCCGATGAGGAAACTCATCCGAACTCCCACTGAGCCTGATGTGACAATCTCCGTACAGTCTGGTCTGTTCGTCTAAGACTATCGCATATCAAGCCTAGGGACGGCAAGCGTCAGTCCCCTAATAGCTGTATAAGTCGTGTCGGAGAGAAACCCATTACACCCTGAAAAGCTACTGGAACCTACCAGTATATCTCGCTTGTCCTGGCCAGGGACTTTGCGTAATGGCTATCTGACACAGCGCGATATCATCTCCCAATACCGGGAGAGACGAATTGTCATGCCCCACCCCCAATACAGAGAGTATTGTCCGCTCTAGCTGAAACCGCACGGTTTTGTCCTTCGGAGCGAACCGGACCCGACCAGGGGCCACTTCCCAGGAGGTCACCCATCCCAGAACTTCCCTGGCTCGAGCACGCTTAACTACGGAGTTCTCAAGCTCCTGTAGTGCCAGTTCACTTAAAAGGCGCCTCTGTATTGAAGAGTGGTATCATTCCATTTATAGTACAGATCTGCCCCCTTTCGGAATGTATTCCGAAGAGTCCCCATTGTTCTACAGTGGGTCCCACGGACTCAAGAGGTGCCCCCCACGGATTCAAGAGGTGGCCCCCGCCCACTTAACATGACACTTGGCGTGGCATTTTGTTCCGTGTGGCACTTTGCTCCGTGAGCAAGAACCGGGTCCCGACATTCTCCCCACCTTTGAACAATGGTTTGTCCTCGAACCACAGACCTACTATTGAGGGACCAGCTCTGATACTATTCTGTCATGCCCCATCCCCAATACAGAGAGTATTGTCCGCTCTGGCCGAAACCGCACGGTTTTGTCTTTCGGAGCGAACCGGACCCGACAAGGGACCACTTCCCAGAAGGTCACCCATCCCAGAACTTTCCTGGCTCAAGCACGCTTAACTACGGAGTTCTCAAGCTCCTGTAGTGCCAGTTCACTTAAAAGGCGCCTCTGTATTGAAGAGTTGTATCATTCCATTTATAGTACAGATTTGCCCCCTTTCGGAATTTATTCCGAATAGTCCCCATTGTTCTACAGTGGGTCCCACGGACTCAAGAGGTGGCCCACATGGATTCAAGAGATGGCCCCCACCCACTTAACATGACACTTGGCGTGGCACTTTGTTCCGTGTGGCACTTTGCTCCGTAAGCAAGAACCGGGTCCCGACATTCTCCCCACATTTGAACAATGGTTCGTTCTCGAACCACAGACCTACTATTGAGGGACCAGCTCTGATACCATTCTGTCATGCCCCACCCCCAATACAAAGAGTATTGTCCGCTCTGGCTGAAACCGTACGGTTTTGTCCTTCGGAGCGAACCGGACCCGACCAGGGGCCACTTCCCAGGAGGTCACCCATCCCAGAACTTCCCTGGCTCGAGCACGCTTAACTACGGAGTTCTCAAGCTCCTATAGAGCCAGTTCACTTAAAAAGCGCCTCTGTATTGAAGAGTGGTATCATTCCATTTATAGTACAGATCTGCCCCCTTTCGGAATATATTCCGAAGAGTCCCCATTGTTCTACAGTGGGTCCCACGGACTCAAGAGGTGGCCCCCACGGATTCAATAGGTGGCCCCCGCCCACTTAACATGACACTTGGCGTGGCACTTTGTTCCGTGTGGCACTTTGCTCCATGAGCAAGAATCGGGTCCCGACACGAATTCTGTCTAACCACTACTGCCTCCAAGTGCTCGGGACTGCACCCAACTGCTACCTGTTTGCACGACTCCTTTGAGCCGTGGTAGGGTAGCAATCTAAGAACAGTGGGACACACTCGAGGCGAAGTAGCAGTGTCAAGTCTGCGGACTATGCTGTACTCATGTCACCTGGAAACTGTTAACTGACGATGGGTATAATACCAACCAACAGTTCCCCTGCGAGTCCTGTCCGGTGTACCCGTAACCTAACGAGCACCTGTATACTATCTCCAGTACGACGTACTGATGGCTATGGGACAGACCATCTCCCCAACTGGGATGAGAAGCGTACACACTAGTCTATTCTGGAATATCGATGCCATGTCTCGATAATCCTACGACTAGGGACCTGAATAGGATGTTGCTTATAGACTACCCAGCCCCCACTAGTGTGACTGACATCACAACGCTGGTAATCAAGCAAAAAACCTATGGGCTCCACTAATATGTATAAGTGATACGTTACAAGAAACATATGCACATATTAAAGTAGACACAAACCAAGTAGCATACTACCATTTTTAGCAAGACTGTATATACAAATGTGAATAACCCAAGCTTCCATTAAGTAATATACAATCTAGTATGATACAATAATGGCCCCTAGGACATATACACTAACAGCCACAGGTAGCATGGTTGGCTCTGTCACGTGCCGATCTTAGCGCACTCTGGGAAGCAGGGCGTGACACACCGTTTGGGATATATATGATGAGGAAAATGGAATAAAGAACGAGATACCGCCGTTTGGTGTGTGCGCGCGTGCGCGCAGAGAGAGAGGCCATATGAGGAAATTTCCTCCTACGGCGTCGAAAAAATATAACCTTCCCCATTTTCTCCGACGATCGGCATCCATCATCTTCTTCTTTATCATCTAAATGTGCACACACCAAATTTCATGTGATTCTACCACTTTTTCACCGTTCATTTAGTGGATGAAAAATTAACGGTTTACCGACAATATAACTTTTTACATTGCTAAATCAACGGTGAAAAGGTTATAGAATCATATGAAATTTGGTGTGTGCACATCTTAGATGATAAAGATGAAGATGATGGGTGTCAGTCGTCAGAAAAAATGGGGGAGGGTATATTTTTTCGACGCCATAGGAGGAAATTCCCTCATATGGCCTCTTTCTTCCATTAAATATATATATATATATATATATATATATAAAGAGAGAGAGAGAGAGCACGGAGTATAAAGTGGCACGGTTGGCCATCTTGATCATCATGTCCTTAAATATGTGTACATCGATTTTCATGTGAATTGGCTACCGTTTGCCCTTCCATCGGATGATTGCAAAATCAACGGTTTTCCGACAATAGAAAACATTTTACGATGTTAAATGAACGGTTTTCCGACGGTGAATTTACTTCATTTTGGTTAACAAGGAAAGCTAATCAGGAACAGACACCTGAAATATGCAAGGAAGCTATCTAGGAAAAATGAAGAAAAAACGAACAGGCTTTATAATAGTCAACTCCAAAGTGATAGAAATTTAAGTTCAAATAAGTCCTGAAACTAGTCCCCCTTGGTAACATAAGCTTTCAAAGGGTGGGTTTAGTACTTCTCACCAAGTCGTGCTAATGGCTAGGTTTAGCTGAACTAGTTCTGACCATTTTGGTGGTGATTGAATTTGCGACAAAACACATAAAAGATTCCCCACTTCAGGGGAAAAGTTGGTCCTAAGACTCCTTAAGGCAACTTTAAGTGGATACCAATGGCCACTTACAATGAACAACCTTTTAGGTAACTGCAGTTCGACTCTGTGAAACTGCATTGGAAAAAGAACAAGGCTGGAACTAAACAAGGGCCTAGCGCCCCAAAGGAATCAACTCCTGCTAGGACACACCAAATATATAAATATGCTGCAGAATTATTAATGAGATTACCTGTTTAAAAGTGGTGAAGAACAGATAAGGTGTCAATGTACTAGAACCCAATAAAAAGCAGCGCTGAATGAAATACAACTAACCTCAAACGGAGAGACACTAGTATGCCCGTCAAGGTTCGTAACGGAGAAACCAAATATCAGCCTAGCTATAGGCGCTGCAGTACAGCAGGCAGCTAGCAGGCCCAACATGTAATTGTAAGCACGAGATCTCAGACAGTATCTTTTTACGGTTTGATCTCTTGTAGTCCGCCATATTCGATAAAAGCAAGTGCCGAGTAGAGCCAAATGAGAGATTCCGACCACCAAGGTCTCAATGGCGCAGGGTGTATAAGCACCAAATGCATTCTCGACCACCGTCGCCCATATGCGGTTCTTTGCCGGCTGACAGTACCAAATCAGCGGCTCGAAACCCATTTCTGTTGACTTTCAGGTTACAATTTATCCTCTAACACTTCATCATCCCCTAGGTTATGAACTTCTTTATCGAAAAAGGTGGCAAGCGCTGAAGCGACCTGGAAAATAATTAATATTGTAGTTAAGATGTGGATATGAACCCCAGATCACTATCAATAGAGCAACACCAAATTTTCGGAAAAATAGGTTTTTGACAAATAGTATTTGCTTCTCTCGTCCTGTCTATTCTAGTTCTTCACCTCCAATGCTTAACGCGGATGTATAATACCATCGATCTATATTGCATGATCAAGATCGCTCATGGAATTCAAAAATCCCCCTGAATTCTAACTAAAATCTAGCCCTCTAACTGGGGAGAGGAGGGGGGGGGATTCTGACTATTTTTTCATCTATTTTTAGAAGATTCAAGATATTATTCTCTCTTTCTAAAAGATGAATTTGCTGCCATGATATAAAATATCATTGCAGAGCCAAAATTATATCTTGACTCTGAATCATGGAATTCAAAAATCCCCCTGAATTAATTCATCCATAACCTTCAAAAACACCCTTTGATATCCAAAACAAATCACCGCTGGATCAGACACCAGTTTTATTTATGCGAAAAAAGGACACAAAAGTGACGTACAACAATACAACAACAATATTAAGTAGAAAAAATGATGTATAATCATGAAAAAAGATGTTTTTATGCTCGAAAATTGGATTTTTCCGAAAAATACCAGTTCAGATCGTTGTTTCGGCAAGAATCTGAGCTGATCCAAAAACAAAATCGCAATAAATGAAATAATTTCAAGAAATTAAGCGAGAGAAAGAGTGAGTTTGAGAATAGTACCTTTTGTTTCGATCGCTCTCGAGCGTTGAAAGAATCGCCAACAAGCACAAACGAAAGAGGACCAATTACCAATTTATCTATTGATTTTATTATTATTATAATTCGCTGTAGCTGTGGATTCAGATTCGCATGGAAAAAAAGGGAGGAGGGACCGATCCAGCCCTCGTCAGCGCTTACGAAATGAAAATGAAACAGACTCGGACAAAATTGGTTTTTTTTTTATATATGAGATTTGTTTATTTATTGCAGGGCCTACATGTAATTAGGACGTAATTAGGACAAAACATGTAATAAGAGGAACCTTTACAGAAAAACCGGAATTTTATATTTTGATATCAAGATGTATATCGAACTTATTTTACTAATAAAATTCGCAGAAGATTTATATATATGATGGGTAGTGTTGTGTTATAACATTGTCGAAGACACAAACCGATATACTATGTCCTCCGGTCACACCCAAAATGGAAACAGCTAGTAAATTATGGAAATTGTTACAAGAAGATCACACGTTTGAGAAAGTTTTTCTCTTAAAATTACATAAGATTAATTTATTCCATCTATTATCTCACAGCACCATTGGTCTATTCTGCTTTTGCAACAAACTCCTTAAAAGGGTAAATTCTTGTCTAAATATTTTAACTGCCTCCGATATTACATTTGTCTGGATTGCAAACTTTGCGGCACATGCGGGTCTGCAGTACGTTCTCTAATCTATCTATTTTTTTAACTAAGTTATCCTTTTTGCGGTGCTTGTTAAAGAGGACAAGATCATGGCAATTCTATTTTATTTTTTTTTGTTGGACGATCGGGTTGCTTTATTTAAACAGATTTAAGATATTTGTTATTATAACTAGGACCCAAGAGGTGACATACGGCATTTTGTCATTTTTTAAATAAAGAAATCCAATAAAACGTTAAAATTTATTTACAAAATACTATATTCCTAGAGTTTCCATATCATCATCAAAATCATCTCTCTCTCCTCCCACCGAACATTCATGCATCTTGCAACCTAAAACGGAAAATTTTAAACCGCCCTAATGTTTAGAAATGTATACATATTAAACCCATCCTTCTTAATTTTTCACGTGCATCACAGATACACAAAATCTAGTTTTCATATATACAGTTGAATCTGCATATTTGGTATTTCTTTGTGTTAACAAGTCCTATCCCATTTCCTTGAATATTTAAGAAATTTGTGTTTTGGCAAACTTGTAGACATATAAAAAAAACTGCAAATAAAAAAAAACACAGTTTTCAAAATCCAAATTTCAACTGAATCGTTTTGAGACGGCCCAAAATCACATTTACTGGTCAAGATTCTCAGCACATCATAATCACAAATGCAAGTTGAACTGAGCAATTATGCACCTGTAGTGGGGCACGTTGACTGACTAACCCCTAATCCAATGACAATTTGTACAATCATATGTTATATCCAAAAAAATCTGGATTTGAAATGTATCATAAGTCTTTTTATAATCAAAATGGTAAAAAAGTTCCTTTAGATGAAAAGAATCGTTATGAATTTACTGTTGTGAAAAATTGGTACGAAAGTACGTACGCGTGAATCGGAACTAATGAAAAGTATCAAATGCAGCAACTGCGCAAAATCAATAAGTAATAAAAAAAACCACCAAGCGAATGACATAAGGTTCGACGCGTACTTGCATCTAATATTGCAATAAAGAATTACAAGAGATAATTTCTGCCCTCGTCACCCAAATATAAAAACACAATCTCTCTTCTATATACAAATCTCTCTTTTTCTCTCTGTTTTTTTTTAATTTCAAAGTCGTCACAGACTTTTTCTTGCCGCAGCCAACTGCAGACTTCTTGAAGGTTATAGGTGGATTTTTCTTCTTGGCTGCAGACCTCTTCTTTTGGATCTGATTGATTTAATTAACTGGCAGCCAACTTTGAAGGGATTAATTAAATAATATATACGTAGAGATATCCTGAGAGATAAGTATATCTTTAAAAACTAATCCTGCTCATATTCTGCTCCGGCCGGCCTCATGCTGCTGCCTTGGCAAAACTTTTCAGGTACGTGCACGTGTCTCAACTGATAGACGGCTCTCGAGCTCCAAATTTGCAGTCAATTTCAACATTTATCCCTGCACACTCAATGGGTTGTCATTAGTTAAAATATGGATTTGAGAAAATAATTATATAGAGAGAAAGAGATAGGTATATATTTTTTATTAATTTAAATGATGGTATGACATCCAAATCCATAAAGTTTCATCCCAAAACTCCGAACTTTGAAATCCAAGTTTATTACAAATCCAAACCACTCCGAATATCTGCAACCAAACAAGGATTCAAAAACTTCGAAGTAATTTGTACTTGCTATAGTACTTTGTCCCCTTAAATTCTCAGATCCATTTCAAATACTTGCAACCAAACAAGCCCCAAGTTAAGACTCTGTTTCTTTGCAGTTAGTTGGAGATGATCATTTTTTATTAGTTAAAAAAAGAATAATATGCTGTACTTAAATAGTCAGGCTGAGAGTGTGGTCACAATTGAAAAATATACAAAACTCAAAGTGCACAGGAAAAAATACATACACGTGGTCCCCATAAAACTGCATCAATATGCCCCAAAAATTCCATATTTTTTCTCTTTTTGTTATGATGCATTACATCTTGTGATATACACGTACCTAGTAATTTCTCTTCAAAGCGAGGAATAAAAGATAATTAAAAGGAAGCTAGTCTGAATTCATGTCCCTTTCGAATTCAAATAAATTTGGATTGTGTTAACTTAGTTTAATTTCCATATATTACAGGTTGTTCGAATCAACTTCTTGGTCTCTTTTTATATTCTTGATGACACCCAATATCGACGACCTCCAAGATCTGGACGCATGGCAGATGACGTGTCCCAAGATTGAGGAGGAAGGGCCCGCAGAGGCCGACCAGGCCGCCTCACACCCGACCTGCAAGCACAAGCTGGCCCTCAGCGAGGCCCCCTGCAAGTCAGCCTTCTCGGCCATTCAGCTCGCCTCGAGCCACCATAGGGCCAAGACTCCTCAGCCTCCCAGCTCATCCCGAGCTCCTTGCAGAGGCCGTCTTCCTCGGTCCTCCGACCAACTCCACCACTCACAGGCGTAACCGCCGCTCCGCGAATTTCGCCATGCGCGGATTCTCCACCCGCAACATCCCACGTTCCATGCCATCACGATCCCCATTAATGGGCGATCCGCTCTTTACGCGGGCGTGACGTCGGGAGCGTAACCACCGGTGAGATTCTCACGCCTGCTGCTACGTGCCGCCACCGCTATATAAACCCCCATCACAGAAGGGTCAAGTAAGCCATTTTCTTTACACTTACGCCGTTACTCTGCTCGGATCTTGTCACTAACTTGAACGTCGGAGGGTCCTCGGTGGTACCAAACCATCCCGGGACTTCTTTGCAGGTATACGGCGACAGCCTTCTCATCCCACCTTCTCCTCTCAAAGCCCATTGAGACCCACACGCAAAGAAGGACAACCAACCCAGTTCACCTCGAGATCAACGGAAGACAACATCTGACGGAGGCCCGAAAAGGAGCCCCATCAGTTGGCGCCGTCTGTGGGAACGTTAAATTCCACAAAATACAAAGTTGACCTTCCTATCTCCTCTCTCATGGAAGACGACCATCCTGAGGATCCCGGTACCAGCCGCCGCCTTCCGCTCACTGAAGGCGGGGATGAACCTCCTCCCATGACCGTCATCAACGCCCTCGCGGGCCGAATAGATCGCCTGCAATCCCTCGTGCAGGCCCCAAACGACCGCGCCCGGGCCCCAGATCGCTGCTCCTCCGCCTCCAGAAGACTCTGTCCCTGTCTGGACGGCCAACCACCAGCAGGTTGTATCCCCTCGCCACCGGTCCCTCGAACCGGTGCTCCCTGAGGCCCGCTGGGTGCCCCAGGGCTCCACGCCGAGATCTGCCGCCAGGGAGCCATGTCCCGAGTCTCCTCGTGCCCCTTACCTCCCTGAGGAAATGTCGGTCACCTCTCCTATCGACGATCATGACCGACCCCACCACGGTCGGCAGGAACGCACAGAAGGGGTCCGTCCCGGCGACTCAAGGGCTTCCCCATCCCGGGACCTGAGGCACCTTATCGGGAGAAACCGGGGCCACTCCCAGACGCAGTCCGCCCGCAGCGAGGCCCGGGAATCCCGAGGCGCCGATTTCTCAAGGTACCACGGTCGGCTCGACGCCCTCGAGAAGAAGATCGAAGGCATGCGCTGAGAAACTCACCTCTCGAGCGACGGGGCTAAGTACGCCTCCGACTCGCTCACGAAGCTATTCACCGAGGAACTGCTCGCCGTACGCGTCTCCTCGCGTAATAAGCCCCCGAAGGTCTCTCTGTTCAACGGGAAAACCGACCCGAAGGACCACTTAGACGCTTTCACCGCGGGGATGAGCTTCCAAGATCACTCCGACGCTGCCCAGTGCAGGGCCTTCCCGACCACCCTCATCCGCACGGGTCGGGACTGGTCCCGGGGGCTCGAGCCCCGCTCAATTTCGACCTTCGACAAGCTGTCCACCCAGTTCCTCGGCCATTTCGTGGGGAACCGTCGACAGAAGTGCACAGTCGACTACCTCTTCAAGGTTAAAAGCGGGGGCAAGGAAACGTTCAAGGCCTACATCACCCGCTTCTATAACGCCCTCCTCGAGATGCCCGAGCACCGGGACGAGACCGTCATAACGGCGCTCAGGTCTAGTCTGAGGCACAAAGAATGGTTGCGCTCCTTCGCGGTGGCTCAACCTAAAACCATGGCCGAAGTCAAGGCGTGGACCGAGCGCGAGGTCCAGCTGGAATCCGAAGTGAATGCCAACCTTCCTCGGGCAGATCGGCCAGACCAGAAGAAAAGGATTCGGGAGGACATGCCGGAGCGTCAGCAGCCCTACCACCCGAAATTCCAAGAGTATACCCCCCTCAACGTCTCCCTCGCGGTGTTGCTAAAGGAGGCCCAGAATGAGGGGTTCTTCAAATTCCCCCCGGTACCACGTCAGATCGCTAAGCGAAGTCGGGGCCCCTACTGCGCTTTCCACCGGGTGCCGGGCCACGCCACGGAAGACTGCAAACAATTGAGGGACTACGTCGAGGAGCTCATCTGGTCTGGGCACCTCGCCACCTATCTAAGGGACAAACGGCAAGCCGACCACGAGCAAGAGCAGCCTCGCCCTCCCACCGACCTAACCATCGGCCAGATCATGCTTGTTTCAGCGAACAGCCAGCCCGGAGCTCAGGGAGCCCCATGCCCTATGCCAAGCGCGGGGGCCGACAGCCCTTCAGGGAGCTCGGCCCAAGCCAATAAAGTCATCTTTTAGCTTGTACCTTTTTTTTAAGCAATGCGAGTTCTTCCTAAGATCTACTGTTAAGTTTGATAAAGATCAATGAAGCATTGCGAAAAATAATGAAAAGCTTTGTTTTATTCAAAGGGTATTATGGGCTCCTCAGCCATACATGCAAAAAAGGGGAGCTACAATAGTGGGGGAACAGGGTGCATCGAGCACTGTTCGTGGTACTCGGTAAAAATCTCCACCAGCTGGGGCCTCGCAAGTTCCAGCCTTTGTCCCCAGTTCCCCCCACGGGCATCGACCCCGAGCCTCAGCTCGTAGCATTCGCGGACAAGCGCCTCTGAGCGGGCCAACCGGTTCGCAGAGATTAGGCCGAAGCGCCTCAAAGATCGCAGCTTGCCCACGGCCTCATCGAAGAGCAGCTCCGACACGGGGTTGTAAAGCCCCGACGATGCCCTCCAGATGGAGTACATCAGTAGCTGCAGCAGGGGGGAGCGTCTAGGGAGCAACCGGCCGAAGTGATCCTCAATGCGCCCATAAACCAACTGCACCGTGTCCTCGGTGCAATAGGGGTCGTAAAGGTACACATCTTCAAAGCTGACGATGTCGGGGATGGTGAACGGAAAATCCTGCATTCTCGATGGCCTGTTTGAGAAGGGGGGAAGGACCAGTACTCCTTATATAGCCCGTTGCGCTGCCCAACAGCCGCCCGCTTTCGCCTAGGGAGTCTCCGCCATGCGGCATCCATCGAGCGTTATCCGGTGGGAACGAAGCGACGCACCCCTATCACTTCACCTTCCCCCGCATTCAATGTGATGGCTGCGCGCGCCGTTGCCCCGGCCGTTCCCATCCCCCGCACCTACAGCTGAACAGTCAGGCTACACCTCGTCAACCTGCTTGGTCAACCCCAGTGGGCAACTTCCCTACGGCAATGCCGGGAACCAAAAAGCCCTCCCAGAGGCAGTCGAACCCGAGGTTCCCTCGCTCGGCTATCCCCTGCGGGCAGCTTCCCTGCCGCAACGCCAGGGATAAAAAAAAGCCCTCTTAGAGGCAGCCGAGCTCGGGGTTCCCTCACTCGGCTATCCCCCACGGGCAACTTCCCTGCCACGACACCGGGGATCAAAAAGCCCTTCCAGAGGCGGTCGAGGCCTGAGGTTCCCTCGCTCGGCTACCCCCCGCGGGCAGCTTCCCTGCCACAACGCCAGGGATCAAAAAAGCTCTCCTAGAGGCGGTCGAGGCCAGAGGTTCCCTCGCTCGGCTATCCCCCGCGGGCAGCTTCCCTGCCATAACACCGGGGATAAAAAGAAAGCCCTCCCAGATGCGGTCGAGGCCCGAGGTTCTCTCGCTCGGCTATCCCCCATGAGCAGCTGCCCTGCACCGACGCCGGGAATGAAAAAGCCCTCCCAGAGGCGGTCGAGGCCAGAGGTTCCCTCGCTCGGCTATCCCCCGCGGGCGGCTTCCCTGCCACAACGCCGGGGATCAAAAAAGCCCTCCCAGAGGCAGTCGAGGCCAGAGGTTCCCTCACTCGTCTATCTTTCAGGACAAAAGCCCTCGCCAAGAGGTACCGGGCAGTAACCCTGCCCGGCCAAGGGTCCTGGGTAGGCTTCCTACAGCCTTATAGCTTTCCTCGCGCCAAGGACCAAAGTCCTCCCAGAGGCAGTCGGGTCCTTGCCCGGCTATCCCCGGCTGGTAGCTTCCTACCACAACCGACTGGGATCAAAGTCCTTACCAAGAGGCACTGGGCAGTAACCCTGCTCGGTCCCCGTCCTGAAGCATCTGAAAGCCCTCTCAGAGGCAGCCGAGCTCGAGGCCCCCTCGCTCAGCAATCCACAGCAGGCAGCTTCCCTGCCACACGCCGAAGATCAATATTCCTCCCCGAGTGGTCTGGTCCTCGCCTGACCATCAACGGCTGGTAGCTTCCTACCACCGTCCTTAAAGAACCAAGCCCTCGAAAGAAGACGACCGAGCAGCTACCCTGCTCGACCACCCCACCCGGTCACCCACAGATGACGGCCGATACTCTAAATCAGAAACGAATATCAGGCCTGTCCATGCCTAAACGATCTCCCCCTCGACCTCGGGGCCCGATGAGATACCTCCTCGGAGACGCTCGTCGGCAAAAAAAAAAACTGCAGTCAGCTCGACGGACGATCGTTAGACAGAGGGCCAACCTGATATGAAAGCACAACAACGCGAGTAAAACGTAAAACCCAGAAAGCAAGCCTAACTTACCTACGAACTCAACGGGGCTAAGCCCGGCCCAGCTCAAAACCCTCTCGGACAGCAGCATGTCGTATCGAGGGATAGGTTCCCACGACGCCACTCTCACCGCGGCGGGGTCATCGGACAGGTTCCCCGGCAAACTATTATCCCTCGACCACTTGGTGGGCACCGGCCAGTCCTCGCCCTCGGGAGGGGAGACGAAGAAAAACTTCTTCTTCCAGTCATGAATGGAGGAGGGCAAAGCCACGACCCCGGCCCCGGATGCGGCCCCGGGCCGCTTCCTAAAAGTAAAATAAACCCACCTCGGGTCGCCAGCTCGACCGCCGGGGTGACCCTTAAAAGCAAGGGAAGAATCGAGAAGGGAAAGACTGAAAGGAACCGCCTGCAGCTTCAGGCGGATCAGGAACCCGAGGAGAAGCCTCCACGCGTTCGGCATTAGCTGGCCAGGGGCCAAACCGAAGAAGTTCAGAGCGGCGATGACCTCAGGAGAGAAGGGTAGTCGCATTCCTCCCCAAAAAGCTTCCAAATACAGGGCGATCTCCTTACCCCGTACCTGGTCTGCCCTCTCCCCCTCCTCGGCCAGACGAAGCGTGTAGCCCGGGGGAATGTGGAAGCAAGCTCGAGCGTTGGCGAGCTTGTCCTCATGCCTCACCCAGCACGAGGTGCTGGGGGCTACACCTACCTCCTCCTCCCTGGAGGCGGCCCCGAGGAAAGGGCCCAGCCCCTGCTCCCCGAGGGGACTCGGACGCATCTCAAGGAACCCTAACACCTACTCCTACAGCGCATACTGATTCCGCAGGGGAAGACATCTAACCTAGGGAAGAAATTCTTCAAAAGTTGGGAACAAGGGAAGGGAGACGAGCGCCGAGCAGCTGGGGCTTGAGAATGAGAAAATATGAGAGAGTAAGGGCCCTAGGGCGGGCCCCACCCATATTTGTTACCTCACACGGCCTCATCCGACGGCACCCATCGTCTCCCGCCAAAACGGCTCCTCGCGCCTAGCGGTTCAGATCGTTCCACGTGGCAGCCCAGCGATTGACTGCGTCCCATCAGACGCCGCAGGCCTGCGCGCGTCACATCAGCCAGTTGGTGCTCGACACGTGGACCGTCGCTTCGACTGCAGAGTGCGCAAACCGACGCACCCTCCTTAAATGCAAAGATCTCGCCTCGATTCGCTAGTGGAAAAGACAACAGACGGCTCGAGGACTCATCCCGGCACAACCCTGAGGAGGAGCTCATCTCGAAGGTGGGGGGTGGGCGGCAGTCCACTCCTGACCCGACCCGCTAGATGGTCGGGGCAAGAGTGGGGGGCTAATGATGACACCCAATATCGACGACCTCCAAGATCTGGACGCGTGGCAGATGACGTGTCCCAAGACTGAGGAGGAAGGGCCCGCAGAGGCCGACCAGGCCGCCTCACACCCGACCTGCAAGCACAAGCTGGCCCTCAACGAGGCCCCTGCAAGTCAGCCTTCTCGGCCATTCAGCTCGCCTCGAGCCACCATAGGACCAAGACTCCTCGGCCTCCCTGCTCATCCCGAGCTCCCTGCCGAGGCCGTCTTCCTCGGTCTCCGACCAACCCCACCACTCACAGGCGTAACCGCCGCTCCGCGAATCTCGCCATGCACGGATTCTCCTCCCGCAACTTCCCACGTTCCACGCCATCACGATCCCCATTAATGGGCGATCCGCTCTCTACGCGGGCGTGACGTCGGGAGCGAAACCGCCGGCGAGATTCTCACGCTTGCTGCTACGTGCCGCCACCGCTATATAAACCCCCATCGCAGAGGGGTCAAGTAAGCCATTTTCTTTACACTTACGCCGTTACTCTGCTCGGATCTTGTCACTAACTTGAGCGTCGGAGGGTCCTCGGTGGTACCAAACCCCCCCGGGACTTCTTTACAGGTATACGGCGACAGCCTTCTCATCCCACCTTCTCCTCTCAAAGCCCATTGAGACCCACACGCAAAGAAGGACAACCAACCCAGTTCACCTCGAGATCAACGGAAGACAATATCTGACGGAGGCCCGAAAAGGAGCCCCATCAATTCTAATGTCTTTTTTCTTCTTTTATGTCTTTGTTTTTTAGATTGGTATGTTGGCACTACTTCATTGCAATTTGGTTTATTGAAATGTGTCAGACCTAAATGAAAGACTTATGTAGCGGTGACAAAGAAAAAGAAACATATGATTGGCCTCTCATAGATTACATATGGCTGTATTTATGATTGTTTGATAATAATAGGATATCATACTAGCAAATCTAACCAAAACCAGCAATTTTAAATTTCCTATTTTTCTATCGCATTCTTAAATTCCCATCTCCACTGTTAACAAGACTAGTATTTTGCATGTGTGATGCACGTTTATATTATAATTTTGAAATGCCCGGTGTGGCATTTTAAAGAAAATATGTGTCTCTCTCTAGCAAATAAATAAACCGTGTGTTCGTTACACATTATTCAGCGATCTCGAATAACAGTAACTAATATATATACATATATATATATAAATATATATATATATATATATATACACGCATACAGAGAGAGAGAGCAGAAGGATATTTGATGAAGATGAGAGAGTGTGCACGCAGTGGATATGAGACTGGTATATTTTGGAATTAAAGTAAATTAAAGCAATTTTCTCGTTCCTTTGACCTTTTCTTGTAAAAAGGAAACATGGCAACTCATGCTCCCTGTCTTTGAGTTATCATATTAACTAATATTTTGCCGTGTGTACATGAACAACATATATATTGAAGGCGTGTGTAAATTTTTTCATCTTGGACATTACATGGAAATTTATAAAGATATCCGTTTTTTCTAAATTTAAATTAAATGAATGCGGTCAGTGGTAATATTAGAATTGAGAAATTTTTGAGTTATACAAAATAATAAAGATATAAGGGTTTATATATAAATTTGTACGGTATGTATTTTTTGGGGCTTTTGAGCATGAGAAAGAATGTGCAATGAGTGAGAGAGAAAGAGAGTTGTTGGCTTTTCATTTTCTTATTTGGTGGATGAGGTGGATATCTCTAATTCTCGACTTTGGCTATTGGAATTTTGTCATATTTTTTATATTTTTTATTTTGTTGCTCAATGACATCATCTAAATACTTCTAGTTCTAGTTATAATAGTAAAGATATATGAGATCCACAAACTCCAAATTGATTGATAACATAGTTTCCATTCATTTTTTGCAAATAAAAATTATAATTAAGAAAATTCCATATCATAAAGATAACTGGAGTTTATTTATAGACGGAGGTTGCAGATTTGATTTGAAAGCCCTAAACTTCATTTAAAACTAAATTATGATTATGTCATATGAGACGTGTCAAGGAAAACGGAGTTTACAAAATTTAGGTCAGATGACTTGGATTGGAGTTTAAAGAATTGCAGGTATTTCAAATCCAGAGTTTAGATAACTACGATCAATTATCTCGACTTCAAAATGAATGCCTAGCCAACTTTGTCTTCATTGTTCATTTTATGGATGGATCGCTGAATCAATTCAAGCGGGCCAAATTTTATTTTATTTAACAGGGGAGCCAATTGGATTTTATTAAGAAAGAAACACATTAAGTGGGTTTAACCCATACACCAAGAGGCTTATAAGGGATTATATATACATCACAAAAAATTAGGGCTCCCTTAGAAAATCCAAGAAGGCAGAAAACATCTTTCATCCATCCTATTCTTCGTCCTCTATGCCTCACTTCAACCCCTGATCTCAAAATTTCCATCATTCTTCAAGAATTTTAGTAGTTCTGAGCAATCGACACTGAGATCTTTCATCGCTCATTTCATTCGTCCGTTCCGCCTCATTCCAACTCCAGATCTCAAAGCTTTCACCATTTTAAAGATTTTTTTATAGATATGAACTTTCAATGCTAAGATCTATATAGAGGTAAGTATAAGATGTGCAAAAAAAATCCTAACTTGCTAAAGTTTTCGTCAACTCTAGTACTGTGATCAGCAGATACGGTCTTTTCTCTTTACAATCTTTCTTCTGAGTAACCAAAGATCTGAACCGGAGAATTTGTAGTTTCTCTGGTTTTGTAAATCATTAAATTCATGCTTTTCTCAACAATATCTTTCTGCCGAATGATCAAAGATGCAAACTTGAACTTCAAAACTTCTGTATCCACAAAGGAAAGCATCAAAGGAAACATCTTTAACTCAAAGAATTGATTTTTGTTTTCTTCAGATTGATAAAACCTTGATTTTTTGATTTTATTTCCAGCATTCTTCATACTTCCTGTTTCTTAATCAAAGAAAAGATCAGAAAACCTTTGCTTCATTCTTTTCAACTTCGGTGTCGGGATAAAAAATTACACTCCGGTTGACCAAGTCAAAGTCAACCCTAAACCAAATGGACCCGAGCCCAAGCAAGCAGGCCCAAGCCCAAGCCAAGTGGCCCCAATCCCAAGTCAAGACCGAGCATGGCAGGGGCCGGCTCCATGACAAAAAGAATAAAGGTATAAATTAGTTTAATATAACTTTAAAAAAAATAAATGTATGGAAAAAGGCAAAAAGCCCAAAATTTTGTAAAGCTCGTGTCTTATGTGCAAAAACAAATAGGCACATGAGCAATGGAAAGGCACAAGTACCATATGAAAAATCCCAAGGGGCTATATGTAAAGTGTGTAGCCTATAAAAGGCAAACATAATGAGAAAATCGAGAATAATTTTCATTCTCTCAAAAATTCTATAGTTCTGATCTCCTTCTCCTTCCTCAAGATTTTAAACCTTATTCTTTTTTTGAATTAAATTAAGAGTTTAACTCTTTCTTTTACAAAATGAAATAGTTTTTCACCATAAAACCCTTGAAGGGGAGCTCGGATCTCTAATCAAATCTCTGAAAGGGAAGATTTTTAAGTCTCACCCTCCTTTTTTCTTTAAGATCCAGCTAATAGAGAGAAAGAAGAAAGAGACCCATCTCCAAAAATCCCACTTTGAAAAGATCTAAGGCTCAAGAGAAGATTCAGAGCTCAAGGGAGAAGAAAATGGTCCCCTTTCATCCTCTCCGAAAATCTCTTGGGAGTTTAACTCTGAACAAGAATCTCTTCTTTAGGAGTTTAATTCCAAATCAATGTTTGAAAAGCGCAACTCTAAGATCCAAATTCTCGAAGAAGTTGAACTCCAAAAATCCAGATTTTTTAGGAGTTTAACTTCACAAAAAGATCATTTTTTAGGAGTTTAACTCTAAAATTCTCTCGGAAGTTCAACTCCCAGTTCAGGGGCGAAGCCCTTTTTCCGCGGGCGCCCAGCGCCCGCATCCAGGGCGCGTGACCCGCTGGTGCCCAGCTCCCGCATGCTAAGCACGTGACCCGCTGGCGCCGAGCGCCCACAAGCCACGCACATGGCCCACTGGCGCCCAGCTCCCGCACCCCACGCACGTGGCCTGCTGGCGCCCACGCGCCATGCATGCATCCTTAGGATGCTCCTTACCCCTTCTTTTCTTACACGCTCTACACTCAAAACACATCCCCCGTTAGAAATTTTTTCTAACGGGACGCTGCCCCGCACCCCGTAAGGGGGCTGCTAACCCCCTTAACCCCCAGCCCGCTATCCAAGTAGCGGGACCCCCGTAAACTCTACAAGGCCCCCGATATACAAAAAACCCCTCATGACACACACATACGCATACTGCACATTGAGTTCGTATAACCAGTTTGACCCGTCAATCGGAGGTTCCCTCGCTTCAAAGGCGATGGGTAATTAACAGCTGTTTAGTCCGCGGCTGCCGGAGATTCGGATCCCCACAATCAATAAACCCCAGCTTACCTTAGGCAGGGGGAACCTGTATACGCCTGACAAGCGCACATATTCCTATCTCAATAAGGTGATGAAAAACACTCTACAGATTCTGGCACGCCGGGTGGGACATTTCTCTCCTCACATATTTCAGATTAAACGTTCATGTGAACTCAATCAACACATATATCGATTGCTTGTACTGAAGTCATATTTTTTTTTGTGTACAGGTTAACAACTTTCAGTCACAATCTCGAACTCAGCAATCATATCTTCAAAGATGAGCTTCGTTTCTGACGCGACCCCGATTCCCTACATGGTCAAGATCAATGCCCGCATGGTTCTCTCTGCAAGTCTCGGCCAGCAATGGGAGGATCCACCTCGTCAACTTGGTTCCGTCATCATCTGCCTTACCGGAAGTGCTCATTTAGTGAAGGTCCCGGCAAACCAAGCGACCAAACCGATCTCAAGGGGTAGGAGGCTGAACGTTGTGGTCACCAAAGTATCCCACTCTAAATGCAAATCCGTATTCGAACGGCTCTCCACTGTTCCGATTGGGGACAAGGCCGTCAACACCAACGAGGCTACAAAACGTCCCCGTCAAGCTCAGGCGACGCCCTTGACAATTTCACGATCGGACGTCTTTTCTGTACTCTCTGTTAATCGGCCTACGGCATCTTCTCAAAAAATCGAAGCCTGCGCAAATGCTCAAATCAGAAAATGTAAGACAGAAGCAGCTCGAATATAGAGCATTAGAGCCAACAAGAGAGCCAGGACTCTGGCCAAGCAGAATTTTGTGAGATTCTAAAAACAGGCGTCACACACCTTTTCCTAAAATACATAAATACGGTACGTAACAAAGCCAATCATGCTACCTATGGCTAGGACAGATCCCCCCATAGTCACATTACGGCTGTTAATCGGATATTAAGAACAATAAACAAAATCTAACTAACACATGTCCATCTGCCATAATAGATAAAAGTCAAGAAATGTATATAGCGGAAACGAATAAAGATCCAATAACGAAATAATATCCTAATCACATCCCTTATGGGATCACATCGATAAATTTAAATTACAGAAATAAAATAACGAAGTATTTCTAAACCTAATCATCAAGCTCCTCACTGCTCAGCTTGCTTGTTAAAATACTCTTGATCTTCCTGCGACAAGGTCAAAGGAACTGGGCCATGCAAAATCCAGACGTCAGTGCGTTATAAATATCAATAACGATAATAATAATAATCAGAATAGAAAGCTATGATGAAACATGAGTATAAATAATTATCGCAGGTGTAAACAATGAGCTATAGGCATGTCACATGTATCCTAAAGTCTATGCTTTTAGGTTATTTATTCTACAAATTTTTGAAATCAATTAATGTAATTCTCATCGTAACTCAACAGTATATATCCCGTTCATACTATCACGGGACCATGGCACAATATATCCCGTTCATACCCCCACGGGACCACGGTACAATAAACAATGGTTATTCCGTTTACGCCCGAAATCACGACAAACAATAATAATATCTTCTTGAGTTACGTTTCGGTTATATTCTTGATTTCCCCCTTTCCCCAGGTTTTGTGTTTGTTTACCGCCGAAAATAGAGACGAAACCGCGTAGGATCGTCTTGCCTGAATTTGGGGGCAGATGTTATTTGGTTTTATCCGTCCACCTCTCTGAAGATGCCAAGCTGATTTATGGCACCGTGTATCGGATGTCTGGACGGATGCGGCCGTTTATAGCAAACTTCGTCAGATTCCCCTTCGTTGTGAGGGTTTTTTTTTATTGTGGGGACGCTCTTCCCTGCAGGTGCAAGTTTTGCAGTTAATTACGTTACCTCATAGCGGCAACCAATTTCTCCTGCTCCAGAAGGTCACTTCGCGTCATGTGTGTTTGTTTTATTTTTTGGTTGCCCGTGGATTGTATGCGGAGACTAATTTGTGTTGTCGCCCGTAGGGCGTGGATTAGTCCAAATCCGTATATTCTTACATTTGGGTTTGGGTTGATTTAAGGATCATTAATCTTGTTTGAGATTAACATCAACTTTAATGTTTGTTTTAGATACGTTAATCCGATATTGGACTAAGATCTACTTAACCGGGGTTCAGGATCATTTGTAATCCAACAAAAGAGCATTTGGGCTCTATCATTTTAGTTTAAGGACGTTATAGTCCACAGCTAGTTTAAGGACATTATAGTCCATGGGTAGTTTAAGGAAATTACGGTCCATGGGGTATGCTCATGGGTTCGAAAGTGTACCAAAAGAGCTGTTGGTTGTCGGGCCCTCCATCTCTCTAAAGACGTTGAAGAATTACAACGACATATATCAGAGGTATGGAGAGATGTACCCTTGAACCGAACTCCAGATTGAAGGGAGAGACCATGGTGGAATGAACATTATTTTAGATGCCACGTATCCGGAGGTCATTGGCCATCTCTGGAACTAAGATCGATTTGGGGGGACCTGAGTATAGGAAGGCTTGGTTGATTGATGATCAAAAGGTTTTTGGCCTCAGGAGACTTGGCTAATTTGGGTTGAGGTTGGCCCCTCACAGTGTTAAATACTGCTAATTGTTTGGCGCTCACGTGCTCCCACGTGAGACTCTTAAGCAGTGTTAAACACTGAAATTTGGAGCGCTCACGTGTGGCGCGTGAGGCACCTGAATATTGGGCACTGTTTCTTTTGGGCTTATTCCCTTATTATATACATATAAGTGTTAAACACTTAAATCTTGTAACCATCACGTGTGGACGCGTGAGGCGCTCCTAAATTGGGCATTGCCTCCTTTGGATTTATCTTCCTATTCTTTTCTAAGTGCTAAACACTATTGGAGGTCACGTGGGATCACGTGACTCGATCTCAGTTATTCCTTTTTGTTCCTCAAAAGTGCTCACATGGGAACACGTGATCTGTCATTATAGCATTAAACGCTAATATGCATGGAGTTCTTGATCTAAGTCTTGAGAATTTCAAGTCCTTTGTTTTATAAGAATTAAATTCTTATGCAGGATTAAAACCTAGTTTTAGCAGAGGAATTAAATTCCTATATCTTTGGAAGAATTAAATTCTTCAAATCTAGTTCTTTCCTCTAAGTTTTGGGACTGCATAACAGAATCTTCCCGATGAGAATTAAATTCTCAACTTATGGGGAGATATGCTTCTGCAGACCTCAACCAGAGGAAAAACTAAGTTCTTTTTGGATGAGTTAAACTCTTGTAAAAGGAGATAAAGTGATCTCTAGGTTTCTCTCTTCCTTTTTTTTTTACCTAGGGTTTCTTTTTCTACAAAGAGAACTCCTCTTCTTTTTTTGTTTTCTCAAATCTTATGGTGGGGGTCTCCTCTCTTTCTCTCTTGAGTCTCGAGTCCTTTATATAGTAGAGGCAAATTTGTTGATTTAGTTGAGAAAATCTCTCATTGAGAGATTTTTTGATTGATGCGGGGACTATCCACCGTTGGATCTTTGATCCAGAGACTTCTGTTTTATAGAAGACATTTTTCTTGTTTTTAACAAGATCGGGAAAATATTTTCCCATACAGAGCTTATTCTGTATCTTGGTGAAATTTAATCACCATTGGATCTTTAATCCAATGGTGCTCTTTTTTACAGAGCACAGTCTATCTTGTTTAGAAAGATTCAAGAAAATATTTTCCAAATAGGGTTTTGATCTCTCTTATTTAGAATTTAATTCTATCGGTTCAGAAGATATTAGGAATCCTCACGTGTAGCTCGTGACCCATAGCATTAGGCCGGTTTTGCTTATATGGAGCAGTCCCAGAGAAAAGCATCACGTGTTGGCACATGATACGCCTTCTGCCCTGTTATTTGTTTTAGGAAGGCGCCTATATACTTTGTATATAGATGCTCACATGCTTGCACGTGAGGCTCAATTTCAGCCTTATTTGTTAAGCGTACTGCCTATAATTTTTGCTCCAAGGCGCATCACGTGCGGGCACGTGATACTTCATTTGGGGAATTTTTCCATTGCTTTTGGGTTCAGTATTTATTTATTTTTTTATAAGGGAACAAATGCCCCCACAATGTTGTTCTCACGTGGCTTACACGTGAGTACAACGCTGTCACCTTTACAGCCGTTGGATTGCGTAGGGGAATGGGGAGGTGAACTGCCCTTATTACGTCTTATAAATGCAAGGGTTTGGCCTTTGGGAAGCCACTATTCTTTCATCTTCTAACTTCCTTATCTTCTTCGAGAATTTAATTCTCCTCTTCAGACCTTAGTTCTCTGTTCATTGCAATCCCAGAGTTAAACTCTGTCAGAAAAAGAAACCTTTTTTAGGTAAAGATCTCGAACATCAGAGAAACCCTTTTCTTAAAAAAAACTTCTTGATTTTAAATCCACCATGAGAGCTTTGCTCTCTTCTGAAACCCATCTCTCAAAGATCCAAAGACATGATTTTTGAGTAGTAACCCTCAATGCCTTGGGCATTCCTCCTCTGTCCTTTAAGGATTCATGACATTTTATTTTTTATTTCCTCTTCATGTGGGTTTTCTGGAATTTAATTCCATCGCATAAAAGGAATTTAATTCCTCACCGAAGAGCTTAGCTCTGAAAGATTAAAAGGGCCCTTCAGGAATTTCATTTCCTGGTGGTCTTGAGAACATTTTCGTTGGGTTTTTCCTTACTTGCACAAATTCAAATTTGTTGGGTATTTTAACAGAACTTGCTTTCTCTATGAGAATGTCAAGAGTTGTTTAACAGTAAGTCGATATTACACACCCTACTAGATGCGGGAAGGCGGAATAGGTAAAACAATCATTTTGTTCAAGGTAATATCGACTAATTTTACGGATCTTTGCTAAACCCTAACTAACAAACTATCTAGAAGTGCTAAACTACTGTGATAGATGATTACACCTCAAGATACTAGTCCTTCTTGTTCTTATTGTTCACCTCCTCGTCGGCCTCCTCGATGTAATAGAAGATCCACCCGAGAGTTCCTTCTTCAAGCTTTAATCTCTAACTTGAGATAACTAAGTGGCTAGGATTGCTAATCCAAGTGACCTAGAAGATATAGAAGTGGATTAAGGATCTATTAGTCTTTCTAACCCTTGGGATCTCAACACATGAGAGAATTAGGGTTAGGTTGAAGAAGAGGAGAGCTTGAGGAGAGAGAGTGTGTATGTGAGAATGAAATGAATTATTACTCATTTTTGAATATATGAAGCATGATAATTATCCAAATAATAATATACAAAAATAACAACCATGCTTCATTAACTCACTTTGGATGAATCATCTCATGAGTCATTAAAACATTTAATGCAAATAACACATCTGTCATACCCCGCTTCCCAGAGTACGCTAAGGTAGGCACGTGACATAGCCAATCATGCTACCTATGGATAGGAATTATCCTTCCACAGTCACATTATGGTTGTAGAGATATCAAGAACAATAATAAAACTACCTAGCACATGTCCATAAGCCAAAATGAAATGAGTCAAGAATAAATAATGCGGAAGCAAGAGATCCAATACAAGAATAACTGGAATGTATGTTCCATAATGCGGGCTCACATCAGGAATAAAATCTGGAAAGTAAAAGAACTAACTACTAATGAGTCCTCACTGCTCATCCTGCTGGCCGAAGTACTCCTGCTCGGACTGCAGCAAAGGTACGGAATCTGGGCCATGCAAAACCCAGACGTCAGCGCGTCATGTCATCAAGCAATAAAATATAAACAGGGTAACAAGACATGCAAGTATAATCATAAATGGTAAAACAGATATAACAGCAATATAAATCAGGGCAGTGAAGGGTAGTGTGCAGTGAGTAAACTAAACTGGTCTATTGGGTTATTTACTCTCAAGTCTTTGAAATCAGTCTGATGAATTATCGATGTAACTCAATAGTATCCCGTGCATGCCCGGGACCACGGTCTAAGACTCTCGGGCTGAAACCGAGACATGCCGCTAGGCACTAAAACAGGAAATATGTAAAGACGAACGATGTCAGCAGCTTCATCCCAAGGCTGGCCTAGCCTCTAAAACTGATCAGTATAAGCAAGCAACTGTCGAGTTACAAGTCAGGTTTCATCATTGATTTCCCTATACCCCCAAGTTATATGTGTTCAAGTCCTGTATTGAATAATCTAGAGCTACTGCCAACACAGGATCAGGCAGGTACAGGTTTGTCTAGATAGACAACAGGAACGGTCCGTAAGGACAACATGTCAGGTTTGTTGGCATTAGACACAAGATCAGGTAACAGGTAAGACCATGGTACATCAGGTCAAGCCAGGTAATGTATAAGGTGTCATGTTATGTAAAGAGTTGCACGGTACCATGTCGTGTCAAGTAATATGTGTAACAAGTCATGTCAGGGTGTACAAGATATCAGGCGGGTGCTCATAATCAACTAGCATAAGCATGGGTATACAAAATAAGCATGGGTACTAATATCACAATAAACTGGAACATGTAATGTGGTGTGCAAATAGGTACAGATTAAATATATCGATGCAGAGTTATCAGTTGGGTTTAAGGGATAGTTTCAACATTACTTAAATACCGTATAACAAATATGGATGCTAACATCATGTTAATATGTACAAAAATAATCTAGAGATGCAATTGAATATGAATTAGGCTAGATGTATGCAAACGGTCGTCCGATAAGGTATAAACTATAAAAGGGGTATTATGGCTATGCAAACAATTGTTATTATGTGATTTAACATACAGATGGGGTTACTAGGTATAGTAAACTAAAATGCAATGGGTATGTTTCGAGCTAGAAATCTAAAATGATATAACGTGACATCGAAATGTAAAATGGAAATTATGGCATTAAATTTAAACTATAGGTTTAATGTGCATTCAAATGTGTATATAATAAATTAAATAGCATGTAGCAAGTTTTACTTGCCTCGACGGATCGCGAAGCGGTATACGGAACGTCACGCGTCGGCGGGAAAAGTCGCGACGCGCGCACGGTACACGGAATGAGTCCAAACAACGCACGATGGAATCACACGGGTCAGATGTCTTCGCTGGGTCGTGGAGATCGTCGACCGCACGGCCGCATTCCGGCGATCACAGATAACAGTGAATAATAAAGAAGAGAAAAATGCATAAAAGAAACTAGAAGAAAAGAAAAGAAGGAGTAAGAAGAAGAATGAGAAGAGAAGCTCATTGTGCTCCCAAGGGAAGTCGTGAGGTGTCGACGGCGTCGATGGAGCTCCGGCGAGTGATCTGCAGAGAACACCAGCGGTTAACTGAAAAGAACGAAAAAGAAGGGAAGAAGGAAAGAAGGAAGAAGAGGAGAGGGTGTGTAGTGCTCATGATGGTGTAGGATGATCTGGGATCGAGGGCGAGATCGGTGGCGATCGACTCCGGCGAAGAGGGTTGGTGGTTAGGGTTTGGGTCGGCTGACGTCGGCTGGGGTGATGTGCAGGGTGTGTGCAGGTCGGTTCTTGGAGCGTGAGGGAGATGAGAATGTGGCGAAGTAGAAGGGGCGAGGGCTCTATTGAAGGAGGAGGAGGAAGCAATGAGGGTATTAGGGTTTGAGATGAGGATTAGTTGAAGAAGGAAGCTCGGGGTTTTTCTTTTTATGAAGACGAGACGGTTAAGGGAGGTGACACGACTCCGTACGCGGTGACCACAACCGAGAAGCCAACAGTAAACGCGAGATGTGAGAGAAAGAAGAGAGAGAGAGGGATGCGCGAGAGGAGAGAGAGGGAGAGAGGAGAAAGAAACCTGCGCTGAGGAGAGAGTGGGAGAGAGGAGAGAGGAGAGAGAGATGCTGATTGGTGGGGAAATAAAAAATGTGGGGACCACGAGAAGGAGAAGAGATTTGTGATTAGTTTTTTGGAAGGAGGGAGAGAGACTGGGTTATGAAAAGGATTTTAAAAAATAAAACCAAGAAAAGATTTTTAGTTGAAAAAATATTTCCTTCGCTGTAAAGAAATCTTAGGCTGATATATATATCTATAACGAATCCAAAGAAATTTAAAATAATTCGAATTTACCGGGATACAAAAATAATTCAGAAATGCTCCCGGGTCGGGTCCAAAATTTTGAATTTGAAATATGAAAATTATTAGCAAGTTCCAAAAATTAAAATGAAGGATTTTGTAACAGAAATGTATACCCCCAAGAACGGACGCACGTATGTGCGCGTAGCCATCCAAACGCGTCCGTTTCACTGAACGGGACGAGAACACAATGCAAGAACGCTACCACAGGGTTAGGGGTACCTTGCAGGCCATGTCATGTATTTTTAAATTATTTTAAGTGACTTAAATTGTTATATGCAAAAATATGTAATGTCGGGGTAATGTATAACAAGGAAACAACAAGCTCAAGTAAACGGGTCGAATATAAAGTAAACTACTATTTGCAACCAAATAGGGTAAATGAAATAAACACCACAAACAACACATACGACAACAGAAAATGCTATAATTGAACTCGGTTGTTACAACATCACCTCTCCACCTCATTTAGTTTAATTCATAAATGAATTAAATCTAAATGAGTCACCTTTCTTCTTGAAGCTTCTCGAGTAATTACGAGAATGCCCCTCCCATACGTATTTACGAAAAACACGGATATACTGTGACTGAATAAATCCAATAATCCAATACTAGAATCTGGCTTAAACCAAAGCCCGCTAGTATAATCTGTCCGAATATCATACGTGCATAAGTACACGTATATGTACGAATCCCGTCGTAAAAACCATACGAACTCTATATCGTTTCGCTTGAAACAGGGAAACTTTTTGTGTGGGACTCTAAAGACTCGACATTAAGCTGGCAGTTGGTTTAACCACAGGCCGCAAGCGGTACTAGCTGTACGTAATGGTCCCCAGGTATATGTCGATAAGAAGGCCGATGAGGAAACCCATCCGAACTCCTACCGAGCCTGATGTGACAATCTCCGTACAGTCCGATCTGTTTGTCTAAGACTATCGCATATCGGGCCTAGGGGGCGGCAAGCGTCAGTCCCATAAAAGGCGGTATAAGTCGTGTCGGAGTGAAGCCCATTACACCTTGAGAAGCTACTGGAAAACCTACCAGTAAATCTCGCTTGCCCTGGACAGGGACCTTGCGTAATGGCTCTCCAAACACAGCGCGATATCAACCCCTAATACCGGGAGAGACGAATCCTATCTAATCGCCACTGCCTCCAAGTGCTTCGGGACTGCACCCAACTGCTACCTGTTTGCACGACTCAGTCGAGCTGTAATAGGGTAGCAATCTAAGAACAGTGGGAACACACTCAAGGCGAAGCAGCAGTGTCAAGTCTACGGACTACGCTGTACTCATGTCACCTGGGAACTGTTAACTGACGATGGGTATAATACTAACCAACAGTTCCCTGCGAGTCCTGTCCGGTGTACCCGTAACCCAACGAGCACCTGCATACTATCTCCAGTACAACGTACTAATGGCTGTGGGACAGACCATTTTCTCTGCTGGGATGAGAAACATATACACTAGTCTACTCTGGAGTATCGATGCCCTTTCTCGATAATCCTACGACTAGGGACCTGAAAAAGGATGTGCTTGTAGACTACCCAGCCCCCACTAGTGTGACTGCCATCACAACGCTGGTAGTCAAGCAAGATCCTATGAGCTCTATCAATATGTATTCATGATATGCTAAAAGAAACATATACACATATTAGGATAGATATAAACCAAGTAGCATACTACTATATTGAGCAAGACTGTTAATACAACTGTGAATATCCCAAGCTTCCATTAAGTAATATACAAACTAGTATGATACAATAATGGCCCCTAGGGCATATACACTAACAATCTCCCACTTACACTAGGGCCATGTACTGGCGTATCGAAGACCTATCATCTCGAATAGCCTCTCGAATTGTGTCTGAGGTAAGGCCTTTGTGAATGGATCTGCAGTGTTCTCCTCTGTAGCAACTCTCCGGACCTCGATCTCCCGGCGATCTATGATCTCCCTGATCAGGTGATACCGCCTTAAGATGTGTCTGGACTTCTGATGGGACCTAGGTTCCTTTGCTAAAGCTATAGCGCCGTTGTTGTCGCAATACAGTGGTATTGGATCAACAATGGTAGAAACCACCTGAAGTTCTGTGAGGAACTTCTTCATCCAGACAGCTTCTTTTGCGGCATCGCAAGCAGCGATATACTCCGCTTCTATTGTCGAGTCAGCAACGGTGTCCTGCTTGGAACTCTTCCAGCACACCGCCCCTCCATTGAGGGTAAAGACATAACCTGACATGGACTTGGAGTCATCCTTGTCACTCTAAAAGCTGGAGTTAGCAAAAGCCTCGATCTGGAGGTCTTTTCCGCCGTAAACCAAGAACATATCTATAGTCCTTCTCAGGTACTTGAGAATGTTCTTTACTGCTATCCAGTGTTTCTCCCCTGGGTTTGACTGATACCGGCTTACCACGCTTAGTGCGTAAGCTACATCTGGTTTGGTACACAATATCGCATATATTATAGAGCCTACCGCAGAAGCGTAGGGTATAACTGACACGCGATCCCTTTCCAAATCAGTCTTGGGAGACATCTCTTTGGAGAGGGTGATTCCGTGACAAGCCGGTAAATTACCGCGCTTTGAATCTTCCATACTGAATCTTTTCAGTATAGTGTTGATATACCTATACTGCGAAAGTCCCAACATCCTCTTAGATCTATCACGATAGATCTGGATCCCCAAAATATAAGAGGTATCACCCGGGTCTTTTGATGGAGAACCTGTGTGACAAGAATCTTTTGACAGATTGTAGTTTAGGAATGTCATTTCCTATCAAGAGAATGTCATCCACGTACAAGATGAGGAATACAACAGTTCGTGCTACAATCTTACTATATATACATGGTTCATCTGGATTTTTGATAAAGTCATATTTTTTGACCGTTTCATCAAAACAGATGTTCCAACTCCGCGATGCCTGCTTTAGTCCATAAATGGATTTAAGCAACTTGCACACTTTCCCGCTGCTCCCACTCTGATTGAAACCTTCTAGCTGATCCATATAGACGCACTCTTCTAAATTACCATTTAAAAAAGCCGTCTTTACGTCCATCTGCCAGATCTCATAATCATGGAAGGCAGCAATGGTAAGAAGGATCCGAATGGATTTGAGCATAGCCACTGAAGAAAAATTTTCGTCATAGTCCAAACCAGGTCTTTGACGAAAACCCTTTGCAACAAGTCTAGCCTTATAGGTTTCCACCTGTCCATCTACACCAATCTTCTTCCTAAAGATCCACTTGCATCCTATGGGTTTTACCCCATCTGGAGCAAAGTCCATACTTTGTTGGTGTACATGGACTCCATCTCGGTCCGCATTGCATCCAGCCATCTTACTGAGTCGCCGCTCTGGATGGCTTGCTGGAAGCTAGTAGGTTTATCATTATCAATGACGCAATCTTCTCTATCCCCGTCTATGAGAGAACCGTAGTATCTCTCAGGTGGATGAGACGGCCTACTACTCCTGCGGAGGGGTGCGGGAATGTCCCGTTCTTCTGGAGCTTCTGGTTCTACCAAGCTTTCAGTAGTAGTATGTGGTTCTGGAATTTCTTCCAGTTCTATTGCGCTCCCACTTGTTTCCTTTTCTAAAAACTGCTGTTCTAGAAAATGAGCATTACGAGAAACAAAAACCTTTTGTTTCTCTGCGTAATAGAAAAAATACCCCTTGGAGTTCTTTGGATATCCCACAAACTTACACTGTACTGATTGTGTCTCGAGTTTGTCCGCATGCTGCTTTTTAACAAAAGCTGGATGATTGATTTGTTTTAGTATAGTTTAACCGCAATCAGAACGGTGTCGCGCGTAGCTAGACCGAGGTGAGTACGGGTCGTCCTCAGGGAAACGTTGAATCTTTTAATTTTACTTTAGACGTGTTGAAAAAGATGAAGAATAGAGGAATAAAGAATAGTGGAAATAGTTTCTAGATCTACGTTAAACACGGATGCAAAATATAGATCTAGATTAACTACGGATGTAAGTTTAATATTAAAAAGGGGCTTGTAGGGTTCATTGGGATTTAGTAGTTATGGACGATTAATTAAAGATGACTCTTTTTATCCTTTAATAGATTTAAAACTAGAACGATAGTGATGCATGTAGATTAGGGTTTCTGGAGGGAAAAAGGGTTCCCACTCTTAATCCCTATCTCGACATGGAACTCCGTTCATATTTAGCCTTTACCAAAACAATAGTTAATCTAATCTCTAATCGTGGTCGTGATTATCTGTAACAACTCCATTTTTAGTATACATAAATTTAATTTAAATTTGAAGTATACTTGGGGTATTTTATGTTGCTGTTACCACTTTAAGTATTTATTTCACACAATAATTACAAGAAGG
The DNA here is from genome assembly GCA_030015575.1 of Agapanthus africanus. Lineage (NCBI taxonomy): Eukaryota > Viridiplantae > Streptophyta > Magnoliopsida > Asparagales > Amaryllidaceae > Agapanthus > Agapanthus africanus. Next base: position 570,944,886 of record JASDDO010000016.1, read on the forward strand.
AGCTTGTAGCTCATTGGTAATACCTTGCACTGCTGAACCAAGCCACCAGAGTTCAAATCCCATGCCCCACATTATTTTTAATATTATTTTGTTTTAAATTCTTAGGAAGTCCAACAGTCCACACACAATAACTCCCAAAACTTGAACTGAACCTGAAAAACTAAAAGCACCAGTGCCTACTTCACGAGACCCCCCACCTCCCGACCGTCGAACTCGGCCCGTATCGGCCAACTCTGCCGGAGGACCGGCCGACTCGGCCCGCCGACGGCCGGAGTTGCCGATTCCGGCGAGTTGTCAACTGAAAAGTTATGACTTTTCAGCTCCTTTAACCCCCTGCACACTCTAATTAAGTGGATCGGTTCCAGAGAGTGAACTATACCCTATTTAATCCATTTTAATGATTTTTCACACATTTTTACAATTTTTTTATTTAAAAACCCTTCATCTACCCTAACCCCAGCCTACCCTATAAATACACCCCCTACCCTCTACCCTTTCACCCCAAAATCCTGAGCCCACTTTCTCAAAAATTTCCAAGAATCGTGTACTTTGAAAACAAGCTCGAGGCGAAGCTCCGACGAATTCCCGGCGGAACTTCCGGCGATCGTTTTAGGAACTACCGGCGACGACGCAACACATCGGCGATCCCTCTAGTTCTCTCTCGCTCTATTGTGTAATCTAAAACCCGTAAGTCCTTTTTCTATCTCTCTTTCCTATTCTAAAAATGCGAAATTACAAAACCCGACGGAATCGGCACAAATCCGATTTCCGATTCGGTTTTCTTATAAACTCCACTTCTCACTAATACAATCATTCTTAAACTTCCTCATGTTGACTATTAAACACTAATCAAACAATTTGATCAAGTTTCATCACATGAAATGATAGCTATTTCAATTTATCGTATTTTTTCACTTAAATAGCACAATATTTCGATTCCACATTTAATCCCATTTACCTTGCTATACCTTAAGTGAATCACGAAGTAACGACCTACCTCCTCACACACTCATAAACAACCTAACACGATACCATCGAAAACTTAGAATACGAGAAAACAATATTTTCATTTAAATACCCTTGACTTAATAAAACTATTACTAAAAGATTTAGTATTGATACACTTTTTAAATAAATACCACTTATTATGAAAATACGATAAGTTGTGGACATCGGTCGTTTATCTAAACCCGACTTTGTGGTGTCTAGGCTAGGCAAGTAAGAAAGGTAACTTTAAAAGGCCCGTCTCATGGTGATTCGTGAGCGGATCCCTCCTTTCTTCACTTGTACTTACCTGGCCACAATTGGCGGTGAAGAGGCGATTTGAGGCATCTCACAACTTGTCGTTTGGACCAGTTAGGAATAGTCTAGTTGACTTAGAAGACCCTAAAATATAGAATACGGAAAATTGACATCTTTACAAATAAATACCATTTACTTCATAAAGGATTTAGTATTTTACAATCTTTGCAAAGCGCCGCTACAACCCATTTTGGGAAACCCGTTCGGGATGGTGCGGATTATCGCACATCCTTGGGCTTAGTAGTGTGAGATTCAGACCTCCCCAAGGAGCATTCGGTCTCGAAAGATTTAAAATACGACATCTTAAGAAAATGAGATTTTTAGAATATAAAATATATATTAAAATTATTTTTGTATAACTATATGTGTATTTATCATTAAAATATCTATTTTTTATGATATAAATATTCCAACTTTTACTAAAAATCACAAGAATCAATTTTACACTAAAATACCATGAATTCCATACAAATCAACATTACAAATAACTACCCTTATTTATGAAACTAGGATATTTTCACTAGAAATATCACAATATAAAATCCACATTCACTACAACTCTAAAGACGAATAATAAATACTTGAGGTGTATTTTGAAAAGTATATAAAAGTATTTTTACATAAAACCCCCTCGAGTTCTATAAATTACCCTAAGGACCCTAGTAAACATATATTTAAGTAGAACCAATCTCTCGAGCCCCAGGGAGCCGGAGAAGTGGGTGCTTGCCTATCTGAGGTAGACAAATTAATAAAAACAATCAGGACTTCAATTTACTTTGCTAAATTGTCTGACTCAGTTTGAATCTCAGTAAACCCTGACTTGAATATGATTAAAGTACCATCTATAATCTATAATTTTCAACATTACAATTCAACATGAATCCATAAATCCAATTATCAATCTATACAACTCGACTGAACCGAACCATGGATATATACATTCCATTTACATGGTTCTCCAGTTATTCTATTCTACAGATACATCCGTTTACTGATATCATGGTTTCGGTCAGTTTTTCAATTATACAATCAATACAATTTATAAGACAAACAATACAATCAAAATACTACGGGGTTTAAGGGGTAGATTGGTACAGAAGGTGTTAAAAGTGGCACGAGACTGTAAGACTTAATACACCTAAAATGAATCCAGTTGCTGTTGTACCGTGGAATAAACGGTTCCTTGTAGTATACGTGCCTCTAGTCTTTGGCATATAGAGACTCCTCTCGTATACACTGGCATTCTTCTGTACCAAGCTACAAACAACAGCGTTAATACGGCATTACTACAAGATAATACACCTTTAAAAGATACCTCCTTATTCTGTCTATTCTACTTTCCTCTTATCTTTGGGACTTACCGAGCGACCTGTTCGCTGACGATATTCTATTTCTTTTTTCTTTGAATGTCGTCAGGTGATTTGGACCCGGTATAGATCGAGCCATCTGCAGAAGACTTGGATCAGTTTGCTGAAGAACCAAAGCTCTAGTTTCATTGTATATTTTTCATTCAGTACTTTTCATTTCCTGTTATTCCATTGTTTAGGCATCGCTTTTATTTCAGTTGTATTTCCTTTTCATGCATTGTACAAAAGAATGTTAATAAATAAAAGTTGCTGTTTTTATTATATCTTATCTCTTGTGTATTTATTTTTATATTGCTTAGATACGCTTAGCGTATTTACTTCAGAGTAAATACGTAGCGGACCAGTCCCGTCCCCTTCGCCGTATACCGGGAAGCGGGGCGTGACATTATCAATGAATTGATAGCGCGCCCAATTAGGATATTAACTATTCTTTTGATAAAGTTTATAAACTTTATAGGATTTAAAAAGAATTTAAGGATCTTCATCATCCATTAACCTACCCTAATCCCATGAACCCTAACAATCGAAGAATTACTCGCGCATGTTGGGAGAAGAAGAGATGGTGAGAGAAATCATATTAAAAAAACTACAAAGAGATAGAATAAGAAAACTACTACCTTTATTAATCAACAAAAATCATTTACACTTTGTTCCCTTAGAAAATGATTACAAAATGCTAGTTTGCTTCTCGATCTCTTCTAAGGAGGTAGATGAACAGTTGATGATCAGCCTGGATGCGTGAGCCTGTCGTGAACTTCATGATCTTTTCAGCTTGATGCCTTCTAACTTTAGCCCTTAGTCCTTTATATAGCCCTCAAAGAAGAAAACCTAGTTACCATATATGGTGACTTTCCATATATGGTAACTTTCCAAATATGGCGATTTTCCATATATGGTAACTTTTCATATATGGTAACTAGTTGTTAGGATCCCAACCAGAAAATCCAGGGCCCTAACTCCTCAGAAGCGCGGCGGAACCGCGGCGTAATGGTTGGTTTGGCCGCGGATCCACGGTGGATTAGGAGGATCGTTGGTTCGTTTTTCTTGAGGCTTCTTCTGGTGACACATGTAGACTATTTTGGTATCTGGAATCTGAAAATCTTCTCTATGTCTCTGCCAAAATTGATTTCTTCAATTTACTTTACTATTTCGGCAGATTTGATCTCGATAATTCGGATTTCCTTGATTCCAGTCCTAAAATAATTTCTGCACAATTATCTCAATAAATAATGTTAGTAGAATTTATTTTTATTGAGATATTATCTTTAACCATTTTTCATGATATTTTAGTTTTAAGAGAATTGGTCAAAGGTATTTGTAACAACCGAGTTCATTTATACCAATTCAAGTTCCCGTATTTACTTATCTGTGGTATTTTCTTGATTTAACGGGTTTTGGGTGCGAATGGTATTTTTACATTTTACATTGCATTCGACCCGACCCGCTTACTTGAACCTGTTTGATTCATATTTATAGATTACCCTGACTTGTTACATAGACACGTGCATCTCATGTATACTGCATACTGGCATTTTATTTGGCATTGTATCTTTTACCATATAACATTTTAGGTCATGTAAAATAATTTAAAATTGCATTTCATAGCCTGCATGATACCCCTAACCCCGTGGTAGCATCCACGCATCTTGTTCTCGTCCCGTTCAATGAAACGGACGTGTTTGGATGGTTACGCGTATGTACGTGCATCCGTTCTTGGGGTATGCATTTTCGTTACCTGAGCATTCATTTTTAATTTTGAAAGGCGCGCATATTTTTCATATTTTAAATCTGAATTTTTAGACCCGACCCGGGCGCATTTTGGAATATTTTTGTATCCCGCCTAAATTCAAATTTATTTAATATTTTATTTTAATTTTACCTTTAAAATCTCGTTAACAATTGACAAACAAATCCTTTAAAAATTTTAGATATAAAATCCTACATCATCATAACAATTAATATCTTTTTAAATTTTTTTAAATCTTTCTTTACCTTTCCCGGCTCTCTCCTCTCTGCGGTGGCCCCCATTCTCTCTCTCCTATCTCTTTCTCTCTCTCTCCGACAAAACGCTAATTTTATATCTCCTTACTGTTCCCCTTCGCTCTCTCTCCCCTCTCGATCTCATCATCTCTCTATCTCTCTCCTCTCGCATTCTCTCTCCCCCCTTTCTCTCTCTGCCTCCCTATTTCTCTCTCTCTCTTTTTCTCTTAGTCTCTCTCTCCCCCTCTAATTTTTTATAATTCCTTTCATTATTTACGTACTCTCTCTCCTCTCTCTTTTCTTCTTCTCCTTCTTTATTTTCCTTCCCTCCGAAACCTCGCGCCCCTGCCTTGCCTCGCCGTCGACCCTCACGTCATCGACCGTCCCTAACCCTCGTCTGCACCCTCGACCTAGACTCCTACCGCCACCACACCTACTCGACCACCATCTCCATCACCTCGCCGTTGATCAACCCTTTCACCGAGCACCACCTTGAGACCCAAACCCACGCCCTAGCCTTCGCTCGTCTCACCGCCGTTGCCGTCTCACCCTCAACCCTATCCGCTTCTCAACCTCAACCTCATCTCTCTTATCTCTCTCCACTGCATCCCCGACAACGAGACGCGGCGAACCCAAGAACCTTGACTGCCATCGCCCGCGCCTCGCGTCGCCCTCGCCGCCGCCGACCCCTCGCCGTCTCACCACCCTCTTCGTCGTCTCCACTCATCTCCTCGACCACCTCACTTCTCTTTCTCTCTCCTCCCCGCTGCAAACCCCACGAGAACCCAAGATCCCGACGCTGCGACCTCATCTGCACCCCATCGCCGGAGCTCCGACCTCGTCGTCGTATCCCCGTCGCCACCACTTCCATCTTCATCACCTTCTCCTTCTCCTCATCTTCCTCACCTCACTCATCGTCTCCTCGCCTTCTTCCCCCGAGCAAACCCCCTGCACCCCAAGTTCCGGCCACTGCACCCATCTCCGCCTTGCCTTTGCCGACCTCCTTGTCATCTCCTCGGCCCAGAACCCCAGACCCCAGAACACCATCACCTACTTCCTCTTTTCTTCTTCTTCTTCTTTTCTCTTCTTTTCCTCTTTCTTAATCTTGTACTTTTTCCGGTGATCGCCGGAAACCCATCATCGTCGCCTTCGTTTCCCTCGCCTCGCCTCTGTCCCCAAATACCAACCACAGAGCAGCCACAACCTCATCTCTTCTTTCTTCTCTTTCTTCTTCTTCTTGTTTTTTCCTTCTCTTCTTGTTTTTTTGTTTCTTGATTCCGTTTTCCGGTCACCCGCCGGAGCCGTGCCGCTGCCGACGACCCGAGAAACCCGGTGGACGTTCCCTACCTACATGGTTACTCTCTTGCATTGCCCGGTCCTGTTCCGTACACGCGAGCGTGCGACTTTTACCGACGCCCGACGTACTGTACGCTTTCCGTTCTGTGATCCGTCCAGACAAGTTTATCTTGCTACATGCTATATTATATTTTATTCATTTATTTTACTGAATATGATATTTGAATTTCGAACCGTGCATCCATTCTTATCATTTCATATCTAACATATGCAACTTATCTTGTCATATATCATAGTATAGTATACCGCATCAACTTGAATATAACCATTCCCATTGTTTAATTGAACGTCGTGCATTAACTAGTTTATCATTTAAAGGGTATAGGATATCCATCCGCATCTATATCGAATATAATACATATAGCCGCATTCACAGATCTCATTAATAACCCATCATTGTTGTTTTAATACCCCATGTTTAATAAAGTGTAATCTAATTAGTTTTGGAACTGTTAAATGTAACCCTAATCGACAGTGTGCATCCAAGCCGTTGCCTTTCTATCTATGTGCATACCATTCATGCTAGTTCATTTCATTAGTATTACATACTTGTTTTGTATACCCATGCTTATTATAGTGTGATTGTGAGCACCCACGTGACATCTTGTGCATCCCTGATACGACTTGATACACTACTACTTGACCCGACTTGGTACCGTGCACTTCTTAACATGACATGATACCTATATACTACCTGACTTGACCTGAGGTACCATGGCTTTACCTGTTAACTGATCTTGTTACTAATGCCAACAACCTTGACATGTTGTCCCTACGGACATTTCCTGTTGTCTAACCAGACAAACCTGTACCTGCTTGATCCTGTGTTGGCATTAACTCCAGATTTATTAATACCTGACTTGACATATATAACTTGAGGGTATGGGAAAATTAAGAATGTAACCGAGCGTAACTCAAAGGGCTATCCTATTGTTTGCCGTTTTTCCGGGCGTTACGGAATACCTATTGTTTGCCGTTTTTCCGAGCGTTACGAAATACCTATTGTTTGTCGTTTTTCCGGGCGTTACGGAATAATCACCGATGGGTTACGATGAGGATTACATTACTTGGTTTTAAAGACTTCAGAATAGATAACCCTGTAGTAATGTTTAGATATCACTGCACGTCACTTATACTGACATACTCACTGTTATATATTCTTGTTATATTCTTGCTCATACTCATACCTGCATGTCTTACTACCCCTGTTTATATTATTGCTTGATATTATGACGCACTGACGTCTGGGTTTTGCATGGCCCAGATTCTCTACCTTTGTTGCAGACTGATCAGGAGTACTGCCGCTGCTAGACCGAGCGGTGAGGATCCTGTTAGTATCCAGTTTTACTTCCAGATGTTTTATATATTGGATCTTTTGCTTCCGCATATTATATTATTTCTTGACTCATTTATTCTGGCTCATGGACATGTACTAGATATTTTAGTTTACTTTCCTGTTCTTGATATCTCTACAGCCGTAATGTGACTTTGGAGGGATTTTTCCTATCCACAGGTAGCATGGTTGGCTATGTCACGTGCCTATCTTAGCGTACTCTGGGAAGCGGGGCGTAACATGGTTTGTTTAGTATCAGAGCCATAGGATATAGGTTAATCGGGTTTGATTCTTTTGTAGTTGGGTATTGCACCCAATACATGAATCAGAATACTCGAGATTAGGAACATGTCCTGCCACTTTACCATCTTGCCATTCTTGAATCATATCCTTCTCTTATCCTTTGCCTTGACGATATGCAAACCACTTTGCATCTCGACTTGAAACCTTTTTGGTTCTCTATTGTTTCTCCCTATTTCTTGATTCCGATACTAGGATTTGGGCGACTTGAGTGGAGTTATATGATTGTACCCATGAACTGCAGCATGGTTACAATGCGGTACTCTATTTAAGTAACTTGGAGTTCTGTTCTTGATTCACTTCCTTATTCCATGATCGTTATATTACCTTGCTTCTCTCGGTTTCATTGCTTACCAGTTATTGTTTTATCGCCATCTTGAATCATGTTTACCGTGCTTAATCCTCTTCAGTATCTTGACTTCGGATGAAGTCATCTCGGTGTCTTACTTGTTCATGTTTTCCCCGCATTAGAATTATTCAATTCGGGTGCATCCCTTTATTTGTTGTTGTCTTGGGAATGGATTTTCTTAGCACTTTCTACGCTCACATTGAATGTAGGGCAAAGAAAGTGATTTTCCAGATTCCCGGACATCCGGAGTTTGTCTTTATTGGAGGAACCGGTTCTGTCGGGCCAGTCGAGTTTAGGGCTAGGCCGACAAATAATGTTCTTTCGTCGATGGAAGTTGATAAGGAGGAAGCGCCAGTTGTAGTTCGAGAATTCATGGACGTGTTCGAGGACATCTCGGGTTTACCGCAAAACGAGATGTGGAGTTTGCGATTGATCGTGTTCCTGGTGCAGTGCCAATCTCAAAGGCGTATTATCCGATGGCACCAGTGGAGTTGGGAGAAGTCAGGAAGCAGATTGCTGAATTACTTGAGAAGATTGGATCGCAGCAGTAATTCATCTTGGGGAGCTCCAGTTCTTCTAGTAAAGAAGAAAGATGGCACAAGGAGGATGCGCATCGATTATCGAGAATTAAAGCGGGTGACTATTAAGAACAGGTACCCGATCCCTCGCATTGGCGAATTGTTCGAGTAGCTTAATGGCGCGAGGGTATTCTTGAAACTGGATTTGCGGTCCGGATATCATCAGGTCCGAGCTAAATCAGAAGATATTTGCAAGACTGCGTTCCGAACTCGGTATGGACATTACGAGTATTTAGTGATGCCCTTCGGAGTAAGGAATGCACCGGCGATATTTATGGACTTGATGAACCGAATCTTTTCACCATTCTTAGACCAGTTTAGAGTGGTGTTCATTGATGATATTCTGGTTTACTTGAGGAGTACTGAAGAGCATGCAGAACACTTGAAGATCGCACTGCAGACGTTGAGGCAAGAAAGATTGTATGCAAGGATGAGCAAGTGCGAGTTTTGGCTTGAAGAGGTGAAGTTTTTGGGACATGTCGTGTCTGGAGATGGAATCGCCGTTGATCCCAAAAGAATTGCAACAGTTCGAGATTGGCCGATTCCGAAGAACGTTGCAGAGATCAGAAGTTTTCTTGGACTTGCAGGATACTACAGAAGGTTCATGGAGAATTTTGCTCGTCTGGCTGAGCCTTTTACCAAGCTTACGCGCAAAGAAGTACCATTTGTGTGGACAGATAAGTGTGCGTCAGCTTTTGAGGCATTGAAGCAGAGATTGATAACCGCTCCTATTCTGACCGTGCCAGACAATTCCGGAGGATTGGTGTTTCACATCGACGCATCAGGGGAAAGAATTGGGATGTGTTTTGATGCAGCATGGGAAGGTTGTAGCTTACGTGTCGAGACAGTTGAGGACCCATGGGAAGAATTACCCAACTCATGGCTTGGAGCTTGCAGCTGTGATTTTCGCTTTGAAGATTTGGAGACACTATCTATTGGGCGAAAGGGTCGAGGTTTTCACCGATCACAAAAGCTTGAAGTATGTGTTCACGCAGAAGGAGCTTAATATGAGGCAGCGTAGATGGTTGGGGCTGATGGCTGACTACGATCTTGATCTTAAGTACCATCCGGGGAAAGTTAATGTGGTGCCGGATGCGCTTAGTCGGTTGCCAGCAATTCAGATGTTGACTGCACAGAAGAAACTTATTGAAGACTTTCGAAGATTTGATTTGGAGGTTGTGCTACCGCATTCTTCGGGACAGTTGATGCAGCTGCAAGTACAGTCGTCGTTGATTAAGAATATTAAAGCAGCGCAATTGTAGGACCCAAGATTTCAGAAGTTTCGAGAACAGGTTGAAGCTGGATTTCGAACGGACTTACTGATTCATGAAGATGGTTCGTTGCGATATGGTAGTCGTTTGTGTGTGCCAAAAGGAGATATTCGCGAAGAGGTTATGAAGGAGGCGCACAGTTCCGCATATTCCGTACATCCAGGAGTCACGGAGATGTACCGTGATCTACGACAGCATTTCTGGCGGGAAGGCATGAAACGGAAGATTGCTCGTTTTGTAGCGAAGTGCTTGGTGTGTCAGCAAGTTAAGGCTGAACATCAAAGAGTTGCTGGTTTATTGCAACCACTTCCGATTCCTCAGTGGAAGTGGGAACATATAACCATGGATTTCGTGACGGCTCTACCGCGGAGTCCAAAAGGCAACAATATAGTTTGGGTGATTGTTGATCGATTGACCAAGGCGGCTCATTTCATCCCTTTTCAAGTTGGTCAATCAACAGAAACTTTGGCAGAACGGTACATGCAGGAGATTGTAAGATTGCATGGAGTACTGATTAATAGGGATTTTAAGATCAAAAATATTTTATCGCAATCAAGAACGGCGTCGCATGAAGCTAGCCGGTGAGTACGGGTCGGTCCACAGGGATGTGTAATTTTCCTAAGTGTTCTTACGAGCTGATTCAAATGGGTGTTTGGTCTTTTAATTTAATCTAAAAAAAAGAACTAAGTTGTGCGATGGTTAAGAAACTTGCTAGGGTTAGGTCTAAGGTGGAGTTTGATAAGATTTAATATCACACCTCTTTCAATGCCCTAAATGAGATCTTTTAGAAGTTATAGCAACTATTAGAAAAAGGGATTAGGATGATTGGGAAGAAACGAAGTTTCTTCCTTTAGATCCTTGTCCGTCCTTTCCTAACATTTGCTCTAACCTTCATGGAAGACATGCATGTCCGGTCTTTATACTACGGTTTCACCGTTACCTTGTGGGTTGGGTGCCGTAGGGAGCGGATCATGCATGCATGCATGAAGTTCTAGTTATTAAAAATAATCGGGCACGAAAGAGATGAGAGATCTTCATCTCTCATTCCCTCCCTTATTCCTAACCCTAACAAGCGAGAAAATTACTCGCTCATTAGGGGATTTATTAAAAATAACATTTTAAAATAACTTACCTACTGCAGTTTAAGAAAGACTACGCTAGATTAAACTAGGGCAATGGAAGGATTTATAAGAAATGATACTCTTCAATCCTCAAAAGAATCTGAATTTTTATTAATTGAAAAGAGGCATTCCTAATACAGTATTTTGATTACATATTTATAAGGAAATAGGAAAATTTAGGGTTACAGGATTCGCACATGTGCGATTACAAAAATATCCCCGAAAAATCCCAACCTTCGCACCGACGCACCGACACAAAAATTCTGCACCGACACGTGCACTAAATGGCCGCGGAACCGCGGCATTAGTGGGGTTTGGGCCGCGGTTCCGCGGCCCATTGGTAGGATCGTTGACTGAAATTTATTGGGCTTCTTCTTGATGCTTTGGGCTTCCTATTTTTCGAGTTTTTTTCTCCATTTTACTTCTGGGTTTTCTCCAGATCTTCAGTAAAAACTTGTAATAATCTTTTAACTGTTCATTTTGACATTTTGGACCTTGCATTGCCTCGTACAATTGTGAATTGTTCTTCGTCTAGGCTTGACTAGGATCATTCCATTTGTTGGTCCAAAAGTCCCTTTTTGTGTCGTCTTCTGTCTTTTTCACTGTTTTCGCTCCAAAAACCTGTATCCTGTAATATGCAGCAGACATGCGTCAAAAGCACCTGTTTATTTATAAAACGCATAAGAATGGGGAATATAAAATGCAATATTATGATATGAACAAATACCCCCAAACTTATCTTTTGCTCGTCCTCGAGCAAACTTATTATTTTTTTTATTCTCTACAAAAACCTAACCGCACTTTCGCAGGGAAACGCGATTGCACTGAGCACGTGCAACAAACTGTTAAACTTCTAGGTGTCCCTAGTAGGAGGAGTGTTGTCTCCTGAGGGTTTTCAGCGGATTACAGCCACAAAATCCTATCAATTTGGCCCATTGACTTTTATTCTCCAATTAGGTTTTCTAACAAGGAATTCTATTATCTTCGACTCGTAAATTACCCACCCATATTCTTCACACTTCCTCATCATTTAACTTAAGATTATATATGTTCGATAGACTCATTCAGTCTTCGGCATTTCTTAAGTTTTCCTTCTAAGGTTCCATCTCCACTTAGGATTTTTTCTATCAACTCTACTAAAGATACAAGTTCTATTCTTCATTCCTTTCTCTTATCTAAACTCTAATCATATATCCCCACGTGTGTGTATAAATCACCCCTACACTTGGAAATTCAAATCAAGCAATCATACTCTTGTCCGTTGTCTAAAGCACTTATTAATTGGTGAATTTTGCTTACACATCCTTCATGCGACCGTTAATACTTCTTGAGGTACCAACAACCGATTACAAGATATGTTTGCACTTTAAAGCGTAATTCTTAGTCTTACAACACCCAAGGCTTTTAGCAGTGACTCCCAAACCAGTTGGTCTAAGGCACTAGGTGATGAAGCACCCTCGCTAAATATTTTTTCTATTTTTGCAGCCTTAAGTAATCACAAAGACCAGTGTTCATTTTTTTCTTTATTCACACTTATATATAATTTTTTTTCATTTTCATTGTACTAAGGACTTCAGACAAGAGCATTTCAAGGTCTCCTCTACTATTCCAAGTTTCAAGGTGCGTGATTGTGCAAATTGTAAGGTATACATTTTCAGAATCTAGACTTAAGTTAGGAATTATTTTTCAAACTTATACTCTAATAAGAATATCAATATTTTTCCTTTATTTCAACTTAGCCCCAAAAGTGAACTCAAAATTTGCCTAGTTCTAAATAAACTACAAAGACATATACTTTCTGCCGTTAATCTTTAAAGAAGGTTATTTTTAGGGTTTTCAATTTACTCAGCCTAAGATCTAGTTATTCGTAGCCAGTTAACCTATTTGTCAAACTCAAGTTAGATATGGCCAAAATTGAATAAAATACTTTTTATAATTTTTGAAATTTTTCAATTTTTATGGGTTTTAAAATAATTAAGCAAATGCAAAAATATGTACAAATGAATGCGAAGGAAGAAGACGTACCGAGCATACCCCCAAACTTCAACTGGACAGTGTCCTCACTGTCATGCTGCACCAAGCGGGTAGATAATGTCGACAATGTCCTGCTTATTAATATATTTACAAATGGTACACACCCCCAAACTTATTTGAAATAATGTTTTGGAAAAAATGATTTGGAAATTCGGGGGTGAAAGTGGAGGAATATCAATCAGTGTAAATCGGCTCCTGCAACAACAGGAGCTCCTCCGAAGGGTTCGCTGTGAAGAACGGTTTCAATCGATGCCCATTCACTTTGAATAAAGTACCGTCTTCCGGATTTTCAAGATCTACCGTACCGTGTGGATAAGCGGTGCGGACTACAAAAGGTCCTCTCCATCTAGAACGGAGCTTGCCGGGGTGATAATGTAACCGAGTATCATAGAGTAAAACCTGTTGACCAGGTTTAAATGTTTTACGCAAAAGGTGTTTATCGTGGAACACCTTAGCTCGGTTTTTAGCAATTACGGCATTATCATATGCCTCATCCCGCAGCTCTTCTAGTTCATTCAATTGCAGCTTTCGATTGCTGCCCGCATCTCCTAAAGATAAATTCAGCTCTTTTATAGCCCAAAATGCCTTATACTCTATCTCTACTGGGAGGTGGCAAGCCTTCCCGTAAACAAGCCGGTATGGAGACATACCCAGATCGGTCTTATATGCAGTACGGAAAGCCCATAGTGCATCGATCAGTTTAAGTGACCAATCTTTACGGTTTTTAGAAACCGTTTTCTCCAAGATTTGCTTGATTTGCCGATTTGAAATCTCGGCTTGCCCACATGTTTGGGGATGATATGGCGTTGACAGCTTGTGGGTGATAGAGTATTTGCGCATTAAGGACTCGAAAGTCCTATTGCAAAAGTGAGAACCATTATCATTTATTATCGCTCGAGGGTGCCCAAATCGAGAAAAGATGTGTTCTTTAAGAAATCGAACGACAACCTTGTTGTCGTTCGTTCGGCTAGGCACAGCCTCAACCCACTTTGAAACGTAGTCAACGGCCAAAAGAATATAAACATTTCCAAAAGAATTGGGAAATGGTCCCATGAAGTCTATACCCCGAACATTAAAAATGTCCACAACCAAAATTGGTTGGAGCGGCATTTCGTTTCTCCGTGATATCCGGCCCAAGTGTTGGCACCGGGAGCAAGTTTTGCAGTATTCAAATGCATCCTTGAAGAGTCGTGGCCAATAGAAACCACACTGCAAAACTTTTTCTGCTGTCTTCTTTGGGCCAAAGTGCCTGCCACATGCTTGATCGTGGCAAAAAGACAGCACACTCTTAACCTTATTTTCCGGTACACACCGACGAATGATTTGGTCGGAACAGTATTTAAAAAGATAAGGTTCATCCCAGTAAAAATGCTTTACTTGGGACAAGAATCGAAGTTTATCCTGTTTCGACCAATCTTCAGGTATCAAGCCGGTGGCTAAGTAGTATACAATATCGGCGAACCATGGTTCGCAAGAAATGGTCAAGAGTTGCTCATCAGGAAAAACATCAGTGATTGGAAGTTCAAGCGTAGGCGAAGAAGGAAGTCGTGATAGGTGATCAGCTACTACGTTTTCACATCCTTTTTTGTCCCTTATGACAAGGTCAAACTCTTGTAGTAAAAGGATCCAACGTATTAGCCTCGACTTAGCATCCTTCTTCGCAAAAAGGTGGCGAAGAGCTGAATGATCTGTATATACAATGACTGGAGAGTCGATTAAATAAGGCCGAAATTTTTCAAGTGCAAACACAACCGCCAAAAACTCTTTTTCTGTTGTTGTGTAGTTTAGTTGGGCCTCATTTAGTGTTCGGCTAGCATAATAAATCACATGCGGCATTTTATTAATGTGTTGTCCAAGAACAGCACCAATGGCAAAATCTGATGCGTCGCACATGATTTCGAAAGGATGCGTCCAGTCTGGAGATGAAAGAATGGGCGCAGAAATGAGGGAGTGTTTCAAAGACTCGAATGCTTCCATGCAAGTTGAGTCGAAATCAAATGTTGTATCCTTGGCCAATAAGAGAGTCAAGGGTCTAGCAATCTTGCTAAAATCCTTGATGAACCGTCTGTAAAAACCGGCGTGGCCAAGGAAGGCTCGAATGTCTTTGACGCATTTAGGAGGAGGAAGATTAGAAATTACTTCAATTTTAGCTCTATCAACCTCGATGCCGTTTTGCGAGATGACATGTCCTAAGACAATGCCTTCTCGTACCATAAAATGGCACTTCTCCCAATTCAAAGTTAGGTTCTTATCCCTACAGCGGGTAAGAACTGCGTCAAGATGTCGTAAACACTCGTCGAAGGTGTCACCAAAAATGGAGAAATCATCCATAAAGATCTCCAAGAACTTTTCAACCATGTCTGAAAAGATCCCCATCATACACCGCTGAAATGCAGCGGGTGCATTGCATAACCCAAAGGGCATGCGACGATAAGCAAAAGTGCCAAAGGGACAAGTAAATGTAGTCTTGTCTTGATCCTCTTTGGCTATGAGGACTTGGTTATAACCGGAATAGCCATCTAGAAAGCGGTAGAACTCGTGCCCCGCTAATCGTTCTAGCATTTGGTCAATTAAAGGTAAAGGAAAGTGGTCTTTTCTTGTCGCGGCATTGAGTTTTCTATAGTCTATGCAAACTCACCACCCAGTTTGGGTGCGAGTGGGAATTACTCATTTGCCTCATTGGTAATGACCGTGATGCCTGATTTCTTTGGCACAACATGGATTGGGCTAACCCATTGGCTATCCGAAATAGGGTAAATGATACCACTATCCAGACACTTAACAATCTCCTTCTTGACAGCCTCTTTAATAATGGGGTTGAGGCGTCTTTGTGGATCCCTTGCCGGCTTGGCATCATCCATCAAGTGTATATGATGTTCGACTATGAGAGGACTAATCCCCTTGATGTCCGCCATAGACCAGCCGAAAGCTTGCCGATTATTATGTAAGACCATTAAAAGGGCCTTTTCTTGCTCAAGAGCTAGAGAGGTCGAAATGATAACGGGTAAGGTCTCATTATCACCTAAATAAGCATATTTAAGGTGCGATAGAAAAAGCTTCAATTCGAGTTTAGGAGGTGAAACAATAGATGGTAACAATGGAGTAACTGTTTCAAACTCGAAGGATTCCATCAAAGGTTCAAATCGAGTGTACGCAACCGAGTCAGATGGTTCAACTAACTCATCCGAAAAAGCAAAAGACTCAAGCTCGGGTGGTGCGTCTTCAGATTCGTCTACAAAGGTGAAACACTCATAATCATTGTCCGCAGTGAAAGCTGTGTCGGAATCTAGGAGAAACGCACTAGTGGCGTCAACATTGCTGTGATCGAACATGAAATTTTCGAACTCACGGTCTTCCTCCGCGATCTCATTGATCGAGCAAACATCAAGTATGTTCGCATTATGCTCGGCAGGCTGACTCCCCAACTTGAAAATATTGAGCTCAATTGTCATATTGCCAAAAGATAGATTCATTGAACCATTACGACAATAGATCACTGCGTTGGAGGTTGCAAGGAATGGTCGACCAAGTATCACCGGAATTTGATTCCGGGGGTTAGCGACAGGTTGTGTATCCATAACAATAAAGTCAACGGGGAAAATGAAATCCCCTACTCTAATTAACACATCCTCCAACTCTCCCCTAGGATGGGTGATTGATCGGTCGGCCATTTGGAGAGTACAGTGAGTGGGCTTAAGCTCTCCAACGCCTAATTGCTCGTACACAGAATAAGGTAGCAAATTGACACTAGCACCAAGATCCAATAGTGCTCTATTGATGTTCTTGTCTTCAATTGTTATCGAAATGGTAGGACAACCGGGGTCCTTTTGCTTTTGGGGTAAAGAATTGACAAGAGCATCGCTAATAGCACTAGCCACAAAAACTTTCTTTGGTACTTGTGACTTCCTCTTTTTGGTGCATAAGTCCTTTAAGATTTTTGCATATGAAGGAACTTGCTGGATTGCATCCAAAAGAGGGATATTTATGCTAACCTGTTTGAACAGCTCAACAATCTTCTCCATTTGTGGAGTTGGTTTATTTGATCTCAACCGATTTGGAAAAGGAACATTTTGAAAGGTTGTTGAGTCCAATTTTTGTGGATCAGATTGTTGAGTTGGAACGGAACCCCGTGTAGATGTGCTCGTGTTGTGAGAAGTGGGTCCGTTCGAGCTAGAAGAAGTAGAGCCGTGTGAAAGATGGAGAATAGGCTCTAACGAAGAAGAAGTAGAAGAAGAAGGTGAAGAAGATGAAGAAGGGCCATCGGCAGGGGTGTCATTGTTAATACCCACATTGTTTTGCAACACTTTCCCGATCTCAACGTGGTCACAGCATTTACGTTATGATTCTGCTGTTGATATACAGCATGTGCGTGACCGGAATTGGGCAGTGGTTGAGATGGGAGCTTTTCTTTTTCGCGCTCGCTCAAAGCTGCATTGAGTTGTGCAATTTGTGCCTCAATAGATTTGATGCTTTGATCGTGTGAGGCACTGTTTTGCACCAAAGATTGAATAGAAGTCTCTAGTCTTGTTGTAGACTGTGTAGATTGCTTTAGGAATGCATCTAGATTTCTTTCGAGCGAGCTAACCTTGTCATTATTAGGTTGAACAAAATTGTTTGGCGGGTAAGAAGTGTTAGGCACAAAATTGTTCACTTGATTAGGGTAAGGTTGTTGTTGGAAAGGCTGTTGAAATTGAGTTTGTGGAGGTGCTTGTTGTTGTTGTGGAGGATGAGGCCTTTGGAAATTGTTATTTCCTTGGAATTGTTGATTTTGGTTCCAAGCGAAATTTGGGTGACTCCTCCACCCCGGATTATATGTAGAAGAGTATGGATCATTTCTTTGTCGTTGCTGAAAGGCAGCATTGACTTGATCATGTCCTTGAGTAGATGCATTGTAAGGACACTCTTCGGTTAATTGTGATGGAGCCGAACAACAAGCACACACAGTTCGTGGAGGCATAACAGGGGCAGGAGAAGGCGACGAGATTTTGGTCTCAAGCGTTTCTAGCTTTTTCGTAAGAGCGGCCATCTCGGCCTTCATAGCAATTGACATCTCTACTTGATATATGCCTGCCCTAGAACGAGTAAGTCTTTAAATCTCTCAAAACACTTCCAAAATGGTTCGGAAGGAAGTTGTGAAAATTGTATAATCTCATTGCGGATTCTAGCAGTTTTGTGATGAGGATAGAACTTCTTAAGAAAAGCCTTCACAAACTCGTCCCAATTTCTAATGGAATGTGATGCTGTGCTGTATAGCCACTTCTCGGCTAGGTCACATAAGGTGAAAGGAATGACCCTTAGCCTTATAGCGTCATCACTTAATTGGGTCGTTTTCATCATAGCGCAAACGTTTTGGAATTTATTAATAAAAATATACGCATCTTCTGATTCCAAACCGTGAAATTTTGGCAGCATATTGATGAAATGTGGTTTTATTTCAAAATTGTCCCTATTTGCCGGTGGGGGTGAAAGACAGGTAGGTAAAGAAGTGCGGACATGGTAGAAGAGATCCTGGAGCGCAACTCGTGCGGGCGCTTCAATAGGCGGTTGATTCGGGTTATTCGCACCTAACGGAGGTGGAATCATTCCCGTCGGTAAGGTATTGTTGGGGTTGAATCCCGACATGCCTTCGGAGGAAGAATTTGAAGTTGGAGGTAAGAAAGTGGACGGAATGTCGACTTCGGTGTCGAAAGGTTCGTCGGTCGGTACCAACGAAACACGGACTAATCGGGCGCTAGGGTCCCTAGTCCAAAATGACATACACTAAAGGGGTAGTGTAGTCAGAAAAAAATGAAAGACAGAATGTGGAGATAAGAAAACGTCAATGAGAAAAAAAGGTGTAAGTGAGGTGCAAGATTTCTTTAGCGACAAGTTGCAAGTTTTGAAAAGATTTTTTTTTTTTTTTTTTATTATGTGAAATGCTTGCAAAAAGAAAAAGGAACTTGTGACACAAATGCGATCAACGACACATGCACAATCAGGCCTAGATCTAGGGTCACCTAGGTCAGCTAGACAACTCCTAACTAGGATTAGAAATAGGACCTCAAACCGCCTCTTCACCGCCAATTGCGGCCAGGTAAGTGCCAGGTAAGTGGGAGGCTCCCCGCTACCAGTAGCGGTCCTAATTAAGTAACCACTTGCCTTGACACACTTGCCTAGACACCGCAAAGTCAGTTAGGATAAATGGTCGATGCCTATGTCTAGTCCTTTGTCCTATTGAGCTCGAAGTCCTTAGGGCTGAGTCTAGTATTTTTTTAATTAAGAGTGGTCGATGCAAATGCTTTAAGTGCTTTCTGGGGTTCTGGGAAGGGTAATGAAATCCCCACCCAATCTGAGTTTGGTCAACAGCCCCTTAAAGTCCGATTAAATTATGCAAAACATTAAATTCACTTGCAATCAATTTTTTTTTAAGCGCGGCGCAAAGAAACCTGCAGAAAATCTGTTATTTAGAAGGGGGAAGAAGAATTTTTAGCGCAAAGAAATCCTGCAGAAAAATTGACAAAGGATATATTGTAGGTTGCAGAGGGGAAGGAAAGAAAACAAACAGAGAGGATTTTTCGCTGTTCGGCCACGTGGAAGCCGCGGAACCGCGGTTTTGGGCCCTATCAGGCCGCGGTTTCGCGGTCGGGAGGAAAGATCAGGGCTCCAAAAATTTTCTGCTTCTCTGTTGTTTCAAATCCCTTCTGTTTTGATGTGACCTTTTCTGTTTCTCACTCTATAAATTTCCAAATCCGAGATTCTTTGTTGTTCCTGCAAGATTCAAATGATAACCCTTCAAACAAATACAAAAAATGATAAAATTTTTTGTACTTTTTATATTTTCAGATTTTTATGATTTTTAAAATTTATATCAACCCGAAATTACACAAAAGAAATTTTACGCCATCCCCGACAACGGCGCCATTTGATTAATAGGGATTTTAAGATCAAAAATATTTTACCGCAATCAAGAACGGCGTCGCATGAAGCTAGCCGGTGAGTACGGGTCGGTCCACAGGGATGTGTAATTTTCCTAAGTGTTCTTACGAGCTGATTCAAATGGGTGTTTGGTCTTTTAATTTAATCTAAAAAAAAGAACTAAGTTGTGCGATGGTTAAGAAACTTGCAAGGGTTAGGTCTAAGGTGGAGTTTGATAAGATTTAATGTCACACCTCTTTCAATGCCCTAAATGAGATCTTTTAGAAGTTATAGCAACTATTAGAAAAAGGGATTAGGATGATTGCGAAGAAACGAAGTTTCTTCCTCTAGATCCTTGTCCGTCCTTTCCTAACATTTGCTCTAATCTTCATGGAAGACATGCATGTCCGGTCCTTTATACTATGGTTTCACCGTTACCTCGTGGGTAGGATGCCATAGGGAGCGGATCATGTATGCATGCATGAAATTCTAGTTATTAAAAATAATCGGGCACGAAAGAGATGAGAGATCTTCATCTCTCATTCCCTCCCTTATTCTTAACCCTAACAAGCGAGGAAATTACTCGCTCATTAGGGGATTTATTAAAAATAACATTTTAAAATAACTTACCTACTGCAGTTTAAGAAAGACTACGCTAGATTAAACTAGGGCAATGGAAGGATTTATAAGAAATGATGCTCTTCAATCCTCAAAAGAATCTGAATTTTTATTAATTTAAAAGAGGCATCCCTAATACAGTATTTTGATTACATATTTATAAGGAAATAGGAAAATTTAGGGTTACAGGATTCGCACATGTGAGATTACAAAAATACCCCCGAAAAATCCCAACCTTCGCACCGACACAAAAATTCTGCGCCGACACGTGCACTAAATGGCCGCGGAACCGCGGCATTAGTGGGGTCTGGGCCGCGGTTCCGCGGCCCATTGGTAGGATCGTTGACTGAAATTTATTGGGCTTCTTCTTGATGCTTTGGGCTTCCTATTTTTCTTGTTCTTTTCTCCATTTTACTTCTGGGTTTTCTCCAGATCTTCAGTAAAAACTTGTAATGGTCTTTTAATCGTTCACTTTGACATTTTGGACCTTGCATTGCCTCGTACAATTGTGAATTGTTCTTCGTCTAGGCTTGACTAGGATCCTTCCATTTGTTGGTCCAAAAGTCCCTTTTTGTGTCGTCTTTTGTCTTTTTCACTGTTTTCGCTCCAAGAACCCGTATCCTGTAATATGCAGCAGACATGCATCAAAAGCACCTGTTTATTTATAAAACGCATAAGAATGGGGAATATAAAATGCAATATTATGATATGAACAAGTACCGGTGAGCATTGTGTCCGACTGTGACACCCGTTTCTTATCACACTTCTGGAGGAGCTTACAGGAAAGTTTGGGGACTTGATTGAAGTTTAGCATAGGTTATCATCCTCAGACAGATGGCCATTCGGAGAGAACGATCCAAACTCTTGAAGACATGTTAAGAGCTTGCATGTTAGACTTCAAGGATCATGGGAGGATCATCTACACTTGGTAGAGTTTTCGTACAACAACAGTTTTCAGGTGACTATTCAGATGGCTCCATTCGAAGCATTGTATGGTCACAAGTGTCGTTCACCTGTTTGTTGGAACGATATTGGAGAACGAAGATTGTTGGGACCGGATTTGATCGTGCAAACAAAGGAGAAAGTTAATACTATCCGGAATCATATGAAAGTAGCACAAGACCGACAAAAGAGTTGGGCAGATATATCGAGAAGACCTCTGGAGTTCGCCGTTGGTGATTTGGTATTCTTGAAGATATCACCGACTAGAGGGGTGATTCGTTTCGGAAGTCGAGGAAAACTTAGTCTTCGATTCGTTGGACCTTTTGAGATTTTGGAACGTATTGGAGAAGTGGCGTATCGATTGTCTTTACTGCAATCTTTGGCGAATGTTCATGACGTGTTTCACATATCTCAACTCCGTAAGTATGTTCGAGATGAAACACATGTGCTGGATCATTCGGAGCTGACTGTACGAGAAGATTTGACTTTTGAGGAGCGACCGATGTCGATTATGGATCGAAGGGAAAAGGTTCTTAAGAACAAAGTTATCCCTCTTGTACTTGTTTCTTGGGGAAATCGCTCGCATGGAGAATCAATCTGGGAACGAGAAGATAAAATCTGGCAGAAGTTTCCACATCTATTCTTGTAGTTTCTTGATTGTTTATCCTTTCTTGTTCTTGGAATTTCGAGGACGAAATTTTTATTGTAGGTGGGTATAATGTAACAACCGGGTTCATTATACCAATTCCAGTTCCCGTATTTACTTATCTGCGGTATTTTCTTGAATTAACGGGTTTTGGGTGCGAATGGTATTTTTACATTTTACATTGCATTCGACCCGACCCGCTTGCTTGAACCTGTTTGATTCATATTTATAGATTATCCTGACTTGTTACATAGACACGTGCATTTCATGTATACTGCATACTGGCATTTTACCTGGCATTGCATATTTTACCATACAACATTTTAGGTCATGTAAAATAATTTAAAATTGCATTTCATAGCCTGCATGATACTCCTAACCCTGTGGTAGTATCCGCACATTTTGTTCTCGTCCCGTTCAGTGAAACGGACGTGTTTGGATGGCTACGCGTATGTACGTGCATCCGTTCTTGGGGGTATGCATTTTCGTTACGTGAGCATTCATTTTTAATTTTGAAAGTCGCACATATTTTTCATATTTTAAATCTGAATTTTTAGACCCGACCCGGGCGCATTTTGGAATATTTTTGTATCCCGCCTAAATTCAAATTATTTAATATTTTATTTTAATTTTACCTTTAAAATCTCGTTAACAATTAATAAACAAATCCTTTAAAAATTTTAGATATAAAATCCTACTTCATCATAAAAATTAATATCTTTTTAAATTTTTTAAAATCTTTCTTTACTTTTCCCAGCTCTCTCCTCTCTGCCGTGGCCCCCATTCTCTCTTTCCTATCTCTTTCTCTCTCTCCCAAAAAACGCCAATTTTATATCTCCTTACTGTTCCCCTTCGCTCTTTCTCTTTCCTCTGGATCTTATCATCTCTCTATCTCTCTCCTCTCGCATTCTCTCTCTCCCTTTCTCTCTCTGACTCCCTATCTCTCTCTCTCTTTCTCTCTTAGTCTCTCTCTCCCCCTCTAATTTTTTATAATTCCTTTCATTATTTACGTACTCTCTCTCCTCTCTCTTCTTCTTCTCCTTCTTTATTTTCCTTCCCTCCGAAACCTCGCGCCCCTGCCTCGCCTCGCCGTCGACCCTTACGTCGTCGACCGTCCCTAACCCTCGTCTGCACCCTCGACCTAGACTCCTACCGCCACCACACCTACTCGACCACCATCTCCATCACCTCGCCGTTGATCAACCCTTTCACCGAGCACCACCTTGAGACCCAAACCCATGCCCTAGCCTTCACTCGTCTTACCGCCGTTGCCGTCTCACCCTCAACCCTATCCACTTCTCAACCTCAACCTCATCTCGCTCGTCTCTCTCCACTGCATCCTCAACAACGAGACGCGGCGAACCCAAGAACCTCGACTGCCATCGCCCGCGCCTCGCGTCGCCCTCGCCGCCGATGACCCCTCGCCGTCTCACCACCCTCTTCGTCGTCTCCACTCATCTCCTCGACCACTTCACTTCTCTCTCTCTCCTCCCCGCTGCAAACCCCACGAGAACCCAAGATCCTGACGCTGCGACCTCGTCTGCACCCCATCACCGGAGCTCCGACCTCGTCGTCGTATCCCCGTCGCCACCACCTCCATCTTCATCACCTTCTCCTTCTCCTCATCTTCCTCACCTCACTCATCGTCTCCTCGCCTTCTTCCCCCGAGCAAACCCCCTGCACCCCAAGTTCCGGCCATTGCACCCATCTCCGTCTTGCCTTCGCCGACCTCCTTGTCACCTCCTCGGCCCAGACCCCCAGACCCCAGGACACCATCACCCACTTCCTCTCTTCTTCTTCTTCTTCTTTTCTATTCTTTTCCTCTTTCTTAATCTTGTACTTTTTCCGGTGATCGTCGGAAACCCATTATCGTCTCCTTCGTTTCCCTTGCCTCGCCTCTATCCCCAAATACCAACCACAGAGCAGCCACAACCTCATCTCTTCTTTCTTCTCTTTCTTCTTCTTCTTGTTTTTTCCTTCTCTTCTTGTCCTCTTGTTTCTTGATTCCGTTTTCCAGTCACCCGCCGGAGCCGTACCGCTGCCGACGACCCGAGAAACCCAGTGGACGTTCCCTACCTGCATGGTTACTCTCTTGCATTGCCTGGTCCTGTTCCGTACACGCGAGCGTGCATAGCGACTTTTACCGACGCCCGACGTGCTGTACGCTTTCCGTTCTGTGATCTGTCCAGGCAAGTTTATCTTGCTACATGCTACATTATATTTTATGCATCTATTTTAATGAATATGATATTTGAATTTCGAACCGTGCATCCATTCTTATCATTTCATATCTAACATATGCAACTTATCTTGTCATATATCATAGTATAGTATACCGCATCAACTTGAATATAACCATTCCCATTGTTTAATTGAACGTCGTGCATTAACTAGTTTATCATTTAAAGGGTATAGGATATCCATCCGCATCCATATCGAATAGAATACATATAGCCGCATTCACAGATCTCATTAATAACCCATTATTGTTATTTTAATACCCTATGTTTAATAAAGTGTAATCTAATTAGTTTTGGAACTGTTAAATGTAACCCTAATCGACAGTGTGCATCCAGGCCGTTGACTTTCTATTTATGTGCATACCATTCATGCTAGTTCATTTCATTAGTACTACATACTTGTTTTGTATACCCATGCTTATTATAGTGTGATTGTGAGCACCCACGTGACATCTTGTGCATCCCTGACACGACTTGATACACTACTACTTGACCCGACTTGGTACTGTGCACTTCTTAACATGACATGATACCTATATACTACCTGACTTGACCTGAGGTACCATGGATTTACCTGTTAACTGATCTTGTTACTAATGCCAACAACCTTGACATGTTGTCCCTACGGACATTTCCTGTTGTCTAACCAGTCAAACCTGTACCTGCTTGATCCTGTGTTGGCATTAACTCCAGATTTATTAATACCTGACTTGACATATATAACTTGGGGGTATGTGGAAATTAAGAATGTAACCGAGCGTAACTCAAAGGGCTATCCTATTGTTTGCCGTTTTTCCGGGCGTTACGGAATACCTATTGTTTGCCGTTTTTCCGGGCGTTACGGAATAATTACCGATGGGTTACGATGAGGATTGCATTACTTGGTTTCGAAGACTTCAGAATAGATAACCCCGTCGTAATGTTTAGATATCACTGCACGTCACTTATACTGACATACTCACTGTTATATATTCTTGTTATATTCTTGCTCATACTCATACCTGCATGTTTTACTACCCCTGTTTATATTATTGCTTGATATTATGACGCACTGACGTCTGGGTTTTGCATGGCTCAGATTCTCTACCTTTGTTGCAGACTGATCAGGAGTACTGCCGCTGCTAAACCGAGCGGTGAGGATCCTGTTAGTATCCAGTTTTACTTCCAGGTGTTTTATTTATTGGATCTTTTGCTTCCGCATATTATATTATTTCTTGACTCATTTATTCTAGCTCATGGACATGTACTAGATATTTTAGTTTACTTTCCTGTTCTTGATATCTTTACAGCCGTAATGTGACTGTGGAGAGATTTTTCTTATCCACAGGTAGCATGGTTGGCTATGTCACGTGCCTATCTTAGCGTACTCTGGGAAGCGGGGCGTGACAATATTTAATAAGGTAAACATATTAAATGGGCCAAATGTTACATGGATATTATATGCTTACTTTTTCCTTCATAATGTTAATTATAATATATAAACACATGAAAATAGTATTTTTACCGATAAACTTTCATATGTGTCATATATTATAATAAACACCTTTTATTATATAGAATAGTAGGAAAAATGTCATATTAAATGTGCAGTTTTATCAACTGAACAAACATCCCCAAACATATCTTTGATCGTCCCGAGCAAACTAGTTTATTCAAGAGAAAAAAGAAAGGAGAAAGCTAAGCACACTTTCGTAGGCAACACGATTGCACTGAGCGCGTGCAACAAGCCGTTAAACCCCTAGGTGTCTCTAGTAGGAGGAGTGTTGTCTCCTGAGGGTTTTCAGCGGATTACACCCACAAAATCCTATAATAAAAGAGAGATGGTGAAAGTTACATTGTCACGCCCCGCTTCCCAGTGTACGGCGAAGGAGACGCGACGAGGTCCGCTACGTATATACTCAGAAGTACATATGCTAAGCGTATCTAAGCAATATAAATAAGTACACAAGAGACAAGAAGTAAAAGAACAGCAACTTTTATTTATTAATACTCTTTGTATAATACATGAAAGAAAATACAACTGAAATAAAAAGATGCCTAAACAGTGGCATAACAGGAAATGAAAAGTACAGAAAGGAAAAGTGTACAATGAAACTACAGTGCAGGGTCTTCAGTGAACTGCTCCAAGTCTTCTTGCGATGGCTCAACCTCTGCCGGGTCCAAAACACATGACGATATTCAAAGAAGAAAGAAACAGAATGTCGTCAGCGAACAGGTCGCTCGGTAAGTCCTAAAGGTAAGAGGGAAGTAGATAAGACAGAATAAGAAGATACATTTTAAAGTGTAAACTATTGTTGTAATGTTATATCAACGTTGTTGTTTGTAGCTTGATACAGAAGGATGCCGGTGTATACGAGGGAAGTCTCTATATGCCAGAGACTAAGGGCACGTATAGTACAAGGAATCGTTTATGCCATGGTACAACTGCAACTGGATTCATGTTAGGTGTGTTAAATCTGACCACCTCGTGCCACCTTTAACACCTTCCGTACCAATCTACCGCTTAAACCCCGCGATATCTTGTTTGTATTGTTATCTTGTAAAATTGTATTGATTTCATGATTGATTGACTGACTGACCGAAACCATGATATCAGGAAACGGTTATAATCGTAGAGTCATGTAAAAGGAATATATCTATAGTTCGGTTCAGTCAAGTTGTATAAATTGATAATTGTATTCATGGATTCATGTGTTCATATTGAATTGGAAACTTGTAGATTATAGATTGACTTGAATCATATTCAAGTCAGATTAATCAGACTCAAATCCGAGTCAGACAATCAGAATTGTGAAACGAAGTCTTATAACTGCTAGGGTCCTTAGGGTAATTTATAAACTTGAGGGGGTTTTATGTAAAAATACTTTTATATACTTTTCAAAATACACCTCAAGTTTTTATTATTCGTCTTTAGAGTTATAATGAGGGTGGATTTTATGTTATGACATTTTTAGTGAAAATATCCTACTTTTATAAATATTGATTATTTGAAGTTCATGGTATTTTAGTGTAAAATATATTCTTTGTGATATTTAGGAAACGGTGGAAAATTTATATTATAATAAAATAGATATTTAAATGATAAATATACATATGTTTACACAAAAAATAATTTTAATAAATATTTTATATTCCAAAAATCTTATTTTCTTAAGATGTCGTATTTTAAACCTTTCGAGACCGAATGCTCCTTGCGGAGGTCTGAATCTCACACTACTAGCCCCAGGGTGCGCGATAAACCGCACGATCCCGAACGGGTTCCCCAAAGATGGGTTGTAGCGGCGCTTTGCAAAGATTGTAAAATACTAATCCTTTAGAAAACGGTTTTATAAAGTAGAAGGTATTTATTTGAAAAGTGTAATTTTCCGTATTTTAGATTTTAGGGTTTCCTAAGCCGACTAGCCTATTTCTAAAAGGTCTAAACGACAAGTCGTTAGAAGCCTCAAATCGCCTCTTCACCGCCAATTGTGGCCAGGTAAGTAAAAGTGAGGAGGGAGGGATCCGCTCACGAATCGTGAGGCGGGCCTTTTAAAGTTACCCAAGCTCACTTGCCTAGCCTAGACACCACAAACTCAGGTTTAGATAAACGATCGATATCCACAACTTATCGTATTTTCCTAGTAAGAAATATTTACTTTAAAGTGTAACAAATCTAAACCTTTAAGAATGGTTTTATTAAGATTATGGTATTTTAATGTAAAGTCTTGTTTTATCGTATTAAGAATTTTTAAGATAGCGTATTATGGTTTCACATGTATGTGTGAGGAGGTAGGTCATTACCTCGTGATTTATTTTAAGATATAGCAATGTTTAAAGGGTTAAATGTGAAATTGAAACATGATGGTATTAAAGTGAAAGAATACGGTAAGTTGAAAAGGTTATCATTTCATGTGTGAAAAACTTATTCAAATTGACTTTTACAAGTTTAATGGTCAAGATAGAGATGTTTAGGAATGAATGAATTGATTAGAAGAAGAAAAATAAACATTATGGTATTAAAGTGAAAAAGAATACGATATTGCAAAAGTTATCATTTCATGTGAGAAACTTTGTCCAAATTAGTTGTTATATGATTAATAGTCAACATGGATAAGTTTAGATATTATGGAATTTGTAATAAGTGAGATTTTATAGAAAAACTGAATCGGAAATCGGTTTGTTCCGATTTCCGTCGGGTTTCATAATTCCGTATTTTTGAGAAGTAGAAGGAAGAAAAGAACGGGACTTACGGGTTTCGATCTATACTAAAGAGTATAGAGGAACTAGGGGAGTGGCCGAGACGTTGTTTCGTCGCCGGTTGTTTCAAAAAAAATGTCTCCGAAAATCCGTCAGCGCTTCGCCGTGAACTCGGTTTCAAAGCACACCTTTCTTGTAGAAATTTTGAGAGAGTAAACCTAGTGTTTTGGGATGAGAGGGTAGGGGGTAGGGGTCTATTTATAGGGTAGGCTAGGGTAGGGTAGGTGAAAGGTTTTTATTTTAAAAAAATGAAAAAATTAAAGAAAAATCATTAAAATTTGTATTAAATAGGATGTATTTATCATTAGGGAACCGATCTATTAAAATGGAGTAAACAGGGGGTTATAGAAGACGAAAAGACGAAATTTTCGTTTTGAGGGCTCGGCCGTCCGGCCGAGTCTGGCGGTCGTCGCGTGCGGGGTTCTCTGACGTAGCTCCTGGTATAATTAGTTTTTAGGGTTCAGTTCAACTTTTGGGAGTTATGGCCCGTGGACTGTTGGGCTTCCAAGAAATTTAAAATAAAAATAATCTAAAAATAATGCAGGATATGGGATTTGAACTCTGGTGGTTTGGTTCAGCAGTGCAAGGTATTACCAAAGAGCTACAAGCTCTTGCTTGTAATTATTGTGGGGAAATAGATACTTAAAGTGATAACAGCAACATTAAATACTCCAAGTATACTTTAAATTTAAATCAAATTTAGGTATACAAAAAAATTGGAGTTGTTACAATCTACCCTCCTTACAAAAATTTCGTCCTCGAAATTTACAACTTTTATTTGAGAACTAGTTTACAAAAAGGTGAGGATATCTTGCACGCATTTCATCTTCCCTTTCCCACGTGGATTCTCCTGGAGTGTCTTTCCTCCACATTACTTGGACCAAGTTAACTTCCTTGTTCCGAAGTGTCTTCACTTTCCTGTCCAGGATCTCCACAGGTTGTTGCTCACAAGACAGGTCGGCCTGTATAGTGAGCTCGGAATGATCAAGTACATGGCTGGGGTCACTCACATACTTTCTGAGTTGGGATATGTGGAACACGTTATGCACTCTTTTCAATGAGGGTGGAAGCGCTAAGCGGTATGCCACCTCACCGACTCGTTCGAGTATGTCGAATGGTCTAATGTATCTCAGACTCAATTTACCCCGTCTTCCAAATCGGATCACTCCGCGGTGTTCAGGAATACATGGTCTCCTGGCTGGAACTCCAAGTGTCGTCTCTTTGCATCAGCCCAGTGTTTCTGTCGATCTTGGGCTATGCGCATTCGTTCCCTGATAGTACGAACTACATCAACGGTCGCTACTATCATTTCTGGTCCAAGAAGTTCCCTATCTCCGATGTCGTCCCAACTTAATGGTGATCGACACTTCCTTCCATACAATGCTGCAAAAGGTGCCATTCCTATGCTTGCTTGGTAGCTGTTATTGTACGCGAACTCCACAAGATGCAGGTGATCTTCCCACGATCCTTTGAAGTCTAGCATACACGCTTTGAGCATATCTTCTAAGATCTGAATAGTTCGTTCCGACTGACCATCTGTTTGTGGATGATAAGCCGTGCTGAAGTTCAGACTTGTTCCCAAGTTAGCTTGCAGACTCTGCCAAAATTGTGATCGGAACCTGGTGTCACGATCGGAGACAATGCAGACCGGTACTCCATGAAGTCTCACAATTTCCTGTATGAGTTCATGGGTATCAGAGATAGTACATTATGAAGAGTTTAAATCGTAATTAGATTATTACCTCCATGTACTTCTTTGCTAGTGTCTCAGTTGATTGGCCAACTCGAAATGGGATGAAATGAGCCAACTTTGTGAGTCGATCCACAATGACCCATATAGCATCGTTACCCTTTGTGCTGCGAGGAAGAGCAGTCACAAAGTCCATCGTGATGTGCTGCCACTTCCATTCTGGGATTGGTAACGGTTGAAGTAGTCCAGCTATTCTGTGATGTTCAGCCTTTACTTGCTGACACACTAAGCATTTTGCGACGCTTCTGGCTACTTCACGCTTCATTCCATGCCACCAATAATTCCGTCGTAGATCTTTGTACATTTTGGTACCTCCAGGATATACTGAGTAGGGAGAGCTGTGAGCTTCTTTCATTAACTCTTCCCGAACAGGACCTTTTGGTACATACAATCTGCTGCCGTATCTCAAAAATCCATCTTCATGGATGATGAAGTCTGTTTTGAGTCCATTCTCCACTTGTTCTCTGATCCTTTGCAATTTAGCATCACTTGCTTGAGCTGCTTTGATCTGATTGACAATGGTTGATTGAACTTGTAGATTCATCAAACTTGAAGCATTACCTGGCATGACTACTTCAATCTCCATCTGATGTAAGTCTTGCTGAAGCTTCCACTGAACGGTGAGGTTCATCGATAAGGGTTGGTGACTGAGAGCATCAGGTACTACGTTCACTTTCCCTGGGTGATATTGCAAGTTGATGTCAAAGTCCGCCATGAGTTCTAACCATCTTCTCTGCCGCATATTCAACTCCTTCTGAGTAAACACGTACTTCAGACTCTTATGATCTGTGTAGATGTTCACTCGTTCACCAAGTAAGTAGTGGCGCCAAATCTTGAGAGCAAAGATGACGGCTGCCAACTCCAGATCATGCGTTGGATAATTGCGCTCATGAATCTTCAGTTGTCTTGAAGCATAAGCCACAACCTTACCGTGCTGATGTAGAACATATCCTAATCCTTTACCGGATGCATCACAATGCACTTCGAATCCTCCAGTTTGATCCGGTATTACGAGAATAGGTGCAGATGTCAATCTTGACTTGAGTTCTACGAAAGCTTGTTCGCATGCTTCTGACCATACAAATTCTTCATCTTTTCGTGTGAGCTTGGTCAGGGGTGTTGCTATCTTTGAGAATCCTTCAATGAACCTTCTGTAATATCCAGCTAAACCCAAGAAACTCCGAATGTCTTTCACTGACTTTGGTGTAGGCCATTCGTTAACTGCTGAAACTTTGGCTGGATCCACAAAAAATCCTTCTCCTGATACGATATGTCTAAGAAAACCAACTTGATTTAGCCAAAACTCGCACTTGCTGAACTTGGCATAAAACTTATGTCGTCGAAGAGTTTCCAGGACAATTCGTAGATGCTCTGCATGCTCTTTCCGATTCTTAGAATATACCAGGATGTCGTCTATGAAGATGACAACAAACCTGTCTAAATACTCCCGGAAAACTTGGTTCATTAGATTCATGAATATTGCTGGTGCATTGGTCACTCCAAATGGCATCACTAGAAATTCGTAATGTCCATAGCGAGTTCTGAAAGCTGTTTTGTGAATATCAGCTTCCTTGACCTTCACCTGATGATAACCTGAACGAAGATCCAATTTAGAGAAAACACAAGATCCACTTAGCTGATTGAATAAATCATCGATGCACGGAAATGGATACTTGTTCTTTATAGTGACTTCGTTCAAGGCCCTATAATCGATGCACATTCTGTATGAACCTTCCTTCTTCTTCACCAGTAGTACAGGTGCTCCCCAACTTGAAGTGCTGGGACGAATCCATCCTTTCGCCAATAATTCGTCCAACTGTGTTCGAACTTCCTTCAAACCTTCCGGACTTAGTCTCTACGGTGATTTGATCACCGGTTGTGCTCCTGGTACTAAATCAATACTGAATTCAAGAGCTCGATCGGGAGGCAAACCTGATATATCGTCAGGAAATACATCGTCGAACTCTCGAACTACCTCCGGTCTTAATTCTTCTTCCGCTTGAGCTGCCGCAACTACTGCTTCCCTTGGCTTCGCTTTGTAGGTACCTGGCTCCAGGTACGATCTCCGCTCTTGAAATAGAAAATCGGATGGTCTGGAATCTCGAATACTACCTTCCTTTGACGACAGTCGATGGTAGCATAAAAGGTTCCAAGCCAATCCATTCCTAGAACTACATCGAAGTTCGGTATGTCCAGTACTTTGAAGTCAGCATAAAACTCTCGACTGCAGACGACGACTGGGCACAGGCTGTATCCCATAGTTGCCTTTAGAACGCCATTTCCGGAACTGACATTCCAGCTGGATACAAGCGGTGAGACTGGAATCGCATGGGTTCGGACAAACCGTTGCGACATAAAGCAGTGGGATGCTCCAGTATCAAACAGTGCAAGTGCAGGTAGTGAAGCTACTAGGATTGTACCTAAGGTATATGGGATATGTTTTAGGTATAGGGAAAGTGTGTAGATAAGCAAGACTAAAAGGTAAGTTTGAGAAGGAAAGTTTACCAGTAATGACTTGGCCAGTGGCCTCAGCTTCTTCCACAGACATCATGAAAGCCTGGCGCTTTGGCACATTCCTCCTGGCCTGAGGAGCATTCCTCGGAACGTTACTTTGAGCTTGATGGAACTGTCGAGGAGGTGGTGCAGCTTGTGGTCCTCTGGGTGGAGCAGGCAGTGCAAGTCTTGGAGCAGGGGCTTGGATGGCTGGACGCTGTGGATAATTGTTTGCTGGCCTTGGTGCAGCAACTGGGTTTTGTTTATGAGGACAAGCCCCAATACCATGAGCAGCTGAGCCGCAGATCAAGCAAAGGTTGTTCGCACGTCGCCAATCTCTAGCCAGATGCCCATTTCTCTTGCAGTAGTTACAAAAGGCTGGGCTGGGTCTGCTGATTGGTGCTCCAGGACGTCGTGGCACAAAAGGTGGTCTGGACGAGGCTCCACCTGCCATCTGGTTGGCAGGGCGCTTGACTCCTGCAGACTGATGTCTGCCCCTTACCTTTATTACTGCCTCATAACTGCAGGCAGCTTCTAGAGCATCCTCATGAGTCAAAAATTTTCCTGTGGCTAAAGCAGCCTGAATCTCCGTGTCCAGTTCCTGTTGGAAACGACGGGCTCTGATATCGTCCGTCGGTATCAAGTGTGCCGCGAATCTGTTAAAGGATAGTGTTAGCTGTGTGGTATGTGATATTTAAAACTGAACTATTGCGACATATCTTACCGGCTTAACATGGTGAATTCTGTATCGTATTCATCTACCGATTTGTCCCACATTGATCCTTGCTGTAGATGAATGAACTGCTGCTCCATGGCAAACCTGGTAGTCACAGGGAAGTATTTCGCGTCGAACTTCTCGCGAAACGTTTTCCATTCAATGGGCTGCGCAAGACGGCTTTCTTCCGCCTTCCACCTGTTGCGAGCGTTGTCCGTGAGTTGTAGTTTCGCTACACGGACCCAAGCGACGTCTGGCACTTGTGCTGCGGCCAGATCATCCTCGATACTTTGAGCCCATTCCTTAGCTTCCAGTGGGCTCCCCTTTCCTGAGAACTGCTTTGGATGTAAAGCCCTGAATTGCTTTACTCCAGGAGCATCAGTCTCGGGACGGTTCAAAAGTTGTTGCTGTCCCTCGAGAAGGCTGCGGATTGCCTCAAGTAACACTGTTTGCTCAGTAGGTGGCGCAGGAACAGCTGGTGTGAGAGGTAGTGCTGGAGGTGTATTGTTGACGTTGGTGCTGGTGTTGTTCGGAGAATCCATAACCCTGAAGAAAAATTTGGGTTAGGACAGATTCAAGTACATGAAATGATAAGATTCGAGGAATAGAATTTCGTAAGATTCAAGAAACATGAATTGTAAAGAATATTTTAGTTGCTGGTTCTTGTGTTATATTGCTTAGGTTGTTCACGCAGACCAGAACTGAATGATAGGGATTTATACAGCCCTGACCTGCATGGGCCACCAACAAAACCTGTCACGCCCCGCTTCCCAGTGTACGGCGAAGGAGACGCGACGAGGTCCGCTACGTATGTACTCAGAAGTACATACACTAAGCGTATCTAAGCAATATAAATAAGTACACAAGAGACAAGAAGTAAAAGAACAGCAACTTTTATTTATTAACATTCTTTGTACAATACATGAAAGGAAATACAACTGAAATAAAAAGATGCCTAAACAGTGGCATAACAGGAAATGAAAAGTACAGAAAGGAAAAGTGTACAATGAAACTACAGTGCAGGGTCTTCAGTGAACTGCTCCAAGTCTTCTTGCGATGGCTCAACCTCTGCCGGGTCCAAAACACCTGACGACATTCAAAGAAGAAAGAAACAGAATGTCGTCAGCGAACAGGTCGCTCGGTAAGCCCCAAAGGTAAGAGGGAAGTAGATAAGACAGAATAAGAAGATACATTTTAAAGTGTAAACTATTGTTGTAATGTTATGTCAACGCTGTTGTTTGTAGTTTGGTACAGAAGGATGCCAGTGTATACGAGGGGAGTCTCTATATACCAGAGACTAAGGGCACGTATAGTATAAGGAACCGTTTATGCCACGGTACAACAGCAACTGGATTCATGTTAGGTGTGTTAAATCTGACCACCTCGTGCCACTTTTTGTAGGGTTCCTAGGCACCCTAGTGAGGTCACACAAGGCATCGACCATGCCATTTTCAAAAATTCTGGTGCCGAGAAACCCTAAACTACGGATCGTTTGCTAGAAAATTAGGCGAAAAAGCTAACTAGTTAACACTTAACTAATGGGTTATCGGAAATACAACCTTTGTAGATCCGGTGCTCCACCTCCATAGCTCCGCAACGAAGTCCTCTCCGCTGTCCAAAAAGAATCCGGGCTCTAGCGTCGACTTCATCGGAGAATAAGCGAGCTAGGTCGTCGATGTCCATGCCGAAGATGATCTACGTCGAGGCATCGCTAAATCAAGCTCCACCTTCACCAAGTCTTGAAAACTTATGAAGGAAACACACTCTACTACTTGGCAAGAGGTAGAGGATGAAGAAATAGGAAGTGGGTAGACTTTAGTTTTGGATTTCTCACTTATTTCATCAATCCACCATTGATGTAGTCAAGCTTTTCTTCTTGAAATGAAGAAGAAGAAGAAAGCAAGAAGATGATAATTATTATGATAAGATTAATAATAGAAAAGAAAAATTCAATCTTATCATAACACTTACCATAGTTAAGTGTAGAGAGTTAACCAAAGTTAGTGAGTGGTTAGGGTTTGGCATAAAACAAAAATGGTGGACTTTTCAAAAGTTCAAGAAACTTCAACAAAAGAAATAAATAAAGCCACCATTTTCCTTTTGCCAAAAATAAATAAAACAATAAATAAATCATTTAAAACCCTTAACCATTAACTAACTATGGTTTAAACATACATTTAACCAAGTATTGCATGTATCATCAAACATGATACAAGCAAGTGCACAAAATCATATCGCATATGCAATGCGCACACCCGAGTGAGAAAATCCATTTAAAGTGAACCGATACTAGTTAATGCAAAGTAATATATCAAATATATAATTATGCATTAAATCATTAAATCAACACTTGATTTAACGATCCGGTCATGACGCACATAACCGACTGGTATCATTAGTAACATCTTATCGAATCAACACTTGATCCGATAACCCGGCTATATCGCATATAACCGATCAATGTCACATCGCGAGAATGAATTACGGTATCACATACACGCATCATTCTCGGTCCCGCACATATCTCATATGCGCTCCTATTTCGTTTCGCTTGAGCCAGGAAACCTCTGTGTAGGACTCTAAAGACTCGTCAAT
This sequence comes from Agapanthus africanus, assembly GCA_030015575.1. Classification (NCBI taxonomy): domain Eukaryota; kingdom Viridiplantae; phylum Streptophyta; class Magnoliopsida; order Asparagales; family Amaryllidaceae; genus Agapanthus; species Agapanthus africanus. The sequence continues at coordinate 570,981,006 of JASDDO010000016.1, forward strand.
ACGCCGGCAGCGGATGATGATCATATCAAACATCCACAAGCCGCAAGCGGTCTGCTAAACGTAACGGCCACCCGGGTATTGAGCGATCTGAAGATCGACGAGCAAGCCCGCTCACACTCCAGTGAATCCAACCAGTAACACTACCGTACAGTCCGGTCTGATCGTCTGATATGTCGCATATCTCGCCTAGGGGTGGTAAACGTCAGACCCCAATAGCTCAATAAGTCGTGTCGATATGAGGTCTATAACTGTTCGAGAAACTACTGGTAACACTTACCAGTAAATCTCAGCAACCCTGGCCAGGGATTTCCTGTTATAGCCAATCGAACACAGCGCAACATCAACCCCCTATACCGGGAGAGACGAATCCCCTCCTATCGCTCATTGCCTCCATGTGACTCGGGACTGTACCCAAAAACCACCGTTTTGCACGCCCTCTTGGACGTGGTAAGATGGAAATCAAAGCACAGTGGGAACCACACAAGACTCTATGACGATCTCGGGTCAACAGACTACTCTGTACCAGTGTCACCAGAGAACTGCCATCTGACGTGAGGTATAATACCATCTGGGAGTTCTCGGCGAGTCCGTCCAGTGTACCCAGTCTCTACTGAGCACCCGTATATCATCTCTGATGTCAAACACCGATGGATATGGGATCATCCATCGCCCATCTGTATGGGTCGAGAAGGTATACGCTAGTCTACTCTGGTATATCGATGCCCCGTCTCGATACACCCACGACTAGGGACTTTGAAGGATGTACTTATGGACTACCATGTCCCCACTAGTATGATCCGCATCATAGTCCAGGTAGTCAAGTACAGATCCTAAGGGCTTTACCAACATGTAACAGAGAGACAATCAGTATACACGTTAAGGTAAAGTTCAACCAGATAGCATACTATCATGTCGAGCAAGAAAGTCCTCCCTATATACGTCCCAGCATCCACTACAATATACATCCTATGTACAGTAATGGCCTCTAGGGCATACATATAACTAACAATCTCCCACTTGCACTAGGGTCATCTGATAGCAGTGGTTGTAGTATCTCATACTCAACCATCCCATAAAAGTCTCTCTCTGGGAACAGGCCTTTGTGAGTGGATCCGCTGTGTTGTCCTCTGAGTCTACTCTCCAAACCTCGATCACCCTGGAGATCAACCATCTCCATGATCAAGTGATACTGCCTTAGAATATGTCTGGATCACTGATGGGACGGGCGTTCCTTGGCATAAGCCACAACTCCATTGTCACACAATGGGAGGAACTAAGTTCATCTCATGAACCAATATACACCCAGACAGCGACTTTGGTAGCATCTTAAGTAGCGATGTATCCTGCCTTTATCGTCTAGTATGTCACGGTATCTAGCTTGGAACTCTTCCAACATACCGTCCCTTTACTGAGGGTAAAGACAATGCCTGCGACTGACATTCAGTCGTCTTTATCACCCTGGAACCCTTCCAGTGATTCTCCCCAGGATCGGTTGATACCGTCTCACTACAACTAGTGAGATTCCTAACATCCAGTTAGATCTATCTCATAGATCCAAAACTCAGGATTTAGGAGGTATCATTTTGATCCTATATGGAGAATCATCGTGATAAGCGGAGATTGATCGAGCGTAGCATAGGAAACTCCTTCCCCATCAAGAGTATGTCATCCACGTACTCTACGAGGATCGTCACCATACTCCCTACTACCTTTTTGTTTATACAAGGTTCATCTACCATTTTGATGATGTCAAACTCTTTGACTAATCCATTAAAACAGATGTTCCAACTCCGCGATGCCTGCTTTATCCTATAAAGCATCTTGCACACGTTTCCGCTGCTCCCACTGTCTACGAAGCCCTCTGGCTGTGTACTTATAGACGCTCTCTTCTAAAACATCATTTCAGAAAAGCAGTCATGGCACCCAACCGCCAGATATCGTAGTCATGGTATGTAGCCGTGGCAAGTAGGATCTGGATGGACTTAAGCATAGATCCTTAGAAAAAGGTTTCATTATGATCCATATCTGGTCAATTATGCAAACCTTTAACAAGTCTAGCTTTCAAAGTCTCAACTTTTCCATCTACACCAAGTAATCTTCTCAAGATATACTTGCTCCTGATGGGGATTTAACCCTTCAGATATAGCAACCAAAGTCCATACTTTGTTGGTGTATAAGGATTCCATCTCAGATCGCTAAGCATCCAGCCATTCTTACAGAGTCTTACTCCTGATGGCCAGCTCGAAACTAGTTGGGTCATCATCTCATGATGCAATCCTCGCTCCCACTGTCATAGAGAAACCGAAGTAACTCTCAGGTGGGTGAGGAACCGTGCTAGATCGGCGGAGAGGCTGAGGTTCGTTGGAATCTACTGAATCCTTTGGTTCTATCAAATCATCAGCTGCATTTTGTATAGCTGGAACATTTCCAGTTCTACTTAACAGACCTTGCCTCGAGCGTGTCCGGATTTTGCTTTTAGACATAGGCCGGACAACCCCAAATCTTAACCAACTTAAGATATGGGCTCTTCCCTTTCCATATCACATATGAACTGGTAGGCAACTGATTTGATTCGAACCCTATTCAATAGGTATGCAGCTTCTCAAGTGCATAACACCCAATAGGAAAAAGGTAACTCAGTAGTACTCATCATAGAGTACACCATATCATATAGGGTGTGATTGCTCCGCCCCGATATACCATCGTGCTATGGTGTATACAGAGGAGTAATGCTGAGAGAGAATCTCATTCTCCTTTAGAATAATCCAGGAATTCCATGCTCAAGTATTCTCCTCCTTGATCTCATCATAGGACATAATACTTATACCCTTATTTTGGTTCTTTACTTCTAACTTATGTTCTGTGAATATCTCAAAAGGTTCGGACTTGTGTTTCAACAGGAACATAGGTCTGAAACTCGAAAGATCATCAGAGAACGTAATGAAGTATAAAGAACCATTCCTGGCATGTGTAGACAGGGGACCTACATACATCAACATGTATCATCCCAAGAGTTCACTAACTCTTTCTCTGTTTCCAGTAAACGGAGCTATGGTCATCTTATCTTTGTGACATGACTGGCGAGTTTCACAAGATGTAAGTTCAAACTAATTTAAATATGCATCTTTATGTAACTCTAGCCAGTCGGGTCGCATTGATCTGACCTAGTCTACAATACCTCAAGAAGGATTCGTTCATTTCTGAACTCTTCCTCTTGTGTGTGTTCCGTATACTAAGAACTGTTGTTTGATTTAGAACATCAATGCTTTTAGATAACGTGCCTGAACCGATCAACTTTTGATATAGGAAATGTTCAAAACATTATCCAACAATACAAAATTTTATCGTTTCTTTACTAATAAAGAGACAGATATGATTTTGTATATCAGGTTCGGTATCTAATAACATTCGTTCAGAATCAATGTATTGGTAATACAGGGTGACAGTGACCAACAGACTTGGCTGCAACTCTTGCCCCGTTTTCTGTCTCATGAAACTTATCACCCGTTCTCAGTTCTCTACCTATCTGTAGCCCATGTAACATATTACATATCTGGGATCCTGATCCGGTATCATATACCCAGGATGTAGAGGATACAGAGAAACAGTTCTTTGTAACGAACACACCCGAAGATGATGCATCAGCATGCACTCTCTTCGTTTGGGCGGCACGGGAAATCTGGTATTCCCCAATTTCCTGCTCTGTCTTATAACAATTATAAGTTGGAGCGGGACCAACGTTCCCCAGCTCAGTATAACAAGCGGGTTCGGTAAATAATCCGTATTATTATCTTGATTAAGGCGTGATATGGTCGCTACCTGGAGAGAGAGAGAAGAAATCACTCAGCGTGCGCTCTTTCAAGAATAGATTGGTTATTATTTTATCTAATCAGGATGGCTCCCACTGCTTTTTATCAAATCTTCCTTCAAACCCTAAAAGGAAAGACTAGCCGGGATTAATTACACACTACAAGTTCGCCAATCTTTCAGCCAGGCCAGTGTCTGTACTTTGAGGGAGGTCCCCCGTGCTTTCGCACGAACCTAATTAATGTAAACCTCGTTTTCCCAGAGGCGTAACCCCGTTGACACCTTTCTAGACACCTACTTGATCGGCTAATTGTAATGTATAAAACTCTCCCAGGAGTAACACTTACTCGCAGCGGGTATCGGGATCCAACTATCTCATAGAAGGTATGCAATCTCATTGCAAATTTCAACACTTGAAATTCCCGATAATATTTTGCCCCTAGCTCGCTATGACCTTGACGGAGGCCAAACAACCCATAGTCCGCTAGTCAAGTTCAACCCGTCATTTCCTGATTGAATTAAACCCACCCGCACGACCCTTGACGGAGGCCAAACAACGCCGTACGAATACCCTAATCCAATCGCATCATATGCTAGCAGATAAGCACTAGTTAGCTACCGTACACTACGCCTTGACGGAGGCCAAACAACCGCAGCACAAATACTAACTAGTACGTATCTGAAATGACGGAGGGCTACGACAGGTTTTTCTGAAAACCTATTGCGTAATGAACTTGATATCGCTGTAGAATCAAATGATTTTAAAATGGAGTGCTTTTGAGGCTTTTCTAGTTTTGCTAAAGGAGTCACTCCCGGTGAAGGGATCGTCGGTCCTTTCCTCGTCGAATGAGGTGCGGGATATATCACATATATCACTGTGCAAAGCAAAAACTCTTAAAAGCAATCAAAAGACAAACCGAATGTGTAGCATCTGCCAGTTACTGCTAAAGGAGTCACTCCCGGTGAAGGGATCTCGGTCCTTTCCCTATCGAATAAGGTGCAGGATATATCTCATATACCGCTATGCAAAGCAAGAACTGTAGCTACCTGTTTTATTTTGAAATTCGATTCTACAACATCTTAGGTTTCTTTTATTTCATTAATCACATTAATGAAGTCCCATCATTTAAATACCTAAACATCACAGATAAATACGACGTACACTTATGCCATCCGCATTCGCCTCGATGTCCCCTCGTGCACCGTTAGGTTAGGTAACTAACGACAGAGCAGGGCAGGGCTAGCGCGGGTGTAAAACATAAGTAACGTCTATATAATATATCATATATACTATATACTGTATCTATCACAGAACATCACATGATCACATCACAGATATCGCAGCAGAAGAATCATATGAAATATTGGATATACTAGGACGTCCGTGTTTTCAATACGAGCCAGTATAAAACACGGATTCCACGGTCGCGATGAATAGCCAAACCCACACCCCTAGACCCCTACGAGAGCGGCAAGCAACCCTACCAATTCTAGAGTTAGGAGACTCGGACTCGACTCCTCGAGTTGGTCTCCCACTGGACTCCAGAACCCGGTTACTTGTGCCCTCCTCCTTGGGTCTATCCTAGTGCGGAAAAGTAAATAATATACAAACGGTGACAACTTCCGCAACCTGGAAGCGCCCCAATAAAAGAATATTACATACAAGTTTTTACATGAATGAAAATGAAAAACACTCATCTCACATAAAAACCCCCGGCTATTCAAACACGATGATCCAATATAACATATCCAGCGACACATAACATCACATGTCATCAACGTAAGTAAATATGCGCATCCCAATTGTCGTTGGCATATAGCAACGAAACCGGCGATATCACATATTACACTTACGGTCACAGAAAAGAAAGTGTAAAACTACAACAGTTGGAATCCTCAACCACCTCAGACATCGCATGCCTGACCAAATGAATTACTTAGACATCGCATGCCTAACAATTATAAACCCCGCATTTTAGTCTCAAAATCGAAAACTCTTTTCAATATCAAGTCGGGCAATTCAACAAGATTCCCGACATCCTGATCGAATGCTCGTCGCAAACTTCAGTAGGCGGCCGCACCCCCGACGCCGTCGACGAAGTGTACCAAGGCGGAACACCGCCACCTCGAGCACCCGAACGGATGCTTTCGGCGACGGGGTTCTCCTACAGTCACTTGGTCGGGGCTATGGGGCGAGGCTGTCTATTAAGTTTACCCGGCGAGTATCCGCGTACGCTACGTGATTGCGACGGACTTTTGATCACATCAAAATTCCGTGGCAACCGATCAAGTGAGACTAAACTGCTACGTTTATAACATTCATTCAGTTATCTCATAACTTATTGTGAATTCCAATTATTGTATCACATTCCGGATAATTAGAAAATGTTAAACTTTCCGATTGAACATTCGAACACCCAAGTTTTCCCGATACAGATCAACACATGAAACAAGTCTAACAACATTCCGTTCGTGCCTCAGTACCAACGGTCCAGCCGTAGAAGGGTCAAGCCAACGCCTCACATGTGGCACGCCGTACTGCCCCAAACCCGAAGGTTCAAAGGGCAGTTCAAGACGGTCATATAATCGAGTTAAGGTTTGTTGTCTTCTAGAGGGTCCATTGCATTACTTGCACTACTTAGAACGTCGTTAAACTTCGGAAAAATCCAACACTTGGAAATTTCCCGACAGGGGAAAAATTGGGTATTTATAACCGGTCGAACTTTTTAACATATTCTAAAAAATTATCCGGAAAGCCAAATAGACAAAATCTGATAATCCGATCGAACATTCGAATCCCCAAAACAACTCAGAAAATAACACTCTGGAAAAAATATTAAAAAATCACAGGAAAATCAGAACTGAAAACTAAGAATTATGGTGCAAATTTCGAAGCACAAAACGACAAATGGGCCGCGGATCCGCCGCGTCAGCCTCTTGTAAGGCCGCGGATCCGCGCTATCTTTATTGAATCACGCGCTCGAAATTTGCAGTTAACCTTATATCTTCCTGCTGAGTTTTCTGAATATTTTTAATCTGGAAAAAATCACGATTTTGAAAATTTTCCAGAGAGCTATTTTGAGTTGGGTTTCGGGTTCGTTCGGGTTTCAAATTCCGTCTAGACTTCGCCTAAGGCTCTAGCTAGGCTCTGATACCACTGTAGGGTTCCTAGGCACCCTAGTGAGGTCACACAAGGCATCGACCATGCTATTTTCAAAAATTCTGGTGCCGAGAAACCCTAAACTACGGATCGTTTGCTAGAAAATTAGGCGAAAAAGCTAACTAGTTAACACTTAACTAATGGGTTATCGGAAATACAACCTTTGTAGATCCGGTGCTCCACCTCCATAGCTCCGCAACGAAGTCCTCTCCGCTGTCCAAAAAGAATCCGGGCTCTAGCGTCGACTTCATCGGAGAATAAGCGAGCTAGGTCGTCGATGTCCATACCGAAGATGATCTACGCCGAGGCATCGCTAAATCAAGCTCCACCTTCACCAAGTCTTGAAAACTTGTGAAGGAAACACACTCTACTACTTGGCAAGAGGTAGAGGATGAAGAAATAGAAAGTGGGTAGACTTTAGTTTTGGATTTCTCACTCATTTCATCAATCCACCATTGATGTAGTCAAGCTTTTCTTCTTGAAATGAAGAAGAAGAAGAAAGCAAGAAGATGATAATTATTATGATAAGATTAATAATAGAAAAGAAAAATTCAATCTTATCATAACACTTACCATAGTTAAGTGTAGAGAGTTAACCAAAGTTAGTGAGTGGTTAGGGTTTGGCATAAAACAAAAATGGTGGACTTTTCAAAAGTTCAAGAAACTTCAACAAAAGAAATAAATAAAGCCACCATTTTCCTTTTGCCAAAAATAAATAAAACAATAAATAAATCATTTAAAACCCTTAACCATTAACTAACTATGGTTTAAACATACATTTAACCAAGTATTGCATGTATCATCAAATATGATACAAGCAAGTGCACAAAATCATATCGCATATGCAATGCGCACACCCGAGTGAGAAAATCCATTTAAAGTGAACCGATACTAGTTAATGCAAAGTAATATATCAAATATATAATTATGCATTAAATCATTAAATCAACACTTGATTTAACGATCCGGTCATGACGCACATAACCGACTGGTATCATTAGTAACATCTTATCGAATCAACACTTGATCCGATAACCCGGCTATATCGCATATAACCGATCAATGTCACATCGTGAGAATGAAATACGGTATCACATACACGCATCATTCTCGGTCCCGCACATATCTCATATGCGCTCCTATTTCGTTTCGCTTGAGCCAGGAAACCTCTGTGTAGGACTCTAAAGACTCGTCAATACGCCGGCAGCGGATGATGATCATATCAAACATCCACAAGCCGCAAGCGGTCTGCTAAACGTAACGGCCACCCGGGTATTGAGCGATCTGAAGATCGACGAGCAAGCCCGCTCACACTCCAGTGAATCCAATCAGTAACACTACCGTACAGTCCGGTCTGATCGTCTGATATGTCGCATATCTCGCCTAGGGGTGGTAAACGTCAGACCCCAATAGCTCAATAAGTCGTGTCGATATGAGGTCTATAACTGTTCGAGAAACTACTGGTAACACTTACCAGTAAATCTCAGCAACCCTGGCCAGGGATTTCCTGTTATAGCCAATCGAACACAGCGCAACATCAACCCCCTATACCGGGAGAGACGAATCCCCTCCTATCGCTCATTGCCTCCATGTGACTCGGGACTGTACCCAAAAACCACCGTTTTGCACGCCCTCTTGGACGTGGTAAGATGGAAATCAAAGCACAGTGGGAACCACACAAGACTCTATGACGATCTCGGGTCAACAGACTACTCTGTACCAGTGTCACCAGAGAACTGCCATCTGACGTGAGGTATAATACCATCTGGGAGTTCTCGGCGAGTCCGTCCAGTGTACCCAGTCTCTACTGAGCACCCGTATATCATCTCTGATGTCAAACACCGATGGATATGGGATCATCCATCGCCCATCTGTATGGGTCGAGAAGGTATACGCTAGTCTACTCTGGTATATCGATGCCCCGTCTCGATACACCCACGACTAGGGACTTTGAAGGATGTACTTATGGACTACCATGTCCCCACTAGTATGATCCGCATCATAGTCCAGGTAGTCAAGTACAGATCCTAAGGGCTTTACCAACATGTAACAGAGAGACAATCAGTATACACGTTAAGGTAAAGTTCAACCAGATAGCATACTATCATGTCGAGCAAGAAAGTCCTCCCTATATACGTCCCAGCATCCACTACAATATACATCCTATGTACAGTAATGGCCTCTAGGGCATACATATAACTAACACTTTTAACACCTTCCATACCAATCTATCCCTTAAACCCCTCGATATTTTGTTTGTATTGTTATCTTGTAAAATTGTATTGATTTCATGATTGATTGACTGACTGACCGAAATCATGATATCAGGAAACGGTTATAACCATAGAGTCATGTAAATGGAATACTGAGAGTCATGTAAAAGGAATATATCCATGGTTCGGTTCAGTAAAGTTGTATAAATTGATAATTGTATTCATGAATTCATGTGTTCATATTGAATTGGAAACTTGTAGATTATAAATTGACTTGAATCATATTCAAGTCAGATTAATCAGACTCAAACCCGAGTTAGACAATCAGAATTGTGAAACGAAGTCTTATAACTGCTAGGGTCCTCAGGGTAATTTATAAACTTGAGGGGTTTTTATGTAAAAATACTTTTATATATTTTTCAAAATACACCTCAAGTTTTTATTGTTCGTCTTTAGACTTGTAATGAGGGTGGATTTTATGTTATGACATTTCTAGTGAAAATATCCTAGTTTTATAAATATTGATTATTTGAAGTTCATGGTATTTTAGTGTAAAATATATTCTTTGTGATTTTTAGGAAATGGTAGAAAATTTATATTATAATAAAATAGATATTTAAATGATAAATATATATATGTTTACACAAAAAATAATTTTAATAAATATTTTATATTCCAAAAATCTCATTTTCTTAAGATGTCGTATTTTAAACTTTTCGAGACCGAATGCTCCTTGCGGAGGTCTGAATCTCGCACTACTAGCCCGAGGGTGCGCGATAAATCGCACGATCCCGAACGGGTTCCCCAAAGATGGGTTGTAGCGGCGCTTTGCAAAGATTGTAAAATACTAATCCTTTAGAAAACGGTTTTATAAAGTAAAAGGTATTTATTTGAAAAGTGTAATTTTCCGTATTTTAGATTCTAGGGTTTCCTAAGCCGACTAGCCTATTTCTAAAAGGTCTAAACGACAAGTCGTTAGAAGTCTCAAATCGCCTCTTCACCGCCAATTGTGGCCAGATAAGTACAAGTGAGGAGGGAGGGATCCGCTCACGAATCGTGAGGCGGGCCTTTTAAAGTTACCTAAGCTCACTTGCCTAGCCTAGACACCACAAACTCAGGTTTAGATAAACGATCGTTGTCCACAACTTATCGTATTTTCTTAGTAAGAAATATTTACTTAAAAGTGTAACAAATCTAAACCTTTAAGAATGGTTTTATTAAGATTATGGTATTTTAATGTAAAGTCTTGTTTTATCGTATTAGGAATTTTTAAGATAGCGTATTATGGTTTCACATGTATGTGTGGGGAGGTAGGTCATTACCTCGTGATCTATTTTAAGATATAGCAATGTTTAAAGGGTTAAATGCGAAATTGAAATATGATGGTATTAAAGTGAAAGAATACGGTAAGTTGAAAAGGTTATCATTTCATGTGTGAAAAACTTATTCAAATTGACTTTTACAAGTTTAATGGTCAAGATAAAGATGTTTAGGAATGAATGAATTGATTAGAAGAAGAAAAATAAACATTATGGTATTAAAGTGAACAAGAATACGATATTGCAAAAGTTATCATTTCATGTGAGAAACTTTGTCCAAATTAGTTGTTATGTGATTAATAGTCAACATGGATAAGTTTAGGTATTATGGAATTTGTGATAAGTGAGATTTTATAGAAAAACCGAATCGGAAATCGGTTTGTTCCGATTTCCGTCGGGTTTCGTAATTCCGTATTTTTGAGAAGTAGAAGGAAGAAAAGAACGGGACTTACGGGTTTCGATCTATACTAAAGAGTATAGAGGAGCTAGGGGAGTGGCCGAGGCGTTGTTTCGTCGCCGGTTGTTTCAAAAAAAACGTCGCCGGAAATCCGTCAGCGGTTCGCCGTGAACTCGGTTTCAAAGAACACCTTTCTTGTAGAAATTTTGAGAGAGTAAACCTAGTGTTTTGGGATGAGAGGGTAGGGGGTAGGGGTCTATTTATAGGGTAGGCTAGGGTAGGGTAGGTGAAAGGTTTTTATTAAAAAAAATGAAAACATTAAAGAAAAATCATTAAAATTTGTATTAAATAGGATGTATTTATCATTAGGGAACCGATCTATTAAAATGGAGTAAACATGGGGTTATAGAAGACGAAAAGACGAAATTTTCATTTTGGGGGCTCGGCCGTCCGGCCGAGTCCGGCCGGCGGTGCCGGCCGATTCGACCGGTCTGCCGACCGACTCGGCCGATCCCGGCCGAGTCCGGCAGTCGTCGCGTGCGGGGTCCTCTGATGTAGCTCTTGGTATAGTTAGTTTTTAGGGTTCAGTTCAACTTTTGAGAGTTATGGCCCGTGGACTGTTAGGCTTCCAAGAAATTTAAAATAAAAATAATCTAAAAATAATGCAGGATATGGGATTTGAACTCTGGTGGTTTGGTTCAGCAGTGCAATGTATTACCAATGAGCTACAAGCTCTTACTTGTAATTATTGTGGGAAAATAGATACTTAAAGTGATAAGAGCAACATTAAATACTCCAAGTATACTTTAAATTTAAATCAAATTTAGGTATACAAAAAAATTGGAGTTGTTACATACATATAAAGATAAGAACTATAAAAGAAAGAACTTGAAAATAAGAGTTTTCAACTACACCAGTTTTTCAGTTGCTATGAGCCCTATCTTAATGGTCGTGAGAAAATGTCAGAAATCACATCATCCCTCAATAAAACATCGCCTTTAGTTTTCTTCCCTATCTTTCCTCTAAACATTGATCATATACCCCTACATGTGTGAACTGGACATCCCTACACTCGAAGAATTCAATTCAAGCAATCATACCCTTGTCCATCTACCTTAGTACTTTTTAATCGATATTTAGATGGAATATGCTCACACATTTTTCATGCGACCGTTAATACTTCTTGAGATACTAACCGACCGATTACTCATGTGCTTGCTAATTAGGTGCTTTTCCTCGTCTTGCAACACCTAAGGCTTAGCAGTGGCTCCCAAACCAGTTGGTCTAAGACACTAGGTGATAAAGCACCCTCGCTATATTTTTTTTATACTGCCTTGGTAATTGCAAAACCAGTGTTCATTTTTTTTCCACCACATATATTTTATTTTATTTTCCTTTATACTAAGGGTTTTAGACAAGAGCATTTCAAGGTATTCTCTACTATCCCAAGTTTCAAGATGTATGTAAGTGCGTATAGTAGGGTATCAACGTTCAAATGTTTGGCCTCAAGAATAGAGACTATTTTTCAGACTTATTTTTATCCTCAGATTAGTAATTTCCTTCATCTTACTAACCCTTGGGACAACAGATCATAACTACTTATTACTAGTTTCATTTAAGAAAACATCTAATTTTCTTGATTTTCTCAAACTATTCCTATCTTTCATATGTAAATTTTCACTTTCAAACTTTTATTATCAAATATTTTTTTGTGTGCTTATATATAGTATAATGCAAAGTAATGCGTAAATAGCACAAACCTCCCCCAAACCTGTTTGTAGCAGTGTCCTCACTGTTGTTTCTTTTAAATCTCAAAAACCTGTAGACTTGGGAGGAAAGGTTATTAACAGGGGCAACACAAATTGAAAGTGAAAATCCTCCCCAAACTTATTTTTGGCTCACAATTTTGAGGACAAATTTTATTTTCAAGAGCCAAAAATATACCCCCCCCAAACTTGAGTTAAACAATATTAAGCATTTTAAGGGGGGTAAAGTTATTTGATCAATATAAGACTTTACAAAGACCAAAAGTTAATACCAACCATTCAAAGATTTTATCGATGTAACGTATAGGTCGGTGGAAGAACATGTTATATATAGCCAAGAAAAAGTGGGGAAGAGATAAGTGGTGGTATGGAAAGGGTTTGCGTGAACGTGAATGTGAAGAGATAAGAGATGACAATAAATAAAAACGAGAATGTGAATAATTAGAAATGAGTGGAATATTGACATTCTCGTATTTTATAAGAAGAAAGGGTGATGGTTCAACTTCTATAGGTGGGGGTTGATTAATCACAAAATCTGTGTTGTTTAGGAATGCAAGTTCGTCAGCAAAAAGTTCTTCAAAACTTTCATCGATAGTGTAATTGAACATTTTGCTGTCAGTAAGTTTTGTGCCAGAATTTATTATACTTGATTTGTCAAAAATTATGGAGGTAGGAGACTCGAAAAACCCATCTACCTCATTTTCAAAAGTATCCAAATTAAGTTGGCTTTCTGGAATTATCAAACTTGAATTATCGGATTGTAATTCATCAACACTCACTGAAATTATAGGAAGAATAGAAGAAGAACCTGAGAAAGTAGAAGGTGAAATGGGTAAACAAATTGGTGTGTCGAGTATCGCTGAACCAGATGTGGAAGATGAAGGCTGAATTTCGGTCTGCTGTTCGGTTATACAATTATCAACTTCAAGACGCATATGGGATTTGGGAAGAATAATTAAAGGCTCGAGATGATGACCACAAGGAAGTGAAAGGACCTGATGAATTGGTGCGACAAACTCATCCAAAATTTCGGGTTCATCATTCAATATATCCTCAATGTCAATCTCCTCATTCAAGTGAAGGTTAGAATTCTCAAATACCTAATTAGAATTATGGTTTTCAATCAATTTTGGTTCAAGCGTGGAGGTGTAGAGATCATAAGGGTTGGGTCTGGTTTCACTTGAAATGGACCCTTCATAATCAGGTAAATCAAACGCTACAAAGCCACACAACTTATCAGACATTCTATCTTCAATTGATGAATCATTTGGTGTACTCGATGAATCTGTGAAACTGGAGTTGTGGATTTTAGTTTGGAATGGGGAGGTTTGATTAGGAAAGGTGTATAGTTCTCTCTCACTACCCAAATTCTCATTTCGTCCTATGGCCATATTAGACATTGAAATTTTTTTAGCTGGTTCGGAACTAGTTGCTCCTTCATATTTAGCCATGCTTCCCTTCCATTCCTTTCTGACGCGGTTCAACATCACTAAACCTTCTTATAATGTCCGCTCAAGATCGGACTTGGGTTGATAAAGTGTTTCAGTATAAGATTGAAATTCTTGTGGACAATTAAAACTCACAAATGACTGATTAGAAGGACCGTTTAGAGAAGGTGGAAAAGTTGGATTGGATTGATAGGAACAGAATGGTTGTGAAAATTGGGCAGGAGTAGGGTCAACATTGTGATAAGAAGAATATTGATATTGGTTGGTCGGTTGGCTATTGGACATCATACATGCCACAAACCGATTATGAAATTCTTCTTTAGAAAGTGGAGGTGATGGTTGATATTGGTCCGGATTGAAACTTTGGTCTTTAGCCCTAGCTATATGCTCAGCAATGGACATGCGTCTAGGGGCATCCTCACTCGGAGTATCAACGGAAACAGATGTAGAATTAGGATACGGTTGATAAGACCTGGACTGAGGTGGCCAACTGTTTCTATCCGCCTGCGCTATCCGATCTCTTAAAGACATGGGAGAGTCGGATGGTATACCGAAGCGATTACGAAGACAAGAAATATCCGGTTGTGGATAGCAAAGCTCGGCAAGAGTTCGTCTGTTTGGATTACCCATTATAAGAAGAAAAGAGACGGGAAGGGTAAAAAGGAAAAGAAAAAAATATTGGATTGTATTTCTTTAAAAGTGGACTTGGGGGTTGACTCACAAAATCACAAAAAATGCACAAACAACCCTAGAACTATGGTTACTTAGGACAAGCTCGAGACCGCTCCTAGACTTCCAAAGGACAAGCCGCAGGATCAATCCTCTATCACCACTTTACTACCCTTGCGGCCAGGTAAGTGGGAGGTATCCGCTATACGAATCGCCGAAAATAGCGGGCCTAATTAAGTAACCACTTGCCTTAGACACACTTGCCTAGGCACCATAAACGTAATGCGGATAAGCGATAAATTACCCACGACCTTCCTCTGTCCTTATTGAGCGCGACAGTCCTTAGAGTCTTGTCTAGATATTTTTTAAATTAATGTAGGGTTGATGCGGATGCTCGTTTTGTGATTTGCGGGGCCTAGAAAGGGTGATAAAATCCCTACCTAATCTGAATTGTGGTCTTGCCCCTTAAAGTCCATATTAAAATATGCAAAAACAAAACTTGCAAAAAGATTTTTTTTGAGCGGCGATATTTTGTAAAGAATCCTGCAAAAAATATATTATTGGATTTTTCAGAGGAGAGAGAAAGATATAGAAAAGATACCAGAGAAGTTTGCACCCCTAGATCCCAAATGAATCGTGGATCCGCCGCCAATTTGCTCTTTGTGCCGCGTTTCCGCCGCCAATCTGAAGGATCTTTTGAAGATTTTTGCTATGTGGCCTCTCTTGTACCTCTAGATCTTGATGAATGTCTCTGAATCGCTGTTTCCTCAAATCTGTGACTCTAGATTCCCTCGTAAAAATCGCATAATAATCGCTAAATACACAATATGCAGTTTTTTTTATTTTATGATATAGATCGAATTTCAACACGAATAGTAAGAAAAATAAATTACGCACGTTTCCCCGGCAATGTCGCCATTTGATTGGTTTGTTTTAATGTAGTTTAACCGCAATCAGAACGGTGTCGCGCGTAGCTAGACCGAGGTGAGTACGGGTTGTCCTCAGGGAAACGTTGAATCTTTTAATCTTACTTTAGACGTGTTGAAAAAAATGAAGAATAGAGGAATAAAGAATAGTGGAAATAGTTTCTAGATCTACGTTAAACACGGATGCAAAATATAGATCTAGATTAACTATGGATGTAGGTTTAATATTAAAAAGGAGATTGTAGGGTTCATTGGGATTTAGTAGTTATGGACGATTAATTAAAGATTACTTTTTTTTTTATCCTTTAATAGATTTAAAACTAGAACGACAGTGATGCATGTAGATTAGGGTTTCTGGAGGGAAAAAGGGTTCCCACTCTTAACCCCTATCTCGACATGGAACTCCGTTCATATCTAGCCTTTACCAAAACAATAGTTAATCTAATCTCTAATCGTGGTCGCGATTATCAATGAATTGATAGCGCCCCCAATTAGGATGTTAACTATTCTTTTGATAAAGTTTATAAACTTTATAGGACTTAAAAAGAATTTAAGGATCTTCATCATCCATTAACCTACCATAATCCCATGAACCCTAACAAGCGAAGAATTACTCGTGCATGTTGGGAGAAGAAGAGATGGTGAGAGAAATCATATTAAAAAAACTACAAAGAGATAGAATAAGAAAACTACTACCTTTATTAATCAACAAAAATCATTTACATTTTGTTCCATTAGAAAATGATTACAAAATGCTAGTTTGCTTCTCGATCTCTTCTAAGGAGGTAGATGAACAGCCTGGATGCGTGAGCCTGTCGTGGACTTCGTGATTTCTTCAGCTTGATGCCTTCTAAATTTAGCCCTTGGTCCTTTATATAGCCCTCAAAGAAGAAAACCTAGTTACCATATATGATGACTTCCTAATATGGTGACTTTCCATATATGGTAACTTTCCATATATGGTAACTTTCCTAATATGGCGACTTTCCATATATGGTAACTTTCCTAATATGATGACTTTCCATATATGGTACCTAGTTATTAGGATCTCAACCAGAAAATCCAGGGCCCTAACTCCTCAGATGTGCGGCGGAACCGCGGCGTAATGGTGGGTTTGGCCGCGGATCCGCGGTAGATTAGGAGGATCGTGGGTTCATTTTTCTTGAGACTTCTTCTGGTGACACATGTAGACTATTTTGGTATCTGGAATCTGAAAATCTTCTCTACGTCTCTGCCAGAATTGATTTCTTCAATTTACTTTACTATTTCGGCAGATTTGATCTCGATAATTCGTATCTCCTTGATTCCAGTCCTGAAATAATTTCTGCACAATTATCTCAATAAATAATGTTAGTAGAATTTATTTTTATTGAGATATTATCTTTAACCATTTGTCATGATATTTTAGTTTTAAGAGAATTGGTCAAATGTATTTAATAAGGTAAGCATATTAAATGGGCCAAATGTTACATGGATATTATATGCTTACTTTTTCCTTCATAATGTTAATTATAATATATAAACACATGAAAATAGTATTTTTACAGATAAACCTTCATATGTGTCATATATTATAATAAACACCTTTTATTATATAGAATAGTAGGAAAAATGTCATATTAAATGTGCAGTTTTATCAACTGAACACTGGACATCCCCATATCTTTAGATACTGAAGATAGGATTTCTTCCCACTCCACATCTGATATGGTGTGGTAGGCACAGTCTTGGTAGGAACTCTGTTTAAAAGATATGCAGTTGATTCTAGTGCATAACCCCAGAAAGATCGCGGTAACTCAGCATTACTCATCATGGGACGTACCATATCCAATAGGGTTCGGTTCCGTCTCTTCGATACACCGTTATGTTGTGGAGTGTATGGAGGAGTAAACTGAGAGGGAATTCCATTCTCTTTTAGGTAACCCAGGAACTCGGGGCTTAAGTATTCACCACCTTGATCAGATCTCATTGTCTTGATACTTTTGCCGGTTTAGTTTTCTACTTCATTCTTATATTCTCGAAATTTCTCAAAGGCCTCGGATTTATATTTCATCAAGAAAATGAATTCATACCTAGAGTAATCATCCGTAAAAATAATGAAATATAAAAAACCGCTTCTTGTATGTGTAGACATTGGACCACATACATCGCTGTGTATGAGTCCTAAGAGCTCGCTTGCTCTTACTCCGTGTCCAGTGAACGGAGTCTTTATCATCTTTCCTTTGAGACATGATTGACAAGTAGCATAAGATTGATATTCGAACGGATCAAAATATCCTTCTTTATGTAACTTAGTTAACCTTGTCTCATTGATGTGACCTAGTCTACAATGCCATAAGAAAGCCTGATTTATATCTGGAGACTTTCATTTTAGTGTGTTCTGGACATTAAAAATCTGTAATTGGTTTAACACGTATATACCGTTATCTAGTGTACCGGACCCAATCAAACCATGATTGAGGTGGATGTTAACAATATCGCTTACAAACGTGAAATCATAACCTTCTTTTGATAACAAGGATACTGATATGATATTACACGTTAAACTAGGTACACAAAAACAGTTGCGCAAAACCAAAATATGTCCACTCGTCAATCCAAGGTGATAATCCCCTACGGACACAGCATTCACGCTAGCTCCGTTAGCAACCTGGAGGGTCATATCACCAACCTTCTCACTCTACGGTTTCTCAGTGCCTGCAATAAATTGCATATATGAGATCCTGATCCGGTATCCAATACCCAGGAAGCAGAGTTGATTGACAGACAATTTTCAATTACAAACACACCTGAAGCCGAATCCACAACTTGCCTCGGGTCCTGGTTCTTGGCAATCCAAGCTTTGCAATCTTTCTTCCAATGGCCTTTTCTACGACAGTGGAAGCACTCGTCCTTTGCTACTATCGGCATCGCAACTTTTGCCTTTCCCTTGTCTCCCACCTTACCAACACCACCTCTTGGTTTGGTAGCGGCCTTCTTCTTCCTTTCTTTGGCCCTTGCCTTGGACCTAGAAGAGGAAGCACTACGAACAAACATAGCGGGTATTTCCCTTACTTTCTGCAAGGTGCCCTCTACACTCCTCAACATGTTAAGGAGTTCTGGAAGTTTAACTTTTTTACCTTGAATATTGAAATTCAAGACAAACTGGGCGTAGGTGGAAGGAAGTGACTGAAGAACCAAGTCTGTATACAGCTCGTTCTCTAATGTTGTCTCGAGATCCGCGAGCTCTTCAATATAGCCAATCATCTTAAGGACATGTTCCTCTACAGATAATCCGACGGCCAGCCTCGACTGAAACAAGTTCTTCGAGGTCTCGTATCTAGCTATACGAGATTGCTCTCCATACAGTTCCTTGGTGTGGATAAATATGGATTCAAGATCCATATTCTCTTGCCTCCTCTGATGTTCATTATTCATAGAGGCAAGCACGATGCATTTGGCTTTCACGCAGTCTATCTCCCAGGTCTTACGGATTTCCTTATCCGCGACACTGGATTCTGGACCTGGGATGGGAGGGGCTTTAGTAGTAAGGACATACCCCAATTTGTCATAGGTAATTTCCATCTTGACATTCCGGAACCAATCTTTATAGTTTGACCCTGTCAAAAATATTTTTATCTAATAATAACTTAAGGCCTGTCATGTTCTGGGTCGCTGCAATTAGGAGAGAGAGAGAGAGGAAACACTTTAGCATGATGCTCTTGCAAGTTTAGAATGGTTTTTAGTTTATCTAAACATGATGGCTCCCACTGTTTCTCGAATCCCTCCTCAAACCAAAAAGGAAGAACTAGTCAGGACTATTCTTACTGAACAATACTTGCTTAACCGTTCATCCAGGCAAGTGTCGGTACTTCGAGAGAGGTTTTACGACGCTTTCGCGAAGTTCCTTAATTAAATAACCTCTTTTCCCTAGGGGCGTAGCCCCGCTGACATCTTTCTCGATACCTACTTGGTTTATAGCATTGATCGTTAAGTGAAAGAATCTCCTGATGAGTAGCATATACTTACAGTAGGATCGGGATCCAAATATCATCGTGTGATAAAGCTGAAGGAATCCTACCAAAATTATCACACTCCAAATGGTATGCAACTCTAGCAAATTTCAATTTCTTTAGAAACTCCCGATGTGGATTTTTGCCCCATGCTCTTATGATCTTGGCTTTGGTCAAAATATCATAAGTCACATGTCAAGTTCTACCCATCATTATCTTGTTAATTTGAACTCTCCCGTACATACCCCTGACGTTGGCTAAATGGCAGTACGACTGTCCCAAACCAACTCATCTATCTATGCAACAGATGAATACCCAGCAGCTACCAAACACTATGCCTTGGCGCTGGTCAAAATACATAGCTTGAATACTACTGAATACCCAAATAAAATGACGGAGGGCTACGAATGGTGTTGGCGAAACCGTGAACGTAGTGAACTTGATATGATCGAAGGAACCTGATAGCTTTTAAAAGGAGTGGTTTAAGCTCCGCAATTAAAAATCTGCTGTTTTAAAAATAACCGAGTGGTTTCTTTTAAATTGTTCCAACGATTCAATTTTGGTTTATTTTCTTTGCATTAATATAATGCGTCCCATCAATTAACCTATCATTGCAGAAAACAACGAAAATACAACGTCTACTTATGCCATCCGCATTCGCCACTGGGCCCCGTCATTCACCCGTTAGGTTACTTAACTAACGACATAGCGGGGGCTGGGCTAGCGCGGATGCAAAACATAAGCACCGCCTACTAGATATCATATATAGATATTGTACATTCGTCAGACGCAATAATAGTCATTCCTGATCACAGATGAACATATTGGATATATTAGAAATCCGCATTTCCTTTGAGCCTGTAATGAAAGACAGATTACATAGTCGTGATGAATAGCCAATCCCACCTTAGACCCCTACGGGTACGTCAAACTACCCGTCAAGTACCTGAAGTGGAGCGGTCTCCCTTAACGACGCGAGTAGGCCACTAAGCACTTCAAAGTACCCGGTAGTTTGTGCACCCCACCTTGGGTCTATCCTAGGAGAAGAAAACAGTAAATGAAATAATACAACGGTGGCTACAAGCTCAACCCGGATGTGCCCCGCAAAAGAATATTACAACAAATTACAATTTACATTTGAATGAAAGAAACACTCGTCTCACATCCCCGGCTATCCATTCACGACAATCCAACAATTTTATATTCACAAACATAAAGTAACCATTACAGAAATGTGCAACCCCCTACTAACCGACATACTAGCAATTAGGGGAGGTTTACAAACACATTAATCACAACACAGATATAATCCAGTTAGCCAAAGTTCTTAGAATTTCGATCAAGCAACACATATGAATCTACTCCAAACAATTCTCTGTGCACATAAAACCTGAGCAGAAACAAAACATCCCAGAAAATACAATATCAACACAGAAGAATAACTGAGCAAATTTGGGTTGACTCGGTGTCAATTCGGCCGCGGATCTGCGGCGGATCGCTTGGATAGGCCGCGGTTCCGCGGTGGTTTGGACGAGTCACGATCCCAAATTTCTTCACAATTCTTAAAAAACCCTGCTTGTATTTTTAAGGGTCCTGAAAAATTTTTAGACCCCATTTTAAAAACGGCAGAAACTTGGTGAAAACGTCGGTTTTTCGGGATTAAATTGCGATCGAATTTTTAAAGACTTTGCTAACATGTTAGTTATGGTTTAGCTAGGATTTGATACCACTGTAAGTCGATGTTACACACCCCACTAGATGCGGGGAGGCGGAATAGGTAAAACAATCATTTTGTTTAAGGTAACATCGACTAACTTTACGGATCTTTGCTAAACCCTAACTAACAAATTATCTAGAAGTGCTAAACTACTATGATAGATGATTACACCTCAAAATACTAGTCCTTCTTGTTCTTATTGTTCCCCTCCTCGTCGGCCTCCTCGATGTAATAGAAGATCCACCCGAGAGTTCCTTCTTCAAGGTTTAACCTCTAACTTGAGGTAACTAAGTGGCTAGGATTGCTAATCCAAGTGACCTAGAAGATATAGAAGTGGATTAAGGATCTATTAGTTTTTCTAACCCTTGGGATCTCAACACATGAGAGGTTTAGGGTTAGGTTGAAGAAGAGGAGAGCTTGAGGAGAGAAAGTGTGTATGTGAGAATGAAATGAATTATTACTCATTTTTGAATATATGAAGCATGATAATTATCCAAATAATAATATACAAAAATAACAACCATGCTTCATTAACTCACTTTGGATGAATCATCTCATGAGTCATTAAAACATTTAATGCAAATAACACATCACCTCTCCACTTCATTTAGCTTAATTCATAAATGAATTAAATCTAAATGAGTCACCTTTCTTCTAGAAGCTTCTCGAGTAATTATGAGAATGCCCCTCCCATCCGTATTTACGAAAAACACGGATATACTGTGACTGAATAAATCCAATAATCCAATACTAGAATCTGGCTTAAACCAAAGCCCGCTAGTATAATCTGTCCGAATATCATACGTGCACAAGTACACGTATATGTCCGAACCCTGTCGTAAAAACCATACAACCTCTATATCATTTCGCCTGAAGCAGGGAAACTCTCTGTGTGGGACTCTAAACACTCGACATTACGATGGCAGTGGGTTTAACCACAGGCCGCAAGCGGTACTAGCTGTACGTAACGGTCCCCAGGTAGATGTCGATAAGAAGGCCGATGAGGAAACCCATCCGAACTCCTACCGAACCTGATGTGACAATCTCCGTACAGTCCAGTCTGTTTGTCTAAGACTATCGCATATCGGGCCTAGGGGACGGCAAGCGTCAGTCCCCTAAAAGGCGGTATAAGTCGTGTCGGAGTGAAACCCATCACACCTTGAGAAGCTACTGGAAAACCTACCAGTAAATCTCGCTTGCCCTGGCCAGGGACCTTGCGTAATGGCTTTCCAAACACAGCGCGATATCAAGCCCCAATACCGGGAGATATGAATCCTATCTAACCGCCACTGCCTCCAAGTGCTTCAGGACTGCACCCAACTGCTACCTGTTTGCACGACTCAGTCGAGCCGTGGTAGGGTAGCATTCTAAGAACAGTAGGAACACACTCGAGGCGAAGCAGCAGTGTCAAGTCTACGGACTATGCTGTACTCATGTCACCTGGGAACTGTTAACTGACGACGGGTATAATACCAACCAACAGTTCCCTGCGAGTCCTGTCCGGTGTACCCGTAACCCAACGAGCACCTGCATACTATCTCCAGTACAACGTACTAATGGCTGTGGGACAGACCATTTCCCCTGCTGGGATGAGAAGCGTATACACTAGTCTACTCTGGAGTATCGATGCCCTGTCTCGATAATCCTACGACTAGGGACCTGAAAAAGGATGTGCTTGTAGACTACCCAGCCCCCACTAGTGTGACTGCCATCATAATGCTGGTAGTCAAGCAAGATTCTATGGGCTCTATCAATATGTATTCGCGATATGCTAAAAGAAACATATACACATATTAGGATAGATATAAACCAAGTAGCATACTACTATGTTGAGCAAGACTGTTAATACAACTGTGAATATCCCAAGCTTCCATTAAATAATATACAAGCTAGTATGATACAATAATGGCCCCTAGGGCATATAAACTAACATAAACTCCCGTGTCCGTTTAATGAGAATCTTTTTAGATTCTCATAATGATTGTACCGTCTCATCATTGGTGAGCCGCCATATTGATTTTGTGGGGTCTGTTAGTTTTGTAATTAGTGGTCATATGGAACAAACATTCTGTCGTTTCCCTCTATTATTATACACACACACACACACACACACACAGGTTTCATTAACGACCTTTCTTCCCCCTTTTTAGGAACAATGGCTTCTCTTCCTTACTTTCCTTTTACTCGCCCACACGCCGCTTTTCCACAATCGCAGTCGGACGAGGAGGTCATGGCGATGATCCGGTCCCACGACAGGGACTGTACTAGTTTGCTCCTATGGGGAGTTTGGTATGGGCATATTATCCGGGGCCGCCGCAGCTTTAGTTGTGAAATGCCAACAGAGCCTCTCCGTCCAATATCATTGATGGAGCGTCCGCCGACCGCTTATGTGGTGGAGATGGCTAATTGGACTCTTACAGGCCGGCTTGAACCATCAACAATCGGGATACCCAACCAGCCCTTGTGGACTATAGATATCTCAGGGCACCGCATCTGTCAAGGTGAAGCCCAACCCTGAAGACAAGTCAATAAGGTAGGGCTTACCCCTCGTCATCCAATTGGCTATCTTCCTTGGGCTCGATATGTCCTCTCCGCCCACCGTGCACGGTTGCAGAAGGTTGGGTTATATCAAGCGGTGTACGCGTCTCTTTTTCATTGCCCGGCTCCTCACGTCTGGTGGGTTAAAGCTTTCCTGAACCAATGGAATCTTCCCACCAACACCTTCTTGTTAGGGGATCGTGAGGTCTTGATTTCACTGGAAGAGTTCCGCGAAATCTCTGGATTTTCGATCAGGGGAGAGCACCGTGAAGAATTGTTGCCTCCCGATGAATATGTATTCACGACCGTGCCTGCTATGCTTGACGGCTTGATGACCGAAAACGCCGTCCGTCATAAGTACCCCGGTCTAATCAAGACTGGGTATTTTCCAGAAGCTGTTCGCGGAGTCAGAAGGACAGGTTGTCACCTTTAAGAGCTTCATCGCCCGTTTTCTCCGTGAAGACGTCTTATCAAAAGAGGCTCCAAAATTTGCGAACATTAACGACCCTTTTTGGTTTGGGCTGAATAAGCTGCCGACTAAAGAAGAGGACTTGCCACAGTTTTACATCCCTGCCTCGTCGGTCGTGCCCTTCGATTCAATTGTGGCCCATGGCATGGACGAAGAGACCTTCTTCATCGGCTTCATCAGTTTTTGGCTCAGTTGGTTCGCCATGCCGACTCATCGACACTTCATGAGAGCTTCCGTCTTCTACCCCGTCCATCGCATAGCCGAAGGGGCACGGTTGGCCATTGGCATCGCGGGACTGTCGCATCTTTATCATGGGTTATGTGTCGCAGCCAACACTTCAACCCCAAGTACAGACGTCGTGAATTCCTCCCTCCATTACTTCACGTCGTGGATTGAGATGCATGTATTGGGAGCGTTCGCAGCGCATCGTAGGCCAGATTTTTATGACTCCTATACCTTCCCACGGGTCATGAGGTTGGTGGATGCTTCTGCTCCCGACCTTACCCAGCTAGGAGCCCTCCGCATGCTGCTTAATCCATACTCCAACGAGAACGGGATGGTTTTTATCGACCGAGTCCTCTCTGCTCCCGCGGGGCCTATCCAGCAGCTGTTTGACTTGTCGAAAGGTGGGGCGTTGTCTTTAAAACCTAAGGAGATCATGCACCTGTACTCGATTAGGCCGGACTACCTGGTGTTCCGGAAGAATAACGCGGCCCTTTTTATGCGGTACAATCCGCATCATTTCGCCCAACAGTTGGGCTATAACCAGGGTGTCCCTTTCGAGGCGTTCTTGGTTGAACCTACTCCGTCTCTGGAAGTCACGCATGACGTCACCCATCACTTTATGCGGCTGAACACCGGCTCCCGTTTCGTGATCCCGAAGCTGACTATATTCCAAGGTGTGTGGGGTCCTTCATGGGTTGGTATCGTCATCGAGTCGGTCCCATCATCGTCGAGGAGAGGCGGGTACTCTTTGAATGTCGATTGTTAGCTCTGGCCCAAGCCACTGGTATTCCATTGTGGCTGCGAGTAGTAGTTCGCCCTCCATTGAGGGATGGGGGCATGGTTCTTATCCCAAAAGCCGAAGAAACAAAATCGACTCCTCGCACTGCTGGGATGCCAGTGCGCACTAGAGCTCAAGCGAAGGCCTCCAATGAAGTGCCAGTGACAGTACCATCAGTGGCGGTGTCATCCGCGGTAGTATTGCCAAAAGGGGATATCGGAAGCGAGGTTGGCCAACATCGCACCAAAGCGCCGAGGGGAAAGAAGCGATCCTCTTCCAGTGTTAGCTCCAGCTCGAAAAGGTGGAAGAAAACAATTGCTGGCTTGCTTGACCTCCTACTGGAATCTGAGCCTATTATTCAAGACGAACCCATCTCCATGCAAGAGCCGGACGACGGTCTTATTTACCTTGGCTCGTCCGCTGAGGAGGCCGCGCAATTAGCTGAAGCTTTAAGGCGCTCGCAGGATGAGACCGAAAATGTACACATCCCGAAAAAGCCCCACCCTCCGGTCATCTTCTACGAAGATCCTCCTTCTCTACGGAGAGTACATATGGGTCCTCTGCAAAGGGAAGCTGAAAGAGCCTTCAAGCAACCTATCTCGGCTGCTTCTGAAGATGAGATGGTATTGAAGACTGGTGGGCATGAATCCGTGTTTGAATCCCGGCGAGCACATTTCCTCAGGAAGGAATGACGGCTTGAAAAAGCCATACTATAAGCATCTTGGCGTATCGGTATGCGTGTTTTCCGTATTTTTCTTTTGGCATGTAATTTGTGTCGCTTTTTATATGTTCTTATCTTTGTGAAAACTTTGTAGGGACTTCTGCAACAAAAGAGGATTTGAGCCCAGGTCGTACCATGACCGCGGATTCTATAGATGCCTCCCATGACGCATTGGTAGGTGCAGAAGGGATCACTACGGCCACCGCTCCTGTTGTGGAGCCTCCGGTGGTGGCTCTTGTTCTTTCGGTGTCCATTCTTCGAGCAGAGGTGACCCCATTGGCCACGGACCCTATGGATATCTCTAGTGATGCACCGAAAAGTGTAGAAGAGATTGCCGAAGCTGTTAGTTCTATCTTGGAGCTCCCGGTGACGACCTCCGTCTCTTCGGTGTCTATACTTTCCACAGAGGTGAATTTGCCGGTCGTAGACCCGATGCATCTTATAGGAAGGACCGTCAAGGCCACTGTTACCTCTTTGGAGCCTGAAGTAGCGGTTGTTGCTCCGCAACTGGACGCTGCTACATCAACAAATATCCCCGGTGATGTGCCTGAGGGCATGGAGGAGGCTGCCGAAGCTGCTATACCTCCAGTTCAAGGCGAGTGGAGCGTCGAAGGTAATCTCTTACATTTTATTTTAATGATCCCTAGTTATCTGAACTCCTCTTTCTTTTATAACTGTGGGAATTGGTGGCTTCTATAGTGGACCTATCTCTCAGGAAATCCTTCCAGTGCTTACTTGATATGGCTGCCCTACAGGCGATATCCCCGCAAAGCATCGTCCTTTCTTTCGGGCAAGGTCGGTGTTCTTTGACCCCTTTGTTTTATTATCACTTTTTTACAATGATGCTAACATGCCCTCTACAGTTCTGGAAGCTGATGATGAAGTGGAGATCCTTGATAGGCCTGGAGATCTTTCAAACCCCCTTGCATGACTGTGGGTAAGTAAAACTTTACCCTTTGTGTTGTTTTGTTTATTCCATGTTTGCCAGTCTCGCTGACTATTCATAAACTTTGACAGTTTTGCCAGCTCTGGCTTCGTTAAAGTCCCGAATCTTTATGCTACCAGGCCCATATGCCCGACGTGCGTATGAAAGGATGGCGAGACAAAACATTCACTCCTTGTCAGCCCTCATTGAAGATCTTCGTGCTGGTAGTTTTTTTACGGCCGAAGAATTTGCTGCCGAAGCCAATACTTCTTTGCCCTTCCTTGCCACTTATCATGATGAAACATTGGTGCATGTTTGGGTTGAGTATTGTCACCGAGTGGAGGCTTGCTTACATAATCTTGAGTGTATACGCCTTCTTTTCGAGCTCCTAACTGCAAAGGTGAGCCTGTGGGGGTGGATTGAGCGGTGCGCCGCTAATCTACAGTCTTGCGAGAAGAGGCTCCACCGGAAATTTTCGGAGAGAGAGCTAGCTTCAAATGCTTTGGGGGACTCCAGGCTCAACTAACTACTAAGATCACCCGCGCGTACGAAATTTGGCGGGTGCTTCAAGAAGCTATCACAGAGGTGGTAGCTCTTGATAAAGCCGTTATCTTTACTCGCGAGATGGTTGAAACTCATAAAGTTGCTGAAAAGGAGCTTGAGAGTCGGTTTGCTTCGTATCAGACTCAACAGTCTCAGGCGGAGGCCCATCTTGTGGCAATAACAAAGCTTGAAGCCGAGGCCCAACGGAAGAACGATGAACTGACGAACTTATTGCACCATCCGCCGGCTTGAAGATTTTTTTTGTATATTCCCCTTTTTTGTATTTACTCCTGAATGAGAGTATCTTATATTCATTTTGATTCATTAATAAAAGAAACATTTTATTTCATACTAGCGTAGCGCTTTTAGCAGATGCGACTTATAGATAGTCTATCTTGATTTCCTTGTAGGGCAGCGATGGCTTAGGAAACAGGTTCGGATCTGCCGCCTAAGACTTTTCAACTTTGTGAGCCATGAGGGTTTCATAAAGACTTTTCTCCTTACGAGTTAAGAGGATCTCGTAGGTGTATTTTCTCCCTAGGAGTCGTGAGGACTCCTAAGTGTGTGTTTTCTCTTGAGAGTCGTAAGGATCTCACAAGAGAATTTTTTCCCTTTACAAGTCTAGAGGACTTGTAAGTGGTTGTTTCCCTCCTTGTCGATATTCGACTTTGGAGAGTGTGGTCCGTGAATATTATGCAATAGTCCATCTTGGACCGACTTGCAGGGCCCCAGTGCTTAGGAAACAGGTCCTTATCCCCATTGCCTAAGGCTTTTCCCTACGAGTCGAGACGAATCGAGCAATTCTTGTAAGGACACTAATTTTCTCACGAGTCGAGACAAATCGAGAAGTTCTCACAAGGGTTTCCTAACGTCACAGTTAACTCCTGCTAATAGAAGTCCGTTAGGGTCTGTGGTACTAGGGTTTTTTATCCGTCGCACTGTCGCGTTGGCCGATATATTCCCCGATATGCAATCTTGCTGTTCGGGTAGCCCCATGACTGTCGTGTCTCTGATCCCTTCAGGGGCTGGACAAGACGTTTTCAAGTAATCTTCCAGGTAATATTACCGTCGGAAGAGTAAGCGTTAGGGATATTCCATGTCACTTTTTACTTGAGGTTAGGCTCAGGTTGGGAGCCCCGATGAGTCATGACCACTCCGCGCTGGAGTGGGATGGTCTCCGATAGTCTTTCAGGTCTCATTTGAGTTGCCGTCAAGACCCTAAAGCTAGGGATCTTCTTTTTCTTCGTTGGTTGACATTGTGTCTGCAATATTGCGATGAATGTTGAGGTTGTCTCTGGGTTGTCTGTGAACCTTTGAGATTTAGAACTAGAGGACTTTGCCATGGCTCCGTTTGTTGATGTTGCGTTTGTGTCCTGCCGGAGGGAGGAAGAACGCTGTTGGTTGATCTTTAGGCTATGGATGCCGCCGTCGAGACTTGGAACGAGGGACTCTGCCATGGCTTCGAGGTAGTCTCTAGGTTGTCCGTGAACCGTCGAGATTTGGAACTAGGGGACTTTGCCGTGGCTCTAAGGTGGTCTCTAGGCTGTCTGTGAACCATCGAGATTTGGAAATATGGGAGCTTGCCGTGGCTCCGTTTTACTGACGTCGTATCTGCTTCTGGTTGGAATGAGAAGGAACGCCGTTGTTGATTTTTAGGCTATAGATGTAGCCATCAAGATCTGGCTTCTCTTTGATGGAGCCTGGTGGGAAAATGTAGTTCCCTTTTCGTTTGTGCCCATGGATTGTATACAGAGGTCAATGTGATCTCACCTACAGGGCAAAAGTTTTATTTTATTTTATTTCTTTCCGCGACACTCTATCATTTCAGCTTTTTATATCGCGAAAGTCGCGATTGCCCAATCATTTCGGCTATTTTTTGCGGTGCCCGAACATTTCGGCTATTTTTTGCGGTGCCCAATCATTTCGGCTATTTTTTGCGGTGCCCAATCATTTCGGCTATTTTTTCTTTTTTCTTTACTCGCTGCTTTTTATTGCGAGTTGCCCTATCATTTCGGCTATTTCATATGCATTTTTGGCTCGCTGATTTTTGCTGCGAGTATGGAACTTGAGATCTGATACCAATCTTAGCATCAGTATCGCTGCGACTGGAATATGGCCATGAGAGAATCATCATTTGCCGTGAAAGGACTTGGAATTTGATACCGATTTATGCATTAACATCGCTTCTACTGGGCCATTTCTAGGAGCAAATCATCATTTGCCTTTATCAGTTCGAACAAAGGTGGCTTAGCAAACATGGTTAGGATCCTGTCAACTAAGGTTTCTGACTTCATGAGCCGTAGGGGGCTCATAAAGATGTTTCTCCCTATGAGTCGTGAGGATCTCGTAGGTGTGTTTTCTCCTTAGGAGTCATGAGGATTCCTAGGTGTATGTTCTCTTATAAGTCGTAAGGATCTTACAAGAGTGTTTTCTCCTTATAAGTCGAGAGGACTTATAAGTGTCGTTCACCAAATGGGGAAATTTTGCGCCATTGGTGGAACTCAGTGAGGGAAACGTTTATTTATGCCCGTGGATTGTATACAAGGGCCGATATCGGACCGCCTGTAGGGCAACTTGGGGAGTGTGATGGCTTAAGAACAGGTTCAGATCCCTGTAGCTTAAGGCTTTAGAATCCTATGAGTCATGAGGGTCTCATAGGGGGAATTCTGCTTACGAGTCGTGAGGATCTCGTAAGTGCAATTTCTCTTTAGGAATCGTGGGGATCCTTTAGTGTGTTGCTCCCTTGTGAGTCGTAAGGATCTCACGTAAATATTTTCTCCTCACAAGGTCGAGAGGACCTTGCAGATGTCTTTATTTTAACTAGATAGCGCCCTTTCGGGTTTTCACAAACTCGCCGGTAATCCTGCTGTTTCTACTCACGGTGCCCTTTTGGGTTTTCATCCGTGTCCGTTTCGCTTGTGGACATACCTTTTTTTATGATGAAACTCTCAAGACTAGTTTCTCCGCATGTGATCCATCCGTTTGTCGATGGGATTTGAGTTGCAGTCCTCACCGTTAGGACTTGTGGACTTGCATTCCACTATCGCTGTGTTTGAGGCAACGTTGTTAGTTTAGGGACATCTCAGTCCAATGTTAGTTTAAGGACATCTCGGTCCATTGTTAGTTTAAGGACATCTCGGTCCACAGCTAGTTTAGGGACATCTCGGTCTGTAGCTAGTTTAAGGACATCTCGGTCCGTTAGTTTAAGGACATTACGGTCCATAGCTAGTTTAAGGACATCTTGGTCCGTTGTATTTTGAGGCGAGGTTTCGCTGGATACTACTTATAGAGTTTGGACTCAGGGAGATAGCGAGCGGACGCGAGCGTCGTCATCCATCATTAACCTGAGCCGTGACTTGTCAGACGTAGTATTTCTCAAGGAACCGGTCGTTTATTGGTCGGAAAGGTCTTTCGCCATGCATATCCATGAGCAAGTAGGCACCGCCTTGGTAGACCTTGTCTATGATATACGGACCTTCATAGTTCGGCTCGAATTTCCCCCGTTTATCACGGTTGGAGATCATAGGTCTTTTGACGACTAGCACAAGTTCACCTTGGCGGAATGTCCTCGGCCTAGTCAATCTTTCGTCTGAGCGTGCCATCCTTGCTTTGTAAGCTTCTAGGTTTTGCTACGCCATGAGACAAGTTTCATCAAGGGTGTCTAGCTCCTCAAGCCGAAGATGGACATTCTCTTCGTCTGTCAGCTCGTATCGAACTGCTTCTCGTAAGGAGGGTTAGCTCTATCTCCAAGG
Source organism: Agapanthus africanus (assembly GCA_030015575.1). Taxonomy (NCBI): domain Eukaryota; kingdom Viridiplantae; phylum Streptophyta; class Magnoliopsida; order Asparagales; family Amaryllidaceae; genus Agapanthus; species Agapanthus africanus. The sequence continues at coordinate 571,012,371 of JASDDO010000016.1, forward strand.
GAAGTACTACTTCCGTGCCGAATACCAACGCGAATGGCGTTGTATTCGTGGCCGTTTTGAACGTAGTCCAATAGGCCCAGAGAGCTTCATGCAATCTCTCGTGCCAGTCCTTTTTATTTTTGGACATCGTTTTCTTTATGATCTTTGTCAAGGTCTTATTGAAAGCCTCAGCTAGACCGTTAGCTTGAGGATTATAAATCGAAGAGTATCTCCAATCTATTTTATGCTGCTGTGCGAAGCGGCTGATTTTATGGCTTCTATAGGCCGACCCATTATCCGAGATGATCTGTCGCGGAGTGCCGAATCGGTAGATGACATGTGTTTTGAAGAAATAGAGGATGTTCTCCATCTTCACCTCTCTTAGCGGTATTACTTCTGTCCACTTAGAGAAGTAATCGGTTGTTGCCAATATGAACCGATGTCCCTTTGATGATGCTGGCTCGATGGGCCCGATTATATCGGTTCCCCACATTTCGAATGGCCAACTAGCCAATGTCGGATGTAGCGGATTTGGATGCTGATGGATGAAGTCCCCATGAATTTGGCATGAGTGACACTGCTTCGCATATTCGAAACAGTCCTGAACCATTGTGGGCCAATAGTAGCCTATTCTTTTGATCTTCAGCTTCATCTTTGGCCCGGCTTGATGGGAACCGCAGAGTCCGTCATGAGTTTCTTGAACGACCCTTCTTGCTTCTTCTGGTCCCAGGCACCTCAGCTATAGAAAATCAAACGATCTCTTATAAAGAGTATCATTGACGAAGGCGAAAGATAGGACTCGCTTCATAAGCTGATGTCTTGACGACGCGTCTTCGGGCGTTCGATGGGATTTGAAGTAGTCTATGAAGACTTCTCTCCAATCTCTCGCCTTTTCTTTATCCTCCAATTTGAAGGCCTCTTGTTTGGTTGCTTCCTCTCCTTTAGACGTCTTCGGAGATATTTTTGCTGGTGCGAGAACTTGGCGACTTTGTACAATGATCTTACGTCATCGAGGTTTTCATCGGCCAGTTCTTTAGCGAGCTTGGCTAACGCATCCGCCCTGCTATTTTCCGCACGCGGTATGCTTTCCAGGGTGTAGGAGGGGATTTACGTGAGCAATTGTTGCACTCTCTCACCACACCTGATCAGTTCTGGCTTGCACGTCTAGTAGTCGCCATTTACTTGGTTAACGACCAGCTAGGAATCTCCATATATGAGGAGGTTTTAAATGCCCATGTCGACAGCAATCTCAAGACATGATATCAAACCTTCATATTCAGCTTCATTGTTTATTCTTGGCTCCGTTAAGGAAAGGGCAAAACACATAATCCCTCCTTATGGATTCATGAAGATAAGGCCTACCCCGGCTTTAATCATGGGGCGTTTTGCTTTCGCTTCTTCAAGGAGGATGCTCCATCGAAGTAGAGTTCCTATTGGGTATCATTCCTGTCATGCCCCGCTTCCCGGTGTACGGCGAAGGGGACGCGACTGGTCCGCTACGTATTTACTGTGAAGTAAATACGCTAAGCGTATTTAAGCAATGTAAAAGTAAGCACAAGAGACAAGAGATATAAACTGAATAGCAACTTTATTTATTAACATTCTTTTGTACAATGCATGAAAAGAAAATACAATTGAAATAAAAGCAATGCCTAAACAATGGCATGACAGGAAATTAAAGGTACTGAAAAGAAAATGTACAATGTCTAGAGCTCAGGGTCTTCGCTGTACTGATCCAAGTCTTCTGCAGTTGGCTCGATCTCTGACGGTTCTAAATCACCCGACGATATTCAAAGAAGAAAGAAATAGAATGTCGTCAGCGAACAGATCGCTTGGTAAGTCCCAAAAATAAGAGGAGAAATAGAATAGACAGAGAGTAAGAGAGAGAGAGTAGCTTTTACAGTTGTATTATATTGTTATATTGTTGTATTTAGTATTAACGCTGTTGTTTGTAGCTTGGTACAGAACGATGCCAGTGTATATGACAGGAGTCTCACTTGCCCCGGAGACTAAGGTATTAGGAACTTAAGGAACCGTTATGCCACGGTACAACAGCAATTGGATTCATGTTAGGTGTCTTAATCTTACCGTCTCGTGCCACTTTTAACACCTTCCGTACCAATCTACCCCTTAAACCCCGTAGTGTTTTGTTTGTATTGTTTGTCTTGTAAATTGTATTGATTGTATAATTGAAAGAATGACCGAAACCATGATATCAGTAAACGGATGTAACTGTATAATCATGTAAATGGAATATCTGGAGAATCATGTAAATGGATGTATATCCATGGTTCAGTTCAGTCAAGTCGTATAGATTGATAATTGGATTTATGGATTCATGTTGAATTGTAATATTGAAGCTTATAGATTATAGATTGTAAACTGTAGATTGTAGATCGTACTTGAATCATATTCAAGTCAAATTATACAGAGACTCAAACTGAGTCAGACAATTAGCAAAGTAAATTGAAGTCCTGATTGTTTTTATTACTTTGTCTACCTTAGATAAGCAAGCACCCACTTTTCCGGCTCCCTGGGGCTCAAGAGATTGGTTCTGCTTAAACCTCTGTTTACTAAGGTCCTTAGGGTAATTTATAGAACTTGAGGGGGTTTTATGTAAAAATACTTTTATATACTTTTCAAAATACACATCAAGTATTTATTATTTGTCTTTAGAGTTGTAATGAATGTGGATTTTATATTGTGGTATTTCTAGTGAAAATATCCTAATTTCATAATAAATGGTATTTATTTGTAATATTGATTTGTTTGGAATTCATGGTATTTTAGTGTAAAATTTATTCTTGTAATTTTTAAAAAAATGTGGAATATTTATATCATAACAAAATAGATATTTTAATGATAAATATACATATATTTATACAAAAATAATTTTAATATATTTTTTATATTCTAAAAATCTCATTTTCTTAAGATGTCGTATTTTAAATCTTTCGAGACCGAATGCTCCTTGCGGAGGTCTGAATCTCGCACTACTAAGCCTGAGAATGTGCGATAATCCGCACCATCCCGAACGGGTTCCCCAAAATGGGTTGTAGCGGCGCTTTGCAAAGATTGTATAAATACTAAATCCTTTAGAAAACAATTTTATGAAGTAAATGGTATTTATTTGTAAAGATGTCAATTTTCCGTATTCTATGTTTTAGGGTCTCCTAAGTCAACTAGACTATTCCTAACTGGTTCAAACGACAAGTTGTGAGATGCCTCAAATCGCCTCTTCACCGCCAATTGTGGCCAGGTAAGTACAAGTGAAGAAAGGAGCAATCCGCTCACGAATCACCGTGAAACGGGCCTTTTAAAATTACCTTTCTTACTTGCCTAGCCTAGACATCACAAAGTCAGGTTTAGATAAACGAATGATGTCCACAACTTATCATATTTTCATAGTAAGAGGTATTTATTTAAAAAGTGTATCAATACTAAATCTTTGTAATGGTTTTATTAAGTCGAGGGTATTTAAATGAAAATATTGTTTTCTCGTATTATAAGTTTTCGATGGTATCGTGTTAGGTTGTATATGAGTGTGTGAGGAGGTAGGTCGTTACCTCGTGCTCTACTTTAAAGGTATAGAAAGTTTAATGGAGCTAAATGTAAAGTTGAAACAATGTGGTATTTAAGTGAAAAAATATGATAAATTAAAATAACTATCATTTCATGTGATGAAACTTGATCAATTTGGTTGATTAGTGTTTAATAGTCATCATGAGGAAGTTTAAGTATGATTGTATTAGTGAGAAGTGGAATTTTATATGAAACCGAATCGGAAATCGGATTTGTTCCGATTCCGTCGGGTTTTGTAAATCCGTATTCTTAGATAGAAGAGATAGGTAGAAATTGGGACTTACAGGTTTTAGATCACACAAGAGAGTGAGAGAGGAGTAGAGGAATCGCCGATGTGTTGCGTCGTCGCCGGTAGTTCCTAAAACGATCGTCGAAAGTTCCACCGGAAATTCGTCGTAGCTTCGCCTCGTGCTCACTTCGATTGTACACTAGGGTTCTAAGGATTTTTCTTGAGAGTTGGCTCAGAAATGTGAGTGAGAGGGTAGAGGGTAGGGTGGTATTTATAAGGTTAGGTTAGGGTCTTGGGAGGTGGGGAGTCTCAGGATATAGGCTCTGGTATATTTGGTTTTTCAGGTTCAGTTCAAGTTTTGGGAGTTATCTCAGGTGGACTGTTGGGCTTCCAAAGAATTTAAAACAAAATAATATTAAAAATAATATGGGGCAGGGGATTTGAACTCTGGTGGCTTGGTTCAGCAATGCAAGGTATTACCAATGAGCTACAAGCTCCTTCTTGTAATTAAATTGCTAATTAATTACTTAAATCTTGTGCTCAGGCAATAAATACCCCTCTATGGATTTTTTGAAAAAAAATATTTTGAAAAAATTTGTATAGGAAATTTGGGGTTGTTACATTTCCCTTCTTTCTCCCTGTCAATTGCGTCAAACGCATATTCGTCCGGCAACTCGCAGTTCAAGGGAGAGTCGGCAGGTATCGGATGTTCAGCGAGAAAGTCGGCGATGGCCTGGCCTTTTATTGGCTTGAAGGGTCGATATATTATCGAGAACTCCATCAAGTGGAGGGCCCATTTAGCAAGCCTTCTAGTTAGCATGGCTCTTGACATTAAATACTTGAGAGGATCCACTTTTGATATGAGATGGACCTTATATGCCAAGGCATAGTGCCGAAGCTTCATGATCGCGAAGATCAGTGCCAGGCAATGCTTTTCGATGGGGGAGTAGTTATTTTCTGCCCCCAGGAGAACTAGACTCAAATAGTAGAGAGCTCTCTCCTTCCCCTGGTCGTTCTCTTGCACCCATAACGCGCTTAAAAAACCTTCAAGGGCTGTTGTGTACAGGATGATGAGCTTTCCCTTGACCGGTGCGGTCAGTACTGGCGGGTTCTGCAGATATTGCTTGATTTTGTCTAGTGCGCTTTGGCATTTAGGATCCCAAACGAACGGTGTCCCTTTCTTCATTAGATGATTGTAGGGGCGGCATTTTCCGGAGAGGTTAGCTATGAACCATCGGATATATGCGAGATTTCTTTGGAGAGACCGCAATTGCTTGAGAGTTCTTGGCGAAGGCATTTCCATAACCGCCTTAATCTTTGACGGGTCTATTTCGATACCCCGGTGTCGTACGATGAATCCTAGGAATTTGCCCGAGGAAACTCGAAACACGCATTTCAGAGGATTCATCTTCAAATTATATTTCCGAAGATGCTGGAACCCTATTTTCAAATGCTCCCAGTGTTTCTCATACGATTTACTTTTCACCATGAGATCTTCGATATAACATTTGACAATCTCATGTACTAGGTCATTGAAGATCTTTGTCATGGCCCTCTGGTAGGTGGCGGCAGCGTTCTTCAGACTGAATGGTATCACTTTGTAGCAGAATATGCCCAGCGGAGTATGGAAAGCAGTGTGCTTTCGGTCTTCAGGATGCATCTTTATTTGATTATACCCCGAAGATCCATGCATGAAGGAGAAGACTTCATGGGTGAATGTGTTATCGATCATTAGCTCAGTAACAGGTACTGGGAAGTCATCTTTTGGACAAGCTTTGTTGAGATCCCGAAAATCTACGCAAATGCGTACTGTCCCATTTTTCTTCATTACCGGAACGATATTGGCGATCCAGTCAGGGTATTGAATTTCTTGGATGAAGCCGGAGTCGATTAGCTTCTTGACTTCGGCATTGATACTCATCTCAAGCTCGAGCCGCATTCTTCTTGGCGCCTGTTTGACTGGCTTGACGTCCGGCGATATCGTCAGTTTATGCACAGCTATCTTTGGATCTAATCCCGGCATCTCGGAATAGTTCCATGCGAAATAGTCTTTATACTGCATAAGCACATCCTTTAACGTGGCTACCTGTTTCTCAGACAGCAGCTCACTGACGAACGTTGGCCTTGGCTCGTTTGCCGTCCCCAAGTCAATTTTTCTCAAGTTGTCTGCTGTGGTGTGTATTCTATCTTCCAGCTCTTTTGGCGCCGGTGGAAATTCTGAAATTAGCTCGTTCTCATCTTCATTTGTGAAGCATTGGGAGAGGTTGTCTATATTCTCGTGCTCTCCATCCTTTGAGAATGTTATCATATGGCAGGTACGAGCTCGTTTTCAAGATCGATGCTGATCTGGACTTTCCCTCGCAGTGTAGGTTATTCTCGGCTCATTTTTTCATGGCGGGGTACCCTCCAACTGTCGGATAAAGCAAACCTACCTTGCTGATACTGATCTTCAACCCAGTTTTTGAAGGTGAAACAGTCTTCAAGAGGATGTCCCACTACTAGGTGGTAGGAGCAATAATCCGGATGATGGATCTCGTTTATCTGTTCAGGGTATCGAGACTCCGGGAGCATCATCATTTGATGCTTCATGACAAGGTTGAATATTTTCCTTGTCTTGTCTTGAGGGAAAGAGTACTCCCGACCTATCTTCTTCATAAAAGACGGGTCCCAGCTGACTTTTCCTCGCTCGCGTGGCTTCTTGGATCCGCTTCGCTGTCTTTGAACGCCGTCCTCGTTCTTCATCTTATCATTGCTTCTGCATCGGGTTTTCGTTTTGCCACGAGAGCGCACAGCGGGTTAGGGGTGAAAAGGATCGTCATCTTCCATAGCCTGCTGAATGATACGTTAGGTCCGGGCTTTTTCGTAAATAGCCATTTCACGGCTGTGGTCATCCCGAACCCTTTGACCTGCTTCTCTTATTAGTTTGTCAATCTTCTCTTTGAATGACGGACTTGATATTCTTATGGCGGGATCTTGCTCTGGTTCGACATCAACGCTATCTGGAAATGTATTCGCTTATCTACCGGAATTATTTATGACATGGCAGCCATGGAATCACTCCCGTTTCTTGGACCGAACGTATCCAAGACTAGTCGTTTCCATTCTCCCGTTGGGCATCTTTCGCTGAGTCCCGGGAATGTTCTAAATCTTGTTATAGAACTGGGCTTGTCGAGCAGTCTGTTTGAAGGGTACGCCTTAGCATCTTAATAGCCTTTTCAGTCCATCTGCGTAGTATCTAGGAAGACGGATTGTGTCACGCCCCGCTTCCCAGTGTACGGCGAAGTGGACACGACGATGCCCGCTACGTATATACTTCAGAAGTACATACGCTAAGCGTAACTAAGCAATATAAAGTAATTCACAAGAGACGAAAATATAGAAATAACAGCAACTTTTATTACTAACATTCTTTGTACAATGCATGAAAAGAAAATACAACTGGAATGAAAAGCAATGCCTAAACAGTGGCATAACAGAAAATGAAATAAACTGAAAAGAACAAGGTACAGTATCTAGAGCTCTGGGTCTTCCTGGAACTGCTCCAAATCTTCACCGGTGGGCTCGATCTCAGCTTGGTCCAACACACCTGACGACATTCAAAGAAGAAAGAATAGAATGTCATCAGCGAACAGATCGCTCGGTAAGTCCCAAAGAATAAGGAGAATGAGAATGACAGAGTAACAGTATACATTTTCTAAAGTGTTATATTGTCGGATATTATGAAACATTGTGTAACGCTGCTGTTTGTAGCTTGGTACAGAAGGATGCCGGTGTATACGAGGGGGATCTCTATATGCTAGAGATCAGGGCAAAAGGAAAGTACAAGGAACCGTTATGCCACGGTACAACAGCAATAGGATTCAGGTTAGGTGTCTTAATCTGACCACCTCGTGCCACCTTTAACACCTTCCGTACCAATCTACCCCTTAAACCCCGTAGTGTTTTAACAGTATTGTAGTATTGGAATATGTAAGTTGGGTGACTGACCAAAACCATGATATCAGTAAACAGGATGTAACTGTATAATCAGGTAAATGGAATATCAGGATAACGGATGGATATCCATGGTTTGATTCAGTCAAAAGGAATATATTGTTAACTGGATTCAGGGTTTCATGTATTCAAATTGGGTTGGAGTATAAAACAATATAGGTTGACTTGAATCATATTCGAGTCAGGAATAGTCAGACTCTAACCCGAATCAGACTAAAAGAAAGATAATTTGAAGTCCAATATTAGTTAGGGGCCTTTTTGTAATTTGTAAAACTTGAGGAGGTTTTCTGTAAAAAGTACTTTTGTATAGTTTTCAAAATACACCTCAAGTATTTAATAATCGTCTTTCTTATTATAATGAATGTGTATTTTATTTGTGTTATTCTAGTGAATATATCCTAATAAAAGTATTAATTGTTTTATTTGAAATTCATGGTATTTTAACGTAACTTTTAATCTTTTAATTTTAGGAAAAAGTGGAAACTTTAGATTATGATAAAATAGGTGTTTAAATGTTAATTATATATATATTAACACATGAATAATTTTATATAAATATTTTATTTAGAGAAAGTCTCATTTTCCTTAAATATCGTATTTTAAACCTTTCGAGACCGAATGCTCCTTGCGGAGGTCTGAATCTTGCACCACTAGCCTGCGGGTGCACGATGAACCGTACTATCCCTAACAGGTTTCCCAAAAGTGGGTTGTAGCGGCACTTTGCTTAGGTTTTATAAACACTTCTCATTTAGGAAAACGGTTTTATAAATATAAGGTATTTATTTGCAAAAGAGTTTAGTTTTCCGTATTTTAGTTGTTAGGGTTTCCTAAGCCAACTAGCCTACTTCTAAGGTCTAAACGATGAGTCATTAGAAGCCTCAAATCGCCTTTTCACCGTCAATTGCGGCCAGGTAAGTGCCAGGTAAGTGGGAAGGAACCACAGTTGTGGGCCTAATTAAAAACCACTAGTCTTAGACACACTTGCCTAGGCACCACAAGACAGTTTAGATAAACGATCGATGTCCATGACCAATCGTGCTTTCCTTTTATTAAAAGATTTTAATTAGAAAAGTTTACAACTTAATGCTTTCAATAAAGATTATAAAGATTAGGGTATTTTAGTGAAAAGTCCTGTAATTTCGTATTCTGTGATTTGATAGTTATCAATTAGGGTTATATTGAGTGTGTGTAGAGGTAGGTCATTACCTCGTGATTTATTTTAGGTTTTGGTGAAGTTTAAAGGTAAAACATGCTATGTTAACTTAAAGGTATTATAGCGCAAGAATACGGTATTCGAAAACGTTATCATTTTATGTGTGAAATTTCATTCAAATTGAGTTCTACAAGTTTTGTGATCAAGATAAACATATTTAGGAGTGAGGTAATTGATTAAACTAAGAAAAATGAACTTCATGGTATTTTTATGAAAAGAATACGGTTTTGCAAAGAAGCTATCATTTCATGTGAAAAAGTTTGATTAAATTGGTTTATGGGTGATTAATAGTCAACATGAATATGGGTAGATATTATGTATTAGGTGACAAGTGGAAATTTATAGAAAAACCGAATCGGAAATTGGTTTGTCCGATTTCCGTCGGGTTCCAAAAAGTCGTATTTTTACCTTAAAGAAAAGAGAGATAGAAGAAGGTAGGACTTACGGTTTGGACAAGCTAATGAAGCTAAGGGATGTGGTGGTTGCCGATTCGTCGAAAGCGTCGTGAAGGTTCTGATCCGGTCGCCGGAATCCGTCGTCGATTTCGGCAGCGCTTCGCTTCTCGCTCTTCGTACCGAGTTCTCGAGAATTTGAGAGAGTAGACTTAGAGTTGTAGTGTGAAATGGTAGAGGGTAGGGGTGTTTATATAGGGCTAGGCTAGGGTTAGGGTTTGGATTAAAAAAAATATTTAAAAAAATGTAAAAATCATTAAAAATTCATTAAATTTGGTCTTAAAAGAGATTTAATTGAAAATTGGTAACAATAAAAAAAATTTAGAGTATGCAGGTGAAAAGACCCAGTCAACACGAAAATTTTTCGTGTTGACGACTCGGCCGACCGGCCGATTCGGCCGAGTCGTGGCCGAGTCGGGTGCCGTTGGGTCGGGCTCGGTCTGGGGAAGGTTTTGGTATACTTTAATTTTTTTAATTCGCAATAAATTGGGAGTTATGGCTGTTTGACCGTTTGACTTCTAAAGAAAATTAAAACAAAAAGATATAAAAATTATGTGGGGGCATGGGATTTGAACTCTGATGGCTTGGTTCAGCAGTTCAAGGTATTACCAATGAGCTACAAGCTCCTTCTTGTAATTATTGTAAGGAATTAGATACTTAAATTGTTTCCAGCAACATCAATACTCTAAGTATACACTATATTTAAAGCAAATTTTTGGTATACAAAATTGGAGTTGTTACAGATTGGTTGAAGTTTGTCGAGCACAGGCTCAGCACCGTGCCATACTTCTTTCTCCACTTTAGTCTCCGTAGATTTGTAGAAAAGGATCGCCTTCTTACTTCTTTGGCGAGGAGGGACGTAGAAGGTCTGCAGATCTTGCACGCTATACGTACCAAGTGCATCAAGTTCTTTGTAATGCCGCTGCGGGACTAGGGTAATTTGTAAACCCTGGTCAGCTCCAGCAAAGGTCTGTATTGATGGGCGGACGGAGAATACTGTGTTAGCCTCGTTCTCAGAGTCACTGCCAAAGACCAGTATAGGAGTAGATGGTCCTGGCCTATTGCCTTGGGGTTGTCCCGAGTAGACCATCTCTTCATTTTCTTCGGTATCGCTCCCGAATATTGGGATAGTGGCGATGGCTTTTTGTTTATTCTCCAGTTTGCAACATCTTTCCATGTCTTCGAATTCTGGTAAGAAGTATTTAGCGTCTTCGTATTTGCGAACTTCATTTACGAAGAATGGGTTCAGCTCCCCTGTTACTGTATACTCGAGGCCGTCCTTGAAGTACTTCATATATTGATGTTGTGTAGAAGAGATGATGTTGTACTCATGTAACCAAGGCCTGTCGAGCAAAGCGTTATAGCAAGTCTTGGCGTCAATAGCATGGAACTTGAAATCAGTGACGAGCAGCCTAAAGCGTAATGTCAGTATTACATACCCAAGCGTCTGTGATGATTGGGAGTCAAAATCGGAGATGGTAATTTTATCCCGAGCCAAATGTTGAACGTTCATGCAAATCTCCTTCAGTACTTTTACATTGAGAAGGTTGACGGAGGACCCGTTGTCAACCAGGATCTTCCCTATCTTGATGTCGTTGCAATACCCGGTTACATACAGCGGACGGTTGTGCTCGCACGTTCCGAGAAGGAGGTCTTCATCGCCGAAGGTGATATCAGCCGTGTGGAATTTCTCTAGCTCGTCCTTCATCTTTTCTTCCGCCAGGAAGGCTTGAAACTGGTCGGGCTCTTGTAACGCCTTGATCAGGGCATCTCGCGCCTCTTTAAACAGGAGAAAGGCATCCAAGATATTCAATTGTGAGGGTATCTTTCTCAGATGCGCCAGGACATTGTAATCCACCTTGTTCTTCTTGAGCGGGGCCTTAGCTGTGAGCTCTTCAACAATTTTATCGTCGAGAGCAATCTCCTCAGGGACTTTTTCCTTCCCTTTGTCCCTTTTTCCCGAACCTTTGTCTGAAGGTTCGAGATTATTTTCAGGTAACGTACGGTTACGCAGTTGAATGTTCTCACAGTTCTTCATTTCCTCTTCCTTTTCAGAGATAGATTTCTTGAAGAGAGGGTCGAGTGCTATTTCTTTGTCAAAATCACTCCCGAAGGTAAGAACTTGAGGTTTTACTCTTGTCGGGATGGCATCAAACATGTGACAGTTACTGGCTGTTCCTTCACGCTCGTCTGTCGTGCTTCTCTGCTCCCGACGGGCTTCGCGCTTTACCCACTTGAAGTGTTGTCGGTGGGCAACGTATCCCTGCCACCACTTCTTGAAGGCATTGCACTCTTCGGTAGGGTGTGTGACCCTCCGATGATACAAGCAGTATTTCGTATGGACATCCGGTTCGTCGGAGCATGTATTCCCGGAAGTATTTTCTTTGGAAGGTGGCAGTTTTATTCCCATCGACAGAGCTTTGGCGAACTGCTTCCTTATCTTGATTCTGTTCCTGCTGGTGGCAAGGGCACTTTGATCCGGTTGAGGTACTTTATGGCTTCTCATCACCGGAGCTTTTTTGGCCTGACACCAGCGCTTGGCCTTTTCGTAAATGGCCGTTTCACGTTCTCGATCAGCTTTGCTCTTTTGAAGAGCTTCGTTCAGCAGCTTATCGATGAGGTCATTTGACGGTTCCATGGATTCGGCTCTAGACCTGCCCCCGGTTTCTCTACGTCAGGAGCTTCTTTGCTATTTATTGACGAGTGAGAGATCATGTGGCAACTCCCTACATGATTCTTGGGTTCTTCCGAAGAATTTTCTCCTTCATCAATGCCACTGTTTCCGTCCTCAAGAGCATGCTTGAAGAACTCTTCCAGTGTGACCGGGGTCCATGCTTTTTTGTTGTATTCCTCCAGTGTGTCGATGTACTTTTGTAGACCCGTATGATTGCCGTCGAGCTGGACGGTCTTCTTTGCCTTCTTCTTTTCTTTGAAGACTTCAGAGGCTTGGCCTGAAGGTTTTGTCCATCGTTACCAACTTTCGGCGTTGGGTGCGGTTTCAGCATTCCGTCGATAATTTCAGGCTCCAGAGAGCTTTTCCACCTAATCGCCGGATATGGTTGAAGATCCTTCAGCATTCTTTTAGTTTTAGTTGAAAGGACCACTTCCCAAGGAGCTTCTTCTATAAATGAGCATGATGCCCCCGGCGTGTCCATCTTCTTAGGAGCGTGCTGTTGCGGCGGGTTCACCGTCCAGTTTTCAGACAGCGTGAACTTGCCCTGCTGGTACTGGTCTTTGACCCAGTTTTTAAAGACATAGCAATGTTCAATTGGGTGGCCCATTATTCGGTGGTAGGGGCAGTAATTGGGATTGTTGACGTCGCCCAATTGCAGTGGGCGTCTCGGATCCGGTAGAGTGGTGAGGCTGTTGCGCACTGCCAGTTCGAATAGTCTCCTCATTTTATCCTGGAGAAACGAGTAAGGACATCTCAACTTCTCTTCGAGGGCTCACGGTCTGCTGTTTTGGCAAATAACCGGTTTTGGGTCACTCGATTGTTGTTGAGCGTTGGCGACGAAGGCCGCTTTCCCTTTGCCCTTTTCATTCCGAAGATCTGTCTATGAAGAGGATGGCCTATGGCCTATCTGGTCCATTTGGGCCAGTTTGTCGATCAAGGCCTGGAAGGTGGTCGGCTTGAAGAACATAATAAACTGGGATATAGTTGCCTGAGGATCAAGGGTCCCCTCGAACATGCCTACAGCAGGAGCTTCTTCTATGCGCTGTTCACACTTGGACCATAGGTTACGCCATCGAATTGCGTATTGAACCCGGGTCTCTCCCGGTTTCACTTTGGCGTTGATTAATGTTGTGATTAGGGTGTGCTCGCTTGCGCTTGCGAACCGCCGTGTGAACAGTAGTTCCATCTCCGTAAATGTCTTGACAGAGTCATTTGGGAGCTCGGAGTACCATTCAAATGCCGTCTCCGACAAGCCGCCAACAAACTGGCGAAGCAACAGTTTGTCATCACCCTCAGTATTACCGCACAAAGCTCTGAATTGAGCAATGTGCTGATACGGATTGCCCGTCCTCTTATACACATGGAATTCGGGGATCGTATATCCTGGCGGGTACTTAATCTGGTCGTACCAGCCTGGATAAGGTCACCCAGTTCTGACGATTTGTCCTGCTGCTTCGTTCGCTTGATGAGCTCGTATTTGTTGAGCTATGTAGTCATCAAGGGTAACTTTGGAGATCATCTCCTCTCTGGCTGCTGATAAAGCCAGAGGAGGGTTTGATGTCTCTCACCTGTCGTCTTCAATGATTATTGGAGGGTCTTCGGTCAGAGGATTCGGTTGGATCATCATTCCCACCATGTCTTGGAAGAGAAGCGCCATTTTTTTTATATTAGTCGCTTGTTCTGTGGCCTCCTTGTCTTTCTTTTCAAGAATCCTCCATAGGAATTCGGTGTCGGTCTCCTGCTCTTGGCGTTGTTCTGACGATACTTCCGGGCTTTCTTTCTGCCCAGTGAGTACGGCCATTCTTGTCAACATCTCATGAAGCTTTTGTTGTTGCTCGTGAGCTTTCGTTATAGACCGTGTGAGTGGTCGATGACTCACAGAAGCACGACTATCCTCTTTTCCGGATGCTATGTAGATGGTATGCACAACCATGCCCCTAGACTTGGGGCTTTAGGGTCTACTGCCTTTGATATTCGCCGCCGGTATGGGGATCATCTCCGGCCTTCTCCTTTTGTAGGAGGTCGAGGTTGAAGGGGCCGTTGCGGCAGACACCCACGTAGATGACACCTTCCGTGATACGACGGAGGGATGGTCCTTCTCTTGCCGAGCCTTCGTCTTCTTCAGCCGGCGAGAATAATCTTTATCAATTACAGAGTCTTGAACTTTCTGCCAAACTCTGTGAATCTTAGAGGACAACTGCTGAGGAGGCTGTTCCGACTTCACCTGTGTTGTGTTTTTAACCGGTGGAGGAGGCTTCTTCAGTATGGCAATTGGAGAGTTCTTGCGCACCCTCCTGAGCAGCTCGAAGTTGTTCCCAGTTGGAACAGCAACATCAATTTCCACCATTGGAGCTGGTGGGATAAGTCCAGAGAGGGAACTACCCCCAGCTTTCCTCACTCGGCGCCAGTGGCGATGTCGAGCGTGTCTTGCGGATGGGATCACCTCAGTTGTAGAAGCGACCTTGTCATGCTCCTTACTTTGATTAGAGGCTGCTTTTGGTGCCAACCTGTCAAAGGCTGACGTCCGTTGAGAGGGAACGTCTAACCTGTCGAAGACCGACTTTCGAATAGGGGAAGCACTTATAACAATCTCACTCGTAGCAGGAGTTGGAACGGACAGTCTTGCGAAGATCGATCCTTTAGCAGGAGATGCCCCTTTGATGACTTCGTTTACCGGGGCTGGAATGGTTATCCATTTCGGGATAACCCCCTCAGGTATTGCTAGTCTCTTTACGGGCCCAGTGGATTTTTGGCTCAGCCGGTTGAAGACTGAGGCGACAGACTTGGATGACCCGTTGAGAGTGGCCATGGTAGTTGCGAGCCGATCAAAGACCAACTTCTTTAGGGCTTCTTGTGATGGTTTGAAGCATTGAAGCTCATTGGCGGGAGCATGGTTCCAAAGAATAGTTAAGTGGTGGCCTGAATCACTTGTTCTACTAGCATTGCGAAGATGGAGGCCGCTTGGGGCCCATAAGTTACTCCTCTAGCAGGGATGGAGTGGAAGTTGTTGTTGCAATTGGTGCAGTTGGAAGCCATCGATGTCATTTTCTCTTCTGCACGGAGCAAGACACCAAATCTTAGTATCTCGAATCCAGAGGCAACCATATTAAACCGCAATTTGTTCGCGAACACAACACACGAAGTGTGGAGTGGAAAGTGGAAAAGGTCCCACTGGGCGTGCCAGAATCTGTTTACCGCTGAAAACAGAGACGAAACCGCGTAGGATCGTCTTGCCTGAATTTAGGGGCAGATGCTATTTGTTTTTATCCGTCCACCTTTCTGAAGATGCCAAGCTTATTTATGGCACCGTGTATTGGAGGTCTGGACAGATTCGGCCATTTGTAGCAGACTTCGTCAGATTCCCCCTCGTCGTGAGGGATTTTTTTGATTGTGGGGACGCTATTCCCTATAGCCGCAAACCCCTGCAGTTAATTACGTTACCGCGTAGCGGTAACCACTTTCTCTTGCTCCAGAAGGTTACTTCGTGTCGTGTGTGTTTGTTTTATTTTTTAGTTGCCCGTGGATTGTAGACGGAAGCTAATTTGTGTTGTCGCCCGTAGGGCGTGGATTAATCCAAATCCGTATATCCTTAGATTTGGGTTTGGGTTGATTTAAGAATCATTAATCTCATTTAAGATTAAGATCCACTTAAATGTTTGTTAAGGATACGTTAATCCGACATTGGACTAAGATCTACTTAACGGGGGTTCGGGATCATTTTTGTTCTAATGAAAGAGCATTTGGGCTCTATCGTTTTAGTTTAAGGACGTTACGGTCCACAACTAGTTTAAGGACATTACGGTCCATGGCTAGTTTAAGGACATTATGGTCCATGGGGTATGCTCATGGGTTCGAGAGTGTACCAAAAGAGCTGTTGGTTGCCAGGACCCTCTATCTCTCTGAAGACGTTGAAGAATTACAACGACATATATCAGAGGTATGGAGAGATGTACCTTTGAACCGAACTCCAGATTGAAGGGAATGACCATGGTGGAACGAACATTATTTTAGATGCCACGTGTCAGGAGGTCATTGGCCATCTCTGGAACTAAGATCGATTTGGAAGGACTTGAGTATAGGAAGGCTCAGTTGATTGATAGTCAAAAGGTTTTTGGCCTCAGGAGACTTGGCTAATTTGGGTTGAGATTGGCCTCTCACAGTGTTAAACACTGCTAATTGTTTGGGGCTCACGTGCTCCCACGTGAGGCTCTTAAGCAGTGTTAAATACTGAAATTTGGAGCGCTCACGTGTGGCACCTGAATATTGGGCACTGTTTCTTTTGGGCTTGTTCCCTTGTTCTATACATATAAGTGTTAAACACTTAAATCTTATAACCATCACGTGTGGACACGTGAGGCGCCCCCAAATTAGGCATTGCCTCCTTTGGATTTATCTTCCTATTCTTTTCTAATTGCTAAGCACTATTGGAGGTCATATGGGATCACGTGACTCGATCTCAGTTGTTCCTGTTTGTTCCTCAAAGGTGCTCATGTGGGAACACGTGATCCGTCGTTATAGCGTTAAACGCTAATATGCATGGAGCTCTTGATCTAAGTCTTGAGAATTTTAAGTCCTTCATTTTATAAGAATTAAATTCTTATGTAGGGTTAAACCCTAGTTTTAGCAGAGGAATTAAATTCCTATATCTTTGGAAGAATTAAATTCTTCAAACCTAGCTCTTTCCTCTAAGTTTTGGGACTGCATAACAGAATCTTCTCGATGAGAATTAAATTCTCAACTTATGGGGAGATCTGCTTCTGCAGATCTCAACCAGAGGAAGAAATAAGTTCTTTTTGGAAGAGTTAAACTCTTGTAAAAGGAGATAAAGTGATCTCTAGATTTCTCTCTTCCTTTTTTTACCTAGGGTTTCTTTTTCTTCAAAGTGAACTCCTCTTCTTTCTTTGTTTTCTCAAATCTTATGGGGGTCTCCTCTTTCTCTCTCTTCAGTCTCGAGTCCTTTATATAGTAGAGGCAAATATGTTGATTTAGTTGAGGAAATCTCTCATTGAAAGATTTTTTGATTGATGCAGGGACTTAATCCACCGTTGGATCTTTGATCCAGGAACTTCTGTTTTACAGAAGACATTTTTCTTGTTTTTAACAAGACCGGGAAAATATTTTCCCATACAGAGCTTATTCTGTATCTTGGTGATTTTTAATCACCATTGGATTTTTAATCCAACGGTGCTCTTTTTTACAGAGCACAATCTTTCTTGTTTAGAAAGATTCAAGGAAATATTTTCCAAATAGGGTTTTGATCTCTCTTATTTAGAATTTAATTCTATCGGCTCAGAAGGTATTAGGAATCCCCACGTGTAGCATGTGACCCATAGCATTAGGCCGGTTTGCTTATATGCGGCAGTCCCAGAGAAAAACATC
This sequence comes from Agapanthus africanus, assembly GCA_030015575.1. Taxonomy (NCBI): domain Eukaryota; kingdom Viridiplantae; phylum Streptophyta; class Magnoliopsida; order Asparagales; family Amaryllidaceae; genus Agapanthus; species Agapanthus africanus. Next base: position 571,029,872 of record JASDDO010000016.1, read on the forward strand.
ACGTGTTGGCATGTGATGCGCCTTCTGGCCTATTATTTGTTTTAGGAAGGCGTCTATATACTTTGTATATAGATGCTCACGTGCTTGCACGTGAGGCTCAATTTCAGCCTTATTTGTTAAGTGTACTGTCTATAATTTTTTCTCCAAGGCGCATCACGTGCGGGCACGTGATGCTCCATTTGGGGAATTTTTCTATCGCTTTTTGGTTCATTATTTATTTATTTTTTTTATAAGGGAACACTGTTCAAGTCAGGTATTAATAAAATGTCTACCTAATGCTAACATAGGAGCAATTGTGTATTGGTCTTGTCTAGTAAGACAACAAGTCAGGTCAATCAGGATAACAAGTCAAAATTGTTGGTATCGGTAAGTATTACAAGCAACATGTATTAACATGATAACAAAAATAGTACAGTCTGGCAGGTTACCAACATGTCAAGGATAACATAATCATATCATGTACAAGACTAAGATAATAGTATTAACATGGATAATATATTCAATCCGATTAATAACTATAAAAGTGGTATTGATTAACCATGTACAAGAAAGTTCCGTTTAGAAATTCAATGTCACCCTGATTTGTAAAATAACTTAAAAATACCAAACTTTCTCCAAAAGGGACGTATCATATACAAAAAAAACTAATTCAATAAGGTTTCATTTTTATATGTTAAAGAATTTCAGATTGTTCCTACAAAAAGTTATGAACGTTCGAAATTGAAAGTTTGCTGCTGGAATTTCCCTGAACAGCAGTTCAGAGGCACTTTCATTTACAGTTTACGTTATTTAAAAAATTTATTTTGCAAGTGAATATTTCACAGGGTTATAGTATTCTGAGTTAGCTTTGTAAGAAACTAAAGAACATGTGCTAATGATTTTACTTTGATTTATAATGAATTTTATAAGATAAGGTGTACAGTAAATTTCAGATTTGTCGTATCCGCTTGGCGACGACTTTCATGTGTAAATTATAATATTTTCAAACTAAATTTTGCATAACGTTATAAAATGAAGATTATAAACTAATTAATAATAATAATAAGAAATATTATGACGATATATATATTTATAGATATAATTATAGCATGTCGCAAGTTGTAAACTTGTATACTCTATGTATTATAAAACTGATTAACGTTAAATAACTACGGTGTATATATTATATAGATATAGCTGTATGATGATAATAATAATAATAGTAATAGTACGACAATATATAAGTAAATTACATAAAGCATAGCATGTAGAAAGTTGTAAACTTGTCTCGAAACAAACGAGATGAACGGAAGCAACACGACGCTATACAAATCAACACTAAGTTTTGATGGCTCGGTTAAAATTCTAGGATGTGGCTAGAGTTGCGTCGGCGAGAATGGGTGTGGGCTTGAAGAACAAAGAAGGAGAATATATAAATTGACGAGAGAGAGATTTAGTTAGAAGGGAGAGAGATAGAGATATGTTATGTGGAGAGAGAGAGAGAAATAGAGAAGGAGAGGTTTTGTGTTTAATATAAAAATATATAGTATACCTTAAATTAGGTTATAAATATATATTAGTTTTAATGTATACAGATAATATCAAATTACAGCCAATCTCTACCAAAATTTAATCAAAATATATTTTGGAAAATAATTCACATACGTAAACTTCTCAACCATAATGCAAGAATATATTTTAAATAACTCGTACCCCTAATTTAAAATTTAAAAGGATTTTAAAATATATATAGATTTAATAAATATTTGATATTAGATATCTTGATATTTAAACCTAAAAGATAAAAGCAAAATAAGATATGGGATGTCAACCATATGATAACAGTTAACAAAATATAACTTATCCTTATTTTGTGGCTACTAAAAGATATATGATATATATATATATATATATTAATATTATACTAGATTCATATAAATTCAGTTTACTGATAAATATCAGATATAATCTAGCACCATACTGAGTATCATACATGCGGGTCGGGTCAAATAACTACTACTACTATTCGAATCACTCGCAACCCAAAAAGAATAAAATAGAAAAAATATAAAGTAAGTGTTAAAATACCAATTAATGTCGTATAACCGTACTAGGGTGTTACTGCAGGGTTACCCTGCGAGAACAACTGAGTCGGCCGTAAAAGTCAGTAACTCCTTCGAACCTTTAAAGTGGGTTCAGAAAAACGCCATGACTGCCAGAATCAAGAAGACAAGAATCCGAACGATGTTACAAAGAGGCATGTCCTAGCCCCAACAGAGAAAGAATAACACCGTTTCTTCAAGAGTCTATCAGGTGCTCTGTGCGGCGCAAACGCAGAGGGGAAAAGCCAGAAAAGAAGCGCCAGCACTACTCAAGGACCCGGTCAGACCAGCCGTCTTCAATCGATTGTCTGTTACCGAAACAGAAGGGCTACGACAGCGGTCCCCGAAATCTGCTGCCAATGATGAAAAGATGACTGGATATGTTATCTACACGGTCTACATGGCAGGCACGCGTCCCAGTGACAACCTGTGCAGCAAAAGTAAGGATGGGGCCACCACATCCCAAACCCAATCTGGCTTGAATGTGGCCGCCACTCCCCAAGATCAGCCTCCGTATGACGATGAAAACCCTCTTGATGAGGTCGATAGGCAGAAAGACCTCTCAGTCTATGTGGAGTCTAGCTCGGATTGAAAAGAAGAGCCGACTTTCCGCCCCAGGACCTCAGAGCAAGAGCTGCTTCAAGAGCTCCGAAAATAGCTCAGGAGCAAAGATAAAGAGATGGCCAAAATTTATTCAAAAATTGATGACCTGACGAACGTCATGATGCAGCTCATGGCTCAAGTTGTTCGGGCGCCCTCCAATTAAGCTCAAGTCTTTACTCATGAGCCGGGTGATAACAACCCGAAGCAATCAGTACATGTCCCCTTGGGTCCAAGTTTTGGCGAGCTGCACGAAAGCCGGCCACATTCCACTTCTGGGGACGCCTTGGCTCCGAATGGCACTATCCCACCAACACAAGATCGGATAATGGATTTGGTCACCAGGAAGCTTAAAATATTGGTGGTCGAAGCCGAATCTCAGAAAGAAATTGGCAGTACCAGGCGGCCATATCCCGCACAGCACGATCTGATCGAGTTTCCCATCGGCTACGTCATTCCAAAGTTCGGAAGATTTGATGGAACAGGAAACGCAAATCAGCATGTTTCCCACTTTAAAGCGTCATGAGGAATTACAGGGTGTAATAATATATTCTTTCTTCGTCAGTTTGTCAACAGCTTGACCGGTGTTGCTTTCGACTGGTACGCAAGTGTACCAGATGGGTCCGTTCCTATTTTTGTCCAAATGCAGTCTTTATTTCATCAAAAGTTCATGAGTGTCAGTGATAAGATCTCCATTGCTGACCTTGTGAGGACCAAACTGGGGAAGAACGAAAGCAACACATCGCCCGATGGCGTAATCTCTCGATCTAGTGCGAACCGCCGCTGGAATATGACCAGTCCGTTAGCCTTCTCATTGAGAATCTCAGCCATTGGATGGTCCCATTCTTATGTATAGCATGACTCAAGACGTTTCAAGAGCTGACCAAAAGAGTTCAAATGTTGGGACGTTCAAAGCAAAAGTCAGCCCCGGACTCTCAAAGTGACAAGCCTTGGAAGAACCGAAAGGATGACAACCGAAAAAGTGGGAATTCCACAAATACCAATGCCTTCAATGCATCTGACAATAAAGACAAGCGAAAGGCGGGCGGACAAAAAATGGATCGGTCCCGAAAGCCAGTGCTAGGAGGAGAAGGGCCTTCCCTAGAAGAGAAGAAGAACAAGGTTTACTCTTTCAGGAAGGACAAGGTCCGCAAGATATTCAAGGATGCCATGAACAACGGTCTACAATTGCTGGAGTCGAAGAGATCTCACGAAGAAAAAATGACCGACAATCTCCTGTATTACCCGTACCACAGAGTAGTGAGCCATGCGATCGAGGATTGCTACATTTTCAAAGATTGTGTCGAAAAGCAATATAAGATGGAGAGATCGAGCTGTCCAAGAGTGTGTTGGTGAACAATCAAGCTGCAACCACCAACTTTATATAGACAGAAGTTGAAGCCTTCTGGGAGCAGACGGCTGAATCCGCTACCTCGAGAAATAAATCCGACTCGCTGCAGCCTTCGTAGAGTATGCACATATCTAATAAGATGAAGAAGATTCTAAAACTACTTCAGAAAGAGCTTAGAATAGAATGGGAAGGGCAGAAAGAGCCCACCCTTCCAGCTGCCACTTCGGCTCAATCGGGCTCAAAATCCAAAAAAGGTAAAGACGAAGAAAAGGAAAGGTGTGGCTCGACACGAAAAAGAGTCTACAGGGAGATCGACCATTCAAAAATATATCGATTCTCTCGAAAACTATGAACAAAAGAAAAGAATTCTAATTCAATTAAAGGAGTTCTTCTCCATAGAAGCGGCTGAGATTCTGGAGGAGCTAGAAGAAGACTCCGATGACAAGATCCCTTTAGTGACCTGCTACGTCGTCCACCTTAGTAGCGACTCTGAGGAAGAACTCTGTTTTCACAAGGAGGACGAGGAGCTCGCCACGAAGGCCATCCAAATCCAGCTCAGAAGCGGCAAGACTCTACCACTAAATCAAGGCAACGCCCCAAAAGAGAAGGAAAAATAAGTCGCTTGTTAGGAATATGTATGTCCTAGAGGCCATTATTGTATATTATAGTGGATGCTTACACACACACACACACATATAACTTTCTTGCTCAACATGATAGTATGCTATCTGGTTGCTCTTTATCTTAACATGTGCACTTGTTTTAGTTTACAGTCTCTTTGATACATGTTGATAAAGCCCTTAGGATGTTGGCTTGACTTCCAAGACTATGATGTAGATTATATTAGTAGGGCTTGAGTAGCCTACAAGCACATCCTTAACAGTTCCTAATTAAGGGAGTATCGAGAAAGGGTATCAATATTCCAGAGTAGACTATTGTGTACGTTTCTTGACCCTGTATGGGGCGATGGTTGATCACACATCCATTGGTGTTTTACATCAAAGATTGTACACAAGTGTTCATTGGAGGCAGTGAGCGATAGAAGGCAATGAGTATACCGAACGGACTCGCTGAGAACTCCTAGATGGTACACCTATCATCAGATAGCAGTTTTCTGGTGACACTTGTACATGTTAGTCTGAAAACCCAAGATCGTCATAGTGTCTTGTGTGGTTCCTACTGAACTTTGATTTCCTCCCTACCATGGCTCAAATGAGTCATGCAAACAGGTGGTTTTTTCGGTACAATCCCGAGTCACATGGAGGCTGTGAGCGATAGGAGGGGTTTCGTCTCTCCCGGTATTGAGAGTTGATGTTGTGCTATGCTCCATTGGCTATAACAGCAAGTCCCTAGTCAGGGCTGATGAGATTTACTGATAAGTGTTATCAGTAGTTTCTCGAATGGTTATAGGCCAAATATCGGCATGACTTATCGAGTTATTAGGGTCTGACGATTCCACCCCCCCGGACTTGATATGCGACATATCAGACGAAGAGATTGGACTGTACGGTAAGTGTTGCTGATAGGTTTTACAGGAGTTTGGACATGTTTGCTTATTGATCTTCTATTCGTACAATATCTGAGTAGCCGTTATGTCCAGCTAGTACTGCTGACGGCTTGTGGGTGTTTGATATGATCATTACCTACTGTTGGCGTATTGACAATTCTTTAGAGACCCACATAGAGCTTTCCTAGCTCAAGCGAAACGAAGTAGGACACGTATGGAGATATGTATGGGAGCTTGATTAAATACGATAATATGATACCGTATTCTAATGTAGCGTTTTTTGATATTAACCGGATTATTGAATTAAGTGTCGATTCAATGATTTAATATATATATAAATATATATATATATATATATATATGATATTAGCCGGGTTATATATGATATAACCGGATTATTGAATCAAGTGGTTATTTAATGATTTAATATATATATATGTATTTATATATTTGATATTAGCCGGGTTATATATGATATAACCGGATTATTGAATCAAGTGTTGATTCAATGATTATATATATATATATTTATATTTGCTATGCCGGGTTATATATGATATAACCAGATTATTAAATCAAGTGTTGATTTAATAATTATATATATATATATATATATATTAGCTAATATTATGCTCTTTATATATATATATATCATGGTTGATGATATATAGAACTATGATGTGTGAGAATCACATTAGAGAAAAGATGATAAGATAATGATTTGGATATATGAGATAAAGAAAAAAAGAATGAGTCATTATTCTTTAGGTGCTTGGAGAAGTATTGAGAAGATATGACTCATCTTCCATTCTTTGTTTTATTCATACATTATTAATCATTTTATCTTCATCTCATCTTATCTCAAGGTTCACACTCTCACTTCCAAGTTCATCTTCTTCATCTTCTCTCTAGTTTTTTCTAGGTTGAGAAAAGAAAAAGAAAGAAATATTTTTAGTGAGCAAAATTCCTATTTTATCAATCTACACTACTCTAGCAAATTAGTATAGCTTGTTCTCTTCACTAATACCCTGATTAGTGAAGTGTGAGCTTGAGTGTGAGTTGCCTCAAGGTAGATCATTTTCGACGACGAAGACTTTGAGCAAGCTTGTTCCATCATTCAAGTGGAGTCAAAGAAGAGTTCTAGGACTACTACTCAGAGCTTTTGAAGTGAAGGACTAGACTACAAAGGTTGTAGCCTCTCTTCACTCAGCTTAGAAATTGTTTCGCTCATCTTTGAAACCCTAATTTTTTCATTCGATTCTTGTTTAGTATACTTAGTCCTATAAATTTTTTTAAATTGCATACTTGATACTCATTGAAATATAGTAGAGGTGCTAAGACATATTTTCATGGTATCAGAGCTACTAGGTATTGGATGTCGACCTATGGGGGTTCTCATTGTGTGACTGTGTGGCGAAGTATAGGCACTTACCCCTAGGGTGTCCCGAGGCAGGAAGGTGTTCCGGCGGGCTGTAGTCCTCGAGAGGGGGCATGCGTAAGAAGTAGCTACTGAGAGACCCGTAGGTGCCATGGTGACCCCATAGGTGCTACGGCGAAGTATAGGCACTTACTCCCAGGGTGTCCCGAGACCGGAAGGTATTCTGGCGGGTTATAGTCCTCGCGAGGGGCATGCGTAAAAATTAGCGGCTGAGGGACCGTGCCACGGCGAGGGGGCCGCGTAAAAAGTATGGGGTGGCTGCATGACTTTCATGGTATCAGATCTAAGCCAGAGGCTTAGGAGTAGTTTAGACGAAGTTAAAGTGTTCGATCGACGTTTTAAAAACGAATTTTGCATGTTTCTGTCCTATTTTTCAAAATTCGATATTTTCCAGATAAAAAATGCTCAGAAAATCGTGCAGGTAATTTTATGGAGGCACAAGAAATACGAGCACATAACTCCACAAATTGGCCGCGGAACCGCCATCTATACCATGTATTGGTCGCGGTTCCACTGCGCAATTGTGGAGTTAGGAGCCCACTTTTCTTGTGTTACTTCATTTTCACATTTTAGATTTTCTGGATATTTTTAATAAGGCTCAAGTGGTTGAGCTCTCTGTGAATTGTTGTTGTTTGAAATATCGATCAAAATGTTAACATCGTTTATATTGGGTTGGTTTTGTGATGCAATTTTTAGAATTCATATTTTATTAGTTTTGCGAAAACTAGTTATCGATTTGTAAATCTCACATTTTAGCCTTATCTGATGGATTACCATGGAGTTTGGATTTGAATCGAAACTCCATCGTAATCTTGTATCGTACGCGAATACTCACCGGGAGACACTAGTGGATAGCAACGCCCATTTTCCCCAACCAAGTGACTATATGAGAACTCCATGGCCAAAAGTATCCACTCGGGTGCTCGCGGCCACGGTGTTCCGCCCAAGTCCACTTCGTTGACGGCCTCGAGGGTGCGGCCATCCAGTAAAGTTCCCGATGAGCCTTCGAATTATTAATTGGGAATCTTGTTGAATTGCCCGGCTTAATTTTTGAAAAAGGGTTTTCAATTCGAGACTTAAATGTAAGGTTTATAACATTACGCATGAAATTCGGAATATGTGATAATCCGGGTTTACGATGTTTATAGATGTGAAATCTAATTATTGTAATTTTAATTTCTTTTCTGCGAACGTAAGTGTAATATGTGGCAGTATCTTCGATCTCATTTCTATACGACAACGGCATTAGGGATACGCATATTTACTTACATTGAAAACACGTGATATTATTGTGCTGCTATTGATATGTTATATTGGATCATCGTGATTGAATAGCCGGGAGTTTTATGTGAGATGAGAGTTTTTCAATTTTCATTCATGTAAATAATTGTATGTAATATTCTTTTATTAGGACACTTCCGGGTTGAAGTTGGTGTCTCCATTCGATATAAATTATTTACTTTACCGCATTAGGATAGACCCAAGATGGAGAGCATAAGTAACCGGGTTTTAGAGTCCAGTAGGAGGCAATCTCGAGGAGTCGAGACCGGTCGCCTAACTCTAGAATTAACAGGGTTGCTTGCCGCTCTCGTAGGGGTCTAGAGGTGTGGGCTTAGCTATGTAAGTCGATGTTGCGCACCTCACGGGTTCGTGTAGAGGCGGAAAATTTAAAAAATGATTTTTCAAAGCTCGCAACACCGACTTGAACTCCAGGATCGATACTAAACCCTAACTAGCAAATATGCTATAAGATTTAACTACTCGGATGAACGTTATACCTCACGATACCATGTCCTTTGGGTCTTCTTTGCTGTCCTCCTCCTCGCCATAAGCTCCGAGGATCGTAACGGATCGATGCCTCCTCGTCGGCCACCTCGAGTCAAAGACGATCCACCCGAGAGTCTATAGTCCGAGCTCCAACCTCAAATCAGAGGTTACTAGGGCATCTAGTTCGCTAAACTAGATGGCCTATATGATGTAGAGAATAAAGATGGATTAGTTTGTCTCTAATTGAGTTATGTTTCTCAACTCATAAGACAAGAAAGGCTTAGAAGAAGAAGAAGGAGCTTGAGGAAAAGCCAGTGAAGAGAGGAGCTTGTATGAAGAAGGCTCAAGTGAAGAATAATGAAGCATACAAATAATTGAGGAGATAATATCTCAACAAATATCAAGCATGCTTGAAAATATCTAAGTGGTGAGTCATAGCAATGAGTCACCAAGAGCCATGCTTCATCTAACAAATATCTCCACCTCATTTATCTTTATTCAAAAAGAATAAAAACCCTAATGAGGCGTCTCCTTCTAGAAGCTTTCTCGAGTAAATTATGAGAATGCCCCTCATCCGTATATACATACCCGTATCCGTATTCCGAAGAATAAAAATACAATGAGACGAAAATAATCCATCAATATAATACTAGGATCCGGCTTAAACCAAAGCCCACAAGTATTATCCGCCCGAATATCATACGTGCACAAGTACACGTATGTGATCGAAGCCTTACTGTAAAACCATACGGCTTCCACATCTTTTGCCCGATGCAAGGAAACCCTCTGTGTGGGACTCTAAAAACTCGACACTACGCTGGCAGTGGGTTTAACCACAAGCCGCAAGCGGTACTAGCTGCACGTAACGGCTACCCAGGTATCTGTCGATAAGAAGGCCGATGAGCAAACTAATCCGAACTCCTACCGAGCCTATCTGTGACAATCTCCGTACAGTACGGTCTGTTCATCTAAGAGTATTGCATATCGGGCCTAGAGGTGGTAATCATCAGATCCCTAATAGCATAATAAGTCGTGTTAGAGTGTAGCCCAAAACACCCTGAGAAACTACTGGAGTACCTACCAGTAAATATCGCTTACCTTGGCCAAGAACTTTGTGTAATGGCTTTCCGAACACAGCGTGATATCAACCCCCAATATCGGGAGAGACGAATCCTATCTAACCGCCACTGCCTCCAAGTGCTTCGGGACTGCACCCAACTACTACCTGTTTGCATGACTCCTTTGAGCCGTGGTAGGGTAGTAATCTAAGAACAGTGGGAACACACTCGAGGCGAAGTAGCAGTGTCAAGTCGATGGACTAAGCTGTACTCATGTCACCTGGGAACTGCTACCCGACGATAGGTATAACACCCACCAGCAGCTCCCTACGAGCCCTGTCTAGTATAGTCATAACCCAATGAGCACCTGCATACTATCTCCAGTACGACATACTAATGGCTGTGGGACAGACCATCTCCCTTTCTTTGATGAGAAGCGTATATACTAGTCTACTCTAGAGTCTAGATACCCCGTCTCGATAATCCTATGACCAGGGACCTGTATAGGATGTGCTTATAGACTACCCAGCCCCCACTAGTGTGACTGCCATCACAACGCTGGTAATCAAGCAAAGATCCTAAGGGCTCCACCAATATGTATAAGCGATATGCTAAAAGAAACATATGCACATATTGAGGTAGAAACAAACCAAGTAGCATACCACCATTTCGAGCAAGACTGTTGTTCGCCGCCGAAAGACGCGAAGACAAACGTCTTGCCTGAATTTGGGGGCAGATACTATTTGATTTTATCTGTCCACCTCTCCGAAGATACCAAGTTGATTTATGGCACCATATATCAGAGGTTTAGACAGATGCAGCCGTTGTAGCAGACTTCGTTGGATTCCCCCTCATGTACGAAAGGTTTTTGATTGTGGGGACGCTCTTCCCTGCAGGCGCAAGCCCCTGCAGTTAATTACGCTACCGCATAGCGGTAACCACTTTCCCCTTCTCCAGATAGTCACTTCTTGTCGTGTGTGTTTGTTTTATTTTTGGTTGCCCATGGATTGTATACGGAGACTAATTTAAGTTGTCGCCCGTAGGGCGTAGATTAGTCCAAATCCGTATTTTCTTAGATTTGGGTTTGAGTTGGTTTTAAGGATTGTTAATCTTATTTTTAGATTAAGATCAACTTAGATGCTTGTTAAGGATACGTTAGTTTAATTATAGACTAAGATCTACTTAACTAGGTTTTGGGATCATTTAGATCCAACGAAAGAGTATTTAGACTCTATCGTTTTAGTTTAGGGACATTGCGGTCCATTGGATTTAAGAACATCATAGTCTATGAGTTTAAGGACTTCATAGTCCATAGTTTAAAGACGTCATAGTCTGTATGGTTTAAAGATATCATAGTCTATAAGGTTTTGATTTAACCGTTTGGGGATGCACCAAAAGTTATTGGTTATTGGGACCCTTCATCTCTCTGAAGACGTTGAAGAATTACCGCAACCTGTATCAGAGGTATGAAGAGATGTACCCTTGAACCGAAGTTGGTTGGGAGATCTACAGTCAGGTTTGAGACTAAGACCAATCAAGAAGATTGTGAGCAAATGGGCTCGGTTGATCTGAATTAGGGTCTTGTGGCCAGCTTGGGCTTAGTCCACTCATTTTTGAATAAAGTGTTTGAACACTTGTTTGGACTCGGTCCACTCATTTTGAGTAGAATGTTGAACATTCATTTGGGCTCAGCCCCCTTTTATTCAAATAATGCCGAGCACCGATTTGGACTCTGACACTCCTTTTTCATTTTGTCTTTTATTGAGTGTTGAACATTTTTTGTGGCGCTGGGGCCTTATTTACAGAGCGCTTTGTAATTCCTTAGCGCCCACGTGAGGAGCAAGTGGAGCGCTTGGCGCTGAGCGCCAGACTTGGAGCGCTAAGGCGTTTCTTTTTAAAATGGCGCTCTCGTGAGGAGCACGTGGAGCGCTTGGCGCCGAGCGCCAGATTTGGAACGCTAAAGCGCTTCTTATAAAATAGCGCCCATGTGAGGAGCACGTGGAGCGCTTGGCGCTGAGCGCCAGATTTGGAGCGCTAAAGCGCTTCTTTTAAATTGGAGTGCTAAGGCGCTTCTTTGGCAGCTCTGATCAGTTCTGTGCTCTGGGAATTAATTCTTGGTTTACAAGTGACTTTGTCTCATGGATCTAAAAACTGAGTTCTTCTTTGTATGAAGAGAGACTTTGTCTCATGGATCTAAGAACTAAGTTCTTCTTTTTATGAAGAGAGACTTTAATCTCTTCTGTTTTTGTGAAAGACTTGGTTTTATAGATCTGTGATCTAGAAAAAGAACTAAGTTCTTCTGATGCGAGAGTTAAAAACTCTCAAATATGGAGAAGATGTTATGATCTCTCCTCTTTTTATTTACCTTAAAAAAGGTTCTTCTTCTTAGAGCTTGCTCTTCACTTTTTCTTTTCTCAGAACTGGAAACTTATGGGGGGGGTTTCTTCTGTCCAAGACTTGAAGTCTTGGGTCCTTTTTATAGTGGAGGCTGATTTGTTGAATCAGTTAAGGAAATCTCTCATTGAGAGATCTTTAAATGATTTGGGAATTTATCCCACCAGTGGATCTTTGATCCAAGGGCTTCTGTTTTACAGAAGACATCTTTCTTGTTTTTAACAAGATTGGGAAAATATTTTCCCATACAGAACTTATTCTGTATCTTGGTGATTTTTAATCACCATTGGATTTTTGATCCAACGGTGCTCTGATTTACAGAGCACAATCTTTCTTGTTTGGAAAGATTTGAGGAGTATTTCCTCAACAGAATTTTATTCTGGTAATTTGAACATTTTTAATCATATTTGTTGGATTTTTGATCCAAGGGTGGAGAACATTTAGCTCTAGCGCTAGCGCTCTCGTGCTTTGTACGTGAGGCGCACGTGAGACGCCGCCTCAGATTGTTTAGCGCCGGCGCTCTTGGCATGAGCGATCTCGTGCTTTGCACGTGAACACTGCCTCAGAGTCTTTGACTCTTAACGCTGGAGCTTTTGGCCCGAGCACTCTTGTGCTTTGCACGTGATCGCTGCCTCAGAGTCTTTGACTCTTAACGCTGGCGCTCTTAGCGTTAGCGCTCTTGTGCTTTACACGTGAGCGCTGCCTCAGAGTCTTTGACTCTTAGCACTCTTGTGCTTTGCACGTGAGTGCTGCCTCAGACTCTTTGACTCTTAGCGCTGGCGCTCTTATGAGGCGCCGCCTCATTTCAAATTTCAAATTTTTGAATAGAGGTTTGCTCTCTGATTGGGGGAAACAAATGCCTCCCACGGTTGCGCTCACGTGGCTTACACATGAGTGCAGCGGTGGTAGATTTTCCTCCGTTAGATCAACTTGGAAGTTGAATCGACTTCCAGCACCTATAAATAGGGCCTTTAGCCCTTGAGACGACTTCTTGTTCATCTTCTTGTTTTTTTGTTCTTGAGAATTTAATTCTCTTTCAGAGCCAAGCTCACTGCCTCAGAAAACTCCTTTAGAGTTAAGACTCTGTCAAATTTTTTAGTAAGATTTGAACCCATTAACAGAGCTTTGCTCTAGTTAGATCACAGATCTTAAAGATTTTTAGGGTTTCTCAACCCATTAATTAAAAACTAGAGCTTTGCTCTTTCTAGATCATGGATCAGAAAAAGAAATCCTTTTTAGGGTTTCTTAACCCATTAATAAAGAACTCTCAGAGTTTGCTTTACAGATCTTAAAGATCCTGAAGTTTTTAACTTCTGTAAAAAGCTTTGCTTTTTTAGGGTTTTTGATGGATTACTCTATCGTCTTCATAGAGCCTAGCTCTTAAAAATATTTTTTTAAAGGAAATTTTTATTCCCTTCATCATTAATTCTGACAGATGTCATTTCTGTTGCAGAGCGCTGCTCTCAAGAGAGTTTAACTCCTTGGCCCGAGGGGTCTCCCATTAAATGAGAATCTTTTTAGGATTTCTCATTTATTTGCACAAATTTGAATTTGTTGGGTGTCTTAATCAGAACTTGTTTTCTCCGTGAGGATATCAAGAGTTGTTTAAATTCCCGTGTCTGTTTCAATAATCATTTTCTTGATTAGTCTAACCACTAAGCTCTTACTGATTTTTCCTTTCAGACACTATGGCCGCTCATCTGTATGATCTTGATGAAATTATTTCTTATGGAGATATTCGCGCACTAGACCGTTGTCAAAACCAGGAGTTCACAAATGCTCAATGTGCTGAGATTATGAGTCGCTTTAGTGAATACAACGGTCGACTACTTCCTCATCGCTTCGCTCTTTTGAAACTCGTCGTGAGAGCGATTTGGAACGCACTTCCTGGATTTTACGAAGCCATGCCGCTTAAGGCACTGGATGATGCTGAAGACAAGGTGCACTCAGTATATCTGATGGGCCTGATCTCGAAGAGGCGGCGAGATAATCTTGTTGATATCTTGCATCAAATTTTTCAACAGACGACGATAATCTCTGCTTATCAGTGGACGGACGACATCAGCGAGGATCCTGACACTTACCTTTGTGAGAGGATGCACACGAGAATGGTCAGGGAGGCCAAAAATATTTTAGACGGCCTTATTTCTGAATTTCTTAATCTGTGTCCCGGATTTAATGTTTTACCATTGTAAACATTTTAATGATGCTTTTGTTTACTGTTTTCATCAATGTAAGAATTTTCTGGGGTATGAATAACAAATTTTTCCTTCCTATGCGTTCATTTTATGCATTAATCCTCTTCGCACATACATGAGTGGGTACTCTTCGAACGCTTAATTTGATGCAGATCAAATGTTCTCTTTATTGCCTCGCACAGTATGTGGTCGACGTCCGTGGGTTATGCCTTTTTTTCGACTTGGCGCAAAGTAGTTTATGTACTCTTGAGGAGCACCTCTATTCCAGTGGCATATAACTTTTGCAAGTGTGGCCTGTAGATGGTAGATAACAGTTCATCTTGAACTCCTTGGAGGGTAGCGATGGTTTAGGAAACAAGTTCAGATCTGCCGCCTAAGACTATTCAACTTTATGAGCCGTGAGGGTCTCATAAAGACTTTTCTCCATACGAGTCGAGAGGATCCCGTAGGTGTATTTTCTCCTTAGGAGTTGTGAGGATTCCTAAGTGCGTTTTCTCTTGAGGGTCGTAAGGATCCCACAAGATAATTTTCTCCCTTACAAGTCGAGAGGACTCGTAAGTGGTTGGTGAGTTGACTTGTTTCCGAAACGAAGGTCATTTGTTGACGTGTTTCTGAGACGGAATCATTGGATGACGTGTTTCCAAGACGGGGTCATTGGATGATGTATTTCCGCGACGGGGTCATTGGATGACGTGTTTCCGAGACGGGGTCATTGGATGACGTATTTCCGCGACGGGGTCATTTGCTGACGTATTTCTAAGACGGGGTCATTAGATGACGTATTTCTGGGACATGGTCATTGGCTGACGTATTTCCGCAATGGGGTCATTTGCAGACGTATTTCCGAGACGAGGTCATTTGCTGACGTATTTCCAAGACAGGGGTCATTTGCTGACATATTTCCGAGACGAGGTCATTGGATGACGTGTTTCCGAGACGGGGTCATTTGCTGACGTGTTTCCGCGACGGGTTTATTTGCTGACGTATTTCCGCGACGGGGTCATTTGCTGACGTATTTCCGTGACGGGGTCATTGGATGACGTGTTTCCGCGACGGGGTCATTGGATGACTATTTCCGCGACGGGGTCATTTGCTGACGTATTTCCGAGACGGGGTCATTAGATGACGTATTTCCGCGACGGGGTCATTTGCTGACGTATTTCCGAGACGGGGTCATTGGATGACGTATTTCCGCAACGGGGTCATTGGATGACGTATTTCCGCAACGGGATCATTGGATGACGTATTTCCGCAACGGGATCATTGGATGACGTATTTCCGAGACGGATGTCATTTACTGACGTGTTTCCGAAACGGGGTCATTGGATGACGTATTTCCGCGACGGGGTCATTGGATGACGTATTTCCGCGACGAGGTCATTTGCTGACGTATTTCAGTGACGGGGTCATTGGGTGACGTATTTCCGCGACGGGGTCATTGGGTGATATATTTCCGCGATGGGGTCATTTGCAGACGTATTTCCGCGACGGGGTCATTTGCTGACGTAGTTCCGCGACGGGGTCATTTGCTGACGTATTTCCGCAACGGAGTCATTTGCTGACGTGTTTCTGAGACGGGGTCATTGGATGATGTATTTCTATGACGGGGTCATTTGCTGACGTATTTCTGTGACGGGGTCATTTACTGACGTATTTCCGCGACGGGGTCATTTGCTGACGTATTTCCGAGACGGAGGTCATTTGCTGAGCTTGGTTGTTTGTGAACCATAGAGCCTTGGAACTAAGGACTTTGCCGTGGCTCCGATTGATGGTGCCGCGTCCGTATCCTGCTGGAATGAGGAGGAACGCCATTGCTGATCTTTAGACTGTAGATGTTGCCGTCGAGATCTGGCTTCCCTTTGATAGGGTCTGGTGGGGAAATATGGTTCCCTTCTTGTTTATGCCCATGGATTGTATACAAGAGTTAGTATGGACTTACCCGCAGGGCAAAAGTTTCATTCTTTCATCAGTTTTTTTATTTCTTTCCGCGATGCTCTATCATTTCAGCTTTTATATCGTGAAAGTCGCGATTGCCCAATCATTTCAGCTATTTTTCGCGGTGCCTAATCATTTCGGCTATTTTTTCTTTTTACTCGCTGTTTTTTATTGCGAGTTGCCCAATCATTTCGGCTATTTTTGTATGCATATCTTTTTCTTGCTGATTTTATTGCAAGTTGCCCTATCATTTTGACTATTTCATACGCATTTATGGCTCACTGACTTTCCGCCGCGAGCATGGGACTTAGAATCTGGTGCCAATCTTAGCATCAGTATCGCTGTGACTGGAATATTGTCAGGAGCGAATCATCATTTGCCGTGAAAGGACTTGGAATTTGTTACCAATTTAGACATCTGCATCGCTACTAATGGAACATTGTCAGGAGCGAATCATCATTTGCCTCTGTTGATGTCGAACAAAGGTGGCTTAGCAATCAGGGTTAGGATCCTGTCGACTAAGGCTTTTGATTTTATGAGCCGTAAGGGTCCCATAAAGATGTTTCTCCTTACGAGTCGTGAGGATCTCATAAGTGTGTTTTCTCTTTAAGAATCGTGAGGGTTCTTAAGTGTATGGTCTCTTATAAGTCGTAAGGATCTCATAAGAGCATTTTCTCCTTGCAAGTCGAGAGGACCTATAAGTGTTTATCCACCAAATGAGGACATTCCTCGTCGTTGGTGGGACTTGATGGGGGAGACATTTATTTGTGCCCATGAATTGTATACAAGGGTCAATATTGAACTGTTTGTAGGGCAGTCTGGGAAATGTGATGGATTAAGAACAGGTTCAGATCCCTGTAGCTTAAGGCTTTTGAATCTTATGATCCGTGAGGGTCTCATAAGAGGGTTCTCCTTACAGGTCATGAAAATCTCGTAAGTGTAATTTATCCTCGGGAACCGTGAGGATCCCTGAGTGTGTTGCTCCTTTGTGAGTTGTAAGGATCTCACGCAGGTATTTTCTCCTTACAAGGTCGAGAGGACCTTGCAAGTGTGTATGAATTTTTCACGAGCCTGCGCCCTTTCGGGTTTTCACAAACTCGCCGGTAGCCCTGCTGTTCTTACTCATGGAGCCCTTTCGGGTTTTCATCCGTGCCCATCTTGCTTATGGCCATACCGTTTTTTTTGCGTCAGCACTAGGATGCTGCGGTTTGTAGTGGTTTAAAGACGTTTCGGTTCATCGTTAGTTTTAGGACATATCGGTCCATTGTTAGTTTTAGGACGTTGCGGTCCCTAGTTAGTTTTAGGACACTTAGGTCCATTGTTAGTTTAGGGACATTTCGGTCCATTGTTAGTTTAAAAACGTTTCGGTCCATTGTTAGGTTAAAGACGTTTCGGTCCATCTTAGTTTAGGGACATTACGGTCCGTTGTTTCCATTTTGGAGACAACGTTTTCGTTGGATACTACTTATAGAGTTTGGGCTTGGGAAGATAGCGAGCGGACATAGGCGTCGTCATCTATCGTTGACGTAGGCCGTGACTCATCAGGCGTAGTATTTTTTCAGGAACCGGCCGTTTATTGGCCTGAAGGGTCTTTCGCCATACATATACATAAGCAAGTAAGCCCCACCTTGGTAGACTTTGTTTATGATGTACGGGCCCTCATAGTTCGGCTCGAATTTCCCCCGTTTGGCATGATTGGGGATTATAGGTCTCTTAACCACTAGCACGAGTTCGTCTTGGCGGAATGTTCTCGGCTGTTGGGGTAAAAATTTACACCCCAGTTGACCAAGTTAAAATCAAAGTCAACCCTAAGCCAAGTGAGCCCAAGCCCAGATCCAGTGGGCCCATGCCCGGGTCGAGCCAGAACATGAAGCGGCCGGCCTCCCCCCATACCAAGATAAAAAATTTGTAATAAATAATTTTGTTGTATTTCTTTTATTTTATTTTATGGATAAATGTAAGAAAAATAGGCATAAAGCCAAATTTTTGTAAAGCCCATGGCTTATGTGCAAAAAGAAATGGCACATGAGCCATGGGATAGGCCAAATGCCATTTTGTGAAGCCTAAGGGGCTATGTGTAAAGTGTATAGCCTATAAAGGCAAGGATAATGAAATATCCCAAGGACCTTTTCTCTCTCCAAAAAAAAGTTTCAGATCTGAGATCTTTCTCATTCTTCAAGGTTCCAAAACCTTCTTCTTTCTCTTGAATTAAATCAAGAGTTCTACTCTCCTTTTTATAAAACAAATTAGTTTTTCACCACAAAACCCATCAAGGGGAACTCAGATCTTCCATTAGATCTCAAAAAGGAGTGATTTTTAAAATCCCATATCTCTTGATCTTCAAGACCCAGCTAACAGAGGAGGAAGAAGAAGAACCCCTCCCATTAACCTAAAAAAAACAAAACACACTCAGGAGTCCAACTCCTCTCTGATTTCTCTTCCGAGAAATTTTTTTTAGGCTAAAAGCCTCTTTTTTTCGCCGGCGCTCAAGCGCAGAGCGCCCGCGTGCCGACACGTGGCGCGCTTGCGCTCAAGCGCTCCAGCGCAAAGCGCCCACGTGCCGACACGTGGCGCGCTTGCGCTCAAGCGCAAGCGCTCGAGCGCAAGTCGCCCCCCGTGCCGACACGTGGCGCTCTTGCGCTCGAGCGCAAGCGCTCGAGCGCAAGTCGCCCTGGTGACGACACGTGGCGTGCTTGCGCTCAAGCGCTCGAGCGCAAGCCGTCCACGTGCCGACACGCGGCGCGCTTGCGCCCAAGCGCTCAGCGTCCGAGCGCAAAGCGCCCACGTGCCGACACGTGGCGCGTTGCGCTCCAGCACTCTGCGCTCGAGCGCAAAGCGCCCACGTGCCGACACGTGGCGCGCTTGCGCTCAAGCGCCTAAGCGCTGGCCCCACGCATCCTTTGGATGTCTTTTTCCCCTTTATTTATATATACATGTATATATATACATATGTATACAAATGTACACATACACATACTCCACGACACTTTCCCCCTCAAAAAAATTTTTGGGCCGGGGCGCTGCCCCGAACCCCGCAAGGGGGCTGCTAGCCCCCTTGACCCCCAGCCCGCTATCCGGGTAGCGGGACCCCCGTAAAAACTCTGCGTGGCTCCCGATATATCCAAAAACCCCTTTCAAAACAAAACATACGTACACTGCACATTGAGTTCGCATGACCAGTTTAACCCGTTAATCGGAGGTTCCCTCGCCCCAAAGGCGAGGGGTAATTAACGGCAGCTTAGTCCGCGGCTGCCGGAGATTCGGATCCCTACAATCATTAAACCCCGGCCTACCCTAGGCAGGGGGAATCTGTAGTACGCCTGAGAAGCGTGCGCGTATTCCCATCTCAATGGGGTGACGAAAAACACCCTACATCGGCCTAGTTAATCTTTCGTACGAGCATGCCATCTTTGCTTTGTAAGCTTCTAGGTTTTGCTGCGCCACGAAACGAGTTTCATCGAGGGCGTCGAGCTTCTCAAGCCGAAGCTGAGCATTCTCTTCGTCTGTTAGCTTGTAATGAACTGCCACTCGTAGAGAGGGTAGCTCTATCTCCAAGGGGAGTACTGCTTCCGTGCCGAATACCAACGCAAATGGCGTTGTATTTGTGGCCGTTTTGAACGTGGTCCGGTAAGCCCAGAGAGCTTCATGCAGTCTCTCATGCTAGTCCTTTTTATTTTTGGACACCGTCTTCTTTATGATCTTCGTTAAGGTCTTGTTGAAAGCCTTAGCTAGACCGTTAGCTCGGGGATTGTAGACCGAAGAGTATCTCCAGTCTATATTATGTTGTTGTGCGAAGCGGCTAATCTTATGACTTCTGTAGACCGGCCCATTATCCGAGATAGTCCGTCGTGGAGTGATGAACCGATAGATGACGTGTGTCTTAAAGAAATGGAGAATGTTCTCCGTCTTCACTTCTCTTAGTGGTACTGCTTCTGCCCACTTAGAGAAGTAATCGGTTGTCGCCGATATGAACCGATGTCCTCTGGATGACGCTGGTTCGATGGGCCTAATCATGTCGGTTCCCCACATTTTGAACGGCCAGCTAGCCACCATTGGGTGTAGCGGGTTTGGATGCTGGTGGATGAAATCTCCATGAATTTGGCATGAGTGGCACTGCTTTGCGTATTCGAGACAATCCTGAATCATCATGGGTCAATAGTAGCTCATCCTTTTGATCTTCAGCTTCATCTTTGGCCCGGCTTGATAAGAACCGCAGAGTCCGTCGTGAGTTTCTTAGACGCTCTCCTTGCTTCTTCCTGTCCCAGGCATCTTAGCCACAGAGATTCGAATGATCTCTTATACAGAGTATCATTGACGAAGGCGAAAGACAGAGCTCGTCTTATAAGCTGATGTCTTGAGGATGTATCTTCAGGTGTTCGACGGGATTTGAAGTAGTCTATGGAGACTTCTCTCCAATCCTTAACCTTTTCTTGGTCCTCCATTTGTAGGGCCGTTTGCTTGGTCGCTTCCTTTTCTTCAGACGACTCTGAAGATATTTCCGCTAATGCAAGAACCCGACGGCTTTGTACAACAATCCTTAAGTCATCGAGATTTTCGTCAGCCAGTTCTTTAGCGAGTTTTTCTAATGCATCCGCCTTACTATTTTCTATTCGCGGTATGCTTTCCAGGGTGTAGGAAGGGATTTGAGTCAGCAATTGTTGCACTCTTTCGCCGTACTTCACCAACTCTGGTTTGCATGTTTGATAGTCGCCGTTTACTTGACTAACGACCAACTGGGAGTCTCCGTATATGAGGAGGTCTTTGATTCCCATGTCAACAACGATCTCAAGACCTGCTATCAAAGCCTCATATTTTGCTTTGTTTGTCCTCGGTTCTGTTAAGGAAAAGGCAAAGCGCATTATCCCTCCTTGCGGGGTCAAGAAGATAAGGCCTACCCCTGATTTGATTATAGGGGTGGTGTGCTTTCTCTTCTTTATGGAAGATACCCCATCGAAGTAGAGTTCTTATCGGGTATCACTCCCTCCTCTCTCCCTGTCGATCGTGTCAAATGTGTGCTCGTCTGGCAATTCGCAATTTAAGGGCGAGTCGGCAGGTATCGGATGCTCAGCGAGGAAGTCGGTGATGGTATGGCCTTTCACTGCCTTGAGAGGTCGGTATGTTATTGTTCAGTTGATAAAACTGCACATTTAATATGACATTTTTCCTACTATTTCTATATAATAAAAGGTGTTTATTATAATATATGATACATATGAGGGTTTATCTGTAAAAATACTATTTTCATGTGTTTATATATTATAATTAACATTTGGTAGGAAAAAGTAAGCATATAATATCCATGTAATATTTGGCCCATTTAAATATGCTTACCTTATTAAATACCTTTGACCAATTCTTAATGGTTAAGTTAATATCTCAATAAAACAAACTCTACTAATATTATTTGTTGAGTTATTGTGCAGAATTTTCAGGGCTGAAATCAAAGAAATCAAAGTTGGCAAAACAAACCTGCCTAATTAAGAAAGTAAACTAAAGAAATCAATTCTGGCAGCGACGTAAAAGATTTTCAGTTTTCAGAGATTCAAAAGATCACCACGTGTCATCAAGATAAAGCTCCAGAAAAACAAATCAAGTGATCTCCCTATAAGGCCGCGGAACCACGGCCAAACCCACCTATTGGCGGCGGTTCCGCCGCGTATTGGACGAGTTGGGAGTTGGGATTTTGCTGTTGGGATCTTAACCACTGGTTTCCAAATTAGGAAACTAGGGTTCTGGCTCTGGGACTATAAATAAGGACCGAGAGCCTCTTGGAAAAATTATCAAGCTGAAGAGATCACGAAATCTACGACAGGCTCAGGCATCCAGGCTGATCATCAACGGTTCATCTACCTCCTTAGAAGAGATCAAGAAGCAAACTAGTATTTTGTAATCATTTTCTAAGGGAACAAAGTGCAAATGAATTTTGTTGATTAATAAAAGTAGTTGTTTTCTTATTCTATCTCTTTATAGTTTTAATATGATTTCCCTCTCCATCTCTTCTTCTCCCAACATGCGCGAGTAATTCTTCGATTGTTAGGGTTCATAGGATTAGGGTAGGTTAATGAATGATGAAGATCCTTAAATTCTTTTAAGTCCTATAAAGTTTATAAACTTTATCAAAAGAATAGTTAACATTATAATTGGGCGCGCTATCAACTCATTGATAATCGCGACCACGATTAGAGATTAGATTAACAATTGTTTTGGTAAAGACTAGATATGAACGAAGTTCCATGTCGAGATAGGGGTTAAGAGTAGGAACCCTTTTCCCTCCAGAAACCCTAATCTACATGCATCACTGTCGTTCTAGTTTTAAATCTATTAAAAGATAAAAAGAGTAATTTTTAATTAATCATCCATAACTACTAAATCCCAAAGAACCCTACAAGCCCCCTTTTAATATTAAACTTACCTCCGTAGTTAATCTAAATCTATATTTTGCATTCGTGTTTAACGTAGATCTAGAAACTATTTCGACTATTTTTTATAGAAACTATTTCTACTATTGATTGATCTTGATGTGTGTAGTAGTTAACCGCAATCAGAACGGTGTTGCGCGTAGCTAGACCGAGGGGAGCACGGGTTGTCCTCAGGGAAACGTGGAACCTTTTATTCTTACTTTAGGCGTGTTGAGAAAGGGGATTTGAATTTTGGTCTTGCCCCTTAAAAATCCGTATTAAAATATGAATTAACAAACCAATTACAAAACTTTACAAAAAGATTTTTGAGCGGCAAAATTTTTGCAAAGAATTTTGCAGAAAAGATATTTTATTGGATTTCAGAGGGGAGAGAAAAAGTTGAGAAACTTACCAGAGAAGTTACGATTCCTAACTCCTCAATCCCGCCGCGTTTCCGCCGCTAATGTGCTACTTGTGCCTCGGTTCAGCCACAAGGAAGAAGGATCAATTGATGAATTTTTCTCAGGGGCCTTCTGTACTCCTCTGGATCTCGATGAATGTCTCTGTTTTTCTGTTTCCTCAAGTCTGTGAACCATTCTTTATTCTTCCTCCTTTCTTTCTCAACACGCCTAAAGTAAGAATAAAATTTTCAACGTTTCTCAGAAGACGACCCGTACTCATCTCGGTCTAGCTACACACGACACCGTTATTGATTACGGTTAACTACACACACATAAAAAATCTAGATCAATCAAATGGCGCCGCTGCCGGAGATCGAGCCCGGGTCACCCGCGTGATAGGCGGGAATACTCACCACTGTACTACAACGACCGAGATGGACGGTACTCAATCAAATTATAATACCACGCTGCCACCGCCCGTAGGTGAGCAGAATCCACCTCGCATCTCTCTCTAAGAGAGATGCTATCCAATCCGTGGTCCCCTTCCTACTTGTTTATCTATTCCACCAGCCAACGGGGATAATTTTGAAATTAAACCCCACTACATCAATCTGTTACCCAAATTTCACGGGCTTGAGTCGGAAGACGCGTATGTTTTCATCACTAAATTCTGATGGGTACTTCACAACTGACTGTGGATACTATGTGCTTGTGTCTTCTCCCATTCACTCTGTGCGACTTGGCAGAAAAACGGCTTTATAATACCGCCGCACACTCTATCACTAATTAGGATGAATTCGTAATAGCATTTCTTAAGAAGTTTTACCCAAACCATAAGACCGCCCGTGTTAGGAGCGTGATCAACCAGTTTATCTAGCTTCCCAATGAACCATTTTAGAAGTGTTTTGAACGTTTCAAGGATCTACTTGTCCAATGTCCTCATCACGGAATAAATAGATGGGATCTGTGCCGAATTATATATGAAGGCATTAATCCAGCAAAAAAGCAGATGCTTGAAACAAATTGTCAATGCAATTTCATGTCTAAAGATGATGGTGAAGCTTGGAAATATCTGGAAGACCTCACTGAAAACACTTTGCAGTGGGAAAGAGTAAGACCACCTTCATCTAGGGGAGGTATTCATCAGCTCGATATTTCCATCACAGTAAAAGACGAAATGGCAGCGATGCAAAAGAAACTTGACGCTATTGAGAACAAATTCTCATCAGTCTCCCTAAATCAGGTAACACTTCCTAAGGCAGTATGTGGTTGCTGTTCAGATCCTTCACACTTAACGGAAGAATGTCCTATGAATGCACCGTTTCAAGGTCACGAGCAATCTAATGCTGCTTTTCAGCAGCGACCTAGGATCGATCCTTATTCTTCCACGTACAATCAGGATGGAGGAATCATCCTAATTTTGCTTGGAACTAAAACCAACCCCAAAATCAAAACCAGTTCCAAAGCAATTATCAAAGACCTCCTCCACAGCAACAGCAACCACAACCACAAAGTCAGCACCCTTTTCAGTCACAAAATTTTCAAAATCCGGCCAACACTTTTACAACGCAATTGGCCTGTACTGATAAGTCTTCACTCGCACAAACTTTAGATTTGTTTATGAAACATACCATTCAAATGTCGGCTGATATGAAGTCTTCTATTGATACCATAAAGAAAGACTCCACCTCCCACGGTGAGAGTATTAAATCAATAGAAAACCAAATTGCACAGTTGAACGCCGCAATGAGTGCGAGAGAGAAAGGGAAACTCCCATCTCAACCCTTACCGAATCCTAGCCACTCACAAAATCATAATATGAATTCCGTTACTACGTTGAGATCGGGAGAAGTGCTGAATAATCGAGTGGGTGAGCAATTTGATGATGTTAGTGATACCAATGATACCCCGGCTTCTACTTCTTCCCCTAATTCGTCTAGTCTCCCACCTTCATCTGAGCCTATTCTCCATTTTCCCCAAGGCTCGAACACTTCGCCCAATCTATCTAAGACGATTCCCACTCCAATTTTAGGATCGAATCCGACCCCACAATCTTCTCCACAAATGTTGGACCCAAAACTTATTAATCAAGCTCCATTTCCAAACAGATTAAGGGCCAACAGACCTAACCCACAAATGGAGAAAATTATGGAAATGTTTAAGCAAGTTAACATAATTATTCCTCTCCTAGATGCTATTCAACAAGTCCCATCTTATGCAAGAATCCTTAAAGACTTGTGCACTAGGAAGAGAAAAACTCAAGTGCCTAAAAAAGTTTTCATGACGAGTAATGTTAGTACAGTTTTTACCCAGCAAATACCAAAGAAACGTAAGGACTCTGGCTGTCCTACTATCTCTATTTCTATTGGGGATAAAAATATTAATCGTGCTTTACTCGACCTTGGCGCTAGCGTTAACTTGCTTCCTTATTCAGTATACGAGCAGTTAGGGATTGGAGAGTTGAAACCCGCCCATTGTAGTCTCCAGATGGCAGACCGATCAATCACCAAACCTCGGGGTGAACTAGAGGATGTGTTAATTAAAGTCGGGGAATTCATATTCCCTGTGGACTTTATTGTTTTAGATACACAGCCTGTGGCAAACCCACGCAATCAAATCCCGGTGATACCCGGTCGACCCTTCCTAGCAATTTCCAACGCTGTAATTAATTGTCGTAACGGTTCTATGAACTTATCCTTCGGGAAGATGACAATTGAGCTTAATATTTACAAGCTAGGAAGTCAACCATCTGAACCGTCTGCTCATTTGCTTGATGTTTGTTCCATCCACAAGATAGCTCCCGAAAGCTGCATGGATAAGGAACTTTGCTTTGATGATCTCGACAACACTAGTGAGACATCGTTTGATCCTGCACAACTTCATAGTGAGGATATGTTCAATGAGTCCGTCCCAGAGTTTGAATCCGTTGACTCGTCGCAAAATTCAGTAGCACTTTCCGAGTCAATATCCTATGCAAGTTTTGAACCTCTTAGGGAGTCCGAATATCATTCCCTTACCCCACCTTCTATTGTCTCTCCGCTAATACTTGATCTCAAACCGCTACCTTCTCATCTTAAATATGCATATTTAGGTGAGAATGGGACTTTGCCAGTGATTATATCCGCTTCTCTAGCCTTAGAGCAAGAGAACGCACTTTTGGCAGTATTGAGATCAAATCGGCAAGCATTTGGTTGGACAATGGCTGACATCAAAGGGATTAGTCCGTTAATTGTTGAACATTATATACATCTGATGGATGAAGCCAAACCAACCCGAGACCCACAAAGACGGTTAAATCCCGTTAAGAAGGAGGCGGTAAAGAAAGAAATCATCAAGTGCCTTGATAGTGGTATAATTTATCCTATATCTGATAGCCAATGGGTAAGTCCAATTTACGTAGTCCCTAAAAAGTCTGGCATCACGGTCATAAATAATGAGGTTAATGAGTTAATCCAAACACGCACCCAAACTGGGTGGCGCGTATGTATTGATTACAGAAAACTCAATGCCGCGATGAGAAAAGATCACTTCCCTCTACCTTTCATTGATCAGATGTTAGAACGATTAGCTGGACACGAATACTATTATTTCTTGGACGGATACTCTGGCTATAACCAGGACCCCATCGCCGAAAAGGATCAAGATAAAACCATATTTACTTGTCCTTTCGGTACTTTTTCTTATAGACGCATGCCCTTTGGGTTATGCAACGCTCCCGCTACATTTCAGCGGTGTATGATGGGGATATTCTCAGACATGGTTGAGAATTTTCTGGAAATTTTTATGGACGATTTCTCCATTTTTGGGGACTCCTTTGAAGAATGCCTTCGTAATCTTGACGCGGTTCTTACCCGCTGTAAGGATAAGAACTTAACTTTGAATTGGGAAAAATGTCATTTTATGGTCCAAGAAGGTATTGTCCTTGGACATATAATTTCACGAAAAGACATAGAGGTAGACAAAGCAAAAATTGATGTCATCCATAACCTCTCTCATCCCAAATGCGTCAAAGATATACTATCCTTCCTTGGTCATGCAGGATTTTATAGGAGATTCATTAAGGACTTTAGCAAAATTGTTAGACCCTTAACTCTTCTATTGGCCAAGGATACTACATTTCACTTCGATTCCGATTGTGAGGCTGCTTTTGAATCGCTTAAAGGATCGCTCACTATAGCCCCCGTTCTATCATCTCCGGATTGGAACCACCCGTTTGAGCTTATGTGTGATGCATCGGATTTTGCTATTGGTGCGGTCTTAGGACAGCACATTGATAAGATGCCACATGTAATTTACTATACAAGTAGGACCTTGAATGATGCACAAATAAATTACACAACTACCGAGAAAGAACTCTTGGCAGTTGTATTTGCATTAGAAAAATTCAGGCCCTATTTGATTGGCTCGCCAATTGTGGTTTACACTGATCACTCCGCCCTACGACACCTTTTATCGAAGAAGGATGCTAAGGCCAGGCTAATACGTTGGATCCTGTTATTACAAGAATTTGATCTTGTCATCCGAGACAAGAGTGGATGTGAAAATGTTGTAGCTGACCATCTTTCATGCATCACTTCTTCACCAACATTGACCGTTCCGATAAATGACTCATTCTCTGACGAACAGCTCTTGACTGTATCCTACGAACCTTAGTTCGTGGATATTGTGAACTATCTTGTGATGGGACTTATTCCTAGCGATTGGTCGAAACAAGACAAACTTCGATTTCTATCCTAAGTAAAATACTTTTACTGGGATGAACCTTATCTGTTTAAATATTGTTCCGATCAAATCATTCGCAGGTGTGTCCCTAACGATGAATTCAAGAGTGTGTTATCATTTTGTCATGATCAGGCATGCGGCGGCCATTTTGGTCCTAGAAAAACGGCGGAAAAAGTTTTGCAATGTGGCTTTTATTGGCCAACATCATTTAAAGATGCACATGATCATTATAAAACTTGTCCGCGATGTCAGCATTTGGGTCGGATTTCACGAAGAAACGATATGCCGCTCCAACTTATATTGGTTGTGGAAATATTCGATGTTTGGGGTATTAATTTTATGGGCCATTTTTCCAACTCTTTTGGGAATTTATATATCTTGTTAGCGGTAAATTATGTCTCGAAATGGGTAGAAGCAATACCGTGTCGCACTAATGGCAACAAAATTGTCATTAAGTTCCTTAAAGAAAATATCTTTTTGCGATTCGGACAGCCTCGCGCTATAATTAGCGACAACGGGACACATTTCTGTAATCGGTCTTTCGAGATTTTGATGCGGAAATATTCAACCACTCACAAACTTTCTACGCCCTATCATCCCCAAACAAGCGGGCAAGCTGAGATCTCAAATAGGTAGATCAAACAAATTTTGGAGAAGACGGTTTCTAAAAACCGTAAAGATTGGTCAACCAAATTGACGGATGCTCTTTGGGCATTTCGCACCGTTTATAAGACCGATCTTGGTATGTCTCCATATCGCCTTGTGTTTGGGAATGCATGCCACCTTCCTGTCGAGATCGAACATAAAGCAATGTGGGCTATTAAAGAGCTTAACTTCGATTTTGATCTAGCGAGCAGCTATCGGAAGCTGCAATTGAATGAGCTAAGCGAACTCCGCAATGAAGCGTACGATAATGCGGTGATAGTAAAGAACCAGACTAAAGTGTTCCACGATAAAAACCATTTTAGAAAAACTTTCACATCGGGGCAACAAGTCCTTCTTTACGATTCCCGTCTCCATCTTCATCCGGGTAAGCTAAAATCTTGTTGGAAAGGACCTTTTGTGGGGCGGTATGTACACCCGCACGGGGCAGTAGAAGTTGAAAATTTGAAAAACGGTTCAATTTTTAAAGTAAATGGGCATAGTTTAAAACCGTATTTCTCTGCGGACCCAGCGGAGGAGCTCATGTTTTTACAGGAGTCGATTTATCATAACTGAATTTCTTCCGTCTCACCTCCATGTTTCGGCAACATTTTCTCGTTTTAAGAATGGAGGTCTGTGAAAATAGACTTAACTGAATATCTGTGCGTGCCAAAGAACAAGTTTAGGGGTAGTTTTCATTTAACTATTATTTTACCCCTTTTGTCTCTCCCCAAGTGTACAGGTCCAAGTTCTCAAAAGACAACATCAGTGAGGACACTGCTGAAAACAGGTTTGGGGGGAGGTTTGTATTCATTAAATTATCTTTGACACTGGGCATTCGAAATTTTTTTTTATAACAAAAGAGTAGAAAGTGAAAAATTATATTTAAAAGATAGGAATAGTTTAAGAAAAGCAAGAAAATTAGATGTTTTCTTAAATGAAACTAGTAATAAGTAGTTATGAGCTGTTGTCCTAAGCGTTAATAAGATGAAGGAAATTACTAATCTGAGAATAAAAATAAGCCTGAAAAATAGTTCTGGTTGTTAGAGTTTTTGCGTGCTAAGTTTATTACCGCAATCAAGACGGTTTCGCTTGTAGCTAGTCGGTTGAGTACGAGTCGTCCGCAGGGAGATGGGAATCTTTTTCTATGTGCTTTAACGAGTTAAGTCCAAATGTCCAGGTTTGTTTTTAGATTACTATGTGCTAAAATGATATGTAAAGAGAGCTTGTTAGGGTTAGGATTAGGTTAGTTTGAGTTAGGAGTCGCTCACTTCTTTCGTTGCCACTCTTAATATCGGTGTTACGGTAATCGGCAACAACGGGGATTAGCACGACTAGGAAGGAACTTGCGAGTATAAGCTAGGCTTTCCAACGCATAAGTTCTACCTTTTGGTGCTTGTTCGTCCGTTCTTGGCTCTTAGCCTTAACCTCCGGTTAATTCAACCACAACCGGTCTCACTAAGGAATCACCGCTATCATGTAGGATAGGGTGCCGTAGGGAGCGGATTGTGGTTCAATTAACGGGAGTCCGATTTAAGATGTTGGGCAAGGAAAGAGTGAGAGAGATTTCCTTCTCTCAAACTTCCCTTATCCTACCCTAACAAGTTAAGAAAACTACTCACCCATTACAAGAAAAGGGAAAATAAAACAAAGGGGAAAGATAGAAACAAAGAGGTTAGAAGATTACAACTAGCTATTTGCGACCTCACCTTGGCAAGGATCAAGCGTAAGCATCATTGTTGTTTAAGGATAAAGAAAAAGAGAACAAGAAAGAAACAAACACAAATAACAACAACTAAATTAGCAAATGAAAATTACAAGCAATTATAGTTAACAAAATAACAAGAACAAGACAAGCATGATAATAAAAAGAACTCCTTTATTCATCCTTCACTCACAAAAGCTCACTACAGGTTTTAATGGAGAAGAGATGAGAAGAGGAAGAAGAACAACAATATGTATCCTAAAATCTAAATACAAGAATGAGCACCCTTGGCTTTGGCAAGTTCTGCACTATTTATAGGCAGTGAACTGGAAACCTAGGGCAACAATCTGCCTCCACATGGAATGACCAAAATACCCCAGAAAATTCATCATCTGCAGAGCCCGTACGGCCGCGGTTCCGTGGCCTAAGCATGCTTATGCCGCGGAACCGCGGCGCTTTAGAGGGGTTGGCACCTCGGATTTTGTGGGGTCCCCTGGTTTGGTGTTGTCTGCTGTTTGGTATATGTTTTTTCTCAGAAACTCTTCACAATTTTTCCAGAATTCTAGCAAACCAAAAGGTGATTTGATGTGGATCTTTTTGTCATGATTTTCTCGAGCTTCGAGTAGATATGTTGGATCTTGTGTTGCCATTGAGCTTTGTGCATGAAAATGACATTGATTTGCCATTTTGTCTCTTTAAACTGGTGTGCGGCAATATACGGATAGAGAGCGGAGACCCGTGTTTTATCTGTGGTTGGCAGTAATCCGGATTTTATCGTGCTTTTCCATGAATTTCACCGTTTAGAGCCGAGAACCTGTATCCTGCAATTGACTAGCAAACACGGCTCAAGAGTACCTACCGATAAGCAATGTGATAAAAATTGGGCGGTATAAAAATACAAAAATCTGATATGAACAAATACCCCCAAACTTATCATTTGCTCGTCCCGAGCAAAACTAATTTATTCATAAAAAATTCCTAATCTCACTTTCGCAGGGAACGCGATTGCACTGAGCACGTGCAACAAGCCGTTAAACCTCTAGGTGTCCCTAGTAGGAGGAGTGTTGTCTCCTGAGGGTTTTCAGCGGATACTACCCACAAAATCCGGTCAAGCTAGTTTTGCAAAATAACTATAATTCAAACCCCTAAAGTTTCGTTTCAGAAAATAACAATTCTATGATCCTAAGTCCAGACTATCAAACCCTTATTTTTCACACCTCGCTTCTTATTTAACTAAAGATTATATATGTCTTTACGTGCAGTGCAACTAGTGTCGTTAAGTTCCAGAAGGACCGATTAAAGTCATCATGTCACACAATAAAGCCCAGATAATAATTTTAAAAGGATCACATAAGTTTTATAAAGAGTTAAGTATTTTTCAAGTTTCGTTTTCCAGTAAGGTTTCAACTTCAGAATTTCTATCTTCCTTAACAGAAAACTAGGCCTTATTTTTCACTCCACCTTTTTCTTGTTTTCATTTCATACACACCTCTGTGAACGTGCAATAGTCTTTATCATAGAATAATACCTTCATATCTCCGCTAGAAATATTTTTTTATAAAAGCCTGTCTTTTGTCAAGATTATTCTCACACAAAGAACCGTTAGGAATTTTAACTCGGAGAGAACACTTGCTTGACTTTGTTTTAATCTGGACTTTCTAGGCTTCTTAACGAGTTTTGGGCCAATGCA
The DNA here is from genome assembly GCA_030015575.1 of Agapanthus africanus. NCBI lineage: Eukaryota > Viridiplantae > Streptophyta > Magnoliopsida > Asparagales > Amaryllidaceae > Agapanthus > Agapanthus africanus. The sequence continues at coordinate 571,061,759 of JASDDO010000016.1, forward strand.
CCCAAACCAGTTGGCTTTAGGGCATTAGGTGTAGAGACACCCCAGCGGACTTAATTACTCAAGTTACCTAGGCCCAAAAACAAAAGACAAATTAGCGTGAATATCATGATGATTCAATGCAAACGGAGATATAACCAGCAGTTCAGTTATTTTTTTTTTTGGATAAAAGATGTGTTTAGTGGGTTAGGTGTGCAATCATTCCAATCAACTTCCAGATGGGTTATTTTTCAGACTTAGTTCCAATTAAGGCATCAATAACATTCCTTCATATTCGCTTCACTTCATAAACTATTCTTGATATTACTTATTTCAGAACAAACATATTTGATCCTCAGAAAATCATTTATCCATTTAAAAGTTTTTAGACATAAAAGACTTATCATCTAATTTCCAAAACTCACGACACGTGTAGTGTGATGTAAAGATGTATATTAGCTATAGTTAACTTCAAAGGAGAGTTATCTTTCAGGTTTTCAAAATCTAAAAATAAGATTTAGTTATTCTTATCTTATCAAACAAAACCGTCGAAATGTTGAATCAGAGTTCTCCCACTAGCTAACTTGACAGAAAAGTTTTTATGTTTTTAGAAAATTTTCTGATTTTTATGGATTTTATGGATTTTAGTATGCAGATGCAAAATATACATATGAATGCGAAGGTTAGAAATGCGTACCGAGCGTACCCCCAAACTTAAACTGGACAGTGTCCTCACTGTCATTGCATGAAGAGATCATTTGAAGGGTCAAAATTGTCGGTTAGATATACAATTTTTTTTTGTTTTTAAAGAAAAGAAAAATAGCAAAAATGGAAAAGAATATTCACAAATATATACAAAATGGTATATACATACCCCCAAACTTATTTGGAACAGTGTCCACTGTTCTTGGATGGATAACCGAAGTTTGGTGGTACGCAGAGGAAGATTATGCAGGGTAAACCGGCTCCTGTAAGACCAGGAGCTCCTCTGTTGGTTCGGCGCTAAGGTACGGTTTAAGTCGGTGTCCGTTTACTTTGAAAAATGAACCGTCCTTAGGATTCTCCAAATCCACAGCGCCACGCGGATACATATTCCGCACAAAATACGGCCCTTTCCAGCGAGATCTGAGCTTTCCTGGATGGAAGTGTAGCCGGGTGTCGTAAAGAAGTACCTGTTGACCAGGTACGAAAGTTTTGCGCAAAAGATGTTTATCGTGAAACACCTTCGTTCGGTTCTTAACGACAACCGCGTTATCGTAAGCCTCATCCCTAAGCTCGCTTAATTCGTTCAACTGTAGCTTCCGATGGCTGCCTGCATCTTCGAGAGACAGATTCAGCTCCTTGATCGCCCAAAATGCGCAATGCTCTATTTCGACAGGGAGGTGGCAAGCCTTTCCGTACACAAGCCGATAGGGAGACATGCCAAGATTGGTCTTATAAGCCGTTCGAAATGCCCAAAGGGCATCAGTGAGTTTCAGCGACCAATCCCTACGGTTCTTGAAAACCGTCTTCTCCAGTATCTGCTTGATTTGACGATTTGAAACTTCGGCTTGCCCACAGGTTTGGGGGTGGTAGGGCGTAGATAGCTTATGATTAATGGAATATTTCTGCATCAAGGCCTCGAAAGTCTTATTGTAGAAATGAGTTCCATTGTCGCTAATGATCGCTCGGGGGTACCCAAACCGGGAGAAAATGTTTTCTTTAAGAAACCTAACGACAACCTTGTTGTCGTTTGTCCGGCTGGGCACAGTCTCGACCCACTTAGAGACGTAATCAACAGCAAGAAGGATGTACAAGTTCCTAAAAGAGCTGGGAAACGGCCCCATGAAATCTATCCCCCAAACGTCGAAAATCTCCACAACCAAGATTGGTTGGAGCGGCATCTCGTTCCTCCGGGATATCCGGCCCAAGTGTTGGCACCGGGAGCAAGTCTTGCAATAGTCATGAGCGTCTTTGAAGAGTTGTGGCCAGTAGAAACCACATTGTAAGATCTTCTCAGCTGTCTTTCTGGGGTCAAAATGCCCGCCACATGCTTGATCGTGGCAAAATGACAGCACACTCTTGAATTCATCGTCAGGGACACACCGATGAATAATCTGGTCCGAACAGTACTTGAACAAATAGGGTTCGTCCCAGTAAAAGTGTTTTACTTGGGATAAGAAGCGAAGTCTGTCCTGACTTGACCATTTAGTCGGTAGTAATCCTGTGGCCAAATAGTTCACAATATCTGCGAACCAGGGTTCGCAAGATACTGTCAAGAGTTGTTCATCCGGGAAAACGTCGTTGATCGGAATATGTAGCGAAGGCGAAGAAGGAAGTCATGAGAGATGGTCGGCGACGACGTTTTCACATCCTCTTTTGTCCTTGATGACAAGGTCAAACTCTTGAAGCAAGAGGATCCAACGTATTAGCCGAGATTTTGCATCTTTCTACGCAAAAAGATGGCGCAGAGCAGAATGGTCTGTGTAGACAATGACTGGAGAGCTGATGAGGTAGGGCCTGAACTTTTCTAAAGCAAATACAACAGCCAAGAATTCCTTCTCATTTGTTGTATAATTAAGTTGGGCGTCGTTCAGGGTTCGGCTAGCATAATAGATTACGTGCGACATCTTGTTGATGTGTTGTCCAAGGACAGCGCCAATGGCAAAGTCGGATGCATCGCACATAATCTCAAATGGGTACGTCCAGTCAGGTGAAGAAAGAACGGGAGCAGAAGTGAGTGAGCTTTTTAATGACTCGAACGCAGTCACATAGCTCGAGTTGAAGTCGAATGGCGTGTCCTTGGCCAGTAGAAGAGTCAAGGGCCTAGCAATCTTGCTAAAGTCCTTGATGAACCGTCTATAGAAACCGGCATGGACAAGGAAGGCTCGGATGTCTCTGACGCATCTGGGAGGAGGGAGATTGGAAATGACCTCAATCTTCGCTTTGTCAGCCTCTATGCCATTTTGCGAAATGATATGTCCTAAGACAATACCTTTGCGCACCATGAAGTGGCACTTCTCCCAATTCAAAGTGAGGTTCTTGTCCTTACATTGGGTAAGGACAGCGTCAAGATGCAGCAAACACTCGTTAAAGGAATCGCCGAAGATGGAGAAATCGTCCATGAAGATCTCCAGGAATTTTTCCACCATGTCTTAGAAGATTCCCATCATACACCGCTGGAAGGTAGCGGGCGCATTGCATAACCCAAAGGGCATGCGACGATATGCAAACGTGCCGAAAGGATAAGTGAATGTGGTCTTGTCCTGGTCTTTTTTGGCGATGGGAATTTGATTATAGCCGGAGTAGCCATCAAGAAAGCAGTAGTACTCGTGTCCGGCCAATCGTTCAAGCATCTGGTCAATGAAAGGTAGCAGAAAGTGGTCCTTCCGCGTTGCGGCGTTGAGTTTTCTGTAATCGATGCATACTCGCTACCCAGTTTGGGTGCGAGTAGGGATTAACTCGTTCGCCTCGTTAGTGATGACCGTTATGCCTGATTTCTTGGGGACAACGTGAATGGGGCTAACCCACTGGCTATCAGAGATAGGGTAAATGATACCACTATCCAGACATTTTACGATCTCCTTCTTTACAGCCTCCTTCATGACTGGGTTGAGATGTCTTTGTGGATCCCTGGCTGGTTTGGCATCATTCATCAGATGAATGTGATGTTCAACGATCAGGGGACTAATCCCCTTGATGTCCGCCATGGACCAGCCAAAAGCTTGCCTATTGCTGTGCAAGACTGCGAGAAGGGCTTTCTCTTGCTCTGGAGCTAGAGAAGCCGAGATGATAACAGGGAGGGTCTCGTTCTCACCCAAGTAAGCGTACTTAAGGTGAGACGGCAAAGGCTTGAGTTCGAGCGTTGGAGGTGAAACGATTGAAGGCAAGATTGGTGCAAAGGTCTCGAACTCAAAATATTCTAGCAAAGGTTCAAAACGAGTGTAAGCGACCGAGTTGGATGGTTCAGGTAACTCATCCGGAAATTCGAAGGATTCAAACTCGGGTGGTGAGTGGCTAAGATCGTTCGAGAAAGTGAAGCACTCGTAGTCATTGTCGGGCGCAGAAACAGCAGCAGGTTTGAAGAGGAACGCACTAGTGGCGTTAAGGTTATCATGATCGAACAAAAACTCTTCGAATTCACACTCTTCTGGGGTGATCTCCTGGATTGAGCAAACGTCTAGTATATGAGCATTAGGTTCGGAGGGCTGATTCCCCAACCTAAAAATGTTGAGTTCAATTGTCATGTTTCTAAAAGATAGGTTCATCTAACCATTACGACAATTGATCACAGCATTTGAGGTTGCAAGGAATGGGCGACCGAGTATCACCTGTATTTGATTCCGGGGGTTAGCTACAGGCTGTATGTCTAATACAATGAAGTCAACGGGGAATATGAAGTCCCCAACCTTGATTAACACATCCTCTAGCTCATCCCTAGGATGGGTGATCGATCGGTCGGCCATTTGGAGAGTACAGTATGTGGGTTTCAGCTCTCCTACACTTAACTGCTCATATACTGAGTACGGAAGTAGGTTAACACTGGCACCAAGATCTAATAGTGCGCGGTTGATGTTCTTATCCTCAATGGTAATAGAAATCATAGGACAGCCAGGGTCCTTCCGTTTTTGCGGTAAAGATTGGGTAAGAGTATCACTCACAGCACTAGCCAAGAAAACTTTCTTGGGTACCTGAGACTTCCTCTTTTTCGTGCACAAGTCCTTTAAGATTTTCGCGTAGGACGGGACTTGTTGGACAACATCTAAAAGGGGAATGTTGATGTTAACCTGCTTAAACAACTCCAAAATCTTCTCCATTTATGGATTTTGTTTATTGGACCTCAACCGGTTTGGAAATGGAACGTTTTTAAAATTGGTTGAGTCCAATGCTTGTGGAGGAGATTGTGGAGCTGGAACGGATCCTAGAGCTGGTGTTTTCGTGGAGTGAGAAGTGGGTCCGTTCAGAGCAGAAGAAGAAGAAGAAGAAGAAGAAGAAGAGCCTTTTGAAGAATGAAGAATAGGCTCAGAAGACGAGGAAGGAGAAGAAGAAGAAGAAGAAGAAGAAGAAGAAGAAGAAGCGGCCGGGGTGTCATTATCCTCAATTGTTGTGCTGATGTTGTTGTGCAGCATCCTTCCCGATCTCAATGTTGTCACGGCACTCACATTATGATTCTGTTGTTCAAGAGCAACATGTACATTATGTGGGTGACCGGGATTTGGGAGTGGTTGAGATGGAAGCTTTCCCTTCTCTCGCTCGCTTAAGGCCGCATTCAGTTGTGCTATCTGGGCTTCGATGGTCTTGATGCTTTGCCCGTGTGCAGCAGTGTGTTGCACCAAGGACTGAATGGAAGACTGGATGTTTGCGGTGGATTGTGTCGATTGTTTAACGAACGCCTCCAGACTTCGTTGTAGCGAGGAAACCTTACCGTTGTTTGACGGAACAAAGTTGTTTTGAGGAAAAGAATTGTTGGGTGCAAAGTTGTTCGTCTGATTTTGAAAAGGTTGAGGTTGGAAGGGCTGCTGAAACTGATGTTGAGTTTGTTGTTGCGCTTGTTGTTGTGGAGGAGGGGGCCTCTGGAAATTGTTGCCTTGGAATTGATGCTGATTCTGATTCTAGGCGAAATTAGGGTGGTTCCTCCAACCGGGATTGTAGGTGGAAGAGTATGGATCATTTCTTGGTCTTTGCTGAAATGCAGTATTAACCTGATCCTGTCCTTGAGATGGTGGATTGTAAGGACACTCTTCGGTCAAGTGAGAAGGATCGGAACAACAAGCACAAATGGTACGAAGGGGAAGAACAGGGGCAGGAGCAGGAGATGAAAATTTGCTCTCTATCGCTTCAAGTTTTCTCGTTATTGCAGCCATTTCAGCTTTCATCGCAATAGAGACATCAAGTTGGTGAATTCCTACCCTAGACTGACCAGTAGAAGTGGAAGAAGAAGAAGAAGAAGATGGTCTTGTGCTCTCCCATTGAAGCGTTTGTTCCGCAAGGTCGTCGAAGAATTGCCACGCTTCCTCATCAGATTTCGATAGGAAGTGGCCCTGACAAATGGTTTCCAACAACTGCTTGGTTGCTGGGTTCAGGCCCTCATATAAGGTTTGGCAAAGTTGCCATTTCTCAATACCATGGTGAGGGCACTGAACAAGAAGGTCTTTATACCGGTCAAAGCACTTCCAGAAGGGTTCAGTAGGAAGCTGGGAGAATTGGTTGATTTCGTTACAGATCCTCGCGGTTTTATGATTCGGATAGAATTTCTTGAGAAACGCTTTCACAAACTCGTCCCAACTGGTTATGGAGTGGGAGGCGGTGCTATACAGCCATTTTTCAGCAAGATCGCACAAAGTGAACGGAATGACCCATAGCCATAGAGCATCGTCCGACAGCTGGGTGGTTTTCATCATGGCACAAACGTTTTGAAATTTGTTGATGAAGATATAGGCATCTTCAGATTCAAGCCCATGAAATTTTGGAAGCATGTTAATGAAGTGGGGCTTAATTTCAAAATTATCCCCATTGGCCGGTGGAAGAGAAAGATAGGTGGGAAGTGCAGAACGGGTGGGATAGAAACTATCCTGGAGCGCGATTCCTGCGGCGCTACAACAGGCGGTGGTGGTGGGTTATTTGCCTCCATAGGAGGTGGAATCAATCCCGGGGGAGTCAAAGGGATGTTTGGATTAAATCCTGACATCGCGGAAGAAGAGGTTGGTGAAGGTGAAGGTGAGGATGTATGAACAGAATTCCGGTCAACGTCGGAGTTGGCCGGCAAAGGTAAGGGTGAAAGAGGCGTGGACGGAGTTTCGACGTCTGAGTCGATCGCGTAGTCGGTAGCGACTAACGTAACACAGACTAGGCGGGCGCTAGTGTCCCGAGTCCAAGCGGACATACACTAAACAAGTTTAGTATAGTCAAAGCGGAGAAGGTGAGGGTAAGAAAACGTCAATGGAGAAATACGATGGGTGGTGGGTGAAAAATGGGATTTTGGTGACAAAGGGCAAGTTTTTATAAAAGTTTTTGTTTTTTTTTCCCTTTTTAGAAAGAGCTTTACAGAAATATGTACGGACTTACGGCTTCAAGCAATCACAAACAAGATATGCACAATCACACCTAGATCTAGGGTCACCTAGGTCAGCTAAACAGCTCCTAACTGTTCCAAAGGGCTAGAAATAGGACCTCAAACCGCCTCTTCTCCGCCAATTGCGGCCAGGTAAGTGCCAGGTAAGTGGGAGGCTCCCCACTACGTAAGTAGTGGTCCTAATTAAGTAACCACTTGCCTTGGACACACTTGCCTAGACACCGCAAAGTCAGGAAAGGATAAACGGCTGATGCCTGTAACTAGTCCTCTGTCTTATTGAGCGCGAAGTCCTTAGGGCCGAGTCTAGTATTTTTTAATTAAACAATGGTCAATGCATATGCTTTTTGTGATTTCTGGGGTCCTGGGAAGGGTGATGAAATCCCCACCCAATCTGGATTGGCTTCAAGCCCCTTAAAGTCCGTATTAATATATGCAAAGCAGTAACAAATCAACTGCAATCAATTTTTATTTTTTTAGCGCGGAGCAAAGAATCCTGCACAAAAACAATTTATTGGAAGGGGGAAGAGAGTTTGCGCAAAGAATGCTGCAGAAAACACAATTCAGTGGAGTTCAGAGGAGTGGGGAAGGAGAAAGAGACTCACCAAAAAAAATGAAATCCTGAAGCCAACAAATGGCCGCGGTTCCACGGCCAAACATGTGCTCAAGCCGCGGTTCCGCGGCTATGTTGAGGGGTTGGGGCTTCAAATTTCTGGTATGTGCTGGTTTGGGTGTTCTCTGCTTGTCTGGATTTTCTGAATCTTGATTTGCTCACTGTATCTGCTCCAGATTTTTACAGTAGACCGTTGGTTCTTGTCTTGATCTGTCGCGGTGTAGCGGCGAGATGTGGATCTAACTTCCCACGTCTTTGGCACTGAACTCGACCGTCTTTTTATCCTGCACACTTGCACAAAAACTAATCAAAAATAACAAGATGGTTTTTTTACAATGTATATTTTTTTTTTGTTTTGTTTTTCGGTTATGTTTATATTCACAAATTAACCCGAAATTACACAAAGAAATAAACTACCGTCTCCCCGGTAGCGGTGCCATTTGGTTGTTAGAGTTTTTGCGTGCTAAGTTTATTACCGCAATCAAGACGGTTTTGCTTGTAGCTAGCCGGTTGAGTACGGGTCGTCCGCATGGAGATGGGAATCTTTTTCTATGTGCTTTAACGAGTTAAGTCCAAATGTCCAGGTTTGTTTTTAGATTACTATGTGCTAAAATGATATGTAAAGAGAGCTTGTTAGGGTTAGGATTAGGTTAGTTTGAGTTAGGAGTCGCTCACTTCTTTCGTTGCCACTCTTAATATCGGTGTTACGGTAATCGGCAACAACGGGGATTAGCACGACTAGGAAGGAACTTGCGAGTATAAGCTAGGCTTTCCAACGCATAAGTTCTACCTTTTGGTGCTTGTCCGTCCGTTCTTGGCTCTTAGCCTTAACCTCCGGTTAATTCAACCACAACCGGTCTCACTAAGGAATCACCGCTATCATGTAGGATAGGGTGCCGTAGGGAGCGGATTGTGGTTCAATTAACGGGAGTCCGATTTAAGATGTTGGGCAAGGAAAGAGTGAGAGAGATTTCCTTCTCTCAAACTTCCCTTATCCTACCCTAACAAGTTAAGAAAACTACTCACCCATTACAAGAAAAAGGAAAATAAAACAAAGGGGAAAGATAGAAACAAAGAGGTTAGAAGATTACAACTAGCTATTTGCGACCTCACCTTGGCAAGGATCAAGCATAAGCATCATTGTTGTTTAAGGATAAAGAAAAAGAGAACAAGAAAGAAACAAACACAAATAACAACAACTAAATTAGCAAATGAAAATTACAAGCAATTATAGTTAACAAAATAACAAGAACAAGACAAGCATGATAATAAAAAGAACTCCTTTATTCATCCTTCACTCACAAAAGCTCACTACAAGTTTTAATGGAGAAGAGATGAGAAGAGGAAGAAGAACAACAATATGTATCCTAAAATCTAAATACAAGAATGAGCACCCTTGGCTTTGGCAAGTTCTGGACTATTTATAGGCAGGGAACTGGAAACCTAGGGCAACAATCTGCCTCCACATGGAATGACCAAAATACCCCAGAAAATTCATCATCTGCAGAGCCCGTACGGCCGCGGTTCCGCGGCCTAAGCATGCTTATGCCGCGGAACCGCGGCGCTTTAGAGGGGTTGGCACCTCGGATTTTGTGGGGTCCCCTGGTTTGGTGTTGTCTGCTGTTTGGTATATGTTTTTTCTCAGAAACTCTTCACAATTTTTCCAGAATTCCAGCAGACCAAAAGGTGATTTGATGTGGATCTTTTTGTCATGATTTTCTCGAGCTCCGCGTAGATATATTGGATCTTGTATTGCCATTGAGCTTTGTGCATGAAAATGACATTGATTTGCCATTTTGTCTCTTTAAACTGGTGTGCGACAATATACGGATAGAGAGCGGAGACCCGTGTTTTATCTGTGGTTGGCAGTAATCCGGATTTTGTCGTGCTTTTCCATGAATTTCACCGTTTAGAGCCGAGAACCTGTATCCTACAATTGACTAGCAAACACGGCTCAAGAGTACCTACCGATAAGCAATGTGATAAAAATTGGGCGGTATAAACATGCAAAAATCTGATATGAACAACTTCCTATTCTGGAAGCCAAACATTTGAACGTTGATACCCTACTATACGCACTTACACACATCTTGAAACTCGGGATAGTAGAGAATACCTTGAAATGCTCTTGTCTAAAAACCAAGGTCTGAAGAAAATAAAAAAATAAAAGATAAAATGGTGAAAAGAAAAATGAACACTGGTTTTGTTATCATCGAGGCAGTAATAAAAAAATATAGCGAGGGTGCTTTATCACCTAGTGCTTTAGACCAACTGGTTTGGGAGCCACTGCTAAGCCTCAGGTGTTGCAAGACGAGGAAAATCACCTAATTAGCAAGCACATGAGTAATCGGTCAGTTAGTACCTCAAGAAGTATTAACGGTCGGATGATAAATGTGTGAGCATATTCCATATAAATATCGATTAAAAAGTACTAAGGTAGATGGACAAGAGTATGATTGCTTGAATTGAATTCTCCGAGTATAGAGATGTCCAGTTCACACACGTAGGGTATATGATCAATGTTTGGAGGAAAGATAGGGAGGAAAACTAAAGGCGATGTTTTATTGAGGGATGATGTGATTTCTAACATTTTTTCATGACCATTAAGATAGGGCTCATAGCAACTGAAAAACTGATATAGTTGAAAACTCTTATTTTCAAGTTCTTTCTTTTATAGTTATTATCTTTATATGTAACTTTCACTATTTTTCTTTTATTATAGGATTTTGTTGGTGTAATCCGCTGAAAACCCTCAGGAGATAACACTCCTCCTACTAGGGACACCTAGAGGTTTAACGGCTTGTTGCACATGCTCAGTGCAATCGTGTTGCCTACGAAAGTGTGTTTAGCTTTCTCTTTTCTTTTTCTCCTTCTCTTGAATAAACTAGTTTGCTCGGGACGATCAAAGATAAGTTTGGGGGTATTTGTTCAATTGATAAAACTGCACATTTAATATGACATTTTTCCTACTATTTCTATATAATAAAAGGTGTTTATTATAATATATGATACATATGAGGGTTTATCTGTAAAAATACTATTTTCATGTGTTTATATATTATAATTAACATTTGGTAGGAAAAAGTAAGCATATAATATCCATGTAACATTTGGCCCATTTAAATATGCATACCTTATTAAATACCTTTGACCAATTCTTAATGGTTAAGTTAATATCTCAATAAAACAAACTCTACTAATATTATTTGTTGAGTTATTGTGCAGAATTTTCAGGGCTGAAATCAAGGAAATCAAAGTCGGCAAAACAAACCTGCCTAATTAAGAAAGTAAACTAAAGAAATCAATTCTGGCAGTGACGTAGAAAAGATTTTCAGTTTTCAGAGATTCAAAAGATCACCATGGAACCGCGGCCAAACCCACCTATTGGCCGCGGTTCCGCCGCGTATTGGACGAGTTGGTATTTGGGATTTTGCTGTTGGGATCTTAACCAGTGGTTTCTAAATTAGGAAACTAGGGTTCTGGCTCTGGGACTATAAATAAGGACCGAGAGCTTCTTGGAAAAATTATCAAGCTGAAGAGATCACGAAGTCTACGACAGGCTCACGCATCCAGACTGATCATCAACGGTTCATCTACCTCCTTGGAAAAGATCGAGAAGCAAACTAGCATTTTGTAATCATTTTCTAAGCGAACAAAGTGCAAATGAATTTTGTTGATTAATAAAGATAGTTGTTTTCTTATTCTATCTCTTTGAAGTTTTAATATGATTTCCCTCTCTATCTCTTCTTCTCCCAACATGCGTGAGTAATTCTTCGCTTGTTAGGGTTCATGGGATTAGGGTAGGTTAATTGATGATGAAGATCTTTAAAATCTTTTTAAGTCCTATAAAGCTTATAAATTTTATCAAAAGAATAGTTAACATCCTAATTGGGTGCGCTATCAATTCATTGATAATCGCGACCACGATTAGAGATTAGATTAACAATTGTTTTGGTAAAGGCTAGATACGAACGGAGTTCCATGTCGAGATAGGGTTAAGAGTGGGAACCCTTTTCCCTCCAGAAACCCTAATCTACATGCATCACTGTTGTTCTAGTTTTAAATCTATTAAAGAATAAAAAGAGTAATCTTTAATTAATCATCCATAACTACTAAATCCCAAAGAACCCTACAAGCCCCCTTTTAATATTAAACTTACCTCCGTAGTTAATCTAGATTTATATTTTGCATTCGTGTTTAACGTAGATCTAGATACTAAAACCATTCTTCACCATTCTTTATTCTTCCTCCTTTCTTTCTCAACACGCCTAAAGTAAGAATAAAATATTCAACATTTCCTAGAGGACGACCCGTACTCATCTCGGTCTAGCTACACGCGACACCGTTATTGATTGCGGTTAACTACACACACATAAAAAATCTAGATCAATCAGTTATCGAGAATCCCATTAAGTGTAGGGCCCATTTTGCAAGCCGTCCCGTTAGTATGGCTCTTGACATAAAATACTTGAGAGAATCCACTTTTGATATGAGATGTACTTCATGCGCCAAAGCATAATGTCGAAGCTTTGTTATAGCGAAGATTAACGCCAGACAGTGTTTTTCGATGGGGGAGTAGTTGTTTTCTGCCTCCAGGAGAACCCGACTCAAATAGTAGAGAGCTCTCTCTTTCCCTTGATCATTTTCTTGTGCCCATAGCGCGCCTAAAGAACCTTCAAGGGCGGTTGTGTACAGGATGAGGGGCTTTCCCTTGACTGGAGCGGTCAGTACTGGGGGATTCTGCAGGTATTGCTTAATTTCGTCAAGTGCACCCTAGCATTTACGATCCCAAACGAACGGGGTTCCCTTTTTCATCAAGTGACTGTAGGGGCGGCATTTGCCGGAGAGGTTAGTTATGAACCGCCAGATATACGCGAGCTTTCCTTGGAGAGACCGCAGTTGCTTGAGAGTTCTTGGTGGGGGCATTTCCATAATCACCTTGACCTTTGACAGGTCTATTTCGATACCCCTATATCGTACAATGAATCCTAGGAATTTGCCTGAGGAAACTCCGAACGCGCATTTGAGAGGGCTCATCTTCAGATTGTATTTCCGAAGATGTTGGAATACTATCTTCAGATGCTCCCAATGCTCCTCGTGCGATTTGCTTTTCACCACGAGGTCGTCAATATAGCACTCGATGATTTCATGCATGAGGTCATCAAAAATCTTTGTCATGGCCCTCTGATAGGTAGCGCTGGCGTTCTTCAGACCGAAAGGCATTACTTTGTAGCAGAATATCCCAGAGGAGTCCGGAAAGCGGTATGCTTTGGGTCTTCGGGATGCATCTTTATTTGATTGTACCCTGATGACCCGTCCATGAAGGAAAAGACATCGTGAGTGGACGTGTTGTCTATCATTAGCTCGGTAACCGGTACGGGAAAATCATCCTTCGAACAAGCCTTGTTGAGGTCCCGGAAGTCCACGCAGATGCACACCGTCCCATTTTTCTTCATCACTGGGACAATGTTGGCGATCCAGTCAGGGTATTGGACTTCTTGGATGAAGCCGGAGTCGATCAACTTCTTGACTTCGGCGTTGATACTCATCTCAAACTCGAGCCGCATTCTTCTTAGTTCTTGTTTGACTGGCTTGATGTCCGGAGATATCGCCAATTTATGCACAGCCATTTCTGGATTTAGTCCCGGCATCTCGGAATAATTCCATGCGAAGCAGTCCTTATACTGCATGAGCATGTCTTTTAGCGTAGCCACCTGTTCTTTAGACAGTAGCTCGCTGACGAACGTATGCCGCGGGTTGTTTTCCGTCCCCAAGTCGATTTTCCTTAGGTTATCCGCCATGGTGTGTATCCCATCCTCCAATTCTTTTGGCGCCAGTGGAAATTTTGAGATCAACTCATCTTCATCCTCATTTTCAAAGCACCAGGAGAGGTCATTCATATTCTCGGGCACTCCTTCTTCCGACAGTGTTATCACGTGACAGGTACGAGATCGTTTCCAAGACCGATGTTGATCTGGTTCTACTCTCTCTATGTACGTTCTTTTGGTACATGCTTTTGCGGTGGGGCTCCCCTCTAATTATTGGATAGAGCGAACCTGCCGAGTTGATATTGGTCTTCAACCCAGTTTTTGAAGGTGAAGCGGTCTTCAAGGGGATGTCCTATCGCTCGGTGATAGGAACAATAATCCGGATGATGAACTTTGCTTGCTTGATCGGAGTTGCTTGGACTTCGGGAGTGTAATCATTTGATGTTTCACGATGAGGTCAAAGATCCTCCTTGTCTTGTCTTGAGGGAAAGAATATGCTCGATCCATCTTTTTCATAAGAGATTGATTCCGGCTGACCTTTTCTCGATCGCATGGCCTTTTGGATCCGTTTTGCCATTGCCGAACGTTTTTTCCGTTCTTTAAATTGTTTTTACCTCTGCGTCGGGCCTTTTTTTTGTCTTAGGAATGCATGGTGGGCTGACGGTGAAGGGCATTGTCATACTCCATAGTCTGCTGAAGGAGACGTTGCGTCTTGGCTTTCTCGTAAATGGCCATTTCGCAGCTATGATTGTTCCGAGCCTTTTGAATCTCTTCCTTTATTATCTTATCCATTTGTTCTTCAAATGATGGACTCGACACTTTTATGACAGGACCTTGTCCTGGTTCAGCGTCAGCGTCTTTTAAAAGAGCATCCTCTTCTTTATCAAGGTCTTTTATGACATGGCAGCCATGGAACTGCTCCCGTTTCTTGGACTGGACATACCCAAGTCCGATCGTTTCCATTTTTCTGTTGGGAAATTTTCGCTACGTTCTAGGGACATTCCAAATCCTGTTGTAGAACTGAGCTTGTCGAGGAGTTTGTTTAAAGGGTATGCCTTGGCATCTCAATAACCTTTTCAATCCCTCTGCATGGTATCTGGGCAGATGGATCGGTTGGAGCCTGTCGAGCGCAGATTCGGCACCACGCTAGACTTCTTTCTCGACTTTGGTTTCCCTGGATCGATAGAATAGGATCGCCTTTTCATCTCTTCGCTTGGGAGGGACGTAAAACGTCTGTAGCTCTTGCACACTATATGTCTCGAGCGCATCAAGCTCTCTGTAGTGTAGTCACGGAACCATGGTAGTTTGCAAACTCTGATCATCTCCAATGAGCTTGCATTGATGGACGGACCGAGAACACTACGTTGACTTCATCTTCAGAGTAACTGCCAAAGACCAGAATAGGGGTAGGGGTCCCGGCTTGCTGCATTGGGGCGGCCCCGAATAGACTATTTCCTCATCCTCTTCGGTATCGCTCTTGAAGACCGGAATAGTGGTGATAGCTTTTCGTTTGTTCTCCGGTTTATGACATCTTTCTGTGTCTTCGAAGTCTGGCAGGAAGTACTTGGCATCTTCATATTTGCGGTCTTCGTTCACGGAGAATGGGTTTAGTTCCCTCGTCACAGTGTACTCGAGACCATCTTTGAAGTACTTCATACACTGATGTTGTGTAGAAGGGATGATATTGTACTCGTGTAACCACGGCCTGCCGAGCAAAGCGTTGTAGCAAGTCTTGGCATCAATGGTGTGAAACTTGATGTTGGTGATGAGCGACCTGAAGCGTAACTTCAGTATTACGTACCCGAGCGTCCGGGATGACTGGGAGTCAAAACCGGAGATGGTAATTTTATCCCGAGCTAGGTGCTGAACGCTCATGCAAATTTCTTTTAGCACTCTGACATTTAGGAGGTTGACAAAGGGCCCGTTGTCAACTAGAATCATCCCTATCTTAATGTTGTGGCAGTACCCGGTGACATATAGGGGGTGGTTGTGCTCGCACGTTCCGAGGAGGAGATCTTCATCGCCGAAAGTGATGTCAGCTGTGTGAACCTTTTCGAGCTCGTCTTTCATCTTTTCTTCGGTAAGAAAAGCTTGAAACTGGTCGGGCTCTTGTAGTTCCTTGATCAGAGAATCCCGCGCCTCTTTAGACAACAGGAGGGCATTGAGAATTCTTAGCTGCGAGGGTATCTTTCTCAGGTGTGCCAGAACATGGTAATCTACCTTGTTTTTCTTGGGTGGTCCTTGGCTGCCAGTTCTTCGACGAATCGGTCATCAAGGGCGATATCCTCAAGGTCCTTTTCCTTCCCTTTGTCTTTTTTGTTCGACCCCTTGTTTGTGTGTCCGAGATTCTTTTCAGGCAACATACGGTTGCGCAGCTGAATATTCTCACAGTTCTTCATCTCTTTCTCTTTTCCTAAGGTAGATTCTTTGAAGAAAGGGCTGAGAGTTATTTCTTCGTCAGAATCGCTCCCGAAGGTGAGAACTTGTGATCCCCTGCTATCAACCATGTGACAGTTGCCGGCGGCTCTTCCACGTTCGTCTGTCGCACTTTTTCACTATCGACGAGCTTCACGCTTCATTCTCTTGAAGTGTTGCCTGTAAGCGACATACCCTTGCCACCATTTTTTAAAGGCCATGCATTCTTCGTTAGGATGTGCAATCCTCTGATGGTATAAGCAATAGGTAGGATGTGCATCTGCTTCGTCAGGGTGCATACCGTCGGGAGTATTCCCTTTGAAAAGTGGAAACTTCATTCCCATGGACAAGGCTATGGCGAACCGTTTCCTCGTTTTAAGTTTGCTTTTGTCTGTGGCGGATGTGCTTTGATCTGGTGAGAGTGTTTTGTGACCCATCCCTACCGCGAATTCATCAAATTGACGCCGATTCCTGGCCCTTTCGAATATGGACATTTCTCGTTCTTGATGATCCTTTCTCTTTTGACTGGCTTCGTTTAGCAGCATGTCGATCATTTCATCAGACGGTTCTAAGGGTTTTGGCTCCGATCCCTCCCCCAGCTCCTCTATGTTATTTTCTGATGCTGAGTGAGCTTCTTCGTTAGTTAGCGACGAATGAGAGATCATGTGAGAGCTTGCCACATAATCCTTAGATCCTTCTGATGAGTCGTCTCCGTCGTTATTGTCGTTATCCCTGCCCTCAAGGATATTGTTGAGGTATTTTTAGAGTGTGACCGGGGTTCGTGCCTTTTCGTTGTATTCCTCCAGCGCATCAATATGTTTTCGCAAGTCTGTGCGCTTGTCATCAGGCTTCGCGGGCTTTTTGGTCTTTTTCTTCTTCTTCGAAGACTTTGACGACTGGGCCTGTGAATTTTGACCATCGCTACCAATTCTTGGCATCGGGCGCGGTTTCAGCATTCCCTCAATGATCTCAGGTTCCAGCGGGCTTCTCCACCTGATCGCCGGGCATATTTGGAGATCTTTCAGCATTCGTTTTGTTTTGGCTGAAAGAGCGACCTTCCATGGAGCTTCTTCTATAAATGAGCATGATACCTCCGGCGTGTCTACCCTTTTAGGAGCGTGCGGCTGCGGCGGGCTTACTTTCCAATTCTCGGACAGTGCGAATTTGCCCTGTTGGTATTGGTCCTCAATCCAGCCTTTAAAGACGAAGCAATCTTTGATTGGATGGCCTACTACTCGATGGTAGGGGCAGTAATTGGGATTGTTGACGTCACCAGGCTGCAATGGACGTCTCGGATCCAGCAGAATGATGAGCCTGTTGCGTATCGCCAACTCGAACAGTCTCTTTGTTTTCTCCCGCGGAAACGAGTAAGTACGTCTTAACTTTTCGTTCAGGAATCGATGTCTATCGTTTTGGCGATCAGCTGGTTTTTGACCAGTCGGCCGTTTCTGTGCGTTGGCGATGAAGGTCGCTTTCCCTTTCCCTTTTTCATTCCGAGGCTCCGTCTTTGAAGAGGAAGGCCTATGGCCCATCTGATCCATTTGGGCCAGCTTGTCAATCAAGGTCTGGAAGGCGGTTGGCTTGAAAAACATCATGAGTTGGGATATGGTCGCTTGCGGATCGAGAGTTTCCACAAACATGCCTACTGCAGAAGCCTCTTCTATGCGCTGTTCGCACATCGACCATAGGTTGCGCCATCGAATTGCATACTGAACCCATGTCTCCCCTGTCTTCACTCGGGCATTGATCAACGCCGTGATTGGGGTGCGTTCGCTAGTGCTTGTGAAACGCTGAGTGAATAGCAACTCCATCTCCGTGAATGTTTTGACGGAGTCGTTGGGAAGCTCCGAATACCATTCGAAGGCCGTCTCCGCCAAACTGCCGAAGAATTGGCGAAGCAGCAGCTTATCATCACCTTAAGTATTGCCGCAGAGAGCCTTGAACCGGGCGACATGCTGGTGGGGTTTGCCTGTCCCCTTATAGACATGAAATTTAGGGATTGTGTATCCTGGCGGGTACTTAATCTGATCATACCAGCTGGGATAGGGTCGCCCAGTTCTGACGACTTGGCCAGCTGTTTCTTTTGCTTGATGGGCTCGTATCTGTTGAGTTATATAATCATCGAGCACGGCTTTCGAGATTGTTTCCTCCTTGGCGGCTGAAAAGGCCGGAAGAGGGTTCGATGTCTCCTCTCTGTTGTCCTCAACGATTATTAGGGGATCTTCAGCTGGAGGGTCCAGCTGGATCATCATCCCGACCATGTCTTGGAACAAGAGCGCCATTTGTTTTATGTTTGCCGCTTGTTCCGCGGCCTCTTTGTCTTTCTTCTCGAGCATTCTTCGGAGGAACTCGGCGTCGGTTTCCTGTTCTTGGCGCTGCACCGACGACGTCTCCAGGCTTTCTTTTGGCCCAGTGAGCGCGGCTATCTTCGTTAGCATCTCCTGGAGTTTTTGCTGTTGCTCCTGCGCCTTTGTCACAGATCGGGTGAGTGGTCGATGACCCGTGGAAGTACAACTTTCCTCTTTTCCGAAAGCTATGTAGACGGTGTGTACTACCATACCCCCAGACTTGGAGCGTCTGGGTTCAGTGCTCTTGAGATTCGTCGTGGGCATAGGGATTTTCTCCGCCCTTCTCTTTTTATAGATGATTGAAGTTGAGGGGGTTATTGATGTAGGCACCCGTGCAGACGATACCTTCTGTGGTACGACGGGATGATCCTTCTCTTGCCGAACCTTCATTTTCTTCGGTCGGTGGGAGTAGTCTTGGTTACTCACAGAGTCTTGGACCCTTTGCCAGACCCCGTGGATTTTGGAGGATAGCCGCTGAGGAGACTGCTCTGGCTCCGCTTTTGTAACATTTTCAGCAGGTGGAGGAGACCTTTTTAACACAGCAGTTGGAGAGTTTTTGCGCACCTTCCTAAGTGGTTCAAAGCTGTTGGCAGTTGGAACAGCAGCATCAATTTCCACCATTGGAGCTGATAGAGTCAGTCCAGAAGGGGAACTGACCCCAGCTTCCTCACTCAGCGCCAGTGGCGACGTTGAGCGCGTCTTGCAAATGGGATCATCTTCGTTTTCGGGGCAGCTTTATCATACCTCCTGTTCTGGTGAAGGGTTGCTGCCGGTGCCAGTCTATCGAAAACTGACGTCCGCTAAGAAGAAACGTCCAACCTATCGAAGGCTGACTTTTGAGCAGGGAAAGCAGCCTTGGTGACTTCGCCCAAAGCGGGAGCGGAACGGTCAGTCTTGCAAAGATCGATCTTTTAGCAGGAGAAGCCGCTTTAACGATTTCCTCTACTTGAGCCGGAATGGCTATCCTCTTTGGGTATTGCAGGCTTCTTCATAGGCCTATTTGAGCTTTGGCCTAGTCTGTTAAAGATCGAGGCATTGGAATTGGACGACCCGTTGAGAGGGGACGCGGTATTATTGAGCCGATCAAAGACCGACTTCTTTGGAGCCTCCTGCGTTGGCATTGGAGCGTTGAAGCTCATTGGCGGGAGCATAGTCCCAAAGAACAACCCAGTGGTGGCTTGTGTCACCTGCTCCACTGGCATGGCAAAGATGGAGACCGCTTGGGGCCTATAGGTCACTCCTCCGGCGAGGACGGAGTGGGAGTTATTGTTACAGCTGGTGCAGTTGGAGGCCATTGCTCTTCTTTTCTCTGCACGGGAGCAAGATACCAAATCTTAATACCTCGAATCCAGGAGCAACCATGTTAAACCGCGATTTGTTCGCAAACACGACACACGAAGTGTGGAGTGGAAAGAGGAAAAGGTCCCATCGGGCGTGCCAGAATCTGTTTGCCGCCGAAAGACGCGAAGACAAACGTCTTGCCTAAATTTGGGGGTAGATGCTATTTGGTTTTATCTGTCCACCTCTCCGAAGATACCAAGTTGATTTATGGCACCGTATATCGGAGGTTTAGATAGATGCGGCCGTTGTATTAGACTTTTTCAGATTCCCACTCGTGTACGAGAGGTTTTTGATTCTGGGGACGCTCTTATCTGCAGGCGCAAGCCCCTGCAGTTAATTACGCTACCGCATAGCGGTAACCACTTTCTCCTTCTCTAGATGGTCACTTCGTATCGTGTGTGTTTGTTTTATTTTTGGTTGCCCGTGGATTGTATACGAAGATTAATTTATGTTGTCACCCGTAGGGCGTGGATTAGTCCAAATCCGTATTTTCTTAGATTTGGGTTTAGGTTGGTTTTAAGGATCGCTAATCTTATTTTTAGATTAAGATCAACTTAATGCTTGTTAAGGATATGTTAGTTTAATTTTAGACTAAGATCCACTCAACTAGGTTTTGGGATCATTTAGATCCAACGAAAAAGTATTTGGACTCTATCGGTTTAGTTTAGGGACATTGCGGTCCATTGGGTTTAAGGACATCAAAGTCAATGAGTTTAAGAACTTCATAGTCCATAGTTTAAAGACGTCATAGTCTGTATGGTTTAAAGACATCATAGTCTGTATGGTTTAAAGACATCATAGTCTGTAAGGTTTTGATTTAACCGTTTGGGGATGCACCAAAAGTTATTGGTTATTGGGACCCTTCATCTCTCTGAAGACGCTGAAGAATTACAGCGACGTGTATCAGAGGTATGCAGAGATGTACCCTTGAACCGAAGTTGGTTGGGAGATCTACAGCTAAGTTTGAGACTAAGACCAATCAAGAAGATTGTGAGCACATAGGCTTGGTTGATCTGAATTAGGGACTTGTGGCCAGCTTGGGCTTAGTCCACTCATTTTTGAATAAAGTGTTTGAACACTTGTTTGGACTCGGTCCACTCATTTTGAGTAGAATGTTGAACATTCATTTGGGCTTAGCCCCCATTTATTCAAATAATGCTGAGCATTGATTTGGCCCCTGCAATTGAATGAGCTAAGCGAACTCTGCGATGAAGCTTACGATAATGCGGTGATTGTAAAGAACCGGACTAAAGTGTTCCACGATAAAAACCTTTTTAGAAAAACTTTCACATCGGGGCAACAAGTCCTTCTTTACGATTCCCGTCTCCATCTTCATCCGGGTAAGCTTAAATCTCGTTGGAAAGGACCTTTTGTGGTGCGGTATGTACACCCGCACGGGGCAGTAGAAGTTGAAAATTTGAAAAACGGTTCAATTTTTAAAGTAAATGGGCATAGATTAAAACCATATTTCTCTGCTGACCCAGCGGAGGAGTTCCTGTTTTTACAGGAGCCGATTTATCATAACTGAATTTCCTCCGCCTCACCTCCATGCTTCGGCAACATTTTCTCGTTTTAAGAATGGAGGTAAGTGAAAATGGATTTAACTGAATATCTGTGTGTGCCAAAGAACAAGTTTGGGGGTAGTTTTCATTTAACTATTATTTTACCCCTTTTGTCTCTCCCCAAGTATACAGGTCTATGCTCTCAAAAGACAACATCAGTGAGGACACTGCTGAAAACAGGTTTGGGGGGAGGTTTGTATTCACTGAATTATTTTTGACACTGAGCATTCAATTTTTTTTGTTTTTTTTATATAATAAAAGAGTATAAAGTGAAAAATTATATTTAAAAGATAGAAATAGTTTAAGAAAAATAAGAAAGTTAGATGTTTTCTTAAATAAAACTGGTAATAAGTAGTTATAAGCTGTTGTCCCAAGGGTTAGTAAGATGAAGGAAATTACTAATCTGAGGATAAAAATAAGCCTGAAAAATAGTTCCTATTCTGAAATCCAAACATTTGAACGTTGATACCATACTATACGTACTTACACACATCTTGAAACTCGGGATAGTAGAGAATACCTTGAAATGCTCTTGTCTAAAAGCCAAAGTATGAAGAAAATAAAAGTGGAGAATAAAAAATAAAATGGTGAAAAGAAAAATGAATACTGGTTTTGTTATCACCGAGGCAACAATAAAAAAATACGGCGAGAGTGTTTTATCATCTAGTGCCTTAGACCAACTGGTTTGGGAGCCACTGCTAAGCCTTAGGCGTTGCAAGACGAGGAAAATCACTTAATTAGCAAGCACATGAGTAATCGGTCGGTTAGTACCTCAAGAAGTATTAACGTTCGTATGAAAAAATGTGTGAGCATATTCCATATAAATATCGATTAAAAAGTACTAAGATAGATGGACAAGAGTATGATTGCTTGAATTGAATTCTCCGAGTGTAGGGATGTCCAGTTCACACACGTAGGGGTATATGATCAACGTTTGGAGGAAAGATAGGGAGGAAAACTAGAAGGCGATGTTTTATTGAGGGATGATGTGTTTTCTAACATTTTTTCACGACCATTAAGATAGGGCTCATAGCAACTGAAAAACTGGTGTAGTTGAAAACTCTTATTTTCAAGTTATTTCTTTTATAGTTCTTATCTTTATATGTAACTTTCACCATCTCTCTTTTATTATAGGATTTTGTGGGTGTAATCCGCTGAAAACCCTCAGAAGACAACACTCCTCCTACTAGGGACACCTAGGGGTTTAACGGCTTGTTGCACGCGCTCAGTGCAATCGTGTTGCCTACGAAAGTGTGCTTAGCTTTCTCCTTTCTTTTTCTCCTTCTCTTGAATAAACTAGTTTGCTCGGGACGATCAAAAATAAGTTTGGGGGTATTTGTTCAGTTAATAAAACCGCACATTTAATATAACATTTTTTCCTACTATTTCTACATAATAAAAGGTGTTTATTATAATATATGATACATATGAGGGTTTATCTGTAAAAATACTATTTTCATGTGTTTATATATTATAATTAACATTTTGTAGGAAAAACTAAGCATATAATATCCATGTAACATTTGACCCATTTAAATATGCTTACCTTATTAATACCTTTGACCAATTCTTAATGGTTAAGTTAATATCTCAATAAAAAAACTCTACTAATATTGTTTGTTGAGTTATTATGCAGAATTTTCAGGGCTGAAATCAAGGAAATCAAAGTTGGCAAATCAAATTTGCCAAAAATATTCAAGAAACTAATTCTGGCAGAAATATAGAAAAGATTTTCAAAGTCTAGATACTCAAAAGATTACCAAGTGTTACAGATATGAAGCTACAAAAATTAGAAGCCATGATCTCGCCAAAAGAGGGCGGATCTGCGGCCAAACCTATCCAATGGCTGCTGTTCCGCCGCGGATTTGAAGAGTTGAGATATGGGATTTTGGTGGTTAGGATCCTAACAACTAGTTTCCATATTAGGAAACTAGGTTTCTGGCTCCGTGACTATAAATAAGGACCGAAAGGCTCTTGGAAAAATCATCAAGCTGAAGAGATCACGAAGTCCACGATAGGCTCACGCATCCAGGCTGATCATCAACGGTTCATCTACCTCCTTAGAAGAGATCGAGAAGCAAACTAGTATTTTGTAATCATTTTCTAAGGGAACAAAGTGTAAATGATTTTTGTTGATTAATAAATATAGTAGTTTTCTTATTCTATCTCTTTGTAGTTTTTAATATGATTTCTCTCTCCATCTCTTCTTCTCCGAACATGCGTGAGTAATTCTTCGCTTGTTAGGGTTCATGGGATTAGGGTAGGTTAATGGATGATGAAGATCCTTAAACTCTTTTTAAATCCTATAAAGTTTATAAATTTTATCAAAAGAATAGTTAACATCCTAATTAAGCGCGCTATCAATTCATTGATAATCGTGACCACGATTAGAGATTAGATTAACTATTGTTTTGGTAAAGGTTAGATATGAACGGAGTTCCATGTCGAGATAGGGGTTAAGAGTGGGAACCCTTTTTCCCTTCGGATAGCCTAATCTACATGCATCACTGTCATTCTAGTTTTAAATCTATTAAAGGATATAAAGAGTAATTTTTAATTAATCATCCATAACTACTAAATTCTAATGAACCCTACAAGCCCTCTTTTTAATATTAAACCTACATCCGTAGTTAATCTAGATCTATATTTCGCATCCGTGTTTAACGTAGATCTAGAAACTATTTCCACTATTCTTTATTCCTCTATTCTTCCTCTTTTTCGACACATCTAAAGTAAGAATGAAAGGTTCCACATTTCCCTGAGAACGACTCATACTCACCTCGGTCTAGCTACGCGCGACACCGTTCTGATTGCGGTTAAACTACAATAAAACAATCGAATCAAATGGCGCCGTTGCCGGGGATACGTGCGTAATTTTTTATTCTTACTATTTGTGTCGAATTCTTATCCAATCTATATCATAATTTAAACAAAAATGCAAATTGTATATTTAACGATTTGTGTGTGAATTTTGCAAGGAGATCTGGAGTCAAAGACTTGAAGAAACAGAAAGACAGAAACATTCATCGAGATCCAGAGGAGTACAAATGGCCACAAAGCAAAATTTCATCAACTGTTCCTTCTTCCTTGCGGCGGAACTGCGGCACAAGTTGCACATTAGCGGCGGAAGCGCGGCTAAAGGGAGGAGTTAGGGGTCGTAACTTCTCTGGTAAGTTTCTCAACTCTTTCTCTCTTCTCTGAAATCCAATAAAATATCTTTTCTGCCGGATTCTTTGCGAAATTTCCCCGCTCAAAAAATTCTTTTTGCAAAGTTTTATTATTGGTTTTTTAATTCATATTTTAATACGGATTTTTAAGGGGCAAGACCAAAATTCAGATTAGCTAGGGATTTTATCACCCTTCCTAAGCCCCACAAATTACAAACCGAGCATCTGCATCAACTCTATATTAATTTAAAAAATATCTAGATAAGACTCTAAGGACTGTCGCTCTCATTAAGGATAAAGGAAGGTCGTGGGTAATTTATCGCTTATCCACATTACTTTTGTGGTGCCTAGGCAAATGTGTCAAAGGCAAGTGGTTATTTAATTAAGGCCCGCTCTTTTCGGTGATTCGTATAGCGGATACCTTCCACTTATCTGGCATTTACCTGGCCACAAGAGTAGTAAAGAGGTGGTAGAGGATTGATCCTATGGCTTGTCCTTTGGAAGTCTAGGAGCGGTCTAAAGACTTGACCTAGGTAATCTTAGTTCTAGGGTTGTTTGTGTATTTTTGTGCGATTTGTCTTAAGTCCCACTTTTCCAAAACAAACCAATTTTAAATCACACACACGCTGCCACTTGTGCTAAACTCGCTTAGTGCATGATTGGCTGGACACGAGATTCTAGTGCCCGTCTTGTCCGCGTTCCCGCTATCGACTCCGAGGTCGGTACTTCTTCATCTTCTTTTTCCCCACCATCCTCCACATCGACCGAGATGGACGGTACTCCATCAAATTATAATACCACGCTGCCACCGCCCGTAGGTGAGCAGAATCCACCGCGCATCTCTCTCCAAGAGAGATGCTATCCTATCCGTGGTCCACTTCCCACTTGCTTATCTATTCCACCAGCCAACGGGGATAATTTTGAAATTAAACCCCACTACATCAATCTGTTGCCCAAATTTCACGGGCTTGAGTTTGAAGACGCGTACGTTTTCATCACTAAATTCGAAAACGTATGCGCAATGATGGGTACTTCAAAACTGTCCGTGGATGCTATGCGCTTGCGTCTTCACCCATTCCCTTTCTGTGACTTGGCAGAAAAATGGCTTTATAATACTGTCGCACACTCTATCACTAATTGGGATGAATTCGTAATAGCATTTTTTAAGAAGTTTTACCTAAATCATAAGACCGCCCGTGTTAGGAGCAAGATCAACCAGTTTACCCAGCTTCCCAACGAACCATTTTGGAAGTGCTTTGAACGTTTCAAATATCTGCTTGTCTAATGTCCCCATCATGGAATACATAGATGGGATTTATGCCAAATTATATATGAGGGCATTAATCCAGCGACAAAGCTGATGCTTGAAACAAATTGTCAATGCAATTTCATGTCTAAAGATAATGGTGTAGCTTGGAAATATCTGGAAGACCTCGTTGAAAACACTTTGCAGTGGGAAAGCGTAAGACCGCCTTCATCTAGGGGAGGTATTCATCAGCTCGACATTTTCATCGCAGTAAAAGCCGAAATGGCAGCGATGCAGAAGAAACTCGATGCTATTGAGAACAAATTCTTATCAGTCTCCCTAAATCAGGTCACGCTACCCAAGACTGTGTGTGGTTGCTGTTCAGGTCCTTCACACTTGAAGGAAAAATGTCCTATGAATGTACTGTTTCAAGGTCACGAGCAAACTAATGCTGCTTTTCAGCAGCGACCTAGAAATGATCCTTATTCTTCCACGTACAATCAAGGATAGAGGAATCATCCTAACTTTGCTTGGAACCAAAACCAACCCTAAAATCAAAACCAGTTCCAAAGCAATTATCAAAGACCTCCTCCACAGCAACAGCAACCACAACCACAAAGTCAGCACCCCTTTTAGTCATAAAATTTTCAAAATCCGGCCAACACTTCTGTACCGCAATTGGCCGGTACTGATAACTCTTCACTCGCACAAAGTTTGGATTTGTTTATGAAACATTCCATTCAAATTTTGGTTGATATGAGGTCTTCTATTGATACCATAAAGAAAGACTCCGCCTCCCACGGTGAGAGTATTAAATCAATAGAAAACCAAATTGCACAATTGAACGCCGCAATGAGTGCGAGAGAGAAAGGGAAACTCCCATCTCAACCCCTACCGAATCCTGGCCACTCACAAAATCATAACGTGAGTGCCGTTACTACGTTGAGATCGGGAAAAGTGCTGAATATCCGAGTGGGTGAGCAATTTGATGATGTTAGTGATACCAGTGATACCCCGGCTTCTACTTCTTTCCCTAATTCGTCTAGTCCCCCACCTTCATCCGAGCCTATTCTCCGTTTTCCCCAAGGCTCGAACACTTCGCCCAATCTATCTAAAACGATTCCCACTCCAATTTTGGGATCGAATCCGTCCCCACAATCTTCTCCACAAATGTTGGACCCAAAACTTATTGATCATGCTCCATTTCCAAACAGATTAAGGGCCAACAGACCTAACCCACAAATGGAGAAGATTGTGAAAATATTTAAGCAAGTTAACGTAAATATTTCTCTCCTAGATGCTATTCAACAAGTCCCATTTTATGTAAGAATCCTTAAAGACTTGTGCACTAGGAAGAGAAAAACTCAAGTGCCGAAAAAGGTTTTCATGACGAGTAATGTTAGCACAGGTTTTACCCAGCAAATACCAAAGAAACGTAAGGACCTTGGCTGTCCTACCATCTCTATTTCTATTGGGGGTAAAAATATTAATCGTGCTTTACTCGACCTTGGCGCTAGCATTAACTTGCTTTCTTATTCGGTATACGAGAAGTTAGGGATTGGAGAGTTGAAACCCGCCCATTTTGCTCTCCAGATGGCAGACCGATCAATCACCAAATCTCGGGGTGAACTAGAGGATGCGTTAATTAAAGTCGGGGAATTCATATTCCCTGTGGACTTTATTGTTTTAGATACACAGCCTGTGGCAAACCCACGCAATCAAATCCCGGTGATACTCGGTCGACCCTTCCTAGCAACTTTTAACGCTGTAATTAATTATCGTAACGGTTCTATGAACTTATCTTACGGGAAGATGACAATTGAGCTTAGCTAGGAAGTCAACCATCTGAACCTTCTACTCATTTGCTTGATGTTTGTTCCATCCACGAGATAGCTCCCGAAAGTTGCATGGATGAGGAACTTTGCTTTGATGATCTCGACAACACTAGTGAGACATCGTTTGATCTTGCACAACTTCATAGTGAGGATATGTTCAATGAGTCCGTCCCTGAGTTTGAATCCGTTGACTCGTCGCAAAAGTCAATAGCACTTTCCGAGTCAATATCCTATGCAAGTTTTGAACCTCTTAGGGAGTCCGAATATCATTCCCTTACCCCACCTTCTATAGTCTCTCCGCCAATACTTGATCTCAAACGGCTACCTTCTCATCTTAAATATGCATATTTAGGTGAGAATGTGACTTTTCCAGTGATTATATCCTCTTCTCTAGCCTTAAAGCAAGAGAACGCACTTTTACCAGTATTGAGTCAAATCGGCAAGCATTTGGTTAGACAATGGCTGACATCAAAGGGATTAGTCCCCTAATTGTTGAACATTATATACATCTAATGGATGAAGCCAAACCAACCCGAGATCCACAAAGACGGTTAAGTCCTGTTATGAAAGAGGCGGTAAAGAAAGAAATCGTCAAGTGCCTTGATAGTGGTATAATTTACCCTATATCTGATAGCCAATGGGTAAGTCCGATTCATGTAGTCCTTAAAAAGTCTGGCATCACGGTCATAACTAATGAGGCTAATGAGTTAATCCAAACACGCACCCAAACTGGGTGGCGCGTATGTATTGATTACAGAAAACTCAATGCCGCGACAAGGAAAGATCACTTCTCTCTACCTTTCATTGACCAGATGTTAGAACGATTAGCTGGACACAAAAACTATTGTTTCTTCGACGGATACTCTGGTTATAACCAGGTCCCCATTGCCAAAAAGGATCAAAATAAAACCACATTTACTTGTCCTTTCGGTACTTTTGCTTATAGACACATGCCCTTTGGGTTATGCAACGCTCCCGCTACATTTCAGCGGTGTATGATGGGGATATTCTCAGACATGGTTGAGAATTTTCTGGAAATTTTTATGGACGATTTCTTCATTTTTGGGGACTCCTTTGAGGACTTCCTTCGTCATCTTGACCCGGTTCTTACCCGCTGTAAGGATAAGAATTTAACTTTGAATTGGGAAAAATGCCATTTTATGGTCCAAGAAGGTATTGTCCTTGGACATATAATTTCACAAAAAGGCATTGAGGTTGACAGTGCTAAAATTGATGTTATCCATAACCTCTCTCGTCCCAAATGTGTCAAAGATATACGATTCCTTTCTTGGTCATGCAGGATTTTATAGGAGATTCATTAAGGATTTTAGCAAAATTGCTAGACCCTTAACTCTTCTATTGGCCAATGATACTACATTTCATTTTGATTCGGATTGTGAGGCTGCTTTTGAATCGCTTAAAGGATCGCTCACTACAGCCCCCGTTCTATCATCTCCGGATTGGAACCACCCGTTCGAGCTTATGTGTGATGCATCAGATTTTGCTATTGGTGCGGTCTCAGAACAGCACATTGATAAGATGCCACATGTAATTTACTATGCAAGTAGGATCTTGAATGATGCACAAATAAATTACATAACTACCGAGAAAGAACTCTTGACAGTTGTATTTGCATTAGAAAAATTCAGGCCCTACTTGATTGGCTCGCCAATTGTGGTTTACACTGATCAGTCCGCCCTACGACACCTTTTATCGAAGAAGGATGCTAAGTCCAGGCTAATACGATGGATCCTGTTGTTATAAGAATTTGATCTTGTCATCCGAGATAAGAGTGGATGTGAAAACGTTGTAGCCGACCATATTTCACGCATCACTTCTTCACCAACTTTGACTGTGCCGATAAATGACTCATTTCCTGACGATCAGCTCTTGACTGTATCCTATGAATCTTGGTTCATGGATATTGTGAATTATCTAGCTACGGGACTTATTCCTAGCAATTGGTCGAAACAAGACAAACTTCGATTTCTATCCCAAGTAAAATACATTTATTGGGATGAACCTTATCTGTTTAAGTATTGTTCCGATCAAATCATTCGCAGGTGTGTCCCTAACGATGAATTCAAGAGTGTGTTATCATTTTGTCATGATCAGGCATGCGACGGTCATTTTGGTCCTCGAAAAACGGCGGAGAAAGTTTTGCAATGTGGCTTTTATTGGCCAACATTATTTAAAGATGCATATGAACATTGCAAAACTTGTAAGCGGTGTCAGCACTTAGGTCGGATTTCACGAAGAAACGAGATGCCGCTCCAACCTATATTGGTTGTGGAAATATTCGACGTTTGGGGTGTTGATTTTATGGGCCCTTTTCCCAACTCTTTTGGAAATTTATATATCTTGTTAGCGGTTGATTACGTCTCGAAATGGGTGGAAGCAATATCGTGTCACACTAATGACAACAAAGTTGTCATTAAGTTCCTTAAAGAAAATATCTTTTCGCGATTCGGACACCCTCGCGCTATAATTAGCGATAACGGGACACATTTCTGTAATTGGTCTTTCTAGGCTTTGATGCGAAAATATTCAATCACTCACAAACTTTCTACGCCCTATCATCCCCAAACAAGCGGGAAAGCTGAGATCTCAAATAGGTAGATCAAACAAATTTTGGAGAAGACGGTTTCTAAAAACCGTAAAGATTGGTCAACCAAATTGACGGAAGCTCTATGGGCATTTCGCACCGCTTATAAGACCGATCTTGGTATGTCTCCATACCGCCTTGTGTTTGGGAAGACATGCCGCCTTCATGTCGAGATCGAACATAAAGCAATGTGGGCTATTAAAGAGCTTAACTTCGATTTTGATCAAGTTTGCAGCTATCGGAAGCTGCAATTGAATGAGCTAAGCGAACTCCGCGATGAAGCTTACGATAATGCGGTGTTAGTAAAGAACCGGACTAAAGTGTTCCACGATAAAAAGCTTTTTAGAAAAACTTTCACATCGGGGCAACAAGTCCTTCTTTACGATTCCCGTCTCCATCTTCATCCGGGTAAGCTTAAATTTCGTTGGAAAGGACCTTTTGTAGTGCGGTATGTACACCCGCACGGGGCGGTAGAAGTTGAAAATTTGAAAAACGGTTCAATTTTTAAAGTAAATGGGCATAGATTAAAACCGTATTTCTCTGCTGACCCAGTGGAGGAGCTCCTGTTTTTACAGGAGCCGATTTATCATAACTGAATTTCCTCCGCCCCACCTCCATGCTTCGGCAACATTTTCTCATTTTAAGAATGGAGGTGAGTGAAAATGGACTTAACTGAATATCTGTGCGTGCCAAAGAACAAGTATGGAGGTAGTTTTCATTTAACTATTATTTTACCCCTTTTGTCTCTGTCTCTCCCCAAGTATAAAGGTCCATGGTCTCAAAAGACAACATCAGTGAGGACACTGCTGAAAACAGGTTTGGGGGAGAGGTTTGTATTCACTGAATTATTTTTGACACTGGGCATTCAAATTTTTTTGTTTTTTTATATAATAAAAGAGTAGAAAGTGAAAAATTATATTTAAAAGATAGGAATAGTTTAAGAAAAACAAGAAAGTTAGATGTTTTCTTAAATGAAACTGGTAATAAGTAGTTATGAGCTGTTGTTCCAAGGGTTAGTAAGATGAAGGAAACTACTAATCTGAGAATAAAAATAAGCCTGAAAAATAATTCCTATTCTGGAAGCCAAACATTTGAACGTTGATACCTTACTATACACATTTACACACATCTTGAAACTCGGGATAGTAGAGGATACCTTGAAATGCTCTTGTCTAAAAGCCAAAGTATGAAGAAAATAAAAGTGGAGAATAAAAGATAAAATGGTGAATAGAAAAATGAACACTGGTTTTGTTATCACCGAGGCAGCAATAAAAAAATATAGCAAGGGTGTTTTATCACTTAGTGCCTTAGACCAATTGATTTGGGAGCCACTGCTAAGCCTTAGGTATTGCAAAACGAGGAAAATCACTTAATTAGCAAGCACATGAGTAATCGGTCGGTTAGTACCTCAAGAAGTATTAACGGTCGTATGAAAAAATGTGTGAGCATATTCCATATAAATATCGATTAAAAAGTACTAAGGTAGATGGACAAGAGTATGATTGCTTGAATTGAATTCTCCGAGTGTAGGGATGTCCAGTTCACACACGTAGGGGTATATGATCAATGTTTGGAGGAAAGATAGGGAGGAAAACTAAAAGGCGATGTTTTATTAAGGGATGATGTGTTTTCTAACATTTTTTCATGACCATTAAGATAGGGCTCATAGCAACTGAAAAACTGGTTGTTCTCCTCCGAATAGGTGGCGCGACGGACGTCTTGCCTGAAATTCGGGGCATATGCTAATTGGTGCTATCCGTCCACCTCTCCGAAGATGCCAAGTTGATTTATGGCACCATGTATCGAAGGTTTAAACGGATGCGGCCGATGTAGCAGATTTCGTCAGATTCCCCCTCATTTGAGGGGTTTTTGATTGTGGGGATGCTCTTCCCTGCAGGCGCAAGCCCCTGCAGTTAATTACGCTACCGCATTGCGGTAACAACTTTCTCCTTCTCCATGTGGTCACTTCGTGTCATGTATGTTTGTTTTATGTTTGGTTGCCCGTGAATTGTATATGGAGACTGAGTTATGTCGTCGCCCGTAGGGCGTGGACTAGTCCAAATCCATATTATCTTAGATTTGGGTTTGGGGGTTTGGTTTGAGGATACGTTAGCCGTGTTCGAGGCTAAGATCAACTCAAACGTTCGTTAAGGATACGTTAGTCCGGTTTGAGACTAAGATCAACTTAACGGGATCGTTTAGATCTTACAAAAGAGCATTTGAGGCTCTATTTTTCCAGTTTAGGGACATAGTGGTCTGTTGAATGTATGGCCGTCGGGACCCGTGACCTCTCTGACGACGTTGAAGGATTACAACGACAGATATCAGAGGAGTTCAGAGATGTACCCTTGAACCAAAATTGATTGGGGGATCTATAGTCCAATTTGGGGCTAAAGTCTGTTTGAAGGTTTAAGGATACGTTAGCCATATTTGAGGCTAAGATCAACTTAAACGGGATCGTTTAGATCCAACAAAAGAGCATTTGGGGGCTCTATTGTTCCAGTTTAGGAACATAGTGGTCCATCGCCAGTTTAGGGACATGGTGATCCATTGCCAGTTTAAGGACATGGTGGTCCATTACCAGTTTAAGGACATAGTGGTCTATTACCAGTTTAAAGACATGGTGGTCCATAAAATGTATGGCTGTCGGGACCCATCACCTCTCTGAAGACGTTGAAGGATTACAATGACAAATATCAGAGGAGCTCAGAGATGTACCCTTGAACCAATGAGTTGGTTGAAAGAGCAGATGTGCTCAGTTCAAGATGATTTGAGGACTTATGGCCAGTTTGGGCTGAGTCCAATTATATTTGAAATATTGGCCCTTTGGGCCATTAGACATTTGTCTAGGTTCAGCCCCTCATCATTCAGCAGTGCTAAACAGAGGTTTGGGGGTTCTGACAATCATTTTGTCTTTGATTTTCTCAATTTGGAGATTCATTTGGAGGAGGGACTTTTATCTCTGGAAAATTAGCTAATTTGGCTAAAAGTAGTGTTAAACACTAGAGAACAACAGTGTTAAACACTGGAGGTAGAACTCTCAAATTAGTGTTAAACACTAAAAGACAATCAGTGTTAAACACTGGAAATATAATCTTCAATTTAGTGTTAAACACTAGAAACAGTCAGTGTTAAACACTGAAAATATAATCCCCAAATTAGTGTTAAATACTAAAGAAAGCGGGGTCATGTGTGGACACGTGAGAGCGCCTAAAGGTGGGACTAAATCCCTTTTCTTCGTTCTGCAATTAAGTGTTAAACACTTCTTTATTATTTTTATCACGTGTTGACACGTGATGGGGATTTATGCGCTGACTGTTAAAGCGTTTGCCAAGGGGTCACGTGGGAGCACGTGAGAGCGCCCAAAGCCTTCATTTCTTCAGGGATCTTTTCAAGGGTCACGTGGGGGCACGCGACCTTAATTCTTTTGCATGAATGGAGATCTTTTAAGTCTCTGTTATTTTAAGAATTGAATTCTCTGTAGGGTTAAACCCTAATTATGATTTTAGAGGAATTAAATTCCTATTGTGCAAGAATTAAATTCTTATGTTGGGTTAAACCCTAATTTCATTTTAAGAGGAATTAAATTCCTGTGAATGTGAGAGAATTAAATTCTCAATTAGGGTTAAACCCTAGCTTTATTTTGGGAAAATTAAATTCTCTAAACTCAATTCTTCCTCTATGTTTTAGATCTGCATGGCAGGATCTCAACCCAATGAGAATTAAATTCTCATCCTATGGGGAGATGTGCTCTGTACAGATCTTCAACCAGAAGAAGAACTAAGTTCTTTATTTGCAGAAGAGTTAAACTCTTAGATTTTGAGAATTAAATTCTCTTTTTGAAATTGATCTTTTTCCCTTTTCTCACCTAGGATTTTCTTTGTTGAGAATTAAATTGTCCTTTCTTTTCTCTCTCTTGAGAATTAAATTCTCCTCTCTCTGTTTTTCTCTCTCCAAAAAGGTAGATCCCTTCCCTTCTCTTCTTGGCTCCTATTTATAAGAGAAAGAAAAGAATCAATTTGTTTAGTAAATCTCTCATTGAAAGATTTGATTTGTTTTCATCATTAATATGATCCTTTAGATCATTCAGTGAATTTTATTAACCGTTGGATTTTAAATCCAAAGATATTCTGTTTGTTATTTTTGGTGAGATTTAGGGGAAATATTTCCTTGTCTAAGATTTTTTCCATAAATTGGTGATTTTTAATCACCCTTGGAACTTTAATCCAACGGTCCCCATAATCCTTTTCCATTTGGAAAGATTTAGAAGTATTTAGAATTTTAATTCTTATTTGGAAAGATTTAGAAGTATTTAGAATTTTAATTCTTATTTGGAAAGATTTAGAGAAATTTAGAATTTTAATTCTATTAAACTGTAAGGCTTTCAAAGCCTGTCACATGCTGGCACGTGACCCTTGGTCACGTGTGAGCACGTCACCCCCAATTGGTTCCTTTAACAGCCGCTTGTTTTTATTTCTGTTTTAACCATCACGTGTCAACACGTGACCATTGGTCACGTGTGAGCACGTGACCCCCAATTGGGTCCTTCTTCAGCCGTTTGTTTTTTTATTTCTGTTTTAACTATCACGTGTCAACACGTGACCATTGATCACGTGTGTGCACGTGATACCTCATTGAGGTAATTCCTGATTTTTAATCAGGGAACAGTGCATAGCATATTTGTTCATAACTTTTGATCCCGGATGAATTTTGAAACCCATAATATATCAAATCGAAGGGTTTTTTGAGATGCTTCCAATACCATCAAAATTTAATAATTCCTCCTTCGGGAGTTTATCAAAATACAGGACGGAAGATACAGGTTCGCATTTCCTTAAGCGTATCGCTGCCATTTGATACCTTGGACTCTTCTGCGCATGAATTTTTGGCGGGAACAAATGCCCCCCACTACATTGCCCATGTAAGTATATACGTACGTGAAGTAGTGCAAAGTTATAAGTAGCCATGGAATTGAGGGCTTAGGAGACAAGTTTAGGGTCCTTGTAGCAACTTTATGAGCCGTGAGGGTCTCATAAAGACTTTTCTCCCTACGGATCGAAAGGATCTCGTAGGTGTATTTTCTCCTTAGGGGTCGTGAGGACTCCTAAGTGTGTTTTCTCTTATAAGTCGTAAGGATCTTATAAGAGAATTTCCCCTCTTACGAGTCGAGAGGACCCGTAAGTGGTTGTTTCCCTCTTTGTCGAGATTCGACTTTGGAGAGTGAGACACGTGGATAGTATGCAAGAGACCGTTTTGGGCCGACTTGCAGGATCCCAGTGCTTAGGAAACAGGTTTTTAATCCCTGCTGCCTAAAGCTTTTCCTCGCGAGTCGAGACGAATCAAGCAGTTCTCGCAAAGACATCAATTTCCTCACGAGTCGAGACGAATCGAGCTGTTCTCGCAAGCATATCCTAACATCACAGTTAACCTCTGCTCTTTACGACAGAAGTCCGTTAGGGTCTGTGGTACTTAGGGTTTTGGCCGTCGTACCGTCGCATCAGCTGATATATTCCTCGATAGGCAATCGTACTGTTCGAGTAGCCCTACGACTGCCGTGTCTCTGATCCCTTCGGGGGCTGGACAAGACGTCTTCAAGCAATCCTCCTTGGCAGTTTGACCGTCGGAAGAGCAAGCGTTAGGAATTGTGCCATGCCGCTTTTTACTTGAGGTTAGGCTCATTTTGGAGAGCCCCAATGAGTCATAACCACTCCGCGCTGGTGTGGGATGATCTCCGATGGTCTTTCAGGCTTTATATGACTTGCCGTTAAGACCCTGAAGCTAGAAATTTGGCTTTTGCATCATTTGCTGGGATCGCGTCTGCTGTATCGAGACGAATGTCGCGGTTGTCTCTAGGTTGCTGGTGAACCGTCGAGGTTTGGAACCAGGGATTTTGCCGTGACTTCTTTTGGTGATGTTGCGTCTGCTGTATCGAGACGAACGTCGAGGTGGTGACCGCTCTGCACTGTGGCGAGATGATCTCCAATTGTCTTTCAGGCTTTATATGACTTGCTGTTAAGACCCTGAAACTAGGAATTTGGCCTTCGCTTCATTTGCTTGCATTGCGTCTGCTGTATCGAGACGAATGCCGCGACTGTCTCTAGGTTGCTGGTGAACCATCGAGATTTGGAACTAGGGATTTTGCCGTGGCTCCTTTTGGTGATGTTGCGTCTGCTGTGTCGAGACGAACGTCGAGGTGGTGATTACTCCATGTTGGTGCGAGATAATCTCCGATTGTCTTTCCGGTTTTATATGAATTACCGTCAAGACGTTGAAGCTAGGAATTTGGCCTTCGATTCGTTTGCTTTGGTGTGTCCGGATCTTGTTGGAGGAAGGACGCTGTAGTGACATCTCGTCTGCTGTATCGAGACGAATGTCGTGGTGGTGACCACTCCATGTGGGATGATCTCTGAATGTCTTTCAGGCTTTATATGAGTTGCCGTCAAGACCCTGAAGTTAGGAATTTGGCCTTTGCTTCATTTGCTTTGGCGTTGCGTCTGCTGTGTCGAGACGAACGTCGAGGTGGTGACCACTCCGCACTGGTGCGAGATGATCTCCGATTGTCTTTCAGGCTTTATATGACTTGCCGTCAAGTCCCTGAAGCTAGGAATTTAGCCTTTTGCTTCAGTTGCTTTGGCGCGTCCAAATCCTGCTGGGGGAAGAACGCTGGGATGACATTTCATCTGCTGTATCGAGACGATCGTCGAGGTGGTGACCACTCCGCGCTGGTGTGAGATGATCTCCGATTGTCTTTCAGGCTTTATATGAGTTGCCGTCAAGACCCTGAAGCTAGGAATTTGGCCTTTGCTTCATTTGCTTTGGCGTTGCGTCTGCTGTGTCGAGACGAACGTCGAGGTGGTGACCACTCCGCACTGGTGCAAGATGATCCCCGATTGTCTTCCAGGCTTTATATGACTTGCCGTTAAGACCGTGAAGCTAGGAATTTGGCCTTCTCTTTGTTTGCTGGCATCGCGTCTACTGTATCGAGACGAATGTCGCGGTGGTGATTACTCCGCGCTGGTGCGCGATGATCTCCGATTATCTTTCAGGCTTTATATGACTTGCCGTCAAGACCCTGAAGCTAGGAATTTGACCTTTTGCTTCATTTGCTTTGTCGTTGCGTCTGCTGTGTCGAGACGAATGTCGAGGTGGTGACCACTCCGCGCTGGTGCGAGATGATCTCCGATTGTCTTTCAGGCTTTATATGACTTGCCGTCAAGACCTTGAAGCTAGGAATTTGGCCTTTTGCTTCATTTGCTTTGGCACGTCCGAATCCTGCTGGGGGAAGAACGCTGTAGTGACATCTCGTCTACTGTATCGAGACGAATGCCGAGGTGGAGCTGGGATTTTGCCGTTACTCCGCTTGTTTGACCATAGGGTCTTTCGTTGACGTTGTATCTACATCCTGCTGGAATGCAAAAGAACGCCGTTGTTGACATTGCGTCTGCTGTATCGAGACGAATGCCGAGGTGGAGCTGGGATTTTGCCGTCACTCCGCTTTACTGACCATGGGGTCTTTTGTTGACGTTGCATCTACATCCTGCTGGAATGCGAAGGAACGCCGTTGTTGACATTGCGTCTGCTGTAATGAGACGAATGCCGAGGTAGAGTTGGGATTTTGCTGTCACTCCGAATTGTTTCGACCATGGGGTCTCTTGTTGACGTTGCATCTGCATCCTGCTGGACTGCAAAGTAACGCCGTTGCTGATTCTTAGGCTGTAGATATTGCCGTTAAGATTTAGAACTAGGGACTATGCCGTGGTTCCGTTTGATGGTGTAACATCTGTGTCATGCTGGAATGAGGAGGCCCACCGTCATTGGTCTCCAGGCTGCAGATGTGTCCATTGAGATTTGGAACTAGGGACTATGTCGTGGCCCCGTTTCGTTGCGACTCTGTGGTCGGTTGCTGACGTCATGTCTGCATCTGGTTGGAATGAGGAGAAACACCGTTGGTGATCTCTAAGTTGTCGATATCGACGTCGAGACCCTGAAGCTAGGGATCTTCTTTTGCTTCGTTTGTTGACATTGTGTCTGCAATATTGCGACAGATGTCGAGGTTGTCTCTAGGTTCTCTATGAACCGTCGAGATTTGGTTTTGCTTTCTGATGAAGCCTGTTGGGAAGGTATGGTTCCCTCTTTGTTCGTGCCCCTGGATTGTATACAGGTATCGATGTGATCTCACCTGTAGGGCAAAATGTTTCATTCTTTCATTTTTTTAAAATTCTTTCCGCGATGCTCTATCATTTCAGCTTTTTATATCGCGAAAATCGTGATTGCCCAATCATTTCGGCTATTTTTCGCGGTGCCCAATCATTTCGGCTATTTATTTTATTTTTACTCGCTGCATTTTATTGCGAGTTGCCCAATCATTTCGGCTATTATTTTTTTTTACTCGCTGCTTTTTATTGTGAGTTGCCCAATAATTTCGGCTGTTTTTGTATGCATACATTTTTACTTGCTGTTTTTTTTTGCAAGTTGCCCCATCATTTAGGCTATTTCATTTGCATTTTTTTTGGCTCGTTGATTTTTTTTTGCGAGTAGGGGATATGGGATCTGATACCAATCTTAGCATCAGCACCGCTGCGACTGGAATATTGCCAGGAGCGAATCATCATTTGCCATGAAAGGACTTGGAATTTGATACCGATTTAGGCATCAGCATCGCTACAACTGGGATATTGCCAGGAGTGAATCATCATTTGCCTCTGTCAATGTCGAACAAAGGTGGCTTAGCAAACAGGGTTAGGATCTCATCGACTAAG
Source organism: Agapanthus africanus (assembly GCA_030015575.1). Lineage (NCBI taxonomy): Eukaryota > Viridiplantae > Streptophyta > Magnoliopsida > Asparagales > Amaryllidaceae > Agapanthus > Agapanthus africanus. The sequence continues at coordinate 571,100,442 of JASDDO010000016.1, forward strand.
GCTTTTGACTTCATGAGCCGTAAGGGTCTCACAAAGGTATTTCTCCCTACAAGTCGTGAGGATCTCGTAGGTGTGTTTTCTCCTTAGGGATTATTAGGATTCCTAAGTGTATATTCCTCTGTAAGTCGTAAGGATCCTACAAAAGGGTTTTCTCCTTGTAAGTCGAGAGGACTTACAAGGGTTATTCACCGTTTGGACATATCCCCAGTCACGGGTGGGACTTGGTTAGGGAAATGTTTATTCGTGCCCGTGGATTGTATACAAGGGTCAGTATTGAGCCGCTTGTAGGGCCATATCGAAGGTTGTAGGGGTTGCTTAAGAACAGGTTCAGGTCTCTGTAACTTAAGACTTTCAAATTTTATGAGCCGTGAGGGTCCCATAAGAGAGTTCTCCTTACGAGTCGTGAGGATCTCGTAAGTGTAATTTCTTCTTAGGAATCGTAAGGATCCCTAAGTGTGTTGCTCCCTTGTGGGTCGTAAGGATCCCACGCGGGTGGTTTCTCCTTACAAGGTCGAGAGGACCCTGCGAGTGTCTTTTAACGAGGTTGCGCCCTTTCGGATTTTCACAAACACTCGCCGGTAGTCCTGCCGTTTTTACTTACGGAGCCCTTTCGGGTTTTCATCCGTGCCCATTTTGCTTATGGACATACCGTCTCTTTTTTTTTTAATATATTTTTTCTTTTCTTTTTTTTTTGGACGAGCTCGCGCCCTTTCGGGTTTTCACAAGACTCGCCGGTAGCCCTGCTGTTTTTACTCACGAAGCCCTTTCGGGTTTTCATCCGTGCCCATTTTGCTTATGGACATACCGTTATTTATTTATTTTTTTTAACACCACGTCAGCCTGGGGATGCCGCGGGTTGGTAGTAGTTTAATGACGTTTCGGTCATTTGCAAGTTTTAGGATATTGCGGTTCGTCATTAGTTTAACGACATTTCGGTCTACAGCCAGTTTTAGGACATAGTGGTCCATCGTTAGTTTAACGACGTTTCGGTCTATCGTTGCCATATTTGAGGCGAGTTTCTAGTTTACGGACTTTTTGGTCCATGGGGCTTTCTCTATGAAAGAGCACGATGCCCCCGGCATGTCCATCTTTTTCGGAGCATGTGGTTGTGGTGGGTTCACCTTCCAGTTTTCGGGCAGCGCGAACTTGCCCTGTTGGTATTGGTCTTCAACCCAGTTTTTGAAGACGTAGCAATTTTCGAGTGGGTGACCCATTACTCTGTGGTAGGGACAATAGTTAGGATTGTTAACGTCACCTGGCTGCAATGGACATTTTGGATCTGGCAGAGTGATGAGCCCGCTGCGCACTGCTAGCTCGAACAATCTTTTTGTTTTATCTTTGGAAAACGAGTAAGGACGTTTCAACTTCTCATTGAGGTATCGCGGCTTGTTGTTTTGACGAAAAAACGGTCTCGGGTTACTCGGCTGTTGTTGAGCATTGGCGACGAAGGTCGCTTTCCCATTCCCCTTGTCCCTTTTGTTCGATCCCTTGTTCACGGGTCCGAGATTCTTTCCGGGTAGCGTGCAATTGCACGGCTGAATGTTCTTGCAGCTCCTCAATTCTTTCGTTTCAGAGATGGATTCCTTGAAGAGAGGACCGAGGGCTACATTTTCGTCGGAGTCGCTCCCGAAGGTGAGAACTCGCGATCCCCCGGGATCAACCCTATGACAATTGCCGGCAATTCTTTTATGCTCATCTGTTGCATTTTTCCGTTGTTTACGAGCTTCACGCTTTGTCTTGTTGAAGTGTTGCCTGTGAGCGACATATCCTTGCCACCAACACTTAAAGGAGTTGCAGTCTTCAGTAGGATGTGCGATCTTCTGATGATATAAGCAGAAGTTAGGATGTACGTCCGTTTCATCCAGATGTATACCACCGGGAGAATTTTCTCTGAAAGAGGGCATCTTCATCCCCATTGATATGGCTTTGGCGAATCGTTTCCTTGTCTTGATCCTGCTTTCATTTGCGGCGGATGTATTTTGACCTGGTGGGAGTGTTTCGACCCTTTTGTCCAGTCGCCGGCGTTTGGCCTTTTCAAATATGGCCATCTAGCGCTCCCGATCAGCTTTGCTTTTTAGACGGGCTTCGTTCAGGAATGCGTCAATTGTTTCGTCTGATGGCCCTAGAAGTTCCGGCTCGGGATCTGCCGCCGGTTTCTTTGCGTCCAAAGCTTCTTCATCGTTTATTAACGAGTGAGAGATCACATGACAGCTTGCCACATAATCCTCAGACTCATCCGACGAGTCTTCTCCATTGCCATCATCTTTGTCCGCAAGGACGTGGGTGAGGAATTCTTGGAGTGTGACTGGGGTCCGCGTCTTCTGATTATATTCTTCCAGAGCGTCAACATGTTTTTGCAGATCCGTGCGCTTGTCATCTAACTTCACGGGCTTTTGGGTCTTCTCCTTCTTCTTCGAAGACTTTGACGGCGGCGTCTGGGTGTTTTGCCCATTACCACCGGATTTTGTAGTTGGGTACGGTTTCAGGATTCCCTCGACGATCTGGGGTTCTAGCGGATTCTTCCACTTGATCGCCGGATATGTCCGGAGATCATTCAGCATCTTTTTGGTTTTGGCCGAAAGGGCCACTTCCCATGGGGCCTCTTCAACAAAAGAGCACGATGCCCCCGTCGTGTCCACCTTTTTAGGAGCATGGGGCCGTGGCGGGTTCACCTTCCAGTTTTCGGATAACGTGAACTTGCCCTGTTGGTACTGATCCTCGATCCATCCCTTAAAGACGAAGCAATCTTCGATTGGATGGCTTACCGCTTTGTGGTAAGGGCAGTAATTAGGATCGTTGACATCACCTGGCTGCAATGGACGTTTTGGATTCGGCAAATTTATGAGTCTGTTGCGCACTGCCAGCTCGAACAGTCTCCTTGTTTTATTCTGAGGAAACGAGTAAGGACGTCCTATTCTTTCCTCAAGGGATGGGCATGGACGCATATTGTTTCGACGGACAACCAGCTTTAAGTTGCTCGGCTGTTGTTGAGTATTGGCAACAAAGATCGCTTTCCCTTTCTCAGTTCAAGAGTCTGGCTTTGGAGGAGACGGTTTATGTCCCATCTGATCCATCTGGGCTAGCTTATCAATTAAGGCCTGGAACGTGGTCGGTTTGAATAACATCATGAATTGCGAGATGGTTGCTTGCGGATCAAGAGTGCTCACGAACATGCCTACCGCAGGTGCTTCTTCGATTCACTGTTCGCATTTCGACCACAGATTCCGCCATCGTGTTGTGTATTGAACCCACATTTCGCCTGGCCTTATCCTGGCGTTGATCAGTGCTGTTATCGTGGTGCGTTCACTAGCACTCGCGAATCTTTGTGTGAACAATAGCTCCATCTCCGCAAATGTTTTGATAGAGTCGTTAGGTAGCTCCGAATACCACTCGAAGGCCGTTTCTGCTAAGCTGCCGACGAATTGGCGAAGCAACAATTTTTCATCACCTCCAGTGTTGCCGCATAAGGCCCTGAATTGAGCGACATGCTGATGTGGATTCCCTGTCCCTTTATATACGTGGAACTTAGGGATCGTATATCCCGGCGGGTAACTGATTTGGTCATACCAGCTTGGATAGGGTCGTCCGGTTCTAACAATTTGACCGGCTGCTTCATTCGCCTGGTGAACTCGTATTTGTTGAGCAATGTAGCATCTAGGGCAGCTTTGGAGATCGTTTCTTCTTTAGCTGTTGAAAGAGCCGGAGGTAGATTTGACGTTTCCCCTCTGTCATCTTCGAGGACAATTGGAGGATCTTCCGCCGGGGGATCCTGCTGGATCATCATACCCACCATGTCCTGGAACAGAAGGGTCATTCGCTTTATATTGGCTGCTTGTTCTGCAGCCTCTTTGTCCTTCTTTTAAAGTATCCTACGAAGGAATTCAGCGTCAGTTTCTTGCTCCTGGCGTTGATCCGAGGACGCTTCTGGGCTTTCTTTTGGCCCAGTGAGTGCGGCCACTGCATTCATCATTTCTTGGAGCTTCTGCTGCTCCTCTTGAGCTTTAGTCACCGATTGCGTAAGCGGTCTATGACCTGTAGATGTACGGCTGTCCTCTTTCCCGGACACCATGTAGACTGTATGCACCACCATGCCCCCAGACTTAGGGCGTTTAGGCTTACTGTCTTTGACATTTGCTGCAGGCGTGGGGACTTTCTCCTGCTTTCTGCTCTTATGAATAATCGGCGTGGAGGGGGCCGTTGTAGTGGGCACCCAAGTGGTTGTCGTCCTTTGCGGTTTGACAGGACGGTTCTTTTCTTCTTGATATTTTACCTTCTTCTGCCGGTGAGAGTGATCTTGAACGATTACTGAGTCTTGAACTCGTCGCCAGACCTTGTAAATTTTGGAGGATAGCCGTTGAGGGGGCTGCTCTGGCCTTGTTTCTGTAGCATTCTCCGCGGGTGGGGGAGATCTTTTCAGCGCGGCAGTCGGAGAGTTTCTGCGCACCTTGTTGAGTAGTTCAAAGCTGTTCCCAGTCGGAACAGCAGTATTGATTTCCACCGTTGGAGCTGGTGGGGTTAGCCCAGAGGGGGAGTTGCCCCCGGCCTTCCTTACTCGGCGCCAGTGGCGACGTCGAGCATGTCGAGCTGTTGGGGCCGGTTCGGCGATGGGGATGGTTTCATCTTGCCCCCTGTCCAGATGAGGCGCCGCTGGTGCCAGCCTCTTGAAGACTGATGTCTTTTGAGTAGCGGTATCCAATCTGTCAAAGACAGACCTTCGAGCAGGAACGGAGGTCGGAATAGTCAGTCTTGTAAAGACCGACTCTTTGGCAGGAGAAGCCGCCTTGACGACTTCAGGAGCAGATATGGCTATCGTCTTCGGGATGGCCACTTCAGGGGTCATGGGCTTCTTGGCAGGCCCATCGGAGTTCAGGCTCAGTCTGGTGAAGACGTGAGGACGTCTTGCCTGAGATTCGGGGCAGATGCTATATGGTTTTATCCGTCTACCTCTCCGAAGATGCCAAGTTGATTTATGGCACCGTGTATCGGAGGTTTAGACGGATGCGGCCGATGTAGCAGACTTCGTCAGATTCCCCCTCGCTTGCGGGGTTTTTGATTGTTGGGACGCTCTTCCCTGCAGGCGCAAGCCCCTGCAGTTAATTACGCTACCGTATCACGGTAACAACTTTCTCCTTCTTCAGAATTTCACTTCGTGTCGTGGGTGTTTATTTTGTTTGTGGTTGCCCGTGGATTGTATACGGAGACTGAGTAATGCCGTCGCCCGTAGGACGTGGATTAGTCCAAATCCGTATTTACCTAGATTTGGGTTTGGTGTTTTTTGTTTAAGGATGCGTTAACCGTATTGAGGCTAAGATCAAATTAAACGTTCGTTAAGAATACGTTAGTCTGATTTGAGACTAAAATAAACTTAACGTGGTGATCCATTAATATATGGCCGTCGGGACTCGTCACCTCTCTGACGTCGTTGAAGGATTACAACGATAGGTGTCCGAGGAGTTTGGAGATGTACCCTTGAAACAGAGTTGATTTGGAGTTTTATAGTCCATTTGAATGTTTAAGGATACGTTAGCCGTGTTTGGGGCTAAGATCAACTTAAACGGGATCGCTTAGATCCGGCAAAAGAGCATTTGGAGGCTCTATTATTCCAGTTTAGGGACGTGGTGGTCCATCGCCAGTTTAGGGACGTAGTTGTCCATTATTAGTTTAAGGACGTTTCGGTCCGTTGTATGTATGGTTGTCGGGACCCATCACATCTCTGGTGACGTTGAAGGATTACAACGACAGGTATTAGAGGAGTTCAGAGATGTACCCTTGGACCAATGAGTTGGTTGAAAGAGCAGATGTGCTCAGTTCAAGATGATTTGAGGACTTATGGCCAATTCGGGCTAAGTCCAATTAAGTTAGAAGGTTTAAGGATAGGTTAGCCCTATTTGAGGCTAAGATCAACTTAAACATTTGTTAAGGATACGTTAGCCATATTTGAGGCTAAGATCAACTTAAACGGGATCGTTTAGATCCGATAAAAGAGCATTTAGGGGCTCTATTGTTCCAGTTTAGGGACGTAGTGGTCCATTGCCAGTTTAGGGACATGGTGGTCCATTGCCAGTTTAGGGACATGGTGGTCCATTTAATGTATGGTCGTCGGGACCCATCACCTCTCTGACGACGTTGAAGGATTACAACGACAGGTGTCAGAGGAGTTCAGAGATGCACCCTTGAACCAATGAGTCAGTTGAAAGAGCAGACGTGCTCAATTCAAGATGATTTGAGGACCTATGGCCAGTTTGGGCTAAATCTAATTATGTTTGAAATATTGGCCCTTTGGGCCATTAGACATTTGTCTGGGTTCAGCCCCTCGTCATGCAGCAGTGCTAAACAGAGGTTTGGGGGATCTGACAACATTTTGTTTTTGATTTCCTCAATTTTGAGATTCATTTGGAGGAGGGCCATTTGCCTCTGGAAAATTAGCCAATTTGGCTAAAAGTAGTGTTAAACACTAGAGAACAACAGTGTTAAACACAGGAGGTAAAACTCTCAAATTAGTGTTAAACACTAAAAGACAATCAGTGTTAAACACTGGAGATATAATCTTCAATTTGGTGTTAAACACTAGAAACAATCAGTGTTAAACACTGGAAATATAATTCCCAAATTAGTGTTAAACACTAAAGACAGAGGGGTCACGTGTGGACACGTGAGAGCGCCCAAAGGGGGGACCAGATCCCTTTTCTTCGTTCTGCAATTAAGTGTTAAACACTTTTTATCTTATATTTTGAGCGTCACGTGTTGACACGTGATGGGGATTTATGCGCTGACTGTTAAAACGTTTGCCAAAGGGTCACGTGGTAACACGTGAGAGCGTCCAAAGCCTTCATTTCTTTTGCTTTTTCTTTCTGTGTTTTGGGAGTCACGTGGGAGCACGTGAGGCATTGCCTCAAAGCTGTTTCCTTTTTATTTTTGGGGATCTTTACAGGGGGTCACGTGGGGACATGTGACTTTAGTCCTTTGCATGCATGGAGATCTTTTAAGTCTCTTCATTTTATTTTGTGAATTAAATTCTCTGTAGGATTAAGAATTAAATTCTCTGTAGGGTTGAACCCTAATTATGAATTTGGAGGAATTAAATTCCTATTGCGAAAGAATTAAATTCTTATTTAGGGTAAAACCCTAATTATGATTCTGTAGGAATTAAATTCCAATTAGTTTGGGAGAATTAAATTCTCAAAACTCAATTCCCCTTCTAAGTTTAGGATCTGCATGGCAGGATCTCGACCCGATGATAATTAAATTCTCATTCTCTGGGGAGATGTGCTCTGTACAGATCTTCAACCAGAAGAAGAACTAAGTTCTTTATTTGTAGAAGAGTTAAACTCTTAAATTTTGAGAATTAAATTCTCTTTTTGAAGTTGATCATTTTCCTTTTTCTCACCTAGGGTTTTCTTTGTTGAGAATTAAATTCTCCTTTCTTTTCTTCCCTCTTGAGAATTAAATTCTCCTCTCTCTTTTCTTTTTTCAGAAAATGTCCCTCCTCTTCTTTTCTTGGCTCCTATTTATAGGAGAAGGAAAAGAATCAATTTGTTCAACAAATCTCTCATTGAATGATTTGATTTGTTTTCATATTTAATATGAGCCTTTAGATCATTCAGTGAATTTTATTCACCGTTGGATTTCAAATCCAAAGATATTCTGTTTGTTATTTTCGGTGAGATTTAGGGGAAATCTTTCCTTGTCCAAGATTTTTCCATAAATTGGTGATTTTTAATCACTCTTGGATCTTTAATCCAATGGTCCCCATAATCCTTTTCCATTTGGAAAGATTTAGAAGTTTTTAAAATTTTAATTCTATTTCGAAAGATTTTAGAGAAATTTAGAATTTTAATTCTATTAAACTGTAAGGCTTTCAAAGCCTGTCACGTGCTGGTACGTGACCCTTGGTCACGTGTGAGCACGTGACCCCCAAATTGGTTCTTTTAACAGCCGCTTGTTTATGTTGTTGTTTTAACCATCACGTGTCAACACGTGACCATTGGTCACGTGTGAGCACGTGATACCTCATTGAGGTAACTTCTGATTTTTAATCAGGGAACAGATTTTAGAATTTAATTCTATTCATTATTTTAGAGGCCTTAAGAGCCCATCACGTGTCTGCACGTGACCCATGGTCACGTGTGAGCACGTGATGCCCCATTGGGGTCTTTTCTGAGTTTTCATTATATCTTTTAACTCTTCCAGCGGGTTCTTAAAGGTCCATCACGTGTGGACACGTGAGACCTCATAACTTTTGATCCCGGATGAATTATGAGGCCCATAATATATCAAATCGAAGGATTTTTCGAGATGCTTCCAATACCATCAGAATTTAATAGTTCCTCCTTCGGGAGTTTATCAAAATATAGGTCGGAAGATACTGGTTCGCATTTCTTTAAGCGTATCACTGCCATTTGATACCTTGGACTCCTTTGCGTAGAAATTTTTGGCGGGAACAAATGCCCCCCACTACTTTGCCCACGTAAGTATGTACGTGGGTGAAGTAGTGCAGAGTTATGCATGGCGTATGAACAGTTTCGGGTTGGTGTATCACTTTCAGAATCATGATCTGAGAAGATAACTAGCGGACACAAGCATCGTCATTTATCATTGACTTAAATCTCAACTCTTAAGGGATATAGTTCCAAACCCTTAACTCCATGAGCCGCACCCTTCCATTTCTTTATGTCTTACTCTGGTGTGAAGTAGTTTATAGGCTCATGAGTAGCTTCTCCATTTCAGTGGCATGTGGCTTTGGCAAGTGTGGCTCATAGATGGTCCATCTTGACCTCTTTGCAGGGCAGTGATGGCTTGGGAGACAGAGGTAGGATCTGCCACCTAAGACTTTTCAACTTTACGAGCCGTGAGGGTCTCATAAAGAATTTTCTCTCTACGAGTCGTGAGGATCTCGTAGGTGTATTTTCTCCTTAGGAGTCGTGAGGATTCCTAAGTGTGTTTTCTCTTATAAGTCGTAAGGATCCTATAAGAGTGTTTTCCCTCTTACGAGTTGAGAGGACCCGTAAGCGGTTGTTTCCCTCCTTGTCGAGATTCGACTTTGGAGAGTGTGACCCGTGGATAGTATGCAAGAGACCGTTTTGGGATCCTAGTGCTTAGAAAACAGGTTTTTTAATCCCCACTGCCTAAGGCTTTATCTCACGAGTCGAGACGAATCAAGAAGTTCTCGCAAAGACATCACTTTCCTCACGAGTCGAAACGGATCGAGCAGATCTCGCAAGAATAACCTAACATCACAGTTAACCTCTGCTCTTTACGACAGATGTCCGTTAGGGTCTGTGGTACTTAGGGTTTTGGCCGTCGTACCGTCGCATAGGCTGATGTATCCCTTGATAGGCAATCGTGCTGTTCGAGTAGCCCTGCGACTGCCGTGTCTCTGATCCCTTCGGGGGCTGGACAAGACGTCTTCAAGAAATCCTCCTAGGCAGTTTGACCGTCGGAAGAGCAAGCGTTAGGAATTTTTCATGCCGCTTTTTACTTGAGCTTAGGCTCATTTTGGAGAGCCCCGATGAGTCATAACCACTCCGCGCTGGTGTGGGATGATCTCCGATAGTCTTTCAGGTTTTATACGAGTTGCCTTCAAGACCCTGAAGCTAGGAATTTGGCCTTTGCTTCGTTTGCTTTGGCGCGTCCGAATCCTGCTGGGGGAAGAACGCTGGGGTGACATTTCATCTGCTGTATCGGGACGATTGTCGAGGTGGTGACCACTCCGCGCTAGTGCGAGATGATCTCCGATTGTCTTTCAGGCTTTATATGACTTGTCGTCAAGACCCTGAATCTAGGAATTTAGCCTTTTGCTTCATTTGCTTTGGCGCGTCCGAATCCTGCTGGGGGAAGAACACTGGGGTGACATTTCATTTGCTGTATCGAGACGATCGTCGGGATGGTGACCACTCTGTACTGGTGCGAGATGATCTCCGATTGTCTTTCAGGCTTTATATGACTCATCGTCAGGGCCCTGATGCTAGGAATTTTGCCTTTGCTTCATTTGCTGGCATTGCGTCTGCTGTAACGAGACGAATGTCGAGGTGGAGCTGTGATTTTTCCGTCACTCTGCTTTATTTCGACTATGTGGTCTTTTGTTGACGTTGCTTCTGCATCCTGCTGGGCTGCGAAGGAACGCCGTTGTTGACATTGCGTCTGCTGTAACGAGACGAATGCCGAGGTGGAGTTGGGATTTTGGCGTCACTCCGCATTGTTTCGACCATGGGGTCTCTTGTTGACGTTGCATCTACATCCTGCTGGACTGCGAAGGAACGCCGTTGTTGACATTGCGTCTGCTGTAACGAGACGAATGCCGAGGTGGAGTTGGGATTTTGCCGTCACTCCGCATTGTTTCGACCATGGGGTCTCTTGTTGATGTTGCATCTACATCCTGATGGACCGTGAAAGAACGCCGCCGTTGACATCTTGTCTGCTGTATAGAGACGAATGCTGAGATGGAGCTGGGATTTTGCCGTCACTCCGCTTTGTTGTGTCGCTTCCGTGCCCTACTGGCATAAGAAGGAACATCGTTGCTGATCTTCTGGGATGCAGTTGTTGTCGTTAAGATTTGGAACTAGGGACTATGCCGGGGCTCCATTTCGTTGCGACTCTGAGGTCGGTTGTTGACGTAATGTCTGCATCTGGTTGAAATGAGGAGAAACGCCGTTGGTGATCTCTAAGTTGTCGATATCGACGTCGAGACCCTGAAGCTAGGGATTTTCTTTTACTTCATTTGTTGGCATTGTGTCTGCAATATTGCGACAAATGTCGAGGTTATCTCTAGGTTGTTTATGAACCGTCGAGATTTGGCTTCGCTTTCTGTTGGAGCCTGTCGGGAAGGTATGGTTCCCTCTTTGTTTGTGCCCCTGGATTGTATACAGGGATCGATGTGATCTCACCTGTAGGGAAAAAAGAAACATTCTTTGATCATTTTTTTATTCTTTCCGCGATGCTCTATCATTTCAGCTTTTTATATCGCGAAAATCGCGATTGCCCAATCATTTCGGCTATTTTTCTTTTTACTCGCTCCTTTTTATTACGAGTTGCCCAATCATTTCGGCTGTTTTTGTATGCATACATTTTTACTTGCTGATTTTGTTGCAAGTTGCTCCATCATTTCGGCTATTTCATATGCATTTTTTTTGGCTCGCTGATTTTTTCTCGTGAGTATGGGATTTGGGATCTGATACCAATCTTGGCATCAGCATCGCTGCGACTGGAATATTGCCAGGTGCGAATCATCATTTGCCGTAAAAGAACTTGGAATTTGATATCGGTTTAGGAATCAGCATCCCTACAACTGGGATATCGCCAGGAGCGAATCATCATTTACCTCTGTCGATGTCGAACAAAGGTGGCTTAGCAAACAGGGTTAGGATCCCGTCGACTAAGGCTTTTGACTTTATGAGCCGTAAGGGTCTCACAAAGGTATTTCTCCCTACAAGTCGTGAGGATTTCGTAAGTGTGTTTTCTCCTTAGGGATCATGAGGATTCCTAAGCGCATGTTCCCCTGTAAGTCGTAAGGATCTTACAAAAGGGTTTTCTCCTTATAAGTCGAGAGGACTTACAAGGGCTGTTCACCGTATGGACATATCCCCAGTCATGGGTGGGACTTGGTTAGGGAAATGTTTATTCGTGCCCGTGGATTGTATACAAGGGTCAGTACTGAGCCACTTGTAGGGCCATATCGAAGGTTGTGGAGGTTGCTTAAGAATAGGTTCAGGTCTCTGTAACCTAAGACTTTCAAATCTTATGAGTCGTGAAGGTCCCATAAGAAAGTTCTCCTTACGAGTCGTGAGGATCTCGCAAGTGTAATTTCTCCTTAGGAATCGTAAGGATCCCTAAGTGTGTTGCTCCCTTGTGAGTCGTAAGGATCTCACGCGGGTGGTTTCTCCTTACAAGGTCGAGAGGACCCTATAAGTGTCTTTTAACGAGGTTGCGTCCTTTCGGTTTTTCACAAACACTCGCCGGTAGCCCTGCTCTTTTTACTCACGGAGCCCTTTCGGGTTTTCATCCGTGCCCCCTTTGCTTATGGACATACCGTTTTTTTGTGTTTTTTTAAATTATTTTTATTATTATTATTATTTATTTATTTTTTTTATTCATCTCATCAGCCTAAGAATGCCGCGGTAGTAGTTTTAAGGACGTTTCGGTCCGTCATTAGTTTAAGGACGTTTCGGTCCGTCGTTAGTTTAAGGACGTTTCAGTCCGTCGTTAGTTTAAGGACGTTTCGGTCCGTCATGGAGAAGGCCAACTACTACTTATAGAGCTTGAGCTTAGGAAGATAGCGAGCGGACATAGTCGTCGTCATCTATCGTTAACCTAGGCTGTGGATCATTAAGTGTAGTATTTCTTTAGGAAGCGGCCGTTTATCGGCCTGAATGGCCTTTCACCGTGCATATCCATGAGTAGATAGGCTCCACCCTGATAGACCTTGTCTATGATGTACGGGCCTTCATAGTTCGGCTCGAATTTTCCCCACTTGGCGCGGTTGGGGATCATAGACCTCTTGACCACTAGCACGAGTTCGCCTTGGCGGAATGTCCACGGTCGGGTTAATCTTTCATATGAGCGCGTCATCTTTGCTTTATAAGCCTCCAAGTTTTGTTGTGCTACGAGCCGTGTTTCATCAAGGGCATCAAGCTCCTCAAGCCGAAGGTGAGCATTTTCTTCGCCTGTCAACTTGTGGTGGACTGCTACTCGTAGAGAAGGTAGCTCTATCTCGAGGGGGAGTACCGCTTCCGTACCGAATACCAATGCGTATGGCGTCGTGTTTGTGGCCGTCTTGAACGTAGTTCGATATGCCCAAAGAGCCTCCTGCAGTCTCTCGTGCCAGTCCCTCTTATTTCGGGACACCGTCTTTTTTAGGATCTTTGTCAAGGTCTTATTGAAGGCCTCGGCCAGACCGTTAGCTAGTGGATTATAAACTGAGGAGTATCTCCAGTCTATATTATGTTGTTGCGCGAAGCGGCTAATCTTATGGCTTCTGTAGGCTGGCCCGTTATCGGAGATAATCCGCCGTAGAGTTCCAAACTGATAAATGACGTGCGTCTTGAAAAAGTAGAGGATATTCTCTGTCCTCACTTCCCTCAGCGGTACTGCTTCCGCCCATTTGGAGAAGTAATCAGTCGTCGCTAGGATGAAACGGTGTCCCCGGGACGATGCCGGTTCGATGGGGCCGACTATGTCAGTTCCCCACATTTCGAATGGCCAGCTAGCCACCGTTGGATGTACTGGATTCGGATGCTGGTGGATGAAGTCCCCATGGATTTGGCATGAGTGGGATTGCTTCGTATACTCGAGGCAGTCCTGGATCATCGTGGGCCAGTAGTAACCCATCCGTTTAATTTTTAACTTTATCTTCGGGCCTGCTTGATGAGAACCACAGATTCCATCATGAACTTCCTGAACGACTCTTTCTGCTTCGTCAGGTCCTAAGCATCTCAACCACAGAGAGTCAAATGACCTCTTGTATAGAGTATCATTGACGAAAGCGAAAGATAGAGCTCGTTTCATGAGCTGATGTCTTGAGGACGCTTCTTCGGGCATTCGGTGGGACTTAAAGTAGTCTATGAAGACTTCCCTCCAGTCCTCAGCCTTCTCACGGTCTTTTATTTGTAGAGTCGTCTGCTCAATCGCTCCCTTTTCTTCGGATGATTCCGGAGATATTTCCGCTGGGGCGAGCACTCGACGGCTTTGTACCACGATTCTGACGTCGTCGAGGTTCTCATCAGCCAGTTCTTTAGCGAGCTTAGCTAACGCGTCTGCCTTGCTATTTTCCGTGCATGGTATGCTCTCCAAAGTATAGGAGGGAATTTAGGTCAACAGTTGTTGCACCTTTTCCCCGTATTTCACCAACTCCGGTTTGCACGTTTGGTAGTCGCCATTTACTTGACTAACGACCAGTTGAGAATCCCCGTATATGAGGAAGTTTTCAATTCCCATGTCAATGGCAATCTCGAGGCCTGCTATCAAAGCTTCGTATTCGGCTTCATTGTTTGTCCTCGGTTCCGTTAAGGAGAAAGCAAAGCGCATTATCCCTCCTTGTGGCGTTACGAAGATGAGGCCTACCCCTGATTTGATCAATGGGGTACTTTGTTTGTGCTTCTTTACGGAGGATGCTCCATCGAAATAAAGTTCCCATCGGGTATCACCACCGTCGATCGCGTCAAATGCATGTTCGTCCAGCAAATCGCAGTTTAGAGGTGAACTGGCAGGTACTGGATGCTCAGCAAGGAAGTCGGCGATGGCTTGGCCTTTCACCGCCTTGAGAGGCTGATAGGTTATTGAAAACTCCATCAAGAGTAAGGCCCATTTAGCGAGCCTCCCCTTCAATATGGCCTTTGACATTAGATATTTTAGGGGGTCCACCTTTGATATAAGACGGACTTCATGTGCCAATGCATAGTGCCGGAGTTTTGTTATCGCAAAGATTAGCGTCAGGCAATGTTTTTCGATTGGGGAGTAATTGCTTTCTGCCCCCAGCAGAACTCGACTTAAGTAGTAGAGCGCTCTCTCCTTCCCTTGGTCGTTTTCTTGCGTCCATAATGCGCCTAAAGAACCTTCTAGGGCGGTTGTATAAAGAATGAGAGGCTTTCCCTTGACTGGAGCAGCTAACACCGGCGGGTTTTACAGGTACTGCTTGATCTCATCTAGCACGCTATGGCATTTTTGGTCCCAGACGAACGGGGTTCCCTTCTTCATCAGGTGGCTGTAAGGACGGCACTTGCCTGATAGGTTGGCGATAAACCGCCGGATGTACGCAAGCTTCCCTTGGAGAGACCGCAGCTGTTTGAAAGTCCTTGGGGGTGGCATTTTCAATGATCGCCTTGATCTTAGATGGATCTATTTCGATACCTCGGTGTCGGATGATGAATCCCAGGAATTTACCCGAGGAGACTCCGAACGCGCATTTGAGGGGATTCATCTTCAAATTATATTGCCGAAGGCGTTGAAATACGGTCTTCAGATACTCTAAATGCTCTTCGTATGACCTGCTCTTCACTACGAGGTCATCGATATAGCACTCGACGATTTCATGTATGAGATCATCGAAGATCTTTGTCATGGCCTTTTGATAGGTAGCACTGGCGTTCTTTAGACCGAAGGGCATAACTTTGTAGCAGAATATACCCAAAGGAGTACGAAATGCGGTGTGCTTCTGGTCTTCGGGATGCATTTTTATCTGATTGTACCCTGATGAACCGTCCATAAAGGTGAAGACCTCATGAGTTGACGTATTGTCTATCATCAGCTCGGTGACCGGTACCGGGAAATCGTCCTTCGGGCAGGCTTTATTACGATCTCAGAAGTCCACACATATGGGCACTGTCCCATTCTTCTTCATTACCGGGACGATGTTGGCGACCCAATCAGGATACTGTACCTCCTGGATAAACCCGGAATCGATTAGTTTCTTGACTTCGGCGTTAATGCTCATTTCAAGCTCAAGCCGCATCCGTCTCGGCGCCTGCTTGACTGGCTTGATATCCGGGAATATTGCTAATTTATGCACAGCAATCTCTGGATCTAATCCCGGCATCTCGGAATAGTTCCACGCGAAGCAATCTCTATGCTGTAGAAGCACGTCTCTTAACGCCGCCACCCTTTCCTCGGATAGTAGCTCGCTAACGAATGTTGGTCGCGGATCGTCTTCCGATCCCAACTCAATCTTTTTGAGGTTATCTGCAGTCGTATGTATGCCATCTTCCAGTTCTTTCGGAGCTGGTGGAAATTCTGAGATCACCTCATCATTGCTGTTCTCAAAGCACCAGGGAAGGTCATCCATGTTCTCGGGCTCTTCTTTTAATATTGTAATCATGTAACAAGTGCGAATCCGCTTCCAAGACTGATGTGGATCTGGCTCTGCTCTTGCGACTTTGGGTTCATGCTTTTGTGGCGGCGTTACCCTCCAGCTGCTGGATAAAGCAAATCTGCCTTGCTGGTACTGGTCTTCGACCCAGTTCTTGAACGTGAAGCAGTCTTCGATAGGGTGTCCTATGGCTCGGTGATAAGAGCAATAGCCCGAATGAGAAACCTCGTTAACTTGCTCAGGGTGCTTAGACTCCGGAAGTGCGATCATTTGATGTTTTATAGCGAGCTCGAGTAGCTTCTTCGTCTTGTCTCGAGGGAAGGAATACCTCGACTCATCTTCTTCATGAGGGACAAATCCGGACCGCGCAATGCCCGATCACACGACTCTCTAATCCTGCTTCGCTGTTGTCGACTTCTTTTTCCGCCTCTTGACTTACTTCTGTCTCTGCGTTGGGCCTTTTGTACAACGGGTTGACTGGGAGAAGTATCTTTGTCTTTTGCAGCCTGTTGAAACAGACGTTGCATCCTGGCCTTCTCGTAGATGGCCATCTCGCGGTTGTGATTTTCTCGAGCGGTTTGACCCACCTTCCTGATAAGCCTGCCCGTTCGTTCTTCAAATGATGGACTCGGCATTTCGCTCGTAGGATCCAGTTTTGACGAGGGGTTGGCATTGCTGGACAGGGCGTTTTCCTCCTCATCGAAGTTATATACAGCATAGCTACCATGGATTCGCTCCCGTTTACCGGATCTCACGTATCCAAGGCCGAGCGTTTTCATTCTCCCGTTGGGCAATTTACGCTGAGTTCCAGGGACATCCCAAATCCTGTTGTAGAATCGAGTTTGTCGAACAGTCTGTTTTAAGGGTACCCCTTGGCGCTTCAATAGCCTCTTTAGTCCATTTGTGTAGTATCTGGGCAAACAGATGGGTTGGAGCCTGTCAAGTGGAACATCCGCGCCATGCCATATCTCTTCTTGAACTTTCACCCTCTTCTGCCGGTGAGAGTGATCTTGAACGATTACTGAGTCCTGAACTCGTCGCCAGACCTTGTAAATTTTAGAGGACAGCCGTTGAGGGGGCTGCTCTGGCCTTGTTTCTGTAGCATTCTCCGATGGTGGGGGAGATCTTTTCAGCGCGGCAGTCGGAGAGTTTCTGCGCACCTTGTTGAGTAGTTCAAAGCTGTTCCCAGTCAGAACAGCATCATTGATTTCCACCGTTGGAGCTGGTGGGGTTAGCCCAGAGGGGGAGTTGCCCCCGGCCTTCCTTACTCGGCGCCAGTGACGACGTCGAGCATGTCGAGCTGTTGGGGCCGGTTCGGCGATGGGGATGGTTTCGTCTTGCCCCATGTCCAGATGAGGCACCGCTGGTGCCAGCCTCTTGAAGACTGATGTCTTTTGAGTAGCGGTATCCAATCTGTCAAAGACAGACCTTCGAGCAGGAACGGGAGCCGGAATAGTCAGTCTTGTAAAGACCGACTCTTTGGCAGGAGAAGCCGCCTTGACGATTTCAGGAGCAGATATGGCTATCTTCTTCGGGATGGCCACTTCAGGGGTCATGGGCTTCTTGGCAGGCCCATCGGAGTTCAGGCTCAGTCTGGTGAAGACCGAGGAGTTGGAGTTGGACAACCCATTGAGAGGGGCCGTAGTAGTAGTGAGCCGATCGAAGACCGACTTCTTTTGCGCTTCCTTCGGCTGCGGGATATTAATGTTTACTGGCGGGAGCATGGTCCCAAAGAATAGACCGGTGGTAGCCTGAGTCACTTGTTCCACAGGCATAGTGAACAGGGAAGCAGCCTGCGGTCCATAGGCTACACCTCCAGGTGAGGCGGAGTGTCGGTTGCATTTGCAGTTGGAGCAGTTCGAGCAGTTGCCATCCATTGATCCTTTTGCTTTCTGCAGCAAACGAAACGCCAAATCTTAGTACCTCGAAATCCAAGGGCAACCATTAGCGAACCGCGATTGGTTCATGAATCACGACACACGAAGTGTGGAGTGGAAAGAGGAAAAGGTCCCACCGGGCGTGCCAGAATCTGTTCTCCTCCGAATAGGCGGCGCGACGGACGTCTTGCCTGAAATTCGGGACAGATGCTAATTGGTGCTATCCGTCCACCTCTTCGAAGATGCCAAGTTGATTTATGGCACCATGTATCGAAGGTTTAAACGGATGCGGCTGATGTAGCAGACTTCGTCAGATTCCCCCTCATTTGAGAGGTTTTTGATTGTGGGGATCCTCTTCCCTGCAGGCGAAAGCCCCTGCAGTTAATTACGCTACCGCATTGCGGTAACAACTTTCTCCTTCTCCATGTGGTCACTTCGTGTCATGTGTGTTTGTTTTATGTTTGGTTGCCCGTGGATTGTATACGAAGACTGAGTTATGTCGTCGCCCGTAGGGCGTGGACTAGTCCAAATCCATATTATCTTAGATTTGGGTTTGGGGGTTTGGTTTGAGGATACGTTAGCCGTGTTTGAGGCTAAGATCAACTCAAACGTTCGTTAAGGATACGTTAGTCCGGTTTGAGACTAAGATTAACTTAACGGGATCGTTTAGATCCGACAAAAGAGCATTTGAGGCTCTATTTTTCCAGTTTAGGGACATAGTGGTCTATTGAATGTATGGCCGTCGGGACCCGTCACCTCTCTGACGACGTTGAAGGATTACAACGACATATATCAGAGGAGTTCAGAGATGTACCCTTGAACCAAAGTTGATTGGGGGATCTATAGTCCAATTTGAGACTAAAGTCTGTTTGAAGGTTTAATGATACGTTAGCCATATTTGAGGCTAAGATCAACTTAAACGGGATCGTTTAGATCCGACAAAAGAGCATTTGGGGGCTCTATTGTTCCAGTTTAGGAACATAG
The DNA here is from genome assembly GCA_030015575.1 of Agapanthus africanus. Taxonomy (NCBI): domain Eukaryota; kingdom Viridiplantae; phylum Streptophyta; class Magnoliopsida; order Asparagales; family Amaryllidaceae; genus Agapanthus; species Agapanthus africanus. The sequence goes on from JASDDO010000016.1 coordinate 571,119,099, forward strand.
TGGTCCATCGCCAGTTTAGGGACATGGTGGTCCATCGCCAGTTTAAGGACATGGTGGTCCATTACCAGTTTAAGGACATAGTGGTCCATTACCAGTTTAAAGACATGGTGGTCCATAAAATGTATGGCTGTCAGGACCCATCACCTCTCTGAAGACGTTGAAGGATTACAATGACAAATATCAGAGGAGCTCAGAGATTTACCCTTGAACCAATGAGTTGGTTGAAAGAGCAGATGTGCTCAGTTCAAGATGATTTGAGGACTTATGGCCAGTTTGGGCTCAGTCCAATTATATTTGAAATATTGGCCCTTTGGGCCATTAGACATTTGTCTAGGTTCAGCCCCTCATCATTCAGCAGTGCTAAACAGAGGTTTGGGGGTTCTGACAATCATTTTGTCTTTGATTTTCTCAATTTTGAGATTCATTTGGAGGAGGGACTTTTACCTCTGGAAAATAAGCTAATTTGGCTAAAAGTAGTGTTAAACACTGGAGGTAGAACTCTCAAATTAGTGTTAAACACTAAAAGACAATCAGTGTTAAACACTGGAAATATAATCTTCAATTTAGTGTTAAACACTAGAAACAGTCAGTGTTAAACACTGGAAATATAATCCCCAAATTAGTGTTAAATACTAAAGAAAGCGGGGTCATGTGTGGACACGTGAGAGCGCCTAAAGGTGGGACCAAATCCCTTTTCTTCGTTCTGCAATTAAGTGTTAAACACTTCTTTATTATTTTTATCACGTGTTGACACGTGATGGGGATTTATGCGCTGACTGTTAAAGCGTTTGCCAAGGGGTCACGTGGGAGCACGTGAGAGCGTCCAAAGCCTTCATTTCTTCAGGGATCTTTTCAAGGGTCACGTGGGGGCACGCGACCTTAATTCTTTTGCATGCATGGAGATCTTTTAAGTCTCTGTTATTTTAAGAATTGAATTCTCTGTAAGGTTAAACCCTAATTATGATTTTAGAGGAATTAAATTCCTATTGTGCAAGAATTAAATTCTTATGTTGGGTTAAACCCTAATTTCATTTTAAGAGGAATTAAATTCCTGTGAATGTGAGAGAATTAAATTCTAAATTTGGGTTAAACCCTAGCTTTGTTTTGGGAAAATTAAATTCTATAAACTCAATTCTTCCTCTATGTTTTAGATCTGCATGGCAGGATCTCAACCCAATAAGAATTAAATTCTCATCCTATGGGGAGATGTGCTCTTTACAGATCTTCAACCAGAAGAAGAACTAAGTTCTTTATTTGCAGAAGAGTTAAACTCTTAGATTTTGAGAATTAAATTCTCTTTTTGAAATTGATCTTTTTCCCTTTTCTCACCTAGGGTTTTCTTTGTTGAGAATTAAATTCTCCTTTCTTTTCTCTCTCTTGAGAATTAAATTCTCCTCTCTCTGTTCTTCTCTCTCCAAAAAGGTAGATCCCTTCTCTTCTCTTCTTGGCTCCTATTTATTGGAGAAAGAAAAGAATCAATTTGTTTAGCAAATCTCTCATTGAAAGATTTGATTTGTTTTCATCATTAATATGATCCTTTAGATCATTCAGTGAATTTTATTCACCGTTGGATTTTAAATCCAAAGATATTCTGTTTGTTATTTTCGGTGAGATTTAGGGGAAATCTTTCCTTGTCTAAGATTTTTTCCATAAATTGGTGATTTTTAATCACCCTTGGAACTTTAATCCAACGATCCCCATAATCCTTTTCCATTTGGAAAGATTTAGAAGTTTTTAGAATTTTAATTCTTATTTGGAAAGATTTAGAGAAATTTAGAATTTTAATTCTATTAAACTGTAAGGCTTTCAAAGCCTGTCACATGCTGGCACGTGACCCAATTGGTTCCTTTAACAGCCGCTTGTTTTTATTTCTGTTTTAACCATCACGTGTCAACACGTGACCATTGGTCACGTGTGAGCACGTGACCATTGGTCACGTGTGAGCACGTGACCTCCAATTGGGTCCTTCTTCAGCCGTTTTGTTTTTTTATTTCTGTTTTAACTATCACGTGTCAACACGTGACCATTGATCACGTGTGAGCACGTGATACCTCATTGAGGTAATTCCTGATTTTTAATCCGGAAACAGTGCATAGCATATTTGTTCATAACTTTTGATCCCGGATGAACTATGAAACCCATAATATATCAAATCGAAGGGTTTTTTGAGATGCTTCCAATACCATCAAAATTTAATAGTTCCTCCTTCGGGAGTTTATCAAAATACGGCCGGAAGATACAGGTTCGCATTTCCTTAAGCGTATCGCTGCCATTTGATACCTCAGACTCTTCTGCGCAGGAATTTTTGGTGGGAACAAATGCCCCCCACTACTTTGACCACTTAAGTATATACGTGGGTGAAGTAGTGCAAAGTTATAAGTAGCCATGGAATTGAGGGCTTAGGAGACACGTTTAGGGTCCTTGTAGCATAAGACTTTTCAACTTTATGAGCCGTGAGGGTCTCATAAAGACTTTTCTCCCTACGGATCGAAAGGATCTCGAAAGTGTATTTTCTCCTTAGGGGTCGTGAGGACTCCTAAGTGTGTTTTCTCTTATAAGTCGTAAGGATCTTATAAGAGAATTTCCCCTCTTATGAGTTGAGAGGACCCGTAAGCGGTTGTTTCCCTCTTTGTCGAGATTCGACTTTGGAGAGTGAGACCCGTGGATAGTATGCAAGAGACCGTTTTGGGCCAACTTGCAGGATCCCAGAGCTTAGGAAACAGGTTTTTTAATCCCCGCTGCCTAAGGCTTTTCCTCGCGAGTCGAGACGAATCGAGCAGTTCTCGCAAAGACATCAATTTCCTCACGAGTCGAGCAGTTTTCGCAAGCATATCCTAACATCACAGTTAACCTCTGCTCTTTACGACAGAAGTCCGTTAGGGTCTGTGGTACTTAGGGTTTTGGCCATCGTACCGTCTCATCAGCTGATATATTCCTCGATAGGCAATCGTGCTGTTCGAGTAGCCCTGCGACTGCCGTGTCTCTGATCCCTTCGGGGGCTGGACAAGATGTCTTCAAGCAATCCTCCTTGGCAGTTTGACCGTCGGAAGAGCAAGCGTTAGGAATTGTGCCATGCCGCTTTTTACTTGAGGTTAGGCTCATTTTGGAGAGCCCCGATGAGTCATAACCACTCCGCGCTGGTGTGGGATGATCTCCGATGGTCTTTCAGGCTTTATATGACTTGCCGTTAAGACCCTGAAGCTAGAAATTTGGCTTTTGCATCGTTTGCTACCATCGCGTCTGCTGTATCGAGACGAATGTCGCGGTTGTCTCTAGGTTGCTGGTGAACCGTCGAGGTTTGGAACCAGGGATTTTGCCGTGACTCCTTTTGGTGATGTTGCGTCTGCTGTGTCGAGACGAACGTCGAGGTGGTGACCGCTCTGCACTGTGGCGAGATGATCTCCAATTGCCTTTCAGGCTTTATATGACTTGCCGTTAAGACCCTGAAGCTAGGAATTTGGCCTTCGCTTCATTTGCTTGCATTGCGTCTGCTGTATCGAGACGAATGTCGCGGCTGTCTCTAGGTTGCTGGTGAACCATCGAGATTTGGAACTAGGGATTTTGCCGTGGCTCCTTTTGGTGATGTTGCGTCTGCTGTGTCGAGACGAACGTCGAGGTGATGATTACTCCATGTTGGTGCGAGATAATCTCCGATTGTCTTTCCGGTTTTATATGACTTACCGTCAAGACGTTGAAGTTAGGAATTTGGCCTTCGCTTCGTTTTCTTTGGTGTGTCCAGATCTTGTTGGAGGAAGGACGCTGTAGTGACATCTCGTCTGCTGTATCGAGACGAATGTCGTGGTGGTGACCACTCCATGTGGGATGATCTCTGAATGTCTTTCAGGCTTTATATGAGTTGCCGTCAAGACCCTGAAGCTAGGAATTTGGCCTTTGCTTCATTTGCTTTGGCGTTGCGTCTGCTGTGTCGAGACGAACGTCGAGGTGGTGACCACTCCGCACTGGTGCGAAATGATCTCCGATTGTCTTTCAGGCTTTATATGACTTGCCGTCAAGACCCTGAAGCTAGAAATTTGGCCTTTTGCTTCATTTGCTTTGGCGTGTCCAAATCCTGCTGGGGGAAGAATGCTGGGGTGACATTTCATCTGCTGTATCGAGACGATCGTCGAGGTGGTGACCACTCCGCGCTGGTGTGAGATGATCTCCGATTGTCTTTCAGGCTTTATATGAGTTGCCGTCAAGACCCTGAAGCTAGGAATTTGGCCTTTGCTTCATTTGCTTTGGCGTTGCGTCTGCTGTGTCGAGACGAACGTCAAGGTGGTGACCACTCCGCACTGGTGCGAGATGATCTCCGATTATCTTCCAGGCTTTATATGACTTGCCGTTAAGACCCTGAAGCTAGGAATTTGGCCTTCGCTTCGTTTGCTGGCATCGCGTCTACTGTATCGAGACGAATGTCGCAGTGGTGATCACTCCGCGCTGGTGCGCGATGATCTCCGATTATCTTTCAGGCTTTATATGACTTGCCGTCAAGACCCTGAAGCTAGGAATTTGACATTTTGCTTCATTTGCTTTGTCGTTGCGTCTGCTGTGTCGAGATGAATGTCGAGGTGGTGACCACTCCGCGCTGGTGCGAGATGATCTCCGATTGTCTTTCAGGCTTTATATGACTTGCCGTCAAGACCTTGAAGCTAGGAATTTGGCCTTTTGCTTCATTTGCTTTGGCACGTCCGAATCCTGCTGGGGAAAGAACGCTGTAGTGACATCTCGTCTACTGTATCGAGACGAATGCCGAGGTGGAGCTGGGATTTTGTCGTTATTCCGCTTATTTGACCATAGGGTCTTTCGTTGACGTTGTATCTACATCCTGCTGGACTGCGAAAGAACGCCGTTGTTGACATTGCGTCTGCTGTATCGAGACGAATGCCGAGGTGGAGCTGGGATTTTGCCGTCACTCCGCTTTACTGACCATGGGGTCTTTTGTTGACATTGCATCTACATCCTGCTGGACTGCGAAGGAACGCCGTTGTTGACATTGCGTCTGCTGTAATGAGACGAATGCCGAGGTAGAGTTGGGATTTTGCCGTCACTCCGCATTGTTTCGACCATGGGGTCTCTTGTTGACGTTGCATCTGCATCCTGCTGGACTGCAAAGGAACGCCGTTGCTGATTCTTAGGCTGTAGATATTGCCATTAAGATTTGGAACTAGGGACCATGCCGTGGTTCCGTTTGATGGTGTAACATCTGTGTCATGCTGGAATGAGGAGGCCCACCGTCATTGGTCTCCAGGTTGCAGATGTGTCCGTTGAGATTTGGAACTAGGGACTATGTCGTGGCCCCGTTTCGTTGCGACTCTGAGGTCGGTTGCTGACGTCATGTCTGCATCTGGTTGGAATGAGGAGAAACACCGTTGGTGATCTCTAAGTTGTCGATATCGACGTCGAGACCCTGAAGCTAGGGATCTTCTTTTGCTTCGTTTGTTGACATTGTGTCTGCAATATTGCGACAGATGTCGAGGTTGTCTCTAGGTTCTCTATGAACCGTCGAGATTTGGTTTTGCTTTCTGATGGAACCTGTTGGGAAGGTATGGTTCCCTCTTTGTTCATACCCCTGGATTGTATACAGGGATCGATGTGATCTCACCTGTAGGGCAAAAAGTTTCATTCTTTCATTTTTCTTTAAATTCTTTCCGCGATGCTATATCATTTCAGCTTTTTATATCGCGAAAATCGCGATTGCCCAATCATTTCGGCTATTTTTCGCGGTGCCCATTCATTTCGGCTATTTATTTTATTTTTACTCGCTGCTTTTTATTGCGAGTTGCCCAATCATTTCGGCTATTATTTTTTTTTACTCGCTGCTTTTTATTGTGAGTTGCCCAATAATTTTGGCTATTTTTGTATGCACACATTTTTACTTGCTGTTTTTTTTTGCAATTTACCCCATCATTTAGGCTATTTCATATGCATTTTTTTTGGCTCGTTGATTTTTTTTTGCGAGTAGGGGATTTGGGATCTGATACCAATCTTAGCATCAGCACCGTTGCGACTGGAATATTGCCAGGAGCGAATCATCATTTGCCATGAAAGGACTTGGAATTTGATACCGATTTAAGCATCAGTATCGCTACAACTGGGATATTGCCAGGAGCGAATCATCATTTGCCTCTGTCAATGTCGAACAAAGGTGGCTTAGTAAACAGGGTTAGGATCCCATCGAATAAGGCTTTTGACTTCATGAGCCGTAAGGGTCTCACAAAGGTATTTCTGCCTACAAGTCGTGAGGATCTCGTAGGTGTGTTTTCTCCTTAGGGATTATTAGGATTCCTAAGTGTATATTCCTCTGTAAGTCGTAAGGATCCTACAAGAGGGTTTTGTCCTTGTAAGTCGAGAGGACTTACAAGGGTTGTTCACCGTATGGACATATCCCCAGTCACGGGTGGGACTTGGTTAGGGAAATGTTTATTCGTGCCCGTGGATTGTATAAAAGGGTCAGCATTGAGCCGCTTGTAGGGCCATATCGAAGGTTGTGGGGGTTGCTTAAGAATAGGTTCAGGTCTCTGTAACTTAAGACTTTCAAATCTTATGAGCCGTGAGGGTCCCATAAGAGAGTTCTCCTTACGAGTCGTGAGGATCTCGTAAGTGTAATTTCTCCTAAAGAATCGTAAGGATACCTAAGTGTGTTGCTCCCTAGTGAGTCGTAAGGATCTCACGCGGGTGGTTTCTCCTTACAAGGTCGAGAGGACCCTGCGAGTGTCTTTTAACGAGGTTGCGCCCTTTCGGGTTTTCACAAACACTCGCTGGTAGTCCTGCCGTTTTTACTCACGGAGCCCTTTCGGGTTTTCATCCGTGCCCATTTTGCTTATGGACATACCGTCTCTTTTTTTTATATATTTTTTTCTTTTCTTTTTTCTTGACAAGGTCGCGCCCTTTCGGGTTTTCACAAGACTCGCCGGTAGCCCTGCTGTTTTTACTCACGGAGCCCTTTCGGGTTTTCATCCGTGCCCATTTTTCTTATGGACATACTGTTATTTATTTATTTTTTTTAACACCACGTCAGCCTGGGGATGCCGCGGGTTGGTAGTAGTTTAATGACATTTCGGTCATTTGCAAGTTTTAGGACATTGCGGTTCGTCATTAGTTTAACGACATTTCGGTCTACAGCCAGTTTTAGGACATAGTGGTCCATCGTTAGTTTAACGACGTTTCGGTCTATCGTTGCCATATTTGAGGCGAGTTTCTAGTTTACGGACTTTTTGGTCCATGGGGCTTTCTCTATGAAAGAGCACGATGCCCCCGGCATGTCCATCTTTTTCGGAGCATGTGGTTGTGGTGGGTTCACCTTCCAGTTTTCGGGCAGCGCGAACTTGCCCTGTTGGTATTGGTCTTCAACCCAGTTTTTGAAGACGTAGCAATTTTTGAGTGGGTGACCCATTACTCTGTGGTAGGGACAATAGTTAGGATTGTTAACGTCACCTGGCTGCAATGGACGTTTTGGATCTGGCAGAGTGATGAGCCCGCTGCGCACTGCTAGCTCGAGCAGCCTCTTTGTTTTATCTTTGGGAAACGCGTAAGGACGTTTCAAATTCTCATTGAGGTATCGCGGCTTGTTGTTTTGACGAAAAAATGGTCTCGGGTTACTCGGCTGTTGTTGAGCGTTGGCGACGAAGGTCGCTTTCCCATTCCCCTTATCCCTTTTGTTCGATCCCTTGTTCGCGGGTCCGAGATTCTTTCCGGGTAGCGTGCAATTGCACGGCTGAATGTTCCCGCAGCTCCTCAATTCTTTCGTTTCAGAGATGGATTCCTTGAAGAGAGGATCGAGGGCTACTTTTTCGTCGGAGTCGCTCCCGAAGGTGAGAACTCGCGATCCCCCGGGATCAACCCTTTGACAATTGCCGGCAATTCTTTTACGTTCATCTGTCGCATTTTTCCGTTGTTTACGAGCTTCACGCTTTATCTTGTTGAAGTGTTGCCTGTGAGCGACATATCCTTGCCACCAACACTTAAAGGAGTTGCAGTCTTCAGTAGGATGTGCGATCTTCTGATGATATAAGCAGAAGTTAGGATGTACGTCCGTTTCATCCAGATATATACCATCGGGAGAATTTTCTCTGAAAGAGGGCATCTTCATCCCCATTGATATGGCTTTGGCGAATCGTTTCCTTGTCTTGATCCTGTTTTAATTTGCGGCGGATGTACTTTGACCTGGTGGGAGTGTTTCGACCCTTTTGTCCAGTCGCCGGCGTTTGGCCTTTTCAAATATGGCCATCTCGCGCTCCCGATCAGCTTTGCTTTTTAGACGGGCTTCGTTCAGAAATGCGTCAATTGTTTCGTCTGATGGCCCTAGAAGTTCCGGCTCGGGATCTGCCCCCGGTTTCTTTGCGTCCAAAGCTTCTTCACCGTTTATTAACGAGTGAGAGATCACATGACAGCTTGCCACATAATCCTCAGACTCATCCGACGAGTCTTCTCCATTGCCATCATCTTTGTCCGCAAGGACATGGGTGAGGAATTCTTGGAGTGTGACTGGGGTCCGCGCCTTCTGATTATATTCTTCCAGAGCGTCAACATATTTTTGCAGATCCGTGCGCTTGTCATCTAACTTCACGGGCTTTTGGGTCTTCTCCTTCTTCTTCGAAGACTTTGACGGCTGCGTCTGGGTGTTTTGCCCATTACCACCGGATTTTGTAGTTAGGCACGGTTTCAGGATTCCTTCGACGATCTGGGGTTCTAGCGGATTCTTCCACTTGATCGCCGGACATGTCCGGAAATCATTCAGCATCTTTTTGGTTTTGGCCGAAAGGGCCAGTTCCCATGGGGCCTCTTCAACAAAAGAGCACGATGCCCCCGACGTGTCCACCTTTTTAGGAGCATGGGGCCGTGGCGGGTTCACCTTCCAGTTTTCGGATAACGCGAACTTGCCCTGTTGGTACTGATCCTCGATCCATCCCTTAAAGACGAAGCAATCTTCGATTGGATGGCTTACCGCTTGGTGGTAAGGGCAGTAATTAGGATCGTTGACATCACCTGGCTGCAACGGACGTTTTGGATTCGGCAAATTTATGAGTCTGTTGCGGACTGCCAGCTTGAACAGTCTCCTTGTTTTATTCTGAGGAAACGAGTAAGGACGTCCTAGTCTTTCCTCAAAGGATGGGCATGGACGCATATTGTTTCGACGGACAACCGGTTTTAAGTTGCTCGGCTGTTGTTGAGTATTGGCAACAACGGTCGCTTTCCCTTTCTCAGTTCGAGAGTCTGGCTTTGGAGGAGACGGTTTATGTCCCATCTGATCCATCTGGGCTAGCTTATCAATTAAGGCCTGGAACGTGGTCGGTTTGAAGAACATCATGAATTGCGAGATGGTTGCTTGCGGATCAAGAGTGCCCACGAACATGCCTACCACAGGTGCTTCTTCGATCCGCTGTTCGCATTTCGACCACAGATTCCGCCATCGTGTTGCGTATTGAACCCACGTTTCGCCCGGCCTTATCCTGGCGTTGATCAGTGCTGTTATCGGGGTGCGTTCACTAGTACTCGCGAATCTTTGTGTGAACAGTAGCTCCATCTCCGCAAATGTTTTGACAGAGTCGTTAGGTAACTCCGAATACCACTCGAAGGCCGTTTCTGCTAAGCTGCCGACGAATTGGCGAAGCAACAATTTGTCATCACCTCCAGTGTTGCCGCATAAGGCCCTGAATTGAGCGACATGCTGATGTGGATTCCCTGTCCCTTTATATACGTGGAACTTAGGGATCGTTTATCCCGGCGGGTAACTGATTTGGTCATACCAGCTTGGATAGGGTCGTCCGGTTCTAACAATTTGACCGGCTGCTTCATTCGCCTGGTGAACTCGTATTTGTTGAGCAATGTAGCATCCAGGGCAGCTTTGGAGATCGTTTCTTGTTTAGCCATTGAAAGAGCCGGAGGTAGATTTGATGTTTCCCCTCTGTCATCTTCGAGGAAAATTGGAGGATCTTCCGCCGGGGGATCCTGCTGGATCATCATACCCACCATGTCCTGGAACAGAAGGGTCATTCGCTTTATATTGGCTGCTTGTTCTGCAGCCTCTTTGTCCTTCTTTTCAAGTATCCTACGAAAGAATTCAGCATCAGTTTCTTGCTCCTGGCGTTGATCCGAGGACGCTTCTGGGCTTTCTTTTGGCCCAGTGAGTGCGGCCACTGCATTCATCATTTCTTGGAGCTTCTGCTGCTGCTCCTGAGCTTTAGTCACCGATTGCGTAAGCGGTCTATGACCTGTAGATGTACGGCTGTCCTCTTTCCCGGACGCCATATAGACTGTATGCACCACCATGCCCCCAGACTTAGGGCGTTTAGGCTTACTGTCTTTGACATTTGCTGCAGGCGTGGGGACTTTCTCCTGCTTTCTGCTCTTATGAATAGTCGGCGTGGAGGGGGCCGTTGTAGTGGGCACCCAAGTGGTTGTCGTCCTTTGCGGTTTGACAGGACGGTTCTTTTCTTCTTGAACTTTTACCCTCTTATGCCGTTGAGAGTGATCTTGAACGATTACTGAGTCCTGAACTCGTCGCCAGACCTTGTAAATTTTGGAGGACAGCCGTTGAGGGGGCTGCTCTGGCCTTGTTTCTGTACCATTCTCCGCGGGTGGGGGAGATCTTTTCAGCGCGGCAGTCGGAGAGTTTCTGCGCACCTTGTTGAGTAGTTCAAAGCTGTTCCCAGTCGGAACAGCAGCATTGATTTCCACCGTTGGAGCTGGTGGGGTTAGCCCAGAGGGGGAGTTGCCCCCGGCCTTCCTTACTCGGCGCCAGTGGCGACGTCGAGCATGTCGAGCTGTTGGGGCCGGTTCGGTGATGGGGATGGTTTCATCTTGCCCCTGTCTATATGAGGTGCCGCTGGTGCCAACCTCTTGAAGATTGATGTCTTTTGAGTAGCGGTATCCAATCTGTCAAAGACAGACCTTCGAGCAGGAACGGGAGCCGGAATAGTCAGTCTTGTAAAGACCGACTTTTTGGCAGGAGAAGCCGCCTTGACGACTTCAGGAGCAGATATGGCTATCTTCTTCGGGATGGCCACTTCAAGGGTCATGGGCTTCTTGGCAGGCCCATCGGAGTTCAGGCTCAGTCTGGTGAAGACCGAGGAGTTGGAGTTGGACGACCCGTTGACAGGGGTCGTGGTAGTAGTGAGCCGATCGAAGACCGACTTCTTTTGCGCTTCCTTCGGCTGCGGGATATTAACGTTTACTGGCGGGAGCATGGTCCCAAAGAACAGACCGGTGGTAGCCTGAGTCACTTGTTCCACAGGCATAGTGAATAGGGAAGCAGCCTGCGGTCCATAGGCTACACCTCCAGGTGAGGCGGAGTGTCGGTTGCATTTGCAGTTGGAGCAGTTCGAGCAGTTGCCGGCCATTGATCCTTTTGCTTTCTGCAGCAAACGAAACGCCAAATCTTAGTACCTCGAAATCCAAGGGCAACCATTAGCGAACCGCGATTGGTTCGCGAGTCACGACACACAAAGTGTTGAGTGGAAAGAGGAAAAGGTCCTACCGAGCGTGCCAGAATCTGTTCCCCTCCGAATAGCGGCGGAGACGACGTGAGGACGTCTTGCCTGAGATTCGGGGCAGATGCTATATGGTTTTATCCGTCTACCTCTCCGAAAATGCCAAGTTGATTTATGGCACCGTGTATCGGAGGTTTTGACGGATGCGGCCGATGTAGCAGACTTCGTCAGATTCCCCCTCGCTTGAGGGGTTTTTGATTGTGGGGATGCTCTTCCCTGCAGGCGCAAGCCCCTGCAGTTAATTACGCTACAGCATCGCGTTAACAACTTTCTCCTTCTCCAGAATTTCACTTCGTGTCATGGGTGTTTATTTTGTTTGTGGTTGCCCGTGGATTGTATACGGAGACTGAGTAATGACGTCGCCCGTAGGACGTGGATTAGTCCAAATCCGTATTTACTTAGATTTGGGTTTGGTGTTTTTAGTTCAAGGATACGTTAACCGTATTGAGGCTAAGATCAACTTAAACGTTCGTTAAGGATACGTTAGTCTGATTTGAGACTAAAATCAACTTAATGTGGTGATCCATTAATATATGGCCATCGGGACTCGTCACCTCTCCGACGTCGTTGAAGGATTACAACGATAGGTGTCCGAGGAGTTAGGAGATGTACCCTTGAACCAGAGTTGATTTGGAGTTTTATAGTCCATTTGAATGTTTAAGGATACGTTAGCCGTGTTTGGGGCTAAGATCAACTTAAACGGGATCGCTTAGATCCGGCAAAAGAGCATTTGGAGGCTCTATTATTCCAGTTTAGGGACGTGGTGGTCCATCGCCAGTTTAGGGACGTAGTGGTCCATTATTAGTTTAAGAACGTTTCGGTCCGTTGTATGTATGGTCGTCAGGACCCATCACCTCTCTGGCGACGTTGAAGGATTATAACGACAGGTGTCAGAGGAGTTCAGAGATGTACCCTTGGACCAATGAATTGGTTGAAAGAGCAGATGTGCTCAGTTCAAGATGATTTGAGGACTTATGGCCAATTTGGGCTAAGTCCAATTAAGTTAGAAGGTTTAAGGATACGTTAGCCCTATTTGAGGCTAAGATCAACTTAAACATTTGTTAAGGATACGTTAGCCATATTTGAGGCTGAGATCAACTTAAACGGGATCGTTTAGATCCGACAAAAGAGCATTTAGGAGCTATATTGTTCCAGTTTAGGGACGTAGTGGTCCATTGCCAGTTTAGGGACATGGTGGTCCATTGCCAGTTTAGGGACATGGTGGTCCATTTAATGTATGGTCGTCGGGACCCATCACCTCTCTGACGACGTTGAAGGATTACAAAGACAGGTGTCAGAGGAGTTCAGAGATGTACCCTTGAACCAATGAGTCGGTTGAAAGAGCAGACGTGCTCAATTCAAGATGATTTGAGGACTTATGGCCAGTTTGGGCTAAGTCTAATTATGTTTGAAATATTGGCCCTTTGGGCCATTAGACATTTGTCTGGGTTCAGCCCCTCGTCATGCAGCAGTGCTAAACAGAGGTTTGGGGGCTCTGACAACATTTTGTCTTTGATTTCCTCAATTTTGAGATTCATTTGGAGGAGGGCCTTTTGCCTCTGGAAAATTAGCCAATTTGGCTAAAAGTAGTTGATTGAAATGATTTAACGTGCTTGCGCTTTCTAAAAGATAGATCAAAAATATTTGTTTACCGCAATCAAGAACGGTGTCGCATGAATCTAGCCGGTGAGTACGGGTCGGTCCACAGGGATATTGTGAATTTCCGATTCGTTCTTACGAGTTAATTCCGAAGGGTGTTCGGTTGATTATTAAATCTAAAAATCTAATTAACCTAGGGTAATTATCTAGATCTACTCTTGCTAGGGCTAGGTTTAGGGATGGTTTGGAAATGTAATTAAATCTCACCGCTTTCTATACCCAGATGAAGATCTATGAGGAGTTATGGTAATTATCAATAAAGTGGATTAGATCCGTTCGGGAAGGTGTTCCTTCCTCTAGGTTCTTGTCCTTCCTTTAGAGATCCTTACCCTAACCTCCATGGAAAACATCACACCCGGGCCTTTATACTACGGTATCACCGCTACCTCGAGGGATAGAGTGCCGTAGGGAGCGGTATGTGCATGTATGCATGGAGTCCTATAGATTCTATTTGATGGGTAAGAAAGGGATGAGAGATCTCATCTCTCAAAAACCCTTCCCAAAGCTAACATCTATGGCAAGGAATTAAAATCTAAACTAGAACAAGAAATTAAATTACTTACAGATGGATCCCTCCAATCTTCCATGCAGGTTTGTCAGATCTGAATTTCTGAATTAAAGAGAGGCACCGATGCTCTCCAAAAGATTTCTAAATTTTATTCATTAAAGGGAGGCATAAGAAATTACAATGATTAGAGTTCCTATTTATAAAGAATAGGAAACCCTAGGGTTACATTTGATCCGCATGTCTACAATTACAAAAATAGCCCTAGGTCAACTAGTCAAAGCCGCAAATGAATTTTGGTAAAATAAAATCTTCCTTTTGTCTTCTTAAAAAGGAAGTATTGGGCCTTTCCTTTGTGGGCTCTTCTGTCTTTGGGCTTCCTGGGCTACTTAATTCTTTAATTCTTTCTTTAAAATAGCTTCTGTTCTCTTTCAGATTTTCCAGTGAATAATTGTGGTGGACTTTTAACCGTTCGCTTTGAGTCGATGTCTTGAATCTTGCTTTGTGAACTGTTCCTTATGTAGGCTTGATCAAGATTCTCTGTTTGTTGGTCAAAGTCTCACTTTTACGTCGTCTTTTCATCGTTTTCACTGTTTCTTGTCCAAGAACCTGTAACCTGTAACATGTAGCAGACATGCGTCAAAAGCACCTGTTTATTTATTAAAAGAATAAGAATGGGGAATATAATAATGCATTATTCTGGTGTGAACAGTAGTGTTAAACACTAGAGAACAACAGTGTTAAACACAGGAGGTAGAACTCTCAAATTAGTGTTAAACACTAAAAGACAATCAGTGTTAAACACTGGAGATATAATCTTCAATTTAGTGTTAAACACTAGAAACAATCAGTATTAAACACTGGAAATATAATTCCCAAATTAGTGTTAAACACTAAAGACAGAGGGGTCACATGTGGACACATGAGAGCGCCCAAAGGGGGGACCAGATCCCTTTTCTTCGTTCTGCAATTAAGTGTTAAACACTTTTTATCTTATATTTTGAGCGTCACGTGTTGACACGTGATGGGGATTTATGCGCTGACTGTTAAAACGTTTGCCAAGGGGTCACGTGGTAACACGTGAGAGCGCCCAAAGCCTTCATTTCTTTTGCTTTTTCTTTCTGTGTTTTGGGAGTCACGTGGGAGCACGTGAGGCATTGCCTCAAAGCTGTTTCCTTTTTATTTTTGGGGATCTTTTCAGGGGGTCACGTGGGGACACGTGACTTTAGTCCTTTGCATGCATGGAGATCTTTTAAGTCTCTTCATTTTATTTTGTGAATTAAATTCTCTGTAGTATTAAGAATTAAATTCTCTGTAGGGTTGAACCCTAATTATGACTTTGGACGAATTAAATTCCTATTGCGAAAGAATTAAATTCTTATTTAGGGTAAAACCCTAATTATGATTCTGTAGGAATTAAATTCCAATTAGTTTGGGAGAATTAAATTCTCAAAACTCAATTCCCCTTCTAAGTTTAGGATCTGCATGGCAGGATCTCGACCCGATGAGAATTAAATTCTCATTGTATGGGGAGATGTGCTCTGTACAGATCTTCAACCAGAAGAAGAACTAAGTTCTTTATTTGCAGAAGAGTAAACTCTTAAATTTTGAGAATTAAATTCTCTTTTTGAAGTTGATCATTTTCTCTTTTCTCACCTAGGGTTTTCTTTATTGAGAATTAAATTCTCCTTTCTTTTCTTCCCTCTTGAGAATTAAATTCTCCTCTCTCTCTTCTTTTTTCAGAAAAGGTCCCTCCTCTTCTTTTCTTGGCTCCTATTTATAGGAGAAGGAAAAGAATCAATTTGTTCAGCAAATCTCTCATTGAAAGATTTGATTTTTTTCATATTTAATATGAGCCTTTAGATCATTCAGTGAATTTTATTCACCGTTGGATTTTAAATCCAAAGATATTTTGTTTGTTATTTTCGGTGAGATTTAGGGGAAATCTTTCCTGGTCCAAGATTTTTCCATAAATTGGTGATTTTTAATCACCCTTGGATCTTTAATCCAACGGTCCCCATAATCCTTTTCCATTTGGAAAGATTTAGAAGTTTTTAGAATTTTAATTCTATTTCGAAAGATTTTAGAGAAATTTAGAATTTTAATTCTATTAAACTGTAAGGCTTTCAAAGCCTGTCACGTACTGGCACGTGACCCTTGGACACGTGTGAGCACGTGACCCCCAAATTGGTTCTTTTAACAGCCGCTTGTTTATGTTGTTGTTTTAACCATCACGTGTCAACACGTGACCATTGGTCACGTGTGAGCACGTGATACCTCATTGAGGTAACTTCTGATTTTTAATCAGGGAACAGATTTTAGAATTTAATTCTATTCATCATTTTAGAGGCCTTAAGAGCCCATCAAGTGTCTGCGCGTGACCCATGGTCACTTGTGAGCACGTGATGCCCCATTGGGGTCTTTTCTGAGTTTTTATTATATCTTTTATCTCCTCCAGCGGGTTCTTAAAGGTCCATCACGTGTGGACACGTGATACCTCATAACTTTTGATCCCGGATGAATTATGAGGCCCATAATATATCAAATCGAAGGATTTTTCGAGATGCTTGCAATACCATCAGAATTTAATAGTTCCTCCTTCGGGATTTTATCAAAATATAGGTCGGAAGATACTGGTTCGCATTTCTTTAAGCGTATCACTGCCATTTGATACCTTGGACTCCTTTGCGTTGAAATTTTTGGCGGGAACAAATGCCCCCCACTACTTTGCCCATGTAAGTATGTACGTGGGTGAAGTAGTGCAGAGTTATGCATGGCGTATGACCAGTTTCGGGTTGGTGTATCACTTTCAGAATCTTGATCTGAGAAGATAACGAGCGGACACAAGTGTCGTCATTTATTATTGACTCAAATCTCAACTCTTAAGGGATATAGTTCCAAACCCTTAACTCCATGAGCCGCACCCTTCCATTTCTTTATGTCTTACTCTGGCGTGAAGTAGTTTATATGCTCATGAGTAGCTTCTCCATTTCAGTGGCATGTGGCTTTGGCAAGTGTGGCTCATAGATGGTCCATCTTGACCTCTTTGCAGGGCAGTGATGGCTTGGGAGACAGGGGTAGGATCTGCCACCTAAGACTTTTCAACTTTACGAGCCGTGAGGGTCTCATAAAGACTTTTCTCCCTACGAGTCGTGAGGATCTCGTAGGTGTATTTTCTCCTTAGGAGTCGTGAGGATTCCTAAGTGTGTTTTCTCTTATAAGTCGTAAGGATCCTATAAGAGAGTTTTCCCTCTTACGAGTCGAGAGGACCCGTAAGCGATTGTTTCCCTCCTTGTCGAGATTCGACTTTGGAGAGTGTGACCCGTGGATAGTATGCAAGAGACCGTTTTGGGCCGACTTGCAGGATCCCAGTGCTTAGGAAACAGGTTTTTTAATCCCCACTGCCTAAGGCTTTATCTCACGAGTCGAGACGAATCGAGAAGTTCTCGCAAAGACATCACTTTCCTCACGAGTCGAAACAGATCGAGCAGATCTCGAAAGAATATCCTAACGTCACAGTTAACCTCTGCTCTTTACGACAGAAGTCCGTTAGGGTCTGTGGTACTTAGGGTTTTGGCCGTCGTACCATCGCATTGGCTGATGTATCCCTCGATAGGCAATCGTGCTGTTCGAGTAGCCCTGCGACTGCCGTGTCTCTGATCCCTTCGGGGGCTGGACAAAACGTCTTCAAGCAATCCTCCTAGGCAGTTTGACCGTCGGAAGCGCAAGCGTTAGGAATTTGCCATGGCGCTTTTTACTTGAGGTTAGGCTCATTTTGGAGAGCCCCGATGAGTCATAACCACTCCGCGCTGGTGTGGGATGATCTCCGATAGTCTTTCAGGCTTTATATGACTTGCCGTTAAGACCCTGAAGCTGGGAATTTGGCCTTTGCTTCATTTGCTGGCATCGCGTCTGCTGTATCGAGACGAATGTCACGGTTGTCTCTAGGTTGCTGGTGAACCGTCGAGGTTTGGAACCTGGGATTTGGCCGTGACTCCTTTTGGTGATGTCGCGTCTGCTGTGTCGAGACGAATGTCGAGGTGGTGACCACTCTGCACTGGCGCGAGATAATCTCCGATTGTCTTTCAGGCTTTATATGACTTGCCGTTAAGACCCTGAAGCTAGAAATTTGGCCTTTGGTTCGTTTGCTTGCATTGCGTCTGCTGTATCGAGACGAGTGTCGTGTCTGTCTTTAGGTTGCTGGTGAACCGTCGAGGTTTGGAACCAAGGATTTTGCCGTGACTCCTTTTGGTGATGTTGCATCTGCTGTGTCGAGAGGAACGTCGAGGTGGTGACTTCTCCGCGCTGATGTGGGATGATCTCCGATAGTCTTTCAGGTTTTATATGAGTTGCCTTCAAGACCCTGAAGCTTGGAATTTGGCCTTTGCTTCGTTTTCTTTGGCGCGTCCGAATCCTGCTGGGGGAAGAACGCTGGGGTGACATTTCATCTGCTGTATTGAGACGATTGTCGAGGTGGTGACCACTCCGCGCTAGTGCGAGATGATCTCCGATCGTCTTTCAGGCTTTATATGACTTGCCGTCAAGACCCTAAATCTAGGAATTTAGCCTTTTGCTTCATTTGCTTTGGCGCGTCCGAATCCTGCTGGGGGAAGAACACTGGGGTGACATTTCATCTGCTGTATCGAGACGATCGTCGGGATGTTGACCACTCTGTACTGGTGCGAGATGATCTTCGATTGTCTTTCAGGCTTTATATGACCTGCCGTCAAGACCCTGAAGCTAGGAATTTGGCCTTTTGCTTCATTTGGTTTGGCACGTCCGAATCCTGCTTGGGGAAGAATGCTGGGGTGACATTTCATCTGCTGTATCGAGACGAACGTCGAGGTGGTGACCACTCCGTGCTGGTGCGAGATGATCTCCGATTGTCTTTCAAGCTTTATATGACTTGCCGTCAAGACCCTGAAGCTAGGGATTTGGCCTTTTGCTTCATTTGCTTTGGCGCGTCCGAATCCTGCTGGGGGAAGAACGTTGGGGTGACATTTCATCTGCTGTATCGAGACGATCGTCGGGATGGTGACCACTCCACACTGATGTGGGATGATCTCCGATAGTCTTTCAGGTTTTATATGAGTTGCCTTCAAGACCCTGAAGCTAGGAATTTGGCCTTTGCTTCGTTTGCTTTGGCGCGTCCGAATCCTGCTGGGGGAAGAACGCTGGGGTGACATTTCATCTGCTGTATCGAGACGATCGTCGGGATGGTGACCACTCTATACTGGTGCGAGATGATCTCCGATTGTCTTTCAGGCTTTATATGACTCATCGTCAAGGCCCTGATGCTAGGAATTTTGCCTTTGCTTCATTTGCTGGCATTGCGTCTGCTGTAACGAGACGAATGTCGAGGTGGAGCTGTGATTTTTCCATCACTCTGCTTTATTTCGACCATGTGGTCTTTTGTTGACATTGCTTCTGCATCCTGCTGGGCTACGAAGGAACGCCGTTGTTGACATTGCGTCTGCTGTAACGAGACGAATGCCGAGGTGGAGTTAGGATTTTGGCGTCACTCCGCATTGTTTCGACCATGGGGTCTCTTGTTGACGTTGCATCTACATCCTGCTGGACTGCGAAGGAACGCCGTTGTTGACATTGCGTCTGCTATAACGAGACGAATGCCGAGGTGGAGTTGGGATTTTGCCGTCACTCCGCATTGTTTCGACCATGGGGTCTCTTGTTGATGTTGCATCTACATCCTGATGGACCGCGAAAGAACGCCGCCGTTGACATCTTGTCTGTTGTATAGAGACGAATGCTGAGATGGAGCTGGGATTTTGCAGTCACTCCGCTTTGTTGTGTCGCTTCCGTGCCCTACTGGCATAAGAAGGAACATCGTTGCTGATCTTCTGGGATGCAGATGTTGTCGTTAAGATTTGGAACTAGGGACTATGCCGTGGCTCCATTTCGTTGCGACTCTGAGGTCGGTTGTTGACGTCATATCTGCATCTGGTTGAAATGAGGAGAAACGCCGTTGGTGATCTCTAAGTTGTCGATATCGACGTCGAGACCCTGAAGCTAGGGATTTTCTTTTACTTCATTTGTTGGCATTGTGTCTGCAATATTGCGACAAATGTCGAGGTTATCTCTATGTTGTTTATGAACCGTCGAGATTTGGCTTCGCTTTTTGTTGGAGCCTGTCGGGAAGATATGGTTCCCTCTTTGTTTGTGCCCCTGGATTGTATACAGGGATCAATGTGATCTCACCTGTAGGGCAAAAAGAATCATTCTTTCATCATTTTTTTTATTCTTTCCGCGATGCTCAATCATTTCAGCTTTTTATATCGCGAAAATCGCGATTGCCCAATCATTTCGGCTATTTTTCGCGGTGCCCAATCATTTCGGCTATTTTTCTTTTTACTCGCTGCTTTTTATTGCGAGTTGCCCAATCATTTCGGCTGTTTTTGTATGTATACATTTTTACTTGCTGATTTTGTTGCAAGTTGCCCCATCATTTCGGCTATTTCATATGCATTTTTTTTTGGCTCGTTGATTTTTTCTCGCGAGTATGGGATTTGGGATCTGATACCAATCTTGGCATCAGCATCGCTGCGACTGGAATATTGCCATGAACGAATCATCATTTGCCGTAAAAGGACTTGGAATTTGATATCGGTTTAGGCATCAGCATCGCTACAACTGGGATATCGCCAGGAGCGAATCATCATTTGCCTCTGTCGATGTCGAACAAAGGTGGCTTAGCAAACAGGGTTAGGATCCCGTCGACTAAGGCTTTTGACTTTATGAGCCGTAAGGGTCTCACAAAGGTATTTCTCCCTACAAGTCGTGAGGATCTCGTAAGTGTGTTTTCTCCTTAGGGATCATGAGGATTCCTAAGCGTATGTTCCCCGGTAAGTCGTAAGGATCTTATAAAAGGGTTTTCTCCTTATAAGTCGAGACGACTTACAAGGGTTGTTCACCGTATGGACATATCCCCAGTAACGGGTGGGACTTGGTTAGGGAAATGTTTATTCGTGCCCGTGGATTGTATACAAGGGTCAGTACTGTGCCACTTATAGAGCCATATCGAAGGTTGTGGAGGTTGCTTAAGAACAGGTTCAAGTCTCTGTAACTTAAGACTTTCAAATCTTATGAGTCGTGAAGGTCCCATAAGAGAGTTCTCCTTACGAGTCGTGAGGATCTCGCAAGTGTAATTTCTCCTTAGGAATCGTGAGGATCCCTAAGTGTGTTGCTCCTTTATGAGTCGTAAGGATCTCACGCGGGTGGTTTCTCCTTACAAGGTCGAGAGGACCCTATAAGTGTCTTTTAACGAGGTTGTGCCCTTTCGGGTTTTCACAAACACTCGCCGGTAGCCCTGCTGTTTTTACTCACGGAGCCCTTTCGGGTTTTCATCCGTGCCCCCTTTGCTTATGGACATACCTTTTTTTGTTTTTTATTATTATTTTATTATTATTATTATTTATTTTTTTTATTCATCTCATCAGCCTAAGAATGCCGCGGTAGTAGTTTTAAGGACGTTTCGGTCCGTCATTAGTTTAAGGACGTTTCGGTCCGTCGTTAGTTTAAGAGCGTTTCGGTCCGTCGTTAGTTTAAGGACGTTTCGGTCCGTCATGGAGAAGGCCAACTACTACTTATAGAGCTTGAGCTTTAGGAAGATAGCGAGCGGACATAGTCGTTGTCATCTATCGTTAACCTAGGCTGTGGATCATTAAGTGTAGTACTTCTTTAGGAAGCGGCCGTTTATCGGCCTGAAAGGCCTTTCACCGTGCATATCCATGAGTAGATAGGCTCCACCCTGATAGACCTTGTCTATGATGTACGGGCCTTCATAGTTCGGCTCGAATTTTCCCCGCTTGGCGCAGTTGGGGATCATAGACCTCTTGACCACTAGCACGAGTTCGCCTTGGCGGAATGTCCTTGGTCGGGTTAATCTTTCATATGAGCGCGCCATCTTTGCTATATAAGCCTCCAAGTTTTGTTGTGCTACGAGCCGTGTTTCATCAAGGGCATCAAGCTCCTCAAGCCGAAGGTGAGCATTTTCTTCGCCTGTCAACTTGTGGTGGACTGCTACTCATAGAGAAGGAAGCTCTATCTCGAGGGGGAGTACCGCTTCCGTACCAAATACCAATGCGTATGGCGTCGTGTTTGTGGCCGTCTTGAACGTAATTCGATATGCTCAAAGAGCCTCCTGCAGTCTCTCGTGCCAGTCCCTCTTATTTCGGGACACCGTCTTTTTTATGATCTTTGTCAAGGTCTTATTGAAGGCCTCGGCCAGACCGTTAGCTCGTGGATTATAAACTGAGGAGTATCTCCAGTCTATATTATGTTGTTGCGCGAAGCGGCTAATCTTATGGCTTCTGTAGGCTGGCCCGTTATCGGAGATAATCCGCCGTGGAGTTCTAAACCGATAAATGACGTGCGTCTTGAAAAAGTGGAGGATATTCTCTGTCCTCACTTCCCTCAGCGGTACTGCTTCCGCCCATTTGGAGAAGTAATCAGTCGTCGCTAGGATGAAACGGTGTCCCCTGGACGATGCCGGTTCGATGGGGCCGACTATGTCAGTTCCCCACATTTCGAATGGCCAGCTACCCACCGTTGGATGTACTGGATTCGGATGCTGGTGGATGAAGTCCCCATGGATTTGGCATGAGTGGCATTGCTTCGCATACTCGAGGCAGTCCTGAATCATCGTAGGCCAGTAGTAACCCATCCGTTTAATTTTTAACTTCATCTTCGGGCCTGATTGATGAGAACCACAGATTCCGTCATGAACTTCCTGAACGACTCTTTCTGCTTCGTCAGGTCCTAAGCATCTCAACCATGGAGAGTCAAATGACCTCTTGTATAGAGTATCATTGACGAAAGCGAAAGATAGAGCTCGTTTCATGAGCTGATGTCTTGAGGACGCTTCTTCGGGCATTCGGTGGGACTTAAAGTAGTCTATGAAGACGTCCCTCCAGTGCTCAGCCTTCTCACGGTCTTTTATTTGTAGAGTCGTCTGCTCAATCGCTCCCTTTTCTTCGGATGATTCCGGAGATATTTCCGCTGGGGCGAGCACTCGACGGCTTTGTACCACGATTCTGACGTCGTCGAGGTTCTCATCAGCCAGTTCTTTAGCGAGCTTAGCTAACGCGTCTGCCTTGCTATTTTCCGCGCGTGGTATGCTCTCCAAAGTATAGGAGGGAATTTGGGTCAACAGTTGTTGCACCTATTCACCGTATTTCACCAACTCCGGTTTGTACGTTTGATAGTCGCCATTTACTTGACTAACAACCAGTTGAGAATCCCCGTATATGAGGAGGTTTTCAATTCCCATGTCAATGGCGATCTCGAGGCCTGCTATCAAAGCTTCGTATTCGGCTTCATTGTTTGTCCTCGGTTCCGTTAAGGAGAAAGCAAAGCGCATTATCCCTCCTTATGGCATTACGAAGATGAGGCCTACCCCTGATTTGATCAATGGGGTACTTTGTTTGTGCTTCTTTACGGAGGATGCTCCATCGAAATAAAGTTCCCATCCGGTATCACCACCGTCGATCGCATCAAATGCATGTTCATCCGGCAAATCGCAGTTTAGAGGTGAACTGGCAGGTACTGGATGCTCAGCAAGGAAGTCGGCGATGGCTTGGCCTTTCACCGCCTTGAGAGGCTGATAGGTTATTGAAAACTCCATCAAGAGTAAGGCCCATTTAGCGAGCCTCCCCGTCAATATGGCCTTTGACATTAGATATTTTAGGGGGTCCACCTTTGATATAAGACGGACTTCATGTGCCAATGCATAGTGCCGGAGTTTTGTTATCGCAAAGATTAGCGCCAGGCAATGTTTTTCGATTGGGGAGTAATTGCTTTTTGCCCCCAGCAAAACTCGACTTAAGTAGTAGAGCGCTCTCTCCTTCCTTTGGTCGTTTTCTTGCGCCCATAATGCGCCTAAAGAACCTTCTAGGGCGGTTGTATAAAGAATGAGAGGCTTTCCCTTGACTGGAGCAGCTAACACCGGCGGGTTCTGCAGGTACTGCTTGATCTCATCTAGCGCGCTATGGCATTTTTGGTCCCAGACGAACGGGGTTTCCTTCTTCATCAGGTGGCTGTAAGGACGGCACTTGCCTGACAGGTTGGCGATAAACCGCCGGATGTACGCAAGCTTCCCTTGGAGAGACCGCAGCTGTTTGAGAGTCCTTGGGGGTGGCATTTTCAATGATCGCCTTGATCTTAGATGGATCTATTTCGATACCTCGGTGTCGGATGATGAATCCCAGGAATTTACCCGAGGAGACTCCGAACGCGCATTTGAGGATATTCATCTTTAAATTATATTGCCGAAGGCGTTGAAATACGGTCTTCAGATACTCTAAATGCTCTTCGTATGACCTGCTCTTCACTACGAGGTCATCGATATAGCACTCGACGATTTCATGTATGAGATCATCGAAGATCTTTGTCATGGCCCTTTGATAGGTAGCACCGGCGTTCTTTAGACCGAAGGGCATAACTTTGTAGCAGAATATACCCAAAAGAGTCCGAAAAGCGGTGTGCTTCTGGTCTTTGGGATGCATTTTTATCTGATTGTACCCTGATGAACCGTCCATAAAGGAGAAGACCTCATGAGTGGACGTATTGTCTATCATCAGCTCGGTGACCGGTACCGGAAAATCGTCCTTCGGGCAGGCTTTATTGAGATCTCGGAAGTCCACACATATGCGCACTGTCCCATTCTTCTTCATTACCGGGACGATGTTGGCGACCCAATCAGGATACTGTACCTCCTGGATAAACCCGGAATCGATTAGTTTCTTGACTTCGGCGTTAATGCTTATTTCAAGCTCAAGCTGCATCCGTCTCGGCGCCTGCTTGACTGGCTTGATATCCGGGAATATTGCTAATTTATGCACAGCAATCTCTGGATCTAATCCCGGCATCTCGGAATAGTTCCACGCGAAGCAATCTCTATGCTGTAGAAGCACGTCTCTTAACGCCGCCACCCTTTCCTCAGATAGTAGCTCGCTAACGAATGTTGGTCGCGGATCGTCTTCCGATCCCAACTCAATCTTTTTGAGGTTATCTGCAGTCGTATGTATGCCATATTCCAGTTCTTTCGGAGCTGGTGGAAATTCTGAGATCACCTCATCATTGCTGTTCTCAAAGCACCAGGGAAGGTCATCCATGTTCTCGGGCTCTTCTTTTAATACTGTAATCATGTAACAAGTGCGAATCCGCTTCCAAGACTGATGTGGATCTGGCTCTGCTCTTGCGACTTTGGGTTCATGCTTTTGTGGCGGCGTTACCCTCCAGCTGCTGGATAAAGCAAATCTGCCTTGCTGGTACTGGTCTTCGACCCAGTTCTTGAACGTGAAGGAGTCTTCGATAGGGTGTCCTATGGCTCGGTGATAAGAGCAATAGCCCGGATGAGAAACCTCGTTAACTTGCTCAGGGTGCTTAGACTCCGGAAGTGCGATCATTTGATGTTTTATAGCGAGCTCGAGTAGCTTCTTCGTCTTGTCTCGAGGGAAGGAATACCTCGACTCATCTTCTTCATGAGGGACAAATCCGGACCGCGCAATGCCCGATCACACGACTCTCTAATCCTGCTTCGCTGTTGTCGACTTCTTTTTCCGCCTCTTGACTTACTTCTGTCTCTGCGTTGGGCCTTTTATACAACGGGTTGACTGGGAGAAGTATCTTTGTCTTTTGCAGCCTGTTGAAACAGACGTTGCATCCTGGCCTTCTCGTAGATGGCCATCTCGCGGTTGTGATTTTCTCGAGCTGTTTGACCCACCTTCCTGATAAGCCTGCCCGTTCGTTCTTCAAATGACGGACTCGGCATTTCGCTCGTAGGATCCAGTTTTGACGAGGGGTTGGCATTGCTGGACAGGGCGTTTTCCTCCTCATCGAAGTTATATACGGCATAGCTACCATGGATTCGCTCCCGTTTACCGGATCTCACGTATCCAAGGCCGAGCATTTCCATTCTCCCGTTGGGCAATTTACGCTGAGTTCCAGGGACATCCCAAATCCTGTTGTAGAATCGAGCTTGTCCAACAGTCTGTTTTAAGGGTACCCCTTGGCGCTTCAATAGCCTCTTTAGTCCATTTGTGTAGTATCTGGGCAAACGGGTGGGTTGGAACCTGTCAAGTGGAACATCCGCGCCATGCCATATCTCTTCTTGAACTTTCACCCTCTTCTGCCGGTGAGAGTGATCTTGAACGATTACTGAGTCCTGAACTCGTCTCCAGACCTTGTAAATTTTGGAGGACAGCCGTTGAGGGGGCTGCTCTGGCCTTGTTTCTGTAGCATTCTCCGCGGGTGGGGGAGATCTTTTCAGCGCAGCAGTCGGAGAGTTTCTGCGCACCTTGTTGAGTAGTTCAAAGCTGTTCCCAGTCGGAACAGCATCATTGATTTCCACCGTTGGAGCTGGTGGGGTTAGCCCAGAGGGGGAGTTTCCCCCGGCCTTCTTTACTCGGCGCCAGTGACGACGTCGAGCATGTCGAGCTGTTGGGGCCGGTTCGGCGATGGGGATGGTTTCGTCTTGCCCCATGTCCAGATGAGGCGCCGCTGGTGCCAGCCTCTTGAAGACTGATGTCTTTTGAGTAGCGGTAGCCAATCTGTCAAAGACAGACCTTCGAGCAGGAACGGGAGCCGGAATAGTCAGTCTTGTAAAGACCGACTCTTTGGCAGGAGAAGCCGCCTTGACGACTTCAGGAGCAGATATGGCTATCTTGTTCGGGATGGCCACTTCAGGGGTCATGGGCTTCTTGGCAGGCCCATCGGAGTTCAGGCTCAGTCTGGTGAAGACCGAGGAGTTGGAGTTGGACGACCCGTTGAGAGGGGCCGTGGTAGTAGTGAGCCGATCGAAGACCGACTTCTTTTGCGCTTCCTTCGGCTGCGGGATATTACCGTTTACTGGCGGGAGCATGGTCCCAAAGAATAGACCGGTGGTAGCCTGAGTCACTTGTTCCACAGGCATAGTGAACAGGGAAGCAGCCTGCGGTCCATAGGCTACACCTCCAGGTGAGGCGGAGTGTCGGTTGCATTTGCAGTTGGAGCAGTTCGAGCAGTTGCCAGCCATTGATCCTTTTGCTTTCTGCAGCAAACGAAACGCCAAATCTTAGTACCTCGAAATCCAAGGGCAACCATTAGCGAACCGCGATTGGTTCGTGAATCACGACACACGAAGTGTGGAGTGGAAAGAGGAAAAGGTCCCACCGGGCATGCCAGAATCTGTTCTCCTCCGAATAGGCGGCGCGACGGACGTCTTGCCTGAAATTCGGGGCAGATGCTAATTGGTGCTATCCGTCCACCTCTCCGAAGATGCCAAGTTGATTTATGGCACCATGTATCGAAGGTTTAAACGGATGCGACCGATGTAGCAGACTTCGTCAGATTCCCCCTCATTTGAGGGGTTTTTGATTGTGGGGATGCTCTTCCCTGCAGGCGCAAGCCCCTGCAGTTAATTACGCTACCGCATTGCGGTAACAACTTTCTCCTTCTCCATGTGGTCACTTCGTGTCATGTGTGTTTGTTTTATGTTTGGTTGCCCGTGGATTGTATACGGAGACTGAATTATGTCGTCGCCCGTAGGGCGTGGACTAGTCCAAATTCATATTATCTTAGATTTGGGTTTGGGGGTTTGGTTTGAGGATACGTTAGCCGTGTTTGAGGCTAAGATCAACTCAAACGTTCGTTAAGGATACGTTAGTCCGGTTTGAGACTAAGATCAACTTAACGGGATCGTTTAGATCCGACAAAAGAGCATTTGAGGCTCTATTTTTCCAGTTTAGGGACATAGTGGTCTGTTGAATGTATGGCCGTCGGGACCCGTCACCTCTCTGACGACGTTGAAGGATTACAACGACAGATATCAGAGGAGTTCAGAGATGTACCCTTGAACCAAAGTTGATTGGGGGATCTATAGTCCAATTTGGGACTAAAGTCTGTTTGAAGGTTTAAGGATACGTTAGCCATATTTGAGGCTAAGATCAACTTAAACGGGATCGTTTAGATCCGACAAAAGAGCATTTGGGGGCTCTATTGTTCCAGTTTAGGAACATAGTGGTCCATCGCCAGTTTAGGGACATGGTGGTCCATTGCCAGTTTAAGGACATGGTGGTCCATTACCAGTTTAAGGACATAGTGGTCCATTACCAGTTTAAAGACATGGTGGTCCATAAAATGTATGGCTGTCGGGACCCATCACCTCTCTGAAGACGTTGAAGGATTACAATGACAAATATCAGAGGAGCTCAGAGATGTACCCTTGAACCAATGAGTTGGTTGAAAGAGTAGACGTGCTCAGTTCAAGATGATTTGAGGACTTATGGCCAGTTTGGGCTAAGTCCAATTATATTTGAAATATTGGCCCTTTGGGCCATTAGACATTTGTCTAGGTTTAGCCACTCATCATTCAGCAATGCTAAACAGAGGTTTGGGGGTTCTGACAATCATTTTGTCTTTGATTTTCTCAATTTTGAGATTCATTTGGAGGAGGGACTTTTACCTCTGGAAAATTAGCTAATTTGGCTAAAAATAGTGTTAAACACTGGAGGTAGAACTCTCAAATTAGTGTTAAACACTAAAAGACAATCAGTGTTAAACACTGGAAATATAATCTTCAATTTAGTGTTAAACACTAGAAACAGTCAGTGTTAAACACTGGAAATATAATCCCCAAATTAGTGTTAAATACTAAAGAAAGCGGGGTCATGTGTGGACACGTGAGAGCGCCCAAAGGTGGGACCAAATCTCTTTTCTTCGTTCTGCAATTAAGTGTTAAGCACTTATTTATTATTTTTATCACGTGTTGACACGTGATGGGGATTTATGCGCTGACTGTTAAAGCGTTTGCCAAGGGGTCAAGTGGGAGCACGTGAGAGCGCCCAAAGCCTTCATTTCTTTAGGGATCTTTTCAAGGGTCACGTGGGGGCACGCGACCTTAATTCTTTTGCATGCATGGAGATCTTTTAAGTCTCTGTTATTTTAAGAATTGAATTCTCTGTAGGGTTAAACCCTAATTATGATTTTAGAGGAATTAAATTCCTATTGTGCAAGAATTAAATTCTTATGTTGGGTTAAACCCTAATTTCATTTTAAGAGGAATTAAATTCCTGTGAATGTGAGAGAATTAAATTCTCAATTAGGGTTAAACCCTAGCTTTGTTTTGGGAAAATTAAATTCTCTAAACTCAATTCTTTCTCTATGTTTTAGATCAGCATGGCAGGATCTCAACCCAATGAGAATTAAATTCTCATCCTATGGGGAGATGTGCTCTGTACACATCTTCAACCAGAAGAAGAACTAAGTTCTTTATTTGCAGAAGAGTTAAACTCTTAGATTTTGAGAATTAAATTCTCTTTTTGAAATTGATCTTTTTCCCTTTTCTCACCTAGGGTTTTCTTTGTTGAGAATTAAATTCTCCTTTCTTTTCTCTCTCTTGAGAATTAAATTCTCCTCTCTCTGTTCTTCTCTCTCCAAAAAGGTAGATCCCTTCTCTTCTCTTCTTGGCTCCTATTTATAGGAGAAAGAAAAGAATCAATTTGTTTAGCAAATCTCTCATTGAAAGATTTGATTTGTTTTCATCATTAATATGATCCTTTAGATCATTCAGTGAATTTTATTCACCGTTGGATTTTAAATCCAAAGATATTCTGTTTGTTATTTTCGGTGAGATTTAGGGGAAATCTTTCCTTGTCTAAGATTTTTTCCATAAATTGGTGATTTTTAATCACCCATGGAACTTTAATCCAACGGTCCCCATAATCCTTTTCCATTTGGAAAGATTTAGAAGTTTTTAGAATTTTAATTCTTATTTGGAAAGATTTAGAGAAATTTAAAATTTTAATTCTATTAAACTGTAAGGCTTTCAAAGCCTGTCACATGCTGGCACGTGACCCTTGGTCATGTGTGAGCACGTGACCCTTGGTCACGTGTGGGCACGTGACCCCCAATTGGTTCCTTTAATAGCCGCTTGTTTTTATTTCTGTTTTAACCATCACGTGTCAACACGTGACCATTGGTCACGTGTGAGCACGTGACCCCCAATTGGGTCCTTCTTCAGCCGTTTGTTTTTTATTTCTGTTTTAACTATCACGTGTCAACACGTGACCATTGATCACGTGTGAGCACGTGATACCTCATTGAGGTAATTCCTGATTTTTAATCAGGGAACAGTGCATAGCATATTTGTTCATAAGTTTTGATCCTGGATGAATTATGAAACCCATAATATATCAAATCGAGGGGTTTTTCGAGATGCCTCCAATACCATCAAAATTTAATAGTTCCTCCTTTAGGAGTTTATCAAAATACAGGCCGGAAGATACAGGTTCGCATTTCCTTAAGCATATCGCTGCCATTTGATACCTTGGACTCTTCTGCGCAGGAATTTTTGGCGGGAACACTGGTGTAGTTGAAAACTCTTATTTTCAAGTTCTTTCTTTTATAGTTCTTATCTTTATATGTAACTTTCACCATCTTTCTTTTATTATAGGATTTTGTGGGTGTAATCCGCTGAAAACCCTCAGGAGACAACACTCCTCATACTAGGGACACCTAGGGGTTTAACGGTTTGTTGCGTGCGCTCAGTGCAATCGTGTTGCCTACGAAAGTGTGCTTAGCTTTCTCCTTTCTTTTTCTCCTTCTCTTGAATAAACTAGTTTGCTCGGGACGATCAAAGATAAGTTTGGGGGTATTTGTTCAGTTGATAAAATTACACATTTAATATGACATTTTTTCCTACTATTTCTAGATAATAAAAGGTGTTTATTATAATATATGATACATATGAGGGTTTATCTGTAAAAATACTATTTTTATGTGTTTATATATTATAATTAACATTTTTTAGGAAAAGGTAAGCATATAATATCCATGTAACATTTGGCCCATTTAAATATGCTTATCTTATTAATACCTTTGACCAATTCTTAATGGTTAAGTTAATATCTCAATAAAACAAACTCTACTAATATTGTTTGTTGAGTTATTATGCAGAATTTTCAGGGCTGAAATCAAGGAAATCAAAGTTGGAAAATCAAATCTGCCGAAAATATTCAAGAAACTAATTCTGGCAGAAATATAGAAAAGATTTTCAAAGTCTGGATACTCAAAAGATTACCAAGTGTTACTGATATGAAGCTACAAAAATTAGAAGCCATGATCTCACCAAAAGAGGGCGGATCCGCGGCCAAACCTATCCAATGGCCGCGGTTCCACCGCGGATTTGAAGAGTTGAGATATGGGATTTTGGTGGTTAGGATCCTAGCAACTAGTTTCCATATTAGAAAACTAGAGTTCTGGCTCTGTGACTATAAATAAGGAGCGAGAGGCTCTTAGAAAAATCATCAAGCTGAAGAGATCACGAAGTCCACGACAGGCTCACGCATCCAGGCTAATCATCAACGGTTCATCTACCTTCTTAGAAGAGATCGAGAAGCAAACTAGTATTTTGTAATCGTTTTCTAAGGGAACAAAGTGTAAATGATTTTTGTTGATTAATAAAGATAGTAGTTTTCTTATTCTATCTTTTTGTAGTTTTTAATATGATTTCTCTCTCCATCTCTTCTTCTCCGAACATGCGCGAGTAATTCTTCGCTTGTTAGGGTTCATGGGATTATGGTAGGTTAATGGATGATGAAAATCTTTAAACTCTTTTTAAATCCTATAAAGTTTATAAATTTTATCAAAAGAATAGTTAACATCCTAATTAGGCGCGCTATCAATTCATTGATAATCGCGACCACGATTAGAGATTAGATTAACTATTGTTTTGGTAAAGGCTAGATATGAACGGAGTTCCATGTCGAGATAGGGGTTAAGAGTGGGAACCCTTTTTCCCTCCGGAAAGCCTAATCTACATGCATCACTGTCATTCTAGTTTTAAATCTATTAAAGGATATAAAGAGTAATTTTTAATTAATCATCCATAACTACTAAATTCTAATGAACCCTACAAGCCCCATTTTTAATATTAAACTTACATCCGTAGTTAATTTAGATCTATATTTCGCATCCGTGTTTAATGTAGATCTAGAAACTATTTCCACTATTCTTTATTCCTCTATTCTTCCTCTTTTTCGACACATCTAAAGTAAGAATGAAAGGTTCCACGTTTCTCTGAGGACGACCCGTACTCATCTCGGTCTAGCTACGTGCGACACCCGTTCTGATTGCAGTTAAACTACAATAAAACAATCGAATCACTATCCTGATTAGATAAGATAATAACCAATCTAATTTTGTAAGAGCGCACGCTAAAGTATTTTCTTCTCTCTCTCCAGGCAGCGACCATGTCACGCCTTAATCAAGATAATAATATGGATGTATTGACCGAACCTGCTTATTCTACTGGGGTGGGGAACGTTGGTTCCGCTCTATCTTATGACAGCTGTCATAAGTCTCGGCAAGGGATAAGGGATGCTAGACGCAACCCGAATGAAGAAAGAGTATTTTGATGCATCTTCTTCGGCTGTGTTAGTTATTGAGAACTGTTTCTCAGTCTGCTCTATGTTCTAGGTATTAGATACCGGATCAGGATTCCACATTTATAATCTGTTACAAGGGTTAACGAAAAGTAGAGAAGTGGGAAAGGGCGATACGTCTCTCAAAGTAGGGAATGGAGAAATTGTTGTCGCCGTAGCTGTTGGCAAATATCACCTGGTATTGCCAAAAGGTGATACATTGATTTTAAACACTGTTATTTTGTACCGTCGATAATGTGCAATATAATATCCGTTTCTTTATTAGATAAAGAAGGATATAATTTTGCAATTGAGAAAAATATTATGAACATTTTCCTAAATCAAGTGTTGATTGGGTTTGGTACGTTGTGTAATGATTTATATGTTCTAAATCAAAATACAGTTCTAAATATACAAAACACCCACAAGAGGAAAAGTTCAGAAATGAACGAAACCTATTTGTGGCACTGTAGACATGGTCATATCAATGCGACCACATTTGCTAAATTGCATAAAGATGGATATTTGAATCCGTTCGAATTTATATCTTATGAAACTTGTTAGTCATGTCTCAAAGGTAAGATGACCAAAACTCCGTTTACGGGACACGAAGCAAAAGCTACTGAACTCTTGGGACGGATATATAGTGATATATGCAGTCCTATGTCTACACATGCCAGGTATAGTTTCTCATACTTCATTACATTCACCGATGATCTCTCAAGATTCGGACATGTATTCTTGTTGAAACACAAACCTGAAGCTTTTGAGAAATTCAAGGAATATAAAAGCGAGGTAGAGAACCAGATGGGTAAAAGTTTTAAAATCCTTCGATCTGATTGAGAAGGCGAATACTTAAACACGGAATTCCGAGATTGTCTAAAAATGAATGGGATTCTCTCTCAGCTTACTCCTCCATATACACCACAGCACAAAGGAGTATCGGAGCGGAGAAATCGCACCCTATTAGATATTGTGCGCTCTATAATAAGTATAGCTGAGTTACCTATTTCCTTCTGGGGATTTGCGCTTAAAACAACAGCTTGTATATTGAATAGGCTTCCTACAAAGTCTGGGCCTACTACTCCATATGAGATATGGGAGGGGAAGAGACATGTCTTAATTTCATTAAGATGTGGGGTTGTCCGGCTTATGTCAAAAAGCAAAATTCGGACAAACTCGAGGTAAAGCCTGTTTTATGTAAGTTTGTTGTGTTAGTTATGTATATGCCCTAGAGGCCATTGTTGTACATATGATGTATATTATAATGGATGCTTGGATATATATAGAGAGGACTTTCTTGCTCGACATGATAGTATGCTATCTGGTTTCACTTTGTCTTAACATGTTGACTTGTATTAGTTTACTGTCTTGCTCTCACATATTGATAAAGCCCTTAGGATCTGTACTCGACTACTAGGACTATGATACAGATCATACTAGTGGGGCCAGGATAGTCTACGAGTATATCCTATAACTGTTCCTAGTCGAGGGTGTATCGAGACAGGGCATCGATACTCCAGAGTAAACTAGCGTATACGCATCTTGACCCATATGATGGACGATGGATGATCCCATATCCATCGGTGTTTGACATCAAAGATGGTGTACGGGTGCTCAGTGGAGACTGGGTATACCGAACGGACTCGCCGAGAACTCCTAGATGGTATTATACCTATCGTCAGATAGCAGTTCTCCGGTGACACTGGTACAGGTTAGTCTGTAGACCCGAGATCGTCATAGAGTCTTGTGTGATTCCCACTGTGCTTTGATTTCCACCTTACCACGTCCAAGAGAGCGTGCAAAACGGTGGTTTTTGGGTACAGTCCCGAATCACATGGAGGCAATGAGCGATAGGAGGGGTTTCGTCTCTCCCGGTATTGGGAGTTGATGTTGCGCTGTGTTCGATTGGCTATAACTGGAAGTCCCTGGACAGGGTTGATATGAAGATTTACTGGTAAGAGTTATCCGTAGTTTCTCGGCCTGTTATGAGCCTCACATCGACGCGACTTATCGGTTACTGGGGTCTGACGTTTACCACCCCTAAACTGGATATGAGACATATCAGACGAAGAGACCGGACTGTACGGTAGTGTTACTGATTAGATTCGTAGGAGTATGTACAGGCTTGCTTGTTGATCTTCCGGTCGCTCAATACCCGGGTGGCTGTTACGTTTAGCTGACCGTTTGCAGTTTGTGGGTGTTTGATATGATCATCACTTACTACTAGCGTATTGACGAGTCTTTAGAGTCCTATATTGAGGTTTCCTGACTCAGGCAAAACGGAGTAGGAGCACGTATGTGATATATGTGGGATTGAGATTGATACGTGTATGTGATACCGTATTCGATTCTCGCGATATGTGATATCGGTCGGTTATATATGATATAGCCGGGTTATCGGATCAAGTGTTGATTCGATTAAATATATATATATATATATATATATATATATATATATATATATATATATTATGTGCTCACTTATATATTTATTATTCTCACTTGTGATACATTTAATATATATGTGATATATGTTTATTGTATTGTTTTCTTTTGTTACATAAATATTATATATGTGATATATAATATTGTAGCATACTAGGTTATACATGCAACATGTATGTATGAGAATTATACCATGCTATATGTAATGTTTGGGTTTAAATATTTAAGTAATTCAAATTGTGGAAATGAGTCATGGATGAAGCTTCATGAAGCTTGTAGATTACCATTGACAAAGTCCACCCTTTTTGTTTTGCCCTAGATATTTCTAACCCAATCATGACACATAGCCATGGTTAACTCTCTACAATGGTTAAGGATAATATACTTGACCTATGGTTGCATTTCTAACCTTAATCTCATTCATTCTTCTTCTTCCTCATTGTCATTTTGCTTTCTAGCTTTTGAGATCAAGAAGAAAATAGTGAGAAATTAAATAATATAGTGAGCAAAATTCCTACTTCATCATCCTCTTCTATACTAGGCATATAGATTAGTGTGTTAGCTTCACTAATTCATAATTAGTGAATTCATAGCTTGAGTTCGTATTTCCTCAAAATAGATCATCTTGGATTTCGAAGTCTTCAAGAAAGCATGGATCATTCGACTTGTGGAGCCTCTCTAGAATCCGGGAGTTCATGGATCGCGGCGAAGGGACTACTACTTGGAGCTTATGAAGTGAAGGAACGGACTACAAAGGTTGTAATCTCTCTCTCTTAGATGTAAAGTTGTTTACATGCAAAATTAACCCTAATTCTTTAGTTAAGATCTTGGTTAGGATTTCATAGCACCCCAAATATCTATAAAATGGCATGTGTGATGCCTTCTTAAACCTTATCGTGGTGTTACGCAACCCTACATGTTGGATATCCCGAACATTTGCGCGGGCATATCTTCTACCACACTTAGGAACAGAAGGTGTTTGTTACTCAGCACGTTATTTTTTTGGAAAATGAATTTCTTGCAAAAGAAATTAGTAGGAGCACAGTAAAACTGAAAGAAGTTCTAGATACACAAATGTTCCCCTAATAATTAAACATAATAAAAAGAGCTAAGCTCTGTTAAATTCTAATGAGGCAGCGCCTCACGTGCTCCCTATGAGAGCACCAGCACCAGCGCCTACCTCTTATAGGATTAAATCCTATGGTGGCGCCGCACGTAAAGTTCATGTAAGCGCCAATGTGCAAAGCACAGGAGCGCCTATATAAATTATCAAGTGGCGCCCACATGCACAACACGTGAGTACCAGCGTCCAAATTAAAAGCAGGTACAATTAAATTGTACATGGGGGATATTTTTCTAAAATCTAAGATATTCTCTGTTAAACAGAGCGGTTGGATCAAAGATCCAATGGTGATGATAAATCATCAAATAATAGAATTAAATTCTAATAGGAGAAAATATCTTCTTAATCTTTCCAAGTGAGAAAGAAATTCTCGGTTGGATCAGAAATCCAATGATATAATTAAATTCTATTTTGGGAATATATTTCCCCAATCTTTCCAAACAAAGAAAGATTGTTCTCTGTAAAACAGAGAGCCCTTGGATCAAAAATCCAATGGTGATTAAAAATCACCGTTTAATAGAAAAAATTCTATATATGGGAAATATTTCCCCAATCTTATTAAAAAGAAGAAAATATATTCTGAAAAACAGAAATTTTTGGATCAAAAATCCAACGATAGATAAAATTCCCAAATAATCTTTGAGACCAATAAAATCAATTGGAATCTCTTAATGTGAGATTTCTCAAATTAATTAACAAACTTGCCTCTTCTATATAAAACAACTGAGACTTCAAGTCTCATATAGAGAATTGACCCCATAAGTTTCTCCACGAAAAAAAGAAGAAAAAATAGAGAATTTAATTCTCAAAAAGAAGAAGAAGATCTCTCCCCTTTTCAAACTCTAGGTAAAGAAAAAGAAAACATCAAAATATCTCCTTTGCCTAGTATAAACGAAAACAATGGTTTAACCCTTCATATGGAAGAAAGAACTTAGTTCTTCCTTTGATTTAAGATTTGAAACGCAAATCTCTCCACAAGTTGAGAATTTAATTCTCATCGGGGAGATTCTGTTCTTCAGACTAAAAAACTAGGGAAAAAGAACAAGGTTAAAAAGAAAGAGAAAGAAAAAGAACCTATATTTTAGGAATTTAATTCCTGTAAATAATAAGAACATAGTTCTTAAAGAAAATTCGATCCCAGAAACAAAGAACTTGGTGATCATTAATGGTCAAAATGCCATTAACTAAGATTCAATCTCTGGAAAGAAGAGAGAAAAGGAGCTCAGCGCCTCACATAAAAAACACGTGGGCGTCCCTAAACAAAAGACTCAGCGCCCCACGCGTTTTTCATGTGGGCCCTCAAAACAGAAAGCCAGCGCCTCATGTGAAAGATACGTGAGCACTGAGTAAAACTGCTTTGCACTTCATATGCAGCCAAAACGGCAGAGTGCTTAGCACTGATTGGGCAACGCCCACATCCTAGCGCCTCGACGCCATATAATAGTGCTTAGCACTTCATATGCAGCCAAAATGGCAGAGTGCTTAGCACTGATTGGGCAACACCCACATCCTAGCGCCTCACATGCTTCTCACGCGGACACCATATAAAAGTGTTTACCATTATATATATATTCAGTCAAAATGACTGAGTGCTTAGCACTGATTGGGCAACGCCAATGACTGAAGGCTTCACATGATACCCATGTGAGCTCCAGAGCTCCAAACAAGTGCTTATCACTCCTGTAAAAAAAATGCAGAGCAAACATGACCCAGATAAGTGCTTAGCACTTTTGAATAAAAGAAAAAGAAGAAAGAAGAAAAGACTTAGCAGACCAAGCCCAAATTGGCTAAAAGTCTCTCTTTGGAATTTTTTGCAGCTGAGCCCAAATGCTCTATTGTTGGATCTCAATAAAATTTGATGATTTCTAAAATGTTGCTAAGTTGATGTTAGTCTCAAACAGGACTAACGTATCCTTAATTAAAATAAATTGAGCCCAAATGCTCATATATTTAAGTTGATCTTAATCTCAAAATAGATTAACGGTCCTTAAACCAAACAAAATATTTTTGAACTAAAGGAACATATAACCTAAGTTCAAAACCCATACCTAAATTTCAAATATACGGATTTGGACTAATCCGCGCTTTACGGGCGACGACATAAAATAGTCTCCTTATACAATCCACGGGCAACCTTAACGAACAAAATAACACATGACACGAAGTGAACGACTGCAGCAGGAGAAATTGGTTATCGTAACATGATAACGTAATTAACTGCAGGGGCTTGTGCCTGCAGGGAAGAGCATCCCACAATCAAAAACCCCTCACAAATGAGGGGGAATCTGATAAAATCAGCCACAACGGTCGCATCTGTCCAAACCTCCGATATATGGTGCCATAAATCAACTTGGTATCTTTGGAGAGGTGGATGGATAAGTCCAATAGCATCTGCCTCCAAATTCAGGCTAGACGTCCTCCGCATCTCAGTCCGGTCTTTGGCAGTAAACAGATTCTGGCATGCCCGGTGGGACTTTTTCCTCTTTCCACTCCACACTTCCGGTGTCGTGTTTCGCGAACAAAATCACGGTTCGCTATGGTTTCCCTTGGATTCAAGGCACTAAAACTTGGTGTCTTGATCATATGTAGAAAATCAATGGCTCTCAACTGCACCTCATGCAACAGCAACTCCCGCTTCACCCTAACTGGAGGAGTGACCCATGGGCTCAACGTGGCCTCTATTTTCTCAATGCCGGTGGGGCAGGTCACACAAGCCACTGCCGGACTATTCTTCGGGACTATGCTCCCACCTAGGAGTTTCGATGCTTCAACGTCGCAAGAAGAAGCTCCTAGAAGGTCGGCCTTCGATCGACTGGCAACCATGACGGCCCCCATCAGCAAACCGTCAAACTCTGGTGTTTCAGTCTTCAACAGGCTGAGCAAGAACTCCAATAGGCCCATAAAGAAGCTCATGATTCCAGAAGGAGCTACCCCAAAAAAGCTAGCCCTCCCTACGCCTGCTACAGGTGAAACCGTCAAAGGTGCTTCCCCCATCAGAAGATCAGTCTTTGAAAGATTGGCCGGTTCTCCACAAACTCCATTAAGGACGTCGGTCTTCGACAGGCTGATGCCGATTGAAACCCCTCAGCAATGCTGGGTCATGATGAAGCCGCTTCCAAAATTAAGACGGCCCCTTCTGCGAGGCACGCTCGACGTCGCCACTGGCTCCGAGTGAGAGAGGCTGGGGACAACTCCCCCTCTGGGATCACCCCTCCAACTCCTATGGTGGTGGTCGACATCGCTGTTCCAACTGGGAACAATTTTGAACTGCTTAGGATGGTGCGTAAAAACTCCCCAACGGTGGTGCTAAAGAAATCTCCCTCACCTGTCAAAGTTATAATGCAGGCAAAGCAAGAGCTTCCTTATCAGCGACTCTCCTCGCAAATTCATAGGGTCTGGCGAAAATTCCAGGACTCTGTGATTGACCAAAAGTACTCTCGTCGACCAAAGAAATCGAAGGTTCGACAAGAAAAAGACCACTCCTCCGTCATACAATGGGGGATTTCTCCTAAGCAGGTGCCTGTCACAACGGCTCCTTCAACTCCAATCTCTTATAAAAGAACGAGGCTGGAGAAACTTCTACCGCCCGCGACAAATTCCAAAGGCGATGGATCTAAACGCCCAAAGTTTGGGGGTATTATCGTCCATACGGTCTATATGACCAATGGGCAAGAAGGGAGCCGTGCTTCGGTAAGTCATCGACCGCAAACCCAGTCACTGACAAAGGCTCAGGAGCAACAACAGAAGCTCCAAGAAATGCTGAACAAAATGACAGCACTCACTGGATAGAAAGAAATTTCGGACAAAGAGGCTGAACAGCATCATGAGTAGAAGACCGATACATAGTTTCTACGAAGGGTGCTCAAGAGAAAGGACAAAGAGGCTGTTGATTAAGCTGCTAACATAAAACAGATGGCTCTTTTCTTCCAAGATATGGTTGGAATGAGGATCTAACCAGAAACCCCGGCTGGAGATCCGCCGATAATCGTCGAGGACGACAGAGGGGAAACATCAAACCCTCCTCCGGCCTTATCAGTGGCCAAGGAGGAAACGATCTCCAAGGCCGCCCTTGATGATTACACTGCTTAACAAATAAGAGTTCATCAAGCTAATGAAGCCACCGGTCAAATTGTCAGAACCGGACGACCATATCCAGGCTGGTATGACCAAATCAAATACCCACCGGGATATAAGATTCCCAAGTTCTATGTCTACAAAGGAACACGCAACCCTCATCAACACGTTGCGCAATTCATAGCTCTGTGCGAAAACACTAGAGGTGACGATAAATTGTTGCTTCGCCAGTTTGTCGGCTGCTTGTCAGAAACAGCTTTCGAATGGTACTCGGAGCTCCCAAATGACTCTGTGAAAACATTTACAGAAATGGAGCTGCTACTCATACAGCGTTTCGCCAACGCGAGCGAACACACTCAAATCACGGCATTAATCAATGCCAGGATAAAGCTGAGAGAAACATGGGTCCAATACACACTCCGGTGGCGGAATCTGTGGTCTATCTGCGAACAACGCATTGAAGAATCTCCTGCCGTAGGCATGTTCATCGGGACCCTTGACCCTCAAACGACTGTATCCCAGTTCATGACATTCTTCAAACCAACTACCTTCTCTGATAGATAAACTGGCCCAGATAGACCAGATGGGCTATGGGCCTTCATCCTCAAATAAGGACCCTCAAAAAACTAAGGGTAAAGAAAAGGCGGCCTTCGTCACTAACACGCAATAATAGCCGAGTGGCCCAAAACCAGCTGCTCGCCAAAACAACGCACATCCGCGTCCGTTCTTGGAGGAAAGACTAAGACGCGCTTACTCGTTTCTGCATGATAAGACGAGGAGACTATTCGAATTGGAAATGCATAATAAACTCATCATATTGCCAGACTCATAGCATCCACCGCAACCCTGCGACGTCAACAACCCTAATTATTGTTCCTATCACAGAATGGTGAGCCACCTAATTGAAAATTACAACGTCTTCAAAAACTGGGTCGAGAACCAGTATCAACAGGGGAAATTTGCGCTGTCTGATAACTGAAGGGTAAACCCGCCCCAGAAGCACACTTCCAAAAAGGTGGACGCGCAAGGGGCATTATGCTCACTCGTGGAAGAAACTCTATGGGAAATCGTTCTTTCAGCGAAAACCAAAAGAATGCTGAAGGATCTACAAGCATGTCCGGCAGTCAGGTGGAAAAGCCCACTTGAACCTGAAATAATCGATGGGATGCTAAAATCTTATCCCGTGCCGAAAATTTTTGACGAGGGGAAAAACCTCCAAGTCAAGCCTTCGAAGTCTTCAAAGAAAAAGAAGAAGACCAAGAAGCCTGTGCAGCCTGCCAAGTATGACGACAAGCGCACAGATCTACAAAAATACATAGACGCGCTAGAGGAATATAATCAGAAGGCACGGACATCGGTCACGCTCGACGAATTCCTCAAGTATATTCTTGAGGGCGAAAATAGTGACAATGATGAGGGAAATGACTCATCAAAAGACACCAAAGACCGTGTAGCAAGTTACCACATGGTCTCCCATTTGTCGTTATATGATGACTAGGCTCCCTCAGCATCAGAAAACAATGCAGATGAACTGGAGGAAGAATCGGTGCTAAAATCACCGGAACTGCCAGAAGAAGACCTGATTGAGAGGCTGCTAAACGAAATCTTTCAAAAAAGCAAAGTTGACTAAGAACGCGAGACAGCCATATTTGAAAAGCCTAAGCGTCAGCGTCTGGATAAAGAAACAGTAGCGAGGAAGAGTCGTAAAATACTCCAACTAAACCAAAGCACACCTGCAACAAATAAGAGTAGGATCAAAACAGAGAGGCGGTTTACCAAATCCCTGTTAATGTGGATGAAGCTGCCACCTCTCATAAAGAACACTCCCGGGGTCATATGCCTCAATGGAAAAGAATCACATCCAAACTACTGCCTATATCATCGGAGGGTAACCCACCCCACCAAAGAATGCGGTGCCTTCAAGAGGTGGTGGCAAGGATATGTTTCCCATCAAAAACACTTCAAGAGAATGAAGCGCGAAGCTCGTTCTCGTCGACAGAAAAATAGTGGGATGAACACATATGAAGAAACAACAGGCAACTGTCATATGGTTGGTACCAGTTCGGAAGGGGAAAACCCCAAGTTCTTATCTTCGGGAGCGATTATGAGGACGAAACACCTCTCAGCCCTCTTTTCAAAGACTCCGCCTCCGAAAGCGAAGATGAGGAGAAGAACTGCGAAAACATTCAGCAGCGTAACCATACGCTTCCTGAGAAGAACCTCGGACCTACAAACAAAGGTTTGAATAAAAATGATAAAGAGAAAGGGAAAATCCCTGAGATAATTGCCCTCGATGACGGGGTAGTAAAAGAGCTCACTACAGAAGATCTGCCTAAGAAAAGCAAGGTGGATTATAATGTCCCAGCACATCTGAGAAAAATACCCTCAAAACTGAGTATATTGGATGCTCTCCTCCTGTCCAAAGAGGCACGAGATTCCCTGATCAAAGTATTACAAGAACCCGATCAGTTCCAAGCTTTCCTTGTAGAAGAGAAAATGAAAGATGAACTGGCAGAGGTCCACACGGCTGATATTACATTCAGCAATGAAGATCTCCTCCTTGGTAAGTACGAACATAATCGCCCGTTATATATTACCGGGTACTGCCACGACATCAAGAAAGGGAAAATCCTTGTCGACAACGGATTCTCCGTTAAACTTCTCAACGTGAGAGTGCTGAAGGAAATTTGCATGAACGTTCAGCACCTCGCCCGAGATAAAATTACCATCTCCG
Source organism: Agapanthus africanus (assembly GCA_030015575.1). Classification (NCBI taxonomy): domain Eukaryota; kingdom Viridiplantae; phylum Streptophyta; class Magnoliopsida; order Asparagales; family Amaryllidaceae; genus Agapanthus; species Agapanthus africanus. The sequence goes on from JASDDO010000016.1 coordinate 571,161,547, forward strand.
GGTTTGACTCACAGTCATCACGGACACTAAGCTTTATGATACAGATGCTATGCTTCAGGCTGCTCGTCACTGACATCAAATTTCATGTCATTAACGCCAAGATTTGCTATAACGCTTTTCTCCGCAGGCCTTGGTTACACGAGTACAACATCATCCGTTCTACACAACATCAGTGTATGAAGTATTTTAAGGATGTCTCGGAGTACACCGTAATGGGAGAGCTAAATCCATTCTCCATAAATGAAATCCGGAAATACGAAGACGCAAAGTACTTACCAAATTTTGAGGATACTAAAAGGTTCCACAAGCCGGAGAATAAACAGAAGTTCGTCGCCACTATCCCGATTTTTGGAAGCGATGCTGAGAAAGATGAAGAAATAGTCTACTCGGAGCAACCCCAAAAAGAAAACAATAAGCCCAGACCATATACTCCTATCTTGGTATTTGGCAGTGACTCAGAGGATGAGGCTAATGCAGTGTTCTCCGTCCGCCCGTAAATGCAAAATTTTGCCGAAGAAGATCAAAGTCTACAAATTATAATGGCTCCGCCTCGACATTACAGGGAACTTGATGCGCTCGATAAATACAGCGTACAAGAACTGCAAACTTTCTATGCGCCTTCTACGCAAAGGGATGAAAAGGCAATCCTCTTCTACCAATCTACGGAGACCAAAGTAGAGAGAGAAATTTGGCACGGTACCGATTTTGCGCTCGACAGGCTTCAACCCATTCGTATGCCAAGATATTATACGGAAAGATTGAAAGAGTTGTTATGACGACAAGGCGTACCCCTCGAACAAACTGTTCGGCAAGTCCAATTCTACAAAAAGATTTGGGATATTCCCATGACTCAGCGAAAGATGCTCAACGGGAAGATGGATACAACCGAGCTTGGATATGTTTGGTCCAAGAAACGGGAGTAGATCTACAGTTGTTGTGTCGTAAACAGTTCAAGTGGAGCGGAAAACGCTCTTCCAAATAGCCGTGACGTCGAATCGGAGCGAGCTCCCGCTCTAAAAACGTTAAGTCCGTCGCTGGAAGAATAAATTGACAAGTTAATAAAAGAAGCTTTCCAAACAAGCCGGGACAACCACAGCCGCAAAATGAACATTTATGAAAAGCCTATGACGCAACGTCTCAGTCAGCAATTTGCGAAGAAAATAAACCGTAATGCTCTTCTTCCCCGGTCCGATATATGTTCTCACGAATGGGGAAAATCCCGAAATAGAGGCAAAAATAGGGTCAAGAATGCAAACAATGTTCGAAGACAACAAAGCGGATTCGAGACACCGTTCAATCGAGAAAAGCTCGATTTGAGCCCGTCCTTTATAAAGAAAATGGGTCGGGAATACTCTTTCCCTCAAGACAAGATAAGGAAAATATTTAACCTTGTCATGAAGCACTAAACAATGACGCTTCCGGAGTCTCGGCATCCTGAACAAATAAATGAGGTCCATCATCCGGATTATTGCTTCTATCACCGAGTAATAGGTCATCCCCTTAAAAACTGCTTCACCTTCAAAGACCGGATAGAAGACCAGTATCGACAAGGCAGGTTTATGTTATTCGACTGCTGGAGAGTAACCCTGCCACAAAAGCATGAGCCAAAAAGGACCTATACCGTCAGGATAGGACCAACTTAACATCGAGAATGGAAGTGAACTCGTACCTTCCATATGATAACACTTTCAAAATAGGGAGGGCACGGGACTATGAATGACCTCTACAAGTGCTTCTCAAATGAAGATGAGAATGAGGTAATCTCAGAGTTTCTACCAGCACCAAATGAGCTGGAAGATGGGATACACACCACGGCGGACAACCTAAAAAATTGACTTAGGAACGGAAAATGATCCGAGGCCAACGTTCGTCAGTGAGCTACTATCTGAAAAACAGGTAGCCACGTTAAAATACGTGCTTATGTAGTATAAAGATTGCTTCGCCTAGAACTACTCTGAAATGCTGGGTCAAGATCCAAAAGTGGCAGTACATAAACCGGCGATATCGCCAGGTATAAAGCCAATCAAACAGGTGCCAAGAAGGATGTGGCTCAAACTTGATATGAGTATCAACGCTGAAGTCAAGAAACTAATCGACTCTGGTTTCATCCAAGAAGTTCAATATCCCAACCAGATCGCTAACATCGTTCCAGTGATGAAGAAAAATGGGACGGTGCACATCTGCGTGGATTTTCGAGACCTTAATAATGCTTGCCCGAAGGATGACTTCCCAGTGCCCGTAACCGAGCTTATGATCGATAACACGTCTACCCATGAGGTCTTCTCCTTCATTTTTGGATCTTTAAGATACAACCAAATAAAAATGCATCCTGAAGACCAGAAGCATACTACCTTCCGAACCCCGCTGGGCATATTCTACTATTAGGTAATGCCCTTCGGTTTGAAGAATGCTGGCGCTACCTATCAGAGGGCCATGACAAAGATCTTTGATGACCTCATCCATGATATCGTCAAATGCCCATTCGGAAGTATAATTTAAAGATGAACCCTCTAAAATGCGCGTTTGGAGTTAGCTCAGGCAAATTCCTGGGATTCATCATATGTCACCGGGGTATCAAAATCGATCCTTCAAAGATCAAGGCGATTATGGAAATGCCCACGCCAAGAATCCTTAAATAGCTGCTGTCTCTCCAAAAAAACTCGCATATATCCGGTGGTTCATAGCTAACCTCTCCGGAAAATGCCTTCCTTACAGTTATTTGATGAAAAAGGGGACCTCGTTCATCTGAGATCAAAAGTGCTAAAATGCACCGGACGAAATCAAACAATACTTGCAAAATTGATCGCTCCGGTTAAGGTAAAACCCCTTATCCTATATACAACGGCCTTTGAGGGTTCTCTAGGCGCATTTTGGGCACAAAAGAATGATCAGGGAAAGGGGAGAGCTCTGTGCTATTTAAGTCGAGTTCTCCTAGGGGCAGAAAACAACTATCCCCCCATCGAAAAGTATTGCCTAGCGCTAATCTTCGTAATAACGAAACTCAGACATTACACCTTGGCACATGAGGTCCCTCTCATATCGAAGGTGGATCCTCTCAAATATCTAATGTCGACAGCCTTACTAACAGGAAGGCTTGCCAAATGGGCCCTCCTCCTGATGGAGTTCTCGATAACATATCGTTCCCTCAAAGCAGTGAAAGGGAAGGCTATTACCGACTTTCTCGCAGAGCATCCGATAACAGCTGACTCCCCATTAAATTGCGAATTGCCAGACGAATAAGCATTCGACGCAATCGAAGAAGAAAATGATTCCCAATCGGAACTCTACTTCGATGGAGCATCATCCATGAAGCGGTGAAAGCAAAACACCCCTATAATCAAAACTGGGGTGGGCCTTATCTTCGTAACCCCACAAGGAGGGATCTTGCGTTACGCACTCTTCTTAATGGAGCCTAGGACTAACAATATGTAGGGTTTCTTAGCACGACAGTAAGGTTTCAGGAGGTATCGTCCATGCCATTTTCAAAAAATTGCCATGCTAAACAAGCCTAAACATAGAATCTTTAACTAGAGATTTAGACAATAGCAAATGCAAACAACTTTACATCGGGAGAACAAGAATACAACCTTTGTAGACCGGTCCTTCTTTTCACTTGCTCCGTGTAGTAGTCTCGCGACTCTATTAGGCTTCTCTTGAGACTTCGAACGAGCTTCCTCCGATGACCTTCGTGCCGAAAATAATCCACGCGAAGCCCCTCCAACTCAAGCTACCTTTACACTAAACTCTTTAGCATATGAAATACGCTACACTCAATCGCTAGTGTAGGATGGTGAAGTAGCGGATGTTAAGAGCTCACAAGTTTGTGTTCAAGTTTCATGATTTACATCACATGTGAGGGTTGAACCTTGAACCATGACACGAGGAGGAAGAAGAAGCTAGAGAGCAACCATGCGAGCAACTCAAAAAAAAATGGCTAAGTGTATAGAATGAGCTAAAATGAATGCCAAGTCTTGACCACTCACTCATTCAAGTATGGAATTATGCAATATAAAATTGCAACCAAGCTTGAATAGTGAGTCAAGATGAATAAACAAAAGTAAATCCCATGCTTGCAACCATGCTTTCACTTTACACCACATTTCTATTTCCACAAAATAGAAATTTAAATGCCATGTTTCATTATTATATATATATATATATATATTAATATATATAAAGAAGAATAATTAGTGAGCTAATGATATTGGTTAAGATATAATTATATCACATATAATATATATCGCATTATTAAATCAACACTTGATTTAATAATCCGGTTATATCACATATGACCGACTAATATCATTTATTTGTATATCACATTATCGAATCAACACTTGATTCGACAATCTGGTTATATCACATATAACCGAACCGATAACAGATGACTGCCAGATTACAATACGGTATCACATACTCGTATTTAATCAGGCCCACACACACATCATATATGTGTCCCACTTCGTTTCGCTTGAACCAGGGAACTTCTGTGTGGGACTCTAAAAACTCGTCAATACGCCAACAGTAGGTGATGATCACATCAGTCACCTATAAGCCGTCAGCGGTACTAGCTGGATGTAACGGCTATCCGGGTATTGAGCGATATGAAGATCAACAAGTAAGCTTGTCCACAGTCTCCATGAAGCTTATTAGTAACACTACCGTACAGTCTAGTCTCTTCGTCCGATATGTCGCATATCATGTCTAGGGGTGGAAATCGTCAGACCCCAGTAACGTGATAAGTCATGTCGATGTCTGGCCTATAACGGTTCGAGAAACTACTGATAACACTTATCAGTAAATCTCGGCAGCAGCCATGGCCAGGGACTTCCAGTTATAGCCAATCGAGCATAGCGCAACATCAATCCCCAATACTAGGAGAGACAAAACACCTCCTATCACTCATTACCTCCATGTGACTCGGGACTGTACCCAAAATCCACTTGTTTGCACAACTCCTCTTGAGCGTGGTTGGGAGGAAATCAAAGCACAGTGGGAGCCACACAAGATTCTATGACGATCTCGGGTCTACAGACTAATCTGTACCAGTGTCACTAGAGGACTGCTATCTGACGATAGGTATACTCCCATATAGGAGTCCTCGACGAGTCCTGTTCAGTGTACCCAGTCTCCACTGAGCACCCGTATACCATCTTTGATGTCAAACACCAATGGATGTGGGATCATCTATCGCCCATCATATGGGTCAAGAAGCTTATACGCTATTTTACTCTGGAATATCGATGCCCTGTCTCGATATTCTCTCGACTAGGAACAATTAAAGGATGTACTTGTGAACTACCCTGGCCCCACTAGTATGATCTCCATCATAGTCCAGGTAGTCAAGTACATATCCTAAGGGTTTTATCAACATGTGAGAGCAAGACAGTATCACAATACAAGTCTACATGTTAAGACAAAGAAAAACCAGATAGCATATTATCATGTCGAGCAAGAAAGTCCTCTCTATATATGTCCAAGCATTCACTATAATATACATCATATGTACAATAATGGCCTTTAGGGCATACATATAACTAACAATCTCCCTTTTGCACTAAGGCCATGTATTATAGTATCTCATACCCAACATCCCAAAAAGTCTCTCAAATTGTATCTGGGGGAGGGCCTTTGTGAGTGGATCCGCTACGTTGTCCTTCGTGTCAAATCTCATGACCTCGATCTCCCGGCGATCAACTATCTCCCAGATCAGGTGATACCGCCTCAGAATATGTCTGGATCTCTGATGGGACCTGGGTTCCTTGGACAAAGCCACCGCTCCATTATTATCACAATACACAAGTATTGGATGCTCAATGGATGGAACCACACCAAGCTCAGCAATGAACTTATTCATCCAGACAACTTCTTTGGCAGCATCGTTGGCAGCGATGTATTCAGCCTCCATCGTCGAGTCTGCTACGGTGTCTTGCTTGGAACTCTTCCAACACACCGCTCCTCCGTTGAGGGTAAAGACAAAACCCGAGACTGATTTACTGTCGTCCTTATCACTCTGGAAGCTCGAGTCGGTAAAGGACTCCACTTGGAGTTCACCGTTACCATACACCAAGAACATCTCTTTAGTCCTTCTCAAGTACTTGAAAATGTTCTTCACAGCTGTCCAGTGATTCTTTCCTGGATTTGCTTGATACCTACTCACTACACTTAGTGAGTATGCTATATCGGGTCTGGTACATAATATCGCGTACATGATAAAGCCTACTGCCGAAGCATAGGGTATCCCTTGCATGCGAGCTCTCACCAAATCAGTCTTGGGAGACATCTCTTTGGAGAGAGTGAGTCCTGAGATCGTGGGTATATTTACACACTTGGAATCTTCTATACTAAACCTCTTTAGTATGGTTTCAATGTACCTAGATTGGGATAATCCCAGTATCCGTTTAAATCTATCTCTATAGATCTTAATCGCTAAAATGTAAGAGGCATCACCTAGATCTTTCATTGAGAATTTTTGTGATAAGAAGAGCTTGACCGAGTGCAGCATAGGTACATCATTTCCTATAAAGAGTATGTCATCCGCGTACATATTAGGAAGACGACCTTACTCTCTGCGACCTTCTTGTATATACAAGGTTCATCTACATTTTTGATGAAGTTAAACTCTTTGACTACCTCATCAAAACAGATGTTCCAATTCTGCGATGTCTGCTTCAACCCGTAGATTGATTTAAGCAGCTTGCACACCTTTCCGCTGCTCCCACTGTCTACGAAGCCCTCTGGCTGAGTCATGTACACGCTCTCTTCTAAATCACCATTTAGAAAGGCGGTCTTAACATCCATTTGCCAGATTTCGTAGTCATGGTATGCAGCGATGGCAAGTAGGATCCGGATGGACTTAAGCATAGCCACAGGAGAAAAGGTTTCATCATAATCTACACCTAGTCGTTAACAAAAACCTTTTGCAATAGGTCTAGCTTTGAAAGTCTCAACTTTTCCATCTACACCAAGTTTCTTCTTGAAGATCCATTTGCTCCCTATGGGTTTTACCACTTCCGGAGTAACTTCCAAAGTCCATACTTTGTTAGTGTACATGGATTCCATCTCAGATCGCATTGCATCTAGCCATTTCACAGAGTCCCCACTCGTGATGGCCTGCTCGAAGCTAGTTGGGTCATCATCTTCCATGATGCAATCCCTGCTCCCACCATCAATGAGAAAACCGTAGTATCTCTCAGGTGGATGAGGAACCCTACTAGATCCGCGGAGAGGCTGGGGTTCGTTGGAGACTACTGAATCCTCTGGTTCTAATAAATCATCAGTTGTAGTTTGTGTGGCTGGAACTTCTTCCAGCTCTAACTCTTTGCCACTAATTTCTTTTATAAGAAATTACTTTTCCAAAAAGGTGGCGTATTGAGAAACAAAAACCTTTTGTTTCTCGGCGTGGTAGAAGATATATCCTTGTGAATTCTTTGGATATCCCACAAACTTGCAAAGAACTGATCGTTTCTCGAGTTTGTCCGGATTTTGCCTTTTGACATAAGCCGGAAAACTCCATATCTTAACTCGTTTAAGATATGGTCTCTTTCCACTCCATATCTCATATGGTGTGGTAGGTACCGATTTAGATGGAACTTGATTCAATAGGTATGCTGCTGTTTCAAGCGCATAACCCGAAAGAGAAATAGGAAACTCAGCGGTGCTCATCATAGAGTGCACCATATCCAATAGTGTGCGATTCCTTCACTCCGATACATCGTTGTGTTGTGGTGTATACGGAGGAGTAAGCTGAGAGAGAATCTCATTCTCTTTTAGATAGTCACAGAATTTCGTGCTCAAATATTCTCCTCCCCGATCAAATCGAAGGATTTTAATACTTTTACCCGTCTGGTTCTCAACTTCATGCTTATATTCTTTGAATTTCTCAAAAGCTTCAGACTTTTGTTTCAACAGGAACACATGAACGAATCTTGAAAGATCATCAGTGAATGTAATGAAGTATGAGAAACCATTCCTGGCATGTATAGACATGGGACCGTATACATCATAATGTATCAGTCCCAAGAGTTCCGTAACTCTTTCTCTGTGTCCTGTAAACGCAGTTTTCGTCATCCCGCTGTAACAGCTCCATTTTTAATGTACAAAGAATTGATTTAAATTCAATGTATACTTGGAGTATTTATTGCAGCTGATATCTCTTTAAGTATTTATTTCACTCAATAATTACAAGAAGGAGCTTGTAGCTCATTGGTAATACCTTGCACTGCTAAACCAACCCACCAGAGTTCAAATCCCATGCCCCACATTATTTTTGTATTTATTTTATTTTAATTTCTTTTGGAAGTCAACAGTAAAAAGGCCATAACTCCCAAAATATGTACTGGACAACAAAATGTAAATATACCATATTGTACCCTCAAAGAATCCCCAGCCATTGGAGCCCTGACTCGGCCCGACTCATGTGTTCCTCTACCCTCTCATCACTTTTTCTAAGTCCACTCTCCCAAAATTTCAAGAGAACTTGGTACGTTAGAAAACGAGCGAAAGGCGAAGCGCTGACGAAATCGACGGCGAAATTCCGACGATCGTGCTAGGACCTCTCAACGACGATTTGACGTACCGGCAAACCCTCTACCTCCCCCTCACTCTCTAACGTTGTCCAAACCCATAAGTCCCCCTGTTCTATCCTTCTTTCCTTTCATTAAAATACGAATTTATAAACCCGTCGGAAATCAGAACAAACCGATTTTCGATTCGGTTTTCTATCAAAACTCACTTATCACTAATTCCATAATGCTTAAACATATTCATGTTGACTACTAATCACTTAAAAATCAATTTGAATAAGTTTTCACACATGAAATGATAGCTTTTGCAATATATCGTATTCTTTCACTTAAATACCACCATGTTTGGTTTATCACATTTAACCCCTAAACTTTACTATACCTTAAAGTAGATCACGAGGTAATGACCTACCTCCTCACACACTCATATGAAATCATAACACGCTACCTTGAAAACTTAGAATACGATAAAACAAGATTTTTCATTAAAATACCCTTTTCTTAATAAAACCTTTTCTAAAAGTTCTAAGTTTTATACAATTTTAAAACAATATCTTTTAATAGGAAATACGATAAGTTGGGACATCGATCGTTTATCTAAATCTGATTTTGTGGTGTCTAGACAAGTGTGTCTAAGGCGAGTGGTTACTTAATTAGGGCCACTACTTGTAGTGGAGAGCCTCCTACTCACCTGGCACTTATCTGGCCGCAATTGGCGGTGGAGAGGCGATTTGAGGTTTCTAATGACTTTTCGTTTAGACCAATTAGAAATAGGCTAGTTGGCTTAGGAAACCCTAGAATCTAAAATACGGAAATTTACTCATCTTACAAATAAATACCTTATCTTTATAAAACCGTTTTCTAAATGATTAGTATTTATTAAATCTTTGCAAAGCGCCACTACAACCCACATTTGGGGAAATCGTTAGGGATATTACGGTTTATCATGCACCCTCGAGCTTAATAGTGCGAGATTCAGACCTCCGCAAGGAGCATTCGGTCTCGAAAGGTTTAAAATACGACATTTATGAAAAATGAGATTTTTGGTAAATAAAATATTTATTAAAAATTATTCTTGTATAAACATATATATATTTATCATTTAAAAACCTATTTTATTATAAGATAAAGTTTCCACATTTTCCTAAAAAATTACAAGATTAAAAGTTACATTAAAATACCATGAATTTCAAATAAATCAATATTACAAATTAATACGTTTATTTATGAAATTAGGATATTTTCACTAGAAATAAGACAAAATAAAATCACACTCATTATAACCATAAAGACGAATAATAAATACTTGAGGTGTATCTTGAAAACTATACAAAAGTATTTTTACATAAAACCCCTCAAGTTTTATAAATTACAATAAGGACCCTAACAATTATAGAACTTCGACTTACATTTCTTTTAGTCTGACTCGGGTTTGAGTCTGATTATTTCTGACTTGAATATAATTCAAGTCAATCTATATTCTTTAATATTCCAACTCAATATGAATACATGAATCCCAGAATCCAGTTAACAATCTATGCAACTTGACTGAATCAAACCATGGATATACATCCATTATTCCGTTATTCCATTTATCTGATTATGCAGTTACAATCTGTTCACTGATATCATGGTTTTGGTCAGTCATCCAACTTACATAATACAATACAACAATACTATCAAAACACTACGGGGTTTAAGGGGTAGATTGGTACGGAAGGTGTTAAAGGTGGCACGGGGTGGTCAGATTAAGACACCTAAACTATATTCCGTTGCTGTTGTACCGTGGCTTAACGGTTCCTTGTACATTCCGTTTGCCCTGGTTTCTAGCATATAGAGACCTCTCTCGTATACACTGGCATCCTTCTATACCAAGCTACAAACAACAGCGTTAATACAACATTACAACAAATAGTATACAACTTTAGAAGATACCTCTTATTCTGTCTTTTCTAATTCCTCCTTATTTTTGGGACTTACCGAGCGACCTGTTCGCTGACGACATTCTATTTCTTTCTTCTTTGAATGTCGTCAGGTGTTTTGGATCCGTCAGAAATCGAGCCCACCGGTGAAGACTTGGATCAGTTTTAAGAAGACCCTAAGCTCTAGACATTGTACCTTGTTCTATTCAGTATTTTCATTTCCTGTTATGCCATTGTTTAGGCATCGCTTTTCATTCTAGTTGTATTTACTTTTCAAGCATTGTACAAAAGAATGTTATTAATAAAGTTGCTGTTATTTCTATATCTCTTGTCTCTTGTGATTTACTTTATATTGCTTAGATACGCTTAGCGTATGTACTTCTAAGTATATACGTAGCGGACCTCGTCGCGTCCTCTTCGCCGTACACCGGGAAGCGGGGCGTGACATGGTTTTGTTGGTGGCCCATGCAGGTCAGAGCTGTATGAATCCCTATCATGCAGTTCTGGTCTGCGTGAACAACCTAAGCAATATAACACAAGAACCAGCAACTAAAATATTCTTTACAATTCATGTTTCTTGAATCTTACAAATTTCTATTCCTTGAATCTTATCATTTTATGTATTTGAATCTGTCCTAACCCAAATTTTTCTTCAAGGTTATGGATTCCCCGAACAACACCAGCACCAACGTCAACAACACACCTCCAGCACTACCTCTTGCACCAGCTGTTCCTGCACCACCCACCGAGCAAACAGTGCTACTTGAAGCGATCCGCAGCCTTCTCGAGGGACAACAACAACTCCTAAACCGTCCTGAGACCGACGCACCAGGGGTAAAGCAATTCAGGGATTTACACCCCAAGCAGTTCTCTGGTAAAGGAAGCCCTCTTGAAGCGGAAGAATGGGCACAGAGCATAGAAGATGATCTGGCAGCAGCTCAAGTGCCAGACCTAGCTTGGGTTCGTATGGCGAAACTACAGCTCACGGATAATGCTCGCAACTGGTGGAAGGCGGAAGAAAGCCGTCTGGTACAGCCGATTGAATGGAAGACTTTTTGCGAGAAGTTCGACACGATATACTTCCCTGTGACTGCCAGGTTTGCAATGGAGCAGCAGTTTATTCATCTACAACAGGGTTCAATGTGGGACAAATTAGTAGATGAGTACGACGCTGAATTCACTATGCTAAGCCGGTAAGATATGTCACAACAGTTCAATTTTTTTTTAAATATCACATACTACACAGCTAACACAATCCTTAAACAGATTCGCGGCACACTTGATACCGACGGACGAGATCAGAGCCCGTCGCTTTCAACAAGGACTGGACACAGAGATTCAGGCTGCTCTAGCCACGGGAAAATTTTTGACTCATGAGGATGAACTGGAAGCTGCCCGCAGTTATGAGGCAGTGATAAAAGCAAGGGGCAGACCTCAGTCTGCAGGAGTCAAACGCCCTGCCAACCAGATGGCAGGTGGAGCCTCGTCCAGGCCACCTTTCGTGCCAAGGCGACCCGGAGTACCAACCCATCGTCCTAGCCCAGCCTTTTGCACCTACTGCAAGAGAACTGGACATATGATGAAGGACTGCCGTCGAGCCAACCGCCTTTGCTTAGTCTGCGGCTCAGCTACTCACGATATTGGGTCTTGTCCCCAAAGACAGAACCCAGTTACTGCACCCAGGCCAGAAATTACTTATCCGCAGCGACCGGCTCTTCAGGCACCTGCTCCCAGACCTGCACTACCTGCACCACCCAGAGGACCACAAGCTGCACCACCTCCTCGTCAGTTCCATCAAGCTCAAAGGAATGTTCCGAGGAATGCTCCTCAGGCCAGGAGGAATGTACCAAGGCGCCAGGCTTTCACGATGTCCGTGGAAAAAGCTGAGGCCACTGGCCAAGTCATCACTGGTAAACTTTTCTTTTCAAACTTTTCTTTTCTATTCTACTACTTAGTTACATATTTTCTATACCTAAAACATATCCCACATACCTTAGGTACAATCTTAGTATCCTCAATCCCTGCACTTGCACTGTTTGATACTGGAGCATCACACTGCTTTATGTCGCAACGGTTTGTCCGAACCCATGCGATTCCAGTCTCATCGCTTGTATCCAGCTGGAATGTCAATTCAGGAAATGTCGTCTAAAGGCAACTATGGGATACAGCTTGTGTCCAGTCGTCGTCTGCAGTCGAGAGCTTTATGCTGACTTCAAAGTGCTGGACATACCGAACTTCGATGTGGTTCTAGGAATGGATTGGCTTGGAACTTTTTATGCTACCATCGACTGTCGTCAAAGGAGGATAGTATTCGAGATCCCAGACCATCCGGTCTTCTATTTCAAAAGTGGAGACCTTACACTGGAGCCAAGTATCTACAAAGCGAAGCTAAGAGAAGCAGTTGTTGCAGCAGCTCAAGCGGAGGAAGAATCAAGACCAGATGTGGTTCGAGAGTTCGACGATGTATTTCCTGAAGATATATCAGGTTTGCCTCCCGATCGAGCTCTTGAATTCAGTATTGATTTAGTACCAGGAGCACAACCGGTGATCAAAGCACCCTATCGTTTAAGTCCGGAAGGTTTGAAGGAAGTCCGAACACAGTTGGACGAATTACTGGCGAAAGGATGGATTCGTCCCAGCACTTCAAGTTGGGGATCACTTGTACTACTTGTGAAGAAGAAGGAAGGTTCATACAGAATGTGCATCGATTACAGAGCCTTGAACGAAATCACTATAAAGAACAAGTATCCACTCCCGCGCATCGATGATTTATTCGATCAGCTAAGTGGATCTTGTGTTTTCTCTAAATTAGATCTTCATTCAGGTTATCATCAAGTGAATGTTAAGGAAGCTGATATTCACAAAACAGCTTTCAGAACTCGCTATGGACATTACGAGTTTCTAGTGATGCCATTTGGAGTGACCAACGCACCTGCAATATTCATGAACCTTATGAATCAAGTTTTCCGGGAGTATCTAGACAGGTTTGTTGTCATCTTCATCGATGACATCCTGGTATATTCTAAGAGTCGGAAAGAACATGCAGAACATCTACGAATTGTCCTGGAAACTCTTCGACAACATCAGCTTTATGCCAAGTACAGCAAGTGCGAGTTTTGGCTAAATCAAGTTAGTTTTCTTGGACATATCGTATCAGGAGAAGGAATCTCTGTGGATCCAGCGAAAGTTTCGGCAGTTAGCGAATGGCCTACACCAAAGTCAGTGAAGGATATTCGAAGTTTCTTGGGTTTAGCTGGATATTACAGAAGGTTTATTGAAGGCTTTTCGAAGATAGCAACGCCCCTGACCAAGATCACACGTAAAGATGAAGAATTTGTGTGGTCAGAAGCATGCGGACAAGCTTTCGTAGAACTCAAGTCAAGGTTGACATCAGCACCTATTCTCGTCATACCGGATCAATCTGGAGGATTCGAAGTGCATTGCGATGCATCCGGTAAGGGATTAGGATGTGTTCTACTTCAGCACGGTAAGGTTGTGGCTTATGCTTCAAGACAGCTGAAGATCCATGAGCGCAATTATCTGACGCATGATTTGGAATTGGCAGCCGTCATCTTTGCTCTCAAGATTTGGCATCATTATCTACTTAGTGAACGAGTGAACATCTACACAGATCATAAGAGCCTGAAGTACGTGTTTACTCAGAAGGAGTTGAATATGCGGCAGAGAAGATGGTTAGAACTCATGGCGGACTTTGACCTCAACTTGCAATATCACCCAGGGAAGGTGAATGTAGTACCTGATGCTCTTAGTCGCCAACCATTAGCAATGAATCTCACCGCTCAGTGGAAGCTTCAACAAGACTTGCATCAGATGGAGATTGAAGTAGTCATGCTAGGTAATGCTTCAAGTTTTATGAATTTACAAGTTCAATCAACCATTGTCAATCAGATCAAAGCAGCTCAAGCAAGTGATGCTAAGTTGCAAAAGATCAGAGAATAAGTGGAGAATGGACTCAGAACAGACTTCATCATCCATAAAGACGGATCTTTGAGATACGGCAGCAGATTGTGTGTACCAAAAGGTCCTGTTTGGGAAGAGTTAATGAAAGAAGCTCATAGCTCTCCCTATTCAGTACACCCTGGAGGTACCAAAATATACAAAGATCTACGTCAGAATTATTGGTGGCATGGAATGAAGCATGAAGTAGCCAGAAGCGTCGCAAAATGCTTGGTGTGTCAGCAAGTAAAGGCTGAACATCACAGGACTGCAGGATAACTTCAACCGTTACCAATCCCAGAATGGAAGTGGCAACACATCACGATGGACTTTGTGACTGCTCTTCCTCGCAGCACAAAGGGTAACGATGCCATATGGGTCATTGTGGATCGACTCACAAAGTCGGCTCACTTCATCCCATTTCGAGTTGGCCAATCAACTGAGACACTAGAAAAGAAGTACATGGAGTTAATAATCTAATTTAGATTTAAAACTCTTCATAATGTACTATCTCTGATACCCATGAACTCATACAGGAAATTGTGAGACTCCATGGAGTACCGGTCTGCATTGTCTCCGATCGTGACACCAGATTCCGATCGCAATTTTGGCAGAGTCTGCAAGTAAGCTTGGGAACAAGTCTGAACTTCAGCACAGCTTATCATCCACAAACAGATGGTCAGTCGGAATGAACTATTCAGATCTTGGAGGATATGCTCAGAGCATGTATGCTAGACTTCAAAGGATCGTGGGAAGATCACCTACATCTCGTGGAGTTTTCGTACAACAACAGCTACCAAGCAAGAATAGGAATGGCACCTTTTGCAGCACTGTATGGAAGGAAGTGTCGATCGCCATTAAGTTGGGACGACATCGGAGATAGGGAACTTCTTGGATCAGAGATGATAGTAGCAAGTGTTGATATGGTTCGTACTATCAGGAAAAGGATGCGCATAGCCCAAGATCGACAGAAGCACTAGGCTGATGCAAAGAGGCGACACTTAGAGTTCCAGCAAGGAGATAACGTATTCTTGAAAATATTTCCGAACCGCGGAGTGATCCGATTTGGAAGACGGGGTAAATTGAGTCCGAGATATATTGGACCGTTCGACATACTCGAATGAGTCAGTGAAGTGGCATACCGTTTAGCGCTTCCACTCTCATTGGAAGGAGTGCATAATGTGTTCCACATATCCCAACTAAGAAAGTATGTGAGTGACCCCAACCATGTACTTGATCATTCCGAGCTCACTATACACCCCAATTTGTCTTATGAACAACAGCCCGTGGAGATCCTGGATAGGAAAGTGAAGACACTTTGGAACAAGGAAGTTAACTTGGTTCGAGTAATGTGGAGGAAAGACACTCCAGGAGAGTCCACTTGGGAAAGGGAGGATGAAATGCGTACTAGATATCCACACCTTTTTGTAAACTAGTTCTCAAATAAAAGTTGTAAATTTCGAGGACGAAATTTTTGTAAGGAGGGTAGACTGTAACAACTCCATTTTTAATGTACAAAGAATTGATTTAAATTCAATGTATACTTGGAGTATTTGTTGCAGCTGATATCTCTTTAAGTATTTATTTCACTCCATAATTACAAGAAGGAGCTTGTAGCTCATTGGTAATACCTTGCACTGCTAAACCAACCCACCAGAGTTCAAATCCCATGCCCCACATTATTTTTGTATTTATTTTATTTTAATTTCTTTTGGAAGTCAACAGTAAAAAGGCCATAACTCCCAAAATATGTACTGGACAACAAAAATTAAATATACCACATTGTACCCCCGAAGAATCCCCAGCCATTGGAGCCCTGACTCGGCCCGACTCGGAGCCGTCGGCCGGCGAATCGGCCGACTCGGTCCGGCGCCGCCGGCCGGACTTGGCCGGACAGCCGAGTCACCAACAGAGAAAAGATGCTCCTTGACTTGGTCAACCCTCCTGCACACTTATTATACCTGGATCGGTTTTAAATTGCCCAATAAATCCCTTTTACTCCAATATTTAATGAATTTTTAATGATTTTATATATTTTATATATTTTTTTATTAAAAACCCTAACCCTATATAAACCCCCCATACCCTCTACCCTCTCATCACTTTTTCTAAGTCCACTCTCCTAAAATTTCAAGAGAACTTGGTACGTTAGAAAACGAGCGAAAGGCGAAACGCTGACGAAATCGACGGCGTAATTCCGACGATCGTGCTAGGACCTCTCAACGACGATTCGACGTACCGGCAAACCCTCTACCTCTCCCTTACTCTCTAACGTTGTCCAAACCCATAAGTCCCCGTGTTCTATCCTTCTTTCCTTTCATTAAAATACGAATTTATAAACCCGACGGAAATCGGAACAAACCGATTTTCGATTCGGTTTTCTATCAAAACTCACTTATCACTAATTCCATAATGCTTAAACATATTAATGTTGACTACTAATCACTTAAAAATAAATTTGAACAAGTTTTCACACATGAAATGATAGCTTTTGCAATATATCGTATTCTTTCACTTAAATACCACCATGTTTGGTTTATCACATTTAACCCCTAAACTTTACTATACCTTAAAGTAGATCACGAGGTAATGACCTACCTCCTCACACACTCATATGAAATCATAACACGCTACCTTGAAAACTTAGAATACGATAAAACAAGATTTTTCATTAAAATACCCTTTTCTTAATAAAACCTTTTCTAAAAGTTCTAAGTTTTATACAATTTTAAAACAATATCTTTTAATAGGAAATACGATAAGTTGGGACATCGATCGTTTATCTAAACCTGATTTTGTGGTGTCTATGCAAGTGTGTCTAAGGCGAGTGGTTACTTAATTAGGGCCACTACTTGTAGTGGAGAGCCTCCCACTCACCTGGCACTTACCTGGCCGCAATTGGCGGTGAAGAGGCGATTTGAGGTTTCTAATGACTTGTCGTTTAGACCAATTAGAAATAGGCTAGTTGGCTTAGGAAACCCTAGAATCTAAAATACGGAAATTTACTCATCTTACAAATAAATACCTTATCTTTATAAAACCGTTTTCTAAATGATTAGTATTTATTAAATCTTTGTAAAGCGCCACTACAACCCACATTTGGGGAACTCGTTAGGGATAGTACGGTTTATCGTGCACCCTCGAGCTTAGTAGTGCGAGATTCAGACCTCCGCAAAGAGCATTCGGTCTCGAAAGGTTTAAAATATGACATTTATGAAAAATGAGATTTTTGGTAAATAAAATATTTATTAAAAATTATTCTTGTATAAACATATATATATTTATCATTTAAACACCTATTTTATAATAAGATAAAGTTTCCACATTTTCCTAAAAAATTACAAGATTAAAAGTTACATTAAAATACAATGAATTTCAAATAAATCAATATTACAAATTAATACGTTTATTTATGTAATTAGGATATTTTCACTAGAAATAAGACAAAATAAAATCACAATCGTTATAACCATAAAGACGAATAATAAATACTTGAGATGTATCTTGAAAACTATACAAAAGTATTTTTACATAAAACCCCCTCAAGTTTTATAAATTACAATAAGGATCCTAACAATTATAGAATTTCGACTTACATTTCTTTTAGTCTGACCCGGATTTGAGTCTGATTATTTCTGACTTGAATATGATTCAAGTCAATCTATATTCTTTAATATTCCAACTCAATATAAATACATGAATCCCAGAATCCAGTTAACAATCTATGCAACTTGACTGAATCAAACCATGGATATACATCCATTATTCCGTTATTCCATTTACCTAATTATGCAGTTACAATCTGTTCACTGATATCATGGTTTTGGTCAGTCACCCAACTTACATAATACAATACAACAATACTATCAAAACACTACGAGATTTAAGGGGTAGATTGGTACGGAAGGTGTTAAAGGTGGCATGAGGTGGTCAGATTAAGATACCTAACCTATATTCCGTTGCTGTTGTACCGTGGGTTAACGGTTCTTTGTACATTCCGTTTTCCCTGGTCTCTAGCATATAGAGACCCCTCTCGTATACACTGGCATTCTTCTGTACCAAGTTACAAACAACAGCGTTAATACAACATTATAACAAATAGTATACAATTTTAGAAGATACCTCTTATTCTGTCTTTTCTAATTCCTCCTTATTTTTGGGACTTACCGAGCGACCTGTTCGCTGACGACATTCTATTTCTTTCTTCTTTGAATGTCGTCAGGTGTTTTGGATCCGTCAGAAATCGAGCCCACCGGTGAAGACTTGGATCAGTTTCACGAAGACCCAAAGCTCTAGACATTGTACCTTGTTCTATTCAGTATTTTCATTTCTTGTTATGCCATTGTTTAGGCATCGCTTTTCATTCCAGTTGTATTTACTTTTCATGCATTGTACAAAAGAATGTTATTAATAAAGTTGTTGTTATTTCTATATCTCTTGTCTCTTGTGATTTATTTTATATTGCTTAGATACGCTTAGCGTATGTACTTCTAAGTATATACGTAGCGGACCTCGTCGCGTCCTCTTCGCCGTACACCAGGAAGCGGGGCATGATACCCGCCTTTGAGACATGACTGGTAAGTTTCATAAGATGAAAGTTCGAACGGATTCAAATATCTATCCATATGTAACTTAGGTAGTCGTGTTACATTGATATGACCTAGTATACAATGCCACAAGAAGGATTCGTTCATTTCTGAACTTTTCCTATTGTGTGTGTTTTGTACGTTAAGAACCGTGTTTCGATTCAGAACGTATAATCCGTTACATAACGTACCAAACCCAATTAACACTTGATTTAGGTAAATGTTCATAATATTATTCTCTACTACAAAGTTATATCCTTCTTTATGTAATAAAGAAATTGATATTAAATTGCATATCATAGAGGGTACGTAATAACAGTTGTTCAGGATCAATGTATTCCGAGTTGGCAATAAAAGGTGATACTTGACTTGAAAGCTCTCTCTGTGCACTTCTCATCTCCCTTTACTTGGCGCTAGCTCTTTTCTTGAGTTTCGAAAACGGAAAACCAACTGCTTTGGCTGCATCACTTGCACCATTCCCTACTTTTAGAGAATGATCACTTTTTCCCAGTTCTCTACCTTTCCTTAGCCCATGCAACAAATTGCATATGTGGGATTCCGATCCGGTATCTAATACTCAGGATGTAGAGTGTACTGAGAAACAATTCTCTGCAACTAATACACCCGAAGAAGATGCATCAACATACTTATTCTTCGTTTGGGTGGTGTGGGAATCCGGATATTCCCCTATTTCCTGCTTGGAATTATAACACTTATATGTTGGAGCAGGACCAACGTTTCCCTGCTCAGTACAACAAGCGGGTTCGGTCAATACATCCATATTATTATCTTGATTAAGGCGTGATATTGGCTGCTGCCTGGAGAGAGAGAGAGAGAGAGAAGGAAACGCGTTAGCGTGCACTCTTTGCAAGGTTAGATTGGTTATTATCTTATCTAATCCGAATGGCTCCCACTGTTTTTATCAAATCTTCCTTCAAACCCTAAAAGGTAAGACTAGCCGGGATTAATTACAGCTTAACAAGTTCGCCAATCTTTCAGCCATGCCAGTGCCGGTACTTTGAGGGAGGTTCCCCGTGCTTTCGCACGGACCTAATTAAAATAAACCTCGTCTTCCTAGGGGCGTGACCCCGTTAACACCTTTCTAGACACCTACTTGATCGGCTAATTGTGATGTGTAAAATTCTCCTAGGAGTAACTCTTACTCGCAGTGGGTATCGGGATCCAACTATCTCATAGAAGATATGCAATCTCATTAAAAATTTCAACACTTGAAATTCCCGATAATATTTTGCTCCTAGCAACTTATGACCTTAACATAGTCAACAAATCATAAGCGCTAGCCAAGTTCAACCCGTCATTTCCTGATTGAATTAAACCCACCCGTACGACCCTTAACATAGTCAACAAAGTCGCACGACTACCCTAATCCAATCGCATCTCATGCTTTAGCAGATAAGCACTAATTAGCTACCGCACACTACGCCTTAACATAGTCAACAAACGTAGCACGAATACTAAATAGTACTTATCTGAAATGACGGAGAGCTACGACAGGTTTTTAAGAAAACCTTTTGCGTAATGAACTTGATATCGATGTAGAATCGAGTGATTTTGAAAAGGAGTGTTTTTGAGACTTTTGCTAGTTTTTCTAAAGAGATCACTCCCGGTGAAAGGATCTCGGCTCTTTCCACATCGAATGAGGTAATGGATATTCTACAAGGAATACCGCTATGCAAAGCAAGAACTAAAAAGGCAATCAAAAACAAAACCGATTGGGTTATAGCATCTGCTAGTTTCGTTAAAGAGGTCACTACCGGTGAAGAGATCTTGGCTCTTTCCTTATCAAATAAGGTGTTGGATATTCTATAAGGAATACCACTATGCAAAGCAAAAACTAGAGCTACCATTTTTGAAAATTTGATTCTACAATACCTTTAGATTTCTTTTCTTTCATTAATCTCATTAATGAAGTCCTATCAATTATCCTTCCTAAGTATTACAGAAGAAACGAAAATACAACGTACGCTTATACCATCAGCATTCACCACAGTGTCCCGTTATACACCGTTAGGTTGCTTAACTAACGGCATAGCGGGGCGGGACTAGCGCGGGTGCAAAACATAAGCAACGTTTATTATATATCATATATACAATAATAAAGCATTCGTCTCACGCATATAAAGTGATCACATCACAGAATATCAGCAGCAGAAGATAACATATGAAATATTGGATATACTAAGAATTCCGTATTTTAAATTACGCCAGTATAAAATACGGATTCCACAGTCGCGATGAATAGCCAAACCCATATCCCTAGACCCCTACGAGAGCGGCAAGAAATTCTACCAATTCTAGAGTTAGGAGACTCGGACTCGATTCCTCGAGATGGTGTAACATTTCAGAAAAATAAAATATTATTTTTGGGAATTTATATAATTAAATAATAAATATTATGAATATTTTAATATTGCGGTATAATTAAATACCGATAAAGTGGAAAATATTTGGAAAATTATGGGAATTACTGAAAAGAGAGTGTTTTATAAGATTTGAGCATTTATAGATGTTTATATAATTAATTATATTACTTTTAATGCTAATCACGATTAAATATCGCTAATCTTGCATTAATCCGGTTTTGTGCACATGACATGCACCATGTCACATTTTTCACACTTATTGCATTTTCCTACATGGCTTTTCTTTGTTTTGGTTTGGGGTTTTAAAATGAGAGAGAAAAGAAAAGAGAAAAGTAAAGAAAAGAAAAGAAAAAGAAAAAGAAAAAGCAAAATGATAAAGAATGGAGGTATGGGCAAGAGAGAGAGAGAGAGAGGGTGAGGGGTCAACCTTTGGCTTGGATCATTCTCACTTCACTCATTCACTCATTCCTCTCTCCTTCTCCTTCATCATGGCAGCCCCCATCCCCCTCCTCCACAAAACCCTCTCAAACATCACCAAAAACAACCCAAAACATCATCCCCACTTCATTAAAAACATGCACAAGCTTCATATAAACATTTTGGACCAAGAAAAATCGGATTTTGAAGACTTGGGGCAACTCAAGAATTTTCTTGAGTTGCCAAATGAGGTAATTTCTGCACCATTAGTATAGTATTTCAATTCCTTAAGCATCCCTACATGTATAGTATCGATATTGAGTGGTTTTGTGAACTTAGAAAATTCCTAGTTAAGGTTTGAAGGATTCTTAAGTTGCTATGGTATAATTGAGATTAGTAAAGACCATACAACCCCTTTAAGGTGAGATTAGAGACTTAAACCATAGACTTAAACCCTGCAACACGAACCTAGAAACCCCGATACCGTATTTTTCTGGAAATTGTGAATGGAAATTGATATCTACTAACACCCGGGGACACTAGGATTTATTTTGCAAACACTGTGAGTCATGCCGGCACCCAGAAAGCTACCACAGAGACCCGAGCCCCAATTCCCCCCACTTGGCCGCAATTTTATTCATCCTGGCCACAAATTGCGGCCAAGTTAGGATGGTTTGGCCCCTTTTTTCTTCTGTAGCTCCTAAATCAGTTAATTAGACCCCTCTTGTATGCAAAATGTCCAAATTATCACCTGAGGAAAATCTGGAAGTGTTTTACATATTTTCTAAAATTGTTTTGTGGATTTTAATGAATTGGAATTTGGTATTTGTGTTTTATCTCGGTCGATTCACGTTTATACGTCGATCGTCCAGAGTTGTTTGGTTATTCGTGCATGCATAGATCATAGGTTTTAACCTATGTGCGATACGCGTGCCGATTTGGTTTTCGTATGCGATTTCGATTTACGATACTATGTGTGATATGTAGGTACCCCTACGTAGACTTCGAAACAACGAGGATGAGCGTGGCGTCATCGACTCCAGCAAGCGAGGATCGAGGTGAGTAGATATATATCTACGGGGGAAGTCGGGTGGATGGCGTATAACACCCCCGCAGTTTCGTAGTGTTGTATACGAATATGTATATATATATGTGTGTGTGTGTGTGTGTGTGTGTGTGTGTGTTTATTGTGAGACCATGATTATCTTGAAAGGGTTAGTATAGTGTAATTAGAAGTAACTTAGTTTAGCTTCTTAGTCGCGAAACCCTAGATTAGTGATTTGCATACACGCGCGCACATACACACTCGCATGCATTTTATTTACTTGTGCGTATATTGGGATATGTATATATATATATATGTGTGTGTGTGTGTGTGTGTGTACACACATACACGCATAGGTATGGGACTATGTATATATATACGTATATATATACTTGGATGATGAGGATAGTACATGGTATTTGGAGATGAGTCGATGAGATTGGGCATGATGCCATGAGATCGGTGATGTGACATGGTTCGTATTTGAGATACGACATGATATTATAGCGGGTCCTAAGGCGATGCGTTTTCATATACACGCATATGTATATATGTAGATGGTATCAGTATGTACTAGACGTAGATTAGTACCCAGTTCATGATATACGACGATAAGGATACCAAATGAATAATGAGATAAATATGATATTTGACCCGTACCCAGATTTGGGATGCTGTACGATGGATTTACCGTACGAGCTATATTGACGATAGATCCACACTCTTGAATCGAGGATGTCATATTATATAGTGTATCCTATGGGATACTATTGAGGCAGGATCACCGACTATTTTATACACACACACACATACACACTCAGACTTAGGTGGTTTTCCATACCCTTTTCGATTAGTCTGTTAGTTTAGTCCTGTAGTTTACTTGTAGATGTTAGAATAGACTCGAGTCTTACATATTTCAAAAACTAACGAATCGTGAGTATTTTAAAGACAGGCCAAGAGATACTACGGATATTTCAAAGGATGTACTTTTTCATAAAAACACCGTAGCCCTATTTTTTTTCTAAACACCACGATTCGTGCGATTTCAGATACCAAAAACTGTATGAGTCGTATATAGGAATGTATATTTCATTATTGCTGCATTTAGTTTTCATTGCCATTTATTCTGCTGTTCGCATTGCATTGCATGTCTATATAATTATGAGTAATGATGAAACCTGTGTTAGGATACCCGCACTATTACCGATGATGCGTATGCTCCACGTACACTTACTTGCCGTCTCACACACATCTTCATCGGTAATTGCTATGTCACATACACTTAGAGAATATTATCTCATTAACATAGCCTGCTAGCTGGTAGTTCCTATATGTTATTGTTTCATATGTTAGTTCATTATTGCATTATGTTCATGTCAGATTTTTGCATTTTTATACCGCCCAATTTTTATCGTATTGCTTATCGGTAGGTACTCTTGAGCCGTGTTTGCTAGTCAATTGCAGGATACAGGTTCTAGGCTCTAAACGGTGAAATTCATGGAAAAGCACGACAAATTCCGGATTACTACTAACCACAGATAAAACACGGGTCTCCGCTCTCTATCCGTATGTTGCCACACACCAGTTTAAGAAGACAAAAGGGCAAATCGATTGTCATCTTCATGCACAAAGCACAATGGCAACACAAAGTCCAAGAAATCTATGCGGAGCTCAAGAAAATCATGACAAAAGATCCACATCCAATCACCTTTTGATCTACTAAAATTCTGGAAGAAATCGTGAAGAAATTATGAGAAAAAACATATACCAGATTGAAGAGTACTGCAAACCAGGGAAACCCACCAAAACCCTTGAGCCAATTCATCAAGATGGCCGCGGATCCGCGGTCAACATGGGGGTTAGGCCGCGGATCCGCGGCCATATGGTCTCGTCAGGAAGTCAACTTTTGGGGGTATTTTGGTAATTTTGTCTTATGGCAGATTGTTGCCCTAGAATTCCAGTTCCCTGCCTATAAATAGTCCAGAACTTGCTAAAACCAAGGGTGCTTAATCTTGTATTTAGATTTTAGGTTGTATGTTGTTGTTCTTCCTCTTCTCATCTCTTCTCCATTAAAAACTTGTAGTGAGCTTTTGTGAGTGAAGGATGAATAAAGGAGTTCTTTTTACTTATCATGCTTGCCTTGTTCTTTTGTTAAATTGTAATTGCTTGTAATTTTCCATTGCTAATTTAGTTGTTGTTATTTGTTGTTTGTTTCTTTCTTGTTCTCTTTTTCTTTATCCTTAAACAACAATGATGCTTACGCTTGATCCTTGCCGAGGTGAGGTCGCAAATAGCTAGTTGTAATCTTCTAACCTCTTTCTTTCTACCTTCCTCTTTTGTTTTATTTTCCTTTTTCTTGTGATGGGTGAGTAGTTTTCATACTTATTAGGGTAGGATAAGGGAAGTTTGAGAGAAGGAAATCCCTCTCACTCTTTCCTTGCCCAACATCTTAATTTGGACTCCCGTTAATTGAACCACAATCCGCTCCCTACGGCACCCCATCCTACATGATAGCGGTGATTTCTTAGCGAGACTGGTTGTGGTTGAATTAACCGGAGGTTAAGGCTAAGAGCCAAGAACGGACGGACAAGCACCAAAAGGAAGAACTTAAGCGTTGGAAAGCCTAGCTTATACTCGCAAGTTCCTTCCTAGTCATGCTAATCCCCGTTGTTGCCGATTACCATAACACCGATATTAAGAGTGGCAACGAAAGAAGTGAGCGACTCCTAACTCAAACTAACCTAATCCTAACCCTAACAAGCTCTCTTTACATATTATTTTAGCACTTAGTTAATCACAAACAAATCTGGACATTTGGACTTAACTCGTTAAAGCATATAGAAAAAGATTCCCATCTTCCTGCGGACGATCCGTACTCAACCGGCTAGCTACAAGCGAAACCGTCTTGATTGCGGTAATAAACTTGAACACGCACAAAAAATACCAATCAAATGGCGTCGTTGCCGGGGAGATGGTAGTTTATTTCTTTGTGTAATTTCGGGTTAATTTGTGAATATAAATATAACCGAAAAACAAAACAAAAAAATATACATTGTAAAAAACCATCTTGTTATTTTTGATTAGTTTTTGTGCAAGTGTGCAGGATAAAAAGACGGTCGAGAGCAATGCTAAAGACGTGGGAAGTTAGACCCATATCTCGCGGCTACACCGCGACGGATCAAGACGAAGCCAACGGTCTACTGTAAAAATCTAGAGCAGATACATTGAGCAAATCAAGATTCAGGAAATCCAGATAAGAAGAGGACAGCCAGGGAAGGACCTACAAGAATTTTCAAGCTCCAACTCCACACTAAAACCGCGGATCCGCGGCATAAGGGGTTGTTTGGCCGCGGAACCGCGGTTTCTTGACGGTATCAGCATCCCAAATTTTTTGTGAGTGTTCCTATCCTCTCCCCCACTCCTCTGAACTCCGCTGAACTGTGTTTTCTGCAGCATTCTTTACGCAAATTCTCTTCCCCCTTCCAATAAATTGTTTTTGTGCAGGATTCTTTGCGCCGCGCTAAAAAATAAAAATTGATTGCAGTTGATTGTTACTGCTTTGCTTATATTAATACGGACTTTAAGGGGCTTGAAACCAATCCAGATTGGGTGGGGATTTCATCACCCTTCCCAGGACCCCAGAAATCACAAAAAGCATATGCATTGATCATTGTTTAATTAAAAAATACTAGACTCAGCCCTAAGGACTTCGCGCTCATTAGGACAGAGGACTAGTTACAGGTATCGGCCGTTTATCCTATCCTGACTTTGCGGTGTCTAGGCAAGTGTGTCCAAGGAAAGTGGTTACTTAATTAGGACCACTACTTACGTAGTGGGGAGCCTCCCACTTACCTGGCACTTACCTGGCCACAATTGGCGGAGAAGAGGCGGTTTGAGGTCTATTTCTAGCCCTTTGGAACAGTTAGGAGCTGTCTAGCTGACCTAGATGACCCTAGATCTAGGTGTGATTGTGCATATCTTATTTGTGATTGTTTGAAGCCGTAAGTCCGTACGTATTTCTGTAAAGCTCTTTCTAAAAAGGAAAAAAAACACAAAAAAAAACCAAAAACTTTTATAAAAACTTGCCCTTTGACGCTAAAATCCCATTTTTTCAGCCACCACCCATCGTATTTCTCCATTGGCATTTTCTTACCCTCACCTTCTCCGCTTTGACTACACTAAACTCGTTTAGTGTATGTCCGCTTGGACTCGGGACACTAGCGCCCGCTTAGTCCGCGTTACGTTAGTCGCTACCGACTACGCGATCGACTCAGACGTCGAAACTCCGTCCACGCCTCTTTCACCCTTACCTTTGCCGGCCAACTCCGACGTTGACTGGAATTCTGTTCATACATCCTCACCTTCACCATCACCAACCTCTTCTTCCGCGATGTCGGGATTTAATCCAAACATCCCTACAACTCCTCCAGGATTGATTCGACCTCCTATGGATGCGAATAACCCACCACCACCGCCTGTCGTAGCGCCACAGCGAATCGTGCTCCAGGATCGTTTCTATCCCACCCGTTCTGCACTCTCCACCTGTCTTTCTCTTCCACCGGCCAATGGGGATAATTTTGAAATTAAGCCCCACTTCATTAACATGCTTCCGAAATTTCATGGGCTTGAATCTGAAGATGCCTATATCTTCATCAACAATTTTCAAAACGTTTGTGCCATGATGAAAACCACCCAGCTGTCGGACGATGCTATACGGCTACGGGTCATTCCGTTCACTTTGTGCGATCTTGCTGAAAAATGGCTGTATAGCACCGCTTCCCACTCCATAACCAGTTGGGACGAGTTTGTGAAAGCGTTTCTCAAGAAATTCTATCCGAATCATAAAACCGCAAGGATCCGTAACGAAATCAACCAATTCTCTCAGCTTCCTACCGAACCCTTCTGGAAGTGCTTTGACCGGTATAAAGACCTTCTTGTTCAGTGCCCTCACCATGGTATTGAGAAATGGCAACTTTACCAAACCTGATACGAGGGCCTGAACCCAGCAACCAAGCAGTTGTTGGAAACCATTTGTCAGGGCCACTTCCTATCGAAATCTGACGAGTAAGCGTGGCAATTCTTCGACGACCTTGCGGAACAAACGCTTCAATAGGAGAGCACCAGACCAACTTCTTCTTCTTCTTCTTCCTCCACTTCTACTGGCCAGTCTAGGGTAGGAATTCATCAACTTGATGTCTCTATTGCGATGAAAGCTGAAATGGCTGCAATAATGAGAAAACTTGAAGCGATAGAGAGCAAATTTTCATCTCCTGCTCCTGCCCCTGTTCTTCCCCTTCGTACCATTTGTGCTTGTTGTTCCGATCCTTCTCACTTAACCGAAGAGTGTCCTTATAATCCACCATCTCAAGGACAAGATCGGGTTAATACTGCATTTCAGCAAAGACCAAGAAATGATCCATACTCTTCCACCTACAATCCCGGTTGGAGGAACCACCCCAATTTCGCCTGGAATCGGAATCAGCATCAATTCCAAGGCAACAATTTCCAGAGGCCCCCTTCTCCGCAACAACAAGCGCAACAACAACCTCAACATCAGTTTCAGCAGCCCTTCCAACCCCAACCTTTTCAAAATCAGACGAATAACTTTGCACCCAACAATTCTTTTCCGCAAAACAACTTTGTTCCGTCAAACAACGATAAGGTTTCCTCGCTAGAACGAAGTCTGGAGGCGTTCGTTAAAAAATCGACACAATCCACCGCCAACATCCAGTCATCTATTCAGTCTTTGGTGCAACACACTGCTGCACACGGGCAAAGCATGAAGACCACCGAAGCCCAGATTGCACAGCTGAATGCGGCGTTAAGCGAGCGAGAAAAGGGGAAGCTTCCATCTCAACCACTCCCAAATCCCGGTCACCCACATAATGTACATGTTGCTCTTGAACAACAGAATCATAATGTGAGTGCCGTGACTACGTTGAGATCGGGAAGGATGCTGTACAACAACATCGGCACAACAATTGAGGATAATGACACCCCGGCCGCTTCTTCTTCTTCTTCTTCTTCTCCTTCCTCATCTTCTGAGCCTATTCTTCATTCTTGAAAAGGCTCTTCTTCCTCTTCTTCTGCTCTGAACGGACCCACTTCTCACTCCACGAAAACACCAGCTCTAGGATCCGTTCCAGCTCCACAATCTCCTCCACAAGCATTGGACTCAACCAATTTTAAAAACGCTCCATTTCCAAACCGGTTGAGGTCCAATAAACAAAATCCACAAATGGAGAAGATTCTGGAGTTGTTTAAGCAGGTTAACATCAACATTCCCCT
The DNA here is from genome assembly GCA_030015575.1 of Agapanthus africanus. NCBI lineage: Eukaryota > Viridiplantae > Streptophyta > Magnoliopsida > Asparagales > Amaryllidaceae > Agapanthus > Agapanthus africanus. Next base: position 571,190,671 of record JASDDO010000016.1, read on the forward strand.
TTTAGATGCTGTCCAACAAGTCCCGTCCTACGCGAAAATCTTAAAGGACTTGTGCACGAAAAAGAGGAAATCTCAGGTACCCAAGAAAGTTTTCTTGGCTAGTTCTGTGAGTGATGCTCTTACCCAATCTTTACCGCAAAAACGGAAGGACCCTGGCTGTCCTACGATTTCTATTACCATTGGGGATAAGAACATCAACCGCGCACTATTAGATCTTGGTGCCAGTGTTAACCTGCTTCCGTACTCAGTATATGAGCAACTAGATGTAGGAGAGCTGAAACTCACACACTGTACTCTCCAAATGGCCGACCGATCGATCAGCCATCCTAGGGGTGAGCTAGAGGATGTGTTAATCAAGGTTGGGGACTTCATATTCCCCGTTGACTTCATTGTTTTAGATACACAGCCTGTAGCTAACCCCCGGAATCAAATTCCGGTGATACTCGGTCGCCCATTCCTTGCAACCTCAAATGCTGTGATCAATTGTCGAAATGGTTCGATGAACCTATCTTTTGGAAACATGACAATCGAACTCAACATTTTTAGGTTGGGGAATTAGCCTACCGAACCTAATGCTCATATACTAGACGTTTGCTCAATCCAGGAGATCACCCCAGAAGAGTGTGAATTTGAGGAGTTTTTGTTCGATCACGATAACCTTAACGCCACTAGTGCGTTCCTCTTCAATCCTGCTGCTGTTTCTGCGCCCGACAATGACTACGAGTGTTTCACTTTCTCGAACGATCTTAGCCACTCACCACCCGAGTTTGAATCCTTCGAATTTCCGGATGAGTTACCAGAACCATCCAACTCGGTCGCTTACACTCGTTTTGAACCTTTGCTGGAATTTTTTGAGTTCGAGACCTTTTCACCAATCTTGCCTTCAATCGTTTCACCTCCAACGCTCGAACTCAAGCCTTTGCCGTCTCACCTTAAGTACGCTTACTTGGGTGAAAACGAGACCCTCCCTGTTATCATCTCGGCTTCTCTAGCTCCAGAGCAAGAGAAAGCCCTTCTTGCGGTCTTGCACAGCAATAGGCAAGCTTTTGGCTGGTCCATGGCGGACATCAAGGGGATTAGTCCCCTGATCGTTGAACATCACATTCATCTGATGGATGATGCCAAACCAGCCAGGGATCCACAAAGGCGACTCAACCCAGTCATGAAGGAGGCTGTGAAAAAGGAAATCGTAAAGTGTCTGGATAGTGGTATCATTTACCCTATCTCTGATAGCCAGTGGGTCAGCCCCATTCACGTTGTCCCCAAGAAATCAGGCATAACAGTCATCACTAACGAGGTGAACGAGTTAATCCCTACTCGCATCCAAACTGGGTGGCGAGTATGCATCGATTACAGAAAACTCAACGCCGCAACGTGGAAGGACCACTTTCCGCTACCTTTTATTGACCAAATGCTTGAACGATTGGTCGGACACGAGTACTACTGCTTTCTTGATGGCTACTCCGGCTATAATCAGATTCCCATGGCCGAAAAAGACCAGGACAAGACCACATTCACTTGTCCTTTCGGCACATTTGCATATCGTCGCATGCCCTATGGGTTATGCAATGCGCCCGCTACCTTCCAGCGGTGTATGATGGGAATCTTCTCAGACATGGTGGAAAAATTCCTGGAGATCTTCATGGACGATTTCTCCATCTTCGGTGATTCCTTTAACGAGTGTTTACTGCATCTTGACGCTATCCTTACCCGATGTAAGGATAAGAACCTCACTTTGAATTGGGAGAAGTGCCACTTCATGGTGCGCGAAGGTATTGTCTTAGGACATATCATTTCGAAAAATGGCATAGAGGTTGACAAAGCGAAGATTGAGGTCATTTCCAATCTCTCTCCTCCCAGATGCGTCCGAGACATCCGAGCCTTCCTTGGCCATGCTGGTTTCTATAGACGGTTCATCAAGGACTTCGGCAAGATTGCTAGGCCCTTGACTCTTTTGCTGGCCAAGGACACGCCATTCGACTTCAACTCGAGCTGTGTGACTGCGTTCGAGTCATTAAAAAGCTCACTCACTTCTGCTCCCGTTCTTTCATCACCTGACTAGACGCACCCATTTGAGATTATGTGCGATGCATCCGACTTTGCCATTGGTGCTGTCCTTGGACAACACATCAACAAGATGCCGCACGTAATCTATTATGCTAGCCGAACCCTGAACGACGCCCAACTTAATTATACAACAACTGAGAAGGTATTCTTGGCTGTTGTATTTGCTTTAGAAAAGTTCAGGCCCAACCTCATCGGCCCTCCAGTCATTGTCTACACAGACCATTCTGCTCTGCGCCATCTTTTTGCGAAGAAAGATGCAAAATCTCGGCTGATACGTTGGATCCTCTTGTTTCAAGAGTTTGACCTTGTCATCAAGGACAAAAGAGGATGTGAAAACGTAGTCGCCGACCATCTCTCACGACTTCCTTCTTTGCCTTCGCTTCATATTCCGATCAACGACGTTTTTCCGGATGAACAACTCTTGACAGTATCTTGCGAACCCTGGTTCGCAGATATTGTGAACTATTTGGCCACAGGATTACTACCGACTGAATGGTCAAGTCAGGACAGACTTCAATTCTTATCCCAAGTAAAACACTTTTACTGGGACGAACCCTATCTGTTCAAGTACTGTCCCGACCAGATTATTCGTCGGCGTGTCTCTGACGATAAATTCAAGAGTGTGCTGTCATTTTGCCACGATCAAGCATGTGGTGGGCATTTTGGCCCCAGAAAGACAGCTGAGAAGATCTTGCAATGTGGTTTCTACTGGCCACAACTCTTCAAAGATGATCATGACTATTGCAAGACTTGCTCCCGGTGCCAACACTTGGGCCGGATATCCCGGAGGAACGAGATGCCGCTCCAACCAATCTTGGTTGTGGAGATTTTCGACGTTTGGGGGATAGATTTCATGGGGCCGTTTCCCAGTTCTTTTGGGAACTTGTACATCCTTCCGCTGTTGATTACGTCTCTAAGTGAGTCGAGGTTGTGCCCAGCTGGACTAACGACAACAAGGTTGTCGTTAGGTTTCTTAAAGAAAACATTTTCTCCCGTTTTGGGCACCCCCGAGCGATCATTAGCGACAATGGAACTCATTTCTACAATAAGACTTTCGAGGCCTTGATGCGGAAATATTCCAATAATCATAAGCTATCTACGCCCTACCACCCCCAAACCTGTGGGCAGGCCGAAGCTTCAAATCAGTAAATCAAGCAGATACTGGAGAAGACGGTTTCCAAGAACCGTAAGGATTGGTCGTTGAAACTCACTGATGCCCTTTGGGCATTTCGAACGGCTTATAAGACCGATCTTGGCATGTCTCCCTATCGTCTTGTATACGGAAAGGCTTGCCACCTCCCTGTCGAAATAGAGCATCGCGCATTTTGGGCGATTAAGGAGCTGAATCTGTCTCTCGAAGATGCGGGCAGCCATCAGAAGCTGCAGTTGAACGAATTGAGCGAGCTTAGGGATGGGGCTTACGATAACGCGGTTGTCGTTAAGAACCGAACGAAAGTGTTTCACGATAAACATCTTTTGCGCAAAACCTTCGTACCTGGTCAACAGGTACTGCTTTACGACACCCGGCTACACTTCCATCCAGGAAAGCTCAAATCTCGCTGGAAAGGGCCGTATTTTGTGCGGAATGTGTATCCGCATGGCGCTGTGGATTTGGAGAATCCAAAGGACGGTTAATTTTTCAAAATAAACGGACACCGACTTAAACCGTACCTTAGCGCCGAACCAACAGAGGAGCTCTTGGTCTTACAGGAGCCGGTTTACCCTGCATAATCTTCCTCTGCCTACCACCAAAACTTCGGTTATCCAGCCAAGAACAGTGGACACTGTTCCAAATAAGTTTGGGGGTATGTATATATCATTTTGTATATATTTATGGATATTCTTTTCCATTTTTACTATTTTTCTTTTCTTTAAAACCAAAAACAAAAAAAAAATATTGTGTATATCTAACCGACAATTTTGACCCTTTAATGATCTCTTCATGCAACGACAGTGAGGACACTGTCCAGTTTAAGTTTGGGGGTACGCTCGGTACGCATTTCTAACCTTCGCATTCATATGTATTTTGCATCTGCATACTAAAATCCATAGAATCCATAAAAATCAGGAAATTTCTAAAAACATAAAAACTTTTTTGTCAAGTTAGCTAGTGGAAGAACTCAGATTCAACATTTTGATGGTTTTGTTTGATAAGATAAGAATAACTAAATCTTATTTTTAGATTTTGAAAACCTGAAAGATAACTCTCCTTTGAAGTTAACTATAGCTGATATACGTCTTTACATCACACTACACGTGTCGTGAGTCTTGGAAATTAGATGACAAGTCTTTTATGTCTAAAAACTTTTAAATGGATAAATGATTTTCTGAGGATCAAATACGTTTGTTCTGAAATAAGTAGTATCAAGAATAGTTTATGAAGTGAAGTGAATATGAAGGAATGTTATTGATGCCTTAATTGGAACTAAGTCTGAAAAATAACCCATCTGGAACTTGATTGGAATGATTACACACCGAACCCACTAAACCCGTCTTTTATCCAAAAAAATAATTGAACTGCTGGTTATATCTCCGTTCGCATTGAATCATCATGATTTTCACGCTATATTGTCTTTTGTTTTTGGGCCTAGGTAACTTGAGTAATTAAGTCCGCTGGGGTGTCTCTACACCTAATACCCTAAAACCAACTGGTTTGGGTGCATTGTCCCAAAGCTCGTTAAGAAGCCTAGAAAGTCCAGATTAAAACAAAGTCAAGCAAGTGTTCTCTCCGAGTTAAAATTCCTAACGGTTCTTTGTGTGAGAATAATCTTGACAAAAGACAGGTTTTTATAAAAAATATTTCTAGCGAAGATATGAAGGTTTTATTCTTTGATAAAGACTATTGCACGTTCACAGAGGTGTGTATGAAATGAAAACAAGAAAAAGGTGGAGTGAAAAATAAGACCTAGTTTCCTGTTAAGAAAGATAGAAATTCTGAAATTGAAACCTTGCTGGAAAATGAAACTTGAAAAATTCTTAAATCCTTATAAAACTTATGTGATCCTTTTAAAAATTTTATCCAGGTTTTATTGTATGACATGATAACTTTAATCGATCCTTCTGGAACTTAACAACACTATTTACACTGCACGTAAAAACATATAAAATCTTAAGTTAAATAAGAAGCGATGTGTGAAAAATAAAGGTTCGATAGTCTAGACTTAGGATAATAGAATTGTTATTTTCTAAAACAAAACTTTAGGGTTTGAATCATAGTTATTTTGCAAAACTAGCTTGACCGGATTTTGTGGGTAGTATCCGTTGAAAACCCTCAGGAGACAACACTCCTCCTACTAAGGACACCTAGAGGTTTAACGGCTTGTTGCACATGCTCAGTGCAATCGCGTTCCCTGCGAAAGTGAGGTTAGGATTTTTTGTGAATAAATTAGCTTTGCTCGGGACGAGCAAATGATAAGTTTGGGGGAATTTGTTCATATCAGATTTTTGCATTTTTATACCGCCCAATTTTTATCGTATTGCTTATCGGTAGGTACTCTTGAGCCGTGTTTGCTAGTGAATTGCAGGATACAGGTTCTCGGCTCTAAACGGTGAAATTCATGGAAAATCACGACAAATTCCGGATTACTGCCAACCACAGATAAAACACGGGTCTCCGCTCTCTATCCGTATGTTGCCACATACCAGTTTAAGAAGACAAAAGGGCAAATCGATTGTCATCTTCATGCACAAAGCACAATGGCAACACAAAGTCCAAGAAATCTACGCGGAGCTCAAGAAAATCATGACAAAAGATCCACATCCAATCACCTTTTGATCTACTAAAATTCTGGAAGAAATCGTGAAGAAATTATGAGAAAAAACATATACCAGATTGAAGAGTACTACAAACCAGGGAAACCCACCAAAACCCTTGAGCCAATTCATCAAGATGGCCGCGGATCCGCGGCCAACATGGGGGTTAGGCCACAGATCCGCGGCCATATGGTCTCGTCAGGAAGTCAACTTTTGGGGGTATTTTGGTAATTTTGTCTTATGGCAGATTGTTGCCCTAGAATTCCAGTTCCCTGCCTATAAATAGTCCAGAACTTACCAAAGCCAAGGGTGCTTAATCTTGTATTTAGATTTTAGGTTGTATGTTGTTGTTCTTCTTCCTCTTCTCATCTCTTCTCCATTAAAACTTGTAGTGAGCTTTTGTGAGTGAAGGATGAATAAAAGAGTTCTTTTTACTTATCATGCTTTTGTTAAATTGTAATTGCTTGTAATTTTCCTTTGCTAATCTAGTTGTTGTTATTTGTTGTTTGTTTCTTTCTTGTTCTCTTTTTCTTTATCCTTAAACAACAATGATGCTTACGCTTGATCCTTGCCGAGGTGAGGTCGCAAATAGCTAGTTGTAATTTTCTAACCTCTTTCTTTCTACCTTCCTCCTTTGTTTTATTTTCCTTTTTCTTGTGATGGGTGAGTAGTTTTCATACTTGTTAGGGTAGGATAAGGAAAGTTTGAGAGAAGGAAATCTCTCTCACTCTTTCCTTGCCTAACATCTTAATTCGGACTCTCGTTAATTGAACTACAATCCGCTCCCTACGGCACCCTATTCTACACGATAGCGGTGATTCCTTAGTGAGACTGGTTGTGGTTGAATTAACCGGAGGTTAAGGCTAAGAGCCAAGAACGGACGGATAAGCACCAAAAGGAAGAACTTAAGCGTTGGAAAGCCTAGCTTATACTCGCAAGTTCCTTCCTAGTCGTGCTAATCCCCGTTGTTGCCGATTACCATAACACCGATATTAAGAGTGGCAACGAAAAAAGTGAGCGACTCCTAACTCAAACTAACCTAATCCTAACCCTAACAAGCTCTCTTTACATATTATTTTAGCACTTAGTTAATCACAAACAAATCTAGACATTTGGGCTTAACTCGTTAAAGCACATAGAAAAAGATTCCCATCTCCCTGCGGACGACCCGTACTCAACCGGCTAGCTACAAGCGAAACCGTCTTGATTGCGGTAATAAACTTGAATACGCACAAAAATACCAATCACATTCATTGCTTGATATTTCATGCATATTTTTATATTCATTAGTCATGCAATATTATAAGGGCCAGTCCGGATCGCCGAAGCCCAGTATTCATTATTATTAACTTTTCATTTTGGATTTCGGATTTTCCATGAGATTTCTGGATTTGGAGAAACCGCAAGATTTAATAAACCCATTTATCATTTTAAAAGATAAAAGTGTGGTTTTCTCATGTTATGATTGTGATATGTCCATCATGAATTTTCTCGGCTCTTGAGCGATATCATATACCTGATTCGAGGAGGAGATGAACCGTCTGTGTGTGCATGGTGGACCCGGTGCGGTACCCCGGGGCGAGAAGATCGCAGAGAATGGCGTTTGAGCCTGTGACAGGGGAGCATTGCTGACCGGTGATTTTATTGAGATTTATGATACAGGCCAGTCCGGATAGCCGGAGCCTGAGATATTGAGATTTGATGATACATGACAGTCCGGATAGCCGGAGCCTCAGATTTTGAGATATTGGGATATTGAGATATATATTTTGTAACGATACTTGACACTGATTTTCTGATGATTTCATTGATGATACTTAAATATTTATACAGAAATCTTACTATTTTATGAAAATAGTTTTCTCATTTATGATGTATTATGTTTTCATTATACCGCATTCATACCTCATATTTACGATATATTGCTACCTGAGGCACTGACACGAGCACATGGGATTACACTTATGCATAGATGTTTACCATTGCCTTTATACTATGCTTCAGACCATATTATCATTGAGGATTTATATTATGATCGTATTGACCTAGGATTGAGTCATACATACGATTTCTGCTCGGTGATATTTTCTACTCACGAGTTAGCAACTCACCCACGTTGTGCCACAGTTTCTTGCAGGTTTTGCCGTACAGGTTTCGTTGCGGTTTTGCTAGCACACTGCTTCTTTCCGGGTGATTGCTTTGGTAGGTGGGTTCACTCGCATCGTGACCACTATTGTACTTTATTATTTCAGTTATATCTAGTAAACTCCATCAACCAGACTTGTATATTTATTAGACTTAGAAGACCAGTTGTATATTATTTCGACCGTAGAGTCGTGCTTCTATTATTATGGGTTTTCTTGATGTTTTGAGTTTCCCTTTAAGTTTTGATCCTCTCTCTTGGCGTTGTATATTATATTGCTTGCGTGGTTGTGACCGTCAATTGACGAAGAGCTAGCTCCCGTTTGGGGATGCCTTTATTCATATTATGCATATTGTACCCTTTTGGGGCCAGTATTTACAAAGGAAACTCTGCCGAAATTTTCAGAAAAGACTTGAGATTTTAAATCGCAATACTTCGACTTATGTTATTAAAACCACTTGCTTTAAAGATAAGTTTTCTTCATTTCTTCTTTAAAATGGTTTAGATTTCTGGGATTTTTTTGGCTTACTTGAATTAGATGGGGTCCTATAGACATCATATGATTCAAGTGCCAGTCACATGCTATTTCGGGTCGTGACAAAGTTGGTATCAGAGCGCTAGGTTAACCTTGGTTCGAATCTATGTTTGACTATATGGAGCCTAGGGCGTTTGTATATATACGGAATTTAGGCTTCACCTTACGGAACTTAGACTTAGTCGAGGGGGTATTAGACCCGAACTTTCGTCGCGTAGGATGACTTTGGTTAATATAGTAGGTGACTTAAGGAGAGTGACGTACCGTGTGTATGTTCCGTGGCATACTTACGATACGCTACTCCGCTTAAGAAGCCTTAGGATGTACATTTCCTTGCACAGCATTATATTCATTCCTATGATCTATCCTCATCGATATTGGTTTATGGTTTTCGCTGCCATGATTACATGGGCAGAGAGAGAGAGCTACGGCTAGAGTTGCGTCAGCGTGAGCTCGTCAAGGACAAGGACTGACCAGGGCGTGATTCCAGGGATACACGATTGTATAGATGCGTCATTTTATTGTGTTTTCGCGCCATGAGCATTTGATGGATCACTTTTACGAGATTTCTTGGACGTGCAGATCAGCACCAGAGGATTGGGCTACCGCTTGAGGCCAGCTAGATTGTGATGACCGTCAATGCACCGATTATTTTGATGATTGAGGCACTGTTCAGCGTGCAGACAAATGAGCCAGTTGTTGTTGCGACTGAAGAGATGTCGCCTAGATGTTTGAAGCTAACGCCGCACGAGTTCTACATAGAGATATGATAGAAGATCGCTAGTCACCCAAGGAGGAATGACTAGGACATGTGATTCATTGCCTACCCCGATGCGAGGTCATCAGATTGATTGATTCCAGCTAGAGACGACTTCACGCAGGTACGTTGAGAGTCGCTAGAAGACGATCGAATGTTAGAAACCCATTTTTCCAAGTTTAAAGTATTCGGAGAAACATGCAAGTAATTCCGTGGACCCTCTAGAAGAATGAAACCCTAACTCGATATAATGATCATGATAACGCTTTGAAAGCTTAGGGTTTGCAGCAGTTCAGCGGTGCCATTAATAAGGCTTGGGTTTGCCCTTCTACGGTTGGTCCATAGGTACTGTGGCATGTACGAGAATACTATTAAACCGTACTCAAGATGTTTAGCTCTTGGGGGATTATAGAACCTTGACAAATCGATCGAAAGGTTCGACATCATTCGGATATCATGTGATGGGATACATTGCTTGGGAGACTCCAGATACCAGTATAGCCGTTGGAGCACAGTCCATACAGCCACGAGGAGACGAGTCCGAATCAGTTGACATTAGAGAAAAGTGGAGTAAGAGGTTCATACGAGATCCTGATGAATGGCATTCCACTCCACTGACATCAAAGATGTGATACGCATGCAGAGGCGTTGTTCATGGATATATCTTCAAGAAGGAGTTGCGATGAATATGCAGCCGTTCCGGAATAAGAAATAAATTTAGTAAAAGGTGATAACTTCCGGACAGTTCGGCAGAAACGAGATTTGGGGGAGATTTCGACAGAACCTTTCTGGAATACTATACGAGAAGACTTGGACCCAGGAGCGGTCATTTTGTGCACACCCAGCAGGCCAGAGTTCGGCATTGTCGACGAGATATGTTATGAGTGACCATGACAGTTGGCCAGAGATCTTTAGAGGATGTACTTGGGCGGGACTATTTTCGCCACCTTTGATTTTGGTATTTTAGGCGATTTATTTGCATGATTGAGTTTTTGTGCACCATAGTTGCACTTGACTTCGATTTGATATCATTCGAGATGTTGATTTTGATTCCATACCTATGATATGCATGTGATTTGACTTATACTTTCGGCATAGTTTCCATGCACTTTTAGTATTTTGATTCCATTTTTGTGCACGCTGATACACATGGTTGTGAGATTATATACCACGGCATACCTGATTTGGATTTGGATTGAAATGTGTTGTATACCGTCGATTTTGATAGTGATATTCGATATTTGTTTTCGTGCACCTTGTGCACTTGACTTGGATTCTTGCGCATACTTGGGCGCTTGATGTGATTTTGGTGCACGCCAGATGCACTGAATCGAGATTCTTCGTGCATATCAGATGCACCTGCTATTGCTGTCAGGCACACCCGTTGCTTTTGACAGGTGTTTCGTGCACACCCGTTACACTTAGGTTTTGTTTCTGTGCACATGTATGGCACATGTATGGCACATTCATGGATTTCAATTTTTGTGCGCACCAGACGCACGTGGCATTCTTATATACATTTTTGGATTGATTTTGAGCAATATGTTTTTATGATATTTACTATTTGGTACAGTAGCTGAGCAGGACTAGTCTGAGGACAGTATCTGGATATATTTTTGCATGTATTGATAGTTATCGAAGGGATTTCCAAAAAGAAGCTATAGTCTCAGTATTTACCTACGTTTCCTAAATGACACAAGACATTTAACAAAGGAAACCCTTCAAAATTATTTTTTCAAACGGCGGGACGTATGTTGAACGAAAGACATATATATGTATATAGAATTATTTTCTTACAATTAAACGTTCGCTACTTATATCGTGATTCGCGCATCGCGCAGTGACTTGCAAAAGATTTGGCATGCATTTCTTTCAGATGTTTTGACGAATTTACCATGATGTTTACTTATATAGTTTTGATGTATATCATGTTGGTTTTCGTATTGGATTTAGACATTGGTGTCTTCACCATAACTCCGATGATTGCGGGATGCTTGACGGAGTTTGGATTTTGGTATATATACGCGTTTTTCTTGCGCATGCATGGCGCTATGAAGTGTTTTATGTATTTATGATTTCGGAGCCCCGACGACTTGATCATTTTACTAAAATGTTTTAGTATTTGAGTGGTTTAAATTTAAATTCGGGGACCGAATTTCTTTAAGTAGGAAGACTGTAACATTTCAGAAAAATAAAATATTATTTTTGGGAATTTATATAATTAAATAATAAATATTATGAATATTTTAATATTGCGGTATAATTAAATACCGATAAAGTGGAAAATATTTGGAAAATTATGGGAATTACTGAAAAGAGGGAGTTTTATAAGATTTGAGTATTTATAGATGTTTATATAATTAATTATATTACTTTTAATGCTAATCACGATTAAATATCGCTAATCTTGCATTAATCCGGTTTTGTGCACATGACATGCACCATGTCACATTTTTCACACTTATTGCATTTTCCTACATGGCTTTTCTTTGTTTTGGTTTGGGGTTTTAAAATGAGAGAGAAAAGAAAAGAGAAAAGAAAAGTAAAGAAAAAGAAAAAGGAAAATGATAAAGAATGGAGGTATGGGCAAGAGAGAGGGGGGGTGGGGAATCAACCTTGGGCTTGGATCATTCTCACTTTACTCATTCACTCATTCCTCTCTCCTTCTCCTTCATCATGGCAGCCCCCATCTCCCTCCTCCACAAAACCCACTCAAACATCACCAAAAGCAATCTAAAACATCATCTCCACTTCATTAAAAACATGCATAAACTTTCTACAAACACTTTGGACCAAGAAAAATCGGATTTTGAAGACTTGGGGCAACTCAAGAATTTTCTTGAGTTGCCAAATGAGGTAATTTCTGCACCATTAGTGTAGTATTTCAATTTCTTGTGCATCCATACATGTTTAGTATCGATATTGAGTGGTTTTATGAACTTAGAAAATTCTTAGTTAGGGTTCGAGGGATTCTTGAGTTGCTATGGTGTAATTGAGGTTAGTAGAGACCATACAACCCCTTTAAGGTGTGATTAGAGACTTAAACCATAGACTTAAACCCTGCAACATGAACCTAGAAACCCCGATACCGTATTTTTCTGGAAATTTTGAAGGGAAATTGATATCTGCTAACTCCCGGGGACACTAGGATTTATTTTGCAAACACTATGAGTCATGCAGGCACCCAGGAAGCTACCATAAAGACCCGAGTCCCAATGCCCTCCACTTGGCCACAATTTTATTCATCCTGGCCGCAAATTGCGGCCAGGTTAGGATGGTTTGGCCCCTTATTTCTTCTGTAGCTCCTAAATCAGTTAATTAGACCCCTCCTGTATGCAAAATGTCCAAATTGTCACCTGAGGAAAATCTGGAAGTGTTTTACATAGTTTCTGAAATTTTTTTGCGGATTTTAATGAATTGGAATTTGGTATTTGTGTTTTATCTCGGTTGATTCACATTTATACGTCGATCGTCGAGAGTTGTTTGGTTATTCATGCATGCATAGATAATAGGTTTTAACCTATGTGTGATACGCGTGCCGATTTGATTTTCGTGTGCGATTTCGATTTACGATACTATGTGTGATATGTAGATACCCCCACGTAGACTTTGAGACGACGAGGATGAGCGTGGCGTCATTGAATCCAGCAAGCGAGGATCGAGGTGAGTAGATATATATCTACGGTGGAAGTCGGATGGATGGCGTATAGCACCCCCGCAGTTTCGTAGTGTTGTATACGAATACGTATACCTATATATATATGTTTATTGTGAGACCTTGATTATCTTGATAGGGTTAGTTTAGTGTAATTAGAAATAACTTAGTTTAGCTTCTTAGTCGCAAAACCCTAGATTAGTGATTTGCATACATGCGCGCACACACACTCGCATACATTTTATTTACTTGTGCGTATATGGGGATATGTATGTGTGTGTGTATATATATATACACACACACACACGCATAGGTATGGGATATGTGTGTGTGTGTGTATACGTATATATATACTTGGATGATGAGGATAGTACATGGTATTTGGAGATGAGTCGATGAGATTGGGCATCATGCCATGAGATCGGTGATGTGACATGGTTCGTATTTGAGATACGACATGATATTATAGAGGGTTCTTAGGCGGTGTGTTTTTTTTACACACGCATATGTATATATGTAGATGGTATCAGTATGAACTAGACGTAGATCAATACCCAGTTCATGATATATAATGATAAGGATACCAAATGAATAATGAGATAAATGTGATATTTGACCCGTACCAAGATTTGGGACGCCGTACGATGGATTTACCGTACGAATTATATTGATGATAGATCCGCACTCTTGACTCGAGTATGTCATATTATATAGTGAATCGTATGGGATACTATTGAGGCAAGATCACCGATTATTATATATATATATATATATATATATATCGACTCAGACTTAGGTAGTTTTCCTTACCCTTTTTGATTAGTCTGTTAGTTTAGTCCTGTAGTTTACTTATAGTTGTTAGAATAGACTCAAGTCATACCTATTTCAAAAACTAACGAATCATGAGTATTTTAAAGACAGGCCAAGGGATACTACGGATATTTCAAAGGATGTACTTTTTCATAAAAACACCGTAGCTCTATTTTTTTTCTAAACACCACGATTCGTGCGATTTCAGATACCAAAAACTGTATGACTCATATATAGAAATGTATATTTCATTATTGCTGCATTTACTTTTCATTGCCATTTATTCTGCTATTTGCATTGCATTGCATGTCTATATAATTATGAGTAATGATGAAACCTGTGTTAGGACACCCGCACCATTACCGATGATGTGTATGCTCTACGTACACTTGCTTGCTGGCTCACACACATCTCGGTAATTGCTATGTTACGTACACTTAGAGAATATTATTTCATTGACATAGCCTGCTAGCTAGTAGTTCCTATATGTTATTATTTCATATGTTAGTTCATTATTGCATTCATTGCTTGATATTTCATGCATATTTTTATATTCATTAGTCATGCAATATTATAAGGGCCGGTCCGGATCGCCGGAGCCCAGTATTCATTATTATTGACTTTTCATTTTGGATTTCGGATTTTCCATGAGATTTCTGGATTTGGAGAAACCGCAAGATTTAATAAACTCATTTATCATTTTAAAATATAAAAGTGTGGTTTTCTCATGTTATGATTGTGATATATCCACCATGAGTTTTCTCGGCTCTTGAGCGATATCATACACCTGATTCGAGAAGGAGATGAACCGTCTGTGGGTGCATGGTGGACCCGGTGCGGTACCCCGGGGCGAGAAAGTCGCAGAGAATGGCGTTTGAGCCTGTGATAGGGGAGCATTGCTGACCGGTGATTTTATTGAGATTTATGATACAGGCCAGTCCGGATAGCCGGAGCCTGAGATATTGAGATTTGATGATACAGGCCAGTCCGGATAGCCGGAGCCTCAGATATTGAGATATTGGGATATTGAGATATATATTTTGTGTCGATAGTTGACACTGATTTTCTGATAATTTCATTGATGATACTTAAATGTTTATACAGAAATCTCACTATATTATGAAAACAGTTTTCTCATTTATGATGTATTCTGTTTTCATTATACCGCATTCATACCTCATATTTACGATATATTGCTACCTGAAGCACTGACACGAGTATATGGGATTACACTTATGCATAGATGTTTACCCTTGCCTTTATATTATGTTTCAGGCCATATTATCATTAAGGATTTATATTATGATCGTATTGACCTAGGATTGAGTTATACATACGATTTCTGCTCGGTGATGTTTTCTACTCACGAGTTGGCAACTCACCCCCGTTGTGCCATAGTTTCTTGCAGGTTTTGCCGTACAGGTTTCGTTGCGGCTTTGCTGGCACATTGTTTCTTTCCGGGTGATTGCTTTGGTAGGTGGGTTCACTCGCATCGTGACCACCATTGTACTTTATTATTTCGGTTGTATCTAGTAAACTCCATCAACCAGACTTGTATATTTATTAGACTTAGAAGACCAGTTGTATATTATTTCGACCGTAGAGTCGCGCTTGTATTATTATGGTTTTTCTTGATATTTTGAGTTTTCTTTTGAGTTTTGATCTTCGCTTTTGGCGTTGTATATTATATTGCTTGCGTGGTTGTGACCGTCAATTGACGAAGAGCTAGCTCCCGCTTGGAGATGGCTTTATTCATATTATGCATGTTGTACCCTTTTGGGGACAGTATTTATAAAGGAAATTCTGCCGAAATTTTCAGAAAAGACTTGAGATTTTAAAACGCAATATTTCGGCTTATGTTATTAAAACCACTTGCTTTAAAGATAAGTTTTCTTCACTTCTTCTTTAAAATGGTTTAGATTTCTGGGATTTTTTTTGGCTTACTTGAATTAGATGGGGTCGTATAGACATCATATGATTCAAGTGCCAGTCACGTGCTATTTCGGGTCGTGACAGATGGTCTCCCACTGGGCTCTAGAACCCGGTTACTTATACTTCCCGCCTTGGGTCTATCCTAATACGGAAAAGTAAATAATATACAACAATGGTGATATCATCCTCAACCCGGAAGTGCCCCAATAAAAGAATATTACATACAATGAATTTTACATAAATAAAAATAAGAACTCTCATCTCACATAAAACCCCCGGCTATTCAAAACAAGACGATCCAATATAATATATCCCAGCAACACATAACATCACATGTTATCAAATAGCTAGACGATATTAAATATTTCGATCGAATCAATAAACATCCAAAATTTCCCCAAAAGCTCAACACTTGAGCGCAGTTTAAAAATATTCAGAACATGACATAGTACCTATGGACCAACCGTAAAAGGGCCAATCCTTGCCTCGCCTATGGCGCCGCTGAACTACCGCAAACCCGAAGTTTTGACGGCGGTTCTTACGGTCATAGAATCGTGTTAGGGTTTTGTTCTTCTAGATGGTACATCGAATCACTTGCATGATATATGAATATTCTTTAACTTGGTAAAAAATCCAACTCTTGGATAATTTCCATCGAGAGAAATCCGTTCGAACTTTTTAACACCGTCTAAATAACCCGAAATATAGTTAGAATTACGACTACGAAACACTTCGAATTACCTTTATAGAAAATTAACATCTCATGCAATTTTAGAAAAAACAAGTAACACCTGAAACACCAAAACTCAGAGATCAGAACACAGAACAAAAACGAACACCAACAGAGACAACAGGGCCGGCCTGCTCAGTTTTTAGGGGCTTGTCATCGGGTCAAAATCGGTGGAATAGGTTCGTATTTGTTCAGTGTTCATGTTACATCTCATATAACATTCTGCAGTTGCTAAAAAAATTTTCAACGACTTTAAAATTTTGACAGAAACTAGGTATTAGCGTTTCAAGTTTCGGAGCAGTTTTGGTTTTGTAATCTAACAAACATCATCTAAATCTTTAGCCTGGCTCTGATACCACTGTAGGGTTTTCTAGCACGACAGCAAGGTTTCGGGAGGTATCGTCCATACCGTTTTCAAAAAATTGCCAAGCTAAACAATCCTAAACTTAGAATCTTTAACTAGAGATTTAGACAATAGCAAATGTAAACAACTTTACATCTAGAGAACAAGAACACAACCTTTGTAGACCGGTCCTTCTCTTCACTTGCTCCGTATAGTAGTCATGCGACTCCATTAGGCTTCTCTTGAGACTTTGAACTAGGTTCCTCCGATGACCTTCGTGCCGAAGATGATCCACACGAAGTCTCTCCAACTCAAGCTACCTTTACACTAAACTCTTTAGCGTATGAAACACGCTACACTCGATCGCTAGTCAAGTGTAGGATGGTAAAGCAGGGGATGTTAAGAGCTCACAAGTTTGTGTTCAAGTTTCATGATTCACATCACATGTGAGGGTTGAAGTTTGAATCATGACATGAGGAGGAGGAAAAAGCTAGAGAGCAACCATGGGAGCAACTCAACAAAAATGGCTAACTGTTGTGAATGAGCTAGAATGAATGCCAAGTCTTGACCCCTCACTTATTCAAGTATGCAATTATGCAATATAAAATTGTAACCATGCTTGAATAGTGGGTCAAGATGAATAAACAAAAGTAAATCTCATGCTTGCAACCATGCTTTCACTTTTCGCCTCATTTATATTTTCACAATGTAGAAATTTAAATGCCATGCTTCATATTATATATATATATATATATATATATATATATATATATAAAGAAGAATAATTAGTGAGCTAATGATATTAGTTCAGATATAATTATATCACATATAATATATATCACATTATTAAATCAACACTTGATTTAATAATCCGGTTATATCATATATGACCAACTAATATCATTTATCTGTATATCATATTATCGAATCAACACTTGATTCGACAATCTGGTTATATCACATATAACCGAACCGATAACAGATGACTGCCTGATTACAATACGGTATCACATACTCGTATTTAATCAGGCCCACACACATATCACATATGTATCCTATTTCTTTTTGCTTGAACCAAGGAACTTCTATGTGGGACTCTAAAGACTCGTCAATACGCCAGCAGTAGGTGATGATCACATCAGTAACCTACAAGCCGTCAGCGGTACTAGCTGTACGTAACGGCTACCCGGGTATTGAGCGATATGAAGATCAACAAGTAAGCCTGTCCACAGTTTCCATGAAGCCTATTAGTAACACTACCGTACAGTCCGGTCTCTTCGTCTGATATGTCGCATATCATGTTTAGGGGTGGAAATCGTCAGACCCCAGTAACGTGATAAGTCATGCCGATGTCTGGCCTATAACGGTTCGAGAAACTACTGATAACACTTATCAGTAAATCTCGGCAGCAGCCATGGCCAGGGACTTCCAGTTATAGCCAATCGAGCATAGCGCAACATCAACCCCCAATATTGGGAGAGACGAAACCCCTCCTATTGCTCATTGCCTCCATGTGACTCGGGATTGTACCCAAAATCCACCTGTTTGCATAACTCCTCTTGAGCGTGATAGGGAGGAAATCAAAGCACAGTGGGGGACACACAAGACTCTATGACGATCTCGGGTCTACAGACTAACCTGTACCAGTGTCACCAGAGGACTGCTATCTGATGATAGGTATACTACCACATAGGAGTCCTCGGCGAGTCCTGTTCAGTGTACCCAGTCTCCACTGAGCACCCGTATACCATCTTTGATATCAAACACCAATGGATTTGGGATCATCCATCGCTCATCATATGAGTCAAGAAGCGTATACGCTAGTCTACTCTGGAATATCGATGCCCTGTCTCGATATTCTCTCGATTAGGAACAATTAAAGGATGTACTTGTGAACTACCCTGGCCCCACTAGTATGATCTCCATCATAGTTCAGGTAGTCAAGTACATATCCTAAGGGCTTTATCAACATGTGAGAGCAAGACAGTATCACAATACAAGTCTATATGTTAAGACAAAGAACAACCAGATAGCATACTATCACGTCGAGCAAGAAAGTCTTCTCTATATATGTCCAAGCATCCACTATAATATATATCATATGTACAATAATGGCCTCTAGGGCATACATATAACTAACACAATGAAGCTGAATACGAACCTTTGATAGAAGGTCTTGAGATCGCTATCGACATGGGAATCAAAGACCTCTTCATATATGGAGACTTCCAGCTGATCGTTAGCTAAGTAAATGGTGACTATCGGACATGCAAGTCAGAGCTGATAAAGTATGGCGAAAAAGTACAGCAACCGCTGACATAAATCCATTCCTATACCTTGGAAAGCATACTGTGTGCATAAAACAGCAAGGTGGATGCATTGGCCAAATTGGCTAAGGAATTGGCCGATGAAGATCTCGATGACGTGAGGATCATTGTGCAAAGCCGTGGGATGCTCGCGCCAATAGATATATCTTCGGAAGATCTGAGAGAGCCATCCGAAAGAAAAGAAATGACCGAACAAGTAACCCTTCAAATAGAGGACAAGGAAAAGGTCAAGGACCGGAGGGAAGTCTTCATAGACTACTTTAAGTCCCAACGAACGTGTTAGTTGCATGTATGCCCTGCAGGCCAGTATTGTACAGATGATGTATATTATATTGGATGCTTGGACATATATAGAGAGGACTTTCTTGCTCGATATGATAGTATGCTATCTGGTTGCTCTTTATCTTAACATGTATACTTGCCTCTTGATACTGTCTAATAGTTACATGTTGGTAAAACCCTTAGGATGTGTACTTGACTACCTAGACTATGATGTAGATCATACTAGTGGGGACAGTGTAGTCCATAAGTACATCCTTTAATGTTCCTAGTCATGTGTGTATCGAGACAGAGCATCGATATATCAGTATAGACTAGCGTATACGCTTCTCGACCTATGAGATGGGCGATGGATGATCCCATATCTATTGGTGTTTGACATCAGAGATGGTATACGGGTGCTCAGTGGAGACTGGGTACACTGGACGGACTCGCCGAGAACTCCCAGATGGTATTATACCTCACATCAGATGGCAGTTCTCTGGTGACACTTGTGCAGGTTAGTCTGTAGACCCGAGATCGTCATAGAGTCTTGTGTGATTCCCACTGTGCTTTGATTTCCACCTTACCACGTCCATGAGGGCGTGCAAAACGATGGTTTTTGGGTACAGTCCCGAGTCACATGAAGGCAATGAGCGATAGGAGGGGTTTCGTCTCTCCCGGTATTGGGGGTTGATGTTGCGCTGTGCTCGATTGGCCATAACAGGGAATTCCTTGGCCAGGGATGAGTTAGAGATTTACTGGTAAGTGTTACCAGTAGTTTCTCGACCCGTTATGAGCCTCACATCGGCACGACTTATCGGTTATTGGGGTCTGACGTTTACCACCCCTAGACTTGATATGCGACATATCAGACGAGGAGACCGGACTGTACGGGAAGTGTTACCGGCAGGCTTTTACAGGAGTTGGAGTGGGCTTTCTTGCTGATCTTCTGATCGCTCAATATCCGGATAGCCGTTACGTCCAGCTAGTACCGCTGACGGCTTGTGGGTGCTTGATGTGATCATCACCTACTTCCGGCGTATTGACGAGTCTTTAGAGTCCTACATAGAGGTTTTACTGGCTCAGGCAAAACGAAATAGGAGCACGTATGTGATATGTGCGGGACCGAGAATAATGCGTGTATATGATACTGCATTCTATTCCCGCGACTTTTTGTATCGGTCGGTTATATATGATATAGCCGGATTATCGAATCAAGTGTTGATTCGATAAGTCGATACATTGGATGTTAGTCGGTTATATGAGTTATGACCGGATTATTATGTCAAGTGTTGATTTAATAATTTATTATATAATTGTATATTGGATATACTAATTTACATTAACTAACATTTGTTCACTTAAGGGTTTTTCTCACATGTACACAACTTTAATGTATATATGATATATATTAACATGTGTTTTCTTTTTGTATCATGGTTGTTGATACATCATTCATGGGTGTATGAGACTTACACCATGCTATTTATTATGTTAGGTTTTAATATTTAAACTAATTACAAAATTAGTGGAGGATTAGGAAAAATGCATGAAGCTTGTGGAAGCTTGTGGATGCATTGACTAATTCCACTAAGTTTGTTTTTACTATGGATATTTGTTAACCCAACCATAAGGATTAGCCATGGTTATGCCTCTACATGAGTTAGTATATGATACTCACTCACCATGGTTAGCTTTCTCACTTGATCATTATCTCCTCTCATTTTATTTTCTTCATCTTCTTCCTTGAGCTAAAAAGCTCTCTAGGGTTTGATCCAAAGTGAGAAATATTGTAAGAAACCAAATTCTAAAGTGAACCCACTTTCTATTTCTCCATCCTCTACTAGACTAGCACTTTAGTTTAGGGTGTTTGCTTCACTAATTCTCTAGTTAGTAAAGTAGAAGCTTGAGTTAGCATCCTCTCGACGTAGATCATCTTCGGCCTCGAAGACTTCAAGCAAGGACGCTTCTTTAGCTTCGTGAAGCCATGCAAGAGTCCGGGAGAACCACGATCGCAGCGAAGGGACTTCAACAAGGAGCTAAAGAAGTGAAGGACCGATCTATAAAGGTTGTATTTCATATTCACTTAGTTGTAGATGCTATTTACTTGCATGTGAAACCCTAATTTTCTAGCAAAGATCTTGTTTAGGGTTGTTAGGCACGGCTAAAATTTTAATCGGGCATGTTTGATGCTTTGTAGAACCTTGTTAGAGTGCCTAGTAACCCTACAGAACGTTCGAAAATGCGTCGTTTAGACATTAGCTCATGAAATGAGTTTTGTCTTTTGCCTTCATTAATAATACTCTATATAAGAGATTGTTCGACTGTCTGTGGCTAAGATGCCTGGGGCAAGAGGAAGCAAAGAAAGTCGTCCAAGAAATTCACGATGGACTCTGCGGTTCTCATCAGGCGGAGCCAAAGATGAATCTGTAGATAAAAAGAATGGGTTACTATTGTCCCACGATGATCCAGGACTACCTCGAATATGTGAAGCAGTATCACTCATGCCAAATTCACTGGGACTTCATCCATCAACATCCAAATCCGCTACACCCGGCAGTGGCTAGCTGGCCTTTCGAAATGTGGGGAATCGATATAATTGGCCCTATCGAACCAGCATCCTCTAAAGGACATTGATTTATATGACAACGACCGATTACTTCTCTAAGTAGGCAGAAGCAGTACCACCAAGGGAGGTGAAGATGGAGAATATCCTCCACTTCTTTAAAACCCATATCATCTATCAGTTCGGCACTCCGCAACGAATTATCTCGGATAATGGACCACCATACAGAAGCCATAAAATCAGCCATTTCGTATAGCAGCATAAAATAGATTGGAGAACTCTTCAGTTTATAATCCTCGGGTCAATGGTCTAGCTGAAGCTTTAAACAAGATCTTGATAAAGATGATAAAAAAGACGGTGTCCAGAAACAAAAAAACTGGCATGAAAGGTTGCATGAAGCTCTCTGGGCATACCGTACAACGTTCAAGATGGCCACAAATATAACACCTTACGTATTGGTGTTCAGCACAGAAGAAGTGCTCCCGTTGGAAATAGAACTCCTCTCTCTACGAGTAGCGGTTCGATATAAGCTGACAGATGAAGAAAATGTTCATCTTAGGCTTGAGGAGCTCGACGCCCTCGATGAAACTCGCCTTATAACACAACAAAATATGGAGGCTTATAAGGCAAGGATGACACGGTCATACGAAAAACTGACCAGGCCGAGAACATTCCTCCAAGGTGAACTAGTGCTAGTCGTCAAAAGACCAATGATCCCCAATCATGCAAAACGAAGGAAGTTCGAGCCAAACTATGAAGGCCCGTACATCATAGACAAAGCCTACCGAGGTGGAGCCTACCTGCTCATGGATATACATGGCGAAAGACCCTTCCGGCCAATAAAAGGCCGATTTCTCAAAAAGTACTACGCTTGAAAAGTCATGACTTAAGTCAATGATAGATAACGATACTTGTGTCCGCTCGCTATCTTCCTAAGTCAGAACTCTGAAAGCAGTACCAAAAAAAACTAAAGCGTCGCCTCAAACAAGGTGATAATGGACCAAAACGTCTCTAAACTAAAGCGTCGCCTCAAACACGGCGATAATGGACTAAAACGTCTCTAAATTAGCGCATCACCTCAAACACGGCAATAATGGACCAAAATGTCCCTAAACTAGTGTATCGCCTCAAATACGGCGATAATGGACCGAAACGTCCTTAAACTAATATTCGTCCCCAAAATACGATGATAATGGACCGAAACGTTCTTAAACTAATGATGGACTAAAATGTCCCTAAACTAGAGCGCCGCCCCAAACACGACAATATGCTCGCTTAAGATCTATATTGCAATCGAAATTCCAACGGCAAAGCTTGCAACTCAAGTTCCACAGGCTACACAGCTACTCCAGCAGTGAAGCCACCCCTAAGACCCACTGGAAAACAGATGGGTCACCTGCGAAAATGTTACTCTCGAGAGTTTCATCGCTAAAAAAGGTACGTCCACAAGAAAAATGGGCACGGATGAAAACCCGAAAGGGTGCCGTGAGTAAAAAACAACAAAACTACCGGCGAGCTTGTGAAAACCCAGAAGAGCAAAAACTCGTTAAAAAAATAGGTACGTCCACAAGAGAAATGGACGCGGATGAAAACCCGCATGGGTAAAACAGCAATACTACCGGCGAGATTGTAAAAACCCGAAAGGGCACAATTTCGTTAATAAACAATAAAAAATGTATACACTTGCAGGGTCCCTTCGACCTCGCGGGGAGAAAATACCCGCATGAGATCCTTACGACTCACGAAAGAGCAACACACTTAGGAGTCCTGATTTTCATGTTTTCACCGTTTCGTTTTTTTAAAAAGAATTTGAAATAACCGCAATAAAAAACGGTGTCGCGTGTAGCGAGCCGCGATGAGTACGGGTCGTCCGCAGGGAGATGGTAGGTTTTTAAGCTTGTTTCAACGAGTTAATACCGTAACTTGAGTTGGTGTTTATACTAAGTGTCGTAACTATGATATATTCAATAAAAAGACTTGTTAGGGGTGATTTTAGGTTAGCTTATGTTAGGATGATATTTGTCGTTTCCTTATAGACCTAATTCTGATATTGACACTAAGGCAATAGGCAACAACGTGGATTAGGAAACTTGAAATACGGTATTTGTGATTGTGTGCTAAATCCGTATTTCTTGTTCTTTGTCCTTCCGTTGTTGTCTCTTGACCTTAGCCTTCGGCAAACCACTCGCAATCGGTTATGATTAGGATTCACCGCTATCGTGGTAGGATAGGGTGCCTAACGGAGCGGAATTGCGAGTCATTTGGTCGGAGTTTCAATTACAAAGTTAAGGTTTTTAAGGTTTTAGCAAACACATCTCCTAACACAACTTAACCATATTCTACCCTTAACAAGTAAATCAATTACTCACACATATTTACAATACCAAATAAAAAAAAGAAAAGAGTAAGGCACATAACAAAAATTGCAAGAAAAGTAAAGTCAAGGTTAGAAAGTTAAGAACCGATATATCCAACATGCAAATTCCTTCAAATGTTCTTTAATCCCGTACCAATGTTAAATCAAAATACCAAATTTTAAAGTTGCAAGCTCATTTAAGAGGTTGCAAGATCAAAGCAATGCAAGAATTTCATAAGTTCAATGTTTGTAGACAAACTCTGACTGCTCAGTCTTTGACGATGCTCAAATTAGTGTCCGCACTATCTTTGATAGGCCAATAGTGGGTTGGGCTCAACTTCTGATTTGATCTGCATGGATCGCTTCGCTTGGCCTTCTCGGATTGGCTTGCTTGCCTAAGACCGATTAGCTGAAAGCAAGATACATATAATGAACAATGAGAACTTTTATCGATTTTCAAATAAGATACAGCTAATCTTGAATTCAAGAACCTAAATTTTAAGCTTGTAAGTTTAATGAAGAAGTTGCAAGGTCAAGATAAAGGGCACGAGCTCAAGAGTTCAAAGGAAAGACAAATTACCATCTACAAATTACAACTTGTTCTAAACTAAAACTAAAGCCAAAAAGTATATATCCTCTCCCCTTGCCCATTGATCTGGTATTTATAGGCCTCATTCCAGAATAAACAAACAATAAAAATAAGATGATGTGACCCAAATAAACAACTAGAAGAAAAATGGGGACATTTGGAGACAGAAATCCCGGTGATGCCATTTTTTTAGAGCGTCTCGCCGGTCCAATCTTGGGCAATTGTGCTCATGTTGGTGTGGTGGTCTCGAGTGCACTCAACAAGTCCACTGGTAATGTTTGATTTCTTCATATCAGCTTGGGTTATACTCAGTAGTCATGGAGGGAAACTTGATACTTTAAATCACATCACATCTTTTAGCATTTATTACACATCACACTCACTTGTGCCATGAGCAGCCCCCATCTAGATCCAAGTACCAAAGAGCTATGTGCACACTTGTATTGTGTTGTACCAAAATTGTGTACACTTTATATGTTGCAAAAGAACTCTTCGGTTATCGATCGGTTTCTGTTCTGATTGCAGCGTCGGCTTAAAAATGTCATATCCATGAATTTAAGTGTGTTTCCAGTATTTTGTCATAAATACCTATAATCTGTATTTACTGAGCAGACATTGGTTAATAGTACCGATAAATAACAAAATAGATAATGAATGAGTGGTATTAAAATGCAGTTTTCTGAGATGAACAAATACCCCCAAACTTATCATTTGCTCATCCCGAGCAAAACAAAGAATCATAATCTCACTTTCACAAGGAACGCGATTGCACTGAGCATGTGCAACAAGTCGTTAAATCTCTAGGTGTACCTAGCAGGAGGAGTGTTGTCTCCTGAGGGTTTTCAGCGGATTGCACCCATAAAATCCTGTCAAGTTAGTGTCGTGCAAAAACGGTTCATTCTAATCTTAAGGTTAAGTACCAAAACCAGAAGTTCTATCACCCTAGTTAGAAACGTCCGACCCTATTTTTCACTCCTTACAATTTTCTTAACATAAGTTCATACACGTCTTTACGTGATCGTGCGAATAGTGTCGATAAGTTTTTAAGAATTTAATTAGGATCATCATGTCATAAATACGTCCCAGGATAGATTTCTAAAGGATCACACGAGTTTGAAAAGATTTAAGATTTTCTCAAGTTTCGTTCTCTAGTTAGGTTTCATGTTAGAATTTATATTATTTTTAATAGAGAACCATGTCTTATTCTTCACTCCAACCTTTCACATGTTATTGTTCATACACACCTTTCGTGATCGTGCAAAACGTCTTTATAAATATAAACCTTAATATCTCCGCGGAAAAAAAATTGTTTACAATAGAAAACTTGTCTTCGCCAAGATTATTCTCCCACAAAGAACCGTGGGGGCTTTTAACTTGGAGAGAATACTTGCTTAGCTTTTTTTAATTTAGCGATTGGAAACTTAGCGAGCTTTAGGTCAATGACTCCCAAACCAGATGGTTTTAGGGCATTAGGTGTGGAGACACCCCCAAGTACTTAATTACCCAAGTTAGCAAAGCCACAAAACAAAAGACTCATTTTGTTTTTGTTTTTTTAAATATTCTGAAAGCAGTGCAAACGAAGATATAGCCAGCTTTTCTTTTTAATCCTGAAGACGTGTTCATGTGGATAAGGTGTGTAATCACTCCAACAATGTTCCAGATGGGTTATTTTTTAGACTTTTAGTTTCTATTAAAACCTCAATAATATCCATCATATTCACTTCACCTTGTGAACTATTCTTGATATTACTTAATTCAGAACAAACCTGTTTAATCCTAAAAATATTTATCAATTTTCAAAAAGTTTGAGACATGTCAGACATTTCATCTAATTCTCGAAAACTCATGACACGTGTAAAGTGATATATAAAAGACGTATATTAGCTACGGTTAAATTCAAAGGAGAGTTATCTTTCGGGTTTTTAATCTCTCGAAAAGGATTTAGTTATTTCTATCTTATCAACCAAACCGTCAGACTTCGAGTCTAAGTTCCCCCGTTAGCTAATAAGATGAAAAAAGTTTTTATATTTTTAAAGAAAATTTTCAATTTTTATGGGTTTTTTAAAATAATTTTTTATATTTTAATATTTTTTATGTATGCAATGCAGAATATATGAATGAATGCGAAGGATAGAAATGCGTACCGAGCACACCCCCAAACATAAACTGGACAGTGGCCTTACTGTCATTGTACATCAAGAGGAAAAAATTGTTGAAGGGTCAAAATTGTCGGTTCCCCCTTTTTTTCCTAATGAATAAATGACTAAGCATCACCAAACAAGATTGCTCGTTAAAAAGAAAAAAATGGATATGCACAGGACAAGAATATCCATATATATATACCAAAAATAGTATATACATACCCCCAAACTTATTTAAAACAGTGTTTCCACTGTTTATGACAGGATAACCGAAGTTTGATGGTAAACAGAGGAAGATTATGCAGGGTAAACTGGCTCCTGCAATATCAGGAGCTCCTCTGATGGTTCTGCACTGAGATACGGTTTCAATTTGTGCTCGTTCACTTTGAAGAACGAACCGTCCTTTGGATTCTAGAAATCCACCACGCCGTGCGGGTACAAATACCACATAAGAAAAGGTCCCTTCCAGCGAAATCGAAGTTTACCAGGATGGAAATGGAGTCGGGTGTCATAAAGAAGTACATGTTGTCCAGGCGTGAAGTTTTTGCGCGTAAGGTGTTTATCATGAAACACCTACGTTCGGTTCTTTATAACAGCCGCGTTTTCGTTAGCCTCATCCCGAAATTCATTCAGTTCGTTAAGTTGCAGCTTCCGATAGCTGCCCACGTCTTCAAGATTTAGATTCAGCTCTTTGATCGCCCAAATAGCATGATATTTGATTTCCACAGGGAGGCGGCAAGCCTTTCCGTACACAAGCCGATAAGGAGACATGCCAAGATCAGTCTTATATGCAGTCCGAAATGCCTAAAGGGCATCGGTTAATTTTACAGACCAATTTTTATGGTTCCTTGAAACCATTTTCTCCAATATCTGCTTGATCTGCCGATTTGAAACTTTGGCTTGCCCACATATTTGGGAGTAGTAGGGCGTGGATAGCTTATGATTAACCACGTATTTCCGCATCAAGGCCTCGAAAGACCTATTGCAGAAATGTGTCCCATTGTCGCTAATGATAGCGCGAGGGTGCCCAAACCGAGAAACGATGTATTCTTTTAGGAATTTAACGACGACCTTGTTGTCGTTCGTTCGGCTTGGCACTGCCTCAACCCATTTGGAGACACAATCAACAGCTAAGAGAATGTATAGGTTCCCAAAAGAGTTTAGAAATGGGCCCATGAAATCTATCCCCCATACATCGAACATCTCAACAACCAAGATTAGTTGGAGTGGCATCTTATTTCGCCTGGAAATCCGGCCCAAATGTTGGCACCGGGAGCAAGTCTTGCGGTACTCATGTGCATCTTTGAAAAGTTTTGTCCAGTAAAAGCCACATTGTAAGACTTTCTCAGCTGTCTTTCTTGAGCCAAAGTGCCTGCCACACGCTTGATCGTGGCAAAAAGACAACACACTCTTGAATTCGTTTTCCGGAACACACCGGCGGAAGATTTGGTTTGGAAAATACTTGAACAGGTAGGGTTCGTCCCAGTAAAAGTGTTTTACTTGAGATAAAAATCTAAGTCTGTTCTAACTCGACCAATCGTTAGGTATGAGTCCAGTCGCCAAGTAGTTCACAATATTTGCGAACCAAGGTTCGCAAGATATTGTCAAGAGTTGTTCATCAGGGAACGTATCGTTGATTGGGAGAGGGAGCGTCGGCAAAGAAGGAAGTCGTGAAAGATTATCGGCTACTACGTTTTCAAATCCTCTTTTGTCCTTAATGATGAGGTCAAACTCTTGAAGTAAGAGAATCCAACGTATTAGCCGAGATTTTGCATTCTTTTTTGCAAAAAGATGTCTTAGAGCAGAATGATCTGTGTAGACAATGACTAGGGAGCCGATCAGATAGGGCCTGAATTTCTCTAAAGCAAACACAACAGCCAAGAACTCTTTCTCGGTTGTTGTGTAGTTCATTTGGACGTCATTCAGGGTCCGGCTCGTGTAGTAGATTACGTGCGGCATCTTATCGATGTGCTGTCCTAAGACCGCATCGATAGCAAAGTCGGATGCATCGCACATAATCTCGAAAGGATGCGTCCAGTCGGGTGAAGAAAGAACGTGAGCAGTGGTTAGCGAGCTTCTCAAGGATTCGAAAGCAGTCAAACAACTTGAGTCAAAGTTGAACGTGGTATCCTTGGCTAGAAGAAGAGTCAAGGGTCTAGTAATCTTGCTAAAGTCCTTGATAAACCGTCTGTAAAAACCGGCATGGCCAAGGAAGGATCGGATATCTCTGACGCATTTGGGAGGAGGGAGGTAGGAAATGACATTAATCTTCGCTTTGTCAACCTCAATGCCATTTTGCGAAATGATATGTCCTAAGACAATACCTTTGTGCACCATGAAGTGGCATTTTTCCCAGTTTAAAGTGAGATTTTTATCCTTACATCGAGTAAGGACAGCGTCAAGAAGTTGTAGACACTCGTTGAAAGAATCGCCAAAGATGGAGAAATCATCCATGAATATCTCCAAAAATTTCTCATGTCAGAGAAAATTCTCATCATACACCGTTGGAAGGTAGCGGGAGCATTGCATAGCCCAAAGGGCATGCGGCGATATACGAACGTGCCGAATGGACAAGTGAAAGTGGTTTTGTCCTGGTCTTTCTCGGCGATGGGGATCTGGTTGTAGCCTGAGTAACCGTCCAGAAAACAGTAATACCCATGTCCAGCTAATCGTTTGAGCATTTAGTCAATGAAAGGTAGAGGAAAATGATCTTTCCGCGTTGCGGCGTTGAGTTTCCGAGAATCAATGCACACTCGCCACCCGGTTTGGGTGCGAGTGGGATCAACTCATTCGCCTCATTTATGATGACAGTAATGCCCGACTTCTTAGGGACAACGTGTATAGGACTGACCCATTGGCTGTCTGAAATAAGGTAAATGATACCACTATCCAGATATTTGACCATCTCCTTTTTCACAGCCTCCTTCATGGCTGGATTTAATCGCCTATGTGGATCCCTGGCTGGTTTGGCATCATTCATCATATGAATGTGATGTTCAACGATTAGAGGACTAATTCCCTTGATGTCCGCCATCGTTCAGCCGATTGGATTGCAAGACCGTGAGAAGGGCTTTCTCTTGTTCTAAGGCTAGAGAAGCCGAGATGATGACTGGGAGGGAATCGTTTGCACCAAAGTAAGCATACTTAAGGTGAGACGGCAGAGGCTTGAGTTCGAGCGTAGGAGGTGAAATGACTGAAGGCAAGATTGGAGAAAATGTCTCGAACTCAAAAGATTCCAACAGGGGCTCAAAGTTAGTGTATGCGACCGAGTCGGATGGTTCAACTAAAACATCCGAAAATTCAAAAGATTCAAATTCGGGCGGTGACAAGCCAAGATCGTTTGAAAACGTGAAGCACTCGTAATCGTTGTTGGAAGCAAAAGCAGCAGGTTCAAAGAGGAACGCACTAGTGGCGTCAAGATTACTGTGATCAAACAAGAATTCCTCAAATTAACAGTCCTCGGGGGCGATCTCCTGAATGGAACAGACATCCAGTATATGAGCGTTCGGTTCGGATGGCTAATTCCCTGACCTAAAAATGTTGAGTCCAATTGTCATGTTGCCAAAAGATAGGTTCATGGAACCATTTCGACAATTGATCACGGCATTTGAGGTTGCAACGAATGAGCGACCGAGAATCACCGGAATTTGATTCCGAGGGTTAGCTATAGCTTGTGTATCTAAAACAATGAAGTCAACGGGGAATATGAAGTCCCCCAACCTTAATTAACACATCATCTAGCTCACCCCTAGGATGGGTGATAGATCAGTTATCCATTTGAAGAGTACAATGTGTAGGTTTCAGTTCTCCTACACCGAGTTGCTCATATACTGAATAAGAAGGAAGGTTAACACTGGCACCAAGATCCAAAAGAGCGCGGTTGATGTTCTTATCCCCAATAGTTATTGAAATCGTAGGACAGCCAGGGTCCTTCCGTTTTTGTGGTAAATCTTGGGTAAGAGCATCACTCATATTACTAGCCAAGAAAACTTTCTTTGGTACCTGAGATTTCCTCTTCTTATTGCACAAGTCTTTCAAGATTTTTGCGTAAGAAAGGACTTGCTGAATTGCATCTAAGAGGGGAATGTTGATATTAATTTGTTTGAACAACTCCAGAATCTTCTCCATTTGTGGATTTTGTTTATTGGATCTCAATCAGTTTGGAAATGGAACATTTTTGAAATTGGTTGAGTCCAATACTTGTGGAGGAGATTGTGGAGTTGGAACGGATCCCAAAACTGGAGTTTGAGTGCAGTAAGATGTGGATCCATTCAGAGCAGCGGTTGAAGAAGAAGAGCCTTTTGAAGAATGGAGAATAGGCTCAGAAGAAATAGGAGTAGAAGAAATGGTCGGGGTGTCATCATCATCAATTCGTGTGCCGATATTGTTGGTCATCATTCTTCCATATCTCAACGTACTCACGATACTCACATTATGGTTCTGTTGTTCAAGAGCAACATGTACATTATGTGGGTGACCAGAATTTAGGAGTGGTTGAGATGGAAGCCTTACTTTCTCTCGCTCGCTTAATGCCGCATTCAGCTGTGCAATCCCGGCTTCGATGGTCTTGATGCTTTGCCCATGTGCAGCGGTATGTTGCACCAGAGACTGAATAGAAGACTAGATGTTGGCGGTAGATTGAGTCGATTGCTTTAGAAAATCCTCTAGACTCCGTTCTAGCGAGGAAACCTTATCGTTATTTGACGGAACAAAGTTGTTTTGAGAAAAAGAATTATTGTAGGGTGCAAAGTTGTTCGTTGAATTATGAAAAGATTGGGGTTGGAAAGGCTGCTGAAATTGTTGTTGAGCTTGTTGTTGAGGAGGAGGAAGCCTATGGAAGTTGTTGTGGCCTTGGAATTGATGCTGGTTCTGATTCCAGACGAAATTAGGATGGTTCCTCCAACCGGGATTATATGTGGAAGAGTATAGATCATTTCTTGGTCTTTGCTGAAATGCAGCATTAACCTGATCCTGTCCTTGAGATGGTGGATTGTAAGGACACTCTTCGGTCAAATGAGATGGATCCGAACAACAAGCGCAAATGGTATGAGGGGGAAGAACAGGGGCAGGAGAAGGAGATGAGAATTTGCTCTCAATTGCTTCCAGTTTCCGCGTGATTGCAGCCATCTCAGCCTTCATTGCAATTGAGATGTCGAGTTGATGAACTCCTGTCCTAGAGAGACCTAAAGAAGAAGAAGTTGAGGTGTTCGGTTGGGTGCTCTCCCACTGCTGCGTTTGCTCCGCAAGATCGTCAAAGAATTACCAAGACTCCACGTCAGATTTGGACAGGAAGTGGCCCTGACAGATGGTCTCTATCAACTGTCTGGTTGCTGGATTCAGGCCCTCATACAGAGTTTGGAAAAATTGCCATTTCTCTATACCGTGATGAGGGCACTGAACAAGGAGGTCCTTGTACCGGTCAAAGCACTTCCAAAAAGGTTCGATTGGAAGCTGGGTGAATTGATTTATTTCGTTTCCGATCCGTGCGGTCTTATGAAATTTTTTTAGAAATGCTTTTACAAACTCGTCCCAACTGGTTATCGAATGAGATGTGATGCTATACAGCCACTTTTCATCGAGGTCATACAGAGTGACAGGAATAACTCATAGCCGTATAGCATCATCAGACAGTTGGGTTGTCTTCATCATCGCGCATACGTTTTGGAATTTATTGATGAAGATGTAAGCATCTTCGGA
The DNA here is from genome assembly GCA_030015575.1 of Agapanthus africanus. Classification (NCBI taxonomy): domain Eukaryota; kingdom Viridiplantae; phylum Streptophyta; class Magnoliopsida; order Asparagales; family Amaryllidaceae; genus Agapanthus; species Agapanthus africanus. Next base: position 571,223,333 of record JASDDO010000016.1, read on the forward strand.
TTCAAGTCCATGAAATTTGGCCAACATGTTGATGAAGTGGGGCTTAATTTCGAAATTATCCCCATTGGCCGGTGGAAGTGAAAGACAAGTCGGAAGTGCAGCACGGGTAGGATAGAAACGATCCTGGAGTGCGATTCGCTGTGGCGCTTCAACAAGAGATGGTCGCAGGTTATTCGCACCTAATGGAGGTGGAATTATTCCCGGGGGAGGTAAAGTGATGTTAGGAGGAAATTCCGACATCTCGAAAGAAGAGTCTAGTGAAAGTGAAGGTGAAGAAATATAGACAGAATCACGGTCAACGTCGGAGTTGACCGACAAGGGTAAAGGTGAAAGAGGCGTGGAAGGAGTTTCGAATTCAGGGTCGATCACGTAGTCCGTAGCGACTAACGAAACGCGGACTAAACGGGCACTAGGGTCCCTAGTCCAAGCAGACATACACTAAATGAGTTTAGTGTAGTCAAAGCGTAGAACGTGATGGTAAGAAAGCGTAATTGGAGAAAAATTGGGTGAAGGTGGTAAAAGTGGCGAACTTGTGTTTGTTTCGTAAGAATGTGATAATGAAATGACAGCTCAACAAACACAATCACTAATGCACAGTCACAAATACACAATCAATACCTAGACTAGGGTCCTCTAAGTCCACTAGACCTGCTCCTAACTGTTCCAAAGCGAAAAATTATGATATAACCCTCAAATCGCCTCTTCATAGCCAGTTGTGGCCAGGTAAGCACAAGTGAGGTAAGGAGGGTTCCACTCACGAATCACCGTGAGATGGGCCTTTTAAAGTTAGCTCCTCACTTATCTAGCCTAGGCACCACAAAAGTCATGTTTAGATAAACGACCGAATGCCCACAGTCTTCCTTTGTTCTATTGAGCGCGACAGGTCTTTAATTGGCTGAGTCTAGATATCTTTTATTAAGTTTGAGGTGACACTTATGCAATTAGTGATTTCCGGGGTCTTGGGAAGGGTGATGAAATCCCCACCCAATCTGAATTGGTGTTTTAGCCTCTTAAGTCTGTATTAATGATGCAATGCGCAAATCAACAAGGTTTTATTATCAAACAATCAAAGATTTTTTTTACTTTAAATGTGGCACTGCAACAAATACGGTTAGTTTTTTCTTTGGCTTTTTTCGGCGATATTGCAAAGAATCCTGCAAAGATAAGAACAATGGAGCGTCGGATTTGAGAAGAGGAAGTTTAGAAGAAAATAATATGTACCAAAAGAGTTGAGTTTAAGAAACTCGTTTCCTTATAGACCTAATTCTGATATTAACACTAAGTCAATAGGCAACAACGTGGATTAAGGAACTTAAAATACGATATTTGTGATTGTGTGCTAAATCCGTATTTCTTATCCCTTGTCCTTTTGTTGTTGTCTCTTGACCTTAGCCTTCGGCAAACCACTCGCAACCGGTCACGATTAGGATTCATCGCTATAGAAAACTATAGGCGTGTGTTTGGGAAAGGCTAGAACATCGTGGTAGGATAGGATGCCTAACGGAGCGGAATTGCAAGTCGTTTGGTCGGAGTTTCAATTACAAAGTTAAGGTTTTAGCAAACACATCTCCTAACACAACCTAACCATATTCTACCCTTAACAAGTAAATCAATTACTCACACATATTTACAATACCAAATAAAAAAAGAAAAAAGTAAGGCACATAACAAAAATTGCAAGAAAAGTGAAGTCAAGGTTAGAAAGTTAAGAACCGATATATCCAACGTGCAAATTCCTTCAAATATTCTTTAAGCCCGTACCAATGTGAAATCAAAATACAAAACTTTAAAGTTGCAAGCTCACTTAAGAGATTGCAAGATCAAAATAAGGTAAGGATTTCACAAGTTCAATATTTGTAGAAAGCAAGCCACATGTAATGAACAATGGGAACTTTTATTGATTTTCAAATAAGATACAACTAATCTTAAATTCAAGAACCTAAATCTTAAGCTTGCAAGTTCAATGAAGAAATTACAAGGTCAAGATAAAGAGCACGAGCTCAAGAGTTCAAAGGAGAGACAAGTTACCATCTACAAATTACAACTTGTTCTAAACTAAAACTAAAGCCAAAAAGTATATATCCTCTCCCATTGCCCATTGATCTGGTATTTATAGGCCTCATTCCAGAATAAATAAACAATAAAAATAAGTTGATGTGACCCAAATAAACAACTAGAAGAAAAATGGGGACATTTGGAGACAGAAAGCCCGGTGATGCCGGTTTTTTGGAGGGTCTCGCCGGTCCAATCTTGGGCAATTGGGTTTGTATTGGAGTGGTGGTCTCGAGTGCACTCAACAAGTCAACTGGTAATGTTTGATTTCTTCATATCAGCTTGGGTTATACTCGGTAGTCTTGGAGGGAAACTTGATCCTTTAAATCACATCAAATCTTTTAGCATTTATTATACATCACACTCACTTGTGCCATAGGCAGCCCCCATCTAGATCCAAGTACCAAAGAGCTATGTGCACACTTGTATTGTGTTGGACCAAAATTGTGTACACTTTATTTGTTGCAAAAGAACTCTTTAGATATCGATCGGTTTTCTATCCTGATTGCAGCGTCGGCTTACAAATGTCATATCCATGAATTTAAGTGTGTTTCCAGTATTTTTTCATGAATATGTAACAACCCCAATATTAATATACCTCCGTATTTTCTTTCTTTAGTAAAACATTGTATTTATTTATTCTTAGTATTTTTTTTATATTTTGTTTTTTATAAATATATTATTTTATTATTCCATCCATTTTTCCAAAACATATTTTTTTAAAACTAAATTTTAACTTTTTTCAAATTAAATATAAGACCTAACCTAGCCCATAACTCAAATCCAATTTCATTTTCATTTTTTTAAATAAAACTATGAGCCCAAAAACCCACTTTCTTTTTAAGTAATATCATATATTTAATTCTTATTAAATATGTGTATGAATAATCTTGTAGTTCATTGGTTAGGTCTTTACATCGTTATTCTATAGATTACATGTTCAAATCCCCATTCTTGCAATTAATTTTTTTATCAATTTTTATTCTTATAACTTACAAATAAGACCTTGCATTTCCAAAATGAATGGTGACTTTTCATTTCTCTTTTAATTCCCATATTGAATGCATATATTATGATAGATAATTCATCATTACACCATCTTTATTTGTCATCCTCTTTCTTTTTCTTCCTCACATTTTTCTATCTCTCCCTTCTCTCTCTTCACCTAGAGTTCTAGAAGAAGAACACAAATAAGTTTTCAAGAAAATCTCGCTTGTAACATGAGATTATCAGTGGATAAATAAGCCTGGTGACATTACCGGCTTGTGTATGTAAGTACCCTCTCTCTTTCTCTCCCTCCACCTCCTTCTCTCTATCTTTCTCTTGTCATATTGCCATGAAAAACTTCCCTTATCATATCATAGTCCCTAAATAATTAATTAAATGGATACATATATAAATAATGAACACACACAAATATACACACACATATAGTTTGTAAAGTCTTTTTCATTACTCTCAATTCATATGTTAAGATTTCAAAATAACCAATTATGATTGCATCGTTTGTTGTTGTATTTTAAATTACTTTATTTAAAGTTTGTAAAAAAAATGAAGTTACGAATAAATATCATGGTTTTCTCGTTTCTCACATATGACATAGCAATACCTTTACTTTTAAAATAATTTTTAGAAATTAATTTTTAATTATGGAAATTTCAGGAAATTTAAATATGATAGAATATATAATTTTGTACATGCTGTAAAAATTTCAGATCGAATCGCTTAACGGTTTAGGAATTATATCGCTTTTATTAACTGTTCGTAAAACAGAAAACTGGAGTTATCGGTCAATTTCTAAGATACATAACTTGGTATAAAAATGTCCAAATTGAGCAAACTCAGGTGTTTTGGATATCTACATCGAATAATATAGATTTTCTTAGTTTTAAGTTTTTACTATAAAACCGATGTAAAATATACAAAACTGCGTTACAATATTAAGCGACGAATCTGGACAGAATCTATCCTGATTCGCATATTGTTTTTAAATAGGACATAACTCGAAATCCCGATGTCCGTTTATGACAAACTTTAGATGTGTAGATGCACAATTGATATAACTATAATTTCCTGTATATTAGATTACGTAGAAATGCATGAAACAATCCGATATAGGCTTTGCAATATAACATATAGTTGCTGTTCAGAAATCTAAATTTCGGTTTAAACGCTGATATTAAAATGATCATAACTAGAACTTCAGAAATCCAAATTGTGCGAATCATGGTATTTTGGATAAGTACATCGAAATACCTACAATTTTCGAATTATCTTCGTAACATGAAACCTGATGAAAGTTAACTGCGTTTTAAAAATATATGATGGTGCTGGACAGATTCTGATTTGTTTTGCTCAACGATACGAAAACGGGTATATCTCCAAAAACGGTAGTCGTATTTAGGCGAGACAGGAACTCACGTGTGCATAACACTTAATTTTATGTTTTCGTTTATATTCTGACTTTAAATGACTTGATTAACTAGTCGTACATATCACATATCTACAACATTGTTTTTGGACGTTTCTTGTATACTTATCTCGTATCATGTTCTATGATTGCTTATCTATTTTTATCTATATAACTCATGATTAAACCATTATATACTAGAATTGACTTGATCTTGACACGACTAAATCATGAATACCTGAACCGAATAGGTGTACTTGACTCGACTTGACCCGAACCATGAATACGTAATGACTTGACATGAATACATAAACAATTGACTTGAATACTTGGACTCGACTCGATACTTGAATTGCACTCTCTTATGTATACATGGATTTGGACAAGACTTGTAACTTTAATCACAGACTAATATACACGGGGTGTTGGGATAGTTTGAGTATGAATCCAACGGAATCTCATGAGTCCCATTATAACAAATAATGTTGCTGTGGTACCGGGCTGAAACGGTACAAATAACGTTGCTGTGGTACCGGGCTGAAACGGTACATCATGAATTCATGAATGAGGGCCCGTGTTTCTAAGCCCCTGGATGATAGCCCGTTGGGTTTGGAATACTTCAATAACAATTGAAGTCCCACTGTTTTGGGCTCGTGATTCCTTGCCCCTGGACGATAGCCTTGGATTCGAGAATACTCTTGAGATTGGTTAACATTCACACTTGAACTCGCATTAGTTACTTTTACCCTTTTAGAAACATTTTTGGACACTTACATTCACTTCATGTTCACTATACCTACACTCCACGGCCATGCTATACTTGTTTACTATGCTCATGTTATATTTCCATGCTGATATAGTTGACATACACATTACCATGTACGCTACTATACTTGTTTACATGTTCATGATTTATATCCATATTATACCATATATCATATTACATCATGCATTTCATTTATATACATCACACCATCCTTTCGGAGGCTTACCGAGCGTTTGTGCGCTGACAGGCATTCCACCCACTTCTTTCTTTCTTGGAATATTCGTCAGGTGATATTGAAACAGAGAAGATAGAAGTGGTTGAAAAGGGGTACAACCAGTTCGCATCATAAACAGACGTATAGTTTCATTCAGTTTTTTATTTCATTTCACCTTATTTATGTATGCCTCCTTGTTAAGGGTTATCATGTTATCGTATCTTGTATTCAGATATTTTGTCAATTGTCAATCTTGAATGTAATAAATTAAAGTTGGATTTCATTATTTTGTTTATTCTTGTTAGTTTATGTTGCTTATAGACGCTTAGCGTATTTATTTCGAGTAAAGACCTTCTTAGAATAAATACGTCGCGGGCTTGTCACGTGCCGTTACCGCTCTTTTGGGAAGCGGGGCATGACAGATTTTGTTGGTGGCCAATGCAGATCTGTTCTGTATGAATATTGTAAGAAATATAATACAAGAATTATGAAATCCAATTATTACATTCAACTTTTCTTTTGAATCCAACCTCATTTCATGAATCCATCTTGAACTCCACTTTCGGCTTTCTTGAAGACCATCTCTCGACTTTTGAATGTTTAACTCTTGTTCACCGTTATCTAGTTGTATCTCGTAGGCCTATTAGCTCAATTGGTTAGAGTATCAATTAACGGAGCTCGAAGACGATGTCATTCTTAATTTTCCAGTAGCTTGTTGCAATATCCTTCTTGAGTAATTTCGAGAACGAAATTATTTTTAAGGAGGGTAGAATGTAACGACCCCAATAATAATATACCTCCGTATTTTCTTTCTTTAGTAAAACATTGTATTTATTTATTCTTAGTATTTTCTGTATATTTTGTTTTTTATAAATATATTATTTTATTATTCCATCCATTTTTCCCAAACACATTTTTTTAAAACTAAATTTTAACGTTTTTCAAATTAAACATAAGACCTAACCCAGCCCATAACTCAAATCCAATTTCATTTTCATTTTTTTAAAATAAAACTATTAGCCTAAAAGCTCACTTTCTTTTTAAGCAATATCATATATTTAATTCTTATTAAATATGTGTATGAACAAGCTTATAGCTCATTTGTTAAGTCTTTGGAATGTTATTCCATAGATTACATGTTTAAATCCCTATTCTTGCAATTATTTTTTTTATCAATTTTTATTTTTCTCATAACTTACAAATAAGACCTTTCATTTCCAAAATGAATAGCGACATTTCATTTCTCTTTTAATTCCCATATTAAATGCATATATTATGATAGATAATTCACTATTACACCATCTTTATTTGTCCTCTTTCTTTTTCTTACCGATTTTTTCTATCTCTCCCTTCTCCCTCGTCACCTAGAGTCCTAGAAAAAGAACACAAAGAAGTTTTCAAGAAAATCTCGCTAGTAACGCGAGATTATCGGTGGATAGACAAGCTCGTTGACAATACCGGCTTGTGTATGTAAGTCCCTCCACCTCCTTCTCTCCCTCCACCTCCTTCTCTTTATCTCTCTTGTCATATTGCCATGAAAAACTTTCCATGTCATATCATAGTCCGTAAATAATTAATTAAATAGATACATATATAAATAATGAACACACACAAACATACACACATATATAGTTTGTAAAGTCTTTTTCATTACTCTCAATCCATATGTTAAGATTTCATAGTAACCAATTATGATTGCATCGTTTGTTGCTGTATTTTAAATTATTTTATTTAAAGTTTGTAAAAAAAATGAAGTTACGAATAAATATCATGGTTTTCTCGTTTCTCACATATGACATATCAATACCTTTATTTTTAAAATAATTTTTAGAAATTAATTTTTAATTAAGAAAATTTCAGGAAATTTACATATGATAGAATATATTATTTTGTACATGCTGTAAAAATTTCAGATCAAATCGCTTAACGGTTTAGGAATTATATCATTTTTATTAACTGTTCGTAAAACAGAAAACTGCAGTTAACGATCAATTTCTAAGACACATAACTTGGTATAAAGATGTCCAAATTGAGAAAATTCAGGTGTTTTGGATATCTAAATCGAATAATATAGATTTTCTTAGTTTTAAGGTTTTACTGAAAACCGACGTAAAATATACAAAACTGCATTACAATATTAAGTGACGAATGTGGAAAGAATCTATCCTGATTCGCACACTGTTTTTAAATAAGACATAACTCGAACTCTCGATGCCCGTTTGTGACAAACTTTAGATGTGTAGATGCAAAATTGATAGAACTATAATTTCCTATATATTATATTACTTAGAAATGCATGAAACGATCCGATATAGGCTTTGTAATATAACATATAATTGCTGTCCAGAAATCTGAATTTCGCTGATATTAAAACGATAATAACTAGAAATTCAGAAATTCAAATCGCGCGAATCATAGTGTTTTGGATAAGTACATCTAAATACCTACAATTTTTGAATAATCTTCGTAAGCTAAAACCTGATGAAAATTAACTCAAACTGCATTTTAAAAATATATGACGGTGCTGGACAGATTCTGATCTGTTTTGCTCGACGATACGAAAACGAGTATATCTCTAAAACCGGTAGTCGTATTTAGGCGAGACCGGAACTCACGTGTGCATAACACTTAAGTCTATGTATTCTTTTATTTTCTGATTTTAAATGACTTGATTAACTAGTCGTACATATCACATATTTACAACATTGTTTTTGGACGTTTCTTTTATACTTATCTCGTATCATGTTCTATGATTGCTTATCTATTTTTATCTATATAACTCGTGATTAAACCATTATATGCTATAATTGACTTGATATTGACACGGCTAAATCATGAATACCTGAACCCAATAGGTGCACTTGACTCGACTTGATCCGAACCATGAATACGTAATGACTTGACATGAACACTTGACATGAATACATGAACAATTGACTTGAATACTTGAACTCGACTCGATACTTGAATTGCACTCTCTTACGTATTCATGGATTTGCGCAAGACTTGTAACTTTAATCACAGACTAATATACGTAGGTTGTTGGGATAGTTTGAGTATGAATCCAACGGAATCTCATGAGTCCCATTATAACAAATAATGTTGTTATGGTACCGGGCTGAAACGGTACAAATAACGTTGCTGTGGTACCGGGCTAAAACGGTACATCACGAATTCATGAATGAGGGCCCGTGTTTCCAAGACCTTGGATGATAGCCTGTTGGGTTTGGAATATTGCAATAACAATTGAAGTCCTGCTAATTTGGGCCCGTGATTCCTTATCCCTGGACGATAGCCTTGGGTTTGAGAATACTCTTGAGATTGGTTGACATTCACACTTAAACTCACGTTAGTTACTTTTACCCTTTTAGAGAACTTTTAGGACACTTACATTCACTTCATATTCACTATACCTACACTCCACGGCCATGCTATACTTGTTTACTATGCTCATGTTATATTTCCATGCTGATATAATTGACATACACATTACCATGTATGCTACTATACTTGTTTACATGTTCATGATTTATATCCATGTTATACCATATATCATATTACACCATGCATTTCATTTATATACATCACACCATCCTTTTGGTGGCTTACCGAGCGTTAGTTCGCTGACGGGAATTCCACCCACTTCTTTCTTTCTTGGAATGTTCGTCAGGTGACATTGAGACAGAGAAGATAGAAGCGGTCGAAAAGGAGTCCAACTAATTCGCATCACAAACAGACGTATAGTTTCATTCAACTTTTCATTTCATTTCACCTTATTTATGTATGCCTCCTTTTTAAGGGTTATCATGTTATCGTATCTTGTATTCATATATTTTGTCAATTGTCAATCTTGAATGTAATAAATTAAAGTTGGATTTCATTATTTTGTTTATTCTTGTTAGTTTATGTTTCTTATAGACGCTTAGTGTATTTATTTCGAGAAAGGACCATCTCGGAATAAATACGTCGCGGGCTTGTCACGTGCCGTTACCACTCTTTTGGAAAGCGGGGCGTGACAGGATACCCGTAATCTGTATTTACTAAGCAGACACTGGTTAATAGTACCGATAAATAACAAAATAGATAATAAATGAGTGGTATTAAAATGCAGTTTTCTGAGATGAACAAGTCCCTACGATTCATAAGGAGAATTTACACTTGCGAGATCATCACGACCCGTAAGGAGAATTTCCCCTATGAGACCCTCATGGCTCATAGGATTCAAAAGTTTTAAGTTACAGGGATCTAAATATTTTCTTAAGCCATCAAAAAACCCTATAAAACCCTTTTGCCCTACAGGCGGTCTAATATTGACCCTTATATACAATCCACGGGCATAAATAAATATCATCCTACCAAGTTTCACAAATGGCGAGAAATGTCCCCATATAGTGAGCGACACTTGTAAGTCCTCTCGATTTACAAGGAGAAAATACTCTTATAAGATCCTTACAATTTATAAGAGAAAAACACACTTAGGATTCCTCACGACTCCCAGGGAGAAAATACACCTAGAAGATCCTCTCAACTCATAGGGAGAAATACCTTTATGAGACCCTTATGGCTCATAAAACCATAAAGCCTTAGTCGACACGATCCTAACCCTATTTTCTAACCCACCTTTGTCCATACCAACAAAGGCAAATAATGATTCGCTCCTGACAATATCCCGGTTGTAGCAATACTAATGCCTAAATAGGTATCAAATTTCAAGTCCACTCATGGCAAATGATGATTCGCTCCTGGCAATATTCTAATGGTAGGGATGTTGATGCAAAGAATGGTATCATAATTCAAATCCCAAAAAAAGAGCCGAAATGATAGGGCAATTCGCAATAAAAATTAACGAGTAAAAACAAAAACAGCCGAAATGATTGGGCACCGCGATATATAGCCGAAATGATTGGGCAATCACGACTTTCGCAACAGAAAAGCTGGTCGCAGGAAAAAATATATAATAAAAAAATGAAAATGAAATTTTTCTGCCCGGCAAGTATGTCCATATCGACCCTTGTATACGATCCATAGGCACGAATAAAGGAAAAGGAACCGTATTTTCCCACAATGCTTCGTCAAAAGGAGGACCAAGTCTTAACGGTACATATACAACCTAGAGACTATCCCGGTATTTCTTCTCATTACAGCAGGATGCAGACGCAAAGTCATCATCAAAAAGAAGGACCCAAGGGTCAAACCCAAGCAAAAATGGAGTAATGGCAAAATCCTAGATCCAAGTCTTGACGGTACATATATAATTTAGAGACTATACCAACGTTTCTTCTCATTCCAGCAGAATGCAGATGCAACGTTATCATCAAAAAAGAAGGACCCAATGGTCAAAGCCAAGCAAAAATGGAGTAATGGCAAAATACTAGCTTCAAGTCTTGACGGTACATATACAATCTAGAGACTATTCCGGCGTTCCACATCATTTCAGCAGGATGCGGACGCAACTATCAAATGAAATTGGAGCAATGGCATATTCCTACCTCCGGACTTCAATTGCAATACATACAGCATAGAGTTCCTACAGATGTCTACCCTACTTCAGCTGTAACACCCAGCCCTTTTTATACCAATAGTTGTGTTCTCGTTAACTTATAAGATTTTACTTTATTTATAATTAATTATTAGTTTATTTATTTTAAAACTCCTTTTAAACCCTAACCCAAACTAAATTTCATTCCTCAGCAGTTTTCCTTTTATTGAAATTAAACCCAAAACAAATCTTATGCATATTTTTCCCGACTAAAGTCAGCCCCTGAACCCAAACCCTAGTTCTAATTATTTATCCTAAACCATAAACCCAGGCCTATGCTTAATCACATTTTCTTTAATCTAAAATTTCCCAAGCCCATTCCTTTTTATAACAAAATTTCCTTTTTCTTTTCAAACCCTCAGCCTATTTCTTTATTTTTCATAAACTTAAAATTTTATCCCCCGGCCCGGCCCTCTTCTTCTTATTTATTCTTTGATTATAAAATCTTTGGCCCAGCCCACTCACTCCAGCCCACACCCTTCACCATTTTTCCCTTTATTTTTCTTCGGCCCGCTCCCGCTTCAGCCCTCAACCGCACCCGCTTCACTACCCGACCCGCCACCAACAATGCCTCCTTCCTCCAACGGCCCCTTCCCTTTTCTCCCGCCCCCTGTCGCTCGCGATCCGCATTCTCCGCCGACTCCTCCGCCCACGCTCGCTCACCGTTACCCCCACGACGCGCCCCTCACGGTCCACTCGACGCTCACCCTCGTCTCCTCAATCTCTTTCTCTCCTCCTCCTACTCCCTCACCCAAACCCACTGCACACCCAATTCCCTATCACCGAGCACCCAACGTCGCACGCCCTGACGGCGACGACCACGACCTCTCTTCCTCTCTCCCTCACCTCCACCTTCTACCACCATCAAACCCGAGCTCCCTACTACCTCTCTCCTTCGACTTCCTCCTCCTGCACCCCCAACCCATTGCCTCCATCAATGCCGGCATCCCCGCCGCTGGACACGCCGGAGCATCAACACGACCTCCTCCACGTCGCCGACGGCCTCCCTCACCCGACCTCCTCTCTCAATCTCTATCTCTCTGCCCTCTCAATCTCTCGATCTCTCTCTCTCGATCACCCTCTCCCTCCTTCTCTCTCCCTTCCTCTGTTCTCTATCACTCCCTCACTTTGTTTCTCTCTCCTTTTCACTCTCTCTCTCCCTCTCTATATCACTCACTCTCCCTCTCTTTCTTAATCTCTCTCTCTGTTACCTCCCCTGCTCTCTCTGCATTCACTTTCTCTCTCTAACTCTCTCTCTCCCTCTGTAATCCCTCACCATCGGCCTCGACACACCAACGACCACCACCCTCGTCGTCAAGACCCCAGCAACCAAGCCGCTGCTGAGATTCGAGTTCGAGCCAAGTCAAGTCGCCGTGCCGCGCGTGTGTCGCGATCGTGCCGTTGCCGTTGCCGTACCGTCGTCGACACGTCGCCAGGCAAGTATTTTACTTGCTTACATGCTATATACTCAAGTTACAATCTTTAATTACATAGATCAAAAGGTTACAATTTTAGATCAATTATGTGCCATACCTGTTCGACGCGTGTTCCCAATGAAAATACTCACCTAATTTGACGGAACTGGATTGTTTATATTGGCCTTTGTAGTGATGAATATCTTGTGCAAGTTTCGCTGGAAAATATGACCGTTAACGACTAAAACGACTACCCCCAAGTTTACTCGTAAAACTGGAATTTTCTTGTACCTGAAAACCGTTAAAATCTCCATAAATTGTGTACACACTGGAAAGATGAGTTCGAGGGCTCAAATTGAAGCCGACTCGATGAACTATGACTCTATGCTAGTTTCCAAATATTTCTGTACTTAAACCGTGACAATATTTGGATCGGAGTGCGACTCTGGACTGCAGTCCAGAGCGACTCCAGATGTTGTTTACTGTCCCGTAATAGGTACCACACTGTTTTCTTAACTCGTAGGTTGCGGAACTCTGCTGTTTATTATAGGTGAATCTGTTAGCTAGACAACACAAGTGGTTTCACCCTGTTTCGTCATCAATTGCTATTTAATCTGCAATTTAAAGGATGGGGACATATAACAGTCCCAACAGAATCAGAATTTACATACTAGTATTGAACAGTGTATATCTTCTGACGTACAGACACGATTGAAGATCCATCTATTGCGTTGAAAACCTTACTGAAAAACCTAGATTTCATTCAACTGTAACGTCGCTAAAATCTGATCCCAACTAGGATTAAAATGCGTTGCGAAACGGACTTCCGATTCTGAAACCGGATTTCCAGCCGTGAACGCTTAAAATGAAATGGCTATAATTAATGATCCTGGAACCCGATTGGTATGAAACCAAATTCGCTGGATAGATAACTGAACATACTATTTATTCCCCATTCGTCATTTCGCTAAACTATACACGTTTGATGTATGATAAATATTGCAGGTGGTAGATTACTGATTCATGACATCCTAATCATGCTTTACATACTGTTTACGCATCATATCATAAATATGTCACTGCATTGATAATTTAGTGATAATGTGCATTACCCAGTGTTAGGTATTAGTGATGATTGTGGTAAGTACGTTAGTGTTCGTGTATCAGTAAATAAGTGAAAGTGATACGTACTTGTACACAATCAGTGAACCTTATGATTCTATTGCATTGTCGACGTCTGTGGGACACGTGTACGTGTGACTATAAATGGTATGGGACACTTATGGAAGCTCTTGCACGGGTGTCACAGATAAGGCACCAGACACTGCCATTTATCTTAGGTATTAGTCGGGACGTGCTTGATGGAGGTCCTGCCTCCAGTTCTCGCGCAGACTTGTCACAGACCGATTGATATTTGAGGTTATGGTTAGCGTTTGATGTAGACCACGGGGTGTGGGGTAGTTTGAGTGTGAGTTCAACAGAATCTCGGGAGTCCCATGCCGGCTTATATATTTAGGGAGATATATGGAGATTTAAAGGGTACATGATTATTACCGTGATTTACATGTTGGGCCTGTGGTCCCTTGCCCTTGGGTTCTACCCTTGGGTGGAGGACACTTGCGAGTGGTTGACTCTCATACTTGGACTGACGATAGGTTTAATGACCTGTACAGTGAGATTTAGAGACTGATAGGGATTATAGCATCGATATACATTACTTACTGTGTTGACATACTCGGCATATCATTTTACTGCTTTTACTGTTCCACTGCATTGATTACTGTATGTTCATACCTATACCGTCATTGATTTACTATTATATATATCTATTATCACTGTTAGAATTGTCACATGAATTTATATATTATATTGCTATTGTGTCGCTCTGACGACTTGAGTATGCATGCTCAGTGTGAGGAGAAGATTTAACCTGGACCAGGACTAAACGTACAGCACGGACATCTTGATTAGCTATCCAGGGTTATACATTTTGTTTCCCATCAGGTCAGTTCTTTTTACTGTTTTGTTCCAGTTACTGCATTTCTCATTACCTGCGCATTATTTACTGATTACCATGTAAAGCTAGAAGCCGAAATGTGACTACGGCAGGATGTTTCCTTGACCGTAGGAGCATGGCTGGCCTTGTCAACCCCTCGTATTCCGTATTTTGGGAAGCGGGGCGTGACATGGTTTAGTTGGTATCAGAGACCAGGTTTTGCTTCGATTGGGATTGCAGTTTTCCGTGTATAGCTTGACAATCTAAGACATCCCTCAGTCTAGATCGTAAACTTGATATCATTGATCCATATTCATATCGAGTGTTCTGCTATCCATTCGCTAGGGTTTCAGGTGACTTGGCAAAGTTTCGTTGTTGTAATTGTGAACTACATCACGGTTACACTACCATACTCTGTTTAAGTGATTTAGATTCATACAGTTGATTTTCCACTTGTAACGAATTTTATCACATCTAATATTCTTGAATCTTTGTCCAGTCCATATCAAATTTTGATTTTTATAGCTTGTGCCTCATATCATCATCAAAATTGTTGGTTCAGGATCATGTCTTCCAACGACCCTTCCTCTATCTCCACTCGCCAGTATCAGACTGTTGAGATCCTAAGTGTACTGCAAGGTTTAAAAGAAGCCCAGGAGCAGACGAACGACTTGTTAGCTGAAGGACTGAGAAGGCAGGTGAATCAGGCACCAGCGGGAGTCTCAAATGGTAAAGTGATCCCTGTTAGACGAGGAAAAGAGAACAAGATGAAGCGCCAGTTTGACTCCCCGCGACAGAAGCAGCAGAAGACCCAATGTTATGGGTACTGTAAGAGGCCAGGACACCTTCAGAGGAATCGTCGCCGCGCCCAAGGGAAATGTCCGATTTCCGGATCCAGCGAATATCTTATTAACGGTTGCCTAAAAAGGAAGGAGCTGCAAAGAGGAGACTCGTCCACACTCCCCACTTCTACCAAGTAATGATTATTACGTCGTTTGAACTTCGAGGATAAGGCGGACCTAGCGCAGAATTCAACTCGCGTGACGAAAATGCAGCGGTCTAGCAATCCAAGAGGAATTTTCATGTTTTCTAATTTCAGTAATAATGTTGTCATCCTCTTATAAATATTTCTTTCCGTTTGAAATCTTGTATCTGTCGAACTTTTAGTTGAATGCAATAAAACTTGAATCGTAATATATGTATCATTCTCTTGTCCTTCCCCTTATTCATATTATTCATTATCACAGCATTTTAATCTTGATTTTTCAGTTCCTGCCACCGCATATCTTTCTATACTTTGTACACTTAGCTGTTTTCTTGATGTACTCCACTGTCTAATTATAACTTTTTCTTTTCAGGCTATGGCCCACCCTGGAGCAGCGCCGCATCTAGAGGAGGATGCACAGTCATGCATTTCCTTAGACCACACATTGATGAGTTCTGACGATGAGATCAACGGTCCCCAGGTCATTTTCGGAAACAGCAATTCCGAAGACAAAGGAGCAGCTGCCCCAGAGTTTGACATGATAGACGATTCCGACGAAGAGGAAGGAAACCCTGAAGAGAACCCGATAGAGGAAGATCCCGATGAAGACCCGATAGAAGAAAATCCGGTGGAGGAAAATCATATGGAATCAGACCTCGATGAAGAAGTTCCAGCCGAGAAAGAAGGACCAGAAGATCAAGACCCTGCTGTGGAAGAACTCCCAATGGCGATCCCCGTGAGGCGCTATGGAAATGGACGTCCCTACCTGAGTGCGTGAGCCTACCGCAACCTGCTGAATCTCCACAACTGCGACTGACGGGATTCCTTTTAAATGTTGTCTTTTCTGGCCAAATAAATCTGTGTATAGTTTAGGGCCACCTTTCGTCTTTGAGAATGCTTTGTTTAAAATCTTCTGGAATGGAATAAATTGCTGAGTTCGCAAATCTTTCGATCTTCTTAGTTCACTTGCTACTTGATTATTTCTTATGTACAAATATTTCCTCTACTGAGATCTGTCCATCTCTACTTCTTACTTTATCTTAACCCTCACTAAGATTAACAAGTACCACACCCGATTTTTAGAGGTCCACCCTTCATCCTTCGTTTGTGCCTCGTTTGAGATCCTTCTGGGAGGAGGAAATTTTAGAGAAACTTTCGAGTTCGCTAACCCTTCAAATTCTTGATTCATAGGATGTACCGACCGTTATCCTCCCCATACTTTTTCCCTTGTAGTCCTTTGTTGCTCACCCTTACTTCCTGTGCTGATCCGATCCCAATCTCCTTAACATTCAGCCTGAAGCCGCCAACACCAACCTTTGAATGATCCACACTACCTTGTAATCCTTACCCTAGCTATCCCTATACATTCTTGTGTGTTTTCCTATTACCCTATATATATTTAGGGACTTTATTATTCGAAATTTGGTTTCCATTATCTTGTATTTGTCGAAGAGTGTGTGTTATTGACTGCTTAGTTTTATATATTTTAAGTACACTACTATTATCCTCAGTTTCCAGTAGCGCAACCTTACACCGCGTATATTTTGTTCTATGTTTCTTATTTTCGCTATATGAGTTTTCTAAGTTATTTTAAAACTATTTGATTGATACAATATCCTAAAATGTTTTAACCTACCGACAAATCTTCCACTACCTTATTAACGTTCTTTTATTTTCGGGGGTTGTGCTTATGTTTACTATTATAAACGATTGTGCCTTATACTCATTATTTCTGACGTGCTACTTTGATAGACTTATACGTGAACATAGTCGAATTTTGATTTTATCAAGTACGCCTCGAATAATATTGTTCGTTATTATTGTTATTTATATTCTCGTATACATATAGTATGCCCTCATAAATGTTCATGTCTATTACTTAGAACTATCCTTGTGTATGTTATTCCTATATAGTATATACCTTCAAATTTCTTCATCCGTCTATTTCAAGTAAATCATCTTGTGCTAGTTGCGATATAGTAGCTTTCGCTTATTATTTTAATTTGTCGTTTCTTTTAAATTTCGAAGACGAAATTTTTATAAGGGTGGTATGATGTAACACCCAGCCCTTTTTATACCAATAGTTGTGTTCTCGTTAACTTATAAGATTTTACTTTATTTATAATTAATTATTAGTTTATTTATTTTAAAACTCCTTTTAAACCTGTCACGCCCCGCTTCCCAGTGTACGGCTATATTTCGTGTCAAACTTCTCGCGAAATGTCTTCCATTCAATCGGCTGTGCTAGACGGGTTTCTTCCGCCTTCCACCAATTGCAGGCATTATCCGTGAGCTGTAGTTTCGCTACACGGACCCAAGCATGGTCTGGCACTTGAGCTGCTGCCAGATCGTCTTCGATGCTTTGTGCCCATTCTTCCGCTTCAAGAGGGCTTCCTTTACCAGAGAACTGCTTTGGGTGCAAAGCCCTGAATTGCTTTACTCCCGGTGCATCGTTATCAGGACGGCTCAATAGTTGTTGCTGTCCCTCGAGAAGACTGCGGATCGCATCAAATAGCATTGTTTGCTCAGTGGGTGGTGCCGGAACAACTGGTGTGAGAGGTAGTGCTGGTGGGGTGTTGTTAACGTTGGTGCTGGTGTTGTTCGGGGAATCCATAACCCTGAAGAAAAATTTGGATTAGGACAGATTCAAATACATGAAATGATAAGATTCAAGGAATAGAGATTTGCAAGTTTCAAAGAACATGAATTGTAAAAAATGTTTTAGTTGCTGGTTCTTGTGTTATATTACTTAGGTTGTTCACGCAGACCAGAACTGCATGACAGGGATTCATACAGCTCTGACCTGCATGGGCCACCAACAAAACCTGTCACGCCCCGCTTCCTAGTGTACGGCGAAGTGGACGCGACGAGGTCCGCTACGTATGTACTCAAAAGTACATACGCTAAGCGTAGCTAAGCAATATAAAATAATCACAAGAGACAAATGATATTAAAATAACAGCAACTTTTATTAATAACATTCTTTGTACAATGCATGAAATGAAAATACAACTGGAATGAAAAAGCAATGCCTAAACAGTGGCATAACAGAAATGAAAAATACTGGAAAGAACAAGGTACAATTATCTAGAGCTCTGGGTCTTCTTGGAACTGCTCCAAATCTTCACCGGTGGGCTCGATCTCAGCTTGGTCCAACGCACCTGACGACATTCAAAGAAGAAAGAAATAGAATGTCGTCAGCGAACAGGTCGCTCGGTAAGTCCCAAAGAATAAGAAGAATGAGAATGACAGAGTAACAGTATTTTCTAAAGTATTATATTGTTGAATATTATGGAACATTATTTAACGCTGTTGTTTGTAGCTTGGTACAGAAGGATGCCAGTGTATACGAGAGGGATCTCTATATGCTAGAGATCAGGGCAAAAGGAAAGTACAAGGAACCGTTATGCCACGGTACAACAGCAATAGGATTCAGGTTAGGTGTCTTAATCTGACCACCTCGTGCCACCTTTAACACCTTCCGTACCAATCTACCCCTTAAACCCCGTAGTGTTTTAACAGTATTGTAGTATTGGAATATGTAAATTGGGTGACTGACCAAAACCATGATATTAGTAAACATGATGTAACTGTATAATCAGGTAAATGGAATATCAAGATAATGGATGAATATCCATGGTTTGATTCAGTCAAAAGGAATATATTGCTAACTGGATTCCTGGATTCATGTATTCAAATTGTATTGGAATATAAAAGAATATAGATTAACTTGAATCATATTCAAGTCAGAAATTAGTCAGACTCTAACCCGAGTCAGACTAAAAGAAAGATAAATTTGAAGTTCAATATTAGTTAGGGGCCTTATTGTAATTTGTGAAACTTGAGGGGGTTTTATGTAAAAAGTACTTTTGTATAGTTTTCAAAATACACCTCAAGTATTTAATAATCGTCTTTATTGTTATAATAAATGTGAATTTTATTTGTGTTATTCTAGTGAATATATCCTAATAAAATTATTAATTGTTTTATCTGAAATTCATGGTATTTTAGTGTAACTTTTAATCTTGTAATTTTTTAGGAAAATGTGAAAATTTCATATTATAATAAAATAGGTGTTTAAATGATAATTATATATATATTAACACATGAATAATTTTTAAATGAATATTTTATTTTCAAAAATCTCATTTTTCTTAATTATCGTATTTTAAACCTTTCGAGACCGAATGCTCCTTGCGGAGGTCTGAATCTCGCACTACTAGCCTGCGGGTGCACGATGAACCGTACTATCCCTAACAGGTTCCCCAAAAGTGGGTTGTAGCGTCGCTTTGCTTAGGTTTAACAAATACTTTTCATTTGGGAAAACGGTTTTATAAATATGGGGTATTTAATTGCAAAAAGTATAGTTTTCCGTATTTTAGTTGTTAGAGTTTCCTAAGCCAACTAGTCTACTTCTAAGGTCTAAACGATAAGTCATTAGAAGCCTCAAATCGCCTCTTCACCGCCAATTGTGGCCAGGTAAGTACAAGTGAGGAGGGAGGGATCCGCTCACGAATCGTGAGACGGGCCTTTTAAAGTTACCCAAGCTCATTTGCCTAGCCTAGACACCACAAAGTCAGTTTAGATAAACGATCGATGTCCATGACCAATCGTGCTTTCATTTTATTAAAAGATTTTACTTAGAAATGTTTACAACTTAAAGCTTAGGGTATTTTAGTGAAAAGTCCTGTAATTTCGTATTCTATATTTTTGATATTTATCAATTAGGGTTATATTGAGTGTGTGTAGGGGTAGGTCATTACCCCGTGACTTATATTAAGTTTTGGTGAAGTTTAAAGGTAAAACATGCTATGTTAAACTTAAAGGTATTATAGCGCAAGAATACGGTATTCGAAAACGTTATCATTTTATGTGTGAAATTTCATTCAAAATGGGTTCTACAAGTTTAGTGATCAAGATAAACCTATTTAGGAGTGAGGGAAATAATTAAACTAAGAAAAATGAACTTAATGGTATTTTTATGAAAAGAGTACGGTTTTGCAAAGAACTTATCATTTCATGTGAAAAAGTTTGATTAAATTGGTTTATGGGTGATTAATAGTCAACATGAATATGGGTAGATAGTATGTATTAGGTGACAAGTGGAAATTTATAGAAAAACCGAATCGGAAATCGGTTTGTCCGATTTCCGTCGGGTTCCAAAAAGTCGTATTTTTTTACTTATAGAAAAGAGAGATGGAGGGGTTGGGACTTACGGTTTGGACAAGCTAAGGAAGCTAAGGGATGTGGTGGTTGTCGATTCGTCGAAAACGTCGCGAAGGTTCTGATCCGGTCGTCGGAATCCGTCGTCGATTTCGGCAGCGCTTCGCTTCTCACTCTTCGTACCGAGTTCTCGAGAATTTGGGAGAGTAGACTTAGAGTGGTGAGGTGAAATGGTGGAGGGTAGGGGTCTTTATATAGGGCTAGGCTAGGGTTAGGGTTAGGATAAAAAATATTAAAAGAAAATATAAAAAAACATTAAAAATTCATTAAAAATCATTAAACCTAGGAGTAAAAGGGATTTATTGGCCAAATCAAAACCGATCCAGGTATAATAAGTGTGCAAGAGGTTTGACCAAGTCAAGAGCCAACTTTTCTCAGTTGGTGACTCGGCCATTCGGCTAAGTCCGGCCGGCGGCGCCGGACCGAGTCGGCCGAGTCGCCGGCCGGCGGCGCCGAGTCGGGCCGAGTCAAGGGTCCAATGGCCGGGGGTTTTCCTGAGAAACAACTTGGTATTTTTACTTTTTGTTGTCCAGTACATATTTTGGGAGTTATGGCCTTTTTACCGTTGACTTCCAAAAAAAAAATAAAACAAAATAAATACAAAAATAATGTGGGGCATGGGATTTGAACTCCGGTGGCTTGGTTCATCAGTGCAAGGTATTACCAATGAGCTACAAGCTCCTTCTTTTAATTATTGTAAGGAATTAGATACTTAAATTGTTTCCAGCAACATTAATACTCCCAGTATACACTATATTTAAAGCAAATTTTTGGTATACAAAATTGGAGTTGTTACAAAACCCTAACCCAAACTATATTTCATTCCTCAGCCGTTTTCCTTTTATTGAAATTAAACCCAAAACAAATCTTATGCATATTTTTCCCGACTAAAGTCAGCCCCTGAACCCAAACCCTAGTTCTAATTATTTATCTTAAACCATAAACCCAGGCCCATGATTAATCACATTTTCTTTAATCTAAAATTTCCCAATCCGATTCCTTTTATAACAAAATTTCCTTTTTCTTTTCAAACCCTCAGCCCATTTCTTTATTTTTCATAAACTTAAAATTTTATCCCCCGGCCCGGCCCCCTTCTTCTTATTTATTCTTTGATTATAAAATCTTTGGCCCAGCCCACTCACTCCAGCCCATACCCTTCACCATTTTTCCCTTTATTTTTCTTCGGCCCGCTCCCGCTTCAGCCCTCAACCGCACCCGCTTCACTACCCGACCCGCCACCAACAGTGCCTCCTTCCTCCAATGGCTCCTTCCCTTTTCTCCCGCCCCCTGTCGCTCGCGATCCGCATTCTCCGCCGACTCCTCCGCCCACGCTCGCTCACCGTTACCCCCACGATGCGCCCCTCACGGTCCTCTCGACGCGCAACCTCGTCTCCTCAATCTCTTTCTCTCCTCCTCCTACTCCCTCACCCAAACCCACTGCACACCCAATTCCCTATCACCGAGCACCCAACGTTGCACGCCCTGACGGCGACGACCACGACCTCTCTTCTTCTCTCCCTCACCTCCACCTTCGACCACCATCAAACCCGAGCTCCCCACTCCCTCTCTCCCTCGACTTCCTCCTCCTGCACACCCAACCCATTTCCTCCATCAACGCCGGCATCCCCGCCGATGGACACACCGGAGCATCAACACGACCTCCCCCATGTCGCCGACGGCCTCCCTCACCCGACCTCCTCTCTCAATCTCTATCTCTCTGCCCTCTCGATCTCTCTCTCTCTCGATCACTCTCTCCCTCCTTCTCTCTCCCTTCCTCTGTTCTCTATCACTCCCTCACTCTGTTTCTCTCTCCTTTTCACTCTCTCTCTCCCTCTCTATATCACTCACTCTCCCTCTCTTTCTTAATCTCTCTCTCTGTTACCTCCCCTGCTCTCTCTTTCACTCTCTCTGCATTCACTTTCTCTCTCTAACTCTCTCTCTCTCTGTTTAATTCTCTCTCTCTCAATATCTCTCTCTCTCCCCCTCTGTAATCCCTCACCATCGGCCTCGACACACCAACGACCACCACCCTCGTCGTCAAGACCCCAGCAACCAAGCCGCTGCCGAGATTCGAGTTCGACCCAAGTCAAGTCGTCGTGCCGCGCGTGTATCGCGAACGTGCCGTTGCCGTTGCCGTACCGTCGTCGACACGTCGCCAGGCAAGTATTTTACTTGCTTACATGCTATATACTCAAGTTACAATCTTTAATTACATAGATCAAAAAGTTATAATTTTAGATCAATTATGTGCCATACCTGTTCGACGTGTGTTCCCAATGAAAATACTGACCTAATTTGACGGAACTGGATTATTTATATTGGCCTTTGTAGTGATGAATATCTTGTACAAGTTTCGCTGGAAAATATGACCGTTAACGACTAAAACGACTACCCCCAAGTTTACTCGTAAAACTGGAATTTTCTTGTACCTGAAACCCGTTAAAATCTCCATAAATTGTGTACACACTGGAAAGATGCGTTCGAGGGCTCAAATCGAAGTCGACTCGACGAACTATGACTCTATGCTAGTTTCCAAATATTTCTGTACTTAAACTGTGACAATATTTGGATCGAAGTGCGACTCTGGACTGCAGTCCAGAGCGACTCCAGATGTTGTTTACTGTCCCGTAATAGGTACCACACTGTTTCCTTAACTCGTAGGTTACGGAACTCTGTTGTTTATTATAGGTGAATCTGTTATCTAGACAACACAAGTGGTTTCACCCTGTTTCATCATCAATTGCTATTTAATCTGCAATTTAAAGAATGGGGACATATAACAGTCCCAACAGAATCAGAATTTACATACTAGTATTGAACAGTGTATATCTTCTGACGTACAAACACGATTGAAGATCCGTCTATTGCATTGAAAACCTTACTGAAAACCTTAGATTTCATTCAACTGTAGCATCGCTAAAATCTGATCCCAACTGGGATTAAAATGCGTTGCGAAACGGACTTCCAATTCTGAAATCGGATTTCCAGCCGTGAACGCTTAAAATGAAATGGCTATAATTAATGATCCTGGAACCCGATTGGTATGAAACCAAATTCGCTGGATAGATAACTGAACATACTATTTATTCCCCGTTCGTTGTTTCGCTAAACTGTTAGTTATATGTATGCCCTAGAGGCCATTACTGTACATAGGATGTATATTGTAGTGGATGCTGGGACATATATAGGGAGGACTTTCTTGCTCGACATGATAGTATGCTATCTGGTTACCCTTTACCTTAACGTGTATGCTGATTGTCTCTCTGTTACATGTTGGTAAAGCCCTTAGGATCTGTACTTGACTAACTGGACTATGATGCGGATCATACTAGTGGGGACATGGTAGTCCATAAGTACATCCTTCAAAGTCCCTAGTCGTGGGTGTATCGAGACGGGGCATCGATATACCAGAGTAGACTAGCGTGTACCTTCTCGACCCATATAGATGGGCGATGGATGATCCCATATCCATTGGTGTTTGACATCAGAGATGATATACGGGTGCTCAGTAGAGACTGGGTACACTGGACGGACTCGCCGAGAACTCCCAGATGGTATTATACCTCACGTCAGATGGCAGTTCTCTGGTGACACTGGTACAGAGTAGTCTGTTGACCCGAGATCGTCATAGAGTCTTGTGTGGTTCCCACTGTGCTTTGATTTCCATCTTACCACGTCCAAGAGGGCGTGCAAAACGGTGGTTTTTGGGTACAGTCCCGAGTCACATGGAGGCAATGAACGATAGGAGGGGATTCGTCTCTCCCGGTATAGGGAGTTGATGTTGCGCTGTGTTCGATTGGCTATAACAGGAAATCCCTGGCCAGGGTTGCTGAGATTTACTGGTAAGTGTTACCAGTAGTTTCTCGAACAGTTATAGACCTCATATCGACACGACTTATCGAGCTATTGGGGTCTGACGTTTACCACCCCTAGGCGAGATATGCGACATATCAGACGATCAGACCGGACTGTACGGTAGTGTTACTGGTCGGATTCACTGGAGTGTGAGCGGGCTTGCTCGTCGATCTTCAGATCGCTCAATACCCGGGTGGCCGTTACGTTTAGCAGACCGCTTGTGGCTTGTGGATGTTTGATATGATCATCATCCGCTGCCGGCGTATTGACGAGTCTTTAGAGTCCTACACAGAGGTTTCCTGGCTCAAGCGAAACGAAATAGGAGCGCATATGAGATATGTGCGGGACCGAGAATAATGCGTGTATGTGATACTGTATTCTATTCTCGCGATAAATATATCGAATGGTTGTATGCGATATAACCTAGTTATCGATTCAAGCGTTGATTCGATAAGCCGATATATTGTATACTAGTCGGTTGTGTACGACATAACCGGGTCATTGAATCAAGTGTTGATTTAATGATTTAATGCATATTTATATATTTGATATATTACTTTGCATCAACTAGTATCGGTTTACTTAAGATGGATTTTCTCACTCGGATGTGCGCATTGCATATGCGATATGATTTTGTGCACTTGCTTGTATCATGTTTGATGATGCATGCCTAACTTGGTTAAGTGTAAAGAATGAACCATGGTAATGAATGGGTTAGGGTTTTGATTTTTATTTATTCATTTATCTTTCTTATTTATTCTTTTTTGGAATAAGGAAAAGAAAGATAAATGGTGGCTTATTTTGGATTTAGTTGAAGTTTCATGAAACTTTGACTAAGTCTTCATTCTTATCTCATGCTTAACCTAACCATTCTTTAACCATGATTTACTCTCTACATCTAACCATGGTTCAAGTTATGATAAGATTATTATTCTTTTCATTTTGAGAATAATCATATCATAATTTTCTTCTTCATATTCTTCTTCTTCTTCATTGAACTAAAGAAGAAAAACCTTGACCTCATCAATGGTGATTGATGAATTTGAGTGAGAAATCCAATTCTAAAGTCTACCCACTTCCTATTTCTTCATCCTCTACCTCTTGCCAAGTAGTAGAGTGTGTTTCCTTCACAAGTTTCATGACTTGTTGAAGGTGGAGCTTGATTCATCGATGCTTCGACGTAGATCATCTTCGGCATGGACATCGACGACCTAGCTTGCCCATTCTCCGACGAAGCCGATCCTAGAGCCCGGATTTGATTTGGACAGCGGAGAGGACCTCGTTGCGGAGCTATGGAGGTGGAGCACCGGATCTACAAAGGTTGTATTTCCGTATTTTATTTAGTTAACTGTTAACTAGTTCTTGTTCGCCTAGATATCTAGCAAACGATCCGTACTTTAGGGTTTGTAGGCACCATAATTTTTGAAATTGCCATGGTTGATGGCTTGGGAGACCTCACTAGAGTGCCTAGGAACCCTGCAGTGGTATCAGAGCCTAGCTAGAGCCTTAGGCGAAGTCCAGACGGAAATTGAAGTCCGAACGAACCCGAAACCCCGATTCAAACATGCTCTCTGTACAATTTTTAAAATCTGGTCTTTTTCTACATTAAAAATGTTCAGAAAAATCAGCAGGTTAATATATGATATACTGTGAAATTCGTACCCGAAATTCCTTAATCTTGCCGCGCTTCCGCGGCACGAGCTAGCCTCGTGCGGCGGTTGCGCGGCTGTACGGAATGATTGTTTGGTAATTTCTGCACAGTATCTCATAATTATTAGTGCTGGTATTCCTGGGTATTTTTAATATATTTTCCAGAGTTGAATTTTTCTGAGTTGATTTGGGGCTTCGGTATTTCGATCGGGGTATCAAATTTTGTCTGTGTGGCTTTCCGGATAAATTTTAGAATATGTTAAAAAGTTCGACCGGATATAAATACCCACTTTTTTCCCTGTCGGGAAATTTCCAAGTGTTGGATTTTTCCGTAGTTTGACGACGTTCTAAGTAGTGCAAGTAACGCGATGGTCCCTCTAGAAGACACAAACCTTAACTCGATTATGTGACCGTCTTGAACTGCCCTTTGAACCTTCGGGTTTGGGGCAGTACGGCGTGCCACATGTGAGGCGTTGGCTTGACCCTTCTACGGCTGGATCGTTGGTACTGAGGCACGAACGGAATGTTGTTAGACTTGTTTCATGTGTTGATCTGTTTCGGGAAAACTTGGGTGTTCGATTGTTCGATCGAAAAGTTTAACATTTTCTGTTTATCTGGAATGGGATACAATAATTAGAATTCACAATAAGTTATGAGATAACTAAATGAATGTTATAAACATAGCACTTTAGTCTCACTTGATCGGTTGCCATGGAATTTTGATGTGATCAAAAGTCCGTCGCAATCACGTAGCGTACACGGATACTCGCCGGGTAAACTTAATAGACAGCTTCACTCCATAGCCCCGACCAAGTGACTGTAGGAGAACCCCGTCGCCGAAAGCATCCGTACGGGTGCTCGCGGTAGCGGTGTTCCGCCTTGGTGCACTTCGTCGACGGTATCGGGGGTGCGGCCGTCTACTGAAGTTTGCGACGAGTATTCGATCAGACTGTCGGGAATCTTGTTGAATTCCCCGACTAGATATTGAAAAGAGTTTTCGATAATGAGACTAAAATGCGGGGTTTATAATTGTTAGGCATGCGATGTCTAAGTAATTCATTTGGTCAGGCATGCGATGTCTGAGGAGATTGCGGATTCCAACTGTTGTAGTTTTACACTTTCTTTTCTGTGACCGTAAGTGTAATATGTGATATCGCCGGTTTCGTTGCTATATGTCAACGACAATTGGGATGGACATATTTACTTACGTTGATGACATGTGATGTTATGTGTTGCTGGATATGTTATATTGGATCGTCGTGTTTGAATAGCCGGGGGTTTTTTATGTGAGATGAGTGTTTTTCATTTTCATTCATGTAAAAAACTTGTATGTAATATTCTTTTATTGGGGCGCTTCCAGGTTGCGGGAGTTGTCACCTGTTGTATATTATTTACTTTTCCGCACTAGGTTAGACCCAAGGAGGGGAGCACAAGTAACCGGGTTCTGGGGTCCAGTGGGAGACCAACTCGAGGAGTCGAGTCCGGGTCTCCTAACTCTAGAATTGGCAGGGTTGCTTGCCGCTCTCGTAGGGGTCTAGGGGTGTGGGTTTGGCTATTCATCACGACCGTGGAATCCGTGTTTTATACTGGCTCGTATTAAAAACACGGACGTCCTAGTATATCCAATATTTCATATGTTACTTCTGCTGCGATATCTGTGATGAGATCATGTGATGTTTCTGTGATGGATATAGTATATAGTATATATGATATATTATATAGACGTTACTTATGTTTTACACCCGCGCTAGCCCTGCCCTGCTCTGTCATTAGTTACCTAACCTAACGATGCACGAGGGGACATCGAGGCGAATGCGGATGGCATAAGTGTACGTCATATCTATCTGTGATGTTTAGGTACTTAAATGATGGGATTTCATTAATGTGATTAATGAAAATAAAAGAAACCTAAGATGTTGTAGAATCGATTTTCAAAATAAAACAGGTAGCTACAGTTCTTGCTTTGCATAGCGGTATATGTGATATATCCTGCACCTCATTCGACGAGGAAAGGACCGAGATCCCTTCACCGGGAGTGACTCCTTTAGCAATAACTGGCAGATGCTACAACCCTCGGTTTGTCTTTTGATTGCTTTTAAGAGTTTTTGCTTTGCACAGTGATATATATGATATATCCCGCACCTCATTCGACGAGGAAAGGACCGACGATCCCTTCACCGGGAGTGACTCCTTTAGCAAAACTAGAAAAGCCTCAAAAGCACTCCATTTCAAATTCATTCGATCCTACAACGATATCAAGTTCATTACGCAATAGGTTTTCAGAAAAACCTGTCGTAGCCCTCCGTCATTTCAGATAAGTACTAGTTAGTATTCGTGCTGCGGTTGTTTGGCATGCGTCAAGGCGTAGTGTACGGTAGCTAACTAGTGCTTATCTGCTAGCATATGATGCGATTGGATTAGGGTATTCGTACGGCGTTGTTTGGCATGCGTCAAGGGTCGTGCGGGTGGGTTTAATTCAATCAGGAAATGACGGGTTGAACTTGACTAGCAGACTATGGGTTGTTTGGCATGCGTCAAGGTCATAGCGAGCTAGGGGCAAAATATTATCGGGAATTTCAAGTGTTGAAATTTGCAATGAGATTGCATACCTTCTACGAGATAGTTGGATCCCGATACCCACTGCGAGTAAGAGTTACTCCTGGGAGAGTTTTATACATTACAATTAGCCGATCAAGTAGGTGTCTAGAAAGGTGTCAACGGGGTTACGCCTCTGGGAAAACGAGGTTTACGTTAATTAGGTTCGTGCGAAAGCACGGGGGACCTCCCTCAAAGTACCGACACTGGCCTGGCTGAAAGATTGGCGAACTTGTAGTGTGTAATTAATCCCGGCTAGTCTTTCCTTTTAGGGTTTGAAGGAAGATTTGATAAAAAGCAGTGGGAGCCATCCTGATTAGATAAAATAATAACCAATCTATTCTTGACAGAGCGCACGCTGAGTGTTTTCTTCTCTCTCTCTCCTGGTAGCGACCATATCACGCCTTAATCAAGATAATAATACGGATTATTGACCGAACCCGCTTGTTATACTGAGCTGGGGAACGTTGGTCCCGCTCCAACTTATAATTGTTATAAGACAGAGCAGGAAATTGGGGATTACCAGAATTCCCGTGCCGCCCAAACGAAGAGAGTGCATGCTGATGCATCATCTTCGGGTGTGTTCGTTATACAGAACTGTTTCTCAGTATTCTCTACGTCCTGGGTATGTGATACCAGATCAGGATCCCAGATATGTAATCTATTACATAGGGCTACAGATAGGTAGAGAACTGAGAACGGGTGATAAGTTTCATGAGGCAGAAAACGGGGCAAGAGTTGCAGCCAAGTCTGTCGGTCACTGTCACCCTGTATTACCAATACATTGATTCTGAACGAATGTTATTAGATACCGAACCTGATATACAAAATCATATCTGTCTCTTTATTAGTAAAGAAACGATAAAATTTTGTGTTGTTGGATAATGTTTTGAACATTTCCTATATCAAAAGTTGATCGGTTCGGGCACGTTATCTAAAAGCATTGATGTTCTAAATCAAACTACAGTTCTTAGTATACAGAACACACACAAGAGGAAGAGTTCAGAAATGAACGAATTCTTCTTGAGGCATTGTAGACTAGGTCAGATCAATGTGACCCGACTAGCTGGAGTTACATATAGATGTTTATTTAAATCAGTTTGAATTTACATCTTTTGAAACTCGCCAGTCATGTCACAAAGATAAGATGACCATAGCTCCGTTTACTGGAAACAGAGAAAGAGTTAGTGAACTCTTGGGATGATACATGATGATGTATGTAAGGTCCCCTGTCTACACATGCCAGGACTGGTTCTTTATACTTCATTATATTCTCTGATAATCTCTCAAGATTCAGACATATGTTCCTGTTGAAACACAAGTCCGAACCTTTTGAGATATTCACAGAATATAAGTTAGAAGTAGAGAACCAGAATACGGGTATAAGTATTATGTCCTTTGATGAGATAAAGGAGGAGAATACTTGAGCACGGAATTCCTGGATTGGTCTAAAGGAGAATGAGATTCTCTCTCGGCATTACTCCTCCGAATACACCATAGCACGATGGTATATCGGGGCGGAGCATTCACACCCTATATGATAAGGTGTGCTCTATGATGAGTACTACTGAGTTACCTATTTCCTTTAGGGAGTTATGCACTTGAGAAGCTGCATACCTATTGAATAGCGTTCGAATCAAATCAGTTGCCTACCACTTCATATATGATATGGAAAGGGAAGAGCCCATGTCTTAAGCTAGTTAAGATTTGGGGTTGTCCGGCTAATGTCTAAAAGCAAAATCCGGACAAGCTCGAGGCAATGTCAGTTATGTAGAACTGGAAATGTTCCAGCTATACGAACTACAGCAGATGATTTGATAGAACCAAAGGATTCAGTAGATTCCAACGAACCTCAGCCTCTCCGCCAATCTAGTAGGGTTTCTCACCCACCTGAGAGATACTTCGGTTTCTCTATGACAGTGGGAGCGAGGATTACATCATGAGATGATGACCCAACTAGTTTCGAGCTGGCCATCAAGAGTGAGACTCTGTAAGAATGACTGGATGCTTAGTAATCTGAGATGGAATCCTTATACACCAACAAAGTATGGACTTTGGTTGCTATATCTGAAGGGTTAAATCCCCATCAGGAGCAAGTACATCTTGAGAAGATTACTTGGTGTACATGGAAAAGTTGAGACTTTCAAAGCTAGACTTGTTAAAGGTTTTCGTCATCGACCAGGCGTGGATCATGATGATACCTTTTCAAGTGACTATGCTTAAGTCCATCCAGATCCTACTTGCCACGGCTACATACCATGACTGCGATATCTGGTGGTTGGGTGTCTTGACTGCTTTTCTAAATGATGATTTAGAAGAGAGCGTCTATAAGTACACAGCCAGAGGGCCTCGTAGACAGTGGGAGCAGCGGAAACGTGTGCAAGATGCTTTATAGGATAAAGCAGGCATCGCGGAGTTGGAACATCTGTTTTGATGAACAAGTCAAAGAAGTTGACATCATCAAAATGGTAGATGAACCTTGTATAAACAAAAAGGTAGTAGGGAGTATGGTGACGATCCTCGTAGAGTACGTGGATGACATACTCTTGATAAGAAAGGAGTTTCTTATGCTACGCTCGATCAATCTCCGCTTATCACAAAGATTCTCCATATAGGATTAAAGTGATACCTACTAAATCCTGGATTTTGGATCTATGAGATAGATCTAAATGGATGTTAGGAAACTCACTAGATGAAGTGAGATGGTATCAACCGATCCTGGAGAATCACTGGAAGTGTTCCAGGGTGATAAAAACGACTGAATGTCAGTCGCAGGCATTGTCTTTACCCTAAGTAAAGGGACGGTATGTCGGAAGAGTTCCAAGCTGGATACCGTGACATACTAGACGATAAAGGCACGATACATCGCTACTTAAGATGCTACCAAAGAGGCTGTTTGGGTGTATATTGGTTCATGAGATGAACTATGTTCCTCCCATTGTGTGACAATGGAGTTGTGGCTTATGCCAAGGAACGCCGGTCCCATCAGTGATCCAGACATATTCTAAGGCAGCATCGCCTGATCATGGAGATAGTTGATCTTCAGGGTGATCGAGGTTAGGAGAGTAGACTCAGAGGACAACACAGCGGATCCACTCACAAAGGCCTGTTCCCAGAGAGAGACTTTTATGGGATGGTTGAGTATGAGATACTGCAACCACTGCTACAGATGGCCCTAGTGCAAGTGGGAGATTGTTAGTTATATGTATGCCCTAGAGGCCATTACTGTACATAGGATGTATATTGTAGTGGATGCTGGGACATATATAGGGAGGACTTTCTTGCTCGACATGATAGTATGCTATCTGGTTACCCTTTACCTTAACGTGTATGCTGATTGTCTCTCTGTTACATGTTGGTAAAGCCCTTAGGATCTGTACTTGACTAACTGGACTATGATGCGGATCATACTAGTGGGGACATGGTAGTCCATAAGTACATCCTTCAAAGTCCCTAGTCGTGGGTGTATCGAGACGGGGCATCGATATACCAGAGTAGACTAGCGTGTACCTTCTCGACCCATATAGATGGGCGATGGATGATCCCATATCCATTGGTGTTTGACATCAGAGATGATATACGGGTGCTCAGTAGAGACTGGGTACACTGGACGGACTCGCCGAGAACTCCCAGATGGTATTATACCTCACGTCAGATGGCAGTTCTCTGGTGACACTGGTACAGAGTAGTCTGTTGACCCGAGATCGTCATAGAGTCTTGTGTGGTTCCCACTGTGCTTTGATTTCCATCTTACCACGTCCAAGAGGGCGTGCAAAACGGTGGTTTTTGGGTACAGTCCCGAGTCACATGGAGGCAATGAACGATAGGAGGGGATTCGTCTCTCCCGGTATAGGGAGTTGATGTTGCGCTGTGTTCGATTGGCTATAACAGGAAATCCCTGGCCAGGGTTGCTGAGATTTACTGGTAAGTGTTACCAGTAGTTTCTCGAACAGTTATAGACCTCATATCGACACGACTTATCGAGCTATTGGGGTCTGACGTTTACCACCCCTAGGCGAGATATGCGACATATCAGACGATCAGACCGGACTGTACGGTAGTGTTACTGGTCGGATTCACTGGAGTGTGAGCGGGCTTGCTCGTCGATCTTCAGATCGCTCAATACCCGGGTGGCCGTTACGTTTAGCAGACCGCTTGCGGCTTGTGGATGTTTGATATGATCATCATCCGCTGCCGGCGTATTGACGAGTCTTTAGAGTCCTACACAGAGGTTTCCTGGCTCAAGCGAAACGAAATAGGAGCGCATATGAGATATGTGCGGGACCGAGAATAATGCGTGTATGTGATACTGTATTCTATTCTCGCGATAAATATATCGAATGGTTGTATGCGATATAACCTAGTTATCGATTCAAGCGTTGATTCGATAAGCCGATATATTGTATACTAGTCGGTTGTGTACGACATAACCGGGTCATTGAATCAAGTGTTGATTTAATAATTTAATGCATATTTATATATTTGATATATTACTTTGCATCAACTAGTATCGGTTTACTTAAGATGGATTTTCTCACTCGGATGTGCGCATTGCATATGCGATATGATTTTGTGCACTTGCTTGTATCATGTTTGATGATGCATGCCTAACTTGGTTAAGTGTAAAGAATGAACCATGGTAATGAATGGGTTAGGGTTTTGATTTTTATTTATTCATTTATCTTTCTTATTTATTCTTTTTTGGAATAAGGAAAAGAAAGATAAATGGTGGCTTATTTTGGATTTAGTTGAAGTTTCATGAAACTTTGACTAAGTCTTCATTCTTATCTCATGCTTAACCTAACCATTCTTTAACCATGATTTACTCTCTACATCTAACCATGGTTCAAGTTATGATAAGATTATTATTCTTTTCATTTTGAGAATAATCATATCATAATTTTCTTCTTCATATTCTTCTTCTTCTTCATTGAACTAAAGAAGAAAAAACCTTGACCTCATCAATGGTGATTGATGAATTTGAGTGAGAAATCCAATTCTAAAGTCTACCCACTTCCTATTTCTTCATCCTCTACCTCTTGCCAAGTAGTAGAGTGTGTTTCCTTCACAAGTTTCATGACTTGTTGAAGGTGGAGCTTGATTCATCGATGCTTCGACGTAGATCATCTTCGGCATGGACATCGACGACCTAGCTTGCCCATTCTCCGACGAAGCCGATCCTAGAGCCCGGATTTGATTTGGACAGCGGAGAGGACCTCGTTGCGGAGCTATGGAGGTGGAGCACCGGATCTACAAAGGTTGTATTTCCGTATTTTATTTAGTTAACTGTTAACTAGTTCTTGTTCGCCTAGATATCTAGCAAACGATCCGTACTTTAGGGTTTGTAGGCACCATAATTTTTGAAATTGCCATGGTTGATGGCTTGGGAGACCTCACTAGAGTGCCTAGGAACCCTGCATAAACTGTACACGTTTGATGTATGATAAATATTGCAAGTGGTAGATTACTGATTCATGACATCTTAATCATGCTTTACATACTGTTTACGCATCATATCATAAATATGTCACTGCATTGATAACTTAGTGATAATGTGCATTACCCAGTGTTAGCTATTAGTGATGATTGTGGCAAGTACGTTAGTGTTCGTGTATCAGTGAATAAGTGAAAGTGATACGTACTTGTACACAATCAGTGAACCTTATAATTCTATTGCATTGTCAACGTCTGTGGGACGCGTGTACGTGTGACTATAAGTGGTATGGGACACTTATGGAAGCTCTTGCATGGGTGTCACAGATAAGGCACCAGACATTGCCATTTATCTTAGGTATTAGTCGGGACGTGCTTGATGGAGGTCCTGCCTCCAGTTCTCGCGCAGACTTGTCACAGACCGATTGGTATTTGAGGTTATGGTTAGCGTTTGATGTAGACCACGGGGTGTGGGGTAGTTTGAGTGTGAGTTCAACAGAATCTCGGGAGTCCCATGCCGGCTTATATATTTAGGGAGATATATGGATATTTACAGGGTACCTGATTATTACCGTGATTTACATGTTGGGCCCGTGGTCCCTTGCCCTTGGGTTCTACCCTTGGGTGGAGGACACTCGCGAGTGGTTGACTCTCACACTTGGACTGACGATAGGTTTAGTGACCTGTACAGTGAGACTTAGAGACTGATAGGGATTATAGCATCGATATACATTACTTACTGTGTTGACATACTCGGCATATCATTTTACTGCTTTTACTGTTCCACTGCATTGATTACTGTATGTTCATACCTATACCGTCATTGATTTACAGTTATATATATCTATTATCACTGTTAGAATTGTCACATGAATTTATATATTATATTGCTATTGTGTCGCTCTGACGACCTGAGTATGCATGCTCAGTGTGAGGAGAAGATTTAGCCTGGACCAGGACTAGACGTACAGCACGGACATCTTGATTAGCTATCCAGGGTTATACCTTTTGTTTCCCATCAGGTCAGTTCTTTTTAATGTTTTGTTCCAGTTACTGCATTTCTCATTACCTGCGCATTATTTACTGATTACCATGTAAAGCTAGAAGCCGAAGTGTGACTACGGCAGGATGTTTCCTTGACCGTACGAGCATGGTTGGCCTTGTCAACCCCTCGTATTCCGTATTTTGGGAAGCGAAACGTGACATCAGCAAAGAATTGGCGTGACATCATCAAAGAAAAAAAGAAGTGACGGTATACTCCTAGCATTGGATCTTGACGGCAGTACATACAAAGCCTAAAAACCGTTGGAGATCATCCTATCTCAGAAGGGTGCGGTTATGACTCATCGGGACTCCAAATTGAGCTTAATCTCAAGTAAAAAGCACCACGACAAATACCCAATGCTTGTTCTTCTGATGGTAGAACAAATACTTTAACCTAAGAAGATTACTTGAAGACATCTTGTCCAGCCTCAGAAGGGATCAGAGACACGATAGTCGCGGGGTTGCTCGAACAACGGCTTAAAAACTGCATATCGAGGATTACTTCAGCCAACGTGACGGTGCCACAAACCTAACAGACCCCTGTTATAAAAGAATGGGGGCTATCTACATACAACGTTAGGAAAAAATTGCCTGTAAACCCAAGGGAGGTAAACTAAAAAAACTCTGAAATGAGTACATAAACTAGAAACCCCCGAAATGAGTGAATAAACTACAAACTCCGAAATGAGTATATAAACTAGAGACTCCGAAATAAGTGAATAAACTACAAACTCCGAAACGAGTACGTAAACTAGAGACTCCGAAATGAGTGAATAAACTATGAACTCCAAAATGAGTACATAAACTACTTCGTGACAGATCATATGAAAGAAAGAACTTAGTTCTTCCTCTGATTTGAGATTTGAAAAGCAAATCTCCTCACAAGTTGAGAATTTAATTCTCATCGGGGAGATTCTGTTCTTTAGACTCAAAACCTAGGAAAAAAGAACTAGGTTAAAAAGAAAGAGAAAGAAAAAGAATCTATGTTCTATGAATTTAATTCCTCTAAATAATAAGAACTTGGTTCTTAAAGAAAATTCGATCCTAGAAACAAAGATTTTGGTGATTATTAATGGTCAAAATACCATTAACAGAGATTCAATCTCTATAAAAGAGAGAAAAAGAGCTCAGCGCCTCACGTGAAAAACACATGGGCGCCCCTAAACAAAAGACTCAGTGCTCCATGTGTTTCTCATGTGGGCGCTCAAAACAGAAGGCCAGCGTTTCACGTGAAAGACACGTGAGCTCTGAGTAAAAGTGCTTAGCACTTCATATGCAGCCAAAACGGCCGAGTGCTTAGCACTGATTGGGCAACGCCCACATCCTAGCGCCTCACGTGCTTCTCACGCGGACGCCATATAAAAGTGCTTAGCACTTCATATGCAGCCAAAACGGCTGAGTGCTTAGCACTAACTGGGCAACGCCCACATCCTAGCGCCTCACGTGCTTCTCACGTAGACGCCATATAAAAGTACTTAGCATTATATATATATTCAGTCAAAATGACTAAGTACTTAGCACTGATTGGGCAACGACCATGACTGAAGGCTTCACATGATACCCATGTGAGCACCAGAGCTCCAAACAAGTGCTTAGCACTTTTATAAAAAAGGGCCGAGCAAATAGGACCCAAATAAGTGCTTAGCACTTTTGAATAAAAGAAAAAGAAGAAAGAAGAAAAGATCGAGCAGACCAAGCCCAAATTAGCTAAAAGTCTCTCTCTGAAATTTCTTGTAGCTGAGCCCAAATGCTCTGTTGTTGGATCTCAACAAAATTTGATGATCTCTAAAATGTTGCTAAGTTGATCTCAGTCAAAAAACAGGACTAACGTATCCTTAGTTAAAATAAATTGAGCCCAATTGCTCATAAGTTTAAGGTGATCTTAATCTCAAACTAGATTAACGGTTCTTAAACCAAATAAAATATTTTTGAACTAAATGAACATATAACCTAAGTTCAAAACCCAAACTCAAATCTTAAATATACGGATTTGGACTAATCCGTGCCCTACGAGCGAAGACATAAAATAGTCTCCGTATACAATCCACGGGCAACCTTAACAAACAAAATTACACACGACACGAAGTGAACGGCTGGAGCAAGAGAAAGTGTTTATCGCAATGCGATAACGTAATTAACTGCAGGGGCTTACACCTACAGGGAAGAGTGTCCCCATAATAAAAAAAAAACCTCACAAATGAGGGGGAATCTAATAAAATTTGTTACAACGGTCGTATCTATCCAAACCTCCGAGATATGGTGCCATAAATTAACTTGGTATCTTCGGAGGGGTGGATGGATAAATCCAAATAGTATCTGCCCCCAAATTCAGGCTAGATGTCCTCCGCGTCTAAGTTCGGACTTCGGCGGTAAACAACAAACTATAACTGATAATTTGGTAGAACCGGAGAATTCAATAGTCCCCGATGAACCTCAGCCACTCCGTAGATCTAGTAGGGTTTCTCACCCACCTGAAAGATACTATGGCTTCCTTATAGACGGTGGGAGCGGGGATTGCGTCATGGAAGATGATGACCCAACTAGTTTCGAGCAGGCCATCACAAATGGGGACTCTATGAAATGGTTGGATGCTATGCGATCTTAGATGGAATCGATGTATACCAACAAAGTATGGACTTTGGAGTTTGCTCCTGAAGGGGTAAAACCCATTGAGAGTAAGTGGATCTTCAAGAAGAATATTGGTGTAGATGGAAAGGTTGAGACCTTCAAAGCTAAATTTGTAGTAAAAGGTTTTCGTCAACGACCAGGTGTCGACTATGATGAGACATTTTCTCCAGTGGCTATGCTTAAGTCCATCAGGATCCTCTTTGCCATTGCTGCATACCATGATTATGAAATATGGCAGATGGATGTCAAGAGCGATTTTCTAAATGGTGATTTAGAAGAGAGCGTGTATATGACACAACCAGAGAGCTTCATAGACGGTGAGAGCAGCGGAAAGGTGTGCAAACTGCTTAAATCAATCAATGGATTAAAGCAGGTGTCACGGAGTTGGAACATCTGTTTTGATGTAGCAATCAAAGAGTTTGACTTCATAAAAAACGTAGATGAACTATATATATATATATATATATATATAAAGGTAGTAGAAAGTAAGATCGTATTCCTCGTATTGTATGTAGATGCCATACTCTTGATAGGAAATGGTGTTCCTATACTGCACTCGGTCGAACTCTTTCTATCACAAAAGTTCTCCATGTATGATCTGGGTGATGCCTCATACATCCTGGGATAAAGATCTATAGGGATAGATCTAAAAAGATATTGGGATTGTCCCAATCCAGGTACATAGACACCATACTAAAGAGGGAAGATTCTAAACGTGATAATTTACCCGTTTGTTCAGGAATCACTCTCTCCAAAGAGATGTCTCCCAAGATTGATTTGGAAAGGGCTCGCATAAATGTGATACCCTATATTTCTGCAGTTGGGTCTATCATGTATGCGATGTTATGCACCAGACTGGATGTAGCTTACGCACTTAGTGTGGTAAGTAGGTATCAATCAGACCCAGGGGAGAAGTTCTGGATAGCTGTGAAGAACATTCTTAAGTATTTGAGAAGGACTAAAGAGATGTTCTTTGTGTATTGTAACGGAGAACTCCAAGTGGAGTCCTTTACCAATTCGAGCTTCCAGAGTGACAAGGATGACAACAAGTCTATCTCGGATTTTGTCTTCACCCTCAACGGAGGAGCGGTATGTTGGAAAAGTTCCAAGCAAGATACCATTGCAGACTCGACGATGGAGGCTGAATATATCGCTGCTAACGATGCTGCAAAAGAAACTGTCTGAATGAAGTAGTTCATTATTAAACTTGGTGTGGTTCCATCCATTGAAGGTCTAATACCTTTGTATTGTGATAACAATGGAGATGTAGCTCTGGCCAAGGAACCCCGGTCCTATCAGCGATCCAGATATATTCTGAGGCGGTATCACCTGATTCGGGAGATAGTAGATCGCCGCAAGATCGAGGTCAGGAGAGTAGATACGAAGGACAATACGGCGGATCCACTCACAAAGGCCCTTCCCCAGACACAGTTCGAAAGAATTTTTGGGATGTTGGGTATGCGATACTACAACAACTGGTCTTAGTGTAAATGGGAGATTGTTAGGAATATATATGCCCTAGAGGCTATTATTGTATATTATAATGGATTCTTGGACACACACACACACACATATACATACATACATATATAAATATACATACATACATATATAAATATATATATAGAGAGAGGGGGGGACTTTCTTGCTCGACATGATAGTATGCTATCTGGTTGCTCTTTATCTTAACATGTGCACTTGTTTTAGTTTACTGTCTCTTTGATACATGTTGATAAAACCCTTAGGATGTTCGCTTGACTACCAGGACTATGATGTAGATCATACTAGTGGGGCTTGAGTAGTCTACAAGCACATCCTTAACAGTTTCTAGTCGAGGGAGTATCGAGACAGGGCATCGATATTCCAGAGTAGACTAAAGTGTATGTTTCTTGACCCTATATGGGGTGATGGTTGATCCCACAACCATTGGTGTTTGACATCAAAGATTGTGCACAGGTGCTCATTGGAGAATGAGTACACTGAATGGACTCGTCGAGAACTCTTAGATGGTACCATACTTATCGTCAGATAGCTGTTCTCTGATGACTTTTGTACAGGTTAGTCTGAAGACCCAAGATCGTCATAGTTTCTTGTGTGGTTCCTACTGTACTTTGATTTCCTCCCTACCACAGCTCAAATGAGTCGTGCAAACAAGTGGTTTTTTGGGTACAGTCCCGAGTCACATAGAAGCAGTGAGCGATAGGAGGGGTTTCGTCTCTTCCGGTATTTGGAGTTGATGTTACGCTATGCTCGATTGGCTATCACAGCAAGTCCCTGGCCAAGGCTAATTAGATTTACTGATAAGTTTTATCAGTAGTTTTTCGAAAGGTTATAGGCCAAACATTGGCATGATTTATCGAGTTATTGGGGTCTGACGATTCCATCCCCCAGACTCGATATGCGACATATCAGACGAAGAAACCGGACTGTACGGTATGTATTGTTGATAAGCTCTACGGGAGTTTGGACAAGTTTACTTATCGATCTTCTATTCGTACAATACCTGGGTAGCCGTTACGTCCAGTTAGTACCGCTGACGGCTTGTGGGTAACTGATGTGATCATTACCTACTGCTGGCGTATTGACAAGTCTTTAGAGTCCCACATAGAGATTTCCTAGCTCAAGCGAAACGAAGTAAGGAACGCATGGAGATATATACGGGAGCTTGATTAAATACGAGTATATGATACCGTATTCTAATCTAGCGTTTTTTGATATTAACCGGATTATTGAATCAAGTGTTGATTCAATAATTTGATATATATATATATTTGATATCAGACGGGTTATATATGATATAACCGGATTATTGAATCAAGTGTTGATTCAATAATTTAATATACATATGTATTTATATATTTGATATTAGCCTGGTTATATATGATATAACCGGATTATTGAATCAAGTGTTAATTCAATGATTTGATATATATATATATATGATATCATCCGGGTTATATATGATATAACTGGATTATTGAATCAAGTGTTGATTTAATAATTATATATATATAAAATTATTAAATCAACACTTGATTCAATAATCCGGTTATATCATATATAACCCGGATGATATCATATATATATATATCTATATATATCATGGTTGATGATATATAAAATTAGGAAGTGTGAGAATCACATTAGAGAAAAGATGATAAGATAATGATTTGGATATATGAGATAAAGAAAAGAAGAATGAGTCATTATTCTTTAGGTGCTTGGAGAAGTATTGAGAAGCCATGATTCATCTTCTATTCTTTATTTTATTCATACATTATTAATCATTTTATCTTCATCTCATCTTATCTCAAGGTTCGCACACTCACTTCCAAGTTCATCTTCTTCATCACCTCTCTAGTTTTTTCTAGGTTGAGAAAAAGAAAAATAAATAAATATTTTTAGTGAGCAAAATTCCTACTTCATCAGCCTACACTACTCTAGCAAATCAGTATAGCTTGTTCTCTTCACTAATACCTTGATTAGTGAAGTGTGGGCTTGAATGTAACACCTTAGAATGCGATTAGAGTTAATTAAGCGATATAATACGGGGTTTTAATAAAATTTAACCAATTATTATTTTCACATATTTTATTATAATTAATTAATATTTTATTTAATAATTTTTGTACTTGCACACACATGTGCATATTAATATTAGGTTAAGGAGGTGTTAACCATACTTTACTAGCCATGACACACTTAACCATTTTTCTTGTCATGTTTGCATAATTATCTATTTTAATTATCAAAAGAGTTATATTCTTAAAAAATTAATGAATAAGAGAAGAGTTGAATAATTGAAGGCATGATGAGGCATGGGACAAGCATGGGAGGTAATTAATGAAGAAAGAGAAAGAGAGCATGGCTCAACTCTTATTCTCACCCTCACCCTCTCACTCTCTCATTTCTTCATATCACTCTCTCTCATTTACTTCTTCATCTTCTCCTCTTTCACCAAGTTCTTCACTTAAATATTTTTCCTCCACTTACCTTAAGTCTAAACCTTCATCAAACCTCACTAAACCCTTCATAAATCATGTTTAACCCTTTTATGGTGACTTGGAGCTTGGAAAGCAAGGGGTTTTCCCAAGTTTTGGTGAGGTGGTGATCTTTAACTCTTTGTTAGGCTTTAAGGAAGTTTGTGTGTTAATTAGTTTCAGTTTAATACCTTAATGTTATAGTTTAGTGTTAAATATCGTATTTTTGTATAGATTTGAATCTCTGTTGATATGCTATTGTTACGTTGATCTATAATTAAATCTAACAATACATTAGATTGATGTTTGAGCCATGTGTGTACACTTGAAACCCGGACCCCATCTTCACCTTTCGACCAGCGAGATTCCCTTTTCCCCGGCGTCGTTGGTTTTTCTGTGGGCTAGGGTGTTGGTTTTTTGTGGGTAGCTCTCTATAAGTTATATACGATATTTGGTATACTTTGTTTTTCCTATATAATCTGTAGACAAAATCTGGGGCCGTTTAGCTAATTCTAGCGTTTCGATATCGTGCGGTACGGATTTATCCTACTTCCGTTAAGTGTTTCGTGTAGCTTGCAGCCATAGGTTTGGTTTAGGGTGTCGCTACATACGTTCGACCGCTAAGCTAACACTTGGTAGCTTGTAGGAGTCGATTCGTTGGTTTAGCGTTGTTTCCGTGTATTGTCGGAAAGTTTGCTAATTTCACTTGTTATGATTTTGTGTGATATTAGGATCATTTGCTGGGACTTCGGACGCTGCTAGGAAAGGGAAAGAAGTGATCGGATTCACCTAGCTCGAGATCGTCCGGTGAGTAGATTTAACATCTACGGGAAAATCTCTTATATGGCGTTAAACGCCGAGGGCTAAATTCAGTGATATAACCATATGCTTATATGTACATATATTGATTGTGCATGAGCACCATTTTACACATTCTATTACTTGTTGAACATTGACATAGTATTAATTGGATACTGCACTATTACTAACGGTTCATGTTGCACGAGCACTGATTTATATGCCACACACAAACCGTTGGTAATTGTATGACACGCTTACTATATAAATTGCCATGGATAAATATATTGTACCACATTCATTATTGACAGTTAGACAGTTATTCTTGTACTAGTTCGCATTATGAATTGCATCATACATACATACATACTGTAACGACCGAGTTCAGTTATACCAATTTCTGTTGCCGTATTTGTTTGTTTGTGGCGTCTTATTGATTTATCATGTTTGGTTGTGAATGGTAGTTTAATTTACATTGCACTCGACCCGACCCGCTTGCTTGAACTGGTTGATTCATATTCCCAAACCATCCTGTCCTGTTAATTAGACACGTGCATCTCATGTATACTGAATTTTAACATTCACCCAGCATCGCGTATTTTTTTTTACATATAACATATTAGATCGCGTAAAATAAATTAAGATTGCATTTCATAGCCTGCATGATACCCCTAACCCTGTGGTAGCATCCGTGCATCTTGTTTTCGTCCCGTTCAGTGAAACGGACGTGTTTGGATGGCTACGCGCATGTACGTGCGTCCATTCTTGGGGTATGCTTTTTCGTTATATAATCTTTCATTTTAAATTTTTGACCTTGCATAAAATTTTCGTATTTCAAATCCAAAATTTTGGACCCGAACCGGGCGCATTTCTGAAATATTTTATATCCTGCTAAAATTCAATTATTTGAATTTTAAATTTAATTTCTAATATTTTTCAGTTCAGAAGATTTCCCTAAAAACTATTTTAAATCTTTTAAAATTTCTTTTAACTAAAACAGATACTCTCTCTCTCTTTACTTTTCCCACAAACCAATCAAATTCCCCCTTCTCCTTTTCACCGGGCCCCACCTCTCTCTCCTTCTCTCTCTTTCTCCGCAGCTCTCTCTCTCTTCCCTTTCTCTCTCCTCTCGCGCCCTCTCTCTCTCCTCTCGCGAACACTGTTCGCTTCTCGATTCCCGTCACCCCCTCTGGATCCCGTCACCTCTCTTCTTTCTATCTCATTCTTCTTCTGTTTAAAAACCCAAGCCCTCCTCCTTTAACCCACGACTCCTCATCGCCTTCCTCAAACCCTAACCCTAAATTCCATCGCGCCATCACCACCTCAACCCCAA
Organism: Agapanthus africanus; assembly: GCA_030015575.1. Lineage (NCBI taxonomy): Eukaryota > Viridiplantae > Streptophyta > Magnoliopsida > Asparagales > Amaryllidaceae > Agapanthus > Agapanthus africanus. The sequence goes on from JASDDO010000016.1 coordinate 571,267,249, forward strand.
CCGAGCCTCATCTCATCTCCTTCCTCCTTCTTTCTTTTCCTTCTCCTATTTCCGAGCCCACTGCACCCTGCACACCCAAGAACCCAATGTCGCCTTTCCATCGCCACCGACCATCTCCCATCGCCATCACCATCTCCTCCCTCTCCTCTGCTCTCCCTCCAGCGCCAGAACCCTGCACCTAAACCCCAACCTACATCAAAACCAAACCCTAGTGTAACCCTAACCGAACCCCTAGCAGCCAAACCCTATCGTCGGAGTTTCTCCGATCATCACCATCGACGCCATCATTCCTCTGAATACCCAGTGAGAAAATTTTTTCCTGTCTCATTCTTCTTCCTCCTTTCCATTCTTTACTTCTTCTTCTTTTTATAATGTTTCTTTTTTTTATGTTAATGTTCACTGTTGTTTCTTGGTTTGCCGGAATCCGACCGCGCCGGCAACGATCCCGACGACCCAGCGAGGATATCTGACCCGTGTGATCCCATCGTGCGTTGTTTGGACTCATTCCGTGTACCGTGCGCGCGTCGCGACTTTTCTCGCCGACGTGTGACATTCCGTATACCGTATCGCGATCCGTCGAGGCAAGTGAAACTTGCTACATGCTATTATATTATTTTATACATATTTAATTTCATGATTCAACCTGTAAATTAAACCTAAGGCTATTGGTTTCCATTTTACATTTTGATGTCCGGTTTTATCATTTTAGATTTACAACTTGAAACCTACCATATTGTATTTTGTTTTACTATACCTAGTACCCATATCCATATTTAAATCATATAATAATTATTTACATGGCCCATAGTACCCTTTTGGTAGTTTATAATATTTCAAACACCCGTTTGCATCCATCTCGTCTAGTATACATATTATTGCATCAATAGATCACTTGAATATATAATATTATAATATTAACATTACACATTTGATATATTGTAGTTTAATTAGTATTAGAACTTTAACTTTAATCCTACTCATAACTGCGCATCTATATACCTTAATTTGTACCTGATTGCATTTCATATTACAGTGTTCCATTTTAGTGTTCCACTAGTACCCCATGCTTGTTTTGTTTACCCATGCTTATGTTAGTTTGATTATAAGCACCCACATGATATTTTGTGCACCCCTGACATGACTTGTTACACCTACTATTTGACACGACATGGTACTGTACAACTCTTGACATGACATGATACCTATGTACTACCTAACTCGACCTGATGTACCATGGCTTTACCTGTTACCTGATCTTGTGACTAATGCCAACAAATCTGACCTATTGTCCTTACGGACATTTTCTGTTGTCTATCCAGACAAACCTGTACCTGCCTGATCTTGTGTTGGTATTAGCCCCAGATTATTTAATACCTGACTTGAGCACATATAATTTGGGGGTATAGGGAAATCAATGATGAAACCTGACTTCTAACTCGACAGTTCTATACCTTTTCTGATCAGTCTTACGGGCTAGGCCAGCCCCAGAGTGATGCTACTGAAATCACTCGTCATTACCTACCACCCTTTACTGCCTTGCGGCACGTCTCGGGTTCAGCCCGAGAGTCATAGACCGTGATCCCGGGCACGCACGGGATACTATTGAGTTATATCGATGATTCATCAAATTGATTTCAGAGACTTGAGAGTAGTTAACCCATTAGACCAGTTTAGATTACTCACTGCACACTACCTATCACTGCCCTGATTTATATTGCTGTTACTCCTGCTTTACCATTTATGATCATACTTGCATGTCTTGCTACCCTATTTATATATTATTTCTTGATATTATGACGCGCTGACGTCTGGGTTTTGCATGGCCCAGATTCCTTACCTTTGCTGCAGTCCGAGCAGGAGTACTTCAGTCAGCAGGCTGAGCAGTGAGGACTCGTTAGTAGTTAGTTCTTTTATTTTCAGTATTTTCATTCCTGATGTGAGCCCGCATTATTGGACATACATTCCAGTTATTCTTGTATTGGATCTTTTGCTTCCGTATTATTTTATTCTTAACCCATTTTATTTGGCTTATGGACATGTGTTAGATAGTTTATTATTGTTCTTGATATCTCTACAGCCGTAATGTGACTGTGGAAAGATAATTCCTGGTTGGCTATGTCACGTGCCTACCTTAGCATACTCTGGGAAGCGGGGCGTGACACATACATTGCTATATATATATATATATATATATATATATATATATATATATATATATATATTCTCATATGACGTTTTATTTCAATTTCTTGGATTTAGGAAACCGCAAGATATCTTCTGAAACTTGGAATATTTAAAAAGTGTGGTTTTCCCTTGATATGCTCACATTACTGTTCTATGTTTGCATACATCATACTTTATGGATATATGCATTGAGATACTGTTTTCATAAGATTTCTCGATTTGAGAACCGCAGATATATTTCAAAGGAAATTATAAATTGTTTTAAAAACGTGATTTCTCGTGATGTGATTTCAAGGTGTCCATCATGTGTTTTCTCGGTTCTGAGCTTGTTTTCAAGACCCGATTCGAGGAGTTGGATGAACTGTTTATTGGTACATGGTGGACTCGGTGAAGTATCCCGGGACAAGAAGATCATGGAGTAGACGGTGAGCCTGGCAGGGGGAGTACTACCTACCGGTGATTGTATGGAAACTCGACGGATATCCGAAGGATATCGTTTCGAAGTTATGAAATGAGATGGATATGAAGGACGATCGGAGGATGAGGCGCCTGAGATATGAGGATTTACGTGTCTATGCTGGACACGAGTTTCATGATGTTTCGAGTGTCGATGTTGGACACTCAGGTTCCATGATGTGATGGATATGAGGGCCGATCAGAGTGACGACGCCTGAGATATTGGGATTTGGGGTGTCGTTGATGGACACCGGATTTCCATGATGATGATTCATTGATGAGGATTATGTTTTATCTCACACTCATGATTTATTTGACATGCACTGTTTCATGTAGTTTTTGTACCCTGGTGGTGTACCTTGATCATGATTTTGCTACATATCCGTACTGTTATACTTATGCCATCATGATTGCATATTTTGGATTATCTCTTTTCGTGCATGCTTGCGATTATCAATACAATGTTATTTACTATTCACGAACTGGCAACTCACCCCCATTGTGCCACAATATTTTGCAGGCTTGACCCTCAGTATAGTCGCGACAGGGCTCTTTATTGCATCTAATTCTGCGAATACCGCTATTGTTGGTTGTGATTTTGGTATAGGTGGTTTTTTTTTGCGAGTATCCGTATGATTCCATTGTATATCTTATTTTGTATCTAGTACTCTCCATCTACCACTTTTATGTATTTGACTTAGAGACGAGATTGTGAGATTCGATATTGTATCATATGTGACTCTGGGTGTCCTGCTAGTGTGAGCCGGCTTTTATTTATGTTGCGATATTGTTTTACCTCTTATTATGTTGTTTTCACTTCTTATTTGCTTATTTCTTCGCTACAGCGTCATATATATACCTGTTGTGGTTGTGTTCCGCCTTTAGGCGTGAGTTGCTCCCGTTTAGGGATGCCTTTTATATATTCTATGCTTGTACCCGTTTGGGGCTAGTTTTTACAAAGGAGATACTGCTGAAATTTTTAAGATAATAAATTTAAGTTTGAGATTTTATAACTTGAGATTTTTTAAATGTTTTTAACTAATGTTTTTATCACTTTACTTCTTTTCTTGGTTTAGATTTCTGGGTTTTCAGCTTACTTGAATCGCATTACACCTTTTGGCGTCACGTGATCTAAGTGCCGGTCGCGTTCCTAAATTGGGTCGTGACAAAGTTGGTATCAGAGCGCTAGGTTTTACCTTTCGGAGTGTAGGATGACCCTTGGTATGATAGAACTTGTAAGTTAAGCAGAGTGACGGAGCGTGTGTATGTTCTGCGGCATACTTACGACACGGTATTCCGCCTAAGTGACCATAGGACATATTTTCTTTTAATTCCTTCCTTGATTCTATATATCCTTATGATTCGATTTCTATGTTCTTATCGAATCATGTTTCCTTATTCCTGCCACTATGCCGCCAAAGACTACGAGAGCACAGTGAGCTGCCGCTAGAGCTGAGGTCAGGGCAGGCTCGTCTGAGACGAGGACAGACCAGGGCGGTACGCCTATTCTTCAGGAGCAGATTGATCCACCTTCTCCAGGTCGTATTGCGAGGCTAGAGGCCAATATTCAGGATTTACATCAGATGGTGGGATCGTTAGTTGAGACCAGTCGAGCACAGAGATCGGAGGTTGTTACACCGATTATGGGTGTAACAACCCCAAATTTCCTATACAACTTTTGTACACATTTTTTTCAAAAATCCATAAAGGGGTATTTTAGTCTGAGCACAAGATATAAGTAATTATTTTGCTTTTTAATTACAAGTTAAAAGAATGTAACAACTCCATTTTAGTGTACAAAATTTGCTTAAAAATTAATGTATACTTCGGGTATTTACATTTTCTGTAACTATTTTAAGTAATTAAATAGCTTCATAATTATAAGAAGGAGCTTGTAGCTCATTAGTAATACCTTACACTGCTGAACCAAGCCACTAGAGTTCAAATCCCATACCCCATATTATTTTTAATATTATTTTGTTTTAAATTTTATAGAAGTCCAACAGTTAACACGTGATAACTCCATAATTTCCCACTACACCTGAAAAAACTAAATGCACCAGAGTGTTCACCTGACGACCCCCCACATCCTAGGCACCGGACTCGGCCCGACTCGGCCGAGTCGCCTGAACATGAAAAGTGCCTCTTGGTCTACCCAACTCCCCTGCATACTTTATTTCCCCAGATCGTTTCCAGAGAGCCCATTAACCCCCATTTACTCCATTTTTAATGATTTTTTAATACATTTTTACATTTTTTAAATCAAAACCCTTCATCTAGCCTAACCCTATAAATACTACCCTAAACACCACCCCCTCACTCATATTTCTGAGCTAACTCTCAAGAAAAAATCCTTAGAACCCTAGTGTGCAATCGAAGTGAGTGAAAGGCGAAGCCCCGACGAATTTCCGGTCATCTTCCGAAAACGATCCTAGGAACTCCCGGTGACGAAACGACGCACTGGAAACTCCTTCCTATCCATCTCCCTCTCTTTGTTGTCCTAAACCGTAAGTCCCCAAATTCTACCTCTTTATTCTTTTCTAAAAAAATATGAATTTACAAAACCCGACGGAATCGGAACAAATCCGATTTCCGATTCGGTTTCTTTATAAAACTTCACTTTTTCTTAATACTAGTATGCTTAAACCCATTCATGTTGACTATTAAACACTAATCAACCAAATGGATCAAGTTTCATATCATAAAATAATTGCTAGACCGTATTTTTCATTTAAATACCATATAGTTCTTTTTGCGACATTTAAACCATTAAACTTGACATACCTTTAAGTAGATCACGAGGTAACGACCCACCTCCTCACACACTCATATGCAACATAGCACGATACCCTCGGAAACTTAGAATACGGGAAAAACGACACTGTTTCATTTAAATACCATTTACTTAATAAAACCGTTTTTCTTAACGATTAGTATTTAAACAAATCTTTGTAAAGCGCCACTACAACCCATTTAGCGAACCCGTTAGGGATGGTGCGAATTATCGCACATCCTCGGGCTTAGTAGTGTGAGATTCAGATCTCCGCAAGGAGCATTTGTTCTCGAAAGATTTAAAATACGGTATCTTAAGAAAATAAGATTTTTAGAATATAAAATATATATTAAAATTATTTTTGTATAAATATATGTATATTTATCATTAAAATATCTATTTTTTTATGATATAAATATTCCACTTTTTTCTAAAAATCACAAGATTCATTTTACATTAAAATACCATGAAATCCATACAAGTTTAATATTATACTTTAATACCATATATTATGAAAATTAGGTTATTCTTAATAGAAATGGCATATGTATAAAATCCATATTTATTATAACTCTAAAAACGATAACTAAATACTTGGAGAGTATTTTGAAAACTATAGAATGTATTTTTACATAAAAACCCCCTCAAGTTCTATAAATTACCCTAAGGATCCTAGTAAACATAGGTTTAAGCGGGACCAATCTCTTGAGCCTCAAGGAGCCGGAGAAGTGGGTGCTTGCCAATTTAAGGTAGAAAACTTAACAACGATATTATCAACACGGTAATCGTCTTTGAAAAAGACACAAATCCTGCCGCCCATGTGCAGCAGTTACCGATAACATCAAAACAATCAGGACTTCAATTTATTTTTCTAATTGTCTGACTCAGATTGAGTCTCTCTATAATCTGACTTGAATATGATTCAAGTACAATCTATAATCTACAATCTACAATTTCAATATTACAATTCAACACGAATCCATAAATCCATTATTCTATATATTCAATCTATCAATCTATACAACTTAACTGAACCGAACCATGGATATACATCCATTTACATGATTCTCCAGTTATTCTATTTACAAGATTATACAGTTACATCTGTTTACTGATATCATGATTTCGGTCAGTCATCTAATTATACAATCTATACCGTTTACAATACAAGACAATACAATACAACAATACAATCAAGATAACACGGGGTTTAAGGGGTAGACTGGTACGGAATATGTTAAAGGTGGCACGAGATGGTCACTTAAGACGTAATTACATCCATGCCATTGTTCCGTGGTATTATCGACGGAGCCTTGTACTACAGGTTACCAAAGTCTCCGGTGTAAGTGGGACTCTTCTCGTATACACTGGCATCTTCTGTACCAAGCTATAAACAACAGCGTTAACACAACATCATAACAATATAATACAACTTTAAAACCTATCTTCTTATTCTGTCTATTCTATTTCTCCCTTCTCTTTGGAACTTACCGAGCGATCTGTTCGCTGACGACATTCTCTTTCTTTTTTCTTTGAATGTCGTCAGGTGATCTGGACACGTCAGAGATTGAGCCTGCTGCTGAAGACTTAGATCAGTTCAGTGAAAACCCCGAGCTCTAGACATTGTACATTTTTCATTCAGTACTTTTCATTTCCTGTTATGCCATTGTTTAGGCATCGCTTTTATTTCAGTTGTATTTACTTTTCATGCATTGTACAAAAGAATGTTAATAAATAAAGTTGTTGTTCAGTTTATATCTCTTATCTCTTGTGTATTTACCTTTATATTGCTTAGATACGCTTAGCGTATTTACTTCATAGTAAATATGTAGCGGCCTCATCCTGTCCCCTTCGCTGTATACCGGGAAGCGGGGCGTGACAGGTTTAGTTGGTGGCCCATGCAGGTCAAAGCTGTATAGAACCATATTATGCAGTTCTGTTCTGCGTGAACAAGCTAAGCAATATAACACAAGAACCAGCAACTAAAACATTCTTTACAATCATGTTTCTTGAATCTTATCATTTCATATTTTTTGAATCATATACTTTGAATCTATCCTAACCTAAGTTTTTCATTCAAGGTTATGGATTCCCCAAACAACACCAGCACCAATTTCAACAACACTCCACATCCACTACCAATCACACCTGCCGTTCCTGCTCCACTCAACGAGCAAACGGTTCTGCTTGAGGCAATCCGCAGCCTCCTAGAAGGACAACAGCAACTCTTGAACCGTCCCGAGACTGAAGCACCTGGGGTGAAGAAATTCAGAGCTTTGCATCCCAAACAGTTCTCAGGAAAGGGAAACCCACTGGAAGATGAGGAATGGGCTCAGAGCATCGAAGATGATCTGGCAGCGGCACAAGTGCCAGATATAGCTTGGGTTCGTATGGCAAAATTACAGCTCACGGACAATGCACGAAACTGGTGGAAGGCGGAAAAAAACAGTCTTGATCAGCCCATTGAATGGAAGACTTTTCGCGATAAGTTCGACGCGAAGTACTTCACTGTGACTGGCAGGTTTGCCATGGAACAGCAGTTCATCCATCTACAACAAGATTCGATGTGGAACAAGTCAGTAGATGAGTATGACGCTGAGTTCACCATGCTCAGTCGGTAAGATATGCCACAGTATTTCAAATTTTTAAATATCATATACTACACAGCTAACACAAGACCGTAACAGATTTTCGGCACACCTGATACCGACGGATGAGATCAGAGTCCGTCGATTTCAACAAGGTTTGGACACGGAAATCCAGGATGCACTAGCCACAGGGAAATTTCCGACTCATGAAGATACTTTGGAAGTTGCCCGTAGTTATAAGGCAGTGATAAAGGCAAGGGGCAGACCTCAGTCTGCAGGAGTGAAACGCCCTGCCACTCAAATGGCAGGAGAGGCCTCTTCAAGGCCAGATGTTGAACTCAGAAGACTGGAAGAAGCCAATGATCAGCCAAGACCCGATTTTTTCTTTTATTGCACAAGGGAAGGACACTTTTGGAAGGACTGTACGCACGCAAAACGCCTATGCTTGGTTTGTGGCGTGTCCAATCGCGGAATTGGAAACGGTCCCTATAGATGCAACCCAGCTCACACACCCATCAACTACCCGCAATAGCCCGCTATCCAGACTCCTGTAACTCGTCCTGCACTTCCATCACCACCTCCACATGGATTTCCTGCTCAGCCAAATCGCCAATTCCATCAGGCACTGAGAAATATGCCTCGAGTACAGGGGAATATGCCTCCAGCTAGGAGGAACGTGCCACAGCGACAGGCTTACACCTTAGCAGCCATAAAAGCCAAGACAGTTGACCAAGGTAACACTAGTAAGACTCTTTCACATTTTTAAACCCTTGCACCACCTTGTTATTTTTCATACACTGTTAGTAGTTTAGTCACCAAACTTTTCTTGAAACTGTTACACTTTCCTTTTTCAAATTTCGAGGACGAACTTTTTATAAGTAGGGTAGAATGTAACAATCACAAATTTCCTATACAATTTTTGTACACATTTTTTTCAAAAATCCATAAAGGGGTATTTTAGTCTGAGCACAAGATATAAATAATTATTTTGCTTTTTAATTACAAGCTAAAAGAATGTAACAACTCCATTTTAGTGTACAAAATTTGCTTAAAAATTAATGTATATTTGGGGTATTTACATTTTCTGTAACTACTTTAAATAATTAAATAGCTCCATAATTACAAGAAAGAGCTTGTAGCTCATTGGTAATACCTTGCACTGCTAAACCAAGCCACCAGAGTTCAAATCCCATACCCCCAAATTATTTGTAATATTATTTTGTTTTAAATTTTATAGAAGTCCAACACCCACTACACCAGAAAAAACTAAATGCACCAGAGTGTTCACCTGACGACCCCCTACCTCCTAGGCACCGGATTCGGCCGGACTCGGGCCGGCGCCGCCGGCCGGACTCGGCCGGACGGCTGAGTCGCCTGAAGATGAAAAGTGCCTCTTGGTCTGCTCAACTCCCCTGCATACTTTATTTCTCCAGATCGTTTTCAGAGAGCCCATTAACCCCCATTTACTCCATTTTTTAATGATTTTTTAATACATTTTTACATTTTTAAAATCAAAACCATTCATCTACCCTAACCCTAGCCTAACCCTATAAATACTAACCTAAACACCACCCCCTCACTCATATTTCTGAACTAACTCTCAAGAAAAAATCCTTAGAACCCTAGTGTGCAATCGAAGTGAGCGAAAGGCGAAGCCCCGGTGAATTTTCCGGTCATCTTCCGAAGATGATCCTAGGAACTCCCGGCGATGAAACGATGCACCGACAACTCTTTCCGATCATCTCCCTCTCTTTGTTGTCCTAAAACCGTAAGTCCCCATATTCTACCTCTCTATTCTTTTCTTAAAAAATACGAATTTACAAAACCCGACGAAATCGGAACAAATCCGATTTCCGATTCGGTTTCTTTATAAAACTTCACTTTTTCTTAATACTAGTATGCTTAAACCCATTCATGTTGACTATTAAACACTAATCAACCAAATGGATCAAGTTTCATATCATAAAATAATTGCTATACCGTATTTTTCATTTAAATACCACATAGTTCTTTTTACGACATTTAAACCATTAAACTTGATATACCTTTAAGTAGATCACGAGATAACGACCTACCTTCTCACACACTCATATACAACATAGCACGATACCCTCGGGAACTTAGAATACGGAAAAAACGACACTGTTTCATTTAAATACCATTTACTTAATAAAACCAATTTTCTTAACGATTAGTATTTAAACAAATCTTTGCAAAGCGCCACTACAACCTATTTGGGGACCCGTTCGGGATGGTGCGGATTATCGCACATTCTCGGGCTTAGTAGTACGAGATTCAGACCTCCGCAAGGAGCATTCGGTCTCGAAAGATTTAAAATACAACATCTTAAGAAAATGAGATTTTTAGAATATAAAATATATATATTAAAATTATTTTTGTATAAATATATGTATATTTATCATTAAAATACCTATTTTGTTATGATATAAATATTCCACCTTTTTCTAAAAATCACAAGATTCATTTTACATTAAAATACCATGAAATCCATACAAGTTTAATATTACACTTTAATACCATATATTATGAAAATTAGGTTATTCTCAATGGAAATGGCATGTATATAAAATCCATATTTATTATAACTCTAAAGACGATAACTAAATACTTGGGGAGTATTTTGAAAACTATAGAAAAGTATTTTTACATAAAACCCCCTTAAGTTCTATAAATTACTCTAAGGACTCTAGTAAACATAGGTTTAAGAGGGACCAATCTCTTGAGCCTCAGGGAGCCGGAAAAGTGGGTGCTTGCCTATTTAAGGTAGACAACTTAACAACGATGTTATCAACATGGTAATCGTCTTTGAAAAAGACACAAATCCTGCCGCCCATGTGCAGCGGTTACCGATAACATCAAAACAATCAAGACTTCAATTTACTTTTCTAATTGTCTGACACAGATTGAGTCTTTCTATAATCTGACTTGAATATGATTCAAGTACAATCTACAATCTACAATTTACAATATTACAATTCAACACGAATCCATGAATCCATTATTCCATATATTCAATCTATCAATCTATACAACTTGACTGAACTGAACCATGGATATACATCCATTTACATGATTCTTCAGTTATTCCATTTACATGATTATACAGTTACATCTGTTTACTGATATCATGGTTTCGGTCAGTCATCCAATTATACAATCTATACAGTTTACAATACATTACAATACAACAATACAATCAAGATAACACGGGGTTTAAGGGGTAGACTGGTACGGAATATGTTAAAGGTGGCACGAGGTGGTCATTTAAGACGTAATTACATCCATGCTGTTGTTCCGTGGTATTATCGACGGAGTCTTGTACTACGGGTTACCAAAGTCTTCGGTGTAAGTGAAACTCCTCTCGTATACACTGGCATCTTCTGTACCAAGCTACAAACAACAGCGTTAACACAACATCATAACAATATAATACAACTTTAAAAGCTATCTTCTTATTCTGTCTATTCTATTTCTCCCTTCTCTTTGGGACTTACCGAGCGATTTGTTCGCTGACGACATTCTCTTTCTTTCTTCTTTGAATGTCGTCAGGTGGTCTGGACACGTCAGAAATCGAGCCTACTGCTGAAGACTTGGACCAGTTCAGTGAAGACCCCGAGCTCTAGACATTGTACATTTTTCATTCAGTACTTTTCATTTCCTATTATGCCATTGTTTAGGCATCGCTTTTATTTCAGTTGTATTTACTTTTCATGCATTGTACAAAAGAATGTTAATAAATAAAGTTGTTGTTCAGTTATATCTCTTGTCTCTTGTGTATTTACCTTTATATTGCTTAGATACGCTTAGCGTATTTACTTCACGGTAAATACGTAGCGGCCTCGTCCAGTCCCCTTCGCCGTATACCGGGAAGCGGGGCGTGACAATGGGGACCGTGATGGTACCTACTGCTCAGACAGTCGTACCTACCGCTACCAGGATTATCGCTATATCCTTATCAGAGTTTATGAGGCTGAAGCCTCCGGTTTTCACCAACACCGACGCAGTTGAGGATCCACAGTCGTTCCTCGAACGGATGGCCAGGATCTGTCTTTCTTTGAGATGCTCCGATGCAAGATCGGTAAAGTTTGCTATTTTTTGTTTGGAGGGTCATACCCAGACTTGGTGCGAGTCTTTGAAGAGAGGTTGAGCCGCAGGTCTTCTTCCTATGACCTGAGTTGAGTTCGCGATGGTTTTTCTTTCTCGTTTTCTTCCGCAGAGCATCAGAGATGCTCGAACTCGCAGCTTTGAGTCCTTGCGCTAGACTCTTGGTATGACAGTGGCGGAGTATGATATCCAGTTCACCCAGCTATCCATATATGCTCCTTATTTGGTGGATACTGAAGAGAAGCGTGTCAAGAGATTTGTACGAGGCCTTGTTACCCGGTTGTTCCTCTCTATTGGCGCTCAGCACTTTGATACATATGCAGTCACGGTGGACGCAGCCTTACTGGTAGAAGAGCGTATTTTCGAGACTTCGGTCGTTCTGGGACCGAAGCGGATTCGTACTGATGTATCAGCCCGGTGGCAGATAAGTAGACGCCACGACAGATTCCTTCCAGGTCGTAGTGGTAGCATAGGCTTGAGGCGAGGCCAGTTATATAGCTCTTACCCACAGGGTCAGTAGCCGTCATCTGGATGTTTTCGGTATGGGAGTTTGTATCACCGCATCAGGGATTGTACTGAGGTATGCCGGGATGAGGCAACAGCTCCACATGTTACCTTACCACGTTCACCTCCTCAGAGAGCATTGCCTCTTACGCCCGTCGTTACTTTACGCCAGACCGATGCTCAGAGAGGTCGTGGTCGCGGTGGTTTTGTTCAGAGGGGATGAGGTGGCAAAGGCAGAGGACAGCAAACCGGTAGAGGACAGGACATGCCTGAGTTTTTGCGTTGACTCCTCAGGATGCGTAGGCGTCGAATGCTGTAGTGACAGGTACTTTTCCAGTGTGTTCTTTCGATGCGCACATACTGTTCGACCCAGGATCTACGCACTCGTATGTTTCCACACACTTCGTCCTGAGGTTGGGCTGAGATTCGTCCTTGTTAGATAAGCCGCTTGTCGTGATTACTCCCGTTGGTGAGTTTTTTGTTGCGCGACATGTGTTTCGGTCGTGTGATGTTAGTATTGGAGATAGAGATTCGTCCGTCGATTTGATCCTTCTTGATATGTTGGACTTTGACATTCTCCTTGGCATGGACTAGTTAGCTACTTATTATGCGTCTGTGGATTACCATGAGAAGGCAGTTAGATTTTGTTTTCCGGAAGAGTCGGTTCTTGTTGTGCAGGGGGACCATAGTGTCGCCCCTCACAGTTTGATTTCTATCCTTTGCGCTAGCCGGCTCTTGAGGAAAGGATGTCGGGGATTCTTAGCCTTTATTCGTGATACTAGAGCCACAGCAGATCCATTGGACTGGGTTCCTACTGTGAGAGAGTTTCCCTACGTATTTCCTGATGAGTTACCTGGATTACCGCCAGAACGCGATATCGAGTTTTGCATCGATTTGATCCCCGGCACGGGGCCTATTTCTATATCGTCTTATCGGATGGCCCCGGTGGAGCTTAAAGATCAGTTATAAGAGTTGCTTGACATGGGACTTATTCGTCCGAGTGTGTCGCCTTGGGGAGCTCCTGTCCTGTTCGTTAAGAAGAAGAACGGCAGTATGAGATTGTGCATTGATTATCGTCAATTGAACCGAGTTACGGTGAGGAATAGGTATCCATTATCTCGCATTGACGATTTGTTTGATCAGCTCCAGGGTGCGGGACATTTTTTGAAAATTGATTTGAGGTCGGGTTATCATCAGTTGCGGGTTCGGAATGATGACATTCTGAACACTGCTTTTCGTACGCACTACGGACATTATGAGTTCTTGGTGATGTCGTTCGGGCTCACTAATGCCCCAGCTGTTTTCATGGATTTGATGAACCGGATTTTCAGGCCATTCCTCGACCAGTTCATTATTGTATTTATTTATGACATTATGGTCTATTCCAGAAGTCGAGAGGAGCATGGGCAGCACTTGAGGATTACCTTGCAGATATTGAGAGAGCACCAGCTGTTTGCTAAAATTTCGAAGTGTGCATTCTGGCTTGATAGTGTTGACTTCTTGGGTCATGTAGTTAGGAGAGACGGTATACAAGTGGAACCGAAGAAGATCGAGGTCGTACAGCTTTGGCCCAGACCTGTATCAGTGATAGAGGTTTGTAGCTTCTTGGGCTTAGCCGGTTATTACCGACGTTTCGTGCAGGATTTCTCGAGTATCGCTGCACCGCTGACCGGACTGACATGGAAGGGAGTTCCTTTTCTTTGAACTGAGGCATGTGAGCAGAGTTTCCAGTAGTTGAAAACTCGTTTGATGACTGCACCAGTTATATCTTTGCCTTAAGGATCAAACGGCTATGTCGTTTATTATGATGCTTCTCGAGTGGGGCTTTGTTGTGTATTGATGTAGCATGACAGAGTTATCGCTTATGCTTCTCAGCAGTTGAAGAATCACGAGCAAAACTATCCCACTCATGATCTTGAGATGGCCACGCTGATCTTTTCGCTAAAGATTTAGAGACACTACTTGTACGGAGAGTCATGTCAGATCTTCACGGACCACAAGAGCTTGAAGTATATCTTCCAGCAGCGGGATCTGAATTTGAGACAGCACCGTTGGATGGAGCTTGTGAAGAATTATGATTGTAAAATCCTTTATCACCCGGGCAAGGCGAATGTGGTAGTTGATGCTTTGAGTCGTAGGCTTGGAGATAGCTTGTTCAATTTGAGCGCAGTTCAGAGATAGTCTTCTACAGATTGAAAGATCTTGTGCGATAGTAGAGTACAGTCCGAGTTCACTTCTGCTGGAGGGTAGCTTGTTCATGTCCGTGTCCGTCCACTTCTAATTAATCATATCCGTGAGGCGCAGTCCGTCGATACTCGTTTGTCCGATATTTTGGAGCATGTTCAGCAGGGTAGAGATTTAGAGTTTGTGATTGATGACCAGGGTATGCTATGTTTTAGGGCTCGTCTGTATGTGCCAGATTCCGAGGGGCTGAGACGCGAGATCCTAGAGTAGGCACATCAGTCAGCATTCAATGTTTTTCCATGTTCCACGAAGATGTATCGTGATTTGAGAGATATCTACTGGTGGGAAGGGATGAAGAGAGATGTTTTGGACTTCTTTTCGAGGTTCCTGACTTGCCAGCAGGTCAAGGCTGAGCATCAGAGACCGGCAGAAGGGTTGCAGACTTTGCCCATTCCGGAATAGAAATGGGAGCAGATCTCCATGGATTTCGTTGTGGGTCTACCCAGGTCCAGTCGAGGGTATGACTCCATTTGGGTGATTGTTGACCGGTTAATGAAAGTGGCTCACTTCCTTCCAGTGAAGACCACTTTCGGATATGCTCAGTATGCTCAGTTGTACATTGATGAGATTGTCCGTTTCTATAGCATTCCTACATACATTATATCCGACAGAGGCACCCAGTTTGCCAGCCGTCTTTGGCAGAAACTTCAGGAAGCTTTGGGTACCCAATTGAGTTTTAGCACTGCTTTCCATCCGAAGACCGATGGTCAATCAGAGCGGACTATACAGACTCTTGAGGATATGCTTCGGGCATGCGTGCTTGATTTTGGTGGCAGCTGAGATCGTCACTTGCCTTTGATAGAGTTCTCCTACAATAACAGTTTTCATGAGACATTCAGATGGCATCTTTTGAGGCCTTGTATGGGAGAAAGTGTCGATCGCCAGTCTGTTGGAACGAACTCAGCGAGAGCAGGATTTTGGGACCACAGCTAGTTCAAGAGACTACGGAGAAGATCCAGTTGATCCAGGACAGAATGAGAGCAGCCCAGTGCAGGCAAAAGTTTTATGTCGACCGTCGTCGTCGTAGACTTGAGTTCGCAGTAGGTAATCATGTATTCCTACGTATTTCTCCGATGAAAGGCATGATGAGATTTGGGAAGAAAGGGAAGCTTAGTCCCATATTTGTGGGTCCTTTTGAGATCCTTCAGCGAGTTGATACCGTTGCCTATCGTTTGGCACTTACGCTAGTTTTCCAGATGTTCACCCCGTATTTCATGTATTGATGCTTCGTAAGTACCTTCATGACCCTTCTCAAATGAATCAGCACCAGGCCATCCAGCTGGAACGTGATTTTTCTTTCAGCGAGCAGCCAGTAGCTATATTGGATCGATAGTTGAAGAAACTTCGGTCAAAAGTCTTGTCGTCAGTAAAGGTTCTTTGGCGTGGCCCGAATAGCGAAGAAGTCGCATGAGAAGCCGAGAGCGAGATACGGAAGAAATTTCCTCATCTCTTCGAAGGTACGCATAGTAAGACTTTTTTTAATTCGGAGACTGAATTTCTATAAGGAGGGAAGATTGTAATACCTTAAAATGCGATTAGAGTTAATTAAGCGATATAATGCTGGTTTTTAATAAAGTTTAACCAATAATTATTTTAACATATTTTATTATAATTAATTAATATTTTATTTAATTACTTTTGTACTTACATACACATGTGCATGTTAATCTTAGGTTAAGGAGGTGTTAACCATGCTTTACTAGCCATGGCACACTTAACCATTTTTCATGTCATGTTTGCATAATTATCTATTTTAATTATCAAAAGAGTTTTATTTTTAAAAAATTAAAGAATAAGAGAAGAGTTGAATAATTGAAGGCATGATGAGGCATGGGACAAGCATGGGAGGCAATTAATGAACAGAGAGAGTGAGAGAGAGTATAGCTCAACTCTCATTCTCACTCTCACCCTCTCACTCTCTCATTTCTCCACACCACTCTCTCTCTCATTTACTTCTTCTTCTCCTCTTTCACCAAGTTCTTCACTTGAATATTTTTCCTTCACTTACCTTAAGCCTAAACCTTCCTCAAACCTCACCAAACCCTTCATAAATCATGTTTAACCCTTTTGTGGTGACTTGGAGCTTGGAAAGCCAAGGTTTTTCCCAAGTTTTGGTGAGGTAGTGATCTTTAACTCTTTGTTAGGCTCTAAGGAAGTTTGTGTGTTAATTAATTTCAGTTTAATACCTTAATGTTATAGTTTAGTGTTAAATATCATATTTTTGTATAGAATTGAGTCTCTGTTGATCTACTATTATTACGTTGATATATAATTAAATCTAACAATATAGTAGATTGATGTTTAAGCCCTGTGTGTACACTTGAAACCCGGACCCCATCCTTCACCTTTCGACCGGCGAGATACCCTTTTCCCCGACGCCGCCGGTTTTTCTGTGGGCTAAGGTGTTGGTTTTTGGTGGGTAGCTCTCTGTAGGTTATATATGGTATTTGGTATAATTTGTTTTTCCTATATGATCTTTAGACAAAATCTGGGGCCGTTTAGCTAATTCTAGCATTTCGATATTGTACGATACGGATTTATCCGACTTCCGTTAAGTGTTTCGTGTAGCTTGCAGCCATAGGTTTGGTTTAGGGTGTCGCTGCACACGTTAGCCTACTAAGCTAACACTTGGTATCTTGTGAGAGTCAATTCGTTGGTTTGGCGTTGTTTCCGTGTGTTATCGGAAAGTTTGCTAATTTCACTTGTTATGGTTTTTTGTGATATTATGATCATTTGTGGGGACTTCGAACGCTGCTAGGAAGGGGAAAGAGGTGATCGGATTCACCTAGCTCGAGATTGTCCGTTGAGTAGATTTAACATCTACGGGGAAATCATCTGTATGGTGTTAAACGCCGAGGGCTAGATTCAGTGATATAACCATATACTTATATGTATATATATTGATTGTGCATGAGCACCATTTTGCACATCCTATTACCTGTTGAACATTGACATAGTATTAACTGGACCCTGTACCATTACCAACGGTTCATGTTGCACGAGCACTGATTTATATGCCACACACACACCGTTGGTAATTGCCATGACACGTTCACTATATAAATTGTCATGGATAAATATATTGTACCACATTCATTATTGACAGTTAGACAGTTATTCTTGTACTAGTTCGCAATATGAATTGCATCATACATACATACATACATTGCTATAGTAATATATATATTCTCATATGATGTTTTATTTCGATTTCGTGGATTTGGGAAACCGCAAGATACCTTCTGAAACTTGAAATATTTAAAAAGTGTGGTTTTCCCTTGATATGCTCACATTACTGTTCTATGTTTGCGTACATTGTACTTTATGGATATATGCATTGAGATACTATTTTCATAAGATTTCTAGATTTGAGAACTGCAGATATATTTCAAAGGAAATTATAAATAGTTTTAAAAATGCAATTTCTCGTGATGTGATTTTGAGTCGTCCACCACGAGTTTTCTCGGTTCTGAGCTTGTTTTCGAGACCCGATTCGAGGAGTTGGATGGGCCGTCTGCGGGTACATGGTGGACCCGGTGAGGTATCTCGGGGTAAGAAGATCGTGGAGTAGACGATGAGCCTGGTAGGGGGAGTACTACCTACTGGTGATTGTATGGAAACCCGATGGATATCCGGAGGATACTGTTTCAGAGTTATGAGATGAGATGGATATGAGGGGCAATCAGAGGATGTTGCGCCTGAGATATGAGGATTTACGTGTCGATACTGGACACGGGTTTCATGATGTTTCAAGCGTCGATGTTAGACAATCAGGTTCTATGATGTGATAGATATGAGGGCCGATCAGAGTGACGGCGCCTAAGATATTGGGATTTGGGGTGTCGTTGATGGACACTGGATTTCCATGATGATGATTCATTGATAAGGATTATGTTTTATCTCACACTCATGATTTATTTGACATGCACTGTTTCATGTAGCTGTTGTACCCTGGTGGTGTACCTTGATCATGATTTTGCTGCATATGCGTACTGTTATATTTATGCCATCATGATTTCATATTTTGGATTATCGCTTTTCGTGCATGCTTGCGATTATCATTATGATGTTATTTACCATTCACGAGTTGGAAACCCACCCCCGTTGTGCCAAAGTGTTTTGCAAGCTTGACCCTCAGTATAGTCGCGGTAGGGCTCTTTATTGCATCTACATTTGCGGATACCGCTACTATTGGTTGTGATTTTGGTATAGGTGGGTTTTTTTGCGAGTATCCGTATGATTCCATTGTATATCTCATTTTGTATCTAGTACTCTCCATCTACCACTTTTATGTATTTGACTTAGAGACGAGATTGTGAGATTCGATATTGTATCCTATGTGACTCTAGGTGTCGTGCAGCTGGCTTTTATTTATGTTGCGATGTTGTTTTACCTTTTATTACGCTGTTTTCACTTCTTATTTGCTTATTTCTTCGCTGTGGCATTATATATATACCTGTTGTGGTTGTGTTCCACCTTTAGGCGTGAGTTGCTCCCGTTTGGGGATGCCTTTTATATATTCTATGCTTGTACCCGTTTGGGGCTAGTTTGTAAAAAGGAGATGCTGCCGAAATTTTTAAGATATAAATTTAACATTGAGATTTTATAACTTGAGATTTTTTAAAAATGTTTTTAACTAATGTTTTATCACTTTACTTCTTTTCTTAGTTTAGATTTCGGGGTTTTCGGCTTACTTGAATCGCATTACGCCTTTTGACATCGCGTGATTTAAGTGCCGGTCGCGTTCCTAAATTGGGTCATGTGATTGAGTGTGAGTTGCCTCAAGATGGATCATTTTCGACAATGAATACTTCGAGCAAGTTCGTTCCATCCTTCAAGTGGAGTCAAAGAAGAGTTGTAGGACTACTACTTGGAGCTTTTGAAGTGAATGACTAGACTATAAAGGTTGTAACCTTTCTTCACTTAGCTTAGAAATTGTTTCACTCATATTTGAAACCCTAATTCTCTTGCTCGATTCTTGTTTAGTATACTTAGCCATTTAGATTTTTTAAAATTTCATACTTGATACTCATTGAAACCTATTAGAAGTGCTAAGACATACTTTCATCGCTAATGAAGAAGATGGCAGAGAGCTTGCTCTTGAAGACTTGAGTCCTTCCCCAGTGGACTGCAATGTCTTGGCTCATCTCCGGAAGCTTTCGTCTCTCTTAAGCATCTATGATGCTCTGGTCCTATCCAAGGAGCTCAGAGATGTTCTCATTCATGCCCTGCAAAACCCCGATATCAGGTTCATTTCACGGAAATTAATATGAAAGCGGCCTAGTACACTCTGCATACAGCCGCAGTCACATTTAAGAGATGAAGACCTATTACTGGGAACAGCTGAGCACAACCGATCGCTTTACTTGACTGGGTACAGTGATGGAGACCGAATTAATCGCATATTGATTGATCCAGGGTCCTCAGTGAACATTATGAACTTGCGGACTCTGAAGAGTTTGTCAATGAACGTCCGACACTTGTCAAGAGAAAGGATTGCCATTCAAGACTTCAATCAAAACCACCAGCAAGTTCTGAGATATATAGCTCTGCCGATTAAATTTGGGAATTTGCAAACCAAAACTAAAATATACGTGATCGATGCTGACACGTCTTTTAAGATTCTCCTAGGACAGCCGTGGCTCCACGATTACTGCATCGTTCCGTCAACTCTCCATCAATGCATGAAGTATACTAAAAATGGTGAAGAAAGACGCATTGACGGAGACATCCAGCCATTCGGTGTGCATGAAGCCCGATATGAAGATTCCCGGTACTCTGTAAACCCCTAAAATGCTAAGCCACAATTGACCGAGAACAGAACAATCCCAAAACTCAAAGATAAATCTGAGCCGGCTGTCATTTTCAAAATCAAAAACCCCAGGTGCGTCCGCGTTTCGACAGTAACACTGATGAGTCCAACGCTGGAAGTTCATCCTTCCGTAAAACTCGCCCTCATTTTAATAGCGATACTGTCACGCCCCGCTTTCCAGTAGACAGAAACGGTGACGTGACAAGCCCACGACATATTTATCAAGAGAAGTTCATTTCCTAAATAAATATATTAAGCGTATTGAAACAATAATACACAAAGAAAGAATAAATGGAGACTGTAAAATTTTCAACAAACATCTTTATTTATATTCAACTTCCAATATTTACAAGTACTTAAGTTTCAGCTGGAAAGTAAATACAATAAAAGAAAATGCCTAAACATATAGCATACATAAACTGAAGGAAAGTGAAGCTGAGCTAGTCCTGAGTAGCGATCCGGTTGTAGTCCTTCTCTGTGACTTCTACCTCCTCCGTCTCGACTGTATCTGACGAACATTCCAAGAGAAAAAAAGTGGGTGGAATGCCCGTCAGCGAACTAGCGCTCGGTAAGTCCCAAGGATAAAGTAAGAGTAAAGAAAATGACAAATGTATAATATATAGGTGACGAGTAAGAGTATATGTTCATGGGTGAATATGTACTATAGGTCTCTATATGGTCACTAAATTAACGTTAAGTTCCAAATGTGAATGTCAACGCAACCGTAGAAGTATTCATGAGCTCAAGAGTGGAGCCCCAGGAGCAAGAAAACACGGGCCCATTTCATGTGTTAGTATCGGGGATCTAGACTGTGGATGGGTCAACCTGACTGATATTCGAGTAAAATAAAAAAGAGGTTAATAAGGGACTCCTGAAGCTCCGTTGGATTCACACAAGAAACTATCCCAAACACCCCGAGTATAATATATATTATAAATGTAAGATAGCCTTAGCCGATTTGATTGGTTGATTATGACATGTCTTGTTTGAAACCATAGATTGCAAAAGGTATAGAATGAAGTCGAGCGAACCGAGTAATATGCAAGTCATGACAATTGCATTCTTGGTTCGAGTCAAGTTTGTTCCTGTAGATTGGGTTCGAGTTCATGTTCGAGATTAGATTCGAGTTGGGTTAGAGTTCGAGTTTGTATTTGAGTTCGAGTTCAAGTTTAGATTCAAGTTTGGAGTTTAGGGTTTGAGTTCAGGTCTTTTTATACGAATTGATTTAAACTGTTAAAAATTTTATGTTCGGAAGAAATCGACAACTACTGCACATGGACGGCAGGATTTGTGTTTTTTTCCAAGAAAATTGTCATTTGAAAACTCCATTAAGTTGTTTAACTGGAATAGGCAAGCACTCACTTTCTCCGGCTCCCTAGAGCTCAAGAGAAATGATACCGTTTAAATCTATATTAATTCTAGAGTTCTTAAAATATTATTTGCATATCTCGAGGTGTTTTATGAAAAATATTTTAATATAGATTAAAAATAAATCTCGAGAGTGATTTATAATATTTTGGGTTTTCATGAACATGTATTTTAATTGTTTTGGTGATAAAACCTAGCTTTTTGAAAGTTTATGGTATTTTTATGAAAAATAGCTCTTTTGGAAACTTGATGGTATTTTATTAAAAATTATAATCTTTCATTTTAAAAATATAGTTTCATAATATATTTTTATTGAAAATACGAATTCATAGTTTTATATAATTTTCCAAAATTTAGGTTTTTTATTTAGAAAATTCGTATTTCTTAAAAACCGTATTTTTATTTCCTTTCCAGACCGAATACTCCGTGAGGAGTTCTGCATCTCGCTTTACTGTACCAAGGATGTGCGATAATCCGTACCATCTATTAACGGGTCTCCTAACGAGGGTTGTAGAGGCATAATTGCCAAGGATCACAAAAATACTGATTAAAACAAACTCGTTTTGAAAAGGTGTGGTATTTTAATGAAAAAGTTATTCTGTAAATGAACCATAGATCCAAAATACCATGCTATGAAACCATAGTGTGCGTGTAGGGTAGGTCAATACCCCGTGAAGTTTTTCTAAAGGTAGATAATCTAGTTCTCGAGAAAGGTTATATTAAAATTCATGGTATTTAAATGAAAAGGTTCATTATATGTTTTTTCCACATGAATTTTTTTTATTACCTAAATTTTTTTCCATGTATTCTCTTTTTATCCAAAAAGAGAAAAGGAGAATGCAATGCGAAAGAATCAATATTTGTGTGTTTCTGTTTGAGTCGTACGAGATGAAATCCTCATATACGGTTCTCGGGGGAGGGGGGTCCTCTTACCTATCTCAATAAAGTATATGATTGGTTCGAGGAACATGAAGCAGAAGATATTTTAGCCACTTGCATTAAGCTCAAACTTCCTTCTTGCATACGTGCTCCTCCAGCTTACGATGTATTTGGAGCCCTCGTCCAATCGAGTATTTCACAAAGAGCTGACAGGAGATTCCATTAATAACCGGCCGTTTTGATTCTTTGGAACAGCTCGATGAAATTAGTAGATCCTTTTAGGAGTTAGGAGGCCACCAATGACCATAGAGAGGGACTACCTTTCATTAACAGAATGTGAGACTAGAGCTTTACCCGTAGAAAATGACTCCCTTCTTTTCAGTGCTAATCTAATGCCGTTTCCTAGCCAGTTAATGGGAGATTTTTTTTTTGTTAAACTAAAAACTAAATGATGTTAATAAGGTTAAGATTAGTATAGGATGTTAGTTTGATCTAATTTTCTTATCACGTGGATTACAAATATCAAAAAGAAGATTATATCGGAGATAACTCCACTTTTGTCGATTTGTTTTAAAAATTATTTTGAGATGGAAATGGGAAGAGATGAAGGGACTTACTCGTTGTGTAGTGTTGGGAAGAGATTAATGAAGAGTGAGGGGGTTCCATAGCGTCGCAGAAACTCCGAAAGCGACTTCGATTTTTAACGAAAAGAGTTTGGTTGCTAACTCCACTTACACTTAGAAACTTTTGGGATAATTTTGATAGAAATTTTCAGAATGGAGAGGAGCAAGGGAATGGGGTGGTATTTATAGTGAAGAATTTAGTGTTTGGGAATTAAAATATTGGATTAAAAGAATTAAAATGGTGTTAAATGATGAATTTAAAGATCACTGTTTAATTGCAGAGAAATTAAACAATGCAGAAGAGTTGAGAGGAGCTGAAGGGACGAGTGTGCAAAGCCCGGTGGGGATTGGGCGCATCGGGACCGGCGGCGGCGGGTCTTTTGAGGAAACGGGTGGTCGGATCTCGCTAGCTTGCCTCAAGATTCATGCCACATGTCTAGTGTGATGTTTACTCATCTTTGCGCCTGTTTGATTTTTCTGAAACTTTTCATTTCCCCGTGTATTGCACATGCAACTCTTGGGCTTTGGAAAAATTAAAAAAGAAAAATCTAAAAATAATTTGTTCTGATGGGATTCGAACACACAGGCTATGTCGCTGCAGTGTATAGGCTTACCAGTGAGCTACAAGTTGTTTCTTGCTTTTATTTAACAATAATAACCTATAACTTACACAGGCTATAATACCCTTTTTTGTACAATAACAAGAATTTTTTATACAGGAATTTCAGAGTCGTTATAGATACGGACGAGTTTGATATTGATGGCTCATCCGACAGCAAAATTCGCCCTTGTTTAGGCAGAAACACCGAAGAATCAGAGGAAGAGGACCCGCCTTGCAACAGCTATGCAGATTGGGCCCCCATGCAAAAGGCAAAACTAAGAGAAACCTTCGAGATTACAGAAGGGTCCCTAGCTATCATAAGGGTGCCGGAGCAGATGTACAAGGAGCTAGATGCATTGTCGGTCTTTACCGTGGACCAACTGAAAACGTTCTACGTTTCCGGAAGAAACAACGGACAGAAAGGCATCATCTTTTATGAGGCAAACTCCGTCGTGCACCCGGACGGTTTGTCCTTGACATGCCTTCCTTATGAGAGAGGCATAAGAGTCATCCTTAATCCTAGATATTATACGCCCGAGGAATATTTTACAAAGTACGGGTGTCGGCTATATCAAATGGACTCCGAAGCGAAGTTTTTGAAGGGCTACGGCATCCACCTCAGGTCCGATCACTCATCGATGGATGAATCCCAGATAAAAGGGGCATAGGTTTCATTCAACCTGATGCCAAAGCATGCTACATGATCCATATTTGTGAAGCCAGCGAAAAGTTAAATGATGACGATGAGATAGTCAAGCCAGAAGAAGCCCTTTGAGAGCTCGAAGATGGCGAACAAGCAACTTTCGACGAGTTAACCGAGATTGATTTGGGAACGCCCGATAATCTAAGGCCGACCTATATTAGCTCACTCTTGTCGGAGGAAACGAAAGAGTAAATAGTCGCCCTGCTGCATGAGTTCGCTGACTGCTTCGCGTGGACGTTCAAAGAAATGCATGGCCTCTCCCATGATGTGGTCGTGCATAAGCTGGCTATATCTCCTGATGCCAAGCTAGTCAAACAAGCTTCTCGGAGAATGAGAAGGGAGCTAGAAGAAAAGGTCATCGAGGAATTTAAGAAACTCATCGATGCCAGCTTCATCGGAGAAGAGAAATATGTGGATTGGATCGCCTGCATCGTCCCAGTGAAAAAGAAGAATGGACAGATCCGAGTCTGCGTCGATTTCAGAGACCTTAACAAGGCATGCCCAAAAGATGATTTTCCACTTCTGGTCATGGAAATGATGGTCGACGACACCTCAAATTACGAGCTGTTCATTTTCATGGATGGTTTGTCTGGATACAATCAGATAAAAATGTTGTCTGGGGATGAGAAGCATACATCATTTCGAACCCCGATTGGCATATACTGTTACAAGGTGATGCCGTTTGGACTAAAGAACATAGGTGCCACATATCAAAGGGCAATGACCAAGATTTTTGATGACTTAATCCATAAAGTAGTCGGATGTTATGTTGATGATTTGGTCGTCAAGACTAAAACCAATGCCAATCACATCCAAGACTTTAGGACCGTTTTCATCAGACTGGGGGAATGCGATCTAAAGATGAATCCTCTGAAGTACGTTTTTGACGTGTCGTCGTGAAAATTCTTGGGCTTGATAGTCCGACACTGGGGGATCGAAGTTGACCCGTCGAAGATAAAGGCCATCATGGAGATGCCTCCCCCGAAGAATCTGACGCAGCTAAGATCCTTTCAAGGCAAACCCGCTTACATATGAAGATTCATTTCGAACCTATCAGGAAGATGTAGGCCCTTCTCAAAGCTCATGAAGAAAGGAGCTCCTTTTGTCTGGGACACCGAATGTCAGGAGGCGTTCGAAAGTATCAAACAGTATCTGCTGCACCCTCTAATACTTGCTGCTCCCATTCCAAATAAAGCGTGGATTCTCTATACTGCCATGCTAGATGAGTCACTTAGCACGCTCTTTATCCAGAATAACGAGGAGGGAAATGAAAATGCCCTCTACTACCTTAGTTAAACATTAGTCGGGGTGGAACATAACTATTCCCCGATCGAAAAGCAATCCTTGACCCTGATCTTCACCATGAAGAAGCTAAGGCATTATCTACTCGCTCATCGAGTTATACTGATCTCCAAAGTCAACCCACCCAAACACTTAGTGACCAAAGCAAGTCTAGCCGGTAGAATGGCAAGATGGGCAGTCATGCTTCTTGAATTTGACATAATCTATACTCCTTAGAAAGCAATAAAAGGTCAGGCCCTCGCCGCCTTCCTTGCTACTCATCCCATACTAGAAGGGTCACCGCTAAATTGTGAGTTACCCGACGAACAAGTGCTGCACCTCAAGGATAATGAGCCATGATGGGAGCTCTACTTCGATGGAGCCTCGTGAATAAGGACCTCCAGCAAATCAAGCGTCCCGGAGATAAAAGCAGAGATAGTATTGGTGTTCATCATACCATCGATAGGAACCTTAAGACGTTCTTTGGCTCTCACCGAGCCCTGCACAAACAACGAGGCCGAGTATAAAGCTCTGGTAGATGGTCTGGAGCTCGCTATAGAAATGAAAATCTTTCAGCTTCGTGTTTACGGTGACTACCAGCTTGTCGTCAACCAAGTAAGCGGTGAATACAATATATATATGCCCGATTTAGCTCGATACAGAAGACGATTGTTGGAACTCATGATACAGTTCACTCACATTGAACTAATGAAAGTTCCTAGGGCGTTGAACGGGAAAGCCGACGTACTCGCTCGCCTAGCTAAAGAGTTGGCTGATCCCAACATGGATGAAATTCTGATCACAGTCAGAAATCGGCAAATTCTATCTACAGCCTCTTTACGAGAGGAAGAAAGCGTAGAACAAGAGAACAATCCTGCCGAAGAAGCTCTGATCATTCAAGATGAGCCCGATAGGAGAGAGCCCTTCATAAAGTACCTTCGATACGACAAGCTGCCTGAAGAAAAATCGGCGAAGGTTCAGCTGAAGAAGAGAGCTCTCCGATATGTATTTGTAAATAATACGCTATATCGCAGATCATATGACCAACTCTGGCTCAGATGTCTGTCATCGGCTGAAACCCAAAAAGTCGTGAAAGAAGTTCACTCGGGTGTATGCAGAGCTCACCGATCTGGTCCTAAAATGCGGCTTCAAATTAAATGGCTTGGGTATTACCGGTCTACCATGATAAGGGATTGCGAAAAGGTGTAATCTCTACCAAATTCACGGTGACTTCATTCATAAGCATCCCAATCCGTTGCATCTCACGGTGGCATCATGGCCCTTCGAAGTTTGAAGCACCGACATAATTGGTCCAATTGATCCTCCGTCATCCAAAGGTTATCGGTTCATATTGGCCACAACTCACTACTTTTCCAGATGGGCTGAAGTTGTCCAGCTAAAAAATTCAAGACAGAAGATATTCTGATGTTCTTCTGACATAATATTTTATACCGCTTCGATACGTATAGAAGAATCATTTCTGACAACGGGCATTTTTTCAAGAGCTTCGAAGTTTCAAGGTTCGCTACTCAGCACAAGATAGACTGGAGACATTCCTCCATCTATAATCCAAGAGCTAATGGGCTAGCCGAAGCCTTCAATAAAGCTCTATGCAAGCTCCTGAGGAAAAATACTTCAGCCAACAAGACTGGAATCTCAAACTTCACGAGACGTTGTGGGCATATCGTACCATGCACCGCCCTCCAACTCAGTCCACTCTATACTCATCGGAGTGGAGACAATCCACCCCCTCGAAGTCGAAATTCCATGCTTAAAAATGACCGTCCAGCACGAGTTGACGGAGGAGAAAAACGTCCTCCTTCGGCTCGAAGAGCTCGACGCCCTCGAAGAAAAGAGGCTCGCAGTACAACAAAATCTGGAACTGTAACGAGCCTAAATGTCACGGGTCTATGACAAGATGACCCGTCTCCGTGCTTTCATGAAAAAACGAATTGGTGTTGGCCTTCAAAGACCGATCATCCCCAATCGACATGCCAAGCGAAAATTCGAGCCAAATTGGGAAAGACTATACGCCGTCGAGAAAGTGTTCGATGGAGGATCCTACCAACTAATAAGTGCCGAGAGAGAAAGGCCCATGCCAATCATCAATGGCTGATATCTTAAGAAATGCTACACATGAGTGCTCCAAGTCGTAGACGAATCGAGCACACCGGTCCTACGGTCTGGATCATGCATCCTATAAAACCGTATACAATCCACGGGCTATAACTTGTTCTACTTTCTGTTTCTTTTTAACAGGAGCAATCCCTATCCAGGATGTGAAGAAGAAAGATTTATATTTTAGGCCTAATTCCAAAAAATCTATCAAATATTTAAACCTAATTACGAGAAGCTACCAAATTCATTAAATACACAAGAAACTACCATAAAACTTTTAAAAATTAAATAAAACCGCAACAAAACTTTCATAAACTACCATAAATGTGTCGCATCAGCAATAATCGCAAGAAACTACCATAGAACTTTCAAAGCATTGCAATTTTTCATAATTTTGAGAGAATTTGGTAGTTTCTTACAATCGAGTCAAAAAATTTGGTAGTCTTTTGGAATTAAGCATATCTTTTATTAGTGCAATTTGTTGGAGTATCTTTTTAGCACGAGGCAAAGATCCAAGTTGCAAGTCATATATATCTCGTTAAAGGGTAAATTACATATAACACCATCGAACCTTTTCCATTTTTTTAACAGAACATTATACTAAAAATTGAATTAAGCACGTTTAATTATTTAAAACATGTGCTAAATTTTACATAAAACACCATTCAGAAGTTGCAATGAATGGTGGTATGTGCGAGTTATAAAGTTTAATGGTGTCCTGCAAAAATGGGACTAGGTCATTGGTATTTCTTGTTATTTACCCTACAGTCAACGCATAAAGGAAAATTACCTTTTCTCCTTCGTTTTTTGGCTTTCTTCTTACTTTCAAAGATTTTTTTTATACCAAAGATCTAAGGCTGTGCAAATTCTAGTGCAGCCTTACCTACACGAGTCTCGTCACTTGCATGCACTGAAGAGAGCAAGGGGATGTGGAGGCCGTTTCCTTAATGCCAAATCAAAAGACGGAGATCAAAAGGACGATGAAGCCCAAACTTGCAACTCTCGGTCCTCGGACAATTCAGGTAACGAGAACCAGCAGAATGCAACAAACGCTTCCAAATCCAAGAGAACAGATAATTCTGGTGCTGCATCGTAAAATTGATCCCACAGATAAATGCAGAGGGGAAAAAAAAATAATGGTGGGATGTGTACAGTATTTCCTGCAATAATCCTTTAGGATTGTAGTTTTCGAGGAGAAATCGTAGTGTTTGATATCTTCTTTTTTTGTATTAGTTGAAGAATTGTGGGAAGTATTCAGTAGACCTTGTAACAGGTGTAGCTATGCTTGTTTAGATTTTGATAGTTCTCAAATCAAAACATCTTGTGTTTGAGTGGTGCCTGCTGTCTTAAATGAACTACAGTTCATAACTAACAGGAATTTTGTTTAGCGTGCGACTCTCTGTTCAAGTTAGCAACAAAAATAAATCATTTTTTTTCTGCAATTAGAGATGCTATTTGTTCTGCATACGTTACCATATGCTGAATTTGAATGGTGGAGTTTGAACTTAATTGTGTTGGGTCAAGTTGCAACTTGACGAGTATTGATGCAAAATAAACAGCAGCAAAGCACTTGCAGGTTGGAGTGATTCTATTGTTTCTTCATATTGGAACACGCATAAGAACAAGGGATATCAAATGGCAGTTGAAATTTGTATCTGGTTGTGTCCTATAGCTTTCAGCAAAGCATTTGAGTGGAGCCATGATTATTTGGCTTTGAAATTGTTGACATCCGTCCGATGGTGCATGCTATAGTCACTGCCACTAAAGTGAGCTAATAGCTACAGGAAACAGTATTATGGAAACCGTCGGCATAATAAGCCATGGTTTTATCATATCCAAAATGTCTATTACCATCTGCTGGGAGACCGAGCTTTATCGTGAATTATTTTATAGTTAGTGAATCCCTGCACTGCGCATAACCAAGGGGTTGTTGTGAAGATTTGTAGATTTGTAATCTAAAAGTGGCGAAGGGCATGCTGGCTGCTGGTTCAATGATGGCAAAAGCTTATAGAACAATTAACAAAGAAACTCATTTAAAGCTTGCGGTAGAAAAGAAAAAATGGAATAAAAGTACGAACCGCATACATACAAAGAACACCAATATTTGAAATTGTTATAGAGTAATTGGATAAACAGGACTCCGGATGTTCACGTGCAAAATGTGTTTTGAATAATTTTTCCGTTCTGAATAGGTCAACAAATATCGGAGTTTTCATATGCGACTGTGATATGTAATGTCTTCGAACCGATGGTCCACGGGACAGTGAATGTCCATCCACGATGCCGACCCAGGTTTCGCGTATGTGAGCCGCTCTCTATTTTTGTGGATGACGACGGCCTGCGGACACGACGAGAGATGACGCTGTTAGAATATCAATTAAAAAGAACACTTGAATAAATATGAATCCTCAGCCTCCACTCACTCCTATTGAATAATATATTTTTATTGAGGTTTTTGGTAACCATATCTTTTCGTATCTACCTCCATCCATGTTTTCTTCAGTCTCTGATGGAGGTCGTAATCTCCTTCAGATGTTGTCCTCCGTCGATCCTGTGATGGCGGGTTTTAGCGGCTAAGATTGGTTTTGAGGGTTGTTGGGTGTGTGGATCTCAATGAATGTTGGATGTTGATGAGGCCGAGCAACCTGCAAGGTAAGTCCCGGGGTGGGAAACCACCATAGGACCCTCCGACGATCAAGTTAGTACCAGGGAATTAGAGCAGTGTGGCGGCCTATTGAGATCAGTTCGACTTACCTGAGTCATCTGAAAGAGGGTTTTATATAGTGGTCACGTGAAGCGAGCCAGCGTGAGATCCTCGCCGTGAGTTACGCCCTTGCGTTATTCCCGCATTAATGGCGGGATTTGCCCATTAATGGTGGAACGCGCCAGCGTGGGACACGGAACGTGGGGCGACGGATATCTCGCTTTGGCGAGATACGCGGAGCCGCTGCGGGGACGCTTGGGCTCCGCGCTCTCGGTTGATCGGGAAAGCCGAGGAAGCTCGGCCTGTCAGATGGCTCGGAGACGAGCTGGGGGGCCGAAGAAGCTCGGCATGTCAGAAGACTCGGAGACGATCCGGGAGGCTGAGGAAGCTCGTCCTGTCAGACAGCTCGGAGATGAGTAAGGAGGCTAAGGAATCCCGCTGGACTGCTCGAAGGTGAGCCGTTTGCTGTTTGCTAGGTGAATATGGAAAGTACTCACGGAGGTCTTCGAAAGGTCGGACGCGTCCTCGGAGACGAGGTTCCGAGGAATGTCCCTAATGCATCATACTTATTCCAGCTCCGTAGCCCCCGGGACACGTCATCCGTTATGTGTCTTGATCTGAGGACTTCTCACTTGTGAGCATCATCATTAGCCCCCACTCTCGTTCCGAACTATTTATGGGTTGGGTCAAGAGTGGCCTGCTTGGTTTTCTTCTGCTCAGTCTGGTGCCGAGAATCATAGTGTGGATTTCCCGGGAACAACATGGCGTTTGGCGGTTGCGTTGTTTCGATCTTTGAGTCCACATGGCATCTCGCCGTAAGCCTGAATTTTCGTGCGTGTCCCCGATGGCGTCAGCGGATCAGAGAAATGATTGTGGTTAAAAGAGGGGGCGCCGTTTCACTCGATCGTCGGTTGGGCTACGGGTCACGTGTCTGACGTTGGTTGGCGGATGCGACAGGCTGTCTCTGACTCCTGCAGCGAAGAGACGTCCCCAATGGTCGACCAGCACGTGGAGCCTCGACGACTGCTAGGTGCGACGCTTCGTTTTGGTGGGACTCAATCTGGGCCGTAGGATGTTCTCTTTGGGGTGTATAAATAGGAGGGGACCATCTTAAGGCTAACATTTTGCCTTAATCCTCTTTCGTTATTTGAAGATTGCTCGAACCTCCTCCGCTTAGATCGGATCTTCCGTTGATTTTTCCTCGGCGGGTCCTCTTCTTTGAATCGGGTTAGATGACTTCCTCCGAAATGTCTGTAGATGTAGTAGAGGTAGAGTCAGACGATGAGGCTCCAGTTGCTGGGGCCGAGTCCAGTGGGTCTTCTTCCTCTTCGGCTTCAGATAGCCGAGAGGGTTCTTCTTCTACCGCGTCTTCTGTGTCGGGCTTGATTTCTAGAGTCAGGGCTGCCCTGGTTACTCGCCGTCGGGCGGAGACAAGAGCTCCTAAGGTGTGCATCGGGAACACCCGTGAGGTGTCCTCTGTCTTGAATCGCATGGTCGAGCTTTCCGACATCCGGACTCGATTCTATATTCCCTCTAACTATTCACTCCGTCTGGCCAGAGAGGGTGAGCAGGCAGACCAGGTGCGGGGCAAGGAGATTTTCCTGTAACTGGAATCATTCCGAGCAGGAATGCGTCTGCCCTTCACACCATAGGTTTGTTCGGTACTTCATTGCTTCCATCTTTCCCCGGGCCAGCTAGCGCCGAACTCGTAGAGGATCCTTTTCGGGTTTCTGGTCCGGTTAAAATTTGATCGGATCCCCTTCAGTTTGACCTTCCTCTTATCTTTTCTTTGTTATAAAAATCACCCCGGTACCAGTAATGAAGAGCCGAGCTCGGTGTACTTTTCGTTTAAAAAAACATAAGAATGGGACGGCCGGGTCGGGGGTAGTGGTCGTCCCTTCTTTCATCCATAAATGGAAGGAAAAGTACGTGTTCGTCGGGCCCCCGAAGGGCGAGGATTGGCCTGTGCCCACACAGTGGCACATGGCCGACTGCTGGAGGGCGAAGCAGCTGACCTCCCCTGAGGAGAAGGTGGTGTCCCAGTGGGAACCGATCCAGCGGGCTGATGTCCTGCTTTCCGAGTAGGTACTAAGCTGGGCTTGGCTCAGTCCTGTGCGTTTTTTAGGTAAGTTAGGGTTTTGACGACCTACTTAGACTTTGCTAAATTTTCTTTGCCTTTTCAGCGTTGTTGACCTTTTTCTCCTGTGTATTCCTTTTTTTGCAGAGCCTATGGACCGATCAAAAATTATGGCTGCCATGGCCGCTAAGGCCCAAGGAAGAAAGACTGGCGGCGCAAGCTCGTCCCGAGCCGGTCCAAGCGCAGCCCCGAGGCAAACTCCTCCGGCCAAGCCTTCCGCAGCACCCGTAGTCCCTGAGGAGCGCCGTGGGGAGGGGTCAGAAGCACGTGTGGGACCCGGTACCCTAGGCGAGGGAGGAGGAGTCTTCCCCCGCAGAGGAAACCCCGTCAAGAGACAGAAGCAGGTGGTCTCTCGGCTACCCCCTGCCAGGATCTAAGTGCAGGAGGGTGACTTCTGCATTGAGGTGCCCTTGGGGCTATCTGTAGCCGACAGCTTGCTTGCGGACATGGAGAAGGCAGCCGGGGCCAAGATTCCCTGGGGCAGCATGAAGGCCCAGGTGGCCGCAATAGCGCAGGAAGCAGTTCAGGTCAGTATCTAACTTTCTTCAAAAATTTCTTAAGTTTTATTTTCTCTGTTTTAACTTTTAACACGCTTGTTTTTTTCCTCAGGTCCTTCAGCACCGCGCTATCCTCATCGCCATGGAGTTCGAGGAAAAATCCCCGGCGATGAAGAAGGCGGGTAAATCCTCCTCGCGGGAGGAAAAGCTTCGCCTTCAATTGCAGCAAGCGGAGGAGAAAGTGGCCCTCCTTGACTCAAGATTAGTCGCCGAGGGGCTGACGATCTCAAAGTTGAAGGAGTCCTATCGGCTTTTGAACGATTCCAACCGGGCTATCCAAGCAAAGATGGAGGAGACAAACGGCCTCTACAACGCTTAGAAAAGGTCGAGGGACGCCATCAAGAAGGATGCTTGGGCGGCTTTAGACGCGGTGAAGCTTGCTGAGAGCCGGGCGGCTAAAGCCGTGGAGGAATATAAGGCGTCTGATCAGTTTTATCTTGATCTCGCCGAATCCACGGCCATCGGGTGGCACAAGGCCCTCGACGCCGTCAAGGAATCTATGCCGGAGTTCGTGTAACAACCCTAAATTTCCTATACAAATTTTTTCAAAATATTTTTTTTTTCAAAATCCTTAAAGGGGTATTTTAGCCTGAGCACAAGATATAAGTAATTATCTTACTTTTTAATTACAAGTTAAAAGAATATAACAACTCCACTTTTAGTGTACAAAATTTGCTTAAAAATTAATGTATACTTGGGGTATTTACATTTTCTGTAACTATTTTAAGTAATTAAATAGCTCCATAATTACAAGAAGGAGCTTGTAGCTCATTGGTAATACCTTGCACTGCTGAACCAAACCATCAGAGTTCAAATCTCATACCCCACATTATTTTTAATATTATTTTGTTTTGAGTTTTTTAGAATACCAACAGTCAACACGTAAAAACTCCAAAATTTCCCACTACACATGAAAAACTAAATATACCAGAGGCTACACCAGATGACCCCCCACCTCCCTGACCTCCGACTCGGCCGACTCGGGACGGCGCCGCCGGCAGGACTCGGCCGGACGGCCGAGTCCCCAACATGGGAGTTGTGACTTTTCATCTGCCCTACCCCCCCTGCACACTCCATTTAATTGGATCGGTTCCAGAGACACCATTAATCCCCATTTACTCTATTTTTAATGAATTTTAACATTATTTTTACATTTTTTAATTTAAAATCCTTCATCTACCCTAACCCTACCCTAACCCTATAAATAACACCCCTACCCTCTACCCTCTCACCCCAAAACTTTGAGACAACTCTCTAAAATTTCCAAGAAACTTGTGTACTTTGAAAACGAGCACGAAGCGAAGCTACGACGAAATTCCCGCCGAACTTCCGGCGATCGTTCTAGGAACTCTCGGCGACGAATCGACGCACCGGCGACTCCTCTTCTTTCATCTTTTTCTCCTAGTTGTCCAAAACCCGTAAGTCCCATTTCTATCTTCCTTTTCTATTCAAAAAAAATACGGATTTACAAAACCCGACGGAATCGGAACAAATCCGATTTCCGATTCGGTTTCTTATAAAACTTCACTTCTCGTTAATACAATTATGCTTAAACTCTCTCATATTGACTATTAAACACTAATCAACCAAATTGATTAAGTTTCATTTCATAAAATGATAGCTATTTCAATTTATCGTATTTTTCACTTAAATACCACATTGTTTCAATTCTACATTTAACTCCATTAAACTTGTTATACCTTTAAGTAGATCACGAGGTAACGACCTACCTCCTCACACACTCATATGCAACATAACACGATACCCTCGAGAACTCAGAATACGGGAAAACAAACATTTTCATTTAAATACCCTTTACTTAATAAAACCATTTCTAAAAGATTTAGTATTGATACATCTTTACAAAAATATAACCTTTGAGCTAATAATAAAAAATATCTAGACTCAGCCAATTAAGGACTGTCGCACTCATTAGGACAGAGGAAGGTTGTGGGCATTCAGTCGTTTATCTAAACCTGACTTTGTGGTGTCTAGGCTAGACAAGTGAGAAAGGTAACTTTAAAAGGCCCGTCTCACGGTGATTCGTGAGCGGATCCCTCCTTTCTTCATTTGTATTTACCTGGTCACAATTGGCGGTGAAGAGGCGATTTGAGGTATCTCACAACTTGTCGCTTTGGACCAGTTAGGAACAGTCTAGTTGACTTAGGAGACCCTATAACATAGAATACGGGAAAACGACACTTTTTCATATAAATATCATAATTAATAAAACCGTTTTTCCTTAATGATTAGTATTTATACAAATCTTTGCAAAGCGCCGCTACAACCTATTTGGGGAACCCATTCGGGATGGTGCGGATTATCGCACATCCTCGGGCTTAGTAGTGCAAAATGCAGACCTCCGCAAGGAGTATTCGATCTCGAAAGATTTAAAATACGACGTTTTAAGAAAACGAGATTTCTAGAATATTATATATACTAAAATTATTTTCATATAAATATATGTATATGTAACATAAAAATATCTATTTTGAATTATTACAAATATTCCACTTTTTCTAAAAATGTCACAAGAGTCAATTTTACACTAAAATACCATGAATTCCATACAAATCAAAATTACAAACAAATACCTTTATTTATGAAATTAGGATATTTTCACTAGAAATATCACAATATAAAATCTACATTCATTACAACTCTAAAGACGAATAATAAATACTTAGGGTGTATTTTGAAAAGTATATAAAAGTATTTTTACATAAAACCCCCTCAAGTTCTATAAATTACCCTAAGGACCCTAGTAAACATAGGTTTAAGCGGGACCAATCTTTTGAGTCTCAGGGAGCCTCATTATTTACTGAATCAGAGTGAGTCTCATTATAATCTGACTTGAATATGATTCAAGTACAATCTACAATCTACAATCAACAATTCAACATGAATCCATTATTCAATCTATCAACTTGACCGAACCGAACCATGGATATACATTCCATTTACATGATTATACCGTTGCATCCATGATTCTACAGTTACATACATGATTCTCCAGTTACATCCGTTTACTGATATCATGGTTTCGGTCGGTCATCCAATTATACAATCTATACAGTTTACAATACAAGACAATACAATACAAAAATACAATCAAGATAAGACTATGGGGTTTAAGGGGTAGACTGGTACGGAATATGTTAAAGGTGGCACGAGCTGGTCACTTAAGACGTAATTACATCCATGTCGTTGATCCGTGGTATTATCGACGGAGCCTTGTACTACGGGTTACCAAAGTCCCCGGTGTAAGTGGGACTCCTTTCGTATACACTGGCATCTTTTGTACCAAGCTACAAACAACAGCGTTAACACTAAATACAATATTATAACAAAATAATACAATTTTAAAAGCTACACTCTCTCTCTCTCTATCTGTCTATTCTCTTTCTCCCTTATCTTTGGGACTTACCGAGCGATTTGTTCGCTGACGACATTCTCTTTCTTTCTTCTTTGAATGTCGTCGGGTGATTTGGACACATCAGAGATCGAGCCTACTGCTGAAGACTTGGATCAGTTTGCTGAAGACCCAGAGTTTTAGTTTCATTATACACATTTCCTTTCAGTACTTTACATTCCTGTTATGCCATTGTTTAGGCATCGTTTTTATTTCAGTTGTATTTACTTTTCATGTATTGTACAAAAGAATGTTAATAAATAAAGTTGCTGTTCAGATTATATATCTTGTCTCTTGTGTATTTACTTTTATATTGCTTAGATACGCTTAGCGTATTTACTTCACAGTAAATACGTAGCGGCCTCGTCGCGTCCTCTGCCCGTATACCGGGAAGCGGGGCGTGACAGTTCGACGACGGCGAGCTCCGCGCTAAGTTCCCCCTCGCTGAGGAAGCGCCGCAGGAGGAGGCGCCAAGCTGGCTGCAGGAGGCAAGGCTGTCGGCGGAAGCGTCGATCCTGAGGTCGCCGTTTTAGCCCCATATGGTGGCGTCGAGCAGGATGAGATCCTGGTCGAGGGGGCGGTCTGAGCTATCCCCCCTCCACGATTTTTTTCCTTCTTTTCTTTTATATAATTTTGTAAGCCTCCAGGCATTTTTGTAAGGCTGAGGAGACCACAATATCTTATATATAATTTTGATCATAAATAAAGTATACATTTTCCTTTGCTCAAATGTCTGATCATCCTGCAAGTACTTTAGCTCGTATACTTTTCATTATTCAAATCTTCATTCTGCAAGTATTTTTAGCTCGCAATTCCTTTATCTTGCTAGTGTAAGCTGGTGTCCACCCTTTCTAGGTGGCGATCATTCATTGAGTATGAGTCGAACGATAGCCAAGTGTAGGAAGGTCGGTATTCTCCCTTTCGCCGGAGTCGAGGTGGCGATCGCACATCGAGTATAAGTCGAACGATAGCCAAGTGTAGGAAGGTCGGTATTCTCCCTTTCCCCGGAGTCGAGGTGGCGATCGTGCATCGAGTATGAGTCAAACGGTATCCAAGTGTAGGAAGGTCGGTATCCTCCCTTTCCCCGGAGTCGAGGTGGCGATCGCGCATCGAGTATGAGTCGAACGATAGCCAAGTGTAAGAAGCTCGGTATCCTCCCGTTCTCCGGAGTCGAGGCGGCGATCGCGCATCGAGTATGAGTCGAACAATAGCCAAGTTTGAATAGGTCGGCGTCACTCGATTATACACGGTCGCCTCGTGATGAGTGCTTTGGAT
Source organism: Agapanthus africanus (assembly GCA_030015575.1). NCBI lineage: Eukaryota > Viridiplantae > Streptophyta > Magnoliopsida > Asparagales > Amaryllidaceae > Agapanthus > Agapanthus africanus. The sequence goes on from JASDDO010000016.1 coordinate 571,305,593, forward strand.
CCACAGCATTTGTTGGGCAGGAAGTTACCCGCTGCGGATGGGCAGAGCGGGAATCTGCTCGGCGGCCTCGTGAGGAGGGCTTTAGATCCACTTCATTGTAGGGCAGGAATCTACCCCTTGTGGATGAGCCGAGCAGGAAGCTACCCTGTCGCCTCATGATGAGGGCTTTAGATCCACATCATTTGTTGGGCCGGAAGCTACCCGCTGCGAATGGACCGAGCAGGAATATACTCGGAGACCTCATGATGATGTCTTTGGATCCACAGCGTTGTTGGGCAGGAACTTACCCACTATGGATGGACCGAGCAGGAAGATACCCGTTGCCTCATGATGAGGGATTTGGATCCACAGCGTTTGTTGGGCAGGAAGCTACCCGATGCGGATGGACCGAACAGGAATCTACTCGGTGGCCTCGTGATAAGAGCTTTGTATCCACAACATTGTTGGGCAGGAAGCTATCTACTGTGGATGGACCGAGCAGGAAGCTACCCAGTCGCCTCGTGATGAGGGCTTTGGATCCACAGCGTTTGTTGGGCAGGAAGCTACCCGATATGGATGGACCGAGTAGGAATCTACTCAGCGGCCTCATGTGGAGGGCTTTAGATCCACTTCGTTGTAGGGCAGGAATCTACCCTCTTGTGGATGGGCCGAGTAGGAAGCTACCCGGTCGTCTCGTGATGACGGCTTTGGATCCACAGCGTTTGTTGGGCAGGAAGCTACCCGCTGTGGATGGGCCGAGCAGGAATCTGCTCAGCGGCCTCGTGATGAGAGTTTTCTTAACTCTCTTAGTATCTTCTTGGGGCGTCGTTCAACCTCCATTGATCCGTAAAGCAGGGGGAAGGGTGACCGTCATGGGTGACACGTGGTTGTTCCTTATCGGGAAGGTGCGATATTCTGTGATTCGCGTTGTTGTGCGAGAAAATCTCAGCCGTTGGAAGATTTTTTGTTGAGGCTATAAATACAGAAGGTATATTGGTTCTTTCCTAGCCTTGTGTTTCTGAAGATGACTGGCCGCGTATACACCATCAGGGAGATCGTTTCTCGTAAGACGTATATTTTTATAACCTTGATCATTCCGAGGAGACGTATAAGGCGGTGATAAGCCGCTTGGAGGGCCACTGCGGACGCTTACTTCCCCGGCGATCTTCTCTGCTTCAGGTGCTAATTTACGCGATATGGAGGACTTCCACGGGTCTGTTCAACATGCTGTCTCTATAGGTAATGGACGAGGCATTTGGCAAAATGCATACGATCCACGAGCTTGGTCTGATCTTGAAGAGTAGGCAGGACCGCTCGGTTGACCTTCTGCTTGAGAGTTTTCATCAAAGGTTGGTCATCGCATCTTGCTCGGCGGACGGGGATCCTGGGGATTCCATGGCTTCTAAGGTCCGTGAGTACCGTCGGAGGGAGCGGGTCGAGGCTACTTGGGCTCGGCTGGAGGAGCTTTCTTCGGTGTATCACTGACAATGTTTCCTTAATCCTCGCCCTTCTTTGTTGTAATCGTTGTAAGGTTAGGGAGCCCATAATACCTCTTAAATAAATAAACTTGTCTTTGGTTGTATTGTACTGTCTCTTTTCCTCTCCTTGATATATATTTTATGTTTTTCTTAAAAATCTTCGGAGTCTTAGAACCAAGAAAAGAAAGAAAGGGCTGGAGCCCTACGGTGGTACACAAAGTCTCTTCCGTAAGAGGACCTAGCCCGGAAGACTTAGTTTAATTCAAAAAGGAATTACATCATTTGAAAGACGATGCATGTTTATTTATACAATTTGAGCTTTTTGGCATTATAAGGCCGAAGAAAATTACGCCCCCAGCGTCCTGTAGGTGGTATGCTCCACCAGGCAACGCTTCTATTACGAAGAATGGTCCGTCCCACTTCGGGGAGAACTTATGTAGTCTCCCTTGGTCTACGAACTCGTTTCTTCATAAGACCAGATCTCCCGTCTTGAAGGCCCGATGTTTAACTCAGGTATTGTAGCAGCATGCGGTTTGCTGTTGATAAGCGGCTACTCTGATTTGCACTCGATCCTGCTTTTCCTACAAGATATCCAGGTTGCTTCGGAGCGCCGAGGTGTTGGCTTCATCATCAAAATGTTCGACCCTATAACTGGGCAGTCCAATTTCCGCGGGGACCATTGCCTCAGTACCGTAGCAGAGGCTAAATGGGGTTTCTCCCGTGGGTGTTTTCTTCGATATTTGCAATGCCCATAGCACCCACGGCAGTTCCTCGACCTAGCCGCCTTGCCTTCCTTCCAAACGGGCTCTGAGACCGTGGATGATGCTTCGGTTCGCTACCTCTGCTTTCCCGTTGCATTGAGGATGTAAGACCACGGAAAACTTCATCAATATGTGGTAGTCGCTGCAAAACTCTTTGACTTTATCGTTTTCGAAGTTGGTCCCATGGTCGGTAACTATGCACCTCGGGATCCCAAATCGAGAAATTATGTTGTTTTGTAGGAACTTTATCATAGAGGTGGCATCTGATTTCCTGATGGGTATGGCCTCTATCCATTTCGTGAATCAGTCCACAGCAACGAGGATGTATCTGTGTCTGCCTATGCCGGTGGGGAATTGACCGACCATATCCATCCCCCATTATGGAAAATGCCAAGGGAAGATGAGTGGCGTTAGTTCGGTGGCGGGAAGGCGAGGTATGTAGCCGAAGAGTTGGCAGTTCTTGCATCTTCTGACCAGCTTCTCGGCGTACTGGTGTATTTTCGGCCAGCAGTACCCTTAGAGCAGCGTCTTCTGGACCAAGGTGCAGGCTTCTTGATGCACTCCCCTGACCCCTTCATGTATTTCTCACAGAATGTAGTCTGCCTCATGGGGGTCGATACACTGGAGCAGAGACTAAGTGTATGACTTCTTGTACAGCTTTCCGTTGCTCCAGACGAAATGGCGCGCTTTGGCACAAAGCTGGCGAACTTCTCCTCGGTCTTCGGGAAGCACACCGTCCTTTAGGAACTCCTCGAGGGGTTTTCTCCAATCCCGGCCTTCTTCCTGAGTTGTGTAGATCTGGAGTGTTACCTCTCCGTCTTCCACGCTGGGTCGTGGCAAGACTTCGAAGAGGATATTTCTTTTATGGTCAGTCGAATAGGAAGAAGCAAGCTTGCTCAAGGCGTCGGCTTGGGTGTTCAAGTTCCTGGGAATCTTCTCCACTTGGACTTCATCGAAAATTTTCCGAAGTATTTTAACTTCGGCCATGTATTTTATCATGAGTGGTTCCCGGGACTCGAGACGTCCGGTTACTTGGCCGACGACCAGTACGGGGTCGCTGCGAACTCTAATGGTCTTCAGCCCTACTCCAGAGGCGATTCGCAGTCCTGCCAAAAAAGCCTCGTATTCCGCGGTGTTGTTTGACACTCTGAACTCGAGTTTTAAGGAGTATTCCATTTCCGCTTCATCCGGGCCGCGGATGATCAGGCCAGGCCCGCTCCCTTTTTCGGTAGAGGATCCGTCCACGTAGAGCACCCAATCCGGGATGGGGTCAGGTACCTCCTCGACCGAGGGACGTGGTTCGGGGCCTATGCCGTCGTTTCTTCTTCAGTGGGGATGGTGCATTCAACAACAAAATCCGCTAAGACCTGTGTTTTGATGGCTTGTCAGGGACGGTATTTGATATCAAATTGGGACAATTCCCACCTTTATTTATCCAGACGACCTGATAACTTGGGGGAGGCGAGAATAGACCCTAAAGGTCGCTCGGTGAGGATGAGAATTGTGTGCACTTAGAAATAGTGTTGAAGTTTTCTGGAGGCAACGACAAGCGCCGGGACTATTTTCTCTATGGCCGGGTATCTTGTTTCCGCGTCCTTGAAAACATGGCTCACGTAATAGACCGGCCTCCATATGCCTTTGAATTCTTTGATAAGCACCGAGCCTGCAGCCTGGTCGGAGATGGCCAGATATAATAATAGCTCGTCGCCCTCGACTGGTCGGGCGAGTAGCGGTGGAGTCGCTAAGTGCGCCTTGAGTTGTTCGAAAGCATTCTAGAATTTCTCAGACCATTCGAACTTAGGAATTTTCCTTAGTACCCTGAAGAATGGGAGGCACTTCTCTCCAGATCTGGACATGAAGCGACCCAGGGCAGCCACCCTCCCTGTGAGGTGTATGATGTCGACATTGCTCTTGGGCGTTGCCATGTTGAGGATGGTGCGGATCTTTTTTGGGTTTGCTTCCATTCCTCGATGGGTAACCATGAACCCAAAGAACTTCCTACTGGTGACTCTGAACGCACACTTAGCTGGGTTCAGCTTCATTTTGTACTTATGCAGGACGTCGAATGTCTCGCCGAGGTCTTTAGTGTGCCCGGCTGAGGAGATGGATTTTACGAGCATGTCGTCGACGTAGACTTCCATGTTTCTCCCAATATATGGTTTGAACAGTTTGTTGACCAGGTGTTGATACGTGACCCCAGCGTTCTTGAGTCCAAAAGGCATCACTTTGTAGCAGTATACCCCCTCGATCTATGGTGAAGGCGGTAAGTTCTTCGTCTGCTGGGTTCATCCGGATCTGATTGTAATCGGAGAAAGCGTCCATGAAGCTCAATAATTCATGGTCGGCCGAGCTGTCCACTAGCTGGTCTATCCGAGGAAGTGGATAGTTATCTTTGGGGCATGCTTTGTTCAAGTCCGTGAAATCGACGCACATGCTCCATTTCCCATTTTCCTTCTTGACCATGACCACGTTTGCCCTCCAATCCGAGTAGTCCAGGTTTCTGATGAAGTTGGCGGCTAGCAATCGATCCACCTCGTCTTCTATCGCTTTTTGTTTAACCAGCACAAAACTTCTCTTCTTCTGTCGGATGGGTCGAGCCTTCGGGTCGACCCCGAGCTTATGGGAGATTACTTTAGGGTCGATCCCGGGCATGTCCGCCAGCGCCCAAGCGAATACGACCGAATTATCTCGAAGGAACCGGATCAGGTCTTCGCGGTGGTCCCCTGTCAAGAGAGAGCTGATCTGGACTGTCTGGCAATCGACTCCTTCTGCGAGGAGGACTTCCATCAATGCTTCCACCGGGGCACCTTGAACTTCCTTTTGGTCGTCGCGTGTATCTAAAGACCCTTAGAAGTCATGCGTGTCTTCAAAATCGTTGTCCTACTCTCCGGCAGGGGACATCGAGGTGAGGCAAATCTTAGTGGTTTGCTGGTCCCCATAGGCACGGCCTATCCCCCTTGATCCAAAGGGAATTTGATCGCAAGGTGATAAGTCGAGATCTGAGCCCGGAGGGCATTTAAGGTAGGACGTCCCAGGAGAATGTTATAGGACGAAGGGACCTTAGCGATGAGGAAGTTCACTGGTATGGTTCGGGTATTGCCCGCTTCCCCAATGTTGAGGAGGAGGGTGACTAATCCCTCAGCTGGGATGGAATGGTTGGTGAACCCAGAGAGGACATGGGAGGTGGGTCGAAGGTCGGATGGTTCTAGTCCCATACGCTGGAAACAGTCGTGGAACAGGATATCCACCGAGCTCCCTGAATCGACCAATATTCTCTAGACTTCGTAACAGTAAACTCGGGCCGTTATCACGAGAGGGTCCTTATGAGGAAGCGATATGCTGTGGAGGTCTTCATCGGTGAAGATGATCAGTTCGTCCCTCCTACACCTCTTGTGTGGTATATCGCTTACACCCTTGACTGGGAGAAGGCGATGGTTCCCCTCATTTTCTCGAGTTGTATCCAAGGTAACGACCATGATTTGCCCGATAGTCATTTCCCCGGGAGGGGTTTGGTTCTTTTGCTCCCGCTCCGCCTGCCACTTTTCCCGTAGGTATTTCGCCAGGTGGCCAGAGCGGATTAACTCCTCGATGTAGTCACGGAGTTGTTTGTAGTTCTCAATCGGGTGACCCTACTATCTGTGGAAGGCAAAGTATGGGCCACGGAGACACTTGCCTGCTCTTTAGGTAACTGGTGGGAGCTTAAAGAACCTCTCGCCCTTAGCTTCCTCCAACAACTCGGTCTGGGATATGTTCAGAGGGGTGTACTCCTAGAACCTCGAGGAGTAAGGATTCGGATGATCGACTTTCTTTTTCTTCTCCCTGTCCCTTTTCTTTCGGTTCGTTTGGTTAGCTCGGGCAGGTTTGAGTTCACCTCTGACTCGAATTGGATTTCTCGCTCGGTCCTGGCTTTCACTTCGGCCATGGTCTTAGGTTGCGCTAATGCAAAAGAGCGGAGCCGCTCTTTTTGTCTAAGACCCGACCTCAGGGCGGTGATAACTGTTTCATCGCGATGCTCGGGAACCTCCAGGAAGGCATTGTAAAAGCGAGTGACATACCCTTTGAAGGATTCCTTGTCTCCGCTCTTGACAGTGAACAGGTAGTCGACCGTCCTTTTCTGTTGTCAGTTTCTGACGAAATGACCGAGGAATTGGGTAGCCAGCTCGTTGAAGGTCGAGATAGAGCATGATGCAAGCCCTCGGAACCAGAACCGGCCAGCCCGGATTAGGGTAGTGGGGAAAGCTCGGCATTGAGCCACGTCCGAGTTATCTTGGAAACTCATTCCCGCTGTAAATGCGTCCAAGTGGTCCTTCGGGTCAGATTTCCCATCGAAGAGGGCCATTTAGGCAGCTTGTTCTAGGACGAGACGTGCTCGGCTAGCAGCTCTTCTGTAAAGGGCTTTGTGAGTAAATAGGCGGAATACCGGGCCCCTTCGCCAGACATATGGCCATCTCGTCGTATGCCTTCGATTTTCTTTTCGAGGGCTTCAAGCTGGTGATGGTACCCCGAGAATTCTGCACAGTCGGAGTGGTGGCTACCCCTACTCCGGGTCTGCGCAATGGTGCGGCTACGATCCCGCTCTATCAAATTTCTTAAATCCTCAAGCGAGGCCCTTCTTGAGTAGTCCCGCCGTTCGCCGTTTGCACGGCCTCAACGGGAGTGGGGGCGTTGGTCATGCCTGGATGCAGGCGAGCTGACCGACACCTCCTCAGGGGGTGTGAGTGCACGGCGGGCATCGGAGCGACGGCCTAGTCTCCCCTGAGACCAGGGTGTGGAGCTGTCCGGCGCCTAGCTGGTCATGGAATCATTCGCCACATGCGGGTCATGGTTGCCGGAGTCGACACGCCGGCGCTCAGTGACGCTGAGATGAGCGTGAGTGAGATTGAGGACCTAAGCATGCCCATTTGTCCTTCTGAGGACGACGTTATCCCAGGGAGGGGGAATTGCGGTCTGGTGGATAAGGCTCGCCGCTTGAACGCGGACGAGTGCATCCACCATCGATATGAGCCTGTCGATCCGAGCGGATAAGGCGCCAATGACGTTAGGTGGGTGAGGAGAACCGCTCCCGCCTCCGTTATGGAAGTCGGGACGGCTCGTATTGGGATCGTCGCAGTTGTCGCTCGCCATTGGGTCGATGGCGGAAGATCAACATTATGGGTGGAGAAGCTTCTGAAAGGTTTCCACAGACAGTGCCAACTAATGGAGGTCGTGATCTCCCTCAGATGGTGTCCTCCAACGATCCTGTGATGGCGGTTTTTAGCGGCTAAGATTGGTTTTGAGGGTTGTTGAGTGTGTGAATCTCAATGGGTATTGGATGTTGCTGAGACCGAGCTACCTGCAAGAGAAGTCCCGGGGTGGGAAACCACCGTAGAAACCTCCGACGATCAAGTTAGTACCGGGAAATTAGAGCAACATAGCGGTTTATTGGGATCAGTTCGAATTACCTGTTCAGTCGAAAATAATGCAATCTGTAACACATCAATTTCCTCATTATTCTGATCATTTAAAGATAGTTGATATAAATATAACACATATTACCAGTTTGTCTGGAAAATACTAAATATCCCGTGTTATATATATATTTAACGTTCTTTATCGGAAATTGTGTGTTTATTACTACATGCATAATATTGTATGTCTCAACACTTTTCGTCAAGGTTGTGTGCAGAAAATTATTCAGGTCAAAGAACTGGAATTGCAAAATTTGCCGATAAAATGCAGCAAGTCAAAGAATCAAATCTGGCAGAGATTCAGAAGGAATAAAAAAATTCCAAACATCAAAAGAACACCCAAATTCCAACTCAAGAACACCCCGGAAAAACCAAGAAAAGATCTCATTTTATGGCCGCGGATCCGCGGCCTAGTTGGGGGCGCCGGTGACGTAACATCTCCAGAACCTTCTCTGTAACAACCCTGCTCCCTCAAGATGCTTAACTACCATGTGGCTTCTTCTAGAAGCCTCCTTATAACAACCTTCTTCTAGAAGAAGCCTCCTTGTAACAACCTCATTCTAGTAGGCTCTCTCTAACAACCTAGCTTATGAAGGAAGATTCATTTGAGATTTATCAAAAGGGGATCTAGATCTAAGGTTGAGGGTTGTTCATTAGTTGTTCAATATTACACCATTCCAGCACAAATCCAAATCAATTCAATTCAAGTTGAGTGACACAACTTGAGCCAAATCAAGATCCATTGAGAGCAAATCAAGCGAGCAATCAACGATCCTTCATCGCAACGCCGTTCGTCATCCGAGCACGTGATCCTCGACGATCCAAGACTCACGGCGATTGAGCCGAGCAAAGATCGACGATAAATTCACCTCTTCAAAGGAGCGATCGAGAGCTTAATCTTGTACCTCGAATTGAGGAGTTGTGTAATTTGAAGAAGATTTGATGAAGGTGATAAATTGTTAATTTTCGTTTTCATTACATTCTTGCATTATGAAATATCTCGTTCTTGATTCTTCAATTTTCATGATGTGTGAGTAAAATCTCCGCTTGTAAAGGATTCAAGAGGAATTCGGTAGATCAAATGGTGATGAAATTCTAAACTAATTTTAAGTATTATGAGGATTATGAACTCTAGTAGAAAGAATCATCAATAACCTAATTTAGATCGAGATTGCCATTCTTGAGTATTTCTTTGCAAATTAGGGATCAAATGATTGATGATCCTCTTTGTTAGAGGCTAGATTTGAATGATGATCAATGAAAAGACAAGGGATAGTGAAGGAGAAACCCTAGTTTCTTCAATAGATCCCTAATCTTCATTCATCACCATCATTCTAGCTATAATTTATCAATAGATAAAATTAGTAATTTTTAGATTCATCATTGCTACGAATTCGATCGAATCCTACAAGCTATTCTTCATAATCTTGATAATTCAAATTGATTGGACATCTTCTTAATTTCTAATTCTTGAATGTATTCTTGATTTTCTTGAAATGACAACTCAATTAAACCTCGAAATACTTTCTTGAATTTTCTTTTATATTTTCATTTCGACCCATCTAAAGCAAGATCGAACAAGTACTCGCATCACAGTGGACGATCAGTATTCATTAACGCGCTACATCGACACCGTTAATTGATTGCGGTATAAATTTCTTTGGTTGTGATGATTAAAACTTTTCCAAATACACATGAAGATAACCAATCAAATGGCGTCGTTGCCGGGGATGTGTGCGTAATTTGTTCATTTTTGCAATTTGCGTTGAAATTTAGTATTCCATCAAATTTTAATCCAAGAATCGTTTCAAGTGCTTAACGATTAATGTTTGAATTTGTGCGAGGGAATTTGAAATCATTTTAGCAGTGAGATCAAGATTTAGAGAAGTTCTACAGATTTCAGAGGAGTACAGGAAGCTGCAGAAAAATTTTCATCACCTAATTCCTCTTTTACACCGCAGATCCGCGGCTATATCAGGGTTTTTGCGGTGGTTCCTGTTAGTGTATATGCCCTAGGGGCCATTATTGTATCATACTAGCTTGTATATTACTTAATAAAAACTTGGGATATTCACAGTTATATTAACAGTCTTGCTAAACATGGTAGTACGCTACTTGGTTTATATCTATCTTAAGATGTGTATATGTTAGCATATCGATAATACACATTGATAGAGCTCTTAGGATCTTGCTTGACTACCAGCGTTGTGATGGCAGTCACACTAGTGGGGGCTGGGTAGTCTACAAGCACATCCTTTTTCAGGTCCCTAGTCGTAGGATTATCGAGACAGGGCATCGATACTCCGGAGTAGACTAGTGTGTACGCTTCTCATCCCAGCAGGGGAGATGGTCTGTCCCACAGCCATCAGTACGTTGTACTGGAGATAGTATACAGGTGCTCGTTGGGTTACAAGTATACCGGACAGGACTCGCAGGGAACTGTTGGTTGGTATTATACCCGTCGTCAGTTAACAGTTCCCAGGTGACATGAGTACAGCATAGTCCGCAGACTTGACACTGCTGCTTCGTCTCGAGTGTGTTCCCACTGTTCTTAGATTGCTACCCTACCACGGCTCAAAGGAGTCGTGCAAATAGGTAGCAGTTGGGTGTAGTCCCGAAGCACTTGGAGGCAGTGGCAGTTAGATAGGATTCGTCTCTCCCGATATTAGGAGTTGATATCGCGCCGTGTTTGGAGAGCCATTACGCAAAGTCCCTGGCCAGGGCAAACGGGATTTACTGGTAGGATTTCCAGTAGCTTCTCAAGGTGTAATGGGCTTCACTCCGACACGACTTATACCACTTTTAGGGGACTGACGCTTGCCGCCCCCTAGGCCCGATATGCGATAGTATTAGACGAACAGACCGGACTGTACGGAGATTGTCACATCAGGCTCAGTAGGAGTTCGGATGGGTTTCCTCATCGGCCTTCTTATCGACATCTACCTGGGGACCGTTACGCACAGCTAGTACCGCTTGCGGCCTGTGGTTAAACCCATTGCCAGCGTAGTGTCGAGTCTTTAGAGTCCTACACAGAGAGTTTCCCTGCTTCGGGCGAAACGATATAGAGGTCGTATGGTTTTACGACAGGGTTCGGACACATACGTGTTTTTACGCACGTACGATGTTCGGACAGTTTATACCAGCAGGCTTTGGTTTAAGCCAGATTCTAGTATTGGATTATTAGATTTATACAGTCTCAGTTTTCCGTGTTTTCACGGATGGGAGGGGCATTCTCGTAATTAGTCGAGAAACTTCTAGAAGATTGATGAGTTAGAGGCTTAGGTGGAATTTGCATTAAATGGATTAGTGACTCATGGTGTGATTCATCCAAATGAGTTAATGAAGCATTTATTGCTTAATGACTCATGAGATGATTCACCCAAAGAGAGTTAATGAAGCATGGTTGATATTATTATTATGTTATTCATTTAATAATTATCATGCTTCATATATATTCACAAATGAGTTATAATTCATTATCATTCTCACTCACACCTTCTCTCTCCTCAAGCTCTCTCTCTCTCTCTTCAAAGAACTAACCCTAACCTCTCATGTGTTGAGATCCAAGAGTTAGCAAGACTAATAGATCCCTAATCCTCTTCTATATCCTCTAGGTTACCTTGATTAGCACTCAGAGTCACCTAGTTATCTCAAGTGAGAGGTTAAAGCTTGGAGAAGTAGCTCTCGGGTGGATCTTCTATCACATCGAGGAGGCCGACGAGAAGGTGATCAACAAGAACAAGAAGGACTTGATTCATTAGGTATAATCATCTATCATAGTAGCTAATCACTTCTATATAGTTGTTAGTTAGGGTTTAGCAAAGATCCGTAAAGTTAGTTGATGTTAGTTTAAACAAAATGATTGTTTTACCTATTCCGCCTCCCCGCATCATGTGGGGTGTCTAACGTTGACTTACAGGGGTATCAGAGCCTCGCTAAACCATAACTAACTTGTTGGCAAAGTCGTTAGAAATTCGATCGCAAAACGAACCCGAAAATACGACGTTTTCACCATGTTTCTGCCGATTTTAAAACGGGGTCTAAAAATTTTTCAGGGACCCTTAAAAATACAAGCAGTGAATTATAAGAATTGTGAAGAAATTTGGGACTGTGACTCGACCATAGCGCCGCGGAACCGCCGCCAATCCAAGCGATCCGCCGCGGATCCGCGACCGAGTTGACTCCGAGTCAACCCAAATTTGCTCAGTTATTCTTCTGTGTTGATGTTGTGTTTTCTGGGATGTTTTGTTTCTGCTCAGATTTTATGTGCACAGAGAATTATTTGGAGTAGATTCATTTGTGTTTGCTTGATCGAAATTCTAAGATGTTTGGCTAACTTGATTATATCTGTGTAATGTTTTATGTGTTCGTAAACCTCTCTTAACTGCCAATATGTCGGTTAGCAGGGGGTTGCACTTTTCTGAAATGGTTTTTACTGATTTGTGAATGTGGACTTGTTGGATTGTCGTGAATGGATAGCCGGGGATGTGAGATGAGTGTTTCTTTCATTCAAATGTAAATTGTAATTTGTTGTAATATTCTTTTGTGGGGCACATCCGGGTTGAGCTTGTAGCCACCGTTGTATTATTTCATTTACTGTTTTCTGCTCCTAGGATAGGCCCAAGATGGGGTGCACAAACTATCAGGTACTTTGAAGTGTTTAGTGGTCTACTCACATTGTTGAGGGAGACCGCTTCACTTCGGGTACTAGGCGGGTAGTTTGTCGTACCCGTAGGGGTCTAGGGTAAGGTTTTGGCTATTCATCGCGACTGTTTAATCCGTCTTTCTTTGCAGGCTCAAAAGGAATGCGGATTCGTAGAAAATCCAATATGTTCATCTGTGATCTGGAATGCCTATTATTGCGTCTGACGAATGTACAATATCTATATATGATATCTATTAGGCGTTACTTATGTTTTGCACCAGCTCTAGCCCAGCCCCCACTCTGTCATTAGTTAAGTAACCTAACGGGTGAATGACGGGGCCCAGCGGCGAATGCGGATGGCATAAGAGGACGTTGTATTTTCGTTGTTTTCTGCAATGATAGGTTAAATGATGGGACGCGTTATATTAATGCAAAGAAAATAAACCAAAGTTGAATCGTTGGAACAGTTTAAAAGAAACCACTCGGTTATTTTAAAACAGAAGATATTTTTAATTGCGGAGCTTAAACCACTCCTTTTAAAAAGTTATCAGGTTCCTTCGATCATATCAAGTTCACTACGTTCACGGTTTCGCCAAAACCATTCGTAGCCCTCCGTCATTTCATTTGGATATTCAGTAGTATTCAAGCTATGTATTTTGACCAACGCCAAGGCATAATGTTTGGTAGCTGCTGGGTATTCATTTGTTGCATAGATAGATGAGTTAGTTTGGGACAGTCGTATTATCATTTGGCCAACGTCAGGGGTATGTATGGATGGGTTCAAATTAACAAGATAATGATGGGTAGAACTTGACATGTGACTTATGACATTTTGACCAACGCCAAGGTCATAAGAGCATGGGGCAGAAATTGATATCGGGAATTTCTAAAGAAACTGAAATTTGCTAAGAGATGCATACCATTTGGGGTGTGATAATTCTGGTAGGATTCCTTCAGCTTTATCACACGATGATATTTGGATCCCGATCCTACTGTGAGTATCTTCTACTCATCAGGAGATTCGTCACTTAACGATCAATGCTATAAACCAAGTAGGTGTCGAGAAAGGTGTCAGCGGGGCTACGCCCCCAGAGAAAAGAAGTTATTTAATTAAGGAACTTCGCAAAAGCGTCGTAAAACCTCCCTCGAAGTACCGACACTGGCCTGGCTGAACAGTTAAGCAAGTATTGTACGGTGAGAATAGTCCTGACTAGTTCTTCCTTTTTGGTTTGAGGAGGGATTCGAGAAACAGTGGGAACCATCCAGTTTAGATAAACTAAAAACCACTCTAAACTTGCAAGAGCATCATGCTAAAGTGTTCCCTCTCTCTCTCATTGCAGCAACCCAGAACATGACAGGCCTTAAGTTACTATTAGATAAAAATATTTTGATAGGGCCAAACTATAAAGATTGGTTCCGGAATGTTAAGATGGCTATTACTTATGACAAATTGGGGTATGTCCTTACTACTAAGGCACCTGCTGTCCCTGGTCCAGAATCCAGTGTCGCGGATAAAGAAATCCGCAAGACCAGGGAGATTGACTGCGCGAAGGCCAAATGCATCGTGCTTGCCTCTATGAATAATGAACATCAGAGGAGGCACGAGAATATGGATCTTGAATCCATATTTCTCCACACCAAGGATTTGTATGGAGAGCAATCTCGTATGGCAATATACGAGACCTCGAAGAACTTGTTTCAGTCGAGGCTGGCCGTCGGATCATCTGTAGGAGAACATGTCCTTAAGATGATTGGCTATATAGAAGAGCTCGCGGACCTTGGGACGACTTTAGAGAACGAGCTATATACAGACTTGGTTCTTCAGTCCCTTCTTTCCACCTACGCCCAGTTTATTATGAATTTCAACATTCAAGGAAAAGAAGTTGAACTTCCAGAACTCCTTAACATGTTGAGGAGTGCAGAGGGCACCTTGCAGAAGGCAAGAGAAACACCCACTATGTTTGTTCGCGGTGCTTCCTCTTCCGGGTCCAAAGCAAAGGCCAAAGGAAGGAAGAAGAAGGCCGCTACCAAACCAAGAAATGGTGTTGGTAAGGTGGGAGTTAAGGGAACGGCAAAGGTTGCGGTGCCAGTAGTGGCAAAGGATGAGTGCTTCCACTGTCGTAGGAAAGGCCATTGGAAAAAAGATTGCAAAGCTTGGATTGCCAAGAACCAGGACCCGAGGCAAGCTGTGGCTTCGACTTCAGGTGTGTTTGTAATTGAAAATTGTCTGCTAATCAACTCTACTTCCTGGGTATTGGATACCGGATCAGGATCTCATATATGCAATTCATTGCAGGCACTGAGAAACCGTAGAGTGCTGAAGGTTGGTGATATGACCCTCCAGGATGCTAACGGAGCTAGCATGGGTGCTATGTTCGTAGGGGATTATCACCTTGGATTGATGAGTGGACATATTTTGGTTTTGCATAACTGTTTTTGTGTACTCAGTTTAACGTGTAATATCATATCAGTATCGTTGTTATCAAAAGAAGGTTATGATTTCACGTTTATAAGCGATATTGTTAACATCCACCTTAATCATTGTTTGATTGGGTCCGGTACACTAGATAACGGTATATATGTGTTAAACCAATTACAGATTTTTAATATCCAGAACACACTAAAAAGAAAGTCTCCTGATATAAATCAGGCTTTCTTATGGTATTGTAGACTAGGTCACATCAATGAGACAAGGTTAACTAAGTTACATAGAGAAGGATATTTGGATCCGTTCGAATATCAATCTTATGTCACTTGTCAATTATGTCTTAAAGGAAAGATGACAAAGACTCCATTCACTGGACATGGAGTGAGAGCGAGCGAGCTCTTAGGACTCATACACAGCGATGTATGTGGTTCATTGTCTACACATGCAAGAAGTGGTTTTTCATATTTCATTACTTTTACGGATGATTACTCTAGGTATGGATTCATTTTCTTAATGAAACATAAATCCGAGGCCTTTTAGAAATTCCAAGAATATATGAATAAAGTAGAAAACCAAACCGGCAAAAGTATCAAGACACTGGATCTGATCGAGGTGGTGAATACTTAAGTGCCGAGTTCCTGGGTTACCTAAAAGAGAAAGGAATTCTCTCTCAACTTACTCCTCCATACACTCCACAGCATAACGGTGTATCGGAAAGAGGGAACCGAACCCTATTGGATATGGTATGTTCCATGATGAGTAATGATGAGTTACCGCGATCTTTCTGGGGTTATGCGCTAGAATCAGCTGCATATCTTTTGAACAGGGCTCCTACCAAGACTGTGCCTACCACACCATATCAGATGTGGAGTGGGAAGAAACCCTATCTTCAGTATCTGAAGATATGGGGATGTCCAGTTTTTGTTAAAAAGCAGCATGCGGACAAACTCGAGGCACGATCAGTACAGTGTAAGTTTGTGGGATATCCAAAGAACTCCAAGGGGTATTTCTTCTATTACGCAGAGGAACAAAAGGTATTTGTTTCTCGTAATGCCCATTTTCTAGAACAGCAGATTTTAGAAAAGGAAACAAGTGGGAGCGCAATAGAACTGGTAGAAATTCCAAAACCACAAACTACTACTAAAAGTTTGGTAGAACCAGAAGTTCAAGAAGAACAGGACATTCCCGCATCCCTCCGCAGGAGTAGTAGGCCGTCTCATCCGCCTGAGAGATACTACGGTTTTCTTATAGACGGGGATAGAGAAGATTGCATCATTGATAATGATGAACCTACTAGCTTCCAGCAGGCCATCCAGAGCGGCGACTCAGTAAGATGGCTGGATGCAATGCGGACCGAGATGGAGTCCATGTACACCAACAAAGTATGGACTTTGGACTTTGCTCCAGATGGGGTAAAACCCATAAGATGCAAGTGGATCTTCAGGAAGAAGATTGGTGTAGATGGACAGGTGGAAACCTATAAGGCTTGACTTGTTGCAAAGGGTTTTCGTCAAAGACCTGGTTTGGACTATGACGAAACTTTTTCTCCAGTGGCTATGCTCAAATCCATCCGGATCCTTCTTGCCATTGCTGCCTTCTATGATTATGAGATCTGGCAGATGGACGTAAAGACGACTTTTCTAAATGGTAATTTAGAAGAGTGCGTTTATATAGATCAGCTAGAAGGTTTCAATCAGAGTGGGAGCAGCGGGAAAGTGTGCAAGTTGCTTAAGTCCATTTATAGACTAAAGCAGGCATCGCGGAGTTAGAACATCTGTTTTGATGAAACGGTCAAAAAATATGACTTTATCAAAATTCCAGATGAACCATGTATATATAGTAAAATTGTAGCACGAACTGTCGTATTCCTCGTCTTGTACGTGGATGACATTCTCTTGATAGGAAATGACATTCCTATGCTACAATCTGTCAAAGGATTCTTGTCACACAGGTTCTCCATGAAAGACCTGGGTGATGCCTCTTACATTCTGGGGATCCAGATCTGTCGTGAAAGATCCAAGAGGATGTTGGGACTTTCGCAGTCCAGGTATATCAACACTATACTGAAAAGATTCAGTATGGAAGATTCTAAGCGCGGTAGTTTACCGGCTTGTCACGGAATCACCCTATCCAAAGAGATGTCTTCAAGACTGATTTGGAAATGGATCGCATGTCAGTTATACCCTACGCTTCTGCGGTAGGCTCTATAATGTATGCGATGTTGTGCACCAGACCAGATGTAGCTTACGCACTGAGCGTGGTAAGCCGGTATCGGTCAGACCCAGGGGAGAAGCACTGGATAGCAGTAAAGAACATTATCAAGTACCTGAGAAGGACTAAGGATATGTTCTTGGTTTACGGCGGAAAAGACCTCAAGATCGAGGCTTTTGATGACTCCAGCTTCCAGAGTGACAAGGATGACTCCAAGTACATGTCAGGTTATGTCTTTACCCTCAATGAAGGGGCGGTGTGCTGGAAGAGTTCCAAGCAGGACACCGTTGCTGACTCGACGATGGAAGCGGAGTATACCGCTGCTTGCGATGCCGCAAAAGAAGTAGTCTGGATGAAGAAGTTCCTCATAGAACTTCAGGTGGTTCCATCCATTGTTGATCCAATACCTCTGTATTGTGACAACAACGGGGCTATAGCTTTAGCAAAGAAACCCAGGTCCCATCAGAAGTCCAGACACATCTTAAGGCGGTATCACCTGATCAGGGAGATCATAGATCGCCGAGAGATCGAGGTCCGGAGAGTTGCTACAGAGGAAAACACTGCAGATCCATTCACAAAGGCCTTACCCAGACTCAGTTTGAGAGGCTATTCGAGATGATAGGTCTTCGATACGCCAGTACATGGCCCTAGTGCAAGTGGGAGATTGTTAGTGTATATGCCCTAGGGGCCATTATTGTATCATACTAGCTTGTATATTACTTAATGGAAGCTTGGGATATTCACAGTTATATTAACAGTTTTTCTAAACATGGCAGTACGCTACTTGGTTTATATCTATCTTAATATGTGTATATATTAGCATATCGATAATACATATTGATAGAGCCCTTAGGATCTTGCTTGACTACCAGCGTTGTGATGGCAGTCACACTAGTGGGGGCTGGGTAGTCTACAAGCACATCCTTTTTCAGGTCCCTAGTCGTAGGATTATCGAGACAGGGCATCGATACTCCGGAGTAGACTAGTGTGTACGCTTCTCATCCCAGCAGGGGAGATGGTCTGTCCCACAGCCATCAGTACGTTGTACTGGAAATAGTATACAGGTGCTCGTTGGGTTACGGGTACACCGGACAGGACTCGCAGGGAACTGTTGGTTGGTATTATACCCGTTATCAGTTAACAGTTCTCAGGTGACATGAGTACAGCATAGTCCGCAGACTTGACACTGCTGCTTCGTCTCGAGTGTGTTCCCACTGTTCTTAGATTGCTACCCTACCACGGCTTAAAGGAGTCGTGCAAACAGGTAGCAGTTGGGTGCAGTCCCGAAGCACTTGGAGGCAGTGGCGGTTAGATAGGATTCGTCTCTCCCGGTATTGGGAGTTGATATCGCGCTGTGTTTGGAGAGCCATTACGCAAAGTCCCTGGCCAGAGCAAACGGGATTTACTGGTAGGATTTCCAGTAGCTTCTCAAGGTGTAATGGGCTTCACTCCGACATGACTTATACCGCTTTTAGGGGACTGATGCTTGCCGCCCCCTAGGCCCGATATGCGATAGTATTAGACGAACAGACCGGACTGTACGGAGATTGTCACATCAGGCTCAGTAGGAGTTCGGATGGGTTTCCTCATCGGCCTTCTTATCGACATCTACCTGGGGACCGTTACGTACAGCTAGTACCGCTTACGGCCTGTGGTTAAACCCACTGCCAGCGTAGTGTCGAGTCTTTAGAGTCCCACACAGAGAGTTTCCCTGCTTCGGGCGAAACGATATAGAGGTCGTATGGTTTTATGACAGGGTTCGGACACATACGTGTTTTTACGCACGTACGATGTTCGGAAAGTTTATACCAGCAGGCTTTGGTTTAAGCCAGATTCTAGTATTGGATTATTGGATTTATACAGTCTCAGTATTTCCGTGTTTTCACGGATGGGAAGGGCATTCTCATAATTAGTCGAAAAGCTTCTAGAAAATTGATGAGTTGGAGGCTTAGGTGGAATTTGCATTAAATGGATTAGTGACTCATGGTGTGATTCATCCAAATGAGTTAATGAAGCATTTATTGCTTAATGACTCATGAGATGATTCACCCAAAGAGAGTTAATGAAGCATGGTTGATATTATTATTATGTTATTCATTTAATAATTATCATGCTTCATATATATTCACAAATGAGTTATAATTCATTATCATTCTCACTCATACCTTCTCTCTCCTCAAGCTCTCTCTCTTCAAAGAACTAATTCTAACCTTTCATGTGTTGAGATCCAAGGGTTAGCAAGACTAATAGATCCCTAATCCTCTTCTATATCCTCTAGGTTACCTTGATTAGCACTCATAGTCACCTAGTTACCTCAAGTGAGAGGTTAAAGCTTGGAGAAGTAGCTCTCGGATGGATCTTCTATCACATCGAGGAGACCGACGAGGAGGTGATCAACAATAACAAGAAGGACTTGATTCATTAGGTATAATCATCTATCATAGTAGCTAATCACTTCTATATAGTTGTTAGTTAGGGTTTAGCAAAGATCCGTAAAGTTAGTCGATATTAGTTTAAACAAAATGATTGTTTTACTTATTCCGCCTCCCCGCATCATGTGGGGTGTCTAACGTCGACTTATAGTTCCGCCGCCGTTTAGGTGATTCAGAGCCTAAAACTTCTGTGGTATATTCTCTGTTCTCTACTCTTCTCGCTGATCTTGTCCAATAACCATTTTCTGCAGGATTCTTTGCAAAATTCGCAGCGCTTAAAAAAATTTCTTGTTGCGTTTCTTGAAATTGGTTGTTTTGTGCATATTTTTAATACGGAAATTAAGGGGCAAAGACCAAATTCAGATTAGGTGGGGATTTCATTACCCTTCCTAATCCGCAAAAATCACAAAACTAGCATCCGTATTACCCTTCATTAACTAAAAAATATCTAGACAAGAATCTAAGGACCGTTGCGCTCAATTAGAACAGAAGAAGGTCGTGGGTAATCTATTGCTTATCCGCATTTCTTTTGTGGTGTCTAAGGCAAGTGTGTCTAAGGCAACTGGTTACTTAATTAGGCCCACTACTTACGTAGTGGAGAACCTCCCACTTACCTGGCACTTACCTGGCCACAGAAGGAATAAAGAGGCAGTAGAGGATTTATCCTGCGATTTGTCTTCTGGAAGTCTAGGAGCGGTCTAGTGACTTGACCTAGGTGACCATTAGATCTAGGGTGGTGTGTGCATTTTTTGTGATTTGATTTTTCAAAACCCGTATTTTTCAAAACAAACACCAAACCAACTTTTCCCTAATTATCACAAACGCTGCCACTTGTGCTAAACCATTTAGTGCATGCTCGGCTGGACACGGGATTCTAGTACCCGTCTTGTCCGCGTTTCTCCTATCTGCCCAGAAGTCGGTATTTCTTCATTTTCTTTCCCACCACCCACCACGACCGCGATGGACGGATTTCCATCAAATTTTAACACCACTCTGCCACCGCCCGCAGGTGCGCAGAATCTTCCACGCATTTCTCTCCAAGAGAGATGCTATCCTACGCGTGTTCCCCTTCCCACCTGCCTTTCTATTCCACCTGCCAACGGGGAAAATTTTGAAATCAAACCCCAATTTATCAAACTGTTACCTAAATTTCACGGTCTTAAGTCTGAAGACGCATATGTTTTTATCAACAAATTTGAAAACATATGCGCAATGATTGGAACGTCACAACTGTCTATGGATGCTCTGTGTTTACGTTTTCTCCCATTCACTTTGTGCGATTTAGCCGAGAAATGGGTTTATAACACAACCGCACACTCTATTGCCAAATGGAATGAATTTGTTGCAGCATTCCTTAAGAAATTTTATCCCAATCATAAGACCAGCCATGTTCGGAGCGAAATCTTCAAATTTACCCAACTTCCCAATGAACCATTTTGGAAATGCTTTGAACGGTTCAAGGATCTTCTTATCCAATGTCCTCATCACGGAATCCCCAGATGGGATCTGTATCGAATTCTCTATGAGGGTATTGATCTCACTATGAAACAGATGCTTGAAACCATGTTTCATTTCCAATTCCTATCTAAAGATGATGGTGAAGCATGGAAATACCTAGAAAATTTAGCTCAAAACACTTTACTATGGGAAAATGTGAGTCACTCATCGTCTAGGGAAAGTATCAATCAGCTCGATGTTTCCGTCATGATGAAATCCGAAATGGCCGCAATACAAAGGAAACTTGACGCAATAGAAAACAAAATCTCTTCAACCTCCCTAAACCAATACACACTTCCCAAAACCGTGTGTGGTTGCTGTTCCAACCCATCATATTTGATGGAATAATGTCCTTTGAATGTACCGTTTCAAGGTCACACTAATGTTGCATTTCAGTAACAACCTAGAAACAATCCTTCTTCTTCCACATATAACCAAGGTTGGAGGAAGCACCCTGATTTTGCTTGGATCCAACACCAAACTCAATACACGGATCCAAACCAGAATAACTTTCAATGGGTCCCTCCACAGCAACAGCAACCACCACAACTGAGTCAGCACCCTTCTCAACCACAAAATTTTCAAAACCCGACCAACAACTTTGATCCATTTTCTACCGGTATTGATAACTCCTCTGCACTCGAACAAACCATGAATTTGCTTCTGAAAAATTTCATGCAAGTTTCGGCTGAGATGAAGACTTCTGTTGATGATATAAAGAAGAACTCCGCCTCCCACGATGAGAGTATCAAATCGATAGAAGAACAAATTGCACAGTTAACAGACAAAATGAGTGCTGGAGAGAAAGGGAAACTTCCAGCTCAACCCCTACCTGATCCTGGACCTTCACATTATAATGATATGAATGCACTTACCACGTTGAGATCTGGAAGAGTGCTAGACAATCATGTGGGTGAATAGATTGATGTTGAGGAATCAATTGAACCCCAGGCTTCCACTTCCACTTCCATTCCCACTTCTACTTCTTACCCTATTTCGTCTAATTTACCTTCTTCTTCCAAGCCTATTCTCTGTTTTCCCCAAGGCTCGAACCCTCCACCCACTTCATCCTTCCTACCCCCACAAACTTCTCCACAAATATTGGACCCAACACTTATTGAAAAATCTCCATTTCCAGATAGGTTGAGGCCCAACAAACCCAATGCACATATGGAGAAGATTATGGACATGTTTAAGCAAATCAACATTAATATCCCTCTCCTAGATGCTATACAACAAGTTACGTCTTATGAGAAAATTCTTAAGAACTTGTGCACTAGGAAGAGGAAGACTCAAGTGCCGAAAAAAAAATCATGTCGAGTACTGTAAACACAGCTTTTCCCAACAATTACCGAGGAAACGTAAGGACCCTGGCTGTCCTACAATCTCTATTTCTATTGGGGGTAAGAATATCAATCGTGCTTTACTCGATTTAGGCGCTAGTGTGAACTTGCTTCCTTATTCAGTCTATGAGCAATTAGGTATCGGAGAGTTAAGGCCTTCGAACACAACTCTCCAGATGGCAGACTGATCTATCACCAAACCTATGGATGAACTTGAGGATGTGTTGATAAAAGTCGGGGAATTTATATTCCCTGTGGACTTTATTGTTATAGATATACAGCATGTAGCGAACCCATAGAACCAAATTCCGGTGATTCTCGGTCGACCCTTTTTGGCTATTTCCAACGCTGTAATCAATTATCGAAACGGCTCTATGAACCTATCTTTCGGGAATAGGTCAATTGAGCTTAACATTTACAAGTTGGGAAGTCAACCCTCCGAACCTCATGCTCGAGTATGTTCTGTCGAATTAATGGATGTCGACAGCAGCGAATTTGATCAGCTTCACGATACTGATCTAGACTCTTTTTATACGTTGTTGTTTGACCCAAAGATGTATTATACACATGCGGACCCTTCTTTTGAGTTGTCCGGGTCAACATCTAACGCTGATTATGAACCTTTTATGGAGTCTGAAGATCACCCCGCTCTTTTGAATAAGAATATTCTTTGGGATATCGATGAAAGCTTTGAGGAAATTTTCGTTGATGAACTCGCATTTTTAGAAAATACGGGAGTTGTGATGAATAAAACCCAAAACGATAAAATTGAACCACCTCCCCTTCTTCTGGACTATAAAGAGAATGCGAGTAATCCATCGCAATCATTAAGTCGTCTCTCTAAAACGAGATGCAAACGCATTCTATTACACCACTTATCTTTTCCCCACTTCTTCCTGGCTCTATAGAACACGTTCTTCCACCAACCGGTGCACTACACTGATAAATTTTTTGAATGGTTGGTGTTGACTTTCGGTCTTTGCAAAGCTTGGCATTGACCAATAACTTTACCCCCCTCTTATGATTTTAAAAGATTAATATTGTTTAACTCAAGTTTGGGGGGTGTATTTTTGGTTCTTGAAAATAAAAGTTGTCCTCAAAATTGTGAGCCAAGAATAAGTTTGAGGGAGGATTTTCACGTTCACTTATTTTTGCCCCCGCTAATAAATTTTCCTCCTAAGCTTACAGATTTTTGAGATTTAACAGATGAAAACAGTAAGGACGCTGTTATAAACAAGTTTAGGGAAGGTTTGTGCTTATTCACGCATCACTCTGCATCATACTTTGCATAAGCACAAAACATATAATAAAAAAAAATTGTTTACATAAATAAGATAATAAAAGATAGATAATGAAAAATTACATTTAAAAGATTGGAAAATTTTAAGAAAACCAAGAAAATGAGAAGTTTTCTTAAACGAAACTAGTAATAAGTAGTTATGAGCCGTTGTCCCCAAGGTTAGTAAGATGAAAGAAGTTACTAATCTGAGGATAAAAATAAGTCTGAAAAATAGTTCTTATTCTGGAAGCCAAACATTTGAATGTTGATACCCTACTATATGCACTTACACACGTCTTGAAACTCGGGATAGTAGAGGCTACCTTGAAATGCTCTTGTCTAAAAGCCAAAAGTATGAAGAAAATTATAAATGAAGCAATAAAATATAAAATGGTGTAGAAAAATGAACACTGGTTTTGTAATCACCAAGGCAGCATAAAAAAAATATAGCGAGGGTGCTTCATCACCTAGTGCCTTAGACCAACTGGTTTGGGAGTCACTGCTAAGCCTTAGGTGTTGCAAGACGAGGTAATTGCTAATTATGCCTAATATGTGAGCACATTTAGTAATCAGTCGGTTAGTACCTCAAGAAGTATTAACGGTCGCATGAAAAATGTGTGAGCAATTCCATCTAAAATATTCACCGACTAAAAAGTACTGAGGTAGATGGACAAGAGTATGATAGCTTGAATTGAATTCTCCGAGTGTAGGGATGTCTTTTACACACACGTAGGGGTATATGATCGGTGTTTGGAAGAAAGGTAGGAATGAAGAACAAAGACGATGTTTTATTTAGGGATGATGTGATTTCTATCTTTTCATGACTATTAAGATAGGGCTCATGACAACCGAAAAGCTAATATTAGTTGGAAACTCTAATTTTCAAAGTCTTTCTTTTATAATTCTTATCTTTATATGTAACTTTCACAGTCTTCCTTTTATTATATGATTTTGTGAGTGCAATCCGCTGAAAACCCTCAGGAGACAACACTCCTCCTACTAGGGACACCTAGAGGTTTAAAGGCTTGTTGCACGTGCTCGGTGCAATCGTGTTGCCTACGAAAGTGTGCTTGTTAGTTTTTCTTTTTCTTAAATTTTCTCCTTCTCTTGAATAAAACAAGTTTGCTCGAGACGATCAAAATCAAGTTTGGGGGAATTTGTTCAGTCGAAAATAATGAAATCTGTAACACATCAATTTCCTCATTATTCTGATCATTTAAGGATAGTTGATATAAATATAACACATATTACCAGTTTGTCTGGAAAATAATAAATATCCCGTGTTATATATATATTAATATATATATATATATATTCAACGTTCTTTATAGGAAATTGTGTGTTTATTACTACATGCATGATATTGTATGTCTCAACACTTTTCATCAAGGTTGTGTGCAGAAAATTATTCAAGTCAAAGAACTGGAATTGCAAAATTTGCCGATAAAATGCAGCAAGTCAAAGAATCAAATCTGGCAGAGATTCAGAAGGAATAAAAAGATTCCAGACATCAAAAGAACACCCAAATTTCAACTCAAGAACACCCCAGAAAAACCAACAAAAGATCTCATTTTATGGCCGCGGATCCGTGGCCTAGTTGGGGGCGCCGGTGACGTAACATCTCCAGAACCTTCTCTGTAACAATCTTGCTCCCTCAAGATGCTTAATTACCATGTGGCTTCTTCTAGAAGCCCCCTTGTAACAACCTTCTTCTAGAAGCCTCCTTGTAACAAACTTCTTCTAGAAACCTCCTTGTAACAATCTTCTTCTAGAAGCCTCCTTATAACAACCTTCTTTTAGAAACCTCCTTGTAACAACCTTCTTCTAGAAGTCTCCTTGTAACAATCTCATTCTATAAGTCTCTAACAACCTAGCTTATGAGGGATGATTCATTTGAGATTTATAAAAAAGGGATCTAGATCTAAGGTTAAGAGTTGTTCATTAGTTGTTGAATATTACACCATTCTAGCATAAATCCAAATCAATTCAATTCAAGTTGAGTGACACAACTTGAGCCAAATCAAGATCTATTGAGAGCAAATCAAGCGAGCAATCAACGATCCTTCATCGCAACGCCGTTCGTCATCTGAGCACGTGATCCTCGATGATCCAAGACTCACGGCGATCGAGCTGAGCAAAGATCGACGATAAATTCACCTCTTCAAAGGAGCGATCGAGAGCTTAATCTTGTACCTCGAATTGAGGAGTTGTGTAATTTGAAGAAGATTTAATGAAGGTGATAAATTGTTGATTCTCGTTTTCATTATATTCTTGCATTATGAAATATCTCGTTCTTGATTCTTCAATTTTCATGATGTGTGAGTGAAATCTCCGCTTGTAAAGGATTCGAGAGGAATTCAGTAGATCAAATGGTGATGAAATCCTAAACTAATTTTAGGTTTTATGAGGATTATGAACTCTAATAGAAAGAATCACCAATAACCTAATTTGGATCGAGATTGCCATTCTTGAGTATTTTGTTGCAAATTAGGGATCAAATGATTGATAATCCTCTTTGCTAGAGGCTAGATTTGAATGATGATCAATGAAAAGATAAGGGATAGTGAATGAGAAACCCTAGTTTTTTCAATAGATCCCTAATCTTCATTCATCACCATCATTCTAGCTATAATTCATCAATAGATAAAATTAGTAATTTTTAGATTCATCATTGCTACGAATTCGATCGAATCCTACAAGCTATTCTTCATAATCTTGATAATTCAAATTGATTGGACATCTTCTTAATTTCTAATTCTTGAATGTATTCTTGATTTTCTTGAAATGACAACTCAATTAAACCTCGAAATACTTTCTTGAATTTTCTTTTATATTTTCATTTTGACTCATCTAAAGCAAGATCGAACAAGTACTCGCATCTCGGTGGACGATCCGTATTTATTAACGCGCTACATCGACACCGTTAATTGATTGCGGTATAAATTTCTTTGGTTGTGATGAAACATTTTACTTAACACAATAAAGATGATCAATCATTACCTGAGTCGTATGAAAGAGGGGTTTATATAGTGGTCACGTGGAGCGAGCCGGCGCGAGATCCTCGCCGTCAGTTACGCACCTGCGTTATCCCCGCATTAATGGGGGGATACTCCTATTAATGGGGGAACACGCCAGCGTAGGACGCGGAACATTGGGGGCGGATATCTCGCTTTGGCGAAATACGTGGAGCCGTTGCGGGGGCGCTTGGGCTCCGTGCTCTCGTTTGATCGGGAAAGCCGAGGAAGCTCGGCTTGTCAGATGGCTCAAAGACGAGCCGGGGGGACGAGGAAGCTCGGCATGTCAGAAGGCTCGGAGACGATCCGGGAGGCCGAAGAAGCTTGTCCTGTCAGACAGCTCGGAGACGAGCAAGGAGGTTAAGGAAGCCCGCTGGACTGCTCGGAGGCGAGATGTTGGCTGTTTTCTAGGTGAATACAGAAAATACTCATGGAGGTCTCTGAAAGGTCGGATGCGTCCTCGGAGACGAGGTCCCAAGGAACGTCCCAATGCATCATACTTATTCCAGCTCCGTAGCCCCCGGGACACGTCATCCATTACGTGTCGTGATCTGGGGACTTCCCACTTGTGAGCATCATCATTAGCCCCCCTCTCTCGTTCTGACCTATTTATGGGTCAGGTCGAGAGTGGCCTGCTTGGTTTTCTTTTGCTCAGTCTGGTGCCGAGAATCATAGTGTGGATTGCCCGGGAAAAACATGGCATTTGGCGGTTGCGTCATTTCGATCTTTGAGTCCACGTGGCGTCTCACCGTATGCCTGAATTTTGGTGCGTATCCTCGATGGCGTCAGCGGATCAGTGAAATGATTGTGCTTTAAAGAAGGGCACCGTTTCACTTGATCGTTGGTTGGGCTACGGGTCACTTGTCTGACGTTGGTTGGCGGGTGCGATAGGCTAACTATGACTACTACAGTGAAGAGACGTCTGTTCATATCAGATTTTTGCATTTTTATACCGCCCAATTTTTATCATATTGCTTATCGATAGGTACTCTTGAGCCGTGTTTGCTAGTTAATTACAGGATACAGGTTCTCAGCTCTAAACAGTGAAATTCATGGAAAAGCACGACAAATTCCGGATTACTGCCAACCACAGATAAAACATGGGTCTCCGCTCTCTATCCGTATGTTGCCGCACACCAGTTTAAGGGACAAAATGGCAAATCAATGTCATTTTCATGCACAAAGCTCAATGGCAACACAAGATCCAACATATCTACGCGGAGCTCAAGAAAAATCATGACAAAAGATCCACATTACATCACCTTTTGTTCTGCTGAAATTCTGGAAATATTGTGAAGAGATTCTGAGAAACAACATATACCACACTGAAGAGTACTAAAAAGAAGGGAAAACCACCAAATTTCATGGCCTAACTCCTCTAAAGGGCCGTGGTTCCGCGGCATAAGCATGCTTAGGCCGCGGAACCGCGTCCGTACGGGCTCCGCAGTGGATGAGGTTTCAGGGGTATTTTGGTCATTCTATATGGAGTCAGTTTGTTGCCCTAGATTTCCAGTTCCCTACCTATAAATAGTCCAGAACTTGCCAAAGCCAAGGGTGCTTATTCTTGTATTTAGATTTTAGAATACTTGTTGTTGTTCTTCTTCCTCTTCTCATCTCTTCTCCATTAAAAACTTGTAGTGAGCTTTTGTGAGTGAAGGATGAATAAAGGAGTTCTTTTTGTTACCTTGCTTGTCTTGTTATTTTGTTAATTATAATTGCTTGTATTTTTTCATTTGCTAATCTAGTTGTTGTTATTTATGTTTGTTTCTTTCTTGTTCTCTTTTTCTTTATCCTTAAACAACAATGATGCTTAAGCTTGATCCTTACCAAAGTGAGGTCTCAATTAGCTAGTTGTAATCTCCTAACCTCCTTCTTTCTATCTTCCTCCTTTTGTTGTATTTTCTTTTTCTTATAATGGGTGAGTAGTTTTCATACTTGTTAGGGTAGGATAAGGAAAGCTTGAGAGAAGGAAATCTCTCTCACTCTTTTCTTACCCAACATCTTAATTCGGACTCCCGTTAATTGAACCACAATCCGCTCCCTTCGGCACCCTATCCTACATGATAGCGGTGATTCCTTAGTGAGACCGGTTGTGGTTGAATTAACCGGAGGTTAAGGCTAAGAGTCAAGAACGGACGGACAAGCACCAAAAGGAAGAACTTAAGCGTTGAAAAGCCTAGCTTATACTCGCAAGTTCCTTTCTAGTCGTGCTAATCCCCGTTGTTGCCGATTACCGTAACACCGATATTAAGAGTGGCAACGAAAGAAGTGAGGGACTCCTAACTCAAACTAACCTAATCCTAACCCTAACAAGCTCTCTTTATATAACATTTTAGCGCATAGTTAATCACAAACAAATCTGGAAATTTGGAATTAACTCGTTAAAGCACATAGAAAAAGATTCCCATCTCCCTGCGGATGACCCGTACTCAACCGGCTAGCTACAAGCGAAACCGTCTTGATTGCGGTAATTAACTAAGCACGTAAAAACTCTACCAATCAAATGGCACCGTTGCCGGGGAGACGGTAGTTTATTTCTTTGTGTAATTTCGGGTTAATTTGTGAATATAAATATAACCGAAAAAACAAAACATTGTAAAAAAATCATCTTGTTATTTTTTTGATTAGTTTTTGTGCAAATGTGCAGGATAAAAAGAAGCTCGAGTTCAGTGCCAAAGACGTGGGAAGTTAGACCCATATCTCGCGGCTACACCGCGACGGATCAAGACGAAGCAAACGGTCTACTGTAAGATTCTGGAGCAGATACAGTGAGCAAATCAAGATTCAGGAAATCCAGACAAGAAGAGGACAGCCAAGGAAGCACCTACAAGAAAAATCAAGCGCCAAGGCCAACATACAGCCGCGGAACCGCGGCATAAGCAGGCTTAAGCCGCGGAACCGCGGCCGTTTGGTGCCTTCAGGGTGCCAAATTCCCTGTGAGTGTTCCTTATCTCCTCCCTACTTCTCTGAACTCCACTGAACTGTGTTTTCTGCAGCATTCTTTGCGCAAATTCTCTTCCCCCTTCCAATAAATTATTTTTGTGCAGAATTCTTTGCGCCGCGCTTAAAAAATAAAAAAATTGATTGCAGTTGATTGTTACTGCTTTGCATATATTAATACGGACTTTAAGGGGCTTGAAACCAATCCAGATTGGGTGGGGATTTCATCACCCTTCCCAGGACCTCAGAAATCACAAAAATCATATGCATTGACCATTGTTTAATTAAAAAATACTAGACTTAGCCCTAAGGACTTCGCGCTCAATAGGACAGAGGACTAGTTACAGGCATCAGCCGTTTATCCTATCCTGACTTTGTGGTGTCTAGGAAAGTGTGTCCAAGGCAAGTGGTTACTTAATTAGGACCACTACTTACGTAGTGGGGAGCCTCCCACTTACCTGGCACTTACCTGGCCGCAATTGGTGGAGAAGAGGCGGTTTGAGGTCCTATTTCTAGCCCTTTGGAACAGTTAGGAGCTGTCTAGCTGACCTAGGTGACCCTAGATCTAGGTGTGATTGCGCATATCTTGTTTGTGATTGCTTGAAGCCGTAAGTCCGTACATATTTCTGTAAAGCTCTTTCTAAAAAGGAAAAAAAAACACAAAACCAAAAACTTTTATAAAAACTTGCCCTTTGTCACCGAAATCTCATTTTTTTTCCACCCACCACCCATCGTATTTCTCCATTGACGTTTTCTTACCCTCACCTTCTCCGCTTTGACTATACTAAACTCGTTTAGTGTATGTCCGCTTGGACTCGGGACACTAGCGCCCTCCTAGTCCGCGTTACGTTAGTCGCTACCGACTACGCGATCGACTCAGACGTTGAAACTCCGTCCACTCCTCTTTCACCCTTACCTTTGCCGGCCAACTCCGACATTGACCGGAATTCTGTTCATACATCCTCACCTTCACCACCAACCTCTTCTTCCGCGATGTCAGGATTTAATCCAAACATCCCTACAACTCCCCCGGGATTGATTCGACCTCCTATGGATGCGAATAACCCACCACCACCGCCTGTCGTAGTGCCACAGCGAATCGCTCTCCAGGATCGTTTCTATCCCACCCGTTCTGCACTTCCCACCTGTCTTTCCCTTCCACCGGCCAATGGGGATAATTTTGAAATTAAGCCCCATTTCATTAACATGCTTCCGAAATTTCATGGGCTTGAATCTGAAGATTCCTATATCTTCATCAACAAGTTTCAAAATGTTTGTGCCATGATGAAAACGACCCAGCTGTCAGACGATGCTATACGGCTACTGGTCATTCCGTTCACTTTGTGCGATCTTGCTGAAAAATGGTTGTATAGCACCGCTTCCACTCCATAACCAGTTGGGACGAGTTTGTGAAAGCGTTTCTCAAGAAATTCTATCCGAATCATAAAACCGCAAGGATCCGTAACGAAATCAACCAATTCTCTCAGCTTCCTACTGAACCCTTCTGGAAGTGCTTTGACCGGTATAAAGACCTTCTTGTTCAGTGCCCTCACCATGGTATCGAGAAATGACAACTTTGCCAAACCTTATACGAGGGCCTGAACCCAGCAACCAAGCAGTTGTTGGAAACCATTTGTCAGGGCCACTTCCTATCGAAATCTGACGAGGAAGCGTGGCAATTCTTCGACGACCTTGCGAAACAAACGCTTCAATGGGAGAGCACCAGATCAACTTCTTCTTTTTCTTCCTCCACTTCTACTGGTCAGTCTAGGGTAGGAATTCACCAACTTGATGTCTCTATTGCGATGAAAGCTGAAATGGCTATAATAACGAGAAAACTTGAAGCGATAGAGAGCAAATTTTCATCTCCTGCTCCTGCCCCTGTTCTGCCCCTTTGTACCATTTGTGCTTGTTGTTCCGATCCTTCTCACTTAACAGAAGAGTGTCCTTACAATCCACCATCTCAAGGACAGGATCAGGTTAATACTGCATTTCAGCAAAGACCAAGAAATGATCCATACTCTTCCACCTACAATCCCGGTTGGAGGAACTACCCAAATTTCTCCTGGAATCAGAATCGGCATCAATTCCAAGGCAACAATTTCCAGAGGCCCCCTCCTCCGCAACAACAAGTGCAACAACAAACTCAACATCAGTTTCAGCAGCCCTTCCAACCCCAACCTTTTCAAAATCAGACGAACAACTTTGCACCCAACAATTCTTTTCCGCAAAACAACTTTGTTCCGTCAAACAACGATAAGGTTTCCTCGTTAGAACGAAGTCTGGAGGCGTTCGTTAAACAATCGACACAATCCACCGCCAACATCCAGTCGTCTATTCAGTCTTTGGTGCAACACACTACTGCACACGGGCAAAGCATCAAGACCATCGAAGCCCAGATTGCACAGCTGAATGCGGCGTTAAGCGAGCGAGAAAAGGAGAAGCTTCCATCTCAACCACTCCCAAATCCCGGTCACCCACATAATGTACATGTTGCTCTTGAACAACAAAACCATAATGTGAGTGCTGTGACTACGTTGAGATCGGGAAGGATGCTGCACAACAACATCAGCACAACAATTGAGGATAATGACACCCCGGCCACTTCTTCTTCTTCTTCTTCTTCTTCTTCTTCATCATCTTCTTCTTCATCTTCTGAGCCTATTTTTCATTCTTCAAAAGGCTCTCCTTCTTCTTCTTCTGCTCTGAACGGACCCACTTCTCACTCCACGAAAACACCAGCTCTGGGATCCGTTCCAGCTCCACAATCTCCTCCACAAGTTTTAGACTCAACCAATTTTAAAAACGTTCCATTTCCAAACCGGTTGAGGTCCAATAAACAAAATCCACAAATGGAGAAGATTCTAGAGTTGTTTAAGCAGGTTAACATCAACATTCCCCTTTTAGATGTTGTCCAACAAGTCCCGTCCTACGCGAAAATCTTAAAGGACTTGTGCACGAAAAAGAGGAAATCTCAGGTACCCAAGAAAGTTTTCTTGGCTAGTGCTGTGAGTGATACTCTTGCCCAATCTTTACCTCAAAAACGGAAGGACCCTGGCTGTCCTACGATTTCTATTACCATTGGGGATAAGAACATCAACCACGCACTATTAGATCTTGGTGCCAGTGTTAACCTACTTCCGTACTCAGTATATGAGCAATTAGGTGTAGG
This sequence comes from Agapanthus africanus, assembly GCA_030015575.1. Lineage (NCBI taxonomy): Eukaryota > Viridiplantae > Streptophyta > Magnoliopsida > Asparagales > Amaryllidaceae > Agapanthus > Agapanthus africanus. The sequence continues at coordinate 571,338,219 of JASDDO010000016.1, forward strand.
AGAGCTGAAACCCACACACTGTACTCTCCAAATGGCCGACCGATCAATCACCCATCCTAGGGGTGAGCTAGAGGATGTGTTAATCAAGGTTGGGGACTTCATATTCCCTGTTGACTTCATTGTATTAGACACACAGCCTGTAGCTAACCTCCGGAATCAAATTCCGGTGATACTCGGTCGCCCATTCCTTGCAACCTCAAATGCTGTGATCAATTGTCGCAATGGTTCGATGAACCTATCTTTTGAAAATATGACAATTGAGCTCAACATTTTTAGGTTGGGGAATCAGCCCACCGAACCTAATGCTCATATACTAGACGTTTGCTCGATCCAGGAGATCACCCCAGAAGAGTGTGAATTCGAGGAGTTTTTGTTCGATCACGATAACCTTAACGCCACTAGTGCGTTCCTCTTCGAACCTACTGCTGTTTCTGCGCCCGACAATGACTACGAGTGTTTCACTTTCTCGAACGATCTTAGCCACTCACCACCCGAGTTTGAATCCTTCGAATTTTCAGATGAGTTACCTGAACCATCCAACTCGGTCGCTTACACTCGTTTTGAACCTTTGCTGGAATCCTTTGAGTTCGAGACCTTTTCACCAATCTTGCCTTCAATCGTTTCACCTCCAATGCTTGAACTCAAGCTTTTGCCGTCTCACCTTAAGTACGCTTACTTGGGTGAGAACGAGACCCTCCCTGTTATCATCTCGGCTTCTCTAGCTCCAGAGCAAGAGAAAGCCCTTCTTGCGGTCTTGCACGGCAATAGGCAAGCTTTTGGCCGGTCCATGGCAGACATCAAGGGGATTAGTCCCCTGATCGTTAAACATCACATTCATCTGATGGATGATGCCAAACCAGCCAGGGATCCACAAAGGCGACTCAATCCAGTCATGAAGGAGGCTGTGAAAAAGGAAATCGTAAAGTGTCTGGATAGTGGTATCATTTACCCTATCTCTGATAGCCAGTGGGTTAGCCCCATTCACGTTGTCCCCAAAAAATCAGGCATAACGGTCATCACTAACGAGGCAAACGAGTTAATCCCTACTCGCACCCAAACTGGGTGGCGAGTATGCATCGATTACAGAAAACTCAACGCCGCAACGCGGAAAGACCACTTTCCGCTACCTTGCATTGACCAAATGCTTGAACGATTGGCCGGACACGAGTACTACTTCTTTTTTGATGGCTACTCCGGCTATAATCAGATTCCCATCGCCGAAAAAGACCAGGACAAGACCACATTCACTTTGTCCTTTCGGCACGTTTGCATATCGTCGCATGCCCTTTGGGTTATGCAATGCGCCCGCTACCTTCCAGCGGTGTATGATGAGAATCTTCTCAGACATGGTGGAAAATTTCCTGGAGATCTTCATGGACGATTTCTCCATCTTCGGCGATTCCTTTAACGAGTGTTCGCTGCATCTCGACGCTGTCCTTACCCGATGTAAGGACAAGAACCTCACTTTGAATTAGGAGAAGTGCCACTTTATGGTGCGCAAAAGTATTGTCTTAGGACATATCATTTCGCAAAATGGCATAGAGGTTGACAAAGCGAAGATTGAGGTCATTTCCAATCTCCCTCCTCCCAGATGCGTCAGAGACATCCGAGCCTTCCTTGGCCATGCCGGTTTCTATAGACGGTTCATCAAGGACTTTAGCAAGATTGCTAGGCCCTTGACTCTTCGACTGGCCAAGGACACGCCATTCGACTTCAACTCGAGCTGTGTGACTGCGTTCGAGTCATTAAAAAGCTCACTCACTTCTGCTCCCGTTCTTTCTTCACCTGACTGGACGCACCCATTTGAGATTATGTGCGATGCATCCGACTTTGCCATCGGTGCTGTGATGCAAAATCTCGGCTGATACGTTAGATCCTCTTGCTTCAAGAGTTTGACCTTGTCATCAAGGACAAAAGAGGATGTGAGAACGTAGTCGCCGACCATCTCTCACGACTTCCTTCTTCGCCGTCGCTTCATATTCCGATCAACGACGTTTTTCCGGATGAACAGCTCTTGACAGTATCTTGCGAACCCTGGTTCGCAGATATTGTGAACTATTTGGCTACAGGGTTACTACCGACTGAATGGTCGAGTCAGGACAGACTTCGATTTTTATCCCAAGTAAAATACTTTTACTGGGACGAACCCTATCTGTTCAAGTACTGTCCCGACCAGATTATTCGTCGGTGTATCCCTGACAATGAATTCAAGAGTGTGCTGTCATTTTGCCACGACCAAGCATGTGGCGGGCATTTTGGCCCCAGAAAGACAGCTGAGAAGATCTTGCAGTGCGGTTTCTACTGGCCACAACTCTTCAAAAACGCTCATGACTACTGCAAGACTTGCTCCCGGTGCCAACACTTGGGCCGGATATCCCGGAGGAACGAGATGCCGCTCCAACCAATCTTGGTTGTGGAGATTTTTGACGTTTGGGGGATTGATTTCATGGGGCCGTTTCCCAGCTCTTTCGGGAATTTATATATCCTTCTCGCTGTTGATTACGTCTCTAAGTGGGTCGAGGCTGTGTCCAGCCGGACTAACGACAACAAGGTTGTCGTTAGGTTTCTTAAAGAAAACATTTTCTCCCATTTTGGGCACCCCCGAGCGATCATTAGCGACAATGGAACTCATTTATGCAATAAGACTTTCGAGGCCTTGATGCGGAAATATTCCATTAATCATAAGCTATCTATGCCCTACCACCCCCAAACCTGTGGGCAGGCCGAAGTTTCAAATCGGCAAATCAAGCAGATACTGGAGAAGACGGTTTCCAAGAACCGTAAGGATTGGTCGTTGAAACTCACTGATGCCCTTTGGGCATTTCGAACCGCTTATAAGACCGATCTTGGCATGTCTCCCTATCGGCTTGTGTACGGAAAGGCTTGCCACCTCCCTGTCGAAATAGAGCATCGCGCATTTTAGGCGATAAAGGAGCTGAATCTGTCTCTCGAAGATGCGGGCAGCCATTGGAAGCTGCAGTTGAACGAATTGAGCGAGCTCAGGGATGAGGCTTATAATAACGCGGTTGTCGTTAAGAACCGAACGAAGGTGTTTCACAATAAACACATTTTGCGCAAAACTTTCATACCTGGTCAACAGGTACTGCTTTACGACACCCGGCTACACTTCCATCCAGGAAAGCTCAGATCCCGCTGGAAAGGGCCGTATTTTGTGCGGAATGTGTATCCGCATGGCGCTGTGGATTTGGAGAATCCAAAGGATGGTTCATTTTTCAAAGTAAACGGACACCGACTTAAACCGTACCTTAGTGCCGAACCAACAGAGGAGCTCCTGGTCTTACAGGAGCCGGTTTACCCTGCATAAATCTTCCTCTGCCTACCACTAAACTTCGGTTATCCAGCCAAGAACAGTGGACACTGTTCCAAATAAGTTTGGGGGTATGTATATACCATTTTGTATATATTTGTGGATATTCTTTTCCATTTTTACTATTCTTCTTTTCTTTAAAAACAAAAACATAAACAAAAAAAATTGTGTATATCTAACCGACAATTTTGACCCTTCAAATGATCTCTTCATGCAATGACAGTGAGGACACTGTCCAGTTCAAGTTTGGAGATACGCTCGGTATGCATTTCTAACCTTCGCATTCACATGTATATTTTGCATCGCATATTAAAATCCATAAAATCCATAAAAATCAGAAAATTTTCTAAAAACATAAAAACTTTTCTGTCAAGTTAGCTAGTGGGAGAACTCTGATTCAACATTTCGACGGTTTTGTTTGATAAGATAAGAATAACCAAATCTTATTTTTAGATTTTGAAAACCTGAAAGATAACTCTCCTTTGAAGTTAACTATAACTGATATACGTCTTTACATCACACTACACGTGTCGTGAGTTTTGGAAATAAGATGACAAGTCTTTTATGTCTAAAAACTTTTAAATGGATAAATGATTTTCTGAGGATCAAATAGGTTTGTTCTGAAATAAGTAATATCAAGAATAGTTTATGAAGTGAAGTGAATATGAAGGGATATTATTGATGCCTTAATTGGAACTAATTCTGAAAAATAACCCATCTGAAACTTGATTGGAATGATTACACACTTAACCCACTAAACAAGTCTTTTATCCAAAAAAATAATTGAACTGCCGGTTATATCTCCGTTCGCATTGAATCATCTTGATTTTTACGCTAAATTGTCTTTTGTTTTTTGGCCTAGGTAACTTGAGTAATTAAGTCCGCTGGGGTGTCTCTACACCTAATGCCCTAAAGCCAACTGGTTTGGGTGCATTGGCCCAAAGCTCGTTAAGAAGCCTAGAAAGTCCAGATTAAAACAAAGTCAAGCAAGTGTTCTCTCCGAGTTAAAATTCCTAACGTTTCTTTGTGTGAGAATAATCTTGACAAAAGACAGGTTTTTATAAAAAATATTTCTAGCGAAGATATGAAGGTTTTATTCTATGATAAAGACTATTTCACGTTCACAGAGGTGTGTATGAAATGAAAACAAGAAAAAGGTGGAGTGAAAAATAAGACCTAGTTTTCTGTTATGGAAGATAGAAATTCTGAAGTTGAAACTTTACTGGAAAACGAAACTTGAAAAATGCTTAACTCTTTATAAAACTTATGTGATCCTTTAAAAATTTTTATCTGGGCTTTATTGTGTGACATGATGACTTTAATCGATCCTTCTGTAACTTAACGACATTATTTTCACTGCACGTAAAGACATATAAAATCTTTAGTTAAATAAGAAGCGAGGTGTGAAAAATAAGGGTTCGATAGTCTAGACTTAGAATCATAGAATTGTTATTTTCTGAAACAAAACCTTAGGGTTTGAATCATAGTTATTTTGCAAAACTAGCTTGACCGGATTTTGTGGGTAGTATCCGCTGAAAACCCTCAGGAGACAACACTCCTCCTACTAGGGACACCTAGAGGTTTAACGGCTTGTTGCACATGCTCAGTGCAATCGCGTTCCCTGCGAAAGTGAGGTTAGGAATTTTTTGTGAATAAATTGGCTTTGCTCGGGACGAGCAAATGATAAGTTTGGGGGTATTTGTTCATATCAGATTTTTGCATTTTTATACCACACAATTTTTATCATATTGCTTATCGATTGGTACTCTTGAGCCGTGTTTTCTAGTTAATTGCAGGATACAGGTTCTCAGCTCTAAACAGTGAAATTCATGGAAAAGCACGACAAATTCCGGATTACTGCCAACCACAGATAAAACACGGGTCTCCGCTCTCTATCCGTATGTTGCCGCACACCAGTTTAAGGGACAAAATGGTAAATCAATGTCATTTTCATGCACAAAACTCAATGGCAAAACAAGATCCAACATATCCACGCGGAGCTCAAGAAAAATCATAACAAAAGATCCACATTACATCACCTTTTGTTCTGCTGAAATTTTGGAAATATTGTGAAGAGATTTTGAGAAACAACATATACCACACTGAAGAGTACTAAAAAGAAGGGAAAACTACCAAATTTCATGGCCTAACTCCTCTAAAGGGCCGCCGTTCCACGGCATAAGCATTCTTAGGCCGCGGAACCGCGGCCGTACGGGCTCCGCAGTGGATGAGGTTTCAGGGGTATTTTGGTCATTCTATATGGAGTCAGTTTGTTGCCCTAGATTTCCAGTTCCCTGCCTATAAATAGTCCAGAACTTGCCAAAGCCAAGGGTGCTTATTCTTGTATTTAGATTTTAGAATACTTGTTGTTGTTCTTCTTCCTCTTCTCATCTCTTCTCCATTAAAAACTTGTAGTGAGCTTTTGTGAGTGAAAGATGAATAAAGGAGTTCTTTTTGTTACCTTGCTTGTCTTGTTATTTTGTTAATTATAATTGCTTGTATTTTTTCATTTGCTAATCTAGTTGTTGTTATTTGTGTTTGTTTGTTTCTTGTTCTCTTTTTCTTTATCCTTAAACAACAATGATGCTTAAGCTTGATCCTTCCCAAAGTGAGGTCTCAATTAGCTAGTTGTAATCTCCTAACCTCCTTCTTTCTATCTTCCTCCTTTTGTTGTATTTTCTTTTTCTTATAATGGGTGAGTAGTTTTCATACTTGTTAGGGTAGGATAAGGAAAGTTTGAGAGAAGGAAATCTCTCTCACTCTTTCCTTGCCCAACATCTTAATTCGGACTCCCGTTAATTGAACCACAATCCGCTCCCTACGGCACCCTATGCTACATGATAGCGGTGATTCCTTAGTGAGACCGGTTGTGGTTGAATTAACCGGAGGTTAAGGCTAAGAGCCAAGAACGGACGGACAAGCACCAAAAGGAAGAACTTAAGCGTTGGAAAGCCTAGCTTATACTCGCAAGTTCCTTTCTAGTCGTGCTAATCCCCGTTGTTGCCGATTACCGTAACACCGATATTAAGAGTGGCAATAAAAGAAGTGAGCGACTCCTAACTCAAACTAACCTAATCCTAACCTTAACAAGCTCTCTTTATATAACATTTTAGCACATAGTTAATCACAAACAAATCTGGACATTTGGAATTAACTCGTTAAAGCACATAGAAAAAGATTCCCATCTCCCTGCGGATGACCCGTACTCAACCGGCTAGCTACAAGTGAAACCGTCTTGATTGCGGTAATTAACTAAGCACGCAAAAACTCTACCAATCAACGTCCCTAATGGTCGACCGCCACGTGGATTCTCGATGGCCACTAGGCACGACGCTTCATTTTGGAGGGAATCAATCTGGGCCGTAGGATGTTCTCTTTGGGGGTGTATAAATAGGAGGGGACCATTCTAGGGCCAACACTTTGCCTTAACCCTCTTTCGTTGTTTGAAGATTGCTCGGAGCTCCTCCGCTTAGATCGGACCTTCCGTTGATTTTTCCTCGGCGAGTCCCCTTCTTTGAATCAGGTTAGAAATCTTTCTCCGAGGTGTCTGTAGATGTAGTAGGGGAAAATTCGGGCGATGAGGCTCCAGTTGCTGGGGCCGACTCTAGTGGGTCTTCTTCCTCTTCGGCTTCAAATAGCCGAGAGGGTTCTTCTACCGCATCTTCTGTGTCGAGCTCGACTCCTAGAGTCAGGGCTGCCCTAGTCACTCATTGTCGGGCGGCGACAAGGGATCCCAAGGTGCGCATTGGGAACACCCGCGATGCGCCCTCTGTCTTGAATCGCATGGTCGAGCTTTCCGACATCTGGACTCGATTCCATATTCCTTCTAACTATTTACTCCGTCTGGCCAGAGAGGGTGAGCGGGCAGACCAGGTGTGGAGCAAGGAGATTGCCCTATATCTGGAAGCATTCCAGACAGGAAAGCGTCTGCCCTTCTCACCAGAGATTTGTGCGGTGCTTCATTGCTTCCATCTTGCCCCGGGCCAGCTAGCGCCGAACTCGTGGAGGATCCTTCTCGGGTTTCTGGTCCGGTTAAAATTTGATCGGATCCCTTTCAGTTTGACCCTCCTCTTGTCTTTTCTTTGTTATAAAAATCACCCCGGTATCAGTAAGGAAGAGCCGAGCTGGGTGTACTTTTCGTTTAAAAAACGTAAGGATGGGGCGGCCGGGTCGTGGGTAGTGGTTGTCCCTTCTTCCATCCATGAATGGAAGGAGAAGTACGTGTTCGTCGGGCCCCCGGAGGGCAAGGATTGGCCTGTGCCCACACAGTGGCATAGGGCCGATTGCCTGAGGGCGAAGCACGACCTCCACTGAGGCGAAGGTGGTGTCCCTGTGGGAACCGATCCAGCGGGCTGATGTCCTGTTTTTCGAGCAGGTACTGAGCTGGGCTGGGCTCACTCCTGTGCGTTATTTAGGTAAGTTAGGGTTTTGACGATCTGCTTAGACTTTGCTAAATTTTCTTTGCCTTTTCAGCGTTGCTGACCTGTTTCTCCTGTGTGTTCTTTGTTTTTTTGCAGAGCCCATAGACCCAATCAAAAATCATGGCTGCCATGGCCGCTAAGGCCCAAAGAAGAAAGAACCGTGGCGCAAGCTCGTCTCAAGCCGGTCTTGGACGATCAAAAATCATATCTTTTCATGTTACCTCCATCCATATTTTCTTTGGTCTCCCTTTCGTCAAAAGGACGAAAGAGAGATCGAAGAAAACATGGATGGAGGTGATACGAAAAGATATGATTGCCAAAGGCCTCAATGAAAGTATATTATACGATAGGAGTGAGTGGAGGCGGAGGATTCATGTGCTGGACCCGACAGGGGAGCACCACCGACCGGTTATTATTGACGCGGTGGATATCCGGAGGATACCGACGTAGCCGTGAAATTTGATGATATCGGTCGATCCGGATTGACGGAGCCCGAGATATTGAGATATTGAGACATTGAGATATTGGGATATATATATATATATATATATATATATATATATATATTGTGTCGATGCTTAACATAGATTTTCTGTTGATTTCATTGATGATACTTAAGTTTATTGCACAAAGATTTTTCTAAGATAAGAATAAAGATTTTCTCACACCAGATTTGTTCAGGTTTTGTGTTTGATTATGCATTCATGTTGCATTCAGGCTAGTACATTGTATCATATCGATATGCGTAGGTTGTGACGCATTTGCGTGCATGCTTACGATAGCCTTATTAGATATTACTTACTACTCACAAGTTGACAACTCACCCCCGTTGTGCCACAGTATCTTGCAGGTTCGACCCGTCAACGCAGTAGTGGCGGGCGTACTTCCTCTTTCTTCTTCATTGCATCGATTTGCAGCTTTGCTCATAGGTGGGTTGCGAGGATACTTTTATTCCATCTTGTATTCTTATTTGTATCTAGTATACTCCATCTACCCTTGTATATTGGACTAGACGGTGAGACACGTGAGACTTGTATTTGTGGTGTTTTGTGTCGATGCTCACTTGAGCCGACGTGGTGTTTTTCGTATTTCTTGCTTTCAGATGCTTATTCTGCACTTTATGATATATATTAATTGCATGTAGTTGCGTTCCGCCATTGGCGAAGAGCTAGCTTCTGTAAGCCAGTGTCGCGCACCCCGCGGTTCGTGGGGAGGCGGAAATTTCAAAAACGGTAATCTTTTGACTATGCAACGCCAGCTATTACTCTAGGATCTTACTAAAGCCTTAACTAGCTAAACTAACTAGAGGATTTATCTACTATGGTAGAATGTTATACCTAGTAGATCAAGTCCTTCGGGTCTTCTAGTGGTCCTCTCCAAGGCTCCTCGATGATCGGATTGAGTTTGCTCCATCGGTCTTGTCACGCCCCGCTTCTCAGAGTACGCAAGATTGGGCACGTGACATAGCCAACCATGCTACCTGTGGGTAGGAAGTATCCATCCACAGTCACATTACGGCTGTAGAGATATCAAGAACAAGATAAAACTATCTAAAACATGTCCACAATCCAGAATAACAAGAGTCAATGATAAATAAATGCGGAAGCAAATGATCCAATATAATAACGGAAAAGTATGTCCCATAACGCGGGCTCACATCTGGAAATGAAATGCAGGAAATAAAACTAACCACTACAGAACTCACAACTCAACCTGCTGGCTGAAGTACTCCTGTTCGGACAGCGACAGTGGTAGAGAATCTGGGCCATGCAAAACCCAGACGTCAGCGCGTCAAGTCAACAAGTAATATAATATGAACAGTGTAATAGGCAATGCAGACATAAACATGAATAAGCAATAATGTGAAACAAGCGTGCAGGGTAATGTGCAGTGGGTAACTAAACTGTTCTATCGGGTTTCCTAGTCTAAAGTCTTTGAAATCAATTTGGTGAATCGTCGATATAACTCAATAGTATCCCGTACATACCCGGGATCACGGCCACAATATTCTCGGCCGAAATCGAGACATGCCGCTAGGCACAAAACAGGAATGTGTACACTCGATAGTATCCCGTACATACCCGGGATCACGGCCACAATATTCTCGGCTGCAGCTGAGACATGCCGCTAGGCACAAAACAGGAATGTGTACACTCGAACAGGTAGTGAACTGTCGAGTTACAAGTCAGGTTCACCTTTGATTTCCCCATACCCCCAAGTTATATGTGTCAGGTCAGGTATTCAGTAATCAAGAACTAATGCCAACACAGGATCAGGTAACAGTAAGTTTGTCTGGATAGACAACAAGATTGGTCCATGAGGACTACATGTCAGGTTTGTTGGCATTAGGCACGAGATCAGGTAACAGCTCAGGTCATGGTACATCAGGTCAGGTCCACAGTAAACGGTACCATGTCAAGTGTATCAATATACACCATGTGTAACAAAGTCAAGTCAAGAGGTAACAATATCGTGGGTGTGCTCACAACAGATATATAATCGAACAGGGGATTAACAGCAGGAAATAAGCAATAAATTAAACAACAATAGGCAGTTTCATTCAATCACAATAGTGCATTAATATAGTGCAGCCGTTTTATTATATTAATAGGTTTGGAGCACCCTTAGCGGTGCAATAGTTTAAATGATGATGCAATACATTTATATCAAGCCTTTGAATACGAATGTCCGAATGTAATAGAACTACATGGGTAAGGGCTACCATCTATTAAACAGTAAAATGCGATTAACAGGTAAACTTAGTTATTGGTTTTAAATTGGCAAACTGTAAATGTTATGTTAACTGTAAAATGATATATGTCATATTGCAACCAAATGAGAAACTTCTATACTAAGTTAAGTTTTGCAGGTTTAATGAGTCAAAACATATATAAATATATGGTATAGCATGTAGCAAGTGATACTTGCCTCGATCAGAAAGTGAAATGGATCCGCACGGTACGTTCCACGTCGGTGAATTATCGCGACGTGTTCACGCGAGCACAGGATGGAACCAGGTAAGGCCAGGACTTGACCATGTCATCAGGGAACGTCCTCAGGGTTGCTTGGACTGTCGGCAGCGACCCGGCTCCGGCGATCACCGGAAAAAGAGAACCGAGAAGAAGAAGTAGCCGAAGAAGAAGAGAGAGAAAAAGGAGATAAGAGATAAGAGAGGGGACTGGGTTTACTGTGCTCAGGGGTCGAGGAAGGCAGCGAGAGGATGCTGAAGAACGGTCATCGTCGGCGAGGATGCCGGCGATGGCAGTGGGTTGCGAGGAAGATGCAGGGTTCTTGGGTTGTGGAGTGGTTTCATGGTTGGGGCTCGGGGTTTCACTGGGAAGGAGGGGTAGAGAGGAAGGTGATTGGGGCAGACGAAGGGTGGTCGGTGGTGATGGGTTTTCCGGCGAGGGTGAGGTTGCAGGCGATGGGTTAGGGCTCGGGTATGGAAAAAGGGAAAGAAAGTGGAGAGGGAGAGGAGGTGGTCGGGGGCTGGAGTGCGCAGGTGATGAGGAGGTGCTGAAGGTGGCGCGAGTGGCGACGACGAAGGTCACCGGCGATCAGGCGATTGCAGCGAACTCCGCAGGAGTTGCGGCTGCACAGGCGCACGGGGAGAAGGAGGAGATGTTGAGGTTGGAACGAGGAGGCGGAGGCGAGGGCGACGGTGGCGCTGGCGCCGGCGTCGGAGCTGCGGCGGCGACGGTGAAGACGGCTAGGGCTAGGGCTAGGGTTCCTCGCGATGGTTTCTTTTTTTCGTTCTTTGGAAAAGATATGAAGGAGGAAAGAGTATATATATAGGGAAGAGAGAGAGAGGGTTAGAGAGAGAGAGAGATAGAGAAAGGTAGAGAGAGAGAGAGACGCTAGAGGAGGGGGCCCACGGGGGTTAAGAACCCCGTGATTGGCTGAGGAAAACTCTCAGAGATTTAAAAGAAAGGTTAAAAAGATTTAATAGATTTTAGTAACAGTAAGATTATATTATAAACGAAATATTATAAGGTTTTGAATATTTTATTAATTTGGGATTTTGGCGCTAAATGAAACATTTCCAAATCGTGCCCGGGTTGGGTCCAAAAATATGAAATTTAAATAATAGGATTTTAAGCGGGTTCCAAATTTTAAAATGAAATGTTTTATGATTAAAAAGCATACCCCCAAGTCGGCCACCTGTACGCGCGCGTAGTCGTCCAAACTCGTCCGTTTCACCGAACGGGACGAGAACTCGATGCACGGACGCTACCACGCGGCTAGGGGTGTCGAGTAGGCCAAGATAGATATTTTTAATTTTATTTTAGGTGCTAAAATTTGTTATATGCAGAAATGACTTAGCCAGATAAAATTTCACGGTAAGTGTCTAAAAGGCAAGCTAAATGAAATGAGTAATATCTAACGCTCAACCAGTAACAGAAAATAGTAGTATTGGGCTCGGGTGTTACATTATACCCAACTACAAAAGAATTTCGTCCTCGAAATTCCAAGAATACAAGATAGAAAACTACAGGAAAAGGTGAGGAAACCCCTGCCGGATCTCATCTTCTCGCTCCCAAGTGGACTCTCCATGCGATCGATTACCCCAAGAAACGAGCACAAGGGGGATAACCTTGTTCTTAAGATCCTTTTCCCTTCGATTCATGATTTCAACCGGTCGCTCCTCAAAGGTCAGGTCTTCCCGTACTGTTAACTCCGAATGATCCAAGACGTGTGTTTCATCTCGAACATACCTTCGTAGTTGAGATATGTGAAACACATCGTGCACACCCGCCAAGGACTGCGGTAATGCCAAACGGTACGCTACCTCTCCAACGCGCTCCAATATCTCGAAGGGTCCAACGAATCGAGGACTAAGCTTTCCTCGACTCCCAAAACGAATCACCCCTCTAGTCGGTGATATCTTTAAGAATACCAAATCACCCACGGCGAACTCTAGAGGTCTTCTTGACGTGCCAGCCCAACTTTTCTGTCTGTCTTGAGCTGCCTTCATATGCTTTCTGATTGTGTTAACCTTCTCAACTGTCTGTACCACCAAATCTGGTCCCAGTGATCTTCGTTCGCCGACATCATCCCAACAAACAGGTGAACGGCACTTACGTCCATACAAAGCTTCAAACGGAGCCATCTAGATAGTTGCTTGGAAGCTATTGTTGTAAGAAAACTCCACCAAGTGTAGATGATCCTCCCACGAACCCTTAAAGTCCAACATGCATGCTCTCAACATGTCCTCAAGAGTTTGGATCGTTCTCTCCGACTGACCATCAGTTTGAGGATGATAAGCTGTGCTAAACTTCAATCGAGTCCCCAAACTCTCCTGTAAACTCCTCCAGAAGTGTGATAAGAACCGAGTGTCCCGATCGGACACGATGCTCACCGGTACACCATGTAATCTTACAATCTCCTGCATATACCGCTCTGCCAAAGTCTCCGTTGATTGACCAACCCGGAAAGGAATAAAGTGAGCGGCCTTGGTCAACCGATCAACAATCACCCATACTGCATTGTTGCCTTTTGGACTCCGCGGTAAAGCCGTCACGAAATCCATGGTTATATGTTCCCACTTCCACTGAGGAATCGGAAGTGGTTGCAACAAACCAGCAACCCTTTGGTGTTCAGCCTTGACTTGCTGACACACCAAGCACTTAGCCACGAAGCGAGAAATCTCCCGTTTCATGCCTTCCCACCAGAAATGCTGTCGAATATCACGGTACATCTTTGTGCCTCCTGGATGTACAGAATAAGCTGAACTGTGTGCCTCCTTCATAAGCTCTTCACGAACATCTCCCTTTGGCACACACAAACGGCTACCATACCTCAACGAACCATCTTCGTGGACCAGTAAATCTGTTCGTAATCCAACTTCAACCTGCCCTCGAAACTTTTGCATTCTAGGATCCTGCGATTGTGCCGCTTTAATCTTCTCAACCAAGGACGACTGTACTTGCAACTGCATCAACTGTCCCGTAGAACGCGGTAGCACAACTTCCAAGTCAAATCTTCGAAAATCTGCAATGATCTTCCTCTGCGTAGTTAACACCTGAATTGCTGGTAACCGACTAAGCGCATCCGGCACGACGTTAACCCTTCCCGGATGGTACTTAAGATCAAGGTCGTAGTCGGCCATCAGCTCCAACCATCTACGCTGCCTCATGTTCAACTCCTTCTGAGTGAACACATACTTCAAACTCTTGTGATCTGTAAAAACTTCGACTCTCTTGCCCAAAAGGTAGTGTCTCCAAATCTTCAAAGCGAAGATCACAGCCGCAAGCTCCAAGTCATGAGTTGGATAATTCTTCTCATGGGTCTTCAGTTGTCTTGATGCGTATGCTACGACCTTCCCATGCTGCATCAAAACACATCCCAATCCTTTCCCAGATGCGTCGCTGTGAATCACCAATCCTCCGGAATTGTCTGGCACGGTCAGAATTGAGGCGGTTATCAACTTCTGCTTCAACGTCTCGAAAGCTAACGCACACTTATCCGTCCATACAAAAAGGTACCTCCTTGCGCGTAAGCTTGGTCAACGGTTCTGCCAGACGAGCAAAGTTCTCCACAAATCTCCTGTAGTATCCGGCTAATCCAAGGAAACTTCTTATCTCAGCAACATTCTTTGGAATAGGCCAATCTCGAACTGCTGCAATCTTTTTTGGATTGATGGCAATGCCATCGCCAGACACAACCTGCCCCCAAAACCTTACTTCCTCCGGCCAAAACTCGCACTTACTCATCTTCGCATACAATTTCTCCTGTTTCAACGTCTGCAGTGCGATCTTCAAATGCTCAGCATGCTCCTCAAAACTCTTCGAGTAAACCAGAATATCGTCAATGAATACCATAATAAACTGGTCCAAGAACGGTGAAAAGATTCAGTTCATCAAGTCCATGAATACTGCCGGCGCATTCGTTACTCCGAAGGGCATCACTAGATACTCGTAATGTCCATACTGAGTTCGAAACGCCGTCTTGCAAATATCTTCTGCTTTCACTCGGACTTGATGATATCCGGATCGCAAATCCAGCTTCGAGAATACCCTCGTGCCACTAAGCTGCTCAAAAGTTCTCCAATGCGAGGGATCGGGTACTTGTTCTTAATAGTTACCCGGTTTAATTCTCGATAATCGATGCACATCCTTCTGGTGCCATCCTTCTTCTTTACTAGAAGAACTGGGGCTCCCCAAGGCGAGTTACTGCTTCGGATCCAACCCTTCTCAAGCAATTCAGCAACCTGCTTCTTAACTTCTTCCAATTCCACTGGCGCCATTGGATAATACGCTTTAGATACTGGCGCTGCACCAGGAATAAGGTCAATTGCGAACTCCACGTCTCGCTTCGGCGGTAAACCCGGTATATCTTCAAATACGTCCATGAAATCGCGAACCACCACCGGCTCTTCACCACTATCAACTTCCATAGATGCAATAATATTGTTTGTCAGCCTAGCCCTAAATTCGACCGGCCCGACAGAACTGCTTCCTTACCGCAACTGCTGTCTGCATCGTTGGCAGCTAAAGGTCCAGCGAATCTACTGAGCCTCGTCCACTCTGCTGCATGCACGTCCACGGGTGCTCCATTCTGCCTTAGCCCAATAAATTTCTCTTCCATTTCCTCCCGTGCAGTCCGTGGGAAGAACTTCTCCAGGAAACTCTTAGAAAACTCCGCCCAACTGATCGGCTTGGGCAAGCGGGTCTCTTCCACAAGCCACCACTCTCGGACGTAATCCACTAGCTGAATGCGCACCACATCAACTCTTTTTTCCTCTGGAATCTGTGCCGCAATCAGCAAATTCTCCGTGTCGACCAGCCACAGCTCGGCTGGCAATGGCTCCTCTAAACCAGTGAATGTAGTCGGACCCAAACGTCTGAAATCTGCCACGGTCCCTACCCGGTCAACTGGTTTAGCTCCAGCGTTGTTTACAGACTGCAGAACGATCTGCAAACCTTCCTGGAACGAGTCTGGTTGCTGCTGGATCAGCTCAGTCTATTTCTTTGATTCTCCAGCATTCCTCTTATCACTCCAAGCATGGCGGCTTCGTCCACACGCCTCTGGTATGTCTTCAAATTCATACCTGCCATAATCCTGAACTCAAAACACCCAACATTAGCATGATGATAGATTCTGAATATGGATTAAGGCTAGAACTCCAAGATACTTAAATAGAGTACCGCATTGTAACTATGTCGCGGTATCATAGCCACAATTACTTAACTCCACCCAAGTCGCTTAAGTCCTAGAGATAACAAGAAATCAGGTTTTCAAGTCGACATGCAAAGTAAGTTTGCATGTCGTAAAAGATATAATCAGGAAGAATGCGATTCAAGATTGGTAAACGACAAAGTGGCAGGACATGTTTCCTAACACGGGTATTCTGATTCGTGTATTGGGTACAATACCCAACTACAAAAGAATCAACCCAACTAACCTATGGCTCTGATACCAAAAGAACCATGTCACGCCCCGCTTCCCAGAGTACGCAAGATTGGGCACGTGACATAGCCAACCATGCTACCTGTGGGTAGGAAGTATCCATCCACAGTCACATTACGGCTGTAGAGATATCAAGAACAAGATAAAACTATCTAAAACATGTCCACAATCCAGAATAACCAGAGTCAATGATAAATAAATGCGGAAGCAAATGATCCAATATAATAACGGAAAAGTATGTCCCATAACGCGAGCTCACATCTGGAAATGAAATGCAGGAAATAAAACTAACCACTACAGAACTCACAACTCAGCCTGCTGGCTGAAGTACTCCTGCTCGGACAGCGACAGTGGTAGAGAATCTGGGCCATGCAAAACCCAGACATCAGCGCGTCAAGTCAACAAGTAATATAATATGAACAGTGTAATAGGCAATGCAGACATAAACATGAATAACCAATAATGTGAAACAAGCGTGCAAGGTAATGTGCAGTGGGTAACTAAACTGTTCTATCGGGTTTCCTAGTCTAAAGTCTTTGAAATCAATTTGATGAATCGTCGATGTAACTCAATAGTATCCCGTACATACCCGGGATCACGGCCACAATATTCTCGGCCGAAACCGAGACATCCCGCTAGGCACAAAACAGGAATGTGTACACTCGATAGTATCCCGTACATACCCGGGATCACGGCCACAATATTCTCGGCTGCAGCCGAGAATATTGTGGCCGTGATCCCGGGTATGTACGGGATACTCAGCCGAGACATGCCGTTAGGCACAAAACATGAATGTGTACACTCGAACAGGTAGTGAACTGTCGAGTTACAAGTCAGGTTCACCTTTGATTTCCCCATACCCCCAAGTTATATGTGTCAGGTCAGGTATTCAGTAATCAAGAACTAATGCCAACACAGGATCAGGTAACAGTAGGTTTGTCTGGATAGACAACAAGATTGGTCCATGAGGACTACATGTCAGGTTTGTTGGCATTAGGCACGAGATCAGGTAACAGGTCAGGTCATGGTACATCAGGTCAGGTCCACAGTAAACGGTACCATGTCAAGTGTATCAATATACACCATGTGTAACAAAGTCAAGTCAAGAGATAACAATATCGTGGGTGTGCTCACAACAGATATATAATCGAACAGGGGATTAACAGCAGGAAATAAGCAATAAATTAAACAACAATAGGCAGTTTCATTCAATCACAATAGTGCATTAATATAGTGCAGCCGTTTTATTATATTAACAGGTTTGGAGCACCCTTAGCAGTGCAATAGTTTAAATGATGATGCAATACAATTATATCAAGCCTTTGAATACGAATGTCCGAATGTAATAGAACTACATGGATAAAGGCTACCATCTATTAAACAGTAAAATGCGATTAACAGGTAAACTTAGTTATTGGTTTTAAATTGGCAAACTGTAAATGTTATGTTAACTGTAAAATGATATATGTCATATTGCAACCAAATGAGAAACTTCTATACTAAGTTAAGTTTTGCAGGTTTAATGAGTCAAAACATATATAAATATATGGTATAGCATGTAGCAAGTGATACTTGCCTCGATCAGAAAGTGAAATGGATCCGCACGGTACGTTCCACGTCGGTGAATTGTCGCGACGTGTTCACACGAGCACAGGATGGAACCAGGTAAGGCCAGGACTCGACCATGTCATCAGGGAATGTCCTCAGGGTTGCTTGGACTGTCGGCAGCGACCCGGCTCCGGCGATCACTGAAAAAAGAGAACCGAGAAGAAGAAGTAGCCGAAGAAGAAGAGAGAGAGAAAGGAGATAAGAGATAAGAGAGGGGACTGGGTTTACTGTGCTCAGGGGTCGAGGAAGGCAGCGAGAGGATGCTGAAGAACGGTCGTCGTCGGCGAGGATGCCGGCGATGGCAGTGGGTTGCGGGGAAGATGCAGGGTTCTTGGGTTGTGGAGTGGTTTCATGGTTGGGGCTCGGGTTTCACTGGGAAGGAAGGGTAGAGAGGAAGGTGATCGGGGCAGACGAAGGGTGGTCGGTGGTGATGGGTTTTCCGGCGAGGGTGAGGTTGCAGGCGATGGGTTAGGGCTCGGGTATGGAAAAAGGGAAAGAAAGTGGAGAGGGAGAGGAGGTGGTCGGGGGATGGAGTGCGCAGGTGATGAGGAGGTGCTGAAGGTGGCGCGGGTGGCGACGACGAAGGTCGCCGGCGATCAGGCGACTGCAGCGAACTCCGTAGGAGTTGCGGCTGCACAGGCGCACGGGGAGAAGGAGGAGATGTTGAGGTTGGAACGAGGAGGCGGAGGCGAGGGCGACGGTGGCGCTGGCGCCGGCGTCGGAGCTGTGGCGGCGATGGTGAAGGCGGCTAGGGCTAGGGCTAGGGTTCCTCACAATGGTTTCTTTTTTCGTTCTCTGGAAAAGATATGAAGGAGGAAAGAGTATATATATAGGGAAGAGAGAGAGAGGGTTAGAGAGAGAGAGAGATAGAGAAAGGTAGAGAGAGAGAGAGAGAGACGCTAGAGGAGGGGGGCCACGGGGGTTAAGAACCCCGTGATTGGCTGAGGAAAACTCTCAGAGATTTAAAAGAAAGGTTAAAAAGATTTAATAGATTTTAGTAACAGTAAGATTATATTATAAACGAAATATTATAAGGTTTTGAATATTTTATTAATTTGGGATTTTGGCGCTAAATGAAATATTTCCAAATCGCGCCCGGGTTGGGTCCAAAAATATGAAATTTAAATAATAGGATTTTAAGCGGGTTCCAAATTTTAAAATGAAATGTTTTATGATTAAAAAGCATACCCCCAAGTCGGCCACCTGTACGCGCGCGTAGTCGTCCAAACTCGTCCGTTTCACCGAACGGGACGAGAACTCGATGCACGGACGCTACCACGCGGCTAGGGGTGTCGAGTAGGCCAAGATAGATATTTTGAATTTTATTTTAGGTGCTAAAATTTGTTATATGCAGAAATGACTTAGCCAGATAAAATTTCACGGTAAGTGTCAAACAGGCAAGCTAAATAAAATGAGTAATATCTAACGCTCAACCAGTAACAGAAAATAGTAGTATTGGGCTCGGATGTTACAGGTCTTCTCTTGTCAAAGATGATCCACCGTGAAGGTTTGTGCTCCAAGCTTCAACCTCCAAGTGAGGTAACTAGGGTAGGAGGTTTGCTAAGCCAACTAGCCTAGAAAATGTAGAATGTGCTAATGGATTGTTTGTCTCATTAAACCCTTAGCTCACAACTCATGTGAATGACAGGGTTTAGTATTGAGGAAGAAGATGATGGAGGAGACCTAGAGAGCTCAAGAAAGAAGAGCAACTCAAGAAATCACAAGTGAAGAAAATGAACCATCAAGAAGCAAGTGAAGAGAATGGCTATGTATATATGATCTCATCTCCCTTATTGAGCCATGGCTAGAAAAAAAATAGAATATATATGACATGCCTCAATAGTGAACCCAAACTAATAAAATAAACCATGAGCCATTCCCTCCACCATGCCAAGCATGTCTCTACCATTTTCCACATCATTAATCCATTTAACAAAATGGATAAATCCATTAATGATGTGGCACCTTCTAGAAGCATACCTTGACAAATTACAAGAATGCCTCTCAAATCGTATATACATACACGTATCCGTATTCCGAAAAATACGGATACCCTGAGACGATAACAATCCAATAATACAATACGAGGATCCGGTTTAAACCAAAGCTCACTGGTATTGTCTGCCTGATCATCATCAGTGTACAAGTACACGTACGTGATCGAAGCCCAGGTCGTAAAACCATACGACGTCCACATCAATTGCCTGAAGTAGGGAAACCCTCCGTGTGGGACTCTAAAAACTCGACAGTACGATGGCAGTGGGTTTAACCACATGCCGTCGGCGGTACTAGCTGCACGTAACGGCTACCCAGGTATCTGTCGACAAGAAGACCGATGAGCAAACTCACCCGGACTCCTACTGAGCCTATCGGTGACAATCTCCGTACAGTCCGGTCTGTTCGTCTGAGATACTCGGATATCGGCCTACGGGGATGGTAAACGTCAGATCCCTAACAGCGCGATAAGTCGTGTCGGAAAAGAGCCTAATACACCATGAGAAACTACTGGAGTGCCTTTCCGGTATTTCTCGATTGCCCTGGCCAAGGACTTTATGTAATGGCTTTCCGAACACTGTGCGATATCAACCCCAATATCAGGAGAGACGAATCCTATCTGATCGCCACTGTCTCCAAGTACTTCGGGACTACACCCAACTACTACCTGTTTGCACGACTCCTTTGAGTGTGGTAGGGTAGTAATCTAAGTGCAGTAGGAACACAATCGAGACAAAGTAGCGATGGCAAGTCAACGGACTAAGTTGTACTCATGCCGCCTGGGAACTGCTGCCTGACGATAGGTATAATACCAACAAGCAGTTCCCGATGAGTCCTGTCCAGTGTAACTTACAACCCAGTGAGCACCTGCATACCATATCCAGTATGTCGTACTAATGGCTGTAGGACAGACCATATCCCCTACTGGGATGAGAAGCGTATACACTAGTCTAATCCGGAGTATCGATGCCCCGTCTCGATAATCCAACGACTAGTGACCTGTATAAGGATGTGCTTATAGACTACCCAGCCCCCACAAGTGTGACTGCCATCACAACACTGGTAGTCAAGCAAAGATCCTAAGGGCTCTACCAATATGTATAAGCGATATGCTAAAAGAAACACATGCACATATTGAGGTAGAATCAAACCAGGTAGCATACTACCATATCGAGCAAGACTGTTATTATAACTGTGAAATATCCGAAGCATCCATTATGTAATATACAATCCAGTATGATACAATAATGGTCTCTTGGGCATACATCACTAACAATCTCCCACTTGCACTAAGGCCGTGTATTTGCATATCGCAGACCTATCATCTCGATTAGCCGCTCGAATTAAGTCTGAGGTATAGCCTTTGTGAGTGGATCTGCTGTGTTATTCTCTGTCTCTACTCTCCGCACCTCGATCTCCCGGCGATCAATGATCTCCCTGATCACATGGAACCACCTCAAGATGTGTCTGGACTTCTGATGGGACCATGGTTCCTTTGCCAAAACTATAGCGCCATTGTTGTCACAATACAGCGGTATTGGATCAACAATGGAAGGAACCACCTGAAGCTCTGTCACGAACTTCCTGATCCAGACTGCTTCCTTCGTGGCATCACAGGCAGCAATGTACTCCGCTTACATAGTAGATTCAGCAACGGTTTTCTGTTTGGAGCTCTTCCAAACAACCGCCCCTCCATTGAGGGTAAAGACGTGACCCGACATGGACTTGGAGTCACCCTTGTCACTCTGGAAGCTGGAGTTGGCGAAGGCCTCGATCTGGAGTTCTTCCTTGTCGTACACCAAGAACGTCTCCTTAGTTCTTCTCAGGTACATGAGAATGTTCTTTACTGCTATCCAGTGCTTCTCCCCTGGGTTCGACTGATACCGGCTTACAATGCTCAGGGCGTATGCTACATCTGGTCTGGTACACAACATTGCATATATTATAGAGCCTACCGCAGAAACGTAGGGTATAATTGACATGCGATCCTTTTCCAAATCAGTCTTGAGAGACATCTCTTTAGAGAGGGTGATTCCGTGACAAGCCGGTAGATTATCGCGCTTAGAATCTTCTATACTGAATCGTTTCAATATGGTGTCGATGTATCTTGACTGTGAGAGTCCCAACATCCGTTTAGATCTGTCATGATAGATCTGGATCCCTAAAATGTAGGAGGCATCACCCAGGTCCTTCATGGAGAACCTCTGTGACAAGAATCCCTTGACTGATTGTAGCATTGGAATGTCATTTCCTATCAAGAGAATGTCATCCATGTACAAGACGAGGAATACCACACTTCTCGCTACAATTTTACTATATATGCATGGTTCATCTGGATTTTTTATAAAGTCGAATTCCTTGACCGTCTCATCAAAACAGATGTTCCAACTCCGCGATGCCTGTTTTAATCTATAAATGGACTTAAGCAACTTGCACACATTTCCGCTGCTCCCGCTCTGAATGAAACCCTCCGGCTGATCCATATAGACGCACTCTTCTAAATTTCCATTTAAAAAAGCGGTCTTTACGTCCATCTGCCAGATCTCATAGTCGTGGAAGGCAGCAATGGCAAGAAGGATCCGAATGGATTTGAGCATAGCCACTTGAGAAAAGGTTTCATCATAGTCCAAACCCGGTCTTTGACGAAAACCTTTTGCAACAAGTCTAGCCTTATAGGTTGTTGGATATATATGCCCTAGATGCCTTCATTGTATAGGATGCTAGGGATATGTATGTACATAGCAATCTTGCTTGATATGATAGTACGCTATTTGGTTTGACTTTATCTTAACGTGTGATATATTTTACTTTGTATTTATAAACATGTTGATAAAGCCCATAGGGTGTTTGCCTGACTACCGGCGTTGTGATGGCAGTCATACTTGTGGGAGCTGGATAGTCAATAGGCACATCCTTAAATGTCCCTGGTCGCAGGAGTATCGAGACTGGGCATCGATGCTCCAGAGTAGACTAGTGTATACATATCTAGATCCTGACGAGGGGCGATGGATTGGTCCCGCAGCCATTGATGATGTGCACCTAAGATTGTATACAGATGCTTACTGAGTGTGAGTACACCGGACAGGACTCGCCGAGAACTGACTGGATGGTATTATGCCTAACGTCAGATTGCAGTTCTCAGGTGACATGTGTGTAGATAGTCTGTTGACTTAAGGTCGTCATTTGTCTCGTGTGAGTTCCCACTGTACTTTGATTACTACCCTACCACGGCTCAAAGGAGTCGTGCAAACAGGTTTTAGTTAGGTACAGTCCCGAGCCACGTGGAGGCAGTGAGCGACTGTTAGGGATTCGTCTCTCCCAGTATAGGGATTTGATATCGCACTGTGATCGGTTGGTCATTACCATAAGTCCCTGTCCAAGGCTGATTGAGGATTACTGGTGGACTGATCAGTAGATTCTCGGATGGTCTTGAGCCATACCGGCACGACTTGTATGGTTATTAGGGGTCTGACGTTCACCACCTCCCTAGACCATACATGTGATACTCTTAGACGAACAGACCGGACTGCGCGGATATTGTCACGAATAGGCTCAGTAGGAGTTCGGATGGGTTTCCTCATCGGCCTTCTTATCGACATCTACCTAGGGACCGTTACGTACAGCTAGTGCCGCTTGCGGTCTGTGGTTAAACCCACTGCCAGCGTAGTAGTCGAGTCTTTAGAGTCCCACACAGAGGGTTTCCCTGTTCCAGGCGAAACGATATAGAGGTCGTATAGTTTTACGACAAAGGGTTCGGACGCATACGTGTTTAAACGCACGTACGACATTCGGACAGTTTTTACTAGCCGGCTTTGGTTTAAGCCAGATTCTAGTATCAGGTTTTTGGATTTATACAGTCTAAAGTTTTTCCGTGTTTTCAAGGATAGGAGGGGCGTTCTCGTAATTTTACGGGAAGCTTCTAGAAGCATGGTGACTTGAGGGTTTAGGTGGCATTTTCATTAAATGCATTTGTGACTCATTTTGTGTGATTCATCATATCATTAATGCATCATTAAATGCTTAATGACTCATATAGTGAATCACTCATATTGAATTAATGTAGCATGATGATTAATCACATTTATTCATTTATTTGATTAAACATTATGCTTCATATAATTCAAGTGAGAAACAATTCCATTATCATTATCATGTTCACCTTCTCTCTCCTTAAGCTCACTCTCTCTTCAAACCCTAATCCTACCACTCATGTGTTGAGATCAAGGATTAGAATAGACTAATCAATTCATAACCTCACTCTATATCACCTAGGTTCCTTTGATTAGCAACTAAAGAAACTTAGTTACCTCAAGATTAGAGGTGAAGCTTGGAATAGAAGCTCTCGGGTGGATCATCTATCACGTAGAGGAGGTCGAGGAGGACGTAGAGAAGGAAAAGACGAAGGACAAGGTTCACTAGGTATAATCTCTTCTCATAGTAGTTAAGAACTTCTATGGTTATTGTTAGTTATCGTTTAGTAAAGATCTTCGGTTAGTCGATGTTTGCATATAGAACAAGATCATTTTTCATATTTCTGCCTCTCCGTAACTCGTGTGGTGTTGTACATCAACTGACAGTGGTATCAGAGCCTTGCTAAACAATAATTAACTTATTTGCAAAGTCGTAAGAATTTCGAACGCAAAACGAACCGGAAAACATATCGTATTCACATAGTTTCTGTCGAATTTAAATCGAGGTCCAAAAATTTTTCAGGGACCTCTAAAAATACAAGCAGGGAAACCTAAGAACACTGGAGAAATTTGGGTGCATGAATCGGCCAAACAGCTGCGGAACCGCGGCCGATCCTACCGATCCGCCGCGGATCCGCGGCCGAGTTGAGACCGATTCACTCCAAATCTCCCCATGCTCTTATGACCTTGACAAAGGCCAACATATCATAAGTCACGTGTCAAGTTCTACCCGTCATTATCCAGGTTAATTTGAACCCACATGTACATACCCTTGACGAAGGCCAAAATAGTAGTACGACTGTCCCAAACCAACGCATCTATCTATGCTACATATGGACACCCAGCAACTACCAATCACTATGCCTTGGCGAAGGTCAAAATACATAACTTGAATACTACTGAATATTCATATGAAATGACGGAGGGCTACGAATGGTTTTGGCGAAACCGTGAACGTAGTGAACTTGATATAGTCGAAGGAACCATGATATCTTTTTAAAAGGAGTAGTTTAGGCTCCGCATTTAAATTTCTTTTTGAAGAAAACCGAGTGGTTTTCAAATTGTTCCAATGATTAAGTTTTGGTTTGTTTTTATCTTGCATTAATCAATGTTAATGCGGTCCCATCATACAAATCCTATCATTGCAGCAAAAGAAATGAAAATACAACGTACGCTTATGCCATCGGCATTCGCCACGGGGCCCCGTCATACACCGTTAGGTTACTTAACTACCGGAAGAGCGGGGGCTGGACTAGCGCGGGTGCAAAACATAAGCAACACCTACTAGATATATGTAATATATATATATATGCATTCGTCTCACGCAATAATAGGCATTCCAAATCATGAATGAATATATTAGATATACTAGGAATTCCGCGTTTCGTTTAAGTCCGTAACGAAAAACGGATTCCACGATCGTGATGAATAGCCAAACACCCCACCCCAGACCCCTACGGGTGCGGCAAACTACCCGCCAAATTCCCGAAGTGAAGCAACCTCTCTCAGCAAAGTGAGTAGGCCACTAGGCACTTCAAGAAACCCGGTAGTTTGTGCACCCCACCTTGGGTCTATCCTAGGAGCAAAAACAGTAAAAAGAAATAATATACAATGATGGCTACAACCTCAACCCGGATGTGCGACCATAAAATAATATTACATCAATTTTACATATTACAATGAATGAAAGAAAAGAAAACACTCTTCTCACATCCCCCGGCTATTCATCGACGGCGATCCAATAAAATTCATATACACAAACCAACACAGATCAAATCACAGATCTGTGCAACCCCCACAAATCGACGTATAGTGATTAGCAGACGTTCAGCATAGATATCAAACACAGAAGATCCGATTAGCTAAAGTACTTAGAATTTCGATCGATTGCCAAATTTGAATCTGCCCCAAATACAACACAGTACAGAAAAGATCCTGGGTAGAAACAAAATATCACAAAAATCACAAAACACCAAGATAGACACACTGCAGGAAAACGAGTTGATTCGGAGTCGACTCGGCCGCGGATCCGCGGCGAAACGCATGGTTTCGCCGCGCTTCCGCGGCGGTCTAACCGAGTTATGACCTCATTTTTCTTAGGTACCCTACAAAAAGCCTGCACGTATTTTTAAGGTCCCTGAAAACATTTTTGGACCAGTTTTGAAAATCAACAGAAACTGTGCAATTTTGGTGTATTTTGTGATTTTTCCGGCGATCGAATTTCTAACACTTTGCTAACTAGCTAGTTAAGGTTTTATAGGCTCCGATACCACTGTAATCCAGTGTCGCGCACCCCACGGTTCGCCGGGAGGTGGAAATTTCAAAAACGGTAATCTTTTGACTACGTAACACCGGCTATTACTCCAGGATCTTACTAAAGCCTTAACTAGCTAAACTAACTAGAGGATTTATCTACTATGGTAGAATGTTATACCTAGTAGATCAAGTCCTTCAGATCTTCTAGTGGTCCTCTCCAAGGCTCCTCGATGATCGGATTGAGTTTGCTCCATCGGTCTTCTCTTGTCAAAGATGATCCACCGTGAAGGTTTGTGCTCCAAGCTTCAACCTCCAAGTGAGATAACTAGGGTAGGAGGTTTGCTAAGCCAACTAGCCTAGGAAATATAGAATGTGCTAATGGATTGTTTGTCTCATTAAACCCTTAGCTCACAACTCATGTGAATGACAGGGTTTAGTATTGAGGAAGAAGATGATGGAGGAGACCTAGAGAGCTCAAGAGAGAAGAGCAACTCAAGAAATCACAAGTGAGGAAAATGAACCATCAAGAAGCAAGTGAAGAGAATGGCTATGTATATATAATCTCATCTCACTTATTGAGCCATGGCTAGAAAAACAATAGAATATATGTGCCATGCCTCAATAGTGAACCCAAACTAATAAAATAAACCATGAATCGTTCCCTCCACCATGCCAAGCATGTCTCCTCCATTTTCCACATCATTATCCATTTAACAAAATAGATAAATCCAATAATGATGTGGCACCTTCTAGAAGCATACCTTGACAAATTACAAGAATGCCCCTCATACCGTATATATATACCTGTATCCGTATTCCGAAAAATACGGATACCCTGAGACGATAACAATCCAATAATACACTACTAGGATCCAGCTTAAACCAAGACACATTAGTATTGTCTGCCTGATCATCATCAGTGTACAAGTACACGTACGTGATCGAAGCCCAGGTCGTAAAACCATACGACGTCCACATCAATTGCCTGAAGTAGGGAAACTCTCCGTGTGGGACTCTAAAAACTCGACAGTACGCTGGCAGTGGGTTTAACCACAAGCCGTCAGCGGTACTAGCTGCACGTAACGGCTACCCAGGTATCTGTCGACAAGAAGACCGATGAGCAAACTCACCCGGACTCCTACTGAGCCTATCGGTGACAATCTCCGTACAGTCCGGTCTGTTCGTCTGAGATACTCGGATATCGGCCTAGGGGGATGGTAAACGTCAGACCCCTAACAGCGCGATAAGTCGTGTCGGAGAAGAGCCCAATACACCATGAGAAACTACTAGAGTGCCTTTCCGGTATTTCTCGATTGCCCTGGCCAGGGACTTTATGTAATGGCTTTCCGAACATTGCGCGATATCAACCCCAATATCAGGAGAGACGAATCCTATCTGATCGCCACTGTCTCCAAGTGCTTCGGGACTACACCCAACTACTACCTGTTTGCACGACCCTTTGAGCATGGTACGATAGTAATCTAAGTGCAGTGGGAACACACTCAAGACGAAGTAGCGATGGCAAGTCAATGGACTAAGCTGTACTCATGCCACCTGGGAATTGCTGCCTGACGATAGGTATAATACCAACAAGCAGTTCCCGACGAGTCCTGTCCAGTGTAACTTACAACCCAGTGAGCACCTGCATACCATCTCCAGTACGTCGTACTAATAGCTGTGGGACAGACCATATCCTCTGCTGGGATGAGAAGCGTATACACTAGTCTACTCCGGAGTATCGATGCCCCGTCTCGATAATCCAACGTCTAGGGACCTGTATAAGGATGTGCTTATAGACTACCCAGCCCCACAAGTGTGACTGCCATCACAACGCTGGTAGTCAAGCAAAGATCCTAAAGGCTCTACGAATATGTATAAACGATATGCTAAAAGAAACACATGCATATATTGAGGTAGAATCAAACCATGTAGCATACTACCATATCGACTGTTATTATAATTGTGAAATATCCGAAACATCAATTATGTAATATACAATCAAGTATGATACAATAACAGCCTCTAGGGCATACATCACTAACAGCTCCCATTTGGGGATGCCTTATTTCTTTACTTATATATGTATTCATGTGTTGTACCCGTTTGGGGCCAGTATTTATAAAGGAAACTCTGCCGAAATTTTGGGAAAACTTGATATTTTAAAATGTTTTAATGTGACTTTATTTTCTAGAATCACTTTTTAGTTAAGTTTTTCCTTCACTCTATTTCTTTAATGGTTTAGATTTCTGGGCTTTGGCTTACTTAGATTACGTACGCCTTGTGAGGTTTCATAATTTTAGTTCCAGTGACGTTCCATACGTTCTGGTCATGACAAAGTTGGTATCAGAACGATAGGTTTTACCTTTCTGAGTGTAGGATGACCCTTGGTAGATGGAGTAGGTGACTTAAGCAGAGTGACGTAGTGTGTGTATGTTCCGCGGCATACTTACGATACGGTACTCCGCCTAAGTGACCTTAGGATATATATTTACTTGTATTTCCTTCCTTGATTCCGGAAATCCTTTGATTTGATCGCAATGTTCCTATCAATCATGTTTCTTGTTCCAGCCACTATGCCGCTGGAGACTATGAGGGCCCAGAGGGCTGCCGCCAGGGATGAGATTAGAGTAAGCCCGTATGAGACGAGGACCGATCATGGCGGTACGCCTGCCCCTCAGGGACAGATTGATCCGCCTTTTTTCCATGCCGGATAGCTAGGTTGGAGTTGAGTATTCAGTACTTGTGACAGATGGTTGGATTGTTAGTTGAGGTTAGCCGAGCTCCGAGAGCCGATGATGTCCTTCCTACTGCGGGGACTGTGATTGTACCTGCTGTTCAAGCAGCTGTTTCCGTTGTTACCAAGATTATTTACGTATCCTTACAGGAGTTTTTTAGGCTGAAGCCTCCAGTTTTTACCGGCACAGATGCAGCGGAGGATCCATAGACAATCCTTGACAGGATGGCTAGGATTTGTCGTTCACAGAGATGTTCTAACGAGATATGGATTGATTTTATGAGTTTTCGTCTAGAGAGGTCTTGCTCAGACATGGTACGAGTCAATTGAGAGAGGCCGAGCTGCAGATCTATTTCCTATGACTTGGGATAAGTTCACAGCTGTATTTCTTGCTCGTTTCCTTTCGGAGAGCGTTTGAGATGCTCGAGCTCGTAGTTTCGAGTCTTTGCGTAAGACCCCAGGGATGACAGTGTCCGAGTACGACATTCAGTTTACTCAGCTGTCCCGATATGCTCCTTACCTGGTGGACACTGAAGAGAAACGGATAAAGAGGTTTGTGTGGAGATTTGACATGCAGTTATTTCTTGCCATCGGCATCCAGCATTTTGACACTTATGCAGCCACGATGAATACAGCCATACTGCTAGAGGAGCGGATTTCTGAGACTTCGGTCGTTTCTGGACCAAAGCGGATTTATACCGGTATGCCAGATCAAAGACGATTAGATGGACGCTGTTGTGATAGGTATTCTTTCGGTGTTTTCTTTCGATGCGTATTTCTTTCTGGTGTTGTTTGAAATGGTATCCACATAATTTGTATGAAAGTCTACCCGATAGCAGTCCTTGCTAAATCAGCCGCTTGTTGTGATTTCTTCCATAGGCTAGTCTTTTGTCGCTCGAAATGTTTTTGCTCGTGTTTGTTTTGTTCATATCGGAGATAGGGATTCTTCTGTCGATTTTATTTTTTCTCTCGATATGTTAGACCTTGACATTATTCTGAGCATGGATCAGTTAGCCACATGTTATGAATTTGTTGGATAAAGGGTTTGTTCGTCCGAGTGCGTCACTTTGGGGAGCTCCTGTTCTGTTCGTCAAGAAGAAGGACGGCAGTATGCGATTATGCGTTGATTAACGTCAGTTGAATCGAGCAACTGTGCGGAACAGATATCCCTTACCTCTTATTGAAGATTTGTTCAATTAGCTCCAGGGTGTAGGACATTTCTCGAAAATTGACTTGCGATCAGGTTACCATCAATTGCGGGTTCGGAAGGATGATATTCCGAAGACTGCTTTTCGCACACGTTACAGGCATTATGGGTTTTTGGTGATGCCGTTCGGATTCACTAATGCCCCAGCGGCATTTATGGACTTAATAAACCGCACATTCAGGTTGTTTCTTGATCAGTTTATGATCGTGTTCGTTGAGGATTGTTCTCCCCCGAAAACAGGGACCAGGACATTGGGACATCATGCCTAAATTTCGAGGGCAGATGCTATTTGGTGCTATCCATCCACCTCTCCGAAGATACCAAGTTGATTTATGACACCATGTATCGAAGGTCTAAACGGATGCAGCCGATGTAGTAGACTTCATCAGATTCCCCCTCGTTGAGGGTTTTTTGATTGTGGAGATGCTCTTCCCTGCAGGCGCAAGCCCCTGCAGTTAATTACGCTACCGCATCACGGTAACCACTTTCTCCTTCTCCAGATGGTCACTTCATGTCGTGTGTGTTTGTTTTGTTTTTGGTTGCCCATGGATTGTATACGGAGACTAATTTATGTTGTCGCCCGTAGGGTGTGGATTAGTCCAAATCCGTATTTTCTTAGATTTGGGTTTGGGGTTGGGTTTAAGGATGCGTTAGTCTCATTTGAAACTAAGATCAACTTAAACATTTGCAAAGGATACGTTAGTCTAGTTTCAGACAATGATCAACTTAACAGGATCATTTAGATCCAACAAAAGAGTATTTGGGCTCTATTGTTTTAGTTTAGGGACTTTGCGGTCCATAATTAGTTTAAGGACATTACGGTCCAATGTTAGTTTAAGGACATCTCGGTCCATGGGTTTAAGGACCCCACAGTCCGAGGTTAAGAACATCATAGTCCATGGATTTAAGGACCCCACAGTCCGAGGTTAAGAACATCATAGTCCATGGGCTTAAAGGACCCCACAGTCCGAGGTTAAGGACATCATAGTCCATGGGCTTAAGGACCCCACAGTCCGAAGTTAAGGACATCATAGTCCATGGGTTTAGGACCCCACAGTCCATGGGATGTTTGGTTGTCGGGACCCGTCATCTCTCTGAAGACGTTGAAGGATTGCAACGACAAATATCAGAGAAGTAAAGAGATGCACCCTTGAACCAATTTTGGATGGGAGATCTGTAGTCCAATTAGGACTAAGATCTGAGATTTATGAGCATATGGGCTCAATTAATCTGAATGAGGGTTTTGAAGCCACTTTGGGCTCGGCTCATTCAATTAAAATGTTAGACATTTGACAATGCTGAGCATTGATTTGAGTTTTGACAATATTTTTGTCTTTTATTGAATGCTGAGCATTCATTATAGTTCTGGGTTTTATTTATAGAATAATTTATGTTCTTTTAGTGAACACGTGAGGAGCACGTGGCGCGCTTGGCGCTTTGCACCAGTCAAAGAGCGCAGAGCGTTTCTGCTGGGTAGCGCACACGTGAGAAGCACGTGGCGCGCTTGGCGCTAAGCGCCAGATAAAGGGCGCATTGCGCCAGTTTATGAGCGCAAAGTGCTATTTTATGAGCGCAAAGCGCTATTTGTTCAGTGGCGCACACGCGAGGAGCACGTGGTGCACTTGGCGCTGAGCGCCAGTCCAAGAGCGCAAAGCGCTATCTGTTAAGTGGCACACACGTGAGGAGCACGTAGTGCGCTTGGCACTGAGCGCCAGTCCAAGAGCACAAAGCGCTAGTTTATGAGCGCAAAGCGCTATTTGATCAGCTTTATGATTTGAGAAAATAAATTCTCGCTTATAAGAGACTTTGTCTCAAGATTCTAAGAACAAAGTTCTTATTTTTATAGAAGATGTTTCAATCTCTTATTTTTGTGAAAGGCTTTGCCTTTATGGATCTGTGATCCTAACAAAATTGAATTATTCTCCTCCCCCTTCTTTTTATAATGAGATATTCATGATCTCTTTTTATAAAAGACCTTAGTCTTATAGATCTATGATCTGTGAGAAGAATTATGTTCTTCTTCTTATTTTTTTATGATGAGATCCTTTGATCTCTTTATGAAACACCTTGGTCTTATAGATCTATAATCTTAGAAAACAGAAGTAAATTCTTCTTTTATACGAGACGATTTCGTCTTTCTGTTCTTTTTACCTTGAAGAAAATCTTCTTCTTCCGAGAGCTTCTCTTCTTTCTGAGATTTCACAAAGTTTATAAGGGGTTCCTCTATCTGAGACTTGAAGTCTTGGGGCTTTTATATAGGGCAAGCTGATTTGTTCAATCGGTTAAGGAGATCTTCTCTCCAATTGATTTGGGAATTTCCCCATCGTTGGATGTTTGATCCAAGGGTTTCTGATTTATAGAAGGCAGCCTTCTTGTTTTTTAATAAGATTGGGAAATATTTTTCCCACACAGAATTTATTTTGTATTTTGGTGATTTTTAATCACATTTGGATCATTGATCCAACGGTGCTCTGATTTACAGAGCACAATCTTTTTGTTTGGAAAGATTTTGAGGAATCTCTCCTTAACAGAATTTTATTCTGGTTAATTGATGATTTATCATCTTTATTGGATCTTTGATCTGACGGTGGGGATATTTTAGTTCCAGCGCTAGCACTCCCGTGCTTTGCACGTGGTGCGCTGCTTAGAGTGCAGCGCACTTAGCGCTATCGCTTACGTGCTTTGCACGTAGTGCGCTGCTTAGAGTGCAGCGCTCATGTGCTTTGCACATGAGCGCTACCTCAGAGTCTTTGACTCCCTTTGCGCTGGCGCTACTATTGAAGCGCTGCTTCATTTCAAAATTTGAAATTTGAATAAAGTTTTGCTCTGATTATGGGAAACAAATGCCCCCCCACTGTTGCGCTCACGTGGCCTACAGGTGAGTGCAGCGGTAGCAGCATCTTTGTCCTTGGATCAACTCAGAAGTTGAAACGGCATCTCAGTGCCTATAAATAGGACCCTTGGCCCTTGAGATGATTTCTGTTCATCTTCTTCCTTGTTTTTTTCCTAAGAATTAATTCTCTTTCAGATTATAGCTCTCTGTTTTAAGAACTTTCTTAAGGACAGAACTCTGACAAAATTTAGGTAAAGATTAAATCTTTTAATGGATTATTTTAATAATCTAGGGTTTCACCTATTAACAGAGCTTTGCTCTTCATAAATCTTTGATATAAAGAAAACCCTTTTTCAGAGCTTTGCTCTCTTGAAATCATAGATCTAAAGAGATCTTTCTTGGGGTTTCTTAACCCATTAAAAGAGCTTTGCTCTTTAGAAATTTTGGAGGGAATTTTATTCCCCTCATGATTAATTATGACAGTTGTCTGTCTGTTGCAGAGCATTGCTCTTAATGGGAGATTTACTCCTTGGCCCGAGGAGTTCTCATTAAATGAAAATCTTTTGAGGATTTCCCCCTTAATTGCACAAATTTAAATCTGTTGGGTGTTTTAGTCAGCACTTGTTTTCTTCATGCGGATATCAAGAGTTGTCTAAATCTCCGTGTCTTGATCAGTCTGTCCGCTAAACTCTCACTGATTTTCGTTTTCAGGTGCTATGGCCACTCATCTGTACCGCCTTAACGAAATCATTTCCTATGAGGACATTCGCGTACAGGGCCGTTGTCAAAACCAGGAGTTCACAAACGCCCAATGTGCCGAAATTATGAATCGTTTCAATGCACACATCGGCCGACTACTCCCTCGTCGCTCCGCTTTCTTGAAGATTATAGTGAGAGCAATTTGGAAAGCGCTTCCTGGATTTTATAAAGCCATACCGCTTAATGCACTGGATGATGCTGATGATAAGGTGCACTCAGTGTATCTGACGGGCCTGATCTCGAAGAAACGGCGAGATAACCTCACTGATATTCTGCATCAAGTTTTCCAGCAGACGACGATAATCGCTGCTTATCAGAGGGTGGAGGATATCAGCGAAGATCTGGACACTTGTGATCGTGAAAGGATTCACACAAGAATGGTCAGAAAGGCCAGAAACACTTTAGACGGACTTACTTTTGAATTTCTTAATCGGTGTCCCGGATTCAATGTTTTGCCCATGTAAACATTTTAATGATGCTTTTATTCACTATTTTCATCGCTGTAAGAATTTTCTGAAGTATGACTGGCAAATTCCTCATTTTCGTCTGTTTATTTTATGCACTAAATCTTTTGCACACGCATGAGTAGGTACGCTTTGAACGCTTAAATGGATGCGAATCAAACGTTCTTTTTACTGTCTTGCATAATATGTGATTGACGTCTGTAGGTTATGCCTTTCTGTTTTGACTTGGCGCAGAGCGGTTGACATACTATTGAGCAGCATCTCGATTTCAACGACTTGTTATTTTGGCAAGTGTGGCTTGTAGACAGTATGTAGCTGTCCATCTTAGACTCTTTGCAGGGTGGTGATGGCTTAGGAAACAGGGTTAGTATCTGTCGCCTAAGACTTTTCAATTATATGAGCCATGAGGGTCTCATAAAGATCTTTCTCTCTACGAGTCGTACAGATCTCGTATGTGTATTTTCTCCTTAGAAATCGTGAGGATTCCTAAGTGTGTTTTCTCTTGAGAGTCGTAAGGATCTCACAAGAGAATTTTTCTTGCTTACGAGTCGAGAGGACTTATAAGTGATTGTTTCCTTTCTTGTCGGAGAGTGTGGCCTGTAGAAAATCTACTTTGACCTTTCTGCGAGGCAATGATGGCTTGGGAGACAGGGTTAGGATTTGCCACCTAAGACTTTTCAACTTCATGAGCCGTGAGGGTCTCAAAAATAATTTTCTCCCTACAGGTCGAGAGGATCCCGTAGATGTGGTTTCTCCTTAGGAATCGTGAGAATTCCTAAGTGCGTTTTCTCTTGAGAGTCGTAAGGATCTCACAAGAGAATTTTCTCCTTACAAGTCGAGAGGACTCGTAAGTGATTGATGAGTTGAACTGCTCCCGAGTCAAGGCATTGCTTTGACGGGGAGTTTCGAAGGTTTACTCTAGCTGTTTCCTACAGAGTCAGGATTGACTTTGGCCGTGTTCTACGGGGTCAGGAAGGGTTGACTTTATCCGCATTTCACGGTGTCAGGGGTTGACTTTATCCGCCTTTCACGGAGTCAGGGGTTGACTTTATCCGCCTTTCACGGAGTCAGGGTTTGACTTTATCCGCCTTTCACGGTGTCAGGGGTTGACTTTATCCGCATTTCACGGAGTCAGGGGTTGACTTTATCCGTATTTCATGGAGTCAGGGGTCGACTTTATCTGCATTTCACGGTGTCAGGGGTTGACTTTATCCGCATTTCACGGAGTCAGGGTGGGCTTTATCCGCATTTCACGGTGTCAGGGGTTGACTTTATCCGCATTTCACGGAGTCAGGGGTTGACTTTATCCGCATTTCACGGAGTCAGGGGTTGCTCTGGATGTTTTCCACAGGGTCAGGATTGACATTAGCCGTGTTCTACGGGACCAGGAGGTGCTCTGGACGTTTCCCACGGGGTCAGGATTGACTTTAGCCGTGTTCCACTGGGCCAGGATTTGCTCTGGACGTTTCCCACGGGGTCAGGATTGACATTAGCCGTGTTCTACGGGACCAGTATTTGCTCTGGGCGTTTCCCACGGGGTCAGGATTGACTTTAGCCGTGTTCTACGGGACCAGGAGGTGCTCTGGGCGTTTCCCATGGGGTCAGGATTGACTTTAGCCGTGTTCTACGGGACCAGGAGATGCTCTGGGCGTTTCCCACGGTGTCAGGGACTTTAGCCGTGTTCTACGGGACCAGGATTTGCTCTGGACGTTTCCCACGGGGTCAGGATTAACTTTAGCGGTGTTCTACGGGACCAGGAGGTGCTCTGGGCGTTTCCCACGGGATCAGGATTGACTTTAGCCGTGTTCTACGGGACCAGGAGGTGCTCTGGGCGTTTCCCATAGGGTCAGGATTGACTTTAGCCGTGTTCTACGGGACTAGGAGATGCTCTGTCGGTTGTCTGTGAACCGTCATGGTTTGGAACAGGGACTTTTCCATGGCTCCAAGGTTGATTGTCGCGTCTGAATCCTGCTGGGATGAGGAGGAACGTTGTTGGTGATCTCTAGGCTGTCTGTGAACCGTCGAGATTTGGAACAGGGACTTTGCCATGGCTCCAAAGTTGATTGTCGTGTCTGAATCCTGCTGGAATGAGGAGGAACGCTGTTGTGGGTCTCTAGGCTGTAGATGCGGCCGTCGAGACTTGGCTCTCTTTCAGATGGAGCCTGGTGGGAAGGTATGGTTCCTTTTTTGTTTGTACCCCTGGATTGTATACAGGGATCGATGTGATCTCACCTGTAGGGAAAAAGTTTCATTTTATATATTCTTCTTTCTGCGATGCTCTATCATTTTAGATTTTATATAGCGAAAGTCGCGATTGCCCAATCATTTCGGCTATTTTTCGTGGCACCCAATCATTTCGGCTATTTGTTTTATTTACTCGTTGCTTTTTATTGCGAGTTGCCCAACCATTTCAGCTATTTTGTATGCATATATATTACTTGCTAATTTTGTTGCAAGTTGCCCCATCATTTCAGCTATTTCATATGCATTTGTGGCTTGCTAACTTTTCGCTGCGATTTTAGGATTTGATACCGATTTAGGCATCAGCAACGCTACAACTGGGATATTGCCAGGAGCGAATTATCATTTGCCTTGAAAGGACTTGGAACTTGATACTGATGTAGGCATCAGCATCGTTACAACTAGGACATTGCCAGGAGCGAATCATCATTTTCCTTTGTCAGTTCGAATAAAGGTGGCTTAGCAAACAGGGTTAAGATTCTGTCGACTAAGGCTTTTGACTTCATGAGCCGTAAGGGTCTCATAAAGGTATTTCTTCCTATGAGTCGCGAGGATCTCGTAGGTGCATTTTCTCCTTAAGAATCGTGAGGATTCCTAAGTGTATGGTCTCTTATAAGTCGTAAGGATCTTACAAGAGTGTTTACTCCTTATAAGTCGAGAGGACTTACAAGGGCCGTTCACCGTGTGAGCATATCCCTCGTCAGTGGTGGGATTTTGTTAGGGAAATGTTTATTCGTGCCCATGGATTGTATACAAGGGACAATATTGAACCGCTTGTAGGGCATCATTGAAGGTTGTGATGGCTTAAGAACAAGTTCAGATCCCTGTAGCTTAAGGCTTTTGAATCCTATGAGCCGTGAGGGTCTCATAGAGGAATTCTCCTTACGAGTCGTGAGGATCTCGTAAGTGTGTTTTCTCCTTAGGAATCGTGGGGATTCCTAAGTGTGTTTCTCCCTTATGAGCCGTAAGGATCTCACGCAAGTATTTTCTCCTTACAGGGTCAAGAGGACCTTGCAAGTGTCTTTTAACGAGATTGCGCCCTTTCGTGTTTTCACAAACTCGCCGGTAGTCCTGCTGTTTTTACTCACGGCGCCCTTTCAGGTTTTCATCCGTGCCCATTTTTCTTGTGGACATACCGTTTTTTTTACGAGTCTGCGCCCTTTCGGGTTTTCACAAACATCGCTGGTAGTTCTGCTGTTTTTACTCACGGTGCCCTTTCGGGTTTTCATCCGTGCCCATTTTGCTTGTGGACATACCGTTTTTTTTGTGTCAGCCTTGGGATGCTGCGGTTTGTAGTAGTTTAACGACGTTTCGGTCAGTTGCAAGTTTTAGGACATTGCGGCCCATGGTTAGTTTAAGGACGTTTCGGTCCGTAGCCAGTTTTAAGACATAGTGGTCCATCGTTAGTTTAAAGACGTTTCGGTCCGTCGTTAGTTTTAGGACGTTTCGGTCCGTCGTTAGTTTTAGGACATTTCGGTCCGTTGTTGCCATTTTGGAGACAACGGTTTCGTTGGATACTACTTATAGAGTTTGGGCTTGGGAAGATAGTGAGCGGACATAGACGTCGTCATCTATCATTGACCTAGGCCGTGACTCGTCAGGCATAGTATTTTTTTAGAAACCGGCCGTTTATTGGCTTGAAAGGTCTTTCGCCATACATGTCCATGAGCAGGTAAGCCCCACCTTGGTAGACTTTATCTATGATATATGGGCCTTCATAGTTTGGCTCGAACTTCCTTCGTTTGGCACGATTGGGGATCATAGGTATCTTGATTACTAGCATGAGCTCGCCTTGGCGGAATGCTCTCGGCCTAGTCAATTTCTCATATGAGCACGTCATCTTTGCTTTATAAGCCTCCAGGTTTTGTTGCGCCATGAGCCGGATTTCATCAAGGGCGTCGAGCTCCTCAAGCCGAAGGTGAGCATTTTCTTCGTCGGTTAGCTCGTAGTGAACCGCCACTCGTAAGGAGGGCGGCTCTATCTCTAAGGGGAGTACCGCTTCTGTGCCAAATACCAATGCATACGGCGTTGTGTTTGTGGCCGTTTTGAACGTGGTTCGATACGCCCAGAGAGTTTCATGCAGTCTCTCGTGCCAGCCCTTTTTATTTTTGGACACCGTCTTTTTCACGATCTTCTTCAAAGTCTTGTTGAAAGCCTCAGTTAGACCGTTAGCTCAGGGATTATAGACCGAAGAGTATCTCCAGTCTATATTATGTTGTTGTGCGAAGCGGCTGATCTTGTGGCTTCTATAGGCTGGCCCGTTATCGGAGATAATCCGTCGCGGAGTGCTAAACCGATAAATGACGTGTATCTTGAAGAAATGGAGGATGTTCTCCGTCTTGACTTCTTTTAGCGATATTGCTTCCGCCCACTAAGAGAAGTAATCAGTTGTCGCCAATATGAACCGATGTCCTCTGGATGATGCTGGTTCGATGGGCCCTATTATGTCAGTTCCCCACATTTCGAACGGCCGGCTTGCCACTGTTGGATGTAGCGGATTTGGATGTTGGTGGATAAAGTCCCCATGAATCTGGAAAGAGTGTCACTGCTTCGCGTATTCAAGGCAGTCTTAGATCATTGTGGGCCAATAGTAGCCCATCCTTTTGATCTTTAGCTTCATCTTTAGCCCGGCTTGATGAGAACCGCAGAGTCCATCGTGAATTTCTTGGACAACTCTCCTTGCCTCTTCAGGTCCCAGGCATCTTAGCCACAGGGAATCAAATGATCTCTTATACAGAGTATCATTGACGAAGGTAAAAGATAAAGCTCGTTTCATGAGCTGATGTCTTGAGGACGCATCTTCGGGCATTCGACGGGATTTAAAGTAGTCTATAAAGACTTCTCTCCAATTCTTAGCCTTTTTCTGGTCTTTTATTTGTAGGGCCGTTTGCTCGGTCACTCCTTTTTCTTTGGATGACTCTGGAGATATTTCTGCTGGTGCAAGAACCCGACGGCTTTGTACAACCATCCTCACGTCATCGAGGTTCTCGTCGGCTAATGCATCCGCCTTGATATTTTCTGCGCGCGGTTTGCTTTCCAGGGCGTAGGAAGGGATTCGAGTTAGCAGCTGTTGCACTCTTTCACCGTACTTTACCAACTCCGGTTTGCACGTTTGATAGTCACCATTTACTTGACTAACGACCAGCTGGGAGTCTCCATATATGAGGAGGTTTTCAATTTCCATGTTGACAGCGATCTCAAGACCCGCTATCAAAGCTTCGTATTCGGTTTCGTTGTTTGTCCTCGGTTCTGTCAAGGAAAAGGCAAAACGCATTATCCTTCCTTGTGGGGTCACGAAGATGAGGCCTACCCCTGATTGGATTATGGGGGTGCTTTGTTTGCGCTTCTTCATGGAAGATACTCCATTGAAGTAGAGTTCCCACCGGGTATCATTCTCTCTTCTCTCCCCGTCGATCGTGTCAAACGCGTGCTCGTCGGGCAATTCTCAGTTCAAAGGAGAGTCGGCAGGTATCGGATGCTCCGCGAGGAAGTCGGCAATGGCCTGGCCTTTCACTGCCTTGAGTGGTCGGTATATCACCGAGAATTCCATTAAGAGTAGGGCCCATTTAGCGAGCCGCCCCGTCAATATGGCCTTTGACATCAAATATTTGAGAGGATCCACCTTTGATATGTGATGGACCTCATGTGCCAACGCATAGTGTCCGAGCTTCGTTATCGCGAATATCAACGTCAGGCAGTGTTTTTCGATGGGGGAGTAATTGTTTTCTGCCCCCAGGAGAACTTGACTCGGATAGTAGAGAGCTCTTTCTTCCCTTTGGTCATTTTCCTGTGCCCATAGCGCGCCTAAAGAACCCTCAAGGGCGGTCGTATACAGGATGAGGGGCTTTCCCTTGGCCGGGGCGGTCAGTACCGGCGGATTCTGCAGATATTGCTTAATTTCGTCAGTGCGCTTTGGCATTAGTGATCCCAGACGAACGGGGTTCCCTTCTTCATCAAGTGACTGTAGGGACGGCATTTGCCGGAAAGATTGGCTATGAATCGTCGGATATACGCGAGCTTTCCTTGGAGAGACCGTAGTTGTCTGAGAGTTCTTGGCGGGTGCATTTCCATGATCGCTTTGATCTTTGACGGGTCTATTTCGATGCCTCGATGTCTTATGATGAATCCTAGGAATTTGCCCAAGGAAACTCCGAACGCGCATTTGAGAGGGTTCATCTTCAAGTTATATTTTCGAAGGCGCTGAAACACGATCTTCAGATGCTCTAAATATTCCTCGTATGATTTTCTTTTAACTACGAGGTCATCAATATAGCATTCGACGATTTCATGTATGAGCTCATCGAAAATCTTCGTCATGGCCCTCTGATAGGTGGCACCGGCGTTCTTTAGACCGAAGGGCATCACCTTGTAGCAGAATATGCCCAAAGGGGTCCGGAAAGCGGTATGCTTCTGGTCCTCGGAATGCATCTTTATCTGATTGTATCCTGATGAGCCGTCCATAAAAGAGAAAACTTTATGAGTGGACGTATTATCTATCATCAACTCGGTGACCGGTACTGGAAAGCCGTCATTCGGGCAAGCTTTGTTGAGATCCCGGATGTCTAGGCATATGCGCACCGTCCCATTTTTCTTCATCACTGGGACAATGTTGGCGATCCAGTCAGGATACTGAACCTCTTGGATGAAGCCGGAGTCGATTAGCTTCTTGACCTCGGCATTGATGCTCATCTTAAGCTCGAGACGCATTCTTCTCGGTGCTTGTTTGATCGGCTTGACGTCCGGAGATATCGTCAATTTGTGGACGGCTATTTCTGGATCCAATCCGTGCATCTCGGAATAGTTCCATGTGAAACAGTCTTTATACTGCATGAGCACGTCTTTTAGCGTAGCCACCCTTTCTTCTGACAATAGCTCACTGATGAATGTCGGCCGCGGGTCACTTGCCGTCCCCAAGTCAATTTTCTTGAGGTTATCTGCAGTAGTATGTATCCCATCTTCCAGCTCTTTTGGCGCCGGTGGAAACTCTGAGATCACCTCGTCATCATCGTTTTCGAAGCACCAGAGGAGGTCATCCATATTCTTGGGTTCTTCTTCTGACAGCGTTATCACGTGACAAGTACGAGATCGCTTCCAAGACTGATGTTGGTCTGGTTCTATTCTCGCCGCATACGTGGCTTTCGGTTTATGCTTCTGTGGTGGGGTCAACTGCTGGATAGAGCGAACCTACCTTACTGATACTGGTCTTCGATCCAGTCTTTGAATGTGAAGCAGTCTTCGAAAGGATGTCCTATCGCTCGGTGATAGGAGCAATAATCTGGGTGAGAGACCTTATCTGCATGTTCTCCTTACAAGGTCGAGAAGACCTTGCCAATGTGCATGAATTTTTTACGAGTCTGAGCCCTTTCGGGTTTTCACAGACTCACCGGTAGCCCTGCTGTTTTTACTCATGGAGCCCTTTCGGGTTTTCATCCGTGCCCATTTTGCTTGCGGACGTACCATTTTTTTTTTACGCGTCGGCAACAAATACCACCTTACCTCCGCTTTTCATTCATCTTCATCAGATGATGAAGGGTCTTGACTCAGTTGATCCAATTGAGTCATTTTATCCATGAGCTCTTGAAAGACGGTCGGCTTGAAGAGGGCCATATACGAGGACGCCTCTGAATTTGGGTCAAGGGTGGCTATGAGCATTCCCATGGCTGCAACTTTATCAATGCGTTGCTTGTATTTGACCAGAGATTTCGCTATCGGGTAATACATTGAACCCAAGTCTCATTCGGTCTAAGCCTTTCGTTGACCAGTGCCGTCACGGTAGTGCTTTTATTCACACTAGCGAATCTCTGACAAGAGGGCATCTCTATTTCGTCGAAGGTATTCATGGAGTCATTTGGGAGTTCCGCATACCAATCGAAGGCAATACCCGCCAGATAGCCGATGAACTGATAGAGGAGAAGTATATCAGTATTGCCGCACATGGGTTCAAATCACGCAATGCGCTGGCGAGGATTCCCAGTTCCTTTGTACATGTGGCACGTTGAAAGTGTGTACTCTGGAGGGTACTGTATTTGATTATGCCACGTCGGATACGGTCGACCAATCTTGATTGATCTATTTGCGGCTTCACTGGCATAGTGAGCTTCGATTTGCTGAGCAATATATTCATTCAACTTTGCTTTTAGGAATCATTTCCTCCTCAGCCATTGATGAGCTTTGCAGAGGATTTGAAATGTCATCCTTATCTTTAAGACCGACTACCGGCAGTTCATCTGCCGGTGGTTCCGATTGAACCATCATTCTAGCCATATTCTGAATCAGAAGGGCCATCTGGTTCATTTTAGTGGACATTTCTGCCGCTTCTGCATCTCCCTTTTTCAGAGCGCGCTTTAGGAAATCAATATCCGACTCCTTCTCTATTCTTTCTCCAGGTGCGTCTTCGGGATTTATCTTAGACGATGGATTAGCGAGTGGGGCCTCCTGAGCAAGCATCTCCTGCAGCTTTTCACGTTGCAGTTGAACTTTTGTTAAGGACCGAGTTTGAGGTCGGTGACTAGGAGAAGCTCGAACTTCGTCTTTGGAATTCACCACATAGACTGTATGAACTACCATGCCCCCAGGCTTGGGGTGTTTGGAGTTTTTGGCCTTTGGAGTTTGCTTCGGGCACTTGAGTTTTATTGGGCCTCCTTTTTTTTGTGAAAAGCCGCTTTGGTTTTGGGAGGAACCGTTGTATCAGGATCCGTCTTGGGATGAGTCCCCTTGTATTTGAAAGAGAATTTTTCAGAATTTGGCTGATGTCTAGAGGAAGAGCCGCGGTTGATGACAGAGACCTTCACTTGCTTCCGCACTTTATATATAGATGAGAAAAGTTGCTTTAGGAAGCGAACTGGTTTCTGCTCTCGTGGGATCTCCATGAGCTGCGGAGACTTCTTCAATATTGCGGTAGGAGAACTTTGTCCAACCATTCACAACAATTTGAAGCTGTTCACAGTTGGAACAACAACATTCACTACTGGGGTTGAAACAGGTCCATACGGAGAACTGCCCTCGGCTCATTTTGTATGATGCTGATATCGACGTTGACTGTTTCTTACGGCCGGGATTTGATTAGCCTCGGGATTTTACCGAGCCTGCCCCATGTTTCCTTTGAGAGCTTAAATATTCTGCCCCCTGCGTCGACCTTGGTCCTTGGCAGGTGTCAGTTGTTTGAGGACTGATTCCATCAGCAAAGCTGCAGCTTGGGGAACCAGCCTATGGAAGACAGACTACTTCTGGGCTTCCTCTATCAGCGTTGAGGCACCGAGGGTAGGATATGAGAGTATTGACCCAAAGAGGAGCCCGTTGATTTCTTGAAGAGACGGATTGCAGAGATTTGAAGCTGCAAGTGACCCATACTTGACTCCGCCAGATGTGACAGAGCCTGAGTTGTTAGGGTGGGAGCAAACGCCATTCTTCATAGAGACGAAATGCCGGCTTCATTATCCACTCCCATAAGGGCAACCACAAACATATATACCGCGATTATTTAATCACGGAAAAAAAAGACACACAAAGTGTGGAGTGGAAAGAGGAAAAGATCCCACCGGGCGTGCCAGAATCTGTTCTCCGCCAAAAACAGGGACCGGGACATTGGGA
Source organism: Agapanthus africanus (assembly GCA_030015575.1). NCBI lineage: Eukaryota > Viridiplantae > Streptophyta > Magnoliopsida > Asparagales > Amaryllidaceae > Agapanthus > Agapanthus africanus. The sequence goes on from JASDDO010000016.1 coordinate 571,382,254, forward strand.
CGTCAGGCCTGGGCAGATGGTATTTGGTGCTATCCGTCCACCTCTCCGAAGATGCCAAGTTGATTTATGACACCATGTATCGAAGGTTTAAACGGATGCGGCCGATGTAGCAGACTTCGTCAGATTCCCCCTCGTTGAGGGGTTTTTGATTGTGGGGACGCTCTTCCCTGCAGACGCAAACCCCTGCAGTTAATTACGCTACCGCATCACGGTAACCACTTTCTCCTTCTCCAGATGGTCACTTCATGTCATGTGTGTTTGTTTTGTTTTTGGTTGCCCGTGGATTGTATACGGAGACTAATTTATGTTATCGTCCGTAGGGCGTAGATTAGTCCAAATCCGTATTTTCTTAGATTTGGGTTTGGGGTTGGGTTTAAGGATGCGTTAGTCTCATTTGAATCTAAGATCAACTTAAACGTTTTCTAAGGATACATTAGTCTAATTTCAGACTAAGATCAACTTAACATGATCATTTAGATCTAACAAAAGAGCATTTGGGCTCTATTGTTTTAGTTTAGGGACTTTGCGGTCCATAATTAGTTTAAGGACATTACGGTCCAATGTTAGTTTAAGGACATTACGGTCCAATGTTAGTTTAAGGACATCTCGGTCCATGGGTTTAAGGACCCCACAGTCCGAGGTTAAGGACATCATAGTCCATGGGCTTAAAGGACCCCACAGTCCGAGGTTAAGGACATCATAGTCCATGGGCTTAAGGACCCTACAGTCCGAGGTTAAGGACATCATAGTCCATGGGCTTAAGGACCCCACAGTCCGAGGTTAAGGACATCATAATCCATGGGCTTAAGGACCCCACAGTCTGAGGTTAAGGACATCATAGTCCATGGGTTTAAGGACCCCACAGTCCATGAGATGTTTGGTTGTCGGGACCCATCACCTCTCTGAACACGTTGAAGGATTACAACGATAAATATCAGAGGAGTAAAGAGATGTACCCTTGAACCAATTTTGGTTGGGAGATTGTAGTCCAATTGGGACTAAGATCTGAGATTTATGAGCATATGGGCTCAACTAATTTGAATGAGCGTTTTGAAGCCACTTTGGGCTCGGCTCATTCAATTAAAATGTTAGACATTTGACAATGCTGAGTATTGATTTGAGTTCTGATAATATTTTTGTCTTTTATTGAATGTTGAGCATTAATCATAGCTCTGGGTTTTATTTATAGAACAATTTATGTTCTTTTAGCGCACACATGAGGAGCACGTGGCGCGCTTGGCGCTTTGCGCCAGTCAAAGAGCGCAGATCACTTCTACTGGGTAGCGCACACGTGAGGAGCACGTGGCGCGCTTGGCGCTAAGTGCTAGATAAAGGGAGCATTGGGCCAGTTTATGAGCGCAAAGTGCTATTTTATGAGCGCAAAGCGCTATTTGTTTAGTGGCGCACACGCGAGGAGCACGTGGTGCGCTTGGCGCTGAGCGCCAGTCCAAGAGTGGAAAGCGCTATCTGTTAAGTGGCGCACATGTGAGGAGCACGTGGTGCGCTTGGTGCTGAGCGCCAGTCCAAGAGCGCAAAGCGTTAGTTTATGAGTGCAAAGCACTATTTGATCAGCTTTATGATCTGAGAAAATAAATTCTCGCTTATAAGAGATTTTGTTTCAAGATTCTAAGAACAAAGTTCTTATTTTTATAGGAGATGTTTCAATCTCTTATTTTGGTGAAAGGCTTTGCCTTTATGGATCTGTGATCCTAAGAGAATTGAATTATTCTCCCCCCTTCTTTTTATAATGAGATGTTCATGATCTTTTTTTATAAAAAACCTTAGTCTTATAGATCTATGATCTGTGAGAAGAATTATATTCTTCTTCTTATTTTTTTTTTGATGAGATCCTTTGATCTCTTTATGAAAGACCTTGGTCTTATAGATCTATGATCTTAGAAAACAGAAGTAAATTCTTCTTTTATACGAGACGATTTCGTCTTTCTGTTCTTTTTACCTTGAAGAAAATCTTCTTCTTCCGAGAGCTTGCTCTTCTTTTTGAGATTTCTCAAAGTTTATAGGGGGTTCCCCTATCTGAGACTTGAAGTCTTGGGGCCTTTATATAGGGCAAGCTGATTTGTTCAATCGGTTAAGGAGATCTTCTCTCCAATTGATTTGGGAATTTCCCCATCGTTCGATCTTTGATCCAAGGGCTTCTGATTTACAGAAGGTAGCCTTCTTGTGTTTTAATAAGATTGGGAAATCTTTTTCCCACACAGAATTTATTTTGTATTTTGGTGATTTTTAATCACCTTTGGATTATTGATCCAACGGTGCTCCGATTTACAGAGCACAATCTTTTTGTTTGGAAAGATTTTGAGGAATCTCTCCTTAACAGAATTTTATTCTGGTTAATTGATGATTTATCATTTTTATTGGATCTTTAATCTGACGGTGGGGAGCTTTTAGTTCCAGCGCTAGCGCTCTCGTGCTTTGCACGTGGTGCGCTACTTAGAGTGCAGCGCACTTAGCGCTAGCGCTTACTTGCTTTGCACGTAGTGCACTGCTTAGAGTGCAGTGCTCTTAGCGCTAGCGCTCATGTGCTTTGCACGTGAGCGCTGACTCAGAGTCTTTGACTCTCTCAGCGCTAGCGCTGCTATTGAAACGCTGCTTCATTTCAAAATTTGAAATTTGAATAGAGCTTTGCTCTGATTGAGGGAAATAAGGACATCCTAGTATACTTTTGGAACCGAGAGGAGCCTGGGTAGTATTTGAGGACTTCGTTGTAGACTTTGAGGGAGCACCGGCTATTCGCTAAAATTTCCAAGTGTGTTTTCTGGATGGATAGTGTTGACTTCTTGGGTCACGTAATTACGAGAGATGGTATACGTATGGAACCGAAGAAGATCGAGGCCGTTCAGTACTGGCCCAGACCTGTATCAGTGACGGAGCTTCGCAGCTTTTGGGGTTTGGCCGGATTCTATTGATGTTTCGTACAGGATTTTTCTCATATAGCTGCACTGTTGACCGGGTTGATCCGGACGGGAGTTCTTTTTTCCTTGGACCGAGGAATGCGAGCAGAGCTTTCAGCAGTTGAAGAATCGTTTGACTACGGCACCAGTATTATCTTTGCCTTCAAGATCAGGCGGTTTTGTTGTTTATTGCGATGCTTCTCGGCAGTTGAATGAGCACGAGCAGAATTATCCCACTCATGACTTAAAGATGGCTGCGGTGGTTTTTGCACTTAAGATCTGGAGACACTACTTATACGGAAAGTCGTGCAAGATATTCACGGACCACGAGAGCTTAAAGTATATCTTACAGCAGCAAGATCAAAATTGAGACAGCGCCGATGGATGGAGCTAGTTAAGGACTATGACTGCGAGATTCTTTATCATCCGGGCAAGGCGAATGTTATGGCAGATACTTTGAGTCGGAGGCCCGGAGGTAGCTGGTCTTGTTTGAGCGCAGTTTAGAGACAGTCGACGGCAGATTGGCAGATTTTATTTGACAGCCGAGTACAGTTCGAGTTTACTTCGACCGGGGGACAGCTTGCCTGTGTCCGTGTACATCCACAGTTACTTGATCATATCCGTGAGGCACGGTCCGATGACATTCGTTTGTCAGAGATCATGGAACAAGTTCGACAGGGCAGAGATTCAGAGTTCGTGATTGATGATCAGGGAGTACTACGATTTGGGATTCAACTGTGTATGCCAGTTTCCGAGGGACTGAGACGCAAGATTTTTAGAGGAGGCACATCAGTCGACATATAATGTTTATCCGGGTTCCACCAAGATATACTATGGATTGAGAGATGTTACTGGTAGGAAGGGATGAAGAGAGATGTCATGGATTTTGTTTCGGGATGCTGACTTGTCAGCAAGTCAAGGCCGAGTATCAGAGGCCAGCAGGAGAGTTACAGCCCTCGCTTATTCCGGAGTGGAAATAGGAGCAGATCTCTATAGATTTTATTGTGGGTCTACCTAGGACCAGTCGAGAGTATGACTCTATTTGAGTGATCGTAGACCGATTGACGGAAGCAGCTCACTTTCTGCCAGTAAGGACCATTTTCGGTTTCGTTCAGAATGCTCATATATAAGTTGATGAGATTGTGCGACTACACGGTGTTCCAACTTGTATTGTGTCCAACAGAGGCACCCAGTTTACTAGCCTATGGTTGAGACTTCAGGAGACCTTGGACACCAATTGAGTTTCAAGGCAGTTTTCGTTTTGCAGACCGACGGTCAATCAGAGCGGACCATTCAAACTCTTGAGGATATGCTCCGAGCTTGCGTTCTAGTTTTCGGTGGCAATTGGGATCGCTACTTGCCCTTGATAGAGTTTTCCTATAATAACAGCTTACAGGAGACGATTCAGATGGCACCCTTTAAGGCGTTATATGAGAGGAGATGTCGATCGCCCGTTTGTTGGATAGAGCTCAGTGAGAGCAGTGTTTTGAGGCCGCAGCCTGTGCAGGAGACGACAGAGAAGATCCAGTTGATTCGAAATAGGATGAGAGCGGTCCAGAGCAAGCAGAAGTCTTATGCTGATAGACGCCGTCGCAGACTTGAGTTCGCCGTTGGCGATCATGTTTTCTTAAGGGTTTCTCCAATGAAGGGCGTATTGAGATTCAGAAAGAAAGGAAGGCTTAGATTTAGATATGTAAGTCCCTTTGAGATTCTCGAGCTAGTCGGCTCAGTTGCTTATCGTTTGGCTCTTCCACCCAGTTTTTCAGATGTTCACCCCGTTTTTCATGTATCGATACTCCGCAAGTATCTTCATGACCCCTCTCATGCGATTCAGTACCAGACAATTCAGCTGGAGCGCGACTTTTCTTTTATAGAGCAGCCGGTAGTCATTCTAGATCGGCAGGTAAAGGAACTGAGGTCCAAGGTCATACCGTCCGTAAAAGGTTCTTTGGCGTGGCCCGAACAGTGAAAAGGGTCACGTGGGAAGTCGAGAACGAGATAAGAAAGAAATATCCCCATCTTTTCGAAGGTACGTGAAGTTAGATTTTAAATTCGGGGACCGAATTTCTTTAAGTGGGGAAGATTGTAATGTTCTGAAAAATTCATTTAGGTTGATTATGTATTAATTATTGATAATACGTGTTTTTCGTAAAACCGGGGTATAATTATTTTTCCACATAGACTTAAATATACATATTTTAACTATGTAATGGCTGGTATTGATACTAAATTAGTCACCTATTAATTGCTAGTTTACTTGAATATTTCCCTTAATTATTTATTTTTAATTATTATTTTAATCATACACTTATACCCTAAATTAGTGATAATTACAAATTTGTATGGGTTAATTACATGTTAGTGCACCACGACACTATTAAACACCAATGTGACATGTTGTTTTAACAAAGGTTTGACCATGGTTCTAGTTCTTTTTTTTATCAAAGAAAACTTAAATGAAAATAGAATTATATGAATGAAATAATGGAGGTAAGGTGCATATTATATTGGGTATGGGGGAGTCTTGACTTGGCCACACCCTCACTTTTCCTCTCCTCTCAAGGCTCGGCCAGAGCAAGAACGGCCCCCTCCATTTCCCCATCTCATTTCCACATCAAAAATCCTCTAAATTTCATCAAAAATCCATACAAACTCTCACAAATTCATAGTTAAATTTTCACACAATATTCTTTGGCCCAAACTAGTTTGGATCTTGGTGCAAGGAAGTATTTTGGGGAGGCTAAGTTTGCAAGTTGAATCCCTAAATTATTGAGGTATAAATCTTAGCCAATGGTTACCTTGTTGATCTATTACTTTAAATCAAACTTATTTAGGTATTATTATGGTTCTAATTGCAAATTAGAAATTTTAAAGAAAGGGGTTTGGGTTCAAGTTAGGGTTTTATCCCTTAATTATGGTTACAATGTGTAGTTTAACATCTTAAGACTTGAAAAATCTAAACTAGTTGATAATTTGTTAATTGTTACTTTTAAATTGTCTTAATTAAATAATCTTGCAACTAATTTCATGATTAATGTAAATAGGTGAGATTAAAAATTTATTAATAATTGTGCAGCCTAATTAAGTTATTAAGTGAACATTGTGGCCACTAGTTTTGCTAAAATATCTAGATTTGTACTAAAATGGTTAGTTGTTGCTTACTAGGTTTTTGGATTAAATCGATTTTAAGTAAGTTTGAGGTTGGAATAATCTATAACCTATTTCCTAAAATAATTAGTTTGTTTCGAATGCGCGATTGGTATGATTGGATTCTAGGTTAGGGGATTGCTACGTATAACGACCCCTAGTTGTGGTTTGTGGCGTTGTCGCGAGCGCGTTTTGTGCACCAAATGCGTGCACGTCCAGTTAGTGCGCGTGGTTGACTTGTATCGTTTGTATCCGCGACTATTTATATATCTATTCTCTTATTTACTTGTGTGCGATTCTAGGATCAGATGCAGAGACGTCAGATGTGGCGCGGAAAGGCAAGGCTGAGATCGGATCAGATTAGCCGAGACGTCCCGGTGAGTAGATGTACACATCTATGGGGGATCGTCTGGATGGAGCGAGGCGCCCGATAGTCTCGATTACTAGTAGTGCTTGCATTTATATGCGTAGTTTCCTAGTTATTTATCTAATTGCATTACATCATCTTATATATATATGTGTATGTGTAATATCATCTCATAGGACACTTACACCATTACCATTGGTTAATGCTGCACGTGCACTATTCATGCGAACACATACGCTTTTGGTAATTGCTATGCCACGAACACTATAGAACTTGCTTAGATCAGTATGAAAAACATTTGCATCATACATGATATGTAAACTGGTAGTTATATATTCATTTCATCAGGATAGATATGTAGGATTGCTAGTCATATATATATAACTCATTGTACCATCATTCATACATAGTTTTCTAGTCATGCATCGCATCGCACGTTATCGATATCATAATCATCTATCATTTCCAATATGTTCAGATATTGTGATTTTTCTTGGAGATTTCAGTATTGATGAGATTTCCGGATTTTGGGGAAAACCGCAAGAATTTTATAAACCTATTTTCATTTCAAAATAGAAATTTTGGTTTTCTCATGATATGATATGTGTGGCATCCACCATGAGTTTTTCTCGGTTCTTAAGCTGTATCATATACCCGATTCGAGGAGGAGATGCACCGTCTGCGGGTATATGGTGGACCCGGCGCGGTACCTCGGGGTAAGAAGATCGCATGATGGCGTTGAGCCCGGCAGGAGAGCACTACCGACCGGTTATTATTGACGCGGCGGATATCCGGAGAATACCGACATAGCCGTGAGATTTGATAATATGGGTCGATCCGGACTGACGGGGCCCGAGATATTGAGATATTGAGACATTGAGATATTGAGACATCGAGATATTGAGACATCGAGACATCGAGATATATATATATATATATATATATATATATATATATATATATATATATATCGTGTCGATACTTGACACGGATTTTCTGTTGATTTCATTGATGATACTTCAGTTTATTGCACAGCGATTTTTGTAAGATAAGAATAAAGATTTTCTCATACCAGACTTGTTCAGGTTTCGTGTTTGATTATGCATTCATGTTGCATTCAGGCTAGTACTCGTATCATATCGATATGCGTAGGTTGTGACGCATTTGCGTGCATACTTACGATAGCCTTATTAGATGTACTACTCACGAGTTGGTAACTCACTCTCGTTGTGACACAGTATCTTGCAGGTTCGACCCGTCAGCTCAGTAGCGGCTGGCGTACTTCCTCTTTCTGCTTCATTGCATCGATTTGCTGCTTTGCTCATGGGTGAATTGCGAGGATACTTTTGTTCCATCTTGTATTATTATTTGTATCTAGTATACTCCATCTACCCTTATATATTGGACTAGACGGTGAGACACGTGAGACTTGTATTTGTGGTGTTTGGTGTCGATGCTTACTTGAGCCGACGTGGTGTTTTTCGTATTTCTTGCTTTCAGATACTTATTTTGCACTTTATGATATATATTAATTGCATGTGGTTGTGTTCCGCCATCGGCGAAGAGCTAGCTCCCGTTTGGAGATGTCTTATTTCTTTACTTGTATATGTATTCATGTGTTGTACCCGTTTGGGGCCAGTATTTACAAAGGAAACTCTGCCGATATTTTCGGGAAAACTTGATATTTTAAAATTTTTTAATGTGACTTTATTTTCTAAAATCACTTTTTAGTTAAGTTTTTCCTTCACTCTATTTCTTTAATGGTTTTGGCTTATTTAGATTACGTACGCCTTGTAATGTTTTGTAATTTAAGTGTCAGTCACGTTCCGTACTTTCGGGTCGTGACAGTTATATAAAATGATTCTTCGACCCGAGGGGCTGTGGTTAACGCGGAGAATTTCATGGAATTTAGAGGGGGCCACCACGTAGGAGGTTATTTGCCTACTAGATAAAGGGTCGCGATTAGTGTCTTTAACATCGAAAAAGGCGGCGGTGGCGAGGAGGGGGATGGAGGCCCGGTGAGAGGGTTGGTGATGTGGAGGTCGGCAGTGGTTTTGTCAAGACAGATGAGGAAGATGGTATCGGTCGAGGATCCGATGACACGATGGTTCTAGATTCGAGGGATTCGCAACCCATGGGCCTTTTGTTCGGAAACGCTGTATAGATATAATTTGCGAAGATGATTAGGTTTGGTCTTGTTGATTATAGGGCAAGGGATTCGGGTCTTGATAAGACAATGGCAGCGGACTTAAAGATGGTTCAGATAAAGCGATCGCCGTGAGCGACAAACGGCACCGAAATGGACCGTGTCGATGACATTGAGACGGTACAAGAGCCCATGGAGAACGTCAGCGTGAAGGACCGACCAATCCGCATGTGTTTGGATGTAATTTTGTTTTGGAGCAAATCTGGGATCGCCCCGGATGAGATTTTCTTAAAGAGAACAATAAATGGGCTGGGCCCATTACAAAAGAATCCAGAATACGGGTATAAAACCAAATATAACATCTAGGGTTAGTTTTAAAAAAACATTCTCAGCTGCGCAGCTTCTTCTCATCTCTCTTCTTGTCTTCGTTCTCGACAAATTCTCATCTTTTCCAATAAATTTTCCAAATTCATCAATTCTCTCACCGAGAATCTTCAAGGTAAACTCACTGCAAGTAGAAAAATCATCACTTACTAATTCTTCACTTACCTCTACTTTAAAAAACATCAGATCTGAGGATGCTTCATATAGATCTATGCATTCTTCACATGAATCTTCTATTTTCTGAAGAAATTTTGCTTCTCTTTTAATACCTCACCCAGGTAAGTACCAGGTAATCAAAAGAACTTCATTTTGCATAATTATTATACATTTATATCAGCAGAGGGCTTCAAAGCTAACTTTTTTGTTAAGACATCTCCTTGCAGTATCAATATAAATTCACCTACTTGGATTTTCCTTTGTAAAAATATTCTGTATAGCCAGATACTTCTACTTTAGCCCATCAACTACTATAAAGCACTTAAAAGATGCCAGCTTTACTTCCAGGATCAAAACTTTTTTGCAGTTTCTTCATAAAAATCGATATCAAGTAATCCCCTGAAAATAGTGTTTGAAATTTTTTTCTTTATCCGAAATCTGAGAAGATAAGAAAGATCCAGCTTGTTGAGCGTTTTAATTTCAGTAGCTCTCATGAATCTTGTATAACTACTGCTAATTCTATCTTTTTATGCTTAAGCAGCCAAAAAATTTGCAATAGCATTGTTTTCTCTGTAAGTGTGCTTGAAAGTTGTCTCTATCATGTCAGCTATATATTTTATAGCTTGTATAGTATAGAGTAAATCCCATTTTGGGTTGCTGTTGCTGATATAATCAAAGCAAATTTTAGACTCAGATTCTATCATAACCCCCTTTATCCCCCCAATTTACACTGAATCAAACCATCAAGTATTGAGCAACATTCTGCTTCATCTCATCGGGTTTATTTGGAAATAGGGTAGTTTGAAATTAAAATTATAAAAATAGTGTAATTTGATTTTTATTTGTGATAATAGGACGGTTTGTGGATTCCGTCCTCTTCAGGTAATTTTTTTTTAATATAATAGAGGACGGGTTACCTGCCCTTTCCTTTATAAAAGAGAGGGCGGTTGAGAACCCGCTCTCTTCATATTTGAGGGGAGGGTGGGCCGTCCTCTCCTATAATAGGTAGATGGCGGGTTTTAGGAACCCGTCCTTTAAATTGGGGAAGGAGATGGGGTTCACCAAACCGTCCTATTAATACAAATAAAAATCAAACTATCCTATTTCTATAATTTTAAATTTAAGCTACCTTATTTCGAAAAAAAACCCTCATCTCTATAAGTGTTCTCTGACAGTGTGTGAATGTAATTTGGTGTGTTTGAATGTAATTTGAAAGAGAGAAAAATTAAGAAATGTGGAAGGTTTTTGGAGCTATGTATATACAATTCAAACTTGGTTTTTCTTTTGAAATAGGGTGGTTTTGATTTAAAATTATTAAAATGGAGGGTTTGAATTTAAATTGTAAAAATAGGGTGGTTTGGGGGGAGCGCATTCCCCTTTCAGTTTAGAGGGCGGGTTTTTAGAACCTGCCTCCTCCATATTTCTATGGAGGGCGGGTTCCCAGAACTCGTCCCATATAAATTTTTTTTTAAAGAAATAACAGAAAAATGGAAAAAAATTGAATAAAAAAATAAAATTGTATAATATGAATCTGGTGTAAACTCTAATAACAAAATAAATCCGTCAAATTTACAATACAAAAAAATTCATATCTGTATGTAAAATGTAAATTTTATCTTTACGGTCAAATTTATAATATCAAAATGAATCCGTCAAATTGACAATACAAAAAAATCCTATCTGTTTGTAAAATGTAAATTCTATCTCGACGGCCAAATTTATAATAACAAAATAAATCCGTCAAATTTATAATACAAAAAATATTCCGATGCACTTGTCACGATCTTGAAGGTCCCGCCTCTGATGACTGTCCTGAACATCCGGTCTTATAATGGCCTGGTTGTTTACATAGGCTACATCTGGCGTGCCTTTGCTGAGGATTAGTATCCATTGTCATTCGATCTCGACGTACCTTGGGTCTTCCGGGCCCTATATTTTTTCCGGCGAGAATACAGTCGGTGTTTGTCTGTTCCCGGTATAATAGTGCCAATAGCGACTGTCTGGTATAGGATGAAATTTTGGATCGTATGCATCCTGATAATTGGAAACTGTATAGTAATGGGAAGCAAAATTGTAATGTGAGTTATGCATGCTGCTCGCAGCAGCAATTGCGTGGGCACAAGGTAAATGTTATTCCTGGAAAACACTGCATGTACACGAAGAGAACCCTTCATCTCTAAAGTTCACGGTATGTTGATTCCCATTACTCCCCGTTACTTAAAACTCCGCCGTGTCAAACCTTTCGGATCTGTAGTATTGTGCTCTACGCTTTCTTTTCCGGAATATATCTTCGTAATACGCGATGAGCGGAGTCTCCATCGCCAAGGACTTTTCTCTTTTTTGCACAAAGTAAGTATTTACCCAGAAAAATGTTCGAACAATCAATCCCTGTATCGGTAAGCCTCTAACACCTTTAAGAACCCCGTTGAAGCTTTCAGACATATTAGTGGTCATTAGTAGATATCTGCACCCATTATTATGTGCTTGTGACCACATGCGTACTGGATACTCATCTAACCACGCTTTCGCGGCTTGACTCATCTCTCCAATTTTCGTCATGTACATGTCATGAACATTAGGATCAGACGTTTCACCGGCTTTGTACATAAACTTATGTAGATCTGAATTTTTAAATTTTCTATCAAAATTTTGCCTGAAGTGCCTCAGACAAAACCTATGTGGGGTCGTCGGAAATACAGATCTCATTGCAGCTAGTATTCCTTGATGTCTATCAGATATGATGCATAAATCTGTTTTATCAATAACAGATGGGATACTTTTGAGTTTACGGAAAAACCATGACCAGAATGATGTATTTTCACCCTCGACAATAGAAAATCCCAACGGAAATATACCGTTATTAGCATCAACACCTGTAGCAATTAACATGCAGCATCTGTACATACCGTATAGATGCTTCCCATCAACACACAATACCGGCCGACAATGTGTAAAACCCGCCGCACATGGAGCAAAACACCAGAAAATTCTTTGAAACCCGACAGAGCCATCGACATCTGTTTCTGTGGTTTTTAACCGGTATACGGTCCCCGGATTTGATGCTTTCATGGCTTCCATAAAAGGGACTAATGAGTTGTACGAGCTTTCCCAGTCCCTAAATATCTTACATAAAGCCTTTCTACGAGCATTCCATGCCTTCACATACGAAATTTGAATTTTGTGCTCTCCGCTAACGTAGAGCCGTATCTCTCGGGGAGTCATCGCCATATCTGTACGGATTATTGACATGATTAGTGAGCAAATGTAAGATGAAGTGCAATTCCGGTGATCTTGTAATATAATAGAATTGATGCAAGTATGTTCTTGGTTGTATTTCGTGACCTTCCAAGCTTTGGCTCTTTTAGAACAACATGCATGCAATCTCCACTTACATTCAGGAGCTTTCGCACATACCATGGTATAGTACGTCTTATTTGACTTTTCGGTTTTAAATGTAACGTTTTGCCGAATAGCCCACGACTTCAGCTTACAAATAAGATCTCCTTTTTCCTGAAACAAATCCCCGACACTGACGCAATTTTCGCTTGCTACTGTCGCTTCCAAATAAGGTGTCGTATTTACTTCTGCCACGGCTAAGTCTACCCAACTATCATCTTCAAGCGGATCGAGGCCGGGATCTTCTAGTTCGGCAAAATCATTATTCGCAACCATACCATCAAACAATGCTACCTCATTCAATCCAGCGGCATATTCCACGCTATCCTCCCCTTGATGACCTTCACCGGTTTCATCATCATCACTGTCACACATATCAATGTTATCCGTAGTAACATAAGGCTCGGGTGCAATATATGATGGTTGTGGTCGGTGTAATATGGATGGTTCGGGGTGAGAAAACCGGAAAGATGTGGACGGACATGCTTGGAATGCGCTACTTGGATCGTGTTGGAATAATGCGGAGGTATGGGAAAATCTGCGTTTAGTATATAAATTGTTATTATACTATTATTTCTTAATATTATCGTAAATAAATCACCACTTGTTTCATATTTATTTACTTTTGGAAGGTTGTGTATGGCAATCCTTGTTGTTCTTCTGGGGTGCATGTAACTGCAGCAGTCGATCGGGATAACCTGTATTCAATATATAAAATATATTAGTATTTTGGTATTACTAAAATGTTTGAATGTGGATTTATAAAATGTTTACCCTTACGTTTGAAGGTTTGAATAATGTTGTGTATAGTTATATCCACCGAGACTGACGGTATCATCGTTAACCATGTGACCGTACCCTCAGGAACTACCTCCAGCATTACCATTAAAATTACCCGTTGGAGGGACATCTGATACTTCCAATTGTTCTTTCTGAACCAAAAGTTCAAAAGAATGCTGGGTGTTTGACAGACCGAAGTCTATCATCGAAGATATTGATGTATCGTCTATAATTTCAACCAATGCATTTCCACTAAACATAGACTATATACAATTTAACTTAAGCTTAATTTCACGGGGATCGTATTTCGTGATTTTGAACACTTTATTCTCGATTTTATTATAAGTCGTTGATGTTTCTAATCGCATGATTTTTGTGGACCTGCCCATATACTCAGGATCTTGTGCACTTGTGATAATCCGGCCATCGTATTTACATACAATAAATAAACTTGAACTTGCCATAATCTGCATCAAACAATATCAAGCCAACAATAAAAAAAGCGTTAACAACTTCATACAATCACAGTCAAAACATGCACAATCATACCTAGAGTTATGGTCTTCAAAGTACACTAGACTGCTTCTAACTGTTCCAAAGTGACAAGTTGTGAGATAACTCTCAAATCGCCTCTTCAATGCCAATTATGGCAAGGTAAGCACAAATGAGGAAAGGAGGGTTCCGCTCACGAATCACCGTGAGACGGGTCTTTTAAAATTACCTTTCTCACTTGTCTAGCCTAGGCACCACAAAGTTAAGTTTAGATAAACGATTGAATGCCCACAACCTTCCTCTGTCCTATTGAGCACGACAGTCCTTAGTTGGCTGAGTCTATATATTTTTTTTAATAAGCTCAAGGGTAATGCGTATGCTTTTAGTGATTTTTGGGGTCTTAGGAAGGGTGATGAAATCCCCACTCAATCTTGATTGGTGTTATAGCCCCTTAAAGTCCGTATTATTTATGCAAAACAATAACAAATATAAATCGAAAACACTTGCAAACAGCTTATTTGGCGGCGGCGTAAAGAATCCTGCACAAAAACAGTTTTATTGGAGAGAGGAAGAGAGTTTGTGCAAAGAATGCTGCAGGAAGAATAATTCAGAGGAGTTCAGAGGAGGGGAGGAGATGAGGGAAATACTGACAGAGAATTTGGAACTTCAAATTTCTTTCCTGTGCTTGTTTTGGTCTCCTCTTCCTGTTTAGAGCCCCTGAATGTTGGTTTGGTCACTGAATTTGCTCCAGAAATTTACAGCAAGCCGTGGTTCCGTCTTGATCCTATCCAGCAGCTCCTCACGACTATGATACTAAACTTGACCTTCTTCCTAAACTCCACACTTGCACAAAATAAGGGTAAATGGAGAGTTGTTTCTTTTTAAACTCCACACTTGCACAAAGTAAGGATATGCTGTATAGCAGAGAGCTATTTATAGGAACACGCCGGCATTGTAATACATAATATGAGGGCGGGTTCCTGCAATACGCCCTCATTTATTTATTGAAGAGGGCGGGCTCTAATAACCCGCCCTCTTAATTCTGATAAAAATACAAAACAATAAAAAACCGATGTGAGAAGACACTATAATACAACTGATTGATTTAGCACTAATAAACTATAATAATATGAGAGCGGGTTTCTGGAACACGCTCTCATTTAATTATTGAAGAGGGCGGATTATAAGAACCCGTCCTCTCGTTCTGATAAAAATTATATAACAATACACTATAGTACAATAATATGACAAGACACCGATTTGACTTGACACCGGTATGAGGGGGGGTTCCTGGAACACGTCCTCATTTAATTATTGAAAAGGGCGGGTTCTGGCGGGTTCTAAGAACCCGCTCTCTTCGTTTGATAAAAATACAAAATGATGTGACAAGACACTATAATACAATCGATTTGACTTGACACCGGGAATCCAACAAATATGAGGGCGGGTTCCTTAAACACGTCCTCATTTAATTATTGAAGAGGGCGTTCTGAACAAAATGATTTGACTTGACAATCCCGGCATTTAATATAATACTAAACAATAAAAAACTGATTTGACAACAATACTGAACAATAAAAATCAGATGTGGCAACACTAATCATTGAAGTGGGCGGGTTCTTGGAACCCGCCCTTCTTTCCCTATAAAACCCCGCCCTCTTCAGTGCGTTTTTCGTTAAATTAACTCTGTCCAAAACCCCTTCTCATATCTAAAATATCAAAATTGTCTCAATGGAGAATCAACCATTCGATAAATCTCTGCTCGTTAATCAAAACGAACACAGATCTTTTAATATATTACACGGAGAGGAAAGATTCAAAACTTATAAATTTTTTTTTAATTACCCCTTTCTTTTAATTCTAATAGTTGAAAATAACGTTGTTTAATTTTGCAGGATAGACATAATCTCACCGTCGTCACACATAGTTCTGACAAGTGGATAGTTACCGACCAGCGAATAACCGAGCGGATTAGAAGGGCCGGATTTTATGAAGCTTCATTACTTCGTCATATCCAAATCGACCACGCGCTCGTTACCTCTCTAGTTGAGCGCTGGAGAAAAGAGACCCACACTTTTCATCTAAGATGGGATGAGACCACTATCACACTCCGGGATATTGGCTTCTTACTCGGTTTACGGGTCAATGGGCTTGGATTGGTCGGAGGAAAAATTGTTGGTTCAGATACCGACCACCCATACTGGGATACATATGTCGAGTCTGCTCTCGGACAGGTAAAAAAATTCATTTTGTTTTCCCTCTTTAGTGTACCTATTGCATGGACATTTTATACATTATTTCTAGATTTAATATTTCAAAAAAAATGCTAATATCAGGCACCAGGAGGCTATAGTAAGGGGTATAAGATTAGTTTAAACTGGCTGAAATATACATTTACTAATATCCCTGATGAAACCACCGATGAAGTCTTGGATAGACATGCACGTGCCTACATTCTGTACATGATCGGTTCTTGGTTAATACCGGACCAATCGGCAACGCATGTCCATCCGTTATACCTTGGCTTCCTTACGGACTTTGATGTGTGGCCAATATGCTTGGGGAGCAGGGGTCCTAGTCTTTCTTTACAAGGAACTCGATAAGGCATGTGCTCCAACGAAGAATAAAATTTGTGGCTGCATTACATTATTTCAGGTAAATTCCTTATTTTTCACAGTTAAAAATTTGCAAAATTGTAATATTGGTCCTTTCTCTTATCATCTAACACTTTATTATAGATTTGGTCATGAGAGCATATGTGTATGGGAAGACCGGATCGAGTTAAAATAACTGCCTTGGATACCCCTGCAAAGCCGCTCGGCTCTTGGTGGAATGGCAAGAAAGCGTACAAGACTCCTCGTCGAGTACTTAGGTACTATAGAGATGAGTTGGATCGCATGGAGGCGACTCAGGTAACTATAACTTAGATAATTAAGTTTGTTTTAAAATTTTGAAATATCTTCATCACAATTTTTGTACTATATTATTTGCGCAGTTCACGTGGACGCCTTATACAGCAGATCGTCTGCAAGGATTATCCGGCATATGTATCGAAGGAGAGCCGGTTTGGCGGGCTCGATGCCCACTCATCTACATTAATATCGTTGTCATGCACCTACTGGACCGGGTGTTGCGACGGTTTAATAGATCGCAACATATTCCTTCTTGACAAGGAACTCGATAAGGTATATACTCCAATGAAGAATAAAATTTGTGGCTGCATTACATTATTTCAGGTAAATTCCTTATTTTTCACAGGTAGAAATTTGCAAAATTGTAATATTGGTCCTTTCTCTTATCATCTAACACTTTATTATAGATTTGGTCATGGGAGTATATGTGTATGGGAAGGCCGGATCGAGTTAAAATAACTGCCTTGGATACCCCTGGAAAGCCGCCCGGCTCTTGGTGGAATGGTAAGAAAGCGTATAAGACTCCTCGTCGAGTACTTAGGTACTATAGAGATGAGTTGGATCGCATGGAGGCGACTTAGGTAAGCATAACTTAGGTAATTAAGTTTGTTTTAAAATTTTGAAATACCTTCATCACAATTTTTGTACTATGTTATTTGCGCAGTTCACGTGGACGTCTTATACAGTAGATCGTCTGCAAAGATTACCCGGCATATGTATCGAAGAAGAGCCGGTTTGGCGGGCTCGATGCCCACTCTTCTACATTAATATCGTTGTCATGCACCTACGGGACCGGGTGTTGCGACGGTTTAATAGATCGCAACATATTCCTATCCTGCCGTTTTCGCCTATGACAATAGAGGGAGACATGCGAGGAGGAAAGACGGAGCGTGATTGGAGGGAGAATCATTATCAATATCTGCTGAGATAGGAGAATAGGCAGCGTAATATTGCCTTACAGCAAATAGGTGACCAAACAGCCGCCGACGCTACCGATGCATATCTATAGTGGTATAAGCGTGTCACCATAAGATATCTTTCTGCTCCCAGTAACAACTTTCCAAACATCGCGCGGTACGAGCCTAGAGCCCACGTGGAACGGTATTTGGTAAGTTAAATTCTTTAGATTGCATTACTTTTTAATATCGGACGGTATGACTCAATACTTATTTCTTATTTCTAATGTAACAACAGGTTCGTGGGTTGCATCTTATACAAACAATGGTGCAGATCCATACCCGACTGATACTGGTCCAGAAACTCAGCCTCTATTTTAGAGTGTAGACCAATTAATTGGTGGTGTATTCGGTTCATATAATATTCTTCCACATTTATCGCCGGCACCAGAGCAGCAGTATGAGCCGGCACCGGAGCAGCAGTACTGGTGCCGGTTCATACTGCTGCTCCGGTGCCGGCTCATACTGCTGCTCTGGTGCCGGCGATAAATGTGAAAGAATATTATATGAACCGATTACACCACCAATTAATTGGTCTACACTTGAAAATAGAGCCTGAGTTTCCGGACCAGCATCAGTCGGGTATGGATTCTGCACCATTGTTTGTATAAAGATGCAACCCACGAGCCTGTTTTTACATTGGAAATAAGAAATAAGTATTGACTCATACCGCCCGATGTTAAAAAGTAATACAATCTAAAAAATTCAACTTACCAAATCTCGTTCCACGTGGCCTCTAGGCTCGTACCACACGATATTTGGGAAGTCGTTAGGGGGAGCAGAAAGATATCTTATGGTGACACGCTTATACCACTGTAGATATGCTTCGGTAGCGTCGGCGGCTGTTTGGTCACTTATTTGCTGTAAGGCAATTTTACGCTGTCTATCCTCCCATCTCAGCAGATATTGATGATGATGCTCCCTCCATTCACGCTATGCCTTTCCTCCTCGCATGTCTCCCTCTATTGTCATAGGCGAAGGCGGCGGGACAGGAATATGTTGCGATCTATTAAACTGTCGCAACACCCGGTCCAGTAGGTGCATGACAACGATATTAATGTAGAGGAGTGGGCATCGAGCCCGCCAAACCGGCTCTCTTTCGATACATATGCTGGGTAATCTTTGTAGACGATCTGCTGTATAAGGCGTTCACGTGAACTGCGCAAATAACATAGTACAAAAATTGTGATGAAGGTATTTTAAAACAAACTTAATTACCTAAATTATGGTTACCTGAGTCGCCTCCATGCGATCCAACTCATCTCTATAGTATCTAAGTACTCGACGATGAGGCTTATACACTTTCTTGCCATTCCACCAAGAGCCGAGCGGCTTTCCAGGTGTAGTGATCCTAGGCACCCTAATGAGGTCTCACAAGCCATCAACCATGGCAATTTCAAAAATACGGTGCCGAGAAACCCTAGACTACGGATCGTTAGCTAGATGTCTAGGCGAAAATGAAACTAGTTTACAATTAACTAAGAGATACGGAAATACAACCTTTGTAGATCCGGTCCTCCACCTCCACGGCTCCGAGATGAGGTCCTCTCCGCTGTCCAAATCAAATCCGGGCTCTAGCGTCGGCTTCATCGGAGAACGAGCGGGCAAGGTCGTCGGCTTCGTGCCGAAGATGATCTACGTCGAGGCATCGCTAGATCAAGCTCCAACTTCACCAAGTCAAGAAAACTTGTGAAGGAAACACACTCTACTACTTGGCAAGAGGTAGAGGATGAAGAAATAGGAAGTGGGTAGACTTTAGAATTGGATTTCTCACTTGTTTTCATCAATCACCATTGATGAAGCAAGCTTCTTCAAGGAAGAAGAAGATGATGAAGATGAATATTGTTATGATAAGAATAATTAGAAAAGAAAAGAATAATCATTCTTATCATAAAGGTAACCATGGTAAAGTGTAGAGATTAAACTAGGGTTAGTGGGAATGGTTAGGGTTAAGGATGAGATAAGAATGGTTGACTTGATCAAAGCTTCAAGAAGCTTCAACATGAAACAAAATTAGCCACCATTCTTTTCTCATTTTCTTTTATTCATTTATCAAAATTAAATGGATAATTAAATAAGATAAATGAATAACAAATAATAAACCCTAACCATTTCATTAACCAAGGTTTAATACTTTACACTTAACCAAAAAGCATGCATCATCAAACATGATACAAGCAAGTGCACAAAATCATATCACATATATAATGCGCACAAACCAAGTGAGAAAATCCGTTTAAAGTGAACCAATACTAGTTAGTGCAAAGCAATATATCAAATATATAATTATGCATTAAATCATTAAATCAACACTTGATTCAATGATCCGGTCATGTCGCACACAACCGACTAGTATTCAATGTATCGGCTTATCGAATCAATCCTTGATTCGATAACTAGGGTATATCGCATATAACCTAATCGATACATTAATCGCGAGAATGAAATACGGTATCACATACACGTATTATTCTCGGTCCCGTACATATCTCATATGCGCTCCTATTTCGTTTCGCTTGAGCCAGGAAACCTCTGTGTAGGACTCTAAAGACTCGTCAATACGCCGGCAGCAGGTGATGATCATATCAAACACCCACAAGCCGCAAGCGGTCTGCTAAACGTAACGGCTACCCGGGTATTGAGAGATCAGAAGATCGACGAGCAAGCCCGCTCACACTCCAGTGAATCCAACCAGTAACACTACCGTACAGTACGGTCTGATCGTCTGATATGTCGCATATCTTGCCTAGGGGTGGTAAACGTCAGACCCCAATAGCTCGATAAGTCGTGTCGATATGAGGTCTATAACTATTCGAGAAACTACTGGTAACACTTACCAGTAAATCTCAGCAACCCTGGCCAGGGATTTCCTGTTATAGCCAATCGAACACAGCGCAACATCAACCCCCTATACCGGGAGAGACGAATCCCCTCCTATCGCTCATTGCCTCCATGTGACTCGGGACTGTACCCAAAAACCACCGTTTTGCACGCCCTCTTGGACGTGGTAAGATGGAAATCAAAGCACAGTGGGAACCACACAAGACTCTATAACGATCTCGGGTCAACAGACTACTCTGTACCAGTGTCACCAGAGAACTGCCATCTGACGTGAGGTATAATACCATCTGGGAGTTCTCGGCGAGTCCGTCCAGTGTACCCAGTCTCTACTGAGCACCCGTATATCATCTCTGATGTCAAACACCAATGGATATGGGATCATCCATCGCCCATCTGTATGGGTCGAGAAGGTATACGCTAGTCTACTCTGGTATATCGATGCCCCGTCTCGATACACCCACGATTAGGGACTTTGAAGGATGTACTTATGGATTACCATGTCCCCACTAGTATGATCCGCATCATAGTCCAGGTAGTCAAGTACAGATCCTAAGGGCTTTACCAACATGTAACAGGGAGACAATCAGTGTACACGTTAAGGTAAAGATCAACCAGATAGCATACTATCATGTCGAGCAAGAAAGTCCTCCCTATATATGTCCCAGCATCCACTACAATATACATCCTATGTATAGTAATGGCCTCTAGGGCATACATATAACTAACACCAGGGGTATCCAAGACAGTTATTTTAACTCGATCCGGTCTTCCCATACACATATGCTCCCATGACCAAATCTATAAATAAAGTATCAGATGATAAGAGAAAGGACCAATATTACAATTTTGCAAATTTCTAGCTGTGACAAACAAGAAATTTACCTGAAATAATGTAATGCAGCCACAAATTTTATTCTTCGTTGGAGCACATGCCTTATCGAGTTCCTTGTAAAGAAAGGCCATGACCCCTGCTTCCCAAGCATATTGGCCACACACATCAAAGTCCGTAAGGAAGCCAAGGTATAACGGATGGACATGTGTTGCCGATTGGTCCGGCATTAACCAATAACCGATCATGTACAGAATGTAGGCACGTGCATGTCTATCCAAGACTTCATCGGTGGCTTTATCAGAGATATTAGTAAATGTATCTTTCAGCCAGTTTAAACTAATCTTATACCCCTTACTATAGTCTCCTGGTGTCTGATATTAGCATTTTTTGTGAAATATTAAAGCTAGAAATAATGTACAAAATGTCCATGCAATAGGTACACTAAAGAGTGGAACCAAAATGAATTTTTTTACCTGTCCGAGAGCAGACTCGGCATATGAATCCCAGTATGGGTGGTCGGTATCTGGACCAACAATTTTTCCTTCGACCAATCTAAGCCCATTGACCCGTAAACCGAGTAAGAGGCCAATATCCTGGAGTGTGATAGTGGTCTCATCCCATCTTAGATGAAAAGTGTGGATCTCTTTTCTCCAGCGCTCAACTAGAGAGGTAACGAGAGCGTGGTCGATTTGGATATGACGAAGCAATGAAGTTTCATAAAATCCGGCCTTTCTAATCCGCTCGGTTATTCGCTGGTCGGTAACTGTCCATTTGTCAGAACTATGTGTGACGACGGTGAGATTATCTCCATCCTGCAAAATTAAATAATGTTATTTTCAACTATTAGAATTAAAAGAAAGGGGTAATTAAAAAAAATTTAATAAGTTTTAAATCTTTCCTCTCCGTGTAATATATTAAAAGATCTGTGTTCGTTTTGATCAACGAGCAGAGATTTGTCGAATGGTTGATTCTCCATTGAGATAATTTTGATATTTTAGATATGAAAAAGGATTTTGGACAGAGTTAATTTAACGAAAAATGCACTGAAGAGGGCGGGGTTTTATAGGGAAAGGAGGACAAGTTTCAGGAACCCGCCCACTTCAATGATTAGTGTTGTCACATCAGTTTTTTATTGTTCAGTATTGTTGTCATATCAGTTTTTTATTGTTTAGTATTGTATCAATTGCCGGGATTGTCAAGTCAAATCATTTTGTTCAGAAGAGGACGGGTTCTTAACCCGCCCTCTTAAATAATTAAATGAGGGCGTGTTTCAGAAACCCGCCTTAATATTTGTTGGATTCCCGGTGTCAAGTCAAATCGGTTGTATTATAGTGTCTTGTCACATCATTTTGTATTTTTATCAAACGAAGAGGGCAGGTTCTAACTCGCCCTCTTCAATAATTAAATGAGGGCGTGTTCCAGAAATCCGCCCTCAGACCGGTGTCAAGTCAAATCGGTGTCTTGTCACATCATTGTATTAGTGTCTTGTCACATCATTGTATTATAGTGTATTGTCATATGATTTTTATCAGAACGAGAGGGCGAGTTCTTATAACCCGCCCTCTTCAATAATTAAATGAGGGCGTGTTCCAGGAACCCTCCCTCATATTATTATAGTTTATTAGTGCTAAGTCAATCAGTTGTATTATAGTGTCTTCTCACATCGGTTTTTTATTGTTTTGTATTTTTATCAGAATTAAGAGGGCGGGTTTAACCCGCCTTCTTCAATAAATGAATGAGGGCGTGTTCCAGAAACCCGTCCTCATATTATGTATATACAGCATACCCTTATTTTGTGCAAGTGTGGAGTTTAGGAAGAAGGTCAAATTCAGTATCATAGTCGTGAGGAGCTGCTGGATAGGATCAAGACGGAACCACGGCTTGCTGTAAATTTCTGGAGCAAATTCAGTGACCAAATCAAGATTCAGGGGCTCTAAACAGGAAGAGGAGACCAAAACAAGCACAATGAAGAAATTTGAAGTTCCAAATTCTCTGTCAGTATTTCCCTCATCTTCTCCCCTCTTCTGAACCATTCTTCCTGCAGCATTTTTTGCACAAACTCTCTTCCTCTCTCCAATAAAACTGTTTTTGTGCAGGATTCTTTGCGCCGCCGCCAAATAAGTTGTTTGCAAATATTTTCGATTTATTTTTGTTACTGTTTTGCATAAATAATACGGACTTTAAGGGGCTATAACACCAATTCAGAATTGGTGGGGATTTCATCACCCTTCCTAAGACTCCAAAAATCACTAAAAGCATACGCATTACCCTTGAGCTTATTAAAAAAAAATATCTAGACTCAGCCAACTAAGAACTGTCGTGCTCAATAAGACAGAGGAAGGTTGTGGGCATTCGATCGTTTATCTATACTTGACTTTGTGGTGCCTAGGCTAGACAAGTGAGAAAGGTATTTTTAAAAGGCCCGTCTCATGGTGATTCGTGAGCGGAACCCCCCTTTCCTCATTTGTGCTTACCTGGTCACAATTGGCAGTGAAGAGGCGATTTGAGAGTTATCTCACAACTTGTCAGTTAGGAGCAGTCTAGTGGACCTTGAAGGTCATAGCTCTAGGTATGATTGTGTATATTTTGACTGTGATTGTATGAAGTTGTTAACGCCTTTTTTTATTGTTGGCTTGATATTGTTTAATGCAGATTATGGCAAGTTCAAGTTTATTTGTTGTATGTAAATACGATGGCCGGATTATCACAAGTGCACAAGGTCCTGAGTATATGGGCGGGTCCGCAAGAATTATGCGATTAGAAACATCGACGACTTATAATGAAATCGAGAATAAAGTGTTCAAAATCATGAAATACGATCCCCGTGAAATTAGGCTTAATTTAAGTTGTATATGGCCTATATTTAGTGGAAATGCATTGGTTGAAATTATAGACGAAGCATCAATATTTTCGATGATAGACTTCGGTCTGTCAAAAACCCCGCATTCTTTTGAACTTTTGGTTCAGAAGGAACAATTGGAAGTATCAGATGTCTCTCCAACGGGTAATTTTGATGGTAATGCTGGAGGTAGTTCCTTGGGGTACGGTCACATGATTAACGATGATACCGTCAGTCTCGGTGGATATGACTATACACAACATTATTCAAAACTTCAAACTTAAGGGTAAACATTTTATAAATTCACATTCAAACATTTTAGTAATGCTAATATGTTTTATATATTGAATACAGGTTCTCCCAATCGACTGCTGCAGTTACATGCACCCCAGAAGAACAACAAGGATTACCATACACAACCTTTCAAAGGTAAATAAATCTGAAACAAGTGGTGATTTATTTACTAAAATATTAAGGAATAATAGTATAATAACAATTTATATACTAAACGCAGATTTTCCCATACCTCCGCATCATTCCAACACGAGCCAAGTAGCGCATTCCAAGCATATCCGTCCACATCTTTCCGGTCTTCTCATCCCAAACCATCCACATTACACCGACCACAACCATCATATATTGCACCCGAGCCTTATATTACTACGGGTAACATTGATATGTGTGGCAGTGATGATGATGAAACCGGTGAAGGTCATCAAGGGGAGGATAGCGTGGAATATGCCGCTGGATTGAATGAGGTAGCATTGTTTGATGGTATGGTTGCGAATAATGATTTTGCCGAACTAGAAGATCCCGGCCTCGATCCGCTGGAAGATGATAGTTGGGTAGTTAGCCGTGGCAGAACTAAATACGGCACCCTATTTGGAAGCGACAGTAGCAAGCGATGATTGCGTGAGTGTCGGAGATTTGTTTCAGGAAAAAGGAGATTTTATTTGTAAGCTGAAGTCGTGGGCTATTCAGCAAAACGTTACATTTAAAACAGAAGAGTCAAATAAGACGTACTATACCGTGGTATGTATGAAAGCTTTTGAATGTAAGTGGAGATTGCATGAATGTTGTTCCAAAAGAGCCAAAGCTTGGAAGGTCACGAAATACAACCAAGAACATACTTGCATCAATTCTATTATGTTACAAGATCACCAGAATTGCACTTCATCTTACATTTGCTCACTAATCATGCCACTAATCCGTACAGATGTGGCGATGACTCCCTGAGAGATACAGCTCTACGTTAGCGGAGAGCACAAAATTCAGATTTCGTATGTGAAGGCATGTGATGCTCGTAGAAAGGTTTTATGCAAGATATTTGGGGACTGAGAAAGCTTGTACAACTCACTAGTCCCTTTTATGGAAGCCATGAAAGTATCAAATCCGGGCACCGTATACCGGTTAAAAACCACAGAAACAGATGTCGATGGCTCTGTCAGGTTTCAAAAAATTTTCTGGTGCTTTGCTCCATGTGCGGCTGGTTTCACACATTGTCGGCCGGTATTGTGTGTTGATGGGACGTATCTATACGGTAAGTACAGATGCTGCATGTTAATTGCTACAGATATTGATGCTAATAACGGTATATTTCCGTTGGGATTTTCTATTGTCGAGGGTGAAAATACATCATCCTGATCATGGTTTTTCCGTCAACTCAAAAGTATCCCATCTGTTATTGATAAAACAGATTTATGTATCATATCTGATAGACATCTAGGAATACTAGCTGCAACGAGATCTGTATTTCCGACGACCTCACATAGGTTTTGCCTGCGGCACTTCAGGCAAAATTTTGATAGAAAATTTAAAAATTCAGATCTACATAAGCTTATGTACAAAGCCGGTGAAACGTCTGATCCTAATGTTCATGACATGTACATGACGAAAATTGGGGAGATGAGTTAAGCCGCGAAAGCGTGGTTAGATGAGTATCCAGTACGCATGTGGTCACAAGCACATGATAATGGGTGCAGATATGTACTGATGACCACTAATATGTCTGAAAGCTTCAACGGGGTCCTTAAAGGTGTTAGGCTTACCGATACAGGGGTTGATTGTTCGAATCTTTTTCCGGGTGAATACTTACTTTGTGCAAAGAAGAGAAAAGTCCTTAGCGATGGAGACTCCGCTCACCGCGTATTACGAAGATATATTTCGGAAAAGAGAACGCAGAGCACAATACTACAGATCCGAAAGGTTTGACACGGCAGAGTTTCAAGTAACGGGGAGTAATGAGAATCAATATACCATGAACTTTAGAGATGAAGGGCTCTCTTCGTGTACATGCGGTGTTTTCCAGCAACAATATTTACCTTGTGCCCACGCAATTGCTGCTGCGAGCAGCATGCATAACTCACATTACAATTTTGCTTCCCATTACTATACAGTTTCCAATTATCAAGACGCATACGATCCAAAATTGCATCCTATACCGGACAGTCGCTATTGGCACTATTATACTGGGAACAGACAAACACCGACTGTATTACCGCCGGAAAAAAATATAGGGCCCGGAAGACCTAAGGTGCGTCGAGATCGAATGACAATGGATGCCGATCCTCAGTAAAGGCATGCCACATGTAGCCTATGCAAACAACCAGGCGATTATAGGATCAGATGTCCAGGACAGTCATCAGGGGTGAGACCTTCGAGATCGTGACAAGTGCACCGGAAGATTTTTTTGTATTATAAATTTGACGGATTCATTTTGTTATTATAAATTTGACCGTCGAGATAGAATTTATATTTTACAAACAGATAGGATTTTTTTGTATTGTCAATTTGACGGATTCATTTTAATATTATAAATTTGACCGTCGAGATAGAATTTACATTTTACAAACAGATATGATTTTTTTGTATTGTAAATATGACGGATTCATTTTGTTATTAGAGTGCACACCAGATTCATATTATATAATTTTATTCTTTTATTCGATTTTTTTCCATTTTTCCGTTATTTCTTTAAAAAAAAATTTATATGGGAACCCGCCCTCTTCTTTATATAGGAGATGGCGGGTTCTGGGAACCCGTCCTCCATAGAAATAAATCCGCCCTCTTTTAGGAACCCGCCCTCTCCTATAAAGTAACTCGCTCTCTAAACTTTGGGGGGTGCGCTCCTCCCAAACCATCCTATTTTTACAATTTAAATTCAAAACCCTCCCTCCTTCCATTTTAATAATTTTAAATCAAAACCATCCTATTTCAAAAATAAAACCCTTCAAACTTCATCTCTTTATTTATACAAATATTTGATTTGGTCAAGGCGAAAAATAAAGAATTTGTCCAGTCTTTGTGTTCTTCATAATTCCTCTTTGTGTTCTTCATAATTCCTGTCAAAGTCTACACATTTGACTTTCAACCTTAATAAAAATAAAAATTTCATTATAGATAATTTCAATTTCCCAAGAGATAACATTCCAAAAAACCAAAGACATAACACTTTATATATAGAATAACGGAGGAAAGAGGCCCCATAAGGCTTTTTGCGTTAGGTGGCGGCAAAATGTATATCCTCCATCATTTTATTCGACAATCGGCACCTTTCAACTTGATCTCCATCCAAAAATTTGTCGATACACCAAAGTGATTACAACACCTTTTCATCGTTGATTTAGCAATGTAAAAAGTTCTATTGTTGGTAAACCATTAATTTTGTGCCCACTAAATCAACGGTGAAAAGGTGTTGGAATCACATGAAGTTTGGTGTATCGACATGTTAGACAATGAAGATCAAGATGGCAGTGCCGATCGTCGAATAAAATGGTAGAGGACGTGATTTGTGTCGCCACCTAACGAAAAAAGCCTTCTAGGGCCTTATTCCTCCATTATTCTTATATATATATATGAGGGGACGAACTCTTTTTTAAAAAGGGCCCATGTCTCGAACACACATATCCTCCATGTTTTTCACCGATCCAATCGAGTTATCTTGATTTATATATCATGAAATTTTTATGGACAAAGAATCTCGAGATTTGAAGACCTCTAACATGTTCATTAAACGGATAGAAAAATCAACGGTTTATCGGTATTAGAAAAATGCGGTCTCTTAATGGACGGGTTAGAGGTTATCATATCTCGAGATTTTTTGTATACAAAGGTTTTATGATATGTAGAACAACATGACCGGTTTGGATTGGTGAAATACATAAGAGCGTTTTGGGATAGGGGCCTTTTTTTAAAATGAGCTGCCACCTCATACCCTCTCTTTGTGTGTGCGTGTGTGTGTTTTGGGATAGGAAAAATATGTCTAAACGATTGATAAATATCTTTTCAAATATGGTTACGTTGATATTTAAAGATTTGGATGTACTTCTTTTGAAAAGTTTCTGCTGTTATAAATGCAAACACTAAAATTCAAGCTGGTTAGTACAAATCCAAATCGTTTGTTAAAAGTTAGCCATAAGAATAAGATGGTTTTGAACAACCATTTTCTATTATGACCAGATGCATCCCACATGCCAAAAATAAGCATACTTAGTTAGCAGCATGTTTATATCTAATTAAATATTGTCTTTCTATTTTAATCTGTTATTACTCCTTTTATATATTTTTATGGAAATCGGTCCTTTTATATAGATCTTTTAAGATTCTAGTAAAACTAATTAGGATTTTTTTATATCTCATCCCCAAAATTGATATTTCCAGATACCTTATCTTTACCTATCAGAGTGCCAAAAAAGTGGGCTCATGGTGTTTTTGTTGAAATTTATTGGATTTCATGAATGAAAAAGAGAGGGAAAATATTGTGCGGTTAATGGCCGTGGTTTTGAATTCAAATTGTGCAATTGATGGCTGTGGTTTTGAGTTTAAATTGTGCCCGTTAATGGCTGTGTATTTGAATTTAAATTATGTTGTTATTGGAATTTAAATTATGCATTTAATGGCTATGGTTTTGAATTCAAATTGTGCAATGGCTGCGGTTTTGAGTTTAAATTGTGCTTGTTAATGGATGGAATTTAAATTGTGCAGTGAACAGAATTTTAAATGTACAGTTTTTCGAATTTTAATTGTTTAACTGTGCAATTAATGGCTGTAAATTCGAATTTAAATTGAGCAGGTTTAACGGCTGCTGTTAATTTTAATTATGCAGACTAATTGCTGCAAATTCGAAATCGAATTGTACAGATAATTCGAATTTTAATTGTGCAATTAAGTCAAATTTTAATTGTGCAGTTCATGGTTGCATTTTTCGAATTTGAATTCAGTAGTAAGTACTAGAATTTGAAACTCCCCGCTTTGCACCTATACATAGGAGCCGAGCCTCACATTCCAGAACGCACAAACAAAAAACAATATCATTTCATAGTTTCGAGTTTTGATGTGTGCGCTCTCCGAAGTAGCTTTCGAAGTGCTACCTGCAAGTGTGTTGTTGGCTGGAACTGTCTCATCCTGTGAATAAATTTGCAGTACTCAGCGTAACCAGGTGGTGGTTGTTGGATATAGTGCCCTCAAAGTCAATTATTGGATCACAGGTACGTAATTGCAATGATTGAGACATGACCTATACCGATATGACAGTCTTGCTCGAGATGATAGTATGGTATCTGGTTTGTCTTTATCATCGTATACATGCTTTAGTTCACTATTGCATGATGATAGAGCCCATAGGATTCATGCTTGACTGCCAGCAGTATGATGGCGATCATATACGTGGGAGCTGGGGTCTATAAGCACATCCTTAAAGTGTCCCTAGTCGTGGGAGTTTCGAGACAGGGCATCGATACTCCAGAGTCGACTAGTGTATACAGTCGAGACCCCGACGAGGAGCGGTGGCCGGTCTCACAAGCCATTGGTGTTAGTTGGTTCACCTAAGATGTATACAGGTGCTCATTGAGTTATGAGAACACCGGACATGACTCGCCGGGAACCTGCTAGTTGGTATTATACCTATCGTCAGATAGCAGTTCCCTGGTGACATGTGTACAGGTTAGTTCATCGATCTGAGGTCGTCATTTGTCTCGTGTGAGTTCCCACTGTGCTTTGATTTCTACCCTACCACGGCTCAAAGGAGTCGTGCAAACAGGTCTTTTTTGGGTACAGTTCCGAGCCACATGGAGGCAAGTGAGTGGATCGGCAGGGGATTCGTCTCTCCCGGTATTGGGGGTGAGATCGCGCTGTGTCTAGGAGAGCCATTACACAAAGCCCTCGGCCGAGGCAGGAGATTTACTGGTAGGTACTCCAGTAGTATCTCAGGGTGTTCTGGGCTACTCTCTGACACGACTTATACCGCTATTGGGGGTCTGACGTTATCAGCCCCTAGGCCGATATGCGATCCTCATAGACGAACGGACCGTACTGTATGTATATTGTCACTGTTAGACTCAGTAGGGTTTCTGGATGAGTTCGCTCGTCAGCTTCCCTTCCAATCAATACATAGGCAACCGTTACGTACAGCTCGTACCTCTGACGTGCTAGTGGTTATACTCAGTGCCAATATGTTGATGAGTCATTAGAGTCCCCACAGACAGTTTCCCAAGTTCGGGCGAAACGTTGTAGAGGCCGTATGGTTTTATGGCTGGGTTCGGAAAATGCATGTGCGTTTACGCACGTGTCATATTTCGGGCAGATAATACTGGTGGGCTTTGGTTTAAGCTGGATCCGAGTATTATACTGTGTAGATATAATATCTTTGTCTCAGTTACATTTGTATTCGGTCGTAATACAAATGCGGGTATGTTTATACCATTACGGGGTTATCCTGAAATTCGTTTCAGGATCGCTTTTGGAAGTTGTCAGTTTCCAGTTTTCTATCACCCGTATTTAAAATTCGGTTAAATGCGGATATATCTTTTCGTCACTTGGGTGAGTCATGAGGGTGAGTCGTGCTTCTAGAAGGTTCTAGATGGTGACTAGGATGGTGAGGTGGCTTAGTTCATTAATTGGTCATTTAATGTTTTGATGACTAGGGTTTAAGGTTCAATGTATGCATTAATGAGATGCAAGGTGTTACATTTGACCCATGCTTTTGATTTAGTGCTTATGGTCACTCTCCCCCTCTCCTACACTCACCCTCCTCCTTATAAAGTGGCCGGCCTCTCTCATTTGGGGATTATGGTTGTTGGAAAAAGAATAAGAAATTTGGTGCATAGAAATTAGATGTGATAATTTTCTCATTTCACCCGATCCAAAAAGCAATTTCATTAACTGTTCGTCCATAACTTTGGACGTAACGAGAAAAAATGTTCTACTCATTCTCTACATCAATCTTGGTAATCTCTTTTAGCAAACTTGATGATCGAGTTGCCTCGGTTCAGAGGCGGGAGCCCGTTTAGAGATCCGTCGACGTGGTGCCACCTGGACGAAGAGACTGAAGTTCAAGGAGATCGGAGCAGCCGCAACAAAGCGTGGGATGATGGTTGAAGACCGAAGGACTCGGATCGTTCGGTAGAACATTTCTACCCACTTTGTAGTTTGTTAGTTTAGTTTTAATGGCAGATCCAGGTTATAGTACGCGATAGCACCAGATTAAAAGTTTTTGTGCCGCATTTGGCGTCTGTTAAACGGCCGGGGCGCTACCGTGGACTTACAGTGGTATCAGAGCCTCACCATTAAGCTTTACTAACTTGTGCTAACGCGTTTAAAATATCGATCGAACGGAATTTCGAAAACTGGAATTTTCTGGGTTAAAGTTTCTGTCGATTTTTAAAAGGGTCTAAAAATTATTTTGCATATCACAGAAAAGAGACCAGGCTTTTATAAGAATTCTAGTGAAATTTGGTCAACTGAAGCTTCTAAAGCGCCGCGGAACCGCCGCGCAAACTCTAGTTTGGCCGCGGTTCCGCCGCCGTTTTGGAGCTATAGTAAACCATTTTTCTACAATAGGTTCTTCTTGTAAAATTGTGGTTTTTGGAATATTTCTTTTGGGCCCATATTTTGTTACTGTACAGCAGATGTAAGTGGGGCTCACTTTGGGATATTTTGTCGATCGAAATTTAAACGTGTTAGTTTACAGTACTTATATTATATCTCCGACCGGGAATGCCATTTGAGCGGTAAACCGCGTCTAATTGCTATAGTTCTTTTAGACGGGTTTGCGAACGTGACATTCGCGTTGATATTCTGTGTTGTGCTGTGATGTTGCGGATATGTCGTGGTAGATAACAGTGTGCAATGGTAGTGCAGTTTCAATTTATTTGTACATTTGATATTGCGGGGCGAGCGTCCAACATGTGGACTGCCGTCACTGCCTGTTTGTATAATATTCTTTTTGGGGCACGACCGGGCTGAAGTCGATGTACCCGTTGTATATATTTTTATTTCTGTACAAGGTTTACCCCGTGACGGAGTGCACGGATAGCCGGGTTCTGGAGGGCAACGGGTCTGTATCTCATGGCTTTGAGAGGTAGAGAGGCCTCACTCTAGAATTGGCAGACTATTCGCCGCACTTGTAAGGGGTACAGGTTGACCCAAGGAGGGGTGCTCAAGTTACCGGATTCCGTGAAATGCCGGGTGGTCCATTCACTTTGTTGTAGGGGCTGCCTCGCTTCAGGTTTTGGCGGGTAACTTGCCGCACCCGTAGGGGTCTAGGTTTCATTGCACATGCTATCCACACGACCAGGGGAACGTCGGGTTTTAGTAGCGGCTCTGTGAAACCCGGAGATCCCAGATTATCTGTATTGTTCTGTGATACTTATTACTTTTCTGTAATGTTGCATATTATCACGCCTGGAGCGATTATTGTATATTGGTATATATACTATTAGATGTTGTATATGTTTTACACCCGCACTGGTCCAGCCCCCGCTCTGTCGTTAGTTAAGTAACCTAACGGGTGATGACGGGACCCAGTGACGAATGCGGATGGCATATACGTACATTTTATTTTTCGTTCTTTTCTGGTGTGATTGATTGATGGGACTGCATTGATTCTTATTAATGCAAAAGTAAAACAAACATATATTTGATGTTGTTGGAACAGTTTTAAAATGTGTTATTACAAAGATGTTTCCTTTTGTTTTACACAGTGATATTCAGTTGGAATATCCTGCACCTCATTCGACGAGGCAAGGGCCGAGATCCCTTCACCGGGAGTGACCCCTTAGGCAGAAGTTTGCGTCAGGGTAATAACTTCACTATAGTCGATTACAAGTTGCTTTGCATCGCGGTATTCAGTTGGAATATCCTGCACCTCATTCCATGAGGAAAAAGCCGAGATCCCTTCACCGGGAGTGACCTCTTTAGAAAAAGGTTTTCGCCACTATATTTTTATAAAAAGCTATCGGGTTACTTCAACGAGATCAAGTTCATTACGTTAAAGGTTTTTCGCCAAATAGCCGTAGCCTTCCGTCATTTCTTTTTGGTATTCAGTAGTATTCAAGCTATGTATTTTGACCAACGTCAAGGTATAGTGTTTGGTAGCTGCTGGGTATTCATTTGTTGTATAGATAGATGAGTTGGTTTGGGACAGTCGTTCTGCCATTTTGGCCAACGTCAAGGGCATGTGTGGGTGGGTTCAAATTAACCTGGATAGTGACGGGTAGAACTTGGCATGTGACTTATGACATTTTGACCAACGCCAAGGTCATAAGAGCATGGGGAAAAAAATCATATTGGGAGTTTCTAAAGAAAATGAAACTTGCCAGGCATGCGCATATCTTCTGGAGTGTGATAACGTGAGTGGATTCCGTCACGTTATCATGCGATGAGAGTTGGATCCCGATTCCCACTGATGAGTTGGTTTACTCTTCGGGTGATCCCGATTGATTTTTCTTTTAGGTTTGGAGGAGAATTTGACGGTGCAGTGGGAGGTTTCCTGATTAGATAAAGTGATAACCATTCTGATCTAGGTTAGAGTGCATGCAGAGTGTTTCTTTTTTCTCTCTCTTTGGCAGCGACCATTGACCGACCCTAGACTATGACTCAGTGACCAAATTGACCGAACCTTCTTAAAATACTGGCTTTTGGATTGTCCGAGTTGCATAAGTCATTGCCGCTCCTTCTTTTACCTTTTACATTTCTCAGAACACCCCTATTACTACGGACATTCACATCTATTGGATAGATCCATCATATGGTTATATACGAACTCGAAGGGATTTCTTCGAGGATGGATCCAGGTTCAGGAGAAATTGAATTGGTTTATTCAGTTGTCTTTTATTGTCATATTCTCTCAGGTTGCGAGGGCTCCTTAGTTTAGGAGAGTATACCTATTACGCTTATTGGATAGTCTTCTTCCAAACCATAGGCTGGTGCCGAAAGGTAGGAAATGAAGAAAACCAATTAGCCTAAGGAGGGTGTACAGAAGGTAATAACTAAAGACAAAATAAAGGGATTAGAAAGAGAGCAAAGTAAGTTGCGACTGTTAATATTCACGACCAAACCACGTATTTTATCGCCACTCCTATTTCACCTTTGCCTTTTTCCCCAGTCCGGGAGAAATAGAATGAGGTATTATTCAGTTGTCTTTTATCATCACCTTCTCTCAAGTTGCGAGTACTCCTTGGTTTAGGAGAGTACACCTATTATGCTTACTGGATAGTCTTCTTCCAAACCATAGGCTGGTGCCGAACGGTAGGGAAGGAAGAAAACCATTTAGCCTAACGATGGTGTACAGAAGGTAATGACTAAAGACAAATAAAGGGATTTGGAGAGATGGCAAAGAAATATACGGTTAAAGTCATGAATTGGATTATGGAAGATGCATTACTAAGAATACCAGGACACCCCTACGAAACATTTTCATGTTTCAGTGCATTGTTAAAGGAAAACTGTTTTCCCGATTAGATACTTACTCTAGGGTATGTAATTATCAGGTATGATTCTCACATCTGTATGGTTTTACAGATGATGAGTGGGAGTAAGTTATTGGGAATTAGGTGATCATCCTCATTATATTGGAATTCGTTGTAATTGGTGATATTTGAGAAAATCGCCTGGGTACAGTTTTCAACCTACGATGCACAGGTTTTGAGTTATTCAACTCAGCGGACTTATACAGAGTATTGTATGTTATCCAGTGTCCATCAAGACAAAAGGGGTTGGTCCTCGTACTCTGTTCTGTTTACTTATAACTTCTCTAGTTTTTAGACAAGTGTTTCGTAAAAATACAATGTCTAAGTTTTGAGAAGTTGTGGGTATAGGAATAAAGTAGAGAACCAGGTGTCGCAAGTATCGGGATTCTTCAAAGAAATCTAAGATGTAGATTCTTGTGAATGGTATTCAGTAGATAGTAACGGTTTTGAGAAACTTGTTTCTCTTTCAGGTTACTCATAATTGGATGGATTCCTAAGTTCAGTAATGCTGATTAGCCTCTCTCCATTAAGTTGATATACACTGGAGACAGCTGCATGATTTGAATCTGGTTCCAATTAAATTAGTGCCTTTATTTCTATATTGTATACAGAATGGTTCATATCTTAACGATGTTAAGATACGAGGAGTTGTCCGGCTTATGCTTAAAACCAGAGTCTGGATAACTCAAGGCACGTTTCTGTAATGGCAGTTTGTGGGTTGACCCGGACTATGTCGAGGGTTGATATTCTACCATCTGGAAGATCAATAGTGATATTGTTCTTGACTCGCCACAGTTTTAGTAAAATGGATTTTTTCAGAAAACAGTAGTGGGAGTATGGTAGAACTGGAAGTGATTCCAGAACCGCAAACGATTACGGAAAATTTAATAGAATCTATATATTCAATCAGGTTTGACATTCCAATAGCCACTCCGCAGATATGATGGGTAACCTCAGACACCCGAGAGGTACTCCGGTAGACTCAAGGACGGTGATAAGGAGGTTCTAGTTTACCCGGACTTGACACTACTGTTGTTCCAGGCTATGAGACCCGGCAGGAGGTTAAGTATAGCGTCGTTCTAAACTAGCTTTAGAAGTGTACGTATATATTATTCTGCCAGAGGGTTGTCGTAGTCAGTGGGAGCAGCGAAAGCATAGTGGGCAAGTAGCTTATGTCTATTTATAGGCTTGAGCATAGATAGCGGAGATAAGATCATCTATTTTTGATGTGATAGTCATGGGTTTGACTTCATCAGAATAGGGGATGGATCTGTTAAGAAGGTAGTAGGGTGTGATGTCCTGGTATTTGGATGACATACACAGAGTAGGAAGTAAAATTCCTATACTACGATCGGTTGTACTATGGTCGTCACACAGTTGTTTCTCCACAAAGGACATGGATATAATATCTGACATTCTGATTACTAGATGTATGGTTTTAGATCTAGATTTGGGTAGTTTCTAATATGGGTACTTTGACAGTATTCTAAATGTATTTAAAATAGATGATTCCTAGCATGGTGGTGTACCTGCAGGTGATGGAGTCACCCTCTCTAAAGGTGTCTTACAGACTAAAGGAGAGAGGAATGTGCATGATTGGCAAATCACTTGCTTAGGCAATTGAGTCAATCGTGAGATGTCAAGTACCACACCAGATGTTGTTTTTACACTAGATGCGATAAGTTTATATTTATCCAATCCTGAAGAAACATAAGGAAGCAGTTTTAGAACATAAGTACATGTTCTGCGGATTTAATGACGGCAGCCTCCTTCGGGAGACAGTTATCATTCCAGGCTTCAAAGGTGACATGGATGACAGAGTGATTGTCAGAGTTATAGTTTTTCCTCTGACGAGGGACGGTATTATGGACAGGTGGTCCAAGAGGATACTGTGGGAGACATAGTTCTGGATACTGATTAGGTTCAGTTATCAATATAGTCTAAAGAAGTTTGGATTTGGAGTTCATTTATGAAGTAGGTCCCATCAGATATCCAGACATATTCTAAGACAGGTCTTACTCGATTCGGGAGATGGCTTTCTCCGCGAACTTGAGATTAAGAGAGACATAAAAAGAAACATCAGGGCGGATCCACTCACTAAGGCTATTTCTCAAACACAATAGTTTTACAAACGAGCTTTGTGAAACTGATTAGTAGAGGAGTTAGATGTTCGGTATCACACGGGCTGTGAGTATGCGACATCGCAATAATTAGCCTTAAGTGCAAGTGGGAGATTGTTGGATATAGTGCTCTCAAAGTCAATTATTGGATCGCAGGTACGTAATTGCAATGATTGAGGCAGGACCTATACCGATATGACAGTCTTGCCCGAGATGATAGTATGGTATCTGGTTTGTCTTTATCATCGTATACATGCTTTAGTTCACTATTGCATGATGATAGAGCCCATAGGATTCATGCTTGACTGCCAGCAGTATGATGGCGATCATATACGTGGGAGCTGGGGTCTATAAGCACATCCTTAAAGTGTCCCTAGTCGTGGGAGTTTCGAGACATGGCATCGATACTCCAGAGTAGACTAGTGTATACAGTCGAGACCCCGACGAGGGGCGGTGGCCGATCTCACAAGCCATTGGTGTTAGTTGGTTCACCTAAGATGTATACAGGTGCTCATTGAGTTATGGGTACACCGGACAGGACTCGCCGGGAACCTGCTAGTTGGTATTATACCTATCGTCAGATAGCAGTTCCCTGGTGACATGTGTACAGGTTAGTTCATCGACCTGAGGTCGTCATTTGTCTCGTGTGAGTTCCCACTGTGCTTTGATTTCTACCCTACCACGGCTCAAAGGAGTCGTGTAAACAGATCTTTTTTGGGTACAGTCCCGAGCCACATGGAGGCAAGTGAGCGGATCGGCAGGGGATTCGTCTCTCCCGGTATTGGGGGTGAGATCGCGCTGTGTCTAGGAGAGCCATTACACAAAGACCTCGGCCGAGGCAGGAGATTTACTGGTAGGTACTCCAGTAGTATCTCAGGGTGTTCTGGGCTACTCTGACACGACTTATACCGCTATTGGGGGTCTGACGTTACCAGCCCCTAGGCCGATATGCGATACTCATAGACGAACGGACCGGACTGTATGTATATTGTCACTGTTAGGCTCAGTAGGGTTTCTGGATGAGTTCGCTCGTCAGCTTCCCTTCCAATCAATACATAGGCAACCGTTACGTACAGCTCGTACCTCTGACGTGCTAGTGGTTATACCCAGTGACAGTATGTTGATGAGTCATTAGAGTCCCCCACAGACAGTTTCCCAAGTTTGGGCGAAACGTTGTAGAGGCCGTATGGTTTTATGGCTGGGTTCGGAAAATGCACGTGCGTTTACGCACGTGTCATATTTCGGGCAGATAATACTGGTGGGCTTTGGTTTAAGCTGGATCCGAGTATTATACCGTGTAGATATAATATCTTTGTCTCAGTTGCATTTGTATTCGGTCGTAATACAAATGCGGGTATGTTTATACCATTACGGGGTTATCCTGAAATTCGTTTCAGGATCGCTTTTTGAAGTTGCCAATTTTCAATTTTCTATCACCCGTATTTAACATTCGGTTAAATGTGGATTTATCTTTTCGTCACTTGGGTGAGTCATGAGGGTGAGTCGTGCTTCTAGAAGGTTCTAGATGGTGACTAGGATGGTGAGGTGGCTTAGTTTATTAATTGGTCATTTAATGTTTTGATGACTAGGGTTTAAGGTTCAATGTATGCATTAATAAGATGCAAGGTGTTACATTTGACTCATGCTTTTGATTTAGTGCTTATGGTCACTCTCCCCCTCTCCTACACTCACCCTCCTCCTTATAAAGTGGCCGGCCTCTCTCATTTGGGGATTATGGTTGTTGGAAAAAGAATAAGGAATTTGGTGCATAGAAATTAGATGTGATAATTTTCTCATTTCACCCGATCCAAAAGGCAACTTCATTAACTGTTCGTCCATAACTTTGGACGTAACGAGACAAAATATTCTACTCATTCTCTACATCAATCTTGGTCATCTCTTTTAGCAAACTTGATGATCGAGTTGCCTCGGTTCAGAGGCGGGAGCCCGTTTAGAGATCCGTCAACGTGGTGCCACCTGGACGAAAAGACCGGAGTTCAAGGAGATCGGAGCAGCCGCAACAAAGCGTGGGATGATGGTTGAAGACCGAAGGACTCGGATCGTTCGGTATAACATTTCTACCCACTTTGTAGTTTGTTAGTTTAGTTTTAATGGCAGATCCAGTTTATAGTACGCGATAGCGCCAGATTAAAAGTTTTTGTTCCGTATTTGGCGTCTGTTAGACGGCCGGGGCGCTACCGTGGACTTACAGTGGTAGGGCAATATTTTCTTCAAGTCTAGTCTTCGTTCGAAAATGATTCAGCTCATTTTGCTAACTTGTATTTTTTTGTTTATTTAATTTCGGGAATTTGATCATGTTCTGTATTTTCCTTCTCGGTTTGGTTTACTTTCTGAATCTGAAAATGGGTTCGATAACTGTTATGATAATATTTAATTATCTGTATGCCTATATTATTTTTGCAACAATCTTGAAGAAAATACTAACAGTTATGTCTTCCTATTCAGGTGTTGGTACAACGGCTTTCAGCCCTAAAATGGACATGTCAAGAATGCCTGAGAAATTCTCAAGACAATTTTTCAAACGTCGGCAACAACGTATGAAAATCTGGTTGACCACAAAAGGGCTATTAGCAATGATACTGTCGGAATGCCTAAAACCGTATGAAAAAGATCCCAAAAATGCAGAGAAAATTACAGTGTGGCTCGAGAGAGATCAAATAGCCAGAGGATGCATTTTGCTGGCTATGTCCAATGTATTGGTTATAATGCCTTCAAGGAAATTATTGTAATCGCAGACAAGCGATTATGATGATTGAGGGAGAACTTATACGGGTAGAATAGTCTTACTCGAGATGATAGTATACTATCTGGTTTGTATTTATCATCATGTAGATGTATTATGTGATATTACATATCATTATTACATGTTGATAGAGCCCATAGGTTTCATACTTGATTACCAGGGTTATTGTGGCGATCACACTTGTGAGAACTGGGTAGTCTATAAGCAAATCCTTAAATACCCCTAGTCGTAGGAATATCGAGACTGGGTATCAATATTCCAAAGTAAACTAGTGTACATGTTTCTTAACTACGACGAAGAGCAATGGCCGGTCTCACAGCCATTGATATTAGTTAGTTACCAAAGATTGTATACAGGTGCTCATTGAGTTATGAGTTACACTGGACGGACTCGCCGGGAACATACTAGATGGTATTATACATATTGACAGGTAGCAGTTCTCTGGTGACATGAGTATAGGTTAGTCTTTTGACCTGAGATCACCATTCATCTCGTGTGAGTTCCCACTGTACTTTGATTACTATCCCACCACGGCTCCACCGAGTTTTGCAAACAGCTTTTGGTTGGGTACAGCCCCGAGCCATATGGAGACAGTAAGCGGATCGTCAGAGATTTGTGTAACGACTCTGAAATCTTTGTACGGAAATTTTCTGTTAATATACAAGAAATGAGTTTTACAGCCTGAATTTGAGTTATAAATTACTTTTGTTAAATAACAACAAAACTCCACTTGTAGCTCACTAGTAAAACCTTTGCACTGCTGTGATATAGCCCTGTGTTTGATTCCCATCAGACAATTATTTTTTTTATTTTTCTTTTTAAATTTTTGGAAGCTCAAAAGAATGCACGTACAATACACAAGAAAATGAAAAGTTCAGAAAAATCAAACATGTGGAAAATTGTTTAAATACCGAATTGATCAGATGGCACGAATCTCGAGACAAATGCCTCAAGATCGACCGGTGGAATAGTCTATAAGGCCGGCACCGACGGCTCATATAAGGCCAATGAAGCCCGTGTTTTTCACACATGACTCTTCACCTCATCCTCCCCCCTCTGCACTGTTTGATTTCCCTGCAATCAAATAGAGATCTTTCATTTCACAATTTAACACAATTTTAATGATTTTTAATCCTCAATTTTAATTCCCAAACCCTAATTCTCCATTATAAATACCATCCCACATTTTAACTCAGCACCATTCTGAAAATTCTAGCCAAAATTCTCTAAAAAGTTCCTAAGTGTAAGTGGAGTTAGCAAGCAAGTTAGTTCCGGCAAAAATCGAAACCTATTCCGGAGCTCTCGCGATGCCACAAAGCCCATCCCCTCTTCTTCAACCTCTCCTTGAAATTGCTAAACCGTAAGTCCCTCCCAATTCTCCTCTTTTACATTAATACTCATTTTAAATCAAATATCGGTAAAAGTGGAGTTATTACCGATATCATCTTTTCTAAAACCTATAACTCCATTTTCTTTTATCATTTGGACGTTCTGAATTTACCACTTCACTTGTAATTTTAAAACCAATGTTTAGAATCAAGTTTAACCAAGAATCTCATGTAATCATAATTGAACTTTTACATTAAAATACCTTGAACTTTTTTAACATATCTTTTCGACAAAATTGCTTAACAATACTTTTAGCAAAACATCACGGGATAACGACCTACCCCACACGCACACTTGGTTTCATAGCACGATACCTAATGGTATGTATTTTTGGTTCGAAGATAGTATTTACAATAAAATACCACATAATTCTAAAACCGAATTTCTTTTAAAGCGGTATTTCATTTCCTTTGCAATTATGCATCTACAACTCTCTTTAGGGGACTTTCTAACGGATGGTGCAAATTATCGTACATCCATGGGCTTGTAGAGCGAGATGCAGACCTCCTCGGAGCATTCGATCTCGAAAGGATTTAAATACATTTTTAAGAAATACGAATTTTCTAAATAAAATAAAATTATTTTTAAAATTAAAATTGTATAAAATTATAAATTCATATTTTCAAAATATAATAAATCTATATTTTTCTAAAAAATGAAAGATTAACAAATACCAATAAAATATCATCAAGATACCAAAAAGAACAAGTTTTTCAGTAAAATACCATGAACTTTCAAATGCTATGTGTTTATCATTAAAATACCACAATACTTAAAATCCATGCTCATGAAAACCCTAAGTAATACTAATCACCCTCGAGATTTTATTTTTAACTATATTAAAATATTTTTCATAAAACCCTATCGAGATATACAAAATAACAATATTTACGGACTTTAGTAAATATAGGTTTAAGCGGGATCAATTCCCTTGAGCCCTAGTGAGCCGGATAAAGTGAGTGCTTGCCTATTTAAGGTAGACAACCTAACGGTGTTATCAATACCAATTGTCTTGGAAAAAGACACAAATCCTGCCATCCATGTGCAGCACTTGCCGATGACTCCCGAACCTAAGAATCCCAAAGTTTAAATCAGTTTACAAGAGTCTGACTCAGTCAGAGTCCAATTCAAACTTGAATTCAAAGTCAAACACGAATACTTGATCATGAATATGAATACTCGAATCTAAACATCAATATCAAACCTGTATACTTGACCTGACTTGACCGAATCATGGTTATAACTTGACATGACTATTTGAATACTTGATTACATGTTGAACATGATTACTTGAACATTTTGTATCCATGGTCTCGGCAAGACTAGTAAATATAATCGATACAATACATTACGCGGGAATAAAGGGGTAGATTGGTACGGAACGTATATCGTGATACGAGAGGTCACTTTAAAGACACCTACATGAATTCTCATGCCATTATCCCGTAGGTAATGACATGACCTTGTACTACATGTTACCATAGTCCACGAAGTAAGATAGACTTCTCTCGTATACATGAATACCTTCTTTACCAAACTACAAACAACCACGTTATAATAGCTATCAAATACCAATAATTAATCATATACAATTTACCGGTTCATTTCACTTTATATACTATCTTCTCTTTCTTCTTATGGGACTTACCGAGCGTTAGTTCGCTGACGACATTCCTTTCTTTTTCTTTTTTTGGAATGTTCGTCAGGAGGACCGGACCCTGAGGAGACAGAACCGAGCCAGGAGGACTTGGACCAGCTTACTGCTCAGCCTGACTTCTAGTTCCGTTGCACTTACTTTCCTGTATGCCATTATTTAGGCACTGCTTTACTCATTGTATCTTTTATTTTTAAATTGATGTATGTAAAGATGAATGTAAATAAAAATTTTGTTTATTTTATTACTCTTGTCATTCTTATTCATTTTTATATATTGCTTAATTATGCTTGACGTATTTATTTCTTAGTAAATACGTTGCGGCCTGCCATGTCGCCGTTTCCGTCTACTGGGAAGCGGGGCGTAATAAGTTTTGTTGGTGGCCCATGTAGGTCCGTTCTGCATGAAGTCTTAAACAATATATCACTAGAATTATAAGAATCAGCAACTATACATTTCTTACATTTCAAATTTCTTAAATCTATCCTAACCATTCATTTTCTATCAAGGTCATGGATTCTCCCAACAACACCAGTACCAATATTAATGGAAACACTCCACCACCTACTCTACCACCACCTACCGTTGCAGCTCCTATCAATGAGCAAACGGTACTGCTTGAGGCTATCAAGACCCTATTGGAGGGTCAGCAGCAGCAGACTGCTATCCTCATGCATCGCCCCGAAGTCGAGGCATCCGGAGTCAAACAATTTTGGGCACTGCATCCAAAACATTTCTCGGGAAAAGAGAGCCCACTGGAGATGGAAGAATGAGCTCAATCGATCGAAGATGATCTGGTATCCGCTTAAGTGCCAGATATTGCCCGGATAAGAGTTGCTAAGCTGCAACTGAGAGACAATACCAGAATCTGGTGGAAGGCTGAAGAAAGCCGTCTCACCCAACCTTTAGAGTGGAAGACGTTTCACGATCTGTTCGATGCGAAGTACTTCCTTTAGACTGCATGCCTTAACATGGAGCAGTAGTTCATTCATCTACAACAAGGCTTGATGTGGGTCAAGTCTGCGGATGAATACGATACTGAGATTATCATGCTCAGCAGGTAAGATATTGTCTCAAATTCAAATTTCTGATCTCACTCATTACACTGCTAACACAAGGTCGTAACAGGTTCGCTGCACACCTGATTCCTACTGCTGAGATCCGAGCACGACGATTTCAGCAAGGGTTGGACTTGGAAATCCAAGCTGCACTCGCTACAGGGGATTTCCCAACCCATGGACTTGCTTTGAAGGCTGCCCGACGCTATGAGGCAGTTGTGAAGAAGAGCAGACCTCAGACTACTGGTGTGAAACGCCCTGCCACACAGATGACAGGTGGAGCCTCTTCTAGTTCGACCT
The DNA here is from genome assembly GCA_030015575.1 of Agapanthus africanus. NCBI lineage: Eukaryota > Viridiplantae > Streptophyta > Magnoliopsida > Asparagales > Amaryllidaceae > Agapanthus > Agapanthus africanus. Next base: position 571,426,444 of record JASDDO010000016.1, read on the forward strand.
TTGCAAGCAGGAGACTGGGAGGATCATTAACCGGTCCAATCCAGACTTTTGTTTCTACTACAAGAGAACTGGACACCTAGCAAAGGACTGCAGGCGTGCAAATGGCATGTGCTTTGTTTGTGGCGCATCCACTCACGCCATAGGAGCATGTCCATGTCGTTTCAACACAGCTCCAGCACCTAGACCCGCAATCACAGTACCGCAGCGGCCAGCCATTTAGGCTCCTGCACCTCGTTTAGCTCTTCCTGCACCTGCTCCACGCGGACCTCCTGCACAGCCCCAACGTCAATTCTATCAGGCACAAAAAAACAAGTCTCAAGGGCAGAGAAACGGGCCCTAAGAACAGAGGAATGTACCTCCAGCCAGGAGGAATGTACCACGACGTCAGGCTTTTACAATGACGGTCAAGGAGGCCGAAGCTACAGGACAAGTCATCACTGGTAATCCCCAATCCTTTCAATTTTTCAATCTTTGTGTATCACTATAACTTTTTCTATACCTAAACCTATCCCACACAACTTAGGTACAATATTGGTAACCTCCCTTCCTGCTCTAGCACTCTTCGACACTAGAGCGTCACACTGCTTCATGCCGCAATGATTCATGAGTACGCATGCGATTCCCATGAAGCTACTCATTTCAAGATGGAATATCAGTTTCGGGAATGGAGTATTGAAGGCAAATATAGAGTTTGATCAGTGTCCAGTTGTAGTTTGCGGACGAGAATTCTACGCAAATTTCAAAGTACTCGATATCCTAAATTTCGATGTTGTGTTGGGAATGGATTGGTTGGGAGTATTTTATGCTATGATTGACTGTCGTCAAAGGAGGGTAGTATTTGAGATACCAGAACACCCAGTCTTCTATTTCAAAAGTGGAGATAGAACCTTAGAGCCAGGAAGATACCGTGATAAACCAAAGAATGCAGAAGTGTTCTCTCTACCGGCAGAAGAAGAAAAGCCCGGGGTGGTTCGAGAGTTCGAGGATGTGTTCCTTGAAGATATATCATGTTTGCCTCCTGATCGAGATCTTGAGTTTAGTATTGATTTACAACCTGGTGCGCAACCTGTAATCAAAACTCTGTACCGGTTAAGTCCAGAAGGATTGAAGGAGATCCGCATTCAGTTGGACGAACTCCTGAAGAAAGGTTGGATTCGTCCCAGTACTTCAAGCTGGGGATCTCCAGTATTACTCGTGAATAAGAAAGAAGGTTCATAAAGGATGTGTGTGGATTATCGAGCTCTGAACGAAATGACGATTAAGAACAAGTATCCACTGCCGCGCATCAATGATCTTTTTTATTAGCTAAGTGGGTCTTGTATATTTTCGAAACTAGATCTTCGTTTGGGTTACCATCAGGTGAAGGTCAAAGAGTCCGACATTCCGAAGACGGCTTTTAGGACTCGATATGGTCATTATGAATATCTTGTAATACCATTTAGAGTGACCAATGCACCCACCATCTCTATGAATTTGATGAATCAAGTTTTCCGAGAGTACTTAGACAAGTTCGTTGTCATCTTCATCGACGACATGCTGGTATATTCAAAGAATCAGAAAGAACACGCCGAGCATTTAAGGATTGTCCTGGAGACATTGTGACAACATCAGCTCTACGCCAAATACAGCAAGTGTGAATTTTGGTTAGATCAAGTCGGATCTCTTGGACATATCATTTCAGGCGAAAGAATCTCAGTAGATCCAGCTAAGGTGTCAGCTGTTAGTGAGTGGTCGATACCAAAGATGGTGAAGAATATATGAAGTTTCTTAGGATTAACAGGATACTACCGACGATTCATTGAAGGCTTCTCAAAGAACATCCCTGAACAAGCTCACACATAAAGATGACGCATTCGTGTGGTCAGAAGCATATGAAAAAGTTTTTGTGGAACTCAAGTCGAGATTAACCTCTGCTCCTATCCTCGTAATACCGAATTAATCTGGAGGATTCGTTGTGCATTGTGATGCGTCCGGTAAAGGATTAAAATGTGTTCTACATCAGCATGGAAAAGTTATGGCCTTTGCATTAAGATAACTGAAGGTTCATGAGCGCAACTATCCAACACATGATCTGGAGTTGGCAACCGTCATCTTTGCACTTAAGATTTGGTGCCACTATCTTCTGGGAGAATGAGTGGATATATACACTGACCATAAGAGTCTGAAGTATGTATTTACTCGAAAGGAACTAAACATGCGGCAGAGAAGATGGCTAGAACTCATGGCAAACTTCGACATCAACCTACAGTATCATCCTGAGAAGGTGAACGTAGTTTCTGATGCACTTAGCTGCCAGCCATTAGCAATGAATCTCACCGCTCAGTGGAAACTACAGCAAGAATTGAATGGATTGGCGGTCGAAGTAGTTATGCCAGGTAACGCTTCATATTTGATGAACTTACAAGTCCGGTCCACTCTTGTCAATCAAATCAAGGCAGCTCAAGCAAATGATGCCAAGCTACAAAGACCCGAGAACAAGTAGAAAGTGGATTTCGAACTGACTTCATCATCCACGAAGATGGATCCTTGAGATATGGAAGTCGATTATGTGTACCAGTCAGCTCTGTTCGAGAAGAGTTGATGACAGAAGCTCACGGCTCTCCTTATTCTGTACACCCCGGTGGTACAAAGATCATAGCCAAGTGTTTGGTGTGTCAGCAAGAGAAGGTTGAACATCACAGAACTGCTGGTTTATTTCAGTCGTTACCAATCCCAAAATGGAAATGGCAGCACATTACCATGGACTTCGTGACTTCCCTTCCTCACAGCATGAAGGGTATCGACGCAATATGGGTTATTGTGGATCGACTCACCAAGTCGGCTCACTTTATTCCATTTTGAGTTGGCCAATCAACTGAGATGTTAGCAAAGAAGTACATGGAGGTAAGCATAAGTCTAAAGTAAGATTTAAACTTTCAAGATGTACTATATTTGATACCCATGAATTCATGCAGGAGATTGTGAGATTACATGGAGTACCTATTCGCATCATCTCCGATCGTGATACAAGATTCTGATAACAATTCTGGCAGAGTCTGCAAGCTAGCCTGGGAACGAGTCTGAATTTCAGCACGGCTTATCATCCACAAACAGAAGGACGGTCCGAGCGAACAATTCAGATTCTGGAGGACATGCTAAGAGCTTGTATGTTAGACTTCAGAGGTTCGTGGGAAGATCATCTACACCTTGTGGAGTTTTCATACAACAATAGATATCAAGCAAGCATTGGAATGGCACCATTCGCAGCACTCTACGGACGAAAGTGTCTTCCACCTCTAAGTTGGGACAATGTTGGCGATCATGAACTGCGTGGACCAAACATGATCGTGGCAACTGTGGACATAGTTTGCATGATCAGGGAAAGAATGCGCATAGCCCAAGACCGACAGAAACATTAGGCAGATGCTAAGCGTCGACTTCTGGAGTTCCAACCTGGAGACCATGTATTTCTAAAGATATCTCCAAACCGAGGAGTGGTCCGCTTTGGCAAAAGGAGTAAGTTAAGTCCAAGATATATAGGACCGTTCGACATACTCGAACGAGTTGGAGAAGTGACATACCGTTTAGCACCACCACCCTCATTGGAAGGAGTGCACAACGTGTTCCACATATCCCAGCCACGACGATATGTGAGAGACCCCAGCCACATACTTGATCACTCAGAGCTCACAGTTTAGAATGACCTAACCTGAGAGCAACAACCAGTTGAGATTATGGACCGAAAGATGAAGACATTACGGAACAAGAAAGTGAACTTGGTCCGTGTGATGTGGAGAAAAGATTCGCCAGGAGAATCAACATGGGAATGAGAAGAAGACATGCGTGCACGATACCCTTACCTCTTTAAAAATTAGTCCATATGTAATTGTAAATTTCGAGGACAAATTTTTATAAGGAGGGTAGAATGTAACGACTCTGAAATCTTTGTACGGAAATTTTCTGTTAATATACAAGAAATGAGTTTTACAGCCTGAATTTGAGTTATAAGTTACTTTTGTTAAATAACAGTAAGAAGCCACTTATAGCTCACTGGTAAAAGCTTTGTACTGCTGTGACGTAGCTCTGTGTTTGATTCCCATCAGACATAATTATTTTTTTTTGATTTTTCTTTTTAACTTTTTGGAAGCCCAAAAAATTGCACATGCAATATACGGGAAAATGAAAAGTTTAGAAAAATCAAACATGTGGAAAATGGTTTAAATACTGAATTGATCAGAAGGCACGAATCTCGAGGCAAATGCCTCAAGATCGACCGGTAGAATAGCCTATAAGGCCGATACCGACGGCTCAGAAGAGGCCAATGAAACTCGTGCTTTGCACACATGACTTTTCACCCCCTCTTAACCCCTCTGCACTGTTTGATTTCCCTGCAATCAAATAGAGATCTTTCATTTCACAATTTAAAACAATTATAATGCTTTTTAATCCATAATTTTAATTCTCAAACCTTAATTCTCCACTGTAAATACCATCCCATACTTTGGCTTAGCACCATTCTGAAAATTCTAGCCAAAACTCTTTAAAAAGTTCCTAAGTGCAAGTGGAGTAAAGTGGAGTTAGCGAGCAAGTTAGTTCCGGCGAATATTGAAACCTATTCCAGAGCTCCCGCGACGCCACGAAACTCATCTCCTCTTCTTCAACCTCTCCTTGAAATTTCTAAACCGTAATTCCTTCCCAATTCTCCTCCTTTTCATTGATACTCATTTTAAATCAAATATCGGTAAAAGTGGAGTTATTACCGACATCATCTTTTCTAAAACCTATAACTCCATTTTCTTTTATCATTTGGACACTCTAAATTTACCACTTCACTTGTAATTTTAATACCAATATTTAGAATCAAGTTTATCCAAGAATCTCATGTAAAACAATCATAATTGAATTTTTACATTAAAATACCTTGAACTTTGTTATCACATCTTTTCGACAAAATTGCTTAACAATACCTTAAGCAAAACTTCACAGGGTAACGATCTACCCCACACGCACACTTGGTTTCATAGCACGATGCCTAATGATATATATTTTTGGTTCGAAGATTGTATTTACAATAAAATACCACATAATTCTAAAACCGGATTTCTTTTAAAGCGGTATTTCATTTCCTTTGCAATTATGCATCTAAAATCCTCTTTAGGGGACCCGCTAATGGATTGTATGGATTATCGCACATCCATGAGCTAGTAGAGCGAGATGCAGACCTTCTCACGGAGTATTCGATCTCGAAAGGATTTAAATACATTTTTAAGAAATACGAATTTTCTAAATAAAATAAATTTTTAAAATTAAAATTATATAAAATTATAAATCCATATTTTCAAAATATAATAAATCTATATTTTTTCTAAAAAATGAAAGATTAACAAATACCAATTAAATATCATCAAGACACCAAAAAGGACAAGTTTTTCAGTAAAATACCATGAACTTTCAAATGCTATGTGTTTATAATTAAAATACCACAATACTTAAAATACATGCTCATGAAAACCCTAAGTAATACTAATCACCATCGAGATTTTATTTTTAACTATATTAAAATATTTTTCATAAAACCCCATCGAGATATACAAAATAACAATATTTAAGGAGTTTAGTAAATATATGTTTAAGCGGGATCAATTCTCTTGAGCCCCAGGGAGCCGGAGAAAGTGAGTGGTTGCCTATTTAAGGTAGACAACCTAACTTTTTTATCAATGGCAATTGTTTTGGAAAAAGAAACAAATCATTCCGTCCATGTGCAGCAGTTGCCGATGACTTCCGAACCTAAGAATCCCAGAGTTTAAATCAGTTTACAAGGGTCTGACTCAGTCAGAGTCCAATTCAAACCTGAATCCAAAGTCAAACATGAATACTTGATCGTGAACATGAATACTCGAATCTAAGCATCAATATCAAACATGTATACTTGACTTGACCTGACCAAACCATGATTATAACTTGACATGACTACTTGAATACTTGATTACATCCTGAACATAATTACTTGAACATTTTGTATCCATGGTCTAGACAAGACTGGTAAATATAACCTATACAATACATTACGCGGGGATAAAGGGGTAGATTGGTACGGAACGTATATCGTGGCACGAGGGGTCACTTAAAAGATACCTACATGAATTCTCGTGCCGTTGTCCCGTGGGTTATGACGGGGCCTTGTACTACATGTTACCATAGTCCACGGGGTAAGATGGACTCCTCTCGTATACATGAATACCTTCTGTATCAAGTTACAAACAACCACGTTATAAAGCTATCAAATACCAATAATTAATCATATACAATTTACCGGTTCATTTCACTTTATATACTATCTTCTCTTTCTTCTTTTGGGACTTACCGAGCGTTAGTTCGCTGACGACATTCCTTTCTATTTCTTTCTTTACAAAATTCGTCAGGAGGACTGGACCCTGAGGAGACAGAGCCGAGCCAGGAGGACTTGGACCAGCTTACTGCTCAGCCTGACTTCTAGTTCCGTTGCATTTACTTTCCTGTATGCCATTGTTTAGGCACCACTTTACTTATTGTATCTTTCATTTTCAAACTGATGTATGTAAAGATGAATGTAAATAAAATTGTTGTTTATTTTATTACTCTTGTCATTCTTGTTCATTTTTATATATTGCTTAATTACGCTTGACGTATTTATTTCTTATTAAATACGTTGCGGCCTGCCACGTCACCGTTTTCATCTACTGGGAAGCGGGCGTGACAATTTGTCTCCCCGGTATTGGGGGTAGATGTTGCGCGGTACACGGGTGGCCATCACCAGAAATCCTTGAATAAGATGGATGAGATTTACTGATTTGGATCAGTAGTTTCTATGTAGGTGACGAGCTTCACACCGACACGACTTATCGCGTTATTAGAAGTCTGATTTTATCCACTCCTAGACCCAATATGTGATACTCTTACACGAACAGACCGGACTGTACGAATACTGTCACTTTCAGGCTCAATAGGGATACGAACGAGTTTGCTTGTCGACCTTCCTTTTGTTTAATACCTGGGTAGCCGTTACATACAACAAGTGTCGCAGACGTGCATGTGGTTAAACCCATTGCCAGCGTATTGTCAATAGTTTAGAGTCTCACACAGAAGGATTCTCAGCTCAGGCGAAACGATTTAGTGTACATATTTTGATATGTACTTAGATTCGATTAAACACATGCTTTTGTACACGTACTTTTAATCGGATATTTAGTGTACATATTTTGATACGTAATTAGGTTCGATTATATATCCCTTTTTAGTATCTCTAATTTTGGTATTCGTATTTTGACAGAATGCGGTATTTATACGAATATAGGTATTTGTGTCTTGATACGAATACGGGTATTGTATTCCCATTTTGATACGAATACAGATGTATGTATTTATAGCATATACTTGTGTTAGTGTATGTATATGTGTGTGTACATATAACATGGCTTGTCATTTTCTTCTCATTTTTTCTTTTATTGAGTGGAAATGTGTGGACTTGTGACTCACACTAGTGAGTCACATTTCCACCCACTTCACACTTAAAAAGAAAGAAAGAGAAAAGAAATTGTGATGAAGAATTTTAGTAGCCATACTTGTTTTGGATAACTATCACCCTTTGCTTTCTCTTCCTCCTCACATGAAAATTTCTAAGTTGAGAAAGAGGAAAAGAAATGAGAGAAAACTTAGAGATTAGCTACTACTACATCCTAATGATCAATTCTTAGCAAATTTTGTTCATTAGTTGCTTCACTTAGTTTTTATTGTGAAGCTAGAGCCTAGATTTGGGTTTCTTCGGGTGGATCATCTTCGACAAGGAAGATTGACTCGCAAGCTCGTTTCCGGTGGACCTAGGAGCTAAAGAAGTGGCATAGACGACGAAGGATACAACTATAAAAGTTGTAATTACTAAGCGAGCAGTCGAACTCCTTCTAATTTGCTAGTTTTGTATTTGGATTCAATTCTAAGCCGTAGTAGTTCGTGCTCTTGATTCATAAAAATTTTGTTTTGTATTCCGCCTTGGCAAAAAGTTTGCGGCACGAGCATGAGCGTATACTAACATGTTATCAGAGCCACTCAAATACTATAACTAGTAGTAGACGATAGTTACATTTCGAAAATAAAAATTTCCGTTTTTCGAAACTATGAAAACCAAGTTTCTGTTCGAATTTTTTTTTATCTCTGAATTTTTTTTTGAATAAGTGCAGAGGTCTTGTTATGAGATATAAAAACTTGGGGAAAAATTCGAGGACCCATCTCCAATGAAAAACCACCTAAAACTGGGATTTCCCCGACATGGTCGGTCTAATTTTGGACTCAGGTCCCTAATTTTTTACAGGGGCTTATTCTCATTGAAACTTGATTTTCGGTTATGTTTGATTTGGCCCAGATTTCATCTACTGTTATCTTTGCATTTGGGCAACACGGAAAGTTTTAAATTCGAAACTTTTGCATCGTTTATATCTTTATGTTTATATATGTGTTTATAAACGTCGTCTACTTGCTATAGGTCAATTAGACAGGGTTGCAAATACTTGCTTGAGCTGTTGAGATGTATATCTTGCGATAATTTATCGGATAGTCGTTGTGGTAGCCCCTTATTATAAAATATATTCGTTTATTCGGGACGAGCGGCTGGATTGTGGCCGCCGTTCCCGCTTGATGTATATTGTTTTATTGGAACACGACCGGGTTGAGAACGATATTACCATTGTATATTCATTCATTCTTGTATTAGGATAACCCACAGAGAAGTGCTCGAGTAGACGGATTCTAGAGTGTGTTAGGCGATCGTCTCATGGTGATGAGTTCGAGCTGCCTCGCTCTAGAACTGGCAGGCTATTCGCCGCCCTTGTAGGGTTTAGGATAAACCCACGGTGTAGTGCTCAAGTTACCGGATTCCATGAAGTGGTGGGTGGCCCACTCATATCATTAAGTGATTGTTGCCTCATTTCTAGAATTGACGGGTAGCTTACCGCCCTCGTAGGGGTCTTTTTTAGGTGATGTTTGAGTTATCTACACGACCAGGGAATGTTGGTTTTCGTTTGCGGCTCAAACGAAACACGGGGTTCCTAATTTATCCTCTATTCTATTTTGATTATCGCATGCCTATGATGTTTATTACTTGCCTGTGATGATATATATAAATATTGTGTATGATTTGCACCCGCGCTAGCCCTACCCATACACTGTCGTAAGTTAAGTAACCTTACAGTGAAGTCCCCAGACCCTGTGGCGAATGCGGGTAGCATATATGTACATTCTATTTTGGTTATTTCTGTGATGCATAAGAACTTAATTGATGGGATCGCATTATAGGTTTAATGCATGGAAAACAAACCTAATTGATGTTGTCGGAACAATTTTTAAAACTACTCGGTTTTCTTCAAAATCACTTGTTTTAAAAGCGAAGCCTAAACCACTTCTTTTCAAATCCACTCGAGTTCCTTCAACGATATCAAGTTCATTGCGTTAAATATTTTTTCGCCAAAAACCAGCCGTAACCCTCCGTCATTTCCTATGAGTAGTGCTTAGTTTTCGTGCTACGTTTGTTGACTCGGTCAAGACGTAGTGTGCGGTAGCTAAGTGGTGCTTGTTTCTTGCATGTATTGTGATTGGTTAGGATAGTCGTACGGCCTTGTTAACACAGTCAAGGGCACATGTGGGTGGGTTTAATTCAATCAAGATAATGACGGGTTGAACTTGACTAGGAACCTTTGATTTGTTGACTCAGTCAAGGTCACTTGGGTTTTAGGGGTAAAAACCATATCGCGAGTTTCAAACATAAAGGAAACTTGCCAAGTATACGCATGCGTTCTGGAGTGTGTGACTTGAGTGGCTTCTATTAAGTTATCATGCGATGATAATTGGGTCCGATTCTTACTGTGAGTAGGTATTACTCTTTGAGAGATTTTCACTTCAGAACTAACTAACCCATTAGGCGTCTAGAAGAGTGTTAATGAGATTACGCCTTTGTGGAAACAAGGTTATTTAATTAGGTCCGTGCAAAAGCACGGAGAGCCTCCCTCGGAGTACCAACATTGACCTGGCTGAATGGTTAGCGAACTTGTAAGGTGTAAATGATCCCGACTAGTTCTCCTTTTAGGGGTTGAAGTAGAATTCAAGGAAACAGTGGGAACCGTCCTAATTAGATAAAGTGATCAACCAATCTAATCTTGATAGAGTGCACGTTTAGTGTTTCTTTTCTCTCTATCTCACTTTGGCATTGACCCATAACTGACCTTAAATTAAAACTCGTATACCAAATTGACCGAACCTTTTTATATACCTGGTTTTGTTTTGTCACAATTCACGATAAAGTCTCATATATCCATGCCACTCCCGTTTTACCATTTGTTTTCTTCAGAACATTCTGTGTCACTACGAAAATCCACATAGAATAGGTAAAACCATCTCATATAGTTACATACGAACTCGCAAAAATTTATTTCAGTTCAAGGATGGATTCTGATTCTGGGGAAATTGAATAGGATTATTTAGTTGTCTTTTCTCTTTACCTTCTCTCAGGTTGTGAGGGCTCCTAGTATTAGGAGAGTATACTTATTACACTTATTGGACAATGTTCTTCCAAATCTTAGGCAGGTATCGAAAGGTAGAGAAAGAAGAAAACCAATTAGCCTAAATATGGTGTACAGAAGATAAGAAGTAAAGACATATAAAGTGATTGGAGTAAGGGCAACGGAAATTGTAACTAATGTCATGAATCTGGTATTGGATAAGGGATTACTAGGTGTATGGTGTTTTCGTCACCCCATTGAGATGGGAAATACGCGTCGCTTATCAAGCGTATTACAGATTCCCCTGTCTGGGGTAGGGTGAGATTTATTTATTGTGGAGATCCGAATCTCCGACAGCCTCGGAATAAACTGCCATTAATTACCCCTCGCTTTTGGAGTGAGAGAACCTCTGATTGACGGGTAAATCTGGCCATGCGAACTCAATATGAAGTGTGCGTGTGTTGTGTTTTGAAGGGTACTTAGACGTATCAGGGGTCTCGCAGAGTTTATGGGGGTCCCACTACCCGAATAGCGGGTTGGGGGTCAAGGGGGCTAGAAGCCCCCTTACGGGATGCGGGACAGCGTTCTGCTAGAAATTTTTTCTAATGGGGGATGTGTTTTGAGTATGGAGCGTGAAGGAGAAAGAGAGGTGACGGGTGTCTTAAGGATGCGTGAATGGCGCGTGGGCGCTGGGTGCCTGCGGGTCACATGTCAGGCACGTGGGCGCTAGACGCCAGCGGGTCACATGCGCGGCATCCATGTCGTCAAAATGGGCAGCATTGACCATCTACATTGCAAAAAGGGCAGTATCGACCTCCACGTTGTCAAAACGGGAACCCAATCAAGTTAATCTCTACGAGAAAGAAGATCTATCAATTTCATACACACGACTCATATATGTGGTGTGCATTTATTGATGGGGGGCACTTTGTTGGGGTCAAAAGTTATACCCCGGTTGACTAAGTCAAAGTCAAAATCAACCCTAAAACAAGTGGGCCGAAGCCCGAACCCAAGTTCAAGCCAAGTGGGTCCAAGCCCATGTAAAGACCAAGTATGGAAGGGCCCGGCTCCATGCCAAAAAGGGGGCAATAAATTAGTGTAAATGCAATTTTTAGAAATCAATGTATAAAAAATGGGCAAAACCCAAAATTTTGTAAACCCCATGGCTTATATGCAAAAAGAAATAAGCACGTGAGGCATGAGGAGGCACAAGTGCCATTTAGAAAAACCCAAAGAGCTATATGTAAAGTGTGTAGCTTATAAAGGCAAATATGATGAGAAAATCAATAACAACTTTCATTCTCTTAAAAATTCTAGGGTTTGTGCATCCATCTTCTCTTTCTCAAGGTTTTTTTTCTCTTTATCTTCATTTCCAATTAAATCAAGAGCTTACCTCTCTTTTCCTGAAAACTAAATAAAGTTTCACCATAAAACCCTTGAAGGGGGGTTCAGATCTCCCATCAAATTCCTAAAAGGGAGATTGTTTAACCCCAGGAGGAGGAAGAAGTCCCACCTCCAAAAATCCCACTTTTGGAGGATCTAAGACTTAGGGGAGAAGAAAAGGGTCCCTTTTGATCATCTTAGAAGATCTTTGAGGAGTTCAACTCCAAGATCCAAATTCTCAAAGGAGTTTAACTCCAAATTCAGATATTTTAGGAGTTTAACTCCAAATCCAAATCTTTTGGGAGTTTAACTCCAAATCTATACTTAATTCCTGTTTAGGAGTTCAACTCCAAATCCTCTCGGGAGTTCAATCCCAGCCCAAGGGCTAAGCCCCTTTCTCCGCTAGTGTTTCCAGCGGTCGTGTGCCGCACACGTGACCCGCTGGCACCCAGCGATCGCGAGCCGTGTATGTGACCCGCGAGCGCCTAGCATCCACGTGCCGGGCACGTGACCCGCGGGCGCCCAACACCCACGAGCTACTCACGCGTCCTTAGAACGCCCTTCACCCCTCTTTCTCCCTCACGCTCCACACTCAAAACACGTCCCATGCTAGAAAAAATTGAGTTCGCATAAACTGCACACTCAAAACACACTCTACCCCCGTAAACTCTGCGAAGCCCCCGATACGTCTAAGTCCCCTTCAAAAAAAAAACACGCGCATACTGCACATTGAGTTCGTATGACTAATTTTATCCGTCAATCGGAGGTTCTCTCGCCTCAAAAGCGAGGGGTAATTAATAGCAGTTTAGTGCGCGACTGTCAGAGATTCGGATCCCCACAATCAATAAATCCCAACCTACCCTAGGCAGGGGAAATCTGTAATACGCCTGACAAGCGACGTGTATTTCCCATCTCAATGGGGTGACGAAAAACACCCTATAGATTCCGGCACGCCCGATGGGAACTTTCTCTCCTCCCATATATCGGGTCAAGCATTCATGCGAACTCATTTAACATATATACCGATGTTTGTACTAAAATAATGCTTTTCCGTCTAGCAATCAACTTTCAACGACCATATCTTCTGAGATGAATTCAGCTTCCGACGCGACCCCGATCCTATACGTGGTCAAGATCAATGCTCGCGTGATTATCCCCGCAAGCCTCAGTCGGCAGTGGGAAGAACCGCCCTGCCAATTTGGTTCTGTCATCATCTACCCTGCCGAAAGCGCTCATCTGGCAGAAATCCCGGCAAACCAAGCTGCCAAACCGACCTCAAGGGGCAGGAGGCCGAATGTTGTGATTTCCAAAGCATCCCACCCCAAATGCAAATCCGTATTCGAACGGCTCTCCACTGTTTCGACTGGGGGTAAGGCCGTCAACACCAATGGAGCCACAAAGCATCTCCAGCAAGCTCAGACGGTGCCCTTGACAATCGCGCGAGCAGGCGTCTTCTCTGGATTCTCTGTCAATCAGTCTACGACGTCTTCCTGAAGAGCCGAAGCCTGCCAAGTGCTCAAAATAGAAAGATTGAAACAGAAATAGCTCAGGTATTGAGCCAACAAGAGGGCCATGACTCCGGCCAAGTGGAAACTTATGAGGTTCCAAGAGTAGGCTTACCCCGCGACGATGACTGAGATAGCCATAAAAGTCAGCAATTCCATTGAACCTCTAAAGTGGGTTCAGAAAAATGCCATGACCGTTAGAATTAAGAAGACAACAATCCGAACGATGCTACAACAAGACGTGTCCCAGCCCCAACAGAGAAAGTATGACACCGTCTCTTCAAGAGTCTATCAGGAGCTCTGTGCCGTGCGAAAGAAGCGGGGCGAATCTAGAAAAGAAGCGCTAGCACCACTCAAGAACCCAGTCAGGCCAGCTGTCTTCAATCGATTGTCCGTTACCGAAACAGAAGGGTCACGACAACGGTCCACAAAATTAGCTGCCAATAATGAAAGGACGGCCGGATATGTTATCCACACGGTTTATATGGCGAGAATGCATCCTAGCAACAACCTTCGCAGCAAGAGTAAGGATAGGGCCACCACATCCTAAGCCCAATCTGGGTTGAATGTGGTTGCCACTTCCTAAGATTAGCTGCCTCCGCTAGATGATGAAAACCCTTTCGATGAGGCCGATAGGTAAAAAGACCCCTCAGTCCATGTGGAATCAAGCTCGGACAGCGAGGAAGAGACGACTTTCCGCCCCAGGACCGCAGAGTAAGAGCTGCTTCAAGATCTTCGAAAACAGCTCAGGAGCAAAGATAAAGAGATGACCAAGCTCTACTCAAAAATTGATGACCTGACGAATGTTGTGAAGCTGCTCACGGCTCAAATTGCTCGGGCACCTTCCAATCAAGCACATGTCTCTACTCATGAGCCGGGTGATAACAATCTGAAGCAACCAATGCATGCACCTTTAGGTCCAAGTATGCGTGAGCCGCATGAAAGCCGGCCACATTCCACTTCTGGGGACGCCTTGGCCCCTGATGGTACTATCCCGCTAACACAAGATCGAATAATGGACTTGGTCACCAGCAAGGTTAAAACATTGGTAGTCGAGGCCAAGACTCAGAAGGACATTGGTAGTAGTGGGCGGCCATATCCCGCACAGTACGATCTGATCAAGTTTCCCAGCGGCTACGATATTCCTAAGTTCGGAAGGTTTGACGAGATGGGAAACGCGAAGCAACACGTCGCCCACTTTAAAGCGTCATGCGAAAATACAAGGGGCAATGATGCGCTCCTTCTTCGTCATATTGTCAACAACCTGACTGGTGTCGCTTTCGACTGGTACGCAAGTATACCAGATGGGTCTGTCACTACTTTCGTCTAAATGGAGTCTCTGTTTCGGCAAAGACTCATGAGTGTTAGTGACCAAATCTCCATTGCTGACCTCGTGAGAACCAAACGGGGAAAAACGAAAGCAACACGAACTTTATTGCCCTCTGGCGCAATCTCACTATCATGTGCGAACTGCCGCTAGAGGAGGACCAGTCCGTCAACCTCCTCATTGGGAACCTCAGCAATTGGATGGTCCCATTCTTGTGTACAGCAGGCCTCAAGACATTTCAGGAGCTGACCAAGATAGTTCAAATGCTAGAACGCTCGAAGCAAGAGTCTACCCCGGACTCTCAGAGAGACAAGACTTGGAAGAGCAAGAGGGACGACAACCGTAGAAGCGGGATTTCCAGCAATACCAATGTCTTCAATGCGTCCGACAATAAAGACAGGCGAAAGGCAGGCGAATCAAAAACCAACCGGTCTCAAAAGCCAGTGCTAGTAGGAGAAGGGCCTTCCCTAGAGGAGAAAAACAATAAGGTTTACTCTTTCAGAAAGGACAAGATCCGCAAGATATTAAAAGATGCCTTGAACAACGGTCTACAATTGCTAGAGTCGAAAAGACCTCACGAGGGAAAAATGACCGACAATCCTCTATATTGCCCATACCACCGAGTAGTGAGCCATGCGATCGAGAATTGCTATATTTCCAAAGACTGGGTCGAGAAGCAGTACAAGACTGTGGAGATCGAGCTATCTAAGAGTGTGTTGATGAACAATTAAGTTGCAACCGCCAACTTTATACAGACACGAGTTGAAGCCTTCTTAGAGCAGATAAGTGAACCCGCTACCCTGAGAAATGAACTGACTTGCCGCAACCTCCCTGGAGCATGCACATATCCAAAAAGATGAAGAAGATGCTGAAGCTATTTCAGAAAGAGCCCAGAACGGAATGAGAGGGGCAGAAGGAGCCCACCATTCCATTTACCAATTCGGCTCGATCATGCTTAAAATCCAAAAAGCTCAAGAAGAAGAAAAGTGCAGCTCGACACGAAAAAGAGTTTGCAGGGAGATCGATCATTTAAAAATATATCGATTCTCTCGAAAACTATGAACAAAAGGAAAGAACTCTAATTCAATTGAAGGAGTTCTTATCCGTAGAAGCGGCTGAGACTCTGGAGAAGCTAGAAGAAGACTCCGACAACGAGATCCCTATAGTGACCTGCTACGTCGTCCACCTTGATAGCGACTCTGAGGAAGAACTCTGTTTTCCTAAGGAGGACGAAGAGCTTGCCACGAAGGCCAACCAAATTCTGCTCAGAAGCGGCAAGGCTCTACCGCCAAATCAAGGTAACGCCCTAAAAAGGAAGGAAAAACAAGTCGTTAATGAAGAAGATGGTGGAGAGCTTGCTCATGAAGACTTAAGTCCTTTCCCGGTGGACTATAATGTCTTATCTCATCTCCGGAAGCTCCGTCTCTCTTAAGCATCTATGATACTCTGGTTCTATCCAAGGAGCTTAGGGACGTCCTTATCTATACTCTGCAAAATCCCGAGCGGTACCAAGCGCGCTTCGCGAAGATCAATATGGAAGAAACCAAGTACGCTCTGCACACAGCTGCGGTCGCATTTAAAGATGAAGACATGCTATCAGGGACAGCTGAGCACAACCGGCCGCTTTACGTGACAGGGTACAGTGACGGAGATCAGATTAATCGCATATTAATTGATCTGTGGTCCTCAGTGAACATCATGAACTTGCGTGCTTTAAAGAGTTTATCAATGGATGTCCGACACCTGTCAAGGGAGAGGATTGTCATGCAGGGCTTCAATCAAAACTGCTAGCAAGTTCTGGGATGCATAGCTTTGCCAATCAGGTTTGGGGACTTGCAAACCGAAGCTAAGATATGTGTGATCTGTCAGGACCCGGTTCTTGCTCACGGAACAAAGTGCCATACGGAACGAAGTGCCACGCCAATTGTCATGCTAAGGGGCGGGGGCCACCTCTTGAATCCGTAGGGGCCACCTTTTGAGTTCGTGGGACCTACTGTAGATCAATGAGGAATCTTCGGAATATATTCCGAAAGAGGACCGAACTGCATTATAAATATAATGATGCTACTGTTCATACCATAATTTTGCATTATTATATTCCCCATTCTTACTCATTTTATAAATAAACAGGTGCTTTTGACCCATGTCTGCTACATAGTTGCAGATTACAGGTTCTCAGAACAAAAACAGTGAAAAAGATGAAAAAACGATACAAAAGTGAGACTACGACCAACAAATGGAAGAATCTTGATCAAGCCTACAGTTTGAAGACTAAACGAAGATCAATGAACAAGTTCACAAAGTACAAAGGCAGTGCAAGGTTCAAGACTTCGACACGAAGCAAACGGTAAAGTCCACGACATTATTCGCTGTGGAAATCTGGAAGAAATCTAGAAGCCAATCTGAGAAAACAATTGAAGAAAATAAAAGGAAAAATGCAACAGAAGAACACCTAGAAATCTGAGCCCAAGACCCTTCTATTTGGCCGCGGAACCGCGGCCAAACATGGGTTTTGGCCGCGGATCCGTGGCCATGAAGGACACGTGTCGGTGCAAAATCTTTTTGGCGGTGCATCGGTGCTTTGACTAGGTTTTTTAGGGGGTAAAATTGTAATTGCAGATATGACGTGATTGTAAACCTAGAGTTTCTATGTTCTATAAATAGAAATCCTAAAATCTGTTTTAAGGGTGCCTCTTTTTATTTCATCTATTCAGATCTGTAAATTCCTGTGTAAATGTTTGGAGAGCGCTATCAATAAAGTAAGTAATTTATTTCATTGCCTTAGTTTAACTTTTATTATCTGCCCTAGTTAGATAGTTAGAAATGTTTTTCAATTCCCTAATGAGTGAGTAGTCTCCTCGTTTGTTAGGGTTAGATTTGGGGAAGGCTTGAGAGATGAAAATCTCTCACTCCTTACTTGCTCATCAAATATAATTAATAGGACTCCATGCATACATACACACACCGTTCCCTATGGCACCTTACCCCACGAGGTAACGGTGATACCGTAGTATAAACGACCGGCGTGTATGTTTTCCATGGAGGTTAGGGTAAGAATTAAGAAAGGAAGGACTAGAACCTAGAGGAAGAAACATCGTTTCTTCCCGATGGTACTAATTCCCTTTATTAATTGTTACCATAACACCTAAAGAGATCTAAATTAGGGTATTGAAAGCGGTGAGGAAATCTTTAATTTCCAAACTTAACCTAAACCTAACCCTAGTAAGATTCTAGTCTTAGTATAAATCAGTTTAGTTTTTAGCGATAATCCATTCACACCGTTTGGAATTAACTCGTTAGACCAAATTAGGAAATACACAACATCCCTGTGGACCGACCCGTACTCACCGGCTAGCTACCAAGCGACGCCGCTCTTGATTGCGGTTAACAAATATTTTTTATTCATCTTTCGAAAGCGCACGCACGCTAAATCATTCAAATCAGCCACCCTCAATTACAGAGGCGCCTTTTAAGTGAACCGGAACTACAAGAGCTTGAGAACTCCGTAGTTAAGCGTGCTCGGGCCAGGAAAGACTTAGGATGGGTGACCTCCTGGGAAGTGGCCCCTGGTCGGGTCCGGTTCGCTTTAAAGGGAAAAACCATGCGGTTTCAACCAGAGTGGACAATACCATCTGTACAGGGGCATGGGGCGTTACATTTATGGTGGCCAATGCAGGTCCCTCAGTAGTAGGTCTGTGGTTCGAGGACGAACCATTGTTCAAAGGTGGGGAGAATGTCGGGACCCGGTTCTTGCTCACGAAACAAAGTGCCATGCTAATTGTCATGCTAAGGGGGCGGGGCTACCTCTTGAATCCATGGAGGACACCTCTTGAGTCTGTGGGACCTATTGTAGAACAATGAGGAATCTTCGGAACATATTCTAAAAGAGGACCGAACTGCATTATAAATGTAATGATGCCACCCTCAATTACAGAGGCACCTTTTAAGTGAACCGGAACTACAGAAGCTTGAGAACTCCGTAGTTAAGCATGCTCGGGCCAGGAAAGTCTTGGGATGGGTGACCTTCTGGGAAGTGGCCCCTGGTCGGGTCCGGTTCGTTCTAAAGGGAAAAACCATGCGGTTTTGGCCAGAGCGGACAATCCATCTGTACAGGGGCATGGGGAGTTACATGATCGATGCCGACACGTCCTATAAGATCCTCCTGGGGCGACCGTGGCTTCACGATTATGGCATCGTTCCGTTAACACTCCATCAATGCATGAAGTATACCAAAAATGGAGAAGAAAGACGCATTGACGGAGACATCCAGCTATTCGGTCTGCATGAAGTCCGATATAAAGATTCTCGGTACTTTGTGAACCTCCAAAGTACTGAGCCACAGTTGACCAAAGAAAGAACGACCCCGAAACTCAAAAGAAAATCTAAGCCGTCTGTCACTTTCAAAACCAAAAACCCCCAAGTGCGTCCGCGTTTCGGCAGTGACACTGATGAGTCCGACGTTGCAAGTCCGTTCTTCCGTAAAACTCACCCTCATTTCGGTAGTGATACGGACGAGTCTGATATCGAAGGTCCCTTTAGCAGCAAAATTCACCTTCGTTTGAAGAATCAGAGGAAGAGGACCCGCCTTGCAACAGCTGTGCAGATTGGGCTCTCATGCAAAAAACAAAACTAAAAGAGACCTTCAAACTTACAGAAGGATCCTTAGCCGATATAAAGATTCTCGGTACTTTGTGAACCTCCAAAGTACTGAGCCACAGCTGACCAAAGACAGAACGACCCCGAAACTCAAAAGAAAATCTAAGCCGTCTGTCACTTTCAAAACCAAAAACCCCCAAGTGCGTCCGCGTTTCGGCAGTGACACTGATGAGTCCAACGTTGCAAGTCCGTTCTTCCGTAAAACTCACCCTCATTTCGGTAGTGATACGGACGAGTTTGATATCGAAGGTCCCTTTAGCAGCAAAATTCGCCCTCATTTGAAGAATCAGAGGAAGAGGACCCGCCTTGCAACAGCTGTGCAGATTGGGCTCTCATGCAAAAAACAAAACTAAAGGAGACCTTCAAACTTACAGAAGGATCCTTAGCCGTCATAAGGGTGTCGGAGAAGATGTGCAAAGAGCTCGATGCATTGTCAGTCTCCAACGTGGACCAGTTGAAAACCTTTTACGTTCCCGGAAGAAAGAATGCACAGAAAGGAATCCTGTTTTATGGGTCAAATCCTGTCGTGCACCCGGACGATTTGTCTGTCATGTGCCTTCCCTATGAAAGAGGCATAAGAGCCGTCCTAAACCCCAGATATTATGCGCCCGAGATGCGGGAATATTTTAAAAAGTACGGAAGTTGGTTATATCAAACAGACTCCGAAGCGAAATTTTATGAGGGGTTGTGGCATCCGCCTCAGGTCCGAGCACTCATCGATGGACGAATCCCAGATAGACGAGGCATAGGTTTCATTCAACCTGATGCCAAAGCATACTATATGATCCATGTTGGTGAAGCCAGCGAAAGGTCAAATGATGACGACGAGCTAGCCGAGCCAGAAGAAGCCCCTCGGGAGCTCGAAGATGGCAGACAAGCAACCTTCGACGAGCTAACCGAGATTGACTTGGGAATGCCCGATAATCCAAAGCCGAGCTACATTAGCTCACTCTTGTCAGAGGAAATGAAAGAGCAGATAATCGCCCTGTTGCATGAGTTCGCTGACTGATTCGTGTGGATGTACAAAGAAATGCCTGGCCTCTCTCCTGAAGCGACCGTACATAAGCTGGCTATATCTCCCGATGCCAAGCCAGTTAAACAAGCTCCTCGAAGAATGAGAAGGGAGCTAGAAAAAAGGTCATCGAGGAAACTAAGAAACTTATCGATACTGGCTTCATCAGAGAAGAGAAATATGCGGACTGGATCGCATGCATCGTCCCAGCGAAGAAGAAAAATGGGCAGATCCGAGTTTGTGTCAATTTCAGGGACATCAACAAGGCATGCCCTAAAGATGACTTCCCGTTACCGGTCATGAAAATGATGGTCGACGACACCTCAAATTACGAGTTGTTCACCTTCATAGATGGCTCATCTGAATATAATCAGATCAAGATGTCGCCCGAAACACACAACATTTCAAACCTCGATCGGAATATACTGCTACAAGGTGATGCCGTTTGGACTGAAGAATGTGAGCGCCACATATCAAAGGGCAATAACCAAAATCTTTGATGACTTAATCCATAAAGTCGTCGAATGTTATGTTGATGATTTGGTCGTCAAGGACGATCACATCCGAGATCTCAGGACCGTTTTCACTCGACTAAGGAAACACGATCTGAAGATGAATCCTCTGAAGTGCGCTTTTGGCATGTCGTTGGAAAAATTCTTAGGCTTCATAGTCCAACATCGGGGGATCGAAATTGACCCATCAAAAATATAGGCCATCATGGAGATGCCTCCTCCAAAGAATCTGATGCGGCTAAGCCTTTCAAGGCAAACTCACTTACATACGAATGTTCATCTCGAACTTATCGGGGAGATGTCGGCATTTCTCAAAGCTCATAAAGAAGAGAGCTCCCTTTGTCGGGGATGTCGAATGTCAAGAAGCGTTTGAAAGTATCAAACAGTTCATGTTGCACCCTCCAGTGCTTGTTGCTCCTATTCCAAATAAACTGTTGATTCTCTATACTGCCACGCTATATGAGTCACTTGGTGCGCTCTTTGCCCAGAACAACAAGGAAGGAAAATAAAATGCCCTCTACTACCTCAGTCGAATTTTAGTCGGGGCGGAACACAATTATTCCCCGATTGAAAAGCAATGCCTGGCTCTGATATTCGCTGTGAAAAAGCCGATGCACTATCTACTCACTCACCCAGTTATGCTGATCTCCAAGGTCGACCCGCTCAAACACTTAATGACCAAAGCAATCCTAACCGGTAGAATGACAAGATGAGCTGTCATACTTCTTGAATTTGACATAATCTATACTCCTTAGAAAGTAGTAAAAGGGCAACCCTTCGCCGAATTCCTTACTGCTCATCCCATACCATAAGGGTCACCGTTAAATTGCGAGTTACCCAACGAATAAGTGCTACTCCTTGAGGATGACGAGCCATATTGGGAGCTCTACTTCGACGGAGCCTCATCAATAAAGACCTCTAGCAAATCAAGTGTCTCAAAGATAAAAGTAGGGATAGGATTAGTGTTCGTCACGCCATCAGGAGGAACCCTATGACGTCCCTTCACTCTTACCGAGCCTCGCACAAATAATGAGATTGAGTACGAAGTTCTGATAGGTGGTCTGGACCTCGCCATAGAAATGGAAATCCTTCGGCTACAGGTTTATGGTGACTCCTAGCTTGTCGTCAACCAAGTGAGCAGCAACTACAAGATATATAATCCGAGTTAGCTCATACAGAAGCTGGGTGGTGGAACTCATGAAACAATTCACTCACATTGAACTAATGAGAGTCCCTAGGGCGTTGAACGGAAAAGCCGACGTGCTCGCTCGCCTAGCCAAAGAGCTAGCTGATCCTGATATGGATGAAATTCTGATCACAGTCAGGAGCCGGAAAATTCAGCCCCCAGTTTCTTTACGAGAAGAGGAAAGCGCAGAACAAAAGGGCAATCCTGCCGAAAAAGTTTTGATCATTCAATACGAGCCCGATTGGAGAGAGCCCTTCATAGAGTACCTCTGATTCAACAAGCTGCCCGAAGAAAAATCGGCGAGGGTTCAGCTGAAGAAGAGAGCTCTTCGATACATATTTGTAAATAATACGCTATATCGTAGATCATATAACCAACTCTGGCTCAGGTGTCTGTCATCGGCCAAAACCCAAAAAGTCATGAAAGAAGTTCACTCGGGCGTCTGTGGAGCTCACCAATCTAGTCCTAAAATGCGGCTTCAAATTAAACGGCTTGGGTATTACTGGCCTACCATGATAAGAGATTGCGAAGAGCATGCAAAGAGGTGTCATCTCTGCCAAATTCATGGTGCCTTCATTCATAAGCATCCCAATCCGCTACATCTCACGGTGGCGTCATGGCCCTTCGAAATTTGAGGCACCGACATAGTTGGTCCAATTGATCCTCCATCATCCAAAGGCCACAGGTTCATATTGGCCGCAACTGACTACTTCTCCAGATGGGCTAAAACTGTCCCACTAAAAGAAGTCAAGACAAAAGATATTCTGATGTTCTTCCGGCATAATATTCTATACCGCTTCGGTACACCTCGAAGAATCATTTCTGAATACAGGGCTTCTTTCAAGAGTTTCAAAGTCTCAAGATTCGCTACTCTGCACAGGATATAATGGAGATATTCTTCCATCTATAATCCAAGAGCCAATGGGCTAGCCGAAGTCTTCAATAAAACTCTATGTAAGCTTCCGAGGAAAAATATTTTAGCCAACAAGAGAGACTGGAATCTCAAGTTCCACGAGGCGTTGTGGGCATATCGCACCACGCACCGCACTCCAACTTAGTCTACTCCATATTTATTACTCTTCGGATTGGAGGCAATCCTCCCACTCGAAGTCGAAGTTCCAAACTTAAGAATGGTCGTCCAGCACAAGTTCACGGAGGAGGAAAACACCTTCCTTCGGTTCGAAGAGCTCGACGCCCTAGAAGAAAAGAGTCTCGTAGTACAGAAAAAAAAGGAAAAGAAGAAAAGGGTATGTACACAAGCAAAATGGGCACGGATGAAAACTCGAAAGGGTTCCATGAGTAAAAATAGCAGGACTGCCGGCTGTTCTCCGCCGAAAGATGTGACCGGGACGTTGGAACGTCCGGCCTGAATTTTGGAGGCAGATGCTATTTTGTTTTATCTGTCCACCTCTCCGAAGATACCAAGTTGATTTATGGTACCGTATATCGGAGGTTTAGATAGATGCGACCATTGTAGCAGACTTCGTCAAATTCCCCCTCGTTTACGAGGGGTTTTTGATTGTGGGGACGCTTTTCCCTGCAGGCGCAAGCCCCTGCAGTTAATCACGCTACAGCATAGTGATAACCATTTTTTCTTGTCCAGATGGTCACTTCGTGTCGTGTGTGTTTGTTTTATTTTTGGTTGCCCGTGGATTGTATACGGAGACTAATTTATGTTGTCGCCCGTAGGGCGTGGATTAGTCCAAATCCATATTTTCGTAGATTTGGGTTTGATTTAGGTTTGATTTAGGTTTAAGGATCGTTAATCTCATTGAGATTAAGATCAACTTAAACGTTTGTTGAGGATACGTTAGTCTAATTTTAGACTAAGATCTACTCAACAGGATTTTGGGATCATTTAGATCCAACGAAAGAGTATTTGGACTCTATCATTTTAGTTTAGGGACATTACGGTCCATAAGTTTAAGGACATCATAGTCCATGGAATGTCTGGTTGTCGGGACCTGCCATCTCTCTGAAGACATTGAAGAATTACAATGACACATATCAAAGGTGTGAAAAGATGTACCCTTGAACCGATGTTGGTTGAGAGATCTGTAGTCAAGTTTTAGGACTAAGACCAATTAAAGAGATTGTGAGCACATGGTCTTAGTTAATCTGAATTGAGAACTTATAGCCAACTTAGGCTCAGTCCACTTAGATTTGAATAAAATGTTGAACATTTGTTTGGGCTCGGTCACTTTTGGTTCAATAATGCTGAGCTTTAATTTGGGTTTTGACACCCCTCTTTCTTTAGTCTTTTAATGAGTGTTGAACACTTTTTATGGCGCTAGGCTTTATTTAAAGAACACTTTGTGTTCCCTCAGCGCACACATGAGGAGAACGTGGTGCGCTTGGCGCTGAGCGCCAGACCTGGAGCGCTAAGGCGCTTCTTGTGAAATAGTATACACGTGGGGAGCACGTGGTGCGCTTGGCGCTGAGCGCCAGATCTGAAGCGCTAAAGCGCTTCTTATGAAATTGCGCAGACGTGGGAAGCACGTGGTGCGCTTGGCGCTGAACGCCAGACTTGGAGCGCTGAAGCGCTTCTTTTGAAATAGCGCACACGTGAGGAGCACATGGTGCGCTTAGCGCTGAGCGCTAGACTTAGAGCGCTGAAGCACTTCTTTTGAAATAGCGCACATGTGAGGAGCACGTGGTGCGCTTAGCGCTGAGCGCTAGACTTGGAGCGCTGAAGCGCTTCTTACGAAATAGCGCACATATGAGGAGCACGTGGTGCGCTTGGCGCTGAGCGCCAGACTTGGAATGCTAGGACGCTTCTTATGAAATAGCGCCCACGTGGGGAGCACGTGGCGCGCTTGGCGCTGAGCGCCAGACTTGGAGCGCTAAAGCACTTCTTTGGCAGCTCTGATCAGTTCTGTGCTCTGAGAATTAAGTTCTCGTTTATAAGAGACTTTGTTTCACAGATCTAAGAACTAAGTCCTTCTTTTTATGAAGAGATGCTATGATCTCTTCTGTTTTTGTGAAAGACTTTGTCTTACAAATCTGTGATCTAGAAAAAGAACTAAGTTCTTATTTTTTATCAAGAGATTCTATGATCTCTCTTCTTTTTATTTACCTTAAAGAAGGTTCTTCTTCTCAGAGCTTGCTCTTCTCTTTTTTTTTTGAGAACTTGAAGTTTATGGGGGGGGGGGTTCTTCTCTGTTCTTCTTCTTTCGATTTGAGAACTTATGGGGAGGTCTCTCTCTCTAAGACTTGAAGTCTTGGGTTCTTTATATAGGGGAGGCTTATTTGTTGAATCAGTTAAGAAAATCTTTCTCTGGTTGATTTGGGGATATTTCCCCACCATTGGATTTTTGATCTTAGGGCTTCTGTTTTACAGAAGACAATCTTCTTATTTTTAACAAGATTGGGAAAATATTTTTCCATACAGAACTTATTCTGTATCTTGGTAATTTTTAATCACCATTGGATCTTTGATCCAACGGTGCTCTGATTTACAGAGCACAATCTTTCTTGTTTAGAAACATTTGAGGAGTATTTCCTCAATCAGAATTTAATTATGTGATTTGATGATTTATTCATCTCAGTTGGATTTTTTATCCTATGGTGGAGAACATTTAGTTCTAGCGCTTGGCGCTCTCGTGCTTTGCACGTGAGGCGCTGCCTCAGAGTCTTTGACTCTTAGCGCTGACGCTCCTGGCGCTAGTGCTCTCGTGCTTTGCACGTGAGGCGCTACCTCAGAGTCTTTGATTCTTAGTGCTGACGCTCCTGGCGCTAGCGCTCTCGTGCTTTGCATGTGAGGCGCTGCCTCAGAATCTTTGACTCTTAGCGTTGGCGCTAGCGCTCTCATGCTTTGTACGTGAGGCGCTGTCTCAGTTTAAATTTCAAATTTTGAACAGAGCTTTGCTCTTATTGGGGGAAACAAATGCCCCCTAACCGTTGCGCTCACGTGCTCACACGTGAGTGCAGCGGTGGCAGCTTTTCCACCATTGGATCAACTTGGAAGTTGGATCGGCTCCCAGCGCCTATAAATAGGGCCTTTGGCCCTTGAGATGACTGTTTGTCCATCTTCTTTTTTTCCTTGAGAATTAATTCTCCTTCAGAGCCAAACTCTCTGCCTTAAGAAACTTCTTAAGAGTCAAAACTCTGCCCAAAATTTTGGTAAGAATTAAACTTATTAACAGAGCTTTGCTCTTCTCAGATCATAGATCTTAAAAAAAATGTTTTAGGGTTTTACCCATTGACATAGCCGCGCTCATCTTTAGATCATAGATCTTCAAGATACAATCTTTTTAGGGTGATTTTAACCCATAAACTGGAACACTGTTCATCTTCCATGAAGAACTCTTAGAGCTTGTTCATAGATCTTGAAGATCTTGGAATTTTTAATTCATTAAAGGTTTTTCTTTTAGGGTTTTTGATGGATTATTCCATCTTCTTCGCAAAGCATAGCCCTTTAGAATTTTTGGGGGAAATTTTATTCCTTTCATCATTAATTCTGACAGATGTCATTTCTGTTGTAGAGCGCTGCTCTCAAGGGAGATTAACTCCTTGACCTGATGGGCCTCTCATTAAATGAGAATCCTTTTTGGATTTCCTATTTAATGAATGACTGTCTCATCAATGATGAGACGTCATCTAGATTTTGTGGGTCCCTTTTGGTCCCCTTCCACTGCATTATAGTGCGGTACAAATTTAAAGTACCAAGTACCAAACTTGAGCTGTAGCATTGACGGCTAACTCTTGTTCTTTTTCGCGCAAGTACTATGTCTTTCGACACTTCTTTCCCGTTTATTCGTTCGGAAAGCGGATTCCCTGAAGCGCCTGTGGATAGGGAAGTCTTCGCGTTGATCAAAGATCACGACCCGGAGCAAAAGAACCTTCATTTATGGGGGACGTGGTACAATCAAGTCATCCGGGGTCGACGCAGCTTCTCTTGTACGGTGCCTTCGGAGCCCATTCCGGCGATCCACTATGCCGACCCACCCCCAGTGAACTTTGCCGTAGAGGAGGTCAATCGGACTTCGGAGGGTTGCCTTCAGCACTCTATAGCCGCGATACCCATACAACCATCGATGGCTTTAGATACTCTGGGACGGCGTATCTGTCAAAGCAAGTCACGCCCTTAGGGACAGCCGTATATGATAGGCTTGACTCCTCGCCATCCAGCTAGATATTTGCCGTGGGCCCGGTACATTTTGTCGGCCAAGAAATCGCAGCTGCTGAAGCTTGGGCTATACCCCGTAGTTTACGTGTCTCTCTTCCAATATTCTACGCCTCTTGTATGGTGGGTCAAAGCTTTTCTGGAGCAATGGAATATTCCGACCCACACCTTCCTTCTGTCGGATCGGGAAGTTTCAATTTCTTTGGAGGAGTTTGCGGAGATCTCCGGCTTTCCCGTCAGGGGAGAACACTGCGAGGAGCTACTTCCTCCGGACGAATACATCTTTGCCACCAAATCAGTGGTAATGGGCCTTACCCCGGAGAACGCCATTCAACACCGATTCCCGAGCTTGATCAAGGTGTTGAATATCTATGAAAGTCTATTTCAAGAGTTTGGAGGGCACGGAGTCAACTACGCAGACTTCATCGCTCGCTTTCTTCGTCCGGAAGTCTTATTGAAGCAAGCTGCGCTGTTCGCCAAGCTTGACGATCCGTTTGGTTTTGGTTTGGATAACCAACCGACGGTGGAGGCGGATTTAAAAAACTTCTTTATTCTGGATACCCCTGTCGTTCCTTTCGCAGAGCTTGCTGCTTCGGACATCGATGAAGAGACGTTCTTGCTGGGATTTATTGGCCTATGGCTAAACTGGTTTGTGCTTCCGATGCACCCTTGTTATATGAGGCCATCAGTCTTTTACCCAGCCCATCGTATGGTTGCAGGAACTCGAGTGGCCATCGGGATCGCAGGGTTGGCACACCTGTATCATGGTCTCAGCTTAGCGGCGGACACCACTCAGCCAGGCGTACAGCCCGTCACTTTCTCGCTGCACTATTTTACGTCATGGATCGAGCTGCACGTGCTTAGCGCTTTTGGAGCCCACAAACGGCCTCGTTTCTATGACAGTTATAACTTCCCTCGGATTATGCGGTTAGTTAACGCTTCCATTTAAAATCCGACACAGCAGGAGGCTAGGGGTA
The DNA here is from genome assembly GCA_030015575.1 of Agapanthus africanus. NCBI lineage: Eukaryota > Viridiplantae > Streptophyta > Magnoliopsida > Asparagales > Amaryllidaceae > Agapanthus > Agapanthus africanus. Next base: position 571,454,629 of record JASDDO010000016.1, read on the forward strand.
TGGTCCTTCGTCCGCGTACGGTCAGAGATAGCATGACCTTTGTCGATAAGGTTTTAACTATCGGCAAAGAGTCCTCCAGCCGCTGCGGGACACCTTCAAAGACGGGGCTTCTACATTGAAGGCCCGGGAGATTCTACACCTGTACTCAATCAGGCCGGGCTTTTTGGTGTTCAGGCAGAATGATTCGACGTTGTTTATGAGGTATAACCCGCATCGGTTCACTCAACAATCGAGCTAGGATCATGGTGTTCCGCTAGAGGCTTTCCTGGCTGAACCGGCTGCTACAGAGGAGGGTATTCGTAGCGCACTGCACCATTTTATGCGGCTTAACACCGGGTCCAGCTTTTTTATCAGTGAGCCGAGATGCATTCTAAGGGTCTTGAACGTATATGTGGCATGGTACTAGCATTCGATGGGTGCCGTTATTAGGGAAGAAAGATGGCTTTTGCTCGATCGCAAAGGTGCGGTCCCCGCCGGCAATCCAGCTGTTCCTTTAAAGCAAAGGACCACTGTTGGTCCTACTTTAAGAGAGGCTGTTGTGGCTGTTGTCCCGCTTGCTTTTCCTGATAAGCCTCTACCTCGTGCGCCTGTAGAAGCGGTGGCTGCAGCGTCTCCCGATTCTGGCATGGGTACGGAGATCGGGATTCTTCGCCCAAAGTTGCCCGCCAAGCGCAAGCTCCTGTTGCCGGCTGCCGGCGTCCGCCGACAGAAAAAGAAGAAGTCGCTATTTTCTGCAGACGTTGCATTCGGCCAGGAGCCTCATGCTCCTTACAGTGAAGTCTTAAGTGAGTACGGGACTAATGAAGGTCTATCCATCGCGCCTGTAGATGATACCGATTTTCAAGCTGCCCTTGTGGCTTCCGAGCGACTGGCTCGCAATGAAGCAGCGCTGATTACTATCGTACAGTCAGGTAGACTTCAGTCGCATCTTTCCGCTGTTATCTTTTTTTATTATGATTTGACTGACACTTTCTTCTTCAATAGGTATCTCTGCCGAAGAGGCTCTCGCTGCTTCCCTCAAAACATTTGAAGAGGAAGAGAGGCTCCGTGCTTCTTAAGGCCTTGGTATAATTCGGCTTATTATGCCTTCATTCCCTTTTTCTTTATTTGTAGTCTGACCCCCTCTTTCATTTTGTTGCAGGGACTACTTTGACGCGGGTTATCCCAAGCTCGGTGCCGATCCCGAGCGGTGATGCGGCGACGCTTCCAGAGCCGGCTATCATGGCCCCAGCTCCCCCGTCAGTATCGCAAGAGGCTTCACTTAAACAGCCGATGACGGATGTCGTAGCGGCTCCAGAGGTAGAACTTGGTTCGGACGATGACGTCCCTTTGACGGAGGTCTTACGGAGATCGCTTCTTACCGCTCAGACCGAAATAAAGCGTAGGAAGCGTGCGGCGAGGGAACGTGATGCCAGCTTGGCTGTAGGTGCAGGCTCAAGTACTACTCCCTCTGTCGCCATTTCTTCAGAGGATACTCCAGCTGCCCTATCTACCGCTCATACACAGGTTGTGCACGCGGCTCGGGAAGAAACCGAAAAGCCGCCCCAAGGTAACGTAATATTGGGCCTTTTTATTAGAATTTGATCTTCAAATTCTTATATATCATATCCTGCAGGGCCAAGTCCTGGCGATGAGGTGGCAGGTGAGATGACGGCAACCACCGAGCCCGAAGCGGCTACTCTTTCTCAGGAGTCTGGGACTGCCCTAATTGCCGCTCTTCTTCTTGTGGTTCCCTGCCATCGGCGGGCATTGCGAGTGTCATGACGACCCTTGTAGAATTATGGGATAAAGCCATGGGCGCCGATACCGTCCCACTGAAGGAGAGCGAAGAAGTAACTAGGCCCAGTGATGCTTTCGTTGCTGAAATTGTGCCTTCTGAAGCACCTCGGGTCGCCGCAATGACGGCTATTGTTCCCCAACCTTCTCCCATGTCTTCTGAAATGATGGAAGGTATAGGTTTGTGATTCATCGGATTCATTGTGGGTATCACTCTCCTTGTACTGACAGTATGTCGTCATAACTTTGCAGGAGTCCTTTTTGATCACCTGTATCAGGTGCTGCACCCGTATTTCTCATTCCAGCCAGAAGTCGTCCTACCCACCGATGTCGGTGAGTATAGTTTTTTTTAACCGACATCCTTTCCTTTCTTTTATAGGCAACCATGTAATTATTAATTCTTCTTTGAATTGATTGCAGCGTTACAGGTTGGAGGAAAGGACGAGAGAACAGTCGTGCCTCCGGCACTCCCAGCTTTGCCATCTGTCGCAGCCGGTATAGTAGACTTCATCGCTCGTGCATTTTCTTTATCTCTTGAGCCGACATTTGACCATAACTTGTTTTGCAGCAATCGCATTGACTCCAGCTCCCTTCGATTCTCGAATCCTAATGCCGGCAGGGCCCTTTGCTAAACGCCCATCTTCCAGGGGTGCTGGGAATAGCCTGTGAATGTTAAGCGAGTTCGTCGAGGATCTTGACGCCGAGGCTTTCGCATCTGCTGCAGATTTTGCTGCTGAGGTTAATCTCATGTTGGCGATGCTCGTGAATTTCCACAGCGAGGGCGTCGTCGAGTCTTGGGTTAACTACTGTAAGAAGATCGAGGCCTGTCTGTATGAGATTGAGCTCAGGCGTCCCGCTCCGGAAGTGTTGGTTTTGAACTTCCAGCGGGCTGCATGGGTTGAGCAAAGCGTTCCCTTCCTCCGCCATTTCGAATAAGATGCGACCTTGAAGTAGAAGGAACGCGAGGAGGCTTCAGGCGAATCTGCCCGGTTGCACGCCCAGGTTGACGCGAATGCTGCACAGCTGAAAGCTATCTTTGAGGGCTTCCTACGATGTATTTCTGATGGGCTAACGCTGAGGCAGAAGCTCGACCTCACTAAGCGGGATGCGCAGAGTCGTGAGGTATCTCAGTGGGAAATCGATGAGAAACTTTCATCCTGTTTGCAGCAACGGGCCCGAGTCGAAGCGAAACTAGCCGCGGCGGATGGTCATGACAAGGAGCTGAGAGGAGTGCATGAGCGACTTGCTGATTTGCTAAAATCGCCTCCTTCTCAATAGTCGTTTTTGTATCGATTGTAATTTATGAATAACATGTATTCATTTCATTTTTTATTTTATATGATGTATCTCATATTCAATTGAATTCATGAATAAAGGACACAATTTTTTTATCTCCGACTATCGCTTTCTTTTCTCTGCTGTGTTGTTGGCATGTGATTTTAGCAAATGTGACATGTAGATAGTAGATGGCTGTCCATCTTGAACTCTTTATAGGGTAGCGATGGATTAGGATATAGGGTTAGGATCTGTTGCCTAAGACTTTCCAACTTTATAAGCCGTGAGGGTCTCATAAAGATTTTTTCCCTACGAGTCGTGGGGATCTCGTAGGTGTATTTTCTCCTTAGGAATCGTGAGAATTTTTAAGTGCGTTTTCTCTTGAGAGTCGTAAGGATCTCATAAGAGAATTTTCTCCCTTAGAAGTCAAGAGAACTCGTAAGTGGTTGTTTCCCTCCTTGTCGATATTCGACTTGGGAGAGTATGGCTCATGGATAGTCCATCTTGACCTTCTTGCAAGGTAGCGATGGTTTAGGAGATAGGGTTAGGATCTGCCACCTAAGACTTTTCAACTTTATGAGCCATGAGGGTCTCATAAGGACTTTTCTCCCTACAGGTCTAGAGGATCCCGTAGGTGTATTTTCTCTTTAAGAGTCGTGAGGACTCCTAAGTGCGTTTTCTCTTGAAAGTCGTAAGGATCTCACAAGAGACTTTTCTTTTCAGGCGCAAGGATACTAATTTCCCTGAGGTCAAGACGAGTCGAGAGATTCCTGCAAAGATACTGATTTCCTTGCGGGTCGACATGAATCGAGAGGTTCTCGTCAAAGACGCTGATTTCCCTAAATCGAGATATTTTTCCAAGGACACTGGTTTCCCTGGGGTCGAGACGAATCGAGAGATTTCTGCAAAAACACTGACTTCCTTGCGGGTCAACGCGAATCGAGAGGTTCTCGCCAAGGATGCTGATTTCCCTGAATCGAGAGGTTTTGCCAAGGACATTGATTTCCCTGGGGTTGAGACGAATCGACAGATTCCTGCAAAGACATTGATTTATTTGCGGGTCGACGCGAATCGGGAGATTTCTGCAAAGACAATGATTTCTCTGCGGGTCGACACGAATCGAGGTTCTCGCCAAGGACGCTGATTTCCCTGAATCGAGATTTTGCCAAGGACACTGATTTCCCTGGGGTTGAGACGAATCAAGAGATTCCTGCAAAGATAGTGATTTCTTTATGGGTCGACGCGAATCAAGATGTTCTCGTCAAGGACGCTGATTTTCCTGAATCGAGATATTTTGCCAAGGACACTGATTTTCCTGGGGTCGAAACGAATCAAGGTATTCCTGCAAAAACACTGATTTCTCTACGGGTCGACGTGAATCGAGAGGTTCTCGCCAAGGATGCTAATTTTCCCTGAATCGAGAGGTTTTGCCAAGGACACTGATTTTCCTGGGGTCGAAACGAATCGAGATATTCCTGCAAAGACACTGATTTCTCTGCGGGTTGACGCGAATCGAGATGCTCTCGCCAAGGACACAGATTTCCCTGAATCGAGGTTTTGCCAAAGACACTGATTTCCATGGAGGTCAAGACGAATCGAGGTATTCCTGCAAAGACACTGATTTCACTGCGGGTCGACACGAATCGAGATGTTCTCGTTAAGGACGCTGATTTCCCTGAATCGAGAGATTTTGCCAAGGACACTGATTTCCCTGGGGTTGAAACGAATCGAGGTATTCCTATAAAGACACTGATTTCTCTGCGGGTCGACACGAATCGAGATGTTCTCGTCAAGGACGCTGATTTCCCTGAATCGAGATATTTACCAACGACACTGATTTCCCTGGGGTTGAGACGAATCGAGGTATTCTTGCAAAGCCACTGATTTCTCTACGGGTCGACGCGAATCGAGATGTTCTCGTCAAGAACGCTGATTTCTCTGAATCGAGGTTTTTGCCAAGGATACTGATTTCCCTGGGGTCGAAACGAATCGAGAGATTCCTGCAAAGACACCGATTTCCTTGCGGGTCGACGCGAATCGAGATGTTCTCGTCAAGGACGCTGACTCCCTGAATCGAGATATTTTGCCAAGGACAGTGATTTCCCTGGGGTCGAAACGAATCGAGATATTCCTACAAAGAAACTGATTTCCTTGCGGGTCGACGCGAATCGAGAGGTTCTCGCCAAGGACGCTGATTTCCCTGAATCGAGTGGTTTTACCAAGGACACTGATTTTCCTGGGGGTTGGAGGTCATTGGCTGACTTGCTCCGCTTTCCGCGATGTCAGGGTTGACATTCTCCACTTTTTTTGGTGTCAGGGTTGACATTCTCCGCTTCGGTGTCAGGGTTGACTTTCTCCGTTTTCTTCGGTGTCGGGATCGACTTTCTCCGTTTTCTACGGTGTTGGGGTTGACTTTCTTCGTTTTCTATGGTGTCGGGATCGACTTTCTCCATTTTCTACGGTGTCAGGGTTGACTTTCTCCGTTTTCTACTGTGTCGGGATCGACTTTCTCCGTTTTCTATGGTGTCGGGGTTGACTTTCTCCGTTTTCCACAGTATCGGGGTTGGCTTTCTCTGTTTTCTACGGTGTCAGGATCGACTTTCTCCGTTTTCCACGGTGTCAGGGTTGACATTCTCCATTTTCTACGGTGTCGGGGATCGACTTTCTCCATTTTCTACGGTGTCGGAATCGACTTTCTCCGTTTTCTACGGTGTCGGGGTTGACTTTAGGTTGCCTGTGAACCGCAGAGTCTTAAAATCGGGGACTTTGTTGTGGCTCCGATTAGTAATGTCGCGTCCGTGTCCTGCTGGCATGAGGAGGAATGCCGTTGCTGGTCTTCTGGGATGCAGATATTGCCGCTGTAATCTGACTCTCCCTTTAATCGAGTTTATTGGGACATGTGGTTCCCTTTTCGTTTATGCCCATGGATTGTATACAGGGGTCAGTATGGACTTACCCGCAGGACAAAAGTGTCATTTTATATGTATTTTTTGTTTTCTTTCCGCGATGCTCTATCATTTCAGCTTTTTGTATCGTGAAAGTCGTGATTGCCCAATTATTTCGGCTATTTTTCGCGGTGCCCAATCATTTCGGCTGTTTTTTTCACTCACTGCTTTTTATTGCGAGTTGTCCAATCATTTCGGCTATTTTTATATGCATATGTTTTACTTGCTGATTTTGTTGCAAGTTGCCCCATTATTTCGGCTATTTCATATGCATTTTTGGCTCGCTGACTTTTCGCCGTGAGTATGGAACCTGGGATCTGATACCAATCTTAGCATCAGTATCGCTGCGACTGGAATATTTCCAGGAGCGAATCATCATTTTCCTCCGTCAATTCGAATAAAGGCGGCTTAGTAAACAGGGTTAGGATCTTGTTGACTAAGGCTTTTGACTTCATGAGCCGTAAGGGTCTCATAAAGGTGTTTCTCCCTACGAGTTGTGAGGATCTCATAGGTGCGATTTCTCCTTAAGAATCATGAAGATTCTTAAGTGTATGTTCTCTTATAAGTCGTAAGGATCTTGCAAGAGTGTTTTCTCCTTGTAAATCGAGAGAACCTACAACTGTTTGTTCACCAAATGAGGGCATTCCTCTTCGTTGGTGGGACTCGGTAAGGAAATGATTATTTGTGCCCGTGGATTGTATACAAGGGTCAGTATTGAACCGCTTGTAGGGAAATCTGGGAAAGGTGATGGCTTAAGAACAGGTTCAGATCCCTGTAGCTTAAGGCTTTTGAATCTTATGAGCCGTGAGGGTCTCATAAGAGGGTTCTCCTTACGAGTCGTGAGGATCTCGTAAGTGTAATTTCTCCTTAGGAATCATAGGGATCCCTAAGTGTGTCACTCCTTTGTGAGTCGTAAGGATCTCACGTAGGTATTTTCTCCTTACAAGGTCAAGAGGATCTTGCCAGTGTGCATGAATTTTTACGAGTCTGCGCCCTTTCAGGTTTTCACAGACTCGTCAGTAGCCCTGCTGTTTTTACTCACGGAGCCCTTTCGGGTTTTCATCCGTGCCCATCTTGCTTATGGGCGTACCGTTTTTTTAGGTCAGCCCTAGGATACCACGGTTTGTAGTAGTTTTAGAGACGTCTTGGTTTGTCGTTAGTTTTAGGACATTTCGGTCCATTGTTCATCCTGTATTCACATGTATTTGTCACGTGACGGGATACATAACGATAAAGTGGGATACACCCATTTAGGGTGTGATTTGGTTTGGTTGGGTGTTTTGTGATCCATCCCCACCGCGACTTCTTCCACTTGACGTCGACGCCTGGCTTTTTCGAATATGACCATTTTGCGTTCTTGATCAACTTTGCTCTTCTGACGGGTTTCGGTTAGCAGCACGTCAATCAGCTCATCGGACGGTTCCAAGGATTTTGGTGCCGATTCTACCCCCAGCTCCTCTATGTTATCTTCTAACACTGAGTGAGCTTCTTCATCATTTAGTGACGAATGAGAGATCATGTGACAACTTGCCACGTAATTCTTAGGTTCTTCTGACGCGTCGTCTCCCTCGTTATTGTCATTGCCTCTGTTCGCAAGGATATGGTTGAGAAACTCATGGAATGTGACTGAGGTCCGCGCCTTCTGATTGTATTCCACTAGCGTGTCAATATGCTTTTGTAGGTCAGTGCGCTTGTCATCAGGCTGCACGGGCTTCTTGGTCTTCTTCATCTTCTTCGAAGACTATAACGGCTAGACCTGGGTATTTTGCCTATTGCTACCTATTCTCGGTGTCGGGCGCGGTTTTAGCATTCCCTCAATGATCTCGGGCTCTAGCGGGCTTTTCCACTTGATTACGGGGCATGCTTGAAGATCCTTCAGCATTCTTTTCATTTTTGCCGAAATAACTACTTCCCATGGAGCTTCCTCTATGAATGAGCATGATGCCCCCAGCGTGTCTACCCTTTTAGGAGTGTGCTGTTGTGGCAGATTTATCTTCCAGTTTTCGGACAGCGTGAACTTGCCCTGTTGGTACTGGTCTTCAATCCAGATTTTGAAGACGTAGCAATCTTCGATTGGGTGGCCCATTATTCGGTGGTAGGGGCAGTAATTGAGATTATTGACGTCGTTCGGTTGCGGTAGGTGTCTCGGCTCCGGTAGAGTGATGAGCCCGTTGCGCACTGCCAGTTCAAACAGTCTCCTTATTTTATCCCGAGGAAACGAGTAAGGACGTCTCAACTTCTCATTAAGGGATTGCCGCTTGTTGCTTTGGAGAAACCGGTCTCGGGCCACTCGGTTGTTGTTGAGCGTTGGCAACGAAGATAGCTTTCCCTTTACCCTTTTCGTTTCGAAGCTCCGTTTTTGAGGACGGTCTATGGCCCATCTGGTCCATTTGGGCTAGTATATCGATCAAGGCCTAGAAGGTAGTCAGCTTGAAAAACATCATGAACTGGGATATGGTCGCCTGAGGATCGAGGGTTCCCACAAACACGCCCATGGCATGAGCTTCTTCTATGCGCTGTTCGCACGTTGACCATAGGTTCCGCCACCGAATGGCGTATTGAACCCAGGTTTCTCCCGGTTTCACTCTGTATTGATCAACGCCGTGATTGGGATACGTTCGCTGGCGCTTGCGAACCTTTGTGTTAACAGTAGCTCCATTTCTGCAAAAGTCTTGACAGAGTCATTCGGGAGCTCGGAGTACCATTCGAATGCTGTCTCCGACAAGCTACCAACAAACTGGCGAAGCAGCGGTTTGTCGTCACCCCCTGTATTATCGCACAGAGCCTTGAACTGAGCGACATGTTGATGGGGATTGCCTGTCCCCTTGTATACGTGGAACTTAGGAATCGTGTATCCTGGCGGGTACTTAATCTGATCGTACCAGCTTGGGTATGGTCACCCAGTTTTGACGATTTGGCAGGCTGCTTCGCTTGCCAGATGAGCCCATATCTGTTGAGCTATATAGTCGTCAAGGGCGGCTTTGGAGATGGTCTCTTCCTTGGCTGCTGATAGTGCAGGAAGAGGGTTTGATGTTTCCCCTCTATCGTCTTCAATTATTACCGGAGGATCTTCGGCCGGGTGGTCTGGCTGCTAGGGGTGGTAATTGAACGAGCCGGCTCGGGTTTGATTAGGGTTCAGCTCGGTATCAGCTCATTCAAGCTCGGTTCATTTATTAATGAGCCGGACATAAGCCAGAAAGCCTGGCTCATTTATTAAACGAGTCGATCTCGAGCTTAGCTAGGCTCGTTCGGTATTGACTCGAGTTCGGATGTATTACACAGTTTGAAAAAACATAGTAATATGTAATATAGAGCAGATTCTATACAATTCTCAGGATACTTAATTCAATTAAGCGACAGCATATAAAGTGCAACTGAGGTCAATATAAAACCCAGCACTTAGACCCATTCCTTACTCTAGATGTTAATTTTTTTAATCTTTCCATATCTTAAAACCCTAGGTCTTAGGTTCTATGATTGTTATCCCCAGCCTAATCTTTTACAAAATACTTTCATGTTTTCTTCTGAAACACTTGTAATGGCCATTGACCTATCCTCGGTATCCACCAAACGCCTCTTTGTCGTTTTTCTTTCAGAGATCGCTTAATAAAAGATGCATTCGAGCTTGACTTTAGCTCGTTAAAGGCTCGGTAAGCTAACGAGCTGAACATGAGCCAGACATACTCGGCTCGAGACAAACTCGAGCCAAGCTTGAGCTAGCATAAACAAAGCCGAGCTGAGCTTGGACAAGGGTCGGCTCGTTCAAGCTCGGCTCAGTTACACCCCTACTGGTTGCATCATCATGCCCACTATATCGTGGAACAATAGCGCCATTTGTTTTATGTTGGCCGCTTGTTCCGGGGCCTCTTTGTCTTTTCTCTCGAGCATTCTTCGGAGGAATTCAGCATCAGTTTCCTGTTCTTGGCGCTGCTCCGACGATATCTCCGGGCTTACTTTTGGCCTACTGAGTGCAGCCATGGTTGTCCGCATCTGCTGGAGCTTTTACTATTGTTGCTCCTGAGCCTTTGTTATTGATCGGGTGAGTGGTCGATAACCCGTAGAGATACGACTATCCTCCTTCCCAGAAGCCATGTAGATGGTGTGCACTACCATGCCCCAGACTTGGGGAGTTTGGATTCAGCACCCTTGAGATTTGTCGCAGACATAAAGATTTTCTCTGCCCTCCTCTTTTTATGGACGATTGAAGTTGAGAGGGCTGTTGCAGTAGGCACATGAGAAGACGATACTTTGCGTGGCATGGCAGAGGGATGGTCCTTCTCTTGCCGAACTTTCATCTTCTTCTGTCGGCGGAAGTAGTCCTGGTTAACCACAGAGTCTTGGAACCTTTGCCAGACCCTGTGAATTTTGGAGGACAACCGCTGAGGTGGCTGTTCTAGCTTTGCCTTTGTAGCGTTCTCCAGAGGTGGAGAAGATCTTTTTAGCACGGCGGTCGGAGAATTTTTGCGCACCCTCCTAAGTGGTACAAAGCAGTTCCCAGTTGGAACAGCAGCATCAATTTCTACTATCGGAGCTGGTGGAGTCAATCCAGAAGGGGAACTGCCCCCAGCTTTCCTCACTCGGCGCTGTTTCCCCCAATCAGAGTAAAGCTCTGTTTTAAAATTAAAAATTTAAAAATTGAAGCAACGCTTCAGATTCAGCGCTAGGCGCGCTGTGCGCTACGTGTCAAACACAGATGCGCTAGCGCCAGGTGTGCTGCGCCCTAGGCAGCACACCCCCAATCAGAGCAAAGCTCTACTTTAAAATTCAAAATTCAAAAATTGAAGCAACACTTCAGATCCAGCGCTCTACGCTGCGCGCCACGTGTCAAATACAGATGCGCTAGCGCAGGCTGTGCTGCGCTCTGCGCTGCGCGCCACGTGTCAAACGTAGGTGCGCTAGCAGAAGGTGCGCTGGCGCTGGAATTAAAAATTCCCCACCGTTAGATCAAAAGATCTAATAATGATAAATCATTAATTAATCAGAATTAAAATTCTGCATGGAAAGATTTCTCAATCTTATTAAAACAAGAAGATTATCTTCTGCAAAACAGAAGCCCCTGGATCAAAGATCCAACGGTGGGAAATACCCCAAATCAATCAGAGAAAAATCTCTTTATCTGATTTAACAAATCAATTTGCCCTATATAAAGGCCCCAAGACTTCAAGTCTGAAATAGAGAAACCCCCTACAAATTTTGAGAAAACTCAAAGAAAGAAAAGCAAGCTTTTAGCAAAATAAGATCATTTCTTCAAGGTAAAGAACATGAGCAATGAACACAGAGATGAAATCATCTCATGAAAAGAAGAACTATCTTCTAAAAAAGATCATAGATCTAAAAAAGACCAAGATCTTTCATAAAAGAGATCAAAAGATCTCATCAAATAATAAAGAAGAATATATTCTTCATATAGATCATTGATCTACAAAGGCAAAGCCCTTTCCAAAATAAGAACTGTTGTTCTTGAATCTTGAGGCAAAGCCTCCTTTAAAAAGAATATAAATTTGTTCACAGATCATAAATTTGATCAAATGCACTTTGCGCTATTGGAAAGTGCCTTGCACTCATGAACTGCGCTTTTGCGCTCCTTGGACCGGCGCTCAGCACCAAACTGTGCCACGTATCAACTACGTATACAACTTGCGATTGCGCTTCTGAAATAGTGCACTGCGCTCATGGGCTGGCGCTCAGCGCCAAACGCGCCACGTGTCACTCACTGGTGCGCCACTAAACTAGCGCAACGGCTCATAAATTGAAAGCGCAATGCGCTCATAAACTGGCACTTAGCGCGAAGCGCGATACGTGTCCTTTTCGTGTGCGCTACTTGGCAGAAGCGCAATGCGCTCTTTAATTGGCGCAAAGCGCCTGGTGCGCCACGCGGCGCGCTGTCAGAACACGCATTGTTCTGATGAATGCTATGCATTCAATACAAGACAAAAAATGTCAGAATCTAATGCTCAGCATTATTAAAAGGGCTAAGCCCAAATAAATGTTCAACAGCTCAGAACAATAAAATGTTAAACATTTTAATTTTATTGGACTTAGCCCAATTCTGGCCATAAGTCCTCAACCTATATTTAATTGAGCCCATCTTCTCACGAATATTCAACAGATCTTAGTCCCAAACTGGACTACAGATCTTTCAACCAACTCACACCGGTTCGAGGGTACATCTCTTTACTCCTCTGATATCTGTCGTTGTAATCCTTCAACGTCTTCAGAGAGGTGACGGGTCCCGACAATCATACATTTATACGGACTGTGGGGTCCTTAAACTCATGGACTACGATATCCTTAAAACTTCATAGACTACGATGTCTTTAAACTACGGACTGTGGGGTCCTTAAACTCATAGACTACGATGTCTCTAAACCACGGACTGTGGGGTCCTTAAACTCATGGACTACGATGTCCCTAACCTCGGATTGTAGGGTTCCTTTAAACCCACGGACTATGATGTCCTTAACCTTGACTGTGAGGTCGTTAAACTCACGGACTACGATGTCCTTAACCTGGACCGAGATGTCCTTAAACTAACGTTGGACCGTGATGTCCTTAAACTAACAATCGACCGCAATGTCGCCAAACTAAACAACAGAGGCCAAATGCTTTCTTGTTGGATCTAAATGATCCTGTTAAGTTGATCTTAGCCTAGAAATTAGACTAACGTATCCTTAACAAACGTTTAAATTGATCTTAGTCTCAAATGAGACTAACGTATCCTTAAACCCAACCCCCAAACCCAAATCTAAGAAGATACGGATTTGGACCAATCCACGCCCTACGGGAAACAACATAAATTAGTCTCCGTATACAATCCACGGGCAACTAAAAACAAAACAAACACCCACGACACGAACTGACCATCTGGAGAAGGAGAAAGTTGTTACCGCGGCGCGGTAGCGTAATTAACTGCAGGGGCTTGCGCCTGCAGGGAAGAGCGTCCCCACAATCAAAAAACCCCTCAAATGAGGGGGAATCCGACGAAGTCTGCTACATCGGCCGCATTCGTTTAAACCTTCGATGCATGGTGCCATAAATCAACTTGGCATTTTCGGAGAGGTGGACAGATAGCACTAATTAGCATCTGCCCCGAAATTCAGGCAAGACGTTCCGCCGCGTCTTCGTCCGCGTCTTTCGGCGGGGAACAGATTCTGGCACGCCCGGTGGGACCTTTTCCTCTTTCCACTCCACACTTCGTGTGTCGTGTTCGCGAACGAATCGCGGTTTGATATGGTTGCCCTTGGGTTCGAGGTACTAAGATTTGGTTTCTTGCTTGGCGCAGAAAATGAAAAACATTAATGGCGTCTACTTGCGTGAAGTGTTCCAACTGCAACTACAACTCGCGTTCCGTCTCATCTGGAGGCATAGCTTACGGACCTCAAGCGGCCTCCCTGTTCATGATGCCGGTGGAACAGGTCACTCAGGCCACCACTGGATTGTTTTTCGGGACTATGCTCCCGCCAACGAGCTTCAGCGCTCCTATACCAACACAAGAAGCTCCTAAGAAGTCGGTCTTTGATCGGCTTGCAACTACAGCGGCCCCTCTCAACGGGTCGTCCAGCTCCAGCGCCTCAGTCTTCGCCAGATTGGGCCAAAGTTCATGTGGGCCCATGATGAAGGCCGCAATTCAAGAAAAGGCTATTCCGAAAAGGATAGCCATCCATGCTCCCGAAGTCGTCAAGACGGTTTCTCCTGCCAAAGAGTCGGTCTTCACAAGACTGACTGTTCCGGCTCCCGCTCAAAAGTCTGTCTTTGACAGATTGGATACCGCTGCTCAACGGACGTCGGTCTTCAAGAGGCTGGTACCGGCAGCGCCTCACCTGAACAGGAGGCAAGACGAAGTCACCCCTCAAGCTGAAACAATCCCAACAGCTCGACACGCTCGACGTCGCCACTGGCGCCGAGTAAGGAAGGCTGGGGACAACTCCCCCTCTGGGCTAACTCCACCAGCCCCAACGGCAGAAGCCAATGCTGCTGTTCCAACCGGGAACAGTTTTGAACTGCTGAACAAGGTGCGCAGGAACTCTCCTACCGCCGTACTGAAAAGATCTCCTCTACCGGTAGAGAATGTTACAGAAATAAAGTCGGATCAGCCCCCTCAACGGCTGTCCTCCAAAGTTTACAAAGTCTGGCGACGGGTCCATGAGTCGGTGATTGATCAAGACTGCCCCCGTCGACAGAAGAAGCTGAAGGTTCAGCAGGAAGAGAACCGTCCTAGCAAACCACAAAGGACGACAACCACCTGGGTGCCCGCTGCAATGGCCCCCTCAACGTCAACTGCTCAAAAGAGAAGGAGGCCAGAGAAAGCCCTTATGACTACGGCAGATCGCAAAGACGCTAAGCCCAAATGCCCCAAGTCCGGGGGCATAACGGTGCATACTGTTTACATGGCTTCCGGAAAAGAGGATGTTCCTCTCCGAACACAGAGATGCGACCGCGTAGGTCCGTCTTGCCTGAAATTCGAGGCAGATGCTAATTGGTGCTATCCGTCCACCTCTTCGAAGATGCCAAGTTGATTTATGGCACCATGTATCGAAGGTTTAAATGGATGCGGCCGATGTAGCAGACTTCGTCAGATTCCCACTCGTTGAGGGGTTTTTGATTGTGGGGACGCTCTTCCCTGCAGGCGCAAGCCCTTGCAGTTAATTACGCTACCGTATCGCGGTAACAACTTTCTCCTTCTCCAGATGGTCACTTCATCTCGTTGGTGTTTGTTTTGTGTTTGGTTGCCCGTGGATTGTATACGGAGACTAAGTTATGTTGTCGCCCGTAGGGCGTGGACTAGTCCAAATCCGTATCTTTCTTAGATTTGGGTTTTAAGGGTTTGGGTTTAAGGATACGTTAGCCTCATTTGAGACTAAGATCAATTTAAACGTTTGTTAAGGATACGTTAGTCTAATTTAATGTAAGTCCACGTTGCTCATCCCGGTTCTTACGGGGAGGCGGAAATGGCGAAAAACGATTTTTGGCGTAAAGGCAACATGGACTAAAAGAAAGATCTTTGCTAAACTACAAACTAGCAAACTACTAGAGGTGTTATCTACTATGCCATAGAGATTATACCTCATGATACCGGTCCTTCGGGTCTTCATTCCGCTGTCCCGCTCATCCATCCACGCTCCGAGGATCGATCTGGATCTTGGTCACCTCCGCGTCCTTCTTGAGTCGAAGACGATCCACCCGAGAGTTGTGCTCCGAGCTCCACCTCGAGCCGAGGCAACTAGGGCAACAAGATTGCTAGTCTTGATGTCCTAGGATGTGTAGAGGAGGTAGATGGAAGTGTTTGTCTATTTGGATCCTTTTTCTCTCAACACATGAGATCAAAGGAATTTTCAAGAGGAGGAAGATGAAGCTAGCAACCATGGAGCTTTCTCATTTCTTTTTTTTAAGAGAGAGAATGAGATATGAATTATGAACCAAAGAAAATGAACCATGGTTGCAATAATACACAAACATCATCATTACTAATCTTTTCATGATAAAGTTGATGGCAACAATTGACTTGACCATTTTCATAATCCAAAAAATAAAAAGAAATCCAAAGAAAACTCTAGACCTCTCATGAAGGTCCAAGTCAACTTTGGTCAAATAGTCAACAAAGTCAAGTATGGTCAAATGGTCAAAGCAATTAGCCATCATATAATTATCACTAAAAAGATTAGTAAATAATGTCCCCGGCTCATAATGGTTTTGACCGAACGAATTGCCAAAACCTAATGAGTCTGCCTCAAAATGGTTTTGACCGAATCAACTGTCAAAACCTTAATGAGGCACCTCCTCCTTCTTCGCTCCTCAAAACTGTGCATACACACCCGCATCCGCATTCCGTAGAACGCGAATGCACAGAAGACAAAACAAATGCATCCGTGCAATACTAGGATCTAGCTTAAACCAAAGCCCACCAGTATTGCCTGCCCGAACAGCATACGCACACAAGTGCACATAAGTGATCGTAGCCCTGCCGTAAAACCATACGGCCTCTACACGTTTCGCTCAGTGCAGGGAAACTCTCTGTGTGGGACTCTAAAGACTCAACACTACGCTGGCAGTGGGTTTAACCACAGACCGCAAACAGCACTAGCTGTACGTAACGGTCCCCAGGTAGATGTCGATAAGAATGCCGATAAGGTAAACCCATCCGAACTCCTACTGAGCCTGTATGTGACAATCTCCGTACAGTCCGGTCTGTTCGTCTGAGAACATCGCATGGCGGGCCTAGGCGGTGGTAAACGTCAGTCCCCTAATAGCGGTACAAGTCGTGTCGGAGTGTAGCCCAGAACACTCTGAGATAACACTGGAAACCTACCAGTATATCTCGCTTGCCCTGGCCAGGGACTGCTTGTGTAATGGCTCTCCTAGACACAGCGCGATGTCAACCCTCAATACCGGAAGAGACGAATCCTGTCTAACCGTTACTGCCTCCAAGTGCTTCGGGACTGCACCCAACTGTTACCTGTTTGCACGACTCCTTTGAGCCGTGGTAGGGTAGCAATCTAAGAACAGCGGGAACACACTCGAGGCGAAGTGACAGTGTCAAGTCAACGGACTAAGCTGTACTCATGTCACCTGGGAACTGATAACTGACGATAGGTATAATACCAACCAACAGTTCCCGACGAGTCCTGTCCAGTGTACTCGTAACCTAACAAGCACCCGCATACTATCTCCAGTACGACGTACTGATGGCCGTGGGACAGACCATCTCCCCTGCTAGGATGAGAAGCGCATACGCTAGTCTACTCCGGAGTATCGATGCCCTGTCTCGATAGTCCTACGACTAGGGACCTGTATAAGGATGTGCTTATAGATTACCCAGCCCCCATAAGTGTGACTGCCATCACAACGCTGGTAATCAAGCAAAGATCCTAAGGGCTCTACTAATATGTATAAGCGACATGCTAAAAGAAACACATGCACATATTGAAGTAGAAACAAACCAAGTAGCATACTACCATTTTGAGCAAGATTGTCTATACAACTGTGAATATCCCAAGCTTCCATCAAGTAATATACAAACTAGTATGATACAGTAATGGCCTCTAGGGCATATACACTAACAATCTCCCACTTGCACTAAGGCCATGTACTGGCGTATCGAAGACCTATCATCTCGATCAGCCGCTCTAACTGAGTCTGGGGTAGGGCCTTCGTGAGTGGATCTACAGTGTTATTCTCCGAATCTACTCTCTTCACCTCGATCTCCTGGCGATCTACGATCTCCCTGATCAGGTGGTACCGCCTCAAAATGTGCCTGGACTTCTGATGGGACCTGGGTTCCTTTGCTAAAGCTATAGCGCCGTTGTTGTCACAATACAGCGGTATTGGATCAACAATGGTAGGAACCACCTGAAGCTCCGTGAGGAACTTCTTTATCCAGACAGCTTCCTTTGCGGCATCGCAAGCAGCTATGTACTCTGCTTCTATAGTTGAGTCAGCAACGGTCTCTTTCTTGGAACTCTTCCAGCAAACCGCCCCTCCATTGAGGGTAAAGACATAACCCGACATGGACTTGGAGTCATCCTTGTCACTCTGGAAGCTGGAGTCAGCAAAGGCCTCGATCTGGAGGTCTTTTCCGCCATACACCAAGAACATCTCCTTAGTCCTTCTCAGGTACTTGAGAATGTTCTTTACCGCTATCCAGTGTTTCTCCCCTGGGTCCGACTGATACCGGCTTACAACGCTTAATGCGTATGCTACATCTGGTCTGGTACATAACATTGCATACATTATAGAGCCTACCGCAGAAGCGTAGGGTATAATAGACATGCGATCCCTTTCCAAATCAGTCTTGGGAGACATCTCTTTGGAGAGGGTGATCCCGTAACAAGCCGGTAAATTACCGCGCTTGGAATCTTCCATACTGAATCTTTTCAGTATGGTGTCGATGTACCTGGACTGTGAAAGTCCCAACATCCTCTTAGATCTATCACGATAGATCTGGATCTCCAGAATGTAGTTGGCATCGCCCAGGTCCTTCATGGAGAACCTCTGTGACAAGAATCCTTTGACCGACTGTAGCATATGAATATCATTTCCTATTAGGAGAATGTCATCCACGTACAAGACGAGCAATACCGCAGTTCTCCCTACAATCTTACTGTAAATGCATGGTTCATCTGGGTTTTTGATAAAGTCGAATTCTTTAACAGTATCATCGAAGCAGATGTTCCAACTCCGCGATGCCTGCTTCAGTCCATAGATGGATTTGAGCAACTTGCACACTTTACCGCTGCTCCCACTCTGAATGAATCCCTCCAGTTGATCCATATAGACGCACTCTTCTAAACTTCCATTTAGGAAAGCCGTCTTTACGTCCATCTGCCAGATTTCATAATCGTGGAAGGCAGCAATGGCAAGAAGGATCCGAATGGATTTGAGCATAGCCACTGGAGAAAAGGTCTCGTCATAGTCCAAACCAGGTCTTTGACGAAAGCCTTTTGCAACAAGTCTAGCTTTATAGGTTTCAACCTGCCCATCTACACCAATCTTCTTTCTGAAGATCCATTTGCAGCCTACGGGTTTTACCCCTTCTGGAGCAAAGTCCAAAGTCCAAACTTTGTTGGTGTACATGGAATCCATTTTGGTCCGCATTGCATCCATCCATTTTACCGAGTCACCACTCTGAATGGCTTGCTGGAAGCTAGTAGGCTCACCATAGTCAATGGTGCAATCCTCTCTATCCCCGTCTATGAGAAAACCGTAGTATCTCTCGGGCGGATGAGACTGCCTACTACTCCTGCGGAGTGGCGCTGGGATGTCCGGTTCTTTCAAACCCTCCGGTTCTACTAAGCTTTCAGTAATAGCTCGTGGTTCTGGAATTTCTTCCAGTTCTATTGCGCTCCCACTTATCTGATTTTCTAAAAACTCTGTTTCCAAGAAGCGGGCATGACGAGAAAAAAAACCTTTTGTTCCTCTGCGTAATAGAAAAGATACCCCTTGGAGTTTTTTGGGTATCCCACAAACTTACACTGTACTGAACGTGCCTCGAGCTTGTCCGCATGCTGCTTTTTAACAAAAGCTGGACACCCCCATGTCTTAAAGTGTTTAAGACAGGGTTTCTTCCCACTCCACATCTGATATGGTGTGGTAGGCACTGACTTAGTAAGAACTTGGTTCAAAAGATATGCAGCTGTTTCTAGTGCATAACTCCGGAAGGATCGCGGTAACTCAGCCTTACACATTATGGAACGAACCATATCCAATAGGGTTCAATTCCACCTTTCCGATACACCGTTGTGTTGTGGTGTGTATGGAGGAGTAAGCTGAGAGAGAATTCCATTCTCTTTTAAGTAGTCCAGAAACTCGGCACTCAAGTATTCACCACTTCGATCAGATCTCAGTGTCTTGATACTTTTGCCTGTTTGTTTTTCAACTTCATTCTTGTATTCCCGAAATTTCTCAAAGGCCTCGGATTTATGCTTCATCCAGAAGACATGTCCATACCTAGAGAAATCATCTGTGAAAGTGATGAAGTATGAAAAACCACTTCGCGCATGTGTAGACATTGGACCACACACGTCACTGTGTATGAGTCCCAAGAGCTCGCTTGCTCTTTCTCCGTGTCCAGTGAACGGAGTCTTTGTCATCTTTCCCATGAGACAAGATTCACAAGTGGCATAAGACTAATACTCGAACGGATCCAAGTATCCCTCTTTATGTAACTTTGTCAACCGTGTCTCATTAATGTGACCCAGTCTACAATGCCATAAGAAAGCCTGATTTAATTCCGGAGACTTTCTTCTAAGTGTGTTCTGGACACTGAAAACCTGAGCTTGATTCAATACGTATATCCCGTTTTTCAATATACCTGACCCAATCAGAACTTGATTTAGGTGGATGTTGACTACATCGCTTACAAAAGTAAAATCATATCCTTCCTTAGAATGTAAGGATACAGATATGATATTACAAGTCGCACCTGGTATATAAAAACAGTAACGCAGAATCAATATCTGCCCAGTTGTCAGTCCAAGATGATACTCCCCTACGGATTCAGCGTACATGCTCATTCCGTTAGCAACCCTGAGAGTCATATCACCTATCTTGATAACCCTACAGTTTCTCAGAGCCTGTAACGAATTATAGATGTGAGATCCTGATCCGGTATCCAATACCCAGGAAGTAGGGTTAACTGACATACAGTTCTCTATTATAAACACACCCGAAGCCGAAGCCACAACATGCTTCGAATCCTGGCTACTGTCTTTGCTAGCCCTGCAATCCTTCTGCCAATGTTCATTCCTGTAACAATAGGAACGTCCCTCTTTTACTATATCCAGTCCCGAAACTTCTGCCCTTCCCTTTCCTTCTACTTCCCTGGTTTCCTTCAGGGTAGAAGGAAGAGACTGTAGAATCATGTCAGCATCTGACCCGTTCTTCAACGTGGTCTTTAGGTCCGTGAGCTCAAAATAGCTGGTCTCTGTAAGGACGTTTCCCCCTACAGATGACCCGATAGCCAACCTCGCTGGAAGCAATTCGTTCGAGGTATCATATCTTACGATACGGGATTGCTCTCCATATAAATCTTTGTTATGGAGGAAGATAGAAACTAAGTCCATCTTCTCATGCTGCCCCTGGTACGCACCATCAACTGAGGCTAACACGAGGCACTTGGCTTTCGCACAGTCTTTTTCCGATGTCTTACGGATATCAATATCCGTGACAGGGGAAACTGGTCCTGAGACGGCAGGGGTTGGATTAGTTAAGAGGTGTCCCAGCTTGTCATGGACAATGGACATCTGGACAGACCATTACCAGTCATAACAGTCAGATTCAGTCATTTTATTATCTAGATGTAACCTAGGTGTGGTCACTGGGTCGCTGCAATTAAGAGAGAGAGAAGAAAACACTCAGCATGATGCTCTTGCAAGTTTAGATTGGTTTTTAATTTATTTAAACAGGATGGCTCCCACTGTCTCTCGAATCCCTCCTCAAACCATAAAGGAAGAACTAGTCGGGATCAATCTCACCGTACAATACTTGCTTAACCGTTCAGCCAGGCCAGTGTCGGTACTTCAAGGGAGGTTTTCCAACGCTTTCGCGAAGTTCCTTAATTAAGTAACCTCTTTTCCCTGTGGGCGTAGCCCCGCTAACACGTTTCTAGACACCTACTTGGTTTATAGCATTGATCGTTAAGTGAGAAAGTTCCCGAGGAGTAGCATATACTCACAGTAGGATCGGGATCCAAATATCATCGTGTGATAAAACTGAAGGAATCCTACCAGAATCATTACACTCCAAATGGTATGCAGCACTAGCAAGTTTCAGTTTATTTAGAAACTCCCGATGTGGATTTTTGCCCCATGCTCTTATGACCTTGACTAAGGCCAACAAATCATAAGTCACATGTCAAGTTCTACCCGTCGTTGTCCAGGTTGATTTGAACTCACCCGTATATACCCTTGACTATGGCCAACAAAGTAATACGACTGTCCCAAAACAACACATCTATCTATGCAACATATGAATACCCACCAGCTACCAAACACTGTGCCTTGACTAGGGCCAACAAACACAGCTTGAATACTGTTGGATATTCATATGAAACGACGGAGGGCTACGAATGGTTTTGGCGAAACCGTGAACGTAGTGAACTTGATATAATCGATGGAACGAGATAGCTTTTAAAAGGAGTGGTTCAAGCTCCGCGTTTAAAAGTTGGTTTTTGAAAAAAACCGAATGGTTTTGAAAGTGTTCCAACGACTTTTACTTGGTTTATTTTCTTGCATTAATTTTAATGCTTCCCATCATTTAATCCTACCATTGCAGAAAATAACGAAAATATGACGTACGCTTATGCCATCCGCATTCGCCACGGGGTCCCGTCATCACCCGTTATGTTACTTAACTAACGACAGAGCGGGGGTTGGACTAGCGCGGATGCAAAACATAAGCAACGCCTAAATAGATATCATATATAGATATATACATTCGTCAGATGCAACGATAGCCATTCCAGATTACAGATGAACACTTTGGATATACTAGGAATCCGCATTCCGTACGAGCCTGTAACGAAAAGCCGATTACACGGTCGCGATGAATAGCCAATACCCCACCCTAGACCCCTACGGGTGCGGCAAACTACCCGCCAAGTATCCGAAGCGAAGCAACCTCCCTCAACAACGTGAGTAGGCCACTCGGCACTTCGAGATACCCGGTAGTTTGTGCACCCCACCTTGGGTCTATCCTAGGAGCAAAAACAGTAAAAGAAATTATACAATGGCGGCTACAACCTCATCCCGGATGTGCGGCTATAAAATAATATTACATCAATTACTAATTTTACATTGAATGAAAGAAAAAGAATACTCTTATCTCACATCCACTCGGCTATTCATCCGCGACAATCCAACGAGTTCATATACACAAACCATCAACATTACAGATCACAGATATACATAACCCCCACTAATCGACGTATAGCGATTAGCAGACGTTCAATACATATATCACATCACAGATAATATCCATTAGCCAAAGTCTACAGAAAATCGACCAAAAATACGGATTTGTAACCACCCCAAAAACAAACTTGTTCTCTGGAAATTCTGGGCAGAAACAAACCATCTCAAAGATCACAAAATACCAACAGAAGAAAACTGCAGGAGAAACGATCCACGGCCGAGTCAACTCGGCTGCGGATCTACGGCAGGAGCAAGCTCCTGCCGCGGATCCGCGGTGAGTTGGTCGACTCACTGGATCGTTTTTCTTGCCTTTTCTTTAAAAAGCCTGAGCCGATTTTTAGTACATGATTTATTATTTTTTGAGCAGAAATAAAAATCGGCAGAAACTTGAATTTTCCGGGGTGTTTTGCGGTTTTTTGTCCGGTCGAAATTCTAGATACTTTGTTAACAAGCTAGTTTGTGTTTAGCTAGGCTCTGATACCACTGGAAGTCCACTTTGCTCACTCCGGTTCTTACGGGAAGGCGGAAATGGCGAAAAACGATTTTTGGCGCAAAGGCAACATGGACTAAAAAAAGGATCTTTGCTAAACTACAAACTAGCAAACTACTAGAGGTGTTATCTACTATGCCATAGAGATTATACCTCACGATACCGGTCCTTCAGGTCTTCATTCCGCTGTCCTGCTCGTCCATCCACGCTCCGAGGATCGATCCGGATCTTGGTCACCTCCGCGGCCTTCTTAAGTCGAAGACGATCCACCCGAGAGTTGTGCTCCGAGCTCCACCTCGAGCCGAGGCAACTAGGGCAACAAGATTGCTAGTCTTGATGTCCTAGGATGTGTAGAAGAGGTAGATGGAAGTGTTTGTCTATTTGGATCCTTTTTCTCTCAACACATGAGATCAAAGGAATTTTCAAGAGGAGGAAGATGAAGCTAGCAACCATGGAGCTTTCTCATTTCTTTTTTTAGAGAGAGAATGAGAAATGAATTATGAACCAAAGAAAATGAATCATGGTTGCAATAATACACAAACATCATCCTTACTAATCTTTTCATGATAAAGTTGATGGCAACAATTGACTTGACCATTTTCATAATCCAAAAAATAAAAAGAAATCTAAAGAAAACTCTAGACCTCTCATGAAGGTCCAAGTCAACTTTGGCCAAACGGTCAACAGAGTCAAGTATGGTCAAATGGTCAAAGCAATTAGCCATCATATAATTATCACTAAAAAGATTAGTAAATAATATCCCCGGCTCATAATGGTTTTGACCGAACGAACTGCCAAAACCCTAATGAGTCCGCCTCAAAATGGTTTTGACCGAATCAACTGTCAAAACCCTAATGAGGCACCTCCTCCTTCTTCGCTCCTCAAAACTGTGCATACACACCCGCATCCGCATTCCGTAGAATGCAAATGCACAGAAGACAAAACAAATCCATCCGTGCAATACTAGGATCCGGCTTAAACAAAAGCCCACTAGTATTGCCTGCCCGAACAGCATACGCACACAAATGCACGTAAGTGATCGTAGCCCTGCCGTAAAACCATACGGCCTCTACACGTTTCGCTCAGTGCAGGGAAACTCTCTGTGTGAGACTCTAAAGACTCGACACTACGCTGGCAGTGGGTTTAACCACAGACCGTAAGCGGCACTAGCTGTACGTAACAGTCCCCAGATAGATGTCGATAAGAAGGCCGATGAGGTAAACCCATCCGAACTCCTACTGAGCCTATATGTGACAATCTCCGTACAGTCCGGTCTGTTCGTCTGAGAACATCGCATGGCGGGCCTAGGGGGAGCTAAACGTCAGTCCCCTAATAGCGGTACAAGTCGTGTCGGAGTTTAGCTCAGAACACCCTGAGATAACACTGGAAACCTACCAGTATATCTCGCTTGCCCTGGCCAGGGACTGCTTGTGTAATGGCTCTCCTAGACACAGCGCGATGTCAACCCCCAATACCGGGAGAGACGAATCATGTCTAACCGTTACTGCCTCCAAGTGCTTCGGGACTGCACCCAACTGTTACCTGTTTGCATGACTCCTTTGAGCCGTGGTAGGGTAGCAATCTAAGAACAGTGGGAACACACTCGAGGTGAAGTGATAGTGTCAAGTCAACGGACTAAGCTGTACTCATGTCACCTAGGAACTGATAACTGACGATAGGTATAATACCAACAAACAGTTCCCGACGAGTCCCGTCCAGTGTACTCGTAACCTAACGAGCACCCGCATACTATCTCCAGTACGGCGTACTGATGGTTGTGGGACAGACCATCTCCCCTGCTGGGATGAGAAGCGCATACGCTAGTCTACTCCGGAGTATCGATGCCCTGTCTCGATAATCCTACGACTAGAGACCTGTATAAGGATGCGCTTATAGATTACCCAGCCCCCACAAGTGTGACTGCCATCACAACGCTGGTAATCAAGCAAAGATCCTAAGGGCTCTACTAATATGTATAAGTGATATGCTAAAAGAAACACATGCACATATTGAAGTAGAAACAAACCAAGTAGCATACTACCATTTTGAGCAAGATTGTCTATACAACTGTGAATATCCTAAGCTTCCATCAAGTAATATATAAACTAGTATGATACAGTAATAGCCTCTAGGGCATATACACTAACATTTAAGACTAAGATCAACTTAACGGGATCGTTTAGATCCGTCAAGAGAGCAATTGAGCTATATTGTTTAGTTTAGTGATATTGCGGTCAATAATTAGTTTAAGGATATTACGGTCCAATGTTAGTTTAAATACATCCCAGTTAAGGTTAAGGACATCATAGTCTGTGAGTTTAAAGACCTCGCAGTCAAGGTTAAGGACATCATAGTCCGTGGGTTTAAGGACTCCACAGTCCAATGTTAGTTTTAAGACATCACGGTCAAGGTTAAGGACATCATAGTCCATGAGCTTAAAGACCTCACAGTCAAGGTTAAGGACATCATAGTCCGTGGGTTTAAGGACTCCACAGTCCAACATTAGTTTTAAGACATCACGGTCAAGGTTAAGGACATCATAGTCCATGAGTTTAAAGACCCCACAGTCCAGTTTAAGGACATCATAGTCCGTGGAATGTATGGCTGTCGGGACCCGTCACCTCTCTGAAGACGTTGAAGGATTACAACGAAAAATATCAGAGGAGTTCAGAGATGTACCCTTGAACCAATGTTGGTTGGGAGATCTATAATCCAATTTGGGACTAAAGTCTGTTTGCTGGTTTATGAGCATATGGGCTCAGTTGATATGAGTTGAACATTTTATTGTTCTAGCTATTGAGCCTTCATCTGGGCTCGGCCCTTTTAATAATGCATAGCATTTATCAGAACAAAGTATGTTCTGACAGTGCCCCACGTAGCGCGTCAGGCGCTTTGCGCCAAGGAAAGAGCGCATTGCGCTTCTGTTGGATAGCGCACACGAGGAGGACACGTGTCGCGCTTAGCGCCAGTTTATTGGCGCATTGCGCTTTTAGTGTATGAGCATGTTGCGCTAGTCTGTTGGCGCACCAGTGACTGACACGTGGCGCGCTTGGCGCTGAGCGCCAGCCCATGAGCGCAGTGCTATGTTTTTAGAAGCGCAAAGCGCAGATTGTGTCTCTGGTTGATACGTGGCATGTTTTGGCGCTGAGCGCCGGTCCAAGGAGCGCAAGGGCGCAGTTCATGAGTGCAAGGCACTTTTTAATAGCGTAAAACGCTTCTGATCAATTTTAAGATCAAAGAACAAATTTATGTTTTTCAAAGGAGGCTTTGCCTCAAGATCAAAGAACAAAAGTTCATGTTTTTTATAAAAAGCTCTGCCTTTATAAATCAAAAGATCTGTGAATGAAGTAAAATACTTCTTTTATTTTTATGATTAGGTCTTTTGATCTTTTTATGAGAGACCTTGGTCTGTTGTAGATCTATGATCTTTTAAGAAGACAGTTCTTCTTTTTATGAGATGATTTCATCTCTTTGTTCATGAAACATTTTTTACCTTGAAGAAATGATCTTCTTTTGCTAAAGGCTTGCATTTCTTTTTCTTTGAGTTTTCTCAAAATTTGCAGAGGGTTTTCTCTCTCTCTGTATGTCTCTCTATATTTTAGACTTGAAGTCTAGGGTCCTTTATATAGGGCCAAATGATTTGTTGAATTGGTTAGAGAGATCTTTCTCTGATTGATTTGGGAATATTTCCCACCGTTGGATCTTTGATCCTAAGGCTTCTATTTTACAGAAGATAATCTTCTTGTTTTTAATAAAATTGGAAAGATCTTTCCATAACAGAATTTTAGTTCTGATTAATTAATAATTTATTATTAATAGATGTTTTGATCTGACAGTAGGGGAATTTTAATTCCAGCACTGGCGTGCGCTAGCGCACCTGCGCTTGACACGTGGCGCGCAGCGCAGAGCGCAGCGCAACTGTGCTAGCGCGCCCGTGTTTGACACGTGGCGCACAGCGCTGGATCTGAAGCGTTGTTTCAATTTAAATTTTGAATTTTAGAGCAGGGCTTTGCTCTGATTGGGGGTGCGCTGCCTAGGGCGCAACACTTCTGGCGCTAGCGTGTCTTCTTTTGACACGTGGCGCGCAGCGCGCAGAATCTGAAGCGTTGCTTCAATGTTTACTTTAGATTTTTAATACAGAGCTTTGCTCTTATTGGGAAAAGGAAGCGTCGCTTCATTTCAAATCTTGGAATTTGAACAGTGCTTTGCTCTGATTGGGGAAACAAATGCCCTCCCACCGTTGCACTTACGTGGTCCAAGCGTCAGTGCAGCGGTGGTTGGATCAACTTTTTGGAAGTTGAAATGGCTCTGAATGCCTATAAATAGGACCTTTGGTCCCTTAGATGATTCCCATCTTATTTCTTGAGAATTTTCTCTTATTCAGAGCATTGCTCTTCAATTTAAGAACTTTTCAAGAGTAAAACTCTGTCAGAACTTAGGTAAAGTTTAAAAACTTTTAATAAACTAGGGTTTTACCCATTAACAGAGCTTTGCTCTTCATAGATCTTTGATCTAAAGAGAACCCTTTTAGGGTTCCATTAATAGAGCTTTGCCCTCTAAAAGGTTTTTATTTATGATTTCTTAATTCATTAATGGAGTTTTGCTCCTTTCAAATCATATAGAAGAACTCTTAAGAATTTGTTCATGGATCTTGAAGATCAAAAAATGAAATTTTATTTTTGATGGGTTATATCATCTTCTTAGAGCAAGGCTCTCAGCGTTCTCGGGGAATTTCTTTAAATTCTCCTCATAACTGATTTTGACAGGTGTCGTTCCTGTCTGCAGAGCATTGCTCTCGAGGAGTTTAACTCCCTGTGTCTGTTTTTCCTCATTGCTAATCTTCCAATGATGTTTCTTTCAGGCACTATGGCTGTTCATTTATACAGTCTGAACGAGTTCATTACTTATGAGGATATCCGCGTACAGGGCCGTTACCAAAACCAAGAGTTTACAGATGCCCAGTGTGCGGAGATTATGGGTCGTCTGTATGCACGCGTTGGTTGGTTGCTTCCTCGCCGTTCTACTCTCTTGAAAGTCGTACTGGGAGCAATTTGGAGAGCACTTCTGGGGTTTCACAAGGCCATGCCGCTTAATGTGCTGGATGACGCCGAAGACAAGGTGCATTCAGTGTATCTGTCGGGGCTGATCTTGAAGAAACGGCAAGATAGCCTCATTGATATTTTGCATCAAATTTTTCAACAAACGACGATAATTGCTTCATATCAAAGGGTGGAGGGCATTACCGAAGATCTTGACATGCGTGAGCGCGAGAGGATGCACACGAAAATGGTCAGAAAGGCCAGAAAGACTCTAGACGGCCTTACTTTCGATTTCCTCAATCCATGCCCTGGATCCGAGGTTTTGCCATTGTAATCATTTCAATAATGCTGCTTTTGTTTAGTCTTTATGGATGTAAGAATTTTCTGAGTATGAATGACAAATCTTTTGCCTCCTTCCTTTTATTTTCTGCTTTGTTATTGGCATATTCCTTAAGTAAGCGTAGCCTGTAGGTGATATAGAACATCCCGTCTTGAATACTTCGAGGAGTAGTGATGACTTAGGAAGCAGGTTCAGATCTGCTACCTAAGGCTTTTCAACTTTATGAGCCGTGAGGGTCTCATAAAGACTTTTCTCCCTACGAGTCGAGAGGATCTCGTAGGTGTATTTTCTCCTTAGGGGTCGTGAGGACTCCTAAGTGCGTTTTCTCTTTAGAGTCATAAGGATCTCACAAGAGAATTTTCCCTCTTACAAGTCGAGAGGACTCGTAGGTGGTTGTTTCACTCTTTGTCGAGATTCGACTTTGGAGAGTGTGGCCCGTGAATAGTATGCAAGAGTTCATTTTGGACCAACTCGCAGGGCCCCAGTACTTAGGAAACAGGTTTTTAAATCCTCGCTGCCTAAGGCTTTTCCTTACGAGTTGAGACGAATCGAGCATTTCTCGCAAGAATATCCTAACGTCACAGTTTACCTCTGCTCTTTACGACAGAGGTCGGTTAGGGTCTGTGGTACTAGGGTTTTGTCCGTCGTACCGACGCAATGGCTGATGTATTCCTCGATAGGAAACCTTGCTGTTCGAGTAGCCATGCGACTGTCATGTCTCTGATCCCTTCGGGGGCTGGACAAGACGTCTTCAAGAAATCCTCCAAGGCAGTTTGACCGTCAGAAGAGCAAGCGTTAGGAATTTTGCCATGCCGCTTTTTACTTGGGGTTAGGCTCATTTTGGAGAGCCCCGATGAGTCATAACCACTCCGCGCTGGTGTGAGATGATCTCCGATAGTTTTTCAGGTTTTATATGAGTTGTCGTCAAGACCCTGAAGCTAGGAATTTGGCCTTCGCTTCGTTTGCTGGCATTGTGTCTGCTGTATCGAGACGAATGCCGCGGTTGTCTCTAGGTTGCTAGTGAACCATCGAGGTTTGGAACTAGGTATTTTGCCGTGGCTCCGTTGTTTGATTGTCGCGTCTGAATCCTGCTGGAAGAAGAGCGCTGTGGTGACATCTCATCTGCTGTATCGAGACGAACGTCGAGGTGGTGACCACTCCATGTGGGATGATCTCCGGTAGTCTTTCAGGTTTTATATAAGTTACCATCAAGACCCTGAAGCTAGGAATTTGGCCTTCGCTTCGTTTGCTTTGGCGTGTCCGAATCCTATTGGAGGAAGGACGCTGTAGTGACATCTCGTCTGTTGTATTGAGACGAACGTCGTGGTGGTGACCACTCCATGTGGGATGATCTCCGGTAGTCTTTCAGGTTTTATATGAGTTACCGTCAAGACCCTGAAGCTAGGAATTTGGCCTTTACTTCGTTTTCTTTAGCGTGTCCGAATCCTGCTGGAGGAGGGACGCTGTGGTGACATCTCGTCTACTGTATCGAGATGAACGTCGAGGTGGTGACCACTCCGCGCTGGTGTGGGTGATCTCCGATAGTCTTTCAGGTTTTATATGAGTTACCGTCAAAACCCTGAAGCTAGGAATTCGGCCTTCGCTTCGTTTGTTTTGTTATGTCCGAATCCTGTTGGAGGAAGGACGCGGTGGTGACATCTTGTCTACTGTATAGAGACAAACGTCGAGGTGGTGACCACTCCGCACTGGTGTGGGATGATCTTCGATAGTCTTTCAGGTTTTATATGAGTTACCGTCAAGACCCTGAAGCTAGGAATTCGGCCTTCGCTTCGTTTGCTGGCATTGCATCTGCTGTATCGATACGAATGTCACGGTTGTCTCTAGATTGCTGGTGAACCGTCGAGGTTTGGAACTAGGTATTTTGCCGTGGCTCCGTTGTTTGATTGTCGCGTCTGAATCCTGCTGGAAGAAGAACGCTGTGGTGACATCTCATCTGCTGTATCGAGACGAATGTTGAGGTGGTGACCACTCCATGTGGGATGATCTTCGGTGGTCTTTCAGGCTTTATATGAGTTGCCGTCAAGACTTTGAAGCTAGGAATATTGCCTTTGCTTCATTTGTTGGTTTTGCATGTCCGAATCCTGTTGGAGGAAGGACACTGTAGTGACATTTCATCTATTGTAACGAGACAAACTTCGCGGTGGAGTTGGGATTTTTCCCTCAATCCGCTTTGTTTCGATCATGGGGTCTTTTGTTGACGTTGCATCTGCATCCTGCTGGACTGCGGAGGAATGTCGTTGTTGACATTGCGTCTGTTGTGACGAATGCTAAGGTGGAGCTGGAATTTTGCCGCCAGTCCTGCTTGGTGATGTTGTGTCCGAGTCCTGTTAGAATGAGGAGGATCACCGTTGCTGATTTTTAGGCTGTAGATATTTCCGTTAAGATTTGGAACTGGGGACTATGTCGTGGCTCCATTTCGTTGCGTCGCTTCTGTGCCTTGCTGGCATAAGGAGGAACGCTGTTGTTGGTCTTCTGGGATGCAGATGTGACCGTCGAGACTTGGCTATCTTTCTGATGGAGCCTGGGGAGGGAAGGAGTGCTTCCTTCTTTGTTTGTGCCCTTGGATTGTATACATGGATCGATGAGAATCGCCTGTAGGGCATAAATTTCATTTTATTCTATTTCTTTCCGCGATGCTCTATCATTTCAGCTTTTATATCGCGAAGGTCACGATTGCCTAATCATTTCGGCTATTTTTCGCGGTGCCCAATCATTTCGGCTATTTATTTCATTTTTACTCGCTGCTTTTTATTGCGAGTTGCCCAATCATTTCGGCTATTTGGCATGCATATAATTTTACTTGCTGATTTTGTTTGCAAGTTGGCCCATCATTTCGGCTGTTTCATACGCATGTGTGGCTCGCTAGCTTCTTACTGCAATCTTGGGATTAGACACTTATTTCGGCATCAGCACCGCTACAACTGGAATATTGCCAAGAGCGAATCATCATTTGCCTCTGCCGATGTCGAACAAAGGTGGCTTAGCAAATAGGGTTTGGATCCTGTCGACTAAGGCTTTTGACTTCATGAGCCGTAAGGGTCTCATAAAGGTATTTCTCCCTACGAGTCGTGAGGATCTCGTAGGTGCGTTTTCTCCTTAGGAATCGTGAGGACTCCTAAGTGTATGTTCTCTTATAAGTCGTAAGGATCTTACAAGAGTGTTTTCTCCTTATAAGTCAAGAGGACTCACGAGGGTTGTTCACCGTGCAAACATATCCCTAGTCGCGAATGGGACTTTGTTAGGGAGATGTTTATTCGCGCCCGTAGATTGTATACAAGGGTCAATATTGAGCCGCTTGTAGAGCAGTATTGAAGATTGTGGGGGTTGCTTAAGAACAGGCACAGATCCTTGTAGCTTGAGACTTTTGAATCTTATGAGCCGTGAGGGTCTCATAAGATGGTTCTCCTTACGAGTCGTGAGGATCTTGCAAGTGTAATTTCTCCCTAGGGATCGTGGGGATCCCTAAGTGTGTTGCTCCCTTATGAGTCGTAAGGATCTCACGCAGGTGGTTTCTCCTTACAGGGTCGAAAGGACCTTGCAAGCGTCTTTTAACGAGATTGCGCCCTTTCGGGTTTTCACAAAACTTGCCGGTAGCCCTGCTGTTTTTACTCACGGAGCCCTTTCGGGTTTTCATCTGTGCCCATTTCGCTTATGGACATACCTTTTTTTTTAAAGAGGTTGCGCCCTTTCGGGTTTTCACAAGACTCGCCGGTAGCCCTACTGTTTTTACTCACGGGGCCCTTTCGGGTTTTCATCCGTGCCCATTTTGCTTATGGACATACCCCTTTTTTTTACCACGTCAGCGTGAGGATGTCGCGGGTTGGTAGTAGTTTAACGACGTTTCGGTCATCTGCAAGTTTTAGGACATTGCGTTCCACCGTTGCCGTATTTGAAGCGAATTTCTAGTTTACGGACTTTTCGGTCCATGGGGCTTTCCCTATGAATGAACATGAAGCCCCCGGCATATCCATCTTTTTCGGAGCATGTGGTTGTGGCGGGCTCACCTTCCAGTTTTCGGACAGCGCGAACTTGCCCTGTTGGTATTGGTCTTCAACCCAGTTTTTGAAGACATAGCAGTTTTCGATCGGATGGCCCAATACTCGGTAGTAAGAGCAGTAATTAGGATTGTTGATATCGTTCAGTTGTAGTGGGTGTTTCGGTTCCGGTAGAGTGATAAGCCTGTTGCGCACTGCTAGTTCGAACAGTCTTCTTGTTTCATCCCGGGGAAATGAGTAAGGACGTTTCAACTTCTCATTGAGAGGTTGCCGCTTGTTGCTTTGGCGAACAACCGGTCTCGGGCCACTCGATTGTTGTTGATCATTGGCAATAAAGGCCGTTTTTCCCTTCCCCTTATCCTTTTTGTTCGGTCCCTTGTTTGTGGGTCCGATATTCTTTCCGGATAGCGTGCAATTGCACGGCTGAATGTTCTCGCAACTCCTCAGTTCTTTCATTTCAGAGATGGATTCCTTGAAGAGAGGGCCAAGGGCTACCTCTTCGTCGAAGTCACTCCCGAAGGTGAGAACTCGCGATCCTCCGGGATCAACCCTATGACAATTGCCGGCAATTTTTTTACGCTCATCTGTCGCATTTTTCTGCTGTCTAAAAGCTTCACGCTTTGTCCTCTTGAAGTGTTGCCTGTGGGCGACATACCCTTGCCACCAACACTAAAGGAGTTGCAGTCTTCAGTAGGGTGTGCGATCTTCTGATGATACAAGCAGAAGTTAGGATATACGTCCGCTTCATCAAGATATATACCGCCAGGAGAATTTTCTCTAAAAGAGGGCAGCTTCATCCCCATCGATATGACTTTAGCGAATCGCTTCCTTGTCTTGATCCTGCTTTTATTTGCGGCGGATGTACTTTGATCTGGTGGGAGTGTTTCGACCCTTTTGTCCAGTCGTCGGCGTTTGGCCTTTTCAAATATGGCCATCTCGTACTCGCGATCAGCTTTGCTTTTTAGATGGGCTTCATTCAGGAATGCGTTAATTGTTTCGTCTGATAGCCCTAGAAGTTCCGGCTCGGGATCCGGCCCCGGTTTCTTTGCGTCAGGAGCTTCTTCACTGCCTATCGACGAGTGAGAGATCATATGGCAGCTTGCCACATAATCTTCAGGTTCATCCGACGAGTCTTTGTCATCATCTCCGTCCTCAAGGACGTGGCTGAGGAATTCTCGGAGTGTGACTGGGGTCCGCGCCTTCTGATTATATTCTTCCAGTGCGTCAATATGTTTTTGCAGGTCCGTGTGCTTGTCATCAAACTGCGCGAGCTTTTTGGTCTTCTTCTTTTTCTTTGAAGACTTTGACGGCTGTGCCTGGGTGTTTTTCCCACTACTATCAATTCTCGGTGTTGGGCGTGGTTTCAGCATCCCATCAATGACCTCGGGCTCTAACGGACTTTTCCACCCGACGGCTGGGCATGTGTGAAGATCCTTCAGCATTCTTTTCGTCTTGGCTGAAAGAGCGACCTCCCATGGAGCTTTTTCTATAAAAGAGCACGATGCCCCCGGCATGTCCACTGTTTTAGGAGCATGAGCTTGTGGCGGGTTCACCTTCCAGTTTTCCGATAATGCGAATTTGCCTTGTTGGTATTGGTCTTCAACCCAGTTTTTGAAGACGTAGCAGTCTTCGATCGGATGGCCCAATACTCGGTGGTAGGGGCAGTAATTGTGATCATTGACGTCGTTTGGCTGCAACGGACGTTTTGGATCCGACAAATTTATGAGCCTGTTGCGCACTGCCAGCTCGAACAGTCTTCTCGTTTTGTCTTGAGGAAACGAGTAAGGACGTCCTAGTCTTTCCTCGAGGGATGGGCGTGGACGCATATTGTTTTGGCGGACAACCGGCTTTAAGTTGCTCTGCTGTTGTTGAGTATTGGCGATGAAAGTTGCTTTTCCTTTCTCCTTTTCATTTCGAGGATCCGTCTTTGAAGGAGATGGTCTATGTCCCATCTGATCCATTTGGGCCAACTTGTCAATCAAGGCCTGAAAAGTAGTTGGCTTGAAGAACATCATGAACTGGGAGATGGTCGCTTTGAGGGTCAAGAGTGCCCACGAACATGCCTATAGCCGGCGCTTCTTCGATGCGTTATTCGCATTTAGACCACAGATTCCGCCATCATATTACGTATTGAACCCATATTTTGCCTGGCCTTACCATGGTGTTGATCAATGCGGTGATCGGGGTGCGCTCGCTGGCGCTTGCAAATCTTTGTGTAAACAGCAGCTCCATCTCCGCAAATGTTTTGACAGAGTCGTTAGGCAGCTCCGAATACCATTCGAAGGTTGTTTCCGCTAAGCTGCCGACGAATTGACGAAGCAACAGTTTGTCGTCGCCTCCAGTGTTGCCGCATAAGGTCCTGAATTGAGCGACATGCTGATGTAGATTCCCCGTCCCTTTATATACATGGAATTTAGGGATCGTATATCCCGGCGGGTAACTGATTTGGTCATACCAGGCCGGATAGGGTCGTCCGGTCTTGACAATTTGGCCAGCCGCTTCATTCGCCTGGTGAGCTCGTATTTGCTGAGCTATATAGTCATCTAGTGCGGCCTTGGAAATGGTTTCCTCCTTGGCCGCTGAAGGAGCCAGAGGAGGATTAGATGTCTCCCCTCTATCATCTTCAATAATGATCGGAGGGTTTTCAGTTGGAGGATCCGGCTGTAACATCATCCCTACCATGTCTTGGAAGAGAAGCGCTATTTGTTTTATGTTGGCAGATTGTTCTGCCGCTTCTCTGTCCTTCTTTTCGAGGACTCTGCGTAGGAAGTCAGCGTCAGTTTCTTATTCGTGACGCTGTTCTAATGATGCCTCCGGGCTTTCTTTTGGCTTAGTAAGTGCGGCCATTGTAGTCAGCATCTCTTGAAGCTTCTGTTGTTGCTCTTGGGCTTTTGTCACAGATCGGGTGAGCGGTCGGTGACCCGTCGAAGCGCAGCTATCCTCTTTTCCGGAAGCCATATAAACACTATGGACCGTTATGCCCCCAGACTTGGGGCGTTTGGTCTCGGCATCTTTACGTTCTGCCGTATTCATAAGGGCTTTCCTTTGCCTCCTTCTTCTTTGAGCAGTTGATGTTGAGGGGGCCATCGCAACGGGCACCCAGGCAGCTGTCATCCTTTGTAGCTTGCTAGGACGATTCTCTTCCTTTTGAACCTTCAGTTTCTTTTGTCGGCGAGGATAGTCTTGATCGACCACTGACTCTCGGACTTGCCGCCAGATTTTGTAAACTTTGGAAGACAGTCGTTGAGGGGACTGTTTCGGCTTTATTTCCGTGACAGTCTCTACCGGTGGCGGAGATCTTTTCAGTACGGCAGTGGGCGAATTCCTGCGTATTCTGTTCAGCAGCTCAAAACTGTTCCCGGTTGGGACAGCAGCATTGACTTCCACCGTTGGAGCTAGTGGCGTTAGCCCAGAGGGGGAGTTGCCCCCGGCCTTCCTTACTCGGCGCCAGTGGCGACGTCGAGCGTGTCGAGCTGATAGAGTTGGTTCGGTGATAGGGATGGCTTTGTCTTGCCTCCTGTCCAGGTGAGGGGCTGCTGCTGGCGTCAGCCTATTGAAAACTGATGTCCTTTGAGAAGCAGTATCCAATCGGTTGAAAATAGTCTTCTGAGCAGGGACAGGAACCGTAGCGGGAGCCGGAACAGTCAATCTTGTAAAGACCGACCCTTTGGTAGGAGAAGACGCCTCGACGACTTCAGGAGCAGGGATGGCTATCCTCTTCGGAACAACCTTCTCTATGATTGCAAGCTTCATTGTGGGCCCATAGGAATTTTGGCCCAGTCTGGCGAAGACCGAGGAGCTGGAGTTGGACGACCCGTTGAGAGAGGCCGCAGTAGCTGTAAGCCGATCGAAGAACGACTTCTTGGGAGCTTCCGGTGTTGGCACAGGAGCGTTGAAGCTCATTGGCGGGAGCATGGTCCCGAAAAACAATCTTGTGGTGACTTGAGTGACCTGTTCCACCGGCATTGTGAACAGGGAAGCCGCCTGGGGCCCATAAGATATACCCTCAGTTGAGGCAGGACGTGGGTTGCAGTTGCATGTGGAACCCTTTGAGCAGGTGAACGCCATTGATCCTTTGCTTTCTGCACCAAGCAAAACGCCAAATCATAGTACCTCGAAACCCAAGGGCAACCATTAGCAAACCGCGATTCGTTCGCGAACACGACACACGAAGTGTGGAGTGGAAAGAGGAAAAGGTCCCACCGGGCGTGCCAGAATCAGTTCCCCTCCGAACACAGAGACGCGACCGCGTAGGTCCGTCTTGCCTGAAATTCGGGGAAGATGCTAATTGGTGCTATCCGTCCACCTCTCCGAAGATGCCAAGTTGATTTATGGCACCATGTATCGAAGGTTTAAACGGATGCGGCCGATGTAGCAGACTTCGTCAGATTCCCCCTCGTTAAGGGGTTTTTGATTGTGGGGATGCTCTTCCCTGCAGGCGCAAACCCCTGCAGTTAATTACGCTACCGTATCACGGTAACAACTTTCTCTTTCTCCAGATGGTCACTTCGTGTCGTGGGTGTTTGTTTTGTGTTTGGTTGCCCATGGATTGTATACGGAGACTAAGTTATGTTGTCGCCCGTAGGGCGTGGACTAGTCCAAATCCGTATCTTTCTTAGATTTGGGTTTTGGGGGTTTGGGTTTAAGGATACGTTAGCCTCATTTGAGACTAAGATCAACTTAAACGTTTGTTAAGGATACGTTAGTCTAATTTAAGACAAAGATCAACTTAACGGGATCGTTTAGATCCGACATAAGAGCAATTGGGCTCTATTGTTTAGTTTAGTGACATTGTGGTCGATAATTAGTTTAAGAACAATACGGTCCAATGTTAGTTTAAAGACATCCCGGTCAAGGTTAAGGACATCATAGTCCGTGAGTTTAAATACCTCACAGTCAAGGTTAAGGACATCATAGTCCGTAGGTTTAAGGACTCCACAGTCCAATGTTAGTTTTAAGACATCACGGTCAAGGTTAAGGACATCATAGTCCATGAGTTTAAAGACCTCACAGTCAAGGTTAAGGACATCGTAGTCCATGGGTTTAAGGACTCCACAGTCCAACGTTAGTTTTAAAACATCATGGTCAAGGTTAAAGACATCATAGTCCATGAGTTTAAAGACCCCACAGTCCAGTTTAAGGACATCATAGTCCGTGGAATGTATGGCTGTCGGGACCCGTCACCTCTCTGAAGACGTTGAAGGATTACAACGATAAATATCAGAGGAGTTCAGAGATGTACCCTTGAACCAATATTGGTTGGGAGATCTATAGTCCAATTTGGGACTAAAGTCTGTTTGCAGGTTTATGAGCATAAGGGCTCAGTTGATATGAGTTGAACATTTTATTGTTCTGGTTATTGAGCCTTCATCTGGGCTCGGCCCTTTTAATAATGCATAGCATTTATCAGAACAAAGTATGTTCTGACAGTGCGCCATATAGCGTGTCAGGCGCTTTGCGCCAAGGAAAGAACGCATTGCGCTTCTGTTGGATAGCGCACACGAGGAGGACACGTGTCGCGCTTAGCATTGAGCGCTAGTTTATTGGCGCATTGCGCTTTTAGTGTATGAGCGCGTTGCGTTAGTCTGTTGGCGCACCAGTGACTGACACGTGGCGCGCTTGGCGCTGAGCGCTAGCCCATAAGCGCAGTGCTATGTTTTTAGAAGCGCAAAGCGCAGATTGTGTCTCTGGTTGACACATGGCAGGTTTTGGCGCTGAGCGCCGGTCCAAGGAGCGCAAGGACGCAGTTCATGAGTGCAAGGCACTTTTTAATAGCGCAAAGCGCTTCTGATCAATTTTAAAATCAAAGAACAAATTTATGTTCTTCAAAGGAGGCTTTGCCTCAAGATCAAAGAACAAAAGTTCTTGTTTTTTATAAAAGGCTCTGCCTTTATAGATCAAAAGATCTGTGAATGAAGTAAAATACTTCTTTTATTTTTATGATTAGGTCTTTTGATCTTTTTATGAGAGACCTTGGTCTGTTGTAGATCTATGATCTTTTAAGAAGACAATTCTTCTTTTTATGAGATGATTTCATCTCTTTGTTCATGAAACATTTTTTACCTTGAAGAAATGATCTTTTTTTGCTAAAGGCTTGCCTTTCTTTTTCTTTGAGTTTTCTCAAAGTTTGCAGAGGGCTTTCTCTCTCTCTGTATGTGTCTCTCTATATTTTAGACTTGAAGTCTAGGGTCGTTTATATAGAGCCAAATGATTTGTTGAATTGGTTAGAGAGATCTTTCTCTGATTGATTTGGGAATATTTCCCACCGTTGGATTTTTGATCATAAGGCTTCTGTTTTATACAAGATAATCTTCTTGTTTTTAACAAAATTTGAAAGATCTTTCCATAACAGAATCTTAGTTTCGATTAATTAATAATTTATTATTAATAGATCTTTTGATCTGACGGTGGGGGAATTTTAATTCCAGCGCTGGCGCACCTGCGCTTGACACGTGGCGCGCAGCGTAGAGCGCAGCGCAACTGTGCTAGCGCGCCCGTGTTTGACACGTGGTACGCAGCGCAGAGCGCAGCGCAACTGCACTAGCACGCAGCGCAGAGCGCAGCGCAACTGTGCGAGCGCTCCCATGTTTGACACGTGGCGCAGAGCGCTGGATCTGAAGCGTTGCTTCAATTTAATTTTTGAATTTTGGAGCAGAGCTTTGCTCTGATTGGGGGTGCGCTGCCTAGGGCGCAGCGCTCCTGGCGCTGGCATATCTGCTTTTGACACGTGGCGCGCAGCGCGCAGAATCTGAAGTGTTGCTTCAATTTTTACTTTAGATTTTTAATACAGAGCTTTGCTCTTACTGGGAAAAGGAAGTGTCGCTTCATTTCAAATCTTGGAATTTGAACAGAGCTTTGCTCTGATTGGAGAAACAGAGGAAACCCGCGCTTCGACGGGTCACCAACCGCTCACCCGATCCATGACAAAAGCCCAGGAGCAGCAACAGAAGCTTCAGGAAATGTTGACACAAATGGCCGCACTCACTGGACCAAAAGAAAGCCCGGAGGCATCATCAGAGCAGCGTCACGAACAGGAAAATGATGCTGACTTCCTCCGCAGAGTCCTCGAAAAGAAGGACAGAGAAGCAGCAGAACAGGATGCCAACATAAAACGAATGGCGCTTCTCTTCCAAGATATGGTCGGGATGATGTTACAGCCGTATCCTCCAGCTGAAAATCCTCCGATCATTATTGAAGACGACAGAGGGGATGCATCAAACCCTCCTCCGGCTCTTTCAGCAGCTAAAGAGGAAACTATTTCCAAGGCCGCTCTGGATGACTACATTGCTCAGCAAATATGAGCCCACCAGGCGAATGAATGGGCCGGACAAGTCGTTAAAACTGGGCGACCATATCCAGGATGGTATGACCAAATAAAGTACCCGCCGGGATACACAATCCCCAAATTCCATGTGTACAAGGGGACAGGCAATCCCCATCAACATGTTGCTCAGTTCAGGGCTCTTTGCGGAAACAGTGGGGGTGATGATAAGCTTTTGCTCCGCCAATTCGTCGGCAGCTTGTCGGAGACGGCATTTGAGTGGTACTCCGAACTTCCAAATGACTCCGTCAAGACTTTCGCAGAAATGGAGTTGTTATTCACCCAGCGATTCGCGAATGCTAGTGAACGCACCCCAATAGCGGCATTGATCAATGCCAGGGTGAAGCCAGGCGAGACGTGGGTTCAATACGCAATACGATGGCAGAATCTGTGGTCGAAATGCGAACAGCGCATCGAAGAAGCACCGGCGGTGGGCATGTTCGTGGGCGCCCTAGACCCTCATGCAACTATTTCACAATTCATGATGTTCTTTAAGCCGACCACATTTCAAGCCTTGATCGATAAACTGGCCCAAATGGACCAGATGGGTCATAGACCGTCTCTTCCAAAGCCGGACTCTCGAAATGAGAAGGGAAAGGGGAAAGCGATCGTCGTCGCCAATGCTCAACAGCAGCCTGGTGGCCCGAGACCAGTTGATCGCCAAAATAACAGAACTCGATCTCTCGAAGATTAAATGAGACGCCCTTACTCGTTTCCTCAAGACAAGACAAAGAGGTTATTCGAGCTTGCACTGCGCAACAGGCTCATCACTCTGCCGGAGGCAAGACGCCCAGCGCAACCAGGCAACATTAGCAATCTTAACTACTGCCCTTATCACCGAATGTTGGGCCATCCGATTGAGGATTGTTACATCTTCAAAACCTGGATAGAAGATCAATACCAGCAGGGCAAATTCGTATTATCCGAAAATTGGAAGGTGAACCCGCCTAGGCCACACACTCCCAAGAAGACGGATATACCGGGGGCATCGTATTCTTTCGTGGAAGAAGCTCCATGGGAGGTCGCTCTTTCGGCCAAGACGAAAAGGATGCTGAAGGATCTCCAAACATGCCCGGCGATCAGGTGGAAAAATCTACTGGAACCTGAAATCATCGACGGGATGCTGAAGCCGCGCCCAACTCCAAAAATCGGTGGTGATAGCCAAAGCACTCACACCCAGCCGTCAAAATCTTCGAAGAAGAAGAAGAAATCCAAGAAGCTCGTGAAGCCTGGTGACATACGCACGGACCTGCAAAAGCAGATTGACGCGCTGGAAGAGTATAACGAGAAGGCGCGGATTCCAGTCACACTCCAAGAGTTTCTCAGCCACGTCCTTGAGGACGGAGATGATGGAGAAGACTCGTCGGATGAATCTGAAGAGTACGTGGCAAGTTGCCATGTGATCTCTCACCCGTCGATAAACGATGAAGAAACTCCTTGCACTGAGAAACTGGGGGCAAATCCTAAGCCGGAACTTCTGGAGCCATCAGATGAAATAATTGATGCATTCCTGAACACAGCTCTTCTTAAAAGCAAAGCTGATCGCGAGCGTGAGATGGATATATTTGAAAAGGCCAAACGCCGGCGACTGGACGAAAGAGTTGAAACACTCCCGCCAGATCAAAATACCTCCGTCACGAATAAAAACAGGTTCAAGACGAGGAAGAGATTCGCCAAAACCATATCAATGGGAATGAAGCTGCCACCCTCCGGAGGAAATATTCTTGGTGAAGCGGAAACACATCCTAACTACTGCTTATATCATCGAAAGATTGCGCACCCTACCGAAGAGTGCAACGCTTTTAAAAGATGGTGGCAGGGATATGTTGCTCACCGGCAACATTTCAAGCGGATAAAACGCAAAACTCATCGGGAGCAAAGAAATATGACCGAGGAGCATAAAAAAACTACCGGCAACCGTCACATGGTCAATGCCGAGGGATCGCAAGTTCTCACCTTCGGGAGCGACTCTGATGAAGAGATGACTCTTGGCCCTCTCTTTAAAGAGTCCACCTTGGGAAAAGAGGAAAAGCCGACGACCTGCGAAAATATTCAGCCGCGCAACCGTACGCTGCCCGAAAAGAATCTTGGGACCTCGAACAGTGGGCCAAATAGAAAAGATAAGGGAAAAGAAAAAGTCTCTGAAGGTATCATCCTTGATGACCAAGCCGTCAAAGAACTGACAGCCTAGGACCCGCCAAAGAAAAACAAGGTGGACTACAACGTCCTCGCACACTTTAGGAAGATACCCTTGTTGGATATAGTGCCCTCAGAGTCAATTATTGGATCACATGCACGTGATTGCAATGATTGAGGGAGGACCTATGCCGGTAGGACAGTCTTACTCAAGATGATAGTATGCTATCTGGTTTATCTTTATCATCGTGTACAGCTTTAGGTGACTTTGCAGGTCACTATTACACATTGATAGAGCCCTTAGGATTCTTGCTTGACTACCAGCAGTATGATGGCGATCATATACATGAGAGTTGGGTAGTCTATAAGCACATCCTTAAAGTGGTCCCTAGTCGTGGGAGTTTCGAGACTGGGCATCGATACTCCATTAGTAGACTGGTGTATACAGTCGAGACCCCGACGAGGGGCGGTGGCTGATCTCACAAGCCATTGGTGTCAGTTGGATCACCTAAGATGTATACAGGTGCTTATTAGGTTATGAGTACACCGGACAGGACTCGCCGGGAATATGCTAGTTGGTATTATACCTGACGTCAGATAGCAGTTCTCTTGTGACATGTGTATAGGTTAGTTCATCGACCTGAGATCATCATTTGTCTCGTGTGAGTTCCCACTGTGCTTTGATTACTATCATACCACGGCTCAAAGGAGTCATGCAAACAGGTTTTAGTTGGGTACAGTCCCGAGCCGCATGGAGGCAGTGAGCGGATCGGCAGGGGTTTCGTCTCTCCCGGTATTGGGGGTGAGATCGCGTTGTGTCTAGGAGAGCCATTACATGAAGTCCTTGGCCAAGGCAGGAGATTTACTGGTAGGTATTCCAGTAGTATCTCAGGGTGTTCTGGGCTACACTCCGACACGACTTGTACCGCTTTTGGGGGTCTGACTTTTACCAACCCCTTAGGCCCGCCATGCGATGCTCATAGACGACCGGACCGGACTGTACAGATATTGTCACTGACAGGCTCGGTAGGGTGTCAGGATGAGTTCGCTCATCGACCTCCCTTTTGGTCAATACCTGGTAGCCCGTTACGTACAGTTAGTACCACTGACGTACTAGTGGTTAAATCCACAGCCAAAGTATTGACGAGTCTTTAGAGTCCCCCACAGACAGTTTTCAAGTTTCAGGCGAAACGTTGTAGAGGTCGTATGGTATTATGGCAGGGTTCGATCATATACGTGCAGTAGTGCACGGATCATGATCGGGCGGATCATACTAGTGGGCTTTGGTTTAAGCCGGATCCTAGTATTAGATTTGTTGGATTACTTTAGTCTCATCGTATTCGCATTCATTCGGAATGCGGATGCAGATAGGTATATACAGGTGAGGGGTATCCTTGTAATCTGTCACGAGTTTACTTTAGATGTTGTCGTATCTTTTTTATTGTTGTAAACATTTGGATTAATGTTTACAAATGGGAATTATGAGCTAGAAATCATGATGAGGAGCATTTATTGTGGCACATGCACAAGTGGTGACTCATGGTCTCTTTCTTTGTGCATGTGTCACTTTGTGTGATTGATTTATATGGTGAAATGAAAGAAAGAGAGAGAAAGGGCAGCCATGTATATGGTTAGCTCTTGTATTATTTTCTTCTTGCTCTCATTTTTCATTTCATCACACATGAGAAAGAAAAAGCCTCTTCTTCTTCTTCTTCCTCTAGCTCACCAT
Source organism: Agapanthus africanus (assembly GCA_030015575.1). NCBI lineage: Eukaryota > Viridiplantae > Streptophyta > Magnoliopsida > Asparagales > Amaryllidaceae > Agapanthus > Agapanthus africanus. The sequence continues at coordinate 571,498,102 of JASDDO010000016.1, forward strand.
CTCCATTGATGGCTTCATCTTCAACCTCCATCCATGCAATGGATGCAAGAGACAAAGTTGTCACACACATTCTCTACATCGCCTTGGACACGTCGGCTAGTGAACTTCGTGCCCGAGTTGCTTCGGACGAAGCGGGAGCCCGTAAAAAGACTCGAAGATGTGGTGCCCTTCCGACGAGAAGACCGGAGATTGGAGATGCCGCGAGGAGCTTGGGTTGGTGGCCAAAGACCGAAGGACATGGATCGATCGGTATAGCTTTCTAACCCTTTCTCTAGTTGCTAGTTATAGGATAATGGTTCGATCCGGATTTAAAGTAAACGATAGCGCCGGCTTCTAGTTTAAGAGAAGTTTTCGTTTCCGCATTTTGGCCTCGGACAGACGACCGGGGTGCTACCGTAGACTTACAACCATCGCAGCTCAGTATTCTCGACGTCCTTCTGCTATCAAAAGAAGCAAGAGATTCTTTAATCAAGGCATTACAAGAGCCCGAGCAATTCCAAGCTTTCCTCGCCGAAGAGAAGATGAAGGAAAAACAAAAAGAAGTACATACAGCCGATATCACCTTCGGTGATGAAGATCTCCTCCTTGGGACATGCGAGCACAACCATCCCCTATATGTCTCCGGATACTGTCATGACATCAAGATAGGTAAAATCATAATCGACAATGGGTCCTCCGTCAATCTCCTTAACGTAAGGGTGCTAAAGGAGATATGCATGAGCGTTCAACACCTCGCTCGCGAAAAAATCACCATCTCCGGGTTCGACTCTCAGTCATCACGGACGCTTGGGTCCGTAATATTGACGTTACGCTTTGGGCTGCTCGTCAGGGACATCAAGTTCTACGACATTGACGCCAAGACATGCTATAACGCTTTGCTCGGCCTGCCTTGGTTACACGAGTACAATATCATCCCCTCTATACAACATCAGTGTATGAAATATTTTAAGGACGGTCTCGAGTACAACAAGCCGGAAACGTTCACTCCTATGTTGATTTTCGGCAGCGACTCGGAAGATGAGGTCAATGCCATATTCTCTGCTCAGCCATCAATACAAACCTTCGTTGATGAAGATCAAAGTTTGCAAGTTTCCATAGTTCCGCCCAAGCATCATAAAGAACTAGACGCGCTTGATACCTACGGTGTGGATGAACTGCAGACATTCTACGTCCCTCCCACGCGAAAAGGTGAAAGGCGATCCTATTCTACCGATCCGGGGAAACCAAAGTGGAGAAAGAAATCTGGCATGGCGCGGATTCTACACTTGACAGGCTCCAGCCCATCCGTTTGCCCAGATATTACACGAACAGACTAAAGAGACTCTTGAGACGCCAAGGTGTACCTCTTAAGCAAACTGCGTGACAAGCATGGTTCTATAACAGGATCTGGAACGTTCTCGGAACTCAACGAAAGTTGCCCAGCGGGAGAATGGAAACGACCAGGCTTGGGTATGTTCAATCCAAGAAACGGGAGCTACTCCGCGACTGCTATGTCATACATGACTTTGATGAAGAAGGAGATGCTCTGTGGAAAGATGCTAACCCTGAACCAGAAAGAGCTCCCGCCTCGAATACGCGAAGCAGTTCCATTCGTGCCAGATTCATGGGGACTTTATCCATCAGCATCCAAATTCACTACATCCAACGGTGGCTAGCTGGCCGTTCGAAATGTGGGGGACTGATATAATCGGCCCCATCGAACCAGCATCGTCCAGAGCACATCGATTCATTTTGGCGACAACTGATTACTTCTCCAAATAGGCAGAAGCAGTACCGCTGAGGGAAGTGAAGACGGAGAATATCCTCCATTTCTTCAAGACACACGTCATTTATCGGTTTAGAACTCCGAGACGGATCATCTCCGATAACGGGTCAGCCTATAGAAGCCACAAGATCAGCCGCTTCACACAACAACATAACATAGACTGGAGATACTCCTCAGTCTATAATCCCCGAGCTAACGGTCTAGCTGAGGCTTTTAACAAGACCTTGACGAAGATCATGAAAAAGACGGTGTCTCGAAAAAAGAAGGACTGGCATGAGAGACTATACGAAGCTCTCTGGGCGTATCGAACTACGTTCAAAACGGCCACGAACACAACGCCGTACGCATTGGTATTCGGTACAGAGACGGTACATCCTCTCGAGATAGAGCTACCCTCTCTACGAGTGGCAGTTCACTACGAGCTAACAGATGAAGAGAATGCTCACCTTCGGCTTGAGAAGCTCGATGCCCTTAATGAAACCCGGCTCATAGCGCAACAAAATCTGGAAGCTTATAAAGCAAAGATGACGCGCTCATACGAAAGATTAACTAGGACGAGAACATTCCGCCAAGACGAACTCGTGCTGGTGGTCAAAAGACCTATGATCCCCAATCGTGCTAACCGAACTATGAAGGCCCGTATATCATAGACAAGGTCTACCAGGGTGGGGCCTATCTACTCATGGACATGCATGGTGAAAGGCCCTTCAGGCCAATAAATGGTCGCTTCCTGAAAAAGTACTACGCTTGACGAGTCACGGCCTAGGTCAATGATAGATGACGACGACTATATCCGCTCGCTATCTTTCTAAGCCCAAACTCTATAAGTGGTAGCCGGCAACGGACCGAAACGTCCTTAAACTAACAGCGGACCGAAACGTTCTTAAACTAACAGCGGACCGAAACGTTCTTAAACTAACAATGGACCACTATGTCCTAAAACTAGCTGTTGACCGAGACGTCGATAAACTACGGTGGATTGCAACGTCCCAAAGCTGATACAAGAAAAAAAGAATAAAAAAAATTCAAGAAAACAAAAGAAAAAAGAAAACCGTATGTCCATAAGCAAAATGGACACGGATGAAAACCCGAAAGGGCTCCGTGAGTAAAAACAGCAGGGCTACCGGCGAGTTTTGTGAAAACCCGAAAGAGCGCAATCTCGTTAAAATAAAAAAAAGTAAAAAAGAAAACGGTATGTCCATAAGCAAAATGGGCACGGATGAAAACCCATAAGGGGCTCCGTGAGTAAAAACAGCAGGGCTACCGGCGAGTTTTGTGAAAACTCGAAAGGGCGCAATCTCGTTAAAAGACACTTGCAAGGTCCTCTCGACTTTGTAAGGAGAAACCGCCTGCGTGAGATCCTTACGAATCACAAGGGAGCAACACACTTAGGGATCCCCACGATCCCTAGGGAGAAATTACACTTGCGAGAACCCTCTTATGAGACCCTCACGACTCGTAAGGAGAACCCTCTTATGAGACCCTCATGACTCCTAAGATTTGAAAGTCTTAAGCTACAGGGATCTAAACTTGTTCTTAAGAAACCACCACAACATCCAACAATGCCCTACAAGCAGCTCAATGCTGACCCTTGTATACAATCCACGGGCGCGAATAAACATTTTCCTAACTAAGTCCCATCCGTGACTAAGGATATGTCTACACGGTGAACAACCCTTGTAAGTCCTCTCGACTTATAAGGGGAAAACACTCTTGTAAGATCCTTACGACTTATAAGAGAACATGCACTTAGGAATCCTCACGATCCCTAAGGAGAAAATGCACCTACGAGATCCTCACGACTTGTAGGGAGAAAAACCTTTATGAGACCCTTACGGCTCATGAAGTCAAAAGCCTTAGTCGACAGGATCCTAACCCTGTCTACTAAGCCACCTTTGTTCGACATCGACAGAGGCAAATGGTGATTCGCTCCTGGCAATATCCCAGTTGTAGCGGTGCTGATGCCGAAATTAGTGTCTAATTCCAGGCTTGCAGCGAGAAGCTAGCGAGCCACACATGCATACGAAATATCCGAAATGATGGGGCAACTTGCAACAAAATCAGCAAGTAAAAAGAAATGTATGCATGCAAAATAGCCGAAATGATTGGGCAACTCGCAATAAAAACCAGCGAGTAAAAATAAAATAAATAGCCGAAATGATTGGGCACCGTGAAAAATAGCCGAAATGATTGGGCAATCGCGACCTTCACGATATAAAAGCTGAAATGATAGAGCATCATGGAAAGAAATAAAATAAAATGAAATTTATGCCCTACAGGTGATATCACATCAATCCCTGTATACGATCCAGGGGCGCAAACAAAGAAGGAAACACACCTTCCCTCCCCAGGCTCCATCAGAAAACGAAGCCAAATCTCGACGGTTCAGGGATAGCCTAGAGATCATCAACAGCGTTCCTCCCCATTCCAGCAGGATTCAGACGCTGCAATCAACCCTGGAGCCACGGAAAAGCCCCTACTCCAAATCTCGATGGTTCACAGACAACCTGGAGACCACTTCGATATTCGTCTCATTACAACAGACGCAACGTCATCCAAATGACTCCGTCGTGGAAATACGTCATCCATATGACCCCGTCTCGGAAATACGTCATCCACATGACCCCGTCGCGGAAATACGTCATCTATATGACCCCGTCTCGGAAATACGTCATCCAAATGACCCCGTCTCGGAAATATGTCATCCACAAAATACGTCATCCAAATGACCCCGTCTCGGAAATACGTCATCCATATGACCCCGTCTCGGAAATACGTCATCCACATGACCCCGTCGCGGAAACACGTCATCCACATGACCCCATCTCGGAAACACGTTATCGACATGACCCCGTCCCGGAAACACGTCATCCACATGACCCCGTCTCGGAAACACGTCATCCACATGACCCCCTCTCGGAAATACGTCATCAACATGACCCCGTCTCGAAAATACGTCATCCACATGACCCCGTTTCGGAAATACGTCATCCACATGATCCCGTCACGGAAATACGTCATCCACATGATCCCGTCGTGGAAATACGTCATCCACTTGACCCCATCTCGGAAATACGTCATCCACATGACCCCGTCGCGGAAATATGTCATCCACATGACCCCGTCGCGGAAATACGTCATCCACATGACCCCGTCTTGGAAATACGTCATCTACATGACCCCGTTTCGAAAATACGTCATCCACATGACCCCGTCTCGGAAATACGTCATCCACATGACCCCGTCTCGGAAATACGTCATCCACATAACCCCGTTTCGGAAATACGTCATCCACATGACCGCGTCACGGAAATACGTCATCCATAAGACCCCGAGACCACATGACCCCGTCTCGGAAATACGTCATCCACATGACCCCGTCACGGAAATACGTCATCCACAAGACCCCGTCTCGGAAATACGTCATCCACATGACCCCGTCACGGAAATACGTCATCCACATGACCCCGTCTCGGAAATACGTCATCCACATGACCTCGTCTCGGAAATACGTCATCAACATGACCCCGTCTCGGAAATACGTCATCAACATGACCCCGTCGTGGAAATACGTCATCTACATAACCCCGCCTCGGGAATACATCACCCAATGACGCCGTGAAATGCAGATAACGTCAATCTCATTAAACACTTACGGGTCCTCTCGATTCGTAAGGAAAAAAACTCTCTTATAAGATCCTTACGACTATAAGGGAAAACACACTTAGAAATCCTCACGATTCCTAAGAAGAAATTACACTTACGAGATCCTCACGACCCGTAGGGAGAAAAATCTTCATGAGATCCTCACGGCTTATGAAGTTGAAAAGTCTTAGGTAGCAGATCTGAACCTGCTTCCTAAGCCGTCACTACCTCTTGGAGAGTTCAAGATGAAACGTTCTTTATTATCCACAGGCCATACTGGGCAGAGTCACATACCAACAACACAGCAAAGAGAAGAAAACGACAGTGGGAGATAAGAAAAATGTGTCTTTATTCATGAACTCAATTGAACACAAGATACATCATATAAAAGAATAAAAAAATGGATACATATTATTCAAAAGATTACAAGTGTTTAATTGATGCAAAGGCAGCTACTGAGAAGGAGGCGTTTTCAATAAGTCAGCCAGTTGCTCGCGCACTCCTCTCAACTCCTTTTCAAGATCAGCCGCCGCAGCCAGCTCCGCTTCAACTCGGGCCCGTTGCTACAGACAAGATGAAAGTTTCTCATCAATTTCTTGCTGAACAACCCCCTGACTCTGCATGACCTGTTCAGTAAAGTCAAGCTTTTTCCTCAACAGCAGTCCGTCGGAAATACATCGTTGAAGGCTTTCAAAGATGGAGTTCAGCTGCGCAGTATTCGCTTCGACCTGGGCACGCAGTTGGGCAGACTCAGCGAAAGTCGCCTCACGTTCCTTTCGCTTGAGGATCACCTCTTGTTCGAAATGATGAAGGAACAGGGCACTTTGCTTAACCCACGCAACCCGCTGGGAGTTCCCGGCCAGAATTTCAGGAGCAGGACGCCTAAGCTCAAGCTTATGCAGGCAGGCCTCAATCTTCCTACAATGATTAACCCAAGACTCGACGACGCCTTCATTATGGAAGTTCACAAGCGTCGCCAGCATTGGATTGACCTCGGCAGCGAAATCTGCGGCAGATGTAGGAGCCTTCGCGTCAAGCTCCTCGATATATTCGCTCAGCATGCGCAGACTGGTCATAGCACCTTTTGAGGATGGACGTCTGGAAAAGGGCCCTACCGGCATCATAATGCGAGACTCGAACGGGGGTGGAGTCGATGTGATTGCTGGAAAATAGATCATAGTCAGATGTCGACTCAGGAAATAAAAAAATACACGAAAAATAGAGTCTACTATACCGGCTGCAACAAGGGGCAGAGCTGGGAGTTCCGGTGGCACAATGATAGCCTCGTCCCCTCCTTCAATTTGTAAGGCTACAAGCAATACAAAAAAGAATTAGGAATAATGTGACTGCCCATTAAAGAAAGGACGTCGTTTAGAAAAGATACTCACCGACACCACCAGGCGGACTAATCTCTTACAGGAAGGAGAAGTGTGGGTGCAGCACCTGATACAGATGGTCAAAAAGGACTCCTGTAAGGACGCAGTAATGCAACGTCAGTACATAAGTTATACAGCCTAGAACTAGGACTGATGGGTCATAAATCCGTACCTTCCAACATCTGAGACGGTACGAGAGAAGGTAGAGGAGTGGTAACCGTCAAGGCGGTAATTGATGGCGCTGCCTCGGGTAGCGCAACCTCAACACTCGCCGCACCTGCATTAGAAACAAGATAAATACTGTCAGGAAAGATTGAAAAGGATTGCAGAATAAAGAGAGAAGCAACGACCCAAGATCTACCTGGTGAGTCGCCAGTCGGAACCGCGACGAGAGCGTCACTTGATACGGCGACGGCTTCTCCCTCCTCCATCGGGATGGTCTCACCTCCCGTTGCCGCATCCCCTGACTCTAAAAGAGCCGTCGTAACGCTTGCGACGCCAGGAGATGGCAAGGAGCCGCAGGCGGAAAGAGCGACGATCGGGGCGGTGCCTGACTCTTGAGAGAGAGCGGCCACCTCGGGCTCAGCAATTGTAGCCATCTCACCCGCCGCCACCTCGAGCTCGACAATGGTGGACGTCTCACCCATCGCCACCTCGAGCTCGGCAATGGCAGCTATCTCAAGCACAGTAATCGTGACTGTCTCACCAGCCGCTGCCTCGAGCTCAGCAATTGCAGCCACCTCGCCTACCGCCACCTCGGGTTCGGCAATCACGGCTACCTCCTCTACCGCTGCCCCAGGCTCAGCGGTCGCCGCCACTTCTTCGGTAAGATTCGGCCCTGCAAGATAAGATATATAAGAACTGGTAATTAAAACTTTGACCATGGAACCCCATGTCACATTACCTTGAGTCGATCTTCCGTTTGCTTCCCGAGCCACACGTGCTGCCCGTCTGTAGGCAGTGGATAAGGCAGCCGGAGATTCCTCTGAGGGAGTAGGAGCAGGGATAGCGGTGCTCGAACCCGCACCCGTGGCTAAGGCAGCACTACGCTCCCTTACTGCATGCATTCTGCGCTTCCTTTCCGCCCGGGCCGTGAGAGACGATCTTCTCAAGACCTCCGTCAATGGGACGTCATCATCCATGCCAGGAGCTACCTCTGGAGTCGTTACGGCGTCTGTTATCGGTTGCTTGATTAAAGTCTCTTTTGGCAATCCTGAGGAGGCCGGGACTTCGATGGCTGGCCCTGGAAGCATCTCCGCATCACCTTGCGGGATCGGCATTGTGGTCCCTGCGATAAGATCAAAAAGGGGTCAGATTGTCCATAAGAAAGGAGAATGAAGATGAAATGAGCCGAGACATACCAATGCCCAACAAAGCACGATTCCTCTCCTCCTTCTCGAAGGTCCTGAGGGAAGCCGCCAGAGCCTCTTCAGTGGTAAAGCCTGTTACAAAAGGAAAAATGTCAGTCAAGACATGATAATAAAAATAAAGATATAATGCAATAATAAGTTGCGACTGATATTTACTTGATTGCGCAAGGGTGGCCATTTCCGCTTGGTGGCTTGCGGATCGCACAGAAGCGGCAATGGCGGCCTCGAGATTAGTGTCTTCTGGCGCTATGAAAAGACCCTCATTGGTCCCATATTCGCTCAGGCCCTTATTATAAGGAGCGTGAGGCTCCAGGCCAAGTACAACATCTAGAGAGAGGACCGACTTATTCTTCCTCTTTTGCACGCGAGCTCCAGTAGCAGCAAGCACAAGCTTACGCTTGGTGGGCCCCTTAGGACGACGAGTCCTGATATCTGAGCCCACGCCAGATTCGGGGGAAGCTACATTTACCGTCTCCATGGGAGCACGGGGCACCGGTAGCTCAGGCCTGTTCTCGGGAGATGCGGCTGCCACTTCTTTTTCAGACACGCTGGATGGAGGCAACCCACGTGTAGGGCTTAGCACACGTGGAGGCTCAACTGAGCGACCTCTCTTAGCGGAAGGGGGACAGTGGTCCGTCGCTTCAAAGGGACGTTGCGATAGCCGGCAGGGGGCGCACTCTTGCGATCGAGCAGCAACCTCCTCTCTTCCTTGATATCAGCACCCATTGCGTGTTGATACCAGGCCACGTGTACGTTAAGGGCCCTCGGGACGCAACTCGGCTCGCTGATAAAGAAGTGAGAGCCCGTATTCAAGCGCATGAAGTGATGCAGCGCACCCCGCATTCCCTCTTCGGTGGCAGCGGGTTCTACCAAGAAAGCCTCCAGCGGGACCCCCTGATTATAACTCAGCTGCTGGGCAAAATGATGGGGGTTTTATCTCATGAATAGCGCCGCATCATTTTGCCTGAATACAAGAAAGCCCGGCCTGATGGAGTATAAAAGGAGAATCTCCCGGGCCTTCAACACGGAGGCCCCGACCTTAAAAACGTCGCGCAATGCCAGCACCGTCTTGGAAGTTTCCTGGACGATCGTCAGGACTTTGTCCGTGAAAGACATACCATCTCCGACCGTGCGCGGATGAAGGAGCAAACCCCTAGCTTCCCGCTGTGACGGACTTACGATGGAGGCATCAACCAGCCGCATAATTCGCGGGAACTTGCATCTCTCGTAAAACGAAGGTCTCTTGTGAATGCCAAAGACCCCGAGCACGTGCATCTCCATCCACGAAGTGAAGTAATGCATCGGGAAGTTGGCAGGATGCACCCCCGGCTCAGTGGTATCCGCCGCTACGCTGAGACCATGGTATAAATGGGCTAACCCGGCAATCCCGATGGCCACTTGTATTCCGGCAACCATGCGATGCGCGGAGTAGAAGACGGAAGGCCTCATGTAACGAGGATGCATAGGGAGCGCGAACCGGCTCAATCATAGCCCAAGAAACCCAAGAAAGAAAGCCTCCCCATCAATGCCCAGAGTGGCGATTTCTGACAGAGGGATGATCGCAGCATCAGGAAGAAAAAAGCCCTTCTGATCAGTTTCCAGTACCGGCTGACGGTCCAAGCCAAAACCGAAGGGATCATCGAGCTTAACAAACTTTTCGCCACATCGCGACAAAATCTCTGGGCGAAGAAACCGGGCAATGAAGTCCACAAAACTGACTCCCCGACCTCCGGATTCCAGGAAGAGGCTCCCGTACATGTTCAGCACCTTTATCAGACTAGGGAACTGGTGCTGAATGGCGTTCTCTGGCGTGAGGCCCATCACCACCGGCTTGGTGGCAAAAATGTATTCATCTAGAGGAAGAAGCTCCTCATAGTGCTCCCCCTGACCGGTAAACCAGAAACCTCGGCGAATTCTTCCAAGGAAATGGAGATCTCTCTGTCCAGTAGAAGGAAAGTATGGGTAGGGATGTTCCACTGCTCCAAGAAATCCCTAATCCACCATGTGGGAGGTGCGGAATACTGGAACAGCTGCGATTTCTTCGCCGACAAGATGTACTGGGCCCACTGCAAGTACCCAGCCGGATGATGAGGAGTTAGCCCGATATTGTAGGGCTATCCCCAAGGCCGTGACTCTCCCTGGCATATGCGTCACCCCAGGGTATCCAAATCCGCCGGCGGCTGCATGGGTACGGCGGCGATCAAAGGTTGAAGAAGACCCTCCGAACTCCAATTGACAACCTCCACGGCATATTTCACCGGGGGTGCATCCGCATACGGGATCGCCGAGATAGGTTCCGACGGCGTCGCGCAAGAGAAGTTTCGATGACCTCTGATAATCTGGTCGTACCATCTATCCCACAAGTGAAGTTTTTTGTGCTCCGGGTCATGGTCTCGGATAAACGTGAGAACCTCCCGGTCCACAGGTGCCTCAGGGAATCCTCCCTCTGAACGAACGAACGGAAATGAGGCATCGAAAGACATGTCACCTGCAAAAAAAAGGGGACAGAAGTCAACTGTCAGTACTATAATTTAATTTTAAATTTTAACGGTACTTTAAAACTTGTACCACACTGCAATGCAGTGGAAAGGGGACCAAAGGGAGACCCACAAAATCTAGATGACAATTCATCAATTAATAATTAATAAAACAGCCTCATCATTGGATGAGACTGTTAATTAATGAGGAAATCCTCAAGAAAATTCTCATTGAATGAGAGATCTCTCGGGAAAAGGAGAAAATCTCTCTTTGAGAGCAAAGCTCTATGACAGAGTGACACTTGTCAAACTCTGATCATGAAGGAATAAAATTCCTTAAAGAGCCTGGCTCTATAATGATGATGGAAAAACCCATCAGAAAAGAAAATTAAAATCAATTAATTTTTATGAATTAAAAATTCTGGGATCTTCAAGATCCATGAAAAAACTCTTAAGAGTTCTTCATCAAAGATTAAGAAATCTACACATGATTCAAAAGAACAAGGCTCTGTTTATGGGCTAAGAAACCCCAAAAGATCTCTTTAGATCTATGGGTTCATGAGAGCAAAGCTCTGCTAATGAAACCCTAAATGGGTTTTCTGTAGATCAAAGATCTATAAAGAGCAAGGCTCTGTTAATGGGTAAAACCCTAATTTATTAAAATTTATTAAAAATTTTAAAACTTTACCTAAGTTTGGAAAGAGCTTTTACTCTTGAGAAGTTCTTAAACAGAAGAGCTGTGCTCTGAACAAAAATTCTCAAAGAAAAAAGATGATAATCATCTAAAAGACCAAAGGTCCTATTTATAGGCATTGAACCGCCTCTTCAACTTCCGAGTTGATCCAAGGTCTCAGATGCTGCCACCGCTGCACTCACGTGTACGCCACGTGAGCACAACGGTGGGGGGCATTTGTTTCCCCCAATCAGAGCAAAGCACTGTTTTAAAATTCAAAATTTAAAGATTGAAGCAACGCTTCAAATTCAGCGCTAGGCGCGCTGCGCGCCACGTGTCAAACACAGATGCGCTAGCGCCAGGTGCGCTGCGCCCTAGGCAGCGCACCTCCAATCAGAGCTAAGCACTGTTTTAAAATTCAAAATTCAAAAATTGAAGCAACGCTTCAATTCCAGCGCTCTGCGCTGCGCGCCACGTGTCAAACACAGGTGCGCTAGCACAGGCTGCGCTGCGCTCTGCGCTGCGCGCCACATGTCAAACACAGATGCGCTAGCGCTGGAATTAAAAATTCCCCACCGTTAGATCAAAAGATCTAATAATGATAAATCATTAATTAATCAGAATTAAAATTCTGCATGGAAAGATTTCTCAATCTTATTAAAACAAGAAAATTATCTTCTGCAAAACAGAAGCCCCTTGATCAAAGATCCAACGGTGGGAAATACCCCAAATCAATCAGAGAAAGATCTCTTTAACTGATTTAACAAATCAATTTGCCCTATATAAAGGCCCTAAGACTTCAAATCTGATATAGAGAAACCCCCCTACAAATTTTGAGAAAACTCAAAGAAAGAAAAGCAAGATTTTAGCAAAAGAAGATCATTTCTTCAAGGTAAAGAACATGAGCAATGAACACAGAGATGAAATCATCTCATAAAAAGAAGAACCATCTTCTAAAAAAGATCATAGATCTAAAAAAGACCAAGGTCTTTCATAAAAGAGATCAAAAGATCTCATCAAATAATAAAGAAGAACATATTCTTCATATAGATCATTGATCTACAAAGGCAAAGCCCTTTCCAAAATAAGAACTGTTGTTCTTGAATCTTGAGGCAAAGCCTCCTTTAAAAAGAACATAAACTTGTTCACAGATCATAAATTTGATCAAATGCACTTTGCGCTATTAGAAAGACCTTGCACTCGTGAACTGCGCTTTTGCGCTCCTTAGACCGGCGCTCAGCACTAAAATGCGCCATGTGTCAACTACGTATGCAACTTGCGCTTTGCGCTTCTGAAATAGCGTACTGCGCTCATGGACTGGCGCTCAGCGCCAAGCGCGCCATGTGTCACTCACTGGTGCGCCACTGAACTAGCGCAACGCGCTCATAAATTGAAAGCGCAATGCGCTCATAAACTGGCGCTTAGAGCTAAGCGCGACACGTATCCTTTTCGTGTGCGCTACTTGGCAGAAGCGCACTACGCTCTTTAATTGGCGCAAAGCGCCTGGCGCACCACATGGCGCGCTGTCAGAATACGCATTGTTCTGATGAATGCTATGCATTCAATACAAGACAAAAAATGTCAGAATCTAATGCTCAGCATTATTAAAAGGGCTAAGCCCAAACAAATGTTTAACAGCTCAGAACAATAAAATGTTAAACATTTTAATTTTATTGGACTTAGCCCAATTCTGGCCATAAGTCCTCAACTTATATTTAATTGAGCCCATCTACCCACGAATATTCAACAGATCTTAGTCCCAAACTGGACTACAGATCTTTCAACCAACTCACACCAGTTCAAGAGTATATCTCTTTACTCCTCTGATATCTGTCGTTGTAATCCTTCAACGTCTTCAGAGAAGTGACGGGTCCCGACAACCATACATTTCTACGGACTGTGGGGTTCTTAAACTCATGGACTACGATGTCCTTAAAACTTCATAGACTACGATGTCTTTAAACTACGGACTGTGGGGTCTTTAAACTCATAGACTACGATGTCTCTAAATCACGGACTGTGGGGTCCTTAAACTCATGGACTACGATGTCCCTAACCTCGGATTATGGGGTCCCTTTAAACCCACGGACTACGATGTCCTTAACCTTGACTGTGAGGTTGTTAAACTCACGGACTACGATGTCCTTAACCTGGACCGAGATGTCCTTAAACTAACATTGGACCGTGATGTCCTTAAACTAACAATCGACCGCAATGTCCCTAAACTGAACAACAGAGGCCAAATGCTTTCTTGTTGGATCTAAATGATCCTGTTAAGTTGATCTTCGCCTAGAAATTAGACTAACGTATCCTTAACAAACGTTTAAGTTGATCTTAGTCTCAAATGAGACTAACGTATCCTTAAACCCAACCCCCAAACCCAAATCTAAGAAGATACGGATTTGGACTAATCCACGCCCTACGGGCGACAACATAAATTAGTCTCTGTATACAATCCACGGGCAACCAAAAACAAAACAAACACCCACGACACGAAGTGACCATCTGGAAAAGGAGAAAGTTGTTACCGCGGCCCGGTAGCGTAATTAACTGCAGGGGCTTGCGCCTGCAGGGAAGAGCGTCCCCACAATCAAAAAACCCCTCAAACGAGGGGAAATCTGACGAAGTCTGCTATATCGTCTGCATCCGTTTAAACCTTCGATGCATGGTGCCATAAATCAACTTGGCATCTTCGGAGAGGTAGACGGATAGCACCAATTAGCATCTGTCCCGAAATTCAGGCAAGACGTTCCACCGCGTCTTCGTCCGTGTCTTTCGGCGGGGAACAGGCGCCAGTGGCGACGTCGAGCGCGTCTTGCAGATTGGATCACCTCCGTTGTCGGGGTAGCTGCATCGTGCTTCATGCTTTGATGAGAAACTGCTGTTGGTGTTAGCCTGTCAAAGACTGACGTCCGTAGAGAGGGGATGGCCAACCTGTCGAAGGCAGACTTTCGAGCAGGGGTAGCAGCCTTGGTGACTTCGCCTGGAGCGGGAGTTGAAACGGCCAGTCTTGTGAAGACCAACCCCTTAGTAGAAGAAGTCTCTTTGATGACTTCATTTACTGGAGCAGGGATGGCTATCAGTTTCGGGATAGCCCCTTCAGGTAATGCGGGCTTCTTCACGGGCCTATTGGAGCTTTGGCCCAGTCTGTTAAAGGCCGAGGCGTTGGATTTGGGCGACCCGTTGAGAGGGGCCGCGGTAGTTGCACGCCGATCAAAGACCGACTTCTTTGGAGCTTCTTGCGATGGCACTGGGGCGTTGAAGCTCATTGTTGGGAGCATGGTCCCAAAGAACAGTCCAGTGGTGGCCTGAGTCACCTGTTCTACTGGCATGGCGAAGATGGAGGCCGCTTGGGGCCCATAAGTCACTCCTCTGGCGAGGACGGAGTGGGAGTTTTTGTTGCAGCTAGTGCAGTTGGAAGCCATTTTCTCTGCACGGGAACAAGATACCAAATCTTAGTATCTCGAATCCAGGGGCAACCGCATTAAACCGCGATTCGTTCGCGAACACGACACACGAAGTGTGGAGTGGAAAGAGGAAAAGGTCCCACCGGGCGTGCAAGAATCTGTTCTTCGCCGAAAGACGCGACCGGGACGTTGGGACGTCCGGCCTGAATTTTGGGGGAAAATGCTATTTGGTTTTATCTGTCCACCTCTCTAAAGATACCAAGTTGATTTATGGCACCGTATATCAAAGGTTTATACAGATGCGGCCGTTGTAGCAGACTTCGTCAGATTCCCCCTCATTTACGAGGGGTTTTTGATTGTGGGGACGCTCTTCCCTGCAGGCGCAAGCCCCTGCAGTTAATTACGCTATCGCATAGCGGTAACCACTTTCTCCTTCTCCAGATGGTCACTTCGTGTCGTGTGTGTTTGTTTTATTTTCGGTTGCCTGTGGATTGTATACGGAGACTAATTTATGTTGTCGCCCGTAGGGCGTGGATTAGTCCAAATCCGTATTTTCTTAGATTTGGGTTTGATTTGGTTTTAAGGATCGTTAATCTCATTTAGATTAAGATTAATTTAAACGTTTGTTGAGAATACGTTAGTCTAATTTTAGACTAAGATCTACTCAACAGCAGTTTGGGATCATTTAGATCCAACAAAAGAGTATTTGGACTCTATCGTTTTAGTTTAGGAACATTGCGGTCCTTAAGTTTAAGGACATCATAGTCCATGGAATGTCTGGTTGTCGGGACCCGCCACCTCTCTGAAGACGTTGAAAAATTACAACGACACATATCAAAGGTATGAAGAGATGTACCCTTGAACCGATATTGGTTGAGAGATCTGTAGTCAAGGTTTGGGACTAAGACCAATTAAAGATATTGTGAGCACATGGGCTCAGTTAATCTAAATTGAGGACTTATGGCCAACTTGGGCTCAGTCCACTCAGATTTGAAAAAAAATGTTGAACATTTGTTTGGGCTCAGTCCTTTTTGGTTCAATAATGCTAAGCATTAATTTGGGATCTGACACCCCTCTTTCTTTTGTCTTTTAATGAGTGTTGAACACTTTTTATGGCGCTAGGCTTTATTTAAAGAACACTTTGTGTTTGCTCAGCGCACACGTGAGGAGTACGTGGTGTGCTTGGCACTGAGCACCAGACCTGGAGCGCTAAGGCGCTTCTTGTGAAATAGCGCACACGTGGGGAGCACGTGGTGCGCTTGGTGCTGAGCGCCAGACCTGGAGCGCTAAAGCGCTTCTTATGAAATAGCGCACACGTGAGTAGCACGTGGTGCGCTTGGCGCTGAACGCCAGACTTAGAGCGCTGAAGCGCTTCTTTTGAAATAGCGCATACGTGAGGAGCATGTGGTGAGCTTAGCGCTAGACTTGGAGCGCTGAAACACTTCTTTTGAAATAGCGCATACGTGAGGAGTACGTGGTGCGCTTGGCGCTGAGCGATAGACTTGGAGCGCTAAAGCGTTTCTTATGAAATAGCACACACGTGAAGAGCGCGTAGTGCGCTTGGCGCTGAGCGCCAGACTTGGAGTGTCAGGGCACTTCTTATGAAATAGCGCCTACGTGGGGAGCACGTGGCGCGCTTGGCGCTAAGCGCCAGACTTGGAGTGCTAAAGCGCTTCTTTGTCATCTCTGATCAGTTCTATGCTCTGAGAATTAAGTTCTCGTTTATAAGAGAGTTTGTTTCACAGATCTAAGAACTAAATTCTTCTTTTTATGAAGAGATGCTATGATCTCTTCTGTTTTTGTGAAAGACTTTGTCTTACAGATCTGTGATCTAGAAAAAAAACTAAGTTCTTATTTTTTATCAAGAGATGCTATGATCTATCTTCTTTTTATTTACCTTGAAGAAGGCTCTTCTTCTTAGAGCTTGCTCTTCTCTTTCTTTTTTTTCTTTTTTTTGAGAACTTGAAGTTTATGGGGGGTTCTTCTCTGTTCTTCTTCTTTCGATTTGAGAACTTATGGGGAGGTCTTTCTCTCTAAGACTTGAAGTCTTGGGTCCTTTATATAGGGGAGGTTGATTTGTTGAATCAGTTAACGAAATCTTTCTCTGATTGATTTGGGGATGTTTCCCCACCATTGGATCTTTAATTCTAGGGCTTCTGTTTTACAGAAGACGATCTTCTTGTTTTAACAAGATTGGGAAAATATTTTCCCATACAGAACTTATTCTGTATCTTAGTGATTTTTAATCACCATTGGATCTTTGATCCAACGGTGCTCTGATTTACAGAGCACAATCTTTCTTGTTTAGAAAGATTTGAGGAGTATTTCCTCAATCAGAATTTAATTATGTGATTTGATGATTTATTCATCTCAGTTGGATCTTTGATCCTATGGTGGAGAACATTTAGTTCTAGCGCTTGGCGCTCTCGTACTTTGCACGTGAGGCGCTGCCTCAGAGTCTTTGACTTTTAGCGTTGACGCTCCTGGCGCTAGCGCTCTCGTGCTTTGCACGAGAGGCGCCGCCTCAGTTTAAATTTTAAATTTTGAACAGAGCTTTACTTTGATTGAGGGAAACACCGGCGAGTTTATGAAAACCCGAAAGGGCACAAAATCATGAAAAGAGATGAAATACACTCGCAAATTCCTCTCGACCTTGTGAAGAGAAAATCCTCGCGTGAGATCGTTACGACTCACAACGTTGCAACACACTTATGAATCCTCATGATTCCTAAGGAGAACATACACATGCGAGATCCTCTCGACTCGTAAGGACAAAATGCTTTTATGAGACCCTTACGGCTCATAAAATTGAAAAGTTTTAGGTGATAGGGATCTAAACCTGTCTCATAAACTATCGCTCCCCAACGAGCAACGACAAATGATGAGCCGCTCCTGGCATTATGCTTCAGTGTTAGCGGTGCTGATGCCAACCCAAATCTCAAGTCTTCCCATGGAAAATGATGAGTCACTCCTGGCACTACGCTTCAATATTAGTGGTGCTGATGCCGACCCAAAAACCAAATCCCAAGTCCTTCTAGGGCAAATGATGAGTTGCTTCTAGCATTATTCCAGTGTAGCAATGCTGATGCTAAACAAAATTCAAGTTCCAAATTCCTCTCAAATTCAAATGCCCCGCCAAATAAGGCAGAAATCAAACAGATCAAATCAACGCCCCACCCGGCAGCACTTCTAAGTTCAAAAGTCTCGCTGGATGGATAAGGAACTTCCAAAACAAATCAAATTAAACAAGTCAACCAATCACTTCATTCGTGGAATCAAGCTCCACCTCAGAAACAAATCAATTCTGACACCGCAAAAAGCGAAGTAAGTCAATTTCAATCCCGACACCGCAGATAGCGGAGCAAGTCAAATCAAACCCCGACACCGCAAGAAGCGGGGCAAGTCAACTTCAACTCTGAACAAGAATCTCTTTTTCAGGAGTTTAAGTCCAAACCAATATTTGAGGAGCTCGACTCCAAGATCTAAATTCTCGAAAGAGTTGAACCCCAAAAATCCAGATTTTTGGGGAGTTTAACTCTACAAAAAAATCATTTTTTTAGGAGTTCTCTAAAAGTCACTTGGGAGTTCAACTCCCAGTACAGGGGCTAAGCCCTTTTTTCCATGGACGCTCAGCGCCCACGTGCAGGACGCGTGATCCGCTGGCGCTCACGCGCCATGCACGTAAATTGCTGACGCCCAACGCCCGCGTGCAGGGAGCATGACCCACTAGCGCCCAGCGCCAAGCACGTGAACCGCTGGGGCCCAGCGTCCGCGTGCAGAGCATCTGATCCACTGACGCCCAGCGCCCACGCGCCATCTCACGCGTCCTTAGGACGCTTCTCACCCCTCTTTTTCCCACACGCTCCACACTCAAAACACATCTCCCGTTAGAAAAAAATTCTAATAGGGCGGCCCTGCACCCCGCAAAGGGGCTGCTAGCCCTCTTGACCCCCAGTTCGCTATCTGGATAGCGGGACCCCCGTAAACTCTACGAGCCTCCTGATATACCCAAAACCCCTCATGACACACACATACGCATACTGTATATTGAGTTCGCATAACCAGTTTGACCCGTCAATCGGAGGTTCTTTCGCTCCAAAGACAATGTGTAATTAACGGCAGCTTAGTCCGTGGTTGCCGGAGATTCGGATCCCCACAATCAATAAACCCCAGCCTACCCTAAACAGGGGGAATCTGCATATACCTGACAAGCACGCGTATTTCTATCTCAATAGGGTGACGAAAAACACCCCATACTCGGGCAAGTGAGAAAGATCTGACTTTAAAAACCTTTTTATCTCATATGGGATTTTATTTATATTATAACTCCTGCTGCACCTCTCAACTTGAGCTTTTGCGGCCAAGTAATTTGCTATTTCATTGTTCTCCCTCTTAGTATGCTTAAAAATAGTTTCAGTCTTCTTAGCAAGATAATGAATAGATTGTATGATTTAAAATGAAGACCATATGAGCTTGATACTGCTGTTGAAGTAATCAATAATAATTTGAGAGTCAGATTCAACTACTGCTCTTTTGATTTTCTTTAGTCTACACTGCAACAGTCCATCCAAAATAGATCCGCATTCAACATCCAGAATATCACCAACACCATAAAAAAAAATTGATGCAAAAATTATTTCTTCTTTATCATTCCTTAATATAGCAGCTCCTGAAGTAACCCTGCTTCTGGTATTCATTGCCTCATCGGTATTTAACTTATGCATGTTTATAGAATGCCTTTCCCAAAACGGCGAAATCTCGAAGCGTGTCAAGTGTTTGACCAAATGCCTGACAGAAACACCGTGACATGGAACGCCATGGTCTCTGCATACGTCCGAAACACAAACATCTCCGAAGCTTTTCGCTTGTTTTCTGATACGCCCGATAGAGATGTGGTCTCTTACTCTGCGATGATATCGGGCTTCGCAAAGAGAGGGACGATTCGGGTTTTTAACGAAATGCCTGATAAATGGCGTGACCCGGTTGAATCAAATGCTTTGAATAACGGTTATTTAAAGATTGGGGACATCAAGGAGGTGGTAAGGATTTATAGTGCGATGTTGGTGAAGGATGTGTTTACGTATAGGTCGATGATTGATGGGTACTGAAAATGTGGGAGGATTTGCGAGGCGCTGTAGACTTTTGAATCGATGCAGGAGAGGAATGTGGTGTCTTGGATGTCGATGATACGAGGTTTGCTCAAGATTGGAAAGAATTGGGATGATGGGTTTCAGCTGTTCGTGCAAATGAGAAGGGTGAGGGTCGGTTGTTCTCGATGCGTGTGGTGAGACGGAGCGGAACAAAGAAGGGATTCAGATTCATGGGCTTGTGTTGGTGTTGGGTTTTGGCGACAATGTCGTTTTAGGTAATGTGGAGAGCCACTTTATAATTTTTTTCTTTTTCTTTTTAAGTTGTTGGCCCTGCGATAACTAAGTATATAAAACTAGCATAACTGTTAACAGGTAATTCTATTGTAGCGATGTACTCTAGAATCGGGTGTTTTGATGATTCGGGAAGATGGTTTGATGAAATGAGAATAAAAGACAGTCATTTCTTGGAACTCTATCATCATTGGTTACATGGAGCACGGCCATATAGAGGATGCTCTCATGCTTTTCGAGGCAATGCCCGAAAAAGACCAAGCTTCTTGGGCTTCTATGATAGTGGGATTTTCAAATCAAGGGCGGACTAGCGATTCCGGACGTATATTTGAAGCGATGCCAGAAAAAGACGATGTGGCTTGGACTGCGATAAATTTAGGGTTTGCACTCAACGGTAAAAATCTTGCTGCTTTCAAATGGTTTCGTCGAATGATGCAACAAGGGATCAATCCTAATCAAATGGCTTTGTCTAGCATTTTTAGTGCTTTATCGAGCTTGGCGATCCTAAACCAAGGTTTACAGATACACGCGATAATCATCAAATTATATTTATAGTCGGATGCCTTATTACAATCGTCCTTGGTCTCGATGCATGCTAAATGTGGAGACCTGCACGGTGCATATAACATTTTCTCTAACATTGGTGAGCCTGATATCGCAGCCTCAAATGCAATGATATCAGGGTTTGCTCATCATGGTTTGGCTAAGGAAGCACTTGAATTATTTAGAAATATGGAGGTCTATGATTACTTCAAGCCCAACCAAATTACATTTTTGGGAATCCTTTCAGCATGCTCAAATGCAGGATTGATCGAAGAAGGATACAAATATTTTGAATCGATGAGTTCTCGCTATGGAATTGAGCCTGGGCCCGACCATTACACATGCATGGTTCATCTCTTAGGTCGTGCAGGTTTGATACATGAAGCAAAAAGCTTGATGGATTCAATGCCATTTCGACCAAATTCGTCGATCTGAGGAGCTTTGCTTAACGCTGTTAGGCTTCACTCAAATCCAAGTCTTGCAAAATTTGCTGCTGATTGAATTTTCGAACTGGAGCCGAAAAATGCGACGACTTATGCTGTGTTGTCTAATGTACACTCCTAGGCTGATATGAAAGAGGATGGAGATGGAGCGAGGAAGAAGAGAATGAAGGGATTGAAGAGCAGTTGGATTTTATTAGAACATGTTGCAGATCAATGCAATGGATCATAAACTTTAAGGCAGTTTAGCTAAATAAAATAGTTGAGAGTGTTTAAGTGTAATTTACCCATTTGTTTGTAGAGTTTTGGATATTTTATTAAAATATGAAAAAGAATAAATTTAATTTGTTTTATTAAATAACTTATGTTGACCTTTTATCTATTATATTCTTAATATAGTCAATTTGATTACCATAATTAACAGGAGGAAATACTCTGTGCGATTCCGTTTTCTCTTGATATTATTATTATAAATTAACAGGCCTTATAAATAAATTATAATTGTTTTGAAATGTTTTAATTAGAGGTTTATTGCTATTAAGAGCCTGTATATAGCATTAGGAAGAGGAAATTTATGAATAGAAAATGAAAATACTTGTTTACCTTTTATAAAGTAATTGTGATGATGCTCGATATCGGTGATCTCCCGGATCGTGACACGTGGCTGATGACGTGTCCCGAAGCCCGCAAGGAAGGAACAAGGACAGCACGTCGTAGGAACACCCGGGTCTGCGACCCATGGACGAGGCCGACCTTATGAGCCGTCCACAGCACTCTTATGCCCGCCTTGCAAACAACTGTTGGCTCGCCTCCGAGCCTCCTGCACATTTGGCCTCCTCGGCCCTCTCAGCTCGCCTCCGGGCTACCACAGAACCAAGATAGCTCGGCCTCCCACTCGGTCCCGAGCCCCCGCCGAGCCCATCTTCCTCGGTCCTTTCGACCGACCGACGACATCATTCGCAGGTGCTTCCGTCTCGCCTCCGCGAATCTCGCCATTCGCGAGATATCCGCTGCCCACGATCCCACGTTCCACGCCATCACGATCCCCATTAATGAGCATGTCTCGCCATTAATGGGAGATCCCGCCCATCACGCGGGCGTGACGTCGGGGGCGTAACGGCCGGCGTGATTCACGCACCTGCCTGCCTGCTGCCACCGCTATATAAACCCCTCATTCAGACGGTTCAAGTAAGTCATTTTCCACTCACTAGGCCATTACTCTGCTCGGATTTCCTGTCTAACTTGATCGTCGGAGGGTCCTCGATGGTACAACCACCCCGGGACTTCCTTGCAGGTAGCTCGGCCCCAACAACCTCAAACCCATTGAGATCCACACACTTCAGGAGCTATCCTCCAACTCAAATCGCGGCCATCCATCGTCGCCAACAGCAGATCAACGGAAGGTAACATCTTGACGCGATTCCGCCCGCGTCAGCTCGCGCCGTCTGTGGGAATCTTGATTCCACTCAACAAAATTCATCTTCTGATCTCAACCCAATGGCGAGCGGTCACCACGACGATCCAAGCACTAGTCGTCGCCTCCCCCACAACGTAAGCGCGGACGAATCTCCTCCCCCGAACGCCACCAATGCCCTAGCCGTCCGGATAGATCGACTTGCGTCCGTCGTGGACGCACTCGTCCGTGTCCAAACGGCGGGGAAAGCTCCCCGGATTGCCGCTCCCCCACTTCGGGATCGGGACCCCTACAGAGGGAGAGAAGACTCTGCCCACGTCGGCACTGTCGACCACCACCTCGCTGTCTCCCACGGCCGCCGATCTCCCGGGCCAACATATTCTATGACCCGCTGGGCACCCCACAGTTCAACACCGAGGTCTGTCGCCCGGGTGCCTCGCCCCGAGCACCTACGCGCTCCTGTCCCTCCCGAGGAGATGTCGGTCAGTTCGCCTGCTCCCAGGCATGACCGACACCCCCTCCCTCAACGGGGTCACACGGACGGGACTTGTCGCGGCAGCTCGAAGACTACCTCTCCAGGGGACCTGAGGAACCTCATCGAGAGGAATCGGGGCTGCGGCCAGATACAGGTCTCCAACAGCAGGGGCCAAAGATCGGAATGTGCCGAATCGTCGGGGTACCATGGCCGGCTCGACGCCCTCGAAAAGAAGATCGAAGGAATGCATCGAGAAAGTCGCCACTCGAGTGACGAGGCTAAATACGCCGCCGAATCGCTCACAAAGCCCTTCACCGAGGAGCTTCTCGCCGTCCATGCTCCTCCCGGAACAAGCCCCCCAAGGTCTCGCTCTTCGACGGGAAGTCAAACCCGAAGGACCATCTGGACGCGTTCACGGCCGGGATGAGCTTCCAAGACAAATCTGACGTCGCCCAATGCCGAGCTTTCCCGGCCACTCTCATCCGCTCCGGACGAGACTGGTTCCGAGAACTCGCGCCACGCTCGATCTCAACCTTCAATGAGCTAACCACCCAATTCCTCGGCCATTTCGTCGGGAACAGACATCAGAAACAGACCGTCGACCATCTCTTCACGATCAAGAGCAGGGACAAAGAAACGTTCAAAGCGTACGTCACCCGCTTCTACAATGCCCTTCTCAAGGTCCCCGAATATCGGGACGAGACAGTCATCACAGCTCTGAGGTCTGGTCTTAGGCATAAGGAGTGGTTACGCTCCTTTGCATTAGCGCAACCTAAGACCATGGCCGAGGTAAAGGCCTGGACCGAGCGCGAAATCCAGCTCGAGTCCGAGGCGAACGCAAATCTTCCCGGGGCAGAGCAAATTGATCAGAAGAAAAGGGCGAGGGAAGAGAGAAAGAGACTTGAGCGGCCAAAGCCCTACTCCCCAAGGTTTCAGGAGTACACTCCGCTCAACGTCTCCCAGACGGTACTGCTTGAGGAAGCCAAGAGCGAGGGGTTCTTCAAGCCCCCCTATCTCACGCATGGCGGCAAAGCGTACTCGGGGCCCCTACTACGGTTTTCACAGATCGCTAGGCCACTCTACGAAGAGCTGTAAGCAACTCCGAGACTACATCGAGAAACTCATCCGTTTGGGACACCTTGCAGCGTACTTGCGGGACAAGCGTCAAGCTGACCGCGAGCAGGAGCAGTGTCTCCTTCCCGGCGAGTTGACAATCGGCCAAATCATGGTCGTGTCAGCGGAGGGTACGTTGGATATCTACGAGGCTCAACATCCCGCGCTGGTCGCGGAGCCCAGCAGACATCCGAGGGGCTCAAGCTGCGCAAATAAAAAGAATATTTACTAGCTTGTACTTCTTTCACTAAGGCAATGTAAACTTTCTCAAGATCTTTCTGTTTATATAATAAGGAGAGAACAATAAAATATTGTAAAAAGAAGAGTTTGTTTATTCAAATGGTACTATAGGCTCCTCAGCCGTATACCGAAAAAGAAAAATTACAATAGCGGGGGGAGGGGGTGCAGGAAACACTGCTCGTGGTACTCCGAGCATATTTCCGCCAACCAAGCCCTCGCCGCTCCAGCCCTTTGCCTCTGATACCGCCCACGAATGTCGGCGTGGTGCCTCAATTGATAGCACTCAAGGATGAGCGCCACCAAGCGATCCCGCCGGCCTACGGAGATCAGGCCGAAGCGCCGTAAGGACCTTAGCTTACCAATCGCCTTGTCCCTCAACTGCTCGGACAAGGGGTTGTAGAGCCCCGGCGATACCCTCCAGATGGAGTACATCAACAGCTGGAGTAGGGGGAGCGCCGAGGAAGCAGTCGGCCGAAATAATCCTCAATGCGGCCAATCACTAGCTGCACCGTGTCCTCGGTGCAGTACTGGTCATAAAGGTACACGTCCTCGAAATTTACGATGTTGGGGATCGTGAAAGGGAAGTCCTCCATTCTTACGTTGTGGGTGTGAAGAAAGGAGTGATCAACTCTCCCTCCGCTTTATAGCCCGCTATGCCCTCGAAAATCCAACAGCCAGGGGCAGTCGCCCGTTTCACCCACAGCTGTGCCGCCACGCAGCAGACCTCGAGCCTTTCTTGGCGCAATCGAAACGACGCGGCTCCGGCGCCTCACCTCCCCCACGCGTTCGATACACGTATTGCCCGCGACTGTCCCTATTCCCCATACTTACACCGGGAAGGTCGGACAGAACCTCTCGAATCGACCGAGCAGCTTCACTGCTCGGACCATCCTTAGCAAGCCTCCTACGGCCCCTCCCGCGCTAAGGATCAAGAGGCAACCGGGCCCGCCCTTGCTCGGTTATCCCTAACTGGTAGTTTCCTACCCCACAACGTCAGGGATCGAAGCCCTCGCCAAGAGGCCACTGAGCAGCTTCACTGCTCGGTCCATCTTTAGCCACCTCTTACGACCCTTCCAGCGCTAAGGATCGAAGCCCTCATCAAGAGGCAGCCGAGCGGCTACCCTGCTCGGCTATCCCCGGCTGGTAGTTCACCGCCACACAGCGCCTGGGATCGAAGCCCTCGCCAAGAGGCAACCGAGCGGCTACCCCGCTCGGCTATCTCCGGCTGGTAGCTCCCTACCCCACAATGCCAGGGATCGAAGCCCTCGCCAAGAGGCCACTGAGCAGCTTCATTGCTCGGTCCATCCTTAGCCACCTCTTACGACCCTTCCAGCGCTAAGGATCGAAGCCCTCATCAAGAGGCAGCCGAGCGGCTACCCTGCTCGGCTATCCCCGGCTGGTAGTTCACTGCAAAACAGTGCCAGGGATCGAAGCCCTCGCCAAGAGGTAACCGAGCAACTTCACCGCTCGGACCATCCTTAGCAGGCATCTTACGGCCCCTCCCGCGCTAAGGATCGAAGCCCTCGCCAAGAGGCAGCCGAGCGGCTACCATGCTCGGCTATCCCCGGCTGGTAGTTCACTTACCCACAGCGCCGGAGATCAAAGTCCTCACCAAGAGGTAGCCGAGCGGCTACCCTGCTCGGCTATCCCTGGCTGGTAGTTCCCTACCCCACGATGCCATGGATCAAAGCCCTCACCAAGAGGCAGCCGAGCGGCTACCCTGCTCGGCTATCCCTGGCTGGTAGTTCCCTGCTCCACGACGCCAGGGATCAAAAGCCCTCGCCAAGAGGCACCAGGCAGTAACCCTGCTCGGCCCATCCTTAAGGATCAAAGCCCTTGCCAAGAGGCACCGGGCAGTAATTCTGCTCGGCCCGTCCTTAGTAGGCCTCTTACGGCCCCTCCCACGCTAAGGATCAAAAGCCCTCGCCAAGAGGCAACCGGGCCCGCCCTTGCTCGGTTATCCCTGGCTGGTAGCTCCCTACCCCACAACGCCATGGATCAAAGCCCTCGCCAAGAGGCACCGGACAGCAACCCTACCCGGCCCCGTCCTTAAGGATCAAAGCCCTCACCAAGAGGCACCAGGCAGCAACCCTGCTCGGCCCATCCTTAGTAGGCCTCTTACGGCCCCTCCCGCGCTAAGAATCAAAAGCCCTCACCAAGAGGCAACCTGGTCCGCCCTTGCTCGGTTATCTCTGGCTGGTAGCTCCCTACCCTACAACGCCAGGGATCTAAGCCCTCACCATGAGGCACCGGGCAGCTACCCTGCTCGGCCCGTGTTTAGCATACCTCACCGTGCCTCCCGCGACTAAGGAACAAAGCCCTCACCAAGAGGCATCCGGTCTATCTACGTCTTAGTGATCTCCACCTCGACTTCGGGGCCATGGAGATACCGTCTCCCCACCGGTCTTTGCACACTTGGAAAATGAACAGATTCAACTCGACCTGTGATCGCTAGAAGAAAAACGGGCCTAACACGAAGGCAATACTGTGCAAATACAAGTGTTTACCGACAAAGAAAAATACGCGCGCAAATACTACTGCAAAAAGTTTTTAGTCATAAAGCCAAAAGTCTTTACAAGGGTATTGTAGGCTCCCCAGCCTTACAAAATGCCCGGAGGCCTACAAAATTCCCGATGCAACAAAAGAAAAGAAACAAGAAGACGAGGGGCTTCAGGCCTCAGGGCCGGGCGCAACCCCAGAGAGCTCAACGTCCACCACGACTGGGGCTGCGCCCATTACAGGAGCCTCGGCGCCGCCCTCGACGGGAGTCCCTTCCCCGGCAGTGCTCCCGGAGGCATTCCCCTGCGCATCGTCACCGCGAGGATATTTATTCCGGAGCTCTTCATCGGGGAACTCCGGCATCCGAGCCTTAACGGTGTCGATGGCCTCATGCCAGATGAGGGTAGTGGCTGGGGCTAGGTCGGTGTAAAAATGGTTCGACTTTTTGTAGTTCTCCACCGCCTTCACCGTCCTGAGCTCGGCCCGCTTCGTCCCCTCTACCGCCACCTCCGGCTCCTTCCGAAGGGTGCCCGACGACTTCTTCAGGGTGCCGACGAGCAACTTGAAGTCCTGAAGCTTGGCCTCGGCGACCTGGGCGGCCTCGCGGTGCCTGGCGACCTCCTGCTTCCTGGCCGCAACCTCCTGCTTCCCGGTCGCCACCTCGCCCTCTTGGACGGCGATCCTCGCCATCGCCGCCTCCAGCTCCAACTTCGAGCTCTTCTCCAGCAAGGAGAGCTCGTCCGCGGCTCGCATCGCCGGGGCAATTTCCTCATCCTCCATCTGGACGACGAGGGCGACGTGCTGGAGGATCTGAAGAAATCAGAGGGGGGTCAGAAAGAAAATGGAGGTACCAAATCTCACGAATGGTAAGACGCTAAGAGAAAAATCAAGTAAGGTGCGAGCGCTAACCTGCACGGCCTCTTGGACGATCGCCGCCATCTGCGCCCTTAAGGTCTCCCGAGGAACCTTGCCTCCGGCCGACCTATCCATGTCCGCCAGCAAGCTGTCAACAACGGAGAGCCCCGAGGGCACCTCAAAGTGGAGGTCCCCCTCGTCCACCAAGATCGGGGAGGCAGGGGTCTGCGGAACCGTTCGAGGGAACCTCTTGAGAGACGACGCCGGGGAGCCGGTCTCCATCTCCGAAGCCTCGACCTCCTGTTCCCGAACCCTCTTTCGGCTCGGCGCCTGGCTGGGCTCCGGGGCACGACCCGCACTCGAACGCCGGGGTGGGGCGGCTGCCGGGGGAGCCGGGGCCGACGTCGGACGGGAAGAACTGGCACCTCCAACCTTCGATCCCTTCTTCGGCTCGCGCATGGCCGCTCGAAATTTGCTCGCGTCCATGGGTTCTGCACAAGACAAGGTACAATGGAGTCAACAACACGAGTAAAAGTAAAATAAACACAGGTCTAACAGATCGCCGGCAAACTCCTAACTTACCCGCGAACTGGGCGGGGCTGAGCCCAGCCTAACTCAGGGTCTGCTCAGAAAGCAGCACATCGGTCCAAGGAATGGGCTCCCACTCCGCCACTTTCAGCGCGTCGGGATCGCTCGACTGGCCCTCTCGCCGACACCTATCCCTAGACCACTGGGTGAGCACGGGCCAGTCCTCACCCTCGGGCGGCCTAACAAAGAAAAACTTCTTCTTCCAATCATGGATGGAAGAAAGCACCACGACGACCCCCCGATCCGGGAGCACTTCCCCGCTGCTTCCTAAATGAGAGGTATACCCACCTCGGCTCGTCCGCGCGAGTGCCAGTGTGGCTTTTGTAAATGAGAGAAGAAACAAGGGTGGACAGTTTGAAAGGGATCGACTGCAACTTCAGGAAGACCAAGAACCCAAGGAGAATCCTCCAGGAGTTCGGCACTAGCTGGCCCGGGGCAATCCCGAAATGGTTCAGTGCTCTAACAATCTTGGGAGAGAAAGGCAGGCGCATTCCGGCCCAAAAAGCTTTCAGGTACAAGGCAATCTCTTTACCTCGTACCTGATCCGCCCTCTCTCCTTCCTCGGCCAAACGTAGCGTATAGCCGGGAGGAATATGGAAATGAGCCCGAGCGGTGGTAAGCTCGTCCTCATACCTCACCGAGGATGACACACCGGGGGCGTCCACGACCTCTACTCTGGAAACCGCCCCCATCTCGTGATCCTGAGAAGAGAATCTGACCCTAACTTCCCGGGAAGACTCCGACTCAGTGGAAGAAAAAGCAGAAGAAGCAGAGGAAGAAGAAGAAGACATCTAACCTGATTAAGAGAATGGGTCCTCGGAAGGGGAAACGCAGAGATCCGGCCTAAAAAGGAGAGCGCCGAGCTAACGAGACTCAGGACGAGAAAAATTTGTAGAGGTATGGGCCTTGATGGAGACCCCACCTCTATTTATGGCTGCCGGCGTACACATCCTACGGCGACGGTCATCTCCCGCCGAAATGGCTCAGTGCATTCGACGGCCACGATCGCTCCACCTGTCGCACACGCATTGGCCGTATCCCATCAGACGCCAGAAGTCTGCGGTCCGTCGCGTCAGCCAACCGGCGCCCGACACGTGGGCTGTCGCTTCGGTGATCGTACGCACGATCCGGTGCATCCTCTTTAATGCGAGATCTGGCCCCTGATCCGCTGACATCACCAAGAAGATACAGAAGATTGCTCGGGAACACACGCTCACGATATCTACGACGAGGAGCTCACCTCGGATGACCCAGCAAACCATCCTCGACCCGACCCGTGAACAGGTCGGGACGAGAGTGGGGGGATAATGATGATGCTCGATATCGGTGACCTCCCGGATCGTGACACGTGGCTGATGACGTGTCCCGAAGCCCTCAAAGAAGGACCAATGATAGCACGTCGGAGGAACACCCGGGTCTGCGAACCATGGACGTGGCCGACCTTCTGGGCCGTCCACACCACTCCTATGCCCGCCTTGCAAACAACCGTTGGCTCGCCTCCGAGCCTCCTGCACATTTGGCCTCCTCGGCCCTCTCAGCTCGTCTTCGGGCTACCACAGAACCAAGATAGCTCGGCCTCCCACTCGGTCCCGAGCCCCCGCCGAGCTCATCTTCCTCGGTCCCATTCGACCGACCGACGACATCATTCGTAGGTGCTTCCGCCTCGCCTTCGCGAATCTCGCCATGGGCGAGATATCCGCTGTCCACGATCCCGCGTTCCACGCCATCACGATCCACATTAACGAGCCTGTCTCGCCATTAATGGGAGATCCCGCCCATCACGCGGGGGTGATGTCGGGGGCATAACGGCCGGCATGATTCTCGCACCTGCCTGCCTGCTGCCACCGCTATATAAACCCCTCCTTCAGACGGTTCAAATAAGTCATTTTCCACTCACTATGCCATTACTCTGCTCGAATTTCCTGTCTAACTTGATCGTCGGAAGGTCCTCGGTGGTACAACCACTCCGGGACTTCCTTGCAGGTAGCTCGGCCCCAAAAACCTCAAACCCGTTGAGATCCACACATTTCAGGAGCTATCTTCTAACTCAAATCTCGGCCGTCCATCGTCGCCAACAGCAGATCAACAGAAAATAACATCTTGACGCGATTTCGCCCACGTCAAATTGTCTCCATTTTCTAGTTGTTGAAACTATAAAATTAGTATTTCCATATCACATTATTTTTAGATAGCGCCTAGCAACTCGAGGTCTCTCTCTGATCGCAACACGCTAAGAACACCGGTAGTCACAAGTTCGTAGCGCTAGGGAACAACTGTCCGTCCGAGACCAGCGATATGTCCTTTAGGGTTCTGCATTAGTACCGCATACCCCAAGCTGGTAATATCTTTCTTTTATTTCGATTTATATTTAACAAATAGTTTAAAGATATAGCAACAAAATATTTAACAGTTTATATCTGATGAGATTGGCTGTTATTGAGTTTAATTAAGTTATGTTCCCATGCATGCTCTTATAAAAATTCTTTTGGGGTACTAATTGATTTTGACTTTCTGTCGGGGCGCTTGATGACCTTTGCTTTAAGAGAAAAAAGGTTATATAAAAAAAATGATAAGCATTCTCTCTAAAGTTCCTCCATCATACGCTAATCGATAATGCAGAGTTCAATACGGAGAAGAAGAAGAATGCCCCCATCCAAGGTGTGGAGTCTAATCTAGCGAAGGGGAAAGATGCCCAATCCAGGACGCGGAGTCCGATTCGGTAAAAAGTAGGTTGCTCGATCTACACGACTTTGGATGCGATTATGGAAGCGGAGTCCGATCCGGCGAAGGGAAAGAATGTCCGGTCATGGACGCGGAGTCCGATTCGGCAAATGGAAAGGATGCTCGATCGTGGAAATGAAGACCGATCCGGTGAAGGAAAAGGATGCCTGATCATTAGACATGTAGTCCGATCCGGCGAAGGAAAAGGATGCCCGATCGTGAGAGTCCGATCCGGTGAGGGGAAAGGATGCCCGATCTTGGACGAGTTTGTTCTGGCAAATGAGAAGGATGCTTGACGGAAGATGGAATAGACTTGGGATTGAGAGGGGTTTATTTTGTTTTTTTAAAAATAAATATACTGGTTTCGTTTAAAAAAAATTTTAACAAAGGTTCGGGTATTTTTGCCTTCGTGACAAAAAATTCCCAATTAAATTGTTTAATAATGCTTTATAATTTAAACAATCCATCTCTCTCTATGGAACCTTTTCACCCCCTTCCCTTCTCTTTCAAAACGAGCAAAATCTCTTTCAAAATATTTACAAAAATATTGAAAAGCTCGTTTAGAAATGAAAAGGGAATGCATGTGAATTTTTACAACACTTAATTGCACAAAAGTGTCCATGAACTTTCACATTTTTTGTGATTGATATCATGAACTAATTTAATTACGAACAACTACTATGAACTATCATCCCAGATTGCAAATAATTACCATCTTATTTGCAACGGTTATGTTTAACTGCCACCTTAGCAATATTTGACTTGTTTTCCCATTTTAGCCTTCTTCTTTATACTTCTCACTTCCTTAAATAAAAAAAAGCCTAATACAGATCTTGATCGCCGCCACCGCAAGCATCGCCGCCGCCCAAGTCGTCAAAGCCGCCGCTGCCACAGGCATCTTCACCGTTGAGACCCCACCTGTCACGCCGTGCTTCCCAAAATACGGAATACGAGGGGTGACAAGTCCAGCAATGCGACTACGGTCAAGAAAATATCCCGCCATAGTTACCCTTCGGCTTCTAGCATTACATGGTAATCAGTAATCATAGCACAAGTAATGAGAAATGCAGTCACTAATTCTATCAAAACAGATGTAAAACTAACCAGATAAAGTCAAAGGAAGGGATAGCGCCGATATCGCTAATCTAGATGTCCGCAATATCCTCGAGGTAGGAAGGTCCTGATCCGAATTAAGTCCACTTCTCACTCCGAGCATGCATACTTAGGCCGTCAGAGCGACACAATAGCAATATATATATAATATGTGCAATGATGATAAACATAAAGCAGTAAGTATAGAGTAATGACGCGAGCATGAAATAACCGGTACATGTAACGATTAAGCAGGTGTATCAGATCAGTAATCAATGCAATGTCCATGTCACTAAAACAATCAGTCTCTAAGTCTCAATGTCCAAATCGTTAAACTTATCGTCAGTCCAAATGTGAGCGTCAACCACCGCAGAAGTATCCACAACCCAAGGATAAGCCTCAGGGGTAAGGAAACACGGGCCTGAATCACGTTCAGTAAAAATCAGAAATACGATCAGTACAAATCCTGAAATCACGAAATATGCCGGCAGTGGGACTCCTGAGATTCCATTGATCGAACTCACACTCAAACTACCCCACACCCCGCGGTCTACATCAAACACCGACCATGAATCTAAATACTAGTAGCTCCATGACAAGTCTATGCGAGAATTGGAGACAGGGTCTCCATCAAGCATGTCTTAACTGGTATCCAAGATAAATGGACAGTGCTCAATGTCTTACCTATAACACTAATATAAGTGCTTCCATACCCGTCCCATACCAGTTTTATTTACACTTATATATGCCCCATAGGCGTCGACAATGCAATAACTAACTGGTTCTGCTGATTGTATACAAGTACGCGTCACTTCCATTATTCAATCACGCTTTTACACTAACGTACTTGCCACAATCCAGTCACTAAAATTTATCACAGGGTAATGTAATACGGTCACTAGGATATCGATGCAAATGAACATCAATTACAAGGGTATAACAGTCATGCAACATGATGGAGATACAGTAAATGCACTACTGAATACATATGAGTAACCGATGTCGATTGGATTAGAAAAATAGCATAAAATCACACGTGTATAATTTGACAAAACAATACAAAAGATGTAAACAGCGTATTAAATTATCTCTACATAAAAATGGGTTTCGAGTCAATCGGGTATCAGGTTTACGAGTTATAGTTATTTCATTTTAAGTGTTTACTGCTGGAAATCCAATTTCTGAACCGGAAGTCCGTTTCGTAAGACGTTTTACTCTCTGTTGGGATCATAATTAGGCGACGCTACAGTTAGATAATATTTATATTTATTTGTTATGTTTCCAACTCATCAGACGGATCAATAATATCCGTTGTACGCAGGGAGATATGCACTGTTTAAGGTTAAGGTATACATTCTGGTTCTGCACGAAACTGCAACACACATCGACGGTTTAAAAAGTGTTATAAATATCAAACGACACTTAAATGCAATGAGACCAGCACCATTAGAAAGATAATTAAATTATACACGCTTCCATATATGGTTCCGCACACTTGCGTGCTTAAACAGTGAAAAGTATGCATTCTAAAAACGGGTAAAGGCAGAGATTCTTGCTCTGGACTACAGTCTAGAGCCATGAATCGCCTCGGTTTTCGTCGTTATAACTTATTAAAATTCAGATATCAACTATGGGATACTGTAGGTTTATCTGTTGGCTTCGATACGAATCCTAGAACATTAGGTTACAAGTTACATTCAGTTTAATATAGATTTTAGAACGTGACATGTGCGGTGAATTCCAGATTCAACGTCACCTTTTGGGGCGTCATCACATGATATAAACTTCACTATTTTCTACCCAAATTCCAACATGATATTCTTTATCAGCAAACTGATCTATCTATAATAATTTCCGCCATATTTGATTGAGTTTACACATAAGATTCTGTATTGAACACATAGGTTTAGCAACCGCTTAACGGTCGAAAATTCAATTCAATTATTTGGCCTATACGAAATTAATTCACAGGTTTCTATAAGCTGTTAATTACAACATAATAAGATTGATTATGGCCCAAACAGTATTGCCAAATCGATCATGAAAAATTGCTATGGTATTTTTCAATATTCTATATACTTATCGATATGAATAAAATAGCATGTAAACAAGTGAGGAGTTCATTTGCTTCGTTCGTTGATATAGAAGCGACACTACATGTCGAGTATTCATCTCGACACACGAGACGGCTACGAACGTTGAGGAACCGGACACGGCACGACGCGAGGCTCAAGCGCGATACAGGCTGCGACGGACATGTGTGGTGTTGCGACGGAGACTGCATTGATAACCGTGACGGCTACAGAGACTGAAGCCATGGCTTGGACGGCGATGACGGGTACCGGAACAGCGGCGATTGGCGATCGATGCAAGTGCTCGATGAAATGATGGAACTCGATTTTGGTGTCGATGAGGCACGAAGCTAGGCACGGCGAGGACACAGTGCTAAGGTGTGGTCTCGGCACTGCCTGACTCGACATGGCATGGTCGCGACATAAGGCGGCGGTGCAATGCAGCAAGGCGAGTTCAGGTGTGCAGAGTAGCATGGCGGTGCGACACGGTGTGACACGATGCTGGACACGGGAGTGGTTATGGGCACGGGATGATGCGGTCCTGGCACGGTGGTGGGCACAGTGCAGCGGCAAAAAGGTGGTCCAGGGTTCGTCGGCGGAAGCTTGTCAGCGATGGCGATCTGTCGCAACTGGTGGTGGTGTATGATGGAAGTTATCAGTGATGGAATGGTCGTGGGTAGTGCTGGGATGGTGCCAGGGGTCTGCCGGAAGGCTTGTAGTGAGGTTCAATGAGGTTCGATGGGTTAGGTTGAAGCGGAAGATGGAGTCGATGGCGGTGATCCTTGGCGACGACAATTACTGTGGGTGACGATCGAGGAGTTTCGGCGGCAGCGATCAAGTTAAGCTTTAGCGTAGATGATGGTGGTGGGTGGTGGTACTGACCGCAACGACGAGGCAACGATGACTTTGAAGAGGTCGGTGAGGCTGGAGGAAGTTGGTGGTGTGGGGCATAGAGAGGCGGTCGGCGGTAGAGAAGACGGGGATGGGCTAAGGGTGTTGCCGGCGACGATGGTGGCTAACGCCGATGAAAGTCTCATGTATGGGTTGTGAAAAGAAGCTCGGTGGAGTTGATGGGGGAAGTGGGTGTGAGCTCGGTTGTAAGGAAGGAGATGGGTCAGAAGAGGAGGAGCTGGGGGTGACAAAGGGGGTCGTCGGAGATGGGGTGAACTTGGTTGCGAGAAGAGGAGCTACCATGGATGGAAACTCAAGCTCGGCCATGGAGGAAATTTAGAGAGGGGCTCGGGTTCTTGGATGTTGAGGAGAGAGAGAAGACGAGGAACGATGGAGGTGGCATTGAAGATGAGAGGTAGGTGGTAATGAGGACTTCGTCGGCGGTGATGGCAACAGCGGTGCTTCAAGTGGTGGCCGGTGGTGGTAATGGGGTGTTGAGTTTAGAAATGAGATCTAGAAAGGAAGTGAAAGAGATGAGGGGAGTTGCGCGGATCTCTTGGGAGCAGTTGAGGGGGATGCGAAGTCGTGAGGCGGGCGTGTCGTACAGAGGACGTTGGGGTGAAGTAGCGTGGGGCACGCGTAGAGGTTACGAGGGAGAAGCGGAGGCGTCCGTTACGTGGGGAGAAAGAGGAGAGAGGGAGATGTCCATGGAGGTCGCGGGGACATTGGGGTGAGGACGGGGTCGTGGAAGAGCGCGGGTCATGGGGAGATCAGTGCGAGAAAGGCGGGAAAAGAGTAGGAGAAGAAGAAGGAGGGTGGGGGTTCGGGTCGGGTCGGGTAGGATTGTGTCGGGTCGGGTCGGGTCGGGAAAGAGGGAAAGGATTAGTTAGGCTGGGGCTGTGTAGGCCGAAGGTTTAGAAGTTAGGGGGAAAAGAAGTTTGGGGGCTGGCTGTTTGGGTGTTAAAATTAGGATTTAAATTAAAAGGTTTTAAATTTGAAGTAGGATATAGTTTTAGGTAAAAAGTTTAGAAATTAGGTTTTAGGAAAAATATAGAGCCTTATGTAGGAATATTGAGAAATTATTTATTAAAAATATGGATACGGTACAAACTAAACTGGGTATTAAATCATACCACTCTTATTAAAATTTTGTTCTCGAAATTTAAAATAAACAGTAAGCTATAAGAGTCATGGAAAAACAACTAGAAAAATAAAATATTTGTATGTAAGAAATAGGGCAGCTAAAAAGAAATGATCATATGTAAGAATAAAGACTTAACAATTAATAGTAATGAACTATATATATACAAATGCCAAGAAAATAGATTTACAATAATAAACAATTTTCGGGGAATACTTGAAGAAGGCCTTAGCGAAGCGGGAAGGGAAGTCTCGAGAATATGAAAGTGTAACACCCTAGTTCATTTATACCAGTTCTATTTTGGGTATTTCTTTATTTATGGCTATTTCTTGATTTATTGTTGTTTGGGTATGAATAGTATAATTAGTATTTGTATTTACATCTGACCCGACCCGCATGCTGGAAACCCGCCTTGGTTCCTGTTTATTTTTTATCCCTGCTCGTTCCGAGGATCTGTGCACCCATATGTTCTGTTTACCTGCACCGTATATCTGGCATCTGTATTTTTTTAATAATACAAATAGAGTCAAATAATATATTTTATAAATATCTAGCATGGCCTGTATCATACCCCTGACCCTACGGTGGCATCCGTACATCTTGTTCACGTCCCGTTCAGTGAAACGGGCTCGTTTGGAGCGCTACGTGTATCCGTTCTTGGGGGTATGCATTTTCTCTAACCGGACATCGCTTTTTGGTTTTGGTTGACACGTATATTATCCATATTTTCAAACCATAATTTTAAACCCAACCCGGGCATATTTTTGAGTATTTTTGTATTACTCAGAAAACTCAAATATAATCAATATTATATTCTAATATATAAGCTGTTAACTTATATTTAAAACAAAAAATTATATTTCCTAAAATATATTTTAAAAACCAAATCAAATCTAAACTCATCTCTATCTATCTGTCACTCTCTCTCTCTTCCTTTTATATTATATTATTTCTTTTAAATATTTAAAACCCCACGTCCCCCCATACACCCACGTCTTCTCTTCTCTCTCTCTCTCTCTCTCTCTCTCGTGTAATTTCCCGCCGCCTCGCCTCCGCCCACGAACCCTAACCCTCGCCTTATCACCGCGCGCCGCCTCCACTCTCGACCTCTCCTCCTCTCCTCCCTCGACCACCTCACCTCTCTCCTCTCCCCTGCAACCCTCGTCCCCGACGAACCCGGCCATTTCAACCCAGAAACCCCTGCACCCATCTTCGCCTCCATGGCTGGCACACTCGTCGACCTTCCCTTACCGTCGTCACCTCCTTCTTCTTCTCTTCTCCTTCTCTCTTTCCTCCTCTCTCTTCTTTTCCCGATGAAACCCGACCCCTGCAACTCAAACCTGAACTACTGCAACCCTTGCCGCCATCACCTCTGTCTCAACACCTCGCCGCCGACCACCCTCATCGGCTTCCCATCATCACCACCCCATCATCTCCACTCCTCCTTCTCCTATACCCAAACTCCCTTCACACATGACACCAAAATCCCTGACCCCAAAAACCCGCAACACCCACTGCCCTTGCCTGAAAACCATCACCTGCATCTCGCCGTCGACCGCCCATCGTCGTTGACGACTCCCTCGCCTCACCACTGACCCCAGAGCACCCAAGCCCAGAGAACAACCCTCTCTTCTTCTTCTTCTTCTTCTTCCTTCTCTTTTCTTCTTCTTAGATTCTTGTTTCCGGTCACCGCCGGATCCATGCCGTAGCCGACGATCCAGGTGACCCGGTGTACGTCCCCAGCCAGCGTGGTCGCGTTCTTGCTTTACCTAGTTCTGTTCTGTGCACCGTGTGTGCATTGCAACGTTTACCCGACGTCGACGCTGCGTATACATCCCGTCGTGAGATCCGTTCAGGCAAGTTCATCTTGCTATATGCTAAGATACATATTTTGCATCCATATGAATAAAAATATCACATGTTCACTGCATTGTACATCCATATTACTGTTTTACTGTTTTCGGATAGCCGTACGCATCCATATCATTAATTACATATCTGGTTGCATGCAAATTAGCTTGATACATACTATATTATTATACTTGCATCTATATTAATAAAAATATTGCATATTTATTGTATTGTGCATCCATATTACAGTTTTACCATTTTTCTGATATCCGTTCGCATCTGTATCATTTATTGCATATCTAGCTACATGCCATATCATATTATTTCATATTACTGTTATATTAGCACCCCGTTCTTGATAATATGCATCATGCGTAGTCATGGAGTTGTAGATGTAATCCCTGATAGATACTTGTGCATCCGTATTTTACTGTGTATCCGTACTTTTATCGTGCATCCGTACTTGCTATAGTTTTATTATGAGCATCCGTTTGATACATGTGCACTACCTGTCATGACCTGATACACCACTACTTGACCTGTTACCTGATCTTGTTTCTAATGCCGACAATCCTGATATGTTGTCCTGACGGACGTATCCTGTTGTCTGCATAGACAAACCTGTAGCTGCTTGATCCTGTGTTGGCATTAGCTCCAGTTTATCAATACCTGACTTGAACACATAACCATGGGGGTATGAGGAAATCAAAGGCGTAACCGAGTGTAACTTAAAAGGGTATTACTTGATCCGTGGTCCCGGGGGGTAACGGGACAGAGTCATTCGTGACTCTTACAGCTTGGTCCATGGTCCCGGGGGGGTAACGGGACAGAACCATTCTTGGTTCATATATCCTGATCCGTGGTCCCGGGGGGTAACAGGACATATTCTTTAAGTTACATTAGGAGTACATCAATTGGTTTCAAATAACTCTAGGATAGATAACCCAGTAGCACAGTTTAGATTATTTACCGCACTTCACCCGCACGTATACACTTCACTGTTTCATACCCGTGTTACTTGTTATACACTCATTATTGTTCATACTCATGCCTGCATATCTCGTGTATCCTGTTAATTTATTATTGTTTGTTATTATGACGCACTGATGTCTGGGTTTTGCATGGCCCAGATCCTCTATATTTGACGCAGGCTGATCAGGAGTATTTCAGCCGACAGGCCGAGCAGTAAGGATCCTGTTAGTATTTAGCTTTGTTTAGTTTAATTTTCTTTCAGCATTTTTATTTCCTGATGTGAGCCCGTATTTGGGACGTACTTTCCAGATTGTTATTGTTATTTGGATTTATTGCTTCCGCATATTATTTCATGACTCGCTTATTCTGGCATATGGACATGTACTAGATAGTTTATTTTTATTTTCCTGTTCTTGATATCTTCTAGACAGCCGTAATGTGACTGTGGAGGGATGTTTCCTAACCACAGGTAGCATGGTTGGCTCTGTCACGTGCCGATCTTAGCGCACTCTGGGAAGCGGGGCGTGACAGAAAGATTGGCCGATAAGCCTTAAGGAACCAAGACTAATTTAGCAAAACTACAAATTAGGCAGTAACTTGAGAATACTCATACGGTAAAATACTGAAGAAAATAAAATGAAAACATATGTGGCTGGTAAACAAACTGGATATCAACAATTAACGTAAAGACCAAGACTAAACTATATTTACAAAAGTGCGGAGATAATACAATATAAAAAAAACTAAGATAATACCGAGACAATGATATATGTACAAGTAAATAAAAATGTATTAGCATACAAGATAACCATAATCTATATTACAGTAAAAAGAAAATTTTAAATCGATTGGAGCACAAGAATACATAAGTAAACGTAAATACGAAAACAAAAGGTGATTGGCATAAATATGAACAAAGAAAAAGGAATACTATATAGAAAATCAATATGAAACTCATTTTAAAGAAAACTCAAACCACTAATAATATAAATTTTGAGAGTTAATCAAAAGAACGCCAACAAACGAAATAAATAAGAATGATAACAGTATAATAAACAATAAAACATTAAAAGAAATATAGAGTAGCAAGTAACTCAAATTGACATCATGTTATTAAAGCAGATAAAAAATCAAGATAAAAGGCACGAAGAATAGAACTTCATAATAAGATGACGATAGTATGGAAAGCATTTGTAGGAATACTGACTAGAAAATAAAATATGCAGTGTAAGTTAGAAATATGAAAATTTTGAAAATAGTAGAGTACTTAGAGAAATTGGGGAAAACAAAAGTACTTAATCACAACTCACAATTTTTATTTTGTTTGTATTAAACCAAGGAGTTCAACAGATACAAAATTTGAACGAAAAGAAACAACTAATTCAATAAAATAACAATGTCTTTATGGAAAGCAGGAAAAATGATAACTCCACATCGATATCTAAATCTCTGTGATCTCGTAAGGCGAGTGTGGATCCTGTGCTGGGTCCGTGCCGTCCTCGAAATTTAAGGCACGAAAATAACCAAGTTACTCAAGCGGATGCGGACGGCGTTGACGAATCTCCTCCTTAGAGCACTTTCCTTCTAAAGCAACCATTGACAAGATGCCTACCGGATACACAAATCAAGCACTGCTCCTTGGTCCGGCGACGGTCCCCCTGAAGGTGCCCCAGTCTCTTGCAATAACCGTATACTTGGGTTCTCTGCTACTCCTAAAGCTGAGGGACAAATAGGCGCTTTATCTGCACACCTCCTCTTTTACTAACAGGGATTCCCTCACGATCGGGGTTCCTCCTGGTACCCGAACTAGCCGCCTCCTTAACCCCTCAGCTAAAAGATCGTTCGTCCCCTCTTATGCTTCTCTCAATCCTTGCAGTACGTCCAAAATCTCGGCGGGGTGATCCTGGAAAGCAGAAGTGGTAGGAGAGTCGTAGGAAGCCATGATTCCAAAACAATAAATTTTCGGACGACGGTTTAAGATTTAAGAATCAGAATAAGATATAGAATTGACAACGTAGCAAGAATATGTGGGGAGGCGAAACTTAACCGAGTGGAAATCAAATGTAGAACTCCAAGTCACTCAAGCAGAGTGCTACTTTGTAACTATACTACAGTTCATAATTACAACGACACAATTCTACTAAGTCATCCAAAACTCTAGCGGATGGAGTCAAAAATGCAGCTTGACAAACTATAGGGACTCTAGTCAAGGATAACAAGTTTACAATCTAGACCGAATGGGCGGCTTAAATTGTCAAGTCTTGGTCGGAAACTGTAATCTCATTTTAAACCAACATGGCGCTGATACCGACAAAACCATGTCACGCCCCGCTTCCCAAAATACGGAATACGAGGGGTGATAAGGCCAGCCATGCTCCTACGGTCAAGAAAATATCCTGCCGTAGTCACACTTTGGCTTCTAGCATTACGTGGTAATCAGTAATCATAGCACAAGTAATGAGAAATGCAGTCACTAATTATATCAAAACAGATGTAAAACTAATCAGATAGAGTTAAAGAAAAGGATAGCGCTGACGTCGCTAATCTAGATGTCTGCAATATCCTCAAGGTAGGGAAATCCTGATCTGAGCTATGTCTATTTCTCACTCTGAGCATGCATACTCAGGTCGTCAGAATGACACAATAGCAATATAAATAAATATGTAATATGTGCAATGATGATAAACATAAAGCAGTAAGTATAGAGTAATGACACGAGCATGAAATAACCGGTACATGTAACGATAAAGCATGTGTATCAGATCAATAATCAATACAATGTCCATGTCACTAAAACAATCAGTTTCTAAGTCTCAATGTCCAAATCGCTAAATTTATCGTTAGTCCAAGTGTGAGCGTCAACCACCGCAGAAGTATCCCCAACCTAAGGATTAGCCCCAGGGGCAAGGGAACACGGGCCCGAATCACGATCAGTAAGAATCAGAAACACGATCGGTATAAATCCCGAAATCACGAAATATGCCGGCAGTTGGACTCTTGAGATTCCGTTGATCGAACTCATACTCAAATTACCCCACACCCCGCGGTCTACATCAAACACAGACCATGAATCTAAATACCAGTCGCTCCATGACAAGTCTACGCGAGAATTGGAGACTGGGTCTCTATCAAGCACGTCTCGACTGGTATCTAAGATAAATGGCCAGTGCTCGATATCTTACATATGACACTAATATAAGTGCTTTCATACCCGTCCCATACCAGTTATAATTACATTTATATATGTCCCATAGGCGTCGACAATGCAATAACTAACTGGTTCCGCTGGTTATTTACAAGTACGTGTCACCTCTATTATTCAATCACGTTTTTACACTAACGTACTTGCCACAATCCAGTCACTAAAATTTATCACAGGGTAATGTAATACGGTCACTAGGATATCGATGCAAATGAACATCAATTACAAGGGTATAACAGTCATGCAACATGATGGAGATACAGTAAATGCACTACTGAATACATATGAGTAACCGATGTCGATTGGATTAGAAAAATAGCATAAAATCACACGTGTATAATTTGACAAAACAATACAAAAGATGTAAACAGCGTATTAAATTATCTCTACAAAAAAATCGATTTCGAGTCAATCGAGTATCAGGTTTGCGAGTTATGGTCATTTCATTTTAAGTGTTTACTGCTGGAAATCCAATTTCTGAACCGGAAGTCCGTTTCGTAACACGTTTTACTCCCTATTGGGATCATAATTAGGCGATGCAACAGTTAGATAATATTTAGAT
This sequence comes from Agapanthus africanus, assembly GCA_030015575.1. Lineage (NCBI taxonomy): Eukaryota > Viridiplantae > Streptophyta > Magnoliopsida > Asparagales > Amaryllidaceae > Agapanthus > Agapanthus africanus. Next base: position 571,540,867 of record JASDDO010000016.1, read on the forward strand.
TTATCTGTTTTGTTTCCAACGTATCAGACGGATAAATAATATCCGCTGTACGCAGCGAGATATGCACTGTCTAAGATTAAGGTATACATTCTGGTTCTGCACGAAACTGCAGCACACATCGACTGTTCAAAAAGTGTTATAAATATCAAACAATACTGGAATGCAATGAGACCAGCACCGTTAGAAAACTAATTCATTCTCCACGCTTCCATATATGGTTCCGCACACTTGCGCGCTTAAACAGTGAAAAGTATGCGTTCTGAAATTTCAGTGTAATTGAGAATTCAAATTTGTATTTATTGAACTATATAGAAATTGGATGTTGTTTTGTATTTTAATTTTATTCGCAAGATTTTATATGTGGATATGAAATTCTTTTGCCTCTGATTATAAGCATATTTTAACAACTTTAAAGTTTTTGTTTTCTTTAAAAAAATAATCATAGTAAGCTCCGCTAACAGGACTACATTTATTATTGGTATCTTACTTTTTTATATATATAAAAAAAAAAAAAAGAACAAGGATCATGTAGAATTCCATTATGACATTTTAAAGTAGAAATTGATCATTCCAATTGACAATTATTTTTATTATAAAAATATCTTCGGTTTAAGCATAAGGACGTATAAGGTAATAACAAAAAATTAACACAGAATCGATCGTAGTTTAAAATAGATTATATAAATACAAATAACATATTTTACACTGTCATTACATATCGGATCTCGTTTATGTTCATTAAGATGTAAGACCCATCCCTTCTGTTCTTTTTGGTTCTTGTGTCGATTGATTGATATATGTCTTGAACTTATGACTTTCTTATCATCATTCTTAGTCTCTATTAACCCTTTCCCTTTAAGAGTCATCATCGGTAATGCTGATTGATTGAGAGGGAAAGAATTGACAGTCGAGCGCATCATCAGTGCTCACATAGACAACCTTAAATATATTGAACCGCACGTCATCGCACAGATGGCTGATGAAAGGTCTAATCGTGTTCCTATGGTCAGACTTGATGAGCCACGAGTAGCAATCTTCCAACGACTTCCACACCTGCAAAGTCCCCACCATCATCGTACTCTTATAATTATTCTTATCATCATCACCGTCACCTTCGCTGCCATCAGCAACACTCAGCTGTTTGAAACAGACGGCTGACGAGATGCCGTTTATGGTTGAGAAGGACCTAAGCAAAGCTAAGCACGCATAGGATAAATCCAAAGAATTGTCAGGACTGTTCGGAAACATCCCGCTCAAGAACAGAATGTCACCGGAGAAAAACTTGGCCTTGTTTGAATTATTGATGTCCTTTGATTCTCCGGCATATGGTTCAAGGAAGCCATGTTCTTCTATGATTGCCAGGTTTGATAGTTCGGCTAGAGATGATTGCTGCAACACACACACACACTAATTACTTAAGTTTTAAATTATGATTATGCGCTGTTTATTTATTTTTAATCGTTCTTAAAAACATACCAGCTTAGAGTTTAGGATCTCTCTGTTCTCATGGGACCTCTTCATCCATGCTCCATACCAAATAATCTTTAAAAAAAAATCAACCATCAAAAAGAACTTCATATAAATAATCAACAAATTTACGGAGAAAAGGATTTACCAAATTGCTATGGATGCCGGAGAAAATGGAGCTATAGGCACAGCCGAGGCCCTCAAAATGAAAAGAGTAACACTTCAAGGCATCGACGAGCTCCTCAGTAAAAACGCCCTTCGGCCGCACCACCACAAAACTCAGGTCCAAGCACTTGCCGTCAAAGGGAACAAAGCAGGGCATGATGCTTAAACACTTCTTTCTCTCAACAACAAGAGAGATTGAGAGAAAATATAACAATGTTCAATTCAAAAATTTATCAATAATGAAACCCTTTTTACCTTTTTATATTTCTTGACGTTTTGCATATAAGCCCTTTCTTCGTGCATAATTTATCACTGTCAACATTTTCTTTCGTAACCTTACCTCTTAAGTAACTTTTATCCTTTACATATATGAACAATTATATAGCAACTTTAAAAATGTAAATAAAACAGGTGCTATTTTCTAAAATTAATAAGAAAAGTATGAGGTGGGATGTACAAATTGACCAGTCAGACTCATTCTAGACGGCTTTGTTGACAGGGTGCAGAAATAAATTAAGTCCTTAATTTGAATATTGAAATTGTTTTGAAGGCAGAAGAAAACAAAATGAATAGACAAGTTTTGGGTCGTTGATGACAACTTGCTTCCATTTTCCCCACACGATGCTGCTGCTGCTCCTTGTCGCATCATCTGCATGTGGATGTGGTAGTTAGGATTAATACCAACAATGGCTTTAATCTTTGCTTAATAATACATTTACCCCTTTTATGCCCTCATTAATTTGTGATTGTCTAAAAATTGAAGTAGATCATTGACATAAGATATAATTAAATTCACATGACATTAAACTATCAAGAGTTCATGTAGTTCTAAGGTGTCCATTAGAAAGAATCCAATGACGAAATTCTAATATCCAAAACTTCAATATTATCACTACAGCTTACAAACAACCACCATAAGCATCATCAATCAAATTGTGCACAACCATATACATTCATAGGGTTAAAATTATGTTAATAGATCTTGGCTTAATAATGTTGTCGAGACCCGGTTCTTGCACACAGAACAAAGTGGCACGCCAAGTGTCGTGCCAAGAGGGCGGGACCACCTCTTGAGTCCGTGGGACCCACTGTAAAACAATGGGGATTCTTTGGAATATATTCCGAAAGAGGGCAGATCTTTACTATAAATGAAATGATACCACTTTTCAATACAAAGACGCCTTTTAAGTGAATCGGAACTACATGAGCTTGAGAACTCCATAGTTAAGTGTGTTCGGGCCAGGGAAGTCTTGGGATGGGTGACCTCCTGGGAAGTGGCGCCCGGTAGTGTCCGGTTCGCTTTTAATGGGCAAAACCGTATGGTTTCGGCCAGAGCGAAACAATACTCTCTGTATTAGAGGTGGGCGTGACAGAATGGTATCAGAGGCCGATCTCTCAATAGGTAGGTCTGTCATTGTTCAGAGGTGGGGCAAATGTCGGGACCCGGTTCTTGCTCACGGAACAAAGTGCCACGCCAAGAAGGCGGGGGGCACTGATTGAATTGATTTCGGATGTGTTTATCAAATGATCCCTGGCAACGACGCCATTTGATTGATACGAATTCTCGTTGTGTATGTTGGAAAATTGTATAGAAATCACAACCAAAAATTATTTGACCGCAATCAATAACGGTGTCGAATGTAGCGCGTTAGTAAGTGCGGATCGTCCACAGGGAAAGTGTAATCATTCGTGTTTAGAATTAGATGAGTTGAAACTTTAAAGAAAAGAAAACAAACAATTCATGATTTGTAAAATTGAATTTCAAGAATTAGAAAATCTAGGTCTAAATCAAGAAAACAATAAAATCAAGAATTGATATGTGATGATTTCCAAACCAACAATCAAGATTCGAAGTGTGGCTCGTAGGAGTAGATAGGATCTATAGATGTGATGAGATCTAATGATTTCATATTCTTATCCATTAATGAATTGATACTAGATCGATGACGATTTATCGAGGTTAAGGATCTTGCGAAGAAGCTAGGGTTTCCTTATCTTATCCTTTGTCCTTTCGATGAATCTCATTCACAAACTAGCTTCAAGTAAATCAAATGATCGATCGTTGATCTCTAGTTTCGAGCGAACACAATCAAGAAAGCATCGCATCGAAACTTGGTCATCGATCACTTGATTTACAAGAATTTACAAACGTTATAGGATTTAAGAATTGTAAAAGAATCTAAATCATCATCATTCTATCGATCGTCTCGACTCCTTTACGAGCGGAGTTTACTCAAACATTATCACAAAGCAAATATTCAAGAATCTAGATTGAATCATAATACTTGAATTCAAAAGATAAGCAAGAGAAAAGAATTGTCACCTTTATTATTCAACAATTTGTTACACTTTGCTCAAAGACTACAAGAAATTGAGAAAGGAACGAGATCGTCGAATCTAGCGTCGCATCGTCTCCTTGAGTCGCGGATCGGCTTGGATCACTTGCTCGGATGAAAATCGGTTTCGCTCCAAAAGGATCTAGGCTTCTTGCTTTGATTGAGCTCGGAATTCTTGAATTTGGCTTTGGAATTTAAATTAGGGTTTACAAGTTGTGTCACTCAACTTGTAGGTGGAAGATTGAAGATTCAACAACTAACTAATGATTAACCCTTAACCCTAGATCTAAGTTCCCTTTTATAGACTTCACAGCCTTAGATCTAGAATTCAAAATTTGAATTTCCCTCCAAAAATTTGTTAGCTAGAGAGGCTTCTAGAAGTAGTTTGTTGGAGGGAAGCTTCTAGGCTCTAAGGTAATTAAAGGAGAAGCTTGTTTAAGAAGCTTAATCATGATTAATGATCCTTGCTGATCTGGAAGAAGCTTCTGGAGTTCTGTAGAAATTGCCATAGTTTTCTGAGATGTAGGCACTGAGAGAAGCGTACTGGAGCAAAGCTTGCTTGATGACGTGGCAAAGATGCCGCGGATCCGCGGCCCAATAGGAGTTGTGGATCATCAATTTTCTAGTGCTGCTTCCTTTTGACTTCAGGAATATTCTCTGATATGCTGAATCTTTTAATTAATCCTTAATCACTGCCAGATCTCTAGCCATTGAGTTGGCGTATTTTTATCAGCACTGTTTCACAATTTTGGCTCGGTTCCTGAAATTTCCTGCACAGACTTCGAAACAAGTGTTGCGCTATACAAGGATGATGTGATGCCATGATAAACAGTCAATTTCCCTAAAAATGCCGGTTTTAGAGTATAACACATGTAATCTTGTATTTTGCAGCTGTTTTGCTAATATGTGTAATATGCAAACCGAACAACTCTAGATGAATGCAAAAAATAGGGAAATTGACGTGTTAAAAATACATTATTTTCGACTGATCAGGCACCTCTTGAATCCGTGGAGGGCACCTCTTGAATCCATGGGACCCACTGTAGAACAATAGGGATTCTTTGGAATACATTCTGTCGGGACCCGGTTCTTGTTCACGGAGCAAAGTGTCATGCCAATTGTCATACCAAGGGGGCGGGGGCCACCTCTTGAATCTGTGGGTGACCTCCTGGGAAGTGGCCCCTGTTCGGGTCCGGTTCGCTTCAATGGGCAAAACCGTGCCCATTGTTCAATAGGCCGATCTCTCAATAGGTAGGTCTGTCATTGTTCAAAGGTGGGGCAAATGTCGGGACCCGATTCTTGCTCACGGAACAAAGTGTCACGCCAAGTGTCATGCCAAGAGGGCGGGGGGCACCTCTTGAATCCGTGGGGGGCACCTCTTGAATCCGTGGGACCCACTGTAGAACAATAGGAATTCTTTGGAATACATTCTTTCGGGACCCGGTTCTTGTTCACGGAGCAAAGTATCATGCCAATTGTCATGCCAAGGGGGCGGGGGCCACCTCTTGAATCTGTGGGTGACCTCCTGGGAAGTGGCCCCTGGTCGGGTCCGGTTCGCTTTAATGGGCAAAACCGTGCGGTTTCGGCCAGAGCGGACAATCTCTCTGTATTAGAGGTGGGCGTGACAGAATGGTATCAGAGGCTGATCTCTCAATAGTAGGTCTGTGGTTCGAGAACGAACCATTGTTCAAAGGTGGGGTAAATGTCGGGACCCGGTTCTTGCTCACGGAATTGTCATGCCAAGAGGGCGGGGGGCACCTCTTGAATCCGTGGGGGGGACCTCTTGAATCCGTGAGACCCGCTGTAGAACAATAGGGATTCTTTGGAATACATCTGTCGGGACCCGGTTCTTGTTCACGGAGCAAAGTGCCACGGCAATTGTCATACCAAGAGGGCGGGGGGCACCTCTTGAATCTGTGGGACCCACTGTAGAACAATAGGGATTCTTTGGAATACATTATGTCGGGACCCGGTTCTTGTTCACGGAGCAAAGTGTCACGCCAATTGTCATACTAAGGGGGCGGGGGCCACCTCTTGAATCTGTGGGTGACCTCCTGGGAAGTGGCCCCTGGTCGGGAACGGTTCGCTTTAATGGGCAAAACCGTGCGGTTTCAGCCAGAGCGGACAATACTCTCTGTATTAAAGGTGGACGTGACAGAATGGTATCAGAGGCTGATCTCTCAATAGTAGGTCTGTGATTTGAGAACGAACCATTGTTCAAAGGTGGGGTAAATGTCGGGACCCGGTTCTTGCTCACGGAATAAGGTGTCATGCCAAGAAGGCAGGGGGCACCTCTTGAATCCGTGGGGGGCACCTTTTGAATCCGTGGGACCCGCTGTAGAACAATAGGGATTCTTTGGAATACATTCTGTCGGGACCCGGTTCTTGTTCACGGAGCAAAGTGCCACGCCAATTGTCATACCAAGTGGGCGGGGGCCACCTCTTGAATCTGTGGGTGACCTCCTGGGAAGTGGCCCCTGGTCGGGTACGGTTCGCTTTAATGGGAAAAACCGAGCGGTTTCGGCCAGAGCGGACAATACTCTCTGTATTAGAGGTGGGCGTGACAGAATAGTATCAGACGCTGATCTCTCAATAGTAGGTCTGTGGTTCGAGAACGAACCATTGTTCAAAGGTGGGGGAAATGCCGGGACCCGGTTCTTGCTCACGGAACAAAGTGCAACGCCGAGTGTCATGCCAAGAGGGCGGGGGGCACCTCTTGAATCCGTAGGACCCACTGTAGAACAATGGGAATTCTTTGGAATACATTCTATCGGGACCCGGTTCTTGTTCACGGAGCAAACTGTCACGCCAATTGTCATACCAAGGGGGCGGGGGCCACCTCTTGAATCTGTGGGTGGCCTCCTGGGAAGTAGCCCCTGGTCGGGTCCGGTTCGCTTTAATGGGCAAAACCGTGCAGTTTCGGCCAAAGCGGACAATACTCTCTGTATTAGAGGTGGGCGTGACAGAATGGTATCAGAGGCTGATCTCTCAATAGTAGGTCTGTGGCCATTGTTCAAAGGTGGGGGAAATGTCGGGACCCGGTTCTTGTTCACGGAACAAAGTGCCACGCCAAGTGTCATGCCAAGAGGGCAGGGGCACCTCTTGAATCTGTAGGGGGGCACCTCTTGAATCTGTGGGACCCACTGTAGAACAATAGGGATTCTTTGGAATACATTCTGTCGGGACCCGGTTCTTGTTCACGGAGGAAAGTGCCATGCCAATTGTCATACCAAGGGGGCGGGGGCCACCTCTTGAATCTGTGGGTGACCTCCTGGGAAGTGGCCCTTGGTTGGGTCCGGTTCGCTTTAATAGGCAAAACCGTGCGGTTTCGGCCAGAACGGACAATACTCTCTGTATTAGAGGTGGCCGTGACAGAATGGTATCAGAGGCCGATCTCTCAATAGTAGGTCTGTGGTTCGAGAACGAACCATTGTTCAAAGGTGGGATAAATGTCGGGACCCGGTTCTCGCTCACGGAACAAAGTGCCATGCCAAGTGTCACGCCAAGAGGGCGGGGGGCACCTCTTGAATCCGTAGAGGGCACCTCTTGAATCCGTGGGACCCACTGTAAAACAATAGGGATTCTTTAGAATACATTCTGTCGGGACCCGGTTCTTGTTCACGGAGCAAAGTGCCACGCCAATTGTCATACCAAGGGGGCGGGGGCCACCTTTTGAATCTGTGGGTGACCTCCTGGGAAGTGGCCCCTGGTCAGGTCCGGTTCGCTTTAATGGGCAAAACCGTGCGGTTTCGGCCAGAGCGGACAATACTCTCAGTATTAGAGATGGGCGTGACAGAATGGTATTAGAGGCTGATCTCTCAATAGTAGGTCTGTGGTTCGAGAACGAACCATTGTTCAAAAGTGGGGGAAATGTCAGGACCCGGTTCTTACTCACGGAACAAAGTGCCACGCCAAGTGTCATGCCAAGAGGGCGGGGGCCACCTCTTGAATCCGTGGGACCCACAATAGATCAATGGGGATTCTTTGAAATACATTCTGTCGGGACCCGGTCCTTGTTCACGAAGCAAAGTGACACGCCAATTGTCATACCAAGGGGACGGGGGCCACCTCTTGAATATGTGGGTGACCTCCTGGGAAGTGGCCCCTGGTTGGGTCCGGTTCGCTTTAATCGGCAAAACCGTGCGGTTTCGATCAGAGCGGACAATACTCTCTGTATTAGAGGTGGGCGTGACAGAATAGTATCAAAGGCTGATCTCTCAATAGTAGGCCTGTGATTCGAGAATGAACCATTGTTCAAAGATGGGGGAAATGTCGGGACCCGATTCTTGCTCACGGAACAAAGTGTCCTGCCAAGTGTCATGCTAAGAGGGCGGGGGCCACCTCTTGAATCCGTGGGGGGAACCTCTTGAATCCGTGGGACCCACTGTAGAACAATGGGGATTCTTTGGAATACATTCTGTCGGGACCCGGTTCTTGTTCACGGAGCAAAGTGCCACGCCAATTGTCATACCAAGGGGACGGGGACCACCTCTTGAATCTGTGGGGGGCCACCTCTAAAGTCCGTGGGACCCACTGTAGAACAATGGGGAATCTTCGGAACACATTCCGAAAGAGGACCGGACTGCATTATAAATATAATGAAACCCTCAATTACAGAGGCGCCTTTTAAGTGAACCGGAACTACAGGAGCTTGAGAACTCCGTAGTTAAGCGTGCTCGGGCTAGGGAAGTCTTGGGATGGGTGACCTCCTGGGAAGTGGCCCCTGGTCGGGTCCGGTTCGCTCTAAAGGGAAAAACCGTGCGGATTCGGCCAGAGCGGACAATACCATCTGTACTGGGGCGTGGGGCGTTACATTTATGGTGACCCATGCAGGTCCCTCAGTAGTAGGTCTGTAGTTCGAGGACGAACCATTGTTCAAAGGTGGGGAGAATGTCGGGACCCGGTTCTTGTTCACGGAGCAAAGTGCCACACAGAACAAAGTGTCACGCCAATTGTCATACCAAGGGGACGGGGGCCACCTCTTGAATATATGGGGGCCACCTCTAGAGTCCGTGGGACCCACTGTAGAACAATGGGGAATCTTCGGAACACATTCCGAAAGAGGACCGGACTGCATTATAAATATAATGATACCACCCTCAATTACAGAAGCGTCTTTTAAGTGAACCGGAACTACATGAGCTTGAGAACTCCGTAGTTAAGCGTGCTCGGGCCAGGAAGGTCTTGAGATGGGTGACCTCCTGGGAAGTGGCCCCTGGTCGGGTCCAGTTCACTCTAAAGGGAAAAACCGTGCGGTTTCGGGCAGAGCGGACAAACCGTGTGGATTCGGCCAGAGCGAACAATACCATCTGTACTGGGGCGTGGGGCGTTACATTTATGGTGGCCCATGCAGGTCCCTCAGTAGTAGGTTTGTGGTTTGAGGACGAACCATTGTTCAAAGGTGGGGAGAATGTCGGGACCCGGTTCTTGTTCACGGAGCAAAGTGCCACACAGAACAAAGTGTCACGCCAATTGTCATACCAAGGGGGCGGGGGCCACCTCTAGAGTCCGTGGGACCCACTGTAGAACAATGGGGAATTTTCGGAACACATTCCGAAAGAGGACCGGACTGTATTATAAATATAATGATACCACCCTCAATTACAGAGGCGCCTTTTAAGTGAACCGGAACTACAGGAGTTTGAGAACTCCGTAGTTAAGCGTGCTCGGGCCAGGAAGGTCTTGGGATGGGTGACCTCCTAGGAAGTGGCCCATGGTCGGGTCCGGTTCGCTCTAAAGGGAAAAACCGTGCGGTTTCGTCCAGAGCGGACAAACCGTGCGGATTCGGCCAGAGCGGACAATACCATCTGTACTGGGGCGTGGGGCGTTACATTTATGGTAGCCCATGCAGGTCCCTCAGTAGTAGGTTTGTGGTTCGAGGACGAACCATTGTTCAAAGGTGGGGAGAATGTCGGGACCCGGTTCTTGTTCACGGAGCAAAGTGCCACACAGAACAAAGTGTCACGCCAATTGTCATACAAAGGGGACGGGGGCCACCTCTAGAGTCCGTGGGACCCACTGTAGAATAATGGGGAATCTTCGGAACACATTCCGAAAGAGGACCAGACTGCATTATAAATATAATGATACCACCCTCAATTACAGAGGCGCCTTTTAAGTGAACCGGAACTACAGGAATTTGAGAACTCCGTAGTTAAGCGTGCTCGGGCCAGGAAGGTCTTGGGATGGGTGACCTCCTAGGAAGTGGCCCGTGGTCGGGTCCGGTTCGCTCTGAAGGGAAAAACCGTGTGGTTTCGGCCAGAGCGAACAATACCATCTGTACTGAGGCGTGGGGCGTTACATTTATGGTGGCCCATGCAGGTCCCTCGGTAGTAGGTCTATGGTTCGAGGACGATGCATTGTTCAAAGGTGGGGAGAATGTCGGGACCCGGTTCTTGTTCACGGAGTAAAGTGCCACACAGAATAAAATGCCACACAGAATAAATTGCCACGCCAATTGTCATACCAAGGGGGCGGGGGCCACCTCTTGGATCTGTGGGGGCCACCTCTAGAGTCCGTGGGACCCATTGTAGAACAATGGAGAATTTTCGGAACACATTCCGAAAGAGGACCGGACTGCATTATAAATATAATGATACCACTCTCAATTACAGAGGCGCCATTTAAGTGAACCGGAACTACAGGAGATTGAGTTAAGCGTGCTCGGGCGAGTGAAGTCTTGGGATGGGTGACCTCCTGCGGGCGGGGGGCACACAGAACAAAGTGCCACACCAATTGTCATACCAAAGGGGCGGGGGCCACCTCTAGAGTCCGTGGGACCCACTGTAGAACAATGGGGAATCTTCGGAACACATTCCGAAAAAGGACCGGACTGTGCAGTATAAATATAATGATACCACTCTCAATTACAGAGACGTCTTTTAATTGAACCGGAACTACAGGAGCTTGAGTTAAGCATGCTCGGGCCAGGGAAGTCTTGTGATGGATGACCTCCTGGGAAGTGGCCCCTGGTCGGGTCCAGTTCGCTTTAAAGGGAAAAACCGTGTGGTTTCGGCCAGAGCGGACGATACCATCTGCACTGGGCGTGGGGCGTTACACATTCCGAAAGAGGATAGATCTGTACTATAAATGGAACGATACCACTTTTCAATACAGAGACGCCTTTTAAGTGAATCGGAACTACATGAGCGTGAGAACACCGTAGTTAAGTGTGCTCGGGCCAGGGAAGTGGCCCCTGGTCGGAATAAAGTGCCACGTGGAACAAAGTGTCACGCTAAGTGTCATGCCAAGAGGGCAGGGGCGCCAAGAGGGCAGAGGCCACCTCTTGAGTCCGTGGGACAGAATGGTATCAGAGCTAGTCTCTCACAGAACAAAGTGCCATGCCCCACACTTAACACGGAACAAAGTGCCACGCCAAGTGTCATGCTAAGAGGGCGGGGGCCACCTCTTGAATCCGTGGGGGGCACCTCTTGAATCTGTGAGACCCACTGTAGAACAATGGAGATTCTTTGGAATACATTCCGAAAGAGAACAGATCTGTACTATAAATAGAATGATACCACTTTTCAATACAGAGACGCCTTTTAAGTGAATCGGAACTACATTAGCTTGAGAACTCCGTAGTTAAGTGTGCTCGGGCCAGGAAAGTGGCCCCTGGTTGGAATAAAGTGCCACGAGGAACAAAGTATCACGCCAAGTGTCATGCCAAGAGGGCAGGGGCCACCTCTTGAGTCCGTAGGACAGAATGGTATCAGAGGTGGTCTCTCATGGAACAAAGTGCCATGCCCCACACTTAACGCGGAACAAAGTGCCACGCCAAGTGTCATGCCAAGAGGGCGGGGGCCACCTCTTGAATCCGTAGGGGGCACCTCTTGAATCGGAACTACATGAGCGTGAGAACTCCGTAGTTAAGTGTGCTCGGGCCAAGCAAGTGTCCCCTGGTCGGAATAAAGTGCATGCCAAGAGGGCGGGGGCCACCTCTTGAGTCCATGGGACAGAATGGTATCAGAGCTGGTCACTCACGGAACAAAGTGCCTTGCCCCACACTTAACGCGGAACAAAGTGCCACGCCAAGTGTCATGCCAAGAGGGCGGGGACCACCTCTTGAATCCGTGGGGGCACCTCTTGAATCCGTGGGACCCACTGTAGAACAATATGGATTCTTTGGAATACATTCCGAAAGAGAACGGATCTGTAGTATAAATGGAATGATACCGCTTTTTAATACAGAGACGCCTTTTAAGTTTATCGGAACTACATTAGCTTGAGAACTCCGTAGTTAAGTGTGCTCGGGCCAGGGAAGTCTTGGGATGGGTGACCACCTGGGAAGTGGCCCCTGGTCGGAACAAAGTGCCACGCGGAACTAAGTGTCACGCCAAGTATCATGCCAAGAGGGCGGGGCCACCTTTTGAGTCCGTGGGACAAAATGGTATTAGAGCCGGTCTCTCAATAGTAGGTCTGTGGTTCGAGGACGAACCATTGTTCAAAGGTGGGGAGAATGTCGAGACCTGGTTCTTGCTCACGAAACAAAGTGCCACATAGAACAAAATACCATGCCAAGTGTCATGCCAAGAGGGCGGGGGCCACCTATTGAATCCGTGGGGCCACCTCTTGAATCCGTGGGACCCACTGTAGAATAATGGGAATTCTTTAGAATACATTCCGAAAAAGAGCAGATCTGTACTATAAATGGAATGATACCACTTTTCAATACAGAGACGTCTTTTAAGTGAATCGGAACTACATGAGCTTGAGAACTCCGTAGTTAAGTGTGCTCGGGCCAGGGAAGTCTTGGGATAGGTGACCTCTTGGAAAGTGGCCCCTGGTCGGAACAAAGTGCCACACGGAACAAAGTGCCACGCCAAGTGTCAGGCCAAGAGGGCGGGGGCCACCTCTTGAATCCTTGGGGGCCACCTCTTGAGTCCGTGGGACCCACCGTAGAACAATGGGGATTCTTTGGAATACATTCCGAAAGATGGCAGATCTGTACTATAAATGGAATGATATCATTTTTCAATACAGAGACGCCTTTTAAGTGAATCGGAACTACATGAGCTTGAGAACTCCGTAGTTAAGTGTGCTCGAGACCCGGTTCTTGCCCACGGAAGAAAGTGCCACGCGGAACAAAGTGCCACGCCAAATGTCATGCCAAGAGGGCGGGGGCCACCTCTTGAGTCCGTGGGACCCACTGTAGAACAATGGGGATTCTTTGGAATACATTTCGAAAGAGGGCAGATCTGTACTATAAATGGAATGATACAACTTTTCAATACAGAGACGCATTTTAAGTGAATCGGAACTACATGAGCTTGAGAACTCCGTAGTTAAGTGTGCTCGGGACTCGGTTCTTGCTCACGGAACAAAGTGTCCCACGGAACAAAGAGGGCAGATCATGCCAAGAGGGCGGGGGGCACCTCTTGAATCCGTGGGGGCCACCTCTTGAGTCCGTGGGACCCACTGTACAACAATGGGGATTCTTTGGAATACATTCCGAAAGAGGGCAGATCTGTACTATAAATGGAATGATACCGTTTTTCAATACAGAGACGCCTTTTAAGTGAATCGGAACTACATGAGTTTGAGAACTCCGTAGTTAAGTGTGCTTGGGCCAGGAAAGTCTTAGGATGGGTGACTTCCTGGGAAGTAGCCCCTGGTCGGAACAAAGTGCCACGCGGAACAAAATGCCACACTAAGTGTCATGCCAAGAGGACGGGCCCACTTCTTGAGTCCGTTGGACCCACCATAGAACAATGGGGATTGTTTGGAATACATTCCGAAAGAGGGCGGATCTGTACTATAAATGGAATGATACCACTTTTCAATACAGAGACGTCTTTTAAGTGAATCGGAACTGAGAACTTCGTAGTTAAGTGTGCTCGGGGCAAGGAAGTCTTGGGATGGGTGGCCTCCTGGGAAGTGACCCGTGGTCGGGTCCGGTTCGCTTTAATGGGCAAAACCGTGCGGTTTCGGCTAGAGCGGACAATACTCTCTGTATTGGGGGTGGGGCGTGACAGAATGGTATCTGAGCTGGTCTCTCAATAGTAGGTCCGTGGTTCGAGGATAAACCATTGTTCAAAGGTGGCGAGAATGTCGGGACCCGGTTCTTGCTCACGGAACAAAATGCCACGCCAAGTGACGTGCCAAGAAGTGGCCCCTGGTCGGGTCCGGTTCGCTTTAATGAGCAAAACCGTACAGTTTCGGCCAGAGCGGACAATACTCTCTGTATTGAGGGTGTGGCGTAACAGAATGGTATAAGAGCTGGTCTCTCAATAGTAGGTCTGTGGTTCGAGAACGAACCATTGTTCAAAGGTGGGGAGAATGTCGGGACCCGGTTCTTGCTCACGGAACAAAGTGCCACGTCAAGTGTCGTGCCTAAAGGGCGGGGGCCACCTCTTGAATCCGTGGGAGCCACATCTTGAGTCCGTGGGACCCACTGTAGAATAATAGGGATTCTTTGGAATACATTCCGAAAGAAGGCAGATCTGTACTATAAATGAAATGATACTACTTTTCAATATATATGTGCCTTTTATGTGAATCGGAACTACATGAGCTTGAGAACTCAGTAGTTAAGTGTGCCCGGGCCAGAAAAGTCTTGGGATGGGTGACCTTCTGGGAAGTGGCCCCTGGTCGGATCCGGTTCGCTTAAAGAGAAGGTGAGAATCAGATGCTGGCAATTTAAAGTATCTTATTATATAGTCATTTACGGTGTTATTTGCTGTCGTGCATTGTAAGACTTTAATGTGAATTGAAGCATAGGATATCTCATATTGATCATTATTGCTGCATTCATCGACAATAAAATGGTTTAAAGTCAAAAATATTTGCAAGTAAAAAAATTACAAATGCAAGCCTATTCATTAGTGAAACTGAGCAAGCGATGCCTTGAGTGAATTGATTAGAAGCAAGGATATTGCATATCAATTCTCATCAGAAAATATTCCCAAATAAACAGCCGGAATTATGTAGGGTTGCACGAAAACTTATAGCCACTGGATGGTTGAAGAGTGGATGAGATTTGTCCTCTGTATCGAAGAGTGAACAAGGGGCCCACATATTTTGGTTGAGATGTGTGGTCAAGATTTAACATAGCATGGAAAACAGCAAAGGAGGTTAGTAGGGGCTCCAGGTCCGAGATTAGGAAATGTTACGTGTAATGTTGTATTTTATTTTTTTATTAATAAGAACTTTGGGACGCATTTGACCGTCCCAAAGTTTCACGTTGAAATTTGGGACAGATTGGGACGGCTCCGGCCGTCCCAAAATGATTTAGGATGTCGGGAACCGTCTTAAACCCAAGGTCCCAATTTTACACATTTGTAGCAGTGAGCCTAGACATGTCTTATTATTGCTTATTATGATTTCATGGCTTTAATCTTACTGCTTTCGGGGCAAATTCATGGGTCCCCTAGATGCGTGTGTGTTGTGTGCTTGTGTGTGGCGTGCATGGATGTGGTGCGTGCATAGGTTAGGACTTACGGGCCAGTGCCAATTAGAGAGATAGAGAGAGAGGGTATAGATAAGAAATCTAAAAAGACTACTCAAGAAAAATATAGCTGAAGTTTTATTTAGTATCAAATATCAGTTGTCCAACACTTCAAATAGCTTCAACTTATTTATGAAAAAAGACGGTGCCAGCTTATTTATGGCATGTGATCATATTTACATCAAGAATATTGTCATTCTTGGATGGGTGTGTTGTGTACATAGGTTAGGATTTACGGACCAGTGCCAAAAAAAAGAGTAGAAGATAAGAAATCGAAAAGGCCTACTCAAGGAAAATATAGCTGAAGTTTTACAAAGTGTCAAATCTCAGTTGTCCAACACTTCAAATAGCTTCAACTTCTTAAAAAAAGGATGGTGCCAGCTTTTTTATGGCATGTGATCATATTTACACCGAGAATATTGTCATTGCTGCATACATCTATCATTTCACGGATCTAAATGGATACGAATAATTCAAGCTGGTCCGTGGTGTCCGATGACTATCCATATCTATGTTCGCATCCGCTAACAACCAATAGATTCGGATATGACAACACCTATTTTCCATTCCGCATCCATATCCAGTATTGAAAATAGTAATATTTGAGTTTATTGGGTAAATTTATTCCAATATCCATATGGTATCCGTCTTTACCAAATACGGATATTAATTTTCATTTTCGATAATCGCCTATATCCGTAGTCAAATCTGCATATGACGACTGGATACAGATATGATCAGCTCCGTATCCTATTCATTTACATCCCAAGTTGTACACACGCTGTTAAGAAAAAGAATGTAGCAACTCAAATCTTGGCAACAACAATTTCTCCAACTCACGAGTTTGGTCAATAGAAACTCTCTAAACTCTCAGCCTTTTCTTCTTTGCATTGTTCTGATATTTAAGGAATGTTTTCAATAAAAGTTTGTTTATTTAGGGGGCGTAAAACAATAATGACCATCACCGACGGACATAAAGCTATCCACCGACGGAACTACCAGTGGACGAAGGTCTAAAAATTATGAAGAACAATAATATCCATGCCCATCATTTAAGTGAGAGAAGAGTGGTTACAAAATCTAGTCCTCTATCAAATCACTAGATTTGTAGGATGAATAGACTCGTTAATCACAACAACTGTTTAACTCAGAAAAAATATATACTTCCACATCAAGGAACATGAAAGGAGAGAGAGGTAGGAAGCGACAATATTACATAGTCATAACATAATAATGAGAAAGGAAAAAGGAAAAGAAACGGGCACACCTTTTTCTCACTCACCATTGCCGACACTGTATCCATATCAAGTACATGCATGCTCTTGCTATGTGTGTGTGTGTGGGTGGGGTGGGGTGGGGTGGGGGGGGGGAGGGGTGCCCTCATCTTTAAGGGATGTTTGGTTGTAGGGTTTGTGTGGATTTTGCACTATTTGGATTCTAGGATCCTTAGGTTAGAGAATATTGTGTTTGGTTGTACGATTAGGTAAGTTTGGATTTGATTGTTTTTAATGAGAGACACCCAAGAATTCAAGGATCCTCAAATCCTTTTTTGGCTGGATTCTATGGATTGAAGCCGAATATATGGGGCTCATTGCACTCTATATATTAAAAAAATAACTTTGTCTCTATATCTCTCTAAAATCCTCAAATCCAAATCCCATTTTATTTTTACCGACCAAACTGGGATTACAAGGATCTGCAAATCCAATACTAAGAATCCAATACCAATGATTGATTATGTATTTAAGAAAGTGTGTAGTAACCGCAATCAATAACGGTATCGCGTGTAGCTAGACCGAGATGAGTATGAGTCGTCCTCAGGAATATGTGGAATCTTTCAATCTTACTTTAGACGTGTTGAAAAAGAGAAAGAATAGAGAAATAAAGAATAGTGGATAATAGTTTCTAGATCTACGTCAAAATACGGATGTAGAATACAGATCTAGTTTGAATACAGATCTAGATTTTATAAGAAGAATACTTGTAGGGTTCGTTCGAATTTAATAGTCATGGATGACTAATAAAGATTACTCTTTTTATCTATTAATAGATTTAAAACTAGATTGATAGTGATGAACGAGAATTAGGGTTTTTGGAAGAAACTAGAGTTTCCACACTATTGACCCTTGTCCTTTCATTAATCTCTATTCATGTCTAGCCCTTCACAAAACAATTGTTAATCTGATCTCAAATCGCGGTCGAGACTAGCAATAAATTGGTAGCGCGCCCGATAAGGATGTTAACGATTCTTTTGCTAAAGTTTATAAACTTCATAAGACTTAAAAGAAATTAAAATATTTTCTCATCTATTATTCTACCCTAATCCTACGAACCCCATCAAGCGGAGAATTACTCACGCATGATGGAGATAAAAAAAGAACGGATAGAGAAAGAGATCATAATGCAGAAATTAAATGCTAAATAAGTAATCTAATGATCTACCTTTATTAATCAACTTCACAATTACAAAACCTTCGAGTTTAGATTACAAGAGGAAGAAGAACTTGCTCTCGATCTCTGTCTCGTAGGAAGTAGATGCTATGTCGAATCTCACGTCACCTTATCACGTCGAATCGCGGACCTGTCGTGGATCACTTGTTCTTTGACGGTGATTTGCTTCGTGCAAAAGATTGATGATTTCTAAGTTTAGCCATCAGTCCTTTATATATCCCAAAACCAGAAACCAAAGATCCCCATAATTCAGATTAGTTGTAGCAAATCCAACCTGAAAATCCTAACTCCTGATTCGGTGAATCGGCCGCGGATCCGTGGTTTGTTGGTGAGATCTTGGGGGCAAATTTCTGGGGCTTTTTTCTTGTGGCACATGGAGATTTAGTTGATATCTGAAAATTGAAAATATTTCCTCAGTCTCTGCCGGTATTGATTTTTCGATTTTCTTTAATATTTCAGCAGATTTTTTATTTCCGACATCTTAACATCTCGATCTCCTGACCTGAGCCAAAACTTGCACCATATCTCAAAGAATAATGTTAGTAATATTTGGCATTTTTGAGATATTATCCTAACCAATTTGATATGATATTATATTTTAAGAATATTGATTAAGGATATTTGATATGATATGCATATTTAAATTATCAAAATATTATATAAATATTATATGCATATATTTTCCTTTATAATATTAATTATAATATATAAACATATGAAAATAGTATTTTTACAGATAAACCCTCATATGTGTCATATTTATAATAAACACCTTTAGATATTTAAGAAAAGTAAGAAAAATGTCATATCAAAAGTGCGATATTTTCAACTGAACAAATACCCCCAAACTTAATTTTGATCGTCCCAAGCAAACTTATTTATTCAAGAGAGGGAGAAAGAAAAAGAAAAACCCAAGTAGCACACTTTCGTAGGCAACACGATTGCACTGAATACGTGCAACAAGCCGTTAGACCTCTAGATGTCCCTAGTAGGAGGAGTGTTGTCTCGTGTGGGTTTTCAGCGGACTACACCCACAAAATCCTATAATAAAAGAAAAATAGTGAAAATTACATACAAAGATAAGAACTATAAAAGAAAGAACTTGAAAATAAGAGTTTTTAACTACACCAGTTTTTCGGTTGTCATGAGCTCTATCTTAATGGTCGTGAAAAAATGTTAGAAATCACATCATCCTTCAATAAAACATCGTCTTTAGTTTTCCTCCCTATCTTTCCTCCAAACATTGATCATGTATCCCTACGTGTGTGTAAAAGACATCCCTACACTTAGAGAATTCAATTCAAGCTATCATACTCTTGTCCATCTTCCTTAGTACTTTTTAGTTGGTGAATATTTTAGATGGAATTGCTCACACATTCTTCATGCGACCGTTAATACTTCTTGAGCTACTAACCAACCGATTACAAAATGTGCTCGCGTATTAAGGCGTAATTTCTCGTCTTGCAACACCTAAGGCTTAGCAGTGGCTCCCAAACCAGTTAGTCTAAGGCACTAGATGATAAAGCACCCTCGCTATATTTTTTATGCTGCCTTTAGCAATTACAAAACCAGTGTTCATTTTTTTCTTCACCACTTATATTTTATTTTATTTTATTTTCCTTCATACTAAGGATTTTAGACAAGAGCATTTCAAGGTATCCCCTACTATCCCAAGTTTCAAGATGTGTGTAAATGCGTATGGTAGGGTATCAACGTTCAAATATTTTGACTTAAGAATATGGACTATTTTTCAGACTTATTTTTATTCTCAGATTGGTAATTTCCTTCATCTTACTAACCCTTGGGACAACGGCTCATAACTACTTATTACTAGTTTCGTTTAAGAAAACATCTAACTTTCTTGCTTTTCTCAAACTATTCCTATCTTTCATATGTAAATTCACTTTCAAACTTACATTATCAAATTTTTTTTTGCTTATATATAGTATGATGCAAAATAATGCGTGAATAAGCACAAACCTCCCACAAACCTGTTTGCAGCAGTGTCCTCACTGGTGTTATCTGTCAAGCTTAAAAAACTGTAGACTTGAAAGGAAAAGTAACGCGGACAAGAAATAATGAAAGTGAAATTCTCTCCCAAACTTATTTTTAGCTCACAATTTTGTAAAAAATTTCTTTCAAGAGCCAAAATATATACCTCCCCCCAAACTTGAGTAAAATCGTATTAAGCATTTAAATTATGAGGGGGGTTAAAGTTATTGATCTATGCAAACCATTACAAAGACCAAAAGTCAAAACCAACCATTCAAATATTTTATCGATATAACGCACTGGTTGGTAGAAGAACACGTCACCTATCGATGTGAAGAAATGGGGAAGGGATAAGGGATGGAATAGAACGTGTTTACATCTCGGTTTATAGAAACGAAACAATGATGGTGGATTACTCGCATTCTTGTTATTGATAAGAAAAAGGGGGGTGGTTCAACTTCTTTGTGTTGAGCTTGATTCATCACAACACCCATGTTTTCTAAGAATGCGGGTTCTTCGGCGAAAATTTCTTCAAAGCTTTCATCGATATCCCGAATAATAATCTCATCGGAAAAAACGGGATGATACTCGAACTCCATAAAAGGTTCATATTTAGCGTTAGATGTTGACCCGGACAGCTCGATAAAAGGGTCCGTATGTGTATAACAAATAGCAGAGTCAAACAACAATGTACTAGCGGAGTCAAGATCAAAATCGTGAAGCTGTTCAAATTCGCTGCTGTCGGAATCTATTGCTTCGACAGAAAATACTTGAGTATAGGGTTCGGAGGGTCCACTTCCCAACTTGTAAATATTAAGCTCAATTGACATCTTCCCAAATGATAGGGTCATAGAGCCGTTTCGACAATTGATTATTGTGTTGGAAGTCGCAAGAAAAGGTCGACCTAAAATCACCGGGATTTGGTTTCGGGGGTTTGCTACAGGCTGTGTATCTATGACGATAAAGTCTACAGGAAATATAAATTCCCCGACTTTGATTAACATGTCCTCTAGCTCACCCCTAAGTTGGGTGATAGATCGATCGGCCATCTGAAGAGTGCAGTGCGCCGGTTTTTAACTCTCCGATCCCTAATTGCTCATACACAGAATACGGAAGCAAGTTAACACTAGCGCCTAAATCGAGTAGAGCACGATTGATATCTTTACCCCCAACAGAAATAGATATGGTAGGACTTCCGGGGTCCTTTCATTTCTTGGATAGTTGTTGGGTAAAAGCAGTGCTTACATTACTCGCTAAAAAAACTTTTTTAGGCACTTGAGTTTTTCTCTTCCTAGTGCACAAGTCCTTTAGAATTTTTGCATAAGACGGAACTTATTGAATAGCATTTAGGAGAGGAATATTTATGTTAACTTGCTTAAAAATTTCCACAATCTTTTGCATTTGTGGACTTGGTATGTTGCCCCTTAACCTGTTTGGATAAGGTGCTTTATCAATATGGGTTGGGTACAACATTGGAAAGGATTGTGGGGATGGAATGGATCCCAGAATTGGAGTTGGAATTGTTTTAGGTTGACTCAAAAAAATGGGCTGAGTGTTCAACCCTTGGGGAAAACGGAGAATATGCTCGAAAGAAGGTGGTGGACTAGACGAAATAGGAAAAGAAGTAGAAGTCGGGGTATCATTAATATCATCAACGTCATCAACGTATTCACCCACTTGGTTATCCAGCACTCTTCCTGGGCTCAACGTGGTAACGGCACTCGCATTATAACTTTGTGAGTGGCTAGAATTAGGTATCGGTTGAGATGGAAGTTTCCCTTTTTCTCTCGCACCCATCGCAGCATTTATTTGTGCAAGTTGTGTCTCTATCGATTTTATACTTTCACCATGAAAGGTGGTGGTCTGTGTTAATGATTGGATAGAAGACTTTATTTCATCCGTCGATTGCATGGAACGTTTAATAAACATATCCACGCTTCGTTCGAGTGCAGATGAGTTTTCGTTACCGGGCGTTTGGAAAGAATTATTATAAGGTGTAGAATTGTTGACCGGATTTTGAAAAGGTTGCGAATGAAAAGGGTGCTGACTCTGTGGGTGTGGTTGCTGTTGCTGTGGAGGAGGTCTTTGATAATTGCTTTGGAACTGGTTTTGATTTTGGTTTTGGTTTTGGTTCCAAGCAAAATTAGGATGATTCCTCCATCCCTGATTATATGTGGAAGAATAAGGATCGTTTCGAGGTCGTTGCTGAAAAGTAGCATTAATTTGTTCTTGACCTTGAAACGGTGGATTCAAAGGACATTCTTCCATTAGATGTGATGGGTTGGAACAGCAACCACACACGGTTTTGGAGAGCGTAAATTGGTTTAGAGGGGCTGAAAAGACTTTGTTTTCTATAGCATCGAGTTTCTTTTGTATCGCGGCCATTTCGGCTTTCACTGCGATGGAAATATCGAGCTGATGGATACCTCCCCCAGACGATGCAGGTTAACGCTTTCCTACTGTAGGATTTGTTCAGCGAGATTTTCCAGAAATTGCCAAGCTTCACCATCATCTTTAGACAGGAAATAACATTGACACATGGTTTCAAGCATCTGTTTTGTTGTTAGATTAACACCCTCATATATAATGTGACAAAGGTCCCATGTATTGATTCCATGATGAGGACATTGTAAAAGAAGATCCTTAAACCGTTCAAAGCATTTCCAAAATGGTTCATTGGAAAGTTGGATAAACTAGTTAATCTCGCTTCGAACGCAGACGGTCTTATGATTGGGATAAAATTTCTTAAGGAATGCTACAACGAATTCATCCCATTTGGCAATAGAATGTGAGGCAGTGTTATAAAGCCATTTTTCTGCCATATCGCAAAAAGTAAAAGGGAGAAGACGTAAGCGCATAACATCCACAGACAGTTGTGACGTGCCCATCATTGCACATACGTTTTCGAATTTGTTTATAAAAACGTATGTGTCTTCGGATTCAAGCCCGTGAAATTTGGGCAACAGTTTGATGAAGTAGGGTTTAATTTCAAAATTATCCGCATTGGCTGGTGAAATAGATAGACAGGTAGGAAGGAGTCCGCGCATGGGGTAACATCTTTCTTGGAGAGAGATGCGCGGTGGATTCTACGTATCGACGGGTGGTGGCAGGGTGGTATTATAATCTGATGGAGAACCGTCCATCTCGGTCGATGTGGGTGGAGAGGAAAAAGAAGATGAAGAAATACCGACTTCGGGGTCGATAGCTGAGACGCGGACAAGACGGGCACTAGAATCCCATGTCCAGCCGAGCATGCACTAAGCGGGTTTAGCGCACGTGGCAGCGTGTGAGAACTTAAAATTTGATTTGTTTTGAAAAGTGTCGGACGTGAGACAAACCACAAAAAAATGCATACACAACCCTAGAACTAAGGTTACATAGGTCAAGTCTCTAAACCGCCCCTAGACTTTCAAAGGACAAGCCGCAGGATCAATTCTCTACCACCTCTTTATCACTCTTGTGGCCAGATAAGTGGGAGGTATCCGCTATACGAATCACCGAAAGTAGCGGGCCTAATTAAATAACCATTTGCCTTAGACACGCTTGCCTAAACACCATAAAAGTAATGCGGATAAGCGATAGATTACCCACAACCTTCCTCTGTCCTTATTGAGCGCGACGGTCCTTAGAGTCTTGGTCTAGATATTTTTTAATTAATATAGGGTGATGCGAATGCTCGTTTTGTGATTTGTGGGGCTTAGAAAGGGTGATGAAATCCGCACATAATCTGAATTTGGTCTTTGCCCCTTAATGTCCGTATTAAAATATGCAAAAACAAACCGCAAAACAAAACTCGCAAAAAGATTTTAGAGCGGCGATATTTTGCAAAGAATCCTGCAAAAAAAATATTATTGGATTTTTCAGAGGAGATAGAAAAGATACCAGAGAAAATTAGAGCCCTAACTCACCAACACCGCCGCGGTTCCACCGCAAAAACGCACTTCTTGCCTCGGTTCCGCCGCGGAGTTGAGAGTTTCATTGAAAACTTTTTGCTACGGTGACCTCCCTTGCTTCTCTGGGTCTTGATGAATGTCTCTGAATCCTTATCTCCTCGCTACAGTGACTCCAGATTCCCTCGCAAAAATCGCACACTAATCGTTAAATATGCAAGATGCGGTTTGTTTTGTTTATGATATTGATCGAATAAGAAATCAACACGAATAGTAAGAAAAAAATATTACGCACGTATCCCCGGCAACGGCGCCATTTGATTGATTTCGTATTTAAAGAAGTATGTAGTAACCGTAATCAATAACGGTATCGCGTGTAGCTAAACCGAGATGAGTACGGGTCGTCCTCAAGGATATGTGGAATCTTTCAATTTTACTTTAGACGTGTTGAAAAAGAGGAAGAATAGAGAAATAAAGAATAGTGGAGAATAGTTTCTACATCTACGTCAAAATACGGATGTAGAATACAGATCTAGTTTGAATACAGATATAGATTTTATAAGAAGAATGCTTGTAGGATTCGTTCGGATTTAGAAGTCATGGATGACCAATAAAGATTACTCATTTTATCTATTGATGGATTTAAAACTAGATTGATAGTGATGAATGAGAATTAGGATTCTTGGAAGAAACTAGTGTTTCCACATTATTGACCCCTGTCATTTCATTGATCTCTATTCATGTCTAGCCCCTAACAAAACAATTGTTAATCTGATCTCAAATCGCGGTCGAGACTAGCAATAAATTGGTAGCGCGCCCGATAAGAATGTTAACGATTCTTTTACTAAAGTTTATAAACTTCATAAGACTTAAAAGAAATTAAAATATTTTCTTATCCATTGTTCTACCCTAATCCTACGAACCCTATCAAACGGAGAATTACTCACGCGTGATGGAGATAGAAGAAGAACAGATAGAGAAAGAGATCATAATCCAGAAATTAAATGCTAAATAATTAATCTAATGATCTATCTTTATTAATCAACTTCATAATTACAAAACCTTCAAGTTTAGATTACAGGAGGAAGAAGAAGTTGCTCTTGATCTCTACCTCGTAGGAAGTAGATACTCCGTCGAATCTCACGTCGCCTTATCACGTCGAATCGCGGACCTGTCGTGGATCACTTGTTCTTTGACGGTGATTTGCTTCGTGTAAAAAATTGATGATTTCTAAGTTTAGCCATCGGTCCTTTATATAGCCCCAAAACCAGAAACCAAAGATCCCAATAATTAGGGTTAGTTGTAGCAAATCCAACCTGAAAATCCTAACTCCTGATTCGGTGAATCGGCCGCGGATCCGCGGTTTGTTGGTGAGATCTTGGATGCAAATTTCTGGGGCTTTATTCTTGTGACACATGGAGATTTAGTTGATGTCTGGAACTTGAAAATATTTCCTCAGTCTCTGCCGGTATTGATTCTTCGATTTTCTTTAATATTTCGGCAAACTTTTGATTTCCGACATCTCGATCTCCTGACCTGAGACAAAGCGTGCACCACATCTCAAAAAATAATGTTAGTAATATTTGGTATTTTTGAGATTGAGATATTATCCTAACCAATTTAATATAATATTATATTTTAAGAATATTGATTAAGGATATTTGATATGATATGCATATTTAAATTATCAAAATATTATATAAATATTATATAAATATATTTTTCTTCATAATATTAACTATAATATATAAACATATGAAAATAGTATTTTTACAGATAAACCCTCATATGTATCATATTTATAATAAACACTTTTAGATATTTAAGAAAAGTAAGGAAAATGTCATATCAAAAATGCAATATTTTCGACTGGACAACCAACCAAACACAAAATTAGCTAATCCAAAAATTTTCAATTGTACTATTAGGGAATCCAAATTTCATAATCCTGCACCAAAAAAGCGCCTTTGGGCACACAACAGAACCTTAACTCGCATTTTGTTACTGTAGCTCATAGCAGCAATCCGACAAGTTTTCCTGAAAAGTTGCTGCATGTGTTGGGCACAGGTAAGCGTCATCCTTGTAATCTACAACTTGACACCTCATAAATAATTAACAGTACTTGTATGATAGGCCTGGCAATAGGTCGGGTCTGGACTCAAATCCGACCAAGTCCCGTTGATAAATCCAAGCCTGGTATTGTCTGTCTGGACTCGGACCTGGTTCAACCCCCCCTTAATGGCTTAATAAACGAGTCAGGTATTGATCTCTTAGGTTCAAGCCCGTCTAGACCCAAACTGACTACAAGTTGCATTTGGGTTCTGTGAATTAGCCATGTTTTCTTATTTTATTCTATAAAAATAAAAAGTGGATAAATCAATCAGGATATACAAGTCTAACCCGATTACCAATGAGTCTGAGTTTGGGTCCATTCCATATAGACTTGTGGTTAAATGGATGGGTCTAGGTGCATAAAAAATAAACGGGTCTGGGTTGGAACAAGCCCATTCACAATGCAAACCATGTGTGATGATGCTCAATATTAGCGATCTCCAAGATCAGGACACGTGGCAGATGACGTGTCCCAGGACCCAGAAGAAAGGGCCCACAGAGGCAGGCCAGGCCACCCCTGTACCCGACCTGCAAGCACAAGCTGGCTCTCCTCAGAGCCCCGTGAAAATTGGCCTCCTCAGCCTCTCAGCTCACCCCGAGCTGCCACAGGACCAAGACTCCTCGGCCCTCACGCTCATCCCCGAGCTCTTCAGCCGAGGCCATCTTCCTCGGTCCTCCGACCGACCAACTCCACCACTCACAGGCGTAACCGCCGCTCCGCAAATCTCGCCACGCGCAGATTCTCCGCCAGCAACGTCCCACGTTCCACGCCATCACGATCCCTATTAATGGGCGATCCGCTCTTTACGCGGGCGTAACGTCGGGAGTATAACTGCCGGTGAGATTCTCGCGCCTGCTGTTGCGTGCTGCCGCCACTATATAAACCCCCATCACAGAAGGATCAAGTAAGCTATTTTTTATTCCACTTAGCCATTACTCTGCTCGGATCTCGTGCTAACTTGATCGTCGGAGGGTCCTCGGTGGTACCAAACCACCCCGGGACTTCTTTGCAGGTACTCGGCGCTAAACTCCTCAAATCACCAATCTCCTCAAAACCCATTGAGACCCACACGCAACAGGAGATCACCTCCAAAATCCACCGGGAGATCGACGGAAGACAACATCTGAAGGAGACCCGAAAAGGACCTCCATCAGTTGGCGCCGTCTGTGGGAACGGAAACTCCACAAAAAACAAAGTTGGTCTTCCAATCTCCATCCACATGGTAAGCGACCACTCTGAAGATCCTGGTACCAGCCGCCGCCTCCCCCCTCACCGGAGGCGCGGATGAACCTCCCCCGGCGACCATCATCTACGCCCTCGCCAGCCGAATAGATCGGCTACAGTCCCTCGTGGAGGCGCTCGTCCACGTTCAAACGGCTGGGCCAGGGCCCCAGATCGCCGTTCCTCCTCCTCCAGAAGGCTCTGCCCTTGTCGGCACGACTGACCACCAGTAGGCTACGACCCCTGGCCACAAATCTCACGGGCCGATACTCCCTGAGGCCCGCTGGGCGCCCCATGGCTCCACATCGGGATCCGCCGCCAGAGCGCCTCGCCTCGAGCCTCCTCGCGACCCTTACCCCCCTGAGGAGATGTCGGTCACCTCGTCTGTCCACCGGCATGATCGACACCCCCTCCCTCGACGGGGTCGCACAGAAGGGGCTCGCCACGACGGCTCGAGGGCCACCTCGCCCGGGGATCTGAGAAACCTTATCGAGAGGAACCGGGGCCGCGCCCAGACGCAGGTCTCCCACAGCAGAGGTCAGGGATCACAAAGCGCCGAATCCTGGGGGTACCACGGCCGACTAGACGCCCTCGAAAAGAAGATCGAGGGCATGCGCCGGGAAGGTCACCTCTCGGGCGACGGGGCTAAGTACGCCGCCGACTCGCTCACCAAATGTTTACCGAGGGACTGCTCACCGTCCACGTCTCCTAACGCAACAAGCCCCCGAAGATCTCTCTGTTCGACGGGAAAATCGACCCGAAAGACCATTTAGATGCTTTCATCGCGGGGATGAACTTCCAGGACCATTTCGACGCCGCCCAGTGCAGGGCCTTTCCACCCACCCTCATCCGCTCTGGTCGGGACTGGTTCCGAGGACTCGAGCCTCGCTCAATCTCGACCTTTGACGAGCTAGCTACTCAGTTCCTCGGCCACTTCGTTGGGAACCGTCGACAGAAGCACACGGTCGACTACCTCTTCACAATTAAGAGCGAGAACAAGGAGACGTTCAAGGCTTACATCACCCACTTCTACAACGCCCTCCTCGAGGTCCCCGAGGACCGGGACGAGACCGTCATCACGGCGCTCAGATCTGGTCTTAGGCACAAGGAGTGGTTGCGCTCCTTTGCGTTGGCACAGCCTAAGACCATGGCCGAGGTCAAGGCGTGGACCGAGCACGAGGTTCAGCTGGAGTCCGAGATGAACGCGAACCTCCCCCGAGCAAAACGGTCCAACCAGAAGAAGATGGCTCGGGAAGAGAGGCCGGAGCGTCAGCAGCCCTATCACCCGAAGTTCCAGGAGTACACCCCGCTCAACGTCTCCCTCGCAGTATTGCTAGAGGAGGCCCAGAGCGAGGGGTTCTTCAAGTTCCCTCCAATCCCGCGTCAGGCCTCGAAGCGAACCCGGGGCCCTTACTGCGTCTTCCACCGGACGCTGGACCACGCCACGGAGATTGTAAGCAACTCCGGGACTACTTCGAAGAGCTCATCCAATTGGGGTATCTCGCCGCCTACTTGAGGGACAAACGGCAGGCCGACCGCGAGCAGGAGCAGCGTCCCCCTCCCGCCGAGCTGACCATCGGCCAGATCATGCTCGTTTTGGCAGATGACCAGTCCGGCACTCAGGGAGCCCCGTACCCGGTGCCGAGCACAG
Organism: Agapanthus africanus; assembly: GCA_030015575.1. Classification (NCBI taxonomy): domain Eukaryota; kingdom Viridiplantae; phylum Streptophyta; class Magnoliopsida; order Asparagales; family Amaryllidaceae; genus Agapanthus; species Agapanthus africanus. The sequence continues at coordinate 571,569,599 of JASDDO010000016.1, forward strand.
AGACCAACAAGCCTCTGAGGAGCTCGGGCCACGCTAATAAGGTCATCTATTAGCATGTACTTTTCTTTTAGGGCAATGTAAACTCTTCCTACGGTCTATTGTTAATTTAATAAAGATCAATGGAACATTGCGAAAAAAAAGGAAAGATCTCATTTATTCCAAAAAGGTATTATAGGCTCCTCAGCCATACATACAAAAAGAAAAAGAAAATTACAACAGCGGGGAAAGGGGGTGTAGAGAGCACTGCTCATGGTACTCGGTGAAGATCTCCGCCAGCCGAGGCATCGCGAGATCCAACCTCAGCCCTCGATTCCCCCCGCGCGCGTTGACCCCGAGCCTCAGTTCGTAGCACTCACGGACGAGCGCCACTGAGCGAGCCAGCAGATTCGCGGAGATCAGGCCGAAGCACCTAAGGGACCGCAGCTTGCCCACGGCCTCGTCGTAGAGCTGCTCGGACAAGGGGTTGTAAAGCCCCGGCGACGCCCTTCAGATGGAGTACAGCAGCAGCAGCAGCAGGGAGGAGCGCTGGGGGAGCAACCGGCCGAAGTGGTCTTCAATGCTCCCATAGACCGACTGCACCGTGTCCTCGGTGCACTTCTAGTCATAGAGGTATACGTCTTCGAAGTGGATGATTTCGAGGATGGTAAAGGGGAAGTCCTGCATTCTCAACGATCTGTTTGCGAGGAAAGGAAGGACCAGTGCTCCTTCAGCCTTATATAGCCCACTGTGCCCCAACAGAACTCAACGGTCGCCCGCTCTCGCCTAAAAAGTCGCTGCCGCGCGGCGATCATCGAGCCTTCTCTGGCGAAATCGGAACGACGCGACCCTGGCGCTTCGCCTCCCCCCACATTCAATGCGCATGCTACGCGCATGTTCGCCACGACCGTTCCTGTTCCTCATACCTGCAACTGGACGGGCGGGCGAAACCTCGTGAAGAATCAGCTGAGCAACTACCCTGCTCGATTATCCCTGGCCGGTAGCTTCTCCACTCGCAACGGCAGGGATCAAAGCCCTTGCCAAGAGGCAACCTCGCAGCTTCACTGCCCGGTTATCCTTAGCAGGCCTCCTAAGGCCCCTCCAACGCTAAGGATCAAAGTCCTCCGTAGAGACAGCCGAGCGGCTTCACTGCGCCGGTAGCTTCCCTACTCGCAACGCCAGGGATCAAAGCCCTCGCCAGGAGGCAACCGCGCAGCTTCACTGCCCGGATGTCCTTAGCAGGCCTCATACGGCCCCTCCAATGCTAAGGGTCCAAGTCCTCCTTAGAGGCAGCTCAGCAGCTACCCAGCTCGGCTATCCCCGGCTGATAGCTTCCTACCACGACCGACAGGGATCAAAAGCCCTCCCAGAGGCAGTCGAGCCCGAGGATCCCTCGCTCGGCTATCCTTCAGGACAAAAGCCCTCGCCAAGAGGCACCGGGCAATAACCCCGCCCGGCCAAGGGTCCTTGGTAGGCTTCTTACAGCCCCTCCCGCGCTAAGGACCAAAGTCCTCCTAGAGGCAGTCGAGTCCTTGCTCGGCTATCCCCGGCTGGTAGCTTCCTACCACTACCGACAGGGATCAAAGTCCTCGCCAAGAGGCACTGGGCAATAACCCTGCTCGGTCCCCGTCCTGAAGGATCAAAGCCCTCGCAAGAGGCAACCGAGAGGCTGCCCTGCTCGGTCATCTCCGGCTGGTAGCTCCCTACCCATGACGCCAGGGATCGAAGCCCTCACAAAAGGCATCCGAGCGGATACCCCTCTCGGTCATCCCAGGCTGGTAGTTGCCTACCCACGATGCCAGAGATCAAAGCCCTCGCCAAGAGGCAACCGCGCAGCTTCACTGCCCGGTCATCCTTAGTGGGCTTCTTACAGCCCCTCCAACGCTAAGGATCAAAGTCTTCCTTAGAGGCGACTCAGCAGCTCCCCTGCTCGGCTATCTCCGGCTGGTAGCTCCCTACCCATGACGTCAGGGATCGAAGCCCTCACAAGAGGCATCCGAGCGGCTACCCCGCTCGGTCATCCCAGGCTGGTAGTTGCCTACCCACGACGCCAGAGATCAAAGCCCTCGCCAAGTGGCAACCGCGCAGCTTCACTGCCCGGTCATCCTTAGTGGGCTTCTTACAGCCCCTCCAACGCTAAGGACCCAAAGTCCTCCCAGAGGCAGTCAAACCTGACCCTCGCTCGACCATCCCCAGCTAGTGGTCGTTGCTCGCAACGCCAGAAATCAGAAGCCCTTGCCAAGGGGCAACCGAGCAGCTTCCCATTCATGCTCGGCACAAATACGGCGGACAGCCCTCTGCCCATCATATGCAGAGGATCCGAGGCCCCAACAAGAGGCACCAGGTCTATCCAAGTCTGAGCGATCCCCCCTCGACTTCGGGCCCATGGAGACGCCTCCTTCTCAACAGCACTTGGCACGCTTGGCAAATGATCGAAATCAACTCGACGAATGATCGCTAGACAGATAGCCGACCTGACATGGAAGCCCAACAGTGCAAGCAGAGATATTTTACGAGCATTCTTCACGAACAGAAGATAAAGTGCAAACCGATGAAATCAAAGAAAAAAGTTTTATTACCAAAGGCAAGGTCTTTACAAAGGGTATTTTGGGCTCCCCAGCCTTACAAACTGCCCGGAGGCTTACAAAAATTCCAAAAGCAACAAAATAAGAGGAAGACGGGGGCTTTAGGCCTCGGGGCCGAGCGCGACCTCGGGGTCCTCGACATCCACCACGGGACGAGCAGGGTCCTCGGTGACTTCCTCATCAGGAATCTCTTTCTCCTGCTCCTCGGCGTCCGCGAGGGGGTATTCGGCCCGGAGCTCTTCGTCGGCGAACTCCGGCATCCGGGCCTTAACGGTGTCGAGGGCCTCGTGCCATATGAGGGTTGTGGCCATGGCCAGATCATCATAGAAGTCCTTCAACTTCTTGTAGCCCTCCACCGCTTTCGCCGCCGAGAGGTCGGCCAACTTCGCCGCTCTTAGGTCAGCCCATTTCGCCGACTCGGCCGCCGCCCCCAGCTCCTTCCGTAGGGTCTTCACCGTCTTCTTCAGGTTGCCGGCGAGCACCTGAGCATCCTAAAACTTGGCCTCGACAGCCACGGCGGCCTCGCGGTACCGGGCAACCTCCCGTTTCCCGGCCTCCACCTCGCCCTCCAGGGCGGCAACCCTCGCCATCATCGCCTCCAGCTCCCGCTTGGAGCTTTCTTCCAGCGAGGCGAGCTGGCCCGCAGCCTGCCGGGGCTATCACCTCGGCCTCCATGCGTAAGGCGAGGGCAACGTGCTGGAGGACCTGAAAGATAGGAAAGAGATCAGAAAGACTAAGGAGGCACTGAATCTCACAAAAAACCAAACACTTACCTGCACGGACTCCTGGGCGATGAACGCCATCTGGGCCCTGAAGGTCCCCCCGGGGACCCTACCCCCAGCCGATTTCTCTATCTCATGAAGCAGGCTATCCGCGACGGACAGCCCCGAGGGCACCGCAAACTGGAGGCCTCCTTCCTCCACCATGATCGGCGAGGGTGGGCCCCGGGAAGACCTCCGAGAACCCTTCTTAAGGGGCTCCGATGGAGAGCCGATCTCCTCCTCCTAGGCCGGGTCTTCCAGAATCCGAGATCGCTTCCGGCCCGATGCTCTGCTAGGCCCTGGGGCGGGATCCGCCCCCGAACGCTCACGGGACGCGACCATCGGATGAGAGGGGGCCGGGGCAGGCTTCGCACGAGAAGAGCTGGCGCCCCCAGCCTTCGTGACCTTCCTCGGCTGGCGCATGGAGGCTCAGAGCTCGTCCAGATCCATGGGTCCTCCACAAAACCAAATGCAAAGAAGTCAGCGATACAAGCAATATACAAGCCAAAAAGCAAGCCTAAACTTACCGACAAACTTAACGGTCACGTCGAATCAGGGGATGGGCTCCCATGACGCCACTCTCACCGCGGCGGGGTCATTGGACTGGTTCCACGGCAAGCATTTTTCCCTCGACCACTCGGTAGGCACGGGCCAGTCCTCGCCCTCGGGAAGGGAAACGAAGAAGAACTTCTTCTTCCAGTCGTGGATGGAAGAAGGTAGGGCCACAACCCCTGTCCCGACGACGCCCTCCTGTCGCTTTCTAAAAGAGAGGTAGACCTACCTCGGGTCGTCCGCTCGACCCCCAGGATGATTTTTGAATACGAGGGAAGAATCAAGGAGGGAGAGGCTGAAAGGAACCGCCTGTAACTTCAGGCGGATCAGGAACCCGAGGAGAATCCTCCACGAGTTCGGCACTAACTGGCCAGGGGCTAACCCGAAGAAGCTCAGAGCTTCGACGACCTCGGGAGAGAAGGGCAGGCGCATTCCACCCCAAAAAGCTTCCAAGTACAGGGCGATCTCCCTACCCCGTACTTGTTCTACCCTCTCTCCCTCCCTGGCCAGAATAAGCGTATAACGTGAGGGGATGTGGAAGCGAGCCCGAGCATTGGCGAGCTCGTCCTCATGCCTCACCCAACACGACGCGCCGGGGGCAGCGTCTACCGCCTCCTCCCTGGGGGCTGCCCCCGCCGCACGATCCCGGGAAGAGGATCCGACCCCTGCTCCCCGGAAAGTCTCAAGCTCAACTAAAGGGTCCCTAGAACCTACTCCTATAACACCTACAGACTCCATGAAAGAAGACATCTAACCTAGAGAAGAGGGATCCTCGGGAAACGAAAGCAGAAGAAGAAAGAAGACGAGACGAGCGCCGAGCTACCAAGGCTTATAGCGAGGGAATATGAAGGAGTAGGGACCCTGGAGTGGGCTCCACCCCTATTTTTTTCCGCAATCGCCCTCATCCAAAAGCGCCCTTCATCTCCCGCCAAAACGCCTCCTCGCGTCCAACGGTTCTGATTGTTCCACTTGTCGTTCCCACACTGGACCGCACCCCATCATACGCCGCAGGCCTGCACACGTCGCGTTGGCCAACCGACGCTTGACACGTGGACAGTCGCTTCAGTGACAGGGTGTACGAACCGGCGCACCTTCCTTAAATGCACAGATCTCGCCCTGATTCGCTGGCAGAAAAGACAGCTAACGGCCCAGGGACACGTCCCGACGAAACCTTAGGAGGGAACTCACCCCAGGCGGCCCGGCAGACCACTCCTGACTCGACCCGCTAGCTGGTCGGGACAAGAGTGGGGGGCTAATGATGATGCTCAATATTGGCGATCTCCAAGATCAGGACACGTGGCAGATGACGTGTCCCAGGACCCAGAAGAAAGGGCCCACAGAGGCCGCCCAGGCCACCCCTGTACCCGACCTGCAAGCACAAGCTGGCTCTTCTCAGAACCCCCTGAAAATTGGCCTCCTCGGCCTCTCAGCTCACCCCGACCCGACCCGGCGGTTACGGCCCTCTTGCTCATCCCCGAGCTCCCCAGCCGAGGCCATCTTCCTCGGTCCTCTGACCGACCAACTTCACCACTCACAGGCGTAACCGCCGCTCCGCAAATCTCGCCACGCGCAGATTCTCCGTCAGCAACGTCCCACGTTCCACGCCATCACGATCCCCATTAATGGGCGATCCGCTCTTTACGCGGGCGTAACGTCGGGAGCGTAACTACCGGCGAGATTCTCGCGCCTGCTGCTGCGTTCTGCCGCCACTATATAAACCCCCATCACAGGGTCAAGTAAGCCATTTTTTATTCCACTTAGCCGTTACTCTGCTCGGATCTCGTGCTAACTTGATCGTCGGGGGGTCCTCGGTAGTACCAAACCATCCCGGGACTTCTTTGCAGGTACTCGGCGCTAAACTCCTCAAATCACCAATCTCCTCAAAACCCATTGAGATCCACACGCAACAGGAGATCGCCTCCAAAATCCACCAGGAGATTGACGGAAGACAACATCTGAAGGAGACCCGAAAAGGACCTCCATCAATGTGGTTACATGGCTTTGCTTGCACATGCACGTTAACATAATCATTACAAGGATGAATGTGAGTGAGGGTGGCAAAAGTTATAACAAACACCCATGATGTTATTGTCTGCTTGGAGTTTTAAGACAACCAAATTGGCTTCTTTCGTGTGTCTTGGCCTGCTCTAAAAGTAATCAATTAAAGATTGAGATCATCATCATAATCCATTTGGTACATAAAAAAGGGTTTATGAGCATAACTTCATTATAATCAATGAGATTCTCTCATCCACTAGCAAATTAAAGCAATGTATGTGGCTCACAATAAAAGTAGATCATGAGGAAATCCACGTGGAAAAAGGCAAAATCAGACAAGAAAGAAATTTGCTTGCTTTCACCTTTGGAGTTGCATTGCATGCGAAAGGCTCCCGAAAAGAATTCCTAATAAATTTAAAAACCAAGCCAACCTTTCTTATCTTCTGCGGTCCCCTTCGCCCTGGCCTTTAGTGAGCATGCGACATATATATGGTCAAGGGATAAGATAGCGGAATCGATAGAAGCTTCGAAATATATAGTAGCAATGGAGGAATATCGCTCGAGCGTGAGCTCTGTGATACCCCGACACCACTCCACGGATCAGGAGCAGTTTATCAACCATCATCGCAGCGGCGGCAGAAGAAGCAGAAGCAGGCGTAATAGTTTAAATGGCCATCACCAGTACCAGAACCGATATTTACCCATCCTTAATCATGATGAGTCGGCAGATGATGATCAGTTGATCGATTTCCATGATGTCTATGGAGGCCCGCCACACAGTACCATTCACCACCACCGCTTCCCTGGCGACTTCAGGAGCAGCAGCAGTAACACCTTCTACAACGAGATATTCTACCCCGCTCATCATCTTCATAATAATAACCATCATCACCATCATCAAAGTCGTTATCATGATCATCAAGGTGATGGTGGTTGTCTTCCACATGAGCCGAGGATGAGAAGCAGCAGAAGCATTAACAGTAGCAGCATCGGCCGCAAGTTGCCTGGGTTTAGTATACCATCATCCTCATCTTCATCTTCAGCGACAGCAACAGAGGGATGTTCGTTCTTCTCAGTACAGAGGGAGGTGGGATTTTATGACGATATATTTGGCATGGAAAATGGTGGATGCAGTAGTAGAGATCAGAAGCCTAGATCTTGCTACAGCTGCAGTTGCCACTGCAGCTCCAAGTCCAAGTTTAAATCCAAATCAAAATCGGCAATGTCCAACTCCTCAACTAGATCGGTTTTGAGCTTGGAGGATATTCAGATCCCATCAAATGGGTCTGTTCTCCATTCAAACATTAACCACCACAACGACTACGACTACGACTACGACTACGACAACAAAATGATGTATGCTGCTGCTCCTGCTACTCATCCTAATCATCATAGCAAAGAGGACGCTCATCATAATCATCATCATGAAGAGGAAGACGCAATGTTCTCCTCCTTTGCATCCAAGCTTAGGTACCAGCATTCCCCCAATTTCATGCATAATATGGTATATTTATTTATGCTTAAAGGGAAGTCATAATAGTACAAAGAGTAAATATTCATATTTCCTCAATAAATTATTATCAAAATTTATATGTTACACTAACTTCTAAACTGGTACCTAGTTAGTTGACTCCCAGAAAACTTTATCTATTAAAATTAATAAATCTTCAGCCCACTTAGTAAATTCTATTCAGGATTAAGATAATGCTAAGCCTTTTATTTTTCTTCTGATTATCTCAATTAATTTATTTGAAATCATAATTATCCAAATATCTCTCAAAAAAAGTGATTATCTAAATTTGATTATTTAAATATGAATCAGGCCGATCACAGTCCCAACCCGAAGCATGTGTCATGACTCCACACCTATGTCCACATTATCTAGTTCCGGTGGTGATGGAAAAGAGAATAACAGCAGCCACAAGTGGACCCCCACCAAAAATTCTTTCATAGACTTGTCTTGGCCGTCATCAAACATTTATCAAAGATTCTCCTCCTTTAATACCAATACCTTCCAACGCGAGTCTTCAGTAACTTTGGAGGAGCCATTAGCAATAAACGGCCAAGCAGAGAGTACAACAAAGAAGATAGTGGTACGAGAAGGAGGAGAAGAAGAAGAAGGAAAAGGAAAAGGAAAAGGCGCAGCAGATCAGATATCAATCGTCATTGAGATTGACAGCAGCAGCCATAAAAGGATGATGCATGAAGGAGAAACTGAGGGAGCTGCCGCAGTTGCCGAAGCTATTGCTTGGGTAAAGGACAAGTTTTTGAACCAGCAGCAGTTGTCTAATGACAACTTTCTAGCCACTGGCTGAGTACTAAAATCTTGCATTTCATTCTTCCATGTGATATATGTATCATACAAGTGCAAATTCACTTGTGTCAGTGTGCTTGTGTGTTTGTGATTTTCATTTTTAATGCACTGGTCTCTATCTATTCTCTTTTGGCAACATAAGCAAATTCCCTTCTCACAAGGCATTGCTCTTAAGAAAATATGGTTAACGAAAAGACACTTATTAGAAGATTGTTCAGCTTGATATTACCATGCGCAATAAAATGCAACACAACTGCATGTGCTCTTTAATCAAGCACTAACTAGGGGTTCATATTCTCAATTAATCATCAAGCGGATCCTTATTTATACTTGTATAACAACTGCTACCAACAATATTTACTACCTAACCGTGGGACTCAAAATCCTATTTATCTATAAGAAATCAGCTGGCTTCGTCCCGAGGGGCATGAATGACATGATAACGAAGGAGATGGAAATTTCAGTCTTGTTTCTCCTTCAGTAGATTTGTCGAAGTTCTAATAACATGCAATAGTTCCAAAGCATTCTCTCGTTCTGATTCCATGTTGCCAATCCAAAGCTTTATGATCTCTATCTAGGCTAGATAACTGAGGTTCTTGGTGACAGAGAGAAAACACAACTGTTCCAAATTGACAGGCCACGTGCATGGACCTAAGAAGTAGGTGTTATGCCAGGCGAATTCTTGTTGAGCATTGATAAACATTGATCAGATAATAGTACAAGAAATTAGGCTAGAAAAGAATGCAATATAGTGACAGAACAGCATTTAATTTTTTAACGACACTATACAAGAGATGTGAATAAGAAACAAACCTTTGCTACATGGCTAATTTCTTGATTTTTGCAACAAAGAGTCCACTTGTTTGGGATGTTTTAGGATCAAAGCGCAACGATTTTGGAATCCTTCCACTCCTACAATGCCAGTTGCCAGCAGCATCTATCTCTTGCAGCACTAAATGTACATGATTGAAAGATATGAGATCCACATATATTGAATACTAGCAAGTGCTCCCGTGCCATGCATGGGCCCGAGGAGTTGCCCAAAAAAAATACCATTGCAAAAATGACTGAATCTTAGCTAAATTTTATTACAGGCAAATCTTTCAAACCTAACATAAATCGAGTCTCTTTCGAAACAAATTAGAAAATTTCTTCATTCTCTCAAAATAATTCCAAAAAAGTACAAGTCTTTACACATTTTTACCAACTGCATGTATTCTACGGATGACAAATTGCATTCGAAAATTCATACCATCATCACTGACTGCATTTGAAATTTTAAAAGATTTTCTCCAAAACCTTCCTACCATATTGCTCTCGACCTCCGTCCTTCAGACGACAGTTATCTTCACTCATCATGTACTCTTCTCTTGCTAATTTTCATATTATATAATTCAACTCACTACTTTTAATATATATTTTAGAAGTGTATATAAATTTTAATATATATTTCATAATCTTATTGGTGGTTGATCTATAATATACAGACTCATTTCTTATAACTATCAATATCCATATTTACATCCACCAATGACCACATGATACGAATATGATAACATCTACATCCGATCCGTATCTGAACGATGAAAACGTATACAAAAGTAATTGTGAAAGTGTCGATTGCAATTTTTCAAAAGACATCTGAGCCTCGTAATTTTCCATGCATGTACTTATGCAAAGTAATAATGGACGGGCATCTCCGATCGATGAGAACATATACAAAGTAATAGTGAAAGTATTGACGGCAATTTTTCAAAGTATATTTGAGCCTCATCTTATTTTCCATGCATGTACATATACAAATTAAGAATGGACTGGATGATTGCAATTTTCAAAAGATATCAAAGATCTCATCTAATTTTCCATCCACATGTGTCAAGGGAGGAGATACTTTACATAGATGTTACGGTACAATCTATATTGAATAATAATACTTGTATGAAAATCAATACAAATAATATATCAGAAAATATATTGCGTGAATCTGAAGATAAGCTTAGAATTGGTCAAATGCATATTAACTTAAATTATAAGGGACGGAGGATTAATTTCTTGCAACACTGGCCTAAAAGCATATTTTCTTAAACTAAAAGAGTAGAGTCTAATTTTCCATGCATGAAGACAAGAAAAGCTTAATGGCATTTCAGCTGAGGACAAAATAGTAATTAAATTGAATGCAAGGGGCAAAATGGGAGAAAGAAAAGCTTGAATCAAGCTTAGAAGCTTGAAGCATGACTTTATATTATATATAACAATAACAATTGGAAAATGAATTGATGATTAAGCAAAATCTGAAAACTGCAATACTTGTCAACATTTTTTCCATAGCATGTTGAGCAATCATTAATCAAACATTTTTGGCATTGGCAACTTTTCAGTATCAGTGACACAAAATCTTCCAGGGAAAATGTTTTATGATCTCCTTAGAAATAGTTGCATTTGCAGTTTAGGATTTATCTAGTATCTTTATAGATTAGATTAATCTTTTGCGTAGTTGATAGGCTTTATTCAAATTTGCCTTTTTCGATGGGGGTTTGTATTTCCAAATAGAAATGAACTGTATATTTCCTTTGTAATTTCCTACAGGTATTAGAACTAAAGGATTTTTAACATTTTGTTAAGTGGGAAAAAATCATTGTGTAAATTGTGTGATTTCTGATTCTCCTCTCTTTCTATTCTACTTCTCATCTATTCCTGGTCTCCTGCTAGGCTGTTCTCCATCATTTACATTCCAATTATTAATAGCCAGCGCATGAATTGATGGACAGAAATTAGCAGGGAATTCTAACTAAGAAAGTTTACAGTCTACAAGGAAACAGAAAATTCAAATTTTCAACACTATCGGCAAAAGAAACATACCAGCAGAAGAATTTCTTGAAAGGAACTGCTCCACCACATCCTCATTTTGGGAAATTGTTAAGCTGTTAAAGGCACGGCAAAAAACAATAATTTTACGGAGTATGCCAGAATATGATAATATTGCATAAGAAGACTATCAGCCAGCAGGTCCAAAAAAATAGAACAGTCAATTCAAAGACATTAACAAGGTCTTTGTTAATGCAAAACCAAGAAGAAAAGGGCATGGTTCCAGAAACCATATTAGCCTGGTTCAATTAGTGTTCTTGGACCGAAAACAAGCCATCAAAGGACACAATCACACTCACCTACAGGTGCTGTACACAAGTGAGCCACCAACTTTTAGCAACCTGAAACCATTGCTCAGAAGCTTTAGCTTCATGCAGCAACAAGGAAAAGTAAATAATATTAGCGTGGACGTTCTTAGCACAAAATTTTCAGAGAAAGGCAAATTCCCGAGTTCAATGCAACATGAAGCAGCAGTAAGCAAACTATTTCACGAAATAGTAGTAACTTCTTTTAATCAAAGTCACATGAAAAGATGTTTATTCAGTTAAATTAGTATCCCATGCCATCTCTTCATGTGGGAAGATGAAGGTGAGAGAGGAGGGTAATGTTATTTATGAATGGGAAGCAACCCACTGTGAGGCTGTGGTACGTGAAATGCAAAGTTTCTATTTAGCATCATATTGGATGTGATTTTCAGGAATCGGATGTTTATAATCAACACATTTACCTGTGTAAATAAGTCATTATGGTACCTTATCCTATTACACGTGATAAATGAATTTAAGAGTTTAAGAAAACTGTAAGAGAAATTTAAACACGCCTTTTTGGTTATAATGTCATACTTTAATGATGTATTTAGTCTAAATCTATTCTTTTGTTTCTTCCCTACACCAATATGCCTGTTGATGAATCAGGGACAGTTAGTTTAATGAACAGTTAAAGAATCTTGTTACTCCACTTCCTTTTTATATGGGGATGCATGAATACTGTGCTGTAAATAAATAGCTATTGTTATTTAAGGAAAAAGCATCATGAAGACACCTTTTAACAATGACAAGATATTGATGGATCTAAGATTCAACTGAAATATATCACCAAATAGAATTATCTTGCTTGCAGAACTTATATTTACCTGGAGGTTCATCAAGTTGTCTGTTCTTTTTGCATCGAGCACTCTACATGCAAGTGTTGTCCAACCCCAATGTTCAAACTTTTGGATGTGTTTGAATGATCCATCATGAGTGCACTCTGCATCCACAAGAACCTAAATAGAGTTTTAAGCAATCACTCAAATCTTTCCATAAGCTAACACAAAGTAATAACTAAAGAGCATTACAAACTGTAAGACCATCACAATTCAAATTTCAAAAGTCTTTAAAAAAATAGGAAGACGACTATGGTCCCTTTTCCTGTCTTGATGGGCAGGGGATCTACTGAGCACTAGCTGCACAGCACTGAATAGGTAAGCCTCCCAAAGAAAAAGTAGCCCAAACTATAAATTCCTTGATTGCATATTTAATTTGGTCTGTGTTACTTGCAAAATTACTGTCCAGATAAAAAAGACTACCAAGAGAGAGTCTTGCAATGAAGTCTACAATCCAATTGACATGAAGGTAGCCTACAATATATCACATGCAAGTCTAGGTCACCAAGAAGCAATTTAAAAACAATGACATGGAAAATTGAAAACCGAATAGAAAGATTGGCATTATTCCAATAGATTCACAGCAAACAAAAAAAGAACCGTTTAAAACTTTCGAAGATGTTCTACATTTAGGGAACACGAATAAAAACGGGAAGGGAAAAAAGATTGATTAAGGCTTCATTTGGAATGTTGATGCAACAATTTGCATTGGCTATTGAAGAAAAGAGAAAAGAAATATCAACACAAGACAGTAAATCCGATTTTACATACCTTGTCATATCCAGAAAACGAACATTCCATTTCGTGTGCTGTGCGGAACAACTCGCTTCTATGCAATCCAACCACTCCAGAATCTCTGCCGTAAAATATCAATTCAGCTTCTGTGGGTGTTAGAATTGGTTGAGACTTGGTAACATTGTTTGCTTTTCTAGCATTCTTTCGATGACTCCATGACCTTTTTGAACTCCATTCCGTAAATTTATCTGCTATATCCTCTTTGCAAGTTGCATCTATGCAGTTTTAAGGACTGTAGCTAGTAAACACAATGACTATGATGCAAGAAACTTGAAAAAACAGAGTTCGGTTGAGTCTATTACTTAATTTTATGTTAATGTGAGATCTCGCAGGTAAGATGGAAAACACCGTTCCATCAGCAACAAACAGCCGGCATCGATCTCCTAGTTCATATTTATGTAACATTGTACGACAAGCCACTAAACGATGCTTTGCAACATCAACACCAGTCAGGGATCCTGAGCTACCAAGTAGATCTGCGAGCATGCAGAACTTGGCACCTAAATAAAAAGGAAAAAAGGAAGTTACGACTCTCAATGATATGGAAAAAGGATAGTAGCATTGTGCACTCAATTTTTTTCATATTGAAAGCTAAAATAACTAGCACAACTCCTGCAACTGCTAAATCTGCGCACAATAAACTAAAGTTAAATCATCGATCATCTAATTATACTGAAATAGGTACCTCAACGCTTTATGTTTTGGTTGGGCATGTGCTCTAATTGGCTATCTGTCTTATATCATGCCTTCCAGACGATTACTCTCAAGCACACTTTACAACCTTTAACTTTCTTTTGGCCTTTTTCTCAGTCTAGGAAAAAAGTCGAGGTATAATTTCTTACCAATCAACTAGACTATTAGGTTCGATGGCAATTCCCTGATCTTGCGCATATTATCTAGAGCTAGGAATTTGGCTATGGACTTGACCGTTATAAACATCAAGTTTAAATGGTCCACCAAAAATAAGAATGCAAAGTTTACAATGCGCACATACTAACATTTGATAAAAGAAATGATGATGATACAGTCATTTGTGTTTTATGATCATATGAATCCGTGAATTACCTGGAGCTGCACATATATCAAGGACATGATCTCCAGGTGAGATATCCAGGGCCATAACAGCAGCTCCTGATGCTGCATCCATTCCATATATCTGAATGTCCAAAAATGATAACAAAATTATAAAGCTCACAGCTTGCAATATAGAATGTGAAGCACATAACTACTTTTTATGCCAATAGTTGGAATTTGCAGACCTTTCCTGATTGGTATGCCTTTGTGCTAGCAATTTGAATATGAGGTGGGATTGCAAAGAACCCCGGCAACCAATCCACCTTCTCAATTCGGCATTCGAGCTCAGCTTCGATCTCCTTGAGCTCGGATTCACACCCAGGTTTTAGCCTTGAAGAATCAAACAAATAAAACGTGTTCGCATGATTCTTCATATGAAGTGCAAGTGCAAGTAACGGCTCAATGATACAAACTAACAGAGCAAGAAAAGATAGATTAGAGTATAATGGCTAGGGTTAGGGTTTAGCTTTGAGAGCAAATTGGAGAATTGTAGCCAATGATTATTCGAATTACCTTATGTAGCGAGGGATCGATGCGGCTGTTTCGTATATTGCTGGATCGATCCCGTTTTGCTTCAGAAAATCGAGGAACGCAGCGGGGAGTGGAAGTTTTGAGCTGCCGCTAGTGCTCTCATCACTGGAAATTGAAGAAAAATCATTGCTTGGATCCATTTACAACAGCAGATAGATCGATCAAGTGTATAGAAGAAGATAGATAACGATTGGCTCAAATTGCCTCCTTCTAGGTTTTTTGCAAGCGGAGTGAAACGACGACGAGGAGAAAAACTCAAAATTGAGGGGGGAGAGAAAAAATACAGCAATGCACCGAGTAAAGCCCTAGGGAAAATTACATAATAGACCCCAATCTTTTCTCACTTCTACACTTTAATACCTTTATATTTTTATCATCCTATTTCTTCGTTAGCATACTGTTGCCTACTGTTTTTACCATAATTTCTATTTTTTGTCGATTTATTCTTAGCTTCACGTAGTTAAAGAAATTATAGCAACGGTTCGCAATGAATAAACTATACAAAATAGAGATGTTTAGAAAAAATAAGCCAGCAAGATGCTACCGGGGAAATACATCATGCTATTAAAATGTTTATAAAATAAGGTAATAAAGTGCAAAAATAGTGAAAGACTAAGAAATTATTGTGAAATCTATCCCTATAAAACGCTAATAAGAAGTAATCTGTGACTCGATACTATTGAGATTGGAATGAAAACCTCTTTCTCAACCACATAGAGAGAGGCTATAACTGTAGGATACAGTGACACCATTGTGGATGGAACTTAATTAGATCCAACTATAACAACCAAGAGCACACAAATCCACTAAACTACAGTGTTCCAATCAAACCAAGCTGGTTCGGATTTCCGCTTGAAATTAGATTCTTACCAGATCGAATTTCATTTCATCAATGAACTATGAGCCAATATTTTAGCTTGTTAACTTATGTTATTACGTGTCAGGTTAGGCAGGTTTAGCAGCAACTTTGCATCCACGACTGAATGGTGCATCTATCTTTTCAGCAAATACTAATCGAAATCCGGTTACTTTCTTCACCTGATGGGTTTATTTAATTATGGAACAAGCTTTATAATAAAACATTGAGACTAGCATTACAAAAACTCAATTCTGGGAGAGATTTGGATATCGTTGACACCCCTATGAATTATGAACTCAAATAAGATATTTTCAACTCAATCCATATCTTTTTTGGCGGAAAGTTCTGCCAAAGTAAAATACACCAATTCATGCAAAAGAAAGAAATCATACAGAAATAATGATTACAGAGATAGCACAGTATAACAGTTTCCTGTTATGGGCATCAATATTATAGGAGGGGTTTGGGGGGGGGGGGGGGGGGGGGGGGGTTGTATCGAAATAGTAAAATAAAAAACGAGGGCTGAAAATACATATTCCCAAACAAACATTTCTTAGGAATCATTGCAACACATACTCTAAAGTGTACACAACATTTCCCAAGCTATAAGCTTTATCTTATTCTTAAGATCGTTCATTCACAAGATTAAGATCATAGGATGACAGAACGGGTCAATTTTTCCTCCCTTCGCTAAGGATAATATGATACCCATGCCTGCACCATTTTCAAGCAATTGTGGGGTCAGCAAAAGCAAAATCTGTGCTCCCTCATCTCACATCGATCTTTCCGATAAAAAACAACATAGAAGTGATTTTTGAAAAGGCGAAACAAAGCTTATAAGACGAGAATGTAAATCATGTGTACATATGTAGATTTGAATGGTGAACTGGTTGCGCCAACTGGAGTGTTAAATGCGACCTCCTGAAAAGGGCCGGCCATTTTGCCCCTACGAAACCATCCAAGATCTCCAACCTTTTTTGCTGATGGGCATTCTGAATACTCTGCTGCTACCTGAAACAGTCAAAGCAAAATAAAATGCATCAAGGATAAAAGATAACTAAAGTTATTCCTATGAATTTTAGTCTGCATTGTGGGATACTTACATGCAAGTTGTAAGGGCGGTTTACTTTTGGGTCAAAATTAATAAGCATTTGTACTAAGGGATTTAGTACTTGGGATATTATCAAATGTTGTACAAATATAATCTGGCACCTTATGATGACGTACAGATATGGGGTTGAGCGATGCTATATAAGAGATTCCATCATGTCGTAGGGATGTGGGGCTGTAAGATGCTATATAAGAGATTCCATCATGTTGTATGGTTTGTGAGTTAGATCTTGCTTTCCTCCAGTGAAGGGAATTGCAAATGGCTGGCCAGGCTTAGTTCATGACGTGAAATCTGGGCATCTGATGAAGTTGAAGATGATGAAAAACAGATAATTTCTAGCTTAAGTTCAAATGTGGTTGGTTTGTGAGAACTAGTGTGTTTTGTTTTCAAGTATTGGTTTAAAAACAGAATGGGGATGATAGGTGCATACAGTTGATGCATTTGTGTTGTTTAAGGGCTTGTTCATATCGGTAAATCTAGTCAGTAATTACCTGTTTCATAAAAAAAATGGACTAGATAAAATTTATTTATTCAACCCTGTGTACGATCATATGGCAATATCTGTGAATAAATTAATAAGATGTCTACGATGATTACCTAATATAGGAACTAGTTGAGGTTCCTCAGAATAAGCCCTTTAGCAATATTAATATAAAGTTTTTTATGCTTAGAACTCATAATGCTTGCATTGCAATGAAACAGCTTCAAAATATATTTAGAGCAAAAGATATAGCCAAAACTAGATTAAGTAGACCAAGATCACATGACTAAAAGCAATCAATTACAATGTAAACTGTGAAAATTTGATATACAGCAAAATAGTGTCGAAGAGATAACAGATCCCGAATGAAACAAAAATGAATGGCCTTTCGGATTATTAAACAAGTTTTGTTCACCTTAGCAAACTCAGCAGGAGGAACCTTATCTCCATTGCTTAGCCAGCCATCTTGCAGCTTCTTGTATGCTTCATTTATTTTCCCTTGTTTCTCACATAAGACATGCCTCGCTGAAGGAAAATCAATGGTTTATACAATTATAAAAATGACCAATATCCTCTCCAAATTCGAAATTTAAAATAATAGAATATAGCATTTTCCAAAGATAATACATGAATAGTGAATTGAAATAAGAATTAAAAAAATTGATGGGGAGATAGATGACATACACCAACAAGATTTTTCGAGATGTTATAGGGAATCAGAAGGATGAAATGTGCTCATCAGAAAGTGGAATTGAAAAGATAAGAAGCGATAAAGAAGTGAGACGGATAGATTCTCCATAATGGTTAGACCAGAACCCTGTAATGGAGCTCCCAATAGCTCTGTTCTTGGGTAAGTCAATATCCTCAGTTCCTATAAACCCGAGACATTTATTATTTATATTATTGTTAATGAAAAGAATCAAGAAGAAATATTTTTATTGGCATACTAAAACTTGGGTTCCTACGTACATATATATAGGGAGAGTCAAATACCACCTCTCCTATTACAGACGATGTGGGACTAAAGCTAATTACTGTTATATTCTTAATACTCTCCCGCAAGCTGGAGTGTGGAAGTCAATCAAGCCAAGCTTGGACAGAAAGCGAGGGAAAACCGGTCGAGCAAGAGATTTGGTAAGGATATGTTGAGCTGAAGAGGAAACATATTGGAGTGCAACCATTTTATCTGGCACCTTGTCACGAATGAAGTGACAATCTATTTCGATATACTTGGTCCGCTCATGAAAAACTGGATTCTCAGCAATGTGAATCGCGGCCTTATTATCACGGAAAGGTGTAGCCGGAAGAGAAGAAAGAACCCCAAAATCTGTCAGGAGAGAGGCAAGCCATACCAACGCAGCAACTGTATGCGCCATGGATTTATATTTAGCCTCGGCAGAAGAACGAGCCATTACATTTTACTTCTTACTCCACGTAACCAAGTTTACTCCCAAGATAACATAGTAGCCACTAGTGGAAGCCGATTATAAATGGATCCAGCAAAGTCAGCATCTGCAAAAGTTGTAAGCGACAACGTAGATGATGATTTGTAAAGAAGACCATGTCCTGAAGAACATTTTATATATCTGAGAATATGTTCGACTGTCTTAAGGTGGAGGTCAAAGGATTCTGGATATACTGACTCGCTGTGCTAACGGTAAAGGCAATGTCAGGACTGTTGAAATTATAAAAAAAACTAAATGATGGGACTTTAAAAATAGTCCCACATTAGAAACAACAGAAGAAACACATGGGTATAAAATATAAAATGGGTCACACTTCAATAAGGCTTGAGTTTTATTGTTGGAACCCACTTATCATTAAAAACCCATGTGTAAAAATCCATCACTCCTCCAACTCTTCTCTAATTTTAAAACTCTATTCTAATTTAAAAATAACTTTTACATGGTATCAAAGTCAATGGCTCGATCCAAAATCGATTCGACAATACTACCAAGTGTTGTACTTTCCACGTGACAACTACACCAAAGAAAAAAGTGATGGTTGCACGTAAGCTGGAGTATTGAAAGTTAAAAAACAAATGATTGGACTTTAAAGATAATCCCACATTGGAAACAACAAAAGAAACACATGGGTATAAAATATAAAATGGGTCACACATCAATAAGCCTCGAGTCTTATTGTTGAAACCCATTTATCATTAAAAACCTACTTGTAAAAGCCCATCACTCCTCCAACTCTTCTCTAAATTTAAAATTCTACTCTACTTTAAAAATAACTTTGACAAGGACGAGTGACAGTGAGATAAATAAGCTTCCCAACTAGACGTCGATATCGTCCTAAGTCAAGCAGTGGAGTATCCAAGGGAAATTTCAATCGAGATAACTTGGCTGAAGAATCTATATAGAAGTGTGAAGCCAAAGGTTCTTTCACCTTCGAGATACCAGCTGAATCATCTCCGGTAATGATAATATCATCAATATAAACCAGCACAATCATCATGCCCCGAGAACGACTATGTGTAAAGAGAGATGTGTCGGTGTGACTGCGTTTGAAACCAATCTGTCGTGGAACCGTACTAAACTTTTCAAACCAGGAACGCGGTGACTGCTTCAATCCATATAAAGATCTATATAGAAGACAAACCATAAACTCCCCTGGTCGCTCAAAACCAGGAGGTTGCTGCATGTAAATAGTCTCCGAAAGATCGTCATTAAGAAAGTCATTCTTCATATCAAGCTGATGAAGTGGTCATGTCTTAGAAACAACTAAGAATATAAGAACACGAACCGAGGGTCAATTTTGCAACTAGCAAAAAAGTCTCAACCTAATCCAAACCATACTACCGAGTGTAGGGTGTTTTTCGTCACCCCATTGAGATGGGAATACGCACGCGCTTGTCAGGCACATTACAGATTCCCCCTGCCTTGGATAGGCCGGGGGTTTAATGATTGTGGGGATCCGAATCTTCGGCAGCCGCGGACTAAGCTGCCGTTAATTACCCTCGCCTTTGGAGCGAGGGAACCTCCGATTAACGGGTTAAACTGGTCATGCGAACTCAATGTGCAGTGTAGTGTATTTTGTTTTGGAGGGGGCTTGGATATATCGGGAGCCACGCAGAGTTTTTACGGGGTCCCGCTATCCGGATAGCGGGTTGGGGGTCAAGGGGGCTAGCGGCCCCCTTACGGGGTGCGGGGCAGTGCCCCGGCCTAAATTTTTTTTGAGAAGGACAGTGTTGTAGAGTATGTGTGTGTGTGTATGTAAAGGGGAAAGCGCCCAAAGGACGCGTGGGGCCAGCGCCTCACGTGCTCGGCACACGAGCGCTAGCGTACCACGTGCCTGGCACGTGGGCACTAGGCGCTTCAGCACTGGGCGCTCGAGCGCTAGCGCACCACGTGCCCGGCACGTGGGCGCTCGAGCGCTGGGCGCACCACGTACCCGGCACGTGGGCGCTGGGCGCTAGCGCACCACGTGCCCGACACGTGGACGCTGGGCGCTGGGCGTTTGGGCGCCGGCGAGGAAAAGGGGATTATAGCTCCAGAAATAGAATTTAAAATCCCAAAAGAGGATTTAGAGTGGAGTTAAACTCCTAAGATATTTTGGAGTTGATAAAAGGGGTTCTTCTTTGGAGCCCTAGGTATTCCCAAAAATGGGGTTTTCGGAGACGGCCTCTTTCTTCCTCCTCTGTTGGCAGGATCTTGAAGATCAAGAAATATGAGATTTTAAAATCTCCTCTTTTTGAGATCTAATGGCAGATCCAAGTTCCCCTTTGTGGGTTTTGTGGTGAAAAACTATTTAGTTTTGTAAAAGGAAGAGTAAAACTCTTGATTTAATTCAAAAGAAAGAATAAGGTTTTAGAACCTTGAGGAAGGAGAAAGAGGCACGGGCCCTACTTTTTGGGGAATAAAAAGTCTATACTTTATTCATCATCATGTTGCCTTATATAGGCTTACACATTTACATATAGCCCCTTAGGCTTTACAAAAGTGACATTTTGCCTATCTCATGACACATGTGCGATTTCATTTTGCACATAAGTCATGGGCGTACAAAAAAAATTGGCTTTATACCCATTTTGCATACATTCATGCATAAAAAAATTACATCAAAATTATTTGTTACATGATTTTTATTTTGGTATGGCGGAAGGCCGGACGCTTCGTGTTCAGGCTCGACCCGGGCATTGGCCCATTTGCTTGGGCTTGGGCCCGCTTGACTTGGGGTTGACCTTGACTTTGACTTGGTCAACCAGGGTGCAAATTTTGACCCCAACAAAGTGCCCCCCATCAATGAATGCAAACCAGATGTGGGTTGTGTGCATGAAATTGATAGATCTTCTTTCACGTGGAGGCGACTCACTTTGGTTCCCACATTTTGGGATGCACTGCCCTTTTTACGACGTGGACGGTCGATGCTTGACGCGTCTCCGAGACGGAGTGTCCGTGGTAGACGTTTCTCTGGCACGGAGTGATCTGGTTCTTGCTTTGAAGGAAGCCTGCACTGCCCTTTTTGCGACATGGACGGTCGACGCTCTGATCCGGAACGATTTGGTTCCCGATTTGAGGGAAGCTTGCAATGCCTTTTTTACGACATGGACGGTCGACGCTCTGATCTTGTCACGACCCGAAAGAGCACGTGACTGGCCCTTGAACCATATGAAGTCTATAGGACTCCATCTGATCCAAGTAAGCCAAAAGCCCAGAAATCTAATACCATTTTAAGAGTAAAGAAACATATTTTGTAAATTATTTTCCCTTGAGGCATTTTATCTAACACTCACTACGCATAAACAAATAGCACAACCCACACAAGCAATATAATATACAACGCCGAAGGGCGAGGATCAAAACCCAAGAGAGACTCCAATAAGCAAGAAAATCGTAATACTACTGAGCGCGACTCTAAGGTCGAAATAATACATCACTAGTGTCTAAGTCTGAAACAATATACAAGTTTTGGTTGATGGAATTTCTAGATACAATGAATAATACATGTACAATGGCGGTTCTGATACAAAGAACCCACCTATCCAGCAAATCACCCGCAAAGGAAAGAAGTGTGCCAGAAATGCCGCTATGGAACCTGTACGGCAAACCTGCAAGAACTGTGGCACAACGGGGGTGAGTTGCCAACTCGTGAATAGAAAATATTTACAAGCAGAAATCGAAAGCAAGACATAATCCTAGATCAATACGATCAGTATATAATATAACCCTCAAATGAATAAGTCTGAAGCATAGTAAAGTAGCAATGTAACATCTAAACATAAGTGTAGTGCCAAGAACTCGTGCCAGTGCCTCACGTAATAACATATCATAAATATGATGTATGTATGCGGTAAAAAGAAAAAAGAAGATATCATGAATGAAATCATCAGGAAATCAATGTCGAGCATCGACGCAAACTATATATCTCAATATCAAGTGAATCCCATCTATCGTGTATCCGATATGTATGCAACATCCATGAAGGTACTCTATCAGGTACTACTAATACATGATGCAATGCATATAAAATAAATGTGGGGTAGGGGAGATATAATATACCATCGGCCATAAAGGCTCCTCTCATATCGAGCGCATAGGCTCCTTTCATATATTAGGCATCCGTCAGTCCGGGTCAGCCCTCTCTCAATATATCGGGCATCCGTCAGTCCGGGTCAGCCCCCTCTCAATATATCGGGCATCCGTCAGTCCGGGTCAGCCCTTTCTCAATATATCGGGCATCCGTCAGTCCTGGTCAGCCCTCTCTCAATATATCAGGCATCTGTCAGTCCGGGTCAGCCCTCTCTCAATATATATCGAAATGCATATATAAGTTTGCATAGATCATCATGATGATATATTAAGTAGGTGTATATATATATATCGGCGTCCCATACCACTAATATATATATATATATATACTATGGGTATACATATATATTTCAGCGTCCCATACCACTGATATATATATGCAGGAGTAAAACAATCCAGAATCATCATATGCCACCATATCACAGTGCGAAATCCATGAATTATAATACATGCAACATGAAACATTAATATGAGCATGGAACTATGTAAAGGCATATGCAGAAGGGAATATGAATCAATAATATATAAGCATGCAATGCAATGCGAGTAGTAGAATAAATGGTAAATGAATAGTAATGCAGCTTACCATTTGAAATAAGACGAGTCGGGGTTCTTAGTAGACTAAGTGCTACAGTGTTTTTAAGATATTCCCGATTCGTTAGTTTTTGAATGTAGGTATGACTCGGGTCTAGTCTAACATCTACTATGCAAACTACAGATCCAAGTATCAAGTCAACCGGAAGGGGTATGGAAACCACCTAAATCTGAGTCGATATATATATATATATATATATATA
Source organism: Agapanthus africanus (assembly GCA_030015575.1). Taxonomy (NCBI): domain Eukaryota; kingdom Viridiplantae; phylum Streptophyta; class Magnoliopsida; order Asparagales; family Amaryllidaceae; genus Agapanthus; species Agapanthus africanus. The sequence goes on from JASDDO010000016.1 coordinate 571,592,979, forward strand.
TATATATATATATATATATAGTCGGTGATCCCGCCTCAATAGTATCGCGTACGATACCGTATATCACACGACATCCTCAAGTCATGAGTGCGGATCTATCATCAATATAAAGCTCGTACGGTAAATCGTCGTACGGCATCCCAATAACTGGGTACGGGTCAGTATCACATTCCTCTCATCAAATATCAGGTATCATTTTCATCATATCACATAATCTGGGGTACAGATGTATGTCTAGTACAAATCAATACTATCTATATAGGTATGGAAGCGGGGTAAAACACATGCCCAAGGGCCCGCTAAGATCACATGTCGTATCGCAAGTACGAATCACATCACATCACCCATCTCACGGCACAATGCCCAAATAATCGACTCATCTCCAATGTCATCCAATATCATCATCGCACAGCGTAAGTATAGTGAATATGCAAGGGTGCGCGTGTGGGTGTAAACCTATTCTAGGGTTCGTGACCATGAACTATACTAGTTTACTCCTAACCCTAACTATCCATAATACACCCTACACTATATCCACAACACACTATAACTATCATATATAATATATAGTATATCAACTATGGACTGTGGGGGTGCTATACGCCATCCACCCGACTTCCCCCTGTAGATATAATCTACTCACCTTGCGTCTTCATTTGTGGACGTCGCCACGCGCTTGCTTGTCGTCCCGGAGTCTTTATTTGGTACCTACACATTAACATATCGCAAATGCGTATCAAAACCAATTTCAGAACTAAAAATACGGAATACAGAAACACAAATCCAAAACAGCAACTAAGGAATTAGGCTCCAGATTTCACTCTAGGTCAAACTAAACAAATATACACATACCAAGGGCCTAATCTACTGATGAGGGAACACCAAAACCAAGACGAACTAAAATGGGGCAGGTCTGGCCGCAAATTGCGGCCAAAAAGGATAAATCTGCGGCCGGATCTAGGAGTTAGGGGCTAGGGTCTTGGGGTTAGCTTCCTGGGTGCCTGCACATCTCACTGTCGAATCAATTTTATTTTAGGATGTTTCGGGTGATAGCAGATCTCAAATAACCTTCACAGATTCCACAAACTTTCCGATATCGGTTTCTAAATCCGTATTTCGGGTTTCAAATCTAAGGTTGGGGTCTCAATTCATGCACTAAGGTGTTTATCTAACTTCTACTGAGCTCAACATCACATTACAACACAAATTTCCCCCAAACCCTAACTAAGTTTTCCTCAAGTCCACAACAACACACAATATCGATATGAAACTTGAATCGAAACTTAAACACAAGAAATACCACTCTTATTGTGAAGGAATTACCTTATAAGACCCCCTAGAATCCTCAACAGCACCAAAATGAAAGCTTTCTTGGTCCATCCTATAGCTCTTAAGCTTGTGCACACTTTTAATGAAATGGGGGTAGGGTTTTGGTGTTGTTTGTGAGATGTTTTGGATCTTTGAAGAGGGAAAGGAGATGAGGGGAAGCAGCAGCAGCTGAAGGGGAAGAAGGAGAGAGAAAGTGAGTTGAGGAAGTGAAGGGAAAATGGCTAAGTCAAAGCTACCCCCTCTCTTTTCTCTCTCTCATCCACCTACCACCATATTATAATCCTTTTCCATTTTTCCTTTCTTTTATTTTCCCTCAAATTCCTTCTCACTCAAATAGTGAACCCCAAAATAAAACCATGGCAAGAAAAATGCTACACAAGTGTAGGAAATGATATGTGCATGTTTTGCACAAAATTGCCCGAAAACCCGATTAGCGATTTTTAATCGCGATTAGCACTAAATTAGCATATAACTAATTATAACAACTTAAAAGTGGCATAATTCTCTAAATTACCCTATTTTAGAATTTTCCATAATTTTTCCAAATTTTTCTCCATTTATTTGTATTTAATTATACCGAATTATTAAAATATTCAATAAAGTAATATTAATTTATAAAATTTCCCGAAAATGATATTTTATTATTTTAAAATGTTACAATCTACCCCCTTTAAATAAATTCGGTCCCTGAATTTAAATTAAAACCCCCAAATACTAAAACATTTCAGCAAAAATCCAAATTGTCGGGGCTCCACAAACATCAATCCTAAGGCGTATATAAGAATACCCCGTACGTCAGGTGCGCACGGAAAACAAAATCCACATAAGTATCATTCAGGTGCAACGGGTGTGCACCAAAATCGTACCTCAAAACACTAAAGGTGCATCCAATGCTAGCAGCGCAAGACATCTACTTGCCTCTTGCTTACGGTCTGGCGTCTTCTGTCTCTGGGTCCTTATCTCCTCTGCGGATTACCAATCTCACAATCAATCGGCTCATCGGCCCTGTCAGGTGTGCTAACGGGGACGATTCCGTTCTAGCACTTCTCTGGTCATCTCTCGGTCAATCCTCACGACCACTTGTAAAGCAGCATGTCACGGGCGTCGGCCTCTGGCTCTCTGAATGCCTGTGACACATCTGATCCCGGGTGCAAATATCATTGCAGCAGTGTCCTGGAAGGAATCCTGCTCAAGGTCTCTTCCGATCTTGCCTATGCCGAACTGTACGGAGGCTGACTCTCTTGCATAATCTCTTCTCACTCGATGGACATCTGTGTCCTCAGCACAACATTTTCTCGGAAATTGGTCGCATCCTAACGCCTCTGTAAGCATATCAGGTCTCTAGCCTCGACGGGAAGTAATGACAGCTCGTCAACGTCTCGCACGAACCTCTGGTTCCACTTGTCTCTATCGTCGTCCACTATGACGTCACGCCATGCTATCTAAGCACTGCACTGTTCTCGGTCACGGTCAATCCGAAGTCTCTCGCACGGACTCGAAATCGCGTACTCTTTAGCTTCATCATTCTGTAGAAGATGTCTGGCCGAATAGGTTCTCGAGAACGCGTCCCAACCATCGGAGTAATACTCAATACTCGTCCGTCCTTGATCAATTCGCAACGCATCTGGGTAAGGTCCTTTACCCGAACCTGGTCAACTACCTCGTCGACGATGTCGAGCTCTGGCCTGCTAAGTGTGCTCAACATGACCCCTCTTGGGTCCTGGTCTTCTCGTATCGTATTCCAGAAAAGTCCTGTCGAGGTTTCTCTCTCAAATCTCATTCCTGCCGAATTGTCCGGAAGTCATCATCCATTGCTGAAGCTAATTCTTATTCCGGAACGGCTGCATACTCATCGCGCCTCTTTCTGGAAGATATATCCATAAACGTCTCTGCGTGCATATCGCATCTCTGATGTCAGCGGAGTGGGACGTCATCTCGTCGAAATTTCTTGCGAACTCTTTACTTCACTCTGCTTCAATGTCGACTGACTCGTCTCATCGTGGCTGCACGGACTGCGCTCCAACGGCTATCCTCATATCAGGAGTCTCCCAAGAAATGCATCTCACCACTTAGCATCCGAAGGAAGTCGAACCATTCGATCGATCCGTCAAAACCTCTTAATCCCCCAAGAGCTCAACATCTTGGTACAGTTTAACAGCATCGAGTACATACCACAGCATCAATGATCCAGCCATAGAAGGGCAAACCCAAGCCTCACTAATGGCGCCGCAGAACTGCCGCAAACCCTAAGGTTCAAAGGCTTTCACACGATCGTTATGTCGAGTTAGGGTTTCATTCTTCTAGAGGGTCCATAGAATTGCCTGCATATCTTTTCGAATACTTTAAACTTGGAATAGCAGGTTTCTGACATTCGATCGTCTCTGTCGACTCTCAACGTCTCCGCGTGAAGTCGTTTCTAGCTGGAAGCAACCTATCTGATGACCTCGCGTCGGTAAGCGAATGAACCACACGTCCTAGTCCTTCATCCTTAGTGACTAGTGACCTTCCATCATATCTCTAAGTGTATACTCATGCTGCAGTAGCTCCAATCATCTGGGCGGTATCTCGTCATTTGCAGCAGCAACTGGCTCATTCGTCTGTACGCTGAACAGCGCCTCAATCCTCGAGGAAAAGCAATACACTGGCGGTCATCTCTAAATCGGTCTACTCTAGATCCGAGTAAGACTCTCCTCACTGGAAACTTTTAACTCAACTGGGTCTGCTCCGGCGCATAAATCGGACGAATCACCTTCGTCTCTCAAATCGGGTAGACTAGCTATCATCTGTCTCATATCTGCCTGGAAGCTCCGGCGATCTCAGCTCGTAGGCTCCGGAAGCGACATCCTGTCAATCTCAGCAACAGCTGGTTCATCTGTCAGCACGGTAGGCGACATCCTGTCAATCTCTAAGGTATGCTATACATCAACAGTCCTCTCTCAACTGACAGATCTAACAATGGCCCGATCATCCGGTGCAAAACCAAGCACTCGCCTCCACTAGAGGTCACAATCACCAATACTAACTCGAGACGTTCCCATGTCACCAGAAAACACAACGGTCGGCCCTCGTACCAGACGAGCTCGCCCAGACCGTAACACTAGCAACAGCTCAACTGCGCTCAACAATGGCGACAGGAACCTCAATCGAGTATCGAAAAGAGCAATTCGATGGCAAGAAAGAAAACAACAGATCCAGAATGGATACATGATCATAAGAAGGAACAACATCAATGAAGGTATGATCATGGACTAATAGAATCGAGGATCTCAAAAGGATGTATAATCATGGATATGAAGAGAATCACTGATCTCGAAAATATATGCATCCTAAGGTTCCTTAAGCGGAGTGGCGTGTCGTAAGTATGCCACGGAACATACCCACGATACGTCACTCTACTTTAGTCACCTATTCCATCAACCAAGGGTCATCCTACGCGACAAAAGTTCAGGTCTAATACCCCCTCGACTAAGTCTAAGTTCCATAAGGTCAAGCCTAAGTTCCGTATATATATAACGCCCTAGGCTCCACATAGTCAAACTTAGACTCGAACCAACGTTAACCTAGCGTTCTGATACCAACTTTGTCACGACCCGAAAGAGCACGTGACTGGCCCTTGAACCATATGAAGACTATAGGACTCCATCTGATCCAAGTAAGCCAAAAGCCCAGAAATCTAATACCATTTTAAGAGTAAAGAAACATATTTTGTAAATTATTTTCCCTTGAGGCATTTTATCTAACACTTACTACGCATAAACAAATAGCACAACCCACACAAGCAATATAATATACAACGCCGAAGGGCGAGGATCAAAACCCAAGAGAGACTCCAATAAGCAAGAAAATCGTAATACTACTGAGCGCGACTCTAAGGTCGAAATAATACATCACTAATGTCTAAGTATGAAACAATATACAAGTTTTGGTTGATGGAATTTCTAGATACAATGAATAATACATGTACAATGGCGGTTCTGATACAAAGAACCCACCTACCCAGCAAATCACCCTCAAAGGAAAGCAGTGTGCCAGAAATGCCGCTATGGAACCTGTACGACAAACCTGCAAGAACTGTGGCACAACGGGGGTGAGTTGCCAACTCGTGAATAGACAATATCTACAAGCAGAAATCGAAAGCAAGACATAATCCTAGGTCAATACGATCAGTATATAATATAACCCTCAAATGAATAAGTCTGAAGCATAGTAAAGTAGCAATGTAACATCTAAACATAAGTGTAGTGCCAAGAACTCGTGCCAGTGCCTCACGTAATAACATATCATAAATATGATGTATGTATGCGGTAAAATGAAAACAGAAGATATCATGAATGAAATCATCAGAAAATCAATGTCGAGCATCGACGCAGACTATATATCTCAATATCAAGTGAATCCCATCTATCGTGTATCCGATATGTATGCAACATCCATGAAGGTACTCTATCAGGTACTACTAATACATGATGCAATGCATATAAAATAAATATGGGGTAGGGGAGATATAATATACCATCGGCCATAAAGGCTCCTCTCATATCGAGCACATAGGCTCCTTTCATATATCGGGCATCCGTCAGTCCGGGTCAACCCTCTCTCAATATATAGGGCATCCGTCAATCCGGGTCAGCCCTCTCTCAATATATCGGGCATCCGTCAGTCCGGGTCAGCCCTCTCTAAATATATATCGGGCACCCGTCAGTCCGGGTCAGCCCCCTCTCAATATATCGGGCATCCGTCAGTCCGGGTCAGCCCTCTCTCAATATATCGGGCATCCGTCAGTCCGGGTTAGCCCCCTCTCAATATATCGGGCATCCGTCAGTCCGGGTCAGCCCTCTCTCAATATATCGGGCATCCGTCAGTCCGGGTCAGCCCTCTCTCAATATATATCGAAATGCATATATAAGTTTGCATAGATCATCATGATGATATATTAAGTAGGTGTATATATATATATCGGCGTCCCATACCACTAATATATATATACTATGGGTATACATATATATTTCAGCGTCCCATACCACTGATATATATATGCAGGAGAAAAACAATCCAGAATCATCATATGCCACCATATCACAGTGCGAAATCCATGAATTATAATACATGCAACATGAAACACTAATATGAGCATGGAACTATGTAAAGGCATATGCAGAAGGGAATATGAATCAATAACATATAAGCATGCAATGCAATGCGAGCAGTAGAATAAATGGTAAATGAATAGTAATGCAGCTTGCCATTTGAAATAAGACGAGTCGGGGTTCTTAGTAGACTAAGTGCTACAGTGTTTTTAAGATATTCCCGATTCGTTAGTTTTTGAATGTAGGTATGACTGGGGTCTAGTCTAATATCTAATATGCAAACTACAGATCCAAGTATCAAGTCAACCGGAAGGGGTATGGAAACCACCTAAATCTGAGTCGATATATATATATAGTCGGTGATCCCACCTCAATAGTATCGCGTATGATACCGTATATCATAGGACATCCTCAAGTCATGAGTGCGGATCTATCATCAATATAAAGCTCGTACGGTAAATCGTCGTACGGCATCCCAATAACTGGGTACGGGTCAGTATCACATTCCTCTCATCAAATATCAGGTATCATTTTCATCATATCACATAATCTGGGGTACAGATCTAAGTCTAGTACAAATCAATACTATCTATATAGGTATGGAAGCGGGGTAAAACACATGCCCAAGGGCCCGCTAAGATCACATGTCGTATCGCAAGTACGAATCACATCACATCACCCATCTCACGGCACAATGCCCAAATAATCGACTCATCTTCAATGTCATCCAATATCATCATCACACAGCATAAGTATAGTGAATATGCAAGGGTGCGCGTGTGGGTGTAAACCTATTCTAGGGTTCGTGACCATGAACTATACTAGTTTACTTCTAACCCTAACTATCCATAATACACCCTACACTATATCCACAACACACTATAACTATCATATATAATATATAGTATATCAACTACGGACTGTGGGGGTGCTATACGCCATCCACCCGACTTCCCCCTGTAGATATAATCTACTCACCTTGCGTCTTCATTTGTGAACGTCGCCACGTGCTTGCTTGTCGTCCCGGAGTCTTCATTTGATACCTACACATTAACATATCGCAAATGCGTATCAAAACCAATTTCAGAACTAAAAATACGGAATACAGAAACACAAATCCAAAACAACAACTAAGGAATTAGGCTCCATATTTCACTCTAGGTCAAACTAGACAAATATACACATACCAGGGGCCTAATCTACTGATGAGGGAACACCAAAACCAAGACGAACTAAAATGGGGCAGGTCTGGCCGCAAATTGCGGCCAAAAAGGATAAATCTGCGGCCGGATCTAGGAGTTAGGGGCTAGGGTCTTGGGGTTAGCTTCCTGGGTGCCTGCACATCTCACTGTCGAATCAATTTTATTTTAGGATGTTTCGGGTGATAGCAGATCTCAAATAACCTTCACAGATTCCACAAACTTTCCGATATCGGTTTCTAAATCCGTATTTCGGGTTTCAAATCTCAGATTGGGGTCTCAATTCATGCACTAGGGTGTTTATCTAACTTCTACTGAGCTCAACTTCACATTACAACACAAATTTCCCCCAAACCCTAACTAAGTTTTCCTCAAGTCCACAACAACACACAATATCGATATGAAACTTGAATCGAAGCTTAAATAAAAGAAATACCACTCTTATTGTGAAGGAATTACCTCATAAGACCCCCTAGAATCCTCAATAGCGCCAAAATGAAAGCTTTCTTGGTCCATCCTATAGCTCTTGAGCTTGTGCACACTTTTAATGAAATGGGGGTAGGGTTTTGGTGTTGTTTGTGAGATGTTTTGGATCTTTGAAGAGGGAAGGGAGATGAGGGGAAGCAGCAGCAGCTGAAGGGGAAGAAGGAGAGAGAAAGTGAGTTGAGGAAGTGAAGGGAAAATGGCTAAGTCAAAGCTACCCCCTCTCTTTTCTCTCTCATCCACCTACCACCATATTATAATCCTTTTCCATGTTTCCTTTCTTTTCTTTTCCCTCAAATTCCTTCTCACTCAAATAGTAAACCCCAAAATAAAACCATGGCAAGAAAAATGCAACACAAGTGTAGGAAATGATATGTGCATGTTTTGCACAAAATTGCCCGAAAACCCGATTAGCGATTTTTAATCGCGATTAGCACTAAATTAGCATATAACTAATCATAACAACTTAAAAGTGGCATAATTCTCTAAATTACCCTATTTTAGAATTTTCCATAATTTTTCCAAATTTTTCTCCATTTATTTGTATTTAATTATACCGAATTATTAAAATATTCAATAAAGTAATATTAATTTATAAAATTTCCCGAAAATGATATTTTATTATTTTGAAATGTTACAGATCTGGAGCGATTTGGTTCCCGATTTGCGGGAAGCCTGCACTGCCCTTTTTGCAACATGGACGGTCGACGCTTGACGCGCCTCCGAGACGGAGTGTCCGTGGTAGACGTTTCCCTGGCTCGGAGTGATCTGATTCCTACTTTGTAGGAAGCCTGTACTGCCTTTTTTGCGACATGGACGGTCGACGCTCTGATCCAGAGCGATTTGGTTCCCGATTTGTGGGAAGCCTGCACTGCCCTTTTTACGACATGGACGGTCGACGCTTGACGCGTCTCTGAGATAGAGTGTCCGTGGTAGACTTTTTCCTGGCCCGGAGTGATCTGGTTCCTGCTTTGTAGGAAGCCTGCACTGCCCTTTTTGCGACATGGACGGTCGACGCTCTGATCCGCAGCGATTTGGTTCCCGATTTGTGGAAAGCCTGCACTGCCCTTTTTGCGACATGGACGGTCGACGCTTGACGCGTCTCCGAGACGGAGTGTCCATGGTAGACGTTTCCCTGGCCCGGAGTGATCTGGTTCCTGCTTTGTAGGAAGCCTGCACTGCCTTTTTTGCGACATGGACGGTCGACGCTCTGATCCGGAGCGATTTGGTTCCCGATTTGTGGGAAGCCTGCACTGCCCTTTTTGCGACATGGATGGTCGACATTTGACGCGTCTCCGAGACGGAGTGTCCGTGGTAGACTTTTCCATGGCCTGGAGTGATCTGGTTTCTGCTTTATAGGAAACCTGCACTGCCCTTTTTGCGACATGGACGGTCGATGCTCTGATCCGGAGCGATTTGGTTCCCAATTTATGGGAAGCCTGCACTACCATTTTTGCGACATGGACGGTCGACGCTTGACGCGTCTCCGATACGGAGTGTCTATGGTAGTGTTTTCCCTGGCCCGGAGTGATCTGGTTCCTGCTTTGTAGGAAGCCTGCACTGCTTTTTTGTGACATGGACGGTCTACGCTCTGATCCGGAGCGATTTGGTTCCCGATTTATAGGAAGCCTGCACTGCCCTTTTTGCGACATGGACGGTCGACGCTTAATGCATCTCCAAGAAGGAGTTTCCGTGGTAGACTTTTCCCTGGCCCGAAGTGATCTGGTTCCTGCTTTGTAGGAAGCCTGCACTGCCCTTTTTGCGACATGGACGGTCGACGCTCTGATCCGGAGCGATTTGGTTCCCGATTTGTGGGAAGCCTGCACTGCCCTTTTTGCGACATGGACGGTCGACGCTTGACGCGTCTCTGAGACGGATTATCCGTGGTAGATGTTTCCCTGGCCCGGAGTGATCTGGTTCCTGCTTTGTAGGAAGCCTGCACTGCCTTTTTTGCGACATGGACGGTCGACGCTCTGATCCGGAGCGATTTGGTTCCCGATTTGTGGGAAGCCTGCTCTGCCCTTTTTGCGACATGGACGGTCGACGCTTGACGCGTATCCGAGACGGAGTGTCCGTGGTAGACTTTTCCCTGGCTCGGAGTGATCTGGTTCCTGCTTTGTAGGAAGCCTGCACTGCCCTTTTTGCGACATGGATGGTCGACACTTGACGCGTCTCCGAGACGGAGTGTCCGTGGTAGATGTTTCCCTGGCCCGGAGTGATCTGGTTCCTGCTTTGTAGGAAGCCTGCACTGCCCTTTTTGAAACATGGACGGTCGACGCTTGACGCGTCTCCGAGACGGAGTGTCCGTGGTTGACGTTTCCCTGGCCTGGAGTGATCCGGTTCCTACTTTGTAGGAAGCCTGCACTTCCCTTTTTGCGACATGGACGGTCGACGCTCTGTTCCAGAGCGATTTGGTTCCAGATTTATGGGAAGCCCGCACTGCCCTTTTTGCGACATGGACGGTCGACGCTTCACGCGTCTCCGAAACGGAGTGTCCGTGGTAGACTTTTCCCTGGCTCGGAGTGATCTGGTTCATGTTTTGTAGGAAGCCTGCACCACCCTTTTTGCGACATGGACGGTCGACGCTCGACGCGTCTCCGAGACGGAGTGCCCGTGGTAGACGTTTCCCTGGCCCGGAGTGATCTGGTTCCTGCTTTGTAGGAAGCATGCACTGCCCTTTTTGCGACATGGACGGTCGACGCTCTGATCCGGAGCGATTTGGTTCCCGATTTGTGGGAAGCCCGCACTGCCCTTTTTGCGACATGGACGGTCGACGCTTGACACGTCTCCGAGACGGAGTGTCCGTGGTAGACTTTTCCCTGGCCCAGAGTGATCTGGTTCCTGCTTTGTAGGAAGCCTGCACTGCCCTTTTTGCGACATGGACGGTCGACGCTTGACGCGTCTCCGAGACGGAGTGTCCGTGGTAGATGTTTCCCTGGCCCGGAGTGATCTGGTTCCTGCTTTGTAGGAAGCCTGCACTGCCCTTTTTGCAACATGGATGGTCGACGCTTGACGCGTCTCCGAGACGGAGTGTCCGCGGTAGACGTTTCCCTGGCCCGGAGTGATCTGGTTCCTGCTTTGTAGGAAGCCTGCACTGCCCTTTTTGCGACATGGACGGTCGATACTTGATTTGACTTGCTCTGCTTCTTGCAGTGTTAGGGGTGAACTTGACTTGCTCCGCTTCTTGCGGTGTCAAGATTGGATTCTGACTTGCTCCGCTTTCTGCGGTGTCAAAGTTGAAGTTGACTTGTTGATTATGATTTGGGTTGACATCAGCATCGCTATACTGGAATACGGTACCAGAAGCGAATCATCATTTGCCATGAGAGGATTTGGAGATTGGTTTTTGCTTGGCATCAGTATCGCTACACTGGAATATGGTACCAGGAGCGAATCATCATTTGCGCTTGCTTATCAAGAAGTGATGGCTTAGGAGACAGGCTTTAGGTCCCTATCACCTAAGACTTTTCAATTTTGTGAGCCGTAAGGGTCTCACAAAGCAGTTTCTCCCTACGGGTCGTAAGGATCTCGTAGGTGTATTTTCTCCTTAGGAGTCGTGGGGACTCTTAAGTGTGTTGCTCCTTTGTGAGTCGTAAGGATCTCACGCGGGAATTTTCTTCTCACAAAGTCGAGAGGACTTTGCGAGTGCATTTCATCTCCCTTTTTTTTACGAGTTTGCGCCCTTTCGGGTTTTCATAAACTCGCCGGCAGTCCTGCTATTTTTACTCACGGAGCCTTTTCGGGTTTTCATCCGTGCCCATTTTGCTTGTGCACATACCTTTTTTTTATTTTTTATTTTTTATATTTTTGGTGGGACTTTGAATGTGGTCTCACCGGTAGGACTTAGGAGAGATTGGGATCGTTTTACGCCCGTGGATTGTATACGGTTTTGCAGGATGTATGATCCAGACCGTAGGGCCGGAAAAATTTTGGGACATGGGAACAAGGGCACTTTGTTGGCGTTTGCATCGCTGCACTGGAATATAGTACTAGGAGCGACTCATCATTCGCCGTTGGGGTATGCGATTTGGAATTTGGTTGGCGTCTGCATCGCTGCACTGGAATACGATACCAGGAGCGACTCATCATTCGCCATTAGGATTTGAATTTGGAATTTGGTTGGCGTCTGCATCACTGCACTGGAATATGGTATCAGGAGAGATTCATCATTCGCCATTGGGATTTGGAATTTGGTCGGCGTCTGCATCGCTGTACTGGAATATGGTACCAGGAGCGACTCATCATTCGCCATTAGGATTTGGAATTTGGTTGGCGTCTGCATCGCTGTACTGGAATATGGTACCAGGAGCGACTCATCATTCGCTGCTGGGAATTTGAGTTTTGGACGGCGTCTGTATCGCTGCACTGGAATATGGTACCAGAAGCGACTCATCATTCGCCGTTGGGATTTGAGAAATTTGGAATTTTGGTTGGCGTCTGCATCGCTGTACTGGAATATAGTACCAGGAGCGACTCATCATTCGCCTTTGGGGATTTGAGTTTTGGATGGCGTCTGCATCGCTGCACTGGAATATGGTACCAGGAGCGACTCCTCATTCACCGTGCCTATTAGGAAGCGATGGCTTAGGAGACAGGTTTTAGATCCCTATCACCTAAGGCTTTTCAATTTTATGGGCCGTAAGGGTCCCATAAAAGCATTTTCTCCCTACGTGTCATAAGGATCTGTGCATTTTCTTCTTAGGAGTCGTGAGGACCCCCAAGTGTGTTTTTCCTTTGTGAGTCGTAAGGATCTTACACGGGGATTTTCTCCTCACGTATTGTGAGGACACATGAGTGGGTCTTCCTAAATGGAGCATAATTCCAAGGGCGGAGACCGGCCGCGTAACTAGTGATTGCGGTGGGCATGGGTATGATGAGAATTATTTGAGCCCGTGGATTGTATATGGCAGTCAATTTGGGGACTGACCATAGGGCCGGAAGAATTTTGAGAAATTGGATTTTGGTTGGCGTCTGCATCGCTACACTGGAATATGGTACCAGGAGCGACTCATCATTCGCCTTTGTTTTTTTTTTTTTTGTTTTACCGTGATTGCTCTATCATTTCAGCTTTTCTTATCGCGAAGATCGCGATTGCCCTATCATTTCGGCTTTTATTCGCGGTTGCCCCATCATTTCGGCTTTATTTTTTTTCTTTTTATTTACACGCTTTTTTTATTTACACACTTTTTTTTACATTCCCAGTTTAACGACTTAGAGGTCGATTATTCACAGTTTAATGACGTGGTGGTCGCCTTTTGCTTATCCCAGCTCCTTGGATTTTGATCTTGGCAGAGTTGTGTTGATGACCGTAGCTCTATGGCTTGCCGATACATCTGAGGACTGTAAGGTTTTTCCAAGCTTGTATTGGTCCTCTGCCCAATCTTTAAAAACACAGCAGTCCTCAATGGCATGACTCACCACCCTATGGTATGGGCAGTATACGGGATTGCCGGTCATATTCATTTCATGTGGCCTCTTCGGAATAGGCAATTGCAGACCGTTGTTCAATGCTTCTTCGAATATATTGCGGACCTCATCCCTCCTGAAGGAGTACACCTTCTTCTTTCTCTCCATCAGAGTAGGTGCCCTCACCGATGCTGGTCCTTGAGGCTGATCAGTTTTTGGTTCGCCCTTTTCAGATAATGGCACATGTCTGGAAGGATTATGTTCCCAAAAGGTTTCGGTTTCCATTTGTATGAAATCGGCGGTCGTAGCTTGACTGTTTGCTAACACGCCTTTAGACAGTTCTATCTCTTCCGTCTTGTATTGCCTTTCGACCCAATCTTTGAAGACGAAGCAGTTCTCAATGGCATGACCTATCACCCTGTGATAGGGGCAATATTTTGGGTTGTCGGTCATATTCGCTTCTTGCGGTCTCTTTAATTCTGGCAGTTGTAGACCGTTTCTTAGGGCGTCCCTAAATATCTTGTGGACTTTTTCCCTCTTGAAGGAATAAACTTTTTCCAGTTTCTCTTTCAGAGGCGATTCCCCTCCGGCGTATGTATCGGAGGGACTGGAGGCTGATCGCGGCCGTTTTTCGCGAAGGCGCTCCGCTCTTAGATTGAAGGGGGTATCAGTTGGCTGCCTCCGGGTATCAATCCCTGGCTCATGAACCAAAATTTGATTCTGCTGTAATTGCAATCGGGCGACTTGGGTCGCTAGATCTGCCGCGACGTTTGCCAATTCGTCGACCTTGGACTGTACCTTGGCTAACTTCTCATCCCTGTCCTGAAGCTGCCTCTGAAGCCATCGGAATAACGCTTGTTCTGTAGTTCTGGCTATGATAACCGGGTCATCTTTATTGCCTGAGCTCAATTCTGCAGGAACCACGGGCTCCTCTGGATTATCGGCCTAAGCGGGCTCTTCATCACTTAGATCGAGCCGATACTGGGTAGCGTCAATCATATCATCACCATGGCTGTGAAGAAGAGGAGGATTCGTTTCTTCATGTCCGACCATATAGACAGTGTGAACCACATACCCAGCCATCTCTTTATCTTTGGCGGCTGATTTCGCGGAGCGGTCCGGGCTTTGGAAATTCATAAATTTTAACATGGCCAGAGCCCTAGCCCTTTTGTTGGCTCTGTATCTGAGCCGCTTCTGCCTCAGCTTCTCTATCTTGAGCGCTTGGTAGGCTTCTGCCCTTCGGGAAGCCGCCATAGGCTGAGTGATGGGGATGCTTGGGAAGACACCCAACCGAGCAGTTGTCAGAGACGCCGCTGGAGCTTGCCCGAGATGCCTTGTTGCTTTGTTGGTATTGATGGCCTTGCCCCCAGCTGGGGCCAAGGAAAGTCGTTCAAACACCGACTTGCGTTTGTGTTGGGGCGCCCTCGCGACCATGACATTCGGCCTTTTCCCCTTTGAGACCGATTTGTCTGTTACCGGAGCTTGAGGAGCTGGGAAGGCGTTAGCTGACACGAACATAATAGAGCCAAATGGTAGCGGCTCCTCCTCCCATTGTCGCCCGAGACTGGCCGGAAGGACTGTCCTGGAGTCCATCTTCATCGTGTAGGAGACGGGAGTTGTGTCGAGAGCTGAGCTTGTCCTTGGAGACATTTTTGCTGCGACCGGAGATTGCAATTTGAAATTTGTTAACCTACATAAAGAAGCATGATTTCAGTAGAGGCAGTCGATATGTATATTAATTGAGTTTGCATGAATATTTAACCTGAAATATGGGAGGAGAGAAAAGTCCCACCGGGCGTGCCAGAATCTGTAGGGTGTTTTTCGTCACCCTATTGAGATGGGAATACGCACGCGCTTGTCAGGCGCATTACAGATTCTCCCTGCCTAGGATAGGCCGGGGTTTAATGATTGTGGGGATCCGAATCTCCGGCAGCCGCGGACTAAGCTGTCGTTAATTACCCCTCGCCTTTGGATCGAGGGAACCTCCGATTGATGGATTAAACTGGTCATGCGAACTCAATGTGCAGTGTACGTGTATTATTTTTTGGAGGGGGCTTGGATATATCCGGAGCCACGCAGAGTTTTTACGGGGGGCCCGCTACCCGGATAGCGGGTTGGGGGTCAAGGGGGCTAGTAGCCCCCTTACGGGGTGCGGGGCAGCACCCCGGCCCAAATTTTTTTTGAGAAGGACAGTGTTGTAGAGTATGTGTGTGTGTGTGTATAAAAGGGAAAGCGCCCAAAGGACGCGTGGGGCCAGCGCCTCACGTACCTAGCACACGAGCGCTGTGCGCTCGAGCGCCAGCGCACTACGTGCCCGGCACATGGGCGCTGGGCGCTTGAGCGCTGGCGCACCACGTGCTGGGCGCTGGGCGCTTAGGCGCAAGCGCACCACGTGCCCGACACGTGAGCGCTGGGCGCTAGGCGCTCGAGCGCTAGCGCACCACCAGTCTGGCACGTGGGCGCTGGGTGCTTGAGCGCAAGGCACTCGAGCGCTAGCGCACCACGTGCCCGGCACGTGGGCGCTGGGCGTTTGGGATGCTAGGCGCTTCGGCGCCGGCGAGGAAAAGGTGATTATAGCCCCAGAAATAGGATTTAAAATCCCGAAAGAGGATTTAAAGTGGAGTTAAACTCCTAAGATATTTTGGAGTTGATGAAAGGGGTTCTTCTTTGGAGCCCTGGGTCTTCCTAAAAATGGGGTTTTCGGAGATGGGCCTCCTTCTTCCTTCTTTGTTGGCAGGATCTTGAAAATCAAGAAATATGAGATTTTAAAAATCTCCCTCTTTTGAGATCTAATGGCAGATCCAAGTTCCCCTTTGTGGGTTTTGTGGTGAAAAACTATTTAGTTTTGTAAAAGGAAGAGTAAAACTCTTGATTTAATTCAAAAGAAAGAATAAGGTTTTAGAACCTTGAGGAAGGAGAAAGAGGCACATGCCCTAATTTTTGGGGAATAAAAAGTATATGCTTTATTCATCATCATGTTGCCTTATATAGGCTTACACATTTATATATAGCCCCTTGGGCTTTACAAAAATGGTATTTTGCCCATCCCATAGCTCATGTGCGATTTCATTTTGCATATAAGTCACGGGCTTACAAAAAAAATTGGCTTTATGCCCATTTTGCATACATTCATGCACAAAAAAATTACATCAAAATTATTTGTTACATGATTTTTATTTTGGTATGGCGGAAGGCCGGACGCTTCGTGTTCGGGCTCAACCCGGGCATTGGCCCCACTTGCTTGGGCTTAGGCCCGCTTGACTTGAGGTTGACCTTGAGTTTGACTTGGTCAACCGGGGTGCAAATTTTGACCCCAACACCGAGTAAAGCCTTTGACCACCAATCGAGATTTCAGACAATCAATCGTTCCATCTGGATTTTGCTTGACAGTAAAGACCCATCGGCAGCCGACAACCTTCTTATTTGAAGACGGAGATACCAATTTCCAAGTCTAATTAAAGCATGATACTCCAAGATCCTCTAATATGTTGCATGCCAGCCTGGATGCTGAAGAGCTTCTTGAATAGAGAAAGGAAGAGTGATGGCAGACAAGAAAAAAACAAACTGACGAGTAGATAGTGTCGGTCTATGATAGGAAACAAAATTATAAATTGAATATGCTGTAGTATAGGAACGCTTACCCTTGCGTAAGGCAATATGAAAAGAGATCTTCTAAAGATAACGGTGGTAGTAAAGCAGGAACAGTGGACTGTATCTGAATACCTGCAGAAGAATCATTAGGAGCAGAAAGAGAAATGGTGGGAAGGATGGTACTACCTGGTTACGATGGTGATAGACCTGTGGATAAAGAGACACGGGCTTAAAACTAAGGCTCACAGCTTGAACAAACGAATCAAGCTCCGAGAAAGGCAGGTGAAGAACAAAGATAGTAGAAATGGGGTCCTTGACAGGTAGTGGAAAATAAGATTGATCTTCTAAGGCCACATCACATGAAGTACAAACTTTAAATGTGGCAGGGTCAAAAACAAACATATCTTTTATGGGATTGTGAGTAACCTACAAACATCATACGGGAAGCTTGAGTATCAAGCTTGTCTATCTGAGGACCTAAAATATAAGAATAGCATAGGCAACCAAACACCTTATGAGGAACAGGAAAAGGCTTGCCCTATGGAAACAAAACAGAGAAAGGAGACAGGTTATCTAGGACCGGAGAAGGTATGCAATTGATATAAAAACAGACAGCTAAGACCGCAAAATTCCACAATCATTTAGGGGCATGCATATGCAAAATAAGAGAACGAACTATCTCAAGTAAATGTCGGTTCTTCCGTTCAGCAATCCCATTTTGCTGAGTATAACATGAAGTTTGATGCAATATTCCACGTGTCTTACAAAATGCGGTAAACTCCGTATTAATATACTCCTTAGCATTATCTGAACGAAGATCCTTTACCAAAATACCAAATTGATTAGTAACCTTAGCAACAAAGGTTTTAAAAGTGGACAAAAGTTCAAACCTATTATGTAGAAAATACAACCAAGTCATGCGTGAATGGTCATCAATAAATGTCACAAAATATTTATAACTAAACACACTAGAAATTTTAAAAGGATCCAAATATCGGAGTGAACTAAAGCAAAGGGTAAATCATGTCTCTCATTAATTGGAGAGAAAGAGAGGCGGTGATACTTTCCAAGAATACAGAACTTACAACTAAATTCTGATAAATTAAAAGAAGGCAATATAGTACATAAAGAAGAAAGGGGAGGGTGACCAAGTTTCTGGTGCCACTGGATAGTTGAAACAGCTGCAAACGTATTGAGAAGTTGATCAACGCAGTACAGTCCATTCTGCTCATGCCCCCCACCAATCTACTATTTCGTCAGAAGCACCTGTATCACAAAGTGAGATGGATAAAATGTTACGGAGCAGTTAGAATTATTTGTAAGCTAACGAATAGAAAGTAAGTTTTGTTTTAAAGATGACACAATTAAAGTTTTTTTTAGGTGTAAAGATGAAGTAAGTAATAAATCGGCAAAGCCAGGAACATGTGTAGTATTATCATCAGTCATGAAAATAAACTTATAAGGGCTAAAAGTAAGATCAGATGGTCCATCATAAGGCATGTGATTTGAGGTGCCGAAATCATCTGTCCACGAATTAAAATTAGAAAGTAAAGATGTACCTGACGGAGTGGAAAGGTTGGTAGGAGCAACAGAAGAAAGGAGACAACGGAACTGTTCCACTCATCACTGGATAAAGGTACTTGGCCGACAGAAGAGGAAGGCTGATCAGTAACAGCTGGTGTGGATGTCAGACGGGCTGTAAGTGTATCATCAGAGTAGCCATGCTTCTTCCAACATCAGTCTTCGCAATAATTAGTGTCGCCGCAATAAGCACAATAAAGGCCAGCTCGGCCACGACCGCATCCACGGGGGCCACGACCGCGTCCACGGGGGCAACGAGCAGTCAACGGGAGGCAACCACACGATGCCCTACGGCCACCAGAGACAGAATCAGAGGAATCACATTCAGACTGAGTGTAGGTTCCCCGCCCACGGCCTCGAGTAACAAGTGCAGACGAGATAAGCTCGGTAGATGGGGAAGAACCTGTGGATATACGATAAATACTCGACAAGATACTCGTCAATGAAGTGTCACTCTGAGAAAGAATGAGGGAGCATACGCCCTCAAAACTAGATGGTAGTCGGGCCAAAAGTAATATGCCAACAAGAAACTCGTGTTGTTGGCGAGGAACAGCAGGGCCGGTGAAGATGGACAGATAAACGTATCACCGATCAAGAAGCCCACTGAATAAGGCACCAAAATACTGAATATTTTCTCCTAGAGTAGCTATAGTAAAGGTATGAAAGATATCATAGAGCTTCTGCAAATTATTTTCAGACGAGTACAGAGAACGAAGATGTGTCCAAACTTCCTTAATTGTTTTCAGAGACATAATAGACGTATAGCAGCGAGAATCCATAGAATTAGACAACTAAACAATTATCTTATCGTTCTGGAACCAGATATCATAGTGGGGATATTTAGAATCAAGAGGAGCATCTGTCAAGTGGCGGTGAAGACCTTTACTGTTCAAAACCCGTTCAACAACATTGGCCCATTGGAGGTAGTTCTTTATACCAGAAAAGGAGTCTGTAGTCAAGAGAAGATTCTTCTTGAAGTCAACGGACGATAAAGAGGCCGTATTAATTTTATCATCACCAGAATCCATGATGAACAACGCAGAAGTAGATCTCGAGTGAGAATAAAGATTGTCTAACCCACAAGCGAGTACAAGAAGTTGGAGCAAAATGATCTAATAGATCATTGAGACGGCTATTGCCATGCGGCTAGGGTTTCGAGCTCTGGGTGCAGAGGCGTGGTGCAAGGGGCAGAGGCATAGTGCAGGTGCATAGGCGAGGCACGGTTGTTGGTACGGGTGCAAAGGCATGGTGCGGGTGCTGGCGTAGGTGCTGGCGTGGTGCGGGTGCTGGCGTGGTGCGGGTGCTGTCATGGTGCAGAGGCGAGGAGGCGGCTAGGGCAAAGGAGGCGGATAAGGTTAGGGCTAAGGCTAGAAGATTAGGGTTTGGAAACAGGATTAGGGTCAGGGTTTTTGTTTTGGGAAATTAGGGTTTCCTCTCAATTCTTTTCAAAACTCTGATACCATGAAATGAGTCAAGGAAAATATTTTTATTGGCATACTAAAACATAAGTTTCTACATACATGTATATATGAAGGGTCATAGACTGTTAGTGTAATATGCCCTAGAGGCCATTATTGTATAGTACTAGTTTGTATATTACATTTTGGAAGCTTGGGATATATACACGGATTTATGACAGTCTTGCTCGGTATGGCAGTACGCTACTGTTCCCTTATTAAAAATCAGGAGTTACATCAATGAGGTATCACGTGTTCATACGTGACCTAAGATCACGTGTTGACACGTGACGTTTTTACAGAATTAAAATCTGTCAAGAAAAAGCACAAACAAGCGGCTGAGAAGAGACTCTAATTGGGGGGTCACGTGCTCCCACGTGACCAAGGGTCACGTGCCAGCACGTGACAGGCTTTGAAAGCCTTACAGTTTAATAGAATTAAAATTTTAAATTTCTCTAAAATCTTTCCAAATGAAAAAGGATTATGGGGAGCCGTTGGATTAAAAATCCAGGGGTGATTAAATATCACCAATTGATGGAAAAATCTTAGACAAGGAAAGATTTCCCTAAATCTCACCGAAAATAACAAACTGAATATCTTTGGATTGAAAATCCAACGGTGAATAAAATTCACTGAATGATCTAAAGGATCATATTAATTATGAAAATAAACAAAATCTTTCAATGAAAGATTTATTAAACAAATTGATTCTTTTCCTTCTCCTATAAATAGGAACCAAGAGGAGAAGAAAGAGAATTTTTTTTTGGAGAGATAGAATTTTGGGAATCTTGAAATTTCAGAAAGAAAAGAAAGGAGATTTAATTCTCAACAAAGAAAACCCTAGGTGAGAAAAAAAGAAAGGGGATCAAAACTTCAAAAAAGAGAATTTAATTCTAAAAAATCTAAGAGTTTAATTCTTCTGTAAAGAACTTAGTTCTTTCTCTAGTTGAAGATCTGCAGAAGCAAATCTCCCCATAGGTTGAGAATTTAATTCTCACCGAGTTGAGATTTTGCCATGCAGATCGAAGACTTAGAGGGAGAATTGAGTTCAGAGAATTTAATTCTCACAATGTACAGGAATTTAATTCCATGACAAAATTAGGGTTTAACCCTATATGAGCATTTAATTCTCCCACGATTATAGGAATTTAATTCCTTCAAGATGGATAAAAACCAGGGTTTAACCCTAATTGAGAATTTAATTCTCTAAAATTCATAGGAATTTAATTCCTCCAAGACAGAACTAGGGTTTCACCCTATACAAGAATTTAATTCTTTGATATATATGAGAATTTAATTCCTCTAAAGAAAATTAGGGTTTAACCCTACATAAGAATTTAATTCTTTCAAAATAGGAATTTAATTCCTACAGAATCATAATCAGGGTTTCACCCTACAGAGAATTTAATTCTTAAAAATAAAGAGAATTAAAGCATGCAAAGAACCAAGGTCACGTGTCCCCACGTGACCCCTGAAAAGATCCCCAGAAATGAGAAAGAGAAAGCTCTGAGGCAACGCCTCACGTGCTGCCACGTGACCTCCAAAACACAGAAGAAAAAGCAAAGGAAATATAAGCTCTGGGCGCTTTCACGTGTCCCCACGTGACCCCTTAGCAAATGCTTTAACAATCAGTGCATAAATGTCCATCACGTGCCAGCACGTGATGCTCAAAATAAAATATAAAAAAGTGTTTAACACTTAATTGCAGAGCGAAGTAAAAAGGGATCCGGTCCCACCTTTGGGCGCCCTCACGTGTCCACGCGTGACCCCTTTTATCTTTAGTGTTTAACACTAATTCGAGAGCTTTATTCCCAGTGTTTAACCCAGATTATCTCTTAGTGTTTAACACTAATTCGAAAACTTTATTTCCAGTGTTTAACACTGTTATGTTCTAGTGTTTAACACTAATTTGGGTGTTTAGCACTGATTGTCTTTTAGTGTTTAACACTAATTTGAGAGTTCTGTCTCCAGTGTTTAACACCGTTGCTCTTTAGTGTTTAACACTACTTTTAGCCGAATTGGCTAATTTTCCAGAGGCAAAAGTCCCTCCTCCAAATGAATCTCAAAATTGAGGAAATCAAAGATAAAAATGTTGCCAAAGCGCTCAAACTCTCGTTTAGCATTGCTAAATAATATGGGCTCGAATCCAGACAAATGTCTAATGGTCCAACAGAGGGCCAACACTTCAAACTTAATTGGACTAAGCCCAAGTAGGCCATAAGTCCTCAATTCAGACTCAACTGAGCCAATGTGCTCATAATATAATTAATTGATCTTAGTTCCAAATTGGACTATAGATCACTTAATCCACCCTGGTTAAAGGGTACATCTCTTCACTCCTTTGATATTTGTCGTTGTAATTCCTCAACATTTTCAAAGAGGTGACGGGTCCCGACAACCACACATTTCACGGACTGTGGGGTCCTTAAACTCATGGACTATGATATCCTTAACCTCGACCGTGATGTCTTTAAACTAACATTGGACTGTGGGGTCTTTAAGCCCATGGACTATGATGTCCTTAACCTCGACCATGATGTCTTAAAACTAACAACGGGCTATGATGTCCTTAACCTCGACCGTGATGTCTTTAAACTAATATTGGACTATGAGGTCCTTAAACTCACGGACTTTGATGTCTTTAACCTCGACCGGGATGTCTTTAAACTAACATTGGACTGTGGGGTCCTTACACTCACGGACTATGATGTCCTTAACCTCGACCGCGATGTCTTTAAACTAACATTGGACCGAGATGTCCTTAAACTAACAATGGACTGTAATGTCCTTAAACTAATTATCGACCGCAATGTTACTAAACTAAACAATAGAGCCCAATTGCTCTCTTGTTAGATCCAAACGATCCCGTTAAGTTGATCTTAGTCTAAAATTAGACTAACGTATCCTTAACAAACGTTTAAGTTGATCTTAGTCTCAAATGAGGCTAACGTATCCTTAAACCCAAACCCCCCAAACCCAAATCTAAGAAAGATACGGATTTGGACTAGTCCACGCCCTACGGGCGACAACATAACTTAGTCTCCGTATACAATCCACGGGCAACCAAACACAAAACAAACACCCACGACATGAAGTGACCATATAGAGAAGGAGAAAGTTGTTACCGCGATGCGGTAGCGTAATTAACTGCAGGGGCTTGCGCCTGCAGGGAAGAGTGTCCCCACAATCAAAAAACCCCTCAAACGAGGGGGAATCTGACTAAATCTGCTACATCGGCCACATCCATTTAAACTTTCGATGCACGGTGCCATAAATCAACTTGGCATCTTCGGAGAGGTGGACGGATAGCACCAATTAGCATCTGCCCAGAAATTCAGGCCAGTCGTCCGCCGCGTCTTCGCGCGTCTTTCGGAGGGGAACTGATTCTGGCACGCCCGGCGGGACCTTTTCCTCTTTCCACTCCACACTTCTGTGTCGTGTTCGCGAACGAATCGCGGTTTGCTAATGGTTGCCCTTGGGTTCGAGGTACTAAGATTTGGCGTTTTGCTTGGTGCAGAAAGCGAAGGATCAATGGCGTCCACTTGCGCGAAGTGTTCCAGCTGCAACTGCAATTCACGTTCCGCCTCATCTGGAGGCATAGCTTACGGGCCCCAAGCGGCTTCCTTGTTCACGATGCTGGTGGAACAGGTCACTCAGGCCACCACTGGATTGTTTTTCGGGACCATGCTCCTGCCAACGAGCTTCAGCACCCTTGTACCAACACAAGAAGCTCCCAAGAAGTCGGTCTTTGATCAGCTTACAACTACGGCGGCCCCTCTCAATGGGTCGTCCAGCTCCAGCGCCTCGGTCTTCGCCAGATTGGGCCAAAGTTCCTGTGAGCCCATGATGAAGCCTGCAATTCAAGAAAAGGTTATTCCGAAAAGGATAGCCATCCATGCTCCCGAAGTCATCAAAACGGCTTCTCCTGCCAAAGGGTCGGTCTTCACAAGACTGACTGTTCCGGCTCCCGCTCCAGTCGAAGTCCTCAAAGCTACTTCCCTCACCCAGAGGTCTGTCTTTGACCGGTTAGATACTGCTACTCAACTGACATCAGCCTTCAAGAGGCTGACGCCGGCAACAACCCTTCTCCAAAACAGGGGGCACGACGAAGCCATCCCCATCGCTGAATCAATCCCAATAGCTCGACACGCTCGACGTCACCACTGGCGCCGAGTAAGGAAGACTGGGGGCAACTCCCCCTCTGGGTTAACTCTACCAGCCCCAATGGTGGAAGTCAATGATGCTGTTCCAACCAAGAACAGCTTTGAACTGCTGAACAGGGTGCGCAGGAACTCTCCTACCACCGTACTGAAAAGATCTCCCCCACCGGTAGAGAATGTTACAGAAATAAAGCCGGAGCAGTCCCCTCAGCGGCTGTCCTCCAAAGTTTACAAAGTCTGGCGACGGGTCCAGGAATCGGTGATTGATCAAGACCACCCTCGCCCTCAGAAAAAGCTGAAGGTCCAGCAGGAAGAGAACCGTCCTGGCAAGCCAAGAAAGACGACAACCACCTGGGGGCCCGCTGCAGCAGCCCCCTCAACTTTGACCGCTCATAAGAGGAGAAGGTCGGAAAAAATCCCCATGCCTTCGACCAATGTCAAAAGGCACTGAGCCTAAACGCCCTAAGTCTGGGGGCATGGTGGTGCATACCGTTTATATGGCATCCGGAAAAGAGGATAACCGTATCTCCACAGGTCATCGACCGCTTACGCGATCCGTGACAAAAGCCCAAGAGCAGCAGCAGAAGCTTCAGGAGATGATGACTGCGATGGCCGAGCTCACAGGACCGAAAGCAAGCCCAAAGGCATCCTCGGAGCAACGCCATGAGCAGGAAACTGATGCCGAATTCCTTCGGAGAATGCTTGAAAAGAAGGACAAAGAGGCCGTGGAACAAGTGGCCAATATAAAGCAAATGGCCATTCTATTCCAGGATATGGTGGGCATGATGATCCAGTCGGACCCCCCAGCCGAAGATCCTCCCGTAATAATTGAAGATGACAGAGAAGAAATATCAAACCCTCTGCCGGCTCTGTCGACAGCCAAAGAAGAGACAATCTCCAAAGCTGCACTGGATGACTATATTGCTCAGCAAATAAGAGTTCACCAGGCAAATGAAGCGGCCGGCAAAGTTGATAGAACTGGGCGACCGTATCCAGGCTGGTATGATCAGATAAAGTACCCGCCGGGCTACACCATCCCCAAATTCCATGTGTACAAGGGGACAGGCAATCCCCATCAACATGTCGCTCAGTTCAGAGCTCTTTATGGCAACACTGGTGGCGATGATAAACTTTTGCTCCGCCAATTCGTCGGCAGCTTATCGGAGACAGCCTTCGAATGGTACTCCGAACTCCCGAATGACTCCGTCAAGACTTTTACGGAAATGGAGTTGTTGTTCACCCAGCGATTCGCAAGCGCTAGTGAACGCACCCCAATAACGGCATTAATCAATGCCAGGGTGAAGCCGGGCGAAACATGGGTTCAGTACGCAATCCGATGGCGGAATCTGTGGTCTAAGTGCGAACAGCGTATTGAAGAAGCACCAACGGTGGGCATATTCGTGGGCACCCTAGACCCTTATGCAACTATTTCATAGTTCATGATGTTCTTCAAACCGACTACATTCCGGGCTTTAATCGATAAGCTGGCCCAGATGGATCAAATGGGTCATAGACCGTCTCACCCGAAGCCGGAGCCGCGGAACGAAAAAGGTAAGGGGAAGGCGACCTTCGTTGCAAACACCCAACAGCAGCCTAGTGCTCCAAGATTAACGGATCAATTGGAAGAGAGACGGCGCTATTATAATGAGAAAATGAAGCGCCCTTACTCATTCCCACGGGACAAAATAAAGAGGCTGTTCGAACTAGCAATGCACAACAGGCTTATCAATTTGCCGAATCCAAAGCGACCGTTGCAATCCGGCGAAGTGAATAATCCCAATTATTGCCCTTACCACCAAACGGTAAGCCATCCAATCGAAGATTGCTCCGTCTTTAAGGGATGGATCGAGGATCAGTACCTACTAGGTAAGTTTGCGCTGTCTGAGAAGTGGAAAGTAAACCCACCACAACCGCACACTCCTAAGAAGACGGACACACCGAGGGCAACGTGCTCTTTTGTTGAGGAAGCTTCATGGGAGGTGACTCCTTCGACCAAAACTAAAAGGATGCTGAATGACCTCCAGACATGCCTGGCAATCAGGTGGAAGAATCCGCTGGAACCTTAAATCATTGAAGGGATGCTGAAGCCGCGCCCGACTCCAAAGATCAGTGGCGATAGCCAAAGCTCGCACACCCAGCCGTCGAAATCTTTGAAGAAGAAAAAGAAATCCAAGAAGCCCGTGAGGCTTGGCGACAAGCGCACGGACCTGCAGAAACAGATCGGCGCGCTAGAAGAGTATAACCAGAAGGTGCGGACCCCAATCACGCTCTAAGAATTCCTCGGCCACGTCCTTGAAGACGAAGATGATGGAGAAGACTCGTTGGACGAATCCGAGGATTACGTAGCAAGTTGCCATATGATCTCTCATTCGTCGACAGACGATGAAGAAGCTCCTTGCACCGAAAGACTGGGGACAGGTCCTGAACCGGAGCTTCTAAAGCCATCAGACGAAATGATCGACGCATTCCTAAACGAAGCTCTCCTGAAAAGTAAAGCTGATCGGGAGCGTAAGATGGCCATATTTGAAAAGGCCAAACGCCGACGACTGGATGAAAGAGTCGAGACACTCCCGCCAAATCAAGAGACATCCATCGTGAATAAAAACAAGTTCAAGACGAGGAAAAGGTTTGCTAAAGCCATATCAGTGGGAATGAAGCTACCATCCTCCGAAGAAAACACTCTTGGTGAAGCAGAGATGCATCCTAGCTACTGCTTATATCATCGAAAGATTGCGCACCCCACTAAGGAGTGCAGCACTTTTAAAAGATGGTGGCAGGGGTATGTTGCTCACCGGAAATATTTTAAGCGGATGAAACGCAAAACTCGTCGGGAACGAAGAAGTACGACAGAGGATTATAAAAGAACTGCCAGTAACTGTCGCACGGTCAACGCCGGGGGATCGCAAGTGCTTACCTTCAGAAGTGACTCTGACGAGGAAATGACTCTTGACCCTCTTTTTAAAGAATCCACCTCAGGGAAAGAGGAAGAGTCGAAGACTTGCGAAAATATCCAGCTGCGCAATCGTACACTTCCAGAAAAGAATCTCGGACCCACGAATAGAAAAGATAAGGGAAAAGAAAAGGTTTTTGAGGATATCGACCTAGATGACCAATTCATAAAAGAGCTGATCGCCAAGGACCCTCCAAAGAAAAGTAAGGTGGACTATAACGTTCTGGCGCACTTGAGAAAGTTATCATCGCAGCTCAGCATTCTCGACGCCCTTTTACTATCAAAAGAAGCAAGAGATTCATTGATCAAGGCGCTACAAGATCCAGACCAATTCCAAGCTTTCCTCGCCGAAGAAAGGAAGAAAGACGAGCTGGAACAAGTACACACAGCCGATATCACCTTCGGCGATGAAGATCTCCACCTTGGGACGTGCGAGCACAACCGTCCCCTATATGTCTCCGGATACTGTCATGATGTCAAGATAGGCAAGATCCTGGTCGACAATGGGTCTTCCGTCAATCTTCTCAATATACGAGTATTGAAGGAAATCTGCATGAGCGTGTAGCATCTCGCTAGTGATAAAATCGCCATCTCCGGTTTTGACTCCCAGTCCTCACGGACCCTCGGGTCTGTGATACTGACGCTGCGCTTTAGGCTACTCGTCACAGATATTAAATTTCACGTCATTGATGCCAAAACCTGCTATAATGCTTTGCTCGGACAACCTTGGTTACACGAGTACAACATCATCCCTTCTACACAATATCAATGTATGAAATACTTCAAGGATGGTCTCGAATACACTGTGACGGGAAAGCTGAACCCATTCTCCATGAATGAAGTTCGGAAGTACGAGGATGCGAAATACTTCTTACCAGATTTCGAGGATACGGAGAGGTGTTACAAACCGAAGGACAAAGCTATCACCACTATTCCAGTCTTCGGGAGTGATACCGAGGAGGAAGAAGAGATGGTTTTCTCAGGTCCGCCCCAGTACAACAAACCAGGACCGTCCGCCCCTATGTTGACCTTCGGCAGCGACTCGGAAGATGAGGTCAACGCTATATTTCCCGCCCGGACATCAATACAAGCCTTCGCTGGCGATAATCAGAATCTGCAAATTACCTTGATTCCACAAGAGCATTACAAAGATCTCGATGCACTCGAAACTTGCAGTGTGCAAGAACTGCAGACATTCTACGTCCCTCCCAGGCGCAGAGATGAAAAGGCAATCCTATTCTACCGATCCGGGGAAACCAAAGTGGAGAAGGAAATCTGGCACGGCGCCGATTCCACGCTCGACAGGCTCCTGCCCATCCGTCTGCCCAGATATTACACGGATGGCTTGAAAAGGCTATTGAAGCGTCAAGGGGTACCCTTCAGACAGACTGCTCGACAAGCTCGATTCTACAACAGGATTTAGGATGTCCCTGGAACTCAGCGCAAGTTGCCCAATGGGAGAATCGAAACAAAGGGGCTTGGATATCGTCAGTCCAAAAAGCGAGAACGAATCCATGGCAGCTACGTCATACATGACTTCGATGAAGAGGGAGACATTCTGTTAAATGACGCTGACCCTGAACCAAAACAAGGTCCTGTCATCAAGATGCCGAGTCCATCGTTTGAAGAACGAATGGACAAGCTAGTAAGGGAAGTGGGTCAAAAGATCCGAGATGACCATAACCGCGAGATGGCCATTTACGAAAAAGCCAGGACACAGCGCATCTTTCAACAGGCCATGGAGAATGGAAATGCTCTTCCTTATCAACCCGTCATACAAAAGGCCCGACGCAGAGGCAGAAATAAATCAAAGAACGGGAAAAGCGTTCGAGAGTGACAAAGCGGGACCAAGAAGCCACGCGATCGGGAATCGAGCAATCTGGATTCATCTCTTATAAAGAAGATGGGTCGAGCATACTCTTTTCCTCAGAACAAAACACGGAGGATACTTGATCTCGCCATAAGACATCAAATGATTACACTTCCGGAGTCCAAACACCCCGAGTAAGCCGACGAGATCTCTCACCCAGACTATTGCTCTTATCACCGAGCAATAGGACATCCTCTCGAAGACTGCTTCACTTTCAAGAACTGGGTCGAAGATCAATATCAGCTTGGCAAGTTCGCTCTATCCAGCAGTTGGAAGATGACTCCGCCACAGAAGCACGAACCAAAAGTCGCACATACAGTGAGAGTAGAACCAGATCGACATCGGTCTTGGAAGCGAGCTCGTACTTGTCATATAATAACGCTACCAAGAGAAGAGCCCGAGGATATAGATGACCTCCCCTGGTGCTTCGGAAACGATGATGACGAGGCGATCTCAGAGTTTCCACCGGCGCCGAAAGAGCTGGAAGATGGAATACATACCACTGTAGATGATCTCAAGAAAATTGATTTGGGGAAGACAAGTGATCCGAGATGCCAGGACAGTGAGTTGCTGTCTGAAGAAAAGGTGGCCATACTAAAAGACGTGCTTATGCAACATAAAGATTGCTTCGCATGAAACTATTCCGAGATGCCAGGACTAGATCCAGAGATTGCCGTCTACAAGCTGGCAATATCCCCAGACGTCAAGCCAATCAAACAAGCACCGCGAAGAATGCGGCTCGAGCTTGAGATGAGCATCAACACCAAGGTCAAGAAGCTGATTGACTCTGGCTTCATCCAAGAGGTGCAGTATCCTGACTAGATCGCCAACATCGTCCTGGTGATGAAGAAAAATGGGACAATGCGCATATATGTGGACTTTCGGGATCTCAATAAAGCCTGCCGGAAAGACGACTTTCCAGTACCGGTTACCGAGCTAATGATAGACAATACGTCCACCCACGAAGTCTTCTCCTTCATGGACGGATCATCAGGATATAATCAGATAAAGATGCATCCCGAGGACCAGAAGCATACCGCTTTCCGGACCCCTTTGGGCATATTTTGCTACAAGGTGATGCCTTTCGGTCTAAAGAACGCCGGTGCCACCTATCAGAGGGCCATGACGAAGGTTTTCGATGGCCTCATACATGAAATCGTCGAATGATATATCGACGACCTTGTGGTGAAAAGCAAATCATACGAGGAGCATTTAGAGCATCTGAAGATCGTGTTTCAACGCCTCCGGCAATACAACTTGAAGATGAACCCTCTCAAATGCGCGTTCGGA
Organism: Agapanthus africanus; assembly: GCA_030015575.1. Taxonomy (NCBI): domain Eukaryota; kingdom Viridiplantae; phylum Streptophyta; class Magnoliopsida; order Asparagales; family Amaryllidaceae; genus Agapanthus; species Agapanthus africanus. The sequence goes on from JASDDO010000016.1 coordinate 571,623,382, forward strand.
GTTTCCTCTGGCAAATTCCTGGGATTCATCGTCAGACACCGAGGCATCGAGATAGACCCGTCAAAGATCAAGGCAATCATGGAAATGCCTCCGCCAAGGACTCTCAAGCAATTACGGTCTCTCCAAGGAAAGCTCGCGTACATCCAGCGAATTATAGCCAATCTCTCAGGCAAGTGCCGTCCTTACAGTCACCTGATGAAAAAAGGAACCCCGTTCATCTGGGATCACAAATGCCAGAGTGCGCTGGATGAAATCAAGCAATATCTTCAGAATCCGCCAGTGCTGGCTGCTCCGATCAAGGGAAAAAGTCTCATTCTTTATACAATAGCCCTCAAAGGTTCTTTAGGCGCATTATGGGCACAAGAGAACGACCAAGGGAAAGAGAGAGCCCTCTACTATTTGAGTCGAGTTCCACTGGGGGCAGAAAGCAATTATTCTCCCATTGAAAAACACTGCCTGGCATTGATCTTCGCGATAACGAAGCTCAGGCACTATACGTTGGCGCATGAAGTCCGTCTCATATCGAAAGTGGATCCTCTCAAGTATTTGATGTCAAAGGCCATATTGACAGGGCGTCTCGCTAAATGGGCCTTGCTCTTGATGGAATTCTCAATAACATATCAGCCTCTTAAGGCAGTGAAGGGACAGGCCATCGCCGACTTCCTCGCTGAGCATCCGATACCTGCCGATTCTCTCTTGAACTGCGAATTGCCAGACGAACATGCCTTTGACACGATCGACGGAAGTGATACCCGATAGGAACTTTACTCGATGGAGCGTTTTCCATGAAGAAGCGCAAGCAAAGCACCCCCATAATCAAATCAGGGGTAGGCCTCATTTTCGTAGCTCCACAAGGAGGGATAATGCGCTTTGCCTTCTCCTTAACAGAGCCGAGGACAAACAATGAAGCCGAATACGAAGCTTTGATAGCAGGTCTCGAGATCACCATTGACATGGGGATTGAAAACCTCTTCATATACGGAAATTCCCAACTGGTCGTTAGTCAAGTAAACAGCGACTATCAAACGTGCAAACCAGAACTGGTGAAGTACGGCTAGAGGGTACAGCAATTGCTGACCTAAATACCTTCCTACACCTTAGAAAGCATACCACGTGTGGAAAATAGCAAGACGGATGCATTAGCCAAGCTCGCTAAAGAACTGGCTGACGAAAACCTCGATGACATGAGGATCGTTGTTCAAAGCCGTCGAGTCTTAGCACCGGCAGAAATATTTCTAGAGACGTCCGAGGAAAAGGGAGCGACTGAGCAAATGGCTCTACAAGTAAAAAACCAAGAAAAGTTTGAAGATTGGAGAGAAGTCTTTATAGACTACTTCAAATCCCGTCGAACGCCTGAAGATGCGTCCTCAAAACATCAGCTCATGAAGCGAGCCCTATCTTTCGCCTTCGTCAACGATACTTTGTACAAGAGGTCATTTGATTCTTTGTGGCTAAGATGCCTGGGACCTGAAGAAGCAAAAAGAGTCGTCCAAGAAAATCACGATGGACTCTGCGGTTCTCACCAAGCCGGGCCGAAGATGAAGCTGAAGATCAAACGGATGGGTTATTATTGGCCCACGATGATCCAGGACTGCCATGAGTATGCGAAGCAATGCCACTCGTGCCAGATCCATGGGGACTTTATCCATTAGCATCCAAATCCACTACATCCAACGATGGCTAGCTGGCTGTTCGAAATGTGGGGAACTGACATAATCGGCCCCATCGAACCAGCATCGTCCAGAGGACATCAATTCATTTTGGCGACAACTGATTACTTCTCCAAATGGGCAGAAGCAGTACTGCTAAGGGAAGTGAAGACGAAGAATATCCTCCACTTCTTCAAGATACACGTCATTTATCGGTTTGGAACTCTGAGACGGATCATCTCCGATAACGGGCCAGCCTACAATAGCCACTAGATCAGTCGCTTCGCACAACAACACAACATAGACTGGAGATACTCATCAGTTTATAATCCCCGAGCTAACAGTCTAGCGAGGCTTTTAACAAAACCTTAACGAAGATCGTGAAAAAGACGGTGTCTCGAAATAAAAAGGACTGGCATGAGAGACTACATGAAGCTCTCTGGGCGTATCGGACCACATTCAAGACGGCCACGAACACAACATCGTACGCATTGGTAATCGGTACAGAGGCGGTACTCCCCCTCGAGATAGAGCTATCCTCTCTACGAGTGGCAGTTCATTATGAGCTAACGGACGAAGAGAATGCTCACCTTCGGCTTGAGGAGCTCGACGCCCTTGATGAAACCCAGCTCATAGCGCAACAAAATCTGGAAGCTTATAAAGCAAAGATGACGCGCTCATACGAAAGATTGGCTAGGCCGAGAACATTCCGCCAAGGCGAACTCGTGCTAGTGGTCAAAAGTCCTATGATCCCCAATCGTGCCAAGCGGGGGAAATTCGAGCCGAACTATGAAGGCCCATATATCATAGACAAGGTCTACCAGGGTGGGGCATATCTACTCATAGACATGCATGGTGAAAGGCCCTTTAGGCCAATAAACGGTCGCTTCCTGAAGAAATACTATGCTTGACGAGTCACGGCCTAGGTCAATGATAGATGACGACGCCTATTTCCGCTCGCTATCGTCCTAAGCCCAAACTCTATAAGTAATAGCCGGCTATATGTCCTAAAACTAGCCGTTAATCGAGATGTCGATAAACTATGGTGGATTACAGCATTCCCAAAGATGATAAAAAAAAGAAGAATAAAAAAAAGAGAAAACAGAAGAAAACGGTATGCCCATAAGCAAAATGGGCACGGATGAAAACCCGAAAGGGCTCCGTGAGTAAAAACAGCAGGGCTACCGGCGAGTTTTGTGAAAACCCGAAAGGGCGCAGCTTCGTCAAAATAAAAAAAAAAGAGAAAAGAAAAAGAAAACAGTATGTCCATAAGTAAAACGGGCACGGATGAAAACCCGAAAGGGCTCCGTGAGTTAAAACAGCAGGGCTACCGGCGAGTTTTATGAAAACCCGAAAAGGCGCAATCTCGTTAAAAGACACTTGCAAGGTCCTCTCGACTTTGTAAGGAGAAACCACCTACGTGAGATCCTTACGACTCACAAGGGAGCAACACACTTAGGGATCCCCACGATTCCTAAGGAGAAACACACTTGCGAGATCCTCACGACTCGTAAGGAGAACCCTCTTATGGGACCCTCACGGCTCATAAGATTTGAAAGTCTTAAGCTATAGGGACCTAAACCTGTTCTTAAGCAGCCCCCACAACCTCCGATACTGCCCACAAAGCGGCTCAATGCTGACCCTTGTATACAATCTACGGACGCGAATAAACATTTCCCTAAAAAAGTCCCATCCATGACTAGAGATATGTCTACATGGTGAACAACCCTTGTAAGTCCTCTCGATTTATAAGGAGAAAACACTCTTGTAAGATCCTTACGACTTATAAGAGATCATAAACTTAGGAGTCCTCACGATTCTTAAGGAGAAAACGCACCTATGAGATCCTCACGACTCGCAGGGAGAAATACCTTTATGAGACCCTTACGGCTCATGAAGTCAAAAGCCTTAGTCGACAGGATCTTAACCCTGATCGCTAAGCCACCTTTGTTCGACATCGACAGAGGCAAATGATGATTCGCTCCTGGCCATATCCCAGTTGTAGCGGTGCTGATGCCGAAACCGGTGTCTAATTCCAAGCTTGCAGCAAGAAGCTGACAAGCCACACATGCATACAAAATAGCCGAAATGATGGGGCAACTTGCAAACAAAATCAGCAAGTAAAAAATGTATGCATGCAAAATAGCCGAAATGATTGGGCAACTCGCAATAAAAAGCAGCGAGTAAAAATAAAACAAATAGCCAAAATGATTGGGCACCGCGAAAAATAGCCGAAATGATTGGGCAATCGCGACCTTCGCGATATAAAAGCTGAAATGATAAAGCATCGCGGAAAGAAAAAAATGAAATTTAAGCCCTACAGGTGATATCACATCAATCCCTGTATACAATCCAGGGGCACAAATAAAGAAGGAATCATGCCTTTCCTCCCCAGGCTTCATCAGCAGAAGAGGCCAAATCTCAACGGTTCGCAGATAGCCTGGAGATCATCTCAACATCCGACACAACATCAAGTAAAGCGGAACAGCGGCAACCCCCAGTTCCATGACTCAGCGGCGCATAGATAACCAAGAGTCAAACCCCGACTCCGTGAAATACGGATAAAGTCAAAAAAAATGCCTGGTCCTCGCAGAGCACGGCAGTGAACCCGTGTGAAGCATCCAGAGCGGAGCCTGGTCCTCGCCGAACACGGTAGTGAACCTGTGGGAAGCATCCAGAGAAAATTCCTGGCTACGTGGAACGCGGATAATGTCAATCCTGATCCCGTGGGAAACATCCAGAGCGGATCCTGGTCCTCGCAGAGCACGGCAGTGAACCCGTGTGAAGCATCCAGAGCGGAGCCTGGTCCTCGCCAAACACGGCAGTGAACCCGTGGGAAGCATCCAGAGCAAAATTCCTGGCTACGTGGAACGCGGATTATGTCACTCCTGACCCAATGGAAAACGCCCAGAGCGGATCCTGGTCCTCGCAGAGCACGACAGTGAACCCGTGTCACGCCCCGCTTCCCAGAGTACGCAAGATTGGACACGTGACATAGCCAACCATGCTACCTGTGGGTAGGAAGTATCCATCCACAGTCACATTACGGTTGTAGAGATATCAAGAACAAGATAAATAAACTAATCTAACACATGTCCAGATCCATAATAACAAGAGTCAATAAACAATAAGTGCGGAAGCAAATGATCCAATACAATAAATAAACAGTACGTCCCATAATGCGGGCTCACATCTGGAAATGAAATGAAATAAATAAACTAATCACTAAGGAACTCACAGATCAGCCTGCTGGCTGAAGTACTCTTGCTCGGTCGTCGACAGTGGTAAGGAATCTGGGCCATGCAAAACCCAGACGTCAGCGCGTCATGTCAACCAATAATATAATATGAACATGGTAATAAGCAATGCAGGGATGAACATGAATAAAGCAGTACTATGAAATAACAGTGCAGGGTAATGTGCAGTGGTAACTAAACTGTCCTATCAGATTTCTACTCTAAAGTCTTTGAAATCAATTGGTGACTCGTCGATGTAACTCAATAGTATCCCGTGCGTGCCCGGGACCACGGTCAAGGTTCTCGGGGCTGAATCCGAGACGTGCCGCTAGGCAGTAATAGGTAGCAGGATGGGCGAGTGATGTCAGCATCATCACTCCGGGGCTGGCCAAGCCCGTAAGACTGATCAGAACAGGTATCGAACTGTTGAGTTACAAGTCGGTTTCACCTTTGATTTCCCCATACCCCCAAGTTATGTATGTCCGGTCAGGTATTCAGTAATCAAGGACTAATGCCAACACAGGATCAGGTAACAGGTCAGGTTTGTCTGGATAGACAACAGGAATGGTCCATGAGGACCCCAAGTCAGGTTTGTTGGCATTAGGCATGAGATCAGGTAACAGGTCAGGTCATGTTTCAACAGGTTGAGTCGGTATGTATGTATGTGTCATGTGCAGCAGAGTCAGGTCAATATGTAATGTGATCGAGTGTGTGCTCTCAACAGGTATACAATCGAATAAGTAACAGCAGCAAGTAAAAGCACTAATAGTCATTTAATCCCAATGGTACATGATTATGATGCAGTTGTATTATACTAATAGGTTCGAGCACCCTTGGGGCGCAATAATCACAGGGTAAAACAATATTAATAACAGGAAGCAATGAAGCTATTAAAACTAAAGCATGGATAATAGTCACATGGATGATTTAGCAAATTAAGAAAGTACATTCTAATTGGTTTAGTTTGTTAAATCATGGATTTATAGCATACCACTTAATTTCACGAAGCTACTATACTGATTTAATGTTAAAGAGAAATGCAACCGTCAATTCTAGCCATACTGTACTATCGATATCACCATCACTGTGTTGTTGTATTATATAATATAATATTCAAATGCATAGCAAGACTCGATCTTGTATGCTAGCATGTTAGAGCAAGTATTCGGATACTTGCCTCGACGGTTTCGCAAACCGTAAAACACGGATGCAATGTCGGCGGAAACCACGAGACGGATGCACGGGCCACGGATCGAGTCCAAGCAGCGAACAGCGGGACCACACGGACCAGAGTACTTCGCTGGAGAGTCGGGTCCAAACGTCGGCACGGCCGGAATCCGGCGAAATGTAAAAAGGCGACCAAGTTAGCAAAATACGATATATGGACGACGATCGACCAGCGAAGGGAAAAGGAAAGGGAAGAGGTCATGAGAACTTACTGGGATATCAAGGATGGCAACCGCAATGGGTTCGACGGCAAAGGGCTCCGGCGGTGAACAGTGAACGCGGCAGAAGGCTGGAAGTTGCTGGATCGGGTGGTGCTGTGCGATGAGGGGAGGTAAAGGCCGGGTTCTGGTCGCAGGGAAGAGGAGGTGGTCGGCGGTGGCGCGGGTGATGACGACGAGGGTCGACGGCGGCGTTTTCCGGCAAACAGAGGAGGGGTAGTGCTGCGGCTTGGGTGCTGTTGCAGCGCCGGCGAGGGAATGAGGAGGAAGGTGGAGAGGTCGGGACGAGACTGCGGAGGCAAGGGTGATGGTGGTGGTGTCGTCGGCGTGAGGAGGCGGCGGCGACGGCGGGCACCGCGTGCAGAGGTGGCGTCGGGGTTGGGTTCGCAGGCTCGGGAAGGAGGGAGGAGAGGAGGTAGAGGGTGCGACTAGGCTGTGGAGGCGAGGACGGTGACGGCGAGGTCGCGGGGAGGTCGACGGCGACGGCAGGAGGTGGCTAGGGTTAGGGTTCGGGGTACGCGATGGGTTTCTCGAGTTGAGGACGTGAGGAAATAAATATAGAGGGAGAGAGAGAGATTTGATGAAGAGAGAGAGGGAAGATTTAAAGGAAGAGAGAGAGGGAAGATTTAAAGGAAGAGAGAGATAGAGAGAGACGGAGAGAGAGAGAGAGGGTGAGGCGGGGCCCACGAGGTTCTAAACCTCTCGCGATTGGCTGTAATGGCTGTAAGTTTGATAAGGGAAAAAATTTAAAAAGATTTAAATGGTTATAATAACAGTAAGATTCATAATATGTATTGTTTTGATTATAATATTAATTTGGGATTTTGGCGCTAAATGAAACATTTTCAAATCGCGCCCGGGTTGCGCCCAAATATTTCAAATTCAAATTATAGGATTTTAAGCGAGTTCCAAATTTTGAAAAGAGGTGCTTTATGATTAAAATGCATGCCCCCAAGTCGGACACTTGCACGCGCGCGTAGACGTCCAAACTTGCCCGTTTCGCCGAACGGGACGAAATCTCGACACACGGACGCTACCACGCGACTAGTGGCGACGAGTAGGCCAACATGAATATTTTTAATTTCATTTTAGGTGTTAAAATTTGTTATGTGCCAAAATGACTTAGCCGGTTAAAATTTAGCAATAAACACCAAACAATCAAGATAATTGAAATGAGCAATGTATAACACTCAACTAGTAATAGAAATAGTATTATTGGGCTCGGGTGTTACAACCCGTGTGAAGTATCCAGAGCGGAGCCTGGTCCTCGCCGAACACGGCAGTGAACTCGTGGGAAGCATCCAGAGCAAATTCCTGGCTACGTGGAACACGGATAATGTCAATCCTGACCCCGTGGGAAATGTCCAGAGCGGATCCTGGTCCTCGCAGAGCACGGCAGTGAACCCGTGTGAAGCATCCAGAGTGGAGCCTGGTCCTCGCCAAACACGGCAGTGAACCCGTGGGAAGCATCCAGAGCAAATTCCTAGCTACGTGGAACGCAGATTATATCATTCCTGACCCCGTGGAAAACGTCCAGAGCGGATCCTGGTCCTCGCAGAGCACGACAGTGAACCCATGTGAAGCATCCAGAGTGGAGCCTGGTTCTCGCCAAACACGGCAGTGAACCCGTGGGAAGCATCCAGAGCAAATTCCTAACTACGTGGAACGCGGATAATGTCAATCCTGACCCTGTGGGAAACGTCCAGAGCGGATCCTGGTCCTCGCAGAGCACGGCAGTGAACCCATGTGAAGCATCCAGAGTGGAGCCTGGTCTTCTCCGAACACGGCAGTGAACCCGTGGGAAGCATCCAGAGTAAATTCCTGGCTACGTGGAAAGCGGATAATGTCAATCCTGACCCCGTGGTAAACGTCCAGAGCGGATTCTGGTCCTCGCAGAGCACGGCAATGAACCCGTGTGAAGCATCCAGAGCGGAGCCTGGTCCTTGCCAAACACGGCAGTGAACCCGTGGGAAGCATCCAGAGCAAATTCTTGGCTACATGGAACGCGGATTATGTCATTCCTGACCCCGTGGGAAACGTCCAGAGCAGATCCTGGTCCTCGCATAGCATGGCAGTAAACCCGTGTGAAGCATCCAGAGCGGAGCCTGGTCCTCGCCGAACACGGCAGTGAACCCGTGGGAAGCATCCAGAGCAAATTCCTGGCTACGTGGAACGCGGATAATGTCAATCCTGACCCTGTGGGAAACGTCCAGAGCGGATCCTGGTCCTCACAGAGCACGGCAGTGAACCCGTGTGAAGCATCTAGAGCGGAGCCTGGTCCTCGCTGAACACGGCAGTGAACCAGTGGGAAGCATCCAGAGCAAATTCCTGGCTACGTGGAACGCGGATAATGTCAATCCTGACCCCGTAGGAAACGTCCAGAGCAGATCCTGGTCCTTGCAGAGCACGGCAGTGAACCCGTGTGAAGCATCCAGAGCGGAGCCTGGTCCTCACCAAATACGGCAGTGAACCCGTGGGAAGCATCCAGAGCAAATTCCTGGCTACGTGGAACGCGGATTATGTCATTCCTGACCCCGTGGGAAACGTCCAGAGTGGATCCTGGTCCTCGCAGAGCACGGCAGTGAACCCGTGTGAAGCATCCAGAGCGGAGCCTGGTCCTCGCCGAACACGGCAGTGAACCCGTGGGAAGCATCCAGAGCAAATTCCTGGCTACGTGAAACGCGGATTATGTCACTCCTGACCCCATGGGAAATGTCCAGAGCGGATCCTGGTCCTCACAGAGCACGGCAATGACCCCGTGTGAAGCATCTAGAGCGGAGCCTGGTCCTCGCCGAGTACGGCTGTGAACCCGTGGGAAGCATCTAGAGCAAAATTCCTGGCTACATGGAACACGGATTATGTCACTCCTGACCCCGTGGAAAACGTCCAGAGCGGATCCTGGTCTTCGCAGAGCACGGCAATGACCCTGTGTGAAGCATCCAGAGCGGAGCCTGGTCCTCGCCGAACATGGCAGTGAACCCATGGGAAGCATCCAGAGCAAAAATTGGACTGTGAGGTCTTTAAACTCACGGACTATGATGTCCTTAACCTCGACCGTGATGTCTTAAAACTAACGTTGGACTGTGAAGTCCTTAAACTCATGGACTATGATGTCCTTAATCTCGACCGTGATGTCTTAAAACTAACAACGGACTGTAGAGTCTTTGTTGGATGTAGTGCCCTCAAAGTCAATTATTGGATCGCAGGTACGTGATTGCAATGATTGAGGGAGGACCTATACCAGTAGAACAATCTTACTCGAGATGATAGTATGCTATCTGGTTTGCCTTTATCAGTCGTGTACAGGTTCAGGTGACTGATCATTATTATACGTTGATAGAGCCCTTAGGATCATGCTTGACTACCAACAGTATGATGGCGATCATATACGTGAGAGTTGGGTAGTCCATAAGCACATCATATACGTGAGAGTTGGGTAGTCCATAAGCACATCCTTAAAAGTGGTCCCTGGTCGTGGGAGTTTCGAGACAGGGCATCGATACTCCGGAGTAGACTAGTGTATACAGTCGAGACCCAGACGAGGGGCGGTGGTCGGTCTCACAAGCCACTGGTGTCAGTTGGATCACCTAAGATGTATACAGGTGCTTATTGAGTTATGAGTACACCGGACAGGACTCGCCGGGAACCTGCTAGTTGGTATTTATACCTAGCGTCAGATAGCAGTTCCCTGGTGACATGTGTACAGGTTAGTTCATCGACCTGAGGTCGTCATTTGTCTCGTGTGAGTTCCTACTATGCTTTGATTTCTACCCTACCACGGATCAAAGGAGTCGTGCAAACAGGTTTTAGTTGGGTACAGTCCCGAGCCACATGGAGGCAAGTGAGCGGATCGGCAGGAGATTCGTCTCTCCCGGTATTGGGGGTGAGATCGCGCTGTGTCTAGGAGAGCCATTACACAAAGCCCTCGGCCGAGGCAGGAGATTTACTGGTAGGTACTCCAGTAGTATCTCAGGGTGTTCTGGGCTACACTCTAACACGACTTATACCGCTATTGGGAGTCTGACGTTACCAGCCCCCTAGGCCCGATATGCGATACTCATAGAAGAACGGACCGGACTGTATGTATATTGTCACTGTTAGGCTCAGTAGAGTTCCAGGATGAGTTCGCTCATCGGCTTCCCTTGAGGTCAGTACATGAGCAGCCGTTACGCACAGCTAGTGCCACTAACGTGCTTGTGGTTAAACCCACTGTCAGGGTACTGATGAGTCATTAGAGTCCCCCACAGATAGTTTCCCAAGTTCGGGCGAAACATTGTAGAGGCCGTATGGTTTTATGGCAGGGTTCGGAAAATGCACGTGCGTTTACGCACGTGTCATATTTCGGGCAGATAATACTGGTGGGCTTTGGTTTAAGCCGGATCCGAGTATTATATTGTGTAGATATAATATCTTTGTCTCAGTTGCATTTGTATTCGGTCGTAATACAAATGCGAGTATGTTTATACTGTTACGTGGTTATCCTGAAATTCATTTCGGGATCGCTTTTCGAAGTTGCCAGTTTTCTATCACCCGTCTTAAACATTCGGTTTAATGCGGATTTATCTTTTTCTTTTGGGTGAGTCATGAGGGTGAGTCATGAGTGGAAGCTTCTAGATTGGTGACTAGGTTTAGTGACTCATTGATTGCATTAATGGTTGATGAGGTGTTTATGTGACTCATTGATTGCATTAATGTGTTTTGGTTTGGATTTGGATATTTCTTCTTGATCTTTTCCTTATGGTCACCCACTTCCTCCTACACTCACCCCCTCCTCTCCTATATGTGGCCGGCCATTCTTATGGAAAAAAGATGATAGTTGAAATGGTATGATTCATTTGCAAAAGATATAGCTCATTTATCCTTACTTGATTAAAAAGGCAACTTCATTAACCGTTCATCCATGGTTTTGGATGAAACGAGAAAAAGTATTCTACTCATTCTCTACATCAATCTTGGACATGTCGGTTAGCAAACTTCATGTCCGAGTTGCCTTGGTTCAGAGGCGGGAGCCCGTATAAAGATCCGTTGATGTGGTGCCACCTGAACGAGGAGACCGGAGATCGAGCGAGATCGCAGATGCCGCAAAGGAGCGTGGGATGATGGTTAAAGACCGAAGGACTCGGATCGTTCGGTATAGCCTTTCTACCCTCTTTGTAGTTTGTTAGTTTAGCATTAATGGCAGATCCGGGTTATAGTATGTGATAGCGCCAGTTATAAAAGTTTTTGTTCCGCGTTTGGCGGCAGATTGACGGCCGGGGCGCTACCGTACACTTACAGTCTTTAAATCCATGGACTATGATGTCCTTAACCTCGACCGCGATGTATTTAAACTATGGTATCCTGAAAAACGTCCAGAGCGGAGCCTGGTCCTTGCAGAACACAGCAGTGAACCCGTAGGAAGCATCCAGAGCAACCCCTGACTCCGTGAAATGCAGATAAGGGCAACTTCACCCATCACTTGCAGGTCCTCACGACTCGTAAGGGAGTAAATTCTCTTGTGAGATCCTTACGACTTTCAAGGGAAAAACACACTTAGGAATCCTCATGATTCTTAAGGAGAAATTACACTTACGGGATCCTCTCGACCGGTAGAGAGAAAATTCTTTATGAGACCCTCATGGCTCATAAAGTTGAAAAGTCTTAGGAAGCAGATCTTAACCCTGAGTTCTAAGCCATCATTGTCCTGCAAAGAAACCGAGATAGACTACCCACAGAAATACATTCAATAACAAGGGACACATCATTGAGAAGGAAAATATGTCTTTTATTCATGAACCAAAATGAATACAAAGTACAATTCACGAGAGAAGCAAAAAAAACATATACTCTTATTTAGGAGTATGTACAAAGAAAGAACAAAAATGTACATCTACAAGTCTTTAATCCAGCGTACGATTTAGCAGATTGGCCAGCTCATCCCTCTTTCGCTGGGCCTCGCCTTCATGGTTCAATATCGCCAAAAGACGGGCCTCCGCCTGAGCCTGCTGGGCCTGATATGAGGCAAGCCGGCCCTCGAGCTCTTTCTCGGTAGCCTTGTGAGCCTCAACCCTTTCGCGAGTGAACACCGCGGCTTTATCGATGGCCACCACCTCCTTGATGGCCTCTTGAAGTACTCGCCAGAGTTCATACGCTTTGTTGGCTTTGGCTGTAAGGTTGGCTTGGAGCTCGTTCAGCGCCTTAGAGGCCAGCTCCCTCTCCGAGAATTTGTGGCCGAGCCTCTTCTCGCACGACACCATGTTCGCCGCGCACCGCTCTATCAGACCCCGCAAGCTCGCCTTCACAGCCACAGCCTCTGAAGAAAGGCGGGTACACTCGAGCACATGCAAGCAAGCCTTTACCTGCTGGCAGAACTCAACCCAGACTTGCACCACCGCTTCGCTATGATAGGTGGCAAGAAAGGGAAGGGAGCCGTTAGCTTTGGCAGCAAATGCTTCGGTCGTAATTACGCTGCCAGCACGAAGCTCCTCGATCAAAGATGACAGAGAGGCGAGGCTTAACTTGGCCAAACGTTCCGAGGCTCGCAGAGCATAGAGGCCGGGTGGCATAATGATGCGCGACTCCAGCGCGGTGAGAACTGGTAGGGCTGTTCAGATTTATAAACAGTCAGCGAAATGAGTGAATCAAGAACAAAAGGAACAATGTTAGGACTTTACTTACCCACAGTCATGCAAGAAGGAGCTGAAGACTCCCCTGGTCCTTCAAGAACCTCAACCTTGTCGTCGGCCTCCAGAACTGTAAAAGACATCAATGTCATTTTATGAAATAGTGATAATGCTGTGAAAAGAAGGCGGACAATACTAACCTTGCCCAGAAGAGAGGACGATGCGCTGAGGAGATATCGCTTGTGGAGTAGCCATCTCCAACAGGCGCTGAAAAGACTGCCTGGGAGACAAGTCGGCAATCGAAGCCGCCAACCCGCACAATTCTGAAAAGACAAAAGAGTTCAGATAACGAAAAGATTACTGATTTGAAATGTAGAAGGTTACCTTCAACGCTCCTCCCATTCTGAGTTGGAGGGATAGCAGCTTCAACGGCCTTCGCTGCAACCTCGGGCACATTAGCAGGAACGCGGGCTGGTGTAACGGCTTCCGAGGAAGGAGCAGCGGCTGCCGCTGCAGACTCCAACGAAAGGAGAGTAGCCTCGACCACCTCCATCCTAGCCTCTGGGCCGCCCTCAGGTAGGCTCATCGGAACGGCAACCACCAGAGGTGCCTCTCCTAAGGGAGCAAGTGCTTCGGGAGCAGGAACCACCGCAGGAGGCTCTATCGCGAGAGGGACGGTTTCATCAACCCCCTCCACACCGAGGAGCATTTCACTGGGGGTATCAACAGGCCCTACGGTCAGTAAACCCGTGGGAATCTATGCCATCACCGAAGTCTCTGCATAGTTCACACAAGGGTAAGAATACATATATATACGTGCAGACAATATGAAGTATCACAAAAAGATACAGGAACATACCGATGCGTAATGAAGCTTACAATATAGCTTGCTCAAGCCGGCGCTCCTTCTCAAGGAGGTGTGCTCGCCGAGGTCCGAGGGTGGACTCATGGCCATCGGTCCACAACGAAAGCGCATCCGCGGCGTCCTCTGAAGCAGCCTGTTTAAAGGCCCTTTCGCCCCATTCCTCCAAAGGGCCGATGAATCGTCGCCGGATCCACGGAGGGTCTTCGTAAAAAATAACGGCTGGGTAGGTGTTCTTTGGAATTCTTACATTCTCCGACTCGTCTTGAGAACGTCTTATAGCCTCAGCCAACTGAGCGGCTTCCTCGGCAGTTGAGCTCGGGAAGAGTAAGCCAGCGTCCAATTCTTGCAGGGCCAACGGTTCGTCCTGAAGAATGGGCTCAGACTCTACTAAAGAGTTGAGCAAGTTAGTAGCCACTTTCCTCCACCGCTTGGATCCAGAACCGGCCGTCGAGAACGACCGTTTCCTCCCCCGTGGAGCCTTGGCACGACGCCAACCTACCTCACCTTCAACACCCTCGTTCCCATCACCCTCAATTGGCGCTGCGACCGAGGATGACACAGCCATTGTCGACGCCACGGGTGGTGGTACTGCTACCGGAGCCCGATTAGCCTGCGACCGGGTACCCAATGGCATTCCAACTGTGGGGGTGAGGTCCACCCCCGACTCTCCCGGAATAAGCGCAACATCGGTCTCCCTTAGGGGAAAGCGGACCGGTGCGCGCGGTCGCAGCGGAACTCCCGTGGCTGGAACCTGAGCAGGAGCACCATATCCAAGAAGCACCCTTTTCTCCTTAGCAATAATCGGGCTGACCTGATGAAGGTACCAGCCCGTAAAGGACCCCATGCATCGGGGAATATCGTCAGCTTCAGGGATCGTGAAGCGGGAACCAGTGTTCAACCTCACAAAGTGGTGAGCAGCATCGCGAACTGCTTCAGGTGAAGGAACCGGCACAACTGTAAAAGCTTCAAAGGGAACGCCCTGATCATAGCCAAGCTGCCGGGCGAAGCGGTACGGGTTGTACCGCATAAAAAGGGCCGCACTGTTCTGACGGAATACCAGATAACCTGGCCTGATCGTGTACAAGTGCGTGGCCTCCCGGGGCTTCAAAGAAGGCACATCATCTTTCGACAGGTCGCAGAGTTGTTGAACTGGACCTGAAGGAGTAGATAGAACCCGATCAACGAATACCAATCCGCCCGTAGTAGCGTAAGGAGCAATCAATACGCGAATGGCCCCAAATTGAGTCGGGTCAGGGGCAGAAGCATCCACTAACCGCATGAGTCGCTGGAAAGTATAGGCGTCGTAAAATGCAGGTCGCTGGTGCGCAGCAAAGGCCCCCAACACGTGCATTTCGATCCAAGACGTGAAGTAATGGAGAGAAAAGTTTACTACATCCACGCCGGGAGTCGAATTATTAGCCGCGGCACCCAACCCATGATAGAGATGCGCTAGCGCCGGGATGCCTATGGCTAGCCGTGTCCCCTCAGCGATACGATGAGCCGGATAGATCACCGAGACTCTCATGAAGCGGCGATGTATGGGAATGACAAACCAGCTGAGCCAAACACTGATAAAACCCACAAAGAATATCTCCTCATCCGTGCCAGGAGCTGCAATCGATTCGAAAGATACCGGCGATGTAATAGCAATGTAGTACTGCGGTAAATCCGATTCCTTAGTTGGCCGCCTGTTCAAACCAAACCCAAAAGGGTCATTGATATTTGCAAACTTCGGAGCCGTCTTCGACAGGACATCCTCGCGAAGGAAGCAAGCGATGAAGCTCTTAAAAGTGACGCCCTGCTCCTCAAATTCTGTGAACAGTTTGTCAAAGATGCCCAGGGCCTTGATCAAACTCGGGCGCTTATGGCGGACGACGTTCTCGGTAGACAAGCCGTCGAGCATTGCAGGCTCAGCCTCAAAGACGTACTCGTCGGAAGGCAGCAATTCCTCATAAAGTGTCCCCCTGATTGGCAGCCCCGAGATCTCGCGAAATTCTTCCAAAGAAATCGAAACTTCGCGGTCCCCTAGGAGAAAAGTGTTGGTGGGGAGATTCCACTGGTTCAAGAACGCCTTAACCCACCAGACGTGAGGGGATTGGTAGTGGAAGAGCGAGGCATATATTGCCTGATAAAGTCCGACCCTCTGCAGTCGTGCACGATGGGCGGACAGGATGTAGCGAGCCCAAAGAAGATAGCCCGTGGGGTGTCGAGGGATGAGCCCTATTTTGTAAATCTGCCCCTACGGTTGGTCCTCGCCCTGGCAAATGTGGCGTCCCAAAATATCTATGGCCGGGATAGGATGATTCGGGATGCCAGTCGTCGAAGGCTTAAGCCGTCCCATCGGGGTCCAATTCGGCATCTCCACGGCAAAGACTGTCCTTGGAGGATCTATCGGCAGGAACGGAAAGGTAGGCTCCATCGGCTCTTCGCAAAGGAAACTCCGGCGACCCCGGATGATGTGACTGTACCAGGTCCCCCACAACAGTAAGTTGGTGCGATTCAGGTCGTGAGCCCTGATCATCGCCATCACTTCCTCATCAGATGGCGACTGGGGAAAAGCGGCTTCCGAGCGAGTGAAGGGAAAATACGGAACATACGTCATTGTACCTGAAATGAAATGAGGGGAAACTGTTAAAGCAAAGCCAACAGTGCATATATATATATATATATGCTTATAAATATATGTAAAGACCATGGAAGAAAACGACAGCGGACTCATTTTATGGGACCATTGGTTACAAAACACATGGGTCCCACAAAATCAAGATGGCGGCTGGCTAATGATGAGGCAAAGCAATTATAATGAGACAAAAGGAAGATTCTTATTAAATAAACAGTGGATTTCAAATGATTCTACACATTCCCCTAAAAGAAATCCATCTTGGGCTCTGTGACAAATCAAACAGAATCAAGGGAATTAAATTCCTAGAAAGCAACATTGCAAACTTCTTCTTCTTGGTTGTGAAGAAGACAACTCAGAGCAAGAAAACCCAAAGAGTTCTATGGGAAGAACTGAGTTCTTCATAGGAATTAAATTCCTTTTGAAAAAGGGAATTAAATTCCCAGAAACTTCTTTTTCCAAAGCCAGAGCTCTTTGAGGATGGAATTAAATTCCAGGGGAAAGACAAACATCACCATTGACCCCTGAAGATCAGAAAAACCCTAAGAGATCTATGATTTGAAGATTAAATGGTTCTCTATTTTTTTAGAGAGTTTCAAAAGGATGGGTTCTTGATTAAAGGGAAAACCCTTGGTGTGGATTTAAAATCCAGTGAAGGTTTCTGTGAAAGTTCTTCGATCGTTCAAAGATAATTACCTGAAGAAAGAGTCTTTCAACAGAGTTAAACTATGAAAATATTCGAGGCAGAGAACTAAGCTCTGGAAAGGAGAATTAAATTCTCAAAAGAAAAAATTTTGCATGGAAGAAGATGAGCAAAGAGTGGAGGCGCTTCTGAAGAGACCCCTGCATTTATAGGATGTGATGGAAATGCTTCATCTCCCCGATTACCTAGACGGATCCAACGGCCACAAAAGTGACAGTGTTGCACTCACGTGCAGACACGTGAGAGCAACGCTGTGGGGGCATTTGTTCTGATTAAAAATCAGGAGTTACATCAATGAGGTATCACGTGTTCACACGTGACCTAAGGTCACGTGTTCACACGTGACCTAAGGTCACGTGTTGACACGTGACGTTTTTACAGAATTAAAATCTGTCAAGAAAAAGCACAAACAAGCGGCTGAGAAGAGACTCTAATTGGGGGTCACGTGCTCCCACGTGACCAAGGGTCACGTGCTCCCATGTGACCAAGGGTCACGTGCCAGCACATGACAGGCTTTGAAAGCCTTACAGTTTAATAGAATTAAAATTCTAAATTTCTCTAAAATCTTTCCAAATAAAAAAGGATTATGGGGAACCGTTGGATTAAAAATTCAGGGGTGATTAAATATCACCAATTGATGGAAAAATCTTAGATAAGGAAAGATTTCCCTAAATCTCACCGAAAATAACATACAAAATATCTTTGGATTGAAAATCCAACGGTGAATAAAATTCACTGAATGATCTAAAGGATCATATTAATTATGAAAACAAATAAAATCTTTCAATAAAAGATTTATTAAACAAATTGATTCTTTTCCTTCTCCTATAAATAGGAGCCAAGAGGAGAAGAAAGAGAATTTTTTTTTGGAGAGATAGAATTTTGGGAATCTTGAAATTTCAGAGAGAAAAGAAAGGAGAATTTAATTCTCAACAAAGAAAACCCTAGGTGAGAAAAAAAGAAAGGGGATCAAAACTTCAAAAACGAGAATTTAATTCTCAAAAATCTAAGAGTTTAACTTTTTTGCAAAGAACTTAGTTCTTTCTCTAGTTGAAGATCTGCAGAAGCAAATCTCCCCATAGGTTGAGAATTTAATTCTCATCGGGTTGAGATTTTGCCATGCAGATCGAAGACTTAGAGGGAGAATTGAGTTCAGAGAATTTAATTCTCACAATGTACAGGGATTTAATTCCTTCATGACAAAATTAGGGTTTAACCCTATATGAGAATTTAATTCTCCCACAATTATAGGAATTTAATTCCTTCAAGATTGATAAAAACCAGGGTCTAACCCTAATTGAGAATTTAATTCTTTAAAATTCATAGGAATTTAATTCCTCCAAGACAGAACTAGGGTTTCACCCTATACAAGAATTTAATTCTTTGACATATATGGGAATTTAATTCCTCTAAAGAAAATTAGGGTTTAACCCTACATAAGAATTTAATTCTTTCAAAATAGGAATTTAATTCCTATAGAATCATAATCAGGGTTTAACCCTACAGAGAATTTAATTCTTAAAGATAAAGAGAATTAAAGCATGCAAAGAACCAAGGTCACGTGTCCCCACGCGACCCCTGAAAAGATCCCCAGAATTGAGAAGGAGAAAGCTCTGAGGCAACGCCTCACGTGCTCCCACGTGACCTCCAAAACATGGAAGAAAAAGCAAAAGAAATATAAGCTCTGGGCGCTCTCACGTGTCCCCACGTAACCCCTTAGCAAATGCTTTAACAATCAGTGTATAAATGTCCATCACGTGCCAGCACGTAATGCTCAAAATAAAATATAAAAAAGTGTTTAACACTTAATTGCAGAGCGAAGTAAAAAGAGATCCGGTCCTACCTTTGAGCGCCCTCACGTGTCCACACGTGATCCCTTTTTTCTTTAGTGTTTAACACTAATTCGAGAGCTTTATTCCCAGTATTTAACACTGATTATCTTTTAGAGTTTAACACTAATTCGAAAACTTTATTTCCAGTGTTTAACACTGTTATATTCTAGTATTTAACACTAATTTGGGTGTTTAACACTGATTGTCTTTTAGTGTTTAACACTAATTTGAGAGTTCTGTCTCTCGTGTTTAACACTGTTGCTCTTTAGTGTTTAACACTACTTTTAGCCGAATTGGCTAATTTTTCAGAGGCAAAAGTCCCTCCTCCAAATGAATCTCAGAATTGAGGAAATCAAAGATAAAAATATTGCCAAAGCCCTCAAACTCTCGTTTAGCATTGCTAAATAATATGGGCTCGAATCCAGACAAATGTCTAATGGTCCAACAGAGAGCCAACACTTCAAACTTAATTGGACTTAGCCCAAGTAGGCCATAAGTCCTCAATTCAGACTCAACTGAGCCAATGTGCTCATAATATAATTAATTGTTCTTAGTTCTAAATTGGACTACAGATCACTTAATCCACCCCGGTTCAAGGGTATATCTCTTCACTCCTTTGATATTTGTCGTTGTAATTCCTCAACGTCTTCAAAGAGGTGATGGGTCCCGACAACCACACATTTCACGGACTGTGGGGTCCTTAAACTTATGGACTATGATGTCCTTAACCTCGACCGTGATCTCTTTAAACTAACATTGGACTGTGGGGTCCTTAAGCCCATGGACTATGATGTCCTTAACCTCGACCGTGATATCTTAAAACTAACAACGGACTATGATGTCCTTAATCTCGACCGTGATGTCTTTAAACTAATATCGGACTATGAGGTCCTTAAACTCACGGACTATGATGTCCTTAATCTCGACCGGGATGTCTTTAAACTAACATTGGACTGTGGGGTCCTTAAACTCACGGACTATGATGTCCTTAACCTTGACCGCGATGTCTTTAAACTAACATTGGACCGAGATGTCCTTAAACTAACAATGGACCGTAATGTCCTTAAACTAATTATCGACCGCAATGTCACTAAACTAAACAATAGAGCCCAATTGCTCTCTTGTTGGATCTAAACGATCCCGTTAAGTTGATCTTAGTCTAAAATTAGACTAACGTATCCTTAACAAACGTTTAAGTTGATCTTAGTCTCAAATGAGGCTAACGTATCCTTAAATCCAAACCCTCCAAACCCAAATCTAAGAAAGATACGGATTTGGACTAGTCCACGCCCTGCGGACGACAATATAACTTAGTCTCCGTATACAATCCACGGGCAACCAAACACAAAACAAACACCCACGATACGAAGTGACCATATGGAGAAGGAGAAAGTTGTTACCGCGATGCGGTAGCGTAATTAACTGCAGAGGCTTGCGCCTGCAGGGAAGAGCGTCCCCATAATCAAAAAACCCTTCAAACGAGGGGGAATCTGACGAAGTCTGCTACATCGGCCGCATCCGTTTAAACCTTCGATGCACGGTGCCATAAATCAACTTGGCATCTTCGGAGAGGTGGACGGATAGCACTAATTAGTATCTGCCCCGAAATTCAGGCCAGACGTCCGCCACGTCTCCGCCGCGACTTTCTGAGGGGAACAGCTACTTAGTTTGTATCTATCTTAATATATGTATATGTTTCTTTTGACGTATCATTAATACATATTGGTATAGCCCTTAGGATCTTTGCTTGACTACCAGCGTTATGATGGCAGTCACACTAGTAAGGACTGGATAGTCTACAAGCACATCCTTACACAGGTCCCTAATCGCAGGATTATCAAGACAGGGCATCGATGCTCCAGAATAGACTAGTGTATACGCTTCTCATCGCAGCAGGGGAGATGGTATGTCCCATAGCCATCAGTACGTCGTACTGGAGATAGTATGCAGGTGCTCATTGGGTTATGAGTTACACTAGACGGACTCATGGGGAACTGCTGGTTGGTACTATACGTATCGTCAGGAATCAGTTCCCAGGTAACATGAGTACAGCTTAGTCTGTTGACTTGACACTGCTACTTCGCCTTAAGTGTGTTCCTACTGTTCTTATATTACTACCCTACCATGGCTCTGTTGAGTCGTGCAAACAGGTAGTAGTTGGGTGCAGTCCTGAAGCACTTGGTGGCAGTGGCGGTCAGATAGGATTCGTCTCTCCCGGTATTGGGGGTTGATGTCACGCTGTGTTCGGAAAGCCAGTACACAAAGACCCTGGCAGGGCAAGCAAGATTTGCTGGTAGGGATTCCAGTAGTTTCTCATGGTATTTTTGGCCGCACTCCGACACGACTTATTGCACTATTAGGGGTCTGACGCTTGCCGCCCCCTAGGACCGATATGCGACACTCTTAGACGAACAGACCGAACTGTACGGAAATTGCCATAGATAGACTCAGTAGGGATACGAATGAGTTTTCTCGTCAACCTTCTTGTCGACAGATACCTGGGTAGCCGTTACATACAGCTAATACCGCTAACACGCTTATGGTTAAACCCACTGCCAGCGTACTGTCGAGTCTTTAGAGTCCCACACAGAGGGTTTCCCAGCTTCGGGCGAAACGTGTAGAGATCGTATGGTTTTACGACAGGGTTTAATCACATACGTGTACTTGTGCGCATATGATGTTCGGGCGGACAATACCAGTGGGAAATGGTTTAAGCCGGATCCTGGTATTTGATTATTGGATTAGTTTCATCTCATTGTATTCGTGTTTCTCGGGATACGGATGTGGGTATGTATATACGGATGAGAGGGGTATTCTTGTAATTTGATCATGATTACAACTTGGAGTGAGACACCTTAATTAGGGTTTTTCTTTTATGATTAATTCTTTTGTGAGATGGAGGAAATGAGAGAGTTGTGGTATTTAAGTGAAATGGGATTAGGGTTTCACATTGAATTTCTTGGACTCATTTGATATTTGTTGACTTAGATATTTTGTGAGATATTTTGTTTTGGTTTAAAATACAAACTCTAGCCAATTCACTTAATCTTTTCACTTGAAAAAAAAACTACTGATACTTTCCTCTCTCATTCTCCTCAAGTCTTTTTTCAACTCCTCTCAAACCCTAACCATCTCATGAGTTGAGAATCCTAGGGTTTAGTGAGACAACTTGATCTCTCATCACTCTCTACACATCCTAAGCTACTTAGTTTAGCACACCGAGTGACCTAGTTACCTCAAGTTTGAGGTTAAGCTCAAAGTCGGAACTCTCGGGTGGATCTTCTACGATTTAGAGAAGCCGACGAGGAAGCACGATCCGTTCTCACGACTTCGAGAAGGACAGCGAGGAGGTGAAGGACAGCGAGAACTTGAGGTATAACACTCACACATAGTAGTTAAACCTCTTTGATAGTTTGTTAGTTACGGTTTAGTATCGATTCTGGAGTTTAATCGATATTACGAAGCTTATAAAAATCGTTTTTTGCAAACTCTGCCTCCCCGCGAACACGTAGGGTGCGTGGTATCAATTTACAGTAGTATCAGAGCTGACTAAACCATAACTAACAAATTAAACGATAGCTAAAACTACAAAACCGAAATGACCCGAAAACATCGAAACGTAGATCTTAGTTTCTGTTGATTTTTCCCGAGGCTCTAAAAATTATTTTAGCAACTGCAGAGTACTCCTTCACTTGTAAAGTGAACACACACCAAAAACGAGACATTTCCCTCTAACCTGGACCGGCCACATTGCAAGAAAGTCCGGCCTCACCGGATTTAGTATAGGGAAATGCTTCGTGTTTTGGTCTGTGATCTTGTGACTTAGATCTAAGGTTTCAGGAGTTGTTTATTTTTGCCAATTTTGAATATACTGTCAATTCTTCATTGTGGCAATACGAGGTGTTTCGAAGTCACAGTTTAACATCATTTAATGTTTCAAGTTGTGATATATGTGTTCGTAAACTTTCGCTAATTGCTATATGTCGGTTAGTTGGGGGTTGCACATTTCTGTGATGTTTGGTTTGTGTATATGGACTTATTGGATCGTCGTGAATGAATAGTCGGGGATGTGAGACGAGAGTTTCTTTCATTCAAATGTTAGTTGTAATTTGTTGTAATATTTTTTCGCCGGGCATATCCGGATTGAGGTTGTAGCCACCGTTGTATTATTTCATTTACTATTTATTGTTCCTAGGATAGACCCAAGGTGGGATGCACAAACTACCGGGTACTTTAAAGTGCCGAGTGGCCTACTCACGTTGTTGAGAGAGGTTGCTTCACTTTGGCTATTTGGCGGGTAGTTTGCCGCACCCGTAGGGGTCTGGGGTGGGGTTTGACTATTCATCACGACCGTGGAATCCGTCTTTCGTTACAGGCTTAAACGAAATGCGGAATTCCTAGTATATCCAATATGTTCATCTGTGATCTAGAATGCCTATTATTGCGTCTGACAAATGGATATTATATATATATATTATAATAGACATTGCTTATGTTTTGCATCCGCGCTAGTCCAGCCCCCAGCTCTGGCGTTAGTTATCTAACCTAACGGTGTAAGATGGGGTCTCGTGGCGAGTGCGGATGACATAAGCGTACGTTGTATTTTCGTCTTCTTCTGCAATGGTAGGTTAATTGATGGGGCTGCATTATATTAATGCAAAGTAAACAAACCAAAGCTGAATCATTGGAACAATTTTAAAACCACTCGGTTTTTTCAAAACAGTAAAACTTTTAAAATGCGGAGCTTAAACCACTCCTTTTAAAAGCTATCAGGTTCCTTCGATTATATCAAGTTCACTACGTTCACGGTTTCACCAAAACCATTCCTAGCCCTCCTTCATTTCAGTTGGACATTCAGTAGTATTCAAGCTATGTATTTTGACCTTCGCCAAGGCATAGTGATTGGTAGCTGCTGAATATTCACCTATAGCATAGATAGATGCATTGGTTTAGGACAGTCGTACTGCTATTTTCGCCTTCGTCAAAGGTATGTACGGGTGGGTTCAAATTAACCTGGACAATAACGAGTAGAACTTGACATGTGACTTATGATATGTTGGCCTTCGTCAAGGTCATAAGAGCATGGAGCAAAAATCCACATCGGGGGTTTCTAAAGAAACTGAAACTTGCTAGTGTTGCATACCATTTGGAGTGTGATGATTTTGGTAGGATTTCTTCGACTTTGTCACACGATGATATTTGGATCCCGATCCTACTGTGAGTATATACTACTCCTCGGGAGAATTTTTCACTTAACGATTAATACTATAAACCAAGTAGGTGTCTATAACAATGTTAGCGGGGCTACGCCTCCAGGGAAAAGAGGTTATTTAATTAAAGAACTTCACGAAAGCGTCATAAAACCTCATTCGAAGTACCGACACTAGCCTGGCTGAAAGGTTGAGCAAGTATTGTACGGTGAGATTAATCCTGACTAATTCTTCTTTTATGATTTGAGGAAGGATTCGAGAAACAGTGGGAGCCGTCTTGTTTAGAAAAACTAAAAACCAATCTAAACTTGCAAGAGTATCATGCTAAAGTGTTTCTTCTCTCTCTCCTAATTGCAGCAACCAAGATGACGGGCCTTAAGTTACTATTAGATAAAAATATATTGACAGGGCCAAACTATAAAGATTGGTTCAGGAATGTCAAGATGGTAATCACGTATGACAAATTGGGGTATATCCTCACTGCTAAAGCCCCCGCCGTCGCAGGTCCAGAATCCAGCGTCGCGAATAGGGAAATCCGTAAGACCTGGGAAATTGACAGCGCGAAGGCCAAGTGCCTCGTGCTGGGCTCTATGGACAATGAGCACCAGAGGCGGCACGAGAATATGGATCTTGAATCCATATTTCTCCATACCAAGGAATTATATGGAGAGCAATCTCGTATCACAAGATACGAGACCTCGAAGAAACTATTTCAGACGAGATTGGTCGTCGGATCATCTATAGGGGAACACTTCCTTAAGATGATCGACTACATTGAAGAGCTCGCGGACCTCAGGACCATGTTATAGAATGAGTTGTATACACACTTAATTCTGCAGTCCCTCCCTCCTACCTTCCCCCGGTTTATCTTGAATTTTAATATTCAAGATAAAGAAGTTGAACTTCCGAAACTCCTTAACATGTTGAGGAGTGCTGAGGGCACCCTGCAGAAATCTAGAGAAGCACCCGCTCTACTTGTTGGTGGAGCTTCCTCTTCTAGATCCAAGGCGAAAGCCAAATGAAAGAAGAAGGCCCCCACCAAGCCGAGAGACGGTGTTAGTAAGGTGGAAGCAAAGGAAGGCCAAGAACCATGACCTGAAGCAAGTTGTGGTTTCGGCTTCAGGTGTATTTGTAATTGAAAACTGTCTGTCAATCAATTTTACTTTCTGGGTATTGGATACCGGATCAGGATCTCATATCTGTAATTCTTTGTAGGCACTGAGAAGCCGTAGGGTTCTGAAGACCGTTTATATGACCCTCAGGGTTGCTAACGGAGCGAGCGTGGATGCTGTGTCCGTAGGGGAATATCATCTCAGATTGACGAGTGGACATATTTTGGTTTTGCGCAACTGTTTTTGTATACCTAGTTTGACTTGTAATATCATTTCTGTATCTTTGTTATCTAAAGAAGGTTATGATTTTACATTTGTAAGCGATGTCGTAAACATCCACCTTAATCATGGTCTGATTGGGTCAGATACTCTAAACAACGGTATATACGTATTAAACCAACTACAAATTTTCAATGTCCAGAACACACATAAAAGAAAGACTCCAGAAATAAATCATGTTTTCTTATGGCATTGTAGACTAGGTCACATCAACGAAACAAGGTTGACCAAGTTACATAAAGAAGGATATTTGGATCCGTTCGATTATCAATCTTATGCAACTTGTCAATCATGTCTCAAAGGAAAGATGACAAAGACTCCGTTCACTAGACGCGGAGTAAGAGCGAGCGAGCTCTTAGGACTCATAACAGCGACGCATGTGGTCCAATATCTACACATGTAAGAAGTGGTTATTCTTATTTCATTACTTTTACGGATGGTTTCTCTAAATATGGACATATTTTCTTGGTGAAATATAAATCCGAGACCTTTGAGAAATTTTGAGAATATAAGAATGAAGTGGAAAAACAAACCGGCAAAAGTATCAAGACAATGAGATCTGATCGAGGTGGTGAATACTTGAGTGCCGAGTTCCTGGATTACCTAAAAGAGAATGGAATTCTCTCTCCGCTTACTCCTCCATACACACCACAACACAACGGTGTATCGGAAAGACGGAACCGAAACCTATTGGATATGGTACGTTCCATGATGAGTAACGCTGAGTTACCGCGATCATTCTGGGGTTATGCACTAGAATCAGCTGCATATCTTTTGAACAAATTTCCTACCAAGACTGTGCTTACCACACCATATCAGATGTGGAGTGGGAAGAAACCCTATCTTCAGTATCTGAAGATATGGGGATGTCCAGTTTTTGTTAAAAAGCAGCATGCGGACAAACTCGAGGCACGCTCAGTACTGTGTAAGTATGTGGGATACCCAAAGAACTCCAGGGAGTATCTTTTCTATTACGCAGAGGAATAAAATGTTTTTGTTTCTCGTCATGCCCACTTTTTGGAACATCAATTTTTAGAAAAAGAAACTAGTGGGAGCGCAATAAAACTAGAAGAAATTCCAAAACCACAAGCTATTGCTGAAAGCTTGATGGAACCAGAAGAACAGGGCATTCCCGCGCCACTCCACAGGAGTAGTAGGCTGTCTCATTCGTCCGAGAGACTACGGTTTTCTCGTAGACGGGGATAGAGAAGATTGCATCATTGATAATGATGAGCCAACTAACTTCTAGCAAGCCATTCAGAGCACTGACTCGGTAAAATGGCTGGATGCAATGCAGACCGAGATGGAGTCCATGTACACCAATAAAGTATGGACTTTAGACATTGCTCTAGAAGGGGTAAAACCTGTAGGCTTCAAATGGATCTTTAGAAAGAAAATTTGTGTAGATGGACAGGTTGAAACCTATAAGGCTAGACTTGTTGCAAAATGATTTCGTCAAAGACCTGGTTTGGACTATGATGAAACCTTTTCTCCAGTGGCTATGCTCAAATCCATTCGGATCCTTCTTGCCATTGTCGTCTTCCACGATTATGAGATTTGGCAGATGGACGTAAAAACCGCTTTTCTAAATGGAAATTTGGAAGAGTGCGTCTATATGGACCAGCCAGAGGGTTTCATTCAGAATGGGAGCAGCGGGAAAGTGTGCAAGTTGCTTAAGTCCATCTATGGACTAAAGCAGGAATCATGGAGTTGGAACATCTGTTTTGATGAGACGGTCAAAGAATTTGACTATATCAGAAATCCAGATGAGCCATGCATTTATAGTAAGATTGTAGCATGGACTGTTGTATTCCTTGTCTTATACGTGAATGACATTCTCTTGATAGAAAATGACATTGCTATGCTACAATCTGTCAAAGGGTTCTTGTCACAAAAGTTCTCCATGAAAGATCTGGATGATGCTTCTTATATTCTGGGGATTCAGATCTATCGTGATAGATCTAAGAGGATGTTAGGACTTTCACAGTCCAGGTACATCGACACCATACTGAAAAGATTCAGTATGGTAGATTCAAAACGCGGTAATTTACCGGCTTGTCACGGAATCACCCTCTCCAAAGAGATGTTTCCCAAGACTGAGGGATCACAAGTCTATTATACCCTACGCTTCTGCGGTAGGCTCTATAACGTATGCAATGTTGTGTACCAGACCAGATGTAGTTTATGCACTAAGTGTAGTAAGTCGGTATCAGTCAAATCCTGGGGAGAAGCACTGGATAGCAATAAAGAACATTCTCAAGCACCTAAGAAGGACTAAGGAAATGTTCTTAGTTTACGGCGGAAAAGACCTCCAGATCGAGGCCTTTGCTGACTCCAGCTTCCAGAATGATAAGGATGACTCCAAGTCCATGTCAGGTTATGTCTTTACCTGTAATACCCCAGGTATTATCCGGTATACCCATATATACCAGATAAGCATGGGGACCCACTGTAAAATAATGGGGAATCTTCAAAATATATTCCGAAAGAGGACAGATCTGTGCTATAAATGGAATGATACCGCTCTTCAATACAGAGGCGCCTTTTAAGTGAACTGGCACTACAGGAGTTTGAGAACTCCGTAGTTAAGCGTGCTCGGGTCAGGGAAGTCCTGAGATGGGTGACCTCCTGGGAAGTGGCCCCTAGTCGGGTCCAGTTCGCCCCAAAGGACAAAACCGTACGGCTACGGTCAGAGCGGACAATACTCTCTGTATTGGAGGTGGGGCGTGACAGAATGGTATCAGAGCTGGTTTCTCAAATAGTAGGTTTGTGGTTCGAGGACGAACCATTGTTCTAAGTGGGGGAGAATGTAATACTCCAGGTATTATCCGGTATACCCATATATACCAGATAAGCATGGGGACCCACTGTAAAACAATGCGGAATCTTCGGAATACATTCCGAAAGAGAACAGATCTGTGCTATAAATGAAATGATACCGCTCTTCAATACAGAGACGCCTTTTAAGTGAACTGGCACTACAGGAGTTTGAGAACTCCGTAGTTAAGCGTGCTCGGGCCAAGGAAGTCCTGAGATGGGTGACCTCCTGGGAAGTGGCCCCTGGTCGGGTCCAGTTCGCCCCAAAGGACAAAACTGTGCGGCCCCAAAGGACAAAACCGTGCGGCTACAGCCAGAGCGGACAATACTCTCTGTATTGGGGGTGGGGCGTGGCATTACTCTCAATGGAGGGGCGGTCTGTTGGAAGAGTTCCAAGCAGGACACCGTTGCTGACTCGACGATGAAAGTGGAGTATATCGCAGCTTCTGATACCGCAAAAGAAGCAGTCTAGATGAGCAAGTTCTTAACAGAACTTCAGGTGGTTCCGTCCATTATTGATCCAATACCTCTATATTGTGACAACAACGGGGCTATAGCTTTAGCAAAGGAACCCAGGTCCCATCAGAAGTCTAGACACATCTTGAGGCGGTATCACCTGATCAAGAAGATCGTGGATCGCCGGGAGATCGAGATACGGAGAGTTGCTACTGAGGACAACACTGCAGATCTATTCACAAAGGCCATCTCTCAGACACAGTTCGAGAGGCTATTCGAGATGATAGGTCTGCGATATGCCAGCACGTGGCCTTAAAGCAGGTGGGAGATTGTTAGTGTAATATGCCCTAGAGGCCATTATTATATAGTACTAGTTTGTATATTACATTTTGAAAGTTTGGGATATATACACGGATTTATGATAGGCTTGCTCGATATGGTAGTATGCTACTTGGTTTGTATCTATTTTAATATGTGTGTATATTTCTTTTGACGTATTGCTAATACTTATTGGTAGAGCTCTTAGGATTTTTGTTGGACTACCAGTGTTGTGATGGCAGTCACACTGGTGGGGGCTGGGTAGTCTACAAGCACATCCTTACACAGATCCCTAGTCGCAGGATTATCGGGACAGGGCATCGATGCTCCAGAGTAGACTAGTGTATACGCTTCTCATCCCAGCAGGGGAGATGGTATGTCCCACAGCCATCAGTACGCCGTACTGGAGATAGTATGTAGGTACTCATTGGGTTATGAGTTACACTGGACGGACTCGTGGGGAACTGCTGGTTGGTACTATACCTATCGTCATGAAGCAGTTCCCAAGTGATATGAGTACAGCTTAGTCTGTCGACTTGACACTGCTATTTCGCCTCAAGTGTGTTCCCACTGTTCTTAGATTACTACCCTACCACGGCTCTGTTGAGTCGTGCAAACAGGTAGTAGTTGGGTGTAGTCCCGAAGCACTTGGAGATAGTGGCGGTTAGATAAGATTCGACTCTCCCGGTATTGGGGGTTGATATCACGCTGTGTTCGGAAAGCCATTACACAAAGTCCCTGACCAGGGTAAGCGAGATTTGCTGGTAGGGATTCCAGTAGTTTCTCATGGTGTTTTTGGCCGCACTCCGACACAACTTATTACACTATTAGGGGTCTGACGCTTGCTGCCCCCTAGGACCGATATGCGACACTCTTAGACGAACAGACCGGATTGTACGGAAATTGCCACAGATAGGCTCGGTAGGGGTACGGATGAGTTTGCTCGTCGACCTTCTTGTCGACAGATATCTGGGTAGCCGTTACGTACAGCTAGTACCGCTGACGCGCTTGTGGTTAAACCCACTGTCAGCGTACTGTCGAGTCTTTAGAGTCCCACACAGAGGGTTTCCCAGTTTCGGACGAAACGTGTATAGATCGTATGGTTTTACGACAGGGTTTGATCACATACGTGTACTTGTGCGCATATGATGTTCGGGCGGACAATATCAGTGGGCTTTGGTTTAAACCGGATCCTGGTATTTGATTATTGGATTAGTTTTGTCTCATTGTATTCGTGTTTCTCGGGATACGGATGCGGGTATGTATATACGGATGAGAGGGGTATTCTTGTAATTTGATCATGATTACAACTTGGAGTGAGACACCTCAATTAGGGGTTTTCTTTTATGATTAATTCTTTTGTGAGGTGGAGGAAATGAGAGAGGAAACTTTGTGGTATTTTAGTGAAATGGGATTAGGGTTTCACATTGACTTTCTTGGACTCATTTGATGTTTGTTGACTTAGGTATTTTGTGAGATATTTTTTTTTTGGTTTAAAAGACAAACTCTAGCCATTTTCACTTAATCTTTTCACTGGAAAAAAAAACATATATTTTGTGAGATATTTTCTTTTGGTTTAAAAGAAAAACTCTAGCCATTTTCACTTAATCTTTTTACTGGAAAAAAAACTACTGATACTTTCCTCTCTCATTCTCCTCAAGTCTTTCTTCAACTCCTCTCAAATCCTAACCATCTCATGAGTTGAGAATCCCAGAATTTAGTGAGACAACTTGATCTCTCATCACTCTCTACATATCCTAGGCTACTTAGTTTGGCACATCAAGTGACCTAATTACCTCAAGTTTGAGGTTAAGCTCAAAGTCGGAACTCTTGGGTGGATCTTCTACGATTTGGAGAAGCCAACAAAGAAGCACGATCCGTTCTCACTTCGAGGAGCTCACGACTTGGAGAAGGACAGCGAAGAGGTGAAGGACAGCGAGAACTTGAGGTATAACACTCACACATAATAGTTAAACCTCTTTGATAGTTAATTTGTTAGTTACGGTTTAGTATCGATCCTGGAGTTTAGTCAATATTACGAAGCTTATAAAAATCGTTTTTTGCAAATTCCGCCTCCCCACGAACACGTGGGGTGCGTGGTATCGACTTACATAGACCACATCTCCCATTACAGCCAATGTGGGACTAAAGCTAATTCCTAATTATATTCCTAACAGTTAATTAAACTACTAATGTTGTATCACACTGACTCAGTGCCTCAATTGAGATAATTATAGACTATGCATACTGTAATCATCTACCCTGATTATTTTTTTCCTTCTTTCCGTCACCTTTCCATTTATCCGTGCCCCACTTATTTATTTGTTTCTTTCAAAATCCAAAAACTCTTTTGACAGAAAAAAATAACAATGTAAAAGCGTCAGAAAGATATAATGCATTCAAGGATGAAGCTTAAACAAGCATGTTGATGCAGCTTTATTAGCCAATATGCCAGATTTATGAAATAAATGCAATAAAGTAATATGCAAGTCAGCTAGAATGGCAAACATAAAAACTGGTGATAAAAGCAATGAAGAAAGGGAATAGGACTTTTAAGTGATAACAAGAAAGATCGGGAGAAATTTCTAGTAGCTATTTCCATACGTTAATGGATAAGGACTCCACAGATTAAATTCTAAACGCCAAAACAACTAGCTCTGCACAGGATGTGCATGAACAAATATATTACAGACAAACAAAATTATTCGGACTTGGAAGTTTTATATGAGAATTAGAGTTGGCCATGTTATAGAGTAATCAAAACTGAAGCAAGTTAACCACTAGAGGGGAGTGTTTTTGCGTCTATGTATAAAGTTGGGTAAAAAGAAATGCACCGACTATGATAGAATCGATTATCACTACAAAGAAAAAAAATGTCGGTGATTTCAGACAGTAGTCGGAAATTGTTGTGAATATTGATTTATAAGCAACTGACGCCATCATCGTAAAATAAGGAATTGTGTAAAAAGACTACATCAAACTATTTAAGAAGTTTCGGGCACTTTGACGACGGTTTTTACCTTTTCAACTTAGCAAACTGACGTAGATATCATTGATCAGGAAGATGTGTTCCGCAGCATGTTACTTATGAAAATATAGTGTTATTCAGCAAAAAAATGTTGCTTTCAAACTACCAAATTATGATTATTTCATGGGATATCTGGTTAACCATATATAAAAAAAAGGATAAATGTTCTGCAAGTGTAGCATACGGCCACCACATGTGTCAACGTTCCATGGAATAATCAAATGGAACGGCACTAAGGGAAAACTTAATACAATGGCAACGAAGAAAATGTTCATTTAGCGGCACAAGGAAGAAAAAGGAGAGAGAGAGAACTTTATAGAATAAATTTCAGAATTTCGTAATCAACCATCAATAGGAAGATTGAAATTTCAAGTAAAATATGCATCTTTGCAATTATTTTTTGGAATTATTGATTAAAGTCGAAGTTAAATGCCTTCTTCACTCGTGATGCGACGTCTTAAATCCAATTACCATGGGACATGGCTCCTAGTCTAGTGTAACAGTCTTCATATTACCTGATGATTACTGTATACTGAACACGACTTATATTTGGGTTTTCTATTGGATGTTTGGTTGATTGCTTATAACACCCTTCATTTATAACCCATCCGCCACTTACATCCCCTAAACCGGTTAATTAACCCTCGATGCCTCCAAAATTCGAATTGATTCGCTCCAAATTATCAGTTTCGACAAGATTAATTAAATTGATGGGTCAAAACTACTGAAAGACGTATACATGAAGGTTGTTATACTTGATCAACCCTGGACATCTAATAAAGCAAATAGCAATTAGCAGCATCTTGCACATAGCTTAAATTGTTGTATAAAATAAAAGTCAAAAGGATAATTAAGTAGAAAGAATGAAGTAAAGAAATTTTACCTTTAACGTAAGTGCAGGTGCCAAGCCCATCAGCAGATTTCCCACCTTTTCCTTTGCTCTTTGATGAGTTCTCGTCTCCACCACCACCACCACCAGCAGGTTGCTTTCCTTTGCCTTTACCTCCTCCCTCTTTTGCCTTGGAGTCCTTCCCCATTTCAATGCTACTTTAATAGCTAGAAAAATTCAATATTTTCCGGATTGACGGATGTCGAATCACGTCAAGATGTTACCTTCCGTAGATCTGTTGTTGGCGACGATAGACGGCTGAGATTAGGTTGGAGGTTGACTCTTGAAGCATGTGGATCTCAATGGGTTTGAGGTGGTTGAGGCCGAGCTACTTGCATGGAAGTCCCGGGGTGGTTGTACCACCGAGGACCCTCCGACGATCAACTTAGACCGGATATTTGAGCAGAGTAACGGCGTATTGAGGAGAAAATGACTTACTTGAATCGTCTGAAAGAGGAGTTTATATAGTGGTGGCGACAGGCAGGCAGGCGCGAGAATCACGCCGGCCGTTACGTTCCCGGCGTCACGCCCGCATGATGGGCGGGGTCTCTCATTAATGACGAGACAGACTCGTTTAAGGGGGATCGTGATGGCGTGGAACGCGGGATGTGGTGGCCGGCGGATATCTCGCACATGGCGAGATTCGCGGAGGTAAAGCAGTTGCGCCTGTGGTAGGTGCCGTCGGTCGGTCGATGAGACCGAGAAAGGTGAGCTTGGCGGGAGGCTCGAGGACGAGCGGGAGGCCGAGATATCTTGGTTCTGCGATAGCCCGGAGACGAGCTGAGAGGGCCGAGGAGGCCGCTTGTGCAGGGGAATCGGAGGTGAGCCAACGGTTGTTTGTAGGACGGGCATAGGAGTGGTCTGGTCGGCCACTGTAGGTCATTTCTTGTAAGCTTCAGGACACGTCATCTGCCACGTGTCACGATCTGGGAGATCACCGATATTGAGTCTCATCATTAGCCCCCCACTTTCGTCCCGACCTGCTCACGGGTCGAGTCGAGAGTGGTCTGCCGGGTCATCCGAGGTGAGCTCCTTTTCGAAGATATCGCCGGGGCGTGTTCTCCCGGGCAATCGGCTGTATTTTCTTGATGACGTCAGCGGATCAGGGGCCAGATTTTGCATTAAGAGGAAGCGCCGGATCGTGCGTATGTTCACCGAAGCGACAGCCCATGTGACTAGCGCTGGTTGAATGACGCGACGGGTCGTAGATTTCCGGCGTCCGTCGGGGTACGACCAATGCCCGTGCGACAGGTGGAGCGATGGTGGCCGTCGAATGCGATAAGTCGTTTTGGCGGGAGATGACTGTCGTCGTTGGATGTGTATGCCAGCAGCTATAAATAGGGGTGGGTCCGCATTAAGGCCATATCTCTTCATAATTTTCTCGTCCAAAGTCTTTTTAGTTCGGCGCACTTCTTTTTAGGTCGGATCTCTGCGTTTTCTCGTCCGAGGACTCATCCGCTTCATCAGGTTTGATGTTTTTTGTGAAAAGTCTGTAGAAATAGTTCGGGTAGAGTTTAGGGAGCCCCCTGTAGATTCTTCCTCTTCTTCTTCTTCTGTTTCTTCTTCTTCTAAGTCGAACCTGTTTCCCTCCTTGGCAGATCAAATGGACCGATCCAGGATTCTTGCTGCCCTCGGTGCACTGTCCCAGAAAAGAGCCGGGGTCAGGGTCGTGCCTCGGGCTGACCCGAGCTCCACGCCAGAAGGATCGTCGGCGGCGATGCCATCTACTTCGACCCGAGCCCCCGATGATTGCCGCGGCGGCGGCTAGAGGCACTCACGGGTTCCCGAACCCTGGACGAGGGAAGCGGAAGAGGACGAAGACATGGTTCCTCTTAAAAGGAAGAAGACGGTCTCTCGCGCGCCACCGACTGAGATTCCCGAGGGGATTCCTGTGCAGGAGGGGGACGCCTGTTTCGTGGTCCCGTCCGGGTTTTCCGTTGCCGCCAATCTGCTCGCTGATATGGAAGAATCGGCCGGAGGCAAGATTCCGCAGGGGACCTTGAGGGCCCAAGTGGTGGCTATAGCCCAGGAGGCGGTGCAGGTACGTACTCCCCTATGTGCTACTTTGAGCGCCCTTTGCTTAGTTCGAGCATCTATAAGTCTTTCTGCTGTTTTTCATCAGATTATTCAGCACTGTGCCCTCGTTGCTCGCATAAAGGCCGAGGAGATTGCCCCTGCCATGAGGGGGCGGGGGAATCCTCCTCGGAGGCCGAGGATCTGCGGCTCGAGCTGCGTCTAGAGAGTGAGAGGATGGCCGTCCTTGAAGCCCGATCGGCCGCCGCGGAGCTCACCGTCTCAAAGTGTCGGGGGTCATATCACCGTCTAAGTGAGTCCCACCGAGCCATTGAGGCTAAGTTGGCGGAGCTGGCCGATCTTTATGCAGTAGTGAAGAGGGCGAGGGATGCCACCAGGCGGGATGCCAAAGCTGTGCTTCAGGCGGCGGAGGTTGCCGAGGTTCGAGCTCGAAAGGCGGTGGCCGAATATAAGGGGTCGGACCAGTTTTACGTCGACCTCGGCGAGGCCTCTGCCATTGCATAGCGCAAAACTCTTGATGCCGTCAAGGAGCAGTTTCCAGAGTTTTTCGACGGTGGGCTCCGTGCTCGGGTCCCACTTTCGGTGGTCATGCCTCCGGCAGATGGTGATGAGGGAGGTGAGATCTAGGCGGGGCTTACGGCCTGAACTTTTGGTTTTTCCTCCTTCTCTCTCTTTTTGTAAGCCTCCGGGCGATTTAGTAAGGCTGGGGAGCCAACAATACCTTTGTAAAGACTTTTGACTTTATGAATAAATTCTTTTTGCAGTTGTATTTGCGCGCGTATTTTGCTTTGTCTGTAAACACTTGTATTTGCACAGTACCGCCTTCGTGTTGGGCCCGTCTTTCATCTAGCGATCACACGTCGAGTTGAATCTGATCATTTGCCAAGTGTGCAAAGACCGGTGGGAAGACGGTATCCCCATGGCCCCAAAGTCGAGGTGGAGATTGCTCAGGCGTAGATAGACCGGATGCCTCTTGTTGAGGGCTTTGTTCCTTAGCGTGGGAGGCACAGAGAGGCATGCTAAGGATGGGCCGAGCAGGGGTGTTGCCCGGTGCCTCTTGGCGAGGGATTCGATCCCTGGCGTTGTGGGGTAGGGAACTACCAGCCAGTGATAACCGAACGAGGGCGGGCCCGGTTGCCTCTTGGCGAGGTCTTCGATCCTTAGCACGGGAGGGGCCGTATCAGGCCTGCTAAGGATGGACAGAGCAGTGAAGCTGCCCGGTGCCTCTTGGCGAAGGCTTTGACCCTTAAGGACGGGCCGAGCAGGGTTGCCGCCCGGTGTGTCACGTCCCGCTTCCCGGTATACGGCGAAGGGGACGGGACGAGGCCGCTACGTATTTACTGTGAAGTAAATATGCCAAGCGTATCTAAGCAATATAAAAGTAAGCACAAGATATAAGAGATATAAACTGAACAACAACTTTATTTATTAACATTCTTTTGTACAATACATGAAAAGTAAATACAACTGAATAAAAAGCAATGCCTAAACAATGACATAACAGAAATGAAAGTACTGAATGGAAAGCGTACAATGACTAGAGCTCGGGGTCTTCACTGAAATGGTCCAAGTCTTCAGCAGTGAGCTCAATCTCTGACGGGTCCAAATCACCCGACGACATTCAAAGAAGAAAAAAATAGAATGTCGTCAGCGAACAGGTCGCTCGGTAAGTCCCAAAGATAAGAGGAAAGTAGAATAGACAGAATAAGAAAGTATCTTTTAAAGTTGTATTATATTGTTGTAATATTATATTAACGCTGTTGTTTGTAGCTTGGTACAGAAGATGCCGGTGTATACGAGAGGAGTCCCACTTACACCGGGGACTTTGGTAACCCGTAGTACAAGGCTCCGTCGATAATACCACGGAACAACGGCATGGATGTAATTACGTCTTAAGTGACACCTCGTGCCACCTTTAACATATTCCGTACCAGTCTACCCCTTAAACCCCGCGATGTCTTGATTGTATTATTGTATTGTATTGTAAACTGTATAGATTGTATAATTGGAAGACTTTGCCGAAACCATGATATCAGTAAACGGATGTAACTGTATAATCATGTAAATGGATGTAACTGGAAAATCATGTAAATGGAATATATATCCATGGCTCGGTTAAGTCAAGTTGATGATTGAATAATGGATTCACGTTGAATTGTAATATTGTAAATTGTAGATTGTAGATTGTGAATTGTACCTGAATCATATTCAAGTTAGATTATAATGAGACTCAAACTGAGTCAGACAATTAGTAAAGTAAATTAAAGTTCTGATTGTTTTGATGTTATCGGTAACCGCTGCACATGGACGGTAGGATTTGTGTCTTTTTCAAAGACGATTGCCGTGTTGATAACATCGTTTGTTGATTGTCTATCTTAGATAGGCAAGCACCCACTTCTTCGGCTCCGTGGGGCTCAAGAGATTGGTCCCGCTTAAACCTATGTTTATTAGGGTCCTTAGGGTAATTTATAGAACTTGAGGGGTTTTTTATGTAAAAATACTTTTATATACTTTTCAAAGTACCCCCAAGTATTTATTAATCATCTTTAGAGTTGTAATGAATGTAGATTTTATATTGTGATATTTCTATTGAAAATATTCTATTTTCATAATAAATGGTATTTATTCGTAATATTGGTTTTGCATGGAATTCATGGTAGTTTAGTGTAAAATTGATTCTTGTGATATTGTAGAAAAGGTGGAATATTTGTAACACTTCAAAAATAGATATGTTTATATTACATATACATATATTTATATGAAAATAATTTTAGTATATATATAATATTCTAGAAATCTCGTTTTCTTAAGATGTCGTATTTTAAATCTTTCGAGACCGAATGCTCCTTGCGGAGGTCTGTATCTCGCACTACTAAGTCCGAGAATGTGCGATAATCCGTACCATCCCGAACGGGTTTCCCAAATGGGTTGTAGCGGCGCTTTGCAAAGATTTGTATAAATACTAATCATTAAGGGAAAACGGTTTTATTAATTATGGTATTTATTTGTAAAGATGTTGGTTTCCCGTATTC
This sequence comes from Agapanthus africanus, assembly GCA_030015575.1. NCBI lineage: Eukaryota > Viridiplantae > Streptophyta > Magnoliopsida > Asparagales > Amaryllidaceae > Agapanthus > Agapanthus africanus. The sequence goes on from JASDDO010000016.1 coordinate 571,661,509, forward strand.
TATATTCTAGGGTCTCCTAAGTCAACTAGACTGTTCCTAACTGGTCCAAACCGATAAGTTGTGAGATACTGCAAATCGGCTCTTCACCGTCAATTGTGGCCAGCTAAGTACAAGTGAAGAAAGGAGGGATCCGCTCACGAATCACCATGAGACGGGCCTTTTAAAGTTACCTTTCTCACTTGTCTAGTCTAGACACCACAAAATCAGGTTTAGATAAAAGACTGAATGCCCACAACCTTATCTTATTTTCATAATAAGTGGTATTTATTTGTAAAGATTTATCAATACTAAATCTTTTAGAAATGGTTTTATTAAGTATATGGTATTTAAATGAAAATGTTTGTTTTCCCGTATTCTAAGTTCTCGAGGGTATCGTGTTATGTTGCATATGAGTGTGTGAGGAGGTAGGTCATTACCTCGTGATCTATTTAAAGGTATAGCAAGTATTAACGAGAAATGAAGTTTTATAAGAAACTGAATCGGAATCGGATTTGTTCCGATTCCGTCGGGTTTTGTAAATCCGTATTTTTAGAATAGAAAAGAGAGATAGAAAATGGGACTTATGGGTTTTGGACAATAACGAGAGTGAGATGGAAGAAGAGGAATCGCCGCTGCGTCGCTTCGTCGCCGGGAGCTCCTAGAATGATCGTCGGAAATTCGCCGGAAAATTCGTCGTAGCTTCGCCTCGTGCTCGATTTCAAAGTACACAAGGTTTGTTGGAAATTTTTGAGAGTTGGCTCAGAGTTTGGGGGTGAGAGGGTAGTGTGTAGGGTTGGTATTTATAAGGTTAGGCTAGGGTTAGGGTAGATGAAAAGTTTAAAATAAAAAATATGATAAAATGTAATAAAAATGTATTAAAAGTAGAGTAATTGGGGTTTTAAAAGAGTTCTGGAAATGGTCTGAGGCTAAAATTTTGCAGGTGTGTAGGGAATGTGAAAAGACACAATTTTCATGCTGGGGTCATCGGCGGAATCGGCCGACTCGGCCGTGACTCGGTCGACGGCCGAGTTGGCATGGTTTGCCGGCCGAGTCAGGCGGCCGGAATCCTCCCCCGACGAATGGTGATCCCTCTGGTACAGTTACATTTCAGGGTGTAGTGGGGGGTTTTTGTGACATATTCACGTGTAAACTCTTGGTATTCTAAAGGTTCAAAATAAAACAATATTAAAAATAATGTGAGGTATGGGATTTGAACTCTGGTGGCTTGGTTCAGCAATGTAAGGTATTACCAATGAGCTACAAGCTTCTTCTTGTAATTATGGAGCTATTTAATTACTTAAAGTAGTTACAGAAAATGTAAATACCCCAAGTATATATTAATTTTTAAGCAAATTTTGTACACTAAAAATGGAGTTGTTACATTCTTTTAACTTGTAATTAAAAAGCAAGATAATTACTTATATCTTGTGCTCAGGCTAAAATACTCCTTAAGGATTAATAAAAATATTTGAAAATTTTGTATAGGAAAATTAGGATTGTTACACGGTGTCTCTTGGCGAGGGCTTTGATCCCTAGTGTTGTGGGGTACGGAATTACCAGCCAGGGATAACCGAGCAAGGGCGGGCCTGGTTGCCTCTTGGTGAGGGCTTTGATCCTTAGCGCGGGAGGGGCCGTAAGAGGCCTATTAAGGACGAGCCGAGTAGGGTTACTGCCCGGTGCCTCTTGGCGAGGGCTTTGATCCTTAAGGACGGGCCGAGCAGGTTTGCTGCCCGGTGCCTCTTGGTGAGGGGCTTTGATCCCTGGCGTTATAGGGTAGGGAACTACCAGCAAGGATAACCGAGCAAGGGAGGGCCCGGTTGCCTCTTGGTGAGGGCTTTGATCCTTTGCGCGGGAGAGGCCGTAAGAGGCCTACTAAGGACGGGCCGTGTAGGATTACTGCCCGATGCCTCTTGGCAAGGGCTTTGATCCTTAAGGACGGGCCGAGCAGGGTTGCTGCCCGGTGCCTCTTGGCGAGGGCTTTGATCCCTGGCATTGTGGGGTAGGGAACTACCAGCCAGGGATAACCGAGCAAGGGCAGGCCCGGTTGCCTCTTGGTGAGAGCTTTGATCCCTAGCGTTGCGGGGTAGGAACTACCGGCCAGGGATAACCGAGCATGGGCGGGCCCGGTTGCCTCTTGTCGAGGGCTAAGATCCTTAGCGCGGGAGGGGCCGTAAGAGGCCTGTTAAGGACTGGCCGAGCAGGGTTGCTGCCCGGTGCCTCTCGGCGAGGGCTTCGATCCCTAGCGTTGTGGGGTAGGGAATAACCGGCCAGGGATAACCGAGCAAGGGCGGGCCCAGTTGCCTCTTGGCGAGGGCTTTGATTCTTGGCGTCGCAGGTAGGGAGCTACCAGCCAGGGATAACCGAACAGGGTTGCTGCCCGATTGCCTCTTGATGAAGGCTTTGATCCTTAGCACGGGAGGGGCCGTAGGGGGCCTGCTAAGGATGGGCCGAGCAGGGTTGCTGCCCGGTGCCTCTTGGCTAGGGCTTTGATCCTTAAGGAGGGGCCGAGTAGGATTACTGCCCGGTGCCTCTTGGCGAGGGCTTTGATCCCTGGCGTCGTGGGGTAGGGAACTACCAACCAGGGATAACCGAGTAAGGGCGAGCCCGGTTGCCTCTTGGTGAAGGCTTCGATCCTTAGCGCGGGAGGGGCCGTAAGAGGCCTGCTAAGGATTGACCGAGCAGTGAAGCTGCTCAGTTGCCTCTTGGCGAGGGCTTTGATCCCTGGCGTCGTGGGGTAGGGAACTACCAGCCAGGGATAACCGAGCAGGGTTACTGACCGGTGCCTCTTGGTGAGTGCTTTAATCCTTGGCGTCGCGGGTAGGGAGCTACCAGTCAGGGACAACCGAACAGGGTTGCTTCCCGATTGCCTCTTGATAAGGTTCCTTAGGTCCCCTGGCGAGGTAGTCTTCGAGCTGCCGTGATGAGTCCAGTCCGCGGGATCCCGTCGAGGGAGGGAGTGTCGGTCATGCTTGGGAGCAGGCGAGCTGACTGACATCTCCTCGGGAGGGACAGGGGTGCAAACGGGCTCAGGGTGAGGCGCTCTTGCGACGGACCTCGGTGTTGAACTGTGGGGCGCCCAGCGGGTCATGAAATATGTTGGCCCGGGAAATCTGCGGCCGTAGGAGGCAGCGAGGAGGTGGTCGGCGGTGCCGACGCGAGCGGAGTCTTCTCTCCCTCGGTGGGGGTCACGGTCCCGAGGTGGGGGAGCGGCGACCTGGGGAGCTTGCCCTACCGTTTAGACACGGACGAGCGTATCCACGACGGACGTGAGTCGATCTATCCGGGCGGCCAGGGCGTTGATAGAGTTCGAGAGAGGAGATTCGTCCACACCTCCGTTGGGAGGGAGGCGGCGGCTAGTGCTTGGATCGTCGCGGTGATCGCTCGGCATTGAATGGAGATCAGAAGATGAACTTTGTTCAGTGGAGTCAAGGTTTTCCCACAGACGGCGCCAACTGACGGATGTCGAATCACGTCAAGATGTTACCTTCCGTAGATCTGCTGTTGGCGACGATGGACGGTTGAGATTAGGTTGGAGGTTGACTCCTGAACCGTGTGGATCTCAATGGGTTTGAGGTGGTTGAGGCCGAGCTATCTGCAGGGAAACCCTGCGGTGGTTGTACCACCGAATACCCTTCGACGATCAAGTTAGACCGGATATTTGAGCAGAGTAACGGCCTAGTGAGGAGAAAATGACTTACTTGAACCGTCTGAAAGAGGGGTTTATATAGTGGCGGCGGCAGGCAGACGCGCGCGAGAATCACGCCGGCCGTTACGGTCCCGGCGTCACACCCGCGTGATGGGCGGGATCTCCAATTAATGACGAGACATGCTCGTTAATGGGGGATGGTGATGGCGTGGAACGCGGGACGTGGCCGACGGATATCTCGCATATGGCGAGATTCGCGGAGGTGAGGCGGTTGCGCCTGTGGTAGGTGCCGTCGGTCGGTCGATGAGACCGAGGAAGGTGAGCTCGGCGGGAAGCTCAGGGACGAGCGGGAGGCCGAGGTATCTTGGTTCTGCTGTAGCCCGGAGACGAGCTGAGAATGCCGAGGAGGCCGATTGTGCAGGGGGCTCGGAGGTGAGCCAACGGTTGTTTGTAGGACGGGCATAGGAGTGGTCTGGTCGGCCACTGTAGGTCCTTTCTTGTAAGCTTCGGGACACTTCATCTGCCATGTGTCACGATCTGGGAGATCACCGATATTGAGCCTCATCACGGATACTGAATCAAAATTGTTATCGAAGAGGCAAAGGCGATTCAATAATTTTACCAAAATCACAGTTTTGATCTAATCTTAACGCAAAACTAAAAGAAATATCAAAAAGAAGTATATTAAAAAAGGGAGCCTTTTTTTTGCTTACCTTATAGTCAGGGCTAGTTGGATAAGGGCCTGTTTAGTTGCACGATTACGAAGCATTTGGACCGTGGAATCCAGGATTTCATAATTTTGTGTTTTATTGGAGATTTGGATCTGTAGCATTCTTTTGTGTTTTATGGGAGCCACCACAAAATAAGGATTCTTGAATCCTAAATTTTTTTAAGAATTTGGCTCTATTTATTGTACTTTTAGATCGGACCTGTGTACTTTATTTATTTAATAATCATCTCTCTATCTATCTCACTCTAAAATTCTCAAATCCAAATCACACTTTCTTTTTACCAACCAAATAAAGATTACAAGGATTTACAAATCCAATACTAGGGATCCAAAACCAACCAAACAACAAATTACCAAATCCAGAAATTTTCAACCGTACTATTTTGGAATCCAAATTTCAAAATCCTACAACGAAACATGCCCTGAAGGCAGCGGCAATGCTCGCGGCAAAATCCCTAAATTTGGATATTTTATATTGGTTTTAATATAGGCCCCAAAAATCTTTGGTATTTGGAAAAACATCCCCCAGTTTTTTTTGAATTATTATTTCAAAAAAGGATAAATTGAAAAGAAAAAAAAAGCCGGCAGGTTCGTGTTGAGTTGCCAAACAAAAAATCCTAATCCTAAAACGGCTGTCCACCATCTTTTGAAAATTTTTCTTACAGTATCTGTATAGTTGCCTGCTATATCTAATTAGCTCATACATATCCAGACCTATAAAATTACCCGAACCTGGTCCGAACTTGATTATTTTTTTTATTTTTAACGGGTTAGAGCGACTGACCCGCTTGACCCATCGTTAAGTTCCGTATTGGTTTTAATAATTTGTCGGTCTGCTTTGGATTTTGGACTTTAGGAGGATGTTTTCTTTTATTAATTTCTATTTTTTATAAGAAATAGATGCAAAAATAATATTGGTGGGGTTCTTTGAATCAAAGGAAACAAAGGAGTGTAAAATGACAATGGATTAATTTATGGATGGATATCTTCAAATAAAAAAATAAAAAAACCATGAATGGTTCGGTTTGGGTTGATCCGGCCCGTCTAATAAACGGATCAGCCGGGTCGACCCGTTTATTGTCGGGTCGGATACGAGTCTGCATTTGCTGACCCGTTTAGGTCAATCTGAACCCGTATCATGGCGGGCCGTTTTCGATCCGACCAGTTTGACAGGCTGAACATATCGCATGCAACTACATAGATATTTCAAGCAACTGCATGCATATCGTATAAAAATTAGATATGACAAGCAACCATATAGAAATAGTAGGTAGGGTTGACAATTGAAAACTTTTTAATCAGGTTTTTGACAACCGCTTCACGGTCAGAGGTTTTTTGGGACGTGGAAAACTTGCTTGTTTTTTTCTTTGACAATTTACCCCCAAAAAATACCAAATAATATTCCGTCAAACTGACTAAGCTAACAGCTCGAATTAATTTGACCATGGATAGTTAATGTTTTTATTATTGAGTCTTTGTCCGAACTCCACAAATGTCCTTTCCCAACAACTCCATATAAAAAGCATGCGCTTTCTCTCAGCCGATCCTCTCTCGCTCTTAAAAAGAATCCTGTGCTTGAGCTAACCTTGAGTTATGAGGGATAGAAGTGTCATTTTGCATCATATAGGTTATATTTAACACAGATGTGAGATATCCGAGGACCCTTTTATATTAGTTAAGGGATCTGAGGGCGTTTTTCCAAATGCTAAAGATTTGGGGTGGGGAACAAATATTACAAAACCATTTTATATTAGGCTATTTTTTCTTTATTTTATCTAAAATTCTATGATGGGCTAAGAGAACGATGGGCGTGCCAGTCCTTGGAAAAAGGGTTAATAGCTCAGAACACGGCACTTATAACCCTTAAGTAATTTATTTGTCCAAACATTTTTTTGCTCATCGATCAAAATCCTAAAAGATGCTTTAAATTACCCAAAAACAATTCTAAACAGGTGAAACAATCGTCTGATTTTGTTTTTGAACTTGTTCTTGTTGTTCGGAGTTGAATTTGAGCATCTTTTTAGGGTTTCATCCATGAGTGGAGGGGGTGTTTATAACAATAAATCACTTAAGGGGGTGTTTAGTGCCACCAAGGGTAAATTTCAGGGGTGTTTTGTGCAATCAACCCTAAAAAATGGCCTGACACCTCTTGTTTTGGTTTTACTTGCTGCTCGTCATCTTTCCTTGATGTCAAAATTCGATTCTGGTTGATATTATTTTGTTGTGATGTGTTCATGAATTAATAATAAATCAATTACGTCTGTTTTTTAATAAATTGCCCAAGATCATTTGTTCCCTTTTGATAATGTGATAACTTACTATTTGGAAAAAAAACCCAAAAAATCCTTTTTAAGTCATAGGAAATATGGTGATGATGCTCGATACCGGAGATTTCCCAGATCATGACACGTGGCAGATGACCTGTCCCAAAGCTTATAAGAAAGGATCAAGAACGGTACATTGGAAGCATACTCGGGCCTTCGACCCGAGGATGTTCCCGACCTTTTGTGGCCTTCCAGACCACTCCTATGATCGCCTTACAAACAATCATCGGCTCGCCTCCGAGCCCTCCCACACGCTGAGTTCTCTCAGCCCGTCAGCTCGCCTCCGAGCTATCACATAACCAAGCTCCCTCAGCCTCCCGCTCTTTCCCGAGCCTCCCGCGGAGCTTAGCTTCCTCGGTCTCATCGACCGACCCACAGCACTGATCACAGGCGTCTCCGCGAATCTTGCCAGACGCGAGATATCCGCCACCCATGATCCCGCGTTCCACGCCATCGTGTTCCCCCAATAACGAGCATATCTCGTCATTAACGGGGAATCCCGCCTTTCACGCGGGCGTAACGGCCGGCGTGAATCTCGCGTGCCCATGGCTACAACTATATAAACCCCTCTCTCAGACAACTCGGGTAAGCGAACTTTACCCGAATAAGCCGCTCCTCTGCCCAATTCGTCCGGCTAACTTGATCGTCGGAGGGTCCTCGGTGGTACAACCACCCCGGGACTTCCTTGCAGGTAGCTCGGCCTCATCCACATCAAGTCCACTGAGATCTACACGTTTCAGGAGGCAACCTTCCAACTCAATCTCAGCCATCCATCAGCACTCGCTACAGATCTACGGAAGGTAACATCTGAAGGAGATCCCGACCTCCATCGGGGAAGTGGTTGTTCGCAGCCATGAAGTTGTGAACAGCAGCTTCTCTTATAGGCCCCTCTGCAACTTAAACAGCAGACTAAGGGACCGTGCCTATTGTTCACATCCATGAGACTGTCATTGTTGACATTAACCACTTAAAGTTATAATTGTTACCACTGACATGATGCATGCATACAGCTTATGTAACATAAAGTAGGGGAAAAGAGATGAGCAAAAAATGGGTTGGTAGCTGCGTAAAGGCGATCGCTGCATCGCCGATGAATTAATGAATCGATAGCTACCCGTAACCAATTATTCATGTACACATATACATGCATGACTTGCATTGCTCAATATAATTGGGGACACAAAAAAAATCTTACACGATTGTTTCATGCATGATGGAGATTGCAAGGACCACCAAGTGCCAACTATATATATGCTGTGCAGTATTCAATACACAAATTCATTATGATTGACAATATTTATTAATAGAACAGTTGGACGAGGGAAAACAGTGAATGCCAATTTTTCATTCATGCACCCTTATATGTATATTTTGTCAGGTAGCTAACACGTTCATTTCTTCATATTATTATTGTTTAATTATTAAGGTTATATGTTAACTTTCCTTGTTTAATTCACTAGACTTGGAAGGGATTTTTCAGGGTGACGATGTCTGAATAAAAGATTCAGATGCATTAAACACCATTAAGGACAGGTGTGGACGCAGGATTATTGATTCGAGAGGACATCAAACATAGCACGTTTAAAAGTAAAATTATATATTCTATATAGTATTCATCGGATAATTTGAAAAGCGGCAACAAAATTTTAAGTTAAGTCAGTTACAGTAGCAGGAATTAACCCAAAATTTTTGTCGAGGAACAGAAGGTATTGCCACTTGAGCCAAAGCCCGTGATTACTTTATTTATGATATAAATTTATACAATTTATTTTTAAAAAAGAAAATCGTAACGCTGGTTTCTACTCGATATTAATATCTTGTTTCTCAAATTTTCAAGTGGGGGCGCATGTCCGCTCTTGGCCCTTCATGGATCCCCCTTCAACATAGATACAAGAGCATTGCCAGAAGAATTGGAATCTGCAGCATTCTGTGAGTGTCGTATTATGTTATAGCTGTTCACTGTTGAGCAAGAGGTAGGGGGTCCTGTCTTCATCGGCATAAATATAAAAGAAAGGAAGAAATAGGAATCAACGAGACGGGGATAAGATTTTCCAACTAAATGAAAATAACGGCTAAATATTTTTGCCAAATATTTTATAGTGTTTTTCCCTGGTGGTTTTGTACAAAAGAAGTCGCTTTAGGCAAAAAGGAAAAAAAAATCGAACATGAAAGTAAAAAGAAATGGTCTTTGCAACACTCATTACATATTAAGTAACTATTAGAACAATATATTTGATTTTCTCTGAACTATAATATAGGCAAACATTAACAAGCTCCAATGCAAGGAGCAAATTATTCATTTTTCCATTTCCTTACAGCTTCATTCAGATAAATTCAAATACTCATCTGGAATGCTCTGTCATAAGAAATATCGATCGGCCCGTTGCGGTTTTTAGAACACCGATGGTGGTGAACTTGCAGGTGGCGGCGAGTTAACCAAATCTAAGATGTCGTTCCAATAATTATTGCCCTCGTCCTCATCTTCATCTTCATGATCATGATCATCCTCTTCATCATCCACACAACTTGCAACCTCTTCGACACCGGAATTCTCCTCATCGAAATTATTATCCAACAACAACATCTCCGTGAAGCCCGTGTGCCCGAAATCCACGCCAGTCTTTAAATTCGACGTCTCTGGAATCCACGACGCTTCTTCTGTGGTACTGAAAAAACTCAATGTGAATGTCAGAGATTCGAGGTCGATCTTGGTTGACTTTGGCCACACCATTTGCATCGTGTCTAGGGCCGGGGTTGACTTCTTGAGCTTTGACTCCCTGACGAGGCGGGCCTCGGCCTCGAGCCTGGCGCTCTCCCATTGCGCCATGTGGCTGAGGCTGGCGGCGATGGTCTTGGTCTGGGAGTCGGATGCGGTGGTGAGGGTGTCGGTTTTTGTTTTGTGAGTCACGGGGTCGATCCCCATTTTCGCCAGGCGTTTCTTCAGATGGGTGTTCCAGTAATTCTTGATCTCGTTGTCCGTTCGCTTTGGTAGATGTGTTGCTATTGCTGACCATCTTAAACATGAAGCATTTGATCAATTAGTTACAACGCACTAATCAGCAAGCAAAATTCATAGAGAAATTAGTTTTCTTTGTTTTAGTTCATAACAAAGTTTAGAATTGTTTAGGGCAAAATACTTATTGAAAAGGGGGAAAATGTTGTAATTGATTGTAAATTCGGAGTCCGAGATTAAGAGTCCAAAAGCCCAAGACTCGGAGCCACATGCATAGTGCATACAAGTGCAGCACGTGCGGTACGCGATACGTGCGGATAGGCGTGCGCAAAAGGCTGCTATGGGATTTTGAACAGGAATATATTTGAAGAAGACTTAATTAATTTAATTAATTAAATTCTCCAACCTATCCCTATTTAAATATCTATATTTATCTCTAACTTATATCCTTATCTCATACATCACTATATTAATTAATTAAACCCAACAGAGAAGCTCGCGGCCAAGAAAATCCACAGAGAGCAAAGTTTTGCATAAGGCTGCAGCAATTAATTGGATACTCTAAGTGGAATTAAACCACATAGAAGAAGTCTGTGAGTCCAACAGAGCCGATTTCTGAGGATGCGGCTATTTTTGTGGAGCATAGGGCGAGAAAAAGAGAGATTTGTATGTTGGGAGAATTCTTTGTATTTGGATGAGATCGTTGCAGAAATTACCTCTTGTGATTCTTTGTTGAATTCTTGGTTTGTTTTTTATTTTATTATTTATTGCTTTTACGTAGTTACTACGTCGGATTTTTTTCGTTAGTTCCGATTCGCGTGTATCGATCATCCGTTGCATACTTTGGTGCCTATTTTTCACAACAAGTGGTATCAGAGCTTTATTACGAAGATAGTTTCTACATATTATAAGATCGACAAATTTGACGGAAGGAACAATTCCAGTCTATGGAGATTGAAAATGACGGCGAGTCTAAAATAACAAAGAGTTCATAAGATAGTTTTCGAAAAAGAGAAGATTCCTTCGATGACCATAAATATTCAGAAAGGAGATATGGAGAGTAAGGCTTTCAATTCGATACAGCTGAGCTTGGCTGATGAGATTCTATGCGAAGCAGCGCAAGTGACAACAATATGTTTATGGAGCTGGTTAGAATCTTTGTATATGAAGAAATCTTTAACAAATCGTCTCTATCTCAAGCTGCGTCTATACACATTGGAAATGAAGGAAGGTATATCAGTCAAAGACTGCCTGGACGAATTCTTTCAAATTATTATGGACTTGCTCAACGTAGAGGTGAAGATTGAAGACAAGGACCAAGCTGTTATCCTGCTTTGCACTTTGACTTATGAATATAACCAATTCGTGAAATTGATTGTGTACGGTAGAGATAAAATTTCTGTTGAAGATGTTATAGTTGGCTTACACAGCGAGATGTTGAGGAAGAAGATGTCTGATGATAAGGATGGTCAAGATCATGCGCTGGTTTATAGAGGCCGTTTTGAGAGGCGGTTATATAGAGTGTAATAATCCCAAAATTCTTATACGGTCGTATTATCTTTAATAAAATACTATATTTATTTTTTTGTGATATTTTCTATATATTTTGTTTTATAATAATAAATTATTTTATTTCTATTTAAATCCCTCCATCTATTTTTTATTATTTTTCTTGAGTCCAAAAGCCCATTTATTTTATTTAATCACTTAGTTATTTATTCTTCTCGTTATAGTTTCTTTACATTAACAAATAAACATTCTTATTAGAACCATTTATTTTTAAACCAAAAGTTAAATAGTCTTTTATTTATTTATTTTTCTTTTGTACCCAAACCCAACTCTACTTTTCTTTTCCATATATTTTGAAAACAATAGCCCACTACTTCTTAACTTCTTATTCTTCTAATTTCTTTTCATTTTCCTTGCCTTCTTCTCTCTTTCCCTTTAATAAACATCGCATTATTTTCCTTAACTCCTATTAAAAAAAGTTTCTTATAACAGCCACTTCAATTTCCTTATCGCATTATTTTCCTTAATCTCAACCGAGAACCCTTCTTGTAGCCACGGCACCATTGTCATCCACGCCGCTGACCATCACTAGTAGCCCTCTGCATCATATCCGAGCCTCCAAACTACTCCAAACCGCACAATTCAAGCATCAACCGACATTCAACAAGTCCGTACGACGCGACCGAGTCGAGAGCCGAGGCTCCAAAGTCAGGCTCGAGTCCGCGTAAGAACGACGGTCATTTCCATGCCTCCGGATCTCCGTTCTGCTAATGTTTCAAAATTGCGAGGGACGGTGTTCGATAAAAGGCCCCAATGAACTTCCAATGTTTCCTTACATTCTAAACCGCGTGTAAATCCCTCCTTACTCTCTTCCTCCCCCCATACTCCTCCTTGTTTTCCTAAGGTTGAATTCCCCACTCTAGCCATGTTGTTTCCTATGGTTAAACTACATTATTCTAGGTTGTAATATGCCTTCAACCTAATTACTGTCGTATACTAAACTACATAATTCCTAATATATGTTTTATGTTCTGCAGGAACACTGCTACACTGCAATTCATTTGAAAATACTGCTAATATTAACAATTATAGATTGATTTGATGTGTAACCATATTCTCAAACAATCTGTTGTATGGAAATGTAATATCATTTAATTACATCTATGTTTATGAAGTCATTTTAGGAGCACTATATATTCATGATTTAGCTGACTCTAATTGTTTGAGATACATGTTTGTCATTGCTGTTGTATGAATAATAGAGCCGTGTTGTATTTATTTTAAAAGGGATAACTTTTGAGAAATGCTGCTATAGTGAGGTCCTGAAGTCAGGATACAGTAACATTTAAAGTGGATGATCTCCCTGCAAAGATTTAGAGAAGCTTGTTCACCGAAATCTAATACTAATACCTTAATATTTGCATTCATGCTGCTATATTAATATTTGAAAATTATAAACTTTAAGATTATTATTAATCTATTATATATACTATTGATATCTAGTGCAATATAATATGGAAATGATATAATTGCCAAAATAACTTTTTAACTATAACATTTCCTTTGCAATTTCGTCTCTACAACTCTCGTTATGAGACCAATTTATAGTTTATAGATAGTGCGGATTATTGTACATCTAATAGAGTGAGATGCAGAACTCCACACGAAGAATTCAGTCTCGAAAAGAAGAAAATACGGTTTTAAAGAAAATATAAATTTTTAAAACAAATTGAAAATAACTTAAAACATATATCCGTAATTTCAAAGGAATTTTTTTTTGTGAAAATTAGATAAATACACTAAAATGAAAAGATTAAAGTTTTCAAGAAAATACTCTCAAGTTTCCAAAAGATAGTTTTTTCATAAAAATACCATAAACTTTTAAAAGGTAGGTTTTGACGCTAAAATACCACAAAATATATAAAACATTTTATGAAAAATCTTGACATTTTAATCAACATATTTTTATCAAATCACCCTCGAAATTTATTTTAAAAATTAAAACATTTTTCATAACCCCTCTTGAGAAATGCAAACATGTAAATATATATAATAAACAACTTGATAAATATTTACGCATTTTGGATTAATAATAAGTTAAACGGTACCAATTCTCTAAGCCTCGGGAAGCCGAAGAAAGTAGATGCTTGCCTATACAGTTTAGATAACGCTACAAATTAAAGGAATTATCGATGGCAATTATCTTTGAAAAAGTCACAGATCGTGTCATCCATGTGTAGTGATTGCCCGATTGTTCCCAAACTTAAGAATTTTAAAAGATAAATCTTTTAGAACTCGAATCCGAACTTCACTTGAATTCCAATTTAACTCAAACTCAAACTCAAACTCGACTCGACTTGAACTTGAAAACTGGAACTTAACTTTAACAGAACTATACTTGAAACTTGATATGAATACACGAACCCAGCAAGTATACCTGAAACCAACTTGACTTGAATTATGAATACAAATCACATGACTTACACTTGATATGACTACATGGTTACATGAACTCAATCTTGATATTACATCACCTTTTGTATTCATGAACTCGATCAAGACTCGTAACCTTAATCATAGACTAATATACACCGGGTATTGGGGTAATTCAAGTGCGAATCCAACGAAATCTCAGGAGTTTCCTTAGTTCATGAATTCATGTCTTTTAACACATGCAATCTATCATGAGGGCCCGTGTTTCCAAACCTCTGAGGCCCTACTCTTAGGTTTGGAATACTTCAATACTAGATTGAAGTCTCGTTACTAACACTTGATTAGGGCCCGTGATTCCTTATTTCTGGGACCCTACCATTGAGTTCGAGAATACTCCTGAGATTTGTTGACATTCACATTTGGACCAACGTTAAATTAGATTACCTTGTAGAGACATGTTAAGACACATACTCATACTCACTCACACATACTTACCTGTTATGTCCTATATATGTCATACTACATTATTTTTCCTGCACTTGTTATACATCATAATCTTTTGGGGACTTATCGAGCGCAAGTTCGTTGACGGGCATTCCATCCATCTTTGTTTCTTTGGAATGTTCGTCAGATAATCTAGAGGCTGAGGAGGTGGATCCAACTGCTGAGAATTACAACCAGATTGCAGCCTAAGCCGACCTTTAGATTTCATGTTCAGTTTTTCATTACCAGTATACCACTTGTTTAGACACTTTCCAGTTATTGTATCTTTTAATTTCAGACAATCATATCTGTACTTTGAAGTTGGAATTGAAATAAAGTTGGCGTTGAATTTTAATTATCCTTGTTAATTCTTGTCGGTGGTTATATTGCTTATTTAGCGTATTTATTAAGGGGCGGACCTTCTCGTAATAAATACGGCGTGGGCCTCGTCACGTACCTGCTCCCGTCTTTTGAAAAACATGGGGTGACACGGTGATTCTAGAGCAAGGTCCAAATCGAGGAATCATACTAATGACAAGTGCAATTATTGCAAGATGAAAGGCCATTAGAAAAGAGACTGTCAGAAGTTCAAGGAGGATACTAAGAAAGAGTCTTCTAGTATCGTATTTGTCATAGATGAGTCAGATGATGGCAGCGATTGTTCCGTATTATCAGTTTGTGCAGTTAGCGGCGTACAAGATTTATGGATGCTAGATTCGGGGATCTCTTTCCACACGTATACATATCGGAGTTGGTTGGTGACGTTTCGTTCTCTTGATGGAGGTTCGGTCTTGATGAGGAATAATGCGACGAGCAAGATCGAAGGGATTAGTTCTGTTCGGATACGCATATTTGATGGGGCAGTGCGGATTTTAACGGATGTCAAATATGTACCAGAAGAAGAATTTGATTTCTGTAGGAGTTTTGGCAGGGATCGGTTGTAAGTACGTAGTCGATGAATGTTCCATGAAAATTTCCAAATGATCTCTTATTGTCATGAAAGGAAAGAAGGTAAGAAACTTGTACTTTCTAGAGGGGAAGCCAATTACAGATGATATTATTGCGGTATCTACTGGTTCAGATGATTTGAATTCGGTCGGATTGTGGTATTTACGGTTGGACCATATTGGGGAGTTGGATTTGGAGGCGCGTTGTAAGAGGCAGATGGAGATATGGAGATTTTAGCAGTCTTGATTTCTGTGAGGAGTGTGTCTTAGGAAAGTAGACATAGGTGAATTTCGGGACATCAGTACATGATATGAAGGGTATTTTTGATTATGTCCACACTGATGTTTGGGGTCCAGTACCGGTTCTTTCACGAGATGGAGCCAGATACTTCGTTTTCTTCATTGATGATTTTCTTAGAAAAGTTTGGGTGTACGTTCTCAAGTCTAAGGCCGAGACTTTCGAGAAGTTTAAGACGTGGAAGGCCAGGGTGGAGAAGCAGATTAGTAGGCACGTAATGGTTCTTTGGTCCGATAATAGTGGAGAGTTTATTTCGCATGCGTTTGTGGAGTTCTGCAAGTCAGAGGGGATTGTGTTCCATTACACCACTCCGGGAGACTCTCAGTCAAATAGTGTCGCAGAACGGATGAATCAGACACTACTGAATAAGAACAGATGTTTGCGGCTAACAGATGTTTGCGGCTTACAGCTAGGCTTCCTAAGGAGTTTTGGGCTGAAGTCCTATCCACCGCCGCGTACCTTATCAACAGATCACCATCGGTGACGATAAATAAGAAAACTCCTGAGGAAAAGTGGACCGGAAAGGCTGGAGATTACAGGCAGTTTTATATATTTGGGTACCTAGTTTATGTTCAGCAAAGAAGCGATAAGCTAGAGCCGAGAGTTAGAAAGTGTGTTCTATTTGGCTACGGAAGTGAAGCTAAAGGGTACGGGTTATGGTATCCTGAGACCCATAAGATAGTAATCAGCCGGCATGTTACATTCGATGAGTCTGCGATGGTTCATAGAAAAGAGACTCAATCAGATGGTGAAGAGAGAACGGTTGCGCCACCAAGCGAGATGGAGATCGACGTTCTGATTCAGGATAAGAGCAGAGATGAGGTAATTGATACTCAGATTCAGGCGGAGGGTCCGAAAGAGCCAGATGGTCCAGTAGAGACAGAAGGGCGAAGATCTATGCGAGTTAGGCATCCGCCGGTTAGACTTGGTTTTGAGGACATGACCGCGGTTGGTTTCGATGACGTGGCATCATATGCGTTTGACTATTGAGTATGAGAAACGTCCAGTTACAGAGAAGCTATGCAGTCTACCGATTTTCCTAGTTGGAGAGTTGCGATGGAGGAGAAGATGGAGTCTCTTCATCAGAACGATACGTGTGATTTAGTTACTCTACCAGAGGGCAAACACGCGGTTGGCTGCAGGTGGATCTTTAAAGTCAAGGAAGGGTTCATAGTCGATGACAAGGATGACTATATTTGCAAATTGAAGAAGTCGCTTTATAGATTGAAGCAGCCCCTGAGACAGTGGTACAGGCGATTTGATTAGTTTATTTTGGCGATTGGGTACACAAGGAATATTATGGATTTGTACATTTATGTGAGGCTGCTAGACGATGAGTCTCGAATTTAATTTTTATTGTATGTAGACGATATGTTGGTGGCATCACGCGGCATGTCAGAGATCAGCAGGTTGAAATAGCAGTTGAGTCAGGAGTTCGAGATGAAAGATTTGGGGGATGTGAAGAAAATACTTGGCATACAGATTATCAGGGAGAAAAAGCATGGTGAGTTGTGTTTGCGACAGAAACAGTATATCGAGAATGTTCTCGCTCGATATGAGATGGAGAAGGTAAATCCCGTGTCTACTCCTTTAGGACGCACTTCATGCTTTCGGTGAAGTTATCACCAGGGGCGGATACAGACATGGAGTACATGTCTGGAGTGTCATATGCAAGTGCAGTAGGCAGTTTGATGTATGCGATAATTTGCACGCATCCAGACATTGCAAATGCAGTAGGGTTGGTCAGCCGATACATGGCTAATCCGGGCAAAGAGTATTGGCAGGCTGTAAAGTGGATTCTGAGGTACTTGAGGAATACTACGGGTTCAGTTTGTTATTCAGCAGAGGCAGTATGGATGGTTGTCTTCTGACAAGATATTATGACTCGGATTTTGATGGTGATAGGGACATACGGAGATCTACAACGGGTTATGTAGTCATGTTGGGCACTGGCGCAACATCATGGAGATCGACGTTACAGTCCACTGTCGCATTATCGACGACAGAGACAGAGTTGATAGCTTATACGGAGGCTGTCAAGGAGGCTATATATTTGCGGGATTGATGGGTGATATGAGTGTTTCGCAGAATTTCACGGAGGTATTTTATAACAGTCAGAGTGTGATTCACTTGGCGAAGTATCAGGTTTATAGTTCGAGAACTAAGCATATCGAGGTGAAAGATTTTTTTTTTTTGGAGAACGGGAAGAAAATTATTTCGCTTACGAAGATTGGTACTCATGAAAATTTGACGGACGCATTTACGAAGGTGATCCCAGTTTCAAAGTTTAAGCTTTGCTTGGACTTGGTCTAACAAAAATATTGTATTTTTGCCTAGTTGCTTGATAAAGACTAGAGATGACGAATTGCAGAATTTCAAGTTTTTTTCTTGGAAGTGTAGAGATTTTGCGAATTTGAATCAATGTGAAAATTGTTGAAATTGATTGCAAATTTGGAGTCTGGGATCAAGAGCCCAAAATCCCAAGACTCGGAGGCAAATGCACAGTGCGTGCAAGTGCATAACACAATCTGTGCGGTTAGACGTGCGCAAGAGACAGTTATGAGATTTTGAATAGGAATATATTTGGATAAGATTTAATTAATCTAATTAATTAAATTCTCTGTATATATTTAAATATATCTACATCCTTATCTCCTAGGTCTCTATATTAATTAATTAAACCCAACAGAGAAGCTCACGGCCAAGAAAATCCACAGAGAGCAAAGTTTTGCATAAGGCTGCAGCAATTAATTGGATACTCTAAGTGGAATTAAACCACATAGAAGAAGTCTGTGAGTCCAACAGAGCCGATTTTTGAGGATGCGGCTATTTTTGTGGAGCAGAGAGAGAGAGAGAGATTTGTATTAAGAGGGATTTCTTTGTATTTGAGTGAGATGATGATGGCAGAAATTATCTCTTGTAATTCTTCGTTGAACAGTGGAAGAAATTTATTGTCGGTTTGTGCAAGTGCGTACCCAACCTGGATAATAACGTATGTCCTTCGCTCAGTGTGTTTTCTTTTTTATTACTTATTGCTTTTGCGTAGTTGATGCCTCTGATTAATTCCGATTCACACGTATTGATCATCCGTTGCATACTTTGGTGTCTATTTTTCACAACAGAATCTGAATCTAAACCTGTATAAATTATACGAAACTTGGGAACATATTCAATCTTTTTTCTGATAAGAATCTTGTTGTAAAAGCAAAGTGGACGCTAACATTATTATGGATTTTAGCGTGATTTGATTTATGAAGTCCATGACATATGTATCTCATTGATACTGAAAGTTCATGGTAGGGTGCAAATTCCCGAAAAAAATCGATAATTCGGTACAAATCACCAACGGAGAGAAGAATTTTGTACATTTCGGGAGCAAATTCCCGAAAAAATCGATAATTCGGTTTCGGCGGAGTTCAAATACATGAATCAGACCTGTTTCCAAGAAGAGCGTGGAGCTGTATGATGGTCTGTTCCTCCTGAATGCTGAACTTGCCTCTCTTGATATCCGGCCGCAGGTAATTCGTCCACCTTAACCTGCAGCTCTTCCCACACCTTTGCAGCCCTACAGCCAACGATCAACTTTATATACTTTCAAACATCAAGTACATACGAATCATATAAATTACGCAAAATCCGAAGCTCAAGTTACCGGCTTTCGCTGGCAATGCGCGCCAGCTCCCATGCCCGTTCTCCTCGATGTACGCCAGCAGCTTCTGATCCTCCTCCGGCGTCCACGGCCCCTTCTTTAGACCTACCTTCTCGCAGCAAGGCGATCGCCCCATCCTCGATCTCTATCTATCTTAATATAAACTCATTGTTGCCGAAATTGAATGCATAGAGCAAGATTTTTAGCAAGAAAGAGACCAAGTGAGCGAGAGAGTGAGATGAAGTAATAGGTGAGGCTAAGAGAGAGAGAGCTGAATGATAAATATAGAAGATGACAGGTAGCTGAGAGCGACAGGTTAGCCGTATAAATGTCTCCTAGATGTACCGATGTTTTTTTTTTTTTAACTGTCGTTTAGTAGATAGTTTTTCAAATGTAAATCATCTGCAGCTCTTTTGTAGCTGTCGGTCCATGGATGCTTGATGACTAGTGCACTTGATTCTACCTTACGAAAATTTACCACCTATGCATTGTTGATGAAGATTAGTGAAGTGTGTTATACAAGATCTTAAATTCGTAGCGTGCTCTGAAAGATGAACGATTTGAATGTTCTTATCAAGTCAGTGACCAGAGCCTAAGCCAAAGCCGAATAATAAATAGAGAAGAAGAAGACAGGCAGCGAGAGTGACGGGTATCGACGATTTTTACGGACCTTCGGCTGATAATGTGACATCTCTCTGGTTCAAGGCTAGGACATTGTGTATGACGATGAAAAATCACTATAAATGGTAAATAATCGTCCTGTGGTGCTCAATGCCACAAGTATCTCAAAGTTATTCTACGTATCTGTGAACTCAGGAATATCAGTTTTTATTTCAACCAGCACATTTTCACCTACAGATAGTAACAGGTTTTGAGAACTTGTTTCCAAGCAATAAACGCAATCGGTTTTTAGATATGCACATGGCAACAGTTGTGGTGATATGGTTGCAGTCAATGTCATTCCCCAATTGATAGAGAAATTATTCGGTGTGCCAAGTGTATTACACCCAGACAGAAGTGAGAAAAATAGATGATTTTTGGGCACCTTTGGCTGCTTGGTGGGGCCTTTTTGCTTATATATTTCTCTATCATGACCGGACATATATGACCAGCACACCGTAGAATTTTCCCAATTCATAAGGGTTCCAAAAGGCGGGTCAAAAACACTACACAGGGGCATGAATACTTATATAGTTATATTGGTGTGCAATTAGCAATACAACAACACTTTTGTCCATCTTCCTTTGGAAAATTCAACTGTGATTATTAAATAAAAAAACGACCAAAATTAATTAGTTTAGTATGTGCACAATTCTTATCTTCAATCTATAAACTATTTTGAAGAACACTTTTTGAGAGAGAGAGAGACTTAACTTTAAAGGCCTTCACTCCAATCATTTGGACATGAACATGGATAGAAAAATTAATTAGATGAATATTATTTGAAAAAAAATATCAGTTACCCTTGTGTATATTTTGACAGAATTATCATGCACTTAAAACTGTTGGCATAGTTTCTTTAAAGACAGGTCTTGAATTTTCTGAAATACCAACAATGGATGGTGAGATGAGATATAGTGGTTATATTTCTAGTGGAGACGCCATGAACCTGAATTTTCCCAAGGTCGGATTGAAACTTAAACAACACAAATCATGTACATGATACAATACGACACACTAAAACATCAAGAACTCTATTGGCATGACATCAAGTTGTGTATACGGAGACGATATGTGAAGCTTACAGGAATACAACTGCAATGTATCAGCATTTCCAGGCTTAAATAGGAAGAAATACATAGGCTTGATGATTTTGCTTAGTTTTTCCATTAATTTTTACGAGGGACTTTTCTTTGGTTCGTTGGAAACTTTGGAAGGACAAGAAAAGACACTTGGGTGTTTGCCAAATGAGGAGTTACCATATTAAGATGAGATGAATTGCAGCATAATTTAATGGCATGTGCACCATCTTTATATAATTGTTGGGGTCAAGAGAGGAGGTGGTCCTTTGCAATTCTTTCAAGTATAAAGGATCCTTTAAGTTTTTTGTGGCACTCAAAACTTCAACCACAACTCTAAATATCATAAGGAGACATTTTCTTAAAGGCACCTCCCTTCCACCTCCGAACTGGTCCTATTTTGCTTTTATGATGATTTAGATCGACAAAGGCCCGGATCAAACGATGCGCCGATAGAAATCTAATTGTTCATCAACTGAATGCAAGCATAGGTTGGATCATTAAAGTGCACACTTAGTCAAAATCAACAACTCTTACATCCTTAATACCATCATTAATGTTGCGACAAGACGATCACGAAACAATAACATAGAAAATATAGAGAAGTAATCAAACCGCGGGTAAATAAGAAATACGAGTATTAACCAATAGCTGAAGACGAAGCTTTATTAACATCCAAAAGTGGAGGAGTACAAAACCGGTGGACGAATACAAAATCCCTTAAAACCCTAGCGCTCTCAAAATAACAAAAGAGTTCTCTCAAATATCACAAAATTTATCAGATCTAGGGTTGCTTCATACTTCAATATATATAGCATACAAAAAATTTTACCAAATAACAAATTTCCTAATTAAAGCAAAATATTCGGTTCTGACACGGCAGACGTTTGAACAAGTAATGCGCAGACGTCTGCCAAACAGTGTCCAAATTAACAAAGCAACCCCAGATGTCTGAACAAGAATATTCAGACGTCTGGTCTTGAGCTCTACGAAAGTACAGATCGCTCACAGAAGTCTGAACTCTTCGAGTCAGACGTCTGCCCAAAATATACCGTGTATACAAAGTATCGACAGACGTCTGTCCACTTTGCTTACAGATAATTTCGAATCTCCATCAATTCTGAGATAACGCCGAATATACTACGAAATCAAATAGGAATCGAATGAGAGACATACACAACAAATCTCCACCTTACATCGCATTCCCAACAACACCCCTCTACAAAATTAATAGTAGCTCCACCTTCACCACGAAACCCCTAAAGGGCTCAATGAGTGTGATGCACTCCAATTAAGTTCAAGCCATACTCAAACTTGACAACCGAAAGAAACTTCGTCAACATGTCAGTCGGATTATCCGTTGTGCCAACTTTCTTCACAATAATCTTTTCTTTTTCAACGACTTCCTGAACAAATCAGTACCGTACATCAATGTGCTTCGTCCTATCATGATACATCCGATTTTTTGTCAAATGAATCACACTTTGACTATCACAGTAGCCTATTATGGTATCCTTTTGAATACCAAGTTCCGAAAATAGTGTCTTCAACTAGATCGCTTCCTTAAAGGCCTTAACAACAGCCATATACTTCGCCTCCGTCGTACACAACGATACTTTAGGCTGTAACGAAGCACGCAAACTAATGACACATCCTTCCAAAGAGAATACATAACCGGTGATTGACCTTCGTCTGTCGAGGTCACCTGCATAATCGGAATCGCCAAATCTAATCAAACTGTCGTTGTTCCTTCCAAACACCAACCCTACATCAGACGTATCTCGCAGGTATTGTAAAATCCATTTCACTGCTTGCTAATGGCCTTTACCATGAGATGCTATATAGAGATCAACAACACTAACTGCTGGTGAAATATTGGGCTGGGTACAAATAATAGCATACATAATTCTATCTATCGCATTTGCATATGGAACATTCGACATAAAGTTAATCTCATTCTCTGTATGCGGTGATGAACGGGCTGAAAGTTTAAAATGAACTGCCGACAGAGTACTTACATATTTAGCATCTTCCATATCGAAACGCTTCAAAATTTTCTCAACGTATCGCTGTTGAGACAAGTAAAGTATTTCTCCTTTGCGATCTCGTCTTATCTCCATACCAAGTATTTTCTTGGTCGCTCAAAAATCTTTGGCCTTGAACCTGCCTTTCAAATGTTCTTTCAAATTCTGAATACCAACCATATACCTTATTGCTATCAACATATCATCAACATAAAATTGCAAGTATATGAAAAGACTATCAGCGAGTTTTTTCGAATAGACACAACTGTTGCCCATACTTCTCGTAAACTCAATTTCTTTCATGAAGGAATCAAACTTTTTATACCAACGTCTAGATGACCGCTTCAAACCATAGAGAGACTTCTTTAGCAAACAAACGTGGTCTTCTTCGCTTTCAACTTCAAAACCCTCAGGCTGTTGCATATATATCTTCTCTACCAAATCACTATGCAAGAATGTTGTCTTCACATCGAGCTGCTCGAGCTCCAAATCTTGCATAGCTACCAAACCGAGCAAGACACGTATAGAGATGTGTTTAACAACCGGAGAAAATATCTCATTGAAGTCAACTCTTTGAACCTGCGAATAGCTTTTAGCTACCAACCGTGCCTTATATCTCGTATCAACCGCCTCTTGGTCACTTTCTTTTTTCTTGAAAACCTACTTGCAGCTAACTATTTTCTTTCCTCGTTCGGGCTTCACGAGCTTCCAAGTCTAGTTCTTGTGAAGTGACTTAATCTCTTCATCCATAGCGACTAGCCAACGAGCTGACTCGTCGGATGAGATGGCTTCTTGATAGCTCGTCGGCTCGCTACTATCAACTGTCTCTACAACGGACAGCGCATACGCCACTAGATCATTATTCGCACCCATTTTAGGGTTTATCTAATGGATGCGATGCGACACGTGCAAAGCATGTGTGCATGGCTTAAGGCCATCGCATGCAAAGCACGTGCGCATGGCTTAAGACCATCGCATGCAAAGCACGTGTGCATGGCAAATGCCATTGCATGTTTTGCGACATGTGCAAAGCACTGTTCCCTCATAAAAAAAGGGGGGAGAGTAAGAAAAGGGGAAACCCCCACTATTCGAGTCTCACGTGTTAAACACGTGAGCGCCTATATGCAAAGCATATAGACGCTGCAATTAAACTACTGATAGGCTAAATAAGAACACGTGAGCGCCTATATGCAAAGCAAATAGACACTGCAATTAAACTATTGATAGGCTAAACAAGCCTCACGTGTTTTACACGTGAGCGCCTATATACAAGACATATAGGCGTTGCAATTAAACTACTGATAGGCTACAAAAGCCCCACGTGGTAAACACGTGAGCGCCTATATGCAAAGCATATAGGCACTACAATCAAACAGCTAAGAGGGCCAAATTAAATCCCACGTGCTAAACACGTAAGGACACCTCCTTGCGTAAAATTAAATTCTACTTAATGAACCGTTGGATTGAGGATTTAACGGAGATTAAATATAGAATTAAATTCTATTGGGAAGAATATTTTCTGTTAAATAGAGAGTTAGTGGATCAAATATCCAAAATATTTTCTATATCTTTCTAAATAGAGAAAGATTATACTCTGTTAAACTGAGTACCCTTGGATTAAAAATCCAATGGTGATTAAAATGTCACCGCTTGATAGAATTTTATTCTATATATGGGAGAATATCCTCAACCTTGTTAAAAACAAAAACAATATCTTCTGTAAAAAAAAACAGAAGTTCTTGGATCAAAGATCCAACAATGGGTAAAATTCCCCAAATAAATTCTGAGACCAATTAAATCAATTGGGATCTATCAATGAAAGATTTTCTCAGAATTAAACAAATCTCTCTCCACTATATAAAGAACCCAAGACTTCAAGTCTCAAGGAGGAAAAAAAGAGAAAAATGGAAGAAGAAGGGAAAAAGAGAGAGAGAAAAAAAGAAAGAGAAAGAAGAGAGAGAACTCCCCAGAGGTTTAGAAAAGAATATACAGTGAGCTTTTGAGGTGCAGGAAAATTTAATTCTCAAAGAAAAGACTTGCTTCCTTGAAACACTAGGTAAAAAGAAAACACCTATCTTTTGCCTCTCTAAGGCTTTAACCCTTTATATAAGAACTCAGCTCTTTCCTCTGATTGAGATCTGCAGAAGCAAATCTCCCCACAGGTTAAGAATTTAATTCTCATTGGAAAGATTTTGCTCTGCAAGATTCAAAACCTAAGGGAAAAAACTAAGTTATATAAAAAAAGAGAAGAAGAACAGGAATATATAGGAATTTAATTCTTTTTAAAAAAAATAATAATTAGGGTTTAACCCTATATAAAGAACTTAGTTCTTCAATAAAAAACAGCGATCCAAGATCTCCAAGGCCAAATCGTTGGTGCTTAGCACTATTTCGAAGCCTCACGTGTTTCCCACGTGAGTGCTTCAAACAAACAAGGAAAATAACCAAAACTTCCTCACGTGTTTCCCACGTGATTTGTTTGAGAGGAAAACAAGTAAAAGAAAGAGAAAACTACAGCACTCCAGCATCAATAAAGAAAAAGGGGGCACCCACGTGCTTTGCACGAGAACTCTAGCCAAGTGCTTAGCACTTATAAAAAGGGGGAGATAAAACCCAAAGTCCAGCGCCCCGGCGCCCATATTTGGGGTGCCTCACGTGTGTCACGTGAGCGCCATAAAACTCTAGTGTTTAACACTAATCCAGGGTCCACGTGAAACGCACGTGAGTACTGTATTCCTTAGTGCTTAGCACTGTTGGAGACACAATTTTAGCCCAAATTGGCTAAGTTTCCTGAGGTTAGATCTTTTTGATGCTAAAACAACCGAGCCCATATTGCTCATGTTTTCCCAAGCTGACCTGAGTCTTAAAAATGACTAGTGGTCTTCCATTGATGATATCCCAAATGATATTCATCTTATATCTCCAAAGATAATTTTAGTCTCAAACATGACTAACATTTCTTAGGTCTACAACAGCCATTTTCCCCTCAAATACGGGATTTGATTTAAGGATACATCTCTCCACACCTCTGTTATATGTCGTAATTCTTCTGCATCTTCAGAGAGGTAGCGGGTCCCGACAACTAACAACTTTTAGGTGCACTTCCAAGTTGACGTGCACATATCAAATCAGACCGCACCCCAAATTGTGTGCATTCCATATCATCTTTGTTCAGTCCGTCACATAACAAATATACGTGCGCGCAAGATGAACAAAGGACCGAGAAGTCCCTAAACTAATATTCGCCTCCAAAATAGCGATAGCGGACCGAAACGTCGTTAAACTAATATTCGCCTCCAAAATGGCGATAATGGATGGAAACGTCCTTAAACTAAAATAATACAGCCCAAACGCTCTTTTGTTGGATCCTAAATAAAAATGATTCTAAAACCTCGTTAAGTGGATCTTAGTCTCAAATTGGACTGATGTATCCTTAACAAAAACAAATCGAGCCCCAAATGCTCACATACATTTAAGTCGATCATAATCTCAAAATAGATTAATGGTACTTAAATAAAAACCCCAAACCTAAGATATACGGAATTGGACTAATCTACGCCCTATGGGTGACAACATAAATTAGTCTCCGTATATAATTCACAAGCAACCAAAACAAACAAAAACGCACACGACACGAAGTAAACTTCCGGAGCAGGAGAAAGTGGTTATTGCGATGAGGTAACGTAATTAATTGTAGGGGCTTGCGCCTGTAAGGAAGTGCATCCCCACAATAAAAAAACCACTCGCAAAACGAGGAGGAATCTGACGAAGTCACTCTACAACGTCCGCATCCGTCCAAACCTCCGATATACGATGCCATAAATCAACTTGGCATTTTCGGAGAGGTGGATGGATAAATTCAAATAGCGTCTGCCCCCAAATTCAGGCAGGACGATCCATCCCGGTTCGTCCCTGTTTTCGGCGGTGTACAAGCACGTGTGCATGGAAAAGGCCATTGCATGCTATGCGGCACGTGCAATGCACGTGCGCATGGCAAAGGCCATCGCATGTACCTAACTAAGTCATTATTAGAAGAAAATCTTTTATCAGTTAACAAAGTTAAAAACAATAATTAAAATTGATCTTGGGATCAATGATCTAACGGTGCGCATGCACCTTAAATTGATATAAATCAATTTAAATCCGTTTGTTAATAACAAACTTAACAAAATAAACAAAATTATTCTTTGGATCAATGATCTAATGGTGCGCATATCACTTTTAATTGATATGAATCAATTAAAATCAAATTGAGATCAAAACCAAACCTGACTGTTGGAAACAAATCTTAACAATTCCTTTCTTATAAATAGAAACCCCCCTCACAATGAAAGGGGGCTTTTGGGGGATCTTTTTTGGACTCTCTGAGTTTTTGTTCTCCTCTCTAAAAAAAAGAACCGAAGTTCTCGAAGAAGAAGAAACCCCGGTCAAGCAAAAGATGCTCTCTCTTTTATAAAAAGCTAGTGCTTTTCAAAACGAAACTAGTACTTCTCAAAATAAAATAAAGATCAAACGATCTTAGAATCTCTCTCTCTCATACAAAAAGCCATTGCTTTCATGAGAGATTTATTCTAAGATTCAAGACTTTAGATAAAACCCTGGTAAAAGAAAGATCACAAAAAACACAGACCAAATCTAGTGTTTTTTTTGAAAGTTTTTACTTTCATTGAATTTACATATGCCATATGAATGCACTTTAAATTAAATAATAGAGATCTCAATCTCTTTGAAAGCTATGCATCATAGTGCGTATCCTGGCTTAGGGTGTGAACTATGGACGTGCGTATTATGTGATATCCACGTGCGTAATTCATGCAGATGCACATCACGTGATATCCATGTGTGCACTTCATACAGATGTGTGTCACGTGATATTCACGTGCGCACCCCCACAGACAAAGATGCATGCACGTCACGTAATACACACGTGCGCATTACTTGAATTCGGTTAAGTGCGCATCACATGATACCCATACGCACACTTCTTGAATGATATTGCATGCACATCCCATACCCATGCGTACCCCATTTTCATGTATACCCCTCCGAATGGGAAAAACATGGATCCCCCGTGCGAAGCACGTGCGCACCTATGATGCACATGCGCACATGAACAACAAACCATAGCTTGAATATTTAGCTAATATACGCCATGTATAGAAACTTATTCTTCATAATTAAGTTGATCTTAGTCTACACTAAGACTAACGATACTTAATTAAAATATTTAAGATGACTGTAACAACTCCAATTTTAGTGTACACAAAATTTATTTAAAGTTAATGTACAATTCGGGTATTTACATTTCCTGTGAGTACTATAAGAATTTATTTTGCTTTTGAACAGTAAGAAAAAAGAGCTTGTAGTTCACTGGTAAGACCTCACACTGCTGAACCAAAGCACCAAAGTTTAAATCCCATCAGCCACGATATCTTTTTATTTTAAATTCTTTTGACCTTTTAGAAGCCCAAGAGTCTACACGTGCAACACACGTAATAAGGTAAGTTACAGAATAAACAAACATAAACACGAGGGAAATTGAAGCGACAGGGACACGTGGCCCAAGAACCAACACCCTTCGGCGGAATTGGGCCTGCGACATGGGCAATAAAACCGGCGACGTCGGTCTCTCCCGTCCCAAATGCTCCCAAATTTTACCCCTTGCACCTTTTCAGCTACCCCACTACTCCCTTATCGCTTGTTTACTCTGAATTAATCCAGAGAACAATAAAACACCCATTTAACCTCATTTTAATGCAAATTTAAATGCATTTTTCATCACCCCCTAAACCTTAAAATGTCCTATAAATACCCACTCCATTTTTCATCCCTTCACACTGAAAATCCTATATAAAAACTATACCACATTTTCAAGTCTTTTTGTGTACAAGTGGAGTTAACAAAGGGCGAAGCTCCGACCAACTTCCGGCGACAACACAAGGAATTGCCGGCGACGAAACGACGCTCCGACACCTTCCGTAGTTCTCTCTCTCTCCCCTCTAGTTCTAAAGCCAGTAAGTCCCCCTTCTCTCTCTCTTTTGCTATTCCCAAACTCTTTATTCTTAAAACGTGTCGGAAGCGGAGTTATCCGACTTCCGATTCTCTTTTCTTTTAAAAATACAAATATTTCTTAATAACTTACGTACAACTTTTGATATATTGTTTAGTAATCATTAACAAAGACAATAGAACAAGTTTGATATCAAAATAATAACCGTAGCAAGTTTTATTCCACTTTTACATTAAAATACCTTCATATTTCATTTCGACATGCTTATACCTTTTAACCGTATTACCTTAGAAAAACTCATAAGGTAATGACCTATCTCATCACAACGCACATCTCTAACATAGCACGATTATATTCGGGAATATAGATTCGGGAAAATACGACTTTACAGTAAAATACATTTAACTTATAAAACCTTTTTTTTTAAAAGATGTATTAAACATGTCCATGCAAATGCGTCTCTACAACCCATTTTGGGGAACCCGTTCGGGATGGTGCGGATTATCGCACATCCTCGAGCTTAGTAGAGCGAGATGCAGACCTCCGCAAGGAGCATTCGATCTCGATGGAATTTTTATACATTTTTCTTTAGAAAATGAGATTTATACAAGAAAATAAATAAATTTATTTTCGTTAAATATGTATATATAAATATTACCAAAATACTTATTTTAAATATATATATATATTATTCCATATTTCCAAAACTCAAGAAAAGAAGTCAAATATTACATGAAACTACCATGATAATTCAAAACAATATTCATATTACAAATAAATACCATATATTATGAAATTATGTTTTAGCCACTAGAAATGTCACGTTTATAAAATATACATCAATGAAAACCCTAAAGACGATAATTAAATGCTTGAGATATATTTTGAAAATTATACAAAATTATTTTTACATAAAACCCCCTCACGTTATACTAAATTACAATAAGGACCGTAATAAACATAGCTTTAAGCGGAACCAGTCTCTTGAGCCTCAGGGAGCCGGAGATATGGGTGCTTGCCTATTTAAGGTAGACAACTTAACAAACGGTGTTATCAACACGGTAATTGTCTTTGAAAAAGACACAAATCTTGTCGTCCATATGCAGCAGTTGCCGATAACAGCAAAACATAATTCAGGACTTCAATTTCTTTTCTAATGGTCTGACTTAGTCTGAGTCTCGATATAATCAAACTGACTTGAATATGATTCAATTATATATTCAACATGAATCAATGAATCCATATATTCAATCTAATCAATCTATATTGACTGACCCGAACCATGGATATATTCCATTTATATGATCATCCATTATATCCGTTCCATTACTGATATCATGGTTTCGGCAAGTCACCCATCTATATAATTTATAATACAAGATAGTACAATACAATCAAGACATCGTAGGGTTTATAAGGGGCAGATTGGTACGGAAGGTGTTAGAAGTGGCATGAGACTGTAACCATAACACACCTAACCTGAATACCCATTGCCGTTGTACCGTGGCGGAACGGTTCCTTGTGCTCCGTATACCTTAGTCTCCGAAATAGTAGGACTCCTCTCGTATACACTGGCATTCTTCTGTACCAAGCTACAAACAACAGCGTTAACACTAAATACAACATTATAACAATATACTCTCTATTCTGTCTATTCCATTCTTGTCTATTTACAGGACTTACCGAGTGATTTGTTTGCTGACAACGTTCTCTTTTTTCTTATTTGGAATGTCGTCAGGTGATTCAAACTCACTGGAGATCGAGCCCAGTAGCGAGGACTTGGACCAGTTTACTGAAGATCTAGAGCTCTAGTTCACTTGTACATTACATTTCCTTTACATTTCTGTTATGCCACTGTTTAAGCATTACTTTCATTCCATGTATTTACTTTTCAGTTTTAATGTAAAAAGAATGTTAATAAATAAAGTTGCTGTTTATTTATATATTGTCTCTTGTGTACATTTCATTTTATATTGCTTAGATACGCTTAGCGTGTTTACTTCTGAGTAAATACGTAGTGGGCCGGTCGCTTTCCCTTCCCCGTACACCGGGAAGCGGGGCGTGACGGGTTTTGTTGGTGGCCCATGCAGGTCAGCTATGTGTGGACATACATGTCCGCTCTGTATGGTCATGCAGGTCCGCACTGTACGGACAGCCTAAGCAATATAACACAAGAACCAGCAACTGAAAATATTCATTACAATTCATATTTCTTGAATCTTATCATTTCATATATTTTGAATCTGTCCTAACCCAAAATTTTCTTTCAAGGTTATGGATTCCCCAAACAACACCAGCACGAATGTCAACAACACTACCCCACCACTACAACTCACACCTGTCATCGCTGCTCCGGTCAATGAGCAGACGGTTTTGCTTGAGGCGATCCGCAGCCTCCTGGAAGGGCAGCAGCAGCAGACTGCTATCCTGATGAACCGATCAGAGGCAGAAGCACCTGGGGTGAAGCAATTCAGGGCCTTGCACCCCAAGCAGTTCGCAGGAAAAGAGAGCCCTTTAGAAGCTGAGAAATGGGCTCAGAGCATTGAAAATGACCTGGCAGCGGCATAAGTGCCAGAGATAGTTTGGGTTCGTGTTGCGAAGTTGCAGCTCACGGACAATGCACGGGTTTGGTGGAAGGCGGAAGAAAGCCGTCTTGATCAACCCATCGAATGGAAGACTTTCCGTGACATGTTCGATGCAAAGTACTTTCCTGAGACTGCCTGCATTGATATGGAACAACAGTTCATCCATCTGCAACAAGGTTCAATATGGACCAAGTCAGCAGATGAATATGACGTTGAGTTCACCATGCTCAGTCGGTAAGATAAATCTCAATATTTAGATTTTGAAATATCACATACTACACAGCTAACACAATACCTTAACAGATTTGCGGCACACTTGATACCGACGGATGAGATCAGAACCCGTCGGTTTCAACAAGGGTTAGATCCGGAGATTCAGGCTGCATTAGCCACAGGAGATTTTCTGACCCATGAATCGAGTCTGAAAGCTGCCCGCCGTTATGAGACAGTGGTAAAGATGAGGGGCAGATCTCAATCTGCTGGAGTTAAGCGCCCTGCCACCCAGATGGCAGGAGGAGTCTCTTCAAGGCCACCTTTTGTGCCCAGGAGACCGGGAGAACCAATCAACAGGCCCAGCGCAGCCTTTTATACCTACTGCAGGAGAGATGGACATTTGGCGAAAGACTGCCAGCGAGCCAATCGTCTTTACTTAGTCTGCGGCTCAGCTACTCATGATATTGGGTCTTGTTCCCGAAGACACAACCCAAATGCTGCATCCATGCCAACAATCACTTACCAGCAGAGACCAGCCCTTCAAGCACCTGCTCCAAGACTCGCTCTCCCTGCTCCACCATCTAGAGGACCACCGACTGCACCTTCTCCTCGTCAGTTCCATCAAGCTCAAAGGAACGTTCAGAGGAATGCTCCTCCGGCAGGTTTGCGCATACCTTCTGGAGTGTGGTAACTTGAGTGGCTTCCATCAAGTTATCATGCGATGATAGTTGGATTCCGATTCCCACTGATGAGTAGGAATACTCCTCGGGTGATTCCGATTAATTCTCCTTTTAGTTTTGGAGGAGAATTCGAGAAAACAGTGGGAGCCATCCAGATTAGATAAAATAATTAACCATTCTTATCTAGGTTAGAGTGCACGCTGAGTGTTTCTTCTTTCTCTCTCTGGCTGCGACTATGACCCGACCTTTGACTAAAACTCATGAAACCAAGTTAACCGAACCTTCATTAAAACACA